>CAXKWD010000006.1:49367723-52106632 GCA_964059195.1 Ectobius pallidus | reverse complement strand
ATTAAAAGTTTCCATTGATTTTTTGGTTGATTTCGATTTTTAACTCATTTAATTATAATTCAATGTGCGTATAATAAATTATAATGACATCGAACTGTTTGATATACTGACTCATCTGTGCGGTAAGTTAGATTGCTTGCACTGGAAACTGGAAATTTAATTTCCCACCACGAAGGGAAGAATAAGAAATGGACAAAAAAACTGTATTAGGAAAATATTATTTACATTAGAGAATAAATATTCTTACAGTAACTAGCTTGTCGTATGCCCCCCAATCCTTCCGTCTGCCTATGGTAGATGACGCAGCGGTCGGGTGGTAGGCCTTTTCCATTCTCGGATGTTAGCTCCACGGAGTTAAGTTAAGTTAACTAGCTTGTCGTATGTAGACCGTGATTAAATCTAGGACTTTTTTTTTGCTAAAAACTATGAAACACCATGAACGATCCGAAATAAGATTAATATACTATATATAACACATGCACACATATAGGATTCATGCAAATAATTCGCAGGATATGTTTTTCTTTACTAAATTTGCATGGAATTTATTACAGCAGAAAACCATAACGGATTTCTTTTATTACTTTTAAAAATACTATAAAGGCATATGATTTTTAGTTTGTATGCGTACTGATAAAATTGCTGATGGTCCTATAAAATGGCCTTATAGAGAAAAAAGTTTATTTAGGCCTAAGGATCAAACGTGATTCCTCTTATTCTATTGTTTTCGTCCTTACCCCCTTGTCTACAGAGAGATTTCCTCTGTACACAACTTGCATATTAACTTTCAAGTTTTATGGATATTAAGAGGATGGTTGTAAAATTTTTCTCCTTGTTTATCATGCTATATGAGATGTTATGGTCAAAACTAATTTATAATTCTATAATATTTAATTCTTATGAATTAAGAAAGTTATAGAATAGGCTTATATCTAGAAATAATACAATAAAACAATAAAAGTTACTTAATTAACAAAGATTCAGACAGGGGTCCATATTCTTACACATTACCGGCTGAACTACATATCTCTCTTTGGTTTCTCTAAGGACGTGTTTCAAAACCAGAATTGCGTACACGGCACTTACCAAGTAAAATACAGTAACTGCAGGTTTCTGAATTGAGCAAGCGGAGATGAAGTTTGCGGGAGGAGGTAGATTGGAGTGTGAGGTCTCCAGCAGAGTTCGGGCTGTCTTGGCATATGTCACGTTCACACCCTGGACTTGGCGTTATCACGAATCTCTTGTCGCGCTCATTCAACGCCAAATTTATTACGTAAATGTTTTGATGCTTCCCGTACTTCAAGCAAGCTTCCTCTCTCAATTCCATGGCTATCATGATGTCACTTCAAAACACGCGTATTTATTCCTTGTCCAGCCAGAGCAGTGTCTAATACGATGCCCAATTAATATCTCATTTTGATGAGATTTGTGCTTGTCAAAAATATAACATATTGGCTTAATCGGATGAAAACAGTATTAAAGGGACTGACCTGTTAAATTTACAAAAAATTACACAAAATTCAGGTAGAGGCATTACTGTTCTCGGCCCCCAAATTCGAAATTGAGTTTTTAACATAAATACACACTTTCAGGTCCCCTGAATCCAAAAATACTATTTCTCGAAACATTTCTGCTTGTGTCTGTATATGTGTCTATGAACAGCCTAACTCCAGAACGGAAAATCGTATGAAAACAAAATGTATTTAGGTTGTGACACGAAGATTGGCGACAAGTTTCTATTATTTTAAAGCGAAATTTACATTAAGAAAATTTCGTATTTCGCGATTTACTCGAAAACGGCTCCAACGATTTTGTTTAAATTTATACCCGGGGTAGGCTTACTTATACTGAGATAAAAACTTTTAATTGAAACAATTTTCCGAAAAATCACTGAAGAGCAGGCCTAATATTAAGCCACCCACACTTAAAACGCGCTCTTAGCAATGTGGCCTTCTTGTTCTGTATCAGAAAGTGAAGTGATAAATATATATCGGCCATGCTTAAAGTAAAGTAAGTTACGAGAATATATTAATCAGATTTTATTTGAGTTATGTATCCTTCGGGGATGTGATGTGATGTGGTAACGACATTGTCTGTATGTTTGCAACCAATTTACATGTGGAGAATGTCATACATAATGCATTATACTAAGAGGCTAACTTTTATTTGGGCAGAGGAAGTTGTTTCACATAATTTTTTTAAAAGAAAACCGTCATGTAATCTGTATTGAAAAAACTATAAAACACATTAGTAGTTTTTCATGTGTTTTTCTAAGGAGTTGTATTGATATGCTTGGCCTATTGGTTATCTATAGGCTACCCGAGAAGAGCTAAGAAAGAAACCTGACGTAAACAAAAACCTGTCTCACTCGTAAGTCATAAAAGTAAGGTGCTAGAATCAGACAGATGTAGGCCTACTGTTTTTTTTCTTCAGGCTTCCTTCTTAGAATGGTCAGACTTTAGTAAAACTGTGTTAACATTTTTCTATAAGTTTTCAACGATATAATATCAAAACCTTGTTATATGCATAGGCGCTCTAAACCCTATAAATATATTATTAATATTAAGTTATTAGGCTACTGTAGTTATTATAATTATTAGTGTTGTTTATAATGATATAAAAATACTGCATTTTTAGTAGAAATATTTTATACATAGGCTAATTAAAAAAAAAAAAACTTTACAATTTATTTTATGAATACGGCATAGATTTTTTCCTTTAATTTCATATATTAATTATTAAATTCTAACATATTACACCCAGTTCCATAGATAGAACCCTTTGTCTAAGAAACTGCAGTAACGAGCTGCACTTAAGCTACAAGCTTAAGTAACAAAAGCTATGCCGGTTGTCGACCAAGATCTAAGCTAACTTAGCTTAGCTTAGTTCACCTTCAGTGAGGGATTTCATATACAATTGTGCCGGATTTCATATGTAGTTTTGTCGACCCAACTACAATATGAAATCCCGCACTGTATATGAGCTAAGCTAAACTAACTTAGCTTAGCTCTTGGTCGATAACAGGCATTAATGTCAGGCATTAAAGAATTCTTCTGCCTATAAAATAGTGAAAATTTGGTGTTTTTATCTTTTATAGTTTTTAGTAGGTCTGATGGGGTTGCTTGTTTATAGCCAGAATTTTTAAGAAAACAATTTTTATAATGTAATTGTTAACAAGTACAAAAAATTGTTCGCAATATATTTCCTGCTAGTGTACGAATAATTTTACATTGTGATTATCTCTCATCAAGGAAATATAGGCCTATTGTGAACAAATAAGACGTAAATAAACGTGAAGTAATTGAGTTAATTCGTAGATCTTCTGCAATTATAAAATTAGGCTCAATCTGAAATCATGAAATTTACTGATGTTCTAGTAAAGCTCAATTACACAAGAACGCTTGGAAATCCGCAAACAGCTCACACAGTTAACGAAAAAAATCTTGTAAATGATATTTCTAAAGTCAACGACCTGCACATGACTTCCTGGTCATAAAATTCTTTAATATAGGCAGAATGGATATTTTCAACAAAAGAAACGTCTATTGACTCCGGCAAAAGTGCAGTTATTTAAGGGTAGGAGTGCATTCACCCCGAGTATATGTGAAAGTGTGGCTATTGCTGTGGTTTGGTAGAATACGAGCTCCTGATTTACAGCCGAGACTAATCATTTGTTGCACTACTCCAAACTTTCTTCCAATATCGTGGGAACTCCTTGGGGCTGAAGAAAAACTTTCTGACGGTAGTAAATTTCACCTCACTGAAGAAGCACGCGGAAACTTGATTTATACGTATAACTCACATATTTTCACAATATGGTGGATGTGTTTGTTTTCAAACTAGCTTTCTTAACATCCCTCCACAATAGACAGAATAAAAGAAGTTAATTTTTTATGCCAACACCAACTCCTCCTTACATTGTGAGCTATGGTCATTATATCTGTTGCCCACGGATGTGAGTTTCTGCGGTTATTTTGGTGTAGGCATGAGTCAGCTGAAGGTTTACTATTGACTGCGTGGTAACTTTTCATTCCTGTATGATATACAGTATTAAACTACTTTTTCTTGTAAGCTATCCATAATATTCGGAAAGTTAATTCATATCTGAGTGATGTAATTTTCAGTAGCTTTGTTCAAGCTAGGACTGATCATTTAATTATATAGTATTTACTTTTCTAATAAAAACCTATGCCTTTTCTGTTATATTCTTTTTTCTTTTCTCTCTTTCGTAGTTTTACCTCTCCCTTATAGGGACCTTTATGCGGCCCGCACCGCCCGGGCCTTACGGAGAGGAATGAACTATGGATCACAACACAGACTTTCTTTTTTGACCAGACAAGGACATGGAGGGCCTCCCCAGATGAGTGATCAGCCCAATGCCGGAGCCACCTCCGAGACAACACGAACACATAGGACGAGACACACCATTCACACACACACTCCGAACAAGGCGAGGATGGGATGAATATTGACGGCCACAAGGGCCTAAAGTTACCTGATATTTGTCTCACAGGTGAGGAAAAATCCCGGAAATAAACGTCACCCAGGTAACTTGTACCGACCAGGAATCGAAACCGGGCCCGCTGCGTGAGAGGTGCGATCGCATCCCCTGCGCCTCAGCGGTGGACTGTAATATCCAGGCACTAAAAACTGAAAATGTCACAAAAGTTAATCAAGGACTACGCTAACACCATTCTATACTGAGATATTAAACCATCGAGTTGAACTTATGAGTTTTGTCATTAAACTGCAACTTTCAGATAAATATATCGTTATTAATGTTCCGTTATTTATACGTCCAAGTACATTTCATTATTTGATTCTTTACAATCAATATCAATTCGATTAAACAGTTCTGGAATCTCATGATTAGACTAGCCTACAGTGTATAGTAGACTATGTTAATAGATTACTGACTAAATTATTCAATTATTATTAAATATTAATAAATTATTTTTCAATAACTCCCCACTGTTGATTAGAATGTTTGAGAACAGTAGACCTCGCGTCAAAAAATCTTAAGATCTGCTTTTTTATCTTGAAATGGAATAAAAAATAAAAATCCTTTCACATACATTTCCCTTTTTAATTACTTCAAGAAACATTCAAGTCAAATTGTAAGAAAAACAAAAGACGCGTTTGGTCTGTTTGCATGACACACAACCATAACTTATACAAACAGACGAAATGCCGAAGGGACGATTTAAACGGGACGTTGCTTCGGTCAATAAGGATCATTTCTAGAGACAGTTTCCATTATTTGCTTTTATTTATTTATTTATTTATTTTTTTTTTTGCTTTTATTATGATAGAAAATTAAAAAATCAATTTTATCGTTACCAGAGAGGCTATTGATGAAATAATAACATGTAAAATTATAAGAATTCTATACTATACGTTACTGCACGAGCGGGATGCATTTACCGCTGGTCGTAACTTACATCTATTTTCAATAGCCTTCCTTGAAGGCTTTGCCAATAATACCTGAGCACTTTACATGGGATAGAATAGTTTGTTACCTTAGATAACAATGGGTTGCAGTTATTTTACACACTATAAACATATAAATAAACTCATTCTATTGAAAAATATGTCAATGTTATTTTGACAATTTTTCGTCCAAATGTATGCACCTTTGTTGTACAGAAGTCATAGAATACATCCTGGAATGCACGGTATATGAATAAAGTTTTCAGCTTTGTAGGCCTATACTATAGCTTTGCCCCTCAGCTTTCTAATGTCTGGTTGCGAGCGTTACATAGGTGAAATCTAGGTGGAGGTAGGCCTACTATAACAATTTTAGCTAGTTGAGTTGTGGTTGTCTGCTCAGTTAAGTCTTAGATGATAAACTAAGTTGAGTTTATATCACTCTATCAATATATTTTCATCTAGGATTATCACAGGACAGCTGGAAAATGTATTGTTTGCATTTTTTGTGCCTATTTTCTTTTCAAGACAAAAACCACTAACACCTGATGTGAAATTTTCTTGTGACTCAAGAATTAGATCTACTGATCTACTAATCTTTTGTGTAATTTACCCATATGAATAAATTAAACACCTGAAAATCTGTGAGTAATAAACCAACCGCCCGCGTGCTGTCGTGGTTTGCGTCGGTGGCTATGGATCTGCAGGTTCGGGTTCGATCCCCTGAACCACCTCAGAGTTGTCTGAGGTAGGGAGGTCTGGAACGGGGTGCTCTCAACCTCGTAATACATACTGAGGAGCTACAAATAGGGAAGTAGCGGCTTCGCTTACGGAACGTTAACGGCATTAGATGTCGGCATGCTGACCACATGCCTCTCAATCCTTCCATCTGCAAGTTAGGTGACGCAGCTGTCGGATGGAAGGCCAAGACCCTCCAAGGATGTAGCGCACGGAGTGTAAGAGAGTTAGGTTAATAAACTGTTGTATCCTGTTCACCTGGGTTACTGGTGAACCACGATTACAGTTCCCAATCCTCGAGCGGCTGCGGAAAGGGGTTGTTGGTTTGGGATCGTTGGGGTAGCAAAGACTTAGAAGTCACGTCTCTTCCAGAAGGCTACTGCTGATGAGTCTATTGGAGAATAGTTGTTACAACGACTTGAGGCTTCTTACGAAGTGTCGGACCGACCAGTCTCCTGTACTGGTCAATATGCCCAGTACGTGTAGTGTACTCTTGAAGTATTACTCGAAAACTGATAACACACCCTCAAAAGCTATGGGTTTATATACTGACTGTCGGTCAGACTCTCCGTATTACAACATGCTTCTAGACATTTCCATTATTGTGAAAATAACTCATGACATTATGGATATTTCCAAAGTTTTACTATTTGTGTACAAGGAACACTTTCTAAACTATTCTTCTACTGGGAAATACATGATCAATTGTTTGTGCGTAAATAACTTTCACAAAGATCCCTTTTAACTTTGGAAGTTCCAGACTTTCACAATGTTTGATAAACATCCTTCTGGCGACATAGTTACCAATGCTATATGAAACACCAGATCCTGATCAATATAATAATATAATATAATAGAAAAAGAAAATGCAGGAGGGCGCAGGATGCAACAAAACTTTTTTAAAAAGGAATTTGGCTTTCCCGAAAATATACTAACCCAAGCCGGCTTCGAACAGTAGGCTATCCTTGGGTTCCGAAGGTTGGTACTTTACTACTAATCCACCGCCAAGCTCGTTCTTGATCACGATGACTGAATAAAACTCTTACTGTGTTTTGAGGAGAAATTCAGAAGTAATAGGCTAATTCGTTTAATAGAAGACAATGACAGAAAATACAATATTTGGTAGTAAACAGCATTTAACAATGATAAGTCTGAGCTTTAAAGAAGCAATCGTGCTTGGGCCTAGGTTCTATTTTCATTTTATGTTTCTAGTCGTTAACTAGGCTAGTTGTTTATTCCAAAAATAAATATGGAACTAAAGGGAAGATTTTCGTAATATTTGTTTCAGTTGATGACAAAGTATTTCCTGAAAAAGAGACCTGTTTCTGAGGGCAATAAAAAAAGGATAGTGGTGAAACTTTGTTGCCAGGGCAAATTGCTAATTGACCAGGAACGATTAGAAGCCCATCACAGCCCATTGAAACAATATAGTAGACCTGTTATTAACTTATGTTGTGTGTGTTCCACTGATATTCCCCACTGCAATTTGGAACTAATCTAAAATGTAACAGTTATTTCTTCAGACTCATTCAGTGTCTTCAAAGAAATTCGTATGTATTCTACAGTATTAAACAAATCATATCTTTACAGTATTTATGACTTACTTCCTTCACATATAACTTCACAATATACGAAATGGTATAGACTAAACCCTTATGAATTAAGCATTACAGCGGTGCAAACAAAGGTAATTAAATTGAGCGTAATAAGAAAACTTACAATCCACCACGGAAATGTTTTACAGTCCCCCGATGTTTGGATATTTATTATTAAAACATTAGTTAAAATCAAGAATACAGCATTCCTAGTTATTTTATTTTACTGACTATACCAAAACTATCGGTGGCGTAAATATAAATTTAGGCCTACTACGGAAAGTTCCATTAAATAGAAAAATGCCTAAGTTATACATTCGGTTACGACAATTCAAAGCTTATATAAAAGTAATAACAAAATTAACTGAAAAAGTCATTTAATTTAAGGAAATAAGTAAAAGGGTAGGCTATGTCCTTTATCGCCTACTGTTTTTAATTGGCGAAACAATAAAGGAAGTTAGGAAGTGCTAGGATGTTTAAAATGACGATTAGACGATATTTTGATGGAATGACACTAAATTAACCCCTGTTTGCAGATGACCGGGTGATATTATGTTGGTTTAGAAAATAATTTAATAGAAATATATATAAATTGTAGGTCTAATAGGAAATAAATGCAATCTAAACATAACTCTATCAGCTCAACATGCTAAACCAGGCCTAACTGATTATAAAAGTATGCCTAATAGACATTTGAGGATAAATATTGATATACAGTTAAAGATAAAATAATGAAGCAGCTCTCCAATTTCAGTTAGGTCTAGATGGAGTTCCTTCAGACAAGATATGTGATAAATACAGTCAGTTACGAACTATTAAGCGGACTTTGTGTGAAGAAGCAGGCCTACGCAACAAAAAAGTATTAATATTTTACAAACCATGATGTCCCAATGTTGCTGTACGATTTTGGTGCTAACGAATATATACGGTAGGCTATAGGCCAATAAAAAAAGGGGGAAAACAGAGATTTGATTGTTGATCCCAGTGGTTGACTTTACGCTGCTGTACATATCATCGTAGAAACGAAAACATTCGAGAAACTTGGGAATAAGAGGAATAACTGAAGTAATAAAAATGATAAGAAAGGAGTGGTACAAAAATCTTCTTAGAAATGATTCATATCGCATCCCCATACGCTACAAATATTCAACAACCACCCTGTGAATACTCTAAAAACTATAGAGACATTAATTAGCCTATAATTTCACGCGTAGTTAATCGAGTGAAAAAGCCTAAATCGTGCAGATGATGATAACTTATTTGCTGCAGTTAATGTGAAATGGCAAATACTTGATAAATAATAAAGCCTTTATGCAAAGCTACTATTTAATCCTAATTGACCTATTACGAATCTCTTACTATGATAGGAAAAGGTACTAAGCCTAAGCTTATTTCCAAGAACACAGCCATCCGATTTATTACAGTTCTACCATTATCAGACTGAAGCTTCTTCGAAATATTGTGACAAGTGTATATTTTGTAATAATTAGCCTCCTACTTATTTTAAAAATTAAGATATTTGAAGACTGGAAAGTGCGGAATAGAAAATATTTGGGAATTTCAATTGAAAGCGGGAGAAATTAATAAAAAATGGAAGCAACCGAGAATGGTAGTACAGTGCACTCCGCTTATTGTGATCACTTCAGGAAGCAGCTAATCTGATAATATTAACAGATTGATAACAATAGCCGAAGGAATTAATGAAGGTTATTTATTCATGTATAATATAATACACTACAAAACAGAATGAAAAATATTTATTAATAAAATAATAAGTAGGCTAACTGTGAATCCACTCATAGGCTAACACAGTAATAGACTGCAACAATTTTTAGAACCAGTAACAAAGTTTTTAATTGATTTCACTTTCCTTTAGGAGTCCATTAACCAATACTACATACTCAGTTATGAGTTACGCGTGTTTTTGGAAGTCTATACTGATCTGTGGTGAACAACGCTTAGGGAAACACCTGACGCCTGTCTGTTCAAGTCTTTTCATTTTACACTGACATGCACACTAACACTGCATGTCAATACTGTTGTATTCATAAATCAAAAGCTGCAGCTTAACTGAGGGGTGAAATATGTTTCATTGCTTAAAAGAGAAAGTAGAAATGCCACCCCTTCGAACTGGTCATCCCGTAAGCTGGGATACCTGCAAATAACGTCACAAAAAGGAAAATTTGATAACATAAACCGTATCTTTGATCACAATAAACAGCATTTTTTCAATGTATTAGTTTTAATCGGTACGGGTCTTCATAAAAGTGATAACTTTACCCGACTGATAACATTATCCGCGATTACATTAAGCGGCGTTCACTGTAAATGGTTAAAATCAGCGAATGAGTGATTACGACCTAAGTGAATTGTTCAGAGTGGAAGTTTGATGAAATGTTAGGACGAGATTATTAGGAAATTACGCTCTTTGTTAAGATTACGACAATGATAATCATAATATTCGAAGCAGTGACACGAAAAAGAAGAAAAAATAAAGAAACAGAAAATGTATGCTGATGAAAAAGAAGAGATAACGAGGCAGATATTAAGACGGCAATAATGATGGTGAAAGGTTAATGACAATGACATAAATACATTCTGGAATATTACTTTATGCATAAAGAACCTAATCAGAGAAAAGCACTAAAATATTTCCTATGGCCATTATTTAATATGAAATAAATTTCGTCACAAAT
This sequence comes from Ectobius pallidus, assembly GCA_964059195.1. Lineage (NCBI taxonomy): Eukaryota > Metazoa > Arthropoda > Insecta > Blattodea > Ectobiidae > Ectobius > Ectobius pallidus. The sequence goes on along the minus strand of CAXKWD010000006.1, from coordinate 52,096,176 downwards.
ATGTAGGATATATAAAATGTAATACATACTTTCTGAAATACATTGTCTCTTTTACCACACAGTCATTTGCATCAAGTGGTCGTTTACTACTTCAGTGAGCCTGTAAAGCTTTTTTATTTTTTATTTTTTTCAGAGGATAATGCAGTAAATGTTGCGGCAGCTATTAGAGGCAACTGAGGTTTTAGCCTATAATTTATTTTGACATTCGAAAATGTGACTTTGAAATACAGTAAAAACAATAAAGTCGTAAAGCCAGCTAAAGAAGGAACAAACGTCTTGGCTTCTACATTAGTCATAAATTTATTTTGAACCTTTTTTCCTGCTTACAGGCAATTCCTTTCTGGCCAGTATAGAGTTTAGTTAAGTAGCTTTCTTCAAAACTGGTGGAAAATTTCTTAATACAGAGTGGGGGTAATAAGATTTGATTTGTTGCCACACCATTCATATACAAATTACCAAAACCAGTTATTACCTTTCTAGATCCTAGAACAAGCTACCGAAAGTAATTTGAGAGATGGGAAGCGAACATGAATTACAGAAACAAAAGTCACACCGAGTTTGAGAAGGTAAAATTTTCTATGCGGTATTAATATACATATTGAGAAGCTACTGCCTTTGAAAAGAACTGATGATGCGGGGTCTGTTCAAATGTAGGCTTATACAGACCTCTTAATTCTGCATAGACATAAATTTGACAGTGTATTGTCTACAGTTAAATCGGGAAACGCTTGTCTAAACAACAATCTAATTGATCTAATACTGCCAATAAAAGTTGAAAAATTTAGAGAGATGCTGAGTAATCAAAGGTCATAAGTAAGGCCCGGATGTTCTTGACCTAAAATATCCTGAGATGCGCAAGACAATACGACCTTAAAAATAAATAAATAAGACCAAAAAGGCCATTAAGACCAAATAAACTCATATTTAATGAATCATACAAAAAGTCAACTTGATTGATTTATTAAATCATGCTATTTTACAGTTTCATGGCATTGTCAAACACTACACTGCATTTTACTACATCAAACAATTGGTGAATTCAGTAAAAATATACTGTAAATTACTAATAGGTCATTCATCAAAGAGTGATCAATAAACATTCACAACGGATCTTTTACAAGCGTCCGACGTTTCATCAATGGATACCCAAATCTTATTCCTACTTAAACCCATTTAGATTCCCTAGAAGAAAGTAATTTAACAGAAATAATTAGGCTTAAGCCTAAACTATAGTGAAAACTGTAAATACTACAACTACAGTAGAATACTTATGAAGAGGTCCACTGCGATTTCGTACTTGGTTCCAACAGAAAAAAAATAGGCAATGAAGTTATTAAACGTATAGTTAATAAAAGAGTAGTCCTCGATCCTACATTCCGTTTTGAGATACAAATCAGGTCTCTAAAGTAGATGTGGAGAAGAAGTCCACTTATGAACCGTGCTTGCCTGACTTAACTGATCGTTACTGCATTAACGAAAACAGTAGTAGGTCTCCAATTAGGTGATGGGATGCAATTGCACGATTCACATAGGACCTGCCAATGGTTGGCATCGAATTCATGCATGGTGGACAATAGACCTTTGCGTGAGGCTGAAACCACTGAAAATTACGCACTCCCTGTAAAATTGCTTCTTGTCTTTAACAATTTAAAGTGAGGAAAGTTGTAGGGTATTGCCCATGCTTTTAGTGCAGAAAAAATTATGTGAGTGTACGTATTATGAGTACGTCAGATTTTATGTGGGTTGTGTATCCTTCGGGGATGCGAAATGAAAGGTGCCAAACACTTTATCTAGCTTTATATTATAATTTAACATGAAGATGATTTGAAAATGTTCCAACGGTTTTGTTTAAATAATCTCTATACGAATAGAATAAAGAGCTAAACGTTTTATTTGAAATAATTTTTCCAGTATGTCCTGTGAAGTTATAAGGCACTTATCCCATCCACAAACCTAAGTTTATATCTATTGATAAATTTTATTTTCCGATTAGAGTTAAATCAATTTTTGTAGGTCGAGAAATGGACACCTAGTTTTGTCAAAACTCTAGGTATCTATTTCTCTACTTGAGGGTATAAGGTGGACCTTTAACAAACCTATAACAAATTTATATCTATGTTGGGGTCTGAAGAGTAGAGGAAGTCATCTGAGAGTTTCAAAGTGATTTTTTTTTTAATTGGCAGAAGAACTAAGGCATGTTTGCGCTGCTATCAAGTCATTGCAATTATTTCACGTTATAGGCCTGTTTTTAAAGTAGAGCTCGGTTTTACAATCAAAATAAAACAGTATTGATCGAAAACTGCAAGAAATAACCACCAAAATTGTTTCGTAGAAATATCTCAAGTTTATTATGACTGTTACAATATTTGTAATGAAGGTCATTGGCAGATTTTCTTGTGTGAAACTCCTGAGTCTTGTAGTGAACTGTAAAGTGAAAAGGTTTTCTTCAACGTCGCAGGATGTCACAGTCGTATGTGAAAAGGAACATAGTTCTTCTTCAATTATTTTCTTTCTTTCTTTCTTTCTTTCTTTCTTTCTTTCTTTCTTTCTTTCTTTCTTTCTTTCTTTCTTTCTTTCTTTCTTTCTCTTTATCTCTCCCTTTTAGGATTTAAGCGACCCAAACCGCCCGGGCCTTACAGGGCCGCGACCTGTCGGGTTAGGGATTATCTATGAATCACATACATACATGTTTGACCTGACAAGGACGTGGAGGGCCTCCACGGATGAGTGATCAGCCCAATGCCGGGGCCACCTCCGTCACAACACGAACGCCCACCCACTCCAAACAAGGTGAGGATGGGATGAAGATGATAAGGACGTCCAGATGATATCTGGGGATCACAAGGGCCTCAAGTTACCCGACAGGTGAGGAAAAACCCAGAAAAAAACCCACCTAGGTAAATTGTCCCGACCAGGATTCGAACCCTTTCCCGCTGCGTGAGAGGAGCGAACGCATCCCCTACGCCACAGCGGTTGTCTCGATGAATTCTTCTTCAATTTAATTCTGTTTCTGTACCGGAAAGCTTCTTAGAAATCTAAAAGTGTATTTTATAACCAGGGGTTTTCAGTAATTCTATTTGCCGACGGAAAGAAAACAGATGGTAATTACGTCAAGGCCCTAAAAGTGAAATAAGCATTTTTAATGTGACAGTTTTGACAAAAAATATGCTTTTTAATTCAAAATATAAAATAAGCAAGAAATATCGGATTTCTTTCAGAATAAGCAAAATATGTACTGTCTAAAAAAGTTAAAATGGCTTTTCATGGAGTGTCTTACAAAATGAAATATTTCTGCCTATGTTTAAAAGTCAGAAAAATATTATTTTTGATTAGACATCCGGGCTTTATTTAACAATAAATTGACAACACACTTCTACCGAGTTATGAGTCCATCCAAGTACAATACCTACTACTGCATTTTATTTTTTAAATACTTTCGTCTAGTAATAAGATACTTTACCAATTCTGAAAATAGGCGGCCTTTCTTTATAGTACTCCTAATGCTTAGTAAAATAAAAAGGATGCAGGCCTACACCACGGGCTATAAATCATGATAGCTCGAAAGATTAATAATATGTGATAATTGCTCATGTTGATTGGTGGCTGTGATTAATGTTCTAGGGACAGTCTATTACAAGGAACATTAACATCAGCATGGACACCAGTTAGCTGTTCGAGAACGGAAGCGCTCTATCAAACACAAGATAAATTATGAATATTGGACAAGCTTTTACAGCCTCAGTTTGATACGAAGTTCCCATATTGATCAAGAGTTCAGTGTTATACTGATGAGCTGGACTACGATCACTAGATGACTAAATTCTGTGGCTGTAACATCACGGATGGAATAGGGCCTACCATCATTAGAATGAGTAATGACGTCTGGCCCACTCTGAATATCATCGTGGCGCTACATTCTTTGTGGAGCAAGGCCTACCATCCGACCATTGTGTCATCTATCTTAGATAACGTCATGTGATCAGCATAGCCTGACGACTTCCACAGCCGTCATTGACTATTTCGTTACCCGATCCGCATCTTCGTTATCAAGTATTCCGTCAGTTGTTCTCACGAGGCTGAGTGCGTCTCCTTCCAGATCTCCCTATATCAGAAAATTCCAATGAGGTACCGGAGATTGACTCAGACCTGCGAATCCATATCAACAAACATTGACCGCTTATGAGGCTTACAGAAATACTATTCAGGAGGATCCCTGTTGACAGCTTTATTAATCCTACCCAACAAATCTTGTCATCGGTCGGGTTTGAACTCGCGATCCAATGATTAGAGAGCAATAGCCGACATAACCAAACAATACCCTAAGGACATCAATTTATGATGTCAACGTGCTAAAACCGGGCGGCTTGGGTCACTTGAATCCTAAAAGGGAGAGGTAAAACTACGATTAAGAAAGAAAGGAAGAAAGAAAGAACGTGCTAAAAATAAACACCCCTAGGGCTTAGGCGTAATTACAACTATTCACCAGGGTGTCAATATTAAACTTAATGAGCAGAGTTCGGGGAGGGGGTATACAAATACCGGTACTTCCTAGGCGTCTTTACCCAGATTCACCAAAAAATATAAGTTTTTTGCAGTATAATTTAATATAACTTTACTTCACAATGTCGATTAGAAACTATTTCTTACTTTTACAATAGTTGACAATCATGAATGAGTTTGGAAGATTAAGACTCTCACTGTTACGAGTGTTTGGAAGATTAAGACTCTTGTTATTTATTGTTGGGAGATTGTGTGTTATGAAGTAAAATGGATTTTTTGTGTTAATATGTAATTTTAAAAGAAATTAAAAAAAAAAAAGTCGACCAAACACGCTGATTCAGTGATTCCTTTTGTCTTTTCTGTATTCTGAATCATGGTTCACTCCTTTCCGTTATTACAGCAAGGGTGCTGAGGGGAAGAGGTGTAACGGCGTGGTGTTTACTAACAAGATTACAATGTTTTTATTAATTACGGTATGTGAATGTTAAATTTTAGAAGTTAAACTTAGGATACTCCTTTGAGTGAGTGAGCCTGCCAACATGTGAGCTATGGCGATAGGGATTACCACGCACATTATCAACTGTTCTTTGCTTCGGCTTCTTTAAGGTTTAATATTAAATTATTTCAATAATTTTTGTTCAGAAAGGAGAATCATAAGGGTGTTCCTGCCTATGCCTAAAGGGAAAGATCATAGCCGTGTTGAGAGTCATGGAGTTGTATTTCGGCCCAAATAAACAAATAGTAAATTCTGGTAACCACGCTAGTAATGGCAAGTGCAGACGAAACTCCTTCCCAAGAGACTGAGTTTGTTGCAAGGTCAGGGTCATCATTGATCGCCACCCCAGCCTGTAATTAAGTTTGCGGACTCGTTATGAAGCTGGCGCTGGGGGAGGGTTCTTCCTCAACTTCTGGGAACAAGTAGCTGGCGCTGTTTACCTCAAACTGCAGGAAGTACAAATTAAGTGCTGCTGTGATTGCTGGCGCCGCCGTCAGGAGCTGTCCATCACCAGTGTAATGAACGCTTGTCACCGCACCCCTGATTTGTGGCACCGCAACCTACCCTACAATAACATTTTATTATAGAGGCATATCACCACATCCGAACTACATTGCTTCTTCCCAAAAACCTTAGGGTGTTATTATTGTTTCTAGACTTCTAATTATTAATGTACCTGTGAATCATATTCTCTTCCGTTGAGTTTTCTTGTGTTTCATTAGGGGATCGCACATCTTTAGTCCCCAGCGGTTGATTAGTTAGCAACTGTAGCCTACCAGTAGACTCAAGATATCCTTGTTCAAATCAGGTTGAAGCGTGAGATTTTCGGGCGTAAAAATATCTCCCACGATTTCCTTCGGGAGGAAATATAACCTTCAAAAAGCGTCAAGGTCCTTGTATCCTTTTCTTCGTGGTTCTTCCTTAGGTGTTAGGCCAACCCATAAAACTTCGGGACCCGCTAAATCACGAAAGAGCTAAAGCTAAAATTAAAAATATTGTAATATGTTTTTAATTCGTTTGAAATCCATTTTCTATAACTTCTGCTCAAGAATCGGCGCGAATATTTAGAAGTAGGCCTACTGTATGTCTTCAATCAGTTTTTGTTATTTTCACTTACTATCTTATATATTAATAAAAGGAAGTGTCTGTCCTCCGTCTGTCTGTCCTCCGTCTGTCTGTCTGTCCGCGATGCCCAGCGAAATCTACTCAACGCAGAGATCTGAAATTTTATACATAGGCGGACTAAAGGGTCGGAATGTGCACCTCGAAGCCGGAATTTTAATTTTCGCTTTCGTTCGTGAGTTATGAGTGAAAAACGGGCAGAAAACGTGTTTTTATTGCGTTTTCGAAGCATGAGTTTTCAGTAATACAAATCAATTACACTAGGCTTTGGCTATTTTTGTCATACCTTCGACATAAAAGCATCGCGATCTCTTGAATGTTGTAGCTCACGCTGGTCGATTCATTTGTTTTTAATGTCAAGGCACGCAAACATAATATGAGATTTTCAACCTACACCGAAGAGGATTATTATTATTATTATAGGGATAATCAATATTAGCCTAAATATGGTCAAACGTTGTTCGATTTGGACGAAACTCACTATACAGGGGTTTTCTGGGCCAAGGAACTCGAATCTGAGGTCGCTTTTTCCAGGTGACGCTATCTAATCGTGATATGTAGTCCACATGATTTAGGTGTTAATATAATGATTTAACTATTATGCTCTTAATTTTTAATTTTTGAAATCAAAATCTACTGAACGCAGAGATCTGAAATTTTAAACATAGATGGGCTGAAAGGTGGGCGAATGCGCATCAAAGCCGGATTTTTAATTTTAGCTTTCGTTCGCGAGTTGTGAGTGAAAAACTGGCAGAAAACGTGATTTTAGCGCTGTCGAAGCATCAGATTTCAGTAATACATTTCAATGTCAAATCAATTGCAGTTGGCTTTGGCTATTTTTGTCATACCGTGGTGATAAAAGCATCGCGATCGCTAGAATGTTGTAAGCCCACGCTGTCAAGTCCCGTAGACATATGAAATTTTCAACCTACACGGAAGAAGGATAATCAACCCTAAATATGGTCAAACAGTGTTCGATTTGAACGAAACTCACTATACAGGAGTTTTCTGGGCCAAGGAACTCGAATCTGAGGTCGCTTTTACCAGGGGACGCTACCTAATCGTGGAATGCACTCCACGTGATTTAGGTGTTAATAATTATAATGATTTAACTATGCTCTTAATTTTTAGTTTTTAATTTTTGAAATAATTATCGCGGGGGAAGCCGCGGGCACATGCGGGCACATGCTGTTTGTCTGTCTGTCCACGATGCCCATCGAAATCTACTGAACGCAGAGATCTGAAATTTTAAAGATAGATGGACTGAAAGGTGGGCGAATGCACCTCGAAGCCGAATTTTTAATTTTAGCTTTCGTTCGCGAGTTATGAGTGAAAAACTGGCAGAAAACGTGATTTTAGCGCTGTCGAAGCATCAGATTTCAGCAATACATTTCAATGCCAAATCAATTGCAGTTGGCTTTGGCTATTTTTGTCATACCGTGTAAATAAAAGCATCGCGATCGCTTGAATGTTGTAAGCCCACGCTGGTCGATTCATTTGTTTAGAATGTCAAGGCCCGTAGCCATATGAAATTTTCAACCTACACGGAAGAGGGATAATCAACATAGACCTAAATATGGTTAAACATCGTTCGATTTGGACGTAACTCACTATACAGGGATTTTCTGGGCCAAGGAACTCGAATCTGAGATCGCTTTTACCAGGCGACGCTATCTAATCGTGGTATGTAATTCACGTGATTTAGGTGTTAATAAATATAATGATTTAACTATTATGCTCTTAATTTTTAATTCTTGAAATAATTATCGCGGGCGATCGCTTGATTTTGTAAGTCCATCCTGGACGATTCATTTGTTTAGAATATCAAGGCCCGAAGACAAATGAAATTTTCAACCTACACGGAAGAGGGATAATCAATATAGGCCTAAATATGGTCAAAAAATGTTCGATTTGGACGAAACTCACTGTAGAGGGATAACTCGAATCTGAGGTAGCTTTTACCAGGCGACGCTATCTAATCGTGGTATGTAGTCCACGTGATTTAGGTGTTAATAAATATAATGATTTAACTATTATGCTCTTAATTTTTAATTTTTGATTCTTGAAATAATTATCGCGGGCGAAGCCGCGGGCACATGCTAGTTTAAATATAAATAGACCTACATATTTTAATGAAATTTCTTAGTGGTTACATTTCACATTCTTAGATTTGCACTTTAGAGGATTTACAGATTTAAACAAATCATACAAACCTTGTTACAGACTTTTTTTTTTATTCAGCTGTGTTTATACTTCTTTCAGCTACGAGGGCATATCAGGAGTTCAGGAGCTGTGTCTTTACAGTAGGGTAGGCCATAGAACTATTAATTGTCAGTTATATTCTATTGTCAATGTATTTTATGGATCAAATTTCAACTGATATTAATTTACAGTGGGAAAAATCCTACCTAGGAAACTTGTTTCGACGTGGAATCGAACCCGGGATCGCTGCGTGAGAAAACAGAATTCATTTTGTATGCCACAGCGATGAACTAATGCATAATTTCATACGTGTAATAGGCCTATATTCAGTGTATTTACGCTGTGCAATAATGAAGCCTCCTAAATTTTGTATTTAATTTATCTACAGTTAATAACTTTTTGTTTTTATGCAATTCAGAAACTTTTATCTTCTCGTCTTCCGTTCAGAAGTATAAAAGTTAAAATTTATAAGACAGTTATCTTGCTGGTTGTACTGTATGGATATGAGATATGGTCCTTTATTCTTCGGGAAGAAAATGATCTGAGAATGTTCGAAAATGGGAAAATATTAGGTGATTAGGAAAATATTCGGACCTAAGAGAGATGAAAATGGGGACTAGAGAAAACTGCCGAATGACGAGTTTCATAACTTGTACTCTTCACCGAATATAATAAGGGTCAATAAATCACAGAGGATGAAACGGGCTGGACATTTTGCGCGCTTGGTGGAGGAAAGACATATCTCAACAATATTGGCAGACCCAGACCTAGACGTATGTGGGAGAAGAATATTAGAATAGATTTAAGGGAAGTAGGATTTGCGAGAGATGGTTGGATGGAGTTAATACAGAGATGGGCTCAATGGCGGGCTCATGTAAGAGCGGCAATGAACCTCCGGGTACCATAAAACAGATAATATTCCTTTAGATTGCTTAGAAATTGTCTATTTCCATTAAATAAGTGAGTAAGTACAATAAATAACCTTACTATTTTTTATCGAAGGATTTTTAACATTGAAGAATTTAAGGAACGTTTGTTCGAGAACTTACCGGGTGCCTAGAGAAAGATTGATCTGTCGTCTGTATAATCACTAACACGAAAAAAGAGCATTAGAGATGTAAGGGAATACGTATTGAATCCTTCAGTATCATTTAAAATATAGCTTTTATAAAAAAAGTAAAAAAAAGAAAACATTAAGATACAGGCCTATGTTATAATTTTGTTCTTGTTTTTCCCTTTATACGCTGAATTTTAGAGCATTTTTATCCCAGCAGTTCATGATGCTCACTCTGCATTGATATTTATAATAGGAGTTTATACACATGCCTACATATATAAAGATTAGGCAGAAACTAAACAATGATTTGGAATAGTGTTTATAACTTAGGCCTATGCATCTGAAAGGTGATGGTTCAGAAGGATCGTATTCACATTTTTAACCCTTCAAAATTTTGTCTCTTTGTCTTTGAAATAGCTTATCTGACGTTAAAATATAGTGAGGAAAATAATAATTAACTATTTTAACTAGGCTAACTTATTCTTTCTAGGTCAAATGGAATCATACATGCATTCTGCCCGTAATTAACTACGTCACTAAAAATCACTGCATTTCAAGCAGGGATTAGGCCCATGTTCTTTCTTATCCGTCACTCTTAATTTATTTCCATCTTTTCTAACCATGCCTATATTTTATCCATTCTCCGTGAAACTGCCCATGAGATGAGAATGGTCAGCTATCTCCTATCAGTTAGCTTTTGGGTTGGATTCAATCCCTAGACAAAGTACAGGTCCCCTTTAACTCAACCCTACCATTTGTGCCTAAGGCCGCGTACATGTTAGAGCAACGATAAAAGAAAATATGTTCCTTTCTCTGTCATGTATCACATGACGCGACCATTCTTTTTGTGGTATAGCGTTCCTTCTTTGTTCATTTATAGTCGCTCCAACATTTACGCGGTCTAAGGTGTAAGCGGTCACACATTCAAATCCCAAAAGAAACTCCAGATTTCGTGGAGCTCATGGCTGAACTACAGTAGTGGTTCGTATCTCATGGCCCAATGTGGCTCGTAACTTGCCGGTCTCCTTAGCAGCGATAGGAACTGTTCCATTTCAGTTGAAACATGACCTAGAAATCTCGCGCAGGGTAGGGAGAGAGGATGTGTTTACACTGAGTAATACGAAGTAGTAGAACCACATGAAATGCACGTGGTTTATGAAAATCAATATTCCCTCCCCCGACAGTGAAGCATTATTCTCCTCTGCGCATGCAAGGTCGTGTTTCAAGAACGACGGAACGGCTTCTTTCTAAGGCGTGGTCAAGGAGGGGTGCAAGTTCGATTTCCGCCTTGGACACAGGTGTTTGTAAACGTAGAAAAATGCAGCACAGAAAATTATACGATAAACAGAGCAGAACAAGAATATGAGAGTTACCGAAAACTAATTTATATTAAAAAGTGAAATTATGCAAACCTTCTCTGAACACTGAAGTTTCCTACCACTTCGTACATTAAGTTATAGGCTACATCCATTCCCAACCGGTGATCCAAGGACACCTTGGGGGGGGGGGAAGTGAGAAAGATGAAAGAGATCAGGGAATTATTTAGCTTTAACTTATTTTCTCTGTTTGTTTTAAATATTATCTCAGACCACACATACAGCAGTTAGTTAGCCACATGCACAGACCAGTGACGAAGTAAATCTGATTCTTAGGATGGGCATGCTTTCATTTCAACCCTCACTGTTTGGGACTGGCTCGTGAGAGGACCAATGCTAGGGATTGGACGATAATATCCGTGAGATGGATAAATGTAGGATAGCTTAATAAGGTAGCTTCAAGTAAGTATGAAACAATGCACATGTGAGAAGTATAAGATTTCGGAGGACCATTTAGAGCAAGAAGGGACTATATCACGAGGTCACTTGGTACAGAGATCAAAGGAAACATATTGGTTAAACAATCTAGAATGTAATGAAATACTTGCACTTTATTAATACTTGTAACACTCGAAGAAATAATAGGTGAACACTGAATAATAATTGAATAAACACGTTGAAAAAATGAATTGGAATTTGGCGCGAACCAGATTGCACCATTGAAAGTAATTTAGTAAATTTTGTAATTTACTAATGAATTATATATCAATTTGATGGTAATAAAAATTGCTGTAGAATGTATGTATTTTAAGTTATTAGCACTTGATTGTTCACGTTTTATAGCTTCTTGGTGAGTGATGACGTCACACGCTATTTAATTACTTGGAACTAATAAGTGAATCTAATGAACTTATAATACGGCGAATAAGTAAATTATGTATAAGTAATTTACTTGAAATTAATAAAACTTATAAGGAAGTTTTATTCCAATGATTTCTAGTGAAAATACAAAGAGCGCGAACTGGCTTTTGTTACTAGAACCGGAGCAGTGTCAGACCGTGACTTGATCGTGTAACTGCAGGCTTAATACTGATGAGGCTTCCTGACGCTCTTTAAGGCGTCTTTAAAGAGGGAATACCCGACACAAAGAACTCGTGATCAGGATATGATGAAATATACGCCTACTCAACTTAATGCTTGGCGCAAGAACACCTGGCGGATGATTTGAATTAAAACTATTTACTGCACATAATAAATATGCTGGAAAAAACACTTAGCTTGCGTGAACATACTCCGCGCCATTGACTATTAACGTCAATAAAAACATAACAGGAAGGCAAGCTATAATAGAGAGACACTTGTATGTACACAAACAAGCACTGACTCTAATTGGATGTATACATGTGATATGTATTGGAAAATTACTTCTTACATATATTGCAAGAATATGATATTGAATAAAAAGCACTGATTTCACTATTTACGTATAAGCACACGACACACAATATACATCAGAGGAGATACGTAGACATGTGAGTTCAAGTGAAGCTGAAGACGTCTTGAAGGTAGCCAAGTGTGACCCAAGACGAGCAGCGACACAAAGAAAAGCTTCAACAGATAAATAGGATTGAACATTGCTATAGGAGTATGCATTGGAATAAGGAAAAGATACATGATAATTATGAAAGAATGTAGGCAATTATCAAGAACATGGTGATAGAGAATTCCAATGAATGATAACGATAATTCATAAGTAACCATAGAATGTAGAAAATGGAAATGTAGTAGAACTTCAAAGATAAGTATGACAATTATTATGATCAGTCATACAGTATGCTCAAAGCACATAAACCCATGTAGTAAGTAGTGGCTCGCCTAGTAATCTAATGTATGAGGATTAGGAGTCAGACATCATACGTCAAGATCAAAGACTATAAACCATGTAGTAGTTGTGGCTAGGATTGCGATCCTATGACCGAGGACTAATGTAGATAAGGGAAACCAAAACACCAATAATACAAGCACAAGGGAGAGATGGGACGTGTTGCTTATTGAATGTTGTTGGTATATAAGGAGTAATACATCTTCGTAGCAACAGGCCAGTGTTTCAAAGGAGAAACTAGCCTATGCAGCAAAAGGAAAATGCTATAAAGGAGTAAATGCACAACAGACAAGGAGCTGATCATCGACAAAGCATTTGATCCCCTTGAACTGAATGTCAACATGAAGAAATTCAAGCTAGCGTAGGTCAAAACTCTTGAACTGAAAACCAGAGAGAGGTCTTTCAAATAGCAAGATTGATAGAAAGAAAAATGCATGTAACACATCTCGCAAGAGTACGATTTGTTACAGAGATAGATGAGAAATGGACTTCAAGTGGAGAATCTTGAATATAAGATCATAGAAAGTGTCATATGCTACTCGTCTTGGGGTAGAGGACACACTTTGACTATGGGCCGCTTATATTCGCCACTGGAAGTGCGCACAGTAATCACTCGAACCAAGCCGTCTTCTCCCGGATGAGTAGCGGTGATCACGCCTAACTTCCATTGAAGAGGAGGAATGTTGTCTTCCTTCAAGATGACGACAGTACCAACTTGAATGTTGTCACTGGAACAGGTCCATTTCTGCCTTTGTTGTAGTGAGTGAAGATATTCGGATGACCAGCGTTTCCATATGTGTTGCAAATGATTTTGTAACAGCTGCCATTTTTCTAAGTACTTCTTATCTTCCGTAGGAGGATGTGAAGGTAGAGATATGAGAGGTTCTCCAATTAAGAAGTGACCAGGAGAAAGGTATGACAAGTCAGCTGGATCATCATTTAGACGAACAAGTGGTCTAGAATTCAAGCAAGCTTCGATTTGAGATAGAAGCGTAGAAAGCTGTTCATATGTGAGAATTTGAGCTCCCATAACTCGCCTGAGATGAAACTTCATAGATTTCACTGCTGCTTCATGCAGACCACCGAAATGGGGAGAATTTGGAGGAATGAACGACCAGCAATAATCGTGGTTTGCAGTGAAATTTTGAATTGTAGTTTGAAAATCTCTTGACTGCAATAGCAATCTGAGCTCCCTTAACTTGTTGTTTGCTCCAACAAAGTTAGTGCCATTGTCACTGAAGATTTCTTTACAGAGTCCTCGACGTGCTGTAAATCTTCGTAGGGCTGCTATGAAGGCATCTGATGTTAGATCAGAAACTAACTCAATGTGAATGGCCTTTGTTACCAAGCAGACAAAAATAGCGATGTAAACCTTTACAGTAGTTTTACTGCGTGGAGCCCCATATCTTATGTTGAAGGGTCCAGCGTAATCGACTGCGGTGCGGAGAAAAGGTCTAGCAGGAGTTATTCTATAGCTAGGAAGATTTCCCATTAACTGTTGAGAACTTTCTGCTTTTAGCTTGTAACACGTGAGACATCTATGCAAAATAGATTTTACTACTCTGCGAATACTAGGTATCCAGTAGGCTTGTCGTAATGAAGCTGTAAGCAGCTGATGCGAAGCATGTAATAGCTTGCGATGCTCATATTCTACAATCAGAACTGTTAAATGATGTCGGGATGGCAATATAACCTGATGTCTTGCATCATGTGTAAGATCTGATTTTTCCAACCGTCCACCCACTCTTATAACGTTGTTCTGATCTAGGAATGGAACTAATGCATGGATAGAGCTTTTCACTGAAACTTGTTTGTTGTTGCTAAGATCTTTCAGCTCTTGAGAGAAAGCTTCTTTCTGAGCAATTTTAACACAAACTTGTAGAGCATTTTGTAATTCTTCTGCTGCGAGAGGTCCATGATATTTGTTTTCATGGCGGCAGGCAGAAATAAATCTATACATATAACAAGTAACTCTCTGCAAGCGCTTGAGATTAGAGAATCTTGTAATAAAACTATCTTCTACTACAGTAGCTGCCATGCAGATGGAAGTAAGTTGCTCTGAGGAATCTGGAGGGCTTAATTGTTTTGGCTGTTCCGGCCATAATGTTGTGTTATGAGCCAACCACTTAGGACCGTGCCACCACAAATCAATATCAGACAATTGTTCAGAATATACACCTCTTGAAACGAGATCAGCTGGGTTGTTGTCTGTAGAAACATGTCGCCAGGCTGCTGTTTCAGAAAGCTCTTGTATTTGCGACACACGGTTGGACACAAATGTTTTCCATGTTCGTGAATCTGATTTTATCCACGACAGAACAATAACTGAGTCTGACCATAGATAATTTTGTGAGGTTTGAATGTTAAGGTCATTCAACACCTTGTTGTACAGTTTAGATAACAGCAATGCTCCACAAAGTTCAAGACGTGGAATGGTTTGCCTTTTAAGAGGGGCAACCTTAGACTTGGAACATAGCAAGTTAATTGTAACTTCACCTTCAATGTTCACAGAACGGAGATATATGCATGCACCGTAGGCCTTTTCTGAAGAGTCACAGAAGCCATGGATCTGTATATCTTGAAGGGTACCATGTGTGAGAACAAATCGTGGAATACGCATCGTGTGTATTGTACCTAAAATGTCGCAGATCTCAATCCATTTCTCTGCTATGTGTGAAGCTACCTCCTCGTCCCAGTCAAGTTTTTCAATCCATAATGATTGCATGAAGATTTTGGCATTGATAACCATAGGACTGACAAGGCCTAAAGGATCAAAAATGGATGATATGACTGATAGGATAGTACGCTTGGTAAGTTTAACTCGAGTATGAGTTTGGAGAGAAGGATGGGATTGAATCTGGAAGTTATCAGTTGCAGGATGCCATAGTAAACCAATGGCATGTGCATTTTCAATGTTGTCAAGAGACAGAGGCAACTGGGTCTCTCGATAAGATGATGGTACAGATTCCAGCAATGCTTCATGGTTGGAACACCACTTTCGCAAGGGAAATCCGCCACTGTCAAGCATGAGGATTAATTCTTCTTGAAGGCGTAGCGCTTCTTGAAGATTATCATGTCCTGCCAGGCAGTCATCTACATAGAAGGAAGTCCTGACTGCTTGTGAAGCGAGAGGGTATTTAGCTTCTTCTTCTATTGACAGCTGGTGCAGGGATCTTATGGCTAAAAATGAAGCTGATTTAGTACCATAAGTCACGGTAGTTAAGGCATAATCTTGTATGGGTTCATCTGTGCTGGAACGCCACACAATCCTTTGAAGATTTTGATCAATCTCGTTCATTTTAATGCGTCTGTACATTTTAGAGATGTCAGCTGAGAACGCATACTTATATGTTCGAAAACGAATTATAATTGATGATAGGTCATCTTGCACTGTAGGCCCTAATTTCAGAATGTCATTTAGGGACTTGCCTGAAGATGTTTTTGCAGAAGCGTCAAACACAACTCTAGTCTTGGTTGTAGTAGACGAGGGCTTGATTACTGCATGATGTGGTAAATAGAAGCATTTTTCACCTGGCTGTGGAAGTGAAACCTTCTTCATGTGTCCCAATTCTTCATATTCTTGCATGAATTTTTTGTAATCTTCCTGCAAGACAGAATTGGTTTGGAATTTTCGCTCCAGATGCTCTAAGCGTTTTACGGCTTGTGGTCTGGATTCGCCCAAGGAGTCCTGAGATCGATTCTTGGGTAATTTCACTACAAAAGCACCGTCCTCTGCACGAATAGTGTTTTGTACGAAGTGCTCTTCACATTCCCTTTCTTCTTTAGTAAACACTGGTTTAGGAAAGTCTTCTAGTT
The DNA here is from genome assembly GCA_964059195.1 of Ectobius pallidus. Taxonomy (NCBI): domain Eukaryota; kingdom Metazoa; phylum Arthropoda; class Insecta; order Blattodea; family Ectobiidae; genus Ectobius; species Ectobius pallidus. The sequence goes on along the minus strand of CAXKWD010000006.1, from coordinate 52,079,785 downwards.
CCCAGAATCGTCTTAACTGTGTATCAACATTATCAACAGTCACAAATAAATTGTGTTGAGCGAATGTGACCTTCTTGGATTTAATTGCTTTCTTGGGAATAGTTCCACTAAGTATCCAACCTAGTTCCGTGTTACTAAGAATAGGGTTATTAGGAATGACTATTCTTTCATTAGTGAATAGTTGGTAAAACAAGCTAGCACCAATGAGGATTTGGACATCACCAGGGATGTAGAATTTAGGATCCGCTAATGTTATTTCACTAGGAATATTGAAATGTTTGGGATCTATACGGACTGAAGGAAGTTTGTTTGCAATGTGAGGGATTACTAGACAACTCATTTCAGCCTGGAAATTCTGGATTCTGGATCGCAGATTAACCTTAACACTGTGATTGCAAGAAGAGGTGCCATTAATACCTCGTATCTGAGTGTCGACATCTGTGGTTGGCAGCTGCAACTTCTTGGCTAAACCTTCAGTTATGAAGTTCAATTGGCTTCCTGAGTCCAGTAACGCTCTGCATAACACTAAATTTCCTTGTCTATCTTCAAGATGCACTGCTGCTGTTGCTAATAAAATCTCCCTTTGGTTGGAATTTTCTTTTATCGAACAATAACTAGCAGGTACATTATCTGTAGATTCAGACGGTTGATGTGGTTGTCGAGGAGCCTTTTTACTGTCTCGTGTGTTATTATGTAACATTTTGCTGTGTGAAGCCTTTCCACAATTACAGAATGACTTGATTTTGCAATTGTCTCTTTTGTGACCTTTGGAGAAACAGTTTGTACATAAACCTTTGCTTTTCACAAAATCCCAACGTTGATCTACACTCAACTGTGAAAACTTGTCGCACTTATGTAAATTGTGACTTTCCTTGCAACAAGGACATGTATCACCTTTGATGGCAACATAAGATTGACGAGTCGTTTTTACAGATTTCTTTTGTGTATGTCTTTCACTTTTTTCCTTGGATGGGCTTGGCACATTGTTAGAATTGGATAGCACTTCTAAAGAATGAGCCTTGGCTTCTAGGAAGTTCATCAACTCTTGAAGCGGTGTGAACCTTTGTGAGTCAATTTTGCTCTCCCATTCCTTGCGTGTAGTTTCACCAAGATGATCCAATATTAATTGAATGAACATGACTTCGTGTAATGGGATTTCAATGTTGAGAGCTTCGATGGCGTTAAGATTGCTTTGAAACTGATTTAATAAGTTTCGCAAGTCTGTAACATTTTCATCTTTCATTATTGGTAATGAAAGTAGATTTTTGATGTGAGCTGTGGCAATAACTCGAGTATTATCATATCTAGAGCACACCAAGTTCCATGCTATAGTAAAATTCTCATTCGTGACTGGAAGATTCTGAATGAGCGCGTGAGCCTGCCCCTTCAGAGAACTCAGCAAATAATGATATTTCTGGATGGAATCCAACGATTCATTGTTTACCACTAAGCTACTGAAAGTGTCGTGATAGTGTTTAAAGTTAGTCACATCCCCACTAAACACTGGAATTTGAATCCTTGGAAGTTGTATATTTCTATTGTTGCATTGTGAAGTAGAAGATTGACACCTGTGATGCGAATTACCACTGTGATTAGATTGATGACTGTGATGAGAGCCTACACTACGCACTGGTTGGTCGTGTAGAAATAACAATTCACTAAGCTTAGCCTTTAGCACCTTGTACTTGTTATTCATCTCTTCGTCATACTGTGCGTGCATGTCAAGTTCACTTTCAGCTTCGATAATAGCTTCAATTTGAGTTTGTACCACTTCATAATTTTGCCACACTTCGTTAAGAGTGTCATATTCAACTTTTAATCGAAATATATCAACTTCTTCAGTAATATTGTCACTGTACTTCTGAATGTACGTAAGTTTTCTTTTAAGAAAAGCACGTTTTTTCGTTAATTCCTTCAATTCACTTTCCATCTTGAATGCGAAATGTGGAAATTACTTGTTCTTGAAGATTTGAAATTCTACCACTGCTGCACGATAATGCATGTATTAACTGTTCACTGTCTTCTTGATGTTCACTGAGGACCGGAATCCCACGATGAGTCGAATCACTGCTGCATGATGCTGTCTTCGATGCGAAGTTCAGGGTTGCTGGAACTCACGAACTGACCGACGCGGAAGCACATATGAATGAGACGAACTCGAGAAACGGTATTTGCGAATACAAGTATGCAATAAATAAGATTGTACCAATATGATCCTGCCCGGTAAAGGACCAATGTTTGGGACTGGCTCGTGAGAGGACCAATGCTAGGGATTGGACGATAATATCCGTGAGATGGATAAATGTAGGATAGCTTAATAAGGTAGCTTCAAGTAAGTATGAAACAATGCACATGTGAGAAGTATAAGATTTCGGAGGACCATTTAGAGCAAGAAGGGACTATATCACGAGGTCACTTGGTACAGAGATCAAAGGAAACATATTGGTTAAACAATCTAGAATGTAATGAAATACTTGCACTTTATTAATACTTGTAACACTCGAAGAAATAATAGGTGAACACTGAATAATAATTGAATAAACACGTTGAAAAAATGAATTGGAATTTGGCGCGAACCAGATTGCACCATTGAAAGTAATTTAGTAAATTTTGTAATTTACTAATGAATTATATATCAATTTGATGGTAATAAAAATTGCTGTAGAATGTATGTATTTTAAGTTATTAGCACTTGATTGTTCACGTTTTATAGCTTCTTGGTGAGTGATGACGTCACACGCTATTTAATTACTTGGAACTAATAAGTGAATCTAATGAACTTATAATACGGCGAATAAGTAAATTATGTATAAGTAATTTACTTGAAATTAATAAAACTTATAAGGAAGTTTTATTCCAATGATTTCTAGTGAAAATACAAAGAGCGCGAACTGGCTTTTGTTACTAGAACCGGAGCAGTGTCAGACCGTGACTTGATCGTGTAACTGCAGGCTTAATACTGATGAGGCTTCCTGACGCTCTTTAAGGCGTCTTTAAAGAGGGAATACCCGACACAAAGAACTCGTGATCAGGATATGATGAAATATACGCCTACTCAACTTAATGCTTGGCGCAAGAACACCTGGCGGATGATTTGAATTAAAACTATTTACTGCACATAATAAATATGCTGGAAAAAACACTTAGCTTGCGTGAACACCTCACCAAACCCCCTTTTTGTAAAAAAAAAATTATATACATTCGGATATAAATTCTGACGTCCTTTGTGACGTGGTAATATGTCTTTTAGCTTACTGTGGTTAAATTATTGTGACGTTCAGTCATTTGGTAGGCCTAAATAGATTATGGGAATTATGAAATGACAGTGCACAGAAGAGCTTTCAAGTTCAACACGCATTGAGAAACAAATTGTCGAAAATATTGGCAAGTCTACTATAATGAACTCTGAATATTTTTTCGGTCTTCCTACTTCCAGTCCAGAGCTCTTAGGCCTAATATCTTACCCAAGTATAAAGTTTTTGAAGTGAAACTTCTTTAGCGGCGGTAGGGGTAAATCCAGAACTTGTGTCACGCTCAAAGACCGTCACGAAGTTAGTGTCACATTCAAAATCGTAACGAAATTAGTGTCACACTGAAAACCGTCACGAAATTACTAAGGTGTTTCGGAGTGGACTGCACAGAAAACCATCAAGTCAATGATTAGGAATAATCAACTGCTATACGATTTAGGCCCGTTATTACCACCTCCAGTTAAATATTTACGGCTACTTTTATGGTTACTTTACTGACAGTTCGATTTTACAATATCTGGTTAGGCGTTAACTGTTGGTAAAAAACTCTTAACTGGCAGTAATCTTTACTGTAGGAAAATGTACAAGTAAACTCTGGAATAGATGGCGCTTACTTGTAGTCTCTCTCTCTGGACCCTCAGGATGCTGTAGCTCTGTTGTCGTGATGAGATGCCGTGATGTTCCAATCCCGGCTCGTACCTGTTTATTCTATTGCCCGACTTAATTTTCTCTTATCTCAGGGACAGCACGTTATAAGGAAAGCGTTTAATGTAAAGTCGTTATAATTGGGTAAGAGCGAAATTTATTCCGATGCAAAACTCTATGCACAATTACAATATGATTACAACATTCAGGATATTAATTTAATCTCCTCAGCAATATGTTACGTCAATACGCGGCTTCTTGTTAATTGATAGTTACTCAGATTCTACTGGTATATTACAATGATTGCTCTTCCCGGACTTTAACTTCGACTAAGTACCCAGCGACCCTCGACTGGACTTATAAATTCCGAGACTACTACCGGGATGTGGCCTACTGGCCTACAAAAACCACGCGACCGAATCCTATGGAGCTATCCGCTCTTATGCCTGTCACAAAAATCATCACGTCCCAAGAAGCTTCGTACTGACGTCAGTCACACAAATTAGTCCCTCATTCTTATTGGTTATTATCTGTTAGTATTATTCCGCTAGTGCGGAAGAATATCGGAAATTAGAACCAAGTCAACACAGATCTCTGAAGGTTTCCAATTCCCGGAACCTTAAACACCCTATTGTTCCTCTAGTGTCGGAGCAGAGCTGGTTTATCCCCATCACACAATAAAATCGCCTCTTATCTGATGTTCTTTTGTCTACGTTAAAATTCTAGCACAATACCAATACACAGAATTTGCTCAAGTGATTGACAGCCTGCCTTTGTCTACTCAGACTGTGTTATTATTACAGTTATTTGCACTTGCTTTTATTCTAAAGTATTAATTTTCCCATTTCTTATAACAAAATTGATTCTAGTTCTCAAACTCTTAATAATTCTGGTTTATACTTATCTTTCCCAATGTTTAATTAATTTCTGTATAATATTAATAAAATGAAATGTTTTAATTAATTATTGTAGAACGTTATGGAATATGTCTAAAGGCATATTCCGCCTCAAATGCCTACCTGCGGGAGAGAGATTGCTTGTTTACAAGAATATCTCTATCGTAGGTATGCCCACGAATTAACAATGCCTCCACAAAAACTTTAACGTGACATCTCCTTCTTATACCTCACTCAAATAAAATCGTAAAGTATAGCATACTAGTTAACTTCTTAAATCATGAATTTAAACTTCCCCTATTTGTTGTGTTGAAGATTTAACACTGATTTTCCCTGCAACTGATTGTAAGCCTTTGCATTTTCATCTGGCTCTGCCCTTACGCTAACATCTTATTACTAGTTATACCCTCTTATTACTATTTATACAAAATATATACAAGTTGGAACATTGTTCACCCAATGCCCTGTTCACCTTTCTTTTCGTTTCATATGTAGGCCTATTTTGCCTTTCTAGGCCTACCACCTCAAATGCCATTCTTGTCACATCCGGGAATTTATTTACACTGATATATACAACTGCACGTACACATAACAGCAAAGGTTCGATGAGTCTGCTTTAAACTGATGGTCGTGGAATAAAAAAAACAAAACACAACATAGAAAAAATGAACTTCGCGAAAGCACGACACACGCATCACACTGCACCATTTTTTTAATGATGTCGCTAACAAGGTTCAATCAGTCAAGCTTGAATTAGCGCACCACTCGACTTATATTACAAGCACGCCACCAACACTATTTCTTTATCTATGACAAGAGAAAGGTTCGTTGAGTCTAAGCTTTAACTCTGTCACAGATCGGACTTCATCTCACTGTTGCTTTTACACATTAACATATGACTCTGAAATTCTGTATACTGGTGGTTACTTAAACTATTGCTTAACTATTGTACAGTCCTAACGTAGGTTATTCCTGTTCATGGTGTGAATTTACTGGGTGGGTGATTCTTTATAAGGTTTGAGTAGTTGTTTATGGTATCTGCCAAAAATTTTACCTGATTTTACGTCTTGAATTTCATAAGTGTGGTCCCCAAATTTCTGAGTTATAAACCCTGGTCCCTTGAATAGAAGCTCGAGACGAGAATAACGTCCCCTTAATAGTGAAGACAGCTTAGTGTCCCTAATCAATACCTTATCATTGATTTGAGGCGACCATTTATGCTTGTAGCGCTTGGCCTTCTCCTTGCGTTTGGCTGCACGTGTTTTGATACGCTCGAATGCGCGTTTGCACCTCTCAACATAGAACTCTGGGTACCCTAAGATCTCTCTTGCCTCGTCAGTCAGTCTACCTATTATGTCTGAGTCGTAATCTACAATTTAGTGTATTTCAGTCTGTCAAAAAAAAATCGTCATAAATGTCCTGAGATTATATATATATATATATATTTTTATTATTTTTTTTTACTTTATTTATTTATTCTATTTTTATTTTTATTTTTTTTCAATTTATTTATGCAGCTCATGGGGTGTGCTAATACTCTCTCATAATTCTCCCCTTAATAATAACTTCCCTTTAAATCGTGACATAATTCCACCTTATCGCGTAATATCTCTAACATCTCTGTACTTAACTCCCTGGCACGCGACACCGAATCTAACGGGATCTTGGCCTAGATTCTTTCCTAGAATCGCCGTGAATATGTCTCAATGACACTATGTGGAGATTACACGCGTCACAGTCCAGTGACCCTTGTGTACAAATATGACCTAATTCAGGCTCAGCACTGTCATATGCACTGACCTCAACCAATTCTTGGTCCCCTATACAAATGTGTTCCACAAAAAATAACTCGCCATCCATATCTTTTTCTATCTCCAATCTTTTATCTGCAACCCCTGTGTCATTGTAATCTATAAATGGGACTTTTATTTCAACATTATTAACCACTGCAAATAAAGCCTGTCGCTTGAAATCTATTACTGCGTTCCATTCTAAAAAAGCATCTGATCCTAGGATAACATCTGTAGTTAATCCATTAATTACTAGGAACATTATTTCTACCTCAAATCTCCCCATTTTAACTAACAGTAAACATTGTTTTTTCACTCTCTCGCGTCGCTTGCCTACAGCGACTGAAAAAAATACTGCACATACTGGTAGTGACAAAATTCTAATTCCCATTTGTTCCAACCTATAATAAAAATCTAAACTGCACACACTTGAGCTTGACCCGCTGTCTATTAATATATCACATTGCAAGCCGTATATATCTGCCTTAATTCTAGGTGGTTCAGCTATTACATCACGTCCAGTCTGTGTCAAAGGAATTTTTGTAGTGTCAGTAATGTCCCTAACGTCTTTCTGAGCTGTCATATAGTTGGTAGACCCATTTCTGTCAGTAGTATTCATACGACTGAGGCAATCGAGAATCTCAGGGTCCACAAGAATCCCGTGACTTAGTTTTCCGACGGCTGGTTTCCGCCGTTGCCTTGTGGCGAAGCCGACCTACTCCTATCATTATTCGGCTGAAAACTCCGGGCTTCCGGATTCATATTTCCGCCTCTAGTATCGTTATCAGACCTACCTGTCGCCTGATTGTTGCAATTATTATTGTTATTTCGCCAGTTACATTGTCTATTGTATGGCCTCCTATAGAAATTGGCTCTCCAATACCCGTTTCTATATCCCCTATTTCGCAACCAATGCGGAGCATTTCTGTTATAGTTATTTCTATAGCCCTGATTGTTCCCATTGTTACTGTTACTAGGCCTATTATCGACCGTGAACATGTTAATTTGCCTATTGTTATTATTATTTCCCCTTTGGAAATTAGGCCTATTCTGAAATCCCCTGTTATTCTGTCCGTTCTGTCCCCTGTTATACTGGAAACTATTCTGGTAGTTATTTTGGCCTGATCTGCCCCCATTATTGCCCTGATAGGCCTGATTATTTTGGCTGGAGTGAGGCGCAGCCGGTGCCTCCTGCCCACGAGATACATAATTAGGCCTAAAACCTTGTGAATTATTGTTCTGTTTGTTACTGCTATTCCCTACATGAAAGCTATTATTTTTGCCCCCATCCTGAGTGTAAGGTGAAGTTGCCGTAGCCTCAAATTTCGTAAGCAAGTCTACCATTTCCCCAAAATCCTTAGGCCTAGCCACTATCAAATTGTTTCTGATATGGTCCTCATAATGGCTTGCAGCGATACTCAAGACCTCGGAATCTTTAAGAGGAGGGTCTAACATTCTCCCTTTCTGAGCTATGCGTAAAAAATGATCAATCATCGTCACGCCCCCTTGTGGATTATATTTCCCCGTAGTAAGTTCGCTTCGAATTTTGTTTTTCTCGTTGTCATTCCAGTAGCGATGCATGAAAAATTTCTTAAATGTGTCATAATCTACCTGTTCCCCTAGTGTTAATTTTAGCCACTGAGATGACCTACCCTTTAAGCTTTTCTTCACCATTAACATTTTGAGTTCTGGAGGAATTGACTTTAATTTAAAGTAGTTATCGAGTTCAGTAAGATAGTACTGAGGATTCATATTTTCGTCCTCATTGAAAATTGGAAATGGGATCTCGTTTAACAAGTGAACAGGAATGCCCTGTACAGTTGCATTCACATTTTGAGTAATACCATTATTGCTAACATTATTACTATCATGCGTAGCGATACTGCTATGCCGGACTGGAGTTGACATTCTTTCAAGTTCAATAGCATTTTCAGTTACAACCATGGTACTTGTAGAAGCTAAATTTACATTATTACCTCTATTCTCCTCCGGGATAACATTATCACTGCTCGAAGTGCCACTCATGCTGTTCTGGCAAATCGTGTCTATCTGTCTATCATTCTGTTCCAGTTCCCTAATTTTATTTTGCACTAAGTCCATTTGTGAAGTTAAATTATCAACTCTGTCATTCACTGATTTACTGGAAGATTCTACCACTAATTTAACCTGATTCAAAGTTGCTTCTAAGCTACTCTTAACTGCGGTATTTTGTTCAGTTAAAGTATTCTGTATTTTCTCTTGCTCCCGCCTAAGCTCGGTTTGAACATTACTTGTGATTTCAGTAAGTTTAGTATTAACTTCAGTCTGCAGTCCCCTTACACTATCTTCAAAATGATTAACTTTTTCCTGCATGTGCTTAAACCCTTCATCCATTTTCTGCATGTCGGTTTTAATTGCTTGAAAATTACTACTTAATTCCGTATGCACAGATGCTACTTGTTCTTTTACATTTTGCATTTTCAATTCTAGAGTACCTATAGAATTTAGTTTATCATTTACATTCTTCAATTCCTGTTCTACATTCCCCATAGAATTTAATTTATCCTCTACTGTGTGAAATTTACTATTTACAGATCTTAATTCTTCCTGCAGGTTTTCTTTCATTTTCTGTTCTAAGGTCCCCACTGATTTTAATTGCTCTTTCATTTCCCCGACTGATTTTAGTTGCTCTTTAATTTCCCCTACTGATTTTAATTGCTCTTTAATCTCTGACATGAAGCTAAAAAGAGATTGCATATTCCCCGGATCATTTAAGACTGCCTGGCTAGTTGACGGACTAGGCCTAATTTCTTCCACCTCCATAGCTGTATCTGGCTGATTTTCGTCCTGAATTTCAATACCCTGGACATTTATTTGGTCGGAAGGACCCTCCAATACTACATTCTCATTAACATTTACAGTTGTTTGTTCTACATCGCCCTGTACCTCCATTTCCTGGTTCTCCATACTGTCTCCTATAACTTTATGCCTTAGTTTCATTGGACGTAATTATGCTTATTCTCCTTCTACACCAAAAATATACCCTGCTATACTAACACATCTAGCTATAGTATACATGTAAAAAATACCCTCAAAAACAAAATATATATACACAAATATGAAATGTTTGTACTTTACAATTTTGGTGTGATGATCGATGAGTTGCTGGCCCGTGTGACGGTGACTGAAGTCCCGCTCGCCGCTATCTGCTGCCGCCGATCCTCGGTAGTGAAGTCTCGTTGCCTCCCGTGCTGTATTTTCATTAATGTCCTATGCCATTAATGCTCGACACCCTCAAACGTTGGAAGCGCCATTTGGAATAGAAGTGCCGGTTGGAATGATAGATGCCTGCGTGTAACTTACTTGCAGTCTTTCTCTCTCTCTGGACCCTCAGGATGCTGTAGCTCTGTTGTCGTGATGAGATGCCGTGATGTTCCAATCCCGGCTCGTACCTGTTTATTCTATTGCCCGACTTAATTTTCTCTTATCTCAGGGACAGCACGTTATAAGGAAAGCGTTTAATGTAAAGTCGTTATAATTGGGTAAGAGCGAAATTTATTCCGATGCAAAACTCTATGCACAATTACAATATGATTACAACATTCAGGATATTAATTTAATCTCCTCAGCAATATGTTACGTCAATACGCGGCTTCTTGTTAATTGATAGTTACTCAGATTCTACTGGTATATTACAATGATTGCTCTTCCCGGACTTTAACTTCGACTAAGTACCCAGCGACCCTCGACTGGACTTATAAATTCCGAGACTACTACCGGGATGTGGCCTACTGGCCTACAAAAACCACGCGACCGAATCCTATGGAGCTATCCGCTCTTATGCCTGTCACAAAAATCATCACGTCCCAAGAAGCTTCGTACTGACGTCAGTCACACAAATTAGTCCCTCATTCTTATTGGTTATTATCTGTTAGTATTATTCCGCTAGTGCGGAAGAATATCGGAAATTAGAACCAAGTCAACACAGATCTCTGAAGGTTTCCAATTCCCGGAACCTTAAACACCCTATTGTTCCTCTAGTGTCGGAGCAGAGCTGGTTTATCCCCATCACACAATAAAATCGCCTCTTATCTGATGTTCTTTTGTCTACGTTAAAATTCTAGCACAATACCAATACACAGAATTTGCTCAAGTGATTGACAGCCTGCCTTTGTCTACTCAGACTGTGTTATTATTACAGTTATTTGCACTTGCTTTTATTCTAAAGTATTAATTTTCCCATTTCTTATAACAAAATTGATTCTAGTTCTCAAACTCTTAATAATTCTGGTTTATACTTATCTTTCCCAATGTTTAATTAATTTCTGTATAATATTAATAAAATGAAATGTTTTAATTAATTATTGTAGAACGTTATGGAATATGTCTAAAGGCATATTCCGCCTCAACTCCTAACCGGAGGATTTTTTGAGGTTATACTTTTCGCGAACTGAATTAAAATGGAGAGATGAAATTATTTAGCTGCTTTCGATAATGACAGTAGTGATAAAGAACAAAATCTAAAATTAAAAAATTAAAATATAAAAAATAAAAATAAAAATTAAAAACCACAAAAAAAAGAATAAAAAATGCAAAATTAAAAAAAAACTAAAATAAAAAATTAAAAAATTAAAAATCGAAAATAAAAAAATCTAAAAATCTAAAATAAAAATACAAAATCCAAAAATAAAAAATTCAAAGAATCAAAATTTAAAAATTAAAAAATCCAAAGATCCAAAAATAAAAAATCTAAAAATCCAAAATTAAACAAAAGAACATCAAAATTTAAAAATCTATAAATTCAAATTAAAAAATCGATAATCCAAAATAAAAAATCAAAGATCCAAAATTTAAAAATTAAAAAATCCAATTATTCAAAATTAAAAAGAAAACCAAAAATAAAAAATAAAAAATCAAATATCCAAAATTTAAAGAATAATAATAAAATCCAAAATTTAAAAATCCAAAAATCCAAAATTTAAAAATACAAAAATCCAAAATTTAAAAAACTAAAAAAATTAAATTAAAAGATTTAAAATTTAAAAAATCCAAAATTAAAAATTCAAAGATCCAAAATTATAAAAGTCCAAAAACCTAATATTAAAAATTCCAATAATGCAAAATTGAAAAACCCAATTATAAAAAATTGAAAAAAATAAAATAATAAAAACAAGTTTCACTTCTGTCGCGTGGCGTTCCACGCACACTTTTTTTTTCTGTTTTTCTACTTCCAATCTAACTTTCTTAGATCGATGGCTCCGTTTTCACACTCTACAGCCCTAACTGCGTAGTAACAGTTATGAATTCACATATTTGATGGACTAACAAAAAAAAAACTTTTTGTTTTGCGATTGGATGCAAAGAGCCTAATTTATCACCCTTGGTAACCTTTCGGTCCGGTTGCAGATTTCTCTTATCTATTTATTACCCACAGATTCGTCGTTACGTAATCTGCACCATGTTTCAGGTACGTGTTGCATTGCAGGTACAGTATGTACATTTAATCGTTATTGGAGTGTGCATTCACATGTCTTTACATACGTTTACATTTCCTGCTCTGATCTGAGAAAGAGAGAGAGAGAGAGAGAGAGAGAGAGAGAGAGAGAGAGAGGGTGGATGAATTTGATTCTGAGTAAAGTCCTGGGATTAAGTCGTACATAATATGTAATTAACGTTTATGATCTTATAACAGAGTAGGCGATAAGCAGTAAACATAGTCTTTGGTGAAAAAGCTGATGATGCTGTTTATGAAAATTCAAAATTCGTTACAATGATTAAGGCCAGAATAATACTAAACAGGCATTATTATTATTATTATTATTATTATTATTATTATTATTATTATTTTAATAAATTTAGCCGGCCATAGGCAAATTTTCCTGAACTATTTATCCTGTTTTCAATTTTCCTTAGTACATACAAACACCCATGCCCGAGGCGGGACTCGAACCCACAGCCTCCTTCACAGCACGCCTTAGCTACCGTGGCTAAGAAGACCGACATCATCATTATTATTATTATTATTATTATTATTATTATTATTATTATTATTATTATTATCATCATCATCATCATTATTATTATTATTATTATTATTATTATTATTATTATTATTATTATTATTATTATTATTATTATTATAGAGTATAATGTTTAAGTTCTCAATCTGCAGAGTAGGAAAAGTAAAAGTTCTACGTTATTTAATCCCGGATTAAAAAATAGGCTACTTAATTGATCAACGGGTTGATTAAAAGTTAGGGATGACTAACTAACAATGTTTGAATGTTACAATGTCCTTTGAGGAAAGTTATTGATGCAATAAAACGAACTTCATAGCCACCAATTAAAAGCCACATCCTGAATACCTATTCATTAACTGCAGAAATTTCTTCAAGGTATTGTTTTATGTCCTCCTAACTATACCTTGGGCTCCTTGTGAGCTGCCCTAAAATTAAGTAATATAACACTAAAACATGTTTTATTTTTATATTGTATTAACAGCAGAAGGGTAGCTTAGATGCAAGGCGATAGCTTTCGACTATGCCTTACTGAGTATTAGATGTAGATGTAGATGTAGATGTGGATATCTCGTCCTGTAGATCCTGTGTTGAGCGGGGCTCAAGGATATAGAACACGTCAGATCAAAAAATACATGCATGTTATAACAATAATATAGGCCTACAGAAACTGTAAGCTGCCAAATTTATCCAAGCTGGAAATATTCCTCCAAATTGTAGAAGGTGTGAGTTATTAAAAATTCCTTGACAGCTGTTTTGAAAGGTTTGCTCTTTCTTTGAATACATAATAATTTAATGTTGTTTGGAAGCTTGTTATATATCTGTACTGCAGAATAATAAGCACCCTTCTGAAAGAGTTTTAACGAGTTATTTGGTCTGTGTAGATCATTCATGTTTCTGGTAGTACGTCCGTGTACACTAAAATTAGTTTGAAATTTATCAATATTATTCACTACATAACACATAACAGAGTATATATACTCCCCTGTAAGAGTGAGGACTTTTAATTTTTCAAATAGCGGTTTACAAGATTCCCTTTTTTTCTTTCCACATATTATTCTTATTACCCGCTTTTGTAATCTACATATTTTCTCCCTATGGGAAGAGTTGCCCCAGAATATGATCCAGTACCTCATTACCGAGTGAAAATATGCAAAATATACCATAAGTAATGCATCCTGTTTTAATATATTATTCAAAATTCTTAAAGCAAAGCACGCTGAACTCAGTTTTGGACCTATCATTTCTATGTGTGTCTTCCAGTCAAGATTTTGGTCAATTTGCAGTCCTAAAAATTTTACATTGCTAATTTCTTGTATGATTTGTGTTCCATAATTAATTTCAACTTTTTGCTAATCAAAGGGTCTATAAGCTAAGAGCATTTGATATATTTTACAGAAATTTGCAATATTTTTCACCATATTTAGCTGTAAATCTATTTGGTTTTAATGCGGAATAACACCAAAATTGTATACTTTTATGCGCAGTAACACGAAATTAACCAAATAGTTGTATTAAAAATTAATATTTTTATTCACCGTAGAGTAGGATGCCTAGGTCTTATGCAACATTACTCTCGAAACTTTCAAACAAATTAAAGTTTTTATCACATCCTTGATATGAAGAAAGAAATGGTTAATGACATTCTGTTCATAAGTTCAGGAGTCTATTACAGCTGAAGCTTCCTTTCCGGCGTTTTTCAGCCATCCACTATCTCTTGTAGACAGCGTTATTATGTAGGATATGCAGGGGGCGAGGACACCTGCAAAACCGTCAAGAAAACAGTTACGAGTAAATTCGTTTGATGTAATTATCTAGTTCTAAGGGAACAGGTTATATACTGAAAGCAGATTCACAATAAACCTCACTTCATAATCATACACAATATTTCCAGTCATAATCGTAATTTGAAACTAATTCTTCTAGATAACGAATGCGCACTCCAGCGACCAGGCTAACAGCGCAGAACATCATGAAGGAATCCTGCATTATGGACTTGTAGGCCTACTTGAAAGGGAAGTTTCTTTTGCTTCTTAAACTTTAGAAAGGTATAAAATAGAATTATAAAATTGTATTTTTATAAGTTAATTTTTCATTTACGGCAGCTGATTTTTTTCCTTATACATTTGGTATTGCATTCATAATTGAGAGTGTGTAACCATGAACTCACATATTTTCTTTAATATTTTAATGTTTAATTACTGACTCCAAAAGTAAGAAATTGGATGTCTTATTTCTATGATTTATGCTATACATATTACTTAGTCTCTGTTGTACCTTGAAACATTCTGATGTTTGAAGAAACTATAGGCCTATTGTGAATATTGTAATAACTGAATTGTATAGGCCTATATTGGACATGAATCTTAAATATCATGATTTCAGGTTCTAGCAATAAGGATGACTTTACTTAAAAGTAACATTGACATATATCGAACCCTATTGTACCTTCGGGTGAAAAAGGGATTCTGTAATAACCTATGGATATACAACAACAACAACAACAACAATAATAATAATAATAATAATAATAATAATAATAATAATAATAATAATAATAATAATAATGACGTATTCATGTTTCCTTAGAATACTTTTTCTGTTGACGGTTACAATTGAATATTTTAGGATAAAAAATTTCCTCTGAAACGGGGCTTTGAATCCGTGACCTGTTTTCTGTGTCGATGTCTTTCCAACTGAACCAGCGGAGATTGAATAAAGTTAAAAATGGCTAAGGTTCTCTGCTACATCTTTAACGTTTTTAGTAAATGTTATAGGCCTTATATGTGATAAATAAAACTTAGTAATTCTTTTGATTTAAATAAATGATTTTAAAATTTAAGAGGAATTGCTGATGCACTCTAAACATTGTAGTTCTAAATTAAGTAAAACAAAAAGATTTATTGCTATTTTTAAATCCACACACGATCCCATGAAAGTAAGCAGCTAACAATTTGTATATTTTGTTTTAACCTACGAGACGAGGATTAATGCAATATCCAGGCACTATACAACGCAGTATAACAGCTGTTAATTCACAATTTTTAACGAGTTTTATCCTCGCTAAGGAACATGTCCAAATCCATAGATTTGGTTTCTTCAGGAGAATGACCCATCAGATTAGCTGACAAGAACCCTGGCAAAATTTATCAAACCAGGTGGTTAATTACTTCAAATAGGGTCTTGCGTTTATATGTAGGAACAAAAGATCCAACGGAAGGACTTAACGTCATCGTCCAGTTCATCATGGAGGGCTATGCGCCACTCTTTTTCGCTGTGGTCGAGTGCAGCAGGAGCTCGTCATTTGTGGCAACTCATCACAACTTCTCTGCCCATGAAAGCATAATACCAAAAAATAATTGACCCAGTGATCAATAGAAACGCAATGGTACGGCCATCCCCAGAGCATACTTCTGTCTATGTTCACTTACCAAGATGCTAGGTCTACAGTACGGGAGCTAGGCTGGAGGCGAGTCTTAAAAGCAAGACAAACGACACCACCCAGTGGCGTAACTAGACCACTTGGGGCCAGGGGCGGATTTATTTTTGAGGCCCTCTCCCCCCAGCAAAAGCTACAAACACGGCTACTTTTAACTTCTATTTCTATGGCTATCTTTTTTGTCTTCCAGTTCGACTCCATGGGCCAATCTATACGAAAAAAAAAATAGACAGAATAAGAGCGAACTCATGCAGTATTTAATGTGCTTATTTATTTTTATATTAGCCCAATAATATTAAGTTAACTGATTAGCAAAATATAAATGTGTGCATAATTACAAAGTCATGAAATGGAAAAAAGGCTACGTTTAAATATGACAAAGTTAAAGAAATTTTAAGGTAACAAACAACAATTTTAATTTATTCGGAGAGTCAGATAATAAATTAGCAAAATCTGGATTATATTAATTCAGAATATGTAATAGTCACGTTTAAAATTGTCTTTTTATAACTTTTACATTAGAAAATTGTCTAATTGCCTCATGAAAGGTTATTTTCATAGCCAAATTGTTCTCGATGTATAACATTGCTAGTCCATTTAGTCTGATTTGGCTCATTGTTGAGCGCAAATAGTTTTTGATTAATTTCAGTTCTGAAAAACTACTTTCATAAGTTTCAAGTGATTTGTAAATAGTTAAAAAACAACTTTTCTCCTGATTACTGTGTTTAATCAAAAGGGCCTTTTTTTTTTAATTCTCTGCCTCGTTTTACAAAATCAGGTGGAACATTCATTTCTTTTTTGGGTGGGGCATCAATGGGGCCCCCATAGTAAGTGGGGCCCGGGGCGGACCGCCCCCACCGCCCCACCCTAGGAACGCTACTGACACCACCTGGTGGTCGCGAATTGGTACGTGAGTTCGTAGTTCCTGAAATCAACTTGAAAGTGAAACTTTGTTAATATGATTAATTGGTCAACACGTACGCCGATGGAGCCACCAGTGACAAAACAATTGAGCCTGGGAAAGCTAAAAGAAAATGTGAAGACGGCTAAAATGACTGAGGAAACTATTACATTCTCTCCTTGTCCCACTCGTGCTGTAGAAAGAATGGCGAAGTTGGTGGCACAGGCGGCATCAACGGTATGTGGGCAAGAGGCGGGACATGGATGTAACCTAAAAACACTGCAATCTAAAAAGAACATGCCAGAATTCAACACAAAAACAATTAAAGGCAAAAGAGTAACATAGGCCTACACCACCGCGTACATTTGTATTTACGGGTGGGCGGAACTCGAACTGTAGCAATCTCCCCGTGGTGGGTTCTGGGTTATTTCTAAAATTGTTTGGAAGTAAGCAAAGAGCTGCAGACATAAACTATTTATTTCTTACCTGATTAACCATTCGCATGCGATAAAAACATTAAAACTCTCTTCTTCAAAACAATGAAAACAGTAATTCTTGGGCATTTTTAAAGGAATTGACCGATCAAGCTGAGATTTTTAATATAGACCTTTCTAACAAGAAATGATTTAATAAAATTAATTATTTAACTTTTTGTTTGACCAATAATGTATTTATAAACAATTTTTTAAACTTTAGCCGTTGATATCAACTGAAGAAATCGTACAATCAACCTGCAATTTTCTACACATTATAACGAGGCCATTTCGCAAAAGGATATCACTAAAGATAAGCCGATTTTAAAAAAATTGGAAACTCGATGCACAATACTGCATCTCTCAATGATAACTAGGATGCGGGTTCAGGCTATATGCCTGGAAATATGCATGCAAATATGATTAAAAAATTATGAAAACATGCACTAAAAATACAAAGTAAAAGAGTAAAATAGGCCTTTATTTTATACTAGTAATCTTCTCCGCATTTTGAAGGATAAGCATTCCTTTGAATTTTTATTATTACAAATTACAATATATTTCTCTAAATTTCCGAAAGTAAATCTTTTACTTTTGTCTGGACAAATGTTTTTATAAACAGATATAGCCTACTTTCTAATTCAAATGGTCTTAGTAGATAGTTTTGAAAAACTGATACTTATCTAGCTGTTGTAATTTTTACTAGCCTGGAAATAATTGCACTCATAGTTTTTTTTCATTCAATCCAGATGTGTTTCTTTCTTTTAGGAAAATCACAAACTGAACGAACTGAATAAAGGCTTGAGCTTAGCTGACAAAAGTGAATCATTATACAGGTGGCACGCTATAAATTAAAAGAGACGACATGCCAAACAAATAATAAAGAAAACTATATAAGTGTGCATGTGTAAAAAAAAGTATGGTAAGAGAGGTAGGAGAAAGTCGAAAGCAAAATATGATGAGGTGATCTTGAAATTACATTTCAGAAAAGACCAACTCACTGCTCTATAGGTCGAGAGAGGCAACGGCTGTGACAGTAATGCCGGCAATAGAAACAAACAAAACCAAACATGAATCGAAAAATTACAGTTTAAACATTAAATGACATACGATAAGTATGCAAATAAACACGCTCCTAAGGATAATAAAACGATAAAACTATTACTACAAATTACAATATAACATCTTTGCAAATGTACATTCTAATCACTAGAAAAAGCAAAATATTTACAATAAGACAAACAATGGAATTACAGACATAGAAAAGTAAGCATTAATTACATTTTCAGAAAGTAGCCTACAGAACACGTAGTCCACCGGCGTGGCGCAGGGCATGCGTTCGCTCTTCTCACGCAGTGAGCCCAGGTTCGAATCCTAGTCGGAAAAAGATACCTGGGTGGGATATTTTTTCGGGTGTTTTCCTCCCCCTGTGATACAACTGTGAGAAATGGTGGGTAGTGGTCCTCATGTATCATCTTACCGTCATTATCATCTTCATCCCATTCACGCCTTGATGGGAAAAAGTTTGTGTGTGACTGGTGTAGCCTTTCTCGTTCTATGTGTATATGTTGTTTCGGAGTGGCCCCGGCCTAGAACTAATTCCTCAGCTGGGAGGCCATCCATGTCCTTGTCAGGTCAAAAAAGTGTGTAGTCTAAATGATCCGAATAGATAATCCCTCTCCCGATAGGTAGCTGCTCTGTACATGGATGCGTAATTCCCAGGTAAAACTACGAGTAAGAAAAAAAAAGTAGGACCCGTAATAATTATAATAAAATCAAGTAAACTGATATTTACAAAGTACTAGAATGATTTTGTTTAATCAGTGACAATTGCAGTTATGATATGCAGAAAATAAGTTATTTTTGTAATCGATTTCCGAGTTAAGCTTCAAATCGATTCATTAAGCAGAGCTTACGGAAACACAAAAGTCTAAAGTTTGATAAGCATATGTGAAGGAATATATGGGTAGTGTTATTTGTCAAAACTAGCTGTATTGCAAGTTGCAACTTCCAAAGCTGTATATGAAAACTGTAAAACAATATGTTGTCATGAGAACTGATTAGCATTTGATAAATTCTATCTAATATAATCTATAAAATAGGTACTAAGGGCTGTGTTCACCAATGCCGATAATCTGTCTGAATCTGCTTTTTAGACTGAAAAGCTGCAATATTGTCCATTTTGCGTTTCACCAGCTACAATAACTTGGTTTTTCGATAATATCCAAGCTAATGCTTTACCGGTGAAATATCGGCCAGCAAAACAGGATAAACCAAGCTAACTGCGACATCAAGATGGCGCGTAGGCGAATGGAACATCTGATCAACATGTGAGGAGTGAACAGTGACGAGGAATATGAAGCAGGATGGTTAAAGGAACGTATGCCGGGGAAAGCGAAATTATCTGCTGTACGCCACGCCTCCAAAACAGTGAGACATCTAGTAACCATTTGTAGAACTACTAGCTAGAGACAGCGTGAGGGGAAACTTTGGGGACGTTTTTAAAGTCATCGATTGATTCCACCGGTGCCATCGGTCTTCCACCAGGGTGTTTGTAATCCTTTTTCGATTTCCCTTTGGTTAAGAAGGCTGTCTGGGAGGTACCACTTTTACCTGCTTTCCTGTCCTTGACATCCTGCATCAGTTTTGCTTTGACAGAGTCTGCTGTAATCGACGTGCCTGAACTCTCAATGCCCATAATCATTGGCCGATATTCGTCCGGGAGACCAGCTAACATCAAGGTGCCTACCCACTCATCAGGAACACTGAGGCCAAGACCGCATAGCTTGTGCGCTGTCACAATAATCTCATTAACTTACTCCTCAACTGTATTATGCTTTTCGAGTTGACTAGTCACAAGAGTTCGAAGCAGTCCTACTTTTCTGGTGAGGCCTGAGTCCTCAAACACTGCCTTTAACTTGTCCCAAACTTCCTTCGGTGTAGTGGCTGACTGGATATGCGAATAATTCATTTGGTCCACACAGAGGATTATTTTGGACTTCGCCCTCGTCGGTTTCTTTGTGTCCTGGACACTATCACTGCTGACGCACTCCCACAGGTCCTCGTGCTCCAGATAGGCCTGCATGACGAACTTCCAAGTCGGATAATTCTCTCGTCTCTTTAGCTTTTCAATTTGCGGTATTCCTTGCAAAGACGACATCTCCGTTTCTTGATTGTCTTCTAGTTCATTTGGCTTCTAATTCAATTGCTTCTGAATCTGATGAAGTTTGCATGTACGCGGTAGGTTAGGATTTCGGCGCGACGCGTTACTTACTACGATTCACGTATCCCGTTTCGGTTAGTTTATTCACCATGAATTACACTTCAGGCCGATTAGATCGCGATAGGCATGCCTGGGCCCATAACCTGTGAAAATGTTCAATGGATTGCAGGAATAAACTAAGAACAACTCGCGTACATTCGGATGAACAAAGGAATATATTTAGCACAAAGTACACTGCATCAAAATGGCTACACACAGAGCAGAGATTAACACAACTACCCACAGGTGGCGTTGGCGCTTGATGCGGGTGAACAAGTGAAGGATTAATCGCACAAATTGTTTCTCGTACAAAATACTTTAACATAAACCAAGGTGACAAACTATGTGGTAAAACCGGAAAGGTTTACTGTTTGAGATAATGGATTAATCGTAGTTTTTATTATCCACGATACCGATAAATTTTATCCGTGTTGGTGAACACAACCCTAAATTGGGCTTTACTCCAGTACCAGTCAACCGATTAGGTCCAAAATCAATATGCTCCATTCCATGAAAGTTATAAATGCGTATACCAAATTTCATGAAAATTCGATAAAGCGTAGCCTATTTAAGTTATCGCGCTTACAGCCACACGGACTGACAGACGGACATACATTTTACCGTCCACCACACAGTCTCAGAAAGTACCATTCTGGCTCTTAATAAAATCAGGTACACTGATAGAACAAAGTGCCGGATTCAGTGATAATTGCAAGTATGATAGGCCTATGCAGAAAATAAGTTATTTTTGTAATAGGCCTGGAACTCCGAGTTAAGCTCCAGATCGATTCATTAAGCATGGCTTACGGAAGAACGAAGGTCAAGTTTGATAAGCATATGTGAAGGAATATGTGGGTAGTGTTATTTATGAAAAATACCTGTATTGCAACTTTCAAAGCCGTAGGCCTATATGAACACTGCAAAACAATAAGCTATGTTGCCATGAGAATTGATTTGCAGTTGATAAATTCTTTCTAATAGCCTATATTACCATAAAATAGCCACTAAATTGGACATTACTCCGGTACCGGTCAACCGATTTTGTCCAATATCAGTAGGCTTCTTCCTATGGATGTTATAAATGCCTATACTAAGTTTCATGAAAATTCGACAAAGCGTATTTGAGTTATCGCGCGTACAGACGCACGGACAGATATTTTCCCATCCACCACACAATCTCAGAAACTACCATTCTGGCGCTTAATAATGTAAATGTAGGCCTACGAGTTCATAGTACTTACAATACGCCTAATAAATTTTAAGGAAGTTGAGAAATCATATCTATAATTCAAAATTTAATACAGAAAATATTATCATAGCGATAAGAAAGTAAGCTAATGATTGAGGAAGTAATTATATAAATGTTGTAATTTTAGATTTTTTAAATGCAGACATAGGCTAAATATTGTAATTTTAGATACAAGTTTTCTAATATTTTAAATTAATTTTCTAAATAAGCTTCGTCGTTACATATGTCGAATAGAATAAATGAGTTAGACTAAGGACTTGAATACAGAATCCTATGTTTAAAGAAGGAAGGAAAAAATAATAATATAAACGCAAAATTCACCAGGGCTGTTTAACTTTCGTAGTACAGTATGCAATCCTGATAATATGGTTTCCATCCGTGATCCGCTAGCGTTTCGATTAACTTCAAGCTTCATTTAATACGAGTGTATAAAGAAATAGCAGCAATGTTCTTGAATTAGCTTGCATTTCGCTGTTGTATAATGACTTGATATTCTGCTGTCCTTTAGTAATTCTAAAGTATATTATTCTGAAGTTCCTCTGGAAAGTACATTACCTAATGAACATTCAGTTGTTCTGTGTCCAAGATAACCGATTAACAACAAAAATGGATGGAATTATTGAACTGATATATTTTGAATTTACCGCAGGTAAAATTCATTCATTCTGGATGCACAGTACACGCTTCAGTAATGAATTACATCCAGTAGTTAATTCCTTCACGAACAGTCTCTTCGTATCAGCGTAATATCATAATTACCAGCATGAAATGCTTTTAAAGTGTTATTGTATGATCGTATAGACCAGTTTTTTTAAAGCAGGTATCTCCATTAGCACAAAGTAAATTGTTTTCTCCGACGGATGAAGAAAAAACCACCGCATAATGAGCCCATCTTACCTAGCAAGAGCCGATATTTTCATCGACGTGCTGCAGGGACGGGGGATTACAATAATTAAGAAAATAAGCTGGGGCTACAAGCTGGTGCAAGAGCGGATAGATGAAATTGTTTATTTAAGCAGGGTAGTCTGATTGCTGACTCACGCTTGCGCGGTGGTGGTCTAGTATCTTCATTAACAACAAGCACTGTGTAATTAGCACCGCTGCTGAGTCACGTGCTACAACTTGTTGCTTGTTACAGATAAACTCCAACACGAGCCACTACACCTAGAAAAAAAAAAGTTCTGTTTAATAGGATAGCCTGTATAATATAAAACATTACAGAAGTTCAAACGAAATTCATTCACATCCACTAGCACAGCGGTTCCCAACCTTTTAAGTGTCAGGACTAGTGATGGGAACCATTCGAATGAATTCATTCGAAATATTCGATTGTTAAAATCATTCGAAATGTTCGAGATGTTAAAAAAATCATTCGAATGATTTTGCTCTGCTCCAGACTAGGGTTAGAGCGCTTCGCTTACTGAACTGAAGTGTGAAAGCGAATGAATTCATTCGAATGCTTCTTCAACCTCTCGGAATCTGGCTTTTCGGCTCGTTCTCTCGTTCATTCGATTGTTTTCGTGTTCCATCGTGTCCCAGTTATTATCGCCGCACTCAATTCGTTGACAGTTAACATCAAAGAAGTCGCCGCCGCTTGGAGTAGTTGCCATACTGCACAGTGTTAGTAAACAGAGCGGGAAGATGTAGATGCAGCAAAACACTTACGTGGCAATGACATTGAGCAATGAGCGAATTGGCAACACGAATTCAGTCAGCGGTTTCTTTTGAGAAAACCTTTTACAGTAACAACAAGCATTGTAATATGAGAACAAAGCGAGCCGCCCGTCAACGTTATGAGTGCGGCGATAATAGCAAAGCGTTCGGTAACTTCCATCTCTCCCATTCCAAGTAGGGATGGCATGACGCAGAGCTAGTTTCATCCCCAGGCTACAAAATATATTTTGACAATAAGATAGCCGTTCTCTCGAATATTAAAAAGTTCAATTTTTCACAGATTGTTCCTATTTTACATCCATCATTAGCTTCTACATGAAACATATGCATTTTCAAATGGATTATTTATTTGATTAATTACCGTATGTTATGAATTATGATATTAAATACAGCCATTCAATTTTTATATTTGATGCATTTATAAGATTTTTAAGCAGTACCAACATTAGCTATTTACATAAATGCTTATCTTCAACAACCTAAGCTATGAGTATTTACAATCTTACAAAGTTAATTATACCAGTCAAAAGTAATATTCTAAGTTATACTTTAATTATTGACTCGAGATCAGATTACTTAATCAGGAGGCAACATTGCAACATGTTGTTTAGAGTCCATTTAGATATCAATCATAATTAATAATTCTATACCACATTGAACTGTTGAATTAGTTAACTGAGACATGTTCCAATTACCTTCATATTTTATAAATTATCTAAGTAAGAGCATATTTTCCGCGACAAACTATAATATGGGTATACTAATTTAACCTTTTCACTTCTGTTGTTTCTACTATTTTTGTCTAAAGATCTGCAGTGTTCCAACATGTCAGAGAACTGGCAACATCTAATTTATTTTAATGGTAATGCCACCAAAGTGGGAATGCTTGCATTTTTTCCCTTTTAAAATAAAAAAAAATCATCCACCCCTAAAGGGTTGTGTTCAGAAGGTGAATGGACTTCCAGTCTTTTCAATTTCCACATCCTAATAAAGGGGAAAAAATTAGGAAGAAAGGAAGGAAAAAAACCAGACCCCATCGCCAACCTACATGTGCTCAATCACGGCTCAGTTTACTCAGGCGGAAATACTCTTCGGCCAGGCTTTGCAGAGACCTTGAATTGCTTTTGTCGGTTCCTAATTATACAAGAAAATTATATATAAAACAACAAACATACTTCTTTATAAAATTAATAATTATTGAGATACAGATTAAAGAGCCACGACCTATAGTACATGAAAATAGCATTGTACTAAACTTTATTCTACTGTTTATTAACTTAAATGTTCGTGTTATTTCTTGTCTTGTTTTGATTCGTTGTCTTTGAACAGTTATGTCTGCATTTATGCAAAAATACTGCAATATGACCTAACACTACCTTCAGTATGCTATTATAACACAGTAATAAAATAAATAGTACTAAATTTGTTTCACATATGCTCTCACATACGTGTTATTGAATTTCTTAGTTAAACGAACGATGTCTACCCTATTAAATAATAATTTGAAATCTTCAGATTTAAATAGATTTGGAGATCTTATCGAATTATAGATATAATTACTTTACAGCATCGCATATAACTGACAATATAGTTATTCGGATTTCCGAACGTAATAAAATAAACTGAAGAATACACTGTACATAATCAATTTAATAACTTATTTACCTTAATTACTATTTATTAAACTTGAAAATTTGAATGGACCTAATACTAAAATTAGATACATTTCATTTCGTTGTATTCAAATTTGGTCGTGAAAATATATTTATCTATTTTAGGCCTACTATTGTCTTTTTGTGTATTATATTTATCTTTCCATGCTTTAACTTCATATTACATATTACATCGCTTAATTAGGAGCTTAGGGTATACCAATAAGCCGTGTAATAATAATAATAATAATAATAATAATAATAATAATAATAATATAATCTGTTTCTGTTGTCGTTATGTTCTCTATTCATTGGGATTGATAGGCCTATACAGTTATAATGATTATGATAATATTATTAGGTGAATAGTAACGATAAGTCGTGATAAGTAAATATGCAATCCTTTGTGAATGGGATATGAACGGCAAATGATTTTTTATAGTCAAAGATAATGATGCAAACTTATTTTTGTTATTAGGAAAGTCATATGAGCTTTTATTGCAAGAAAAAAGGATTGACTGGTATTTTATTTAAAATTGTAAGTCCAAAGAGAAAACTAATATGAACAGATTTTTTGTTATTTATGATTGATTTAAAGCTTTAAGAACGTGTCTTGAAATTACATAATTTTTACTTTTTCGTAAGTTGAAAAGTTATATTATTTTGTACTTGATTGTATTATGCTTGTTATTATTAAACACCACAGATATGCAAATGCAAATAATAACTACGAAGTTGCCTGGTTATTGATGCATTAAGCAATTTATATTTGTAGGACTTCAAGAAATTTCATGTTAGGCCTAATTTACTGTAGGCCTATTTACTACAGCACTTGTTCGAGACTACATGACTAAAATAATAAACATCTCTGGAGGCCGTGTTTGTTGTAAGCTGGCCGCATTGTTCTCTGCCGGAAATGTGCGCACTAAATTTAAATCTACCCGCTTTCGAATGCCAATGAAGTGAAGTGAGAACGGAAGATTTCATTCGAAAAATATTGAAGCTAGCGAATGAACATCTCGTAGGTTGCATGTAACTATCCCTCTATGAATAAAACAGTTCGAATGAATTCATTCGAAATGTTTAGTTCTGCATTCGAATGATCATTCGATTGTTAAAATCATTCGATTTTTCCCATCACTAGTCAGGACTTCCTTGCTACAGCTTAGTTATTTTGTTATTGGGAACCTCCATAAAATTTCTGTTTAATTTATAGCATTACGAAAAGTTTCATCGACAAGGGTTGAATATACACTAACCCTGGGTATGTTATTTTGTACTAAAGTTTTAACTCTTCCTTGTGATTCTCGTGTTATACCGTGATTTTCAGAAGAGGATTAATTAACACCGTTTTAACACTCGCAGGAAATAAAAACAGTAGCATTCTAGAAGGCAGTGACTAATAAGTTGTTTTTATGAACGCACTTCATTGCGTGATTCTTAGTTTTATTCAACGATGACAATGGAAATGGAAGAGCTAACAGAAGCAATTCTAGCATGATAGGGAAAAAACGAATAAGTCAGAAAACCAAATTTTCAACAGAGACAAAAAACAATTTATTTCCACAGCATTGTGACAATATTTAGTTCAGCCCAACCAGATACTTTTACTTAGTGTAAGATAGTATGTAAAACTATCTGGGTTGGCTGAACTAAATATTGTAACAATGCTGTAGAAATGAGTTGTTTTTTGTCTCTCTTGAAACTTTGGTTTTCTGACTTATTCGCTTTTTCCCTATCATGCTAGAATTGAGATATTAATTATTCAGTATTATCAATGTACCTATTAATTTGGGTTGTGACAAAGTATAAACCATAATCCAGTGTAAAGCAACTAATAAAGTGAAATAAAAGATAATGACGATGCATGTGAAAATATTTAAAGGAGTTGAACAACATAAGAGAGGCCTGTTTCTTTCATTTGCAATTGCCAATCTCTCATGAATTTCATCCACAATTTTACTGACTGCTTCTACCTCTTCTGAAATAAAATGTTTTTCAGGTAGAATTTCAAATTCATTTCTTCTACGTCTTTTGTATTAGGAACTTTGCAGCAATTTATTCTACACTAGCCCCTGTTTTACGGCAACTGTCTGTGGCATTGTGTTGTACGCCTATATAACATTTTTAGTTGATATATAGCAAATTTATTAATTGTCCACCTTATTCCCTCAAATTACTTAAAATTGCTTTAATAAATATAGCGCATAGCTTAAGAGAGAACCAACGTTATACATTTTATTCAAAGAGTTCTTTTTACAGTGTAGGCTAGTTTAAATAGCAGTTTCAAAGGATTCTTATGCAAATCCATGTTAATGTTATGTAAGGAAAATAAAGTTCACAGATTTTAAGCACGACGCAGAACAATATCTTCACGAAACCATTTTGATGTAACCAACTTTAATACAGATTGTGAGGTTCTGGTTGTATTTTGAATCTGAAGTAAGGAGTTTGTCTAAAAATTTACATTCAACAAAATAATAAGTGGATCTGTTACCCGTAGGCCTATAGGTTTTTTGTTGCAATGCTATAGCCGTTAACTTAAATTTTTTTTATTACTTTTAGATTTGTTTAAATTTGAAAATGATTATAATAGACTATACTACAGGGTAATCGAAGGAAAGATACTTCCTTTAGACCTGAGGATCCCGCAAAACTGGCCTTGATGCTGGCAGCATTGCGAGGGGAGGAAAACCTTGAAATTCACTTTAAGGGTATATGTACGTGAACAACAACAAACAGATAAAAAAATGCAGGTTCTAAAATATTAAAATTTTACAAGAAAATGAACTCAGAAGTGGACAAAAATTACAGGATCCTATAACAAGGCTTACTAGAACATAACTAGCAGATAAAAGTATAAAAAATTGACCAAGTTAATTTTAAATTACACGTTTTATAGGAGCATGAAAAAAATTAATTCAGATGCACTTATCACTTCCTATAGGCATAACATTTTTCTGGTTTCTCTGACACATTTTATTTTTTTAATGCATATAATGAACATATTTTTCTACAAAGTAGACTACTTTTATGCAGCTAAAGTTATTATTTTTAATGCAATTAATTTTTATATATCGCATATAAAATATCTTGAAATTTGATCAATATTTCATGACACATTTTCTTTAATTTTATACCTATGGGCATCATTGTAGTCTACTTTATGCATATATGCATGTAAAATTAGTGTAAAAAAAATTTCAGCCTTCTATCTCTAATGGTTGTGGAGCTACCTAACAATATGTGTGTAAAATAAGAGTTACCGGGAAATTCAATTTTAAGTTAATAGTGAATTTCTCATCTGACCTTTCTAAGGGCGTGGCTCAGAGCATGTAAACATTTTTAAATGTCCATTTAAATGGCACAAATCATTTCTAAACCTATATAAACTATATATCAATGGATGCAGAAAATTCAGCACAATTTTTAGTGCTATAAACAAAAAAACATAAATTTCAAAATAATTCACGTACATATACCCTTAAAACAGTAACTGTGTAAGATCACATCTTTTGTATTCTTCCATATTTTAAAAGGAAATCTTCTGTTTCTTTTGTTTTGTTTCATTATTTATTATTATTATTATTATTATTATTATTATTATTATTATTATTATTAATAGCAGTGCCTTTTTACCTTAAAAAATTAAGGAGTAGGGTCTACTCTCGTTTTTGATTGGACGGAAAATTGCCATACCTACCCACGTATATAGAATGAAAGTGGAATCGCACACAATATCCATAAGCTTATACGAATTTAAGTACTCTGAGTTGGAGTCAGTTTATACACATCATTTCTACCCATAAGCTGCAAATCAATCAATGGAAAGCTCACAGGGTTTCTTGCACCTTTCATCACAGGACGCTAATTTAAAAAATGAATATTTATTATACCTCTATTTTCGACAGTTGGGGTCTGACAGGTTTGCGACAAACCTCGTAATTATTGCTGATCATCTGACATGTATATAAGCGGAGTCATTTGCACAAGGGCACTTATAATTTGACACATGAAAAACAACTGCAAAATAGCCAGAGACAGAATGACATGTGCAGCAGCATTAGTGGAATTACATACAATTTGAAGCTTACAATAGAGAAAGGGGATAGCCTACATCAGTCTACAGAGCACATGCTAATGTTGAGTCAGTAATATCGGCAACGTAGTCACTGTAGCTCTCACTTGTTTTCCTGATCGCAGCGCTAATGTCAGGCCCCACCTCTTGAAAATCAGGCTATAATTAACCAACTTAACAATAAAAATAATTACTTTAATTCAAATGATGCATATAATTACTTTCGACATTTTGTTTGGCACAAATTTCTCTACATTTCGAAATTGTGGAAATTAATGATTTTCTAGTAGTCTACATGAAACTGGAAAGATCTTTAAGGCGTTTGCGTACCCCCAGAAAAAGGACTTATTATTATTATTATTATTATTATTATTATTATTATTATTATTATCCGTGTCGTAATTGGTAGCATTTTAAATTCTTTAAAATTGAAAACCCGAATAATTTTGATGTAGGCCTACTTTATAATAGATTGTGAGGTTCTAAGTATATTTTGATTCTGAAATAAAGCGTTTGTACAAAAATTTACCTTGAACAAGATAATAGACTTGTGTAGGCCTCTATACTTTTTTTGCAGTGCTTCAGTCGTTAATTTAATATTTTTATTACAGTACTTGATTTTTAGATTTTTAAGTTTCTCTAGGAATGAATTATGCGAGGGTTGGAAGTTTAATAGAGGCAAAGCATCTATAAAATCAAGGTGAATGACAGGAAGTTCAAATAGCTTTTCTTGGACGTTGCTGGATATCCAGCAAACTTCACTATGAAGCCCTTCACACTAACCATAAGAAATTGAGCTGGCTCTATCAACCGGTCTAAAATTTTGGATCTTACAGAAAGCCAATGATAAAAAATAATTCAATAGGCCTACCTTAAAATTATTCTTGATTCACAATATATGCAATAACATGAAATGATGCAATAATGAAATGAAATGAAATGAATGGAGCATGATGATTCAAAGCCTGCCACTTGTTTTTCACTTTTTTTTCCGGCGGAAATTCAATCATGTGTTACACTCAACCATTCATCATAATGAGTAATTTTTTTTAACCAATCTTGAAACAGTTCAGATAAATGGTAGATGACGCAGCGTTCGAGGGGTAGGCTTAGTCCCTTCAGGGATGTAGCGCCACGGAGTTTAGTTTTTTAAAGTTTTTAATAACCTACTTGTTAGACAGGTAGAATCCGAGAAGCAGAAGAGAATAAGTAGAAGAGACCTATTTGGAAACGATTATGCCTTTCTTTAGAGTATATTTGTAAACAAAAATTAAAGCAATCCAGAGTTGGAAACGAAACATGAAATACCAGATGTTTTATTAATACTTATCTCTCAAATTTACTCATATATTATTTTAATTTTGATTGTTACAGGGTATCCATGTGCCACTTCGTCTGAGAAGACACTCTGGAAGTTGTGCTGCAACTCTAACGCCGGCCGCTTCGAAATCTAACTGCAGTGATGATTGTACCCTTAACAGTTCCATGATATTTATAATTTAAACATGAGGAAGTAGGTATGAAGATGTGTGGGAAGCTGTGTACTTCAAGATCGAGAAATCTGTGAGACTGAAATAGTAATAGGCTATAGCAAGATCAGGAAATCTAACACAATCGAATAAACTAGGCTTAAGTCTTTTTTATAAGTAACTTCACTTCGCAGTTCCTTATCTAGAACGACATTGAAATTTCAGGCTCAGCGGCTTTGAGGATGAAATTTACAATAAAACGTAGTGGTTTATTTAAATTCACAAATATAATTTTAGCCTCTACTTCCCTCTATTACTTAACTTTTTTGTTTCTTTTATGAATGAAATAAGTTATAAAATTTGACAGGTTAACCGAAATTTAAATTTAATTTTAACTTTGAGTGTAGTGGATATGATTTCAACTTAGGTACGAATATATTAATCGCCATGAATGAATTTCTTATCTGCATTTTGTTCAATGTGAACTCTAAGTAAAGAGATGACATCAGATAGAATGGTGTTACATCACTTTCTAGACAACAATGCGTACGGTTAATCAGTTGGCGCTAGACCTAAACAGTAAGATGCAATGTGCGATTTATTATTTCAAACGTTTAGACAGAATGACGAGGAACAACCGCAATTGAAAGATAAAAGAACTAAAAGCATGCAGACTCACATGTTCAATCCTTTCTTCAATTAGAAAGGAATTGTAAACATTCTTGCAATCAGAGTGCAATCGGAGCAGGTAATTTCTGCCGACTTTCCATAATTTGTGGATGGTGCTGTAGAATAGTTCCTAGTGCTATACATAATACATTTTATATAGTTGCAAAGAATAGGATTAGAAACAAATTCACATTCGTATGCGTTCGCTCTATTGATTTGAAAGTTGACTACAACGTCCAAAAATAAACAAGTGAATAGAAGTCATGGGAGTGAAAATTATGATTCTGCCAAGCTGTGGTCCCATTATCATTTGATTCAATAAACGTTGAGAGTTTGGCTTTAACACGCCAGTGGATTTAACGGAGACGATATGTGACCACCGAGTTGGACACTATTATTGAGTTGATCGGTCTGGATGTCGCAACAGAAGCCTAGGACATTGAATAAAAACGGGTTTGTGCGGCCGATCGTCCAGGTAGGAGGTCCCAAGGACCCGACATTTAACCCACGAGCAGGAAAGCGTATGAATTGCACCGCTTTAATAAAACAATCCACTGACTCCCACACCATCCTGTGGTCCAACAACACACTCCTCTTCTTGTCTGCACAAGATAGCTTTCCATTCATA
This sequence comes from Ectobius pallidus, assembly GCA_964059195.1. Lineage (NCBI taxonomy): Eukaryota > Metazoa > Arthropoda > Insecta > Blattodea > Ectobiidae > Ectobius > Ectobius pallidus. The sequence goes on along the minus strand of CAXKWD010000006.1, from coordinate 52,047,713 downwards.
AATACTAACCCAGCGCCTGCCTTTGTTCCTTTCCCTCGTACAAGAGGAATAACTAAAACCATCCTTGTGATTACTGTATTCTGTAAAACAATTGAATCATGGAGCTGTCTTGGTGAAATATTAAATGTGTAAATGTATTAATGCATAGTCTATGTATTGATTTGACTGGACTATAACTTATAATTTAATATATTTTAATATAATATTGTATTATGGAAATAAGAGCTAACGAAGTCTATATTTAATGTAGTACAAAAATTACAATTTATTTTGCTGTGTTATAGGCTTGTATTTTACACCATGTCCAAAAAATATGTTGGCTCTACAACAAAGAAATTTAATACAAAAATCACCTAGGTCTAATAGGCCTAACGCCTAACTTATATTGCTAATCGTTATTTTATTTGACGTTATTATGATCACATGTATGCTAATTTAATATTCAATACTTTATTCTTGCTTTGAGTCACAGGTAATTTAAAACAACATATTTTATAAACGTTAAAAACAATGAAATACACATAAATACACTAAAATACACAAACGCAATGAAATAGGCCTACACATTACTAATAGGCCTATATAATATGTCAAAAGATAGGAACAACTTGAAGTATATTTACAGCAGTGTAAAAAATTCACTAATTAAATAAAATGGATAGCTGATTAACCAGTTAAACGAAATATGTTTAAATTTTTCCCTGCTTACATTATGTAACAATTTTGGTAGCCTATTGAGCATGCTAGTAGCAATAAAATTAAACCTTTTTTTTTTACTTGCATAATCTAACTCTAGACTCTGAAAGACAATAGTTGTTGTACCTTGTGTTGTATAGGTGAACATTTAATATCAAGAGATAGTTTTTTCAAGAGATAGTATGGTATGAAACGCGGGCGTGTCATTTGTGGTGGACAAAGCCGTGACCTTTGGGGGTTTTTCTCGGGGATCCTCCATTTTCCCCCTTCATTCATTCCACCAACACTCTCCACTTCAACTTCCTTTCCCCCCTCATTATCATCCCGTTCCCCTTTACTGGTTTTCGGGCCAGCTCCTGGTGCAGACTCTGCTGCGGGCCTCCCCCGTCCTCCCCCGTCAGGGTGTGCCGCGCCTATGGGGCTCTTGTACGAGGGACCCTGGGTGCGGTGCACGTGGAGTGGTCCCTGGTCCTTGTTGGATGTAGGGGAGCTCCGTGGGGGCTGGTGGTGGAGTCTGTTGAAGGTTTGGCCTTAGGGCATGCACATCATTCCGTCTCCTAGGGGGTGCAAAAAGGGCCCGCCTATGTGGCCTACTTGCGCGAGCCCGTCAGGGCTCAGCCCCTGAACCATACCATACCATGGTATGAAACTCAACCGCAGTAATACAATCGTCGACACCGACAGCCGCGTACAAAATTTCCATTCTACAAAATACACTAAAAATTGTCATTTATTTTTTGGACATGGTGTGTTCATAGTCTTAGTAAGGATCTTACATGAACATTATTAGTAAGCCTGTTATTAAGCAGGTAAGGGATAGTGTAAATGTAGAGAAAATATTTAGCGTATCCTTTACATGGTGTAAGAACTCTTGCTTATTATTGTATACCGTGTATATATTTAATATAGCAAAGAGTAAAACAGTATTCTTCAGTAGATCCATTTTACACAGTAAGTAGTGTATAAAATTAATACACTGATGTAATTAATTTAAAACTATATATGCATAGTATGTACGATCTAAGAGAGCCTTTATTAAAGTAGTACAAAGCAAATAGCAGACTAACTTATGTAATTATGGACTTAACTTATACTAGGTTTATTTAAATTAACAATAATTTAAAGCTCTATTGTAATCGCTGAATAGACCTCAGTGATTAGGTCTATGTGAGGATAATCACAGCAATGCGATTAGGCCTAGTATGATATGCATTCAATTCCAATACCTATTTCTTCTCTCGGAAACGGAAGCAGATGAAAACATAAATAGGCCTACTGTAAGACAGAATTATTCTTTGCTGATGACAGAGTATGGAATAATTTTCCTTGATGCAAAACTCATCTGATGATAAGGTGGAAATAACATACACAGATAGTAGCCTAAATGGCGACTTTCAGTCTTGAAGAATAAGATGCAATATTCACATTTCTTCATATTCAAGAAATGGAAGCAGTTGAAATTCATGAGCATTTCAATAAAACATGCGGTGATGGGCCGCGATTCTGGGAAATGCATCCATCCGTTCGATCTTTCACATAGTGGAATGGTGTAAAACGGAGTTCATCAATTGAGCGCAAAAGAACATTTTACCAGAACTGAATGCATCAATTGAGCGCGGTGGTGAATTTTGAAATGCATCAATTGAGCGCAACGCTCACTTTTGCACCAGCCGCAGCAATTTCCCTTCCCATTTTGCAGAGACTTAGGACTCTATGTACATTGACAGGCATGGTTAAAAATGCTGTATCGTATCCATTTCGGATACTTGCGTACCGTTAAGTTGGTACTTGTCATAATTTATCTAGGTCACTTTCTTGGATAATAGTAGGACACTCTCTTTAGGAAACAAATCTAGTAATATTTCCACATCGATATTTATCAAGTAATTCTTCTATATACTGCTTCCTCCTTTTATATGTGGGATTGGCTCTAACAATATTCCCGTTGTCATTCATTTTAATATAATGAGTCGGTTAGTTCCAAAACTCAACATGTCCACGATAATCAAAGTCAAGAAAAATGGGAAAAAAACTATTAACGACATTAATACTGGAATAAAAATTATTAAAAAAATAGGCTAATTAGAAGTAAGTGATGTAAGCTGATCTACAATAGAAGTAATAATCCAGAGTTACACTGCCAACATTGTGGAACTTGCATTATCTCAATTTTAAAAATTTGTGGACATGTTGAGTTTTGGAACTAACCGACTCTATATGCCAGTTTGTAATCGCGCTCAATTGAAGCATTCCAAAACTAACCACTTCGCTCAATAATTTGGGTGTAGCCTACATCAATTATTGATGTACACCCAAAACTGACTCCGCGCTCAACTGATGCATTTTTAATCAGTTCGCACTCAATTGATGTACACCCGGTGTAAAAATATCAAACAAAAGCAGATTTTGGAGAAATTATCTTACATTATCAATAATAATCTTCCACTAAACTCCCATAATCATGGTTTCGAACGCCTTTTGCGCTACAGAAGAAACTTCCATTCCCTCTAGCACAGTGTGATTTGAACTGTGGCATCCATGACCATAGATTCTTTCACATTTTGATCACCATTGCACTCAAATTTCGAAGGATTTCATTCATGCGATGTGGAGAAACCAGATGATTGCACAAGTACTGTTCTTCAACATTTAAAATTAAGTATCTAACTCAGTATGTAATTACAGCTATCTCCAGATGAATAATTCTCAGCAATTTGTACAGTATCCTTAAGCTTTAAAAATTTGTTTCGTGTTTTATTTGTTTCGATCCCGAGAGAAAGTATTTCAGAGACCATGCTTCATATAAATGTTATAATATTTCTATAATTGCCAATTATGCTAGGCCTTTATGTGCTGTGCAAGAAACAAATTAATTTATCCATGTCAATAGCATTGGAAGGAAATTTCTTTCTGAAATATAGACTTAAAACAGTGAATGTAAGGTGGATTGAAACTGTAATCGAATTAGAAAATAAAAATTATATTTATGTAAGTGCTATTTTAATTTTGATGTATGTTTTGTATATGAAGGGGTCGGTGAGAAAAAGGAATGTTCACTTTTAAGAAGTTAAATTAACATTAACATCTAATGGAAATTTCAAAGTACTAGCAGATGCACGTATGTGGATCGTGAGAATGATTAATGCAGTGAAATAGTAGCCTAGGCCTATACTGTTTTATTAGTGCATGCCGGGTGAGAAAAATTATGCAGTTCGCAATAGGCTATATTGAGGATTAGACATCTACTGTACAGAATCGAAAGGTGATATAGCTTAGTAGACTGTCTATGTTGTATACGGATGTTCAAGGTAACTCACATATAGGCCTATCTGTCGCAAAATGAACATGAGAAATTCAGATAGCTTATAGGCTAATTCTTTTAACCCAAAAATAATTATCTGCTTCAGTAATTACTCTTCTCTAATATGAATAAGTTACAATAGCCTAGGTAACATCTGATACAAGGTTTGAGCACTCGCTCAGGCCATGAGCCGAACCGAACAAAAAACTAAGAGAATGACTGGGAACCGCCACTGGCCTCGCATCGCTATCTGTCCATCAGAAGACCAGTGCTATTAGGACTCAATTAAAATAGACAAAGGAGCGGTTATTGAACAAGCCTAAGCTGGCTTTACAATAAAACACTATGCTGACTGGGCAGGTATTTCTACTGCCTACTGCAGGAACTAACATGTGTTGCACAAATTAATTCCTCTAATCTGACGTCATAGAGACTGCGTAACGTTAATAATGTCTATAAAGTTTCGATTTTTTTTATATGTTTTGTAAACTATTCCCATGTAAACCAGTACTAGTCTCTCCGCATTACAGTTAACCTGTTTACAGCGCAGCTAAGGGTTGATAACTCATGCCTATATGCTTCTCCGAAACAGCGTCAACCTAAGAAGCTTCTAGACGAGTCTAGCACCTGACTTCATATACCGTCAGCACATTCATAGAATTGACATTCACTAGTTCCCCCCCCCCCAAATGAAGGCTAGTTATTATAATCTTATCAGCACCAATTACAAGCACTCGGTTATTAAATAGTTATTTATGATACAAGAGGTAAAAGAGTGATTTTATTTTGCGAGTAGGTATGTTTGCGAAATGATCCCGTAAGGACGATTGAAGCAGTCCTACGAGCAAAATAAAATCACTTTACACTACTTTTAGATAGCCATTAATATTTTTGAAATAATAATAAATATTAGATAGCCTATTGTATTTTAATATTTAATTCAGCTTTAATTAGACTATAGCCTACTCGTTTCAACATCGATGTTATAATCATGAGTCAGGTTATATGTGTGTATAACTATTTATGTTCAACTTTTTCTATTGTTGATGTGTTTATAGCGTGTGTTAATTTCAACTGATACAAGATGAAATAGCGGTTTATAAGTCATGGGAACTAAATATCCAATTCGGCAAATACCTTGACGACGGGGGAAACAATGAAAAAAGCCAAGTCAACTTGGTACGTGTGTTTTCTTTGTGTATTATGGGTTATGTTGTTATGTTGATTGTGCAATTACTGTAATTGCCGACAGATAGGCCTATTCCCTGTGAGTTTTAAAACTTCCTTGATAAATTTAACGTTTAAAAAGGCGTGATTAATTTTAACATCTTAAATTTTTATCAAACTGGCTCTATTTAATAATCAAATAGCCTACAAATATTTTTAACTAAAGAGTGTTTTCCAAGTAACAGATTCCGAAGTTTGTACCAATGGAGCGACATTAAGATTTTATAGCACTAGTGTGATAATGGTGTGATAAAAGGTGTCTAAAAGATACTTTTAACGCTGTAGGCCTACATCTCGAGGCTTTATCTTTTTAATTTTTCTTCATATCGGACTCCTGCCTTGCCACGTAGCCTATGATTTAATTGTGATTTTACAACATTTAATATATATATATATATACACTATATATGCTAAATTTTAACGCGTATTCTTGTACGCATAGAAATCCAAATAAAAACTCTGTAACACTACTGTAGCCTATTTATACGGTAATAATTTCTACAACTCTTTGCACAAACTTTATTTTTTCTCTACACAGGCCACATCATTTTAACGCCATTCTCCTATGTATGGAATTAACTATCTCTACCTAGTAGTACGTACAGATTTCTTAGGTTGAACATAGGACTATTTTACTAAAGGGGTATAAGGTGGATTTTTCGCATTTATACGCTAATTTAAGTCAGCCCCTCGTTGGTCATTCATTAATGCTATAGCCTATATTTAAGTTAAGAATCTTGCTGTGTGTCACGAAAGCATGCTAGAAAGTTTATTTTGCATAAAGAACATATCATTTCGCAATTTTCCCGAAATGTGATTTTGGTACCGTACCCTATATGCCTATTTGTACATCAACTGCTTGAACCAACGATGAAAACTTTATTTAAAAATCCCTTTTTATTAGAAATTATCTGAATTGAATTATAAAAACTAGCTTATTAACTAGTTATATACTAGCCAAAAGTTTTCACTAATTAGGACTCCTCTTAACCCAGGACATTTTTTTTTCTCTTTCGAAGTTTTACCTCTCCCTTGTAGGGACCTTTATGCGGCCCGCGCCGCCCGGGCCTTACCGGGCCGCGACCTGTCGGGAGAGGAATGAACTATGGATCACAACACAGACAGACATACTTTTCTTGACCAGACAAGGACATGGAGGGTCTCCCCGGATGAGTGATCAGCCCAATGCCGGGGCCACCTCCGAGACAACACGAACACATAGGACGATACACACCATTCACACACATACTCACTCAGAACAAGGCGAGGATGGGGATGAAGATGATAAATGACGGCCAGATGATATCCGGGGACCACAAGGGCCTAAAGTTACCTGACATTTGTCTCACAGGTGAGGGAAAACCCCGGAAAAAAACCTCACCTAGGTAACTTGTCCCGACCAGGAATCGAACCCGGGCCCGCATCCCCTGAGCCACAGCGGTGGACCCAGGACATTTTATGAATAAAGAATTATTAGTTGCTATTCGACCAAAATTGGTTAAGTCCCATTTCTGAAATTTCGTGATCACTAGAACGGGTGTATGTAATCTGCGCCACGCTTGACACCTAATTTGAAATAGAATAAAAAATATATATGTAAACTGCGGCACAGTGATATGTAAACTGGCCACGGAGATATGTAGGCTCCGGCAGTGGTTATAGGCAAACAAAAGTAAGACCTAATATGTGCATGTTCGTTTCTATTGAGTAACAATTTATTGCCCATGAGGTGATGGGAGCGTACTTGTCTATAGGTTGGTACCGTTCTATGTATGTTGCTAACGAGTGCTTTATCTTCTCTATCTTTAGGTTGGTATCAACTTTTCTCTAGCGAAGAACATCAAAACACAATCTCACTAACGACTCATTCACTTGTGTTTTACAGTCTCAGAGTCATTGTGTACATTATCTTTTAGTGGTCGCAATTTCATAGCCAGTCCTAAGTCTGGAGAAGTGGGAAGTAAAATGTTAGTGCGTTAGTATGACGGTGACGCCATTTAAATGTCGGTGGCGCAGTTTACATATGTCGGTGACGCAGTTTACATCATGTAGGTTGGGGGAAAAGATAGAAGTGGCGCTGATTACCTTTTCCCACTAGAACAACCTAATTTCACAAAATGCTGTTATATATTTCAATGTAATATCTTACACTAAATCTAAACCACAAACCATGAACAAGATACTCATGAGAGACATGCCATTGAAATTACTTTTAAATGACTGGTATTTATCACTGAAAATTTTGTTTGAGTTTTGTGGCACACACAAAAGCCTTGATTTTAAATTTTGAGCTATAGTTTTAAAAGTATAATCTGGTGCAATTTTGTATGTAGAATGTATTCCTCTAATTGATTTCAATATTAGAAAATATTACGTATTAAGAACTTATGTAACAAAAACTAATTAAAATAAAACTTATTTTTGTTTTGGTAATAGTTACAGACATGTAAACTGGTTTATATGCTCCAGGTTTTTAAATATAATAATTGCTTGAAGGTATGAAGCGTCTGTACACAAAATCAAATCAAAATCAGACTTAAAATATTGTATTATTAGGTATGGTGACAAGTGAACAAAATCTTTGAATTATCGAATAACATTAAACAAGTAGGCCTATACTAAATTGAACATCACTTGCTACGAGGATCGAAACTGAGAACTTCAGCACCGCTGTGAAGGAATGTGAAGTGAGAACATTTAATTCCCATGCTTATGCCAGAGAAAATCAAATGAGTGCGTCACATCAGATGTTTAAAACCTAGCATATATTCCATCCACTTTATTCCTTACTGACGCGTGATAGCTGCATGTTAATGTTCTGCAGTAGCTGGCAGGGTTCTGACTGTCGTAAAGCGGGAGCCTCCAATAAATGCGAGATTCCAAACGTTCTCTATTGTTTCTAAATAGCGCCCATATAAACCGCTGGATTGTTTACACAATGTTCAGGTAGCGACAGCCTTGTTACTGCAAAATCCCCATGTTAAAATATCTTGATAATTTGTTCAAGCTCTGACGTAACTAGATATTTCTTATGTTTACCAACGTGTTCTCTTTGAATACAATGCACGTGGTTCTATCAATAAAATTAAGAGGACTATATATTTCTGTTATTGTTTTATTACCGAAGTTCACTACTGTAGCTGTCTACCTATTTCTTCCATCGGAACTATGGAATCAAGAAATAACGGTGTTACTGATAAGAAGACTGTTTTGGCTATAAGTTATGGTTACAAAGTTGGTAGGGGAAACCGGACGGAAATATTTGTTTTCCTCCGAAAAATCAAGGGAGAATTCATAGGCCCATAACTTTTACATTTTGTTTATTTGTTTATTTTAATGCTTGGGATAAAAGAATGAGTAAAATGTATTGTAAATAAAACAATGTACTTACGAAATACGGATACAAGTCTAAAAAGTCACTTAATTTTAGAATACGAATTAATTACAATATAAGGGTTGCACGATTTCTGTTTTCATTTTTATTCATAATATAGTTTTGTTGTACTGTATTTTCGACTGATCTAAAACATTCTGCCTACCTTTTTTAAAAAATTTCAATGTCATTACGAACTAGGCCTATCACGTGATTCTTCTCAGTAGCCTACTTAAAGCTGGACATCAAACTTTTAAAAAGTGCAACATAGGCCTACCTAAATATAGACCTTTAATATGTACACAGCTGATTATGATTCCATATGATATTTATAAACCCATTCGGAAATAGTTTATATAAATAATTAGAGATAATATTAAAGAAAATTAAAAACTAATTTAGACGCCGACTTCGGGGGGGGGGGATTTTTGGAGATGCTTGGCATCTCAATAATATTTACATTCTTCCAAGTTCTCACAACTATCCGAACTAATGATGCAAAAAGATTTGTGTTGCACAAACTGCGACATTGAAAGGCGTTGCAATAAGTGTTTTTACTTAGGCCTAAGTAGCATAAGTGCTATTTTGGTAACAGTTTTACAAAGAAATAATGAAACAGAATCTGAACAGAGCTAATTGCCTTAACAGAACCACTGAGTTGATTTGGTTGGTAGTTCTCTATAGGCCTAACCACTGCGCATTTGATCCCAATGATCACAAAAAAGCCACCCTTCTTTGGCATGACATTTTCAGATTTTATTAATCCTCAAGTAAAGTGGTAGTGTTGTTAATATAACCCAAAAATTATTGATTAATCGGACAATGAAAAGTGTTTACGTTTTTCAATTAATAATGTCGATTGTTCTAAAGAAGATGGACTTTGAACTTATATGAAATTAAACCCAAATATGATTTTCCTTTTTTAGTAGCCTAATCACCAAAATTTTAAAAGTCATGAATGAATGAAATCATAGGCCTATAACTTATTTATTGTGAACCTCAATGATCTCCCCCTTCGTAAAGTAGGTCTAGGCCTACATAATGAAAAATAATGATAGCCTATTGCTCAGCAGCGAATCCAAGTTTTTTTGGGGGGAGGGGCAGTGATAAGCCTAACAATATTATCATAGGGCTCAGAAGTTGATGACCTAAAAATGCCTGAAAAATTACCTATGAAATGACCTTAAATTTATGAAAATATGACGTGAAGAATTTAAAAAATGGGCAAGTTAGTACTTTGCGACTCACCCTGCTCCCCTTTCCACTCGCCACTCGCCTGGCCGCTTCCCCGCCTGGCTGCTTCCCGCGTGCCGCCTGCTCCGCTTCCCCGCAACGCATACCTTCATGCCTGTAGCCGTTGCTCAACGCCGGTAATGCATAATTGCAATTGATATGTCACCTAATATTTCACAATAAAAAAAGCCCCTTGCACCTCCACATAGGGTCAATCCATTAGAAATGAACCAAATTTAATAAAATTTGTTGCTCGACATTTTGGATTTTCCTAATTTTTTTACCAGTTATTTCCCAACTAAAGGTGAGTTCAAAACTATGGCAAAAAATTTTTTGGGCTCATACTTTTTTTTTTGGCGGCCATTTTAAGTTTGCTTTTTAACCATATTTCAGTCGAAAACATGTTTTGCACAAATGTATGTAACTCTGTTAATTTCATAGATAACAAGACAAAATAAACACCAAAATTATCAGAATGAAACGCTCTACATTTTTGTTTTAACACAATATTACCTAAGTAGTGAGGAAAGTGAAGAAAAAAATTCAAAACTACAAATTGAAAATTGACTTAAACCGGGAGTTTTAGTGCCGCAAAATTATTAGAAGGAAGAAAGACTCGCCCTTAATTTTTTTTCTGGTGTAGACCTACTATAGAACTACTCGCTGTAGAAGTTTAAAGCTTGAGAACTTTGCGGTTTCTTTTATACAATTCTTAAAAATGCCCAAAACCGTATTTTGGCAATATTTGAAGTAGAATATCTCAAAAAGGACTGAGTGGAAAATTATGAAATTTTTACAGATAACAAATCTTTATGATATAACGATGTGATAAAAATTTTGTGACTGAGACTCAACTGGTTCCCGAGTTACAGTGCATCGAATTTGGCCAAAACTTGCATTATACGCACATGAATTTTAACGGTAATTTAATAGTAAAAATCCACATTGTAATTTTAAATGCAAAATTTTAGTGAACCTAAGTATGCTACACAAAAGATTTGTACATGTAGGCTACATTTCATCAGTTAACATGACAGAATTATAATTTCCTCTAAGCGTTGAAATTTCGGTGCATAGTTTGCAATTTTTGGCCAACTTCGATACACTGTAACTCTGGAACCAGTTCAGTCTCAGTCACCAAATTATTATCACATCTTTATATCGTAAGGAGGTGTTATGTGTATAAATTTCATAATTTTCACTCAGGCCCTTCTGAGATATTCTACTTCAAATAATGCCGAAATAGGGTCAATCCATTAGAAATGAACCAAATTGAATAAAAAAATTTCTCAATATTTTTTATTTTATTAATTTTTTTTACCAGTTACTCCCCAATATTAGGTGAGTTCAAAACTAGAGTAAAACATTTTTTAGGCTCATACTTTTTTCTTGGCGGCCATTTTAAGTTTTCTTTGTAACAGTTTTTCGGCCGGAAACTTGTTTTGCACAAATGTATGTAACTCTGTTAATTTTATAGATAACAAGACAAAATAAATACCAAAATTATCATAATGAAATGCTCTACATTTTTGTTTTAACACAATATTACCTAAGTAGTGAGGAAAGTGAAGACAAAAATTCAAAACTACAAATTGAAAATTGACTTAAAACGGGAGTTTTAGTGCCGCAAAATTATTAGAAGGAAGAAAGACTCGCCCTTGATTTTTTTTTCTGGTGTAGACCTACTATAGGACTACTCGCTGTAGAAGTTTAAAGCTTGAGAACTTTGCGGTTTTTTTTATAGAATTTTTAAAAAATGCCCAAAACCGTATTTTGGCAATATTTGAAGTAGAATATCTCAAAAGGGACTGAGTGAAAAATTATGAAATTTATACAGATAACACCTCTTTATGATATAAAGATTTGATAAAAAAATTGTGACTGAGACTCAACTGGTTCCCGAGTTACAGTGCATCGTATTTGGCCAAAAATTGCGTTATAGGTACACGAAATTTAACGGTAATTTAATAGTAAAAAATCACTTTGTAATTTTAAATATAAAATTTTTGTGAGCCTAAGTTTGTTACAAAAAAGAGTTGTATATGTAGGCTACATTTCATCAGGTAGCATGACAAATTTTTGGTTTCCTCAAAGCTTTGAAGAGTGTTGAAATTTCGGTGCATAGTTTGCAGTTATGGCCAACTTCGATGCACTATAACTCGGGAACCAGTTGAGTCTCAGTCACCAAATTTTTATCACGTCTTTATATCATAAAGAGGTGTTATCTTTATAAATTTCATAATTTTTCACTCAGTCCCTTTTGAGATATTTTACTTCAAATATTGCCAAAATACGGTTTTGGGCATTTTTGAAAAATTGTATAAAAAAACCGTAAAGTTCTCAAGCTTTAAACTTCTAAAGCGAGTAGTCCTATAGTAGATCTACACCTGAAAATAAAATTAAGGGCGAGTCTTTCTTCCTTCTAATAATTTTTCGGCCCCAAATCTCCCGTTTTAAGTCAATTTTCAATTTGTAGTTTTGATTTTTTTTTCTTCACTTTCCTCACTACTTAAAACAAAAATGTAGAGCAATTCATTCTGATAATTTTGGCGTTTATTATGTCTTGTTATCTATAAAATTAACAGTTACATACATTTGTGCAAAACATGTTTTCGACTGAAATAAGGTCAAAAAGCAAACTTAAAATGGCCGCCAAAAAAAAAAGTATGAGCCCAAAAATTTTTTTGCCATAGTTTTTAACTCACCTTTAGTTGGGAAATAACTGGTAAAAAAATTAGGAAAATAAAAAATGTCGAGCAACTTGGCCTGGTTCATTTCTAATGGATTGACCCCATAATATTCCACAATTATAAAAACGACCCTTCCAACAAAATAGGCTATTTCACAATACAAAAAAATACCCTTGTACCATACATAATATTTCATAATTATAAAAAACGCCGTATTATAACATAAAATATGGCTTAATTGATGCAAGAATATTCCCTTGTACCAACACTACTTATAAAAACCTATTCTTGCGTTAAAACTCATGAAATCCACCCTAACATAACTCTATTATACGAAAGCTTCCTTTAGTGCTCAACATTCACTCGTAGCGTAGTGGTCAAGACTTCTAGCTATAATGCTAGGGGTCCTGGGTTCGAATCCCGGTCGATCCAAAATTTACTATTAGGAATAGGTCTCAAATAGATAGGTAGGTAGGGAGGAACGAGACGGGAAAAGAAGAGAATAAAGAAGAAACAAATTATTTTTTCTGTTTCATCAGTTCATTAAGAGATGACGCTACCGTCGCTTCTAGTAGTTCAAATGCCACCGCTAGGGGAGGGATTGAGCGTAGGAGTGGGGGACTCGGGTGAGTCGCAATGTACCAATTTCCCAAAAAATGACTAAATATTTCTAAGTATATGTTTTAAAAGTAGTGTAAAAAATTAACATTTAAGTGTTTTATATTACTACTTTATTATTATGATTTCTATTATCATTTTTACGTTTACTATATTTATGCATGAAGTCTCATAAATGAGAAGCTCTTCGGAAAAAGAAATCTGAGCCAAGAACCTTCGAACAGAATGAAATTCTAAATCCACAACTTATAGCCTCATGTACAATGGTTCCGTTAGTGATCTTAGGGTGGAGTGCACCATCCAGGAGTAAACCAAACTAAAGTAGTAAATTTAAGACGGAGACCTGAAGTATACAAGAACCAGTACATCTGTCTCACTCTTTAAGTCATACGAGTAATGTGCTAGAGTGAGACAGACAAACCGGTTTTTGTTGCGTCAGGTTCCCGTCTTAGATTTACTACTTTAGTGCTTCTCTTTTAGTAACTTACTCTTTTAGTTGGTGTTGGAGAGCTCAATTGATAGTTACTTCTTTAGTTGTAACTAAAGTAGTAAACGATTTTTACTAAAGAAGTAGTCGAATTCTGCGCAGAACAGAGCAGAAACGTTAGCGCAGCGCACCAGAACACGTGCATTTCAATTGCCAGTATTATTCATGTGCCAGATAATGAAAAGGAAAGGTTCGCTGAAACAATGAATATGAATTTGGGTTGTTCCAAATATTACTAATGACAATCTTCATGTTTTAAAATAGGTCTAATAGTAATGTTTTATTCATTACTAATTTTAATTCCTTCAATTGAATATTTTCAGTTTAGTAGCCTACGTTAGGGTACTGTGATTAAAATTTTTGTGCAAACTATTTCTGCATTATAATGCAAACAATTGGAATTTCCAGTTGATTTTCATAATTGATTCACTGACAATATTATAATTATTTCTCTCATAATAATAATAATAATAAGGTTATAAAATATATTAAAAAAATTATACTTCCTAAAGTTACATATTCTTCCCGAAAAACGATAAATCAATTATTCTACAGTTGTTTACCATAAATCTCACTATAATGAATTATTAATACTTATTGACTGTTTAACAATATTAATAAGAAGTATTACACAAAATCATGAAAAAGAGGGGGATAAAAAGGATAACAAAACTAATAAGGGGCATTATGTTTCTGTCCTTTTTCAAATGCACAGAACATTTACTTAAAAAACAATACCTTATAAAAATAATAATATTACAACTGAGAAATGTAATATTTAAACAAAAAATGGCGGTACAATATTTCAGGAGCTATGAACTCCAATAATAATTATGTAGATGGTTGTGTGTTTAAAAATAATTTCAGTGACTACTTCTCTAGATCCTGTGCAGCTTCAACCTCCAGTGCCCCTCCTTAAAAGTTTCTTTCGGCACTCATGTTGGCATTTTTTTATATAGTTTATAATGCTTCTCACTTTCCTGTCCACAGGGTTAATTAAAATAGCAGCATACTATAGACCTGCAGCATCTGCTATAGTTTATTCCCAAACATGAAAGTCTCTTCTCACTCCACCATTCGAGACTTGGGGAGTCTTTAAGGAATGGTTCTACAATGTGTCCCCTTCAATGTACGCTAATCCCAGAGTCAGTCAAATTTTCTTCCGATGTGGCCTGTTTGGACATTTTTACACCTGGGTCAGAAAAAAGGACATATTATTAATTAACACTGCGGGTGCAACTATTGAACTTTTAGCTCTTATAATTATTATTATAATTCTGGCATTCGCAATGTTGTGCTTTAAGTTAAGCTATAGAAGTGTAATGTAATAAAATTAATTTACAATAATTACTTTAAGTCGTTTAACAATGAGAATCACCTATTATTCAGTAATCTCTATGGTTAAGTAGCAGGGGGAAGTGTTTTCTGGGTAGCTCCAAGAACGGAGGCTTTCATTTATTGGAATATACTATACCTCGCCGATATCTGTATCCATAGGATTAGATTGAAATACATCGTCGTTTTCTAACCCAAAGTTAGGGAGAACTGCAGCATCTAAAGGCCGATCCAGTTAGGAAGATATTTGAGAGCACATGCGCTCCTTGTACCGTGCAATGCAAACGTCCCTTCCACTCACTCTCCCCTTCACCTTTGGTGGACGTCTTCCTAGTTGGATCGCTCTCCGCAATGATATTTCCACATTTGACTGGCTGAAATCACATGGATGTAGTGAGAATCTGACATCGTTTCTTCCAAACGCCAGAATTTCATGTAAGGATTTATGAGCTTAATTATTTACGTTATTAAATGCCCTACTAGGTGTGGTTCGCTTAATATTTATTAAATCACCTACCACAACTCTCATTTTTGGTATACCACCTTCTTCATCTCAATAACTTATCCTCAGTTTGAACTATGTAATCCATTTAATGTGATATATAACTCATAACTCACGCAAATGCCACAGAACACACTTACTACACAACTTTACTCCACCCCCTGAGTAGGAGTAAATATTGGCCTTATTTACTCCACAACTTACTACATTAGTAACGTACTCCGTGTTGGTGCTCTCCACCACTTGTGGAGTAAGTTCATTTACTCTGGGAGTAAATAAAATTTTTACTTCTTTAGTACATTCCTCTATGTTGAAAGCCGCCGAGTTTAGTTTACTCCTGGTTGGTGCACGCCGCCCTTACTAAAAGAGTACGTTACTAAAATAGTAGCTTACTAAAGTAGTTAGAACTAAAGAAGTAAGGTTTACTAAAAGAGTAAATGGCATGAGTTTGGTGCACGCCACCCTTAGAATGTAACACAACTGGCTCTTCTTCTTGTCACTGCTTTGTGAAGTTATCTTCGTGCAAGCAATTTACAAATAAAAGAACAAAAAAACACTACCATTTAAAAACAATGCCTATCGACTCAATGAAATGTTCACTCTCTTCAAACATTCAGCCACTGTTGCCAATCACAAAACTGGTAGGGCAGATACCTGCCAGTAGGAGATATTAGGCTTGTCCTCTACCCCTATGTGTATACTACTATTCAACCTGTTCATCGATGATGTAACGGATGCCATATCAAGGGTCAATACTGACGCTCCGGTGGTGGGGGAGGTAAAGATTCCAGCATTGCTCTACGCGGACGATCTGACATTGTGCTCAAGATCGGTCGAGGGACTACAGACAAGTCTAGACAACTTACAGGTGTATGCCAGGGAATGGGGGATAGTGGTAAATGCCGAAAAAAACGAAAACTATGACATTTAAGAACGGGAGTGTTTACGGGAAAAGCGAAAGATGGACATATGATGGTAAAGAATTAAATAACGTGAAACATTCTGTTTACTTAGGGGTAACAATGGCTATGAATGGCAAGTGGAACAAACACATAGACATAACTAAACACAGAGCTATTACGAAAGTGACGGAAACACTGAAGATACGTAACAAGATTCCCGAGGTCTCGCTGAAATTGTTAGACACAGTGTACAACGCAGTAGTTAGATCGACAATTACGTATGGGGCAGAAATTTGGGGGTGGGGAGAACGGAAAAACTTAATCAGGTACAAAGCAACTTTCTGAAAGGGATAGCGGGGGTGGGTAGAGGGACGGCCAACTGCGGAGTTCTAAGAGAATTTGGACGCCATAGAGACTCAATTGAGTGTAAAATAAAGGCTGTAAAGTATTACTTGCGGATTCTCCATGGAGATCAATCCCTTATTAGGGCGATATGTTGCAGAGAACAATTAGCTTGGAGAGACCAAGTATCATGGGCGGGTAGATTATGTAGGGGATTAGAGGAAATAGGAATGGGGTTCATAATTGAGAGGGGGTTTAGGAATAGGCGCAATGCGTGGCGGAAAGTTCAGAAGCGTTTGAGAGATATTGACAAAAAAGTGACATTAGCGGAATACAGGAATAAAGTCACTCTGGAGATCCAAACGGTAACCAAGACAAATTGGGGAACAGAGACTTACTTGTATGGGGCAAATAAAGAGGAAAGATTTGGTTTAGCCTGGTTCCGTCTAGGAGCTTGGCGGGCAATTAAAATTACAAATGATGAGGGGGAGAGAATATGCCCGCTTTGAGGGGCAGGAGAAACTTCACACCATATTTTGGCAGAGTGTACATTCACGGAAACACTGAGGCAACGGCATCTACCAGAGTCTTTCACTGCTTCTTGTAGAGGTCAACTGTTCACATACGATCTGCTACTTAACATTAGATTTTTTGGGGGGTGGGGAAATTTATGTCCAAAGTGAGTGTACCCGCCCTAAGGGATTAGTGGAAGGAAAAATAGGGAAACCACCCCTGGAAAACTAACCTACAACAAAATGAACCCATCCCAAAGGTCATGGTGAAAACCCAGGCGGAACACAGGAAAAAAAAACTTGGTTTCTTCTAATAACCAATAATATTTAAAGTTAAAATGATACAGAAATTAGTTAATTAATAACTAATGTTTCACAAACATAAAATCTCTTACCCTGAAAATAAAACCCTATTTACATAATCATTTAAAGAATACATTTGGAAACTATCTGGATTGATAAATTATTACAAGATAAAAATACAGTTTGGCTTGGTAAATTACATGTATTTATTTCATTCAGCCATTGAAAAGGTGTAAGTTATTTGCGTTGATATTTATAAATAAAAATGGGGGGCCAGAAATTTAGTTAACTCATTAAGTGAAAAGAGACGAAAATTAACTGTTGAGAGCCGTCTCTAAACTCCCTTCAGCAGGATATCTGCGATGGCCCGGTAGAGAATAAACAGCTGTATTAAATACTAATACGTCAATAAATTTTACATAATATGAAAGACAAAATGTAATTATGGAACAAACAGTTTGGGTTTGTATAAGAGCAAAGAAAAAAACAAGCAAGATGGCAACCAAGTGGGCGTACCCACGCTAACGGCGAAAACAGAGAAGCGAGGTCAAAATTTCTATATAACTACACTAAGATCCACACAGGAATAAATAAAAAGGAGAAATACCGCCGGGAATAAAAATAACCACCTAATATGAGCACCTACTAAAGCCTACGCATCACTACAGCGAAGAACAAGAAAGGCCCCGCTATTGGCGCGAAATCCAGCAAAGCCTAATACATTTTCAATCCAAAATAAAGTACTTACCCAAATAAGCTTAAAGCAATAATACCTACATACTCAAAATACAATCCCAAGGAGTTAATATAACAACCAAATATGAGAAGAGCTTCTAAAACCAATTAAACGGGCTCCAAAAAGGAACACGGTGACACAGCACAACTCTCTTTGTTGGTCGCCATTGCATATATAAACAGAAAACAGATGGTATTCGCAAATGTCGGTAACACAGAGCAGACGGCGAATAGAAACAGTAAGCAGGCGCGCTCTATTGAGTATAAGAAGAAACACCAGCAGCAGACTATAATAGTAAAATTTGCTTCATAATGTTTTGAGAGCAAAACACACTTCAGATATAATGTCAGAGCTTAAATAAATTAATGAATACTATAATATGTCCTAAAAGCAATTAATTATCCTAATTATGATTAATAATTTTGTAAAATAATGCCAGAAACAGCACTCTCTGTTGGTGGCCAGCGGAACTACAGCTGCCCCAGGGGCGCCACAAGAGCAAGTTCAACATTTACCTTTGTGTTACAGCACAATTCACCTGCCCCCTGACTTAAAACATATTATGTTTTAATATACATTTTAGCAGAGCAAAGGAGCAAGAAAAATCAATTATATTAGATGAAGGAATTAAGAGGAAAAGAAAAAAAATTAGAGTTGGAACAGTCTGGTAGGAAGATGGGAGACTCACAAAATATTTCTTGAAGATTATCACATCAATGTACTAGTCACATCTACGTCGGTCCCAACACCACAATATTGTATGGCATCAAACAGGAAGAGGTCCGCCACCCTAGGCTACAGAACTCTTATGAGGCTAACTTCGGAGTAAAGGCACTTGGGTCTCTTCACTGAGTTTCACACGCCGCTGGTTCTGGCCCGCAGGCAAGAAAACTTCCAGATTGAGGTACTAACAACAAAATAAGGGGGGTCACAGAGAAAGGAGGTGTCATACCTTGATTTGGTAGGTATTGCGTCCGGTCCCACCTACCATAATAATGCACTGACACTCACTCAAGACCGTCCCCGACAATTCTGGCACAGTAGTGAAATTTGGCTGTTGGCTGGCATTGCAGACGAGGATCCTCAAGATGTTAATTTTCAGCTGAAAGACTGCGTCAGCTCAACCAGCACAGGAGGTAGTTTTTTAGGTAACCCATTTCTTGATGGTGTGTGACTTGTAATTGTTTGTGAGTAAGTCCCCATCTCTACCAGCCGTCCAAGGACTCAAACTGTAACATATTCAAACGAAGCGGCAGAGAAAGAACCAAAGACAATTTTCCCAATAGGGGTATACAATGGTGTTTAGTTTAAGACAGAATAAATTATCCAAAGGGGAGGTGACAAAATTCACTTCATTTTAAATAGTGTTTAGGCAAGCGTCTAATTACAATTTCCTTAAAATAACTCTTAACTAACATCTACAAACAAAATACCCTTTTTACTAAAATATAATTTGAAACCCATTATTGACAGATTAATTTGCTGAACTGGTGAACTCACAATTGCATGTGATCAGAACAGGAGATCCGGAAGCTGAAACATACTTAAAGAGACACATCGAACTCAACGTGCAATTCATTTCCCTTTTAAGTGGGTAACATGAGTTTTGGAGGTATGTCCAGTAGTCTGGCCAGGACTTGAGCTCCCGTGGCAAGGCCAAATGGGACGCAATTAAACTCATAGACGTTCCAATCTGTACGGAAAGCGGTCAACCTCTTAGACTTTTCTGTAAGTGGTATCTGATAATAAGCTTGATTTAAGTCAAAAGATGTAAAGAACTTAGCACCCGAAAAGAAACCAAAGGAAGAATGTAAATTAGGCATAGGGACAGAGTCTATTTTGATTTTGGAGTTAAGATATCTATAGTCGACGACCGGACGAAATTTACCACCACTTTTCTCCACCAAGAAAATCGGACTACTGTAATTAGACTTCGATGGCCTTATCACACCTTGGTCCAACATAGTCTTGACATGTTCCTTTAAGATTTTGAGTTTTGGCGGGCAGAGTCTGTACGGCGGACGCCTTACTGGCTGAGAATCAAGAAGCTCGATCTCATACTCTAGCACTTCGGTACGTCCCAATTCGGTTGTTAAGATATCCGGATACTCATGAAGCAATTGACTGACTCTATCACTTTCATATGGAGTCAAATGACTTATAGGTCCACACTAATCATATTTACTGAATCGTCGGGATCCAGATTCAAACATGGTCCATTAGGCTCAACCAACTTCGATGCCTTAATCGGCTTGCAGAAAAAAGGGGGCTTGATAAACTTAACTTTTGCGCTTGGGAAAAATTTAAAAAATGCTTCATGCTCCTTAATATCTAACAACAAGCCTGCACGTTTCATGAAATTCGCACCTAAAATCATGGGCATAATCAAATTATCTGCCACAATAAAATCCATTGTCCAAGTGAAATTCAAAATCCGAATCTTCAACTTAACTTTACCACGGATGTCCAGAGACCTAGAGTCGGCCGTACTACAAGGCTCCACATCTTTATTCAATTTAGGCACTTTCTGCGTACAACACATCTTGTTGAATGCATCTAAGGAGAGCAAGCTTACCACAGCTCCACTATCTAAAAGCGCTGAGAAAACATGGTTACATGATTCTACACTAATCAGTGGCAAGCTTCTATCAAGATTACCCCGAATTCCACATAAAAGTCCGTTCCGAGAGACACATTTGGGATTATTTACTTTGGGATACAATTTATAATTATATTTACAATTAAAAGAGTCAAATCCAGTCTTAAAATTGAACTTATTTACACGGTGAGGCTTATTTCTCTGATTATTATTTACAATTTTATCAGACACTTCCTGATTATATACACAATGCCTCCCATTCACACTGTTCACATACACACGGTCATGACGACAGTCATCAAGAAGATGAACGTTCTGACCATTGCCGCGAGTGACAACATGTACACCCTGGTACCTGGGGTGTACACGATCTCATTGGCTTTGAGCAGACTGGTCATTACTTCCATTATCAGGGCGTCGTCTGAGATCAGGACAGTCACTTCTCACATGACCAAACCTTCCGCACTGAAAACATTTACGCTTATCTACAGCACTATTCTGTTGCCTCACCTGTCTTGGATTACTATCAGGGGAAATATTTACAAGATTTCTCTGAGAAACAGAGCGAAGCGAGTCTGAATAACTTATGGAATTGACCCTAGCACACAGTGTCCCCAATTGTCTGAATGTAGTAGGCCTACCTTCAAAGACTACCTGTGACCGAGTCTCTGGGGCCATACCATCCACTATGTTGCTTACGATTTCATGTTCAGACAATTTTATACGGAAGACAGTTGCATACAATTTTATTGAATGAAGATATTTAGAAAAAGGTTCCTGAACCTCTTGGACTCGATAAAAATATTTATTAAGCAAAGAACTTCTTGCTCTAATCGGAAAATAAACTCCTAATAACTTTTCATGGAATCTATCTAGATCCAAACCACTAAGCACAGAATCCGTAGCTACATCACGCAGTCCACCGCTCAGTTGAGAAGAAATTATGGCCAGCAAGGACTGTTCACTGAAGTTAAAAATTTTTGCTTGTGTTTTGATCTCGCAAATAAACTTAATGAATTCCAGAATTCTTTCAAGTGAAATATCATTGAAACGGTACACTGTTTCTAAGGCACGAGCCAAAGGATGTGGTAAGTTGGAAAAATTAGGAGCGATTTGGGGAGGAGGGACACTCAGATGAGTTTGAGACAAGCAATGTGACAAACTGTCAACATGGGACAGGGATGGAAATTGTTGGGCGGCCTCAGCTTTGATTACATTCACAGGAACTTCCTGAAACACTGGCGAGAAAATTCCAGTCGGGTCTAGGCCTACCGTTTCTGTATTACTCACAGTTTGGATAAGGTCAGCATCGGGTTTCATCTTTTTTTACCAGACTGATGGTCTGTTCAATATCTGCCATCAGTAATGCCCATTTCCCTCTCACAACAGCATCATCAATATTATTTATAAGATCAACAACACGGTTGAATACGTTATTCAACTTTCCTACAACTCGGGCCTTCTGCTTTGAATTCAGACCCCCTAATTCTATTTCTAATTTAAGATTATCTAATCTATCTTCGATGCTAAGAAATAGAGTTTCAATATCGAACTCACTG
Source organism: Ectobius pallidus (assembly GCA_964059195.1). Classification (NCBI taxonomy): domain Eukaryota; kingdom Metazoa; phylum Arthropoda; class Insecta; order Blattodea; family Ectobiidae; genus Ectobius; species Ectobius pallidus. Next base: position 52,025,298 of record CAXKWD010000006.1, on the reverse strand, counting down.
AGAAATCGAAGATCCACTGGACATCCTACAACCGAGTGCAGTTTCTGCCTTAACTCAACCACACTTTGTAACTCTTTGGCAGGGATGCCTCGAACATTCAACTCGTAGATTAAGTCCTGCTTCAACAGGTATTCAAGCTGCACCGGTCTCCGGTCCATGGTGATGACATGCAAAAACAGGGGACAACTATTAGCTACTTAGCAGAGCCGGTTTGGCTTACACATTCTTATTAAAATAAAAAATTCCCTTTTAAAAATTTGAAATAAATAAGATTAAATCTCTGGAATTAAAATAAATTCATTATTATTTAAAACTCTAAAATAAAAATAAGTTCATTAGTATTGTACCAGAAGAAACCAAGAACTGGTGGTCAAATCAGAAATATTAATAAAATAAAAGACAAGGGAGAAACAAAGGATCGTGGCGATTAACCACGCTCTGCTACCAATATGTACCCGCCCTAAGGGACTAGTGGAAGGAAAAATAGGGAAACCACCCCTGGAAAACTAACCTACAACAAAATGAACCCATCCCAAAGGTCATGGTGAAAACCCAGGCGGAACACAGGAAAAAAAAACTTGGTTTCTTCTAATAACCAATAATATTTAAAGTTAAAATGACACAGAAATTAGTTAATAAATAACTAATGTTTCACAAACATAAAGTCTCTTACCCTGAAAATAAAACCCTATTTACATAATCATTTAAAGAATACATTTGGAAACTATCTGGATTGATAAATTATTACAAGACAAAAATACAGTTTGGCTTGGTAAATTACATGTATTTATTTCATTCAGCCATTGAAAAGGTGTAAGTTATTTGCGTTGATATTTATAAATAAAAATGGGGGGCCAGAAATTTAGTTAACTCATTAAGTGAAAAGAGACGAAAATTAACTGTTGAGAGCCGTCTCTAAACTCCCTTCAGCAGGATATCTGCGATGGCCCGGTAGAGAATAAACAGCTGTATTAAATACTAATACGTCAATAAATTTTACATAATATGAAAGACAAAATGTAATTATGGAACAAACAGTTTGGGTTTGTATAAGAGCAAAGAAAAAAAACAAGCAAGATGGCAACCAAGTGGGCGTACCCACGCTAACGGCGAAAACAGAGAAGCGAGGTCAAAATTTCTATATAACTACACTAAGATCCACACAGGAATAAATAAAAAGGAGAAATACCGCCGGGAATAAAAATAACCACCTAATATGAGCACCTACTAAAGCCTACGCATCACTACAGCGAAGAACAAGAAAGGCCCCGCTATTGGCGCGAAATCCAGCAAAGCCTAATACATTTTCAATCCAAAATAAAGTACTTACCCAAATAAGCTTAAAGCAATAATACCTACATACTCAAAATACAATCCCAAGGAGTTAATATAACAACCAAATATGAGAAGAGCTTCTAAAACCAATTAAACGGGCTCCAAAAAGGAACACGGTGACACAGCACAACTCTCTTTGTTGGTCGCCATTGCATATATAAACAGAAAACAGATGGTATTCGCAAATGTCGGTAACACAGAGCAGACGGCGAATAGAAACAGTAAGCAGGCGCGCTCTATTGAGTATAAGAAGAAACACCAGCAGCAGACTATAATAGTAAAATTTGCTTCATAATGTTTTGAGAGCAAAACACACTTCAGATATAATGTCAGAGCTTAAATAAATTAATGAATACTATAATATGTCCTAAAAGCAATTAATTATCCTAATTATGATTAATAATTTTGTAAAATAATGCCAGAAACAGCACTCTCTGTTGGTGGCCAGCGGAACTACAGCTGCCCCAGGGGTGCCACAAGAGCAAGTTCTACATTTACCTTTGTGTTACAGCACATGAGGCAGCTTAGGATGGAACTGGCCGAGGGAGTGGGACCGAGGGAGTAAGGGGAGTACTCCGATGGGGTAGACGGCTGTATATAGAATAATATGTAAAATATATTTGGTTGGTGTGTTTAAGGGTATTGCTGGTGTATGTGCTATTTTTTGGTGGGGTGTGTGTGTGTGTGGTGTTTTGTTTGTATATTTACTAGTGTGTAACTGTTTGTGTGTTTTTTTAGTTTTACTTTTAGGATACATTTTTGCTTGTGCATGGACAGCCTAAGGGCTCATGCAACGAATAATGTAAAAATATAGTTTTTCTTGTTGACAATAAAAGCACTTCATTCATTCATTCATTCATTCATATTAGTAGGCCATAATTTCTAATGTAATCTTGCTATCTGTATGTCTTTTATCTCTCCTTTACTTTTATTTATTCATTTTATTCATGAGTAGGCCTAAGATTCTTTATTCTATTCGTTCTAGGCACATTTCTTACTTTTGGTTAGTTAAATTGTAGTTATATGTTATTGTAGTTATGTGTTATTGTAAGGGACAGAAAGCAAGGGCCCCCAGGGAAAAATTGTCCCGGGCCCCCGTCAAATATTAAATTCACGACCCAACTCGCCTTTTATAATGTATGCAACAAAAAGATTATATAATGATATTACATAATTATTAAGTGCCAGAACGGTACCGTTACTTTATGAGATTATATGGTAGACAGGACTGTCTGACTGTCTGTCTGTCCGTGTGTCTGTAAGCGGGAAAACTCAAATACGCTTTATCGAATTTTCATAAAACTTGGTATATCATTTGTAACGCCCATGGGATGAAGCCTATTGTTTTTGGACCAAATCGGTTAACTGATGCCGGGCAGGGCATTAAAATGTTCTAATTAGGAACAATTTTATCTGTATGTACCAGTTTAATCTTTTGAAAATTATGATTTTAAATACCGAACGTTAGTGAGGCCTACTGTTGAGTCCAAAGGATTTGTGCTTCTACTTTTCAGAGATAGCAATTTTTCTTCGAGAGTAATCCGTTTCAGATTAACTGATAATTCCGTGTCACCGTTATACGACAGGACAATGCAGATAAAATAAACACATAGAACATAAGTTAAGCTGTTTATTGACTTATAACCAATTTTATTTTAAAGTAAATTTAGAAAGTATAAAATAAAACCTGGTCGGATAATACAAAATCATAGGTTTATTACATTACATTTCACTAATTGGAAACAGTTCAGCGTTAGCAGTCCCTATGTGTTTCGGTGGTCCTATGAGATATTTACCTGGGATCCCTGAGGATTATTGGCCCGAGTAGATTTCTATAAGGGGATCTTGACAGTCACTAAGGGGCCCGCTAACGATTTTGTCAGAGAAAAAAGTTTTAATTCATAGATGAGTATTTATACTTTGTATCACAGTTTCGCATATTGAAAAACGAAATAATGCACAGCATCAGTGCTGTCAAACACCTGACATAACTTTAGCTTAATTTGTCACGGGCATATAGGATATTTCTTATATATGAGTTTATTATTTGCATCACAAATGTTTGAAACTTTCCGTGTTGAAGCTCAAGAAAACAGGTTCTAGTGTGAAGCTAAGGTTAAAATTTCAATATATGGGGGTTATCATCACTTAAGACGGAAGCCAAGAGATGGCATTGGAGTGAGGCGTTACATTCCATGCATAGCGAGAGTCACCGTGACGGGGCAAATCGCACACCGGGGGGTTCACGAGCTACGGGTTGAGATACTTCTTTAGAATTCTCAGATCTTGATTGTCTGTTCATAAAGTGTTGTTTTGTACGGGCCTACACACCCATAAATCAGAACAAATATGAGTTACACAATGATGACATGTTAAATCATGACAATGGAAAGAATGCCTACATAACGCTGGATTCCTAGGTCAGTTAGGCATGGTTGTCGATAATGTTAATGAAGACAAAGACAATGTGACAGTAAAGGTAAAGAATGATGAAGAAGATGGTAATTTTATAAAAAGGCAGAAACTCTGAATATTTTTTACCAAATCAAATAGGAATTAGACCATCACTCCTACAAGAAGCAGACCAATGCATACAACATCCCACTCAGCCTTAGAAACTCTTCATACATTGGTGGACCACATGAAAAATGTTTACAGAATCATTGACCCAGACGGAAATGCACGGTAGGCATCCATGTGACCTATGAGAAACTCCAGTTGACAAAGACAAACAAATGGTGGAGTGTTTCATGGTAGTTATCCAGGGACCAAGCGATTGAAAGTGAGTTCTACAAGAATTAATATATTATACAGTATTATCAAGAGTGTAGGATTCTCAGTAGTCAATGTACACTGCGTACGGCATCTCATGGCTGGCTACAATCTCTGTGATTTTCTGCACAGACATCATCTGGTGACCAAAATAATTCGTGATATGAGATTTTGCTTTGTACTTGGTTTTTTTTAAATTCCAAAACGTTCCTTATTTTCTGAATAGCCCTCGTACATTAGTGCTATTCAATTGGCGGTAAGTGGGCGGTCTGCCAAACCCCTATGACTGGCCTTTGAATGAAATACATTAGGGTCTATGTATAAAACCATTTGTTTACACCAAGAGACTTCTTTTATTGCTTTTTGTGATTAAAACTAAAGATTTAATTTATTACCAAACAAAATTTTCAAGAAAACATTAGAAGTTACACACAAACTTCTCACTACAGATTTTGGCCTTTTCCATATGAACGAAATTAAGTGCCACACTCGGACTTCATTAGGAAAATGAGTGATATGATATGAACCTCAGTTTTGAGAGCTGGCAAGGGACAACTCACAATGAGTGTCAAAATGTTTATGTAATTATTCTATTATTATGCAATTGAAAAGGTTATGATCATAAAATGCAATAAAAATTTAATAAAATTTTATATTATGTATTGTGTTGCCTCATCAAGTAGGCCTAGGGTAAGGTAGTACAATTTCGAACACTAAACATATTATCTTATTTTATGAACAAAATAAACACAAGAAAAAAATATTTGTATTGTTATGACAAAGTTGGTAACCTAGTTGACCCTTCACAAAAATATGAAAGACACACAGCTGTTAAATTGGCCATAGCAATCAATGTTTAATTTTTTTTTAAATCGTTCGAAAATGTACCGCATAGGTACAATTCTGAACACCAGTGTACAATTTCGATCAGTGGCATTTTCCACAAACAAACAGCTTTTTTCCTTCGGTTCCCACGCACAATTCATGATAACACGTTTTACATGACTGGCATCGTCTCCAGTCGCCTTTCTTCATGGTCTGAGCACTGTTGTAGTTCAACAAACAAAAATCACACACGTCTTCTTTTGTTGGAGCTGGGCTTAGCCATTTTCTTTCGCGGCATCTAAATATTAAACAGAAAATATAAAATAACGTCACAAAAAGTTTGACCCGACATTATTATTATTATTGTTATTATTATTATTTTTATTTTATTTTATTATTATAAATTATATATTATTATAAACTGAATATTATAAGTTATTATAATTTTTTCCAAATCACATAATTCAAATAATGTTTATAAACCCTATAAAATAAATAAAATAAAAAATTAAGACTATAGTATAAGCATAATAATGAGAACATATTATTTTGTTCTTATTATTGCTGATATTATTTTGTTTACTATTATATTGTCATTGCTGGTTTTATTATGTTGTTATTATTTTATCGTTATTATAATATTTTAAAGTACAGAAAAAATAACGAAATCAAAATAATCTTTTTGAAAGGCCTTAGCACATTCTTACCGTTTATAAATAGGGTCCAATAGAAGTTGAACTTATAACATGTAGCCTACACCAATAAAACAGATACTCAGCACAACTTAGGCCAACAGCTTATCTAAACTATTACTGAAGGCATTGCATAAGGAATTGTGTATTGCATACAGAGGTGTACAAATCTCGATTTTAGCTTGCCCAAACCCGCTTGAACGCCAGGCAAGCAAGTTGCCAGCGTCATAGCTAGGAAGCAGGCAGGTTTCTTTAAGCCTGATGGGTCAGGTCAAACCCAGCCTAGGCGAGTCAGAATAAGCTTGCGACATTCCTATCAGCTAAACAACTGTAGTTGCTGAGTGTAGGTAATACTTTCTTGCTTTTCTACATGCTGGTAGAATAAATTCACCATGCAGATAAATAAAAGGTGGATAAAGTATTAAAAATCGTTTTAGCGTCTTAACACAATTATTATTTTTATTATTAGGTAGATTTCGAAGAAAAATCTACCTAATGACTTTCAAAAAATTCGTTCATATCGTTACGTTTCATGCCTCCCTAAGTACGAAACCACCGCCTGTTAAAAAAATTGTGATATTTATATTTATATACAGTATATGTATATGTATATATATATATATATATATATATATTTATATATATGCATATATATCTTTACACGCTAGCGGCCGTAATTTTCAAGATATTTGAATCAAATTTTATTATGTTATTTCTAGGCCCAATAGTTCAGACAAGTTCGTTAATGAGCAAAATTGGCCTAAGGGGGTGGTCGGGGGAGGGGGTTGAAATTTTAAAACATTTATATCTCGGCCCCTATGAAGTATAGAGGGAAACTTTGATTGAATAAATTAGAGTACTCCTTATGGAGTTCACAGTGACACCAGCGATTCGGGGGTTTTGGGAGTAGGAGTGGGGGTGGGGGTATGGGGATGGAAATTCGAAATTTTCGAAACTACGTCTTGTGGGGTATCGTTGAAAAGCTCTTGATGAGTACTCTACAAATCAATAACTAGTTTCTTGATAGTTCTCATATAAGGCGAGATTTGAATGTTTTAAAAAGTTCTCTTTCCTCTTTTTTGCAGTTATTATTGCGGGTTTGTCATGCCAAGGCTAAAGAAGAAGAGTGCTACGCAGCGACAGTAAATTAAAACAAAAGCACTTCGAAATCTACCTCAGCTTGTAGGCTTGCCTAAAGGGATTTTTGTTATTGTTATTAATGATTTTATGATGTTTTCTCGAAAATGTTTGAAAATTTTTCCCATGCCGGACTAGTACTTTTGTTCATTGATAATTAATTCAAACTGTCCACATTTTAGTTTCTCCTCGGCTTCCTTCAGGGTAAAATTCTCTAAATACATCTGAAGTTCCTCAACTACGTAACTGCACGACTTACCAGTGCACTGCTATACCCAGTTTCATATTCTTTCCGCCAGGCCTTGCAGTTTCCTTAGGTCCTGAGCAACCCACCAAGTTATGAAGAGCTTATGACTCATAGCGACAGTATTTCTTATCATCGTTGTAATCTGGCTTGCTTTCAAGTCAAGCAAGTTAAAAGCTGTGACTGGTTGCAGAATTTCAAAGGGGCAGGCAAGCTAAAATCAGAATATGTACACCTCTAATTGCATATTGTTGAGCTGTAATCATAACAACAGTGCGAAGGAAGTACTACGAGTTGCAGCGTTGAAATAATACTGGTGTTGACGGATATAAGATGTCCTTTTACACTTGAATTGCAGAAATAATAAACCCTTTATGTTTTAAAATGCATTGCTAGCTAACAGCTGTCTTATGCAATGCATAAGCAGCTATTTCTTATAGAGCAAGTGATGTTCGAAATTGTACTGCTTATGTTCAGAATTGTACCTAAAAATTGTTCGTATTTGTACCTCACCCAACCTTTTATAAAGTATTACACAGTTACACATTCCATTCACAAATGACATAGGCCTATGTTGTGCCAATGACTTGCGTATCAAAGACCACGCAATTCGTTGGTATTAGTTAACAATCGCTCCTCAACAATGTATTGCAGTAACACAACGTGGAATTAAAAGTAATTTTATAACGTGCCGTTTTTCAACCATACTGTATGTACCTTCGAATGGAAAATAATATTTTTACTTCAGAATCAGACAGCTTAAAAGACCACTCTCGTGGAAACAGATACACAAAACAATCAGTATCACCGCCATGTAATTGAAAACAGGTTGACTAACATTTGAAACCCGAAAAAGGACCAAAATCTTACTCCGTTCAGAATTGTACCATGTTCGAAAATGTACCACCTTACCCTATATCAACAGACTCGAAGTAAAGTTTTAAGCTAAACCATTCTGATCAATAAGAAAGCATTTTACGGGCGGCTAAACATTATAATTTCTTTCTGCAACCTGTTTCGAAAACGAATGGTATAGCCCTTATCTTTTTTTTGAAATATCTATTATTACAGACTATTCCATTCACACGACCTTTAGCAGTGCCTCGGATATCGACCAATCACGGTCGTTTATCTTATAAAATGTTTGCTATTAATATGAGGATGCAATTTTATCAGGTAAAATCGTCTGCTTGTTACTGGACACGTAAGCATCAATTTGCAGTAATTGCTGCCACTAAGCAACACGAAGAAAGGTTATTTTAAACAACATAACTTGTTTAGAAATTGAATTAATAGAATTTTATATTGATTAAAAACACAAGTTCGATTCGGTGCAAGGTAGTTGGTGTGCTTTTATTCTGTTCTGCTGTCAGCTTACCTGAATTAAGTTAACTATGTCTTATATGCACCATTGGTAGCACTGATCACAACATGGTAACTCGAATCGATTCATGGATGGTTGATTCATAGTATGTTGTGATCTTGTAGCTGTTACTTTTGTTTTTATACAACAAAGCACGAAAGTAATTATTATTTGTATAATCCGTTACGTTTTTATTCATGGTATAGTCTTAATAAATCCAACTCGAGTTGGCGAGTTTCATCAGATAAATTCGCTCCTGCTGCGCAGTCACGAATCTATCGATAAACTCGTCAACTCTCATGGGATTACATATGATAAAATGTCAGCCCGCTACTGGACACGTCAAGGTATCAATATGCAGTGATTATTACTCACATATATTCAGTATTACAGGATAAAATACATTATTTTATAGACTAAACATATCTCATTTGGAAATTGAGACAGTTCAAATGTGCATTGATTAAAACACAATTTCAATTCGATGCCAGCAGATTTGTGAGACTTTATAATGTTATTATTTTAGCTATCTTAAAATGGTTAAATATTTCCCATTGCCAATGTTCGTAGTAGGCCTATTGGTTATTATCTAATAACACATTCGATTATTCGTTTTTTTAGTATGCCGTGATCTGACAGCTGACACAATCGTGATAGGCTGTTTTCAAACAACGCATATTATTATTCATAATATCTGATACAGTTTATTCAGGGAATAGTCTTAATAAATTCCACACGAGATTACGAGATAAATTACCTATTAGGCTAACTATGATAAAACTGTCCACAATAACTCACTCGATAGGTTATTGGTCGAGAAAATAACACTAATAGTAATCAGAGCAGTACATAACAAGAACAATGGGCAAAAGACGACTTCCGAAAATATCAGAAATTACCAAAATATAAAAGGATAAGGAATATGAAAAAGTTATAAGCTTAGTAGTTGCGCTGGTTATATCCACACAGGTATTATAGCAAAGAGTTTACTCACCACCTTCCTTACATTTCTGAAAACGATTACATTGAACTACAAAAAGTAGAAACTATCATCACATATTAGGCTACATAGTCAGAAATATCTTATTGAGAATTAGAAGTGTTCGTGCTTGTTCGTACCGGTACCTCTGGAACTGAAATTGAATTAATTCAGTAATGATAATAATAGTAATAATAATAATAATAAGAATAATAGTAATAATAATAATAGTTAAAGAGGGGATTCCCATGAAAATTGTTTTTATGTAAGCTTATTACAGTTCTAAAACGAGCTGAATACCTATTTCATGGTTTAATTATTCCAAATAGGCTAAGTAGCCTATAATTTTCCATGCATATGTGCATGTTTTGGCCTTTTTATGGACATTTCGTGTTTAATGCATGTTTTTGCTGTTTTCGGTCTAACAACGCATATTTTGGCATTTTTCTTGCATATTACGTTCTTTTTTTTTTCAAATTCAGTGCATAGTTTGTATTAAATTGCATAATGACGCACTTTATATTCAAATATTATCGCTTAAGAGCAACCTTGGAATACCCCGAGTGTACCCAGAAAAGACCTAATGGTTTGGAATTGTCTATCTGAGAATTTCTTGCATTGTGACACTGGGATTTTACACGTAGGCCCTACAGGCCTTGGGGCTAAATTTGTTAGAACATATTAAACACCAGCAGATTTCAGGACTTTTCAAAATCCCTCCCCCACGATTGTCCAAAGACAAATTATTATTAGAAGAGTGCAGTAAAGCAGCTAACTTAAATAAAGCTCCTTTGTGAATGGCATGCTGTATGGCGAAATGTGAAGTGTAAGTAAATTGCAATGCCCTCCCACCTGAAAAGGCTGTTAGTAGTACAGAGTGCCACGCGAAAATAAAATATAGGCTACATTATAATTTTGATAGGCTACTGCATATTGTAGAGTTATTTCCCCTTCATTGTGTATATATGGTCATTTGATAGTGCATTTGACAGTGTCTTTAATAATAATAATAATAATAATAATAAGAGTAATAATAATAATTAAATAAAACAGCCATGATTTAGAAACAAATGTGCTAAAATTGACTGGATATGATATAAAAATTTCTCTTGCAAGTATTCTATTTATTAGTTTTTTAGTTGCAAAATAGTATATTATGCAATGAGCCTATAATGACATTCATTTAGACGCGAGTATGTTTATGAAACGATAATAGCAAGTTTCATAATTTCCTTACACGCGTCTTAATTACCATTGTAGACAAGTTGCATACGACTGTTCTGTTCGACCATAGGTCTAATTCAATGTTTGTGATGAGTCTTTAGATTCCCAAGTAACTGAAAAACGAAGCACTCTCTCCCTTTCTGCTATCAGCTGTTAGTAATTTCTCGTCTTTTGCGATAGATGACAGGTGATAAAGGTGTGCAGAAAGCAGGACTTCCTTGGCGTTTTAATGCACGAAACTCACACGAAATGAACTCAGTTTAGCATAATATTGCAATTAACATAAACAGAATTCATTTTACTGTAAATACGGATTATTTCTTGTGCAGATTGTATTGCTGCTTTCAAGGCTTGAAGATGGTTGTGTGTACGATATTAATCGGTAGTTGGACGGACAGCAGTGTTTCAATGAAATTCTGAACTTTAATGTAGCTTATGTCATCAAAATACTGTTACGTCACAAATAATAAGCGTACTATAGTTTAATGGAACAAAAATATATTAACACAATATTGTCAAAACTCTTTAATTCGGAGTAATCTTATTTTAATCGTGTATTCATTAATTTGAGCGTATTCTGAATTCCAATTTTTCCATGCAATCTCATTCCGAATTACTTTAAAATATATTTTCTTCAAGTAATTTTTTTCGCATAAGTCTAATGCCGTGGAGAATATGAACCGTTCATACCTTTACTCACGTGACAGTAATGGTGCGAGGCTGGACAGCCCTAGTGCAACATGCATTATGCAGAGCGTGTGTAATGATCGCTTGTGCTATCGCATAAACAAGGGGTTTCCAATCTGATCAGAAGTTAATAATTATAGTGTCCTATTTTTCTTGTCATTCAGATGAACAAGTCAGGGCTTTTCAGTGGAAATAAACATCTTAGTTTTGGCACGTAAACGTTTTTTTTATAACTTGTCGCTTCTGTCTTGGGCATACTGTACTTGAGAGCGTAACTGTGCCTATAAATAATAGAGTAATGACATTTTTCTATCCAAATATTATTATATTTTGAAATGAGTTCTGCAAAATATAATATTGTGCTCCTTCTGAAGGTGTCAGTTGTAAAGCATTTTCTTAACAACCCAACACTTTAAAGTAGAACTCGATACACTGGGAAGATAAAGAGTTGTTTAATGTGTAAAATAATATTCCCATCAAGCTTGGCAGCGAGGAGGAGCTCAGCTAGAATTTATATCAGTGCATAAGGCAGAGTTTTCCAATCTTGTTACACATTTATGAAGTAAGAGGCAGCTACCGTGGCATAGCGCCCCGGCTGAAGTTAATTAAGGCACGAGTGATGTGGCCCCGGATAATTGAGGGGCGGGGAAAGTATCGTGTTGCAGCCCATAACAAATGTCCGAGGCCCGGGTCGCTCAATTTGCAGGTACGAGCTTGCCTTATCTAGGAGTTACGGCTGTACAACCCGACACCTTCAGTGTCTCGCTTACAAGGCAGGGTGGGTGGCCCTCGACGCCAAGTGACAACACTTCCAATTTATTACCGTATCACCACTAATCAATCACAGATAAACCAAAAACAAACATTCCGTGCACTCGGTTTTATATCTCTTTTACTCATAAACTCGCTGCCCCATTCTTAAGTGTTATTTTTATCCGTACTTTTAATTCATTGGAGGAAAATTTGAACGTTGCTAGGTGCATGCAGAATTTTAGAACCCATGTGAAGAATTCGTACAGGAAACCTATATAAAAAAAGAAACAAATAGAAATGGTTAAATATAGATCAACTGTATATCGAGGACGTATTAAAAATTCAAACTAGATAAATATATTATACAAAAATGTGGTGGTGCTCATTTCAATATAGCTTCAAAAACATTCTCATCATACTGTAAAAGCTATTTAATATGAAAATTATTTAATAAATATTCTATTCGTATTACACACAGATTGTTTTTGTTTGTAAATTTTACAAATAAAATCATATCTATTGTCCATAATCTATAATCCATAATCAGTATATTTTAAAATCGATTCAAATATCTTCACAAATAGAAACCAATCAATTTTCATTTAGTAAAAAAGCATTTAAAAAATCGCAAATATTAAAAAAGGAGACCCTAAACTTTATACTTCCTAGAACCATGTTCATAATTTGTTTTTGTGTTCTCCACTTTCACCATAAATAGGCCCAATCTGTTTTCCATTAAGGATTGAACTACAATGATATCCAAGTTATTATTCTCATATCTCGTGGTTGGATCAATAATGTGGGCTATAGAATCATTTTCATGTCACTAAATTTTGAACCCCATCATTGTTTACGTCGATATTTTTTATTATTTCGGTGAAATTCCTTATAATTCATTAGTTCTTTCGGTTCGTAATGAATAGGCTCTAAATAAAACAAAGTTAGCTTCTATTTTAGTATGTAGTCTATAGACCTACGCATTACATCCATTTCATACTAAGTAAATTGTTCAAAAGTGTTGCAACCCCCACTATCAAGCATTTAAAATAAATATTTCTTCTTCTTTAATTTAGTTTAAGCTCTCACGCTGTAGGGACGTTTATACGGCCCACGCCGCCTGGACCACGCGGAGCGCGACCTGTTGGGAGAGGAAATTATTTTTTAATCATATACCTACTTTTTTACCAGACAAGGACGGGGAGGGCCTCCCTGGATGAATGATCAGATTTACCTATTAACTTACTTTTCAATTGTTGAATTAATTGCAGCTGACCTTGCTCTGTTGCCATGGCAACCGGGAAAGAAGAAAATCGCTGAAATAAAGCAAACGCCACAATATCGAAAAGGACAAAAACTTAAAGTTGTAGGGCTCTATCTTCGGAAACCGTGCTTTTCACATGGCCAGCTGTAAACTTAAGTGCTTTTTCAAGAGTTGAAGAGTTGGAGACGCAAACAACCCATAGGCCACATTTTAGCTCTAAATGGAAGGACTCTTAAGTTAATATTTAGGCTATCAGGAAGCTCTATAAGGAAGAATTCATTTGTTATATGATACTGGTAATTTTATTATTATTATTATTATTATTATTATTATTATTATTATTATTATTATTATTTGTACCACCACCAACCAAACATTGAAAGTAGCCATGTAATTAAAAATAAAGTGTTGTAACTCATGCAGTTTATGTAAAAACGATGTCGGTGTTAATAATAGGCTGTAGGCTACTGTTTAAATTATTTTGCCTATTCCCGGAAAGAAAAATTAAAATAAAATGTTGTATTTAGAATAGGTAGCCTACCTTCTGTGGATTTGGCACGTAGATTGGCGACGAGTTTCTCTTACTGTTAATGCCACTTTACTTTAAGAAACATTCGTTTTTTGCGATTTACCAAGAGCTAAGACTTTTGTTTGAAACATTTTTTCGCAAAAATTTTCTGAAGGGTAGTGATAAGTCACCCACTCAGCCTTGCCTGATGAAGAATAAAGCTTTGCATCAGGTTGAGACAACGGAATACGCACTCTTTTCAAAATCATATAATTTAAGGCAAAAAATGCAGCTACACCATTCATCTGTATTGCATTTCGATTCAATGACAAGGCAATGATATCAAGTATCTTCTAGTGTTGTTAATTCCTACTTACGGTATACGAATAGACCTCAGCACCTAGGGTAATAACTGTAGGCCTACATGAGATGGTTTCTACACAATTTCGTTACACAAAATAATGTTCAGTAATGCAGGTTATGATTCAGCAATGACTGTCTCCTTGATCGAGTAGCCGACTGCTGCACCCGTTTCTAAGGTGTAGCCGAGTGTCGCGGAGAAGAGAGGGAGGCACGGTAAACAGTTTCAGCCGCAAGCAGACTCGCTGCCACGACCAGTTAAAGAAAACATAGTTCTCAAGATACCCACGTGTTTAGAAGATATAATGGACGCAATAATTATGATTATAAATGTCAACGACAGCATTGATGATAGCGACTGCAGTGATTCTCCTTCTTCTGATGAAGAGTAGGAATAAATAGCAAGTAAGAAATGTTTTCTATACGGCTAGTAGTAAGCTACTTCACCGTCTCGAATTTTCCTCTCCTCCCGCTAAGCTCACGCTTCACCACGGCTACAGTTAACAGAACTGGATAAACTTAGTACTGATCACTGATCCGGAAGCCCATGTTCGATCTTGGGGTCCTCTCGGGTTTTTATGAGGTAATGAACGGATGTACTCAAACTCATGAAGACTCTTGTACTCTTGTATAAAAAAGTAGCGACTAAAAAAAAATAGCAATGACGAAATTGAAAGTGAGTGCTTTGGAATTCAGCAAGTGCAGCTGCCTACCACTTCTCATGGTATATTTTACATAAAATTACCTAAAAGTTTGTTCATAGTGGTTGTACAATTTTATCTCTAGGCCAATTTGTCGATATCTCCAACAGAAGTTATTTTTCAGCTTTGATCAGCTTAATCAGCCTAATCACATAAACGCCGTAAATATGCGTCAAAGAGTACAAGCTAACCAAAGAAGAATCTACAATTTTAGTGGAAATGAAGTTTTTTACACACATTTTAAAACAAGATAAAGTGTTCATAGAAATGTTGTTCTTTTATGAAAACCGTAGGCTACAGGTCTATACATTTAAAGAGATAAGGTATGGGAATATTTAATGTACATAAAGGACATATATTTGTTTATTTCCTTTTTCGTTTTATACGTCACTTGGGAGCTGGTCGTAAAACTGAAGCCCATTTACGAGTGTTTTCTGTACCTGCATGATACAAACTTACAGGTCAAATGGAAGTCAATATCGGCATAAGCATTAGTGCCTTGACTCCAGTAGCCTACTAGGGATTGAAATTTTATAATCACAATGCACCTATGGTCAAGTTTATGATAGTCTTTAGGATTATGAAAATAGGCCGTCATTATCACCTTCAATACAATTGACTGTGCGTGTGTATGTTTGTGTGTGCGACTGATGTATCTCGTGTTCATGTTATCTGGTAGGTGGGCCGGCATTGGGCTGATCACCCATTCGAGGAGGCACTCAAAGACCTTGTATGGTAAAAGAAGTGTGTCTGTGATCCAAAGGTAATACCTTTCCCGACGAGTCGCGGTCCTATAAGGCACGGGCGGGGTAGGTATCAACGTTCCTACAGCGGGCGAAGTTAAACTCTAAGAGAAAGAGAGGAAGAGAGGTAGAGATTCGTCTAGGCAGTAAGAAGCAGGATTCTTGAGAATCATTCCCCACATGTTTACTTGGTAATAAATGCGACCTTCCGTTGGCACACGGAATTTTGAAAATCAGCAGCGGGTGAGGTGATAAGTGGAGAGCTGAGTTTTTACTGGCGAGATCAGGAAACTGGTAGAAAAAACTCCTCCATTCAGTAAGAGAGAAATTTATTGTCGACTGACTGAGTGGGTGGATGTGTGATGGCTAAATCGTCTTGTGACGATAACACGACCGGGGTCAGAAGTCAGGGAGTTGTGTCCTTGGAGCTTGTCGCCACACCAACACACAGGTGTTGTCAGCGCTCTGTGTGGTCACAACCAGCACCTCCGATCACAGGGGCACCAGCAAACTTGGTGTGGTCACAGGGGCACTGACAACCTCAGTGCAATTGGGCAAAGCACACCAAGGACAGAGGTGATGGGATGGAATTGTGACTAGACTATGTCAAGGTTATATGAATCTCTATGTCAAGAAGATAACATGGCACAGGGCTATATTAAGATTTCTGGACGTGCCATTGACTGATTTCTTTAAAGCATGTGGGTGTGAGGTCAGCAGTCAGCAAGATGATAAACCTTCAAGAGCTATTGGGTCATAATATTATCTTTTTTAATATTAGCCTACTAAATAACTTATAATTACCGTAATGTAATTATTGAATTTCGCAAGCCTGGTGGAACACTTTGTAAATCACTGCTTTTCTGTTCCCAAGCTCATTGGGTTCGATACCGGTCTAGGTCAATAACAATTCTTGTGTGTGTTAAATGCGACAACCTGTACACTTAAAGGCACGTAAAATAATTCTTGCAGGACAAAAATCCGATAAACCTACAGTTACAGACTTACGTAGCTGCACACAATTGACGATAAGTATCCATAACAAAACACAATAATACCGCTCAAAGAATATAAGTTACGCATAGCGTATGTTAGTGGTCAGCCCAGTTAAAAAATTTCATCTACTGACTTCCCTAATAGCCTAGGCCTATAAGTTATTTCATTTTCTCATGAAACCATCCGAAAATCAAGAGCGAAATTCTAGCAATGTAAATGCTTGTTATTCCGTAGTTTAGCAGAATGAACATTGTCATCGGAAAATATAACAGAAGAAAAAATAACAAAAGCAATGGGGTTTTCAGAAACATTTTTTACTGATCAAAGGCAGCCGATGTTCCAGCAATATTTCTCGACATAAGCAGTTTGTAGCACGAATTACTAATCAGAAGTAAGCGCAGTAAGTATAATATTGAAAATATCATGCCAATTCCTCATTGATTTTGAGATATTTATATAACCACAAAAGCAGTGCTTTGTGACATGAAAATTTAATTAAGATCGATGTAAATGAGCATTTCTATATATTTTAGGAGTCCACCGCAGTGGCGCAGGGGATGCGTTCGTTCTTCTCATGCAGCGGGCCCTGGTTCGCGAATATCATCTGGCCTTCATTATCATCTTCATTCCGTCCTCGCATTGTTCAGAGTGAACGTGTGAGAGAATGTTGTGTCTCGTCCTTTGTGTTCGTTGTGTTTCAAAAGTGGTCCGGCATAAAGCCGATTCCTCACCCCGGAAGACTCTCCATGTCCTGGTCTGGTCAAATAAAGTATGTAAGCCTCAATGTGTTATCAATAGATAATCCCTCTCCTGATAGGTATCTTCCCTGTATATGGTGCGTAATTCCTAAAAGGGAAGATGTAAAACTATGAGGAAGAAAGAATATATTTTAGGAACATAGCCTAATTAGGCTTAATTACTGATTGACAATAACAATAACCTTTTGAATATTAATCGATAACGGTCATAACATATATCGACTCAAACTATCGACTGAACGTTATCGTTCCAGCTAGAATCAGTGCAACAATTCCTCAAATAATTGTAGTTTATTAAATCCTCAAATAACTCTAGTTTGTTTGCTGGGACAAATCTAATATCAATAAATAATAGCAGTAAATTGTATACACTCTGACGGAAAACTAAAATAATATTTGGAGAGAAAACATATAGGCCTAGTCGCTTCTAAAAGTTTACATTAAATAGAAGTCCACAATTTGAACTGATAAAAATATGTTGCTTATAAAACGATCCAAACCGAAAGTGCTGTTCTGTTGATATCGTTTGGACTTTCCGTAAGAAACAATACATATTTCACTGACGTTATGTAATAAACTAGCAGGTGCCCGCGGCTTCGCCCACGATAATTAATTGAAAAATAAAAAATTAAGAGCATAATAATTATTAAAGCATTATATTTATTTGCACGAAGTAAAATGAAGCAGCTAAAATTCCGGCTTCAGAGTACATTCCACGATTAGAAAGCGCCGCCTGGGAAAACGATCTTAGATTCGATTATGCAGTTCCAAACCTAACTCTGAACACTGGTAATACCACTGCCTTCTAGACTGTATTACTCGTGTGTAATTCTCGAGACGGCGGCGAATAATACATATCGTTTCTCAACTGTTTGTTGACAGATGAATATGATGTAAATTTTATTTGATAAATTCAGTGTAATTTTCAGAAATTAAATAATTTTTCAAGAGAAGGAATGGTTTGTTTGGATTTTTATTGTCCGCGATACTTCCATGGTTAAACTATCAATAATATTACAGCTGGTGCCCGCGGCTTCGCCCGCCATTATTAATTGACTCCAGGATTTTTAAGAAATTTACACTGGCAGTTTATTAAAAATGTTTGTGATTCAGAGCTATGAAAATTGCAAGTAAAAATAAAATTAGAATATTTGTTCATTGTGATCATTTCACTTAGGCCTTACATAATAAAGAAACGGTTTTCCTAATTTTGTACTCTTCGTGAAAGTTTAGACTGCGAGAGACGAACATCGCCGAGTATACCCGATGTCTCACGAAGTGAGCGAGCGAGTGAGCACGCTATTTAGGGCCGTTGAATTGTATAAGAGTAGATAATAAGAACGAAAGATTATATAAGAACAGTAGACAGGCTATCAGTAGCCTATATCGAGTGAAAGTAATAGAGCCGTAACATTTCAATAGTTTGATTCTTCGGTAGAAGCATAACTTACAGGAAATTCAAATGCCATGTTTGTTCCAAGTGACTACCTTTCGGGTTATTCTCCAGAAAAGGGCAGATTCACGTCGCAATTGATTTTCTGGTGTAAAATAAGTATTAATGGATTATGAATTATTATGATAAGTTAGATTGAAATAAGGTCTATTTGATCCCATATTCCACTTTTTATAGAAAAGTTACAATTTTCTGCATTTTAGGGCACAGTATGTGATATCTCACCAGGGCCGCCACATCTCGGGGTCGGGCCCAGGACCATGTAGGCTATTGGTCGCGGGCCCCTCACCGAACGTCGACCATCCTCATTCAGATAGTTGTCGCTTCCCTTCTCCGTGGATCTTCCTTCTCGTTGCTAGTGTAACAGAACATTTTATCAAACTTTTCCAGTTTTCCATAAAATTATATCACATCACCGGGATCCAGCGGGCCCAAGAGGCCCGGGCCCGGGTCCCTTGGGTCCGGCAGCACCCCCATGTGGCGGCCCTGGATCTCACCTCCGTGTCATGTCCCCATGCCTGACTTGTCATTTTCATTCTTTCATAATTCAACAGATTTTAATTTTTATTCCATTTTAGTGTTATAACAAGAACAAACAGCTCAAAAAATGAGTCATTAATAACTGAAAAGAAAATATATCATTTTGTAAAGTTGCACTAAACATGCCTGTCCCAAAGTGAGACTTCACCTCCGTGAAACAATATAAAAGTTCAATTATTTCCACAGAGATGGCACTGTAGTCTATTTTCCTTGGACTCCAACTTTTGGCAGTTTTCTTATCATTTATATAAAGCCAAGCCGTCAGTGTGCTTTTAAGTGTTGTTTTGTTTGTGTAAAAGGGCTAAATGCATAGTTGGTAATTGGACTTTCTCACCTCCGTTACCTACACCCAACGGTAAAGTTGTATGTTTTTATATTTACTTTTGCTATAAATTATAATAATAAGGAATGCAAAGTTAAAATCTAGAACTGAGATTTTCTAACCTCAAATGTTCCCAAGCTGTTTGATAAATTAGAGAAAAATTTCACCTCCGTTACTGTTACTCTCGAGTCCTATTCATGGAGGTGTAATTAATGTTGTAATTGATGACCTATTTAACTGTCTGCATTTATTATTTTTGTTTAAAGAAGATACTGGTATAGCCTAATAGTTTATGACAATATATCATGTTCTGATTTAAAGTTTTGATTTGAAGGTGATAATCTATTTTAACATAGATAAAAATAAGTAAAAAGTTGTGTGTTAATCCATTTGTATGGTAATAAATATTGTTCTTTTTCATGATAACGTTTAATACAGTAAATTAAATCTAATTCTCACATAACTTCTTTATAATTACTATTTCTTACTATTTTCTCACCTCCGTGAATGCGCCATTTTCTAACCTTGTTAATTTAATGCAAAATACCACTCGGTAAGTAGGGCAAGTACCTCAGTAGTACTCTGCAGAAAGAAAGATTACATAAAAAAAATTACATGGTCCAAAATAAAAAATAATTTAAACAAATTCTAACATTGAAATCTGCCCTTTGTTGGAGAATGACCCTTTCTCAGACGAAGAATATATTTTTTCCCTAAACTTTAACCGTGGTTTATTTTACAAGTATAATATGATTCTATTCTTTATCTTTTAGTGTGTTTATCCCTCATCTTTGGAATTCGTTGGTCCCCTCATATCAGAGACTGTTGAATGTACCAAAATTTAGAAAGAAGTTGATTGTCGGTATTCACTTTATTGATCATTAATTAGTTTGCATAAAATGTGTACAAGATTATTGCATTATTTTAGCATGTTCAGACCTTACAACTAATATTAGTTTAAGGTAATCACTGACTCATAAACAATAAAAAAAAAATCAGGTAAACTGATATAACAAAGTGCCGGAATGCTTTTTTTAATCAGGGAAAATTGCAATTATGATAGCCCCATGCAGAAAATAACTTATTTTTGTAATAAATCTCCAAGTTAAACTCCAGATCGTTTCATTAAGCAGGGCTTACGGAAGAACTGAGGTCTAAAGTTTGATTCTTAACTTTAATTCATATTGGTATACACTGATATAATAAATTCTTAAAATATGTCAACATTTGACAAAATGCACTGACAATAATATTAATGATGTAGACCTAATAGGCCTAAGATTTGCTGACATGTTTGTTTCAAATTTAAAGCAGCCGTATAGGTTATGAATGAATTAAAGTCAATCTGAAATCAATCTGTCAGGAATTACATTAGGTCGATTGCTCCACAGGAGCGAAACACAATGCAGATATCGGTAGCCATACATATCTTTAGAAATACAATATTGTATCAATATTCAAAGGCTAGTCGTGTTTTAAATCTTTTATTTACAATGACATCGTCATGACGAAATGAATCAATCAAAGCGACCTAACAATAACAATAGGCCTATCAATAAACGATTGACAATTTGTTACGTTTTGTTTATTGTGGGTCATGCAATAATATTGTAGCGTCTTATATTCATTACAAAATTAATACTTATATTAAATTGGAAATGAAAGATTGTTCTTTAATGAGTAATTTCGCCTATTATTTATATTTATAGAATTGTTTACATTAAGACATTAGTTGCGGGAGCTCGACCGCTCGGCCGCTGATTGGTTGGCCGCGAGCCAATCAAAATGCTTCGAATTGTCAGAGAACGAAGATTATATTATAATAGATGTGACTGTTAATTAGTCTTTATTTCGGTACCGGTCAACCGATTTGGTCCATTATCAACAGGGTTCTTTCCATGGACGTTATAAATGCGTATACCAAGTTTCATGAAAATCCGATAAAGCGTATTTGAGTTATCGCGCGTAAAGACACACGGACGGACAGACAGACAGACAGACGGACAGACATTTCCTCGTCCCCTACACAATCTTATAAAGTACCATAGTAAAAATTATCTTAGTTTTTGCAGTTATAAAGTGAAAAAGAATTGCCTATCTGTGCAACATTTTCTTTCTATATCCTTCACACCTGATTGGGAATTAGTACAAAAAAGTCGCCCTTCCTAAGGAAAGTTATGTCTGAACTTCTGTAGCAAAGATGAGGAAGAAGATAATTTGACGATACTAAAAACTTGAGAAGCAAGGTACATGTAAGATCTGGTGATCAAATTCTTGAGTAACGGCTTGGTGCAGGAATCATGGGAAATCTGTTAAATTATGAACAGCGTCAGATGGGATTTCCTCCTAAGCAGTCAGCCGTCAATAGTAAGCTCAAGAGTTATTATTTCTAAACTAAGTTCCTACTGAATCTATTAGGCCCATAAGCCTTACCTTGATCGATTCGTATAAAATGATATAGGCCTAAATATATTTTTCTTGTTGTTAGTGCCTAAGGTGAGGATTTAAAA
Organism: Ectobius pallidus; assembly: GCA_964059195.1. NCBI lineage: Eukaryota > Metazoa > Arthropoda > Insecta > Blattodea > Ectobiidae > Ectobius > Ectobius pallidus. The sequence goes on along the minus strand of CAXKWD010000006.1, from coordinate 52,003,135 downwards.
TACAAGCAGGCTTACAGAAAACAAGCATTTCCTTAGGCATTTTCTAAGAATAACACTGTTCATTCTGTGCTGTTTTCTACCGTAAACATTGTTTAATAGAGCTATCTTCGACTAGGCCTACGTCAAGTTACATTTTACCGGCTGAGCTCGTTAAGGTAAAGGAAAAGGTGCTGGCACGTTATAAAGATTATAGAGGGTATCCCCAGATGTCATTGTCATTCTCCTTTTCGTACAAATTAATAATGATCCTGTACCTAACCATTAAAAATACTATTATTCCTACTGTAAGGCTCTGTCCCGGAATGTTAGATCTATATATATATATTTGGCTGTTATAAAGTTGTCATACTGTAAACTTGTAAATTTCGTGTAAACTTGTCTCAAAATTCAATCTGCTGATCCTGACATTCATCTGTTTCAGAGCTTGTGTAAATTCAAGTGAAGGTAAAAAGCCGATAGTTGTCACTATCTATTGAAGAAAATAATGAAGAAATGTATTTTTATTGGATAAACTTTCGGCTTAGTGTCCGAATAGTTACGAATATCAACGATGTTTTATATTTCTGTTTTACATTCAGTTTATAGAAGTACCCTAACTTATACATTAATTTATAATGTAGTCAAGGAATAATTTTGTTAGAATAATAAAGTACCGATATCAACGTAATAACGATGGATTTTTTTCAAGTTATAATGTCAGCAGATTTCCCTACACTAGCATGGAGTCAGAAATTATGTTTAAGAGCTTAAGTACCGGTACTATCAAAAATCCTCGTGTTCAACTTTTCACCGGCATGAAGTAGGCCTAATATTAGGAGTGTAAATTGGTCGTCAAGATGGCGACACTACACCTTTTCAACCTCAATTTCGGAAAAAGTAATTTTAATTTCGGAAATAGTAATTTCAATTTCGGAAAAAGTAATTTCATTTTCGGAAAAAGTAACTTCGATTTCGGAAATACGAGGGCTATTATTTTTAAACATCCGATGGGGCATAAAATGAAAACCACAGTGAAAATCAAAACTGTTTTATTTGGAACATTTAGGTACACCTTCTAGCTACTTCCCTACCTACAGTAGTCGCGCTCCGATTGAGACATTTGTCGAAGCGTGGTGCAACTTTCAAGTACCCTCTTCATAGAAGCTTGCCGCCAGCGTATTGAAAAGGGTCTTCATGGCATTTTGAAGAGTTTTGAAATTCTTCGTTGGTGTGGAAGCACTGTCTTCCCAGATCTTGGGTTTGTTCGGGAAATTTGTGTGCATCCATTGTTTGGATTGTTCTTTTGATTTTGGATTGTCGTAACGAATCCACGTTTCATCCACCACCAGAAGGATTAGGCCAATTGAAAAACTCCAACGACCTCATCGGGAATCGAACCAGCGACCTTCCGGTTAGTAGCGCAGCGCCTCAACCACTACGCTACGGCGTACCCTTCTGGTGAAACTATGGCCCTGGGGTCGACTCAGCCTCAAACAGAAATGAGTAACAGGAGCAATCCTGGGGGTAAAGGCGGCCGGTCCGTAAGACTGATAAACTTACCACCTTCATGTGCCGAATGTCTAAAATCTGGGAGTCTCAACCTCCTGGCACCCTCTGGGCCTCCATGGCCTGTAATAGGGAACACTTTACTTTAAGTTGGTGTGGAAGAGCTGTCCTCCCAGATCTTTCTTCATCTGCCGAAAAAGATGAAAGTCACTCGGCACGGGAACGAGTTTTTGAAATCCATCGTGTTTCTGTTACAGCCATTTCACATTTGCTGATTTGACAGATTGTTTTGTAACCAGGAATTTTATTTAACACCTGACTAAGCTTATATAATGCAATTTTAGCAGCACCGTGAGTTTCTGAAGACAGTACATTTGAAATTTGATCTATCAGAGAAAGTGAATACTCTAAATAACGTAAATAATTATTTCGGCAATAAATATATGGTCCATGTTTGACAAAACACAAACGTAGGCTAAGCCAACACAATATTTAGTTTCACTCAAAACATTACTTACGACCTTCATTTCTTCTCTTTCATTCGAAGTCTACAATTCCATATCATAGTGAGAGATTTGTCAATATTAGTTCCTTATTACTTTTTCTAAGACTTCAAGAGAGATATACTTTTATTTACGCAATTTTCTTAAAACAAATTGCTGCCAACCAAAAGAGCCTGAAATACGAAATTACCAAACAGTTTTTTGATTACTATTCTAAGCATAAGCAAACTAAAATTATTTTCCTTTTAAAATTGACGATTCAAAGTACCATGAAAGTCATAAGATGTTCGATCGTTATAAGAATTTAACAGGCTCAACTTCGTGCTTGCCAGTTAAGTTCTGTACAACGGTCTTGCATCGTAAATAGGCTAACTATTACGCACCGAAGTACAAATGCAATTGACGATCGCTGGTTTAGACGGCTATGAAATCATTACCTTACAACCTCTCTATTCTGAAATATTTGTTTACTGTAAAAAGCAAGAATTAAAAGAAATAGCACAATTTCTTATGTAAAATGTGAGGATTTTTATCCAAGCAGGATTATTTTTTGTTAGAATTGACATTTATGAAATCAACTATTGCACGCCCCCGTTCCAGACTTCCTACCTCAGGAAATTCGGGCCTGCAGATCCGTAGACAGCGACGCGACTAACCACGAGTCCATGCAAGAAGATGATAAATAAAATGTCATTGTCAGATAACACGTCTTCTGAAGATGAAATCATCACACACAGTCATTTTTTTGACCTGACATAGGTGAACCGCGAGTGATGGGGAAGGCCATTGAGGATGGGAGGTGCATTCAGAGAGACAAGCCATCATTCTCCTCCCGCCAGTGTATCTGGAAGATGGGAATAGCTTGAAGTCCGGCGTTCGTATAAGCCAGTGGTCTCCAACTCGCTATATTTTGTGCGCGTGCAAACAGGCTTGCACCGTGCGACTCCTGTGCACCACGTTACGTCAGTCTGAGACGGGGTTCCATCTCTTTCGCCTACTTCCAAGCATTATGTCTGGTGTAGAACGCCATCAACCCCTACATTTATGGTAATACATATCAATATAGAAGTTTGAGTGACGTTTCCCCGAACTATATTTCCCCGACTGCATAGACATGCTGCTAGTTTTTTTTTGTCTATGTGCAAATCTACGTACATATGCGAACAGTTTTTTTTTTCACTGATGAAAATAAACAAAACCCGCAGCAGAAGTCAACTGTCAGATTAAAAACGTCAGATGAAAACGTATAGGCTACTGCTGTATTACATGGAGATTATAATTTCTCTGAATTTTGTTTGAAATAGTATAACTATGGGTAGTATTTAGCCTAATATTTATGTTCAATAATATAAATGTGGAAATGTGTCATTTAAAGGAATGAGTCTAGATTTTGTTTTCATTTCACAGAACTTGTGGCATTATAATTTAGTTATTATAAAATTGAATAAAATCAGGGACTTTTCAACTATGTTTAAAACGACAGAATTAATTTGTGTGTATTATTTTGCTAGGAATATATTGTACATTATTTGCATTGTTACAAACATCAAGACTTCACGAATGTTCTTCTATTTGTAGAAAACATAAGTAAATGATAATGAAATAATAATGTAATACTAATAACACACATTTATACAACAATCTGTTTATATTCCAATATGATTTGTGGATTTCAAAAGCCTAATGAGCATGCAAGCCATTGAAGTCAAGAGAGGCAGTATACCACGCTGTGTGTACACACTAAATGATTCTAGCGTGCAAAGGGTAAGCTTGCTCTTACTGCTGTACTCATTCTGCAACGAGTTGGTGGCCAATAGTATAAGCGGTCACCCCTTCAAATGACAACATTTCGATAATGGACTCTTGGAGGGTACTGAGCATCTATCTGATCAGTTTCAAGTCGAGAAAATATTGCTGTAATCTTATGTGAAAGAAGATCTGATATCTTCCTCTCAAGTGTTTACGGTTATTGGAAAACAAATTCAATGTATTTAAAGCTGCGAAAACTAGCTGTGAAATATATTTTCTTAGATATAATTTAGCACAGAAGGGTTCATATGTAAGTTATGAGAGAAAGTAGTAGGTTCGACTCCGACAGAGTGAGAATGCTCTTATCTTTGAACGAAGCACATAACACTGTTAAGTAACTCATTTATCACTCATTTGGTTTTGATTAAAAAAAAATAACTTAGTAGTCTATAGAGTTGCATGGAAACAAGCGTAACCTGGCCTATTGTACACATTTTGTCATGTGGAACATAAAATAGAAGTTAAATAGTACCGGAACATCATTAACATTAATAATAATAACAATATTAATATAATAATAATAATAATAATAATAAATAATTCTGAATTCAGTTATCGCGCTATAATATATATATATAGGCCTATATATAATATATGTATATATAAACCTAATTAATCCCATAAGGGCAAAGGCTTTCCGCAGGAAAGCAGGATGAGCAAGGAGATTTGCTCGGAGATTTGCCTTGACGCATTTAGGGTCCTCACTGCTGCGGATAAATGTCGGAAGATGTGGCCCACTTTCGAGTTATGCACCACTTGGACGGACCACAAGGACTGGAGGAAGTTTTATGGTGTGAGGAGATGAGTATTGTAGTGTAGTGTAGTGCAGTGTAGTGCAGTGTAGTGCAATGTAGTGCAGTGTAGTGCAGTGTAGTGCAGTGCAGTGTAGTGTAGTGTAGTGTGGGAAATGAATGATGGTGTGGTACTGTGGTGAGGAAGGGTGGAGGCGAAACTTGGTGCCGGCATTAGCCAACTCTGGTTGAAAGATACCAAGGGAAATGCCAGGAATAACATGACTATAGTCCCCAACAATAGTGACATTATTTATGTACGTATGTATGGAACCCCTCGAAGTGGGGAGAGGCGGGTTGGGAACGACCTTAAGCACGTAGGCTACATGTCCGGGTCCATTGTGTCAACTCCTGGTAATGGGGTGATTGGAATGCCCAAAGACCCCCCCGGAACTCCCCAACATCCAGCAAGTATTAGAAACCATATCACGTGCACCACACCTCCAGGGTCCCTCTGCTTTGCAGTCCGCCATGCTCCCGTCCCTCATGGAGATATCTCGTAGAGTCGCGGCACACTAGAGAGCTCCCAGGTGCGCAGCACACCACCACAGTCATATGACCACAAGCCACGGGGCAGGACGGGAGAGGCCCGCAGAGGGAGATGGCTCGAAAGCCGGGAAAGGAAACGGGATGATAATGAGGGGGTGTTTGAAGGTGAAGTGGAGAATGTTGGTGGAATGAGAGGGGGGTAACGGGAGGATCACCGAGAAAAAACCCGTCTTCGTCCACCACGAATGACAAGCCCGCCTGCCTCGGGATTTGAACCCGGGACCGCTTGCTAAGCATGAGCCACCGTGACGGCTATAGTGACATATGTCTCCTCGTCATATGCACTGCAGAGAGATTTGGGATTGGACCAGGTATATTCGATGCACTAGTGATTAGAGGCTGTACATCACCACCTCTCCTCAAGTAAACTAACATTGTACACAGTTTTGGACAACCATATAACTTGTACTACAAATTTTTAGGAACAGTTAAAGTCTTTCCTACTTGTTTACATTTTCTTTATTTCTATCACCACTCTTGTCCACTGTTTTTTTTTTCGCTGCTTCGACCATTAAGATTATCCTGAAGCTCCATATTGTTACCGAATAGGCCCATCTTTCTGCGCTCGGTTTTACTTACTACCTAGTACATGGTCGCACGTTAAACGATAGTAATTTTGTCAAGGGATATTAAATAACGATATTGTTTAACGTACGGTTCTGTCGAATCTAAAGAACGATACTACTGGCTATGCGTCCTTTCACAGGACAGGCAAGCTGCTCTTCTCACACCAAATCCTACTCAGTTTGATATTAAAATACATGGATAATGAAACAATGATGGAATTATGAATAACACATGAAAACAGAGATAGTTCAAGAAAATACAGCTGGTGCTCCTTTACCCACTACAAATACAATAACATAGATCAACGAACGCCTAGGTCTTCGCATAAGCTTAGGTCTACAAGTGTTTGTACAGAACGGCTGGGAGTTCTACATTAAGGCATTAGATAATTGTAGAGCTATAAAATATATCATAGTATATCAATGTATCAACGTATATGAATTCTTCTTGAAGTATTGCGCATTCATTAACCTTGTAATTTTAGATATAGCATACTGTATCGGCTAAATTTAACAGTAGCCTTCATTAACGAGAAGTAGTGTTAACTTACGTTGTTTAATGTTTCCTTCACTTCCTTCGGAGGCAGGATGCAAAGAGGTCATACATGCATGGACACCAGAACACTTTAAAACACGGTATATTTATGTAAACATCACACGCATTTAACTATAATAACTACGAGCTGTTATTCACACAGTAGCCAGGCAGTCCGCCATAATATCTGTAACAACTTGGCGAACAATATAAACCGGAAGCACGGGGAATGATTAGAGCTATCGATAAAGGCAATAGCCATACAAGAAGCTATGTCGCCATCTCACCCTCTCTGGTGGTAGAATGTCGGTTTTAATAAAACAATAAAATATGTTGACGAAAGGTTCTAAAGGACTTTACATGGAACACACGAGTGGAACGTTTAGGATGAGAGTAGTCCAATACACAACGACTATTAAACAAAGTAAATGTTGTACTTATTACTGATCGATATTATTATCGCTTTGAGGGAATGGTTCATTGAACTAGCCTGACAGTAGACGACATCTGTTGCAGGAAGGGTGAGACAACTCTTCCGAGGATGGTAGCACGGTAGCGTCTCGTTTGCTTATCTCTTTGTTAGGCAATCAAATCACTTCCGGTGTTCCGGTTTCTTTCCATCGCAAAGTTATGTACTAGTCGAATTGGAGTGATCATGTTGATTTTATGATAGTGAATATTGTTATAAGTGAGCAGAGAGTCCATTCATAACCTTATTTTCTTTTTGGCCAAGGTCTAAAAATACTTTTTTTTTTGTAAGTTACAACAGATAACGGTGTTACTTTCTAGTTCAATCGATATGGAGGAGAGGGCGGAGAAAGTTCAAGACAACTAAATTCGCCTTGTCCAGAATACCTCGCATAGAAAATGTTTCGCCCTTTGCGATAACTCTTGCGTTTGCTACAAGCTTAAGGAGTTAGGGGTTGGTAATAAAGACGCGACATGCTATTATTTCAAACACGTAAACCATTTTATAATCAATATAATTTAAGAATCTCCTATATAGGCATAAAACTAGTTAATTTCACCTAAACAACGGAGATTTTAAGCTTTAATGTAAATTGCAGCTTAACTTCAGCATCTTGAAATAAAGCATGTTTTGTACGCTATACTACACTGAAGCGTGTCATGTCCCTGAACCGTGGTCCCTCCGGCAAAAAATATTTTTTCCCCAACTACGTTTTAATCCCCACAGAAAAAAATTCTTACTCAGTAGGCTACATATTCCTAGAAGTAGTTTGTTTAAAAACTAATAATTATATTCCAGTATTTATATTTTATCATGCCAACCACTGTATTTATATATTTTTTTTTTATCTCATAGCCAGGATTTTCAACTCAACAAATTAAAATTTATGAGAGGAATGTCTCATAAAACTTTTATAACTGCTTTCATATCAAGTCGTTCTGAACAATGCTTTTGCCCTCTGGCCTTTTTAGAGGCAAATAATTCAATTATTGTAAGTGACTCTCGTTCCCTAAGCCTTTGTTGACTCATGACAGTTCTTTTGATAGATCTAAATTTCAGCTCTCGAAAGGACCTTTCAGCTGTAGATAGGACTGCAGTAACAGGTAGTGTGCGGAATAAAAGAAATGCAAAGCATAGGACTGGTAAGCTTTGAGGCCAGATGCGATTTACTCGTGCGACTCAAAATACTGCAAAATTTTCCTCGACGTTTTGGCTCCTTCCAGCCTGCGGGCCCCCTGCGTTGTGAGGTGTGCGTGGGTGTAAGTTATGCCACTACCCTGAACTCATTGTCGCAATTGGTTAATATGTGGGAAGAGTAGGGAAAATTTCAATAGTGTCTCAAGTTTATGTTCAAGTTTGTAGGGCAGGCCCGAGAAAGAAGGTTCTGGTAGTGCGGAGTTATCCTCCCTCTCGAACCCACTACTCTGTTTCAACAACCAAGTAGAGACTGGGGTTAGTTGTGTGACAAATAGAAGGAAGAAGGAAGCAGGCAAATGTATGGGTAGAGCTCTCGCACTTCCGTCGCCGTGCTTCTCGGACACCTCTGCAGTTTAATAGGCCTATACAATATCTTATCCTATGATTAGGAACACAACTCTTGCTACAATATGCCGGGATCAGAGTATAATGTTAAGACAAAGTTGCATATCTGTGTCATGACCCACACACCTATTTCATCTTTCTCGATTCACATTCACCTATTATCTATCTATATATAAAAAGGAGAGTTGCGTGTATGTTTGTCTTTTATACAAATCTACAGTTTTATTCCAATCTTGATGAATTTTTTCACACTTAGCCTTCTAAACACGAGGAAAAGCACTGTGTACATTTCATTTTCAGAAAAACAATATATGTGCCTTTATTCAAGATCCTTAATATTACTTAACGTAATGATGAGGCCTAAGCCTATGTTATGCATGGACAAATGGCAGTGCAGAAACAATGGCAATTGTTTGAGATAAATATTAGAGTAGGCTATGTTTGATTGCTTAAAATATGAGTAAAATTTACTATTCCTACATCGAATGTCAGATGTAATTTCTAATATATTATATTCATTAAGGTAAAATGCATCAAGTTATATCGATATGTATAAAGGGAGAATGTTCGTTGACTGTCTTTCTATTATTCAAATCTACAGTTTTATTCCTATCTTGATTTCATTGCGATTTAAATCAGATAGGCCTAGTCTATTTGTGAATGTCAGGCGTGTAATTAATAAAGTGGCGTGTGGTGCAATATTAGGTGAGGGAAGCAAAAGTCTAGAGAGAGAAGAGAGAGAAATCATTTATTATAAAACTGAAGCTGCTTGAATACACAAGTTGCCCTAAGACACAGCTTACCAATTAAGCTTACAGAGTCGGATATTATAGTTTCTTCGATAGTTATCAGGAGGCGCTTATCAATTCCAAGTTGTTGTAGGAAGCTACAAACTGATAGACGGTACCCCGTGCTCCAAATAGAAGTCCTTGCACGATGTAATTAGTGATGAGCGAGACCAGTCTTGGTCTTGCAGTCTTGGTCTTGGTCTTGCAGAAAATGCAAGACCGAGACCAAGACCAAGACCACATCAGCGTTAGCAAGACCAAGACCAAGACCGACCATGCAAGACCGAGACCAAGACCAAGACCAACCCTGCAAGACTCTGGCAAGAACAAGACCTAACTGCAAGACTCTTGCAGTCTTGCTTTTTGAAAAAGTTTTATAAAGCCCTGTTGTGTGTGCAGCGAGCCAGTTACCACTACTCAAAGGCGCCGCAGAGTCGCTAGCCGGGGTAGTCCCAAGGCTGGTAGGCCTATAATGTAGAGGTTGCCTTATCGTGCGGTAACCAATGAGAGCAGACCCGGTGCGTGACGCTGTCCGTATCCAAAAACGAGAGCACCATTCAAATAATACATGTGAACTCCGTATACAACCTCTCTCACCACTACGTTAAAACGAATTACTGCAATGAAAACTTACAATTAATCTGACGGATTTCCCTGAATAACATTCCATACAGCTAGTTCCTTCAATTGGTGGGAGTTGAATTCACGATAAACACTCCATATTCATTTTTAAAATGTTTAATTGCAATAGTTCTCTAGTATAATGGTACGAAAGACAAACAGATGTAACAAAGGCCCTTAAGTCATATATGAAATTTCATTTTGCGTATAATATAAATACTGACCACATAATTTATCAATAAAACTTAAAAATTCTGCCATACAGTTATTTAATAACTAGTTTCTCTAACCTCTCACTGGGATAAAAGTAAGCTATGACTAAGGATTTATAATAATTTTTTATTACAACCAAATGGTCATACTGTACTACGATGAATGGAGCAACGATGGAATGAAAAATGGCAGGGGAAACCGGAGCACCCCGAGAAAGCCTGCCCCGACCCCACTTTGTCCACCACAAATTCCACATGGATCCATCGAGATCCGATGCCGGGTGCCAGCAGTGGAGGGCGAGCGGTCTAACCACTCAGCCATGGGGCGGCCTATGACTAGGATTTGAAACTTTAAACAGTAGCCCCCGTAACTTAAAACGCCTATTAACATACTCAGTAGCTTATTTCATTAACGATGATATCCTTTTTTACACCTATCATTAATATTCATAGCCTACTCTCACATATAGAATCTTTCCTGTCTACTTGAAAAAATATAACATAGCTATTCAGCTCATTCCTTTCTCCTTGCAGAAAATTTCAAAATAAAGTTAAGTCTGAAAAAATCAGGTATTCTTCATAATTATTCAATAAAACACAATTAAACCGTAGATTAATTAAAACAGGAACTTATTTGACGGGTATTTGCTAGTTGTTACTTTACAGTTACGTATCTGATTGTACTGTAACTGTACAGGCCTAAGGTAGGACATCCACTGAAAACCTTTTTTTACTACTACAATTTTGTTATTGACACATAACGGCGGCGGTGTTTAAGTTCTTGCTGCTGATTCATATTAAGGATGCATATCGAATGGGAAAAGTTAATAAAAGTACAAAATGCCTGGTGTAGAAATATTTTCTTGCATGAAGAATAGTTATAATTATTTATGACCCAATTAGTTGAAGGCCCGAAACTTGAAATCAAGTAGAAGGTAATTTATGGGGGTAGCGGAAATCTTTAAAGTGCAGAAATGATCTGTTCACAATGTGTTATAAATTAGAACTAGGGTATATGGAAAGACAAATATTATTTATTACAGCCTATGGGTTTGGATTCGAAGGGACATTGTGTGATTTGCTATAGATTGCACAATTTCTAAAGCATCTGCTTCAATGTCGTTATGTTTTGTTACTATATTATAGAGTTTTAAACAGGTCAGATAGAACCTCTCTCCTATACGGAAATCTTTTAAACATTTCATACACATCCTGTTAATATTACTTCTTGTCTCCACAGCCGTTCAATTTGAAACTATACAATATAATATTAATAATTTTACACTCTCAAATAGTGTAAAGCATCTCGTGGATTTTGGGTTTAAAGTTCTCCAATAGGATAACAGAGAATATTTAAATTTACACTCAAAGTTTACTGTTCTTGCTTATATCACCATGGACGTTTCGGCAAACAGCGTGAGATCACATTACTGTTTACATGGTCAAAGCAACTAAAAGAAGTTAGCTTTCGTTACGTTCGCAATAACACACATGTAAACGGTGTAACTTTAAATCATGTAAACGCCATCGATGACAGTAAGATGCATAAAAGAAAACTGCAAGACTCTTGCAACAAGACCAAGACCGAGTATGCAAGACCGAGACCAATACCAAGACCACTGACGCAAGACCGAGACCAAGACCAAGACCAGGGTTACCTATGCAAGACCAAGACCAAGACTGGGAGTGCAATACCAAGACCAAGACCAAGACCGCCTTGGTCTTGGTCTTGGTCTTGCATTTGCTCATCACTAGATGTAATTCCGCTTTCCATATCTAACTTAGATGTATATTTTTTCTGAAAGAATGGTATGCAGCTGTTGTAAATTGCTTTCTTCTCCTGATCAACTTGTTTAGCATGGTCTATATCATTATTTTCGTACCGCACAGTGGGGTCCAGGATGTAGGCCCTTTTATCGTGTTTTTTGAATGACACTATATCTGCAAATCGACTAGATCCCGCTTCATCAATAGCATGAACTTCTTCGAAACAATCAAAGTTCTTATCATGCAACAAATCAGTAAGGATATGTTTGATCTTATGATGTCTTCGGGTAATAAGAAAGGAGTTGAATGGACAGGACCCGAGTACATGACTCGGGGTTTCAGTCTCCTTAAAGCATCTTCTGCAAAGGGTTGTACCATCCAATCCTCCATTATTTCCTGGGACGCCTCTCAGATTTGCATAATTTACATTCAATTTCAACAAAGTTGTCCACTCAGAAGAAGTTAAACTTAATCTAGTTATCATGAAGTTATTCGCTGGTGGAAATTCAGAAAAGTGAACTACTCCAACTCCTTGTCATGGCATAGAAGACCATTCTTCAAAGGACATTTGCCTAAGATGTTTACGAAGCATTTTTGGTTTTCGAAATGCTTCAAAATTATTTATTTTCAGGCCAGTAAGGCTTGTTTGAAGTTCTTCATCAAAATTGAAACACCTTGTAAAAAGTGAGTAGTTTTAGACGTACTATATCCCGGATTTTTTTTGCACATGGGACTGGGCGTAGTGACGTCACAAGATGGCGGCACTTCCGGTTCCGGAACAAGATGGCGGCACTTCCTGTTCCGGAACAAGATGGCGGCACTTCCTGTTCCGGAACAAGATGGCGGCTAGCGCGAAATTCAAAATTCGAAGATGCAAGAGTGTGGTAAGTGTAAATTTTATATTTAATGCAAAAGTGAGCTAAGTCGAAATTTTATTTTTAAATTGGCGGTATATTTGAAAATTCTAAATGGCGGACAAGATGGCGACTGGAGGGAAATTCAAAATTCGAAAATGCATGAGTGTGCTAATTCGAAAATTGTATATGTAATGCAAAAGTGAGCTAAGTCGAAATTTTATTTTTAAAAAGGCGGGATATTTGAAAATTCAAATATGTATTTTTCAAAATTGGGGGAAATTCTAGAAAGACATAATATGGTGGCATTGCGTGATGGTAGGCCTCAAGATGGTGGATAGGGCGGGATATATGAAATATGTATTTTTCAAAATTGGTGGAAATTCCTGATCAAGATGAAGGCAAACAGGAAACATGAGTAAGTGGAAGGTATTGATACTACTAGTACTACAATGTATAGTATAGTTATTATCATCTCTTTCTTTCCCTCTTTCTTTTCTTCATTTCTTTCTAGTAAAATGAAATTGTGTCGGATGTTGGAGGATAGGTGTAGGGTTTTTTTTTAAACGGCACATTATTTTGTTGGCTGATGACATAAACACAATGCAAAAGGCCTTTTTGATGCCTGCAGGAATGTTGGATTGGAAATTAATACAGAAAAACTAAGTACATGGTCAAGGAACTTCAAAATCATGCTCTACAAAATATTAGAATAGCCGGTAAACTGTTAAGAACAAGTGGGAAAAATTCAAATATCTGGGAGCAATAATTACAGACACAAATAATATGCGTATTAAGGCAAAAGTTAATTGTCAGCTAAAATCACGAAATACTTGTTTCTATGCAGTTCAGAAAGTTTTATCTTCTCGTCTTCTGTACAGAAATCTAAAAATAAAGATTTATAAGACTATTATCCGGCCGTTGTATTGTATGGGTTTGAGACATGGTCACTTACTCTTCGGGAAGAACATAATCTGAGTGTGTTTGAAAACAGGGTGGTTAGGGAAATATTTGGGTCTAGGAGAGATGAAAATGGGGACTGTAGAAAACTGCTTAACGACAAGCTTCATGACCTGTACTCTTCACCAGACATAGTAAGGGTAATTAAATCACGGAGGATGTAATGGGCTGGACATGTTGCGTGCATGGGGGAGGAAAGACATATCTCAAATAAACCTACATTTTCCCAAGATGGAACAGATTGTTTGTTTACAAGTTTCAATATGTCGTTCTCCATTATAGAGTACTTTGACATAATGTTCGTGACGATGTTAGTGTGTATAGAAAGAAAATTAATTTCGTCGCACTTTAAAACAATTCGTGTTTTCTCGTACTGAATATAACACTGTTTAAAATTCCTAGCCAGTCGTACTTTAAACCATTCTTCAATAAAATGGTAAGGTTTAGCGTTACACATATGTTCAATTAGTTTAGATAAGTGTAATAAGAAATGGACACAAGACGGAGGCATTGCGTGATGGCAAGACTGAAAATTTAGGTTAGTGGAGGGAGTTAGTTAGACTTACAAGGTTTTAATTCTCATTGGAGGAAGGATGTATTTTCAAAATGGTATAAGTTCTTAACATTCCATGATTAAGTTCTAAAAAAAACTGTTCTATTTGTAGATTCATAACAAAACAAAAAATTTAGTTTGCGTCAAGCCGGAAATTACAAATGGGGAAAAGATTATTTGAATCCCGAGTTTTAAATTCACTTTAACTCATTATCTTTCCACCAATTTTGAAAAATACATATTTGAATTTTCAAATATCCCGCCTTTTTAAAAATAAAATTTCGACTTAGCTCACTTTTGCATTACATATACAATTTTCGAATTAGCACACTCATGCATTTTCGAATTTTTAATTTCCCTCCAGTCGCCATCTTGTCCGCCATTTAGAATTTTCAAATATACCGCCAATTTAAAAATAAAATTTCGACTTAGCTCACTTTTGCATTAAATATAAAATTTACACTTACCACACTCTTGCATCTTCGAATTTTGAATTTCGCGCTAGCCGCCATCTTGTTCCGGAACAGGAAGTGCCGCCATCTTGTTCCGGAACAGGAAGTGCCGCCATCTTGTTCCGGAACCGGAAGTGCCGCCATCTTGTGACGTCACTACGCCTAGTCCCATGTGCAAAAAAATCTGGGATATAGTACGTCTAAAACTACTAACGTGGATCGTCACAGTATGATAGTTTATGAGCTATAGAAATATGTTGTAACGGGGCTTCCCATTGACATTTAATCAAGCCAAGGCCTCTCAACTTGCGTGGACATACAACATCGCACTTGTCGTTCTGTCAGGAAGACACATTATGTCTTTAGTAGTGTGTCTGATGATTACGTCAAGCCCATCAAGAATGTATAAAGGAATGTTAAGCAAGGGCGCTGTCTGTAAAGGATAAATCAGTGAGGGGAATATATACTGATTTATTACATTCAGTTTCTGATTGGGCTGAATTAAAGGAGACTTAGCCAACTTCTCTAGGTTTTGGTTAAAGTGTTTTAATGAATCCTTATTGAATAACAATTCATCATTAAAAGTGCATCCAAGATACTTTATGGTTTCTGATTTATTTATAGATGTAATCACTTCACCTGAAAACAACTGCAACTCTGACTGTGTAAGTTCTCCTCGTTTGAGTACAATTGCAGTGCTTTTACCAGGATGGATTTCTAAGCCTATAGATTGTAATAGACTTCGTGTGACATCAATTACTCGGACTGCTGATTCAATATTACATGCTGTTACAACTTGATCGTCAGCGAAACCCGTGAGACAAAGTGGTTCGATAGTGTCATCAAAACAATACCCATGTGTACTTGCAAAACATGGATCGAAGACTTCAGTGTAAAGGAAATTAATGGCAATATTGAATAATGTTGGCGATAGTGGTCCACCTTGAGGAACCACGCATCTTATAGGTATTTTCCTAGTTCGACGATTACCAACTTCAATTTGAACTGTGTTATTTATCAATAAGTAGAGAATTAATCCTTGAAGATAAGATGATATGCATTGGGCAGTAAGGGAGTTCTCAATATGTGCATGACCAACTCTGTCAAAGGCGCGTGAGACATCCAAAAATGCAACCACACAGTCCTTCCGTTTCATCTTGGCATCTTTCAAACAATTATTTATGATGCGTGAATTTATGTGGCAACCTGCTACATTTGCCATATAACCCCGCTGACTGTGATTAAGTTCAATCTGATGTTTTAATTCCTTATCTAGCACACGTTCAATGATGCGTCTTATCACTGAGTATATAGTTATAGGTCTCCAGGAAGACATATCATTTGTATTTCCTTTACCCTTGTAAATCAATATTGTCTTTCCCTCTCTAAGTTTTTCAGGTACATACGATGTAGACAGCATGATATTAATGATAGGCTAACTGCAATAATAGCAGAAATCCCTAGTTCCTTTACTGTTCTCATTAGTATACGATCAGGCCCAGGGGAAGTATCCACTGACATTCCTTTAATTGCTTGTTTTACAGAAGCAATAGAGACTTCTCGGAGGTCATTATTTAAGTTGGCTGATAAATGCATCTTTCTAGTCTCATTATTAGGAGAACCAAATTGATTACCAAAATTATCTTCTATTGCGTCTATTGCAATCGGGCATTGCTTAGGCATCCATAATTTTTCTAACTAACGCTTTTCGTCTGTTCTGATATTGAAGTTGGGCAAGTTCATAAGCATGACGTCCTTGATTTCTTTTACATCTAGCCGTAGAGGAACGTTGCGGATTTGAAGAACTTTTGTGATTGATTTCCTCGCCAGTACGTTTGTTTTTCTTTCTCATTCGGTAAAATCGAATTGCAGGATGTTGAGGTCCTGGAAGTTTTGAGTTGGCTTCATACAAAAAGTCTAAAAAGTCTTTTATTGCAGCATCAAATACAGAGCTATCAGACGTATTAATATTTAGTAGCAAATTTTGAAAGACGTGGAGCCAATGATTAACGTCTTTTCCTAATTCTACATTTTGACTACTATGGCCATTCTGAGATTGTTTGGAAGTGTACAATGCTGCTTCATTCGTCTTTCGATTTAAAATGTTGTCAATTTTTTACTTATTAGACGAATATGCATGTCTTTTAGACTGATGAATAATAAGACCTCTTTCTCTTTTAAAACATAGCCCACATTCTGAACAACTATAACTATTACAAGGAGAATGTATGTCATCTTGAATGACAGGTTCCTCATCTTCACTATTTACTGGCGAGATTTATGATAAGGATTCTTGAGAAGATCCATGACTCCTAGCTATGTGAATATTAATACCCCGAGAGGTAAATACTTTCCACATAATTGACACTTCACAGACCGGCTGGTTACATCAGAACTCGTGGATGTAGAAGGCACCTCAGAATCAGAATTCATTAAATGAACCGTTCTTGATATGGATTATGGTTTAATATATTTTAGTAGTATGCTGCTTGACGCTGTTCATTATATTATCAGTTCAAAATTCATTTAAATGTACTTACTTCATTATACAAACTAAACTCCATGGCGCTGTATCCCTGGGGTTAGACCTACCATTCAAACGCGGCGTCATTCACCATAGCCAGATGGCAGGGTTGGAGGCATGTGTCAGCATGCTGTCATCCATTACCGTTATATGATGGTTTCCGTGACCGAAGCCGCTAATTCTCATTCAGTTTGTATCACGAGGCTGGATGCACCCCGTTCCATACCTCTCTACTTCAGGAAAAAAATCCAAGGAATTACCGTGGATAATAACGTAGTCTAGATTTTTATAAGGCTTTAATACAAAATTGACAACTCACTCGAATTTATTTGAACACCAAATCAATAAGCCTACCCTTGGCAGCAAAATCATCGATTACTTTGACATAGAATGTTTCCCGGTAATGATATCTCTGTAGGCAGTAATGACAGCCGGACATTCTGTTTTCCTTTTGGGAATTTCTGACTTAGGTTTTAATTCTGTTTAGCCCCAAAAAATAACGTTCAACAGAAGCACTACTTGCAGAAATTGTTACTATCAATTCACATATTTCTGTAAGCTGATACAGTGTGCTGTCCTATTAGTTTCTTTTGATGATGATGATGAGTGCTCTGCCCGAAGGCAGGTCCAGACCTGGGACGAAGCCATGGGGTGAGACGAAGCCATGGGGTGAGCCATGGGGTGAGACGAAGCCGTGGGGTGATGACCACGATTCGTCCGAGATGATTCAGGCAAGGATGATACCGCGGAGATTTGCCATTGCCTCTCGCGGGATGGGAATGAAAGGACACAACACCAACACCCAGTCCTGAACCCAGGAAGGAAATTTTCCACCACTGAAAAATCCCCGACCCGGCCGGGAATCGATCCCGGACCGCCAGGGTGGAAGGCAGTCATGCTGCCAACTCACCCACGGCGGCTGGCTAGTTTCTTTTATGTTAATTAAAAGTTCATTCGGACTTTTATTTTTCAATTCTGCGCGGTCTATGCATTCAATTCGCTGCTTAAACGAGGAAAATCGGAATGTTTCCGGAATCGGAATTGTTTCCAATGGAAAAAAAGAAGTCAGGAAACACCTTCTTGCTACGATTAGATTTTATTAGTTCGAAACCGTATTTCAATTTTACTGACTACATAGGCTATCTCGTTATGTTGTATAGCTGGCAGGTGTCTTTGGTTGTCAAGCTGAAAATGAACTCTGGACCTACCAAACGTCACTTATTGCATTAACTCAAACAATATGAGACTAAGTACACTAGTGTCCAAAATTAAAGCAACAAACCGAAATTTCATCTTTGGTGGTTTATTTTGCCACAAAACAGTAAAAATAGGTGATAGTAATGTATAAACAATATGAGGAATAAAGAAAGTAAACTATTGCAACGTTTGTGCATACCAGTAAAACAAAATGCACACGTATGACTTTCACACTCGTCCAGAAAAACGCGTTAATGTGCTCAGCATGGGGTGTGACCACCTCTGGCAGCAATACAGGCCTCACAACGGCGTGGCATGCTGTAAATAATGTAATCAATCTCATTTTGAGGCAATAACGCCTATTCTTCCCGCAGAGCAGCTCGCAAGGCCTGGAGAGTGGTTGATGGATGTTCACGTGAAGAAAGTCGTCTCCCTAGTGCATCCCAGACATGCTCTATAGGATTCGAATCGGGAGAGCGAGCAGGCCAATCTATGCGTGCAATATCTTCAGTTTCGAGGAAAACATCCACCACCTGTGCTCTATGAGGACGAGCATTATCATCCATCAGTACGAAGTCTGGGCCCACAGCACCTCGAAACAACCGCACATGAGGTGCCAAGATCTAGTCACGATACCTGACAGCAGTTAAACCTTGCCGATTTATCCGGACAACTTCATGAAGAGGTGTTCGGGTGGACAACATATTTCCTGCCCACAGCATTATTTATCCACGTCCATATCGGTCGCTTTCCACAATATTTGCGTCCCAAAATCGTGCTCCAGGTTCTCTCCAGACGCGAATCCGTCGAGAATCATTTTCAAAACAAAATTTGGACTCATCTGTAGAGAGAACATTGGCCCACTGTTCGACCGTCCAGTTGGCATGTTGATGACTCCACTTAGACGTACTCTTCTGTGAATACGCGTCAGGGGTACACATACAGCAGATCTCCGACAATAAAGACCTCTCTGCCGAAGCCTTCTGTACACTGTTTGCCTCGGTACCTGTTCCCGTGGATGCTGTGAGGTCAGATGCCAGTTGTAGTGCAGTACTACGGCGGTACCGTCGTGCCCTTACAGTCCTCTCTTTCTGATGTCACTCTTGATCGTCCTTGTCCTGGTCTTCGGGATACATTTTCGGACTCTACAAACTGTTGCTACATCCAAGAAACAACAGAACGATTCACATTAAGCCAACTGGCCACATCAGCTTGAGAATGTCCAGCTTCCATTATTGGACTAAGCAACAAACACTATGCTGCAATGCCCCTTTTGATAGGTGTACTGCCCTTTTGATTGGTGCACTGACGTCATCGTTTGCTTGTTTGTGAGATGACAGGAATGTCATCTTCAGTTCAGAACGGACTGTACGGACTGTACGGACATAGCTTTACATTTTATATGAATATCTCGTATAGTAGACACTAGTATATTTCAAAGTCCTCTCAATGCTTTGTGAAGTTTATTTATTTATGTCACTGAAACCATTCTTCTTCCATACATTTTTTCATTACGAAATAATAAGCACTGCATACAATACAATTTTCCCCATTATGCGACAACAGCAAAATTGAACTTTCTCGCGCATGATTTAGTTTTTGCTTTCAGTTCATTCAATTCACAAATTGGACGACCAGTTTAAATAATTATTTTCTTTTCAGAAAAGTCCGGTGAATCAAATCCATGCTTTAAGATAATAAAAACTTAGCAATTACACAATTGTACTCTAAAGCTTGAGATTTCATTGTTTATGATACTGTTACAATTAAATTTGCATTTTTCCAGTAAGACCCCGCTGCACCGCATTCTGCAGATCTCTCGTTAGATTTAATTGAAGAAGTGTTTATAGATAGGGTAATTAGTAGGGGTTATGGTCAGCAAGATCTCCAGACTTACTGTGTGCGATTTTTATTTTGGAGGTAACTTAAAAATAAAGTGTTCAAGAACAACCCTCATACAACTGAACTGAAAGAGAACATAAGAAGAGAAATTGCAGAAATTTCACAAGAAGAATTAATGCATGTGAATGCAAACTTTCTTGAAAGATGTCAGAAATGTATGACGGTAGACGGAGATCATTTTCAACATCTTTTCTGACAAAGATAGGTGATTGTTCTAACTTAGGCCTCATTCAGAAATCCGTGCTCTTGAATTGAAGGGTTATGTACACGAGCCTTAGCTCCTTAGCTCTTGGCCATTTTTAATGTACCTTGAAACTATTCTGCCCCCATGAGGTATTGAAACTTTTCAATCCCCCCTAATCCTTATGCAGCATGAGCACTAGACCTTGTGATAGACATATACTAGAATGAGGTAAAGTACATTCCAGAAGGTAAAGAAGATCCGATTGTCTAAAAACTTGGGATCCTCCTGAGGGTCTCCACGGCTTATATAAGTTATGGAACGCATTATTTACTTCACATTGAAATTAATTAAATCCGCACATGAAAAATAGTGTATTTATTAACTATTCTCCCATAAATTCCTGACTACTGAATTAGCACTTTCTAGATATATTTCATGGGGACGTACTATTTCACTTTGTTATTACAACGCAGGATAAGAATCTCGTGAGCTCTACTGCTCATGTCAACCAGTTCAACT
Source organism: Ectobius pallidus (assembly GCA_964059195.1). Lineage (NCBI taxonomy): Eukaryota > Metazoa > Arthropoda > Insecta > Blattodea > Ectobiidae > Ectobius > Ectobius pallidus. The sequence goes on along the minus strand of CAXKWD010000006.1, from coordinate 51,982,353 downwards.
TCTGGAAAACTTAGTGGCTAGCTTTCTTTATATCCAAACAACATACTTACTAATGTCAACTTGTTATCCTTCAGGGCTTAGGAATTATCAAGACCCAGATTTCCATTACGTACCTGGAGATTTGAGCGGTGGATCTGTGAGAACCGATAAAGTACTGGTCTTGTTGTAATCCGGGCATTACAAGTCCCCTGGAATCCGGACGATTTTAGCGCGATCTAGACAGGTGATAGAGCATGTTGCCCATAATGAGACGCTGAACAAATGACAAACGAAATGAGGATCACAGCGGATTTATCAGATGAAGTTAATCCGCGCCTGACAGAGCCTGTCTGTTGTGATGTGCGTCATTCCGAAATTCCTGTCACACACAACTTGAGATCGCTCCTACAGGTCACCTTTGGAACGGTGAGCTTTGCAAAGGTATGAGCCTCCTGCTGTGAGCCGCGAAGCCAAATGAGCTGTTTAAAAGTTGTAGGCTATTTCTTATGTATATTTTATGTAGTGTAGTATCAATTATTGCAACATTGTGTTTTTGGCCAACATTGATAAGCCTAAATTATAGATAGGTTTAATTTTTCGGTATTATAAGCGGTATACTATAGTTATAGTATACTGTAATCTAATTTTCGAGAATAATATGCCTACTTTGAAATGGAAGATATATTTGCTCATTATGCCCACGAAATATATATTTTTTTTTCTAAAGGGAGACATAGGATCAGGAGATTTGAATTCAGCTTACAGCTGAATGTATGAAATGTAGTTTCCCGCAGGCCTGTGGCAAAAGCTGTTTATCATAACAATGTAACGAGAGGTCCGGACTTTATTGATAGCTTCACGAGCAACGAATTGTCATTTTAAGCGAGATAGCCTATGGTGGGACAATCGATATATAATGTAATAAAATGTAATATATAATAATGTATATATTCATATATAATATATAATAATATATTATATAATATAAATAATTATATATAATATGTAATATATATTTTAAGCGAGATAGCCAATGGTAAGATAATCGATATAATATAATATATTGTATATAATAATATATAATACTATATCGATACTCGTGCTTAATGCCACTTTTCATCAACTGTTTTAGCTTAACCTTCTTGAAATACCAAATAATATCGTCTTATTAATATTGCATTTATAATTATTCGTTATTTTAAAATTATCATCATTTTTTCAAATGCAGCTCATATATATGCCCAATCGCTGTGTTCAGTGATTAATTATGGTTTTTGATCAAATAAACTACAGATATGAAGATGTTTCAGTGTACAGTCTTTGTGAATTTACATAAAAACAGATAGGCTACACGTATGTGCGATGAAATGAAAATGATAAAAACTAAAAAATAAATTGATAATTACAGACATCTGCGATTAGTTGAAATTCCGCATAGGCATATTCTTATACTCGTTTGGTCACTGATTCATGAGCAAAATAGTCATGAGTAGGGCAAGGCATTTGATGATTTTGCATCTTTTTTATATGATGGTTAAAAGATAGCTCGAATATATATAAATGTGTATCATCAATTAATTGATCAAATAAGAGCTATTTGTTTTTGCATTTTTTTGCTTTATTTTGCATTTTTTTCGTAATTTTCAATAGATAGGTCATTTTTTGGTAATTTTTAGGTCATTTTTGGCATTTTTAGGACTTTTTCGGCATTTTTAGGACTTTTTCGGCATTTTAGGTCTTTTTCGGCATTTTTATAGTTTTTTAAATGAAGTCTTACATTACATTATATTTTTAGTTTTTTTATTTATTATTTTTGATTTTTAATGCTTGTCTATTATAACTTTAAAAGCAAATAACATCCACAGGAAATAAAGCAGATTGCAGCGTTACTGGAAGGAATATGCATTTTGAACTCTTGTTACATTTCCAAGAAAATACAGTATAAGCAATACCTGCTTCTATTTTTAAGCATTTTGAACTAGTCTACATTTCCAAGAAAACAACATTGTAAATACAAGTGGCTATTGACGAATGTGTCCTTCTTGCATTAAAGACACATCACTTGGGACACAGCTCCGTTAGAGATAAGCGAGGCGACTATACCTGCTTTATTATTTTAAAGGAATGTGCATCATGAACTAATCCCAGCATCCTATTGTTATTCATTTTCAGGTAGGAGGACTTTCACTATGTCTTTCAGTTGTCTGTAAGAGTTGTATGAGATAGTTTGTTGACAGAAGAGTTCAGTAAAATGCCCAAAGTGAAAGAAAGTACGTTTGATAAATTAAAACGATTTGTTTTCGAGTACGGAGAAAATGTTTTTTCCACCGATGGAAAAATATTGTTCTGCAAATTATGTGATGTGAGGGTTTCTGCCGAAAAAAAATTACGGTTGAACAACATGTATCAAGAGAGAAACATAAACATGGTCTGCAGCGACTTGAAGAGAAAAGAAACCGTGGCCTGCAACAGACACTTCTGGGGGAAAGTTGTTCAACATTTTCGCCGTTTTGCGAGAAACTGTGTACAGCATTTTTATGCGCCGATATGATGGGCATGCCAGTTCAGAAAAAAAAATTTAGTGAAGGGTATTCAAGTAGGCCTAATATTAATTTACTTACTTCTTTAGCAGCAAAACAAATGTGTTTTATATTGTAAATTTATATATAACGAAATGTCATCCATTAAATTGGTCCTTAAAATCAATTCATTACTTAAAAAAATAATTATAAGTAATAATGATAAAATTTATTGGTAATTTTTTAATTTTTTTCGGTAATTTTTTCACTATTTTTAGGTCATAAATGAATTTTTTATTTTGCATTTTTTCACTTATTTAAGGTCATTAAATGCCTTGCCCTAGTCATGAGTAATCGATTCTTCGCTTCTTCAAGATAAAGTGACAGTGATTTCGGATTAGTTTATCGACTACAGTTGATCTTAACACACAAGAAAGCAACAATAAAGTAAAAATCAGTTATTTTTTCCGGTGGCTTTTCCTTACATGCCGTAACTCTTTAACAAGAGATCAAAATCTTGATTTGCCTTCTTATTTATGATGCCTGAAAATTGGCTCCCACCATGGTTCAGATTGTTTACTGTAGGGCTAGCCTATATCTAATGACAAGTGTCCTTGCTACTCGATCTCGTTACGCTATAAGTATAGGCTAGTCTATTGACTATTTAACTCATGCAACCATCTTTCTATTTAAAACAATGAAATATAAGAATGAGTCTAACATCAGCAGATTACAAGCCTCTTTCACGCATTCTTTATGGAAATTTCGTTGCTACCTCTTGTAAATATTATAAAGACATGACCTCGATTGCATGAATTAAATACATTTTGTACTTTCGTGCATAATATTCTTCGAGAAATAGTATTTACTAATTTGTATAGGTAGGAACTACAATAATATTATAATATTAAGTTATATGGGCCTATAATCTATGTAATATTACGATGCGCTTCCATAAAGTAAGTTTCCCTGGGGGCGTTTACAGAAACAAAACACAATTACGTGGACATATATTCCAACAGATACAGTAAGTGTTCAGCTATTTTTCAACATCGTCACCGGAACTGAAACATTTGTCATACTGTGGAACCAACTTTTGAACACCTGTGTCGTAGAAGTCTGCCGCCAGGGATTTGAACCACTGTGTGACAAAAATTTACGCCTCTCTGTCATTCCCTGTCATTTCTTTAGGTGTAGGAAAAGATAGAAAGTTCGGGTTGTAGGGTGGATGTTTAAACACCTCCTAGCAAGTCTCCTGCAGAATTTTGGCTGGGAGGTGTTTAAACATTCACCCTAAAGCCTGGACCTCGCTCCCAGTGATTTCCATCTTTTCCTACACCTCACGAAATGAGAATGGCAGAGAATGACAGAGAGGCGAAGGTGGTTGTGACACGGTGGTTCAAATCCCAGGTGGCACACTTCTACGACAGATGTATTCAAAAGTTGGTGCCAAGGTAAGACAAATGTTCCAATTCCGGTGGCGAATATGTTGAAAAATAGCTGAACATTGGCTGTGTCTGCAGCAATAAATATTTCCTTGAAACTGTGTTTTGTTTCTGTAAACGGCCCCAGGGAATCTTACTTTATGGACGCGCCTCGTATCATAATTTTGTAAATAAATATAATTTTTTTTACATCTGATCAGATATCGACTTCATGGTTATTCTCGGTCTGCTCTGCCCCCAAAGCTTCTCAAGTTTTTTAAAAATCTTTAATTTAATTTTATTATTATTATTATTATTATTATTTTTTTGTTATTATTTTTTTTAATGAACTGACAATGTATCGGAGATAGAGTTCATGCATTTAGACAGTCGTAATTACCATAGGCCTGTAGCCACAACAAATCTCCCAATAATGTGTGAAAAGACTTTGTCTTCTTTCGGGGTAAAAAGAATTAAGCACGACTTGTAGGAATTTTTCTGTCCACCGCTGTGGCGCAGGGGATGCGTTCGCTCCTCTCACGCAGCGAGCCCGGGTTCGATTACTGCTCGGGACAAGTTATCTAGGTGGGGTTTTTTCGCGGTTTTTCTCATTTGTGAGACCCTTGTGGTCCTCGGATATCACCTGGCCGTCATTATCTCCTTCATCTCATCCGCGCCTTGTTCGGCATGAGTGTGTGTGACTGGTGTGTAACGTCCTGTGTGTTCGTGTTGTCTCGGAGATGGCTCCGGCATCGGGATGATCACTCAACCGGGGAGGCCCTCTATGTCCTTGTACATTAAAAAAATCATGTATATGATCCATAGAAACTCTCTCCTCCGACGGGTCGTGGTCCTGTCACACACAACTTGAGTTCGCTGCAATAGTTCATCTGTTCATAGACCAAGAGAGTGACTGAGAATTAAGTTATGGTTCTCTGTGGTTAGGCTAATGCTGTACCTCTCTATTCTTATACATTCTCAAACATCTAGAAATTACAGGTAGCTACCAATGCATCGTAACTTAAAGCCAATATTTGGCACCTTACTACTCGCAGGTAGTTTCTCTTGCCTTCTGCGAGGTAAATGGATAATAGAGATGATAAGGCAGATGAAGCAGAATTGACGTTCTTTCAAGTGGGGAGAAAGACCTCGGCCCTCCAAAATCGGGTCATTTCCAGTGGGATTTAGGCCTATACCTATAGCATATCATACTCAGTGAGTAGTTAAGGAATTTGACTTCTTACCACCTGCATCACCCCTACTTAACATATAACTAACTCCGTGGCGCTAACTTCCCAGAAGGGACAAGGCCTACCATCCGACCCCTGCGTCATCTACCATAAGCAGACGGCAGGACTGGGGGCATGTGGTTAATGGTGATTTCCGTGACCGGAGCAGCTACTTCTCTTTCAAGTAGCTGCTCAATTTGAACAACGGGGCTGAGTGCACTCCTACCAGATCTCCCTACCTCAGAAAAATCCGTGGAGGTACCGGGGATCAAACACGGGCCGACGGATTTGTAGTCAGCGACGCTAACCACAAGACCACGCCGGCGGACAATTTACATATATTTATTTATTTATTTATTAAACATGGTGAAACTATCGCCGATTGATATCAAGTTTACTGTGACCAGACCCTAGCGGATAAGGACTAATTCCGCCGTAAAATCGGGAGAACAGTTCCCACGATATGGAGCCTCGTCAAGGCTGCAAGCTACTGCCGTAACAAGTTAGTGTCGAAAATACAACCCTCCCACCCAGCTTCCAAACGGACTCACCTAATTAAATCAATTTAATAATAGCTCCCTTAGCACGTGGCAATCAGACATAGCATTATCTCACTAACATGTCATAGATAGGCCTAAGTTACACAAATTGTTCTGGGCCATCACTAATTTTACTACGTTAGTACTTGATCTTCATTTCTCTTCACTCCTTTTGGCTTTAAACGCGCAACTGCACCCGATAAATTGTCTGCTATTAGGAAAGTGTTTTCATTGACAGCTGATTTGTTTAGTTACGTTAGATAAAAATAGCCTATGCTATTATCTAGAACTGAAAATTAAATTAAGAATGCAATGCAACATTAGTGTACGAAAAGAATAAATCATCCGCATTGTCATTAGTGCCTTCTTCTTAGTTATTAATTTACTATTGTAGGGATCCAGGCCCGTTGAGGATCAGAAATGTAGGCCGGTGTCCCTAACAGAATTTGCTATATAATTTTCGGAGGACCACTGGATTATAATCCAGAAAATATATGTGCTTAGTAGTGTAGGAATATTGAAGGAAGCAGGAATAATGGAGAGAGAGTATTGTTTTATTCATCTTTTCTTGTAGATTACTGCTTCTCTTCTTACTCTCAGTTGCGATTGGCATTAACCAATGTTTAATTATAATCTACTATCATTGCTAAGTAGATTTCAGGAGTGATACAAGGTTCATTTATTATTATAATATAATATGGTTTGTTTTCTACAACAACAATCCAAGTTTCTTTATTCTTTGTTCCAATAGTTACAATTCTTTAGAATGATCGAGCTGTATTGGCTCAAAATACTACTGCAGTATACTCTGTCTGTCAGTAGGAAAAGAGAAGCTGCAATTATTTGCCAAAACTTCTTAACGTGATAAACACGGAATTACTTTGTTACAAGCAAGAATGTTAGACCATATTTTTGGTCTTTAATAAATTGTTCAAGATTTACTACGGCAGCATATTTAGCTTGCACGTAGGGGAAAAGAGGAGCTGCAAGGATGCCAAAACTCCTTACAATTATGCATGCAGAATTACTTTATAATAACATAAAGATGCTAAGCCTTGCTTGGCTTTTGTAAATTAATGCAATGTTTGGATTGAAATTACTTAACTTGCATGTCGATTACATCTGATGAGAATGTGACTGCATTTAGCCGGACTGTAGTTAAGGGATGTACAGTTATTGAAGCTGAAGTTCTATGTTGCTGTAGATCATCCTGAACGGTGGCCAGTAGCGAGTCCTTCCATGGCTACAAGCTACGCTCCACAAAGTTCCAGGGCTGCTGCAATTCCAGTCTCCAAACTGGCTATGCGTTGAATATCTGCGTTGTTTCCATGCTGTAGTCTCGTAGGTGCTGTGGTGTAACTGTACTACTAATATGCAGACTTGTGGTCTGTTGCTAAATTGGGGCTGTGCCCTTACGAAGCGACGATCGGTGAGGGAATGAGAAAAGTCTAACGGCCAAAATGCGTTCACATAATCATCTTACAAAGAGTCAGGTTCTAGAATCTCATGGAAGGCTCTTCCTGAAGTTTCGAGTAGCTTCCATCCAGAATAAGAGTATTCTTAAAGCTAATAACATGCTGTAATTATTCTGTAACATAAAGAATCTGCATGTGAACATTTACATTCTAATTGTAATGTATAATTACACAGAAATTAGATAATTTTAATGCGGTAAATAATCGATCTGTTCATAAAGCTGCTCCTACAACCAAGTACAATGATCGATAGGACGCTTCTAAGTGAGCTAATGTATTCTGTCTGTATCGCCAAGTAAATGTTAATGAGCTGTCACTCGACTTATCGATATTAGTTCGATGTCGGCAATGCAGCTTTCTATTGCTAATTGACATTAATTACTGTATTTACTGCTAATAGCCAATAATAACTGGAATAAATATGTAGAATTATTCCTCAGATAATAATATTATGGCCCATAATAGATATTTGTTTTATCTGAATGTAGATAAATGAATATAAGTGTGCTAAGAATTCTGTTTGCTAGTAACTGGCATCAGTGCCATCTAGTGACTTGTGTTAATACTTCATTACTAATATTTGCTATAAAAGTATAGTAAATAGGTTCTAAGCTCTACGAGCTTACAACTATAATACTTATTATTATTATTATAATTATTATTATTATTATTATTATTATTATTAATAATAATAATGCAGGCCTTGGGTACATTCATATATTCATTTAAAACACTGAGGGCCTTTGAACGATTGATCGGGGATTGGTAGCTAACAGGTCCCAAGAGAGAAAAGGGAGCAACTATAGACTAGTGGGAATACGATTACTGAAGTTGTTGTTTCCTATACTCAAAAGGTCTGTGGGCGATTTTTTATTTTTATTTTGGATAATTAGTTTGCATTGTTTAGGAATGTCTTTATTTCATTACTTGGCTATAGTAGGATGTCCATGTAATGTTTATGTAAAAACGGGACATTTTAAACTTTTTTTTTTTTTTGGAAAATCTGGGTCATTTAAAGGAAAAAAGGAGACACAAATTTCACCCAAAACATTTAGTGAACATAAAAAATTTGCCTTTGTCTCGTGGACACAAGTGATAACAAATGCCTTTTTTAATTTCTTCTGCAGCCTGATGTAGATAATTTATTTCATAGAAGCAGATCATTTTCACCGTAATTTTAACTTTTTACGTAGGCTATTTTATCAAGAAGTGCATTTTCTTCTGATATTTTGTTATACAAGTCAGCATGTGATACCGTATTGAACAGTGTTTTGACAGTAAGCAAAGCCTTCACTGTTGCATCTTTCATTAATGTTGCGTTAAATACACTGGCCAAGGGGAATAACATAAAGCCGGACATTTGAGCGTCCCCAATAAAACTTTCGGAACAGCGGGACATTTTACCAAAAAGGGGACTGTCCCGTGGAAAGCAAGACGAATGGACACCCGAGATCGGGGTTCTCTAAAATACGGCCCATTAAGGAGTTGAATCCGACTCGCGTCCGCGGCATATGAAAAATATAACAAAACGGATTACGAGATAATAATTACCATGGTTTTTATATTTTAACTGTGGTGTGAAACTCTTACACTCTAACTCCCCCCACCCCTCGTGTTCGTAAATAACATGGTGGCCATTTTATCTGACGTTGCTTTCTACTGAAATGGCTTTAATAAAAAGAAAATCTCAAGTTGAGGACAATATTATCTGTGATCGTTACACTCAAGTTAAATGTTTTAGGCAGAAACTGGTAGGCCTACTCTTTGAAAGTAACATTTCCCAGAAAATGTTGCACATTTTATCAGCTGCAAGTCACTGGAAGGTGAAAATGATTCAGAGTTTCTACGTCTTCGTTGAACATTCTCAGTGATCTGAAGGAACAATTCTCGATCATATTCACAGATTCACTTTCACATTCCAAGGTCAATGGAAGAACTTATTTCAAAATTCTTTTGCTTCCGAAATTGAAGTTATTCAACCAGAATTGCAATTGGAAATCGATGCTCTCCAAGCGGAGGATTTCAAGTTCAAAAAAGAAAGTCTTGCTCAGTTATACAACTTCCAGAAGAAAGTAATACCAAGAACAAAGACTTTTGATGCATTTTCCTATCTGTATTTGCGACTACATGTAAGTGTGAACAAACATTTTCTCTGTTCAAATGCGCAAAATCAAAACATAGAGGTAATTTGAGTGAACAACATGTGCGAGATATTTTACTTATTCAACAGAAAAAATTAAACCCACAGCTTGAAAAAATTCTGGATTCAAAACGAAAGTTTCATACGTCTCACTAAAGTGCACTAGTGTTTTATTTAAACTGTGAACTGTATAGTTTTTATAATTTAATAATAATACATTACAGATACAAATACTTTTTATAGACTTATTTATCATAATGTGTTCATCCGGCCCCATTGAGACTTAACACTTCAAATGTGACCCTCATGTCCCAGTAATTTGGAGACCCTGCCTTAGATTATAAACAATTTAACTGTATAACTTACGAACATTGTATTAGAAAGTATTAATAAATCGCAGGAAAAATCTTCCATTACATTTTTCTACTTTTACAATTGAAAACGATAACTGGAGAGAATACTCTTACATATATTTATACTCGTACATGATGTGAGATATCTTAAAGAGTCACATACTAGCTTTTTCCGTTACAATTTTGTCCTGTCAACCTAACCTTAACAGGAGAGATGAAAGTACTGTACTTCTGAAAGTTAGCAAGTGTTCACTGCGTGTGAGCAATTCAATATGCAATACTGTACCTAAGTTCCATACGCTGTTGAAAGAACCATACTCTATAATACCGGATAAGCAAGTAAGGGAGAAATACTGTATGCCATAACAATACTTCAATTCAAGGATTTGTTCATAATCATGCTTCAGAATTGTAAAGGCTAAATACCAACCTCGGTATTCAGAATACCATGGTAAAGTTGCTTAATTTATTCTGGTAAAGTCTTACTTTCGTTGCACCGAGCTCGTCTTCGACTTTTACCGCTGTAAGATGCTAACCGGCCGTGAAGGAGCTGTAAAGTGAGAAAACAGCGGTTTTCTTTCCAAGATGGAGATCAGCGTAATGTACCATATTTACGATATCTATGCCGAAAGCTAATTGAACATAATAAATAAAAAGAGAAAGGAGGGATCTATTTGAAGAATGAACGATGGTACATATCTTTGCAAATACTGTGCTGTAACGTCGATTGAAATGACCTTCCTTTCTTCTCTCAACCAAACCAGGTCCATTTAAAAGTGGGCATAACCAACTCATTTTCACGATTGGTACAGTATCTGTGGTGTTTGAATTCAAAGTTTGAATTCAGACATATGTACGCAATATAATATTCCATTTTATCTTTATGAATATTTATTACGGAACAATAAGGCAGCAAATAAATGAAATATGGAAAACCAGTGGGCCTAGGCCAAATTTACAGTGAAGGGCTGGATTCATCACGATATAGCCTGTATATCGGTATTTAGGGTATGTGATCAATTTATCATACTTTCACGTACACGAACATAATTAAAACAGCCCTTTCATGGCTATGTACATGACTTTGCACCTAAAATTTCCACTTTTCGAACGTTAATAAAAACTATGTCGAACCCAGAACAGAGATTTATGGCCGAGTGCACCAACCTCGGTATTCAGAATACCGCGGTAAAGTTACTTAGTTTACCCCGGTAAAGTCATACTTTCGTTGCACCGTGCTCGGTTTCGACTTTTACCGCGGTAAGGAGCAAACCGGCCGTGAAGGAGCTGTAAAGTGAGAAAACCGCGGTTTTCTTTGCAAGATGGAGATCAGCATAATGTATCATATTTACGATATCTAGGCCAAAAGCTAATTGAACATAAAGAATAACGAGAGACAGGTGGGGTCTATTTGAAGAATGAATGATGGTGCATATCTTTGCAAATACTGTGCTGTAACATCGATTGAAATGACCTTCCTTTCTTACCTCAACCAAACCAGGTCCATCGAGTAGGCTAGTGGGCGTAACCACGATTAGTACGATTAGTTTAGGTTTAGGTTTAGGTTTATTTAATCCTTCAGAACATGTACATGTTATTGGACGCGTCAAATCAACTACACAGAAATTCTACATTAAATTACATGTTTGCAGTTATAAAATCAATTAAAAAGCATAATTTAAATTTAAACATTAATACAATTAATATACAATATAGTAGGATAAAGTTCACAGGTCCACTTGGGTCCATTGGTCACTAGCACGATCCCTGTCTTCGTCATTCTGTGATTACCTGAAACAGAAAGAAAGAGAGAGCAGTATCTTCAAGGGAGACACATTGTCATTTTTTTTTTAACTTTAGATAATCTTCTAAATCTAACATTTGTTCTAAAAATATACTATAATCACAAAAAATAACTAATATAACTATGTAATTATTAATTTTGTTAGAGGTTGAGGTTCAAGTATTCACCTACATTAGTAGGCAAGTGTGTTAATAGTAATAATCTTACTTCTGTTTAGTACAGTATTTATGGTGTTTGAATTCAGACGACATATATACGCAATACAATATTCTATTTTATCCTTATGAACATTTATTACTGAACAATAAGGCAACAAATAAATGAAATATGGAAAACCAGTGGTCCTAGGCCAAATTTAAGTGAAGGCTGCATGCATCACGATATAGCCTGTGTATCGGTATATAGGGTATGTAATCAATTTATCATACCTGCACGTACACGAACATAATTATAACAGCCCTTTCATGGCTATGCACATGATTTTGCACCTAACATTTCTACTAGTCGTACGGGAATATAAGCGAGGCTATGTCGAACTCAGAGCAGAGATTTCGTGGTGTTGCTCTGCCTTGGATTGCACACGTGTGAGAATTATTCTTTAAAACATCAATGCTATTTTATTGAAATGTACAGACAGGTGGGATCTATTTGAAGAATGGACGATGGTACATATCTTTGCAAATACTGTGCTGTAACATCGATTGAAATGACCTTCCTTTCTCACCTCAACCAAACCAGTAGTAGGCGAAACCAACTCGTTTCACGATTGGTACAGTATCTATGGTGCTTGAATTCAAAGTATGAATTCAGACGATATATATACGCAATATAATATTCCCTTTTATCCTTAGGAACATCTTTTTATTGAATAATAAGGCAACAAATAAACTGAATTTGGAAAACCAATAGCCTAGACGAGCCACCGTGACTGGCAGACGTGCAGAGAGAGAGAGAGAGAGAGAGAGAGAGAGAGAGAGAGAGAGAGAACCTGGCGGCCATGGAAGAAACCATCAATGAAAATGGATTCGGAGCAGAGTAACCGCAATATTTCCAAGCATTAGCATACCGTGGTATTTTAGCAATGGTCCACAGAGATTTTGAGAATACCCCGGTATTACGTTTACCGCTGTAACGAAACGGCTGAGAAAACCGGAGAATGGTGCACTCGGCCATTAGACTTCTCTCTGCATACAGAATAAGTCAAGCGTCCACCGACCTTCCACGCATGCGCGAAAAATAGCAGTCGACACCCGTGCAGCGCAGGCATTGTGCACGCACGCGCGGGAGTGAGTTATCTAGCAGACGATAGCGACGTGCACGTGTGTTGTGCAACTACCATTATTAATGTTCAGTGTACATATCTTTAAAGGAACATTAATAGGTCTTCAAGTTTCCCAAGGAATAGATAGAGGTCTCCTATCAGATACCTATAGATCACTATTATTATTAATTTAAGGCGGTCAAATACTAAACCTGTTGTTTCAAAATGCAATCATCACAAATATATATTGAGATCCAATCTGCTACAACTTTTGGCAAGAGGGGTTTTAACATAAATTGACACTCCACCATGTAGGAGATTTTCCCTACTGAAACTATTAATTAAAGTGAAGTCTTCTAATATCTTGTGACTAAGTACTTCCTTTTTGCACCAATGCTCATCTAAACAAAGAACGTCGAACACATCATTTGCAAATTCATTGGTAATTAAATGTTTCCCTCCAGTACCTTGAATATTGAGATAGCCTATTCTAAACTCATCTTTTGAAAGCTCCCTAGATTCATAACTTATTTTACTGGTTGAATTACATTGTATAAAGTGTCAAGTTGCTCAAAGTTACTATTAATTTTTCTTTTATTTCACTTTTCTTTAGTTATTAATATTATTTTTAAAAACGTGATCTCATGCCTCCTAAATATTGGAAAAGAAGAAACTGTCCATGTTATGAACTTAACAACAACAGAACAAATGTCGACTGCTGGATTTATCGCGCATGCGTGGACAACAACAGAACAAATGTCGACAGCTAGAAGGTCGAGCATGCGTGGAAGGCACCGTGGACGCTTGACTATTCCTGTTTGCAGAAAGAAGTGAGATTTAGTGGTGTTTGCTTTGCCTTGGCAACGTGTGAGAATTATTCTTTAAAACATAAGTAAGCCTATTATTTTATTTAAATATACAGTCTGTTAAAGAGGATTACATTAACTCAAATAAAGAGCAGAAACCTTGTAAACATTGCACCTTATTGAGTCACCGTGACTGGCAGACGAGCAGGGAGAGAGTGAACCTAGTGGCCGAGAGAGAACCTGGATGAAATCAGTACAAATTCCTCCATGGGAATGGCTTTATAGCAAGTAACCACGAAATATTTGAACGTTTGGAAACCGCGGTAATTTAGCGATGGTGCACAGGTTTTCTTAGAATACCCCGGTATTACTTTTACCCTGTTTACGAAACAGCTGAGAATACCGGAGAAGGTGCACTCGGGCATTAGTCTCAGTGAAGAGCGCGATATGCAGGTTTGCTTCTTGCACCTTGCGTATCAATACAGTGGCGGTGCGCTCTATAACAGGTGCAGCGTTAATTGTACTATTTTTATTGTGCAGTCTGAGAATGACTTACATGATATTAGTATTGGTGACATGTAGAGCTAGGTTAGTGGCAGTTAAGTTGGGAATAGTGATATTAGTTTAGCAAGGGCGTATTGAATTGCTCGCGTTTTGTAATGTGCTATAACCATACCTGCATTAAGGTAACTAGGGACAAATTCTAGGTTAATGCCAGTTAGGTTAGGAACAGTGATATTAGTATTAGTGACATTTAGAACTAGGTTAGTGGCAGTTAGGTTAGGAACAGTGATATTAGTGTTAGTGACATGTAGAACTAGACTAGTGACAGTTAGATTAGGAACAGTGATATTAGTTTCGCAGGAGGATACTGAATTGCTCCCGTTCGTAATGTGCCATATTTAATCTCCCGCGTGTTACGTGTGGTCACTTTGTTCTCAGCATCCTCACGACATGACGTCACATCACTAACAATCATGAGTTTCTTGTCAGTTCTGCGAAGTCAATATGGCGGAATTTTCGCCACTTTTAGCCATTTCGTGATATAAAAGAAAGTGTATCATTTAGGGAGGGCGGTGCTAAAATTCTGTAGTAAGAAAATGCCAGCTTAGAGTTACGAAGATGTTATTAATCGACATTCACTTGGCTATACAATATTGGCCTTCATTTCATTTCAAATTGCTAATTTTTAATGGATTTAGTTATATAGAACCGTCATGTTCAAGGAATTATTTGAGTTGTATGTCTTCTGTAAAAACCAGTTTTTTACTTCAATTTAGTTATTGTCTGCTATTAAATGTCTTTGCTCCACGTAAGTTAGTAAGTTAATCTGTGAAAGGAGAATTTTAACAATTGTTTGCTTGTGGTATTGAGAGGCCCCTGAATGTTCCATGATTAAATATTAATGCTATTTATCAGAGCAATTTATTATTTCTGTAATTAGAAAAGGGATAGAATCCGTAGATGCTTCTCAAGAAGAAATTGGACTTAATTCAAGTTTTATTCAACATTTTATTTCTAATGTTTGCACGTAGCTTGCAGTCATAATAATTAGTTATGAGTCTTACTTTTGGAAGGGCCTAGCAGGATTGAACTGCGCATGCACAACAGAATAAGTATTGCTACGTTCACACAGAAGATTTTTTTGCAGGAATATGTTCCTGGGATAAATATTCAGATACAAATATCACGAACATGTGTCTAGTATTTCTGTCTGCAACAGATTCCTCACTGTGAATGTAGCCTATGAAGAATACTGCTGTATGCAGTGTTAAGCCATCTAAATACTTTAACGAATACATTATCTGTCTTCTAAATATCTAGGCTTTTTAGATTTAGTGGAATTTACCTTTTTCTGTTACCGAGAAAGACTAATGTCACTAATGCATTCCCTAAAAAGAAAAAAAAAGAAGTAACATCTAGTGGTGAAAAACACGTAGTAATAACAGGAATAATTAGCATACTCTAAGGCGTGACAAATTATTGTTACCATTATAATATTAACCTGTGACTATAAATAAATTCTATATTCTATTCTATAAATCAAAATACCGGTATTTGATGGAATTTTTAATCTTACATCATTAGATTATACTAAACGACATACAACATTGTAACGAAATGGTACACATTTAGATGAACCTATAGTGAAACAGTCTGGTCTTCTTATGAAATTCCGGCTTTTTATTTTCGGTCCGTCTTTTTGTTATAGATCGCTATTTCAAACGCTGAGGTTGAATTGTGGGTAGTTTGATTACTGTCTATAAATATCTGAGGAGGTAACCACAGTGACTATTCTGGCAATTTATGGGGCGGGTGGGAGGAGAGGAAACCACAAAAATGGTTGCATGCCGCTACCTAGAATAGTCTTGTATGACACATTTTGCGTGTCGGTATGGCCAGACGTATCTCCGGGTTTCCATATCCTATATGGCACAATATGCGCAGAAAGTTTAAAAAAAATGCACAAAGAAAACATACCATTGCTTACATGTTATTGTATTCTGGAGTTAGCTTTTACTTTGTCTAGACATGGGCCCATATTGCGAGCATGAATTACCGTAGGCATATAGGTACAGGAAAAATTTAGTACTTTGAATTCGAAAACTAGTTTTCTCCATAAATCTACGCGGTTTTAGGTCCTACCAGTCCACCTAAAATAAAATAGTAACTGCAACAACAAATAAAAAATAATGTCAATAACAATAATAATAGATTCGATTGTTACGAATAAAATTGTTCTTTTGTGGATAACATAATATATGGAATCAAACACACTCGTGCATTTAAAAAGTAACCTAACTTAGGAAGCAATCACTCAAGCAACGAGCCATGGACTGTCGCGACAGATCCGCATTATCACATAGCCATGTTACGTAGGCCTAATGAATGCATAAATCAAATGATAAAATATCAATTTAACATTTTTAAAAAGAAGATGCTTCGACCGATGATATTTTAGATTCAATAAAATAGAGAATTTTTCTTATTTCTTCTTCTTTCGTTTCACCCTCTTTGGGGTACGTTGAATCAGTCATTTCTTTGTGTGTTGTTCCTTCCTAAGTGCCCAGTATTTCTTCATTCTTTCTGATCTTCTCTTCCTCTCTTCTTCAGAGATAATAGGTTTGGACTTCAGTGACGACCTGTCTTGGAACCTTGTATTTTCGTCTTTAGTTATTATTTTAGCCGTTCGATCTAATAGTGATTTTTCTGTAATTTTTAACTCGACTAGGTCTTTTTCAGTTTCTTTAAACCAGTTGGGTTTTGTTTTGCGGTTGCGGAAGAAGTCAAAGATTTGTTTGGTTAATCTAACAGAGTCCATTCTAAGAAGATGACCATAGAAATTTATCCTCCTTTTTCGCATAGTGTCTGAAAGTTTTTCAATTTTCTTGTAGAGGGTTTCATTCTTGATGTATATCATCTTATTATCCTGAAATTTAGGTCCTATGATTTTTCTTAAAATCTTCCTTTCCTTTAGTTCAAGTTTCTCCATCTGACCTTTGAAATTCATGTTTAGCGTTTCTGCCGCGTACAGTGCTTCTGGTTTAATTACTGATCTGTAATGTTTAATTTTTGACCCCCATGAGAGGGATTTCTTGTTGTATGTATCTTTTGTTAGTTGAAAGGCCATTTCAAGTTTGTTTTTTCTGGATTCCATTGTTTTGCATTCCACCGCATTCCAACTGATCCATTCTCCGAGATACTTGAATTCTTTTACTATTTCTATTTTCTGTTCTTGGATTTTGAGGTATTGACGTGGGTGTTTGTTGTTTGTCATGATTTTGGTTTTTTCAAAGGAAATGTGAAGACCTATTTTAGCTGCTTGTTTAGCTAGTTCAAGTATTTGTTCTCTTGCTTCCTCCATCGTTTCAGCAACTAAGGCCATATCATCCGCAAAGGCAATACAATTTATTTTAAGGTTCTTCTTTTTGCAACCCAGTCTTATTCCACCCTTTATATTTTTGTTCCATTCTCTTACTACTTTCTCAAGTGCACAATTGAACAACAACGGTGACAGCCCATCTCCCTGTCGCACTCCTGTTCTTATTTCGAATGGATCTGATAGTTCACCCATGAATTTAACTTTTGAAAACGTCTTTGTGATAGTCGCTTTTATAATATTAGTTGTTTTCTTATCCAAACCTTAGTTGTTTTTCTTATTTATTAAATGTGTGCTTACTAATACAGTAGGGTTATTCTCCAGAAAAGGGCAGATTCATGTCGCAATTGATTTTCAGGTGTAAAATAAGTAGTTATGGATTATGAATTATTATAAGTTAGATTGAAATAAGGTCTATTTCATCCCATAGTTCACTTTTAAACAAAAGCTACAATTTTCTGCATTTTAGGGCACAGTATGTGAGATCTCACCTCCGTGTCATGTCCCCATGCCTGACTTGACATTTTCATTTTTTCATAATTCAACAGACTTTAATTTTCATTCCATTTTAGTGTTATAACAAGAACAAACAGCTCAAAAAATGAGTCATTAATAAATGAAAAAAAAATATCATTTTGTAAAGAGAATTTTTTGGACTAAACATTGTAGCAGTTAATATTTAAGTATATAGCGCCACAGTTGGGTGACAGTATATAGCAGTTAATATTGCCGTGTTCTTGCAACTCAGTTTTGCTGTATAACAGTTTTAATCGTCACACGGTTAGTACGATTTAATTGTTTAACAGTGTTATCAATTAGTATGTTGGGTGCCATAGGTTATCATAACCTAAAATGAATCTCAGGGTCCGACGAATCTCAGCTAAGCTCTGGTAAAGCACCTACCTCTCACCTCAGGGTTACAGCTATATACATACTGATAAACTACGGGAATTGCAGAGAAGTACATTATGATGCAAACACTTTTATTTGAATAAACTAGTTACATGATACTACGTTTCAATTGTCCTTAGACTGGCAAATGTTTATTGACGTGGGTTTGTCTTAAGCATGCCAATAGTCCTGTATTTGGTCAATATTAATTATGAAGTTAGCTATATTTCGCGGTTAGTATACAGAATGTCATTATTCGTTCATGCCCGTGTGCACGTCTTTGTTCCTGATACACCAACCGTCACAACAGTACTTACAGTTTGTAGATTGAGGTCACGTTATATCCCATGTTCGTATGTGCACTGGTTATGAAATCAACTATTGAATTAAACTGATCGATGACGACTGATATCCATAATAGCACTAGATCGACTGATCTATGTGAAAATAGCAGACGGACTGATTGAAGGCGACTGACTGGAATCAACTACTTAATACAACTCAGAAGACAACTCAGTACATAATATATAAAAACTCTAATATGTCTAAGTGTCATTTTAGCTGATTTCTTATTGGTTATATTCCATTGGTATATTTGCCTAGGAATATAAACAATAAGTTCCTATTTGCTCGCAGAATATAAGGCTCGCCCACTCTAGTTACACTCATTGTCATTTTTCACATAATATTTTCAAGGTTCCTTCAGGTTTCTTACTCTCATAGCTTGGGGACGCTACGCTAAAGTTCGTTGCCTCTAACGGTACCCTTAATCCCTAATAAATCCATATATAACAAAACTGTCTCTTGCATTTCGCCAATTTATTCTTCCTTCAGTTTCGTGTTTACTTTTTATGACCCTACTATCCTCCAAAATTACTCTCTGCTTAATGCAATACTGGCATTAGCTCTCAATATGTCAATGTTTTATATCTACTCACTATTTATTTCATACATATTAAATCTAATTCCCTCTATCAATTCTTTACACTGGTAATAATCCTCACATACTGCCCAATGAATGGTTGTGAATTTTTTTTCATTATACCTGATGACATAATTTGCAAATATTCATTTCTTCCTTCAATTACCAGTATTTAATCATGCCCTTATTATTTTAATATTATCTTGTAATTATTTCTCTTATTAATATATAGTAGCTTACCATTTTCAGTTTTGGTCAACCCTCATTATACCTGCTTGGTCACTTCTATTCATAACATACACCTGGGTTACCTGTGGTTTACCTGCTTATTATTTCTAACTACTCTCTTATTCTCTAACTTATTTTACTAAGAAAATACCTTATAACATTGTATTACATCTATTCATTGTTCATACCTGTTCCGAATTTTGTTTAGTATTATTAAGATTTCATGAATTCATGTTAATATTATTATAAATTGAGTACTTATTACTATAAGCGTCCACCTCGCGGTACATTCATCACTTCACTTCACTTTGTTTATTTCTGTTCATTGTTTCTTGTCTTTTGTGATTTGAACATAGTAAGTCTATTGAGTTACATAGTTTTTTTTGCTTATCAAAATCACCTCATACACAAAGTATATTTATTAGTATTTTATCATTCACAAGGCAGTAAGTTACTTAAAGATATGCGAAGCATTTCTAATTCACGACATCATTAACATTTGAATTCTTTTAACTGACTCTTGTTAAATCTACCGTGTATTTTATGTTTTATTGGATCAAATAGCTCGTAACATACATTGTTAAAGATCTCTGTTATTGTATAAGGACCACGATACAATAAGAATAATCTTACATTTTGACGCTTAGCAGCATTAGACAAAGATTTATTTCTTAATAAAACAGAATCACCGATTTTGGGTTCCCATAACGTTTTATACGGAAATTTCTTTGACTTTCTTTTCTCTACTCTCTTTCTGATTTTCATTATTGCGTTACTGCATAATTCTTCAATAGTTTCCTTCTTATCACTCTTTAGAATTGGTTCTGGCAGTTCCGAAACTAATTTCTCTGGTTCTTTACCAGTCATCAGCTGATATGGTGACACGCCTATCGTAGGATTAATACTGTGGTTAATTACTTTTTCAATTGGTTCACAGTAATCTACCCACTTAGTATTTTTATTGTGACACAACAGCTTTAAATACACTCCCACACATCTCAAAGCTCTCTCTGCTCCGTTTGATTTACTATTATAACTTGCAATTTTGTACAGTTTTATGCCTGCATCGGTCATGCTAGTTACAAATCTATCGCTTCTAAATATACTTGCATTGTCACTGAGTACATTAGCGATCTGTCCATATTGCCTCACCCACTTCTGTAATATCTTTTTCACACAAGTAACTGAAGTTGCTTTCTTTATGGGAAACAGCCTTACGAAGTGCGTAAACAAATCATACATTATAAAAATGTAACGTAAACCGAATCTAGATGGTACCATTGGTCCATGAACATCAATTGCAACTAAACTATTTTTTTCTTCTCTCGAAATGATAAGAGTTTCATAATTATAGTTTGTGTTAATAGGCTTTGCCTTCTGGCATAATTCACACTGACTTATTAGCTTTCTCACCTTTCTTCCTAGATTCTATATGTAAACATTTTTCTGTATGTATAACATGACTCTTTCAGTTCCAGCATGGATTAATTTCCCATGAACTGTCTGGATAAGCTTTGTTTCCATCTGTTCAGGAATGTACACCAGCCAGTATTCTATATCTTTTTTGCATAGCTTGTACAGAACATCATTGACTAGTTTATATTTAAGTCCATTTAAGTCACTACCGTCTTCTTCTAATTCCTTAATTTGGTTGTATATTTCTAAAGTCTCTGGGTCTTCCTTTTGGAATTTACCTATATTTCTAAACATACATCGCAATGTAGGTTCTTTTACCATTCTTACTCTCATTAAGTTTACAGAATTATCTTTATTGTCAAAATGGGGAACACCGTTATTCAGTCTCGATAGTATATCGCATAATTTATTTTATTTAGCAGGTATATGCTTTATCTCAATCTGATATTGTGCAATCTCATGAATATATCGTGACAACTTTGAATTATTCAATTTTATCCTGTTGATAAATGACAAACTCATGTGATCCGACATTACAATGATAGGTTTGTTATATATATATTGGTGGAATTTTACCAGTCCGTACCACACAGCGCATATTTCTAAAAATGTCGCAGAACCTTTGCCCTAGACGCAAGTGCTATTATATGGTATGTGCCATCAAGATGCAGTTGGGCCAATGCCACAGCTACTGCTATTGAAGAGGCATCGCTAAAAAGTACATATTTTCCTTCATCAATTGGTCGTTCCAATAACACTGATTCTTTAAAACTCTCTTTTATTTCATGGAAAGATTGCTCTGCCTCGGCTGTCCATACAAATTTCTTATTACCTCTCAAGAGCTTAGTTTGGGGTGCAACAATTTTAGCATAGTTTGGTATGAACCTGGCTTGGTAATTCATAATTCCTAGAATTTTCCTGAGCTGTCTTACTGTTTTAGGAGCTTGCAATTCTTGTATTGCCTGTACTCTCGATGGGTCTGCCTCTATACCATTTTTATTTACAATATATCCTGAGAATTTAACCTCATCTTAAATTAAATTAATTTTCTGTGGATTCACAGTCATATTGTACTTTTTAAACGTACTTAACACGTGGTTTAGACTTTCTAGATGCTGTTCAAATCAGTCATTATGTAAAATATAATCATCTACGAAGTTTGAAACATTATCACCGGTTCCTTTTGGAAACATTATATTAAGAGCTCTCAGTAGGGCGCTATTTGAAGTCTTTAATCCGAAGGACGATCTTAAATATGAGTAGGTTTTCCCTTCGTGATTGAACGATACATATTTC
The DNA here is from genome assembly GCA_964059195.1 of Ectobius pallidus. NCBI lineage: Eukaryota > Metazoa > Arthropoda > Insecta > Blattodea > Ectobiidae > Ectobius > Ectobius pallidus. Next base: position 51,960,191 of record CAXKWD010000006.1, on the reverse strand, counting down.
CTGTCTTCAGGTCGTAATCCTATTTGCCAAAAGCTACTAGTCAAGTCAATACATGATAAAAATTTAGCTTCACTTATTTGTGCTAGCACTTGATTTATAGGCTGACCTCCGAAGTTGTCAGGCTGTATATAATTATTAATTCTCCGTGCGTCTAAGACTAAACGTAACTTTCCTGGTCTATTTATCCAGCACACAGGACTTATGTAAGGCGAATGCGATTGTTCTATAATTCCATCTCTTAACATATTTTGTATCATTTGGTTAGCCTGATCACGGATAGACAATGGTAGTATTCTACTCTTATATTTTATTATTGGTACGTCGTCGATAATATTCAAAGAATGTTGATAAGCTGTGGATAATCCAGGTCGTGAAATCAGTACCTCTTTATTCTGCAATAATACATCTAATAATCTCTTTTTCTGATCGGCGTCTATCGAATTGATACGGTTTACTTTTTCTTTCAATAATTCTATTATACTTTCAATATTCTCATTTGCTTTCACATGTACATTTTCGTCAAGTTCATAATCTTCGTTCAGTTCAAAATCGCTTTCATGCTCATTATTAGTATTATTTTCACTAATATCACTATTATTAGTAAATTCATAGTCAACCCCCCCTCATCGTCCTCATCGTAAAATTGGTCTATTGGCCTATTTCCGCCGTTACAATTTACAACTTTAAGCATCTCGTCCTCACATTCATTAGTATTCATTGATTTATCGTCGTATACGCAAATTCGCTCAATAATGAAGTCTTCATCCATTACACTGATAAACAAGCTGTAGATATCTTGCATGCTGTATACATTTTCTAATGCAGTTTTTTTATGCTAATTTCAATTCTGCAAACCGTTTTGCTCTATCACGTCAGGTTTTGAAGATATCAACAAAAATTAATTTTCATTGAACACCGTTCATAAAAATCTTTATGTAGTTTTTAATAATGTTTCATTCAACGTCATAGGCCTACACTGTTGTGTCATTTGTGAAACCAGTTATACTTAATGTAATATATCAAAATATTTTTGATATCGCATTAATATACTTTCATTTGTATCTTTATTTTTACATTAATTGGATATTATGGCTTCCAGAGGTTGTATAAATTCACCAGACCTGTTTTGCTATGTGTGTAGCTATCTGACAGACAAATCCCATCAGAAGAATTTTACACCGTTTTTGAATAAAGCATATGAACTATACTTCGATTCAAAGGTGGATACTGGTAAATCGTGGGCACCACAGTGCATCGTTTGACATGTTCATGCAACTTGCGAGATTGGGTAAGGAAGGCGAAGGAGAATAACCAATTGGCTTTTGGGGTTCCTATGATATGGCGTGAGTCAAGCAACTACACCACAGACTGTTATTTCTGTTTGGCAAATGTCACCGGATTTTCCTACAAAACTCGTACATCTGTGTGAAGTATCCAGATGTTCCCACAGTTTCTAAACCAATTCCACATGATTCCATCACTTGTCCAATACCAACAGCGCCTACAAAATATACAGTTGATGAAGAAACACAAGAACAAAGTTCTCTGTCACCTCCTAGCAATGATTCGGACTCTTGACTATCAACCTGGAGAAAATATCCATTTCATAAACAATGCTGAACTTTGCGACCTCGTATGGGACCTAACACTAACAATAGGGCAAGCTGAACTGCTCGGTTCACGCCTTAAAGAATTTAATTTACTTGCACCGGGACAGCAGAGATAGAAAACACCACTACATAAAGAAAAATTGGCCGATCAGAGACAGAATGCAGCCAGGAAATAAAAATGTCCATCTTGTACCGTTGATTGACCGTGACAAAGTTGTCTTGTCACCGCTTCACATCAAGCTGGGGCTCATGAAGAATTTCGTGAAGGCACTAGACGATTCAGATAGTTTTCGGTACTTGTGCAACAAGTTTCCGGAGTTGAGTTATGCAAAAGAGAAAGAAGGTGTGTTCACAGGTCCACATATAAGGAAGATATTTGCTGACGGCCACTTCCAAGATTTGCTGAATGGTACTGAAAGACATGCATGGGTGTCATTCAAATCAGTCGTGGCCAATTTCCTTGGAAATTATAAAACTGGTGACTATGTGAATGTTATGAAGAAGTACATTAGTGCATACAAACAGCTGGGTTGCAACATGTCTCTCAAAATTCATCTCTTTGATTCACATCTTGACTTCCCCGAGAACCTTGGTTCAGTCAGTGACGAACATGGTGAACGTTTTCATCAGGACATCTCGGTGATGGAGTCATGGTATCAGGGTCGATGGAGTCATGGTATCAGGGTTGATGGAGTGCAGCAATGTTGGCTGACTACTGCTGGACGCTTCAGCGTGACATGCCAAATGCTTATCACAAACGCAAGTCTACAGCCAAGAAATTCAAACCAAACACAGCTTACATTAAGAAAATATAGCAATTTACTTGGATTTTATATGTGTATTATGCCTTTAACTACATATTTATGTACAGAATATGTGTCCTGTGACTCAATCGCACTATTTTCTCAGCTAACGCCATGTTCATTAGTACTCTCTGTATCAGTAAGTGTTCTAATGACATATAAATAGTTGAGTTGTATATCTAGAAAACCATGGGTGATAGAGACAAATGGTTTGCATATTCTGAATCAGCACGTTTCAATTATCTTAGAACAAGTGTTGGATACCAAGATATCCTCCGATTCTATTTTTTTGTTTTTCAGTGTTATCATTAATTCTCTCTTATCTGTAACATCAGCATTTTCTAAGCTTTTTACTTCTCTGAACGGTACATGAATTTCTAGATTTTCCTTTCTTAGCATAATGTCATGTTTGTCAAAATCGATTATTGATCCGTATTCCTCTAGGAAGTTACATCAAAGTAACATTTCATTCTGTAGCCCTTTTACAGTAAACAAATATAATTCAATATTATGGCCATTTATTTCTGCCGTTAACATACACTGATATATTATTTTGAACTGTTTTGAGCTAATTGCTGTATTACAGTACACTCCGACTGCATCCACATACTGAATATTATTTTTCATTTTAATTAGTCTATCAAATAATTCCTGCGAACATATGCTATTCGTCGCTCCAGTATCAATTAAAGCTGAAATAATCTCATTTCCTATTTTTATTTCAATTATAGGTGTCTGTTTTGATTTCCCTTTTATTTCAACATTTTCATCCGCCTTACGCACATTTACTGACATTATATTTAACATTGTATCATTCATTTTTATATTTGCTTCATCATTTTCATTGAACCCTACCAAGCAATCTGGTGATAATGTTTCTACAGCATCCAGGTCCTCGATACTGCGTGTTAGTAGTTTAAATTTTGGTTAGCCCTTTGACTACCATTATTGTGGACTTGACTGTGAAATTCCCTTGTTTGTGGATTTAAGTGTGTCCTACCTCTCTGGTTATTACTATTCTCGGAACTATTCCTTTCATCTCTATTCGGTTGTTCACTTCCCTGTTCATTACGCCTAGGCCTATTCGTACTTGGGTCAACTACATGAGTCGTATTTACTTGTTGCGACATTCCTCTGTCATAGCGCCTGTCATTGTAATTATTATCTCTCCGTTGTCCATAATTTTGGTTATTTTCATTTCGCCCTGTTTGGTTATAATGCATATTCTGTTCTGATGAATATTGATCTGAATAATTATACATAGGCCTATTCTCTCCTATTCTATCCCTATTTCCGTATTCCCTTCTTCCATTTTCTTCGTTTTTGCTTGCGTACATTTCCATGTTTACAAGTAACTCTAGCGTATCTTTTATAGTGGTGGATTTTGATACTAACAAAATATTTCGCGTTTCCGCTTCAAAATGTTTACATAATAATGCGACAATTTCGTTTTCTAACAAGGGTGGGTGTAACATTTTAGCGACCATGACCATTATCATAAAATACGCCGATTTTGTTTGATTTGGTTTTTCTACATAGTGTCCAGTGTATACATAGTGTACATTCTAGTTTTTAATTGCTTCCCGGCATTCCAGAAATATTGCAAGAATTGCTCGCGGAAACTACTATAGGTACAATCTGGTTTTATCGTAACTCGATCTTTACTTTTATTTTTAAGAGTTTTTCCCGCAATCATCACTTTGAATTGCTCGGGCACATTCTTAAGTTTGAAGTATTCAGATAATTCACGCAAAAAGTTATGGGGACTCATATTCTCGGATTCATTAAATTGTGGTAACACTATTTCATATCCAATAAAATTAGAAATACCATGCACACTTGTACTTACTGCGCTGTATTGATCATACATGTCGCAAGCTTCAAGGTTAATGTTATTATTTTGAGCAGCATTTAAATTATCATTCATAGTTATTGAGTTATTAGTCAAATCAATTAAGTTTTCATCATTATTCAAGCCTGTACTGCGCTCCGTAATAACATTTTCCTTTCTGCCTCCTGAAAAATTACTCTCACTTCCCTTAGCTTTAGTACATAAATCTTTCACCTCATTAACAACTTTATCTATCTTGTCATCAATTGTCTTTTCAATTGTCATGATTTTATTACTAATATCAGCTATTTGCTTACTATTAATTTCTTTTTGTTTTGAATTATTCTCACTCACTGTTGTTTCTAGTGCCCTGTTATTCATGTGAATAGCATCTAATTTGCTATCAAGTTGGTTAATTACCACTTGAGTATCTACCCTTATCTTAGAAGTTTCATCAATAACAACATTTCTAGTTTTATCTATCTCAACATCAACTTTCTTATTAACATCACTCATCTTGTCAGTTACGTTTTCTATAAGAACTATAAGAACTTCTTTTCATAATTGAGAATTTTCTGATCAATTTTAGATTCAGAAGTAGCTAATTTTTGATCAAATTTGAATGTAAGATCGTTACTACTTGCTTTGATTTCAGCTGATAACTCATCTAACCTTTTATTTACTGCATCATTATTTCTTAGGCATTCTGATCTAATTGCTTCTATTTTCTCCCCAGTAATTTTAATATCTTTACCATTTTTATCAACTCTCTCCCCATTTTTCTTTATTTCCTCACTAGTTACTTTTATATCTTCACAATTTTTCTTAATTTCTGCCAACAAAATAGCAAACATGTGATTTATGTCATTAGATTGAACATTTGATTCTACTTTACTGTTATCAACACTCACAGTTCCATTTTGAATAGTTACTTCATGATTTTCAACATTTGTTTGGTTTTTATTCTTACTTGCATTTGATTTTTCTACCATTTCATCTTTGTTATGTGATTGTTCACATGCAACAGATTGTTCAACATTAGTATTGTTATCCATTATTTCTATTTCTTCAACTTGGGGATTTATTTCATTTACTGACAAATTAAATGCATCATTACTACTATCAAAAGGTTGAGTGAAAAAACTTTTGAGCATTCTGACTCTCTTCCATTTTAATTACTAGCTTTCCTGATCTTAATTTCATGAAATATTTAATTAGTATAATTTACTCTTTGAATAATTTAATTAATCTTACTCTTTATTCTTTAATGAGTTAATGAATTATTTTATTATTAATTTTTTTTTTTGATAATGATTATTACTTTTATACAATTAATTCTTATATCTAAGCTTATCTGTGATCTTCATCTGTTGTTGGCGTCCTCTGCGGTGTGCCCTTCCTTCAAACCTCATGCATTCTGGCTAGTGGTGTCCGGTGTCGATGCTCGGTGTTGGTGATTCCTTCCCTCGCTGTTCCGCGTTGTATTCAGCATGTAGCCGTCTCGTGTGATGTAATCATCTTTATTACAACTTCGCGCCACAGTTGGGTAAGCCAGTATGTAGCAGTTAATATTTAAGTATATAGCGCCACAGTTGGGTGACAGTATATAGCAGTTAATATTGCCGTGTTCTTGCTACTCAGTTTTGCTGTATAACAGTTTTAATCGTCACACGGTTAGTACGATTTAATTGTTTAACAGTGTTATCAATTAGTATGTAGGGCGCCATAGGTTATCATTACCTAAAATGAATCTCAGGGTCCGACGAATCTCAGCTAAGCTCTGGTAAAGCACCTACCTCTCACCTCAGGGTTACAGCTATATACATACTGATAAACTACGGGAATTGCAGAGAAGTACATTATGATGCAAACACTTTTATTTGAATAAACTAGTTACATGATACTACGTTTCAATTGTCCTTAGACTGGCAAATGTTTATTGACGTGGGTTAAGCATGCCAATAGTCCTGTATTTGGTCAATATTAATTATGAAGTTAGCTATATTTCGCGGCTAGTATACAGAATGTCATTATTCGTTCATGACCGTGTGTACGTCTTAGTTCCTGATACACCAACCGTCACAACAGTACTTACAGTTTGTAGATTGAGGTCACGTTATATCCCATGTTCGTATGTGCACTGGTTATGAATCAACTATTGAATTAAACTGATCGATGACGACTGATATCCATAATAGCACTAGATCGACTGATCTCTGTGAAAATAGCAGACGGACTGATTGAAGGCGACTGACTGGAATCAACTACTTAATACAACTCATTGAAGACAACTCAGTTCATAATATATAAAAACTCTAATATGTCTAAGTGGCATATTAGCTGATTTCTTATTGGTTATATTCCATTGGTATATTTGCCTAGGAATATAAACAATAAGTTCCTATTGGCTCGCAGAATATAAGGCTCGCCCACTCTAGTTACACTCATTGTCATTTTTCACATAATATTTTCAAGGTTCCTTCAGGTTTCTTACTCTCATAGCTTAGGGACGCTACGCTAAAGTTCGTTGCCTCTAACGGTACCCTTAATCCCTAATAAATCCATACATAACAAAACTGTCTCTTGTATTTCGCCAATTTATTCTTCCTTCAGTTTCGTGTTTACTTTTTATGACCCTACTATCCTCCAAAATTACTCTCTGCTTAATGCAATACTGGCTTTAGCTCTCAATATGTCAATGTTTTATATCTACTCACTATTTATTTCATACATATTAAATCTAATTCCCTCTATCAATTCTTTACACTGGTAATAATCCTCATAACATGCCTGTCCCAAAGTGAGACCTCACCTCCGTGAAACGATATGTAGATGTAGATGTAGATGTAGTTATCTCGTTCTGTAGATCCTGTGTTGAGTGGGACTCAAGGATATAGAACACGTCAGATTACAATATACAAGCAAGTAATAAATAATGATATATAATATACTACACTATAGACTTATTCAAACTGGAAATACTCATCCATATTGTAGAAGGTGTGAGTCATTAAAAATTTCTTGAGAGATCGTTTGAAGGATTTGCTTTTTCTTTGAATACATAATAATTTAATGTTGTTTGGAAGCTTATTGTATATCTGTATTGCGGAGTAATTAGCGCCTTTCTGAAAAAGTTTTAATGCATTAACCGGTCTATGCAAATCATTCCTGTTTCTAGTAATATGTTCATGAACATTGCTATTAGTTTGGAATCTCTCAATATTATCTACCATATAACACATAGGTCCGCCGGCGTGGTCTTGTGGTTAGCGTCGTTGACTACAGATCCGTCGGCCCGGGTTCGATTCCCGGTACCTCCTCGGATTTTTCTGAGGTAGGGAGGTCTGGTAGGGGTGCACTCAGCCTCGTGATTCCAAATTGAGGAGCTACTTGATAGAGAAGTAGCGGCTCCGGTCATGAAAACCACCAATAACGGCCGTGGGTGTCGGCATGCTGACCACATGCCCCCAATCCTGCCATCTGCCTACGGGAGATGACGCAGCGGTCGGGTGGTAGGCCAAGTCCCTCCAGGGATGTAGCGCCACGGAGTTTAGTTTAGTAGTTTATATAACACATAGAGTATATATACTCCCCTGTGAGAGTGAGGACTTTTAATTTTTCAAAGAGCGGTTTGCATGATTCTCTCCTTTTCTTTCCACACATTATTCTAATTGCTTGCTTTTGTAGCTTAAATATTTTATCCCTATGGGTCGAGTTACCCCAGAATATGATTCCATACTTCATTATCGAGTGGAAATTTGCAAAATACACCATGCGTAAGGCATCCTGTTTTAATACCTGATTCAGGACTCTTAAGGTAAAGCATGCTGAACTTAGTTTTGGAATTATGATTTCAATATGTGACTTCCAGTCGAGATGTTGATCAATTTGTAATCCTAAAAATTTGATATTACTAATTTCTTCTATGCTTTGTGTTTGGTAACACTGTTCTACAAATAAAAATGAAATTCATTTTTCTGGGTATAACATTCTTGATTAACATGGAAATTCACCTCCTGAATTCAAATCTGTAATTAGTTTCTCTGTGTCACGCATAGTTTTCAAGTTATATGCAATTTCATGTTTTAAATAATTTTCGTTTCCACGCTACGTATTTATGTAGGCAAAACATGTAACTATAAATATTTTAGTCACTTGCAAAATTATTTACAAACATGTTATGCACTATAAAACAAAAGAAATATACACAAGCCTTAATATAATAATTATATTATGTGGAAAGACTTATTTAAGTTTAGAAAATATGAAAAAATACACTTTTCTCTAAGAATTTAAAAGTCTTATTTTTTTCTCTTGTGTTCAATTTTGCAGTCTCTGAGAATGTTCCAGCAGTAGTCAGCAAGCATCGCAGGTATCCATTTCCCTTCATACCGCTTTTCCATGGACATTATATCTTTATGAAATCTTTCACCATGTTCGTCGGAGACATCACTGCAGCTCTCAGGAAAATAATGTAGATGTGAATCTAGGAAATGCACTTTTAAAGACATGTGACATCCTAGATCCCTATATGCATTTACCATTTGTTGAACCAGTTGTTCGAAGTTGTTAGCTCTTTTTCTTCCCAGAAACTTTTGCGTTACATTCTTGAAACAAGACCACGCTCTTCTTTCTTTTGGAGCAAGGCATTGTTCAAAATCTGAGTCCTTTTGAAGTTCTCTAATTTGGGGACCCACAAACACGCCCTCTTTTATTTTTGCTGCAGAAAGACGAGGAAACTTTTTTGAAAGGCACATAAATCCTCTTCCAGATGTGTCCATGGCCTTAACAAATTGTTTAATAAGGCCTAGCTTGATGTGAAGAGGGGGCAGCAGAACATCTTCACTGGCTACCAATTTCTCATTCAGTAAATTTTTTTCTCCAACTTTCCACTTACGTTCAGGCCAAATCTTTCTTTTATAATGGGAATTTATATCGCGACTATCCCACTCGCACAGAAAACATCCATATTTGGTGTAGCCTTGTTGCATACCTAATATCATGGCAACTATTTTCAAATCACCACATATTTTCCACTTGTGCTCATTATATTTTATTAATCTCAGCATATTTTTCAAAATATCATATGATTCTTTAGTCATACTTGCATAGGCAACTGGGACAGAAGGCATTATGTTCCCATTGTGGAGGAGAACTCCCTTTAGACTGTATTTTGAGGCATCTATAAAAAGTCTCCACTCCTGTGGCTCGTATTTGAAGTTCAAAGTATTCATTAGTCCACAAACATCATTGCAGAATGTCATCAAGTTGTCATTTGCAAAATAGGGAAGAAAAATGCGTTCCCTATGTCTAAACTCAGTAATTTTCGTATCTGGTTGCAATAAATTGCATTCTTGCAATCTCGAACCCAACAGTTCTGCTTTTTGTTTACTTAGGCCTAAATCACAAACTACGTTAAGATATGCTTGTGTCAAGAAACGTGGAGTTGAAGTGCTTGTGGACTGATAAGATGGGTCTTTTTTTTCAGGAGATGATGTCAATGCTTCACTCACACTTTCTGCACTATCTGTTTCACTGTCTTCATTTGTTGGTCTTCTAGATACTGGAAGAGTTACGGAGTGTGGGATTGGTCTGATTGCAGAAGGCAAATTGGGGTACACTATGTGTCTCTTAGATTTCCGATTTGTAAAACCATGAACATCTGTCAAACAAAAGTAACAGTCTGTAATGTGGTCTTTTTGTTCCCTCCATACTATTGGCACTGCAAACAATGTGGAGTTATCTCTACCTTTCCACAAGTTTAACAATTTAACATAGCAAGTTGCACAACAAATATGTGGTGCCCAGTCCTTCTGCTGATCCCCAAGTTCTATTCCAAAATAATATTTGTAGGCCTTCTTTACAATGGGCGAAATCTTCTTCCTATGCCTAGCAAACGTGAACCCTCCGCAGATAGGCCTATAGCAGAAGTTGTCAGGCGTATTTCTACACGTTCTACGATTTGGCATTTTCTAGAAGAGAAATATACATTTGAAATTAATACATTGCTATGAGTTGAATTGTGCATGTACAGAAACAGTATTTCATGTAAACAAACAATACTCACTTCCTATAACAAGAATTTCAGGTTAAACTCAAGATTTTGTCTCTCTCTCTCTCTCTCTCTCTCTCTCTCTCTCTCTCTCCCTCTCTCTCTCTCTCTCTGTTAGAATCTGTCTATTTCACTTCTATGCTTTAAGAGGTTTCTGTGAAAGAGAAATATGTAAAGTTTTACATATTTTATATACCACAGATGTCTGAATGTTATGGTCAAAAATGAATATTTACTCACATGATAAAGAATGTCTCCACCATCCAAATAATGCCAGTTTAACGCTATAAAACTCAATTTTAAATCCTGTAACAATTACTTGCTAATTAACATAAAATTTTACTAGCAACAGGAATGCCACAATCTGAAAATGAAAATAAATGAAGGACAAAATTAACTGTTGCCAACTGTTGTTAAGCAAAGTTCACCAACTTTATTACAAACTTAAAATGTCAGTTAAATGAGACGTATATTCTCGTATAACTTAAAAACTGTGCCTGATAGCGAATTTCTGTTTTCAGATTTGAATGTACCATATGGAAATCCTTTAGAAACACATATTTTCATATAAGAAAAAGGACCCTTGTAGAACAGGGTAATTAAAAGGTTTTGGGTACATCTTTGTTTTGTTCTGAATTGAATAAAGTGGGTTTTTTCGATATTAAGCGTCATTTTATTGGCTTGGAACCATATATTTAATTCGTGAAAAGCCTTTGTAGCTACTCTTGCCAGTTGTTCCTGGGATTTTCCTGTTACAAAAACACTAGTGCAATACCTTTGTTTCGTCACTTAAGTTATGTGGCAAGTCATTGATGAAAATTAAAAATAGCAAAGGTCCTAGTATTGATCCCTGTGGTACTCAACTTCTAACTACTCCTAGATTAGATTTGTTTCCATTTAATACGACATTTTGAGTTCTATCAGGCAGGTATGATTTGAACCAATTCAGTGTTAAATTATCTATTCCATAATGTTCCAATTTTTCAATTAATAGTTCATGATTTATACAGTCGAATGCTTTAGCTAAGTCACAGAAAATGCCCAACGTATATTTCTTTTTATCTAGCGCTTCCAGTATTTCTGTGGTGAGTTTAAATGTAGCATTTTCAGTAGACATGCCACTTCTAAAACCAAATTGTGATGGTGTAAGAATATTATTCAAATTAAGATAGCAAACTATGCGGTTATATACAACTTTTTCGAATACTTTTGAAAATGAAGTTAAGAGCGATATAGGCCTGTAATTTGATGGTAAATTTTTGTCTCCTTTTTTAAACAGGGGCTTGACAATTGCATGTTTCATTCTTTCAGGAAATATTCCAGTTTCTAGTGAACAGTTAAATATATGGCTAAGGGGTTTACTAAGTTCCGAACAGCAACTTTTTAATAGCTTATTACTTATGTCATCCCATCCAGATGAGCTTTTACTTTTAAGCAATTTTATTATATTTTCAATTTCTATAGAGGAAGTCAGTGTGATTTCAAATTTATGGTTACAAATTGTAGATTTTGTCAGAAGGTCTATTGCCTTGACACTGGTATTGTTAGTGGGAACACAATTCTCTGCAATATTTATGAAGTGGTTATTAAATGCATTTGTAATATCTGATAGATTGTCTAGTTTCTTATTTTTGTATATTAATGACGTACAATCACTTTTTTCCTTTGCTTTCCCTGTTTCATTTTTTACTATATTCCATATAGTCTTAACTTTGTTGTTTGATTTATTAATTATTTGTGAAAAATACCTGCTCTTTGCTTCTTTAATAACCTTTTTAAGCACATTGCAATATCTTTTATAATACACTTTCTGAGTTTGATTGTTACTGGTTCTGTATTGTAAATAGAGCTCTCTTTTTTTAGCACATGATATCAATTCATTTAATTTACTATCAACAGTGTTATAGGTAAATATAGTTTCCCAATTTTCATTTGCAAGATCTTGTTTGAAACTTAAAATCGAAACATCATTCATTATTCTGATAATATTAGCTACTACGGGTATGTTTGCTAGTCGGATATGCTTCAGTATTGTTTAACATTACCATCTGAGCATCATGGTCTGATAACCCATTTATTATTGGGATTACTTCAAACTTCAAGTTTTTTTCTTTATTTAAGAATATATTATCTATTGTTGTTTGAGAGTTGTTTTGAATTCTAGTTGGGAAGTCCACTATGAAGTCTAGATTACAACTACCTACTAAGGATAGAAGTCTTGCCTTATTTTCACTATCAGTTGACATGTCTAGATTAAAATCACCACACAGTATCATATTTACACTATTATTATATAATGAATAAAGAACCTTTTCTAACTGATTGATAAAATAGTTGTAATTACCTGATGGTGCTCTGTAGATTGTTATTATTACAAACGTGCCATTGTCAGTTTCCACTCTTGCTGAGCAACATTCGAAATCCTGTTCCTTGCAAAAGGAACTGGTGTCTATATCATTAAAATCTAAGTTTCCTTTGATAAAAATACTTGCACCTCCACATTTTTTGGAACGTCTACAAAAATTTGAACATAAAGAAAAATTATCAATTTTTAATTGTTCCAGCTCTTTTTCTGCACAGTGGTGTTCTGTCAAACAAATTACTTGAATTTCCTGTAGATTAGAATTAATTGAATCCTGAATTGCTAAGTTGAATTCTTCAATTTTATTTTCAAGTCCCCTTATATTTTGATGTATTAATGTAAATGATGTATTAATTCTAGTTTTTGGCTTAACTGAAGTATTATTCTTATCTTGAGGTACACATAAAAGTTGTTTATTTCTTCGATTTAGATTCCCCCTAAAAAATGACATGATCCACCTACTATGACAGGAATAGGCCTGCTACAATTAGATACATTACTCTTTACTTCTTCAGCAACAAGTTTTGCTAGCGTCTTCTTCCCTCTGGAGTTCAGATGGAGTCCATGTCGAGTGAATTCTTCTCTTCTTAGGCTATTAACAGATACAATGTTAAAATTTACATGATTACTAGAGAAATCCCTTAACTTATCGTTCACAGCTTTCACCTTGGATCAAAGCGAGGGCTTGTCGTACCTGTAAAATAACTCTACAAAACTAACATTAGTATGTACACTGCTTCTAGAGATAGTGTGTAGGTCCTGGTCGATTTCAAAGTTAGGATCTCTGTCTAGACTATTACCACCACCTCCAACAATTACAATATGGTCATCCTTAGAGAAACCTTTAGATAGATCCTTGATACCTGAAATTACATCCTTAAGTTCAGCATTAGGTTTACAAATACACTCAACTTGAAAACTCTCTCCAACAGCATCTTTTACAGCAGTTCCCATATATCTGGCGTGGCTGCTACCTAAAACCAAAATCTTTCTTTTGTTAGTGGACCTGCATACAGTCGTTGCTCTAAATGACTGTTCTTCATTTACATCTCCACTACTACCTGAAACAGAGAAAACATTATTAGTAGGCCTACTTACACTGTTCTGCGATGTTCTTCTTCTGGGATGCCTCAGTACATCTGCAAAAGAGACAAAGCTAGAAGTAAAATTATCTATCCTATCTAGGCCATCTGGAACAGCAGTTGGTTCAGCTGGGGCATCTACTTCTTCTAGGCCATCTAAAACAGAAAATCGATTATTAGTAGTGATGGGGCTGTAAGTCTTCTGCAAGGACGACATGTTGTTACTTGATGGTCTTCCTTTGTGACTTTGCTCTACTTCGGCAAAGGAGTCCAACCTAGGGAAAGAAACATTTACATTAGTTACTTCGTCGAGTTTCGCCTTCAGAGATCGAACATAATCCTGTAACACATCAATCACATATTGCAAGTCTTTAATCTCCTTATCCTTAATACATAGCTTGCAGAACCAATCGCGATCGGGAACTTCGTCGATACATAACCTAGAACATGTAAAGTGAAACCATAAGTCACACGAGTCACATTGAATACCTTCAGAGACAGATAAGCAACAATTTCCACATAACTCCTCGGCCGTCATTGCAGAATTTTCCTATGAAACAAAAAACAACAATTAAAGAACAATGAGCAAAGGAAATAACTCTAGAATATAAGAGCAAATCAAAGTGACCAGTAGTGAGCGAGTGTGTGAAGCAGCTGATTTCGTCCGTAAACAATATGCCGGACAACTAAGAGTAGGCTATTGAGAATTGGAAATTCAATGCTGTAAGCTTTGAGTTGACTAATAGGCTAAAATTTATGTTTAGGAAACAAAAGTACACAACACTGTAATTATATTAAAAAGTTGAAGCTCAGACACTAACTAATTACTATTAAAACTATAAAAATGTACGGAGCTTGCACAAAGCACTTCTTCACAGACTCACGCTACTAGCGTGTATATAAAAGTTCAATTATTTCCATGTAGTCTTTCTATCTTCCTTGGACTCTAACTTTTAGCCGTATTCTTATCATCTATATAAAGCCAAGCTGTCAGTGAGCTTTTTGTGTTTTTTGCTGTTTTTGTTTTGTTTGTTTGTTTGTTTTTGTTTGTTTGTTTGTTTGTTTTGTAAAAAAGCTAAATGCAGAGTTGGTAATTGAACTTTCTCACCTCCGAAACCTACATCCAACGGTAAAGTTGTAGGCTATGTTCATATATTTCCTTTTGCTATAAATTGTAATAATAAGGAATGCAAAGTTAAACTCTAGAACTGAGATTTTCTAACCTCAAATGTTCTCAAGCTGTTTGACAAATTAGAGGAAAATCTCACCTCCGTTACTGTTACTCTCGAGTCCTATCGATGAAGGTGTAATTAATGTTGTAATTAATGACATATTTAACTGTCTGCATTTATTGTTTTTGTTTCAAGAAGATACTGGTATAGCCTAATAGTTTATGACAATATATCATGTTTTGATTTAAAGTTTTGATTTGAAGGTGATAATCTATTTTAACATAGATAAAAATAAATAAAACGTGTGTGAATCCATTTGTATGGTAATAAATATTGTTCTTTTTCATGATAACATTTAATACAGTAAATTTAATCTAATTCTCACATAACTTCTTTATAATTACTATTTCTTACTATTTTCTCACCTCTGTGAATGCGCCATTTTCTAACCTTGTTAATTTAATGCAATATACCACTCGGTAAGTAGGACTAGTACCTCTGTATTACTCTGCAGAAAGAAATATTACATAAAAAAAATTATTTGGTACAAAATATAAAAAAAATTTAACATTGATACCTGCCTTTTTTTTTTAGAATGACCCAGTACTACCATTCAGTTTGCTATCATTTGATCTTAGTATTTTCATGTGTTTTAAAGAATACATCATTTGCATTGTTTAGGCATGTCTTTGTTTCTTAAAATTTGCTAGTAATATTAGTTAATAATGTTAGGTCTCATAATATTACTTGTTAATTTAGAAAATTTTGTTTAATAGGGAATTGTACACTACTCATAACATCTGTTCACTAATATCATTAGTTCATTATTCAGCAGACTGATTTTGAGGTTAAGTCTGGGTTGTTTATGTTCTGTTCTTATTCTTCTTGCACTTCAAAGCAGCACGGCCTACGTATATTGCAGTTTATGAAACAATATTATTTACTAATAGATTAATATTATTAAAGTTGATAACAATTTAGGGCCATGAACTCATAACTAATATGATTAGAAAATATTCTTATGATACAGTAAAATAATAATATTACCTAATATTATTATATATTTGCTATTAACATGAGTGTAAAGGCTATGTGGAACAGGGTCCACACACACACTCGCACACACACAAGAATATATATATATATATATACAAACGCACAAGAGGTAGTTAATAATCTTTATTAAGAGTGCGGCAAGAATCATTATCAATTTTAACTCCATAGGAACTCGAATTATTATTTTCTGAGCTATAAATACATGGTTAATATTAGTGTCACTATCCTATTTCTTTTTAGTTACTTCCTTAATACAAATTAGATTATAGATTGTAGATTGATATCCTTGTAGATATGAAAGGCAAAGGCAAATAACAAAGTATTAAGTAAAATCTGGTTTGATTGAAATCTAGCTATCCCAAAGGAAAGCACCCCAACGTTAGATAGGTCGTTCTAAAAAAAATTGCCGTTTTGCTTCCTCAACAGGATACCCCAGATTGAACATTCAAATTAGGTTTTCTGAACGACTGGTTTTCCATGACAGCATACCAATATTGTAGTTTACGAAACTGCATAGGAATCATGAGTTTTCTCGTTTTGTGACTGTATATGAGTTTTTGAATTTGGTGGAACGTATTGAATTTGTAATGACTGTTACCATTTTTCATGTCCTATTTCAACATGTTGTTTTCAGGTTTTTAAAATAGAAATGGACTGAGCTGTTGTAAGGCAGCAAAGGAAGCAAAGTCTTGAAATGCTGGAGACGAATGAAAATAGTTTACAAAAGACGTGACACAACAATTTATATTTTGTATATGATTAAATGTGAAAAAATACAAAATAAAAAATAAAACCGTTTTTCAGCCTCTTTGTGTGATTTGTTTCTTATCGTCTATATAGTCCCTACATATACACTGGATTCAATAAGGAATATCTGGTCCAATAAACTTTGAAACTTAACAGAGGAATATGCAGCAATACTCAACAAATGCACAACATGAAAATACAGTTAAAAGCAAAAGTCTTATATAAATACGTCACAGGTTTGCAAGAATTGAATATTTTGAAACTTGATCAGTCTTAAATTTTTCAGTTCTTCATTAACGCAAATTTCAAGCAATAATTAGTATAAAATCACAGTGGAATTTTACAATTTTATGAATTTGAGTAGGCTAAGTAGCTTTAGGAACACGCAACTTTCTATCACATAGTGACTTAGAAGTATTTTTTCTCAGTTAACTTCTATTTGCAGTCCTAAGAATGCACCAATAAATAAATGCTATATGAAAAGAGTTGGGATGAAATAACACTCATTACTGACAACATTCCTCCCAACAAATAATTCTTTACAATGTTTTGTATTTTGACAGAAGTCCATTCAAATTTAACTGCTAGTTGAATTTTATAACATGCCCCATTCATATGGCAATCAAAAGCTAATTGAAACATGCAGGTAATAATAAATTATAAGCACAAAACATAGGTAACACTCTTTACCATGAATCACCCTCCTCCCCACTAGTTAACTCTTCTTTGGAGGAGCAGTAGACCCGGTAACACTCCTTACAGCTTTTTTCCCCGGTTTACTGAGGCAAATATTCAAATTAACTTCCTGGCTCGGATTTTCTTTTTTAATTCTGAAACACCCTCTAAACAGTTTCATTTGGATGTTGAACTAACTTTCATCCGCGAATGAAGATTCATTTTGGGCCTTTTCATGTCAAAAAAGTAAAAATGTTGGATGCAGAATATGAGGTGAGACAGTAACACTCCTTACTTTTCTCCAAGTTTTTTTGACATAAACATGAACGTTACGTTCCACTATGTATACTGTGGTGCCCTGGCACCAACCCAGGACCCCGGAGTAAGCAATTCTATATTATCTTATGTCATAAGCACTTACAAACAAACACATAGACTGTTTGTTTGTGTGTTTAGCTAAGCAGCAATTCTCAAGGTGAAATTGCATGATTTCAAACAACTGGTGTGAGTATTTGTGATTAATTACATAACTGATGGAAACAATGTTAAACTCAATAGTTATGATTTATCCTCCCTTGAAGGCTAAATCATACTATATAATCTAATTGGTGGCAGCGGTTTACACTAGCTTAATTAATTATTAACTAATGGGATTTTTCCCTAGGCCAGATTCGGTAATAACGGGATTACATTAGTTTAATTGATTATTGTCTAATAGGATTCACGTCCTATAATTCTTTTCCGTTCGTCTGTGTACAGAACAACATTGTATATTGTAGGAAAAGTGAGAGCAAAGCATTTGTAACAATTTACACACTCAGCATTCCTTCCAAGTAGTGTAGGTCAGGTACGAATATGTTTAACTTGCAGTTTTAAGTTCATTATCAACAAATGCAAATATGACAAATACAGGTGACGCAGTAACAGCTAAAATAGCTACTAAGGATTTAACAGTAATAAATTCAGTTCCAGTATGGAGGGACAAAGGTTGTGATTCAATTCAAAGCTTCCTTCGTTTAGTAGAAACAGTAGCAAGCTTAGGTGGACTAACAGACAACGATAAAGTACACATAGTCACAATAAAACTACAAGGTGCTGCACAAACATTTTTAGAAACACACCCGGACCTGCAGGATGTGAAGGTTGCATTTGAAAAATTAAAAGAGACACTAGTGGAAAGGTTTAAAGATAAAGAAAGTGGTTTTTATGATTATGTTCAATTGCGAAATGCAAGCAGGAAAAGAATAAAATTCCTGAGGAACTTAGAGATAGATAGGAAAACAGTAAAATTACATATACAAGAAATTTTAAAAAGGGAGATTCAGGGATAAGGAGCCCGAAAATTTTTTTTTTGGGGGGGGGGAAAGGAGAGTTTCAGAGGAGTTAAAAGAGTTAGTGAAAACCTGTTTAAAGAAAATGGAGCAGTTTTCGAGATACAGAGGATTTGAGAGGTAACCCAGGAGAATAGGTAAATATGTCCGTAATATGAGATCAGGCACTGAAGATTGCTGTGGCAGCAATTAAGGAAGAGAGGGAGGCCAGTGCCGCCTGTGAGCAGACTCACTCACAGGTGTAGGAAGTACTAGGGACAGACCGTCGCAACGGGCATATGAAACCAAGAATCAGGATAAGACGTAATAACCGGGGGTTTTACGCAAGGGACACCGAGAGAATGTATACCGGGAGTCAAAATATAGATGTAGGGTCAGGCCTCAGGAAGAGGGAGAGCAACTTACAATCTACAAGGGGTAGCGACGGCTATCAGGGCGCAGGCAGACGAGGTATTTTAATTTTTTATACTGTCGGTAAAGTGATCATGGCAACATACTATAGAAGGACGTGAGGGCCGTCCAGGGTAAACGGAATAGGGAAGGCCAAAGTATCCCCGAAGGCTTTCCCGAAATTAAGCCGAAATTAATCGTGCCTAGCAGCAGGTCCGCGACGGGGCGCTGCTCCACTCGGATAAAAGGGGGAAATTGCGGTTGTTGTGGTGGATTCCGGGTCTACCAGTTCGTGTGAAAATCCGACAGTGAGTGGAGTGCGATTAATTTGAGTAGAATAACGGCTAGGGGAAAGTTAAGGCTAAATTAGATCAACAAACCGGAAATCAATATAGTGAAAAGTGTAATTCGCATAATGTTGAGTCTGGAAAAGAATGTCCCTGGACATGGAATATTGGGTATCGTTTTTCCTCCAGAAGGTGGCAGCAACCTTGGACCTAAGAGTTGGTACGTTAACTGTCGGAAATTACGTTGTTCCCTTAAACTGCTCATGTGACGACCTCACACACAACTGACTTCAATGGGATGGCCACTCATGAAGCAGTTCTGGAGCCGGGACCAACTAATCCAGAAGTTAGTACCAGCTAGCATGCACGGGTGTCCCAACGGAAACCATAGTGCTACCACCCCTGGCAGCGAAAATAGTCCGTGGTAAGATCATTGGACGCAGTAATCTTACCGTCCCTCAAGTAGTCTTTTTTTTTTGGACCGGTAGATGCCATGTTTCTACCGGGCATTTTTTAGTGCGCCAGAGTCGCTAGCGCTGTGTTTTTAAAGGATCCTTAATTGATACCTCGCGTGGAGAATCCACTGTGCCAAAAGTCCCCGGAGGTAACGTTTACCTTTTTAAGTACTGTGTTCCCTGCAGTTTCCCCAGAGTCCCTAGTCAGTAAGTCAGACGGATGAATGGTCCCAAAATATTCCAATGTTCCAGTGAGTGGATGGACGACCGTATCCCGAAACTCAGAGATGCAAATAAGTGAATCACAGATGTCCGTTTCTGTAGATATAATACCATCAGACGAGAATGGTAAAATAAAGGAAGTGATGTGTAAGGGTAGAGCATCTTGGACGCCGCGGAAGAGAGTAGTATTACTACCAATGAGAATTTGAATATTACGGCATAGCAGTCACGAAATATGTTAGGCTATGTGTCGGTAATACAAGTCAAATGCGTTTTTAAGAAGAAATAATAATGAGAAAAGGATCTAACTTAGACTTAGGTAGTTTGAAACATCCAAAATGAACAGTGTGACTCAGGTACCTGCCAAATATATAGAAGCGTGGGTAAATTATTTAAAGAATTTAAATGAAGTAGCCAAGTCGCTAGCTGATGACAACGGATATTTAAGGAAATAGGCAGATATCAGAAGGAAGGTAATCCAGAAATATGCTGTAATATAAGGAATTACCAGATGATAGGAAGCCGCATAAAATATCCACGTACTAAAGTGAGAAATAGAGAGGTGCGTTAATACTATGTGGACATAGGGATCATTATTGGAGATATTATAGCAAGGATTTTTATAGATTATTGACATTAAAATTATAGATGTAGACTTAAAGTAATTGCGCAGAGTTACTAACCCAGGGTGTGCCCTATACAAAATGTGTGGACATGTGGACGTTATATATATTTTTCAGTTTTAGGTATTGCGAGTTTTATGGATATGACATGATTTTGTAAAGTAAAGACAGGGAAAAGGAATTGCATTCAGTACTCTTTTATGTACATGTAAATTTCGCCTAGCACAGGATGCGATTGAAAATTGGACGAAATTAGGCTTTATAGGTTTAAAAATTATAAATAGTTTATGTAAAAATACTTAACATTTTGTGGATATTGCTGCTTTTCTGAAACGACATTATTTTCCATTCAGGAATAAGTCAGACTTCAGCATATAGGGAATTTAGATATTTAGTATAGTTTTTTTAAGTTAATTTTAAATAAATAAATAAATTAATTAATTAATTAATTTTAATTTTAAATATTTTTCAAGTAGGCCTAACCCGAATTGGATTTATTCAAAACGAAGTGAGAATGGACATGATCAACATGTAGCCTTTTAAAAGTCGCCAACTTAACGGCACGGAAGTAGATACACCTGTCGGGCAACTCATTATGATTTTGTTTTACATACAATTCAGTAAGAAAAGATTTGCAAGGATGAGGTCCCGAGTTCGAGCTTAACTCGGCGAGGTAGCTTGATTGGCAAAAATAACTTGACACGGCGTTAGGGCAGGAAAATGAGCTTTTGTGGATGTCTTGCCAAGACATGTGGTTTTAGTAATAAATCAAGTCCAGTTCGTTTTTTTTTTAATTTGTCTGCAATGAGCATAAACATAATGTTAATATAAGTTACCCCACATAATGATCCCAGTTCATTCATAGTCCTTCTATACGCATTACGCATACAGATGAAGAATGGAAGTTAGGCTTATGTGAGATACGGAGATGAAATGAAAAGAGAAAATAAGACAGGTATAGCGATTCAGAAGAAAGGAGGCCTATAACCTCATTAGGAGAACTTTCCCCTAAGGCTATGAAAATTTTAAGAAATTTGCAATAGTAATAATTACATTTTTGTTTTATCGTGAGCCGAAAGCAATGGACAAAGCCAAGTTTAAAGTACGGATGTTTACTTAATTGTAGCATCATGCACCTTAAACAAATGGAATCGTTATCCGTTTTGAATACAGATAACGGGTTGAATTGATTTCGAAAATCATCTCACTGAATACAGTGTTTGATGTTCGGAACGTCGGCGTTAGCCACACATCAGGGCTCAGCAATTCGAAATTATTTTGGGCAGAGGTACACAATGTAAGCCTTTAGTCATTGCTTACAAAGGTATTTTCACCCCATAGCCAGTTACTTTCCCATTAGGGCAAGGAAGGTGGCCTCAGTACATGGCTAGGGAACAGTATTTTTTTGCGAAAATCTCCAAGATTTGGGGAATTTTAAATTTAGAGAATATAATGGCATATTGGAATGATACTCAGGGATAGTTACGGAAAGTAAGTAAGGTAAATTCAATAAAATTCAAACAGCATTATGTTCGGGATGCCTTGGTGCAAGTTGGCTTCTTCGAAGCAGCACAGGCAAAGGCTAGAACGGCTGTCAGACTATTATAATTGCGTAATTCACAAATGAAAAGAAAAGCCTAAGACTAGGAAAAAGTGAAAGGGCAAGTAAAACCCAAGCAGCGTTATGAATAAGGTACAAAGATAAGAATTTTCAAACCTGGGGATTTCGTGTGTATACACGACCCCACAGCAAGCACGGAAGCAGGGAAAAGTCGTATATAATGACGAAATAACTATATAAGCTAACTAGGAAAGACAAGGGCAAGGAATAAGTAGTTTACATGAATCAGTTAAGAATAAGCGAATAACAGGACCTGAGTTCAACACGGAAAATGTTCAGAAATCGAAAGACCTCCCAGGACACAAACATTCGTGTCATGATAAAGCGCGAGTTCGAGGCTTCGCCAAGATGAGGGATGATGATTCCTCCTACACGCCAATTGCTCAGGTAGGAAGCAATAAAGGGCATAGGCAGGGAAGTTCCCGACCAGGAACCACATAAGAGTCAAGTAGTGAAGAAAGGGTACCTCAAAGAAATATCAGAGAAATAATGTATACAAGTAAAGCATATAGAATTAATACGCGAAGATGCGAGCAGTAAGCAGTTAGAGTAGAATAAGGGAAATTATTCACAATGGAACTAGGACTCAAAGAAAATAGCGAGTGACAAATATCTAGGAGCGGTAGACAAAACTCCAGTTTTTTAGTGTACCGGATAGCATATTTTAAAGAAATTACAACGACGGTAAGATCGTAAAATACGTATTATTAGTAAAAAGGGAGAATAATATTTCGTTTGCGAGAAAGGAGAATACAGTACAGCAAAGTATGAACTATGAGAAGCGGAATTTGCTTAAGTTTTGAAGTATTTAACAATAATGATAATAATAGTAATATTTTAAACCCAGAGTTGTGCAAATTAAGTATGTTTACCCTTAAGGTCATTTTGAAAAACATGTTTCAAATAAATATTATATGTTTTATAATAAGCAAAATTTGTAAAATTTTAAAAATAATGTAAGAGCCATTTATTTTGTAAAGTCATTTTGATTATATACAATTTTATACGTATAAGGAATAAAGAAAATGTCATTGCTAGACCAACTGACGCAAAAAATTATTAAAAGAACGACTAAAACAAAGTTTTGTGGATGCGATAAATTACGGATTGATATGATCGTGTATATATTAAGTAAAAATAATTACAAGGGGCTAATGCAAAGATAAAAACGCTTACGCAACTATACACAAGATGGCTTGTATATGCGAGCACCATACTGCTTATCAAGCACGTGCCGAACACAAGAATAGCAGATAAATTCCAAACAAATTTCGCTTGCCTAAGCATGGTCTGACATTAACAGCAATGAACACTCTCTGAATATAACCGTAATCGGTGATTGAAAATGCAAGACAAACGTAAATAATTAGGATAGGGACTTTAAAGATTTATTACGCTTACATTAAGCGGGGGACGCAACAGTCTCTGGTAAATTGTTTTAAAGATTACCAGGTAAACTACCCTACAGACACGAGTAAAATGTTGTTTTAAAGAAGTACATATAGGTGAAAGTTTCCGTAAACAGGAAAGAATGCAGATGGTTCCATATTTACTCCTTACGTTCCCTTCCCTTATGTTCAAAGTATTGAAGTAATTAAGTAGTTTGGCAATGTCAAAGAAAGCAAGCAGCTGTTGGCTACCCTAAGTTATATATTGTAAACAGGGATAAATTCTCTTTTGTACTGATAAAAGTAACCCTGTAATATAATTTTTTTTGTTGTTGTTGTAAGTTTATATAAGCCAAGAGAACCCAGCAAAAAGTAAGCGAGTACTAATGCTTACCCATCCCCGTGGCGCCTTCTGGATATGCAGTGTGTTCGGGGCCACACAACTCAACATTGGGACACCAGACCACCGGGGCGCAGTTCTCGGACTCCAGGGGGAAGGACATCAGTAGCCCGGGAATTTGGAATATCAGCAATAACAGCTATGTCTATGGCAACTCGTTTACACTCTTGCCTCACTCTCTGGGAAGAAGCAAAATTGAGACATCATTTAGCACACCCCTTGTGATACCAGGAATAAACTCTTTAATTTTTACCAGTGAGCAAACATTGTTCCAGGAACCAGAAAAACTACGGTCTATAATAGAAGTCATTGCGCAGAGACATAAGGAGGGAGCCCCGCTGGCAGAAATACAGCGACGCCGAGATGCAGAAGATTTATTGAAGCATGACTGTATGCAAAGAAACCTGATCATTATCATAGCCGCAAATGGAGTAATGATAATTATAATCATAACTGTTTTTCAGAAGAAAATTGTCCTATGTCTAAGAAAGCGAATTCCGAAGGATGCAGAAGTACCCGTTCCAACGGAAAGACGTCTCGCTAACCAGGCGAATACGGAAACACCGACACCAGCAACGCCTCGGTACACAAGGAAAGCCGAAGATCCCACAGGAAGTCTATTCATCGTAAGATGAAGATGAACGCCAGAGAGTGCAGGAGAGGATGGTAAACGAGGAAGGCAGAAGAGGAGGATGGTAAACGAGGAAGGCAGAAGAGGAGGATAGTAAACGAGGAGGGCAGGAGAAGAGGAAGGTGAACGAGAAAAGATGAAGCAAGAGAAGAAGAACAAAATCAACTACGGGAAGAGGAAAGAGCAATACAAGACACAATGAAGCGATTATTTTTGAATTAAACAACACTGTATTCACTACATGTATTTTATTGTTATTTTTGGTATTGTATTTTTATTATTACGTTGTATTATTATTATTATTATTTCTTTTTCTTTCTTTCTTGTAAGAATATATTTCACAATAATTCTTCTCTGGTGAAGGGAGAGTGTGGTGCCCTGGCACCAACCCAGGACCCCGGAGTAAGCAATTCTATATTATCTTATGTCATAAGCACTTACAAACAAACACATAGACTGTTTGTTTGTGTGTTTAGCTAAGCAGCAATTCTCAAGGTGAAATTGCATGATTTCAAACAACTGGTGTGAGTATTTGTGATTAATTACATAACTGATGGAAACAATGTTAAACTCAATAGTTATGATTTATCCTCCCTTGAAGGCTAAATCATACTATATAATCTAAGCCTAATGGCACACACGGCAGAACTGCCAAGTCACAAGAAGGTTTGACATCGTAACTCCGGTGGTCTGGTAAATCTCAACGTGTGGCTCCAAATTACATCAACGCTCTGCTTACAATGGGTTATGTCCAACGATCGTGTAAGTAGCCTACAACTCTTTGCTTGTCTAACTGCATTGCCAAAGTATAAAGGATCAGTTCACAAATACTCATACCTAAATTTACATTATTCATTTATCTTTATTTATCCAACTAGTCAAGTTCTTATTTTTATGTTTTTTATAATAAAACCTTACACTATTGTGTCAAACATTCGTCTGCTTAATTTAGGATTACTGATGACCGCTCCTCACCCCGCTACCCAGTAATATCCTCAAATTAGGCACGACAATACATAGAAATTATTTAGGGTGGGTCAGAAACTCGCATTGCTTGATATCCCAACTAGAAGTGTTTATTTCAGGCCAGAGATACCAATACGACATTTTTTTTTAGAATTACTCAGACAAGAGTAATCTAAAGAGTAATGAATATGAATTTTAGCCGTTTTTAATCTAAAATTTCTCACAAACGTAATATTGCAAATATAGGCCTAACTTCGTTCAGTTTATTGATAACAAAAGCCATATATTTTCCCAGCTAAGCAAACACCAAGATCAACACCAAAGAAGTTCAAAACAACTTGTGCTCGGATAAAAAAGCTGTTAAAAGCAGTCTTTGACTTTGTGCCTATAACGAACTTTCAGACGAACTGTTTTGTGTAGAGTTATAGTTGACACGTTTATTAAAATTTTGAGAATTTCAATTATTTAGAAGCTTGCACAAGTTTTTTGTTGTTGTATACCCTCGTTTATTCATCTTAGCTCGTATATAAGTTAAGAGTGCGTATTAGGAAAAAGTGTTACTGAAGTTGATTCATATAGCCTGAAAGAGAACGCGATGGGGAGATTCCGACAACAGTGCGTTTAAATCACCGCCAATACAAACAAATATATACAAATACAAACACTCAGGACAAAGGTACACATGGAATTTTTGTGGGAAATAAAATTAAAACCCGACCCTACTGAGATTAATCCTCGGAACCAGTAACGCAGAAGCTGAGGGATTGATTTAAATCTGACACTGCAGGGAATCAAACACCGGAATTACTTTTGACTGGCTATGGGATTTAATTAAGATATGATTGTAGAGAGTCAAACACAAACCCATATAAACAAAAAAGCCATTGCCTGGAAAGAATGAACGTATAATCGGCACACATCTACGGAAGACAAAGTTTATTTGTGGGAATAAACTTCCTCCATGAAGATTAGTGTACTTAACAAGACGCTGAAATTTCCAGTTAGCTCATCTTGCTATGATTCAGATACGAATACACACGTCCATAACGTGGCGATGTAGGATGTTATGATTCGCCTTAAAGATAATCAGTTGGGTTTTTACCAGTGGGAGTGATTATAGTAAACTGGATCAAGCTTGCCTTATGCTCCTGGAAGCCGTACTTGTAGTAACTTACAATATAGGTCATGTTCATATGTTCATATGTATGCTATATGTATTCATAACTGTAGGAATAAAGAAAGTTGTTAAAGACATATTTTCAAAAGTAATGAAAATTTATGCATAATGTATTAATGAAATCAGTTGCGTAAAATATTTTAATTTTATTATTCTCCGTTCATGTTTACCACCTCATGTTTTACGAATGGTTTATTTAGCCATAATTCATTCCATTACCCAAAATAGTATAACTGGATGGAGGGGAGCTGCAAAAATTACCCTTGCTCCTTTACTTGTCTTCAAACACGCATAATAAAAATTTGTTTGTCAAATCCTCTCGACTATTCTTCCACATTATTTTCTGAATTTAACGTAGACTATTCAATATAGGCCTAGACCAAATAGGCTACACAGGTATTCTATTTGGGATAGTTTCATGAAAATAGTCACAAATGTTGATTAGAAGGCCGTGAATGTAGCTTGATAAGGAATCACTTTAGTTTATTAGCGGAACCTAAACATTTTAAAACTACTGAAGTTGAACATTGTTCAAGTTTCGGCACAAGGTCTTTCAAATCATTTATCCTGAATTGAGTGGGTTAAACAACAAACAATTTAAGTTCAAAATTAGGAAAATTATATAATTTCTTTCTCCATTATTGCTTTGCTTTTGTTATGATTACATTTTATGTATTAAATTTTAAAATAAAGATGTAATGTTTTAATTTTCCTCCCTTAATGTGCCTTAATATAGTCTATTACCGTATTATTAATATTCATGCATTTCCTTTATTGAAATTATAACTGTAAATTTTATTAATTCACAGTGTAGGGCTACTTTTATGTTTGTCATTCCACTTTCTGTAGGCTATTACAATTACAATTACAATTACAATTACAATTTATTGTTTCAAATTACACGAAAAATATACATAAAAAGTTGATACACCACCCGAAGAAGCAGAGCTTGTGTTCGGGGGTGGTTCAGTTCTATATATGAGAAAAACTTATACTAAATAATTACTTAAAACAATAAAAAATTTAGAGAAGTATGACAGAATATTATGTATAAAAGGTTAGAACATGTTCTTTTTACAATACAAAGGTACGAGGTAATACAATATTAATACATAACAATTTATTTGTTCAAATTTTAGTAAAAAAAAAACAAAAAAAAATTACTGCAAATATTACTGCAATTTAAAATAAATATTAAAATTAAAAATAAAAAAAAAAAATCATTAAATATTTAAAAAAATAGAAAAAATTAAAAATATTACTGCAAATATTTTAATGTTATCCATTATACATAGGTATTAACCGCTATCGAGCACAAGTTTTACTTTCTTGGTGGGGTTGGAATCTACACATTTAAACATTTTATATTGTAATTTGTTGTAAAAATATTTTTTATTGCTACACTAGTGCGAATTTGTCAGGCTAGCAAATTCCACCGTCACCTCTGACGTAGTCACAAGAAGCATTGTACTATAATACGGCGATTCTTGTCTTACATCCGGATTTCAGTATCATTATTATCATTGGTATTATTATTATCATTACTATTAGTATTACCAGTTAAGCGGAAGAGGGGAAGGCGAAATGACCTCCACCCATTTTTCGTGGAGTAAATGAAGAGAATGCACTGTGCTGAATAACTACAAACACAAAACACAGGAGTTGGAGTAAAGCGACAGTGTAGTAATTTTCTCATATGAGAGAGGTTGGGCATCGCTGCTATTATTATTATTGTTGATTCATTAAAGAATCTAGGGCTTTATGTCATTATGTGTGTATTACATATGTGTTTGAATACTTGCAGTAAAATATTAATATTGGTTCTAAAAAAACTATAACACCATGATTCATAACACTGCAATACTGTAACTGGTCAACTCTGTCCCATTACTTAATGATGAACTGTGAGCCTATAGAAAAAATAAACCGTAGGCCTACTTTGGTCAGTCTTTTGAGAAAGTGGATTGGGTAGATATTTTCCGCTCTAAAATAGGCCCTAAAGTAAACAAGTAAGTCTGTCTCTCTTACATAGATAGGAATAATGTGCTAGAGTGAGGTAGACTTTTCATTTTAGGGCCGGTTCTAAGTCTGACAATATCTACCATTCCACAGTCTCAAAAGACTTTGACCAAAGTATACATGCAAAACTCATTGTAGATCTTATTGCAATCAACTTACAATACCAGTCGAAGTTGTACTGATCACCTCCTGGAATCT
This sequence comes from Ectobius pallidus, assembly GCA_964059195.1. Taxonomy (NCBI): domain Eukaryota; kingdom Metazoa; phylum Arthropoda; class Insecta; order Blattodea; family Ectobiidae; genus Ectobius; species Ectobius pallidus. The sequence continues at coordinate 51,931,093 of CAXKWD010000006.1, read as the reverse complement.
TCTCTTTAATTCCTAGAGGTCGTCTGCCCACTACTCCCACAATACGATGATGAAATGAATACGATTTAACCTATAATAAAAATAGATGAATAAGGATAAATAAGGATGAGGATAAGAAGGTCAGTTTGAAATTTAACAGGTCTATGTAGGCCTACTTATTAATATAATTCTTATTTATCTGAGTTTTACCTCCCCCTTGTAGGTATGTTTATGCAGCCCATGCCGCCAGGGCCTTACACACACTTCTTTGACTATATAGGGACATGGAAAGCCTCCCCGGATGAGAGATCAACCCGACATACCAATCCCATAAACACACTCATTTCCGAACAAGGCAAGGATGGGATGAAGAATATAACAGAAAAACCCCGGAAAAATTCCCCTCTTAGGTAACTTTTCCCGACCAGAACTCCCTGCGTGAGAGGAGCAACGCATACCCTGCGCCACAGCGATGGAACTACTTATCAATACCACACATAAAATTGTACATATTGTCATATCTCCTTTTGCTCATATGCAGGTTGTTAGTGCTACAAGGGCTATACACCCAAGGCCGTACAATATGCAACTAATATTGCCAACTGGTAACATTAAGTGAACAGGAATTAGGGGCTTCCACAGCAAATATTGAAATAGAAGTTCAATAATGCCAATTTATTCAAAACTCAATAATGTCCCAAAAAGGGGGGGTGACTCTACAAACAGTGTGTTCAGAAAGTAAATAAAAAAAAACATCCTGTGAAGCAGGAATGGAAAAAAACCAGCAATACAATGTTTCAACGAAATAACTAAGCTGAAGGCTTTATCACAAGACAGTTAGGTTTGGCAAGCATCCCTCCGTGAATTGATCATAACGCAAGAAAAGGCAACCGAAATAAAGAAAAGCTGGTGGGTAGAACAAAACGAAAGCTAAGTTAAATAAACTAAAGCCCACCAGCGACAAAAACAATTAAAAAAACATACCTGCAAAATTATTTGTTTAGAAGATGAAACGAAGTTACATGATGAAAATTACTGATCACAAAGGCATCCACAAAACCTCACAGACAAGGCCTCCAGCTCCAAGGTAGACAGGAGCCTCCACGATGCAAGACGACGATCCCAACCAAGTCACTTGCATGAAGAGAGGAGAGCACTTGCTCGCACGGTGATCGGTAGTCAACTCCCTAATGTTCCGCGATCGGAACCAGAACACTCCGCCCGGGAAACGCCCCCTCAGTTAGTTCCAGCTACTGCATAAAGAGAGCGTTTTGCGGGCAAAGATAAAAGAAAAACAAAGCAAGAAGCCAGAAGGGCTAAATAAAGAACACACCCGGAAACAAACGGAAGGAGACTTGCGCAAACAAAAGATGGCAAAATGTGTACGTAACACAACAAGAAGTAACAAGATATAAACAGTAACATAATTTAGAAGAAACGCAATATTACGTAAGTAGAACAAATGTTAATAAAAGATGAAATAATTAAGAAAACACAGTGCCGGCAACAAGTGGCACAAGGTTATATAGACCTATAAGTGCCACACTCGCTGTGTTCAGTTATTGTATTTTTATCGTGAAGATGTTCCAGTGTTAAGTCCTTATGGACTTACATAAAACAAGTGTAAGTAGGTGCGAATTGAAAGTGATAAAAATAAAACGATAAAAGTATGACAATAGATACTTGCGATTGGTTGATGTTCCACATATTCCTATAAGTTATATGCTAAGTTACTAATTTCGTCACTGATTTATGACGTAAGTAGTCATTGGAAATCACAACACATTTCCCTTGTAGACATGAACGTTCACAGATGTGACTTTTGTTATTGTGGTGTTATCTAAGGCACGCCGGGCAATGGCTTGCTTAATTTAACTATCAGGTTTTACCATCCATGGGCGAAAATAGTCCTTTCATCTAAAAATACAAATAAAACCTGCATATATCGTATGAACCTGGAATGATTTATAAGGAATTGTGTTCTTTAAGACTTAACTGACAAAAAAAAGGGGCCAAACATACCTGAATATATTCGTGGTACATTATTTAAAAAGTAACATATGGGCATTATTGCCCGTGCTTGGTAATACTAGGGTTTGATATTAAGTATTATATTTGAATGGTACAATTAGGGTTTTAATGGTTACCATGCTTGCCAGCAGACACCAGACCATACATCCGTGGGTTCAAAACGGATTTCGTTGGCCTGTAAAGTTAGGCCTTTTTTTTTTGGCCCCGCCTTCCACCCCGGAGTACCTGAGCCATAGGCTATATCTCCGGTCCAACAGCCGATTTCGGATTTGTTCTAAGATCGTCGCGTCGCTTTCTCTTGATCATAGAAATATTTGATGAATTTACTTTGGATTTTTTTCCCGTTAAATTTTACTCTTATTCATTTGTCCGTTGTCGCGGGGGGGCGTGTCCCCGATCTGGTATTCACCTTATAGAGTGAGGGAAACCCCCCGAAAACCTCACTCAGATCGGTTGCTGCGAGGCTATCCCGAAGCTTCCGAGGCAAGTCTTGGGCAATCTGCCATACATCCGTCTTGCTCGGTAAGGCCCCAGGGGATCTGAGCATTCCCCCGAGGTGGATTCGTCTCAAATTCGGTGTGCTGCGAAGTAGCCAGGTCCCGAATAGAACTGGGATGTTGAGAAATCAGGAACGATCCATTTTTGACTGAGTCGTCTGCGGACGGTAGGGAAATAGTCCTTTGTTAGAAGGCCCTTTTGAGCATCTTTCCAGCGTCGTTCCCACGCATGTACAGTTGCGCTTCTAAGCTGCTTCATTAGTTCTAAACGGTTATACCTTTCGGAAATGTCTTGATTTAGTTCCCACTCTTCAATTCGAGTAGGGAGGTGTTTTCGAATTTTGTAAGCATTTACTTTTTCCTCTAAGAGCAAATCTACTGGGATTTCTCCGGCAATAACCGGTAGCGCATCATTTGATGTAGTCGAATATGCTCTGGTGGCTCTAAGTAGAGCTTGTCTCTGTGCCGTGATCAACTTACGTTTATGGCGTGAATTTATGTATGGAGCCCATCCGTGGGCAGCATATGTAATTAGTGCCACGAATACTGCCGAGTATAGCCTTTTATAGTTCGTATATTTGTAGCCCCATGTTTGGCCTGGTAGCCTACCTAACGCATGGAAAAGGTTTACCGTTGTAATGCATATTTTTTCTACTTGCCTATCCATCTTGTTGCCGGCTTGGAGTTCTACGCCTAGATAGCGCAGGGACACTGCGCTATGAATTCGGGTTCCCAGCGCAAATATTCTGGGAGGTCTTCCTGGGTGTAATTTCCCTTTCAGGAGCAAGCATTTCGTTTTTCCTGGTGATAGTTTTAATTTGGCCTTGTTGCACCAATTGGTGAACGATAACATGGCGGAATTTCCTTTCTCCTCTATTGAGGCTCTACTATCTGCTTCGATAAGGAGGACCATATCATCTGCAAAAGCTACTGGCTTAGCCTCCTGGCTTTCTTCCATTATTCCTATAGCTTCATCAAATACTAGTTCCAAAGTTTAGGACCCAGTACTGAGCCTTGTGGGCAGCCCTTAGTGATTTGTTTCGTTCGAGTATGATAACTGTTTTTAATCGTAACTTCCCTGTCTCTAAAATAATCTTTGATAATTCCATATATATCCGCAGGGCATCCAATCCCTCGCAGTCTATTTAGGACTTGGGGCCACCATACATTGTCGAAAGCCCCCTCAATATCAATAAATATTCCTGCCACGTATTTCGCTTGGGACTTCCTAATGATGCCTTGTAGTTTTGTGATTGCATCCTCCGTGCTCCTTTCGGGCCTAAAACCAAATTGGGTATCGGAGTACGATGCTTCGAGTAGGTTTTCGATCCTAGAGAGAATGAGCCTCTCCAAGATCTTCCCTAGTACCGGGAGCAAGCAGATCGGTCTGTAGGATTTCGGTAAATTCGGGTCTTTATCGTATGACTTTAGAATGGGATAGAGCTGTCCTATTTTCCATGATTTTGGGAACATACGTAGCCGAACGCATGCGTTATATATTTCCAGTAGGTGGGAGTGCAACACTGCACCACCCTTAGTTATTAGTTCCGGATTAATCTCATCTAGTCCTGGGGCTTTCTTTGTCTTTGTGGAGTCAATTGCTATCTGTAAGTCCACGTTATCAAATGGTTGGATATATTCTCCGTCCTCTATGGTTTCTTGACTAAGTCTACGGATTTGCCTTTGTTCAGCTGTCTCTTTCTGTAGGTCGTCATCTGGCACAAGCGTCGTAAGTAATGTATCGGCTATTTCGTCCCATGTTTCTGCTTGACTCCCGTCCGATCTTTTGAGACTACTGGTTACAGTCATGTTTCTAATTTTGCTTGCTTTTATGCGATAAGCCACTCCCCAGGTGTTGGTCATGCTTTGCTCTGATACAAAGTCATGCCAGCTGTCTTTCTTGACTTCGTGTACTGCACGGGTATATCGTTCTCTGTGTTGTCGATATGTTGCGTAGTCTCTTTGTCTTTCCTCTCCGTCCGTTCTTTGGAACGCTCGCCTATGGGCGTACGTTTCCCGTTTGAGCTGTGTTAGTTGAGGCGTCCACCACCTCACAGTGGTTCTTTTTGGGAGCGTTTTCTGTATTGACCGTCTTTCTTATAGCCTTGCTGATATCTCTAATTCTAGTCGCCACGTCTGTTTTTGTAACCAGTGGCTCATTGTTCGGAAGTTGTTCCACGAGTCGTGTCTGATAGTTGTTCCAGTCTACGTTTCTAAACGAGTATCGTCTATATAATTTTGTTTCTGTCTGTCTTGTTGTTCTTATTAGTATTTGTACGATTCGGTGAGAACTTGAGGTCACGTTTAGTAATTGCCATGACTGAATTTGTGGGACCAACCCCGGTGTGGTTGCTGTAATGTCTATATACGATATTCTTCTGATCGTTGACGAGCTGAGCTCATATGTAGGACCCTGATTTTCCTCATTGAGAACGTGCCAGCCTAGGTCAAGTATTAAATTTTCTGTAAGGATATCACCCCTCTCGGCAGGACGCGGGCCCCAAATGAGAGATTTCGCGTTAACGTCTGCCGAGAGAAGGATATGACCATCTACTGTATCTGCTATGCGGCGTATTGATGCTATGTATTCATCAGGAGGTTGGCTATATTGGAAGTACGCTGAAACTAAGTGATATTGTCCAATAGTGGTCGTTACTGTTGTGCATACTACATGGGATGTACTAAGATGGGTTTGCTTTATTACTTAAATTTCTGGGTTTACTATTACTATTGCTGCTGCAGGTTCTTCGCCCTGTGCAGTTCCCACTATGATTCTATCTTTTTTGCCATATCCAACCACTTTCCCGTTGTACGTGTATGGTTCTTGTATCAAAAGGACATCTATTTTTTCCATGTTTGCCTGATATCTAAGTTCGTCAGCAACCAACCGTGATCGGTCCGCATTTATCTGCCATAGCTTAATAGATGGGGCGTTATGTCCCATAATCTATTCGGTCACGCAGTCTTTTCTCCGCGAATACCTTTGTGGAGCATTCGAGACTGGAGGCCTCGTGACCCGAGTCTACTTTATTTTGTGCCCATATTGCGCATTTTGGCGGCTTGTTCTTGTTTTGACATTCTTTTACTCGATGTCCTTGTTGAGCACAGTACGAGCATGTGTCACACTCCTGTTTACAGTGCCTTGCCGTGTGGTTAAGTCCCTGGCATTTATAACATCTGGTTACGACCAAATGGTCATAAACTCTACAAGTGTTATATCCAATAAATATTCGCCCTTTGTCCAGCATTGTTTTACGGAGGGCTGGGCTGACCTCGCAAACCCAATGGTCACTGTCGGGCAGCCGTCTACCCAATTTGAACTTTAAGTCAATGGATTTCCAGTTTTCATCGTCATCCTCAGCGTTTTGTTTGACGACGGTCTTGATGACGCTCTGATTGTCGAGATTCCTTGGGACGTTCATAATTATGACCCGTGGTTTTAACTTTGTCGTCTTTTGTGCTCTAAATCCTTTCTTTTGCAAGGCTCTGGACTCTATAATCTTTTGTGCTTGATCTTCTGTGGTGGACAGTTGTGGTGGATAGACGTATACTCTGTACGCTCCGTCGTGTATAACCTCATCCAAGATGTCGCATGGGGACGGACAGACAGCAAGTGAGATCTTAACGAATGAATTGAATAAGTTGAGCAAGAAGACTATAGTGGAAATTTTGGTAACAAGAAACATTACTACAGATGTGAGTACTATAGTGAATAATTATTTTAGTGAGATATTTGGTTTATCCACGACTGGGACAAAAGACTCTGAAAGTAACTGTATTATGACACATCAGTCCATGTCTTCATTACAACGTGAAGTGGAATTGGTAAACAAGCTTAACCATCAGATGGAAAATCGGTTGAAAGACCAAGAACTAATTATAGATCTGCTGTTACCTAAACAAAGCATGTATGGACCTACTAAAAGTGGAAAACATGGAAATGATAGTCAAGTTCTGGTTGAGGAAAAGGCAATTACGCAGCCTAAAAATACTGAAATTGAACGTGGTATTAGGAAAGAGAATGAACAATTGTCTAGCTCCGTTCGTGGTGTGGGTGGAAAAGTGACTTATAGTGATATTGCTAAGAAAGGCGTTGCTAAGAGTGATAAAAAATTAATCTTTGGTCAATGTACAAATACAAAATTGAAAGCTGTGTCAAACTCTTATCGCTCGAGAGCCATATTTTTAACACGATTGGAACCTAATGTGACTTCGTCTCACATCTGTTCTCATATTAAGAACATGAATATGAAAGCTATTAAGGTGTCTAAATTGAAAACAAAACATCAGTCTTATGCCTAATTTCATATTGAAATGGAGGAACAGTTTTTTTTATGATTTCTTAAAAGAAGACATGTGGCCAATAGAGTGCATGGTATCAGAATTTTTCGGTCGATTGAGACCTGAACAAATTCTCACTGAACCTGATACAGTGTGACTAAATTTAGACGGAAATCATTCACTTTTGTACACTACTGAATGTTTATTGACATTTTTCTTCTTAAACATTCAGTCAATTAGAAAAAAGCTCTATGAATTATCACATTATCTTGAAAACATTAATTGTGATATATTCTGTGTAAATGAACATTGGCTCTGCGATGCTGAAAAGCATTTTTATGTTCCAGAAGGATATGATCTAGCAAGCAGTTATTGTAGAACTAAGGGGTATGGTGGTGCAGCAATTTATGTTAAGCAAGATTTAGGACTACAGTACAAAGTACTAGATGTAAGAAGATTTTGTGATGAAAAGAACATTGAACTTTCAGCGATTAAGTTTCTTACAATTCAAGTAATTGTTATATGTTTATACAGAGTGCCCGGTTCGGATTTTGAAATGTTTACGAATAAGATGGAGACTTTTATGAATTTTGTATCAATGCTTCAGTTCTCAACTATCTTTATATTTGGTGATTTTAATATTGACCCAAGGTGTACCGATTTTAAAACAATGGCATTTCTTAATATATTGAGATCTTACAATTTTTATTGTCTTAATGAAAATCCTACCAGGTTAGATGCATGCCTGGATAATATTTTAACAAACTCAACAGCTAATATTTTAAGTCTAGATGTCTTAGAACCTCATTTATCAGACCATAAAGGTCTACAATTAAAATTAATACTAAGATCTAAAATTTATGTTACTCCAATGACTACAGTCACTAGAAAGATGAATGAAAATAACATACGTGATTTAAGAAATAATTTAGCTAATTTAGATTGGAACCTTTGGGTTTACGATCATTCTGTTTCAGCAGAACGTTTATTTAAATGTTTTATAGATATTTTAACTGAATATGTCAATTACAGTTGTCCAACGATAATTAAAACTACTAAAACAAGTAAAATATATAGGCCTACTACAAAATGGTACACTCCTGAATTAGCACAATTGCGGAAATTACTTGTACTGTATCATGACCTGTCAAAAACTAAAGTCGAGTATAAAGAGGGTTATGCTAAACTAAAACATTTGTATAGATCACAAATTCTGGCTGCCAAAAGAAAAGCAAATGATGACTATATTTTAAAGTCCAATAATCCATGTAAAGCAGCTTGGAAAGTAATTAATTCAGAAACTAAACTAGAATCAAATAAAATCTCTTTGGAGGACACATCCATTACAGCTGAAAATTTAACCATTATTTTATTAATGTAACTAAGCTAATTAGGCAAGATAACAATGATGTAGTTGATATAAATAAGGTAAAGGAGCTGTTGACTCTAAGTAGTAAGCCTAACCTTGAAAATACAGTGTTCAAGTGGAAACTGGTTACTGCTGAAGACATTATAAACGTAATAAATAAATTAACGAATTCTAAATCAGAAGATTACTATGGACTCTCCAACTATCTATTGAAACGAATTATTGATTTAATAATTAATCCTATGCTTTATTTAATTAATTTGATCTTACAAGAGGGTACCTATCCTAATTGTCTAAAAGTTACAGTAACTGTACCTATTTATAAAAAGGGCGATAACTCTAATCTATGTAATTACAGACCCATCTCATTGGTGCCTGTTATATCAAAAATAATAGAAAATATTATTATGCAACAAATGAAAGCTTACTTTGAGCATCATAATTTGCTAACAGAATCACAGTATGGATTCAGAAAAGGACAAAGTACAGTCAAGGCTGTTCAAGAAATAGTTTCTTGCATAATTGATGGTTACGAAAAAAGAATCTGTACTGGCGCATTATTATTAGACTTGACCAAAGCCTTTGACACCGTGTTGCATGAAATACTTATTGAAAAACTTAAGCATTATGGTATTTGTGATAAGGAACTTTGGCTTATGAAATCTTACCTCACCAATAGGCTACAATGTGTTAAATTCAAATCAGAAGTGTCCAAACTTTAAGAAGTCCTTAGTGGTGTACCACAAGGATCAGTTTTGGGTCCTTTTTTATTTATAATTTATGTTAATGACTTGCCTAGCTTTGTGCCTTACAAATGTATTTTATATGCGGACGACACGACTATTTTAACAACAAATAGTAACTCTGGCATGATTGAGCAGTTGAATAAGGATGTTTTAACAAGATCTGAACTATGGTTTGAAGTTAACAAATTAACTATTAACAAAGATAAAACTGAGGAAATTGTTTTTAGTTTGAATAATAATGATGGCAATAATGACAAATATGTAAACCTGTTGGGAATTAATTTGGATAGAAGGTTAAATTGGGACACTCATACAGAAGCTGTCTGTGTAAAATTATCGAGGGTTACCTATTTAATAAGGAAATTAAAATTATACACCAATATTGACCTGGTCATTAAGGCATACTATGCCTTCTTTCATACTCACTTGCAATATGGTATATTGCTATGGGGAAATTCTGCTGGTGCCAGAAAAGTTTTTCTCTGGCAAAAAAAAGATCATAAGAGTAATAAAGGGCATCAAAAATACTGAATCTTGCAAACCCCATTTTATTGAAATGAACATTATGACCTTGACTAGTCTTTACATATTACATGTGCTACAGTTTGTCAAAGATAATTATGATGATTTTAATATTAGTTCAGATAAACATAAATACGAAACAAGAAATAAAAACAATTTAGTCCCTAATTTTACAAGATTGAATAAAAGTCAGAATAGTTTTAAGCATGTTGGAATTAAACTTTTTAATAAACTCCCACTAAATGCTAGAAATGTTAATTCTAAAAGATTTAAAACAGTAATTAAGCAATGGCTAAAAAGCAAGGCATTTTACACTATACAGGAGTTCGATGAGACAAATCTGGATGATCTGGTGTTTTAATAGTTTTAGAATTTTTACACTGATGATGTCTATTACTTTGTATAAGTTTAATGACAGATAAATAAATATTATTATTATTATTATTATTATTATTATTATTATTATTATTATTATTATTATTACTTGCCCACTCTTGGTCTTACGGAGGCTTACTGCCTTCCAGTCTTCTTCGACCATTTCAATATTGTCATATAACGCGTTCTTTACACCGTCTGCCGTGTCATCTTTCTGATTCGGCCTATCAATGATGACCGTGTGCTTTGTTTTTGTCGCTGTCGGCTTCGAATCGTTTTTCGGAAACGGCGCTGGAGTCGGTCTTCCGACGACGTTTGCATAAGGTATTCTGTTTTGGACTAGCTGAAGGGGAGGTTTAGTTGAAAAGTTGAACAGTGCATTTGCCGCGGAGAGTGCTACGTTCTCTGCCTGAACTTTTTGGTGGAGGGCCATGGTCCTCCCAAGGCCTTTATAGAGCGACTGTCTTCTGGATTTACTATTGATGTCTCTAGCAATGATACCAGACATCTCTATTACCAATGAAATCATGTCACGCTCGTCTCCTTCTTCTGGTTGGAGATCAGGGGGGTGACTGTTTGATCTACTATGCTCGTGTGCATTTGCGATTCATCATTGGGAGTTACCGAATTTTCTTTAGCCCTGTTGGGCGATTTAATATCCGTTTCGGCACCGGATGAAGAGTCTGAGTCTTCACTGAAAGACGAGCGAGGTAATGAGACGGAATTAATATCCGTCTCCCTAATTTCTTCCTCCCTGGAATGGGTGCTCTCTTGTTTTCGTTATGTGCTGCCATCTGCCCTTTTTTTGGTGGTGGTGCGCGAAGCCGCTTGGCTCCCGAGTCAGTACCTTGGGAGCGTTTGCTTTGTGTAGATTGAGTTTTCCGATCTTCGGTAGTTGGTAGCAGAAATCTTGGGGAGAGAGGAGGTTGGATGCCCTGCATCCCCTTTCTCCTTATGCTATTCTCTTTGTTCATCTTTTTGGGATAGGAGACGTTTTGTGTAATCATAGTTTGCGTTTGGTGTGAGACCGCGTTCTTCTGTGTATTACTGTGTTAACTTTTTCCATTTCATGGCTACGATGTTCCTCTAAGTGGAAGTGTCTTATTTTCAAGTAGATTTTGAGTATGTTAATAATTATGTTTTTTTGTTTCTCTTTGGCAGATGCTTTAGTAAATTCTGTGGCAAAAAATAAATCAAGGTTTTGTAAATAAAGTTGGCGGATGGATCGGTACTTGCTCTCACTGTCGGATTTCTTAGCTCCAATTACTATCAAGGTACTCAAAGTTGTGAGGCCCCCCTCATTAAGACTAACAAACTATTTATATACTGAGGCCTCAGTTCATAAAGAATTCTTTAAACGACACTAAATATACAACGCGCAAGCTTCAATATTATAAAAAGGAATATAACTCTTTGTCGAAGTATTGGCTACTACCCTTCTTCGCAAAAAAGAAGATAATAAGAAATATACTAGAAACAAGTCTAAATTCTACAAAGGGATATTAATCAATTGAGAAATTGCTACATTCTACTTATTGTAAAAAAAAATCTGAACATTTAAATACCAAGAAAGTGACCCATTATGAATATTGCAATCCCCTCTCTTCAAGAGAAATTTCAGTATTGAAATTAAGAATTTAAAAAGGAAGAAAGACTTTATCATTAAAGACAGTTAACATTTTCTTCGACAATAATTATCTGTGACTCGAAACAAGATCGCCGGAGTGTTAATATTTCTCCTCTTATATATATTCACTCCAGAGCTAATCGTTACTACACTCTGTTTCATGTCTGCCTACGGCTTCTACTTGTGGATGGGGGCCATGGACCCCGTCCCTGCTTCTGATCTGGGTGCTGAGATGTGCTCCTGCTGGGACTGTTTTGGGGTATCTGGATCCATACCCCTGGGCAGCTTTGTGTACTTGGCTCATGGGGAAGGCCTCCCTGACTTGTTTTGCCACTAGACTCTGGTGTTCGGAGCCTCGTAGTCTTCATATTCTCCAGCAGTCTTCGATCTTCGAGCTACATTTGCCATTCTACAGTGCCCCCCCCATTACTTATTACTCCTCTTCATATGCTGCTATGTCACTCTGTTCAGCCATAGATGGACCTTGGCTGTGATCTTTTCTACGAGCATCGCTTCTATGCCTCATTGGACATGTGGGCATTGGCGTAACCATGTATGTATGGTGATCTGTTTAGCTAAGATGGTGACCTACCATTGAAGGTGAAAAATAATAGTGTTATTTTGTCTAAAGCAAGATATAGTGCTTCTATAGAAATGAGAGAGTGTGTGTTTCTCTCATTATGTTTCAGCAGAGTGTTCTATCTCTTGTTCCATTCTATGACAAGCTCAGAATGGGTTCAGCTCATTTAAAAGTAACAATTAATTAAAATGTAATTAAAGGTAAAAAAAAATAAGAGGCTATATTCATATAACCTCAAGCATGAACATTACGAACTGAAATTTTTATGGACTAATTTAAAGATGGACTAAATTAAAGAAGACTTTATACGTAAGAGGACATTCAAAATTGAAATGCCTGATTTAATAATGCGTAAATGAATAGATGCGTTTGATGTTTTATTTCAGGGACTTATCCTGTACAACATGTGTCTATTTATCTATACTTCAAGAACATACCTTATATGAACTGATAGCGTCAAGATATGGACATTATAATTAACATTCTTTATTTTATTAATTCTATACTAATTATGTTTATTCTATAAGTTGTTCTAAGTGTCTAGTATAAGTCAGGTTACTATATGGTGTTGTACATGCTACTAGAATAACAGTGTTCAACTTATGTTTTTCTGGATAACGTTAGCCTATCATTTTGAGGTTTCATGTCTTGGACTTTGAAATTGTTTGGGGTATTTCACCCTGCTTTCTAGCTTCTACATTTTGCCCCAGCCAGAGAGGAGGCTGAGACGGAATTAATATCCGTCTCCCTAATTTCTTCCTCCCTGGAATGGGTGCTCTCTTGTTTTCGTTATGTGCTGCCGTCTGCCCTGTTTTTGGTGGTGGTGCGCGAAGCCGCTTGGCTCCCGAGTCAGTACCTTGGGAGCGTTTGCTTTGTGTAGATTGAGTTTTCCGATCTTCGGCAGTTGAGGGTAAGTGCTGATCCGTCCGCTATTCTTAAATATTTGTTGTAGCCGGAATGGCTAAGTTAAATTGTAATGTAGGAAGTGTTCTCCCTTTAAAAGCTGCCAATGAAGCCTCAAAATGAATAAGGAATATAACATCTTTGTGTAGCCATGCGTAGCCATGAAATGTTACGTTACTATTTTATTACGTATTTCTAGAATCACTTCATGTTCTCCAGACCTAATGTCTGTTTAAACGTGCTCTGGGCTTACATTTGTAAAAGCATTGTTCTCCCCTGAAAAATATTCAGCGACCTGCTTAAATTAAAAAAATTTAATACAGTTTTCCGGCCGCCATATTGTGCTCCCCCAATCATGTGATCTTAACCCGTTTGGCACATGGTAAATTTCTTGCTATATGGAACCTGGTCTACTACGCGATTTGAGGTTGTCTTGAAATGATAATATGTGTGGGGGCAGTTAAAATTATAATGTGCGCTAGGCTCTCCCTTATATATACATATTATGGATTGTTCTATTTGGTATGCGGAAGTAAGATGTTAATCTTTTCGATAAGTAGCCATAGTCTAATGGTCGTGTTCTAAAGTTCCCATGTTCCCCCTTTCATGTAATAATTATGGCTGTTTGATCTACCGTCATCTCTTGCAGCAATTAGCTTATTGTCCATAATTCATTAAAGGAATTATTATTATACTTATTCGACCTCTATTAAGGCTTATTATATTACAGTCAGCATTCGTTGATCTGCTACACGTACTTTTCCTGAATTATGATAAAGTTTCAGTCTGCCCTTACTGTAAGTTCTGTGGCATACATTACATAAACTTAGTATTTACTTATTCATTCTCAAGCCCTCTGATTCTATTAAATATAGCCAAAGGTTAATCATTATATTTGGTCAACTATAATATTGAACTCCATTTCCTACCTAACTTGACTTTCAGTACACTTAAATTGAAATGCATTTTTCTATTGATTATAAGGATTGTAAAAACATTTTCTGACTTAGATTATTTTTATTTTGACTCAGTTAAATACCCTGTATATGATATTTGATATACTCTAGTTTTCAAAATACTGGTATTCGAGTCATTATTATTAATGATTGTAATTGGTGCGAATTATTCCCCACCTTGTAGTAAGTTCATATAAGTATAGCTAAACACTGAACTCCGTATTGTATTTAACCTAACCTTCAAAATACTTAGATTGAAAAGTATTTTTCTATTGATTCTAAGAATTGTAAAAACATTCTCCCACTAGATTATTTTTATTTTGACTCAGTTAAATATCCTGTATATGAAAGCATTCCTCTATTAATTACAGCAATTGTAAAAACATTCTCCGACATATATTATTTTATTTTGACTCAGTTTTATATTCTGTATATGATATTTGATATACTCCAGTTTTCAAGTTACTCATATTCAAGTCATTATTATTAATGGCAAATTAATAATTGTATTTGGTTAAAATATTCTCCGCGTTATAGCAAGTTTACATAAGTATAGTTAAGCACTGAATTTCGTATTGAACCTAACCTGAAAAACATATTCTATATTTTTCTCTTCTTGAGTTCTTCTATTCTTTTCTTTGAGTTTTTTACCTTTCTTAGAACTTTAAAGTTTAATTCTGTTTCGTCAGAGATTTCAGATAGCTTCTTAAGTAATTATCTTAAATGGAGGGTCGTCCCTTTGGTTTTTGACATTCAATATAGTGATTTCTCTTATCTGTACTCGACCTCTATATTTCAGTCGATTGTTATGATTAATATTAATCTTGGAGTAGGACTTACCCATTATTGAATCAGTGTAAGATCCTTTACTGATAAAGTTAAAATATTCAAGTTATTTGATGAATACCAGTGTATTGAAAAAATTTATTGTGGAGTTCTATGCATTATTAGCTTGCATAACTATTTTCCTGACAATTAAGCTGCATTGGGCTTTGGAAGCAATATTTGCCCAGGTATTTACCTTGTTGTTGTAGCCATCGCTTTCCATTTGGGGTTGCTTTATTCTGAAGTTTGAGTATTTCCTAGAAGTTAATTGTATACTGATTGCCATTCTGTTATTATGGTATTAATTATTGCAAATCAGTTTGGGTCTTCTCTTGTTTGTTTTATGATCTAAATATTTTGTATGCCAAAGAAATAGTTTAATTTTATAGGTAGTGCAACGCTGATTTAAATTGGTTGAGTATATTTAAGATAAATTTTAGGTTAGTAGTAGTGATAATTAAGTTTTATATCTACAATAAAATCTCAAAACCTAAATCACTATCAGGAATATTAATCAAGACTGGATGAACACTTTATAAAGGAAGCATGAGGAAAATATGCCCTTGAGGAGTAGATCTAACCATTCCAGTGCACCAATATAAGGGAGGTAATAACAATACAAATTAAACCCTACAGAAAGAAGTTTCTTTAAATAATTGGATTTAATCAACAACAATCGAACAAGAGAATACTCAACAATACAATGTTTCATAACTTGGTTAAACACCACTGTAACTATAAATAAATGGTGCAAAAATATGTTGCACAAACTTTCTCGCAAATACGTGTTAAAGGCTAGCACAGAAAAAAGTAAATTATAGGGACAATTAAATTTTATTTATTACATTTTCATAAAACTAAGAAGTATCTAGAACGGAAACCATCAGAGTCGATCTTCATGTTTAATGCTTTTACCGTGAAATAATAATAATAATGAATGACAGTAAAACTGCATATTATTAGTACTACTAGTACTACTACGGGAAAATTCAAATATAAGTCGCACCTTGGGATAAATCGGCCCCACCCAACCCACCCACCAATGCAGTTTCTTTTATGCCACGATCTAGCGAATTCGTCTCTCCTCGTATTATGAAGAAACTCGTGATTGGACGTTGGAGGTGTGACGTCATACCACTAGACGAGAGGTGACAGGCTGACAAACTTCGCGGGAGATATAATATGCCACATTTTCGAAACCTACAAACAGTGTATCGTACATTATTCGAAAATGCAAGGGCGCTTCGCTACGGCTGCCGCCTCCGCTTCGCGCACTTAACTATGTGGTTAGTGTTATGCATTATTTAGCTATATGTAGAGGTGAATACAAGGCACTTGCGACAATATATAAGGATAGTGGGTGCAAGGCACTTGCAGCAATAAATAAGGACAGTTGGTCACTCTGCTTCGCTCAGAAATAAAATACATCACACAGTCCATGCAAATGTGAATATCGAATGGGCGGAGCTTAAGGGGCGACTTATAATTGAATTTCGCCACAACTACTACTACTACTACTTAGGTTATATTGCACGCAACTGCATGTAGGTTATATCACGTGTTTAGTATGGTTGCGTGAACCATTAGTCTATAGTAGCAACTCATTCGTGTCATCTGATTCTATTGTTTAGTGATGTCTTCTCTTGTGATATTCAGTTTAAACTATTATAATATCCAGTGACGTAGCGGCGATGAGTTATGGAAAGTAAGCATGTCCTACAAACCCGGCGTTTGCCTTTGCGCATGAGGAAACTATGAAAAACCCAAGTCAATTTGGGCGGCCACAAGGTTTGATTTGAACTCAGGACCTCTTCCCTGTTAGCCCATATCACCTCGCTGTAGGCTAATTGGTTTTGGTGTGTTCATTGCGACTGAGCTAAACTGGTTGCATTTCACAACAATAAGTGCAATTTAGGCCTATAGTTTTCTTGTTACTAGGGGCAACAAAATGTCATTCATATTTTAATTGACATGTATGTTCTGAAATTCGCATTTAACCCGTACTTATTTCGTTTTTATCTTGATATCTATTAAACGTATAAAGAAATGTGTTAAACAAAAAATGTTCATTTTAATTTTCTCTACAACTTTACAGTGGTAGGTTTTTGTGTGTCGCCTACTGTAATGGATATAATCTAGAAAAATTGAAAATGGATACGAGTAAAGTACCCCTTAAGTCATTTTTGCATAAATACAGATATAGCCATTTTATTAGTCATAGATAAGAGTTTCCAATTTTAATTTTTTATTAAAATCGTTAGAGCCATTTTTTCAAAAATCAAAATTTTTAAAAAAGTTTTCATGAAAAGTCCCCTTAATATTTCAGTTGTAAAACTAAATTTCTGGGCGGCTCGACAACATTTCGAAAAAGTCATTAATTCAAAAAATGAAGTAAATACAATGAACCGTTTACCCGCTGTGCTTGTCCACAGACAGACGGACAGACAGACAGACAGACAGACGGACAGACGTCTAACCAAAAACACGTTTTTCGGTTTCTAGGCATCGTGAAACATGCTTTCCCGGTGTTAACTCGATTTCGATTTTTTGTCACGATCACAATACTTTCTCTATACTACGTATAAGCGAGAAAGTAAAATGAGTCATTCAACTCAAGCCAAATTTAAGTGCATAGGCTTACATATATACTTCATATTATATATATTATATTTCCTATTGTTAAATATAACTATATCTTGTACATCCATATACAATAAACATTATCCAAATTCCTCTGATTTATTTATTAAAAATTCCAGCAGAGAATCCTATCCTAGCATGAATGCCATAAGTAAATTTTAAGTTGAAACCCTATACGGTGAGCCGGAAGAAAACTAGTAAGGCCAATTACCAATTTGACAATTAGAAAACTTGGTAAATAAACTTTTCCCCAGATTTGATTAGCACTGATAAATAAATCTATCATGAATTGAAGAAATTTCAAAACTTGAGTTTGAAAAATATGTATTTAAGATTCAGTAATCCAATTACCAATTTTGAAAATTGGAAACCTTGGTATATGAATTTTTCCCAAACTTGATTAGCACTGATAAATAAATCTATCATGAATTGAACTAATTTCAAAACTTGAATTTGAAAAATATGTATTTAACATTCAATAATCCAATTACCAATTTTGAAAATTAAAAACCTTGGTATATAAACTTTTCCCAATTTTGATTAGCACTGATAAATAATCTATCATGAAATGAACTAATTTAAAAACTTGAATTTGAAAAATATGTATTTAACATTCAATAATCCAATTACCAATTCTGAAAATTAAAAACCTTGGTATAAACTTTTCCCAATTTTGATTAGCACTGATAAATAAATCTATCATGAAATGAACTAATTTCAAAATTTGAATTTAGATAATATGTACCAGACATTCAGTAATTGCATCACTAAGTCAATTGCCAATTTTGACAATAGAACATAAGTCACCAGTTACTATGTATAATTTGCCTAGATGGAAAACTTCCCATACAAGAGTATCAGAATTAAAGTAAATATGTCTCAACATTTGTAGTATACCAAAGCAAATTATACATCAAAAGCTAGAATGAACAAGGTGCTTAAATAGAACAGAATCTAAATTTTAATTACTAAATTCCAAAGTCTTTTTTTTTTTTTTTTGAAAGGGGGGAAATTTAGCCAGTGTTATGTAAAAGTAGCTAAGGGCCTATTACCAATATGAATAATTGTTAAATGAATTATGAAAATCTGGATAAATATGAAAAAGGCAGATTAATAATGATTATGGACAATTTGTATAATTATACACAATTTGAACATTACCCGAAAATTAATGTAAATTCAACTCCAGGCATTAACATCTATATTCTTTTTTTCTGAATTTGCACCTGCTCCAATATCAAGATAACTGATTCCAGCACGGTAGAAAAATTCTAAATCCATAAGAACGTGCACTTTGAAAATCTATATAATTTGCATACGGGAGATTTGCCAAAACTAGGCCAACTAACTGGACTTAATAATTCTTCAAGAGAACCGAACTTCAATATTATACAATAAAGAGGGCGACGGAAATATCCATCATCAAATTAGCATATCTGGTAACAAAAACTTTACTCTATCAAAGGCAGGGAGAACTACTACTGTAATGTGAAGATATTCAACTTCACACACAAGGCATATCAGCAACCGGGAGATATATCTGGGACGATAAAGGCAATCAAAACCTAAATCATATAATAGACTTATTATCCTGAAAATAAGAATATAGGAAAAATCCCTAGTCTTAATACAATTAAGAAAATTTAGATAAGGCCGTTAGGAAATATTAACCTGAGGTAGATGTGACGTCAGAGATCAGCTCATGCCACACGCAACCGGTTTCATCGAGCGAATATGACGTCATCATGCAGCAACCTCAAGGGGTGCTCATTTGCCATGCGCAGTTACCTAATATCGTTCGGTGCGCATGATGACGTCGCCCGCGAGGGAAATGGTGTAAACATTAAACCTATCACGTGCATTTTATAGTGTTTCCGTGTGAAGTTTTATGTATTATTAGCAGGGCCCGGATTCTGATGACATGTCATCTTTTTATTGATGCTTCATAGACATTGCTAACTTGTAGATTAATCCTAATCATGGTCTCTAGATTAAAGAAATGCATTTTTATTAGGTCATTTTTTGTCATTTTATGCCATTTTATATTTTTAGGGCATTTATTTCAATTTTACGTCATTATTTAGTAATTTTCATGACATTTTCTTCCTTATTTAGTCATTTTCATGCATTTAAATACGCAAATAAAGTAATAGGTTACTATAATGCAACATTTTGTAGGTTTACTTTAAAATCAATTTTCTTGCTTTTCTTCTCAGATGCTCCAATCAAGAACAAAGAACCAAGTTTTAAGTCCTACAACATCATTTATGCATTTACAGTTTTTACAATTACGAACAAATTAGTCTATAACTTTGTGTGTACTATAATAATTTTTTATAAATAAAATATCAGTTTTTAGGTAATTTTTACAATTATTAAGTCATTTTCTTTAAAACTTAGGGTCATTTTATAGGTCATTTTTCAAACAATTTTAGGTCATCAGAATCCGGGCCCTGATTATTAGTTTCTTTTATAGCATTATTCGCCAGTCGGTTTCCTCACTATTTGATATGGTCCTTAAATATTTAAAGTTAATATCTTGTGCTATGGCTGCATGATAATCAGGGCCCGGATTCTGATGACCTAAAATTGTTTGAAAAATTACCAATAAAATGACCCTAAATTTTAAGGAAAATGATTTAATAACTGTAAAGAATGACCTAAAAACTGATATTTTATTTATAAAAATTATTATTGTACACACAAAGTTGTACATAATTGTAAAAGCTGTAAACGCAGAAAGGATGTTATAGGTCTAAAAACTTTGTTCTTTGTTCTTGATTGCAGCATTTGAGAAGAAACGTAAGAAAATAGATTCTAAAATAGATCCTACAAAAAAATGTTGCATTATACTAACCAAGTAATTTATTTAAATATTACCCTATGGGAAAATAAGACGACAAAAAAGTTAATAAACCCAATGTAAATGCATAAAAATGACAAAATAATGAATGAAATGACTTAAAAATGACAAAATAATGACCTAAAATTGATATAAATGCCCTAAAAATACAAAAATGCATAAAATGACAAAAAATGACCTAATAAAAATGCATTTATATAATCTAGAGGCCATGATTAGGATTTATCTACAAGTTGACAATGCCTATGCAGCTTCAATAAAAATATGACATGTCATTAGAATCCGGGCCCTGGTGATAATCATAATCACATAGAAGTTTCCAATTATGATTTAGTGTTTTAGGTTATTAATGAATTAGGATATTTTAGCTTTCTTGTGAACATTCTTTGCTCAAATAGAGTTCTTTCGTTATGGGCAGGTAATAAGTTTTGTCAAATGCATAATTTACTTAGACAAACAAAATTTATTGACTAACGTGTAAACCCAGTCAAAATATCCACACTCCGCCATTGATTATTATTGTTATTATTATTTTTATTATTATTTCACGTTAAAAGCATTGTACATAAAGATCGGCCTTGATGCTTTCCGTTCTAGATACATGTTAGTTTATAAAAAAAAAAGTATTAGGTAAAATTTGTTTTCTAATTTACTTTTTCTGTGCTAGCTTTTAACTCGTATATGCGAGAAAGTTTGTGCACATATTTTGCACCATTTGTATATTTTTAGTAAATGTTGTATATTTTCCTCACATGATGTAATTTTCGACCCACTTATAGGATAGATAAAATCGTAAAATTTGGCAAAAATATTGGCACATACAACAGCCATAAGTGTAAAACGATTGGTGAATCTAGCTGCCCCATAAGTATGGGAAAACTGGCCAGATAACCGTAACATCTTTCACATCTACGACAGTCTAATCAACCACTTATTAACATTAATGTTTACTCACTTCCAGATGAGCTAGAATCTTGATATTTGATAAACTTATAGCTTTTAGCCTATAACCGATGAAAAAAATCCAGGAAGTTAATTTTTTTTATTTTTTCCACTTCAAAATAAAATTTTAAATTTTAAAACAGTAGAACAGCATGTTTTCTTGTAGTAAAGGTAGGCCTATATTAGGCTTGATTTATCACCTTTACTTTTGGTTTGACCGTCACATCATCACTCTAAATCATGTAGTGTATACAGTGTAGGTCTATATTGCATTAAAATTCCCGCCCATATTCAGAATTTTGAGCCTCCTTAAAGTCCAGTCAATAAAGGTCGAAAAACACAAAATAGAAAAAAAAATCGTGTAGTTTTGAAATTTTGCAGAGTTGTCAGAGGGAGTGTCCTGAACAACATACTAAAAGTCCCCGAATGTGGGGGGTGAGCGATGGGCCCGCAGAAGGTCCCGTTTTTAGTTTTTTTCTTATATCTAAACAATGGTGCATCGTAGAGAAAAATTTTCTATATACAAAACTCAAGCTAATAAAATTTCCTACAAGTTTCAGCCCAAACATTTATTTCTATTTCCAATAGTTTTCGAGCTATCTGCCAGCGAAAATAAATTTTCGAGAAAAGCTCTTTCGCCTCACGCTTTTCGACACACTTTGCCTTCTAGCGCTTTAGCCCTTAGATATACAGCAATGTCCTCATGAAAGAAGTTGTTGGGAAATAAATTCACTTTAAAATGAGTTGTCATATGTTATTTTGTCTTGAAATGTTCAAAAGTTATAACAATTTAAAATTTCGGTCAAATTTCGAGATTTCTAAAGAAACCCATACATCGCACTTTCTCTATATTTAGGGTTTATATCTTTGAATATAAGCTGTATATTGTGTACTTACATCATGGAACTTACACAACCACTGAAGTTGAATTTATTAAAAATCCGATCACGTTACAAGCAGTACATGTAATGGAAAATACATTATATTCCATGCAAGAAAGAAAAAAAATAGGCACAAAAAATTATGTAGTTTTGAAATTTGGCAGAGATGTGGGGGAAAGTGTCCTAAACAACATAGTAAAAGTCCCATGGATAGGGGGTGAGCTGGGGGTGGGAGGAAATTTTAAATATTTCCCCCAGTTTTCCCTAAATACGCAAAAAAAAGCTATGGGTTCTAGCAAAAAACAGTTTATGCACAATATTAAACTACATAAAAGTTCTTATAAAATGGATCCGAATGACATTTCTTAGAATTAATAGTTCAGGAAATAGAAGGATATGAAGCCTACCAGTTCTTAGAATAATATTCGTAATAAAGGTAAACATCACACATAAAACTAATTATTATGATTATTGTTATAAAGGTTATAAAAATCACATGGTATAAGTGCACGTTAAAAGAAATAGAAATCAGGCCTATTAGCTGTCATATTTTTCGTTTAAAATATAATTTGGAAAAATTGTAATATTTAGAAATTATAAAACCTAGTAGGCCTACAAGTACTTTAAATAAATGTTTAGTTGTCTATTTTTTTCAGTGTCCAATACTGGAATCCTAGTACATCGTATGATAAGTTAAGGTTATATTTTTCTATCTACCGAACACTCAGTATTTATACACATATAGCCTACAACATTGATTAAAGAGTGCCTAAACAACTTATTTTGCTTGAACGTCATCAATTTTAAGCTCATCTTCTTCTAATGGTATAGTGTTTGTGGAAGTCAACATTTATTTAAAGTAATATGTGGGCCTACTATTCTTACAATTTCTAAATATATCTAATTCCTTACCATCTTTCAAAATATCTATAATTTTTTGTAACGAAACATAACGGCTAAGCATTACAACAAGAACAATAATAATAATAATTATAATGGTAATGAGTTTTATGTGTAACATTAACCATTAGTAAGTATATTTTCCTAAGAACTAGTTTGCTTTTGGCATCATGCTAATTTAATTATCGTCTGCTTTCTTTTTTGTTAAAAAATATAATACATAGGTGTATGTAAAACAGAAATTCGAGAACTGTCATAGTTCTTATTCTTCTATTTCCTGAACTATTAATTCCAAAAAATATCATGCAGATCTTTTATGTAGTTTAATTTTCTGCATAAACTGTTTTTTGGTAGAACCCACAGTATTTTGTGTATTTAGAGAAAGCTGAGAGAAACGATATTTAAAAGTACCCCCATCCCCCACCCCCGCTCATCCTCTATCCATGGGGACTTTTATTATGTTGTTTAGGACACTTTCCCACACATCTCTGCCAAATGTCAAAACTACATGATTTTTTGTGTGCCTATTTTTCCTTTCTTGCCTGGAATCTAATGTATTTTCCATTACATGTACTGTGCTTGTACCGTGATCGGATTTTTAATAAACTCAACTTTAATTGTTGTGTGATATTTCTCCACTTGTTTCATGATGTAAATACACAATATACAGCTTATATTCAAAGATATAACCCCTAAATATAGAGACAGTTTTCTTTCGAAATCTCGAAATTTGACCGAAACTTTAAATTGTCATAACTTTTGAACATTTCAAGACAAAATAACAAATGAGAACTCATTTTCAAGATAATTTATTTCCCTATAACTTGTTTCATGATAATATTGCTGTATACCTAAGGGCTGAAGCGCTAGAAGGCAAAGTGTGTCGAAAAGCGTGAGGCGAAAGAGCTTTTTTCGAAAATTTATTTTCGCTGGCGGATAACTCGAAAACTATTTGGAATAGAAATAAATGTGTAGGATCAAACTTGTAGGAAATTTCATCAGCTTGAATGTTGTGTATAGCAAAATTTTCTCTACGATGCAACATTGTTTAGATATAAGCGAAAAACCTAAAAACGGGACTAGGACACTCCCTCCGACAACTCTGCAGAATTTCAAAACTACACGATTTTTTGTTCCATTTTTCGTTCGTTGCCTGGACTATAATGTTTCAGCCTATTTCGCACGTAGAGGTTACTGTTTTTATAGAGGCAAATGACAAAAATTGTCCTTGTAATATGTTTAATATCGTCACAAATCTACGTACTGACTAGCCATATGCTCGATCGTTCCCTCGTGGATGACGTCACACGCTGATGAAGCAGCCCGCCGCGTGAAATGGCGCTACCTTAGTAGCTTTATATACCTTGCAGCAACCTGACATATATGAAACTTCTTGATATCAAAATACTTCCACTATCCATGATTAAATATTTAAAACTCTACTTTAAATAATGACAATCATGTCCAAGAACAACCACTAGAGAAATAGATACACGCATATATCTGGCGTAAATAGAAAGGGATATCTTTTATGTCTGTGCCATTCAATTCATCTTCTGATTCCGAGATCTGACTACAAATTCTTGACGCAGAAGGCACCTATGATAATCATGTTAATATTACTAGAATATTGGTATGCATAACTTACACGTGTCTGGCGCAGGCCCCCCTCCTTGGCAACAAGCAGAATCAACTACACTGGACAACGGTCCGAAACGATCTGTTTATGCCGTCAGGAGCAGAACCTCGCCAAGACACAGATAGCGCCACCAACAGTAATGGCGAACAAAAACAGAAGAGGTGAGCGAGAGCGAGATCGCGGGAACTTTCAACCACGTTACAGTAGACATAGAGTTATATTGCTCTTTCTATTGTAATTGAGTACATTTGTTGTTGTACCGTGTTTTTCTTGATACCAGTGTATCAAGTGAGTTTGTTATCCTAAGGTTTTGGGAATTAAATTATAAACACTTGCAAAGTGATCTCCCTCTGGTTTCCCAGTCACGTTCCTACTTTTCTTTTAATTAATCAGCATCATCCAAGGAAGTTCAAATAATAATAAATAACAAAAAAATAAATAACATAAATACTAAAGTCGCTGGCCGCAGTAATTTACGCCTTGTAGCCGCCTTCCTTAAAGTTCTTTCTTTCGAAGCAACTACAGTGGATTGTTGAGCTGGCTGTTTGTTGGTCGGTCTGACGATTCTACCTTGAGGGTTTTAGCAGATGTTTTATTTGATGATGGACTCCCATAATTGATTGAATAGAATTGTTAGTTGAGTTGGCGCTCCGACACGTTGCAACAGGGGGCACTACTCCGGTCGTAGATGCGCGTACTCAGTTGGATCAGGTCCTAACGTTCCAGTATTTTAATAAAGGTGACATTCGGCGCCGGCTTACGTGATAACACCAGCTTCCCTCCTAACAAACCGGAAGGGGCTATCTGTAACACCGCAATGGTACACAACGTTCCCCTCTAGCCGGCGGAGGTACCCACTGGCCACGGGTTACGTGCAAGTCCCTATGTCCCTTAAATTTAGGGATCCTTGTTTACGCAAATTCGCTAGGTCGCGGCCACGCTAGAGCAGCGATGCCCTCTGCGTCCTAACTATTATGCCTAGGAAGGCGCTTCTCTTTGGTGCAAGGCAATCACTCTTCAGAGGGTGGGAAACACAGTCGCAAGAGTCCAGTCGCGGCGTCCATCCGTCCGCTAGGTACAGCTTTCGCTTCCTCATTGCTCCGTTTAGCCCGCCATAAAGGAGGTGAAGTACCCATTCCCGTGGGTCTTCGACTTCCATCGTAGGCGAAAGAGGAAGGTAATAAAAGGAGAGAACAGAAGAAAGGAAAGGCGGACTCTTATTCGCAGTATGCGAATGGGTTAGAGTATGGGTGCGCAACTGGTGCACATTGTGTGACTGTGCGGTAGGGGAATTTCTCCCACTACAGCCGCCCTTGACGTCAGCATAAACAGTTTCGACGTGACACTGAACATGAAGAACAGGTTTCTTACGTCACAGGAGGATGGGGGGACTAAAACGTTTCCCCTCAGTTGCTCACCTATGGGTTAGAGAGTCCCGAAGGGTGGAGCAGTCTTATTTGAACTAGTAGGACCTGTTGTTCTGGTGTGTAGTTTTGTTCCTCTTTACTTGAACCAGCGGACCGGCAGCACGGCGACCAAGTACAGCAGCCGACGCACGCACCAGGTCTCTCCGATAGTGGAAGTATTAAAAAATAAAAATAAGAAATAGGCAAAAAAATAGTTGTGAAAATAATTAAAATAAAATTTATTTCTCCGAACCCCCGACGGCCCGATTGCTCAGTGACCGAGCCGACGCCAATCCAGAGAACAGGTTCAAGGCCCCGCACCCAAATTAGCAGACTGGGATCAGGTCGTAACGGAAATCCCCTAGCCCTCCGAACTGCGAGTGCTGAAGAGACCTGATACGAGCCCATAGCTAACCGGCCAGGGAAGCCGCACCTCAGACCGCTGATCCTTAGCTCTACTAGTTTTATCTCTTAGATGGTAGGAGATTCTCACGTTCCCGGTGCTCCACAATGTCCACGGGTGCCGTGGGGACCCCCGGTCATGTGTAATGATAAGTTACTTGAGGACGGCTATATTGTTGGATAAATTGTGGATTATAAATATATATGTTCTAGTATGTGGTTTTGCTAACCTTTTAAGTTATGTGGTTGAAAATCATGTAAAAGAAATTTTTGTTTTGTTAATTCTTATTAGATGACCAGTTCTGTGAGTCACCACTGCGGAACTACATCAGATGAGCTAGTAGTTAATTGTTGTGTGATGTAGACTACTTCAAAAGGGAATTTTATGAAAACTTAGAATTGTAATGAAGTAAATGATCCATGGATATTTGTAAATGAAAAGGAGAAATGAGAAACAAAGGAGAAGTAAAATCGCGAAGATAATTTCCTGGCTTAAGTAGTCACATGCCACGACAACATGGATTTAACTTATGATTTTAATATTTTTGTAGCAATCGTCAGGTTAATGGCTAGAATTTTTATTTTGTAGATT
This sequence comes from Ectobius pallidus, assembly GCA_964059195.1. Lineage (NCBI taxonomy): Eukaryota > Metazoa > Arthropoda > Insecta > Blattodea > Ectobiidae > Ectobius > Ectobius pallidus. The sequence continues at coordinate 51,904,137 of CAXKWD010000006.1, read as the reverse complement.
CTGTTGGTTGTGATTAAGGGGACCAAGATGGAATAATGTAAAATAAAAACAAACACAGAGAGGTGATTTTCTTTCAGATGGGTGGTGTTTGATCCCACAGGAAGCGGCAGGGCGACGACATGCGACATCTCCAGGTGCTGCGTTGTGCTCTGTAATCTTAACTTATCTTTGAGATTCACGGCTGCCGTCTATTGTTGGCTTGCAATACAATAATAAGCATATAGATATATAAGCAATCATGGACACTACACTGTTGGACACTACATGAGAATATTGTAGGAGAAAAATTCCTCCGGCACTGGGACTTGAACCTTTGGCTATTCGCGCCAATGCTCTACCAACTGAGCTAAGCCGGAGCTCAATTCACAGCACCAGATAGAACCTCTCTCCTATGACTAATTGCCCTAATGGTCTACCTCACAGACAGACAAGTTATGTCATATGCAGTACTGTGAGGCACACTAAGTAGTGATTTTTGTGACCGGGCTCCCACTGTTATTGTACAGTTAACATTCAAGATAGATATATAAGCAATCATGAACCACAGATTATTGTCTCTGTTAGACACTACATGAGAATATTGTAGCTCAGTTGGTAGAGCATTGGCGCGAATAGCCAAAGGTCCTGGGTTCAAGTCCCAGTGCCGGAGGATTTTTTCTCCTACAATATTCTCAATAATAAGCAGGCTTAATTGCAGTGAATTTTGATGCTTATAATAATAATGATAGGCTAGCAGCATACGACTAAAATTTGATAGCTAACAATGTTTGTATCAATCTTACTGATTTTAAAACAAGCATTTATTTGAGATTGTCAAATTTCTTGGTGAACTATTTATTAATTATTGCTAGTCGTAATTAATTCCTTATGCTGCTCCTAGTTATACTTAGCATTTACATTCAGACTTTACAAACCAGAAGCTTGAAATAAATTAATCAGGAATTTCAAATGTGGATTAAATTTTTAATAACGGTTTTAACGTTGAGCCTGCTGGCAGCCATGATACCGTATTAAATATTGTTTTATTAGGGCATCCTTTGTTATTACGTTCCGATTTGGCATTTTTGATAATTACTTGTGTTTGAAACTTTACTTGTATGGTTATTTAGTACTATTGGGCTTCCAACGCCTTTACTGTATTGTTGGAACGACGCAATGCATATTTTGTTCGTATAGATTTACGATACATTAAAGAACTTATAGCATGAAGGAGGGGTATCTCGGGAAAATTTAACATCGCCGGGGCAAACGGTAGGATATGGAATTTAGGCCTATTTTAATGCAGATTATGGGTACTAGATGTAGGAGAGGGTTGGAAGCAAACTACGATAAACATCCTTACCCGATGGCATCGTGCCACTCTTTTAATAGCAGTAGTTGGAAGCATGAAAGCACATAGACCTCCCTATGTGCCTTTTAAATTCGGTGAGGAAGAACATTATTCACCAAAGCTTCCACCAGCTCCTTGTGGCATTATCTAGCATTTATCTCTCTGGAAAACGGCTATTTTGACGAACGATTGCTATCTACAACTTGTCATAAGTTATCCATTCTGCACGGCGGATGACTCACAATTGAGTTTTAATCATTTTGTTTATTTATTTTATTTACATCAAATGATTACCCGAATGAGCTAGTGCTCGTGTTCGGGTTCAGTTCATCGCTTCTGCACATAACCGTAGCCTATGTTACATTGCCATCTAGTGACGCGTCCACATACTAGAGGTGCTATATTCTACGGTGATGCAATTTAGAGGGAAAAAATGGTTGCTGTGATTTATGCCGCATACATCGCAATATAACCACATCTTCAATAATCATATTTAAAGAATAAGAAGATAAAAAGAATGAAAGAAAAAAGATTGTGATTTAGAATGCAATACGTAAAAGTAAAATCTACCAATGTTAAAACTTATTTCGGGACATATTTTTCAATAAATCCCTGACTCGTTTCATGTCAATCTTATTAGCTTTAACAAAAATTTAAAAGGCAAACAGAGGTTAACCATTGCTAATTTCAAAAGCTGAAAATCTGAGGCTAGTTATCCCTTCATGGTCTATTGAACTACAAGTACAAGTTGCACAATATGTGTGTTCTTGTAAAAAGTTAGGCAAAATTCTAGCTCCCTCTGCTTCTAAGAAATACGTGCGTGCAGGTCTACTGTTTTGTAATGTGACTACTTTAATTCATGCATATAATGACCAGGAGATAATTGTGCATGTGGAACTGTATAATGAATTAAACGAATGTAAATCCAACAAAAACAAAGGGTCGGTTCTGTTTCGAAGCACCTTATAGCTCTAACCCTGGGGGGTTTGGATCGAATCAAAATGTTGAAATGAGATTTGTATCGTATAATAGATTGAGCTAATCTAATAAACCCCATGGGGCGGATACAAAGTGGTTCTTATCACCCCCGCTGCGGCGGCTACTGCACGCGCCGCGACAATGCTGTAGCGATCAACAAGTTACATTCTGATAAACAACGCTTCCATACGCTGCTTCTCTTTGAGAGGTGTCAGACAATGTCTGACACTCTGTGATTATTGATCAAATGGCATCAAAGTCCTCCGAGCCACTGCTCCATACAATTGTCTCCCTTGCGACATAAGCGTATATTCTGGTCTGATCCGAATAGCCCATTAAGTATAAGAAACGTAGAAATTAACAAATGGGATGATTCTTCAGATCGTTGTAACCATGGTGTAATATGCCCAGATTATCAATCTTCAGTCACGTAAATATGGACAGAGACTGGAAAGCTTGAAGCCCTTCGTACTAGGCAAAACATACATTACTGTCTTGGGTTTTTTGGAAAGCAAAGTTTGTGTCACTGATTTACCCTTCCTTTTGACTTCTGTCCCTAACCATCTTATAAGAACAAAAGAGTGAACAGTCGATGTCCTCTGTTCGCAGTATAATTGTCGAGAATTTCTATAATGTGGTCATATATTAAGGTATATTTATTATATGATTTAAATTTCTAAGCAGGCATATAGGCCTGGGGGCGAAGAGGTGAAAAATATTAAGTCCTGTTAAAAACAATTAAATTGATTTTTAAAATATCAATATGATTTTGTTTTGTTTATATCCCTAAAAGGACCGATGGACTGAAATTCGAAATCTGATTATAAAATCGAAGGCAGAGTTTAATGCAGTATCGGGTACATCGCTTGGAAGTATTTCAGTATAATTATTCCATAAAATGTTATCATCGAAGTGGACATTTTACATGTATAGCAACGTCAAAAATGACTAAAATTACCATTGAACATCAAGGTAATTGTGTATATTGTAAAGAGGATTAGCTGATAGAACCGTTCTGACTCGTCTTTCAAAATTGGCCACTGTAAGATTCTTAATATTATCGGGTAGACTGTTAAACGTACTTAATGACGTCACTTCAACATACTTGATTATGTCAATAGCCTCATTCGACCACACCAATCCTTCAATCCTTTCACTATAAAAAAGGGCATATTTTATAGCCTAATAATTCAACATCCCTTGAACATTTACAGCCTAAAACTGTACAGTAACTGATCGGTTGGTTGTAACAGACTTCCATGCACTAAGTAGAGCTACTTTTACCAGAATTGAAACTAGGTAACTTTTTATTCAATCGACCAATTTTTTCATTTAATGTATAATGTCCACGTGACTGATTATACGTATTGTCATATGGGGAAAAAAGGCGTTCTTTTGCATAACTTTGAATATTTTCTTGTGTCAGTTTTGTTGTTGTTGGTTTTAGTTATTACGTCGTGTTATTGAGAGAGGTAGGTAACTTTATTGACACCTGTGTAAAAGAAACTTCCATTGGAAGGAAGGTAAAACTGTTCCATTTTAAAGAATATCAAACCTCCAATTCTCGATAGTAATTATTCATTCGGATTTTTCAGTTTGCTTGCTTTCCTGTTGTCCTATAAGCCTATTTATTCCCCATGCCCATCTAAGCCTGCACCATAGTGAATTAGTCTACTGAATACCTACGTCAACCCTATATTACAACTGAAGCGTACATGGCTCCCGATTTTAATTCTTCAAATTTATTTAGCCTATACCTAATTTTAGTACCAAAGACGATGTGATGGAGGAATGCTTTTCGCTATCTATCCCTCTGGTAATTAAGTAATGAATGCGGAGAAAGACAGTTCTGTTCTTCGACATGCCTGTTATCTGAGTCTGGACTGAGTCTGAGGTATTCCATTTTCGGTTTTTTTTTCTTCTTTCTTTTCTTTCTTTCTTTCTTTCTTTCTTTCTTTCTTTCTTTCTTTCTTTCTTTCTTTCTTTCTTTCTTTCTTTCTTTCTTTCTTTCTTTCTTTCTTTCTTTCTTTCTTTCTTTCTTTCTTTCTTTCTTTCTTTCTTTCTTTCTTTCTTTCTTTCTTTCTTTCTTTTTTTTGGGGGGGGGGGGAGTGAACGTCGTTTCATAGTAGTACGGTTCGCACCGGCATAGTTTCTGTTAATTACGTTCTACTACAGTCCAGCTAGTCTTAGGCCTATGTAAGCTCGATTCTATTACATAAAGTGGACGCTTTCATTTCTTAATAAGTTAATATGGTTAATGGGCTTCTAAGCTCAAGCCTGAAGATAAATCAGTTCGGATGAGCATGTGCGAAATCGTGCTGCAAAAATGGCCGTCCATGTAATGAATGACTGTGCTCCTGTTAGGAAGTTTTACTGTGCTATGGAATCTTTCGAGTTGTTACTCCAAATAGCCTACCTCGGTGTGAAAGACAGATGTTACAATTTTGTTACAGACAGGCCTACATCCCTGCAATATGGCCGACACGTTTGTTTATCTTATTCTATTTTACACTGGCCTTAAGGCGTCAGCCAGGCCATAAATTGTGGATGTTATTAAACCATAGTAGGCCTTTAAAAATCTTTTCAGTACATGCTCTCTAGAACAGCTGCTTGTCGGACTGGTAACACGCCGAAAAACTGCATTTTAGCAACCAAGGCCGCTAAAATTGCATAAAACTGCATTCAAAATGCAGTTTTATCGGACTTGTACTTTAAAGTCGTCATGACAATCTATAAACAAAACTCAGATGGCATTGACCAGTCACACCATCTTAAACATGAATTTAAGCATATACTTGGTGATAAAACAACAACTTTAAGCCAGCATGTTTCATTATGATAATCAAAAAAATTACCAGGGTTTTTCGCAAAACAGGGTAGCCTTCTTCATCATATAACAACAAATATAAGCCAACAACTTTTTACATCTTCGTTCACAAGATAATCATCGCTTACCATGGATGCACCAGCATTTAATTGCAATATGTTCCTTTTCACAGTCTACTATTGCCGTCATGTTGCTGGCACCAGCTCCAATTCAATGTTTCTAGCTTGGATTTAAATTTCCTTGGGATTATCACTCATATTTTCACAAGCTTTTCATAATTATAGTTCGTATGCATTATTGTTTACAAAAAGCGACTCATAATGCATCTATACCGCATTTCGTATTGGTACGTACGGTTCATTGTTGTTTTGCGATTTAGGTGGCTGTGGGAATATGACTTTAACAAATGGCTGACTACCTTTCATTAAAATTATTTATAAGGTATTTTTGTTTCATTTCGTTTAATTTAGAGAGCTAAAGCCCCCTGCACACAGGGACAGTAGAGGCATTCAGTACTGGCAGCCAGTGGATGTTCTAGTGGCAGCCAGTAGGCAGTACAGTAGGGTCAATTATTTAATTATGTATGATTATGATTAATAAACAGTATTTATATTATATTATAGAATATAGAATATTATAGAACTTGTATTAATATTGTCAAAGTAGGTAAACTTTTATAAAAATTGTAGACTTGTAAATAGATTGTGTAATAGGGGTAGAAAACAGAATCGGTTGTAAAATCTTTCGAATAATATTGCAGAAATCACAACACAGGGATAGAAAACAGCTAAGATGTGGATTCTTCTGTTATTCAAGCTGCCTAAAAAGTTATTTTGGCTTTTAGAGGATTTGTCTGTAAAATCGCGTAAAATTTGTCAAAAAATGTAGTTTTGAGTAAAGATTAAAACAGGTAAGAACAGCTAGGGGTGATTTGATCTAAAATTTTGTTGCCTAGAAAATATTCCTCATTCTAGAGTGTACGTTAATATACTTTGAGAAAAATTTGTTAAAGAATGTATACTTCTATAGGAATTACGCCATATAATAAGGGTAGATAACAGCTACCACTGTGCTGTGATTGGTCTATCCCGGAATGCGCAATCTATATGGTTTACTGACCTTGGGTTTTTAAAACATTTCACAAAAGTAATTCCTCAACAGATACTTCATTCCAGTGCTCTACTGGCGACCAGTACTCTTTAAGACACGTCCAATAATGGCTGCCACTAGGTCACGTGACCCGTTACTGGGTCATTCCGTGTCAAATCAACACACTTTTAATTAAAATTTAACCTCATCATTCCAGATTTGGATGAAATTTTGTAGAGAGGTAATTTTCATGCATATTAAGAGAAATACAAACTTTTATTTAAATATTTCAATCCGTTTTGAAAATACAGCCAAGTAAAGTACTAAAAAAATAACAAAAATCACATCAAAAACAAAGATGGGGAAAGTATCGTTTTTTAGCATTTTTTACAAGCTTTTCAATGATATGTAACACATAATAGTTCTAATGAAATTTGTTTTTCGAAATTCAAAGTGAAAATTTTTATTTTGAATTTTTTTAAAGTACATTTTTTAAAATTTTCAAAAAATCCTATGAAAAATGTTATACCAATGTTAAATGATGTACCAAGTTTGAAAATGGGATGGAAATGGGTTCATGGTTAAAAAATTAAAACATTATCACTTTTAAAAAATAACCTCAAGAATAACTTATATGCCCCAATGGAAAGCATAATAAAATAATTTCGACAAATAAATTGAAATAAGGAAAATAACACAATCTTGACATCTTGTTGTTCAATGGAAATTATTGTTTCATGCCTTATTGGTTTGCAAAGATAGCACATAAATTCTTCTGGTCGGTGTCACAGGATTTACTGTACGTAATACATCTGTGAGAGGTAATAATAATACATCTGGCTTTCATGATGGTGATGGTCCAGCTGAAAGGAGTGTTAAATTCATTTCACCACATTCATTTTTCTCCATCACATCAGCTATCCACCAGTTCTTGTCATACACAACGGGAATCTACCCTGTCACAAGTGCTAATTGGTATTTGTCTGGTGAACTTGTAACAGCTGCTAATACTTAATGTGTATCTTCGGAAAATATTTTTACAATTATTAAGTGCCAGTATGGTACTTTATGAGATTGTGTGGGGGACGAAAAAATGTCTGTCCGTCATTCTGTCCGTCTGTCTGTCTGTCCGTCTGTCCGTGTGTCTGTACGCACCATAACTCAAATAAGCTTTTTCGGATTTTCATGAAACTCGGAAAACACATTTATAATGTGCATGGGAAGAACCCTATTGATATTGAACCAAATCGGTTCACCGGTACCAGAGTAATGCCCAATTTAGTGCCTATTTCAATAGATTATATTAGAAATAATAGCTCAAATACGGTGTATAGGATTTCCATGAAACTTGGTATACGCATTTATGACGCCCATGAAAAGTACCCTATTGAATTTGAACCTAATCTGTTGACCGGTACCGGAGTAAACCCCCATTTAGTGTATATTTTAAAGGCGCAATAACTGAAATACGCTTTATCGGATTTTTATGAAACTTCGTATACGCATTAATAATGTCTACGGAAAGACGTCTATTGATGTTCGACTAAATTGGTTGGCCAGTACCGGAATAATGCCCAATTTAGTGCCTTTCATGTTAATATATAAGAAGTCGCGATAACTCAAATATAGGCTACTTTATTGGATTTTCATGAAACTTTGTATACACATTTATAATGTACATGGGAAGACGTCTATTGATATTGGATAAAATCGGTTGACCTGTTTCGGAGTAATGCTCAATTTAGTGCCTATTTTATGGTAATATTCGTATTCGAAAGAATTTATGAAATGCAAATCAGTTATCATGACAACATAGTCAATTGTTTTACTTTGATCTTATAAGGCTTTGGCAATTAAAATACAGTTGGCTATGAAAAATAACACTATCGTGTATGACAAGAACTGGTGGCTAGCTTATATGATGGAGAAAAATGAATACGTGGTGAAATGAAATTAACACTCCTTTCAGCTAGACCATCACCATCATGAAAGCTTGATGTATTATTGAATACCTCTCACAGATGTATTACGTACAGTAAATCCTACGACACCGATCAAAAGGATTTATGTGCTATCTTAACACTTTGCAAACCAATAAGGCATTAGACAAGAATTTTCATTGAACAACAAGATGTCAAGTATGTGAGGTACTTCCCTTGATTCAATTTATTTGTCGAAATTATTTTATTATGCTTTCCATTGGGACATATAAGTTTTTTTGACCTGATTTATTTGTAAAGTGATACCTTTTTAATTTTTTAACTTGTTACTTGGTACATCATTTAACATTGGTATAACCTATTTCCTAGGATTTTTTTTTAATTTTTAAAAAGTACTTTAAAAAAATTCAAAATCAAAATTGTTCACTTTGAATTCTGAAAAAAAAAATTCATTAGAACTATTATGTGTTACATGTCATGGAAAGCTGGTAAAGATGCTAAAAAATTACACTCTCCCAACCTTTATAGGTTAATTAGAAGAGTTGCTATATTAGTTGAAAGATATGTTTTTGATGTGATTTTTGTTATTTTTTTAGTACTTTACAGGGCTGTATTTTCAAAACGGTTTGAAATATTTAAATAAAAGTTTGTATTTCTCTTAATATACATGAAAATTACCTCTCTACAAAATTTCATCCAAATCTGGAACGGTGAGGTTAAATGGGTGCGTTGATCTGACGCGGAATGACTCTACTGGCGGCCACTAAACTCAAGCAGGTTCGAGTTTAGTGGCCGCCAGTAGTCTGCTGCACGTTGTGGGATAATTACTGGCTGCCAGTACTGGCTAGTTCTACTGGCTGCCAGTACTGTCCCTGTGTGCAGGGGGCTTTATACTAAAAAATATCGTACGCAAAAACTTTATCGGACTCATCCATTATTTCGTCCGCTAAAGCGTTATTTTGAGTACTTGATACATAAATAGCTATTATAGGCTACTAGTACTTTTTGACTGGCTACATGATATTATTCTTGCAGAGGACATTACATTGAGTAATAACAAGAAGAAGGTTCATGAATAATCATAATCGTATCACATGCCGAAAAGCAATGGGCATATCATGAATGCACCTTTACCATTCCTTGAACGTTATGTAGCCCACACTTAAATAATATAGTGATCCTTTCTTTTGCTCATGTAGGATGATACCGTTACGTTCTAAGTTCTTCACAGTTCCTAGGCCAACGCAGTTCAAAATCGTTGTGGAGATATTGCCTCAGTCGTTTGAATAATGGATGTGTTTTATTACAATAACTTTGTTTGGGAAATACCGGTAATAATTACTTTCATCATAGCTTAATCTAGCTTTTGACCAAACTGATTAGGCACTTACGGTTAAACTCCTTTAACCTACTCGATGTAAACCTATAAATGAAGAATCTTAAAACTGAAAACTGTACATCTTGGCTGTAGACATAAGAGGAAGACTTCCAATGGACTTTTAAATCTTAAAAAACGAGATTTTAATTTCAACATGCATTAGCTCATGTAAAAATTCAAGGCCATTGGAAAAAGATAAGAAGGTGAAAATCAATCCCGAAAATATTTTAGAATAATTAAATTAAGCTATACATAGGTATAAACGAATGAACAAACAAATGGGCTTAATAAAAAATTATAAATTAAATGCAGAGAAGTCGCATGATAGCCGAATCTTGAAGGCGCGAAACTCATTTTAAGTGCTTGGGGGCGGCCCTCTTTATTTACAAGGACGGAAGATTGAGAAGTGGGATCATGTTGATAGGGCCTAATGGCTAATAGGCTATAGGTGATTACACAATATAGTTTTTAAAATAGATAAACACAAAATTAACCTCTATTTATCCCTACACAATATATTAAAAGTGTATACAATAATATAATAAGTAAGTAATTTATGGAAATAATTATTAATGAAACAAGTGGTAAAAACGAGATTTTATTTTGCGAGTAGGCACGTTTGCAAAACGAGCAAAATAAAATCACTTTACCATGTGTATCGTACACTATTTTTAGACAGCCGTTAATATTTTTCGAGTAATAATTTTAATGCGTACCGTGTAGCCATTTTGTGAATTTCCAGCTGTGCTGCAACCTTACCAGCTATTAGGCGCTTACGCACCTAGAGACTATTGATTTTCTAATAGTGGCAGCTAACAAAATTAATGGGATGGAGTGGACAACGCTTTTTAGTTGCCAACTGGCTTTTTTGCGACTACCGTGAGAAATTTAACATTAAGAAAGGCGTCATGAATTTTAACAATTTATGATTCTATAACGGGTCTATATAATGACCATATGCCAATATTTTAAAGTAAAAGAGTATTTTCCATGTCACTGAGACCATAGTTGGTAACCCTGGAGAAGGAAAAACATGTCTAATTTCGCAGTACTCCTAATTACGCCATTTATTTTTAGCCTATTTCATTTATTGTAAAATCTGGAACAGTAATGGGAAAAAGGGAGAAAATCTATAAGGTAGAGAAGCTACCCTCTCTGATGAGTAAGTTGAACTATTTCCATTACTGTTCTCAACTATGCAATAAACAAAATACAACTAAAAATATACTGCGAAATTAGACATGATTGATATACAACTCAATGGAATAATTTTCTCACCGATAGAAGTGCTTCTTTTATCTTCGACTATCTAAAAAACTCATTATTATAACATGCATTAATAGAGTAATATCAAAATAAACCATAGCATAGCATGTTATACTTTCAGTTTCTTCATCAGGGGAGTAAAAAGAAAAACAATATATAAATTACGCTTCTCACATTATCGACAGATGTCAGAAGGTAATTACGATGTAGCAGATAGAATATGCAAAAAATCTGCTAGTTATTAGTGGATTAGTTTTCTTATATAGTAGAGAGTAGACTAAGAAAAATCCCTTTAGGCAGGCCTACAGGCGGAGGTAGATTTCGAAGTGCTTTTGGTTTAATTTATTGTCGCTGCATAGCACTCTTTTTCTTTAGCCTTGGCATGGTAAACCTGCAGTAATAAGAACTGAATTCGGTAAAGAGGAAGAGCCTACAATCATTTGTTTTGACAACAAGAATAGGATATAATATTCTGGGAGGCCGTGCGCAAGATCAGCAATGAATAAAATTAGCAAAGCCGCTAAACAAGACAAAATTATGATATTATAATAATTCTTTTAAGTGTTATTATTTTCAAACATTAAAATCTCGCGTCATATGAGAGCTATCAAGAAACTAGTTATTGATTTGTAGAGTACTCATCAAGAGCTTTTCAACGATACCCCACAAGACGTGGTTTCAAAAGTTTCGAATTTTCATCCCCCACCCCCACCCCCACCCTCACTCGAACCCCCGAATTGTTGGTGTCACTGTGAACTCCATAGGGAGTACTCTAATATATTCAAACAAAGTTTCCCTCTATACTTCATAGGGGCCGAGATATAAATGTTTTAAAATTTCAACCCCCTCCCCCGACCACCCCCTTGGGCCAATTTTGCCCATTAACGAACTTGTCCGAACTATTGGGCCTAGAAATAACATAATAAAATTTGGTTCAAATATCTTCAAAATTACGGCCGCTATCGTGTAAAGATATATATATATATATATATATATATATATATATATATATATATATATATATATATATATATATATATTTATATATGTATATAAATATATATATAAATATCACAAAATTTTTTTTTGAACGGGCGGTGGTTTCGTACTTAGGGGAGCATGAAACGTAAAGATATGAAAGAATTTTTCGAAAATCATAAAGTGGTATCCATTGCAATAGGTAGATTTTTCTTCGAAAATCTACCTAAAAATGTACATGTGTTAGGTTTTGTCTTATCATTTTTAAGACCACGCCTGTTCGGATGAAGTAACTATCGTTTACTGATAGAACTGAATACCTTATCCGGTAAATGTAGAAGGAAATAAGCCATTGTTCATAAGTGGCATTGAATCTCATAGAGCAAATAACACTCTGAATTGCGAATTTTGCTTTGTAGTCCAGTCAATGAATGCCGAAAAGGGGCGTGTAGAGGACATGGAAGGGGGGAGAATTTTTTTCTTCAGGAATGTGTTGGGGGTAGTTAGGAGGTAAACATACTAAAAGTCCCCACCCCTAGCCCTCCCGCTTCAGGGGTGGAAGGGGATGGAAAAGGCACATTTTTTGGGTTTTTGCTTATAACTTGAAAAAGGTGAGTCATAGTGAAAATCTATTTATATACTAAATTAAAGCAGATAAAATTCCCTACAAATTTGTTTATATGCATTGTTGTCGTATCTAAAACTGTTTTCGAGATACAAGTTCTTGAATATCGCCGATTTTCCGAAAATTTAAATTTACCTCATGTTTTTTGTTAAATCTGTCCCTCTAACTCCTCAGCCTTTCGGTTTACAGCAAAGTTGTTAGGAAAAGAGTTGTGGAGTATTAAATTGTATTCAAATACGTATATTGATATTTAATGTATCTTCAACAAGACAAAAGCTACGGCAATTTTAAATTCTGGGGTCAATTTTGTGATTTCTTAAGAAAATTGCACAATTGTTATTTTCCAATTCAACAGATACAGATATATATATATATATATATATATATATATATATACGTATACATATATATACATATTATATATTTTGGTCAGGTGTTTGGTCGGATATGACAATAGAGACCAACTTGATGCGAATCGTCAATGCCCGCGGTGGCATAACGGGTGGCCGGGGTGTCACAGATAGCGTAATCAGCAAGTGGGTTGTGGGAATGAGTGCAACTCAGACGTCTGCACTTCACTGGAAGAGTTCAGTGGAGTTCTCTTCACTTCGAGTGAACAGCATATAGATTTAGGGGGAGCACGCATAACCAAAAACATGGCTGATATTGCTAAACTCTCAACGTGGCTAGAAAATCATCCTCCCTTTCCTGAAACCAGTGATATCATGTCGATAGCTACAGGGGTGGTGGGAGATGATAAAGTCAACTGCTAAGCTGCTGTAACTTGTGGTAGGCAAGCAATGAATAAAATGGTAAAATTGCCATTTTCAGATATCAAGTTGTCACGCAAAGACAGGGCACACCCTATTTCCTCTGTTACTTCATCCATCAATATCAATGACGAAAATGTTTCAGTAGACCCTTTCCTACTCTTCCAAAGTATTTCCATTAGCAAAACAAGTGATGAAGACTTGAAGGATTATTTACGATACGAATTGACTCCATTTCCCTTAGCCCTCTTCAATGAAGGTGGTATGAGAAAAACCAACAAATCAGTCCTGTACAAACTGTTTGAATCAACTGACGAGACCGTACATTTACCAAACTTTGATGTAGTTATTGATGGGGGATTTCTCATACATAATGTAATCTGGCAAAAAGGATCCTCAGTCTCCGCAATTTGTGATGGATACGTCAAATTCGTCAAGACCCACTGCCCCGGGAGGAGATGCACTGTAGTGTTCGATGGATACAGCAACTCACCAAGTAGCACTAAGGCGGCCGAACAAGGAAGACGCTACCGAATGAGAAAGTCTGTAGACATCAATTTCAATCTGGACACCGAAATAACAGTGAATGAAGAACTGTTCCTCTCCAATCCGCACAATAAAGACAGACTGATCAACCTACTGAGGTCTAAACTTGAGGAAAACGGCATCGCAACCCATCAAGCATCAGACGATGCTGATGTACTGATTGTAAGTATAGCTGTTGAACAATCAACTAGAGAAACAACTAATGTGGCTGTTATTGGGGAAGATGTTGATCTCGCGCATTGCTACTTACTGCAAATACCCCACCCGATCACAATGTTTTACTCATGAAACCAGGGAGAGGAAAAGTTGTAACCAGTGTTTACTCTACCCGCCAAATGCAGCAGCTTGGAACGAAACAAATTCTGTTCCTGCATACTTTTACTGGCTGCGATTCAACGTCAGCAACATTCCGAAAGAGTAAACTTGGTTTTGTCAAACTCCACCAAAAGCACCGAGATATTCGCAGAGCAGCCGAAGTATTTTACAACCCTTCCTCCTCACAAGTTCAAATTGAGGAAGCTGGACGAACGTGCATGCTAAGATGGTATGGCGCCCCAGCAAAGGAGTGCTCCCTTAACACCTACCGTTACCATTCATTTCTAAAATCGATGACCAATGTAAAACCTGATCTCTCGTCACTTCCAACAAGCGAGGGGGCAACGAAAGAACACGCCTTTCGGACATACCACCAAGTGCAGCTCTGGTTAGGAAACCAATTACCCCCAGAGTTATGGGGTTGGGAACGCAAGGGAAATCATCTTGCTCCAGTGCCGACCAAAGACCCAGCAGCACCACAAGGAATTTTAAGCAAGATTTTTTTGTAAATGCACCAAGGATTGTAGCAGTCTTAAATGCGGCTGCAAGAAAGTTTCGTTAAACTGTTCCCCTTTATGCCAAAACTGCCAGGGGAACTGTTTGAACAAGGCACCTTTAATGGACGAAGACGACGATGAGGAAGAAATGGAGCCCATCCAAACATCCCCTGCAGACGCTGAATCCGATATCAAAAATGTGATGGAAGATAACGGAGATTCTCAGCTCCTGCTACATTCAGTTGTGGAGATGCAGCCAGAAGCCGGACTTTCTCGTCCCAAGAGAGCAAGGACAACACTAGTGTCTTGAATATACTGTATTTCTTTAATATTCGTAGCAAATGCACATTGATTTATTTGTTTAATATATGCAATTTTTGTGTATTACTGTTCGCTACTATACAATCACCTTCTTCAACGATTTTCAAATTTTATACTTTTAAAATCTGGAATTTCTTTCTAGTATTCTTTTTTCGAAAGTAAACCATTTAAAAATTGTTAGAACTGTATAATTTGCCCATTCCTAATTATCATTACGAACTTTTGGTAGAATTTAGACCTATCTCTACAGAGATGAAAGCGGTTTCTTGGATCCAGCGTGTTAAAACACACACATATGTTAATATATAGTATGTATAGTGTGTATATATATATATATATGCATGTATATATGTATATACATATCTTGAATCGATATATATAAAAATGAATGTATGTGTGTGTGTGTGTCCTTTATGCATTACTACACCATTCATCCGATCGCCATGAAACTTTGGGAAGTTGTTGGGTACATTCCCGGGAAGGTTTCTGTCATACTACATTTTTAATTTTAGCCTTCGTTCGCGAGTTATGAGTGAAAAACGGCAAGAAAACGTGCATTTTTTACGCTTTCGAAGCATCAGTTTTGATGCTGGATATCTCAGGTTATTATAAAACCTATAGATGTCGATAAGGTAATGTTAAACATATTTTATTTGACATGGAATATAGTTTACAGAAAATTTCGGGGAAGTTGCTTAGTTCGGGGTCCTGGCTACAACGTTTTTATATATAATCGTAATTAAAATATCTTATGTAGGGTCGTTAAATCTGCCTGAAATGTAACGGAATTATAAGTCTTGACAAATGAATATAGAAATCACGGCCTCAGTAGGCTTATTCCATTCTTCACCTATATAAATAAAAACTAATGTACTATGTCTGTCTGTCAAATACATTTACGCACTTTTTTTTATCGTGAGTTTAATCGAATTCAATTCTCATAATATTTCGAATACTGCATTTTTCCATTTATTTTCTAATCGTGAAATTCACTTCAAAGCCGGATTTATAGCTGTTTCATTAATTAGGCCTATCAAATGTTTAGTTTACACCTATGAATGTTTCGCGTGCAAAGTGTTAATAAACATAATACTTTAATTATTTTGCTCTTAATTGTTAATCTTTCAATTAATTATCTTGGGAGAAGCCGTGGGGATCTGCTATAAGCTATAATAAGCTATAGCCTATCTAGCATTTTCTGAGGGAATAGTTTGTGTGTGATAAGTCGTTCTTCCCCAATTCAAATTCTTAATACCTATATAAAGACCTTAAAGACCTAGAGTTTGAAAATCGAAAGTCCTTCATAAGTTATTTTCGCATTAACAAAATACAAAACCCGAGCGACGCCGGGCCTTT
The DNA here is from genome assembly GCA_964059195.1 of Ectobius pallidus. NCBI lineage: Eukaryota > Metazoa > Arthropoda > Insecta > Blattodea > Ectobiidae > Ectobius > Ectobius pallidus. The sequence goes on along the minus strand of CAXKWD010000006.1, from coordinate 51,887,921 downwards.
TAAGCTAGTTAGGAAATAAATGTAAAATTTTCTTGAAAATCACAAAATTTACCCCAAAATTACTAATTATCATAACTTTTGTATTGTTGAAGATAAATTAAATATCTTTATACCCATTTAAAGAAAATTTAATGCTCTACAACTATTTTCCTGACAATTTTTCTGTGAAACGAAAGGCTGAGGAGTTAGGACAAATTTAGCAAAAAACATGAGGTAAAATAAAGTTTTCGGAAAATTGGCGATTTTCAAGAGCTTATATCTCGAAAACAGTTTTAGATACGACAACAATGCATATAAACAAACTTGTACCAAATTTTATCAGCTTTAATTTAGTGTATAAAAAGATTTTCACTAGGACTCACATTTTTAAAGTTATAAGCAAAAAACCCAAAAAAAGTGCCTTTTCCACCCCCTTCCACCCCTGAAGCGGAAGGGCAAGGGGTGGGGACTGTTAGTATGTTTACGTCCTAACTACCCCCAACACATTCGTGAAGAAAAAAATTCTCCCCCTTCCATGTCCTCTACAACCCCTTCGTTGACTGGACTATTGGCTTTATTAAGAGTATCCACACGAAGACACTTTAATGTATTGAGATTTATGCAACAGTCTCGTGTCTGTAAATTTATATGCACATAGAAGAACTCCTATAAGACCAATTCCATTGATACAATGGGCTTCGTTAGATGTTGATCCTGTTGCCTATCCTGTCCATTTAATTTGCCTACCAGTGGTAATTTTTTCATTTTAGGGTTATGATTTGAAAATTTTTATATGAAGTTATAGATTTATTATATAAGAAGGGATTATTATATTATAATTGCAATTGGAAACAACTATGATTACTTCTTTTCCTGCGTCCTAATATCATGAATTAAAATTCCACGCTACTTGAAAAATATATCCCTCACGATTTGAACCTGTGACAATAGGCTACATACCAATCGGCCTTAAAAACTGATAGGGTGTGAACGGCCTTCCGGCATGTAGAAAATGAGTCCTGCTACCTCGACCCTCTTTATTTGTTATGGTATTATGGTTGGTACTCCAATGAATTCAGCCGCCTTACATATTTTTAAAATGAAAGACGCTGCGTTTTTGCCAAAACATAATTATACACCTACTACAAACCTGTAATTGAACACAAAGAATATCTTAACCATAATAAAATCCATGGTCACACTAAAAATTAGCGATGTGACCTTGGTTAAGCCCGGTAGACCACTGCTGACAACCTGTGAAAAAACAATGCACTAGAAAATCCTTCTTACCGCAAAAATTTCAATGAATGCTAAAAGAAATGAAGTCACGTTTGATTTTGTTTAAATTGGAAATGACTAGCTAATAAATTTGTTTTGACTGTAGTATTTGCGATGAAATTATTGGTAATGATCGAACCTTGCTTAATTGTACAACAGTGAAAGTTGCGAGAGACGGTCTCAAGTTTCGGTATCGTCATGCAGCCTAAACAAAGCTGCAATCATTTTTTTTAATACAAATAAATTATTCTTGGATATATTTACATTTTTTTTACATAAAGGAAGCGCAGTGTGTAAGGCGCTTTGTCCAAGGTCGTGGGTTCGATCCCGGCCCAAATCGAGATTTATGTGTGCATAAATATGACAGGCCCATGCTTGCAGATTTACAGGCATGTAAAGTAATTTAATCCCCATGAAAATGATATTAAATATTTTACTTATAATAATTTAAAATAAGCTTAGTTCATAATTTAATTGAAATGCCCAAAATAAGCTTGATCTTGAATCAAACATTCAAATTGTAAGCTTACTATTAGAAATAATGAGTTTCATACTTGTTATTTGAGGGAATGATAATATTTTTATAAAAATAGGTATTTTTTCTCGCCTTATGCCCTAAAAAAATAAATAAAAGATAAACCAAGGACATTTTTCAAAGTATAGCCCTGATTTTTATCATTAATATAGGTAAGATTACTTGAATAATAACACAATTAATTTAATTCAAATGTTGGTACCTATTTAATAAACACTTTCGACAAAATTACAATATTAAAACACAAATTTACAACATAACCCTAAAAACATATAACTATGCAATAATATTCTATCACAAAAGTACAGTATCTCTATATAAACAGTACCTTCATTTTATTTATTTTAATTATAGTGAACTGAAGATGGTACACAATTGTACCGAAATGCATTTCCAGTAAAAACGATAGGCTTAACCGAGGAATCAAGAATACACTCTAGCTACACGCCCAGTTGAAAGATTGCCTGAAACTGCAGATTTTGTACCACCTAACCAACAATAAGATTTTATGTTATATGACTATATTTTTAAAACTTAATAATTTTAAACATTTTTATATCGAAGGTTTTAAAAATCTTGGACGCGATGTATGACTACTGCTGTTAGCAATTGTAACAAGTTTTAAATATCAGGAATATATTAGTACAATTTGTGGACTGTTAGCGGACTGTACATGTATACATTTTACATACAATACTGTTTATATAGGGATATTGTACTTTTATGACAGGATTATTGCACAGTGTGCGTTTTAATGTTGTAATTTTGTACTTAGTATTTATTAAATAGGCACCAACATTTGAATTGAATTAATTGTGCTATTACTCAAGCAATCCTACTAATATTAATAATAAAAATTAGGGCTATACTTTGAAACAATTCCTTGGTTTACTATATACTTATTTTTTAAGGGCATAAGGCGAGAAAAAATACCTATATTTATTAAACTATTATGATTATTATGTTTAAAGAGAACGATATAGGCTATAGGACTAGTCGAATTTCTTTGAAGTCAGAGATAAGATAACGGGGGGTTTGAAGACAATTTAGAGACCTCCCGCACGCCAACCTAAGAGGCTTACTGTGGTGCTCTTTGAAGACAAGCCCTTCTGGTTCTAATTCAAATTAAGAAGATATCACAGAGCCACCTTCTGTCCTCGCCTGTAATAGGTCATACCCTAATTCAGTATAGACTATGGGTATAATGTGCAAGTGTGTTTTACAGAAAATGCAGTCATAAAAACACATAGGCCTACTTAGTAGTTTATTCTTTTTAAAAATTCAGATTTACTTTGTCACTTGATAACCTTCAGTAGTTAGCATGGATTATACTGTTTGTTGGCAATAAAGCTATTGATCTAATAAATAATTCAGTTTCTGATCGGGCGGCAATTAAATACATTGGCGAAGTAAGCTTTAATTTTAAAAACATAACAAATAAATAAGATGACCTCGTGTCTGTATCAGCTATTACTGAACATGAAAAATTAACACTGTTAAAGTCCTTACGAACTAAGATCTAAATTTGAATTTTGGACCACCAGCATAGCACTCGAATTCCATAAGCCTGGTAAAATGATTTATTAATAATTAAGTCAGTACTATTCACACATTTTAGGGAAGCCAATTCGAATAATTTAGTTCCTTTTATAATGTAACCCACTTGACTGCGGTAAAACAATTTATTATGACTGTGTCATATGTTATCGGAGAATGTTGACGGGCGGTTCTACCAAATTCCAAATCATTATGGAATGGCAAGGTGACGATGAGGCATGATGACAAGGCACCACAGGCCCGACACCTGGTGGGAGGAGGGAGGATTAGATCACTCTACAAAAGATGACTACGGGTGGTGTGGAGAGGGTATAAATGGATGTGCATAGCTCAAGAGGAAGATGTGTGGGTGTGGGGGCATGAATGAGAGAACAGGCGTTTAAAATTTTCCACAATTTCTTTACTTTCAAAGTCGAAATGCCATATCGAATGTTCACTGAAGGTTGTCGATTAACAAGCGTGATCACTGTGAAATTCTTTAACCAATTCATTGTTATATATCTTCAGACGAAAACAGTTGACACATACAGACACAGGTATTGTTACCAACTACGGCACATTATCTATCACCGCCATTCAACATAGACACACTCGGACTATAAATGGCAAAGAGGAGCGAGATAAAAGAATGTCGAAATAACACAATCGTCGCAGGCCGTGTAACAGCTGAACACCTGCTAGGTGCTACAGGGAGGAACTCTATAGGGCTTTGAGTGAATCATTCTTGCAAGGCATAAACATGTATTGAAGAGGAGAGAGGCGTCTATGTTATTAAGACAGCGTAAATAACATGCACCAACACAATGAGGTCATAATGGAGCAGTTTCAAAATTTGATTGCAGTGAAGGAGGGAGGAGGATTCGACGCCTTGTAATATAACATTGCCTTGTTTTCTGAATGATTACAGCATTCTTACATGAAGCTTCCACATCTCACACCAAAATGTTAGTTTATAACGCCTACCTCTTGTCAGAGAGACGAACAATGTTTAAAAAATAACTTATAAATCATGAGCCAATCTCAGGATTCTTACGTGACACTCCCATTAACTCTTTTAGAGATGTAACTACGATCTGACCTTTTTTCACACTACTGTTCTTTTGATGATACTATTATTATTTACGAGTAATCCCATGCAAAAATTTCGTATATTCAACTTTCCCTTTCCTTTAAACCTAAATGCTAAAAAAATATATATTTTATCGTAAACTGAGTGTACTAAGCCAATAGTCGGTAAAAGTCACTGAACTCACCTCTTGGGATTCACACTGCATGATAATGAGGCCAATTTGAATTTTCCTTGAAACAATAATTATCTACAGTGTATATAGCTGGCTTGGAAAATTGTATTAGTCTGTACTATAAGAAACTACAATACTACAGTAATAGGCCTACACGTATTAACGTAAACTGAGTAGGCTATGCTATGTCAGAAGTCTGAAAATACTATCCACTTATACCTTATTCATTGCTGCAGACTTTGTATTAGTTGAGAAGGGATGCTGAAACAGAAATAATATTTAGGATTATCATTTTCGCATGCGAAATTTCGCACATTCAACCTCCCCCACTTCCCCTCAAAGATATATTAACTAATAAATTATAAAGCCTTAAGCGATGAATAGCCTAATGCACCTGTGGATATGATTCTTTTTAACGACTTTTGACATAGATACTACCCGCGCACGATATCTTGGTCGCTGGTTTTACGGGGAAGCGAGGGTCGGGGGAAGAAAAAATAGCTACCCCACCTGCCTTTCTGCAGTGTTATCAACCAAAGAAACCACATTTCAGCAGAATCGCGCGTATGGTAAGCACGTATCAACAGCTAAGTGTGAGGTATGTGAACAAACAAATTGAATGCCGAATTGGATAAATACTTACCGTGAATCATCCTCGCTATTTCATCTTGTACCATATTCATTTCAATTAATATCAGTTGAAATTTACTATACACAATTTAAAATACACAAACAATAGAAAAGTTGACCGTCAATAGGTGCATGGCCTACTGTATAGACCAGCGTTTTTCAACCAGTATGCCGCAGCACAGTGGTGTGTCGTGAATGTGGTGCGAGAAAATTAAAATAAAGTCATCAATACATAAATGAAGATTAAATATTAATGTATAACGATTTTAATGCAATGCAACAATATAACGGGGGAGGGCTGTATTGCGTATCAATTAATTACACGTCATAAGGGTTTGGTTATCAAATAGGCTAAGTCATTTTCCTCCGGGAATAGAATATTAAATAATATAGGTTCATATTTTTACATTGGAAGACTTGTTTTAAGCATATAGAAGAGTATTAACAGAACATGATTAACCATTTCATGTTGTAAAACGTCGGAGAGGTGAGGCATTTAAAAAAGGAGAAAACTATAGGCCTAATTTTAAACATATTTAATATGTTTTGTGAAAAGTTTGCTCAACTTTCAGTCCGTGAAGTTGACAGCAGATTTCACTGGAGTGTCAGAAATTAGCACTTACGGAATTCATCAAGAGGTCTTAGCACCTGGAAAGCGTTGGATGTACAATGTAACGTGTTTGGGAAATCAGCAATTCGCAAAATTGTGTTTTCTTTCCATAACAATTCCATACGCCAGAAAAGGTAACGTCAACAGTAAATAAGGATCCTGAGACAGAATGAAAGCTTAGTATTGAACCCACTAGTTGTCAGGGTGTATAGCGTACTTCGTGTTTCAATGGTGTCTGTCAGTTCTGCTTACGGAATTGAATGAAACCTACCGAATGAGGCCTAGGAAGCCGAGCGCCCAAGAAATCGTGCGCTGATAGTAGGCCTACTCGTTATCCATCGTTTGTTCAAACTCCGGCTTTAAGACTTTCCTTTGCGTGAGACGGAGGCAACTGAATACGCACTGGTGCAATAAATACTTTTTCTTTAGGCCTATCTAAATTTAAAGTGAGAAAATTATATTTTTCACGCCAGACTAGAGAAAGTTATGCGAGTGCATTACATAAGAATTCTATTTACGCGTGTTTGCATCACTATTATGAATTTATAGGAAGGAATTCTATATGCAGATAGCCTTCAATTTGAACGATAATGTCAAATCCCGTATTAAGCAATTTCCCAAGCCAGCTGTGTTCACTGCAAACAATAATGTCATGGAAACTGCACATTAGCTTCATTACCATACAGATTTAATTCTATGTGATGAGGTGCGTGTAAGATTTTCTTGTTCTTGTTTATTGTTGTTCTTCTTCTTCTCTACTTCAAGGCAAATTTCCTGTTCCGCCCTCACAGTTGCTCCTTCCATCTTACCATGGGTCTTCCTAAATTCCCTTTACCTAATGGAAATGTACTAAAAATTGTGAATACAAGAACTATAAATTCAATTGCACAATTATTTCAAGTTTTATTGACTGTTTTCAAACAAACGAATAGCACACATTGTTATGACAAACCTAGGTAGCAAGAATTATATGCCTACTATTCCAACATACTCCCACCTTAAGTTAACAAATTCTTGATGAGTTAACTTAACACCTATTACATGGATCAATTGCACCTTAATAATAATTACATTCAAATGGTTAAGAAATGAACATAACTGATACCTAAATCATAATTGGAATATAGTCTATATATTTTTTTAAATTTAGTCTTGTTGGAAACCTTTATTTTACGACCTCTAACTGATAACTTCGAAAGTCTTGTTTCTGTTCTTACACTCTTCTAATCTTCGCCCGAGCACTCCTCAACAACCGCTCACATGCATCACTGTCTTCTCCTACGACACCCTCCAGAGGATACAGTCGCTGAACTGGTCGAAGAAGCATTCCTGTTGATGTCTTCAAACGTACTATTCGAACTTCACCATCACGTCCAGGTATCAATTCCTCCACTTTAGCTAAAGTCCACTCTAGTCATTTCATGTTGTCGCTTCCAACAAGTGCAATTTCTCCCACCTTTATCTGACGATTTTTCTTTCTATTACTCTTGAGATGCAATTGTCCCAAATATTCTCGCCGAAATCTTTCTCTAACAGCCTCTCGGAGGTATTGCCTGTAAGAGATTCTAGCATTAATGTGAGAATAATCTATTTGATCAATGTCAGGCACTCCCATGGCCGTCCAGAAGGGGGGCAGGGGGGGGGCAGGGTAGGGCCGCTGCCCCTCCCTGGAAATTTTGTTTACACATAAACCTCTAAGACTATAAGCAACTAATGTGAAGTGAAGTGACGTGACGTTTAAGTCTCCAAATACTGTTGTATGTTCGCGTTGTTTGGATGAAAACAAGCTGTAACAGCTGACTATAGATATGAGTATGTAGGAATAATTACTTCCCCTAAACTTGAAACCATTTATACCCAAACATTTTATTATAATGAAGATAAGGCAAGAAATGTCGCATTTTATATTTTATATGAATAATTGTACTTGTGAAATTGTAAGGTGTAGAAAAAGTCATGTGAGTGTATATAGCCTACATCAGATTTTTTCTTTGTAGGCCTATCCATAGTCTTAGGTCCAGCTACAGTAAATGGAGGACGTTGATTATACAATAATAATAATAATAATAATAATAATAATAATAATAGTAATAATGTGAATAGTAATAATAAGAGCAATAATAGTATGATTGATAATAATAATCATCATAATAAAGTGGTTGCAATAGCATAGTGATGGTGATGGCAGTAATTTTTCCATTGGCCCCTTGACAAAATTTCTGCGGACGCCCATGGGCACTCCCACTTCTTTTATTTATTGCAAAAACATGGAAGGTGTCAATGCCACCAGATCTTTGGAATCAATAGACAGATAAGTCAAAGGGCGAGAATTCATCAAAGATTCGCAATCACAGAGGATGGTGGACATTTCTTCATAATCTAGTTTTGCTCTTCCAAGAATTTTTCTAAAGGTTTCTTTCAAGATTCTTATCAACCTCTCCCACCATCCTCCCCACCATTCAGCACTAGGTGGATTAAATTTCCATTGAATTCTTTGTTCCACACCGAAGTACTGGATCTTGTTAAAATCGACCCTTTTAAATGCATGATCAGTTGCTACAAAATTAGTACCATTGTCATGTCGATGAGGTAGATAATGCCCAAAAGCGGCCAGTTCTGACTGTGGAACCGGTTCTATTACTCCCTCATTTTTCCATTCATCTAGCACTTGTTGGTACTCTTTTATAATACCCTCCTTTTTCAGTTTTTTATCATTCATATCTAGCCTCTTCAAAGCTATTTCATAATTATCAGTCAAAGGTGGATGACCTTTCCAAGGCATGTGCACTTCATAACGTCCCTCGTCGTTAATTGCCACAGTCTCCTCAAAACGTTTCAGAACATCCTTTTGTACATCTTCTTTAGTTTTCTGCAACACTGGATCCCTGATTCCAATGAGTTCTAAGTCCCAAAAATCTGATATTGAAATGTTCTTGACAAACAATGATGTCACCAACATACCACAATTTTCTCTTGTCTGTTCCTTATTCACTTTACCCATAACAGTCCATCCAATTTTAGTGTGTATAGCTACCAATCCACACTTTAATTTCTTGCATGATCCAGTAAAAAGCTTCCCAGCTACATCTGCACCAATCAGCACTTCTATTGGGACAGTGCTATCCCCTACATCAGTTAGTTCAATATTTTCATCTTCAAGTTCCTGTATCCATGGTCCTCTTTGGATCCGATTAATATTTCCACATAGGCTATTGCTTCTTGATCCAATACCTCAAGAGTACACCGGTAACTGTCATTTAAACTACCTAAACAAATTCTATATGTGTTGTGTTCGCTTACTTCTGTTTTACTTCCTCCGAATAATGAATGAATAATCTTCTCTCCCTTTCTTTTTTCATAACCCATTTCCATAGCAGCTTCCTTAAGAACATATGACCTCTGTGACCCTGTGTCTATGATTGCTCTCACTATTCTTTCACTACTTTTTCCTATTAATCTTACTAATACTGTCTGCATAAATACTTCAGTAGAAGGTAGCGATCTTGCATGCAATGCTTCCACAGATTTTGTTTCCTCTTGCTCTCTTTTAGCTGATACATCTAACTTATTATCTACCTTAAAAGTATCCTTATTGGTAGGCAAATCTGGACACATAATAGGATAATGTTTTCGGAGACAAATTATATATTTAAGCGAAATTCTGCAGTTCTTTGCGCAATGTCCAGGCTTCAAACATATAAAACAACACCTTTTATTTGTTCCTCTTTTCATCTTTTCCTCGAGATTTAGTTCCTGCGCTCTATAACACTTACTGCTGACATGATTACCTCTGCAGAATATACAATTATTAGCTAGGCTTACCTTATTTTGCTTAATGACGAGTAAGCCTGCGACTGTAGGTACTTCATCTGTTTTCAAACCCAATTGTTTCCTTTCTTTGTTTACCTTGCCCCTTTCAAACTTGATTCCAGACTTTGCTATCGAGATTCTTTCCTCTCCCTCTACTTCCTGCTTAATAAAATTCATTAGACCCTTTAGACAGTCGTTTGACTTTCCTCCAACTGTAGACTGCCGTTGCCATATTCGAAGCAAATCTTCAGGTACACACGACTCAACTAATGGAAATAGCATGACCTCACATTCATCAGTAGTTATACCCAAGGACCCTAAAGACCTTAAATGTGATTCTAATTTAAGTTATCATATAAAGACGGAAGTAGACATGAAGGTCCCGTATGTGTATTCTGCAACACTAACGACAAAAGTTCACGAATGTATACTTCTATCAACATATCATCTTTCCCAAATCGTGATTTTAATGCTTCTACAGCTTTCGGATAATTTTCTGTGCTTGGAGGGTAGCTTTCTACTATTTCTCTAGCACGAGAGTTTGGTACAGTTGACTGAATTAAATATTGGAACTTATCGCTTGAGTCAATATTTTTGTCTTGATCAATCTTTGAAAACTGGCCCCACCAAGCTAACCACTCCTTAATCTCACCACTAAATTTCTTAAGCTCAATCTGTGGTAGCTTAAATTTTCTTTTTGAAGGATTATTTTCAGTCTGTCTGCTTATAACACTAATGATGTCACATTCCTTACCTCGCTTTCTATCATAAACTTAACTTTGAAATACTTGCTGGCGTAATCTTCTTTCGATTTAATCTCTGCGTCCAGCTGTTCCTCCGTTGCATCTGCGTCCAACATATACGGGAATATCTCTTCATCGAGACCTTTTAGTTCCTCAAACTTTACCGTCAATAATTGGAACTTCGTCTATGCTTCCAACATGCAAGATGATTCGGTAGAATCCAACTCGGCTTTCAGTTCGTTATGCAAACGCGTAAACGCAGTTCGGGTTTAGTTTCCCACTCTACTGGATTTCGGCACGCGATGTTCGGCGTTGGTATGCGGTCTCTGGCTTGCATTCCAACACTCCCATTGGCTCCCAACGACCTTGCATGTCATTGGTCTGTTCCATACGGTCCTGCAACCTCTACATAAAGCTAAATAATGCAAAACACTAACCACATTAGTTAAGTGCGCGAGCGGAGAGGGCAGCCGAAGCGAAGCGCCCTTGCATTTTAGAATAATGTACGATACACTGTTTGTCGGTTTCGAAAATGTGGCATATTATATCTTCCGGAGGGTTGTCTGACCATTATCACGTTGGCAGCTGATTCCAGCACCACGTGACCCATCGGCTTCTTCCCAGCATGCACCTGCGCTGTTTCTAGCAGCTGATTCTGTATTATTGTGATTCCAATCTGGCATTGTTGTAGGTAATGGCGGATTATTCAATTGAATATTTTGTGTGGTCTCCATAAAATAGCAACAATTAGTGGTTCTTGTTTGAGGATACGTAATTCTTTCTGTTCTAAGAATCGTGTAGTGTGAAGTCTTAATTTTAAGTCATATAGAACTGCACAAGTGCGGCAGAGACCTAGTATTTATCGTGGTTTGTGTTAACATCGCGTTCTCCTCGGGAGGGGAGGTTTTGTGTTGTTTTTGTTGTAGTTTAAAATATTTTGGTTATGTCGGACGTGTCGGGTGATGTTGTGAACGCTCAAACTGACGATTCTCTGCAAGAAGTATTATCGATGGATACAGAAAACACAAATACTTGTAAACAGGACAATTCACTCCAACGAACCTTGACTCCAAATATGAAAGAAAAACCAAATCATGAAACTGGTACGATAATTGAGAATGTAACACATGATCTCCCCCAGCCAAGGGTTTCACATCGATATTTATCTTCGGATACAGGTCCATACTTTGTATCCATCAAACAACCAGGACAAGCTATTGGAAATATGCATCCTATGACAATTGGACGATGGCTGTTTCGAGCTAATTATGATGTACATTATATCAATAAAGTTTCATACTCTCAGATTGACGTACACTTCCAGACACAGCATGCAGCTAATGCATTTTTAAACTCTGACTTCGACAAAATGCATCAAACAAATTCCTTCATTCCGGCATATAATTTATTTTCTTCTGGTGTCATTAGGGGTGTTGAGTCAAGTATCACTCCTGAAGAGATTAAGATGGACACTATTGTACCTGAAGGATTTCAAATTATAAATGTATATAGATTCAATCGACGTATAACAGATGAGCAAGGAAATACTTCCTATATACCGACTGAAACTGTAAAAGTAACATTTCGCAGTCAACGGCTGCCACGTTCAGTCACATTATACCACCAAAAATGTAAAGTTGATCCATACATTGAACGCACACAAACATGTCTTAACTGCGGAAAGTTAAACCATAGGGCGAAAAATTGTAGATCGTCACCTAAGTGCCTTTACTGTGGCAAGGAACCACATCAGGGGGAGTGCCCAGTAGAAGACCGGAGATGCATAAATTGCAAAGGCAATCATAAAGCAACTGATATTGAGAAGTGTCCAGCATATAAACTGGAAAAGCAAATAAACGATAAACTGGCATCACTTCCAGTTTCTAGATTTGAAGCAAAGCAGATAGCCCTGGGGCGCTCATCTTATGCACAAATGGTGCAACAACAAACAACCACAATATTCAGCAATTTCAACCAATTTCCACGGCTGGATAACAAAACGACTTTAGCAGACAACTCTCAAACACAGCGGGAAAAAAATATCACAACTCACCAATCACAAGTATCCACGACACGCATCACTCATACACCAACTAAACGAAAGGAACAAGAGAGCCCTCAACGCTCTGAAATGCATAAATTCAAGAAAGCATTAATTTATCCCAATGGCCGAGTGCCAGAACCATCAATTCCTGTAAGTACAACAGACTCGACCATCGGGGAATGGGTCAATTTTGACACTGAATGATGAATCATCCTCGACACATCAACCTAACAGGATTCAGGCAATAGGAAAAACATCCAGCCTACGACAACCGATAAGACCTAAAGTATTAACAACCATCAGTAAGATACTAAGTGAGGCACCGGAACACCTTAGGGATGATCTTGAGAAAGTCAAACATCAAATCAAAGAGCTTCTAGAATAAATCTTCTTTTTTCCCCCATTTAAGGGGCTGTAAGACTCGAAGACTACTAATTCAATTTTATCATTAATTCCACGTATAATCTTATGTCTGGAATGAAAATACTACAATGGAACGCACAGAGCTTAAAAAACAAATTGGAAGAACTTTTAATTTTAAACCATCAACATAAATTTGACATCATAGTCATCCTTGAATCTTGGCTCTCTACTACAAAAAAAATAAAAATTCCTAATTACACGTCAATCAGAAATGACAGAGATGGAAAAGGAAGAGGCGTTGCCATATTTATCAAAAAAGATATCACAATAACCAATTTCCGTATCATTAACAATTATCCATATACATTTCAAGCCATAGAAGTAACAATGAGAAACCTAAAAATCATTGGTATTTATAACACTAGTTCCAACCATATTACAGCTACTTTCTGGAACAATAACTTCAACGCAGACAGAAATTTTAAATACATTTTATTGGGAGATTTCAATTTAGGAAAAGCCATAGAAGACTTATACAACAGCAATAACATATACTTCATTGAAGAGCTCAAACGGCAAAATATCCATCTTATCAATAAGATTACTCCTACTCGACTTGGCTATAGAGGTCAACAAAACACTTCACCGGACCTGACCTTCATTTCGGCAAGTTTCATCCCTCACACAGAATGGCAACCACTTACTGATACCTTAGGTAGTGACCACTTCCCCATCATTATAGCGGTAAACAACCATTCGCCTCTTTTTCCTGTCCAATCCATACCACATCGATCACAAATAAAAAACTGGACAAAATTTAACCAGGAAATCCAGTCCAAATTAAATAAGCTACAGCCTTCCGAAACATCTATTGATCTTCTCACCTCAACCTTCCAAGATTATCTAAACTTACATCATCCGCTCTTTACGTCTCATAAACCCTCGGTTCGAACTAAACCTTGCTGGTGGAGTACAGAAATTAAACATGCCATAGCCAAACGAAAACTCCTACTTAAGAAATTCAAAACACATTTAGACTTTAAGACGTACTTGGATCTGAGAAGACATATTGCTCATGTGAAACATCTTATCATCTCTGCTAAAAGACAAAATTGGTACCAGTATTGTTCCACCATTGATTATTCTACCACAACACAACAGATTTGGAAACATGTGAAGTGGTTTACTGGAAAGAAACATTACTCTTCCTCTCCGATTGTTTTTGATATCTTGCTACAGGCAGATTTCTTAAAACAAGTGGCACCGGACCAAGTGTATGCCCCATGCAAGGGATACACATCAGAGCCTCATCCATCTTTAGAGATCCCTTTTACACAGAGTGAAATAGCCAGTATCCTACGCAACAAAGGCAACAAACATTCAGCTCCAGGACCTGATCTAATAACATACGAGATGATATCTCATGCCCAGCAGTGTATATTATCACATTTAGAATACAGCTTTAATGCAATACTACAAGGGAATGTATATCCGTCGCTCTGGAACAAGATGACAGTGTTACCTATCCTAAAACCCAATAAAACCGGAATACATCCAACACATTACAGACCAATCATTTTGAGCTCGACTCTTCGAAAAATATACGAACAATTGCTGAATCAACGTATTTCATTCTACATAGAAAGATTTAATATTATCAACGCCAAACATTTTGGTTTTCGTAAGGGATACAATACCATGGCGAGTATCTTATATCTAGTCACTGAGGTATATACTGGATGGCTAAAAAATGAAAACACCCTGGCTATTACGATTGATCTGAGTAGTGCTTACGATAGAGTTAATCTTCAGATACTGTGTGAGAAATTAAGCAACATAGGAATACCATCTACATATATTAATAACATTATATCCTTAATGACTAATCGATCTTTAGAATTACCAACATACTACAGTTATCGTCAAAACCGTAAGACGTCAATGGGTTTGCCTCAAGGGTCGTCACTTAGCCCAACTTTATTTAATATTTATACTAATCATCTTCATAAGATTCGATTTAAGACCATCAGACTACTTTGCTTCGCTGACGACATCATATTGTACTATAGATTAAAAAAGGGTAACCCCATCAATATTCAGGATCTACAGGAAGATCTAGAGATCTTGATACAAGAACTTGACACATTGGGAATGGACATAAATGCCGACAAGAGTGCCTTCACCATATTCTCCAAGAAAAGGACCCCCCTCCCTCAGTTACCTCAAATAATGATAAATAAGGAAACGATACAATACTGTCAAT
Source organism: Ectobius pallidus (assembly GCA_964059195.1). Taxonomy (NCBI): domain Eukaryota; kingdom Metazoa; phylum Arthropoda; class Insecta; order Blattodea; family Ectobiidae; genus Ectobius; species Ectobius pallidus. The sequence goes on along the minus strand of CAXKWD010000006.1, from coordinate 51,872,868 downwards.
CTTTAAAGTACCTTGGTGTGCACCTTGACTACAATCTTTCAGGAAATTCTCACTATCAAATGGTAATGAAAAAACTCAACAACAAACAAAATATATTCCGATTTATAACAGGACGATATTGGGGAAACCATCCAAAAGCTCTTTACCTGCTGTACAATAATTTCATAAGATCTACTCTACACCATTTCAACCTCAATTTCGGAAAAAGTAATTTCAATTTCGGAAAAAGTAATTTCAAATTCGGAAAAGGTAATTTCAATTTCGGAAAAAGTAATCTCAATTTCGGAAAAGGTAATTTCAATTTCGGAAAAAGTAACTTCAATTTCGGAAATAGTAGTTTATTTTAGTACAATGTTCAAATAAACACGTAGGCGTAACTTAAATGAATAGTTACATAGAATTTAACACTTTCAGTTTCCCAGAGGCATATCGTCCATACGCATAGCAGCAGGATAATGTTTCTGCACATGATTGACAGCGCGAAGACACATTTGAAGGGTGATAATCTGTATTGCAGAATCAACAGTCCTCTCCAAGTGTTGAAGTCTGAATTCTTTCTGAGTTAGTACACCAGCTGGATCCCCCTCAATAGGATGTCTGTGGTCTCTCTGAGACGCTGCTTGATGGCTGACTTCATGGTACTCTAAATGTGTTCTATCGGATTCAGCATGCAACTGTAAGGGGCTAATCGACAAATTTCAACCCCCAGAAATTCATCTTGCCGCAATATTTCTTCGCAGCGGGAATGAGCTGGTGCATTATCTATAACAACGATGATGTCTTGCATGTTGTGTCCATTATTTGCTACAATTCTCAGACAAGGCCTCAAAAACCTGCCGAAATCTTCCATTTTAAATGCACCTCGTTTCCGTTGCCAAAACTCAAAGGCGGTTGAAGAAATACAGCCTGCTATATGAAGATTTGGTCCTTTGCTATTTGGTACCTTCACAATAGCTCGATCTCCACGCCGGGAACGTCCCATGCTTCTTCTACAATACAGGTTGAAATTTGTTTCGTCGATGAAAATCAAGTGTTTTTGTTGGCCTACATATCCAAGAACTTTTTCTACGTATGTTCTTCTTTTCAACTTGTTCTCGACAGAATTTACTCCTTCAGGAAGGAGACGTACTTGCTTATATGAAATTAAACGTCCATCAAGATATTTAGACACGGTCTGCTTCGATATTGTGATAACTTATGTCTTTCGTGTCTCAGACGTTCACAGATAACTTTTAAAGTGATCTGAGAATTTTCTTCAATTAATGCAATTATATAATCTATATCGTCTGCAGTCAAAATATAATGGCGCTTACCTCCTCGCTCTTTTCGAGGGATACAACCTTTTCTCAGCCAGTCATGTGCAGTTTTATATTTAACACCATTCGCCGCAGCCACTAATTTCCAATCTCCACCATTTTCTGCTTCCTTCAAAATTCGGTCACGACACTCGTCTGTTACCTTTTGGTAATTACCTCTCTGGTGACGAATAGCCCCTGCTCTTCTTTCCATATTTCAGAAAAGAACTTGCCTTTAATTTGTGAAAGTAATCTTGAGTCGAATTACTTGTTTACTCGTAACCATTGGAAACAGTAGCTTTCAATTATTTTAGAACTTAAAAATTACCAAGGCCCTCTTACATATACTTTACGTAATAATGTCATAGCCTAATTTTCATTTTTATGGCATGAAACAACTGAGAGCTACCGTAGAGTTACGAGAAAGTAAATGATTCGTTAATGCTGTACTGAAATAAAATTATGATTAAATTTCTAATCAAAGTTGAAAATTATTCCTGAAGTATGAAAAAAAAAGAGTCTACTTAAATTCTATATATTTCAGTGAACAGTTATTGCTTTATGTATTCTATGTGGACTGCAGATTTGCTTTGCTTTATTAATCATTAACTTCATTTATATATAAAACAGTATTCTGATGTAAAGGACATTCCACTGGGAAGCTGAAGAGAGAGTGTTAATTCTGTGTAGTTCATAGAATATTGTTATATTAGCAATCATTATCCTGTTAGGAAGATTTAATTTTAATAACCATTAATTTAATTTAGGCCTCTGTGTTTATTTTAACACTGTTTCGAAATAAAGATTACTATTTCCGAAATTTAAATTACCTTTTCCGAAATTGAAGTTACTTTTTCCGAAATTGAAATTACTTTTTCCGAAATTGAAATTACCTTTTCCGAAATTGAAGTTACTTTTTCCGAAATTGAAATTACTTTTTCCGAAATTGAGGTTGAAAAGGTGTAGAATATGGAATTCAGGTTTTGCCCCTTCCAACGAAGAAATGGCATACAAAAATAAGCTCCATCATTTACAACATTGGGAAAAGAATCTTAGGAACAGGCGGTAAACCTAACAAAGTACATGTCTTCAAAGAACTTCACTTACAGACTTATCGAGAACGCACGACAGGAGCATGTATCAAGTATATGAATTTTTTATTTCTTAATAGCTCACACCCGTTATACACGAAACTAAAATATATTACTGAACTGCGAGAAAATACAAACTCTTCCCGGATTCTCAATAGATTGCCCATTATCTTCGAAGTCTTCAAATCATTTTACTGTGACCAACAAATCCAACCTTTCCCAAAATATCCTGTCTATTGTACAGATTATAGTACCCTCATCCTTTCCATTGATAAAGACTTCACAGCTTTCACAAAAATTGATATTAATTCTAGTCAAACATTTTTGGATTATATATAAGTTTTTCCACAACAAGAAACTATTATAATGTTCACTGACGGATCAAAAACGGACGTGGGTACGGGTGCTGCATTCTTCAATGACTCCTTTAATGAAAAACAACAATTTAACATTCAGCATAACAGCAGCGTATACACTGCAGAAATCATAGCAATCCGTCAGGCGATCATGAGTCTTAGGAACATACAAGGTGCTAATATAATTATTTTCTCCGATTCTCAAAGCGCTCTGGAATCAATAACTACAAATAATATAAACACTATGTATCATATCAATACGATACAGATAACCACCTTTATCAACCACGTCTTCCGCTCCATCACATAAACTGTTTTCATATTATAATATGTTATAGCAATTATGTATAATTCTGTAAATATCCCGTGATATACCAGTTGGTGAAACACGGGTTGTAATGTAACTAAACAAATAAAAAAAATAAAAAAACACTATGTTCTCATGGCTTGAAGTCAGTATTAAACAATTGATCAAAGGAATCCTTGCTAATAACTCTCTCCGATTTGTTTGGATACCAGGTCATCATAATATTAGAGGCAATGAAATTGCGGACCAATTAGCAAAACAGGCTACTGAACTCCATGCTCAGAAAAAATACCCAATGAATATACAAGATTACATCTCATACCGTCTACGCATACATAGGACTATTCCTCCGAAGCAAGATAAACCCTGGTTCCTAAAAGTTCCTGCTTCTCGTTCCGAAATATCCATCTTATATAAAGTGAAATTCAAAACGGCTATCACACCATACTATCTACATAGGATAAAAAGGAAGGATTCTCCACAATGCCACTGTGGTCAGCTTGGCACCATTGAACACATACTTTTTTCCTGTCCAGAAGCTAATACTAGAACTCATGACTTTTATAACGAATTACGTACAACATATGGGTACAGCCCTTGGAACCTAACAGCATTTACTGAGGATCAACCACACAAAGCAGCAAGCGCATTATCAAGATTCCTACATAAGTGCAGAATGAAACTGTAAAAGTTAGATAATACATACAAAGTACATAGATTCTATTTAATCAACCACATGTACGGACGTCAAAATCCCCGGATATGACGTCGATAAATAAATAAAAGTGAAGTGAAGTGAAGTGATTCCAATCTGAGCGCCATTTTAGGTTAGTTTTTTGTGAACTTCTTACCGATTTTACCCATATTTAAAATATTCTTAGGAACAAAATGTGCCCTTATATGGATTCTAAAACTTCTGGAGAATAATGTTACATGGAATTTTGCCGTTTTACGTGAGTAAAAAACAAAAAGTTAACGAATCCAGTAGAATGGGAAACTAACCCCGGTTCTTGTTACACTTCGTATTTTACGTGTTCTTTCCATTCTAAAATAACAGTCCTGTCACGGTCGCCAGATAATGGAAATGTACTAAAAATTGTGAATACAAGAACTATAAATTCAATTGCACATTATTTCAAGTTTTATTGACTGTTTTCAAACAAACGAATAGCACACATTGTTATGACCAACCCAGGTAACAAGAATTATATGCCTACTATTCCAACATTACCCTTTGGTTTATAATCATTTGCTGCTTTGGGTAATCTAGTTAGTTCCATTCTTTCCAGGTGTTGCATCCATTTTTCTTACTATTCTTTGATTCTATCGTTTACTGACTACAGTATATAACTTATTTAATACTGTCATTATATCTTCATTACGTATTCTATCTAATTTTGTACAGATTTTGTATTATATACACGAAAATATTTTATAGAAACAATGTTTTAACGTAAATTGAGTTTGCTACGCTTGTCAGAAGTCCGTGAAAAATCCTATCCATTGATATCTTAGCCTATTTATTTGTACCTTATATAAGTTAGGCTTTGTGTTAGTTGAGAAAGGGGAAGTTGACAACAGAAATAATATTCAATATAAAGGATTATAAGTGATGATGATTGTACGTGCTCAGAAGTAGAACTTCCATGCAACTAGGCATATCCTACGGATCTTTTCAAAGGTTGAAATGACCTCCTTAGCTAAACCAAAGCAGTTCCATCCAATAACCAACTTATCTATTATTTCGATTGGTGTCAATGGTGTTCAACTTTAAAGTTATACATAGGCCTAATACAATAAAAACGATATGTTATTCAATTTTAATTTTACAAAAATATCCATTTATAGGTCAATAAGGTATCACAAAAATTAACGAAATTTAGGTTAAAGTGGTTGATATTAAGGATGGGTGTATCACAATAGTCTATAACCTGATCCTACATAATAAATTCAGGTCGTAATTTTATCATACTTGTGGGTAAAGTAACATGTAACAGCCCTTTTATGGATATGTGTATATCTGGCACTTAAAATTTGAATTAGCCAAATGGGAAAGATTAATGTTATGATCAACTAAAAATAGAGACTGACAGGGCTCCTTGGACGCACATGTGTGAGAATTCAATTTTTAAAACAGAAAATGCAGAAAGTACAGAATGTTTTAAGGCTTAAACAATATTATCATAAATATGACGAACAGTATCCCTGTGTGTAAACATTGCATCTTATTGATGCCATTGCCATAGCGTGAGTCGAAAGAGGGGAGACGAGTGGCCATGGAAGATTTCGACGTAAATTCCTTCATGGAAATGGGTTCCTGGCTGAGTAACCGGAATAGTGCCTAGTGTTAGCCAACAGAAACTTAAATAAACATACTAACAAGTAAGAATAAAATTGTATTAATATAAAAGTTAAAACTTCTACATACAAGTAAGAAATAGGCTAATGGGCTTTTCTCAGAAGGTATGCAAAAAGAACTCAGAATTGATCAGAAGTTGTAACTGTATGGTCTGTATACATTTATTTTAATATTTGAAATAAAAATCGGAACTCGCAGGTCTCGTGCATCTGCCTCAGCTATTTTCATTATTAGGATAATACCCTCTATTTGAAATTTAGAACAGGCCTAAATACAGACCATTTTGTTTGTATAGATAGTATATTTTTTATATCGGGTAGCCAAGCTTTAAGACCCCAAAAATCAACGCCGAAGGAAAATTTCCTTTAAGCTTTTTTGTGGTTCATTTTAATCATTAAAATATCACTGGCGCTATATTCCATTAAGGGATAGGGCCAACCAACCAACCACTGCATTATCTAATTCATCTTTCACCACAGTTGTAAGAGGGCAGGATTGATTACAAGCCATCAGCATGACATTTCCCACTATATTAATTAATTATTGACTTTTTTTATCAGAGCCGCTACTTCTTATTAAGTTGATTGTCACTTGTCCACACCGGCTGAGTTCACTACGTCCCTACCAGAGCAATCTGGAGATATAGGGGAACGAATCCGGGCCTGTGGATAGCCAGCAACACTAACCATTGACCAGATTTGTTTTGACATTAGATGCTAGGCTACCGATTTTACTAGTCCAGAAGTAATCTGTGCTAAAAGGAGTGATTTAGAAAATTAACAATATTTTAGTTTAAAAGAAATTGAATTAGTTAATTTAATGGCATGTGTTGTAGATAAGAAATAAAGTGTTACCATATAAATTTAATGCAGTGAACACATAACTACGTATTTCTTCATAGATTAAAAATTATTGACCATCGGTAGGATCACTACAGCGATGTTATAACATTGGCTGCGATAAATATACATCTTGCTACATTGATTAGCATCACATATTCATTTGTAATGGTATGAAAGGGAGTAGGCAGAACATACTTCCAAATACGCCGAGTGCCTCAAGGGTGTATGTAGAACAACCCTGCACGAAACCGACCCCTGCACGCAAACCTCTTTGCATGCAGCACTGTAACAATCTACTTTTATCTCCCAAGTCTCTTCTATAGGCCGTCTTACAAGGCCAAATTCTATTTTTGTTATTACTTTCCCCTCATTATAGACATAGGTCTATTATAAAAATTACATGCAAATAATTAACCAACTGAAAGTAGAACGCATAGCGAAAAATAACTGAGTTTTAGAGGGAAAAGAATACAAAGAGGAATTAAAGATTTCCATAGCATCGCACAAAATCAAATTATTTACGAGTCAGAAACATGAGATGTAAGAAGAATGGAGAGGAGCAACCTGAAATACACAGGCTATACGAATACAATTATATAGAAACAGATAGAACATAAAAGAAATGAAGATCTGCGATTTAGGTGAAAAAATAAATATTTATTTATTTTAATTTCTTTCTGTCACTACAGATTGCAAAACACAAAGAATACCATTTCAATTAAACAATCAGGGGAAAACAAACCACAGTAGAAAGATATGTAGTACAACAAAATCAACGAACTGAATCAAAATAAAACAGTATGCAAACTGTGAAACATATGAAAACATTAATCCTAGAAACACACGCTATTAGAAAATGAAATAAAGTACTTGTATGTAGTTTCAGTATAACCTACATTATGTACGAGAGTGACCATATAAATGGTTACGCATGATCTGTAGGCTACAGTGTCCCTCAATACGAGCAGACTTATTTCATAATACAGATGTCTGTTTAGGCTGAAGGATCTGCAGAAGTCCATGAACATCTTTGTTATAGTGCCACGACTACCAATCATCAGTCCAATTACAGATATTTCTTGTATATGGTACTTTTCTTTCAAGTATTGGACCGTGGGTTCATAAATTTCCTTTTTTTCGCAGTCCACTTCTTGTGGCTGCTCGGAATCCCGTTCAAATCGAACAGTTGGATGAATTATATAACCCAGGTCCCTCTTTCTGTCAAGAGCAATGATGTCCACTCTTCTGTTGCTTCCGTTATCAGCAACGCAATGTACTTCTTCATATACTTCAAGCCCTTTTTGTCTCAGGGAGGTAGCTATCTTGCTCCTAATGCGATGGTGACGAGTGTTCCGCAGGAGTTCACCATGTGGACAGCAGCCTAGAACATGAGCCAATGTTTCTATCTCGCTACAGTGCCTGCAACGGTTTCCATCCAGACTGCGTCCAAGGATTGCCCTTACGGGAGCAATATTACCTTGTACAGGGTGCGGCATTTATCGTTTCCCATTTTCAAAACCGTGTAACACATCTATTTAACAAATAAATAAGCTACACTGAACATTTTTAAATGTCTTACAGTCTTGGATTTGCAATTCTGGTCTTACTTTTTGAATATGATGTCCTTGAGATGCCCTGCATTAACTTCAACACATTGCTGCAATCTCCCACGTACACTGGCCATTACGTATTGTGTGGTGTCTTGCGTAACATTTGCAATTTCCTGCAAATCCACGCATAATCCACAAGCGGCCAATTCACAGTCATAAGGTCGAGGTGTGGTGTGCCATTCCAGCATAGGGTATTATTGACCCTTATTTCTTTGAGAGCGATAATGGTGCTTCGGTTTCTGTCAAGTCTGAACGTTACAATCACATGCTGCAAACTTTCTTCCTACCAGAATTGACACATCGTAACTTGGATATTGAAAGATTGTGGTTTCAACAGGATGGTGTTGTAGGGTAGCACATACTGCACTTCTTTCAATGGAGACCCTTCATGCTGCTTTCATCTTTCAATGGACACCCTTCATGCTGCTTTCCCCGGCCGAATTCTTTCCAAATTCTCCCCTCCAAATCTCCCGACCTTACTGCACCAGATTTTTTTCTGTGGGACTATCTGAAGACTCCAGTTTTCTTTCATGCCCTCCCTGACATTAACAGTCTTAACAATGCAATTCAGCAGGGAATTGCAAATGTTACGCAATACGCCACACACCGCGTAATGGCCAGTGTATGAGGGAGATTGCAGCAATGTGTTAAAGTTAATAGAGGGCATCTCAAGGAAATCATATTCAAAAAGTAAGAAAAAAATTGTAAATCCAAGACTGTACGACATTTAAAAATGTTCAATGTAGCTTATTTCTTTGTTGAATAAATGTGTTACATGGTATTGAAAATGGGAAACTTTAAATGCCGCACCCTGTAGTTTGATGGCATCTCTCCATTCGGAGCTGCTAAGGCCTTTTCTAGTTTCAAGCCATCTGTTGGCCAAAGGACACTCTCCATACAGTACAACGCCTTTTCCGTGAGTTCTTAATTGACACCATTTCTTAAATTCCTGATTTCGCAGATAGCCTCTTATGTCAGGTGTTTTAACTTCCACCATTTCCTTATCAATTTCTAGTGCCTCCAAACATCGCAACTTGTCAGCACACAGATCTCTGGTGGCATCGACATACTCATTGTTGGCACTTTTCAGGATTCTACATGCGTTAAATTGCTGAAGTGAGGCCTCCCATTGAGCACGGAAGACGCCAAGTCCTTTTACCTTCCTAGATGAATAAACCATGGCATCTGGTGTGTCATTTGGCAATTGTAGTATATCCTTGATCGTGCTCTTTATGATTTTATCTACTGTTATTAAGTGCCAGTATGGTACTTTATGAGATTGTGTGGGGGACGAAAAATGTCTGTCCGTCTGTCCGTCCGTCCGTCCGTCCGTCCGTGTGTCTGTACGCGCTCTAACTCAAATACGCTTTATCGAATTTTAATGAAACTTGGTATACGCATTTATAATGTCCATGGGAAGAACCCTATTGAAATTGGACCAAATCGGTTCACCGGTACCGGAGTAAAACCCAATTTAGTGTATATTTTAAAAGCGCCATAACTCACATACGCTTTATTGGATTTTCATGAAACTTGGAATACCTATTTATAATGTCCATGGGAAGATGTCTGTTGATATTGGACCAAATCGGTTGGCCGGTACCGGAATAATACCCAATTTAGTGCCCTTTTATGGTATCATATAAGAAAAGGCGCGGTAACTCAAATACGCTTTATCGGATTTTCATGAAACTTCGTATACTTATTTATAACAATCATGGCAATAAGCCTATTGAATTTGGACCTAATCGGTTGTCCAGTACCGAAATAAAGAGTAATTATCAGTCAAATTTATTATAACCCCCCCCCCCATTGATTAAAAAAATGAAAATTGTATAATTTTTTAAGTCTGCCCATAAATTACTTAATACAAGTATAAAGCGTGGGAAGCTTAAAACTCGTTATTTTGAGTCTTGATTTTTAAAATTTTCCGGGGAGGACCCCCGGAAACTTAAAACTCGTTATTTTGCATCTTAATTTTTTTAAATTTTCCGGGCAGAACCCCCGGACTCCCCTCTCCCTGGGGGGTATTCCATACCCCCAGACCCCGCCGATGTTATAACCCCCCCATATGGTCGGCCTGGTTACGCCTATGGTAAGGTGTCATAATTAAGAATCCAAAAAGAAACTGCGTCCGAAAAGTTTTGCATACTCGTGCGCCAGTACGGCCTGCACTATAAGGGACGTTGCATGACTGCTTTTTGCATAATACTATAGGTATAGATAGTTCACGTGCATTAATTTTTAATAACCTGAAAGATTTCTTCCACTAACGTAGAATTTATATTGCTTGATAAATTGCACCAGCCTAAAAAAGGCGGGATTGTTCATCGTTAATTTTGCGCCCTTCGTACCTGCGCCCTTGGCGGTCGCCCACCTAGCCACCGCCTAGCTACGGCCCTGCAAGTAGTCAGTTAATATAGTATTATTATTATTGACTCTACGAATAAATTATTAAAAGATGCTTACGTTATTGCTGGTAAGTTATGGAAAAGATTCTTACTAATACCTCAATACCATTCTGATAGCTTTAGCACCTGGAGTAATTACTATTACTCGTAAACCATTATAGATATAAAGGAGGTAGTCGATTTATAATGAGATTCAAATATTTCACTAAAACTTACACGCTTGAATCTCTTTCTGACACAAAAATATAAAAAATTGTCGCATATTCAAATTTGCTTCACCCTCGACATTTCACGATCGTCCCAAATCATTTAGACAGCTGTAGCGCCCGGAATAATTACCACTCAATTATTCGTAAACCATTAAAGATATAAAGATATACTTAATAATTACCACTCAATTATTCGTAAACCATTCAAGATATAAAGATATACTTAATTTAAAATAAAATTCAAATATTTCACTAAAACTTTCTCGCTTGAAGCTTTTACGGGACACAAAAATGAAAAAATTGTCTCATAGTCAAATTATGCTTCACCCTCCATGAATTTTGTGTAGTTGGTGATGTTTACATATTGAAATAAAAACATTTATGTCCGCATTTTTGTCTCTGTTTTAACAATCAGAAGGACTGTTGTGTGTAGATTATTTCTGTACAAATTTCACAGAAATAGGACCAAGGGTTAATTAAAGACTGCGAGTTTAATAATAAGATGCCAAACTATCATGATGCGCATTCAGAAGCTGAAACACAAACGAAGGTGCTTCCAGTGTTTCGGTGGACCGCCGCTCTCCCTATACCCACCATTGCCTGAGCGGCCGAGTCATCACAGTTTCTCCCTCTATTCATTATGGTGTTGCTTTACTTCGCAAACCTGTCGCCAGGCAGCCAAACAATGAGTGGAGAATCGAATTAGAGTCCGAAAATAAGTTTCCTCTGGCGACTGTGTACAGAGAGAGGTGTGGATGAAAGACAAAATATATGATGAGACATTAAAGACAAGATGTACCTTTATTTTTCCACATAATTACCACGTATATTGAGACATTTGTCATACCGCTTTAGAAGCTTCAAGAAGCCCTCCAGGGAAAAGAAATCAGGGCTGTGCATACGGAAGAAGCGTCGAACGGCTTGTGTTCCCCGTCATCACCTGTTCGAGAGAAGTGTGGTCTCGCATTGTCATCCAACAACAGACTACCAGATTGGAGAAGGCCAGGACCTTTTTCCGAATCGCCTCCTTCAATTTCGACAGGGTGTGACAGTACCGCGTTGCAGTGATGGTTCCATCCTCCAAAACGTCCAGCAACAAAACCCCTTGAGGGTCAAAGAACACTTTGAGAAGCACTTTACCTGCAGAGGGCGTTGTTTTGAACTGTTTTCGGACAGGTGATGACGGATCACAAGTCGTTCGACGCTTCTTCCCTATGCTGAGCCCTGATTTTTTCCTGGAGGGCTTTTTGAAGCTTATAAAGCGGTATGACAAATGTCTCAATGTACGTGGTAATTATGCACGCCTTATCTTTAATGTCGCATTATATTTTTTGTCTTTCATCCACAGCTCTGTACACAGTCACCAGGGGAAACTTATTTTCGTACTCCCCTTCGTACATAGCTCTTCGCAAATATCCCTTATGCAGTTTGTGAAATACTTTTCCCATTCTGTGGTATTGACAAATAGGTAGGCCTGTGTACTTAAGTTTCATTTACTGACAGATATGAATTGCAGGATTAAAACAAAACTTTTAACTAGTTTTTACCAGCATTTTTATGTTCAACTACATCATAACGTGGGCAATAATAGTCTACAGGTACACTGCAAAGTACATAAAGAAAGAAAACGATTATATTTGCCAACACAGTAGGGGAGAGTGTTGTACCTTGGGCCATTTTTTATTGTGTTGCGTTTAACTCGAATTCTAATAGCATTTTCTTTGTTTTTTTAGTCTCTTACCAATGCACTGTGCTTTCTTAACATATTGGCGTTTGTTTTAAGTATGTACTCCAGTAAAAAATAAGTATAAGAAAAAAATTAAAATATACTGCACAGTGGCTCAAGGTACAACACCCTCATGTACCATGGACCATACTGCATAAGGGCATAAATAGAAATTTCCAGAGGCTGAAGCCTATGCGAAGTGTATGGGGGGAATGTTACCATCACTACACCAGCAGCTGATGCTTTTTCCAGAGCATCAATAGACAGATGTGTCTCGTGATTGTCCAAGATCAAAAGAACCCTATTTTCTTCAGTTAAGAAAATGGTCAAGAAACTTTAAAAATGTTGCTTCATTTGACCACCCAGATAAATTAGCAACTCCCATACACCCTAGTAGGCCACCAAAAAACATTCTGTCCTTGAAATGAACACGAGGGAATATGAACAAAGGAGGTAGTTAGTTTCCAACAGCATTCACAGCTCCAGTCATAGTGACAAGTTGCCCTCTTTCGGTTGATGTTGCACTTCCAATCTGTTTTAGACTTTTAGGATCAACGATGTTTGACTGTCCCTGCGCAGTGCTTAGGCCAGTTTCGTCCAAGTTCCATGTTTTCGAGAGGAATGGGACCAAATCTGTTGTGAACATTTTTTATGTTATCGAAGAAACATTTTCTTCTCTGGTTCATTCGAATTAATTTTCTTAAGAGCCTTTTTCAAAATTCTTGCGTCAGCAGGCTCCCGGGTCTTACTACGAATCATTGTTGTCCTGACAACAATACTGGAACACATAAAAATAAAATATAATGTAACCTCTTGTACCATGGTCCGCCGGCTCAAGGTACAAGACGCAGTTGTGGCTCAAGGTACACTATTGTCTGTTTCCACACAAATGTGGCTATCGATATGATCTTCCAGTATCTAAATAACAAAACGTATGGTCATTTTACTCACCAAATAATAGTGAATCCAATGGATATTCGCAAAAACATCTTTATGCACAAGATAAACTTCAATTATCAAGCAACTGGCCCGGAAAAATTTTAGTTTTCACCAGAAAAAACACCTTTTTGGTCTTGCACACGCAGATCTGAAGCAAACACGTCGATAATTGCGCAGAGAATGCCTGAGGCCACGAGAAGCATATAGTTTCACGGTTAGCGCGCTAGATGTCAACAGTTCTCAGATATTAGAACTGGTCCAAGGTACACTATGGTCTTGGTACAACACTCTCCCCTACGTGCTTGTGCTCAGCAACTCCTGTTAGTAGCATGCTGCCGTACCACTCCGGCCACACAAGATTCCAGAATTACTATACACTATCCAATCAGTATATAATATTAACCAATGCAAATCCCATGTTTTTTTTATAGATGTACAGATTTAGAATAGTATTAGGCCTACTTCTGAATCAGTGTGCAATATCCGGATAGGCATTGTGGGACCCTCAACGAACGTTTTACAGTTTCCGGATCAAAATGTCCAGTTTCCGCGCACCCCTTTCACTTGAACGTAGTATTTCCTTAACTAGAATGTAAATCATGTTTGTTTACGACCTCGTGATCCCTGCGTGGTCTAGTGGTTAGAGTTGCTGAATAAAGTTCCTAAAGTTCCGCATGTCTGGGTTTGATCTGCGGTACCTTCTCGGATTTTTCTGAGATAGGAAAGTCTGGAACGGAGGGCGGGTTCTTAATAAAGAATTAACGGCTCTGTTCACGAAAGCAATCAATAATGGCCGTGGGAGTCGACATACTGACCACATGTTCCCAATCTTGCCATCTGCCTATGCTAGACGACGCAGCAGTCAGATGGTAGGCCAAGTCTCACAAAGGATGTAGCGCCATGGAATTTGGTTTAGTTCACGATTTATTAAAAGTCAGCCATATGTCCAACATGAAATGGGCTCTTAAATTTTTTTAAGGATTATTTAAAATGTGTATTATTTTCGATAGGCCTATGTGTTTATTTCTGTTCCAACTCGTTATGATTTTATTTTAGGACCACCGGACATCAAAGGAATGACCGAAAGAACATTATTTGATGTAATGCAATATCCACATTTAGGTTATCTAATGTTTAAAAAATGTAATTTGTACAAGAGTTAAGCCTACATAAGATAACATTTTCGTATTGTAATCTGACTTGAAAAGGTGTGATTTCAAAATTCTAATAGATATTTAAATCAGTTGAAAAGTAAAAACCAATTTCTCTTTCCAAAAATATTATTTAAAACACGTAAGTTTATCTCCACCATATGCCCAGTGTAATTTTCTGGCTTCACATTGCGCGTCTCAAATTAGGCAGTATAGTTCGAGAGAAGGCAGCCTTAGTTTGTACAAGAGATGGGTTGTGAATTCATACGGAAAAGGGTTCAAGTAAAAGTGTTTGGTAATAGTACAAACAGTTGATGGATAACATTTAGACAAAGCCAAGAAATATTTTTTGCCAAAAATAAAATTTACTTCTCGCGAAGTGATAGCAAAGAAATACAAATTCGTGGACATGCTTCTCGTTATCACTGAAAGACACTTCGCTCAAACATCAATTGTTAGCTTTAATGTGATTTTTGTTTTGGAACTATGCTGTTCAAACACATAGAAAATACACACGACACGCAGACATTTTTCAAAATAATCCTTTTGATTCTGTTAACATCAAAATGCGCATACTAATCAATAATATGAGCTCTATCCGATACAATTATAAAAATAAATTTTAAAAGGTTTGCCTTAATTGGCAGAATATGCTTACGTGCAGCCCCCAATAAATCGTATTTAATGAGATGCATCTCCTTCACAGCTGACAAACAGCAAAATAATACCGGCTATGATCAATTCTACTAGTGCATCAACACATTCATTTTCTAGATAGTTGTTACATACTTGACATTCTATAGTTTTAATTAATTTTACCCTAGACTGTATCCAAATTTATGGGGGATATGTGAGGTATAAATTTATGTATAAATTGTTAGACCTATAGCAATATTGTAGGCTACACATTTTAACATTATAAAGCCATTCGAATAAGTTATCATTATATTTTAATAAAGAGTATAAGGCCTTAGTTAGTCCTGTATCTACAATTGTATTGTTTTCTATTTCTACTTCCTCCGCCCATACCATGGGTAGCTTATGTTACCATGTGTAGAGGAGGATTTGTCATCGAGCCCCAAAACACGATGTTAAGTTTTTAACATAAATAGGCCTACGCGTTTTGAGGTTCCCTGAATCCAAAAGTTATGTTTTCAGAAACATAATGTATGTGTGTGTCTGTGAACAGCCTTGCTCTAGAAAGAAAAATCATATTAAAACTAAATTTTGTTTTTGGGTTTGTTATATTCTGGGGATGTGACGACTTTCTCTAACTTTTAATTCCATTTACATTAATATAATTTCGTTTTTCGCAATTTTATCGAAATCAGCTCCAGCGATTTTGTTTAAGTTTTGTACATGAGGCACTTATACTAAGAGCTAAAACTATTTTTGAAACAATTTCCCCAAAATTATCAGAAGGGTAATTATAAGCCATCCACTACTCAGTCTTGCCTGATGAACAATAAAGCTATGCATTAGTTTGAAACAACTGAATACGTGCTCTTTGCAATATGGCTTCTTATTAAGTGCCAGAATGATACTTTATAAGATAGTGTGGGGGTGGGAAAATGTCTGTCCGTCTGTCTGTCTACCAGTGTGTCTATACGCGAGATAACTAAAATACACTTTATCGGATTTTCATGAAACTTAGTAGACGCATTTATAGCCTCCATGGAAAAAAGCCTATTTATTTTGGACCAAATCGGTTGACCGGTACTCGGGTAACGACTAATTAAAGGTCACATGTTCTTTAAATGGGAAATCATGACTATCCTACAAAGCCGCGTTGTTAATCACTGAGTGCCTCGACTACAATGTAGTCAGATGTTTGTAAATTTATTAAGTGCCAGAATGGTACTTTCTCAGGTTGTGTGGTCGACGGGAAAATGTCTGTCCGTCTGTCTGTCTGTCCGTCCATGTGTCTGTGCGCGCGATAACCCAAATACGTTTTATCATATTTTCATGAAAGTTGGTATACACGTTTATAATGTCCCTGGAAAGATGCCTGTTGATTTTGGACCAAATCGGTTGACCCGTACCAGAGTAACGACTAATTAACGGTCACATCCATTATAATATAATCTGCGTTTTCCAAAGACTCGAAGTATTTTGATTGGCTGCGGACAACCAATCAGTGGCCGAGCTCCTACAAGTATCAGTATCCGTAACCAACGGTAACTGAGGTAAAAAAGACAAGTTCAGATCTATCAGTTTCTATAAATAAAAATAATAGGCAAAATTACTTAATAAAGAGTATGCTTTCATTTGCTGAGGTTCTATCCAACTGGTACCTTAGATAATCATTAACTTATTTGTCCATTGATAGCATTCAAACAATATTCATTTTATAATGAATATAACATGCTACAACAATATTGCATGGCCCAAAATATCCTAAACATAACTATCAATTTTTCGCTCGCTTATTGATACTGTAAGCCAGCCTTGACTGATCCATTTCTTCATAACGATGTCAGTGTAAATAATTATAAATTATATAGCCGTTAAATAATTAAACGTTGCTGCTATTGATGTAATACTGTGCATACTATGAAATGTCTGGTTACCGATACCTACATTTTATTTTAATGTGAGTATTTTTCAGTTTAAACGCTTCTGTGAAAGCAAGTAGACCTTATCTAATTCCTGACAGATTGATTTCAGATTAATTTAATTCATTCCTAACCTATACGGCTGCTTTAAACCTGAAACAAACATGTCAGAGAATCGTAGGCCTACGCTAAGACATAATTGATATTATTGCCAGTGCATTTTGTGAAATGTTGACGTATTTTGAGAATTCCTTATATCAGTGTATAAGAGTATGAATTAAGGTTAAGCATCAAACTTTAGACCAGTGGCGGCTCGTGGCCGAAAAATTAGGTGAAGAGAAAAAATGCCACATGCTTATGTTAAAAACTGAACTCACCTATGTCTTGTATACCAAATCAATCATTCGGTCCTTCAAGGCTGCAAACTTGTCAGTGATATCCTCATAGAATGGCTGCTTTTCTTCTAGCTGCAGTAGAAGTTCTTTTTGAATTGAAATATTCGCTAAACAAGCAAGTCTGTCTTCTGAAATTGTATTCCTGAGGTAAGTTTTTACACGTTTCAGGCACGAAAAGCTTCTTTCCACAGATGCTGTAGTAGAAGAGATGGACATAATAATGGAGAACAATTCGTAAGTGTCCGTAAAAATTTCCTTATCTTGATAAGCATTTCTAACATCTTTCCGGCGGAAATATTTCTGTACTTCTCATCGGCATAAAAAATAGAGAGTTCGTTTTTTAAGCGATGTGAGTTAGGAAACACAGGTCCAAAGAAATCTTGCAAGTTTTCAAGGGCACTAGATGGAAAATATTTGTGGTACTTTTCAAATTGTGTGGTATCAGCAAGGCAAACAAATTTAATTTTTTCACAGTCGCGAAATCTCTCATCCATTTCAATCAAAATGTTATCCAAAATTTCGTAATACAATGCTCGAAACATCTGAACACATTCATCCTGAGAACGGGAACTGTACTCTCGTGTTAGGCGCAGATCCGTCATTTTGCTGGCCTTTTCAAAGAGAATTGAAAAATACAGTTCGTTCCTCTTGTTTCTTAGCATATCACAAGTAGTCCTAATTTTTGATATGCAGTAGTGAACATCTAATGACTTCTTCTACAAAACATCGAACAATATATCTGTCAAACAAAATATGTCATGAAACACTACTGCCAGAAATGTGAAGTCAAAATTATCCATGTCGTAAAGAAAACCTCTAGCATGTCGAGAGGAAGTATCATCAGACTTTTCACAGGAATTTACGCCTGTAGCTTCGAAAATTTCTTTCAACTTTTCCCAGTCATCCAGAATCACACGCAATAATTTCGAGTTGGAGCTCCAGCGAACAGATGTTGCAGTTGGAATGCGCGGTCCCGATGCGACCCTTTCGTATATTTTTGCAACTCTGCTGTAAGACTAGATTTAGGCGGTGTGCCAAACAGTGTACAAATACTGCAAAAGGAGCTTTCTCCTTAAATTTTTTCTGAAGTCCATTTAAATGGCCAGACATCACACTTGCACCATCATAACACTGCCCTACTAATTTTTGTTCATAGCCAAATGGTCTCAAGATGTTGTCCAATAAACCAAACCAAGATTCGGATGTTCTGTCGGCACTAACATCATAGAAACCTAAGAAACGCTCCACTACGGCACCTTCATCATTAACTAATCTCACTATTACAGAACACTGAGACACCTGTGTAATATCTGTCGTGTCATCCACCTGGACAGAAAAAAAAACAGCAGTTTCCAATTCAGTTTTTACAAAATCATTGATGTAGTCTGAAATGCACTCAATTAGTTCATTCTGAATGGTTTTTGATTCGCCACTGAATACACTTTTTATCTTGGAATACTGGTTCTGTATAAGGGATCCATCCTAATATTAAGAAACCACCTGTACAATAACAATTAAGCTGGACAGGGTTCCTTTCTTCAATTTTAATGGTTTTACTACTGATTATTTTAATTTTCCTGTCATTATGTTTATGATCTAACTGAAAGCTTGTAATTTTTGTGTAAGTGTAGCCTATATTTTGTTGAAAGATATTCTTTGTCTGCAAGGCAATCTGCGTTGTGCAGAAAGATTACATAAATAAATAAATAAATACAGGACTCGTTGATACCAGCACCTTCAACATTTCTTTAAAATTCCCAAGATTTATTGAGTCTATTGTTTCATTGTGACCGCGAAATGCTAATTCTTGCTTACTTAAAAAGAGTACTGTATCAATCACTAACTTGCATTGTACTGCGCGGTGTACAGTCTGGCATTTTTCTGTAGAGCTTCTGAAATTGTATTTAGATTTTTTCTAAAGTTTTCAAATCTACCTGACACTTGATGTGCTCTGCCGAATCTGAGTGTTTGCGTAACGATCGTGTCATATTCAATAAGCCAGTATATCCTTCTCTATTCCAAACGTTGCTTGTATTGCTAAGAAGCAAGCATGGCCAACAAAACAATTTCTGCAGAGCTGGAGAAGAGCACAACCATGGAAATTCTTTAAACCACGATGGTTTGAAAGTAATATTGTAGCATTTACCTATATTTTTCACTTCTTTTGTACCACGTAACCCTAGAATTTCGGTGGGACGTCCACATTTTAAAAGTTCCTTTTTTATCAGATTCCTTAAAGCGACAAAATGGCGTCTCCAATAACACGCACACGATATCGTATTGAGGATTCGTGGCCGCAACAGTTGTTCCTCAAAGCCACGGTGTGGGCTACTGGCGAGCAGAATTCCTGAGCAGGTCAGCAGCCTCTCAAAATATCACGTGACTTCTTTACAGAGAAGTCTGCTGGAGAGTGAGAGAACAGTTGGACACCTTCACGGGTAGTCTGTTCCCATCAGCGTATGGACGTGATATAAGCGAGAAAACTGGTGGTTTCCATGAGCCCACATCCTCATTTTTGAGTGAAACAGACTACCCATGCATCTGGGGAGGTGAATACTTGTTAAGCTTCAATGCTAGCAGGACTTGGGAGCTCACTGCCTTCTAGCTTTGACACTAGTCGTGGCGGGAAATTAAAAAATGTAGAAATACATTATAGTCAAAACCAACATTTGTTATATGGAAAATAAACTTTAAAAATACGTATTGCAAAGGAAAAATACTGGTGAAGTGCTACTTCACCTACTTCCCCTGAATAGCCGCCACTGCTTTAGACATTCGTTCTTCCGTAAGCCCTGTTTAATGAATCGATCTGAAACTTAACTCGGGTATTTATTGCTAGCATGTGCCCGCGGCTTCGCCCGCGATAATTATTTCAAAAATTAAAAATTAAGAGCATAATAGTTAAATCATTATATTTATTAACACCTAAATCACGTGGACTACATACCACGATTAGATAGCATCGCCTGGTAAAAGCGACCTCAGATTCGAGTTCCTTGGTCCAGAAAACCCCTGTATAGTGAGTTTCGTCCAAATAAAACAATGTTTGACCATATTAGGGCTTACAACATTCAAACGATCGCGAAAGTTTAATTTCCAAGGTATGACAAAAATAGACAAAGCCAACTGTAATTGTCAAACTTCCATTTAATTTAATTCCAAACCCATCTGAAACCCACTGGCAACAATATGTTTTAATGTCAAATGTGATTCGGATTCGATAATTCTGTGTAAGAAGGGATTAAGTATTCTCAAAACATTTGATTTTTGGCATTTAAAATCAGAATTTTTCAAAATCCTTTCTTAGTGAGCACCTACATTATGAAACGAAGGTACTGTCAAAATTCCAAGTCTCTACCTGTTATGGTTTAGGCTCTACGTTGATTCCTGTCAGTCAGTCAGGACAAAGCCTTTTATATATAGAGAGATAAAAATAACTTCTTTTTTGCATGGGCCTATCATAATTGCAATTATCACTGATTTAACAAAATTTATATCAGTTTACCTGATTTTAATCTGTAGACCTACCAGAATGTGAAGTGAGGAAGGTGTATTGCTCATGCCTAAGGTATAGAAAAGTACATGAGTGCATTAATCAGATTTCATTTGAGTTGTGTATCCTCCGGAGATACAATGCGATGTGATAACGATATTTTCTTAATTTTCAAAACTAATTTAGGCTTACATGAAGAGAATGTCATATTAATATAGGTTTATATTAAGAGGCAAAACTTTTATTTGGGCACAGGAAGTAATGTTTCATATCAGATTAAAAAAAGATATTGTTGAAAATCACATTTTTATGTATTTGTAGATTGTTCGCGTACGATTTTAAATAATATGCCTATCTACAGTTTTGCCGTTATGCGTCTTTTTCGTACGAGGGCCGTCCTTAAAGTAAGTCCCGGCCGTTTACAGAAAAAAAAAACAATTTCATGGAAATATTTATTGTAACAGATGCATCAAGTGTTGAGCTATTTTTCAACATATTCGCTACTGGAATTGAGGCATTTTTCATTCCGTGAGATCAACATTTGACAGGCCTACCTGTGTTGGAGAAGTCTGCCGCCTAGGATTTGAACCATTGTATAGCAACCATGTCCGCCTCTTTGTCATTCTCTGTCATTTCTTGAGGTGTAGGAAAAGATGGAAATCAAGGGAGCTAGATCCGGGCTGTAGGGTGGATTTTTAAACACCTCCCAGCAAGTATCCTGCAGAAGTTCAACTGGGAGGTGTTTAAACATTCACCCTACAGCCCAGACCTCGCTCCCAGTGATTTCCATCTTTTCCTTCGCCTCAAGAAATGACAGAGCAATACAGACAGGCGGAGATGTTTGTCACACAGTGGTTCAAATCCCAAACGGCAGAGTTCTATGACACAAGTATTCAAATGTTGGTCCCGCGGAATGAAAAAGTTTCAATTCCGGTGGCGAATATGATTAAAAATAGCTGAACACTTGCTGTATCTGTTGCAATAAACATTTCCATGAAATTGTGTTTTGTTTCTGGAAAACGGTCTCAGGGAAAGTTACTTTATGGATGACCCTCGTATATAATAAATTCCAAACACTACCAGGATGTTGGATTACATACATTCGTATTTACTCAGATGGACATGATATTATTTCACAAAAGACTATAAACTTATTCAAAGTAAAATTAAAATAGAATTAATGAAATATTTATTTTCCAAAGATACCTCATTTACTAAAGGATAAGTGTGTTTTGTCTTACAAAGGTTTTTCCCCCAGAATTTTGTAATCAATAATATCCACGAGTGAAACATTAGGCTATTATCATATACCAGTACTGGATAGAAAATCTCTTACCAGTTTTCATTTTCATTATAAAGATGCAGCTGTACCTGTATTTATAATCATATTTAAACTAAACCAAAAGCTTCGTTGCTAGTAATCAGAACTACTGTTAATTTGTTAATTTGTTAATTTGTCTGTGGTCCAGCGGCAAGGAATCTGGTAAGACTAGGCCTAGTAACACAATCTATTAACTTTACGTTTACCTCCTGTTCTCAAAAGCATATTATCTATAACAAATGTATTTAATTTTCAATTTTAGAGCATCCGGTAAAAATACTTGAGGAAGAACAATAATCTCTTGAGTTTGTGGTACGAAGGAAGCAACCAGCAGTTACGTAAGAATGTAGAACAGGTTTCTCAGGTAATAATTTTGCCATATTAAAATGTAATGGCCGCATTATCACAAGAACTAAGACATTACTTTAATAATCTAAATAACTTTAATAATCCAAATACGTGTCAGTCACCACCAATAAGACAAAAGACCCTAGGAATTGCCTGTTTAAAATTGTTTTCGAATCTTCATGTGGTAAAATATATTAACGTTGTATGTCTATTGACTTGAATTATACAGAGTGTTAATGAATAACACCACAATATTTTCCAAGCACATAGAGGGGACATAGACAAGCAACTTGTATTAGCAGGTACTTTATGCTCTATGTATTCCATTTTTCCTATTATAGCATAAAATCTCCCAAGGGAATGCCCGCCACTCACTTCTAACATTTGAAATGATGCGAAACAAAAGATGTGGTGTAGTGGTCGGTTCAACTGTGAAAAAAGTACGATCGATATCTTCAAACATTAGGGAAAGAACACAAACGGAGCTTCGTTGTTAGCAGGATTATGAATAGTAAAAAAAATAATGCAGTGGCGGCCAGTCATATGATTATTATGTAAATTTTCCAGATTATGAAAACTTTAAATCATAATACAGCTGTTGATGGATGATTAGGGTTATTATCGATCATTAAGAAGGCGTGAAGTGAACTGAATGAAAATTTTAACCTTACTTTGTTTTATTATTGACTTATGAGCACCAAATTCTTATTATTTTAATGCCCTGTAGCATAGGCCTACACATTTTACGTCTGTGAACATTGATGTAATAAAAGTTGCTTGTCTATGTTCCCTCTAAACGAACGTAAAATATTGCGGTTTAGGTCATTAACATTCTGTATAATAACTTATGTACTTTTTAAATACAAAGTTTTTTGTATTTTTGTAATAATCGAAGTGATTTCTTCGAACACTTAACGAGATTTATTGAATAACACTCAAGACTTGTGGACATGCCATGCGTTGAATAACTTCATTTTTACTCTATTTATAGTAATTATAAGTAGAGTTAATGAAATTATTCAATGAATGAGATCTCCAAAAAAAGTGATAATAAGGACCTGAAGATAGGTGAATAGCCGAGAGCCTATACGTTGTCCAGCCAATATGAAAACTTCAATAATATAACTTTTACATTATATAATTTTATCGTATCGTTCAGTTTATTTTATTATAATGACAATTGTATTTTGCAACGACTCATGTTTACTGTAAACAGTATTAAAATCTTGATAAGATTCAACCTTATACCATTAACTTAAAACTTATCTAGGTCCATATCACAACTTCAGCTTTCATAAAATAAAACACAACACATAGTCTATGTACAAATTAAAACAATGATGTCACAGTATTAAAAGTCATATTTATGAGGCTGAATACTGGCATTTCTTCTGTTCGTGCTCCAGATGTGTCAGTCATATAGAATATGCATTTCGGCTATTTGATGTGCCATCTTCAGTTCAGTTCTTTAGGAGTTATCAAAATTACCGAAACTCATGGCTGAAACACTTATGTACCAACTTCCCTAAGCATATGATTTAAAAAGCTACACTGAGAAATTATGGTTTCACCCGGATGCCGGAGATATATTTTGTTTAACATTGAAATGAGAGTTTGGAGCCCAGTTATTTTCGCTCTTTCTGAAGCTTTATTTACATCCAGATTTCACATTGGAAAATAACTTATCAAGTGGACAAGTTGGATCTATCTTTACAGAGACATGCCGTCTTTACAGAAATTTCAAATAGAATAGTCTTATTCTATCAATTCGGGTAGCAAAACAAGCAGACTGGGCTCAAACCAGGAGAGATAGCAACTTTAGCGCACCCCCACTTGAATATTATTCTTAGCCTATGATGCACACTAGCCTTATTACCGACGCTTCTCTACATCTGTAAGATGAATGTCGAAATAAATTCTTCAAAGTCTACTAAACTGACAATGGGGGAAGTTACAGCGCCATACAGAACACTGGGCTTAGACAAAGTGGTGTGCATTGTGAGATTTTGTGTGTTAAACTCCAGAGGGACAGAGTGATGGAACGTCTCCACATGTCACCACTACAGCACTGTAATAATGTATTATAATATATACCTCACTAACGTCAACTGCCTATTCCGTCAGAATGCAGATGTGACACGTATTGGACAGAGTGATTTGGTTATGTAACATACATTTTATGTGACAAAGACATTCAATACAAGACTTACGACTAGAATTTATCAATTTAACTCGTGACACGTTACTGAACGCAAGTGTACGGTTTCAAACACGCGTGAGAGGTAATTCAAGAGGAAATGTAGATGGCCCCTTGTAGGACAGGTTAAAATGGCTACGTACGTAATGCTCACAGTTCTTTCATAAGTTACAATAGCATGATACATGGGTTGAACAAGAAATCTATCTTTATAACATTCACTGCACTACTCTGTACTAGATATCACATTAGTCTGCTGTCCGGATGTGATGTTTTGAGGTATAGTCAGGGCTGAGAGTTTAGCAAGGTTCCGAAGGGATGAAAATCTGCTTGATAATTAAAATTTTCTGGTAATCGAGAAACAATTGACAGGAAGATTGCTACAGTTATATAAACATTCTACATCATATCGGTTCACGATTTTATTATTTGAAATTAAAAAAATAATTATCCACTTGAGACGAAATAAACACCATTTGTAAGATCTTCAGCGTTACACTTTTTTGTATCAGTTAAGCTATTAAACACGCTGAAAGGGCTGTAAGTTCGCATTCTCAATTTGTATAATCGTAGGACGGTTTAAGGCAATGATTAGGCGTAGGCCTAGCAGTAGAGGAATTCGTAAGGCCTCCACAGGTGGTTCACAACTGTATTATCGTTACTACTAATGTAAAATGTGATAGATCTATCTTACAAAATCTTTCCGAAATTTCGATTGAATGGATTTTTTAACGAGGTGTAGGTATTACAACGGGGTTATTACAACGGTATAGTAACGGGGTTACAAAATAGATAGAAAGTTGAATATGTTGTCCAAAGTAATGTGTGCCTGACCGACTCCATTCAGTGCTAACCAGTAACGTGGACCAAGTGGCTCGAATGCACTCTTTTTGAAAGGAAAGAAGTCTCCAAAGGAGGAAGACATAACATCCTTGGGCCATTAAATGGTCTCAAAGGTAATGAATGTAATACCGATATTTTATTAACTGTAGCAATCATCTGATGCATGTAAGTTATTTTGAGTATCATGGAAATTGATGAGTAAAGAATTTATTGTAACCTTGCACAATAAGGAAGAGGAATACTGGATTCACACTTAAACAAGAAATTTAGAAATGTGTTCTACAATGCACAAGAAAAAAGATAAATGCTTTGCATTTAGAGGTTAGTCTATTCTTTTTGTCTGGTGCCTGAAACTAACCTGTAATAAAATATATACTTCGGTCAGAGTGGAATGGGTAGATATTGTACGCTCTAGAATCGGCCCTAAAGTAAACAATCATGTCTGTCTCACTCTAACCCATTACTCATATCTACATAAGAGTGAGACTTACTTGTTTACTTTTGGGCCGGTTCTAGACCGCACAATATTTACCCATTCTATAGTCTCACAAGACTCTGACCAAAGTATATCTTAAAACTTTAAAGCAGGCCTGTGGAGAAATACTCCGAAGGTGTGAAATCATTCTCCTGCTCCCCCTCCCTTCGTGACCTCCTAACTGAACCAATCGCTACGCTTTGGATGTCATGAAAGGAAGGGAAATAGGAGAATGACTTCACACCTTCGGAGTACTGTTCGACAGGCCTGCGTTTAAAGCAGTAAATATGGTTCAAACCCCGCGTGAGTCACCACAGCACAACGATGCTGCCATTTGAGAGTCTGTGTTTAGCAAGAGAGGTTTTATATAGTGCTGTGAAATTTCAGGCATTTTGTGTATTCAGTCCCATTGAATAATTTGATAACTTTGACGAATTTTACTTTACGCTAGGCTTACAAAAAAGGATGGATTTATCTAGTCCTATGTTAAAACATTTTTCCAATTGGCCAATTGGAATTTTAGTTTCTGCTTTTTATTCTTAGGACATAAAAGCTCCAATTGAAAACGCTAGAGGGAAAGGCAAGATAAATAATCATAGGCTATTCCTCTTAACGTATTCAAGCCCATTCTTACAGATTACTGGCATAATAAGTTAATATTAGATCCACATTAAAAGAGTAATTTTTCTTAGGTCTATTAAAAAATGTTTATATCTTCGTTTGAGTCAAAAGGAAGAAGGCCTGTCACCTAAAGAGGAATTTATTATTTGTTAAGAAAACTATTATATTACATGTTTCTTCAATATACACTTAAATGACCTATGTTTGATCAAATCGGGGGGAAAAATTATTTTTTCGAATACTCATTGGGGATTAATAGTTGTGGCTGAAGTATTTCTACAAGTTGTGCCAACCCTTTTGAATATCAGATCTTCGAAGGATTTTATTATTTTTCTAGAAGTTTAAAATTACCCGCGGTGATATCGTAATTTCTCATATTTTGCTCCTTTTCCCTGAAAATTATACAAACAATGTCTGTTGTAAATTCATTCTCTAGTTAATGAATCTCCTAACGTTTTTTCATTGTTTCAACCCTTGTAGATTCATCACTTATGAATGGTACTAGATGCAGTGGTGGCTCCTTTGGGAAGTTAGGTGAAGAGCTAGTAGGAAAGAAAAACATATTTTCGCATGCTTATACAATTTATAAACACACACTATATCATAAAGAATGTACTGATTATTTAAAATGTCCATATATTTTTCTTAAAAAAAAATATTATCAAAGTAAAACTTGAGAGCATAAGTTATATAAGATTTCATGAATAATGTTAAATATTCATTCCAACAACCTTTAAAAAATAAAAAAATATTCGAAAATGGAAACTTAAGCAGTTTTTGTATATTACCGCTGCATAGTAAAATTAAGATTAAGTGACATGTGTTTAATGTTTGTGCCGTTCTGCCCGAATGCAAGTGAATAAGAGCTATGGATAGCCTAATCTGCGGAAATCTCAATATATTAAATGTATGTGTGGCTACTTAGATGTAATAGGTTAGTGTCATATTTGTTTAAAACATGTCGTGATGATAGAACTTACGTAGGCCTAATACCCATATTGCCTAATTATTTTGAATTCCGATCAAGAGTTTACTGCAGAGAGACACGCCCCCACTACTTGCTTTTGGATGCTCGAGAGTCATGAATCGGGGAACATGCATGAGCTGTGACGTCACGCTAGATGTAGGTCGACTTCGCTGCATCCCCTTCCCTAGGTTGTTGTCGTGGTAGAGGGCTACACTGTACCTAGTCGGCCATGTAGAGTACCGCGCAATTAAAATATTTCCCAAATGGGGAAATACGTTACTAGTAAAAACCAACATACGTCATAAGGAAAATAAACTTTAAAAATACTTCACCTACTACTCCTGAATAGCCGTCACTGACTAGATTAATGCGTTTGATCGTCATTTGATCAAAATTCTTCAGAGGAACCGAAAAGCAGCGCATATGATCAGTATAATAGTTTCACTTTCGGTTATATAGTGTGGTACAAAAGTTATTTAACACTTCACACATGCTGGCTAGAATCGGAGATGTCCCGTTGTTGCATTGCTCTGTGCCGGTGGTCTCTCTTGTTGTGCTGTATCTGATGCTGTCTCCGGTTACACAGAGTGCGACCGTCGAACATGCCTGTCCACCAAATACTTTTACTCCATCAAGGTGTGGAGAAGTGCATTATCTTCATCATCCCTCACTAAATAAGTCTTACTCCTCTTTCAGATAAAACATACAAATTGTTCTCATTTCTATGAGTTACAAATGAGCATCGTAAGTTTTTTTGTTCAAGAGCGTATTTTCAAATAAAATCCAATCGCTCAACTGGACAATTATTCAGGAATCACCATGTTAACCGTGCCGTTCCGATGACTACCAAATATACAAATATCTTAATGACTTTCTTGCATACTTTTCATAGCAGAGTAATATATGGATTGGATAAAAATGAAAAAGCTTAATTATAAACGAATCGTTGATGTAATTTATAGAGGGATAGCTCGATAAAATATTCCTGATCGAGTAAATTAGCCTACACCGGACTGAGAGATTCAGTACAGGGATGTCGAATATCAGTACTAGTAGCATTACATAGGACATCATTACAAACAAGTAGGCCTATAGTTAAGATTTTTCTGTAAATAGTAAGCCCTATGTTATAATTTTTGTTCTGTTAGGTTACCCTACTTCCGATTAGATAAGGTTTGAAGAGAACACTAAACGCCTATTTTGGATGTCTTTTCAAGTTACTAAATGCCTCCGACGAAGTAGCCTACGTAGTGGGCTAACCACCTCTTCAAATTTTAGATCTGTTGGATCATCCCCGACAAATATCATATTCCTCAATCCATTTGTTTTCATATCGTCTAATTGTGACTTTATGATCGTTCATTTTGTCTCACATCAGAGGCGTGACTTGTCTTCTGCACTACCCAACTGAGAATAACAGTCGATAAATTTCATTACTCTGCTAGCCTAATCGATTCTCTTTTCCGTCTCGGTGAGCACGGAAGGAAAGGAGACAGATGAGCTGGCTTCCGAATCCTCCAGTTGTTGCAATTGAATTAGTATTCAATTAAAATAACGTAAACTGATATAATAATGTAAAACCTAGATTAAATAGAAAGGCAGTGTCCTAAAGTGACCAAACTTTAGAAGGTGGTAGCCTAATAGATCGAGCAACTTGGACGGAACAAACTAGGGACATGAAAAGGGGAACTTTTTTTTTTAAGGAATTAATAAATTGGTGAATGTTGTAACTGGAGTTAAGATCTACAGAAATAACACAAAGAAATTACAAAGTTTCGTCTTAGGCAAATTTATCATTCACCTATCTGACCGGAGAAGCAAATTTTGACAATTCATTTGTTATTAAATCAGATTAATGTAAACGTAAAGAAATATCTGCCAAAATAATGCAGCATACCTTAGCTCGGAAGAAAGTAAAATTTTTAGTCCCTGAAAGAAATTGTATGTAGTCAATTTATCATCCTTTCGATGGTCTTTCCATTCATCACTCTTTTCCTTAAAATATTGAGACAGTTATTGAATCACTATAAAAGATAGGCTAATTCACCGGAAGCCCGCGAGGATCGGCTTACTGTAGCCTAAGCCCCTGCTCAATAAATATGCTTATATAAATGCACATAATAGCCTATGTATATATCTAGTATAAAATAACATACGCATACTTAGGCCTACATAATACATAGCCTATATAGCATTCAATGTACACACACATGTAGCCTACATTATATAGGATACCGGGTGAATGTTACTATTCTGCGGAGGATAGAGAACTTATGCAGTACCGGCAGACTATGCCATGAACACTGCCCACTAGTGATGAGCCAATGCCAGTATTGCATTCTCAGTCTTGGTCTTGGTCTTGCATAGGTAACCCTGGTCTTGGTCTTGGTCTCGGTCTTGCATCAGTGGTATTGGTCTTGGTCTCGGTCTTGCATACTAGGTCTTGGTCTTGTTGCAAGAGTCTTGCAGTTTTCTTTTATGGATCTTACTGTGATCGATGGCGTTTACATGATATAAAGTCACACCGTTTACATGTGTGTTATTGCTTGCGAAAGTAACGAAAGCTAATTGCTTTTAGTTGCTTTGACCATGTAATATTATATTCCGATACAAGTGCCGTAAGCGGTGCATACGGATCGAGGAAAGAATTTGAAAAAATGAGGAGCTTGCGCCGAGTTTTTTTTTCAATTTCCGAGATCCGTTATGCGCTTACGGCACGAGTATTGCATGCTATTTTTTGCACGATGATTATTTATATCAATTTAATTATATTAATTGAGATATTAGCTGAAAATATTATGTACTAGCAGGTGCCCGCGGCTTCGCCCACGATTACTTACTCAACTGCTAGATATTGTGCTTAAATAATTTATTTAACAGAAAAATGATTAGAACATTATATTTATTAACACTGACATCGTTTTTACATAAATTGAAGGAATTACGTAATTTTACTCTTAATTATATTGTTTTACGTTAAAAATATAAATACACGAACAAAACTAATCTTATGCTACCATATGGGCATACAAAATCAAAATGAAACGATTAAAATGAACCATAGATTCATGAACCTTACCCAAATCATGCATAAACAATTTTATTATAACGATTGATAATTTAAAAATAACACTAAAAACCTGGTTTTGAGGTGCATTTCAGATCAAAGTGTGCCACCCGGGGAAAAAAAGACCTCAGATCATAGTTCCCTAGCCCAAAAACCTCGCGCATAGTATTTTTCGTCCAAATCATTCCATGTTTTCCCATTAAGGCTTTGCCCGCGAAACTTGTAAGCTGTAAAGAACATATTGGTTAATTCAAACATTTCGATTAAAAGGTTGAATTTACTGATTATTTTACATAATCTACAGAATTTTGAGATACATTTTAATCAAATATAAATTTTAATACCTTCTCTAATTTTCAAAGTCTTGTTTCATTTATTTCCAAAGTCTTATGTAAAGATTGCCAACAATACACTGTTCTCATGTGAACTGTGGTTTGGATTTGATAATTCTGTGTAAAAAGGGATTAAGTATTCCCAAAAACATTTGATTTTTGGCATTTAAAATCAAAATTTTTCAAAACCCTTTCTTAGTGAGCACCTACATTATGAAATGAAGGTACTGGCAAAATTCCAAGTCTCTACCTATTATAGTTTAGGCTCTACGTTGATTCTCTGTCAGTCAGTCAGTCAGGACAAAGCCTCTTATATATAGAGAGAGATATACATTATTGAAGATAGATGTTTATTTCAGAAAGTGATTCTCATGTGTTGGTTGTTATGGGGATTGAATATTTGTCCTGTTAAAATCGCCACAAACTAGGGAGCCTTGGTTCCGGTCTTCCATAAAGGCTTGTATTAAGAAGATTTAACTTACGGCACTTGTGCTTTTTGTAATTTTTACCGCACGGAGATTTCTTTTGTTTTCATAGCAACCAGATTGCGTGCGGGAATGTCAAGTTACGATCCACGGCAACAATATTAGTAAGAACCACTAATTAGTTACGTCGTGCAAAAACAGTAATGTGATGTCACGCTGTTTGCCGAAAGTCCATGGTGATATAAGCAAGAACAATAAACTTTGAGTGTAAATTTAAATATTCTCTGTTATCCTATTGCAGAACTTTAAACCTAAAATCCATGAGATGCTATACACTATTTGAGAGTGTAAAATTATGAATATTATATTGTAAAGTTTTAAATTGAACGGTTGTGGAGACACAAGAAGTAATATTAACAGGATGTGTATGAAATGTTTAAAAGATTTCCGAATAGGAGAGAGGTTCTATCTGACCTGTTTGAAACTGTATAATATAGTAACAAACATAACGGCATTGAAGCAGATGCTTTAGAAATTGTGCAATTTATAGTAATCACACAATTTTCACTCGAAACCCAAACCCATAGGCTGCAATAAATAGAGACTTCCGCTACCCCCATTAATTACTTTCTACTTGCTTTCAAGTTTCGGGCGTTCAACTAATTGGGTCATAAATAATCATAACTATTCTTCATGGAAGAAAATATTTCTAGACCAGGCATTATCTACTTTTATTATCTTTTCCCATTAGATATGCATCCTTAATATGAATCAGCAGCAAGAACTTAAACACCGCCACCGTTATGTGTCAATAACAAAATTGTAATAGTAAAAAAAGTTTCTCAATGGATGTCCTACCTATCATCAACAAAATGTAGGCCCGTATAGCTACAGTACAATCACATACGTGAAAATCAACATACTGAGTCAACAGCAGCGGGTCGGGGTAGTGAATGCCTCAAGGAACTGAAGATGGCTCATCTTGGGCCGAAATGCATCTTCCATTAAAGAAAAACGACAAAGATTCAAGAGAACAATAAGATATTTCAGCTGTGTAACTTCAGCCAAGAATACCGAACTCCAGCTCCAGTAATCGTAGTTTAGCTACAATTAATAGTGAACTGACTCATCTGAAATATATAAATAGCATTCATCAGAGCCTAAGTACATATTTTACATATGAAGTGACTAAAACTGTGAATAGATAACATATATCACAGCATACTGTGCATATGTTTTCAGGACAACATTTTAATATATAGCAACTCAATTGATTTTATTTGTCAAAAATAGGTTAGAATATTATTGACAAACCAAGTTGTAACATACCATATTTTATATATCATTTGGTGAAGTGTTTTATATTTGTGTATATAACTTAATGGATTTTTAATTCTGTGCACTATAATAGGCCTAGATCTAATTTTTAGAAAAACATTGACAAGCAAAAGTTTTAATCTACATTTATACATATCACTTTGGTGAATTTGATTTTTAAGGTAAACAGCTATATAATTTCAATTATAACAAACTTCATTTTCATAACTTATTGACTTGGCTTTTATACACCGTCGTATACAGATACACAAATAATAAAATAGATTAATTACTGAAATATCTTATTATTATTCTCAAGTAATCCTAAGTTTGATTTTTTGAGGGTATAAGGTGGTGATATTGAACGTGATTATTCAATTTCCTTTCTTTGTTTCTTTCTCTTTCTATTATCATACACGTTCCAAAACTCATTTGGTTTCCTTACCATCTAATTGCTGTTAAAGAAGAAAAGTAGGCCTATTAAATAGACTAGACTACAGTTTAATATTCTCCAATATCCTGTAGCACTTGCGACTGTTATACCGGGACGTGTAATGCAAACTTTCTTTCTTAATCACACATAAAAATAATTTCTATAAATCATCATGACTATGTAAACCACAGTTTCAAATATCGATAACGGTAAAAAAATTGCGTTTAACGAATAAAAGTGATAGCGAAGTTTCAAATTACTGAAAGAAATACGGGGTATCATTATTTATATTTATGGCTTCTTATTAATAAGTCGGTTAAGCCATTCATCAATTCATTCATAGCCGGTGTCGTTGCACTTGAGCACGAAAGGAAGTTGATCATGTAGAGAGGAAGATGGGAAGATCAGTCACGCTAAGTAACCGCCATTCATGGAACGATCCTACAAAGATGGCACTGGCTTTACGGGTAGGCATATTGATTTATAGATCGTGATTTAAGATTGCAGATTACATTATGCACAACAACCACCATCTATCATCATCCACTAATAAATTCAATGATTATTAATTTTAATGTTAAAACGTCTAGTTATGTAATACAGAGAAGATCCCATCCTTTTAAGAATTCGAACTTACAGGTCATGGGTCATTGCCCCATAGATCACTAGCTTAAAATCATATGTCCTTTTTCAATGTATGGCTATAGAGTAACTTAGATTCTTTAAGAGCATCTGATTTATTGTTTTTTAATTATGCAATATAGACACATTATCCATGTAAA
Source organism: Ectobius pallidus (assembly GCA_964059195.1). NCBI lineage: Eukaryota > Metazoa > Arthropoda > Insecta > Blattodea > Ectobiidae > Ectobius > Ectobius pallidus. The sequence continues at coordinate 51,839,001 of CAXKWD010000006.1, read as the reverse complement.
AAAAAAACACACACACACATTTGATTCTCACTCGATGAAAGAGACGTAGCCCCCACCAGCATATTGATATTATTATTGTTTGTTAGGCCTGTTACTTGTAATTGTTATTATTTATGCTACTGTTATGAGGATAATCATTGCCTTACTTACGTTTTTTATTTAACATGTATACAGCCCCTAAATACAGGATTAAATCTATTTGTCTAAGTTCGAATGCCACTGATTTTTGTTTTCCTATGAGTAATTTTAAATTTCTCTTCTATGTTGTACATCGACTTATGGAATATTTTTTACAAAATTCCCTTTTAATCGTAATGAGGCCTGCCAAACAGTACTCCGAAGGTGTGAATCACTCTCCTGCTTCCCCTCCCTATGCTTTGGAGTTCACGAAGAGATGAGAATGATATCTCAGTTGCGCAACTGAACCAATTGCTACGCTTTGGAGGTCACGAAGGGAGGGGAAGGACTTCACATTTTCGGAGTACTGTTCGACAGGCCTGGTCTTAATGATGGTGATGATTACCAGTATCAAGGGGTGAAGTCCAGACTGCGCAGAAGCTAGAGTTTAGGACAAAGTAAACCTAGCTCCTGCTGCCATTATTAAGGTCAGTTACACTGAAGTACGTGCATGCTGTATGCAGAAACACATTAACTGCAAAATTACATTTATATTTACGTGTCTTCTCGATTTCTTGGTTTACACGTCCTTGCGAATCTATCGTATTGGAAATTGAAGTTGCCACAACTAATAATAACAATAATAATAATAATAATAATAATAATAATAATAATAATAATATTGATAATGATAATGATAATAATAATAATAATAATAATAATAATAATATTGATAATGATAATAATAATAATAATAATAATGATATAACACTCATTATGAACAATATTTATGTACGGAATTTGTAATTATCATGCTTAAACCAGGATGAGAATAGCACACTCAGAAATATGTATGTGTAAAGAACCAAAAACAAACTGAAAGAAATTACTTACAATCGAATCTACAATTTAATAATAACTTGTTATAAAATGTGGTTTAATGCCGTGAATAAATAACATTTACTTTTAATGTTTTATCTTTCTCTGATCTTTACTGCTCCCAGAGGCATACGGTTTGGTAGCCATAATTAAAAGAATTTAAATACTTTTCCCAAAACCACTACGCATATTTTACGTAGCCCTAAATATTTTAGAGATAGTTGTGGACTGAGTCAATGTTGAATTATATCTTGAACCCTTTTTTACTGTTCATTGCCATTTACCTTAAAAGATAAAATCAGGTAAACTGATATAAAGAAGTTCCATAATGCTTTTTTTAATCAATGATAATTGATACATAAAAATACATAATAATAAATACATATACATACATAATAAATGACATAAAATATGCAGATGATGTAGTACTTATGGCAAAATCAGAAAAAGAATTACAAAGAATGCTGGATCGGTTGGTGGAGATTGGAAAAATATATGGGATGAAGATAAATACAGACAAATCAAAAGTCATGATGATTTCAATGACAGAAGAACCACTTAGGTGTTTGATAGAGAACAGAGTGCTAGATAATGTGTCCCAATTCCGTTATTTAGGAAGCATGATCACCAGAGATGCCCAATGCACCAAAGAAATCAGAGAAAGGATTGTTATGGCTAAAATAGCCTTCAACAAAAATAGAAATTTACTCACAGGAAAACTAAATTTGCAGCTAAGAAAAAAACTGATGAGATGCTACGTTTGGACTGTAGCTTTGTATGGAGCCGAAACGTGGACACTCAGGAAAAGAGAAAAGAAATATCTGGAGAGCTTCGAGATGTGGTGTTGGAGGAGGATGGAGAGGATTCGATGGACGGATAGAATCACAAATGAAGAAGTTTTAAGAAGAGTGGAAGAAAAGAGACACATCTTGCAAGATGTGAGAGTGAGAAAAGCCAACTGGATGGGACACATTATGAGAAGAAGAGGACTCTTGCTAGATGCCATAGAAGGAAAAATAGAAGGAAAGAGAAGACTAGGAAGAAGAAGAATTGAGATACTGGATGACATCAAGAAGAAAAGAAATTATGGAGAGTTAAAGGATGCAGCAGAAAATAGAAGGAGCTGGAAAATGGAATTTTACATGGGAGTGTAGACCTGCCGTAAGGCAGAAGTACCATGAATGAATGAATGAATGAATGATAATTGCAATTATGATAGGCCCATGCAGAAAAGAAGTTGTTTTTGTAATAGATCTCCGAGTTCAATTCCAGATCGATTCATTAAGCAGGGCTTACGGAAGAACAAAGGTCTAAAGTTTTATTATTATTATTATTATTATGACTATTATTATGACTATTATTATTATTATTATTATTATTTTTATTATTATTATTATTATTATATTTTGTGGGTGCCACTTCTATTATTTCATAAATTTTAACGACTAAAAATAGTGTATGATGCACATGGTAAAGTGATTTTATTTTGCTCGTAGCCCTGAGTGGCTCGTTTCTCAAACATACTACTCGTAACATAAAACCCGTTTTTACCACTTCTTTCATAAATAACTATTATGGTTTAGTTTATAGAGTAGGCTGCACAGCAACAGAGTCAGTCAGGACAAAGCCTTTCATATATATACAGAGATTTATGTTATACAGTAGATCGTAGCAGTATTGTTGTATCCCGATAGAGGGTACTTGTAACTATGAACCCGATAATTCTGGAAGATTTCATTAAACAGTGCAAGGAGTTAGTTTGTTCAGTGAGCTTATCCTTTATCAAAATGAAAATAATTTTACTGAGTGAACAACGAATACCTTCGTGCTGAAGTAATACTAATTTCTTGTGTCATAATTTAAACATTTCTGTTGCAAAGTGTTTTTCGGCACTAATGCAGTTTATATCTTAGAGATTAAATTAGTGCCCGTCATTCGACAATTAAAGAGAAGTAAATAACACTGGTCAACATGATTTTTATCTCACGAGTACCTGATGCACTTAATGCAGTTTTCTACCCTGTTTTCAATTATGTATTCGAAATTTCTCCATCATCCACTGTTTTTTTTTTTGTTATTTTAAATTTTAAATATATTTTAAAACGTGTTTTTGTCCATTTGTCCATTGTCAAGTGAAAGCTCTTATTGTAAATATGATGAAACCAAATGAACTTTATTTTGGGTGCAAAGTGGGGGACAAACAAGGCCCTGAGCATCACATATCTGCTGTTTATCGTGTTCTAGGCATCTTATTGCATGGAAAAATGGCACATGACACGTCATTTGCTACGTTCCCTCCATATGATTTGGAGAGAACTCAAAGATAATTGTTATTTCTGCTTAACAAACAGTAAAGGGATTACATCAAAATCAAAACATATAGTGGTGTACCCTAACTTGCAATCCACACTGCGAAGCATTGCCCATACCATTGAGGATAAAACTTTTGACCAAAGCCGTTCATCTGAGCCTCATTTCTTGACTCAAGAAGATCTTAAAGATCTCATAAGAGATAGAGATCTCATAAGAGATTTAAAGTTACAAAAAACTGTCTGAAATGCTAAAGGGCTAAATGGATGGAATCTTCTTCAAAAGAATACAAAGATATGTAGGCCTACTTATCGTAATCGTCATTCTGAATTTAAAGACTATTTTTCTGAAGAAATTGGCTTAGTGTTTTGTAATGACTTTCTTCTGTTATGGAGACACTTTGTAATGAACATAACCCAACAGAATGAGGCTTATTCATTGATTCCTCTTAAGTTACTTTAAAAGCTGTGCTTCTGCATGATGGAAATAAATTCCCATCAGTAACTGTGGCTCACTCTGCTAACATGAAATAAACATAATTATGAAAACTTTAAATTTATATTGGAAAAGCTTAAATTTAATATGCAGTGTATGAATGGAATATTTGTAGTGATTTGAAGGGAATTGCACTTATTCTTGGTCTGCAGCTTGGCTACACAAAGCACTGTTATTTTTTATGTGAATGGGATAGTACGGACACAAAAAAAACATTTCAGTAGAAAAGATTGGCCTAAACGCGAATTACTCATTTATGAACAGGAATATGTGAAACATGGCCCGTTGTGTAATCCTCACGTTGTGTATCTACGTCCGTTACATATCAAATTAGGGTTAATGAATAATTTTGTCAAACCCGTGTACAATATTCCGGGTTTCATGTACTTAAAACAGAAGTTTCATAATATTAGTGATGCAAAAGTTATAGAAGGAATATTTGTGAGTCCACATATACGATCACTACTGCATGATGAAAAGTTTATTACTGAGTCCACTGGAGAAAACAGCTTGGCAAGCTTAAAAAATGTTACTCAGAGTTTTTGGGGAAATCAAAAGGATGAAAATTACCGTGGTATTGTCAACGATCTTATAACATCTTATAGAACTTTGGGTTGTAATATGTCCTTAAAAGTACATTTCCTACACTCGCTCTTGGAGTTCTTCACGGAAAATCTTGGCACAGTGAGCAATGAGCACGGGGAACACTTTTATCAGGAGATTTCAGCTATGGAAAAGAGGTATCAAGGCAAATGGAATCCTAATATGATGGGCGATTATTGTTGGACCATCAAGAGGGATACTCCACAGGTGATATATAGCAGAAAATTGTAATTTCTTACTTTCTAGGAGAGTTACAATGTTTGAATATTGTATAGTTAAGAATGCAGAAAGTATTAAAATGTTTGAAGTTTTAAATGCCTGTCTCCGGAAATCATGCGAGATGGGGAAAAACCGATATCATATATGAATTCAGGAGAAAAAATATTATCAGAATAACATATGTTTCTTTCTGAAACAGAAAATTTTTATTTTTATTTTTCAGTGTACACTAATCTGAACCTAATTAATAAACTAAACAGTACATAAATTTAAAACCTTTCTTGTAAACTTTTTTCCTATGCAAATTTTATTGCATCAAAATTGATTTGCTTTGCAGCTGAATTCTTCATTGATATTAGGGCTAAGCTTGATGAACGAGATTTAATTATACGAATAATAGGATTAAAAGTAATAAACAAAGCAGCCGTTCTTATCACATTGTTATTTATCTAGATTCTAGCTAGTTATTACTAGGGACCGGATTTTTAGGTTTTTACTTATTTTTTTCCTTGCTTCCAAAACAAAAAGCGCTCATACACTTTTTCGAATCATGTCCATAGGATTCACCCACATTAATTCTGTGGCACCTAAAAATACCTAAATGGGGTATAAAAACCTAAATATACCTAAACGGGATATAAAACCTAAAATATCTAATTTAGGCTGTTTTTTTGTCATTTTTGTTTGTCAGTTGAGAAATCGATATTTTGTGGAGAGACAATAACTTTGTCGGGTTGAAATTAATACCACCAGCATTTCGTTCAACCCGTTGTCGTCTAGGATGGACAGTATCAAGAGACGAAGTGTAAGAGTACCGGCGTATTCCTTTTAAAATATTCGTATGAACAACCATTGCTGCCGTGTATGAACAAGGATATAGATTTCTGTGTTTTAAAGCGCTTGTTTGCCTTTAGTACTGCATGCCGAAACAAATGAAATCGAGTGTATTACGGCAGTGGATTGGCGATGATCTGAATTTCATATTTTCCCCTTCTTCTTCTTCTTCTTCTTCTTCTTCGTCTTCTTCTTTTCTTCTTCTGAGGTTATTTTATGACGTTGCACCCCGCAGGTTTCTACGTCTGCTGTGTCCTAAAGCAAGTTTACAGAAATTTAACTCAATTTTGTTAAGTTAAACTTTACAAGTATTATGTATTAAATCCTATGTAGCACATTCAAATTCGTTAAACCAATTATTCTACCCGAAAATGATATTTTGGACAAAAAAACCTAAAAAAAAACTATTTCACCTAATGGAAAACCTAAGACAGTGTTTTTAAAAACCTAAAAATCCGGTCCCTAGTTATTACTTATGAATGTTGTGTAGACTACACATTACTTACTTATGTACGCTAATAAGGAAAACACACTTTTTACTCACACTTCACACTCCAGAGCAAAATTAAAAGACCGTACTAAAAATTCATCGCGTAAAATTGGGCATACATATTTTTGGACTCAATAATGTCTGGATTCAAGGTTTTGTACAATTCATTCAATACTGGAATGAGTAATTTTATAATGGTTTGTGCGAGGTAAATCAAATATTTTTTTAGTATCTTATTCATCTACAGTATCTTTTATCTTTCTTTATCGAGTTCTCATTAAAAAAACGCTAAAATCTTAGAAAATTTGTTTAATTCTACCATTTACAGTGGATAAAGAAAAAATATCAAATTACGGAAACATGGGCGCCTACAGGTGAAACAGTATTCTAAATCATGTGGTAGGCTCACCTGCTTTTTACAACAAGTCATGCGCGATCACCCAGTATAAGTTCTATAAGCTATACATTATTTTCAAAATCGAAGATTGTGCATAACATTTTTGGTTACAGATTTTTTTTTTTACATCTACGGCTGCAGCAATGTTGGATGTGTAGCTATGTTTACCCCCCCTCCCGGTGTCGCGTGTTGTCTCCCACACGCACAATTAAACGCAGCTCACGTACCACTCGGGCGGGCGTGCGGGAACAACACCCTTCACGAGCCGTCACTAGTGACGTCACCACCACTGGGTCGTCACCTCTGACCTCCGCCCCACCGCGCATTGTTCCTCCTCACTGCAAAACCGAAACAAGCACTTCATTGACACTAAACGTTATTTACACAAGGTCCAGTCACATTTAGTTTAAATTGATATTTCTGAGATTTTTTTTATCTATCTTATATTTTAAGAAGTTGAACACTTTCGTAACGCTACTGACGTCCGACGTAAACTTCCTGCTTAGGAGGAACTGGTGCCGCACCTTCGGTTTTGGCAAACTTTGACCCTGGGATTTATAGACACGTGGGCCTCATCCAATCAAAACATGCCTAAGGGAAACAAAGTTATCACATCCGCTCTCAGGTTGTGAGTTCACGGCCCATGATCTGATTCTTCAGCAGCTTTCCTACCAATTGATACGGTAGGAAATCCTGAGTAACCAAACACCTCACGATTCTGTTTAGAATAATGAAGTACTCAGCCAAATATCTAAAGGTCACAGTATCATAGGGAAAAATCCTCTAAGGAGCATAAATAACCTGCTAAATGGATTTTGTCTTCAAATGGTTTGGCACTATTCACATGAAATTTATTATAATACATGATTTTTAGATAAGCCACTTATTTGCATGTAAGGCGTTATGGAAAAGCATGATAATAAAAATAGCAATAGGCCTACCACAAAATAGTTTATTAATATTCTATTAAAGAGTGAAGCATATGACACTGTCAGTAGGCTACTCTTACATAAAACATAACAAACTAAAGAATTTGGACTTCATATACAAGTTACGAACGGTAAAAGAAAATCATCCAAGACTTGTATAGTACAGGCGTACAGTGTAAGTTCAAGTGATCGGTCGATTTCGGACTTTTAGGTTGCTAAAATGCAATTTTGGCGTCTACAGTAGACTCTAAATGATTATGAAGTACGCTGTAATATCGGATAATAGTCTCTAACATAAAAGCTTTAGGCTAATTCCATTTAAGGTGCCAATTTTATTAATTATAATACAGAATTATCTTTATTAATAAGCCCACTCATTTTATCATTATCAACACTACTTACTTAAAATGTACAGACATATTAGGCTACTCGGGCCCTATCATTGACATTTAATACACTACTTTACACGAGAATGTCATGTATAAGGAGACAAATTTCATTACGTAATAGACCTATGTGGCGTGGAAGTTCTATCGGGTCGCGAACGACCCCTAGTGATCCCGTAAAGGGATATTCTCAACGGATTTATTTCCAGGGTGCGTCAGTCCCCTACCTAACACAAACATAAGGGCAAAACACACACTCTGTCCTCAATCCGGGGAAAATCCCAACCCGGCCAGGAATCGAACCCGGAGACGCACTACGGACTTACCCACGGCAATAGATTTATAAACAATGTTGACCAAATTCTTCAAATTCTTGTCCATAATTGACTTCACAACAAATTTCTAACACTTTTTCTAGATTCCTAGTGAAAAGCAATGTCGTCTATCACTCAATCTTTATTGTAGGGTGAAAATGAGCGGCCCATATCTATTGAATGATTTTTTCATATGGTGGATTGTGATGGAATAATTATTCTTGTGGCAATATTTCTGTTAGACACTTCTAAAACCAATGAATATTATTTTCATTGCTAAGACATTGCTTCTAAAGCTTCAATATGAATTGAAAATAAATTGCAGAATTTATAACATAAATATACAAAAAAATATATTATTTGGAACTTGAAGAGGAAGAACTTGGAAAAAGGCAGTATTAGGCTCTAACACCAAAATATGCCGTTTTAAGTCCTATAAAATCATCAGTTTCAGGCACTGTCACATATGAAACGCCGATGTGCAATGTAGGCTATCTTTTAAGGATTACAATCGGATTTTAGGTCGGCCTAATATCATAAGTCTAATGATCACTATAAGCGGAAATTGATTTCAAAAGCAATATTCATAACACGAAGGCATAACTAAACATATAGCTACAGGATAGAAGGAGTAGGATATACCTGCGCAAATTGTAACAGCTTATTTCTTCGGTAGAAACTAACTAAGACATTCAAATAATTTACAATTTTTGTCCCAAGTGAATCATTTTTTCTGGAAAAGTCTTGTCCCTAATCTTTAAACATTCTTCACTTGATAAGTATTATCTGTATTGTGTTCTTTTCTTCTTTCTTTCTTTTTTTTTGTCACACCAATAGAGGAAAGAATATGGAATAAATTTTCGCTTTGGGGTATTTCAATTAGCTTAAGCTTTCAAGCAAAATCAATTCAAATATTATTACGCGGATAATAAAATCCGCGACATAAAGAAACGTCGGAAAGAGAGTGCCTAGCCCTGACCTGGAAAGGACGGCACTGGAAGTGCATAGTTACCCTTCCTCTCGTCCCCACTACATTCATTTAATAGTCAGGTGAAGATAACTAATCCGGTTGATCCTGGGAACACTCGCGTGACAGGTAGAAAGAAAAAGAAAGCAGGCGAATGTAGGGGAAGAGCAGTTAGCACTATCAGTGCCATGCTTCCTAGGCCTGGCCTAGCCCATGCTTTGTTTTATACGCATGGCAGAGGTCATTGCAAACCAGTGCATTAAGCTACCTGACAGTACGATGTTGCAACTCTGCAAAACATTAAGACTTAGGCCTAATTATCTAAAAAACCATAAACGTAGTCACAATACGCAAAACAGATTTTATATGCATTTTTAGAATGATGTAATGTCCCTTTGATTCTGCGCAGTTATACCCCTTCCACTTTGTGTATACAAAACAACAAGACAAAACAAGGCGACTTGCAGTCCTGTTTCCGTGAACGTCACTTGTATGAGTCCTATATAGCCGAATTGGGAAAACGCGAACACTTGTGAATACTACGCGACGCGTTCCGCAGGACTGCACTCGTCTTGGCCGACTTAGGCCTGTACCTTATATAAATGTATGGGACATAAATAGCGTATACAGCAGGGTATAATAACAAAGCTGTAGCCTTACCTAATAGCCTACAAAAGTTTGTCAGAAATTTATTTTCATTTAGCAAAAAAGTTTATTAATTTAATCTGGTGTCTATGTTCTATGTAGCCCACGTAAATATTACATAAGAAGTGTCCTATAAAAAGCAACAAATTCAATTGTCAGATAAACACAACATTACATAAACCATCTAACAAATCGATCTATAGAGCATTAGACAGTAAAATGTATTCTCAAGTATTCGCCTAACTCACTGGCTTCTTCAAATGATTTCTACTTCTAACTTTTTATTCGAATATACTTTAATAAATTTCATCCTTGTCTGCAGTTGCCGTTGAAATGTTTTCATCAAATAGTCCATCATCAAGGCTTTGGCCTGCTTTTATTAAAAGTTGCTATGTACGAAAATATGATTATCCTGCCAGTGTAAGAAGTTAAGTAAGCTAGACCTAGGCCTATGTCTCGACCATTTCGTGCGGGTCCTATGTAGAGAATAAGAGATTCATAAATGTTCTTAATTTTGAATTAATCCTAAATATTAACATTTTAATGTCGTAAATATAATAATATGCCTATTAATAATAATAGGTTTAATAGTAACAATAGTATTTTTCATACTGGAATAAAAAGATCTACGTAAATTAGGCTATGTCTCTTAGTTAGCTGTAGCCTAGGTGACCGTTGTTTGTGGAAGCTTTCCTGTTCTAGCAGTTTCAAATACAATTTCAAATTTCAAATACACGATTTGATTAGTTTTAATTATACACAAATTCTTCTATAAGTTGAATTAGAATTAACATCCTTAATCCAAGGAATTAACGTTCTTTAACGTCAGTATTAAGTAAATCAGTCTAACAACTTACTGCCAAAATTGCAGAAAACATTGAAACAACATAAATAAATATTTTTTCAAAAGTAATTCCAAGAAAGATTTTGAGTATGTAAACATTTGCGAGTGAGAATTGCAAGCGAATTTATCTGATGAAACTCCTAATCCCGCGTGGGATTTATTGGACTATTCCATGAAAAAAAGGTATCAGATTACATAAATAATAATTAGGCCTACTTTCTTACTTGTGTTATATAAAATCAAGGAAATGACCATGGTGTCAGTTATCAGATCACGGCATACTAAATGGACGAACAATCGAATGTGTAAGCAGATAGCTTAATAACCAATACTACCAACAGTGGGGCGTGAGAAATTGATAACCTATTCCAGATAAGCTAAAATCTGAACAGAACACACGAACTTGCTTACACCGAATCAAATTGTGTTTTTAATCAATCACATTTAAATTGAGGGGGTTAGCGTAATAGTACCCTTCGGGCATTTAAAATTAGATAGTAATGCTATTTGCATGACTTAGGGGTGAGATTTATTATTATATTAAGGTTGAAATGATTGCGTCTCGTGTTGGTAGTTTTGAAGTCGATAATCTGTTCCCTGAAACAGAATTCCTCTTGTACGAGTATAAGTGCAACCAAAATTCTGGAAACCAAGATAAATAAAAAAGAAAACTACAGGGTTTTAATTATCTTCTCAAATATGTACCGTTCATTCATAATTAATTTAATTAAAATCTGATTTCTGTAACTGAAGCACGTGTTGCAGGAACGACAGTCAGCTTTCTTATGTACTTTATCGTGTGTATAAAGGAATAACCACTGGAACTTACTAATATATCTATTAGGCCATACAAGTCTATTCTCCTTAAATAATGTTTCAATAAAAATCAAACATTCATTGAATTTTTTCTCCTCAGTCAAGAAGAATGAGATAATGTCAATGCAGCAGTGGTTCAACCAAGAAAACAATGTTGCCGAGTCCCATAAAAATATATCTGAAAAGTCTGAACAGCATGTAACATTGTATTTAAGTTGACCAAGCGCCATAGAATATTCCACTACCAACAAAACTGTTTTTCTTAATTATATGAAAAAACACAAGTAGGCCTATCCTATAGAACTTTAACTTCTTCCTCTCTAAACTTAAAAAAAGTGGCTTAGACCATTGTTGCGCTGACCCCTCAATTGTTAAAATTTACAAATAAGATAATGTGCTGTATAAAATAACTAGCTTAAAAGGCCCGGCGTCACCCGGGTTTTGTATTTTGTAACTGGAAATTAACTTATGAAGGACTTTCGATTTTCAAATAATAGGTCCATATATAGGTATTTAGAATTTGAAATGAAGAAAAACGACTTATCACATTCAAACTATTCGCTCAGAAAAGATTGATATAGCTCTTTATGGCTCTAGAGGATGTATAGAAATTTGCATCCCATCGCTTCTATCCACCTAGCCTGGTAGGAGTTGAAATAAGAAGAAACAGAAATCCCGGAACATAAAATTGTATAGTCTTTGCGGAATATTTTATTTCTCACACTCATGTTACGATACAACAGTTTCGGGTCATACTTCCCTCCCCAAAAATCTACGATATAAGAAAATACATATTACCATACCTCGTATTGTTTTCTCTAGGTCCAGGGTAGAGAAAGTTATGTGACTGCAGCACATTGTGCATTATTTTCGTGGATTTCATTCTTTAATATTTATTTATAACATGAATTGTATTGATAGCTTCTCTAATGTGTAAAGTCCCGTTTCAATTATTTCCAAACCTACCTGAGACCACTGGCAGCAATACACTATTGTTATGTGAACTGTGATTTGGATACGATAATTCTGTGTAATAAGGGATTAAGTATTCTAAAAAACTTTTGATTTTTGGAAATTAAAATCAATTTTTTCAAAATCCTTTCTTAGTAAGCACTTACATTATGAAACGAAGGTAGGCCTACTATCAAAATTCCAAGAACGCTGTTTTGCGGGGTTTGGTGACACTGGCGTGTAGCTTGGCTCCCTCTCTCCCAGCCCCTCCATGGCAAGTTGTCTGCGACGCTCATTCTTGGCTTGGTAGCCATTAGAGATGGAGCTCCCACTCGCTTCTCCCGCCAGGTGCGAATTACGCTCTGTGGTTAGTTTTTTGTGTGCAAAAAACACTGCACCAGTGGATATTCATTCCCAACTGTGTGAAGTCTACGGAGAAACGTGTATGAGCGTACAACACGTGCGTAAATGGTGCAGAGAATTCAAAGACTGACGTACAGACGTCCATGACGAACAGCGTTCTGGACGGCCATCGGTTTCGGACGAAACGATTGCGAAAGTGGAAGAAGCAATGCTGAAAGATCGAAGGTTAACGGTTCGGGAGCTCTGCGAGATGATCCCTGATGTCAGCAAGTCCTGCATTCACAAAATTTTTACAGACCATTTAGGATATGCCAAGGTTTGTGCAAGGTGGGTCCCGAGAATGCTTACGGAAGACCACAAATGGCAACGTGTTGAAGCGGCCCGCGAATTTCTTCAGGCCTACGAAACCGATGGCCAGACATAGCCCCAAGTGACTACCATCTCTTCCCTGAATTGAAGAAATACCTGGGTGGGACGCATTTCAGAACCGGAGAGGAGCTGAAAGAAGAGGTTTTACGCTACCTTCGCGGCGCGGCGGAAGAGTTCTACGATTCAGGCATCAAGAAGATGGTACACCGCAAGCAAGAATGCATTGATTGCAACGGCGATTATGTCGAAAAATAGGGGAAAGTCTAAGCTTTCCAAAAATGTATTGTTCAATGCCAATAAACATGTTTTCATTGTGAAAAATCATTGGGAACCTTATTTTACGGACAACCCTCGTACAATATATAGTTACATAAACAAAACACAAAGAATACACATAAAAATCAAACATATTAATTATTAAAAAATATATCAGCTGTATAAATATTAAACAATAAAGAAACAATAAGCGATGAGTGATAAGTATGACACATGGGCGGCCCTGAAATCCCGAAAGAGCAGATGCTCGTGCTTGGGGGGGGGGGGGTAGTTCCAGAGCTACATTTTTATGTTTTAGGGCTATATCAACCTGATTTTAAAGCTAAAGAGTAGATGAATTCATATGATGAAAAAATACCAGGGGGAGAGGAGAAAGCTGAGAATAATGGATTGACTCAAGTGATAAAAATAATAGTAATTTTTATAATTATCATGATAGAAACAGGAAAATGGGGCACAAGAAATGGCAAACAAATACTAATTTAAAAGGGATGGAAATAAACAGTTTATATTATTTTTTAATTCTAGATTTAATGACTCCAAAACTACAGGTGGCTAAACCTGGATGTAATTTTATTTTACTAGAATTATATTGGAATATTATAAGATAAATGACCGTGATTAGTCGATATCCGACGCATTGCTAAAAGTTATTGGTCAATATCAAATACCGTCCCATGAATGGAATAATAAAGCCTCAGGCTATATCAATGACCAATTCAAGAATATCTTGCTATCTGTGAACAACCAGACATTTCCCTTCATGCAAGAATGTACTCCCCACACAATAAATATGAAATCATCTCTCATCAACTTGTTTTTGTCCTTCCCCGAGGGACTTGACCTGCCAACATGCGCCAACATGCCAAGACATTAGTCAAAGTGTCGTCGTGCGACTTAGGTCACTGCTGCAGACAGGAAGCGCAATTAAGACGTCCCTCACAGTTGATGCAGCATCGTGCAACGGCTTGAAAGCTGCACAATCAGGCTCTAATTTGACTGTTATGGTTAATCGATTCATTTCCCAGTCATCCGCTCTCTGTGACTATTAATCACTGCAGGAATTTATTAATGGAATGTCTGAGAGCAACAGTGGACTTTGCCCAGCTGAACTGGCTTTGCTAATTAATTATAAATGGAGGAATACAATGATACTTCTGTTCTGTATCTGACTTGTAAACGCACATGCTTAACTAGGGAAGACCGTGTCCATCTGAAGCTCTGGCCCGAGGAACCGTCTAATTAACTGACTTTCCATGTTACCATGGTAAATGCTATCCCATTACAAACCTGGACAGGCCCTGAAGGTTCAGGCTCCCACAATTTATTCTTAATGCCGACAATCAAACGTTCATTTACTCTGGGAAAGTATAGCTGCATAACTAACACAGAGCGTAACTGCGAGTGTGGTACGAAGATGATTTGACGGGTGATTCTGGAAGGAATGGTTTTTTGCTTAGGATCGTGTATAAAATGAAGAAGCAATTATTATAAACAAATTATAATTAAGTCAGCTTCTCAGTTTCAATCCCAATTTAAAATGTTATATTTATTTATTTATATTTCCCTCTGGTGTAGTTAAGGCCTTAAGGCCTTCTCTTCCACTAACCAGAGGTGGATACATTCAAACCTTACCAAATAGTCTAATTTAGAATAAAATAATAATAATAATAATAATAATAATAATAATAATAATAATAATAATAAAAAGAGAAACATGATTATATTATATAGATGTAGATTATGTTGGTGAAAACTATAATTAAGACTATATCAAACTATAGCCTAATAATGGAAATTCAACATTGTAAGTAGAACAAATTAGTGAGAATAATAATAATAATAATAATAATAATAGGTAGAAAAAGAAGAAAAGTAAAATAAAAATAAATGAAATTAATACAAAAGCAATAATTTTAACATGAAAGTAGTATATAATATAAGTTAAATGTTAATGGTTCGTGGTCAAGTGATCAACTAACTTAATCTTGAACGTTCTGAGTGTTCGGCAGCCGAGCTGTCCCGACAGTGAAGGATGAAGAATAAAATACAGTATTGTGTGGGGGAATAGATAAGGCAGTGTTCTGATGGGATCTTGTTCCGAGATCATGATAATCTGATAGGTAGTGAAAACGATAGGCCAAGTAAGGAGGAATTTTAGTGTGAAGTAGTTTGTAAAGCATTGAAAGAGAATGTAGCTTTCTGCGTTCATGAAGAGGTAGCCAGGACAAGAACTCCAGAGAGGGTGAAATATGATCATATCGACGTACATTACAGACAAAACGCGCACAAGCATTGTGAAGTCGCTGAAGTCTTTGTGATAGATTTACGTTAAGTTTGAAATCAGGGTGTCACAGTAATCGAAATGTGGCATTACGAGTGTGCCAACAAGAACATCTTTTAATTTCAATGGCAGGACATTTTTAAAGCGCATAAACGAATAGATTATAGAAGAGATTTTTTTACATAGCTCTGTAATATGAACATTCCAGCTTAGGTTCTTATCAATATAAACTCCAAGATTTTTTACAGAATCAGTGTATTTTATAGCGATATCGTTTAGTTTGACCGAAGGGACGTCGTTTAGATCGATGGTATTTAGTAGGCGTTGGTGACCAATGATGATTGTCTTTGTCTTGTCAGGATTTAGTTTGAGTCCATATTTGGCTGACCAGAGTAAGAGAGCACTTAGATCGTTGTTTACCTTGTCGATTGTATCGTCCAACAGTTCAGGAGTAGAGTGCGTGTAAATCTGTAAGTCGTCTGCAAAGAGGTGACATTTACAATGGTTAATAGTGTCTGTAATGTCGTTTATGTAGATGCCTATCGTCAAAATTTAATCAAAGGAAATCTTCAATTCTAAGTTTTAAAACAGTGACGTTTTTTTATTTATTTATTATTTTGTAATAACAGGCAATCTTCTATGAAGACCACCTCTTGAAATTTATGTATAGGCCTACATACGCGTACAGGCCTATAGCCTATGTATTCAATTGATTTGAAAAGATTTGAGGCACGGTTCAGTTACAATGATTAAAATTTACCAACTCGTATACAGCCACACCGGTACCCGTGTTTGTAGACCTGTAAGATCGAAATTCTTTTCCTGAACTCCATAATATTTTGAATCCAACTGAGTCGAGATTACTTCTTTCATCAAAAAGAGAGTTCCGATTTTCCTGCCGAAAGGAATGTTTCATGTTGTCTACTTTAAAACGATAATACGAATTTAACAGATACTCAGTTATCCTAGGCCTACATCTTAATTTTCCGTGTTCTTAAAAGTCCACCATACTGAAGAGGAGTTGATTCCCGAAAAGCCAGTAAGCTATTTTATATCACAGCTCAGATCAGTCAGCCGAGAAAATACAGTAAAAATATTTTAAAAGTAACCCTAGGCTTCATCAGTGATGCACCTTGTGGCTTTTATGTTTTTCTTTAATTTCTTTTATGACAAATATTGCTTACAAACAACTTATTGAGAAAACTCATATAGGCCTAAATTTCAATGAAGTTCGTTAATGCTCGAGCGCACCATTCTCCAGTTTTCGCAGCTGTTTCGAAGAACCGGGTAAAAGTAATATTGGGGTATTCTTAGAAAACCTGTGCACCATTGCTACAATACCTCGGTTTCCAAATGCTCGAATATATCGCGGTTACTCTGCTACGGAAGCCATTTCCATGGAGCACCCCATGACTGAGTTGTTAGACCGCCAGTAGTATCAGACCAGTTTTACGCGAGTAGGTCAAGGTCAAATGCTAACTAGGTCAAGGTCAAATAACTATTTCAAAGTGGTGGGGGTAATGACGTCATCCCTAGATGGCGGATTAAAAAAAAATGGCTGCTAGCGCCAAATTCAAAATTAGTAAATGGAAGAGAGGGCTAAGTCGAAATTGTGAGTAGTATCAGACCAGTTTTACGCGAGTAGGTCAAGGTCAAAGGCTAACTAGGTCAAGGTCAAATAACTATTTCAAAGTGGTGGGGGTAATGACGTCATCCCTAGATGGCGGATTAAAAAAAATGGCTGCTAGCGCCAAATTCAAAATTAGTAAATGGAAGAGAGGGCTAAGTCGAAATTGTGTATTTAATGCAAGAGTGATCTAAGTCGAAATTTTATTTTTAATGGCTGCTACCGCCAAATTCAAAATTAGTAAATGGAAGAGTGGGGTAAGTCGAAATTGTGTATTTAATGCAAGAGTGATCTAAGTCGAAATTTTATTTTTAAATTAGTGGGATATTTGAAAATACAAAAATAGAGGAAGCCTCAAAATGGCGGAAGCTTCAATATGGCGGGTAGGGAGGGATATATGAAATATGTATTTTTCAAATTTGGTGAAAATTCTAGAAAGACACAAAAAGACGGTACGGGTACAATATGGAGGGGTAGGGCGGGATATATGAAATATGTATTTTTTGAAAGTGATGGAGGAAGATGACGACAAAAAAGGAAACAGGACTAAGTGGAAGGTAAGGATACTACTACTACTATTGTATTATATAGTTATTTTCATCTCTTTCTTTCTTTCTTTTCTTTTCTTCCTTTCTTTTCCTCCTTTCTTTCTTTCTAGTAAAATGAAATTTGTAAGGATCTTTGAAGAAAGGTTTAATGGTGGATAGGGAGGATATCTTTATTATTCTGTTATTACTTTATTGAATTCTGTGTATGATAGGCCACCTCCCATTATGTATGCAGCGCCAAAACTGTTAAACAATTCCTTTTACGAATGCGGCGACTGCTTTTTAAATTCTGAATTCTGTGTATGGTAGGCCCGATCGCATTATGTATGCTGCGCAAAACTGTTACGAATGCGGCGATTGCTTTTTAAATTCTGAATTCTGTGTATGGTAGGGCAGCTCACATTATGTATGCAGCGCAAAAAAAACTGTTAAGTAATTCCTTTTACGAATGCGGGGGATATGGAGGATATCTTTTATTATTCTGTTATTACTTTATTGAATTCTGAGTATGGTAGGCCACCTCCCATTATGTATGCAGCGCAAAAACTGATAAGCAATTCCTTTTACGAATGCGGCGACTGCTTTTTAAATTCTGAATTCTGTGTATGGTAGGGCAGGTCACATTATGTATGCAGCGCCAAAAACTGATAACCAACTTCCATTACGAATACAGCGATTACTTTGTTTATTATTCAAATTTCTATAAACAAAGACATTGCTTGCTAAATAGAAGAGCTCCAAATTATTATTAATATCATAGTTAAATGTAAGCGATATGTATTTTTTTTGTTTGACTTATAAACACCGATAACTTGCAATGCATTGTAATATTACCTTGAGCACTGAGGTCATAATATTTTCGTCATGCAAGAAGATCCTGTTACGTAGTCAACCGTTAGCAACAGGTTGAATCTGTAACACTTACCATGATAACGATCTATGTTTTGCTCAATGATTACTTTCGGCAGAATTCAAACAGCCCTGTATTTTATGAATCACAACTGCGGAAAAATAATTTATATCAGAACTTTTTTTCCAGTTGTCCGATTTCCTTCAAATTTTGAACATTCGCCTGTTAGAGTGTAAGAATTAAACCTTTAAAATTTCAAACCTGTAACTATTATACTTCACTAAATATTATTAAAAAAAAAGTGATATATTAGCTCTAGGGAATTACCGTAACTTTGTGTATATATGAATCACAAGTGGTGAAAAATAATTTATATCAGAACTTTTTTTCCAGTTGTCCTATTTCCTTCAAATTTTGAACATTCGCCTGTTAGAGTGTAAGAATTAAACCTTTAAAATTTCAAAGATGTAGCTATTATACTTCAATGAATAATGTTTTAAAATATGTGAAATAAATATCAGCTGGTAATGTTAATTACATGACCTCTTATGAAACCAGTTCTCAAATGTATGAACAGGCAGAATAATCTTAGGATCTGGCCAATGTACACCAAATGCATCTATATTTGCCTTACATTTGATTTTTGGATAGGAGTGTTTTTCATGGGTAAAATAAATCATCATCATTTAACTGTACCTTATTTATTTAATTTTCACAAGAAATATTATTATTATAGTACAATAAGCCAGTAAATACAAACCATTAATAGCTAGCCTATATGTAGGCCGTCTAGAAGTAATTCTTACTCATCATAGGTATCACGGAACAGTTATATTCGGAATAGTGGTTACAGCTCACCATTATGGTGGTCACAACACACGTATTTTTTTTCACAACATCCGGCTTCTCTCATCATTAACAATAAGGATCTTGAAAAACCGTTATAGACGGAACTAATAGAAATAGAAATACACAATCAGTCATATCCTTGAAGCATGATGTAAGTCATAACAGCAATCACCGACATGAATCTTATACACGGAACTGAATGAAAATACATCCTGTACAGGTAAAGATCAACCGTTACATCCTGAATATTTCTAGGTCACCCTTGCCGACAAGGAAATGACTGAAAATACACATACACACAAACATCGTGCATGCTGATTGTAGCTCATCAATATGACGTGTTCCTCTAGCTATAAAAGAGAAACGTTTTTGACATATGATCTCATACGTTCTCTATATTTCGTGAGTGTCTATATCTCTACGTGTGACTGAAAGTGATAGTGATTCAGCTTCTTCTTCATCCAGAAAAAATCAACACTATCAGAGGTAAGTTCTATCCATGTAACATTGTTTAACTTCAGCTGTGTTTTGTTTAATAATAAGAGTGCACAATTTACCCTCAGTAATAATAACCTTTTATTTTCTTGTTTTCAAAAATTAATGTATTGTGTTTTAAGCCACCCCTGTAGACTTACAACGTTCTGTAACGAACATCGTACGTCACGTACTGTTGTACCGTGAAAGCTACATACAGGAATTAACTTCACTAAATTCTTAAGATTTGGACAGTTATAATCTCGTAATTCATGGACATGCATACTTGGTAAAATATTTCTTAAAAACTCCTGTTTATTTAAACCTTTAACACAAACATATGTAGAACTTTCTAAGATGTCTTTCAAAATATCTTCCATCAAAGAATATTCCAGATAACCACTCGTGTTCTTAATCCCATGGTGAAATCGTTCCAAGTACTCCCTAGTTGCATGATGAGGTAAAATTTCACGAGGGCTTTTAAAAACGTAATGATATGTTTCTTTACAGTCTATCTTACATGCTGCTAGTTTCTTCACGAAACTTTTGTTGGTTTTGTGTTCTGTGAAGAACAGAAAATCAACTACTGCACCGCTCCGATGGAATTAAGAGGGAAAAATAATATCAGTCTTCACTAACTAATAACACACTTTTACTCATTCTGCATTAAATATTGATAAATTATAAGCTTTACTGTTCTGAAATGTTCCCTGATATACCAAATTTAACTTAATATTCCCTCCGTTTATTGCTGTAACATCTTCGTTAGAGAAGATCTTTGTATATTTTCGGGGAAGAAACGCTGTTAAAACTTCACTGTCAATTTTCTGTCGTATTTTCAACATTACACTTTGACCGAAGCGTGTTTCTTTCACATCGCACTCTAGTATAAAATAGGCAGAATCAATATCTAGTTGATTTATGGGCACACACCTGTTCTGGATACTAGCGCTGTTGAATCTCTCTACGATATTAAGAGCCATCTGTAAATAAACAGAAAAAAATACTCTGATTAATAATAATATTAATAATTAATATGTCGACCTAGAAAAAAAGTATGCATGATTTATTCGATTTTTTTATCAGAAAACGAAGTTATTTGAAATAGGAAAACAAACGAGAAGTTAATTATATTATTAAACAAACATGATGTCACTTACCTCTATAGCAATAGGAGAAAAGACAATTATGTTAGCTGAAGAAGAAGAAGTTCAGATGTAGATGCACACGCCAACTAATAATTTGTCTTCACTATTCACACAACTATGAAACAATGTTTCAAGACGGAACTGTCAGGCAGTTTATATAGATTGAATTGAGTAACGGTTTTCGTCATCACGGAACTTCGTTCGAAAATAGAATTATATGCAGGATGTAGTTCAAAACTGTTACGACCTTCTCCTATACTTTAGTCATATTTAGAATTATATGACTCAACAGGATCTTATATGAGTACATCCTTGTTTACAGACCTAGATACAATGACCTTTAAGCGGATATCAGATAACGGGTTTTTCTTAACTTGTTACGACCTGCTCCTATACGGAAATCATATTCAGAATTATATGAGTCAACAGGATCTTACGGTAGTACGTCCTTGTCTGAAAATAGATAGATAGATAAATAGTTAATTAGAAACTTGAACCGTATTTCTTAGAACTTTCACAACTTTCATGTTTGAAAATAGAGTTAGGTGGGGAAACCGGATTTCTTACAGGATGTTTACTGACCCCCCTACGTTATAGTTTTCAAGCTTGTTCCGACATGATCGGAAGACCCTAACAGGATGTTCACAAGGACAACGTTCTTGTTTAATAACATACTTTCAGTTTACTGTTAATACAATTAGTGTGAGACATATTTTTAGAAACCAAACAACTTTTCACAGTTATACAGTTACACCGTTTCCCTATATAATAAACTGAATGGTTTATTTGTTCACAGTTTGTCACAAAACCTCAATCGACGTGGAGTGAAATATTGAACGGTGCGAGCTGTAAGAGAAAAAGCATGTAAGTCAACAAACTTTTATTCATGTTTTCTGTTCAATACAAGACATTATTCCTTTTTGTTAAAATAATAATAATAATAATAATAATAATAATAATAATAATAATAATTCTTATGTTCTCTCTCTCTCTTTTTTTCAGAATCTCTCATAAGGTGTCCTAATCAGCTGAATAACAGTGAGTAAGTACAGTTTGCATACAAAATGACATCTAACTATATTGATATCACGTCAGATTCGGAAGGAGAAAGGGAATCGATAAAGTCTCTAGATTCCGTAAGAGCTATAAGTATTAAAGCTGAAAACGAGAATGATACTGTACCATTATCTGATTCCGGAAGAGATATAGAGATTATAACTCTCTCGGAATCTGATGATGAAATAGAAACTTCGAGTTTGCCAGCTTGTAATACTGATACATTATCCGAGGAATCTGGAAACAATATACGTACCACTTCTCAAGATGAAGCTGAACCCGAAAATGCGGGTGTAAACGAACTAGGTTCAGACAACGTACCGGATAGTATGAACGTGAATGAAAGGGCAGCCCCCTCATCTTTCACTATTCTGGAATCTAGTCGTAAAGACTATCCACGGTTCGGTGCAGTTGGCTTGCAACTAGTTATCAACCTTAGAGAACCAGGTGAAAATTCTAGAGCTAACTATTTTGAAGCATGTTTGCAAGATGTAATAGACCATGCTTTAGTAGAAGCTAGTGATCACGATATGGTTGGTGTCACTATTTTTAACGAGGTTAATAATATGGACAAACCTATCGGTATCTCCTATAGGAGAAAAGATCAGATTAACATGGAAGTGATCGCTAGCGTTGTTCAGAAAGTGTGTCAGTCGAACGAGCGCTTCAACGCTACTGATCGATTACGTTTGGTTGTGGATATTGTCCACATGCCTAACGGTAACGGTAGAGCTACAGGAGTACCTACGAGGGCTCGTACGACTAGCGCACTTGCCCTTTTGAAAACAAGCGTTGTTTTTATTAAAGTAGTTCTAAAGTGCCTTGCATATGCTATTGTGATGGCAGTTTCTAAAGTGGAGCAAGACCCTGAGTATTCTAATTACATGAAGACTAACATGAGTAATAGGAAAATCAAAGCAAAAGTTGAAGCGCTTTTGAGAGAATCTGGTGTAGATCTCTCGAATGGTGGAGGAATCACGGAGCTTCAGGCATTTCAAAAGCATTTTCAGAATAAATATAGGCTAGTGGTTTACGAGGGCTTTAATCTTGATAGAGTGATATTTGACGGAAACAACGGACAAGACAAACAAAGACTATACCTTGTATACGACCCAGACGAACATCATTACCATACTATTGTTAATATAAAAGGAGCTATGGCCCAGCGCTACTTCTGTGAAGGGTGTAATAAAGGGTTCGAACGTGGTGCGCAACATTGTTGTGAGCACGTTTGCTTTTCCTGTAGATCTACTCCTCCATGTCCCGAAAACGTGAAGTCTATGTTTTGTGATGTATGTAGGAGACTTTTCTGTGGAAAAATATGTTTAGATAATCACAAACGTAACCTCATCGAGGGACGCAGTGTATGTATGGCTCTACAGAGTTGTAAAGATTGCGGTAAGTTTAAAGCGTACCGGCAGAAGCATGTATGTTTTAATACTTACTGCAGTAATTGTAATTCTTATGAGCCTGACACAGGACACGAATGTTACATGGCCCCCTTGAAAATCACTGAGCGTTCTGACAAGATTTTATACATCTATTACGATATTGAGTCAACTCAAAACACGCTACTGAAACGCAATACTTTTCTTCATGTCCCCAATCTACTCTGTGCTCAACAATCTTGTTCCCATTGCGAGTCGTCTAAAGACGCCTATTGTACAATTTGCGGACCACGTTTTCATTCATTTTGGGAAGATCCTATCCGTAGTTTCATGGATTATCTGAGAATACACAGACCCCAGTTCAAAAAGCTCATCATCATTGCACACAACGCAAGAGCTTACGATCTGCAGTTTATTCTCGACTTCGTTATTAGAGAAAAGTGCACTCCAGACTTGGTCATGTCTGGATGCAAAATCTTGTGCATGAAGTTTGAACATTTCGTCTTTCTAGACAGTTTAAACTTCATCCCACTTCCTCTGCGAAATTTCCCCAAGACATTCGGCTTAACTGATATTGCCAAAGGTTATTACCAGCATTTTTTCAACACCGGTCAAAACCTCAATTACGTTGGTCCGCATCCTGACAAATCGTTTTACGGACTTGACACCATGTCTGTGAATGACCGAGAAGTTTTTCTAGATTGGCATAAGTCTGTCGAAAACGAGGAGTTTGACAACAAAAAAGAATTGGAAAAGTATTGCCGGGCCGACGTTACAGTGTTGAGAGAAGCCTGCACTCTCTTCAAATCCCTCTTTTGGGAAATAGCCAAGATAGACATTTTTGCAGAGGCCATTACTATTGCGTCGGCCTGTAACAAAATCTTTCGTAAAACTTTTCTCAAACCCAAAACCATAGGTCTGGTTCCTCCCTGCGGCTATCGTAAAGCAGACAGGCACTCTAAGAAATCCCTCATGTGGCTTATCCACGAAGCCAAGGAGAGGAACATAATCATCCGTCATGCGGGTAACGGAAGAGAAGTTCGCCTACCCGAATTCCCACAATGGAAAGTAGACGGTTTCTGTGAAGAAACACGAGAGGTCTTCGAATTTCTCGGGTGTTATTATCATGGATGTCTCTGCAGACCTAACAGAGACGTACCCATGATGGATTCTTCCGAATCCCTAGCTGAGAAATACGAAACCACCATGACCAGATTGGAGAAGATCAGATCATGTGGGTATACTGTTCACGGAATGTGGGAATGTAAATTTGATCTCGCACTCGAGAAATTCCTTGCGTTGAAAGATGACCCCTTGATAGGTGATGCTCCTCTGGTCTTGAGAGACTCGGTCTACGGAGGGCGAACAGAAGCTATGCGCCTTTTCCACAAGGTGGACGAGAAGCGTTCCGAAAAAATCCTGTACGCAGATATTATGTCGTTATACCCTTATGTCTGCAAATACAATAAATTTCCTGTAGGACATCCCACTGTTTACGTGGGGGATCAGTGTGTGGATGTCAACCTCATGATGAACAAAGAAGGTGTTATCAAATGCACGGTCCTTCCTCCGCGAGAGCTCTACCATCCAGTTTTCCCTTTCAGGTGGAATGGTAAGCTCTTGTTTCCCCTTTGTCGCACATGTGCGATATTAGGCGAGAATGTCAGATGTAAACATGCTAGTGAGGAAGAGAGGGCTCTCACCGGTACCTGGATTGTGGACGAGGTGAGATTAGCTGTTCAGAAAGGATATTCCGGTATGAAAGTCCACGAATTTCTAGAGTACAAAACTACAAGGTACTCTCGTGAAAACCGTGAGGGTGGTTTGTTCGTGGACTATATTAACCTGTTCCTGAAAATCAAAACAGAGTCCAGCGGATACCCTACTTGGGTGACATCAGAGACAGAAAAAAAGAAATATATCGATTTGTTCTTCGAACATGAAGGCATTCAGTTAGACCCCACACAAATCGAAAAGAACGCTGGAAAGAGGACTATTAGCAAGTTATGTCTGAATTCCTTCTGGGGGAAGCTCGTTGAGAATCCTGACAGATGCAAGACAAAACTTGTTAAAGACCCTCTAGAATTGTACAGGTTCCTCACGACACCGGGGATAGAAATTAGAAGACTCCTATTTGCAAACGATGAAGTCGTGTGGATTTCGTGGATCCCCATAGAAGAGGAACAGGTTACTCTTCCTCACATCAGTGTGGTTCATGGGGCCTATGTGACAACAGGAGGTAGAATGGAACTCTATTCCTACCTTGATCAGTTGCAGTGTAGAGCTCTGTACTGCGACACTGACAGCGTGATTTACACGCACACACCTAATGACGAATACAGAGTACCTACAGGTGATTATTTAGGAGACATGACTGACGAATTTAGTGACAATGGGCCAGACGCTTACATTTCTGAATTTGCTACCGGAGGTCCAAAGAACTATGGTTACAAGGTACTTGTTCCATCCGAAAACACCACAAAATCTGTCTGTAAAGTTAGATGTATCACCTTAAATTATAAGGCTTTACAGATTGTGAATTTCGAAAGTATTAAGAACATGGTTTTGAACGGTGATCACAGTGCTACTGTCTCTGTGAGAACCGAAAAGAAAATAAAGAGAAAGGCTGGTCCGAGTATAGTCTCGGAGCCCGAAGATAAGAAATACCGTCTCTGTTTCAGTAAAAGATACAGAGTTCGCGGTGGGTTCGACTCCCACCCTTACGGGTATAAATAAAGACGAGGAGAAAGTACCGTGTCAGTATGGACTCGTCCTCGTCTCTAGAATGTTTGGGAGTGAAGAAGTTGTTGATCCACAGAACCCTTATTCATCATACTAGAGAAGAATTGGCTGAGTTATCCCCGGAATTTTTAGCTTCTTGTGCAGCTAAAAGTATTTATCTAGTGTACGATAAACTCCCTCAAAGTGTTCAACGTAGTGCAATAGTTAAAGAGTGTCTTAGATGTGATAAACATTATTCTGATCACGACTGCTGGGATGGACCCATGCCTATGATAAGAGACTGTTATGGTTGTCGTAAAGTTTGAACACCCTTTCACTTTAATTGTCTCAGGTCCAAGTTTTTGTGGTAAGACTACTTTCACTATAAAACTGATCAACAACTTGAATCATCTATCAAACGTAAGTAATTACAGCAGAATTTTGTGGTGTTTCGGTGAAACTAATGCCATTCCTCCGTCTAGCAAATTCAATACCCCAGTGACGTATCATAAAGGTCTTCCAAACTTTGAAGAGAAACAAGACTGTAGTAAACCTGTTTTAATAATTTTAGACGATTTACTAGACAAAGCCTACTCTAACGAGGTGTCTTCAATATTCACAAAAGGTTGTCATCATCGTAATATATCTGTAATTTTAATCACTCAGAACCTTTTTCATCAATCTTCCCACAGTAGAGATATTTCTCTCAATACAAAGTATATGGTCTTGTTTAGAAACTTGAGAGATAAAAATCAGATTACGTTTCTACCCAGACAAGTGTACCCTGAAAACTGGAGAGCGTTTTACAAAGCTTTTCAAAACGCTACGAAGAAGGCTCACGGTTATATGTTAATACACTTTTGTCAGAGAACTAACTATTTGATTAGGTTCCGAACTTACATCTTTCCATCCGAAGTTACAAAGGTTTACGTGCCTGTAAAGCATGAAACGGATAAAATCCCATTACCATACCTTACAAGTTCTTAAAAAGGCTTCGCCCAAGTTGAGAAGTTTTATTCTAAAGAGAGGTAACAAAGAGTTGATACATGCTATAATAGAGTGTGCTCTGAACGTTTTGAATGGTCAATGTAAAATTCATTCGTGTTCTAAACGTAAATTGAGCAAACATAAAAAATCTTTGAGACATCTTATCGATAGAAAAGTTTCTCTCCCTACGAAAAGGAAAACTTTAGTTCAGAAAGGAGGATTTCTAATTCCTCTCTTGTCTGCTGTATTGTCGGGAATCAGTTCTTTAACGTAATGTTACAGAAAATGATGTTACTCAGCATAAAAGAGTACAAACGTTTAAAACGTGGTGCTGATGATTCAAACTCGTCAGTTTCTAGAGATCCTTACAAAGAGTGGATTAAAATGCGTGAAAAACAAGATCCTATCTCAGCGAAGAGACAGAAAAGAATATTAGAAGAACCTAGTAAAAGAGATGTTTCACCAGAGAAATCTTCAACACTCGAGATACCTCCGGCACCTAGCCCGTAGATGTAAAACCTTAGCGTTATAGGAGATCTTGCTGGTAAATACCTGGCAGGTTATGTAAACTCTCCAAAGATTGTAGATACCGAGTTTGGAATCTATAAGGATAAAGAATCGGGAGAGTATATGATAGGTAATTCTAAAATACATATAGAACACGAGACTTTAATTATTAACCATAAGAAGTACAACACAACTGCAGGTCTATGGGAACTTCTTACTAGAAAGAAAGTAGACTTGAAACAAGTAAGTGAGGAAGACCTTGACATGTACAAAGACATTTTATTATCAACTGGCGGACATCTTCACAATAACGAGCTTAAAACCTCTAGAACCCTTAAATATAAACTAGTCATTTCTAAATTATTTCCATCGAAAAGGTGGAGTAGTTATAATCAGAGAAGATGAACAGATTACATGACCTCTATTACAATCCTGGAGAACCTACGGGTTTTTCCACTGTAGGCAAACTTTCCCAAGCAAGTACCGTTACAGATAAGAATATAGAGGAATGGTTGATTGCACAAGATGTTTACAGTTTACATAAACCTATTTGGAGGAAGTTTCCAAGAAATCCTTATTCGGTAAACAACATTTACGACATGTTTGAACTTGATCTAGCCGATGTGCAAAACATTTCGAAACATAATGACAACATACGCTATTTACTCGTAGCTATTGACGTGTTTTCCAAATACGCCTGGGTTGTACCTCTAAAATCTAAGACAGGTACCGAGGAGAAAAAAGCATTCGAGTCCGTGTTGGAGAAATCTAATAGAAATCCTATAGTAGTGAGAACAGATAAGGGTAAAGAGTTTCTAAACAAAACGTTTCAAGACTTTTTAAAGAAAGAGAATATAGAGTATCGCGTTTCCAGCAACCCTGATGTTAAATGTTCGATAGTTGAACGCTTCAATCGCACATTAAAAACTAAAATGTACAAATATTTTACTTTCAAGAACAGTTACAAGTATTTAGACGTGTTGGATAGATTTGTGGCAGGATACAACGATTCTGTACATGCCACTACAGGAATGGCTCCTAGTAAGGTTTTCAAGTGCAACTACCACAAGTCATAAAATTAGAGAGGGATCAGTGGGAGGTGGGATTATGTGAAATTAGTTATTCTCAAGGAATTTTATCTGTTACGGAATGTGCTAAAACCAATCTAACAACATGCACTACAAAGAAAGAACTTGTATTTATATTGTAATATAATGAAACCACAACTTGTAGGAGATTGGTATGTGAAACTTCTTAGAATTATTCATTTTCCTCAGATGTACCATTGGTTTCCACTAGTTTACTACCATCCCGTTGAAAGTACAGAATTTCAGGTGATAGGTATAGAGTTGACAACAAAGTTAGGTGCTCTAGCTAAATTAGTAGATAGCACTAAACCTACTACGCTTGTTTTACATTTTAAAAAGAGAAAACAATCTAGTTTCTGACTCAGTTGCGATGGATCCGCTCACCGCTTACTACGTCAATCAGTCGGGAGAGCGTCTTAACAATCTAGGGCCTTTCTACACAGGTAGCCCCTATGTTCATCAGGGTGGAGGTCTAGGTAGTTTCCTGGGCGGACTGTTTAGAATGATAAAACCTGTTCTCTTTTCGGGTGCTAAAGCCATTGGTCGTGAAAGTCTCTCGGCCGGTGCAAATATCTTGTCAGATATAGTATCTAAGAAGAAAGATGAAAAAGTAAAAGACATTGTCGCTAACAGAGTGAACGAATCAACTAGGAAACTTGTGAACAAAATGCAGGTTAGTGGTAGAAAGAGGAAACGTTCATCAAAAATGAAGACGCATAGTGAAATAAGAGATATATTTAGTAGTGTAAAGAGAAGAAAGTAGTCAGTAGTGTCGAGAAGCTTGCCCTAACAAAGTCAGAGTTCGACGTCTTCGATAAAGCTCCTATTCAGGCAGCAGTGTTGGGGAACGTTACTACATTATGTAAACCCATTACCCCTGTCGATCAAAATGTTCTCGAATTCATACTTCCTGCAGATAATGAACACTATCTCGATTTAAACGTACAGGTCATGGTGAAAGGACAATTCGTTAAAAACGACGGAACAGAGTTAACAGATACCGATAAGGTTACCGGAGTAAACAATCTACTTCATTCGCTCTTCGAGCAATGCAGCGTTTCTTTAAATGGAAGGCTTGTATAATTACAGGTCGTATTTTGAAACATTGTTTGCATATGGAAAGGATGCCTCTAAAACTCATTTGACTAACTCATTTTGGTATCTAGATAAAGCTATCGAAGGTTTGACAGATCCTAAAGAACTTGCACTAAACGGAACATTAGGAGCAAATGACAAAAACACCGGTTGGCTTGAAAGATATGAAAAGTCTAAGAAATCGAAAACAATAGTCATGATTGGTAAACTACATGGTGATATTGTCAATCCAGCGAAACTTTTGTTGCCAGGCGTAAACATGCAGATACGTCTTACAAAATCTAAGAGAGAGTTTTATCTTTTAGGTATAGACAAAGACTAAAGTTTTCTTTAAGTTTTTTGATGTAGGTCTGTATGTGTAGAAAATCAAAGCTTCACCCAGTATTCTGTTAGCACATGTTAAAACATTGGAAAAAGGTCATAATGCCCACTATCCCATCACGAGAGTGGATTTGAAAACATTCACGTTTAGCTCCGGATCTAGATCGATTTCTATCGATAATGCTTACATTGGTACTCTACCCAAAAGACTCCTCTTTTCGATGGTGAAAAATTCAGCTTTCTCAGGCACCGTGGATTCCAATCCCTACGAGTTTCATCATTTTGCCTTGAATTCTTTTGCCATGTATATAAATGGTCAACAGATTCCTTCAGAAGGGTTAAACATTTCTACAGATCATGAAAAGACTACAACACTATCTTATGATACTCTATTTAAAGGTTCAGGGATCCATCACAGCAATAGCGGTATGCAAATCACTCACGACATGTATATAAAAGGGTTCTTCATGTTAATGTATGATCTAACTCCTGACGCTTCTGCTTCGCATGGTCATAAAAGCTTACCCAACAACGGTAACATTAGAATAGAAGCAACATTCGACACAGAATTAAAACAAGCCATTACATGTATTCTCTATTCGGAATACGATAACAGTATTGAAATCTGTAAAGATAAAAAAGTAACTACAGATTATTAGGAAATGAATACCATTCAAATAAACCATGCACTTCGTAATGTTCACACTTTTGAAGGAGTTTATCCTAGCGATCTCCTGCCCTATAGAATAACAGACAAAGCTAAATCTTACATCATTAATCTAGACCCCCATTGTTCACCTGGTTCTCATTGGGTTGCCGTGTATTTTAAAAATCAAAATTTTGCTTATTACTTTGATTCATTTGGTCTTCCACCTCTAATTCCTGGGATAACAAAGTTTATCATTCAAAATTCAATAAACTGGACTTACAATACTCTGAGACTGCAAGGACTGAGAACCTCTGTCTGCGGACTGTTCGCATACTACATGGACAGAGGATGGACCATGCAAGGGTTTGTGAATCTCTTCAACACAGCAACAACTCCTGACAAAGAAGTTGTACGCCTCTTCCATAAATCATGGGGATCATTGTGCGGAAGGAAAGGAGGTCAGAGATGTCTTCCCGGACATTCACACCGTGAGTCATTATTGTTAACGGTATCTTGTTTTGCTGCTAATTCTAGTACCGTTAGATCACGTGGTAGTAATACAGTTACTTTTGTCTAATTTCAGAATGATAGGAGACGAGGTCGTGGTGTAACGTCAGAATAGAACGTACCGTCCTTGAATCATTATGTCTACACCTATTGGAGAGGGGAGCAAAACTCTTGCAAGAAAAGTAAGTATTGATCTGATGGATGCAAAGAACTTGTCATAACATGTATAGATGTATCGTGAATAGATTTTCTAATGTGTTTGTGTTTTCGTGTGATTTCAGAATAAACCTTCGAGGCGTGATCCTCGTACTAAGAGGTATCGGGAAAACACCCCATCTACGGAGGAGGTGATTGACCTGGAGGAACTTTTAGAGGAAGCGCTAAACACAACCGTCGACACTTTTGAGGAGCATGCTCCTGGAATCATGATGTCTACAGCTATTGGAGAGGGGAGCAAAACTCTTGCAAGAGAAGTAAGTATAGAAGTGATTGATACAAAGAAGTTGTCATAACATGTATACACGTAGCGTGAATAGATTTTCTAAGGTGTTTGTGTTTTTGTATGATTTCAGAATAAACCTTCGAGGCGAGACCTTCCTACAAAGAGGTATCCGAAAACAACTCCGTCTACGGAGGAGGTGATAGACTTGGAGAAACTTCTAGAGGAAGCGCAAAACACAGCCGTCGTCACTTTTGTAGAGTTGGGAGGAGTCGTTCCTTCTATACTGGCACGTAGGATTTATTTCCTCAACCGAAACAAAGACAGATATCTAAGCTTTGGTTTCTACACATCATTGAACTACAGTGCTTGTACGGAAATAGGAAACTCTTACGGAGCGTGTGTTGTGCTTTCACCCTACCTATTGAGTTCTTTCTTGTTACACATACCAAAACTATATGAACATATGTGTAACGCAAAACCTTACCAGTTTATTGAAGAAAAGTTTAAACTACGAATGTGTAAGAATTTTAAACAGTGTTATATTCAGTACGAGAAGACATGTATTGTTTTAAAGTGCAACGATATTAATTTTCTTTCTATACACACTAACATCATCACAAACATTATGTCAAAGTACTCTATAATGCAGAACGACATATCGAAACTTGTGAACAAACAAGTTGTTCCCTCATCTTGGGAAAATTTGGGTTTATATGATTGTATAACAGATGAGATAAACAACCAAGGTCTGGTTATGTTGTAGAACATTGCAGTGTTCGTTTAGATAAACTAGAGAGGACAATCATGAACACTTTTTTTTCCAGTGTTAATATTAATGTTTTTTTATGTACATATATTTAAATAAATATCCAAGATCTGTTCTTAGTGTATTACAATGTAATTACTTATAAAAAAAACGAGACATTGTTATTCCTATAATAATGTGCCGTTTTTCAAAAAGCCTACACCTATCCTTATGCATCCTTACATTTTCATTTCACTAGAAAGAAAAGAAAGAAAGAAGGAGAGAAAAAGATGATAATAACTATACAATACAATAGTAGCACAAGTAATAATAATAATAAGGTGCCTTTTCAAAAAAAAAAAGCATGCACCTATCGTCCTACATCATTACATTTACATTTTAGTAGAAAAGAAAGAAAGAAAGAAATGATACAATTGTAGGAGGGGGTAGTAGTATCAAGACCATCCAATTACACATGTTTCCTGTTGGTCTTCAGCATGATCCAGAATTTACACCTTTTTGAAAAATACATAATTCAAATATCCCGCCCTATCCTCAATATTGTAGTTTCCACCATTTTGAAGATTCCTCTATTCTGAATTTTCTAGTATCAGCCCATTTTTAAAATTAAAATTTCGACTTAGATCACTCTTGCATTAATTTCGACTTAGCACACTTTTGCATTTACTAATTTTGAATTTGGCGCGAGTCGCCATTTTGAAGCCGCCATTTTGGATGACGTCCTTACCCCCACCACTTTTGACATTCTTATTTGACCTTGACCTAGTTAGCATTTGACCTTGACCTACTTGCGTAAAACTGGTCTGATACTACTACCGCCCGCCTACCACCGCTGGGACCCGCAATCGAATCTTGGTAGATCCATCTGGAATTTGTGGTGGACAAAATGGGGTCGGGGCAGGTTTTCTCAGGGTGCTCCTGTTCCCTTGCCATATACCATTCCACTGTTGCTCCATTTATCTTAGGATAATGGTAACCATTTGGCTGTAATAATGAATTATTATGGACCAATTTATGTTGGTTTATTCCATGGCCGCTAGTTTCTCTCTGTCTCTGTCTCTCTCTCCTCGTCTGTTAGTGACTTTGCCAATTCTTAGGAGCAATAAGATTCAATGTTTACAGCATTTTTGTTCATTAATTGTGTTAATGTAAACCTCTGTAACAGTCTGTACATTTAAATAAAATAACATTTATATTTTAAAGATTAATTCTCACACGTGTGCAATCCAAGACAACCAATGCACCACGGAATCTGTTCTGAGTTAGACATAAACTCGCTTTTATTCCCGTTCGACTAGTGGAAATTTTATTTGCAAAGTCATCTACATAGCCCTGAAAGGGCTGTTATAATTATATTCGTGTACGTGCAAGTATGATTTAATTACATACCCTATATACCGGTACACAAGCTATATCGTGATGCATGCAGCCCTTCACTGTAAATTAAGCCTTGTCCCACCTTAATTTCTCTGTTGCCTTATTGTTCAGTAATAAATGTTCAAAAGAATAAAATGGAATATTATATTTCCAAGGCTATATATGTGTGACTTTGATTAAAAAAAAGAACCATAGATATTGTACCAATCGTGATAATGAGTTCGTTACGCCAACTAGGCCTACTGGACGGGCCTGGTTTGGTTGAGGTAAGAAAGGAAGGTCATTTCAATCGATGTTAGTATTTGCACAGATATGTACCATCGATCATTCTTCAAATAGATCCCAGCTGTTTCTCATTATTCATTATGTTCAATTAGCTTTGGCCTAGTTATAGAAAATATGATAGCCTACATTACGCTGATCTCCATTTGGAAAGAAAACCGCGGTTTTCTTACTGTACAACTTCTTCACAGCCAGTAAACACTTCACAGCCGTGAAAGTCGAAGCTGAGCATGGTGCAACAAAAGTATGACTTTACCGGGGTAAACTAAGCAACTTTACCGCCGTATTCTGAGTACCGATGTTGTTGGTGCACTCGGGCATTACTGCTGCTACTCTATACACCTGAGAGCCATGTTATAGAGGCTTTCGGCAAAAGCTGTTGTCAATGAGTGAAGTAGCCATTAACATTCTTCTGACATTATTACAATTAAGGGAAGATGGTAGTTAAAATATTGATAATTTTAGGGGGAAAAAGACTTTTTTGCACTCAATGAATAAGTGATTTTTCATAGGTAATCCCACGAGAGCTGACGAGTATATCGATAGATTCGCGACTGCGCAGCCTACTATAAATTAACAATCCATGAATCGTTTCGAGTTACCATGTTGTAACCAGGGCTACCAAAAGTGCATATAAAACAGTTAACTTAATTCAGGGAGCTAACAGCAGAATAAAATAAAAGCACACGAACTGGCTTCCTCCGAATCGAAATTGTGTTTTTAATAATTGTACATTCCTATTACTTCAGTTTCCAAACAAGTTAGGCCTATGTTGTACAAAATAATGTTTTTTCGTGCTGTTTAATGACAACATATGACGTATTAATCACTGAACACTGATGCTTTCGTGTCTAGTAAGGACAGACGGTTTTACCCGATAAAATGCCATCCTCGCGATTCATACAAGAATATTGTAAGGCAAACGGCCGTAATTGGTCTATATCCGAGGAATTGCTAAATGTTATAGGTCAATATCAAATACGGAGCGTATGAGTGGAATAGTCAGTGTAAACACTAGCAACATTTTAGAGTCGTACGATAGTTGATTGCAAATGGCATTAATGTCACGTTTATATGGAACCGCTGTTTAAATACTTAACACAGAACTTAAAACAAAATCCCCATATTTTCGTATACTCATATGTTCAAAATGAATAGCCGTATACAATTTTGAAGCACTGTGAATGAAACTTTTATCAAAAAAGATAAGATTTGTATAGGCCTATAATTTAAAAATAAAATATCAATAAATAGTTTTAAAATTATAAATCAATATAACTTATAATTTGTGTGCGCATTGTAAAACTGATGTGGGAAGTAAATTAAAACAAAAAATTGTTTTTGATAATTTATTTGGTTTAAATTTAGAATTCAAAATAATTAGGCCTTCTTTTATTCTAAATAGATCTATATAATTTTTAAACAGATGTAATATAAAACTTATCCATGAATTTGGTAAGAGACAAACATTTTAAACATGCAGTTTAAGAAATAAGTATAGATTCAGTTACTAAAAATAAAATGCTTATGAGTTTTACCAAAGGGGATGCATCTACAACATTTCAGAGTTTCAAATCTCCAGTAAAATTGTGTGAAATATAAAATTCATTGAAGTCCCCACCCATCTCCCAAACCAGTGTTTCCCAAACTTTTTTAGTCATGGAACGCGTTTCGTTTAAGGGAGTATACTGTACAATAATACAGTATGTAGAATAATCATACTCACAGTAAAAAAAAATCATAGCTTTCTTTGCAATAACTTAAAATTAATAGGAATAATGCAATTTTAACAATGTGCTGTAGCACATTAGCACATGGTCATCGGTCTCCCCTGCCTGGATGGTGTTTTCTAAGATTATGTAGTGGACGGGGAAAATATCTATTCATCTGTCTGTCTGTGTGTCTGTACGCGCGATAACTCGAAAATGCTTTATCAGATTTTCATGAAACTTTATATACGCACTTATAACGTTCATAGGAAGAACGCTATTGATTTTAAACCAATTTGTTGACCGATAGCGGGGTAACGACCCATTAACAGTCACATGCTTTTTAAATAGCAGATTATCACCAGGCATATTCTAAAAAGCCGCGCGGCTAACTCATTCACTGACATATTTTTGGGCCTATAACCGACGAAAATATTCCAGAAAGTTTCGATTTTTTTACCCCAGAAAACATTCAAAATGGCGGACGCGACTTTATGGTCTGTGCAGACTTTCTTTGGAGGTTTATAGTAGCTAAACGGTAAGTTATGTAAAAATCGATTGCACCAGCAGAAACGGATTTTGAGAGATCTACAAGTTTGTTCCTGTGGCTTTTATCGTATATTTATCTGTCATACCTTAGACAAAGTTAGACATTTTATTTTAAGTAAATTTTGTCTATTTTCCCCACCCATTTCCATACGAGCTAGAAACTTGAAATAGCTCTTAGCCTAAAATCGATTCAAATATTCCAAAAAGTTCAAATAATTACTTTTTACACTAAAAAAGCTTTGATAGGTTTTGGCTGCGTACACCTTCAGATGTTTTTGCAAAAAAAGAAAATGGAATAGTGTTAGGAATTTGTTGTAAATTCGTTCTGTTAATATTCTAGTTATCCCACGTAGGCTATTCCTTCACATTTGCTGATCAAACTTTCTCAAGAAACCGTGGTCTAAAACTCAATAGTTTCTTAAATATGACCTATTAACTCCATCTGGCACTTTGTTATATCAGCTTACCTGATTTTATTATTACCATTATTATTAAAGTTTTATTATGAATCTACTAAAATATGCCTACAACTTACATCTTTCCGGTATTTTTATTTATCTTGACGCATTTATTCGTCGTTTGTCTGGTACAGGAAATGCCTGAGTGAGTTATAGCAATCATTCAAGTTTCAGATCTTTTCCTTATTCCATAACAAATTTCACTTCGTGCTATTATTAAGTGTACTGTTGTTTGGAGAAACAACATAAATTTGAGCAATAAACTGACATTTATTTTAGAGTGGTTTGAGAAACTGGTTGACCTTAGCCTAAGTTGTATCTAGACCTAACTAAACCTATGATGTACGAGTGACGTCGGTTCACGTCATAATGTGAAGTGATGTGAGGTGAGAAATTCAATATTTTACTTTAGACTATATCATATTTCACATTTCGTTCCGTGGTCCTAGTTCTCTCATTCTCCATTCACTGTTTTGTTCGTTTGTTTGTTTGTTTGTTTTCCACTAATTTCGTTTTCATTCATTTTGCTCTAAGTTCATTCATATTTTAGTTTTTGGTGGAATATATAGGCCTTCTTGAACTTTCGCCGACAGTGATTCATAGAAGTTAACTAATCAGTATGAAAATGTTAACCAATGTAAAGTTTATTAGAAACTACGATTTTTTAAAAGTTTCGATTCATTAAAAGTAATCTTATTATAGGCCTATTGTGATTTACCAAACCAACAGAAAGTTGTAGTATCTTCTTTAGATAACTTGCCCTAAAATATTCGAATCATACAATATCGACATACCTTTGTCACATCATATTAAAGTGGTTTCAGAATAGGCTTACACGTAGCTTACACCAGGTTAATATTCAGCAGAGCATACTGCTTTTTTATTATTGTTATTATTATTATTATTATTATTATTACTATGATTGTTATTATTATTATCATTATTATTATTATTATTATTATTATTATTATTATTATTATTATTATTATTATTATTATTACAGTAATATCTGTCTAACTTGACCACCGTTGGTTCCGGTCAGATCTGGTCAATATATAGAGGTGGTCATGTTAAAAAAAAGTCAGTGATCTATTAAAATTTCCATTATACAGTCAGTGTACCTAATACAGTAATGTAGATAGAACTCAAAAAATTTAATATCAATATGTGTTAGGCATATTAGTACGAGTACTGAGTTAGCATAATCCTCAGCGACGCTATTTAAAACTGCCCTAATCAAGATTTGTGTGACATTGCAGTATAGTTGTAGTTACTTTGAAAATAGTCTTTAATGTTTATTTGTTTCAAGTTCATTTTAGATTGAGCATCGTTATTCCAATGTCTGTATATCCTTTTAGAGCCTTTGAATTATTTGCATTACAATATTTAATCAAGTGGGCAACATATTTTAGGGCTTCACTGTGTGTTGGAGTCGAATTCTCTTTTTCTTCTTCCGCGACAGTAATTTCATAGTTAACTTCAGGTTCTTCTGGGACTGAGGGCACATCTTCATTAACTATAAGTTCGTCATCCAGGGATACTATTTCCACCATACAGGCAAACTCATTCAATCTTTTGAATTAAAATGCTTTTAAGAAGTACAGCATAAGTCTCCTTTACATTCTTGAAATATATGCAGTTTATTGATTAAATTTAACAGCTATTCGGGACGCAGCTAACCTAATAATATTAACCGATTGATAACAGTAGGCTAGTCGAAGGAATTAAATGAAGGTTATTTATTCACATATAAGATAATACACTACAAAATAGAATTAAAAAATATTTATTCATAAAATAATACGTAACTGTGAATCAATGAACCACTCATAGGCTAATACAGTAATAGACTGTAAGCAACTATTTTTTCTACCAGTGACAAAGTTTTTAATTGCTTTTACTTTCCTCTAGGAGTGCATTAACCAATACTCCATTCTCAGTTACGAGTTACGACTAATTTGGAAGTCTATACTGACCTGTGGTGAACACCGCATAGCCAAACATCTAGCGCCTGTCTGTTCAAGTCTTTTCATTTTACACTAGCCATCACTGCATGTCAACTCTGTTATCTAAATAAATCAAAAGCTGCAGCTTAACTGTGAGGTGAATTTTTTTTTTTTGGCCTAAAAGAGAAAGTTAGTTAATGCCACCCCCTCTAACTGATCATTCTGTGACCTGGAAACAGAATTGCTACCTCCAGTACGACATAATACAGTTGAGTTAGAAACGAAACCCTCAAAACGAAATTTTGAATAACGTACAGTACCTAAAAATAAAGCCGCAATAAGGAAAATGTGATAACATAAGCCGAATCTTTGATCACAATAAACTTAATGAAAGTGATAACATTACCCGATTGTAAACATTATCTGCGATTACATTAAACGGCATTCACTGTAATTGTTTCTAGAATGAAGAAGACAGATATTCTGTGTCTATTGAATACGGATAGCAATTTTTTTCAAATTACGACTAAATGTATGAATACAGATAGAGCGAGTATTTAACACTATTATTTATTTTATTAACAGGCCTAAGCTTGGGTAGTTATGAAGTTAAAATCACTTATGTAATTATAATATAATTTACACTAATTACGTTAACGAAATGGAAAATAACATTCACATGCAATGTCTTACATTTTGAAGTTAAATATAATTGACAAGTTGATTTGAGTTGTCTCGAAATGTGCGAAAATTCCATTGAGTGTTCTCCATCGCACTTCTATTTATTTATTTTTGTATAATTTACAAAATTAAGTATTTAATTTATTATTTCATATTTATCGGTTCTAAAACTGAATTAATTTGAATAGGCCTACACCCTTCCATGCTTACATACCTTATTTTCTAGTAAACAGTAACTGGACAGTAGTTTTACTTAAGTCTAAGACTCCCCACACAAAGATTTATTTTTGTAACTGAAGGGAACACTGTACAAAATTTAATTTATGACTTATGGACCATGTTAATATTGTCAAGTTGAATTATGTGAGCGCTTGTTGTTTAAGCTTTTTCTTTTGGTAACAAGATCTGAAACACTGTGGCAACGCATAACTAAGTACCAGACTCAATCACCTCCGTGTCTATGTGTCACATAACAGTGACTTTCTTTTTGGTGACTGCGAACCGAAGTCTTCGAATTCTGAGTAAAGCCCTACCATATAACTCTTTCTTATTCACACACTAGACGTTAACATTATTCTGAATAAGCTTTATTGAATGTTGAGGATTTCGTTTATTCGTTTGTAAGTCAACTTTCTTGGAGTTTCAAATTGAAGGAAGGGGTAGTGGGATTTATGAACATATTCGGTTATGACTTTTACATACGTAACAAGAGACACACAAGGAATAGGGCACAGGAGGGTGATTAGTTGAGGACGATTCAGTGATATAGCTTTTAGAAATTTTGATTTTATAAATATGACAAGATGTAAGACAATGCAGTTTTGGATTTAATTATTGAGACATCCAAACCAGCAAAAGAAGATGCCCTAAAGATGGCGGAAATACGCCAAAAAGTCTAGGCAAATATTAAAATAAAATGTTGTTGAGTTGCTGGTATTAGGCTTAAGTATATTTTATTTCATTTTACATAGGATTCACATTTAGAAAACAATGTTCTACTTATGTGTGCTGTAGGCCTATACATGTAGAAGTTCAAATGTAAATTCGACCTGTATCAATACAAGTTTAATATAGACGTAACTCGGTAGAGCTCTAATATTATATCTGCGTAAGCCTAGAGTTCATAACCCAATCTTATCGTTTATATTTCTTTATAAGCTGACATATCTCCTACATATAGGGCTAAGTTTTCATTAAGTCTATTACATAGACTATGCTGAATAGGATTATTTAGAGATTTTTAAATGTTTACAGTCTATGCTTCACATAAAGCATGAGAAGAACGTCTTGTTTGAGGTGGGTCTACTATTTAACATAACATTATTAGTAAATATTTATTTCATGCTTTTTAAATTGTTACTGAAAACAGACTGCTTCTTCACATCTCAAATCAGATTAACATAACAATCATCATTTATGCTTGAATCACCCATGCGAATTTGTCCTTAAGTTACATTAATATATCGTAGTATTGAAAGGGAGGGGTCAAATTCCGCATTTACGTAGGTAAGATCCGCATGAAAATCGTCTTTGCGACAAAACCATAGATCAATTCCGCAGCAACAAAATGTCAATACTAAAATCCATAGACAATGTTAAAACAGGAAAGTGAACGAGGTACCAGTATCCTTCCCACTTATCCAGACTTAGGACTGACTGATTTTACAGGAGTGTGGTTAAAAATTACGTCTTTTTTCCATTTCTGGACATCAGGTGTGGTTAAAATGTGTCTTTGTCCGATTTAGTACTGCCTGATTTATTATAAATAAGTGTAGTTAAAATTGTGTCTACCTTCATTCCTGGGTGCCAATGGTAGTAAAAAGCTCAATAATAAATTGCCTTTACTTAAAAATAGATTTACAAGAAGCAAATTTGACTACTGCCATTCTGTATACACTCCCCCTATATATCGCTTTACCAAGTCTTTTAATAAATGCTGTCGTCTGAACGTAACTTTCGAGTGTCTGTAGCGTTTTTAACCTCATTCATGTTGGAGAGTTTTACATGAGTCTCATTTTGAAATTGCTTCAGCGCGACTATAAAACGGTTAAAATTTAGGTGTGTGTCATAAAAACTGAACACTATTTGTTTTTGCATTACCTAATACCACAATGAAATTAAAACAATAGTACATTGTGATACTCGTGTGGGAAGTGTGTTTTAACAGAATCGAGGGAAACGATACGTCGAGTTTTTTTTATATTTCCGAGATTCTGTTATACAATTCACACAAATGTATCTCATTGGCCTACAGTTTTTTTACGATAGGGGAAAACCTGAAAAATGTACGTGAACTAATAATTAAATTCAAACATCTGTTTGAGAAGTTAGGCTCTAAGTATACCAACCTTAAATGTTGGCATATCTTGGTGTAGTAGTTGCGTGACCTCATGGATGATCACGAAGGCGAGAAAATCTATCGCAGAAAAAAATAAAATATGATGGTTGAGGCATGTCTTGAAACTATTAGTTTCACGAGATTTGACTCAATGCAACAGCTTAGGCTACCACAACAGAAAGGACACGAAAAATGGCATAGCTGTTTCAATACTTTGGCGACTGGAGATGGATTACTTTCGCCTGGCGGTTCTCACAAGTTGTTAATGCTCATTGTGTGTGTTCTTATTTTCATTTGTTACTATAGATTTAGCAGTCACAACTAGCCACATGGTACTCATTTCCTGGACAATGACCTTGAGTTGGATATGAAGATTCACCTGTGCGGAAGTAGTTCGGTAATGAGCACAGTAAATAGGTTGCCGGCATTGGAAATTCGACTTTTCACCACGATAGCATGAACGGGAAATGGATAAAAAATACACTATCGCAGAAAAAGATAAAATGTGATGGTTCAGGCATGTCTTGAAACTGTTAGTTTCGCGAGATTTGACTCAATACAACACCTTAGGCTACCACAACAGAAAGGACACGAAAAATGACATAGATGTTTCAATACTTTTTTTTTAAAGAGAAAGAAGATGTTGGGAGAGGGTTGAAATGATTGAGTTTCCTTACAAAGGGATATAGAGCGTTTTTCCGCGTCAACAGCCTGCCATTGGTAGACTAAATAGAAAACCTTTAGAAAAAACGAAAATGTAAGTTCAATCAGCATTTTTCATAGTTCTTAGTTACCCTGGTTAGTTACGATTGCTGCATAATCTTTAAAAAATATAAAATGTACGAGAAAACCTTATTCTACATTTTTTAAGGAAAACTCAGTGAGTATTTTCAAACAATATAAAGAAATATGTCAATAAAATTTCAAGACTTACTAATAGGAGAAAAAGAAGCAATTTGAGTGTATGAAAAATGTTTTAAAAATTATTGGAAATAATC
Source organism: Ectobius pallidus (assembly GCA_964059195.1). Lineage (NCBI taxonomy): Eukaryota > Metazoa > Arthropoda > Insecta > Blattodea > Ectobiidae > Ectobius > Ectobius pallidus. The sequence continues at coordinate 51,796,152 of CAXKWD010000006.1, read as the reverse complement.
CTTCATTAAGTATAAAATTATTTATAACCACGCAGTCATCTGTTTTAAAAATCGTGGGCAAAAACCTTTAAACATTACTCAATATCAAGAATGTCATATCCCATAAAAGAAAAATATCAGAAGGTTTTTTTATGTAGTAGGTCTATTACTTTTTTCTTATCTCTTGACAGAAGGTAACTAAATTTTTTACCAGACAATCCCAGTGCTGTAAACACCTCTTATTGTTTCAAGTTTCGTGCACACCTGTGTATTGAGAGTGGTTGGATCTTGGATATTTTGATGCGGTAACATATTGTCAGAAGCATCACATTCACCTCTAATTTATCTAGATCAGTAATTGCAGGGTGTTCACTTCACAAAGGCTGTTTGTTATAAGGTGGAACTATTGCAACTATAACTATTACAACGTCTCAACCTCGCCGCAGATGTTATCAATATCATGCATCAGATCTACAACCACTTTTCGTAGAATAGGCCTATAAAGAAGGGTGACTTTTCTCGAGGTAAGTTCCGGAAGGGGAATTTAGTTCAGGCATGGTTTTATGAAGCGATAATGTGATTATTCAACTGTGGACATATGTTCATCCAAGTACATAAAAAAAGGCAATATTATTTAGCCTACTACGATGGGACATAGGTGCATAATAGTTCGGAAATAATGTCCATAGTAAAGTGACAGAAGTAGTTGAACATAGGATGGTTACAGTGTGCCAGAGATTCATTTTTCGACCTAAGCACATGCAATTTTATGGAATAGGCCTATTTTTTTATAGTTTGTAAACTAATGTTACAGAAATTACAATTATAAAATGGAAATGATTGGAAGGTGAGAATAGGGAAAGAGAATAAACGTCTAGATGGAAAGAAAGGAACAGGAAGGCTTCTTAAAGGCTTGACGTGGGTAAAAACAGGATAAACTTCCTACACGAGAAGAACAAGAAGAAGTAATTAGCAAGATCCGATCATTTTTGGGTTATTGGCATTCCAGATAAAGTTTGAAATGAAGAAGTACGTTAAAAAAGTATATATAACAGTGTTGTCCTATAACATAAATTTTTATATTGTATTCTGTGTTTATTTATTTATTATGATTTATATAGCCTAATTATTCAGTTTGTGCTGCAACAGAGTCAGACTCGTAGGCTTATTGTTTCCAATATTTATCAATGTTTAATTGCCTATTCCAAACATATATTTAGCAATATATTTCGAATAACATATAAACCCATCAAATTCAGGAATTTTGCTTAACTCGTTTGTCATAGAACTCGTTCCAAGAGACTATTTTTAAATGCTAAAAACATGGAAAGTTGCAAAATTAAATTTAACTTAACTTATATTTGTTTTCGCATTAAACTGAATTTACCTGAAATACTAGCTTACTGTTTTAAATTTAAAACTTTACGCGTTATCTATTTACCTATTTAACTCACTGTAGCCTACAGTCGCAATTTGCCCCAAGGACAAAGAAAACGGCATAGCGATAATATAGATTATAGAAAAAACATTATGACGTATTTCAGAAGTCCTGCGTGAGCACAAACTCTGTCATCTGCAGAAGACTCTGGCAGATACTTGTCTGTTCGCCGACTAATTTATGTTACAGGCCTAGGGCGTAAAAAGAAATTGAGACAGCGCATGAGTGAGTCGAGTGGAAAGACAGTTAAAACTTGGGAGCTTCGAGAAGCATAACATGAGCGTTGTAGGAGACGTAGGTGAATATTATACTCCATAGGGGTGGATGGCAATTATGCCTTCGAGAAGCACTGCAGCAGTGATGTAGGAGAGACGTACGTGAATGTTGTACCCCATAGGGGTGGAGAGCAATTGTGCCTTCAAGAAGTACGGCAGCAGTAATGTAGGAGAGACGTACGTGAATGTTGTGCCCCATAGAGGGTGAAGGGCAATTGTACCTTCGAGAAGCACTGCAGCAGTGATGTAGGAGAGACGTATGTGAATGTTGTACCCCGTAGGGGTTGGAGGGAAATTGTGCCTTCGAGAAGCATGGCAGCAGCGATGTAGGCATCTACGCCTTCGAGAAAGACATAAGCAGAGATGCGGCCCGTTCTGGTTTTCCCGGCTCCGAGATGGCGAGGGTGGGTAGAGTAAAATAGCCTTCGTAACCTAATTTTTTAGGTCTACCAGACTGGTTCATTCCACGTCATATAAGCCTGAATTTCAGCATATTTCTTCCCGGTTCTTTTCTATCGTCTTTCTTTAACTCTTCTCTTATTGGGAAACTTACAGTTGAAAATGATATCACCCATGGAGAGTAAATACCGTCTGTGTGTAGAGCACGAGATATATGGTATAGATGATATAATTATGGTATAAAGGGTATATAGTTAAACAGATGGCCATATCTCGATTATTTTCTTTTTCTTCTTTACCCCTCGAGGAGGCTAAAAAGAAGATGAACGGAATAGTGTGTACGAGTAAATTATAGAATGTATGCAATTCTGTGTAAGAATTTGATGTAATAATTTGAGACTTGCAAAGATACGCGTAAATCTTCTGTATGAAATGTTTTAGATGATTTTTAAATGAAGGTAAAGAAGATTGTGACCGTCAGCGTGGTCTTGTGGTTATCGTCGATGACTACAGATCCGTCGGCCCGGGTTCGATCCCCGGTACCTCCACGGATTTTCCTAAGGTAGGGAGGTCTGGTAGGGGTGCACTCAGCCTCGTGATTCAAATTGAGGTGTTACTTGATAAGAGAAGTAGCTCCGGTCATGGAAACCACCATTAACGGCCGTTGGTGTCGGCATGCTGACCACATTTCCCCAATCCTGCTGTCTGCCTTTGGCAGATGACGCAGCGGTCGAGTATTAGGCCTTGTCCCTTCAGGTATGTAGCGCCACGGAGTTAAATAGTTAAAGAATATGGTATGCGATTGACGTTATTTGCCGAATGACTTGTTATTGTTGATTAATAATAATTTCTGTTTAATTATTTAGGAATAAAAGTTTTTACTAGAGAAACTAATAATGTATTATTTACGCAAAATTATACCCATACCCACCCCATCTTTATTGAGTAAGCCGGTGCAATAACATAACGGGTTTGGGTTGAAGTATGTGGTGGAAGAGTAGTTCGAGGGTCGTGACTGGCGCCCAGTTTAAGTAAATATAGTGTAATGACGGAGTAAACTAAGTAAAGTTATAATTAAAAATTGCATCGAGTCATTACATTATAACATGTCAAAGCATGCGGCCCTTTTCAGTTTTAACCGGTGATGTTATATCACCTGTAACTGTTGTGAGAAGTATTTCAGGAAAGATTTCGTGACTTCTCATGTTTTGAATACTGCTTTGCATCACTCTCAACTCCATTCCATTTTTGATGTTGCAAAGCGCAAGAAAACCTGCAGATGAAAATGCAGCTGGATTCTACACTCAGAGCAAAGAATCTTGAGCTGAGGATACCTGATTTCTTTTCATACCTTCCTGAAAAAGATACCCTCAGTTTGACATCCTGGTATAGCGTAATGGAATAGACAACATAACAGAGATACAGGTTAAACTATAATCAATTAATAATTACTTCTAAATATGGTTCCTCAGAACAGAACAGAACATTCTAATGCTAGATGGCCTCACCATTAGTCTACATAAATTCTGGAGATCTTGAAGAGACTTAATAATTGACAATCGGGGTTTAGTGATTGTTCTTGGAGCCCAATCATCAGAACTAATACAGAAAATTACAGGACTCTTAAGCTGGGTTTACACTATGTAACTTGTTTAATAAACTTATTACATGTAACAAGTTATATGTAACATGTAACACGTTATATGTTTATCAAATAGGTTATATAACTTTTTTATATAACTAAAATTTAGAGAGACAAAAAGACATTTGTACTGCACAATAGTGATGTGGGCCGAAAATATTCCCAGTGGGAAGGAATTTATAAAATTTCCTTGGGCAGGAAACATTCCCAAAAGTGAGCATTTATAAAAGTCGTTAGTTTTGAATGTTTTACTGCTTATTAACGGTCCAGGTACCTTAAAGTGAAACTATTTCAGTAAAATTCCACATGTTTATCAAGGAACCGTCTAGGGAAGTATTACCTTTTCCTATGATATAATTTTTCACTTATTGTCAGAACAATGTTCCCTAAGTCTTCATCTTTTAAAAAATAAAAATTCGTGATAATCTCTTAGGTTTTCTTTATAAACTTATATGTTATAAAGTGATACCTCACACTTATTTAAACAGGATTAAAGATAAGTAATTTAACATAGTTGTTAATAGATTGTGTTGGTATTTAAAATAAAATGCCAGAAACCAACACCTTCAATATTACACAAACACAAATTTAAATATAATTAGTTTACAGCCTAACAATTAATCATAAATCAGTCCCACGGTCTAGGCTAATCCTACTGTAGTTTAGGGGGAAATTTAATTCTTTCATGATTTATGAAGGCTTAGAGGAACCTGCGACTTGGCAGATGTGGCCATCCAAATCTTAGGAGCTGCAGTCACTTCTGCCTCCACAAATCGTACATTCAGTACGTTTTCATGGATGCAATCTAAAAAGAGGAACCACCTATCATCTGAGCGAGCAGCTAAACTCACTTATCTTTCATACAACAGGAAACTGATGAATGCTCAACCTCAAAAGAAGAAAAAGAAGAATGAATCTACTGAACTTCAAACCCAAAGTACTGGTAATCCAGACGATCCAGATGAAGGGAAGGACCAAGAAGAAAACCTAGATGATGATGATGATGAAGGCCATGATGGCAGTGAAGATATTGGCATCCTTTCTGATCAAGAAGAAAATCTAATGGATTTCAATGGAAGTGATTAGGCCAACTTCTAAGATGAAGTCAAGATCACACATTTAAAGAAAGCAAGTTGGCCTATTCCTAAAAGCTGTTTGGGTTCGTACAGTTTACGATTATTACTGTAATTTGTGTCTTATTAATAGTCAATATCTTCAATGAACTCTTTTGTTAATCTTCTGTATTGACCTTCAAGAACCAGGGCAAATTTTAATTAACCTATTTTTATTGTTAACTATGTGAAAACCCAGTATTACAATATTTTATACGTAAATAATTAATGTTCATTTTTATGTTCTTTCATTAATTATATATTAATCTTTGAACTTATGACAGTTTTTAGTTTTAACCTAATCATGATTAAATTTAAGTAACAAATAGGTATCTGAATTATCTTCCAGGGAATTTATGAAATTGTGGGAACATTTCCTGGGAATATTTCCTCGAGATTAGGTTCCCGCCAGATGGCGCTGTGAATTGAACTCCGGCGTAGCTCAGTTGGTAAGAGCATTGGAACGGATAGCCAAAGGTCCTGGGTTCAAGTCCCAGTGTCAGAGTAATTTTTCTCCTAAAAAATCACAATATTATCTTAACTTTCTTCTGTAACTTGTTACTAGATATTGATGAATTTAATTTTTCCGTTTGTTTGTATAAAGAAACTGTCCAGCTAACCACAAATAATTAGATTTATTCAAAAGTTCAATCTATGCAACCTTTACTATGCTTTTCAGATGTGCAATAGTATAATAATAATATATCCTAATCTCACATATATGCCCCGCTACAAAACTCTCATATGTAATATTAACAATTTTCATCAATGTTCCATATCTTGTTGGCGCTGACTCTCTTCCTTTATCTTAGTTTTACCTCTCCCTTTTAGGATTTAAGCAACCCAAGCCACCCGGGCCTTACAGGCCTGTCGGGAGAGGGATTATCTTTGGGACACATAGATACTTTTTTGACCAGACAAGGGCATGGAGAGCCTCCCCGGATGAGTGTTCAGCCCAATGCCGGGGCCACCTCGGAGGCAACACGAACCCATAGGACGAGACACAACATTCACACAATCTCACCCCGAACAAGGCGAAAGTGGGATGAAGATGATAATTACGGCCAGATGATATCTGGGGACCACAAGAGCCTAAAGTTACCCTACATTTGTCTCACAGGTGAGGAAAACCCCAGAAAAAATCACCTAGGTAACTTGTCCCGACCAGGAATTGAACTCAGGCCCGCTGCGCGAGAGGAGCGAACGCATTCCCTTTGCCACAGTGGTGGACGATGGCGCTGATATATCGTATAAATGGATATGTCCAAATATTATCACAGAACATATAGTAGTAAAAGCTATTGTCGATCACACTGTACTCAATTACACATTAAAACTAGCAAATGCTGTCTTAACCACTTAGAAATTGTTAAAATAATTAAAATTGTATTAAATTTATATATCATTTATAACAATTGGTTGGTTAGGTTAAAAGCAGTAAACTATCATTCTATTGTCTGTTGCATCTCTATTATGCATATGTAAAATTTCAGCAAATTATTGTTATTAATATAAAATAACTATCCAGTAATAATTGTAGTGTAATTGTAGATTAATATTAACCAAATTGGTGATGGTTCATGGTAGTATCGCGTTGCATTAATTGAACTTTGTGGCATTTATTTCTCTCTTGGATATGTTCATTTCGATCATATCTTGATCTTCATCAGTCCCTATTTATGACTGTAAATTTCGACGTCCGGATTGCCTGAGTACAACTGTAATACTAAAAAATGCCACAAAGTTCAATTAATGCAATGCGATACTACCATGAACCATCACCAATGGGGTTAATATTAATATACAATTAATCTACAATTACTGGACTTCAGTGCGCCTTTTATGTTAATGGCAATAATTTTCTGAGAAGTGGTTGGCAATAATTTGCTGAGAAGTTGGCAAATTTACATATGCATAATAGAGATGCAACAGACAATGGTATGATAGTGCACAACTTTTAACCTAACCAACCAATTGTTATACATGATATATAAATTTAATACAATTTTAATTATTTTAACAATTTCTAAGTGGCTATGTCAGCATTTGCTAGTTTGAATGTGTAATTGAGTACAGTGTGATCGACAATAGTTTTTACTACCATATATTCTGTGATAATTTTTGGCCATATCCATTTATACGATATATCAGCGCCATCAAGAAATGGAACATTAATGAAGATTGTTATAATATCACATATGAGAGTTCTTGTAGAGGAACATATATGTGAGATTAGGTTATATTATTATTATAATATTGTACACATAAAAGCATTGTAAACATTGCATAGATTGAACTTTTGGATAAATCTAATTATTTGTGGTTAAGTTGACAATTTTCTTGTTACTATAATTATTACGCAGCAAAATGTACATGCAGCAGGTTACATGTAACAAGTTACACATATTATGTAACACAAAAATCAGTTATATAACACAATGTTATCTGTAGCAAGTTACATGTATTTGTAACAATTTTGGAAAACGTGTTATATAACCAAAGTTATATAAACAAGTTACATAGCTAACGGAGTGTAAACGCAGAAAACTGGTTATACAACACAAAAAGCAGTTATATAACACAATGTTATATGTAACAATTGGCATGTATTTTTAACAATTTTGGAAAACATGTTATATAACTCAAGTTGTATTAAACAAGTTACATAGTGTAAACCCAGCTTTAGATGAGTGGACAACGATTTCTGAATGAATGGCAGTTTTACACATTATTCTAAAAAAATTAAATTTTTCTTGAAATTAACAGTTCTCAAAACGAATTTTGCAGTGAAATCATTAATGTGTTTTACTACACAGCATACTCCTTGAAAAGAGCAATATTAAATTAAATAGGAAATTGAGAATTTGTTGTAGCTTCACGCCGAAAATCTGATGTATCTTGAGATGTTGGATGTGGTAAATCTCAGATTACTACAACAATATGAAACAGAAACAATCCGTGCACTTACATGGAATGTATTTTTATTTTTTCTCACACGTCATAAAGCATGAGATGTAGTGTTACGTATTATCTAAAACATACGTGTGGTATTGTACCCTGGTGTGTGGTATGTTACAGAATTGCATGTTTTGTCAGATGTTACTCATTAGGAAAGTACGGGGCACCACTGTTTATGGGGACATTTTTCTGGCTCATAAAAACATGCCATAAATTTAAGGTGTCGTGTAGACTGTTAGGGGAAGGCCTTTCATTTCTGGCGGTATGGTTTATTAAAACTCGCACGGTGACAATTCGTTTAGTGTTCCAAGCAACAACAGTTAAGCCTAGACTTAATTTACGCTATGTTATAAATTAAGTAGTTGCAGATGCTATTATTTTCTACTTTACCTCTCTCATAGCAGTTTTTCCTTGTATTTTCAAAATAGTCTATGAACAAACTATTAGACTATCCAAACAGTATGGATAGATATATAAAAGAATTAAAGTGATACCGAACATTGAGGTCGGGTTTTCAGATGCCAACTTAAGGATGGGGAAAGTGGCCAAAAGGCGATATGCAAATTGCCTATGTTTGTTAATATTATCGGTCTCTGAAATTTAATCATTATATTTCTAAGTAAATGTGTTAGAATAAATATTACATTATGGCATGGAATATCAACCTTTTTACAATAACGTTCTGAAAGGACGTAATTGCGATAATATTTTTCTGAGCTTATATGCTACAAACCTTCTTTCAGATTTAGCAGTCAAAAAAGTAATAAAAGAAAAACCAGTCAACCAGATAACGAAATAGGTATATACATGAAGTTTCAAAAGATCGTTTACAACGTTTTGGGGGATAACAGAGGAAGCGCTACGATGCCATTTCATTATTGTTACAAGATTATGATTTAACAGCCGTTTACCTTAACACACACATGAATTGGATACGCTTAGTTTATAAATTGTTTTTAAAGTACCTTCCATGAACCTGCACAAATAGGTACTAATGACCGTCTCACGAGTTCAAAAATGTCAGGCGTGTGTTTAGTGCTTTGAGCAACTGCAGCAACACGAGAAACCAGATGTTCTGCCGTTTCTACAGATATATTGTACACCAGCTGTTTAATTTCCCCCACAGAAAGAATTCCGAAGGAGCTAGATCGGGCGATCAAGGTGGCCAAGGTACTGGGAAGACAATATTACAGTAAAAACACATCTGTTTACGTATCCAGATAAACACACATTGCTAGTGATGCAATCTTACCTTCTATAGGAAGCAAATCAGGGACTACAAGCAGTGCAGTACTGTTCAAGTTGATAAATGACTAGACTCTGACCATGTCGCACTGCTGTCATAACAGAAGTGGTTAAGTGGTGTACGACAAGTCAAGGGAAACAACATGTAAGGCCACTTCGTGGGAGAATGATGAACTTTCATTACTGAGGAATGTTGACCACCGAACCTTTCAGACCTCCTAGCGGACAATTGGTGAATCTGTCAGAATTGGGTCAGATAAAAATACTGATTCATTGTACTTCCTTTGTTTTCCCACAAACGCTGTAAACGATCTTTTGAAACACCCTGTATAGCATACTTCTATGTATGTATGTATGTATAAGATGATATATTACAAATTATTTCTGTATTTGGGTCTACATTTATTAACGAAAATCTAAAGTGGTGATAAATCGTCTTGCTTCCCACCAGCCTAACTGACCTCATACACATTTCCATTTTAAGACCACACGGCACCGACCTGCCACTAAATCCACTGGAGTTTTGACAACAAGCTCGCTATCAGCCAGAGCGTATGTTGAACCAGGAACATTTTCCAGTTATTTAAGGTCTTAGAGGCGAGGAAGAATAGGTGGAGCCATCCAGGCGACCATAGGGCATGCCCAAGGTCTGTGGTTTAACTATTGAGCTCTGCTCCGTGAAGATGAAACGTCCACCCTAGTATTTCTGTCCACGGATAATCTATCTATCTATTTCCTCCCCGCGTAGGGGCAGAGGCGGGTTGGAACGACCCTAAGAACGTAAGCCACATCTGCGGGCCCTTTGTGCCAACCCCTTGGGGGGATGATTGGCATGCCCAAAGGCCTCCCGAAATCAGGCCCCACCGTGAGCCCCCACAGAACTCCCCAATATCCAGCTAGAACCAGAAGCCATACCACGTGCACCACACCCCCAGAGTCCCTCAGACATGCGCCACGAGCCCGGTCCCTCACGAAGAGAGCCCGTAGGTTAGCGGCACACCACATAGCCACCAGGTATGCAACCCACCACCAACAACATGACCACAAGCCACGGGGCAGGACGGGAGAGGCCCGCAGCAGACGCTGCAGCGGAAGATGGCCCGAAAGTCCCGCCGGCCTCGGGATTTGAACCCGGGACCGCTTGCATACCAGGCTCACGCGCTAAGCATGAGCCACCATCTCATTCAGGTTGGCTGAAACGGGATTTGAATCCTAAGCTTCAGACACTACAGCTCGCACGGTATTTAGAGAGTACCGCGAGTTAACGCATTGGAATAAGCAGCAAATAGGCTGATAAACAGCTACTAATTAAGCAAATTTAATTCTTGCGACATGTAATAATTGTAAGTCAGATTTGTATGTAATTTGAGTCCATTAACTGATTTGATTTTGGACAAAATACATAAAGACTAGAAAAAAGACTTGAAATTTTGAACACAGAATTGGAAACCAAGAAGAATAATTTAGAATATTCAAAACTACAAATAGAACATGCAAAAATGCAGATAGCAATACTAAAGAGTCAGAACCCAGAATTTTTTTTCTCAGGTAGGTATAGGCCTAAATTAATTTTCATTTTTACTTTCTGTGCCCCCACCAGAGCTGCTTTAGGGACACAATATCATAATCGACCTTTAAAATTAGGCCTATGCACACAAAGTATAATAGCAACTGAACACATTTGTTTTATTCTACCAAGACATTCTACTGTAATTGTGATATCTAAGTTTGTAATGATGCTGTGATATATAATTTTTTGTGCAGTAGTATATGTAATGTCAACGTTTTCAAACGATAAGTTATTATAAAGACTATTTAAAACAACATACTACTTAACTACTTAACTGTTCCTCTAATGTTCTATTGCCAATCCGATTATTGTATTTTATGATTTCATTCTCTCTATAAGTATGATCTACAGAATAAATTATAATTAGGTAAAAATTTATTCAATTTTGGTAATTATTGTAGAAGATTGCTAGTAACGGTATTTTACCTGAAAAGTGTGTTTATTATTGTTCTTCTAACAGCAAAACCATGGCCTTCATCATCTACGTTAATGTTAAAGTCTTGATGTTCTTCATTTCCCTCATTTTCTATGCCAAAAATTTCATTTGCGTTGACTGCTACATTATGTAGGACAACAGTAACCACTATGACAGTTGGTACCATGTGTATCTTCAATCTTAGCCCATTAGACAAACAAGGGAATCTTCTTTTCAGCACACCGAAACACCTCTCAATGCAGTTCCTTGTTTTTATGTGGGCCTGATTATACTTGTTTCCAGATTCATTTGTAGGATTTGCTAAAAAATCTGCTTCTGAATTCGTTCTGCTCAAGCCGGACTCGAACCAAGGAATTGCCAAACACAGTACTGTCATGGACAGATCCATGCCACCTAGCATCCACATCACGGATCCTTAGCTTTGAGTCACATATGCACTGCACATTAAGTGAGAAATAGCCTTTTCTATTTCTATACAGTTCTGGGTTATCACCTCCAGGTGATTGTGTCTTAATGTGGGTTCCATCTATGCACCCTAATACATTTTTGAACCCAGAAATACTCTCAAACTCGTGAGAACAGTTTGAGCTTGAAGTCCTGTGGGCATGGTAATCAATTCTTTGCTCATACTAGCAATAAGATGTGAAACTCTCTTGATAATGCAACACACTGTAGTTTTGTGTATATGTGCGTCATCACCAATCAGTATTTGAAAGCTCCCTGTGGCGTAAAATCTTAAACAGGTTAAGAGTTGATTCATGGGCGAAATTGGCGATAAACGGTTACACGTTGGATTTAAGTTGGGCCCAATTTTCTCCAAAATGCAATAATTCCTTCTCGGAGTAAATTTCGTAGGGATTGCGCCTAAAATAGAAAGGAAAGGTTTTATTAAGTTACCTGAACTTGTCAGTAAGCCTACATATTACTGGGCCTACGGTTAGGTCTCTTTATATTTCCGTTTATGCCTGCCTACAGTTAACACGAAACGAATAGTGAAATATTGCGTGTACATAAGAAATACAACATTCACATTACATTGTGAATACAAACGATAGACACATGAAACGAACACTGCAATTTTAGCTCTCGCTTACCTTTCTCGAAATATTCTAGGTCGTGCAATTCTTCTAACTATTTCAATAATCTCTTCATCTGAAGAAGTAGATGATTCATGATCAGATTCCATTTTAATTACTCTCTTACAGATAAATCAATCGCAACAAAACCAATTCAGGACTTCCGAAATAATATTACAGTATGTTATTCGCAGGCCTTGGAAATCAGCTGTGTTTACACGTCCGCCATGCTGGTCCGACGAGAGGGTAAATGTTTATCCAGCCATCCACGGAAGGATAGATTTACCCAGTGATTTACCCTTGGAAACAACTATCCCGAGTTTGTAGAAACACTTTTTCTGTCATTTTGATATTTACCCAGAGGATAAACGATTATCCAACGTTCTAGAAACCGGGCATAAGTGAACAATATTTCTATTGTAATTACTGTATTTGTGTAAACTGTTGTAACAATTTTATTATAATAACTTTGCAGTTTGTCATCCTTAGTAATACTGTCCCTTAATGTGAGCAATTGGCTCATTGGGACCTTTTGTTAAACAAATAAACAAATAAAAATGGTGATATGTAGTGTATTGGCCTACTTTTGAAATTAAATAGATATATAGGGTACAGTAGACTAGATAAGGAAGATCGAAACCATTTATAATTACAATTTCAAAAATAAAATACAAATGAATTATAGCCTACTCTAAATGTAGTCCTATAGATAAGGTTAATATATAGTAACAAAAAATTGGCTAAGAAGAGACGACATCTTGAACAGCTTCAAGTCGATTGAAGCCAACAGTTGACATCCATCATCATGCTTAGAAGCGTTGCATGTTACACTTTTTCTACATAGGTAACAGCAAAATTCTAAATTTCGCCTCATTAGTAAATAAACAAATATATATATATACATATACATATACACACATACGAGGGTAAATCAATAAATATTCGCACTCTCTTTTCTTAAATTTATTGCAACAATAGCCTACAAAAATTTCAATTGCCTCATTTTTCAACATAGCCCCCTTGCTTCTCAATGCACTGGATCCATCGTGGCACAAGCTTCCTGATGCCCTCAGAAAAAGCTTTTTTCGACTGAGTAGCAAGCCATGTATGTACCGCTTCCTTCAGTTCTTGGCATGTGGTGAATCGACAGCCCCTTAAGGCATTGGAATTGCAGGATTCAGCTCGTTGCTCAACATCTCATTGTAACGTGCACTGTTTATTATTGAGCCTTTCTCTAAGTAATATTGCAGTATTTGGCCCTCGTGAGTACCAGAAAAGGGTGAGCATAACTTTTCTTGCAGAGGGTTGACTCTTGAAATTCTTTTTGACTAGAAATGCAGGGTGTTTCCATTCCATGCTTTGGCATTTGCTTTCAGGCTCAAAGTATGGATCCACGTTTCGTCTCCAGTGACTATGCGTTTCAAAAAAGCTTCACCCGCGTTAGCATTGCGGTCCAGTAAGCGTTGGCAGATGGTCACACGATTGTGCTTGTGCGGTTCATTGAACTGTTTTGGGACCCACCTTGCACAGACTTTAAGAAACCCAAGCCTGTTTTGAAAATTTCCATATGCAGAATCTTGCTAATTTGCATATTGTTTGCCACTTAATCGAAAGTCACTCTTGTGTTCGTCTGAATCATGATACGCACTTGCTCAGTATTGGCATCACTAGTGGATATGGATGGGCCTCCTGTTCTTTCCTCGTCCTTCACACTTGTCACACCATTTTTGAACTTTTCAATTAATTTGTTCACGCTTCGAAACATTGCCCCCATATTGTGGGGAAAGTCTTTAATGGATTTCGACTCCTGGTACTCCTTCAGATGACAAAAAACGGATTATTGCACGCTGTTCTTTGGTGCAATCTCTGAGCGGTGCAGCCATGTTTAATTTGCAACAGCGCAACACCCACTGGAGTTATTACGGTTAAACATTCCACAAGCGGAGATAAATGAACAACATGTCAATGTGCGCGAGCATAAAACGGCACAGCCAACCTACAAAAGATTAAACAAGTGCGGATACTTATTGACTTACCCTCGTATAATGTGTATCTCACTAATAGGATATATTACGGGTAATATGTAAGACTTTAGTACAGTCAGTCACAGAATACAACATTCTCATTATGAAGTATTTTAAAAATGCACTTTGTTTATTATTGTGAATTCAAAAAGGTATAATATTTATGTTTAAGGAAACAAATTTCTCATCCAACTAGTTGAGTATTTTCGGAGTTTAAAGTCTTTGACATCCACTGCTATGGTGTAGACCAGTGGTTCCCAAACTTTTCAGTTCGCGGACCCCTTTAAAATAATTAAAATTTCGCGGACCCCCTCTGGGTTTTGAAAAAAAAAACACTAAATAAATACTTTGATTCAAATGTATTAAATTCATTAGACAAAATAACAATATCAATGGTCATAGGCGTAACCAGGCCGACCGTATGGGGGGGGTTATAACATCTGGATCCCCCAGGGAGAGGGGGGTTCGGGGGTCCTCCCCCGGAAAATTTTAAAAATTAAGATGCACAATAAATAGTTTTAAGCTTCCCACGCTTTATACTCATATTAAGTAATTTATAAGCAGACTTAAAAAGATTGTACAATTTTCATTTTTTTAATCAATGGGGGGGTTCAAACCCCCAAAACCCCCCATCGTTACGCCTTTCTCAATGGTAACAAACAGAGTTTAATCCTTTGGAGATAAAGGCTAGTACTATAGAGGATGCTAAACAAGAAAAAGGGCTTGAGTTGGACATAAATGCTAGGCCTAATACAACTAATAACAATACAACTAGTTTGTCATGTATATATGATAAAGTTACCATAAAATTTAAAATTGCATTTTTAAATATTCAAGGTCTAAGGCATAAAAATGTTCTACTGAATGAATTTTCAAATGAAAACATGTTTAATGTACTTGGTTTAAATGAACACTGGTGTAGGCAGGACGAAGTAAATTTTGAAAAATTAGATGACTATTGCTTAATTAGCAGCTACTGCAGGGATAAACATATTCATGGGGGTGTGTCACTATATGTTAGTAAATCATTAGTTCATAATTTTTGTAAGCTTGACTTGAATTACTTGTGTAAAGAAATTCACTTTGAAGTTACTGGGATGTATTCTAAAAAACTAAAACTGGCCATAGTATCCATTTATAGGTCTCCTGATGGTAAGGTTGAAGATTTTCTCGATAAAATGGAAGATCTGTTCTTGTTTTTTAGCAGGTCCCAATGGAGTAGTTTTAATATTGTAATAGGGGGGGATGTAAACGCTGAATTTGACATGACTAGGGAACAGACAAGTTCAAAAGAACTAAAAAATGTACTAAGACAGTTTAATTTCATTTACACCAACTCTAACCCAACTAGGGGACATGCGTGCCTAGATAATATCTTTACGAATATAGATATGTCACTCTTGTCTACCAATGTGTGTGTTTTTCCACACTCAGACCATGACCTGGTGTACTTAGAGATAAATAATGTTGATTATAATGGCAGCAATAAAGTAAAGGGTAAAAATGTAGTTTCCAGGCCAATAGATGAGAACAAGTTGTTTAATTTTAAGATGGCTCTTTTAAATGTAAATTGGGTAAATTTTATTAATGAGAATAACCAGTGTTCAGCAAATAAAACTTTTGAAGGTTTTTTTAACATATTTTTAGTGAACTTTGAAATGTGCATTCCGCAAAAAAAATGTTATGTTAAATTTGGTAGACCATACAAGTACTGTAAAAAGAACAAAAATGAATGGTACACCCATGATCTAGCTGTCATGAAAAAGAAATTAATGCTCTTCTTAGATGTACATAAAAAAAAAAACACAAATTCCACTAGATTACTTTACACTAAGGTAAGGAAGGAATATCAGTTAGCTATCAATAACGCAAAAGAAACATACAACATAGGACGGATTGAAAACTCCAAAAACAAATGTAAAGGGGCTTGGAAGATAATAAATACTGTTGTTAAAAATACTTCAAAGGAAGCTATTGGAATAACCCCAAATGAATTCAACGACTTTTGTGTCCAATCTGTAGAGGAAATATCAAGCAACATTGATAAAGATTTTGAAAAGTCTGCAAACTTCCTAAAAAATATTAGTCCATGTAAAATTGATGGACCTAAATTTACTTTTAATGAAGTAACACCAGATATAGTATTTGGTATTGTAAATAAGTTCAAGACATCTGATAGTGTTGATATTTACGAAATTTCTTGCAATTTAATCAAACAGGTTATTGATAGCTTCTGCGAACCATTAACTTATTGCATAAACAAGTGCTTAAGGGAAGGTGTATTTCCAAGTATCCTAAAACTGACTAGAGTTGTACCTATTTTTAAGAAAGGTGAGAAGGACTCTCCCGCTAATTATAGACCGGTTTCTTTGACCCCAATTTTTTCAAAAGTCCTAGAAAATGTCATGTTTAATCAGGTGTCTAGTTATTTAGAAGATTTTAGTATAATTTCTAGTCAACAATATGGTTTTAGAAAATTCAGATCCACAACCGATGCGTTGGAATTGTTGGTTAGAAATGTAATGCAGGTTTTTGAGTCGAAGGGCTATGCTCAGGCAACTTTTTGTGATTTGAGTAAAGCATTTGACGTTGTTAATCACACAATGTTACTTCATAAGTTAGATTATTATGGCTTCAGTAGATCAAGTATTAGTCTAATTAAATCATTCCTTGACGATAGAAAACAAATAGTGTGTATAGGTGGGGAAAAATCGAACATAGCCAATGTCAAACATGGTGTACCACAGGGTTCGGTACTGAGGCCGTTATTATTTACCCTAATGATAAATGATTTACCGTCTTACAATACTCTATGCAGATGACACGACTTTTTTAAATAATAGTTCAGATTTTCAAACGCTTCAAAATTTAACAAAGGTCACTCTGTCTGAGGCATCAACATGGTTTCAAGTAAATGGTTTTTTAATGAATGAAAACAAGACACAGGAACTTTACCTCAGCTTAAGAAACTTACCTGAACACATCAGTGTAGATAATGTCAAATTTTTAGGGGTCTATATTGATAGGAAGTTGACATGGGAACATCATATATCATATATATCAACCAAATTATCTAGAGTTGTATTTTTACTTAGAAGTTTAAAAAATCATGTTCCAAGTATTTATATGAGATCTGCATATTTTGCTTTTTTTCAAAGTATAATTTCGTATGGTATTTTACTTTGGGGAAATAGTGCTTACATTAATAATATACTACTCCTTCAAAAAAAAGCTATTAGAATAATATCGGATGCACAAAAATTAGATCACTGTAAACCTCTGTTTATTAAACAAAAATGCCTGACAGTAATAAATCTCTATATATATCACGTATTACTCCACACAAAAAATAACATAGCAGAACATCAACTCAGACAAGACATTCACAACTACAATACAAGGAGAAATAAACACATGGACATTCCATTTAATAGGTTATCGAAATCTCACAATAGCTACAGAGTTTTAGGTTTAGTTATGTTGAATAAACTTCCTTTAGAAATAGCAGAGCAACCAGTGAATTTGTTTAAAAATAATCTATATAATTTCTTAGTAAATTCCCCTTATTATTCCCTTCAAGAATTCTTTGATCAAAACAAATAAGAAATTTGTACTGTAATTTCTGTAATTTGCTGGACGCTGTTTATTATATTATTATATTATTATATTCTTGTCTTAATAGGTTTATCATGTTTTCATTTTATTGTTATGATAGATTGTGTATATTAGTTATTCTAAGATTTTGACTTTGTCTATTGCAATTTGCTTAATGACAATAAAATTTTATTATTATTTATTATTATTATTATTATTATTATTATTATTATTATTATTAATGTGAACAGTGAAGCTGCTTTAGAAGATATGTAATTTGAGAAAATTACGAGACATCCTATTTCTTCTTAAACCGCCTGCTGACCCCCTGAAACACCATCGCGGACCCCCGGGGGTCCGCGGACCCCACTTTGGGAATCACTGGTGTAGACTGTAGGGGATGCGTTCGTTCTCCTCATGCAGCGGGCCTAAGATCTTTTCCCGGTCGGGTCAAGTTTCCTGGGGTGGGGTTTTCCTCACTTTAGAGACGAAACGTTAGGTTCTTTTGGTCCCCCTGCCATGGATTAAATTCTACCACTTCGTCACACAGGTATTAACTGGCCACGGCAACTTTCCCGCTAACTTAATCCGCTTCAATTACACAGACGACGATTTAGTGCGCTTGTGAGGACAGCGAACCAGACACCATGTATCATATGCTGTACGCTTGTCCTCGAAATCGAGAAGCTCGACTACTCCTCCACGAAGCCGCTAGGGCAGAAGAGGAAGCCTGGGCACCGGACGTCTCGTTCTGGACGCGTAAAAACACCTTCCCAGCACTTAAAACCTTTGCAAAATCAGCACTTCTCGAAAAGTCTGTAATAAATTAACACACCAAAGTAGACGGTCATTTGACCACTACTCCAGTCCGAGCGAGGTTTTTGAGGGGTTTCCCTCTTTCTAAGGTGAATGCCGGACTGGTCAGTAATCCCCAATAATCCCCGCACTACAAATCTCTAGAATACATAACTACAAGTTACTAATAAAAAAAAATAAAAAATAATAATAATAATAATAAAAAAAACACTCCGAAAATATAGGCCTAGCACATAAGACCTATCCGCACTTTGGTCAATCCTGCGCCAAAACACAAAGACACAAGTAACAGCCCAAACACGTCATACCATCATCATCCCCTACGGATGTACATAAGGGCACAATAGGTATACACACATAACATATTATGGTTACCAAAATCTGGTTTGACCGGAGGTTTAGGCTTAATTGGTAAGGGTGGACACACCACAAAAAAAAATCCCCGGAGGTATTTCAGTATCATCTTCATCCCATCGATATCTTGTTCGGAAAGTAGGCCTGTGTGTGCGACTGTGCACCTCATTTTGCGTTCATGTTGTCTTTAAGGCTAAACACGCTTTCTGGAAACCTTTTCGTCGCTTTACTGCCAGAAGGTCGTATGTCGAATTTCCACTAAAAATGAGTTCATATGCGAAACATACTTCAAATATATGCAAATTGCCTAGTGCCAAAAGGTTGTATATGGAAAACCACTCTCATGTGTATTCCTCATGATTGGATGTCATTTTTTTCCCAACTGTTCCAAGACCAGAGGTTGTATGTTCCTTCTGGCAGAAATGTACATACGACGTTATGTCAGTAAAGCGACGTTCTATTTACTTGTCGGCAGAAGGAAAGTAGGCTATGTACGTGATCCACAGAAAATTCCTCTCCCAATAGGTCGGGGTCCTATAAGGCACGGGCGACGTGGCTGCGTAAATGTCCCTTCAACGGAGTAGGTAAATTTGGGAGAAAGAAAGTATTTGAACTATTGCAATTATATAAATACTAATTGCTGATTTGTATTCAATTCACGTTGTTATAATATTAATTTATTTGAAATTTAATAACATTTAGTCAACGCAGAAAGTAGAAATTTAAGATATAGGTTAAAAAATTTCCAATTCATAAAAAAATTGGTTTTATAGGACTGCAAGAGTTATACAGAAAATTGTGAATGTATTATATATTTTTAAGAAAAAAAGATATATATATATATATATATATATATATATATATATATATATATATATATATATATAATACAGACCAATCAGTGCAGGAGAATATTGTAACGAGTTGTTAAAAAGTAAATTCAGAGTTCTTATTTTTTTTCTTGATTCACTTGCGTGATCGTGATCACTTGCGTGTTAGACAGGGTCTAACTGTAGGACCCGGTATTATTGTCCTGCCTATGGTAGCCAGTGGTGAATATATTCAGAGCAACCTAGACAAGCAGTGCTGCAATCCATTTTAAACTATTAAAATGTATTTTAAAATATTTTATTTTTGACAGAGTTTAGTTTCTTGTTCAGAAATGATATCAGAGTAGTTAGGGAAGACGTTAACAGCCTGCGAGGTAGGCTATTTGCGACACAACAGTAAGTTCACATTTCTGAATCTTTAAAACCCCATATAATAAAGGAACTTTTACAGTGAAGACGTTAATTAACTGAGATGGTTGACATTTAAACATTTTAGACTTCACTTTTACTTACATTTTTGTAGAACGTACATTTAATGGGCTTTGCCCATATTTTCAACTGCTAGTCAAATGTCAAATCCTTGCTTGGAGAATACTGATGTGCCCTCTGGTATAGATATTATGAACTTCTAGATCAAGTTTTCTTCTTGAGGTATTTCAAAATTCATTAACCTGTCTTCGAGCTATCTATAGATATCTTTTCCCGAACTTATGTTTATTTACAGACTTCAATAATCTGGCCTCCTTACATATGTCACGATTCTTATCCCAACAATGAGCTGCTACTGCTGATTTTTCTATTTGACAACATTCGATGTTTTTCACGTGTTCTTTTTATCATATTATGTCTATATTTCTTTTTGTTTTTCCTACATATGTTTCATTACCTTCTGAGAAATTTATCTGATGGATTCCTGCCTTTTTTTCATTAGGTGTTTTATTCATAGGGTTGGATTTAATTAGGGTTTTGATGCTGTACTTCTTATATGAAGCCAAAGTTTTGTTTTATTCTTTAAACATTTTTTAAAATTTTTGAGTGGCCCAAGAATGATATGTGATTTTTTTCTTATTTCTTTTCTTTCTTTAGCGATGGAGTTGCTATTGTTATTTCTGAATCTACAGTACCTGCGAACTGCTAAGACAACTACTTCAGAATGGCGAGTAGGGAAGGGGTGTTCTGGGATGGGAACCTCGCTTGAGAAAGGAGCAATGAAATTCGTCTACTAATGTACAAGATTTATTTGTAATTCTTTAGTTTGCCCACAGAATAGTTTGATATTGAAAATCCGACAGTGCATTTAATAACATGCGGAAATGCACCCAATGGGCATTAAAATAATAACAATAACAACAACAATAATGATTGAATTGAATTGAATTGAATAGGCGCCCTTAAGGCGGGAGGCGGGATGGGAACGACCCCTATGCACCGAAGCCGCAGGCTTATTGTACCTACCTCCGGGATGGGATGAGTTGCGTGCCCACAGGCCGCCCCGGACAGCAGACTCCCCTGCAGGCCCCCACGAAGCTCCCCTACATCCAATAAGCCCTATTACCATGCCACGTGCCCCCTTCGGTCCCTCCAACCGGAACCCCGACAGGTCCGCGACACACAACACCTCTTGACCACAAGCAGCGGGGAGAACGGGAGAGGCCCCCAAAGGGCGCTGACTGCCAAAGCAGAACCGATACCAGAAGTGGAAACGGGATGAGGATGAAAAGGGGAAAGGTGAGGTGAGGTGAGGTGAGGTGTTGGTGGAATGAGAGGGGAAAACGGAAGAACCCCGAGAAAAAACCCAAGGCACGGCTTCGTCCACCACGAATGACACACCCGCCGGCCCCGAGATTAGAACTCAGGACCGCTAGCATGCCAGGTTCACGCGCTACAGGATGAGCCACCGCGCCGGCTACAATAATGATAATAATAATAGAGTTTGTCAATATTTGCAAAAGTTTGTCCAAGATGTACCTCGTTGTTTTCATGTTAACATGTAGTATCGGTTTGCTTGCATTCACAGTGTTTTCTCTAGGTCGTGGTGTCTTTCTAACTTGCACTCTCTGCAATGACAGAGCATTTAAGAGTAACTTTCTCTTCAAATTCAGTTTTTCAATCCCATAAATCATGTAGAGTACAAGTAGGCCTATAGCTTATTCCGTTTTTGACGGCAAAAATTAAACTATTGCGACTTATTGCGTGTGGGCTATAAATAGATGCAATAGTATTTATTGTAATAATATTAGGTTACCCGAATTGAACAATTACATTATTCGCAATAGAAGTGATACTGATGATGATTTTGACAATAATAAAATAAGTTATAAAAACATTGATGATACTTTTATTAGATTAGTAATATTAACAATTAATAACAATTTTGATAACGGAATCGTTTAAAGATTTAAAGATTTCTCTGTGCATAAATAATAATTAACAGCCTTTACTGTTTCCACATTGATTGCCCTTACCTAAATTTGACACCTCGTCAGTGATGACGACTGTGTCAGCACATTTATTGGAGATAGCTTCGGAGATGGAGTGGATCTCGTCATAAATCTCCATTCCTCGCTGTGCTAGAGACATAACGATTGCTCATCTTAAACGAGGGGTGTCGTTTGTTTTCCAACAGTTCTCCCTTCAAAACTCAGTCCATGTCCTAAAATTTACGTCTCGTTTACAATTAAGTATAATGCGAAAAAAATGAAATCACCAAGTCTCTTACATAACTTCAGTGTTTACTTCTTACCTAATACGATTGTATCCGTATTAGGATACAGTGTGTTTAGTGTTTCAAGAAAATTGCTTTATGAGCATTTTCCCAGAATAAATCTTCTAGAACTTGAATAATATAGAGCCCATTTAATTTGTATAAAATTTGAACAGTGATCAAATTTATCCCCTAATCTAGCAGGATATAATGCAGAATTTGGAAGATGATCATGTGCCTACTTGTGGGAACGAACAGGGCTTGGCTGTTTACTGAACGATAAATCAGTTATAATTTTCATGACAAAAATATGTCGCTTGTCAGGAGACCGGGGCGGCATTTGAAATAGACCACGACCGCGATGCAGGGGGGCCATGTTGGAATGCGCGCGACGGGGGACAGTCCCCAGCGGGGCCTCACGACGACAAGTCCGGCCAATACCGGAGTAATTAATTTTCCAGCTAGCTTTGTGTTCACAACTTAATACAGTCCCATTCCCAGAACGGTCGTAAACACGCGGGACTCATTTGCCGCGGCTCGCGTAAATTCAGTCAATTTGTCATGCCGCCGCAAACTACCGAATTTATTTATAGCCTCCCCTTCCTACTGCACCCTTCCGCCGAAATTAGAAATGCGATAATAACAATAACTATAATAATTATTATTATAGTAATAAAATAATAATAATAAATTAAGAATCAGAATAACAAATCTTAAGTTATATTCTATCACTGAATTTTATTCAACACACGAAAATTTAGTATTCTAGAGAAAATTTAGTAGTCTAGAGGTAGCGTGCCCGCCTCTAGATCCAAAGGTAGCGGGATCAAACCCGGCGTAAAAATCCTGGACACGGAGTCCGCCGGGACAGACTTTAAGCTGGGGGACCCATGTGGTTGATTTACGGCATGTAAAGAACTCCAAGCCAAAATTAGAGCCTCTGGACAAAATTACTCTGCCCTGTCACATCCAAGTAATACCTTAGTTTCCGGAGGGGTGTTGTGAGGCAATGGGCTCACCACCTGTCACTCTGCCCCCTCTCGGAAAATAAGTGTAACAAAATTCACATACACTAGAGGAAATAGAAAAACAGAGATACTTTTTAAATTACTACATTTTACAAAGTTTTATTTAATTTATGTCTTGGGCTATGTAAAAGCTATTATGTAATAGTCTTATAGCCTATACTATAGGCCTGCATTCTTAGTATAATTTTTATTATTGACTGTACGATATAGTATTTAACAAAACAACTAAAGGAAATATTCAAATTTCAGGATCTATTTTAATATAGTCTTTATGCTCTACCTAAAATTCCCAATTGCAAATTGATTAAGCTAATTATTTGTTTAATAAATATTTTTAAAAAATTGGACAGCTTCATAAATAGATTACACTTTTGTGATTTTCATTGCCTTTGTGTAAAATGACACTCGTGTCTCTACCTGTAAGCCAATTTAGTTTAACTATTAGGAACGGCCATATTATTGTGATGATGGAACAAGCGATGGAATGATATATGGCGGGGAAACTTTAATTAAGTATCTTAAGTTACACATGGATTGACTATTCTCCCCAGTAGTGTAGCCTCCGGCTGTGGGACTCTGGTTCAACTATGGTCAAATAAAACAAAATAAAAAAAATAAAATAAAAAAAGTCACTCGATCATGAATCAATATTACTCAACATTAATATGTTGCGACTAAGGAAAATGCTGGGTTAGCAGTAGAGATGGGATATCGGAAACAAAATATCGATATTGCTATCGATATGAATATTGGTTACTAATATCGATAACAGTATATCGATAACATCGAAGTTTTACTAAAATAAAAGCTTTGTTCCTAGAACACTCAGAAATTCAATGCGCACATTGACAATTTCGCTGCACGACGTATGGAAACTGACATTATAGGCATGTGTGAACTATGTGTTGATGGCTTCGGAGTGCTCTAGGAAGAAACTTATTGTCATAGACTATAATGAAAATTAAATATGTAGAAATTTTGTGTTCTACAGCGATTTAGGGATTGGTTTGGCATGACTATTTGTTGTTGTTGTTGTTTTTTTTTCCTGACGAGTAACTGTAAGTGTAACTGAGACTCTCTTCTGGCAGCAAAACTCGAATTGCTGAAAATAAGAGTTGATTATGTTCTAATTGTATTACGGTAATTTTTATATTGCCTAAAACATTGATGTGCCCATTTTAAGTCCCTCCACTTCCTTCTTGTTCTTGAATTGAGAAAATCGACATTTTCGAAGAGCAATATCGAGATCACAATAATATCGAAACTGAAATATCGATGTCAAAATATCGTTTATCGAAAAACATATCGATATTTTGTTAATA
Source organism: Ectobius pallidus (assembly GCA_964059195.1). Classification (NCBI taxonomy): domain Eukaryota; kingdom Metazoa; phylum Arthropoda; class Insecta; order Blattodea; family Ectobiidae; genus Ectobius; species Ectobius pallidus. The sequence goes on along the minus strand of CAXKWD010000006.1, from coordinate 51,771,350 downwards.
TCGATATCGATATCCTATCCCTAGTTAGCAAGATAGTCGCATAATTATTAGCCTACCTTGTACAGTATTATAATTATAACTTACCATTTTTTAAATTTATTGTTCCTTCGTATTATCCGAGTTAGGTATAATATAATGTATGGCTAAACACATAGAAATGTTTAGCCTAATATAAATGTAGTAGTCCACCGCAGTGGCTCAGGGGATGCGTTCAATCCTCTCACGCAGCGGGCCCGGGTTCGATTCCTGGTCGGGACAAGTTACCTAGTGAGGTTTTTTCCGGGTTTTCACTCACCTGTGAGACAAATGTCAGGTAACTTTAGGCCCTTGTGGTCCTCGGATATCATCCGACCGTCATTATCATCTTCATCCCCATCCTCGCCTTGTTCTGAGTGAGTGTGTGTGTGAATGGTGTGTATCCTCCTATGTGTTCGTGTGTCTCGGCATTGGCTGATCACTCATCCAGGGTGGCCCTCCATGTCTTGTCTGGTCAAAAAAGTATGTAAGTATGTAAGTATCCAAAGATAATCCCTCTCCCGACAGGTCGCGGCCCTGTAAGGCCCGGGCGGCTTGGGTCGCATAAATCCTAAAAGGGAGATGTAAAACTACGAAAAAGAAAGAAAGAAAGATAAATGTAGTAGTTAACGATTAGTGGTTACTTATGTATGGAGCGTGTAATATTTATTAGATTGGTAGTGTCTCTAAATTTTTGTTGACTTCTTTAACGAGGTATGCATACCGCTATAAAAATGTAAAGCACTTTTGGTATAAAGTTTAAAAGCGTGAAATGTGTGATATACTGTGGTAAATTCGATTATAAATACTAATGAATCAGGGTATACTTAAAAGAATGCATTAAGAGAGTACGCACTATTGCAGTTTGATCTGTGAACAGTTAGCAACCGGTAGCATTTTATTAGGCCTATTATTGTTTATGTATGAAACAAATCATAACCAGTCTACCGTATTATTATAGGACTTTTTAATTATACGAGGTAACCATTGTCCAAATTTTAGATTAAATTGGATTTAATTTCTGTTTCCACGCTCTGTTTTCATTCCTCCCCCTCTTTACCTAACTGGCAACAAAACAGTCCTAATCTAAATACCTTCTCATCTGAATCCCATTCCTCTCTTTGTTCCCAAACATTATGAAGCCTATTAAAATTAAAATTAGCCAAACATTAAAAACACTTTTTGCTCCACTTACATTATTTATGCTGAACCGGTTTCCAGGGAAGGAGCTCCCTCATCCTCAGCTGATGGTTGACTATTATGAAGCCTATTTAGTTATTCATAATCCTTCAGCTATCATTCAGAGCAATGGAGTCTTATAAGGAGACCTCTCAGTCCACTACTGTTCTTAATAGCCGTAGGCTACATCACAGACACCATTAAACGCACCTCATTGAAAATTTAGGATGTCTCTATGCAGATGATACAGTCATAGGCTCCTCCGATAAAAAAAAATACTTTCAAGAAATGATGAACAGGACAGCTAGAAATAGACTCATCATCAACAGAACCAAAAGTGCAAATGTTTTCAGAAAAGGAGGAAAGATCGCAGCCGCCGACACGATTCAATACAAAGGAGAAGAGCTAAAAACAGTAAACAACTTCAAACATCTCGGAATCATGTTACAACCGACAACTTCCTTCAGAAACCATATTGGAGAGAGGTTGCTAGCGACCATAAAAAGTACTGTAGCTATGAAATGGAAGAATCTAGACTCTCGCTTCTGTTCTTTGCAGCAACAATTGCAATATCATAGCAGGGTTTGAACCAGGATCTTCGGCTCTCCGTACCGCCACTCTACCTATGAGCTAGCATGCCAACAAGCCGGTAAAGCATTAAATTCTCCAACTGACTCACATGTCGCAATAGCCTATACCACCAGGCGTTCTCAATATGAGATAATAACCTAGTGGCGACTTACAACCTGTGATTACTTTAATAATAATAATTATTATTATTATTTATTTATTTATTTAAGGATTCTGCATGCAATTGTTAAAATTTTAAATAACAGGCATCTTAAGATAATATGACAATAATAATATGATGATTGACGAAACAGGGATTATTGATGATTCAGGGATGGTAGTGATGATGATGATGATGATAAACAAAAAATTGCAATATCTTATACAAATAGGAATTAGAGTTCCTTACATAATACGTCTGACTTGTAAGTATGTCCAGTCAGCTATGTAAGCCTCATTGATCAATAGCATGTACATTGTGTGGTCAGCACATTCCTGAGGTAAATGGCAATGTTAATTTACTGCAGACATTGCAGACATACAGTGTAATTTGTCTGTGTTTGAGGAAACCAGATCACATTCTTTTATTGAAAATATTATCATTAATAAATTTCTGGTTAGTGGCCCTCGCACAACGAAAAACTGGTAGAGTATATGGCTGTATAACCAAAAATAATGAATGATTTCTTGTCTGTCTTGTGTATGGAACCCGTAGTCCTGAGTTCCCTAGAACCAATTTATAATTTATATTACCTCGAAAAACATTTACTTTAAATTAGCATCAGATGAAATGTGTCTATTGTGCAGTGCTTCAAGCTGTAGAATATCAAGGAGTTGCCTATACTGCTGGTCATGATATCGGAAGAACTTTCTATATATTAATGAACAATATTTGATTTGAAAACGTTCTAATTTATTGCTGTCAGAACTGGTTATGCTGTTCCAAGCTACACTTGAATATTCTAAGGCACTAAGAATCAAAGCTTTATAAAGAGTAATTAATAATAATAAGTTAAGGCCTTAACTCAACCAGTGGCAGAAAAAAGGAACAAACGGATACTTTAACATAGTTCTATAAGTAGGCCTAATAAGAATACACTAGTTATATTCATATACAGTAGTTAATCGAGTCTATGTTACAGGAAATTAAACTATTTTATGAAAATGTGTTACACTAGGAAAAGAAGTAACTTAACTTAGACCTACAATATACAAGAAACAATAAATAGCAAATGTTTTGTACCTAAAAAATTAGAGTTTTTGAATAGATATTCGTTTTGCCTAGTTTTAAATGTGGACAGCGTACTACAGACCCTGATGCTGGAGGGAAGAAGATTCCAGGAACTACAGAAGTTACAGTGAAAGACCGGGAATATATGGATGTTCTAGGGATAGGTATTGAAAGTAAAGAATCATGTTATGATCTGGTATTTAGTGAGTGATTTGATGATAAATGCTGAATACGATTAGCCAGCTAACGGGGAGTTGAGGATTGGAGTATTTGAAAAAGAAGTGAAAGGGAGTGCGTAGATCATCTTTCACAGGCTCGGAGCCAAAATAATGTTTGAAGAGAAGGTGTGACATGTTCAGCTAGTCCGATATTACACACAAAGCGAATGCACGCATTATGCAAGGCTTTCACTAAGGTCACATAAAACAGCATCGCAATAATCAAAATTAGGTATTACAAGTCTTTCAATTAGGGCCTTCCTCAATGAAAATGGTAAACAGAACTTCAAATAATGGATTGTGGCAAATACTTTCTTGCACACTTGTGTTACCTGAGTGACCAAACTAAGGTTTTGATCCAAATGGACCCTAAGTTCTTCCCTGAAGAGCTGTAAGGGACTGGCTTATTGTTGATAATAACTTGCAGATTCATATTATAATCTAATTTTGAGAGTAATCGCTGATGACCTATAATAATTAATGGCCTGCGATTTATCTGGTTTTAATTTGAGAGCAAATTTAGTGCACCAATTAGATACAGCATTGAGATCGTCATTTAGTCGAGTCAGATCGTCATGTATTGTTTCGGGTCAAGTATGAATGTAAATCTGTAGATCATCTACATAGAGATGATATCTACTGTGTCGGAGTACTGTTGGAATGTCGTTAACATATAATGAAAATAGTAAAGGACCGAGAACTGATCCCTGGGGGACTTCTCTCTTCACGAAACGCCAGAAAGACGACCAGCAAGTAAACACACACTGTTGGCGATCGCGAAGATAAGAGTAAATCCAGCGGATTTTGGGGCATTGTAAGGAATAAACAGCATAAATTAGATTATGATGGGATAGTACAGGTACGGGTGCATATCCGTATTTTAACTGGATTAATTGTAGCAATTATGTCGAGTAACGTATCCAAAATGTCAGTATGATGCGTAGGCTGTGAAAGAATAGTCATATTACATGTCTTGTAATTGTTTTGTGTTAGGAGAATCTATGGCATGGCAAGTAGGTTACTTTAAGGCACTGGCTTCATAGTAAACCAATACTGGATCACAGTGGAATGATAATTCTCACTTGTCTCGGTCAGTTGGAGAATTTAATGTTGTACCGCACCATGTTGCCATGGTAGCTCAAAGGTAGAACGGTAGCTCGGAGAGCCGAAGATCCTGGTTCAAATCCGGCTATGGTATTGAGTTTTTCAGTCTGACTCTACCTTTCCCATGGCCAGTGTGAAGGAATTATCATTCCAACAATTGCAATAGCCTACTAACTTATGGATTAGAACTAATCTGGGACTACCTTGTAGTAGCCGACCTCAACAGCGTAGAAAATGTTAAAACCAGACACCTAAAAATAATTCTCTGAATCTCGAAATTGTCTCCATCAAGGATGGCTTACAAGCTTTAAAAAAAAAATTACTCATCCAAGTCATTAGATACAGACTGCAACTACCATTTACCAGTTAGGAGTTCAGCACGTGGAGGCCAGAAGAAAGAAACGAGCATGGAATTCTACTCAACTGACGCCATGGTGAACCGAAGATAGGAAGGACCAAACCAGGAAATGAGGAGCGCTCTCAACAGATTAGTAGTCAATGGTTTTCACCTTAAACTGTGTATCCGGAGGTGCTTAGTGAACCTTAGGAACAGTGGGTGTGCTCTTTATGCGGAAAGAAAATAACGTAAACGCTACCATTTCAGCAGATGCAACAAGGGAACACAATCTTTATTAGAATACTAGCTGAAAAGGCCCGGCATCGCCCGGGCTTTGTATTTTGTAATTTGAAATTAACTTATGGAGGACTTTCGATTTTGAAACTCTAGGTCCTTATATAATATGTATGTAAAATTTGAAATGAGGAAGAACAACTTATCACACTCATACTGTTCCCTCAGAAAACGCTAGATATAGCTTTTTTATGGCTCATAGAGGATGACAATTCTTGCATTCCGTTGCTTCTACATACCATTCCTGATAGGGGTTGAAATAAGAAGAAAGAGAAATACCGGTTACATAAGATTGTATTGTCTTTACGGAAAATTTTATTTCTCACTCTCATGTTATCATACAACCGGTTCGGGGCTGAAATAAAAAAGATAACACTTTCATACTTTCCTCCCCAAAAACCTGGGACATAATATACACCGGGGCTTAGGACTGAAAATGTTCCATCCCATTTTGTCTTCTTTCAGATGCTTAGGGTCTATGATAAACATCCCTATTTCTTAACTAATACAAAACCTATAGCTATGAATAACGTATCAGTGGATTGGATTTTTTACAGACTGCTGATATAGCATACTCATTGGCAAACTCTTAAGCTGTCCCTGCAACACGACCGCTTATTCTACATCAAAATGTGAAATGAGAAAATTATATTTTCCATGTCAAGGGTAGAGAAAGTTATGTGACTGCATTGCAATGTGCTTTATTTTCGTGGATTTTATTCTTCAAGAATTATTTTTAGAAATGTATTACATCGTTAGCATCAGAATTCGTTAAAGTCCAATATTATGATAATATTGGTGTTCTGTGATATTATGTGGTGTCCAAAGCCCTATGTTAACTGTGTAAACAATACACTGATGTCTTGACAACTGAATTGGATTTCATTTTCTAGTATAATATTCTCACAAATTATATAAATTTTCAAGGGAAGGAGTGATTTGTTTGAATTTTAATGTTGACCGCGTTACTTCTCGGGCTTAACTGGGTATGTGTGCAGAATGTCGTGTAAATTGGTAAAGAAATGTAGATTTCTATAGGGAACATACACACTGTACATACATACATACATACATATCCACAAACACACATTCAACTTTATATATTAGATAATAATCAACAATATACATTCCTTTGTATATAATCCTTTCATTGGCAAAATTAAACCCTTTCATGTGACTATGTGTCAGTGGCGGTTCGTGAACAAATATTCAGAGTGTACAAATTATAGAACACAAAATATAACACACAAGTCGATGGCGAACATTATGAAATCCTAAAAATATGTACAGACACATTTTTTTAAGTGTTCGGTTGCTATTATTCCTTGTATTGTTCTGATTCTTCCTGATAATGAAGCATTTATTTACATTTATCATAAGATTCTTCAAACATTTACGCGAAACATTAAATTCCACCGTATACACCATAACTACAAAATGAATCCGCTTAAAATTTAAAAAATGAAAATATTCCATTCAACTTTCCTAGATTCCAAGATTAAGTGAAGATAAAATGCGAAAAAAGGATAAAATATTTATTAAGGCATTTAAAGGCATACTTATGTCTAGGTCTAAGCTTATAATATAAGCTAATATAAATATGTTAGGCCTATATGTAAGCGAGTGTGTGATTATGCATAGCTTGTTTAGAAGAAAGTTAAAAATAAATTCCAAAATTCCCTCATGAATACCTTTAGTCTTTCGCGGCTGGCTTAGGCTTTATGGGTGTAAAAGGCCAGTGGAGTTATGCATATAACTTAGCCTACTGTCATGTTTACTTTTGGACTGATTTTGATTTATTAAATATAACTCATTCATAACTTATGTAGATTTCAACACTTGGTAATAACCACATGTTTCCAGAAATTGCATACGAAAAGCTACCTAATGCACTTTTTTCTTATTTAAAAAAAACTAGTGTAGCTAGCACCCTTCAATTGCTAGCTGTTTAAGCTTATAGTTGCCTATATTCACTAGACCCTTCAACCACTCCTGTCTTCAGTTCAGGCTCCACACTTTCTGTCGTCATCTGCGGTCTCCCCCCCCCCCTAAAAAAACTGATGAATGGAGAAACCCGAAGAAAACGTACATGTACCTACTGGTAGTTTGTGTAAACACTAATCTTGAAAAGCATCATAAACTGAGTATAAAAGTGAGTTCAAGTGGCCAACTGATGTCTTCCAATTTCCATTCCTTCATAAGACATTTCATAACTTAAGCTTTATACGACAACAACGATTTCTGGAGTGACAGGTCTGTCTTAAGGTAGCCTGGTTTATTTACCGTGAAGAAGATGTCAACTCTTTCATTTAATTTTCCAACCTCTAAAATTTTAAATTAATTTTTACACCTTAAGTTAAGGAAGAGGAGTGTTTTATATTATTTAGAGTGGAAATTCATGGATGAAATGTTCGTTCTCATGTGCACTGAATTCAGTAAGATGGAATTAGAAATTTCTTAGTGAATCTGTAAAAGTAACAATCATAGGCCTATCACGTAGCCTACTATTTTATTTTACACAGTCAACTGACTGCCTATGCCTTGACGTGAAGAAGAAGAAGAAGACAAAGACAGCCTTTCTAAAGGTCTACTTAAAAGGAATGGTGGGATTTTCGTTTACACAAAACATTATTACAGATATAAAATTTCCTCGCTCTGGTCGTACAAAATGATGTTATGTCTAAACAAAGTGATATTATGATGTTTGCTTACTTCTAGTTATTTAACTGAAGTGTGTTATTTAGGTAGGTAATGTCATCAATGAGCCGACATCTTACTCGTACGATTTTTTTACATGCCTGTAATTCTACATACAAGGGACTGTTGCATAGCCAACACATTTCTGCTAAGGATCTCGGGAATTGAACTCGCAGATTTGGAAACAGAAAGCCTTATTAATTGCTCCGCTCAGGCCGACGAAGCTGATTGCTACTATATTTTTTTTAATTACGCTCCCTACGATTACTTTTTGTTTTGTTTCTTGCAACATCGAAGCTTACCTATCAATCCGGAGGTACAAGATTGGCACAGTTTGTACGGTATATTTTTTTATTGTATGTAACTAATTTCTAATACTTTTGGGGGTTTCTGCAAAAGACAGTTACATGTAGAATGTACTTAAAATGAGAATTTATAAAGTGGAAACACAATTCATTTACGAAAAATGTCGAAAAATAATAACTTGTCGATAGAATATTATATTTTATAAGAAGTAATTACAATACCGAGAGTTATTATAATCCACCAAAATGCAACAGGCTTCTTTTGGTACTGTAAGTAAAAATAAATATTATTTTCATAAACTGTTGAAAACGTAATGCTTAATAATTAATACTTAACTGAGACTAAATATAACGATCAATATAACTACTTACATGGAATGTTCAATTGTTAAGAAAAAATAGACAAAAATTTACATTTTGCATTTAATGCAAATGCCTGTTGCTGGCTTAGTTAAGGTTTCGTCAAGTATGTGTACAGTGAGGTTAAAAAAGTATTACTTTGAAATTAATTTTGTAATACATTAAAAAATCTAAAAAATAATTATAATACAATCATTGTAATGACAATTAATTATACTTACAGTCAAAGTAATGACGCTTATGCTTATTACTGAATTGCATTCTACTTACAGGTATTATAGATTGTATCACTTACTTTGCTCTCTTGCAATATTGAAGAAACTACGTGCTTTGTAGCGTGGTTTTTACTCGATTATTAAGACTAATAGTCTATCAAGTCCGTTACACTGGCTGGGGAAATAATAATTTTATTATTAAGTGAAAGTTACCATTAAGTAAAAATAATGACACACTACTGAGATCTGCACGTAAATAATGACACAACATTGTAAATAATGAGGTTCCAAAACAGGAATGATCGATGCACTCACAACGATACAACTTAAGAACACCGCCGCTAGAGTAGGCTACATGAAAACATATTTTTCTTTTATTTAAAAAAAAAACTTATCGAAAGAATATTATGACCTATAAAAATTCCTTATAATTCCAATAAGTAATACTATAACCTCATCTACTCTATCTACCTCATCTACACTATGTAGGCTACTTTATCCTACCTAATCTAAGGAACCCTTATTAGTGCGGCCGACATTTTAAAACGGAGGATATATTGTATTCATATGTGACGAGAACCTGACTTTAGATGACACAACATTGAGGTTCCAAAACAGGAATGATCGACTTGCTCACAACCCTGCAACTTACGAACAGTCTACATTCAGTCTATACCTTCACCGCAAGAATACGTTATATTAATTCCATACTATGACTGTACAGGACTGCATAAAGCACAACAAATAACCTTAACAAAAATTAAAAATTAAATTGTGATTGAACCGGCTGTGCTACCAGGAAGAAATTTGAGATGGGCACTTCCCAGGTCAAGGGCGCATTTAATAGATTATAGGCCTGTATAGAGTATAGACACGTCCTGGGGCATGGCAGCATGCACTTTAAATGTGTGTTAAGATATAATCACATGAAATTAAATGTCTACGTTTTCTAGCTGCAATGATCGTTCATGCACTTTGAGGTCTCCCGAAATTTATTGGATATGGCTTAGCACCTTTGTGGGCAATTGTTGTAGATTTGAAGTTTTGCTTTAAACAAGTCTGCTACAAATTGTTTATACCCTTTCGGCGTAGATATCATTATTGCAAATTTGTAGGACAAATTAACGTCCGGCATGAGTTACTGGCGGATGAAGGTCAATTAACTCATCCGGACTGTAGGACATAATGGTCTCCCTGTCCCTGAGTCTAGACTATCATCCAGCCCTACCTAAGATTACTTAACCCTAAATAGCCCACTCTAATATAACATAATAATGTAAGGTTTCCTAAGCCATGTTAGTAGTAGGATATGCACGTGGAACATTTCGACCCATTCTTTACAGTAGTTTCATAGGCCTATAAGGACGGTGTTAAGAAGCAAGACCGGTTTAAACACAGGTGAGTGTGAGCTATCCCTAAGAACTAAATGATGTACCTAATTTACACCATAGTCTGAAAACTAAGGATCGAATTCCTTAGATGGCTTTTGTAAGCGCATGATTAGGTGCATTCATGTTCTATTTTAACGGAGCTATAGGCTACTTACTGTAACAGAAATATACAGCCGATTTTTGCTCGTTAAAAAAAGTTCTATGGAGCTCGTTAAGTTCTTTGGAGGGTTCAAAAGTGTAAATGAACTTAAGCTTACATTGTTTGCAGTATTATTTGTTCATTGGCAGAATGTCTCCGTCTTCTGTACCGAAGATTGTGAGTCTGCTTCCCTTTAATTTGTTAATGAACAACGTTATGCTAGCTTGAACTTTTTGAGGGGAAAAAGTGAAATAAATAAACGGATTTTGATTTCTTTAACACAAAAACAAACACATGCCATAAGCAACACGAAAAAAGGCCTATAGATTGTATTAGTATCTTGTCTGTTTGCCAAATGCATGAACAGAATCTTGTAATTAAAACTACTAGGCTACATATTGTTTGAGTTTGGAATGTAGAGCCTGTATTGCCCACTCGTTTCGCAAGTCAGCTATTAAAAAAACTGTAGCCAAGTTTACTGAATGAAGTATTATATTCTGTGGCTAATGGGTCCTTGGACATGTATACGATATGCTGAGGGTGCCCTAGACACAAACATTTGGGAAACCCAGCGATACAGGATTAGATTGCTAATTTTTCTTTTTACTGATTTCATACCTACTGAAAATATACTAGGAAGATTAGTTTAACCAAGTGGAACACATAAAATTTTCAGCCTAGAATATTCTGTATCAGAAATTCCAACCTTATAAAGGGAGGTGAGAGGAAAGATTGAGCAAGCATGCCACACAGTTAGGGCAAAACCAAAACCAAATGCTCTGTACGGTAGGCTATTATTAATGCATATGCTGTGCATGTTGCAGTGGCAGCCGAACTCATTGTACGTTTTTACACATGTAGTTGGCGTTATTCTCCATCCTTTGCTGATCCATTCTCTTATAGAATTTCAGGTCTGTGGAAAATACTTGGCGGCTGGGAAGAACACAAATATTCCACCACAAATATGCAATATGCAATTGACTTCAAGGTCAAGGTATTGTTTTAATAATTTCATCGTTGTAGTGAGTTGCATTTAAAATTATTAAAAGAGGAAATTTGCCAGGTGCAAGAAAAATCCGGGTTTATCGTTATATCGATCTTCGTCATATACAGGTTTGACTATAGTAGCTATTGTAGAAATTGTTATTTTTACTTAGGTAGTTATATGAAACAAAGTCTTAGTATTTACTACAGAATAATCTAGTTTACTTTTGGCCTAGTGATTATTTTATTAATGAATCTTGGTTTTGCTAGTCTAAAGTATGTTTCATAAATCAACTAGGTATTAGATTTGTTCATTAGTAGGCTGTGTGTAACAGTAATATTTCATGAAACAAGCCCCTGCTGGTGTAAAACGACTTCTTTTTTATGTACATAACTCTTTTAATAATGGGGAAATAAGTAATAAGGAGGCTATATTGGCGAAAGAGTCGAAAATATTCGCTATGGAGCAGATAGATGGTGAGATTCAGTCCGGTGAGTGTAGGTCTGGCTTGGCGGCAGCTTGCCTTAGCTTCTCGCGGGACCCTGTTCCCGTGCGTCGCCGCGAGAAAACTCAACACCTATAATTTAGCGATGTCACCCATTGTCTAGTAATAACACTTTCTGTGAATGGAAAACGCCTTGCCCACACCATTCATTCAAAACTCCACGTTCACTTCTGATTACAATCCATGCCTACGCTAAATACATTCATTTCACAAAGACCAGAGGAATTCAGTTCCTACAATGCACCGAAATAGTCATCCCTTTTTAAAATGCATTCTTAAATTCGAAACATCAATTTTACGGAACGATGGAACTCTCTAAACAGGGGTGGCCACATTTCGTTTAGGAATTTTACAGAAAGCTTTAAGCTCGATTCTCACAACAGGAAAGGAATAACATAGGCCTAATCGTTCTGGCTGAAGGAATAGCAAACACCTAAGGTGTAAACATAGTTTTCAATCTGTTTCTATCTACATTTTTGAACGTTGGCTATAAAAGGAGTTTTATGGCCTCCATGGTTCAGTAGTTAAATTTCCGAATAAGTAATCTAGAGGTCCGCTTTCGAACCTCGGAATCTTCTCAGATTTTATGAGGTAGGGAGGCCTGAAACAATGTCTCAAACTCCCTTTGAAGATATACTTGAGTAGTGGCCACATGAATAACGTGGTAATGCAGGAATTTTCTGGAAATTTTCTGTGATAGCTGGCCTGGAACAGTCTCTTGATCTGCCTCAAGAGGAAAATTAAATCCTACTTCAATAAAGAAGTACCTACCCTGTCCAAGTGACCATGGTAGCCTACTCGGCATGCAGATCACATGCTCCCAATTCTGTCAGAAAGCTGTAAGAAGGAAGTATATTACGACACATTATTTGAACGGTAAACGCTGTCTTTTCAAAAAAATGTAACACTACATAATTTAGTTCTAATTCAGTTTATATTAGACTATATTGAAATTATGCCACACAAAGCAATTACAAGACGTCAATGCGCCCTTTCCTAGAGATATTAAAGAAAACTATAAGTGACAGACGAGCATTACATCACCTCGCTTTCAGCCTCCCGTGTATATTGAAAACCTGAACATGCAGGTGCAATATATTCGACACTCCATACAAGCTTCATCAATAGCTTATTATAATACAAGTCGTACAAGAGAAAAAACAGATCTTGTATTGTGTATTATATATTATACATTGTACTGGTAGTGGTATAAAGAGTGGAAATGTGCCTTGAAATTGAATAGTGAATTGTTAAAAGGGCATCATTCCTTACAACATTTATGCATAAGAGCTCGCAATCTGAATCTGTCCATTCTATATTTTAAAAAAATGTAAGTTTATCCCTAACGCAAAGACACCCCTTCCTTAGATGTTTATTTATTATATTACGTTCTAAACAAGTGTAAAAACATTACAGTATGTGATCTTAATGTGAATTGTAACTTACAGGTGTTTTACTTCTACTTATGTGTTGAGAAATCAGCATAACTTATTCTTTAGATGTGAAAAACTAAAATGATGTAGGATCAATCCATTAGAAATGAACCAGGCCAAGTTGCTCGACATTTTTGATTGACCTAATTTTTTTACCAGTTATTTCCCAACTAAAGGTGAGTTCAAAACTATGGTAAAAATTTTTTTGGGCTCATACTTTTTTTGGCGGCCATTTTAAGTATGCTTTTTAACCATATTTCAGTCGAAAACATGTTTTGTACAAATGTATGTAACTCCGTTAATTTTATAGATAACAAGACAAAATAAACACCAAAATTATCATAATGAAATGCTCTACATTTTTGTTTTAACACAATATTACCTAAGTAGTGAGGAAAGTGAAGAAAAAAATTCAAAACTACAAATTGAAAATTGACTTAAAACGGGAGTTTTGGGGCCGCAAAATTATTAGAAAGAAGAAAGACTCGCCCTTAATTTTTTTTCTGGTGTAGATCTACTACAGGACTACTCGCTGTAGAAGTTTAAAGCTTGAGAACTTTACGGTTTTTTTATACAATTTTTCAAAAATGCCCAAAACCGTATTTTGGCAATATTTGAAGTATAATATCTCAAAAGGGACTGAGTGAAAAATTATGAAATTTATACAGATAACACCTCTTTCTGATATAAAGTTGTGTTAAAAATTTGGTGACTGAGATTCAACTGGTTCCCGAGTTATAGTGCATCGAAGTTGGCCATAACTGCAAACTATGCACAGAAATTTCAACACTCTTCAAAGCTTTGAGGAAACCAAAAATCTGTCATGCTAACTGATGAAATGTAGCCTACATATAAAAATCTTTTGTGTAACAAACTTAGGCTCACAAAAATTTTATATTTAAAATTACAAAGTGAATTTTTACTATTAAATTTCCGTTACATTTCGTGTGCCTATTACGCAATTTTTGGCCAAATTCGATGCACTGTAACTCGGGAACCAGTTGAGTCTCAGTGACCAAATTTTTATCACATCTTTATATTATAAAGAGGTGTTATCTATATAAATTTAATAATTTTTCACTCAGTCCCTTTTGAGATATTCTACTTCAAATATTGCCAAAATACGGTTTTGAGCATTTTTGAAAAATTGTATAAAAAACCCCGCAAAGTTCTCAAGCTTTAAACTTCTACAGCGAGTAGTCCTGTAGTAGATCTACACCAGAAAAAAATTAAGTGCGAGTCTTTCTTCCTTGTAATAATTTTGCGGCACCAAAACTCCCGTTTTAAGTCAATTTTCAATTTGTAGTATTGATTTTTTTCTTCACTTTCCTCACTACTTAGGTAATATTGTGTTAAAACAAAACTGTAGAGTATTTCATTCTGATAATTTTGGTGTTTATTTTGTCTTTTTATCTATAAAATTAACAGAGTTACATACATTTGTGCAAAACAAGTTTCCGGCCAAAAAACTGTTACATAGAAAACTTAAAATGGCCGCCAATAAAAAAGTATGAGCATAAAAAATGTTTTACTCTAGTTTTGAACTCACCTAATACAGTATTGGGGAGTAACTGGTAAAAAGAAATTAAGAAAATAAAAATGTTGAGCAAAGAATTTTATTCAATTTGGTTCATTTCTAATGGATTGACCCTATTTTGGCATTATTTGAAGTCGAATATCTCAGAAGGGCCTGAGTGAAAATTATGAAATTTATACACATAACACCTCCTTACGATATAAAGATGTGCTAATAATTTGGTGACTGAGACTGAACTGGTTCCAGAGTTACAGGGCATCGAAGTTGGCCAAAAATTGCAAACTATTCACAGAAATTTTAACGCTCTTCAACGCTTTGAGGAAATTATAAATCTGTCATGTTAACTGATGAAATATAGCCTACATGTACAACTCTTTTGTGTAACATACTTAGGTTCACTAAAATTTTGCATTTAAAATTACAATGTGGATTTTTACTATTAAATTACCGTTAAAATTCATGTGCGTATAATGCAAGTTTTGGCCAAATTCGATGCACTGTAACTCGGGAACCAGTTGAGTCTCAGTCACCAAATTTTTATCACATCTTTATATCATAAAGAGGTGTTATCTATATAAATTTCATAATTTTTCACTCAGTCCCTTTTGAGATATTCTACTTCAAATATTGCCAAAATACTGTTTTGGGCATTTTTGAAAAATTGTATAAAAAAAAACGTAAAGTTCTCAAGCTTTAAACTTCTACAGCGAGTAGTCCTATAGTAGATCTACACCAGAAAAAAAATTAAGGGCGAGTCTTTCTTCCTTCTAATAAATTTGCGGCACTAAAACTCCCGTATTAAGTCAATTTTCAATTTGTAGTTTTGAATTTTTTTCTTCACTTTTCTCACAACTTAGGTAATATTGTGTTAAAACAAAACTGTAGAGCATTTCATTCTGATAATTTTGGTGTTTATTTTGTCTTGTTATCTATAAAATTAACGGAGTTACATACATTTGTGCAAAACATGTTTTCGACTGAAATATGGTTAAAAAGCAAACTTAAAATGGCCGCCAAAAAAAAGTATGAGCCCAAAACAATTTTTACCATAGTTTTGAACTCACCTTTAGTTGGGAAATATCTGGTAAAAAAATTAGGAAAATCAAAAATGTCGAGCAACAAATTTTATTAAATTTGGTTCATTTCTAATGGATTGACCCTATAGGTCTACAGTATTATGAATGTCTAAGTGTGAATTTTCTGTTATTTTCAGACACCAAGTGTGTACATTTATATTACTAGAAATTACGGTGCCATAAATATGTATTTGAAATATCTCAGTTTCTCTTCTTATCCTAAGTGTTGTGTTATTTCTAAATGGCTGGTAATATTAGGATGTGTTGCGTTTTGTGCAAGTACGAGTATTATTGTGGTTTAACACTCCTGTACGAAGTATGAATATGTAATGAGATATGCATGAATAACGCTCGTAATGTGAATGAAGTACGAAATAACATTTACGGTAACACTTGTGATATCGTGCATTCTTGTTAGTGTATCCGTATTACACTAACCAAATGTTAGTTTATGGACCAAATTTGCAATGTGAAAGACTTACTTATGTTATTTTTAATTGTAAAATATTTAATAAATACTACATAATTACTGAATGGTTACTTTTTTTTTTAACAAAATACAAACATTAGGAACCAAAGTGGCCTGAATTCCGCTACAATACGAAATTACCAAAAGTGTTTTTCAATTACTATTCTAAGCCAGAACGAAATAAAATTATTTTACTTTTAAAATTTATGATTCAAAATATTAAAAAAGTTGTAAAACGTTCGATCATAATGAACGTAACATGCCCATACGAATCCCTCATTTTGTTACATTCTTTCTGGTATTCTACTTTTGTATAACAATCTTACATCGCAAATAACTATTATATTGACTGTTTTACTTTAATTAAGTGCCAGGTTTTTTATTCAGGTGTAAAGTTAGGTTGAATTATTTACTAGGATTGATTACTTAAGTCCAAGTGACAAAGAAGAAGAATTTGTGCATTATAAAAGGCATAAGATATTTAGAGTAGGGCAGAATTTGATAGTAAAAAAGAACGTTTAGTTCAGTACGCGTTTTAGGTTAAGGTTCAGTCAATATCACAATATGATACTAGATACCATTACTCCATATTTGCAGCATAAAGCTGCAGGAAATGAAGCAGCAACAAGCTAGTACCTAAATTTTTTCCATGACGGGCTCGGCCCGTAAGTGAAACTTTACATAGACGGAGAGAGTTCTCTTAAACAATGCTTACGATTCAAAATAACATAAAATACATATACTAAGGTCAGGAAAAATACATGAAACACATCTAACCCTGGTAGAAATCTGACATTTATTTTCACAATGGAACATAATACTTCTACCTACAGTAAGTGTGGTACAGGTAGATAAAGTAAAAAGGAAATGTGTACTCTACATTGTTATACTGGCGGATCCAGGTTAGAGGAATGGATTGGAAGATCGGATTTCAATTTAATCGCACAAATGAAAATTATTTTATTTTATTATAAAAATGTACAATTTTAAGACATTTTTATAGTATTTAAAAAGTATTTTACTTCAGCTTAAAAGTAGAATAGGCCTACGTGATTTGTAGGTGTTTATTGTTAAGGGGACCGGGACGTCAAAAATTAAAAAAATAACAATTTTCAGATTTTATCATCATTATATGGAGCAGTTAATTCTGTGCAAGAATATATATAGTTTATGGGGTATACTATTATTTTAAGGGCCTTTATGACCTTTTTCCTGAAGCTCTGTTATGGTGGACACGCCCCTATTTTGACAGTTCTCTTTTCTGGACAAACAGAATCTTCTGGCTGTTCTTTCATACTTCTTTCAGCGTCAATGCACATTGTGCTCTTTCTACACTTTATTAGTATTTTCTTTGAGCCATTGGTGTACCTGTTTGAGTATTCAGCTGTTAGTTTGGAGGCAATTTAAACAAAGATTTTAGCTGTGCTTGTGTTGGAGTGATTTATTTTGTGTCTGTGTTGAAAAAATGCCTCGAATCAAGAAATTCAATTCCTTAAATAGCTTTGAAGGTAATAGGTATACCAAAACAGCTGCTAAATCAGCTAAATCAACAAAAGGTAGCAAGGAAAGTGAAACACATGTTTTAACATGTGGGTCTCCATCAGCTGGTAACAGTAATGTAGACTCTGCAAGTAAAAAGAAGCTGCGGCATTTGCAGGAAAATACTGAAGGGCCACATTCAGGTAATGGTAATGTGATTGTGAGTGTTAATTTACTGTCTGATCTATTGACCATGGCTTCATGCTGCAAATTGTGTAAACAAAATAGTTTGAGGTTACAGGAAGACACCTGTAAGAGAAAAGGGTTGGCCACCAAGTTAGTAATTACCTGTAGTTCTTGTGAAATAGATCTCCTACAAAACTATTATGGGCTAGCCATCAGGAGAAATACAGGCAGTTTGGAAGAAATGAAGAAGGCTGTGTGGGCAACATTTTTCCACAAAGCCTCGACGGATGAAAACCCCAAACATAACCTCTGCCCGAAGGGTATAGATTCCTGGTGCAAGTTTCAGAAATCTCAGGTGACAGGTGAAGAATACAGACATAACCATTCATTGCCTAGCTCAATAATGGAAGTAATAAAACCCATTTATAGGGATTTAGCAGATGACAAACTCTTATCCAAGTGTGTGCACGGTAACACTCAGAATCCTAACGAGAGTTTCAACAACTGCATCTGGGAACGAGTTCCAAAAACCGTGTTTGTTAGGATAGAAACTCTGAAAATTGGAACAATGGATGCAGTGATTTGTTTCAATGATGGAGTATTTAGTAGGATTAAGGTGTTTGAATGCATGGGCATTGAAGCTGGACCATATATGAAAAAAGCGCCGAAGTCACTCGATGCTACGAGAGTATCTGAAGCCCAAAAGAAGGCCCTGGACCTTACTAAAGAAGGAAGAATGAAGAGGAGGAACATAAAACGAAAACTGGAGGAGGAATACAAAGGAAAAGATGATGATTATCAACCAGGACTCTGCTAACATCATGTAAAGGTATGAAATAATAACTTTAAACTTTGATCGCATTTTGCCGAAAGTTTAGTTTTTTAAACTTTAAGTACACTTTTCATCAGAACCATAAATGATATGGCCTTCAAACTTTTCACAGATGTTGATGTGTGTATACTAAATAGAATGTACTAGAATTTATTAATTTGGACACAAACTAACTTATCTACAAGCTGATAATTCATGAAAAGTCTTGTTTTTTTTAAAGAAAATTAATAACAATTAATTTTAAATATAACTCCCAAAGAAATTGCCTTACTTAGTTAATTCTAGTACATTTGTAACTAGATATGCCACTAAGTAAGTGGTAAAAATTTTATTAAGTTAGGGTGAATAGTTCCTGAGAAAATGGTACCTATGTTAACATGTAGAAGATAGGACGTCCCGGTCCCCTCGAAAATTCCTACAGTATTCGTGCTGATGCACTTAAAGCACGATTTTCTCTATACAAATTCTATTGGTTTAAAGCCCAATCAATCAAAACCGAAAGAAGTTGGTTCTTAACAATAAAAAAAACTTATCGAAGTCATTTTATTTCGATAATTTTAAACAATCATACACACAAAGGGAAAGGGTAAAGTATTTATAGTGTAAAATACTAATACTACAGTTTAGAGGCAGTGTAACCGATATTTTGTTGCTACGAAAAGATTGATTGATTGTTACTTAATTATGGACTGTAATTAACGAAAAATTATGTATTGAAATAAATAATAGAACTACTAAAATTATCTTTATATCTATAAATTAGAGTAGTGGTATATATTTTTTCAATCCCGACTGAATTAGTTAATTTCTTTTTCCCAATAAGAGTGTATTAGATATTAAAAATCTTGATAAACCCCTCAAACGCAAAACGTACGACTAGAAAATCTCCAAAACCCAAAATGTTCGAAGTGGAAAAGTCCAAATCCAAAATGTCTGAAGTATAAAATGTCCAAAGCCCCAAAGGCCCAACAAAAATTGCCTACTTTAAACTTTTTTTTATTCCTTCCTCTCTTTCTGTATTTTCTTAACTATGGTCTATGTATAAGTTACATTTATTTAAGTTTGGGTTTTCTATTTTGTGTTAATTTTTTCTGCTACGATACTTCCATTGTCTTCTGTTCGGTGCTTCTGTTCTCTTTACCAAGTGCACACACAGCAAACTGCATTAATTCTTTCCTTCTTTACTTGCTATCTTCATTTCATTATCTTGTTTTTGGCCTATTATAATATATATATGATTTCTGTGTATTTGTTGACTGTTAAGCTTTGCCTCCGAATTTACCTCTGAATTAAGAGGCTTTACCTCTAAGCTTTACCTTTAAGCTTTACCTCTGAATTAAGAGAACATTAATTGTAAATAAACATAGTTTATGTTTTCTATTATGTGTCACATTGTACATCCTTACCCCTTTATTTCAAGAGACTCGATTTAGCACACAATTTGTAAAACCACGTGAAGCTGGAAGGAAAATAGTTTTTACAATGTTCAGTCCCCTAGTACATTTGTTATTCAAAATTCTGTAACTGTGCATGAATTTATAATTTTTCTTCTTCTTCTTCTTTTTTCAAATAAGAACCCTATCCGAAAGGATGCATTAATAGTTACGCACACTGACAATAATAGGGCCACATCTAAAAAATAATTAATTTCGGGTTTTTTGCTGTTTTCTAATGGTCTACATGAGATTTATTTGGTGTAAGATGGCCATACCTGTACTTCTGTTAATTTCCGCCAGAGAGCACTTATGTCTATATAAAATCCTACCTTTTTTTTTCTTCAGAATACAAAACTTTAACGTGGTCTCCTGTAAAATTTAGTTTTTCTTAGTTGTGGACCTATTATTCTCATTATGTGATTAAAGGGTTACTTTGTATGATCCTTTCATAGCAGTGAACCCTGTTGTGAGCTGCTGCAGGCTAATAATAAAAATAAAATAAAAATTATATTGAAAAACACTATAGAAACCTCTGTGAGATATGCCTGCAACATGGCACTGGCGCGTTCAACTTGCACCAATGCAACGGCCCTCGGCAAAGTTTTCAGGATTTTAAGTACTCATGAATATTCAAGCAAATGTGAAGACTGACAGATGTTTTATGTAAAGTGCACAACAGAAATTACACTCACCTCTCAGAAATATTGGCAACACAATATCCAATGCTATCTTACAAAGAAGAATGCAAGAATAGAAGAGAAGGAATCATCAGGAAAAGTCTCAGCTGAATTATATTAGCTACCATTGATTGCTTGAGCGAAGCGAGGTCGTGTTTTAATTAAACCGTTCCTCATTTCATCTGTTTGTCTATAAATTTGTGTGTTACGAAGTTACGACCAAACGCGTTGTTTTATCTTCTTTTAGTAGGGTACGAATGTTCCTTGAAGTCATTAGAAACGGCGAATTTTATTTATTTTTATTCCGTTTCAAGATGGTGGTCGTTTTAATGGTACCATTTCACGTGTTGTTCACCTTCTGTCAATGGTTCTAACCAAACTGTTCATGCTATAAAAAATTGAAAAGTAGGCCTGCTTTCCCTCTCGAGTATAAATTTTCTGTAACTTCGTTTCAGTACACTTTTACGTAACTCTATTAGTTGATCTACATTTCGTCTTTTTGTAAATTTGTTTGTTACGCAAATAAGACCAAACGCGTTGTTCAATTTTCTATTTCACATTATGTTCCTTGAAGTCATTAAAAACAACGTAGGCCTATGTGTAAGGATTTTTATTGTTTGATTCCGTTTCGAGGTAAAAAGTAGATATTTAAATTTTTTTGTCACGAGGTCTACTAATCACAGAGCTACTAGTAGCCTAGCAATAATTGAAAGTCTGCTTGCTTAGAACAGAAGTAAAGCACTGTTTTTTTTTGGCCCAGATCAATGAAATTTAGCCTGTGTGCTACAATCCCTTATCTACAGAGTATTAATGAATAACACCGAAATATTTTACCTGTGTATAGAGGGGACTTTTTTTTTTTTTTTTTTTTTTTTTTTTTGTGTGCCCACCCTTGCCCCCGGAGTGCCAAGCAATTAAGCCTAAACCTCCGGTCAAACCAAATTTTGGTAACCATATGTGATGTGTGTATACCTATTGTGCCCTTATGTACATCCGTTGATGGTGTGACGTGTTTGGGCTGTGTACTTTTGTCTTTGTATTTTGGCATAGGATAGACCTACGTGCGGATAGGTCTTATGTGCAATATTTCCCGAGTGAGTATTTTTTAGTGACTTGTAGTTATGTATTCTAGAGATTTGTAGTGCGTGTATCTGTTTGAGGGGATTATTGACCAGTCCGGCATTCGCCTAAGAACGAGGGAAACCCCTCAAAAACCTCGTTCGGACTGGAGTAGTGGCCAAATGACCGTCTACTTTGATGTGTTAATTTGCTATAGACTTTTCAAGAAGTGCTGTTTTTGCAAAGGTTTTAAGTGCTGGGAAGGTGTTTTTACGCGTCCAGAACGTGAGGTCCGGTGCCCAGGCTTCCTCCTCTGCCCTGGCGGCTTCATGGAGGAGTAGTCGAGCTTCTCGATATCGAGGACAAGTATACAGCATATGATTCATGGTGTCTGGTTCGCTGTCCTCACAAGCGCATAGATCGTCGTCTGTGAGATTGAAGCGGATTAAGTTAGCGGCAAAGTTGCCATGGCCAGTTAATACCTGTGTGACGAAGTGGTCCAATTTAATCCATGGCATTTTAAGTCTATTTCTGATACTTGGGAAAAAGTCACGAGTGATGCTACCGTTTTGGGCAACTGCCCATTTTTGCTGCCAAATATCTATTAACTGTGAGTGTATGCGTTCATAAAGATGTGATCGATATAAGCTCTCAAATTCCCTTGGTCCGATTGAATATTACCTAATTGAAAATTAATTTGCTTCCGCACTTTGTACCTGGCTATCCTTTCCTCAAGCAGGAGATCAACAGGAAGAACACCAGCTATGACTGGTAGAGCATCATTCGAAACAGTGAAGTAGGCTTTAGTTATTCGCAAGAGAGAATGTCGCTGGGCAGATTTGAGTTTACGGATGTGATGTGTGTTAAGCTTAGTGGCCCAAGCGTTTGCAGCGTACGAGACAATAGCCTCAAAAATAGCAGAGTAAAGTATACGGTAGTTAGTGAATTTGTATCCCCACTGCTTTCCAGAAAGTCTGGCTAGGGCCTGAAATAGGTTGTTAGCTGTCGCACTGATTCTTTGGATGTGAGCGGTGAATTTATTACCTTCTTGTAAGGTTATACCCAAATACTTTGTTTCTCGAACATATGGGATCCGGTCTTGTCCTATCCTGATGATTGGAGGGTGATTTCCTATTTTCCCCTTGAGGAGCATTGAATTTGTTTTAGTTTTAGAAATCTTTAGCTTTGCTTTGTGGGACCAAGTTTCCAGAATTGTTAGTGCCATATTAGCTTTGCGTTCGAGATCTGTTCTGGACTCACCTTCAATAATAATTACAGCGTCGTCGGCGTAGGCTATGACGTCTGCGTCTTGAGTCTGTTGAAGTTGTCTGAGGGCTTCATCAAACACCAGGTTCCAGACCTTGGGTCCCAATACTGAGCCTTGAGGACACCCCCTGGACGCGGCCTTTGTGAATGAATGAAGGTTATCCCTTAGCGTTATTCGTCTGGACCGAAAGTAGTCACTGAGGACGGCATATATGTTCTGTGGACAGTTTATATTACGAAGTCTCTCCAGGGCGTGTGGCCACCAGACGTTGTCAAATGCGCCTTCTATATCTACGAAGATGGTGAGCACATATTAAGAATTAGATGTGGTTACTATTTGCTGGAGCAGTGAAGCTGCATCCTCAGTACATTTTCCAGGGCGGAATCCAAATTGCCTGGGCGAGTATGATTCTTCTAGAGAAGTGTCTATTTTGGAAGCTATGAGATGTTCAAAGATCTTTCCCATGACAGGGAGAAGACAGATTGGTCTGTACGATTTGGCCAGAGATGGATCTTTGGTGTCGTTTTTCAGAATAATTTTGAGTAGTCCCATTTTCCAGGCGTTGGGAAATATACTAAGGTTAAGGCACGCGTTGTATATCTGGAGTAGTTTCTCTTTAAGGAGCGGGCCTCCTTTCTTAATGAATTCTGGGTGGATTTCATCAATGCCGGGGGCTGTTCGATTTTTGGTTCGGTATATAGCTATTTCAAGATCTGTTGTATCGAAAGGGGTGGCGTTGTACTCATTCTGGTATGGTCTTCGCGCAGCCCTGCGGAGTATCTGCTGTTCTAGAGTTTCCCCTACATCGGAATCATCGGGGACCAGGGCGTCTGTCAGAGTGGTGGCCACTGTGTCCCATGTGTCGGCAATCGTGCCATCTGGAGTACGGAGACTATGGATGACTGTGCGCGAGTGCAGTTTTTTCGTCATAAGTTTATAGGCAATCCCCCATGAGTTGAGGACACTTTGCTCTGTGACAAAGTTCCGCCAGCTTTCTACTTTCGCGAGATAAATCGCTCGTGAGTATTCTCTACGTGATTGAGCGTATTCTGCATAATATCTGTCCCGGTTAGGCTGTTCGCGAGCTCTATTGGCCTTTTGGAACTTTCGCCTTTTCCTGTTAGTGTCTCGCCTGAGTTGATCAAGAGCATCGCTCCACCAAGGCACAGCTTTCTTTCCTGGGAGTGTCATAGGAATACTTTTTCGTGCTGCTTGGGAAACGGCAGCAGTGAGTTGATGCACCTGATGAATTACTTCCATAGTGGAGTTTAGGGGAGAGTTAAGAGGAGTTAGGTTAGTTTCTACGTTAATATAGAAAGCTTGCCAGTCTGCATTTTTGAGATTATAGCGCCTGGCATGTCGTATTGTATTTACAATGGTATCTTCAATAACTATTTCTAGAACATCATGTGCACTGGTCCCGATTTCTGGCTTAATGGTCCATTGAACATTGCGGCGGCACATGTCTCGAGAGATTAGCGAGACATCGATGTGCGATTGGCCTAGCCTAGTTTGGAAGGTGGGTTCAGTATTCTGTCCATTGGGTGTAAACCAGTCCATTTCCGCAAGGAGCTCCTCCATAAGCTCTCCGTTATGGTCCGTGTAAGGGACACCCCATAAGGGGGATTTACCATTCGCATCAATACCGACAACAATGTTGGCTTGCGATCTTCCTATTTCCCTTAGCTTGTTTAAGACTGGATCAGGGGGTTCAGCGGGTTGGATGACAGTAGCAATTTTGACGCACGTTAAATGGGGGATAGAATAGTGAGTTTGCTTAAGGCACTCAATTTCCTGGTTTAGGATTACTATTCCCGTCCACGGGTATTCGTCAGGGGAATTTCCAGTGATGATTTGATGACAACAACTAAATCTAGTGATTTTATTCCCGTGGTATGCGTACGGTTCTTGTACAAGAAGGATATCTACGCTGTGTGTGTGAGCTCCCGCGCGAATTTGGTCAGTAACTACTCTGGCCCTGTCAGTGTTGATTTGCCAGATCTTGATTGTTTTCTCAGCCATCGCCGTAGTCAGTCATTTCCTTAAGTCTTCTAATCGCGGTTTCCCGCGAGGGACAAAGTGAGTCAGTCGTTGAGTGTCGAGCGTTCTTTTTATAGCGGGTGCACAGAGCGCAAGTAGGGGGGTCAATCTATTTGCGAGGGCAGTCTGTGTACCTGTGCCCCTGTTTGGCACAGTAGCCACACGTCTCAGCGTCCGCTCTACAGACCTTGGCAGTGTGCCCAAGATTGTGGCACCGATAACATCTCGCTGGTACAGAATGGTCTTCCACACGACAACTGTGGAAGCCTAGGAATATTCTGCCCTTGTCAATTAGTGAGTGTCGGACTGCATGGTGTGTTTCAAAGACCCAATGGTCTCGGTCAGTGAACTTTCCGAGTTTGAATCGGAAAGTCACTATCTCGTCAATTATCTTAGGGTCAGGATGTTCTGGCAAGGGGACATAGACAAGCAACTTTTTATTTGGTGATTTTTATTCTATGGATTCAATTTTTCCTGTTGCTGCATAAAAACTCCCAGGACATGGCCGCCACTGCTTCTAACATTTGGAAAAAGTGCAAAACAAAGGAACTTCGTTGTTAACACTGGAGTAATGATTAAACAAACTAGTGCAGTGTCGGCCAGTCATGTGATTAGTCTGGAAATTTTGCAGATTATGGAAACACTAAATTATGATATAACTGTTGATAAATGATTAACAATCAGGTTTTTGTCGATCACTAAGGGCCGTTTTCTCCAAGTCAGTTTAAACCTGGATTTACTTCAAACTTGTTTAATCCTGAGTTTAAAGTAAAAATGATTTTCCCCACACTAGTTTAAACCTTGCATCAAGTTTAAACATGGGATCTAGCTAAACCCTCAATGTTGAGGGTTTAAACTGCTGTTCTGTGGTTTAAATAGATATTTTGTTGGAAATTCCTTGACAATATCTCATAATATTAGCAATTTTTATAGCAATTATTTAAATTAACCTTCTATTACTGTTCAATTCAAATTTTACAATTGGAAATCACAAGTGGTGAAACAGAATATGTTGAAATCTTTGATGAGATAGATGATGATTATGCCCCAATGGACGTAAATGAGGTTAGGGCGACCAAGACCAAGAACAGTAAGCCTACAAGGGTAGATCACTATTAAAATTGGGAACAACTTCTTCATAATTCACAAATAGGTTATACAGCAAATATAACTGCTCCAGCCAAATGGATGTAAAAAAAAATTACTGTGAATGTCAAACTGAGGATTCCCATAAGAAATAGTTGAGCTAGAGCTTGCAAACCCCCAATATAGAATAATTAGAATTTGATGACCAACCAACAATTATTACTGTATAAACCCCCAATCTAGTACAACTTAAAAAACAATAAACCCAAATAAAACCACTACAACCAGTTTTCTTACCTAGGTATCATTTGTAGGCCTAATTCTCCTAAATATTCACAATGTAATTAATTTCATTGACAAAACTGGTACCTAAAATAGCTCTACTAACTTGATAAAATATTAACTTAATGATTTTACATTTAATTACCCTTGTGTTACAGTAGTAGGCCTACTGTTGCTTAAATTTTGGACTTCATGCAATGAGAAATTACATATCGGTATGTGGTCTCACAGAATGGAAGAATTGTTGATATTTATCACCGAGTAGCTACAGAGGGTCTTATAATTAATTAAATAATTACCAAACACAAGACATAGAAGAAATTCGATTTATAAAGTTTTTAGGATTGCAAATTGACCAAAATCTAGGCTCCAGCCTAGACACACAATTAAATAATTTCAAAGCTTAGTTCAGCATACTTTGCTTTAAGGTTTGAATAGCCTATATTACAAGAGGATGCCTTATGTATGGTATATTTTTCATGTTTTACTCTGTGATGAAGTATCGAGTCATATTCTGGGGCAACTCTTCCCATAGGGGGAAATAATATTTAAATTACAAAAAGGAGCAATGAGAATAATGTAGAAAGAAAAAAAGAGAATCTTGTAAACCGCTTTTTGAAAATGTAAAAGTATATACAGGGGTATATATATATAATCTGTTATATGATAGAGATAATATCAATAAATGTCAGATTAAAAACTAATTACAGTGTTCATGGACAAACAACCAGAAGCATGAACGATTTACATAGACCAGTTATTTCACTGTAACTCTTCCAGAAGGGTAGGCCTACATACTACTTTGCAATACAGATACTGTATAGGGTACAATAAGCTTTCAAACAACATTAAATTATTAGGTATTCAAAACAAATGATTGTAGGCATAGCCTAAATCTTTCAAAAGACATAGGAATCAAGGAATTTTTTAGTTACTGTACCCACACCTTCTAAAAGGGTCATTCTGTGTCAAATTAAAATTTAACCTCACCATCCCAGATTGGGATGAAAATTTGTAGAGAGGTAGTTTTCATGTATAATAAGAGAAATACTAACTTTTACTGAAATACAACTATAACACATAGGCCTAATAGTTCTAATGAAACTTGTTTTTTCAAATTTCAAAGTGAAAATTTTGAATTAAAATAAAATTGCATCTTCAAAAATGTTCAATCAATTCTAGGAAATAGATTAGGCTATATACTAATGTCAAATTGTGTACCAAATTTGAAGAAGGGATGGGAATGGGTTCATAGTTAAATTTTTTTAAACAGACTCTCTTGTCAAAAAAATCAAGCCATATTAATTATATGCCCCAATGGAAAGTATAATAAAATAATTTCAGTAAATAAATTGGAATGCCGTAACTTAAGGGAAATAACATCACCTGCTTGACATCTTGTTGTTTACTGGAAATACTTGTCTATCACATAAATCTTCCAGGTCGATGTCAGAGTTTTTTATTTTTTATTATTTATCCAAAATGGCATGAGTTCATTTCATGACTGACCACAGGGTTCCTGAATACGGGTACTGTATGCCTCAGTATTACAATATTAACAATATACGACTAAATAACATAAGTATACAATTAGGAATTACTGATTTAAGCGGCTTAACTCAGCTGGAGGAGTATTAATTACCTACTATTTTAGTGGAATACAGGTGCCTGTGTAGGATACAAAGCGAGTCCTTTATTAACCCCACAAGTATAGTACGCACAAGTTCCATGGATATTCCTAAGGAGAGAAAGTCGATAATTCCATGCGACTTTCGGTAAAGTGCCTCTACAACCAAACAAAAGACCAGTCACTGACCAATGACTCAACTCGATGCCATAACATTGAGCATTACATATTACATCTGTGAGAGGTGTCCATAATACATCAGGCTTTCATGGTGGTGATGGTCCAGCTGGAAGGAGTGTTAATTTCATTTCAATTGGAAATTGGCATATTAACACTAGGCCTACTACCACCACTATATGTAATCAGAGCATCCACAAATAAAATGTGCCAATTCCTTCCTTTAAATTAATTCTAATAATTTGAATTGGCACAACTTGCAAAATACAAAATGCTAATTTTATTCACAAGCTCTCGTCAATATCAGTGCCAACAATGGTACTTTAAAATGAATTATAGAGGAAATATAATTATAAATTATAATCCTACCTGGACAATCATGCTGCCTCTAAATAGCCTATGTGACCTTTAAGGTTCCGATTAGGCTATACCTTCAATTTTATCAAAATCTCATTTGACAATTTTTGGTGGCATAGGCTATAGATACCATTACACCTAACAATAAATAGGGTAGCTGCTAGAAAGTAGGCTAATCCATCAGTGGCAGCCCCATCAGTAAATTTAGTCTAATCCAAATCAATATCATTCCAGGGTAAACAGGTTTTTATTTTTTAGATAAAATGAATAGATTAAATTTAAATGTTGTTTTCTTGAAATCCACGGTAAGACTTTCAGGAAGGAACAGATTCGAGAAATTTCGGCGAAACGGTACTTCATGCCGCGCACAGTTTTTTCTTCCACTGAATAATAAGTCCCTTGCACCAAACATAATATGTCACAACTATAAGCTACAAAATAATAATATTTCATAATAAAAAAAGACCCTTGCACCAAAAATCATATTAAACAATATTATATAAGTGGGAGTGGAAAACTCGTGCGCGGCACAAAATACCTTTTCCCCCAAACATTGTTATATTAAAACATATTTGGCATATTATAGGCTATTATATAGAAACATATTAAATAGTATACCTGACATAATGTAAACATTACAACACCCGGTACCTTATATACGATTTAATTTCAATTTAATATGGATTCGCGACAAATCAGAAGGAAGCTCTTCGGAAGACATAATAACGAAAGTAGGAAGCTTCCCAAAAGAATTCAAGAAAACAACTGAAGACAACACAACTCTACACAACACTTCAGATGTTTAAATTATAATTTATTATTATTACGCTATAATTACACTACAATTTTCACTAGGGAGCACATTTTACACACACAGTTCTCTTTAACAAAATAAAAACACAATCTCCTTCTTCACAAACGGCAGACATATTGGAAATAAGTAAACACAACATCGGTGTCCTTGGTCCCTGATTGGCCAGATACACTCAAGTTCCAAAGCCTGTAAACTGTCAAGATGGTCCAACTCCTCTTAGATCGTTTGAACCCGCGAGCATTTCGTTTAAACAGAACGTCCGCCAAAATTGTTTGGAGAAAATGAAAGTCTGTTTAAACCCAATACCCAAATTGAACGGGTTTGACTTATACCAAGTTCAATCGGATTTGGAGAAAACAATAATAAGAAGGCATGAAGGCAATTTAATGGAAATTTTAACCCTATTTCGCTTCATTATTGACTTATGAGTACCAAATTGTAATGACTTTCAATGCCCTGTAGCATACACATTTTACGTCATGGAGCAAAAATCTCCTAATAAAAGTTTCTTGTCTATGTCTCCTCTTCACGAAAGTAAATTATTTCTGTGTTATTCATTAACATCCTGTATAGTACAGGCATGTAAAATAACTATCGTGAAAAAAAAAATTGCAGCACTCCGGAGTATAACCCTAACTTATGCCCCATAGAGGCTACAAGTTTATAATAGTTGAAGTTTCAAAGGATAATAATATTTCCACAATATTATTTTGTAATCTTGTGCAATTGTTCACACTTTCAGATGGCTCATAGGAGAGGAGAATAATAGGCTACTGTCATAAGGAACTTTCATTATTTGTTAGTTTGTATAGGCTATACATCTACTGTCTATTTAGTAGATTACAATTCTTTAGAATTTGATGTAGTATCTTACTTATTATTTATTCTAAAAAAAATAGAAGATTATGACATCGTGGTTTACAGACTTTATAGATAATATTTAATTAGTTACTTTAAAACTCATATTTATTTATTGTCAACGATTATTATCATCACAGAATGTACTTAATTTCTCTTTTGTAGGCTGGCTCACTTGCCTCATTAGTCGAAACACCGTAAACACAATAATTTCACCATTACGTAACATATTTTATGAATGAACCGGCTTGTAAAGAAACTATGTCGTAGCATATACTGTTTGTGATATTACTTTAGATACTACCGAGCTTCGAAAAAGAAAATGACATTGTAAAGATTATTATTAATGTTGTTACAAGCGCTTCGTAAGTTTGGAGACTATAATGTACGTTGAATGTAGGCTCACAGCTTTGTTACTCGGAGAGCTTGGTAAATCACTGAATATCTTAGTCAGGATACCGGTTTTCAGATATCGGACTCCTCCCTCCTACAAGGTTGGCTTATACTCTATCCCAGCACAAACCATTCCATTGATAAAATGAACAATGCTAATGAGTAATGCTGCAATAATGATGATGACAATAAAATAATAATAATAACAACGGTAGATTTACGTTACGTTACAATTTATTTAATGGTTTATTTATTTATCCATCCCTTTTATTGTTGGGGTTTTGCCAACGAACAGAGGTCGTGATAGTTTGTTTCATTGCATTACACAGTAGGCCCTACAGTGTTTTTCGTGATACATTAGAGTATGTTACATATAATCATTATAGGCCTACATTTCTTTATCTTAATATTTTTTTCATTTCTTTATTTTAGTAATTTTCATTATAAAGGGTGACCGACGGGAACCGGACGTTTTTTAAATGAACAGTACTCGCTTGTTTTTGTACCAAGAAGCTATTTTATTACACAATAATATTTGGAATTACATGCCGTTTGAAATGCATCTTATGAATGGAAGATAATGTCAGACCGGCGGTGTCCACTTGCTTGAATGCAGGATTCAATCCTTTGCAGAAAAGCCGTGTGTGAGTGGTCCAACATCTCGCGATCAATTGCTGCCACTTCCTGCCTGATTGCCTCCTTCAGATCGCCCAAAATGCGTGGTCTATGAGAATAGACATGTGATTTCAGAAATCCCCACACAAAAAAAAAAGTCGCAAGTGCTTAAATCAGGGGACCTCGGAGGCCACGGGTTATCGCCGAAACATGAAATAGCCCTTCCAGGAAACATGCGACGAACCAAGTCCATTGAAGCACATGCAATATGCGGGGTGGCACCATCTTGCTGAAAAACCACATTTTCATTGTTGTGTAGACGTCATCTTGACTTGAATCCTGCATTCAAGCAAGTGGACACCACCTGTCTGACATTATCTTCCATTCGTAAGATGCATTTCAAATGGCATGTAATTCCGAATATTATTGTGTAATAAAATAGCTTCTAGGTACAAAAACAAGCGAGTACTGTTCATTTGAAAATCGTCCGGTTCCCGTCGGTCACCCTTTATATTATTCAAATACTTTATGTTTGAATTTTTGTCTTTGTATTTAATGTACGTTTCTTGTATTCAGGTATATCATTTCTTGCTTCTCATATACTTTTATTATTATTATTATTATTATTATTATTATTATTATTATTATGTATTTCATGTTATTGCCCTGGCTGAGTGGTAGAGAAGGCCTTATGCCTTAACTCCGCCTGGTTAAATAAATAAATAATATTTAATAAGAGAAATATACTAAATTACACTTTAAATACAAAATATGCTATATGCCTAGGTAATTAATACCACAATATAGGCCTAAAGTCTTGTATATTAAATATGCTATACTTTTATATGTTATTCCTTATTAATACTATATATTTTTGCTGGGTAATAGGAAAATAGAGCGTGTTGTTGACCAGCGTCTCCGTGAAGTCATTTTCACTCCAAATCAACGAGATTTCCCCAATCTTCCTCCAGCGTCAGGATCTGCTTTATGAGGTCAACATTTAAATCTAGACTAAACTAATATCAATTCAATAAACGAGAATTTTGTCAGATTTGAAACAATTGTTCTTAATTTTGTATCTTGTGTATTCTAATATTATAGTAAGTTGTTTTTTCTCAATGTCTTGTTAATATAATAATTGTGTTTGATATTTTTGTATTTCAAATTCTTGTGATTTGTAGAATTACAAATGTATTTGTTTGTTCTTTCTTTATTCTGATTCTGGTTTAGTGTAATAGAAGGCCTTAAGTTCTTAACTGTGTTATTTTATTATTATTATTTTCTTATTATTATTATTATTATTATTACTATTATTATTATTACCACCCCTCCACTTTCAATTTCATATTCATTCTCGATAAATTTTGTAATAATAGGCTAAAATAGGCTTATGAATATTGCATTTATTTTAAAGAAAAAATTACATGTTGACATTTACAACACACAATATCAGATTTTTAAACGCCTTGCCTCTTGCTTAGAAAACTGATCAGTTATTTTAGACAAGTCAATTTCCTCCAAAATGTTGTATGGAGATGACAGGCAGTGAGTTGAGATGATCCTCAGTCATGAAAAGGTCGTTCCTCTGAAAAGTGTTCGCTGAACATCCAGAGATCAGTGTCAACACTGGGATCACTTCGTATCCATTGGCATAATAGACAAAGGAAATCTTCCTATAGTTTAAACTATTAATTAAACACGGACGAAAATGTTCTTTCCTGTATTCCGAACGACTATTTCATACTGTCAGAAGGCGGGATATGGTGCATGATTTCTCATTGCAATGTCTGCATTAAGATGCAACCCGAGAGCGATCTTTCATGCCATGCATGCTTGATAGTACCTAGTAAAATGTAATATGATTTTTAACGTCTCATTTCAATCAGATATTGAGAGACAATGTTTTTTTGCTTAGGCCCAATATCCCTGAAATAGTGCAATACCTCCACGCTGACGTAAAGCTAACATAGAAAAGTAGTATGTCCAGAGGAAACCTGACTCTATTAAGTAGAATCCCGCTGATCCGGACTAGATGGGACCAGATCCTGTCTGGATCATGGAAAGTCCGGATTTTAACGGATTTTGCCTTAAATTGCACGTAATGTACTGTAATACAAGTTTCGGTTGGCTAAACCTATAAAACAATTTTTTTCGTAAATAGGCCTATAAGTTTTCCGACAACTTAATTTTAGTTTTAATACTACTCTATACGTAGACCTAAATTTTAACCTATGAAATGATGTAGAATTAACAAAACAAAAC
This sequence comes from Ectobius pallidus, assembly GCA_964059195.1. Classification (NCBI taxonomy): domain Eukaryota; kingdom Metazoa; phylum Arthropoda; class Insecta; order Blattodea; family Ectobiidae; genus Ectobius; species Ectobius pallidus. Next base: position 51,737,843 of record CAXKWD010000006.1, on the reverse strand, counting down.
ATCTTTGCGATTAAAATTCAAAATTTATTGATTGTTCACCCGTTCGAATTGACCGGATGTCCGGCCGAGCGAGGTCCGGATTAGCGGGACTCAACTGCATCACCAAATTTCAACCATTTTGAATAAGCATTTTCTGAGAAGAAATTCGGGGCATTAAATTTTGAAGGACCCTCATGCATTCCCCAGTTAGTAGCCTTACAGGAAAAGGCATAAGTATATAATGTCTAAATATTTGGGTCTACTGGCAAATTGTCAAATGCTGCAATGTCTACAGAAATATATAGGCTTTATTCTAATGGTTTTATACGCTAAACAATAGTGATTCTACAGACAAAATGTATACAGAAACAATGTATAATGGTAATGTATAACGGCTATACAACAATAATGTCTACAGAAATAATGCCTATTGGTTTTATGGCTAAACAACAATAATGTCTACGGCTGAAATGTTCAGGTAAATAATGTTTGTTGCTTTTGGATGAGTAAACAACAGGGTCTGCTGACAAAATATCAAGTAGGAAGGTCCTAAATGTATTCATTAAAATGCTTTAATAATTTTAGATTGTTACCGTCTTCACTTTCGATTTCTTCGGATTGTAACTTTAACCTATAATTCATAGCTTTTAAGTAATTTGTAATTTCTCCCCGTTCTTTATAATACTGATAAGCGTAGTTAAGAACCATAAAATCAATCTGGCGCAATTTTATGATTTAGGTTTTTTTTTAAATTGAATACCGAATTCTAAGATGTCTTCCCAAGAGTTGATTAATGAGGCAATATTATCTGCCTGGTCTTTCTTGGGACTCTGACGAAGATATCAACTGGACCGTTTTCCCTTTCCATGTATCACAGTGTCCGGCAGATGCTGCAGTTGTGACGTAAGAGCCGATCATCTCGCAAGAGCTTGAGAGAGCGAGCAGTTGAGATGCATTCCTGTTAATACGCACTAGCGCAGTGGCGTTCAGTGCAGCAGTAGGGTTAAGGTGAGCCGTGATGGTACATTGAATTGCGTGCATTAACCATGGCAAGGGTGCAGAGGTCAGTTAATCAGTGAAATGTATGGTAAATTTAGTGCATTCAGATTAATACTAGACTTACGGAAACGTCAGGTCACCCTCGGAGACACGCCACATTTTTCCAAAGTTGTCTACAGTATGTCATTCAATTACAGACATTAATAATTATGTACAAATATTAGAAGAACTGGATTTTATTACAGATTTCAAGATTTTGCAAAACACCAATCCGATATTTGCATATTTGCGACACCATTTTCTGTGGATGTTGACAGTGTTCCAACGTCATTGCAACTAGAAGTCATTGATTTGCAAAAGAATATTGAAATGAAAGACTGCTTTCAAAACAAAAAGGATCTATCTATATTTTATAGAAGATTTCCCCAGGCAACTACATAATATATTTGCTGCTAGAATGTTGAGTATTAGGTATTTGTATCGACGTATGTATGTGAATAGTTCTTTTCTTGTATGAAGATCTGCAAACCACAACATGGAAACCGCCTATCTGATCAGAACATGAAAAATGTTCTCGTTTGTGTGTTAGCCAGACTATGTCTCCTAATATTGCAAAATTAGTGCGCGAGAAAAGAGGGAAAAAATCTCGACAATGCCTTGAGCTTGGGCACGATAGTGACACAAAGTAAGGGTGTGTATCAAAAGTCTGAATAGGCCTATACTTGGCATAGTGCTCACAAAGGTGTATAGTTTAATTTGTATATTTTGTGTATTTTGTATATTTTGTATACTTTAACATTTTTCAGTTTCCGAGTAGACAAAGTTTTGCAGTACTCCTTAAAGTATTCTTATGTTTTATGTATTTGTATGTTTATAGTAGTTTCGGAGCCTCATTTAAATAACCTGACGCATCCGCACCTGGATGCATTTCAGATTAGTGTAAGTAGGGCCTATATTAAATTTCATTACAAACAAAACTGTTCTGTTACATTGATTTATCACAGTTGTACTATTTTGTTTTCGTACAAATGCATTGTAATTGTGCTATTCCCATACTATCTACGAAGATCGGAGCGCACTCTGCCAATGCATAGGCGTCGTTCCGCCACTGGCCAGTTGAACCCTTCCTCCACGCTCAGTACGGAGATATTGCCGAGCAAAGAGCGCGGTTGCTCTGTAGTATGACGTCACAGAGCACGGAACATGCCGGTCACTGATGTATCACTTTAAATTTTATTTTATTAGACCTTTCTGCCTTAGACCTTTTTTTTGGACATAACACTTCTTTAGAAATTTATGTTAATAGCCTTTTTTCGTTATTAGACATTCTACTTTATACTTACTCACATAACTGTTCGCTGAACAAACATTACAGGTCTGGTGACTACTTACAGTAGACTAGTATTTCAGTGGAAAACTGTACAGTTTTTTTTCTTTTTATTTGGAACAATATTTCAAACATACGATATCAGGATATCACACATAATTTAGAATATATGTTAAGTTGGGCATTATTGACAACCCCCATTATTGACAACGAGCAAAATACGCACAAACTTTGAGATATGTTAGGAAGTCTTCTCTGCGTCATCATGAACTTCGTGCTTCAACTTATTCGTTATGAACAGCTCATACAGTTGTGTAACGGAGTTCCACACAGCCATTTGAAGAACTGTAGAATAAAGATAACGTAATCATGTATTGTAGGCCTACTATATTTTCATTCGATACGTAGCTCTAGGCCTACATTAAGCATGGTGTTATTCACCGATATTTTTGTTCATTGTAGATCCCTTCAAGTGAAGCCCCCTTAAAATACTTATAAGTAGGGTTCGGATGTTTATGAATTGTCATATTTTTATCGTGACCTCCATTCTCGCCGCAAACACAAATTAAACATGAATTGCACATTTGTTATCATAATGGGGCCGTTTTTATTTTGCATATAGTCATATTTTGGTCATTTTCATGGTCTTGGTCATATTTCGGTCATATTTGTAATTTAACGTCATATTTCAGTTATAAATTCGGTAAAAGAGCCCAATTATGCAGTATGTTCACTAAATTGTCGACTTAAATTTTTTTCCGAAAAAGAGTCACGGATAATTTGTTTTTTACCGTGACTGAAATGTGAAGGGATAGGCCTAGCACAATTACCTCTTCCTTCTTCTTGTTAACAATTTCCAATAGACATGTTTTAAAAATATTTTCAGTTCACATTTGCAATGGTATCTGGAAACATTAACAGATTAGAAGTTCTTTAGACCTAAAACTGTAAATCACTTTTAAAATCGTTAAAAAGTGATTATCTGATTGAATTCATGTGATGTAAGAATTTAGTGCCATTAAACTTTTAAATGGAATATTTATTTTGAGAAAATACGTTCTTCTTTGAGGTCATATTTAGGATATTTTGATCAAATTCAGTCATTTTTAAGGTCATACAGTATTTTCAGTCATATTTTCCGCTTTTTTTAGGTCATAAACATCCGAACCCTACTTATAAGTTTCATTGACGTTCAGGTGATGTTCATCTCACTTAACTACCGAGTAGTCACAATGTTGCAATAATATTTAAAAGTTTGGCAACAATTTAGAAAATTTCAGAATTGCGTGCCAAGTATATTAAAGTATCCAAATTGCGTGCCAATGAGGTATCCACGAAACAAGTTAAACTGCCCTTATTTTCAGGACTGGTAGCTGCTTCGTAGCTTGGTTCATACTCACTAGCATATATGTGTATAAGGTGTGTGTTTAAACATCCCCGCATGCAAATAAATGTTTACGTTTTCTACCTGCACCGATCCCGCATGCAATTCCAGATCTTCCGACAAAAGTGCTTTGGAATTGATAGGGTTAAGATAAATATTAATTTATTATTGACTAGAATGTATGGCATTTGCATAATAAATCAGATTAAAAGGTAAAGAATTAGGTAAAAAATTTTAAAGAAATTATTTTGAGATTTTATTATTAGACGTGTTAATCTATGTCAAGTTTAAGGAGATGTCAGTATAATATAGTATTCGAAATTTTTATTATACCTTGCTTAATAAATGATTCATGTTATAACTTACCCCATTTTCACAAATTTACTCCTTTAAGCTACATTTGTTATTTTAATTCGAAGCTACCACCGATGTCATGACAATAAGTATCCGGACGCCATTTTTGAAATTTATTTACACTTAGTCCACTAGTTTTCTGGAGAATCGAAGAAAACTTTGAAAAGATGAGAGGAAGGCAAATGGCGAGTCTTTTAAATTTCCTAAGATTCTAGAAAATCCTTAAAGCATGTGTATTGCATATTATTTTTTCTATGTTAGTGATTTACCTGATAATAAAAATGGAATGTGAAAATAATTCATCATTTAGAACAGTGCTGTTGTCAAGATAAAAGAGTACCAACAAAATCGATAAATATATTATTTCATTGCAAGCACTGCGCAGGCGCACCAAACCATTACCTAGATTGTATGACTTGTAGGTCTTGTATGAAAATTCGCTGTCTGGTGATTAAGAAATAAAAATAAAGTAAAGATCGGTAGGATTGAAGTCGTAAACTTCAGCTAGCAAATTATGATTATATTCTATGTCTTCAATAACAATATCAGAAGTTATAGGCTTTCATGTAGTGATGCACTTGCGCAGTAAGTAGCGCGGTAAGTAAAGTTTCTCGGCCTGGGTGTAGAAAACTCTACTTCCCACCATGAAAGCTTGAACGGGAAATGGATGAAAAAATGTTATCACATAAAAAAATTGATTTCTTGTTATGACAAAAAAAATATTTCCAAATATATATTTTAACTACCCTGTTATAAGTAGTAGATAAGCCTTACCGATGGCAGTAAATGAGACGAAGCAATATTTGACGAGAAAAGATAAAGGGCAAGTATTTGCGATGAGGATGGTCTCCATGATTGCTTTCGCCACATCGTTCACTAAATCAGCCACGACCAGGCCTAAGGTTGGTAGCAAGAACTCTGCCTTTTTCTGCAAATCACAGAAGAAAATAGTATATTCATTAAATGCACATAACATATTTATCTTAAAGAATGCATTGAACTAAATGTTTTCTCCATTTCCATAGCGGGTTCTTAAAATTGTTCGGTAAGGTCAGGTCCCAATTAGCGGACTGTAAAAAAGAGAAATGACGACCCAGCCGGACAGCGTGCTGCGAGATTAAGATTTTTGGCTTAACTTAAACCAAGGGCACTAGTAAGCTCACTGGAGGATCGGGGGGTTACTATTAAACTTCAAAAGGAAAGGATGTGACCAGTTTGGAATCTTACATAAATTTAAAAAAACAAGAGTATTGTGTTTTGTGTATATATTGAAATTGAAATTGTACAAAAAGTAATTACGTGAAAGAAAAAAAGAATTATTACACATGTTAATTCAAATAATAATTTCATTTCATTTATTGATTTATAGATGCTACAGACAATTTTTACAAATTTTAAAAAAGCAGTCATCTTGATAAAATGACAAAGATGATTTATGACATGGAAAATAATAATAATAATAATAATAATAATAATAATAATAACAATAACATTAAACATAGTAAAAGAAAATGTTGGTATACAAAATTGACTAATAAGCGGCATCTTGAATTAAATATAATGTATAAAATTAATTAAATTTGAAGTATTTAAAAAGAGACAAGCTAATTGTGAAGCGTAGTTTGTGTGAAATGTGGTTGCTGTGTGAAGTCTGGTTGTGTGAGTTGAGGTATGTTAGGCAACGGCAATAGGCTTGCTACGGAAAACGACAAAAATTACCACATTCGGAATAAAAAGGAAGATTAAATAAAATATGCATTCAATCACCATTATAGGCCTAATATAGGCTTGCTAAGCACTCGACCAACAGGCAAAGTGAGGTTATGTCAGAGGCTGCCATAAGTCGAATGAGGTTAAGTGGCGAGCTGCTTTAGCCCAAAAGTGTGACAGTATTAGCGGCTGGTCAGACTGGAGTGTGTGATATAATTCATTTGATATAATGACCATTATGACATGGATACAAAATCTGATGGTAGGTTGCAACACTTGCGTGTTGTTGGGAACACTTGTAGACAGGTTGGCATTATACAATCTGGCAGCCTCCGGAACTGAGGAATGACGGATATCACAAATGGTTCGCACAGACACACCGATATAGTTTCTTAAGCATTTCCACTTTCTCTACGATCGACAGCGCATAATGTCGTTTTTCGCCAACATTTTTTTTTTTTTTTTTTTTGCCGAATCCATAATGGCTCTACAAGTTTAAGTTTAAGCAGAAAATAGTCCTAAATGATAAAATGACAAGGAAAGAGCAGGAATGCCTGTTAGCAGATGCAAGCAACATCCAACAGCTGATACTGGAATGCAGAGCCATCAAAACATAATCAGCGCCTTCAGAAAACAGAGGTGCGCCAACACCGTAAATTTGAAAATGCGCTCAGAAATCCATGTCGGAAATCTGAAGAAACCGAATTTGCCATGGCCGGATTTTTCAGTATGAACTTGTAATACAAGCAGAATTGTTGCCTTGATGTGAAGGCCTACAATGAAAAGAAATACAAGTGTGTTTGGTGACAGTGACGAAGAATATGTTGTGATTAATGGTAGTTAAATCCGAGTTGGGGGCGCACTCTTGAAGTTTACTTTCATGTGTGATTACTGTATTTACTTGATCTGAAGAGGGAGTGAACTGCGTCAATAGCTCCCCTTGACGGTAGGTTTCAGGATCGTGTTGTAGGACACCTTCTTGAGATCATCACCTAAGATTCTATATGTGAAATGTAGTGAGTAATATTCGATACAACATGCGACCAGACAACATAGATCTACATTGACGTGGCTAGCTGGCGCAGGGGCTAATATTGCATAGTTGTGGATTGAAGCAGCGGCGTGATGCTAGAATATAGGATATTGCTTGAAAGTGGTAAATGTCTTGTAAATTTAAATAATAAATTTCGCCTTTTGATCATAAACTGTAGTGTAGTTTTTACACATTTACAGAACCGGAACAGAATTTTATAGAATTTAAGCATTTAAGTTGAATTTGTACTTAATGCAGATAATGATTATCAGGTTATAAGAGTGTGTAGTTTAAAAATTGTGTAGGCCAGTATGTCAGTAGACATCATCATCATCAACAACATCATAAAAATCTTTCATATTTAATTTAATTTTCTCTGGAAAATCCGTAGGAGTGCAAAGAAAATGATACTTTCTTTTAGACTAAGTTACAGTGTTTGAGAAATAAAAAATAAGTAATTACATTTTAAATTTGGTTTTTGAAACTTCATCAAGCATGATTTTAAACTTTTTAACTAATAATATAAAAAATCAGTTTACAATATTAAAAGGAACACTTGTTTAAATATTTCACTAAGGTTAGTTGGAATTCGTAATATTTAGAATTTTCAGTTATAGGTTTTCTTTAAGTAGGCTATATAGGCTGGATTCAAATAACACAACATTTTAAAAACAAGAACACGTGGGTCTGGTACTTACGAATGCGGCACCATAGATCAACAAGATGGATGTGATTATATTGACCAATGCACTCAAATTTCCAATTCCCGTCGTCATGGTGAATACTGGAAGAAACAGAATTACAATAGACTTTTAGTTCAAAGAAACAATACTAACTGTTAAGTGCTGTTAGGGTAAAGCGGGGCTGCCTGATTAGGCTCTATTTGAAACACTAAGCTGTCGTCCTTGTGACCGTTGTAGTTAAGGGTTTGACAAAAAATTTGTTCAGTCTGTGCAATAAGTGAATGACAACACGTCTACTGAATAAGATTATTTGGTTTCGAGAAATCACATAATTCATCAAAAGCTGGAAAACTAGTACTTTCTAGGAATAGTACGTTCTGTAAAATTTATTCGGAATCCGTTAAGAATTGCTTTTAAGTACAAGATGAAATTAAATTGAAAATTTGCTTTTCATATTTTTTTCGACGGTAGCTTAAAGGCTGATATGACAACTAAAATATCAAAAAGTGGTTCACAACGGAAAGCTGCCTGACCTGATGACCATAGAATCAGGCGTGAGGCAAAGGCTACATTCTCTCGTCCAGCATAGCCTATTCCTGGTGATTATAGATTGGATAATGAGAAAGGCAACAGAAAAAATAGTGATACTTATGTGGAACCTTTGGGAACATCTCAAAGATCTTGAGTTTGCTTATCTCTGCTTAATCTCTCAACGGGTAGATCATCTCCAACAAAAGGCAAATACCATAGTGATGGATGCACGGAAGATTAGGCCGAAAGTGAACATGAAAAGGAATAAGGTCATGACTGTAAAAACGGCAGGCTCCAAACATTGCAATCAACGAAGAGCCGTTGAAGTACTCAACCGGTAGTGTCAATGGATGGTGGGACTTTCAGACATTAAAATAGTTTCGTTCTTACACTGGTGAAATGTGAGTGAGAAGAAGGCCATTCAGAGATGGGAGGTGAATTCAGAGATACAAGCTATCATTCCCCTCCCGCAAGTCACTCTGGAAAAGCACCACACAGAGATGTAACTCCCTTGAGGACTCCCTTGTTCGACTAATCCATCACCCCTTCAAATGACAATATTTTGATAATAGACTCACCAATACTACTGAATATCTATCTTCGCAGTGTCAAATTGAACAAAAATTACTGTATGTCGAATCTGGATCAACAAAAACATACAAACGTTTCAGACTCTCTGGAGGTCTAGCAACTTCTCCGCCAGGTCACAATTGAAAGTTTTAAACTCAAATGTTAAATCATTCCTGCTGAATCGAGCTGAGTCGTGGATGATGAACAAAAAGACCGCCAGAAAGCTGCAGATGTTCATAAAAGATGCAAGAGGAGAATCCTTAATAACGTATAGCCGCCTCAGAAAACCTCCAAACAAGAGCCCGTCAAGATAACCATCGCTCGGAGAGCATGGAGATGGATCGGGTACACACTGAGGAAGCATGATTTAGACATGACGAAGTAGACATTAATCTGGAACCCTTTTGAAGCGAGGAAGAGGGGACGGCCAAGATCTGGCGAAAATCTGTCGACCAAGACCTAAACATGATGGGGAGAATATGGTTGGAGTTTTAAGAAATCCAAGAACCGGAGAAGATGGCGGAGGATTGTGATGCCCTTTATTATTAATCATAGGACTTGAATAGATGAAATGAATGTTTCGTGAACCTTTCTACGTTATACTTTTGACTTTTGCAGCAGTTTGTCTTTCAAATAACTATGTGGAGATAAATTACTACTTTAACCCTGCTGTTCTGTTCTGGTCTATATGACCCGAAATGGATATACATTTCGTTTTTAATTTTTTAAATACCAATATATGTTTATGGAACTTGGTGACTTTGTCTGAAAATGCAAGAGTAGCATGTGTTTAAAAAAGATTTAAAATATTTTAGGTCTTTGGTCATTAACTGCAATTGTTACTCGTGTAACATTCGGGTCATTATGACACAGCTCAAGTTTGTTTATTGTAATGTAGGATTTTTTTACCTTTCATGGAAATATTTAACTTTTTTATATTTTATACGAGTAGCTATGTTTATCATTCCAGTTTACAACAATCAAATAAGCCGATGGGTGTTTACAACAATGGAATATTTTCTAGCTTTTTCCAGGAAAATGTAATTAGCAGTTCTTTGCTATTTGAATGCTTTACCGTTTCTGCTCAGTTGGAATTGTGACTCCATGGCATTTAGACCATTGACTGATGCTGAATTGGATGAATTGGTAAATGCCTCAACAGATGAATCACTTTCTGAGTTCGAGGACCATGTCAGTATTGCATCTGAAAGTGAGTATTCTGATGACAGTAATAACAATTTACAGCCTGCACAAAATAGTGTGCAGAGTGTTCATTCTAAAAATTGGAATATAGAATGGCAGTTACATCCACCAGCACAACATGGCCGCCTATCATATTCGAATGTCATCAAGAATACCCCAGGAGTTACCAGGTATGCAATCATCAGAATAACGGATGTAAAAACTTCATTTGAAGCAATATTTTTTGCAGCCCTTCAAAATGAAATAATAGAGATGACAAATATTGAGGGGCAGAGAGTTTATGGCCAAGAATGGACAAATATTGGTAAACCGGGTTTTCACGCATACTTAGGACTCTTATTCCTTGCTGGTGTATATCGTTCTCACGGGGAGTCTACAAAAAGTTTATGGGATAAGGATACTGGGCGAAACATATTTCGAGCATCCATGTCCCTTGAAATATTCTGTAAGATATCACGTGTCTTGAGATTTGACAAGAAATCTACAAGAGAGGAAAGACGACGTACTGATAAACTTGCCGCAATTCGTAATATCTGGGAGAAGTGGGTAGAAGTCCTTCCTAAACTGTATAATCCAGGACAAAATGTGACTGTCGACAAGCAGCTAGTAGCATTTAGAGGCCGCTGTCCACTCAAGCAATATATCCCAAGTAAACCAGCAAAATACGGGATCAAAATATGGACCCTGTGTGAAAGAAAACTTCATATGTATTGAAAGCCCAAATTTATACAGGAAAGGAGAGCGGAGCAGCACCAGAGAAAAATCAGGGAATGAGAGTAGTAGCTGATTTCACTTATGAGTTACGAGGTCAGAATGTTACATGCGATAACTTTTTTACATCTTACAATTTGGGACAGCTGCTTCTGAAAAGGAAATTGGCAATGTTGGGAACTATTCGGAAGAATAAGCCGGAGCTTCCACAAAATATGGGAAATAAGGAGGTACACAGCTCTACATTTTTCTTCACAAATGACACTACTGTAGTCAATTATATTCCTAAGAGAAATAAAAATGTTGACCTTACGAGCATTCTACACCACGAGGAAGAAATCAGTGACAGGGTTGATAAGAAGCCAAAAATGATTCTGGACTATACTGTAGGCTGTAGACACGCAAACGAAAAACCAATAGGTGGTCAGTGGTAGTTTTCTGCAATATTCTTGATGTTTCTGCTTATAATGCATATGTCTTGTGGACTTCGATTGATCCTAACTGGAATGGAAACAAATTGACAAGAAGAAGAATATTCTTGGAGGAACTTGGAAAGTCACTTGTAAGAGAACACATTGCATCAAGAAAGCATTTCCCAAGAACAGAGGATTCTGTGAGAATGGTCAGGAGCATCCAAATCCCTAAAAACGTGGATAGCGTGTCAGAATCACCACCAGCAAGAGAACCTTTGAAACGTGCGCGCTGCAAGTTCTGCCCATCAAGCAATGACAACAAAACGAGCATGTCATGTGTAAAATGTAATAAACATATCTTCAAAACACATGCCACCTATTTGTGTCCAAACTGCAACCAATAAGAAGAACAGAAAAAATGACTATAATGCTTTCAAAAATAAATGCCTGCTTAATTTTTTTAATTTCAAATTTATGTGAATATTTCATGTCCAACCATTCATTATTTATAACAAAAGTAAGACAAGAACCGTAGAGCTTTCGAAGACTATATCTGTATGAAAAAACTATTTGTTGTTTCTAATTTATGTGAATTTAAGTAAGATATGTCATTTAATAAAATTTTGTTTATGATTATTATGATTATTATTACTATCATCATCATCATTATTCTTACCTAAAAAGTACTGGAATGAAATAACGATGTCAATAGCTAACAACTGTACAAAAGTTGCATGTGCGTAGAAGTTTTCTACAGCATTTTTGTATGTCGGGTCATATTGACCCGAACAGTACATTCGTAAAGTGCAAGTGAACAGAGCAGCAGGGTTAAAGATTGTTTGGGCTAAGTACGCGTAGACAGGGCAGTATGAATAATTAAGTAACATTATTGACATACCTGCCGCTTTTTACTGAGGGTAGAATAAAAATATGGATTTCTATCATATAAAATGATCCTCCAATGTTTTAACCGAGCAGGAAAAGAAAAAGAGAATGAATGCTTGGTGCAACACCACAAAAAGTTTGATTTAGTACAAGAGTTCAATTCAGTAGGAATGTACTACTCAGTACAAAAATTCGCATGTATTTTCTCAGTACAATGTTTCCAAAACTTTTTTTTGGCCAAGGAAACTTTTTCGTTTAAGGGAATAAATATGGAACTTTCATACTCACAATAAAATAATTAGGCTATAACTTTCTCTGCGATAGCTTAAAAATAAATGATAACATTTTAAAAACACACTCAAGTTGTTTACTTAATGATTCAACTTATTTTTCAAAAACAATTACCAAACAAATTTCAAATTCATCCTAAAGGTACAATAATAACATTGAAATCTGGGCATTCTGGTATAATGTTTTGTTGTTTACTATAGCAGTTCTTCTTGAAGTTGGGAGTAATTGGTAACAACTGGAACTTCATGTTAGATGTGACATTAAGTCTATTACTGTGGCTTGTTTTCGTTGAAGCGTAATACGAAAAATCCCTATTCACACAGAAATGATGTCACAAATCACAGAAAAAGCACAGCATTATTTTATCGTTGTTTAAAGTAGTAGAAGGTGATCAGCAAGTCTTCGATACTAGCTGTATCAATACACTAGCTGTACCGGATTTTATAAGAAACAGGTGTGACAAAGCCTATAAGCTAGCTGTTAGGCAATATTATATCACATCCGGCGGAATAAAACAGATAGTTCCCGACATAGGCGTACCGAGGGGGGGTTTTGGGGGTTTGAAACCCCCCCCCCATTGATTAAAAAAAGGAAAATTGTATAATTTTTTTAAGTCTGCCCATAAATTAGGCCTACTTAATACAAGTATAAAGCGTGGGAAGCTTAAAACTCTTTATTTTGCGTCTTAATTTTTAAAATTTTCCGGGGGAGGACCCCCGGAAGCTTAAAACTCGTTATTTTGCATCTTAATTTTTAAAATTTTTCGGGGGAGGACCCCCGGACCCCGCGATGTTATAACCCCCCCCCCCATAAGGTCGGCCTGGTTACGCCTATGGTTCCCGATAAAAAAATTAGACATAAGCTATATGAAGGAATTTCAATTGTAATGCCGCCAAGATCACTGAAATCATCGTGGAACACTTACTCACGCCTCATGGAACATTAATGTTCCGCGGAAAGGACTTTGGGAAACATTGTCTTAGTAGATAATTCAGAAAGTCAATGAACACAAGCTGAACACAAGCTTGTTTCAGAGTTATTTCAACTTATGATAAAGTGTGTCGTACCTTATGCTCAATAACACAGGAATAGATGACATCATGGAATCAACATTTAGAAATATCCATAGGGTCCAATGCTGTATCCGAGCAGTCCCTTCTTTCATAGATAGTCTCGTAAATTGAACTTCATAACACAATTAGGGCTGGAATGATAATTTTTTCACACTGGCCACCATTTCATGGTGGTTTACTATGAAGTACTTCCAGTAATTACGGGTTGTAAGTCGCCACTGGGTAGGTTTCTATATTGAGAACGCCTGGTGGTATACCGGGGGCCATAGTAATAGTCCTGTTTCACCTGAGAAACTCACGTAAAATCAGACTTGAGACGCTGTGCAGAGAAATAAACGCATCTTGAGTACTGCCGGAAGCCTCTCGCTTGAGAAGATATCACGTGAGAGCTGATCCGATGAAACTAGTATCACGCTAGGTAATAGTCGAGTCTCAAGTCGAGATTTTCAGCGTGCAGAGTAATAGTCATTGAAACTGCACTTGAGAGCCGTTTCAAGTAGGGAAAAATCTCGTTTCACGCAAGTGCAGTCCGATGACGACTCAAGACCAACTCAAGATGGCGTTCTATTGACAGCATATTTAGCTTAACACCCTTATTGTACACAATATACAATCCTAATCTACAGTGGGGAGCCGTCATTAGATGCATTGGTCGATAAGGTTTCAGAAACTAATAAACACCAGAAACATACAATAAAGAAATCATCTTAATTAAGGCAAATTCCGCAATTCAGCCGTAAGCAGCGTCCTAACAGTAACCTTTGTGTCGGGGTAATACGTTCAAGCGCAGCAATTTGTTATGTAGATAGTTTAGCTTTGTGGTAGCTTGCCGGCTTCATGTTCCACGGGAGTTCGGTTCAAATCCACATCTGTAAGATTTTTTTTTCTTGGTTATCACTTTCGTAATTTGCATCGCTTTACAGATTTAAAAAATTAAGCAAAACAGATGTATATTATTTAAGTTATGTGTGGGCTTACTCCTGTTTTAGCTAAAAACTTGAGTAAGATTACTTGGAATTATAGCTTCCTTCCGACCTCCTTTACCCAGAGCTTTAACAAAGTTCTTCAGTTCTTCATAAGGCCCAGCTTGAGATGAAGAGGAGGCAAAATGATTTTATCGGACTTAACCAATGGAGTATTTTTCACATTTTCCTTTCCAGTAACATATAATTTCCTTATAGGCCATTGTTTGACTGTATAGTGGTTCTTGGTGTCACAGCTATCCCATAGGCACAAAAAAGCAGTATTCGTGTCTACTGCCAAAAGAACAGTAAACAGCGAAATACAGAAATTAAACTATAAACAATACAAAAAGAAACTTAAAAACTCAAATACCTTTCATGCTAGAACATTCTGAAAGGTAGATTCGGATTATACACACAAAAATAAATATTAATTGATATATCACATCCCAGATGCAAAATGGCTGTTGATTAGTGTAATCATTACCACACCTGTGTTATCTGGTCTGGTCTGGTTTTCCTATATCCCCTATGTTGGGGCGAAGGGAGGTTTCTGTTACCTATGTGAATTTTGTTACGCTTATTTTCGAGAGAGGGCAGAGGGACAGGTCTGAAAATGTGTGCCTTATCCTTTTATGACTATTCAGTGGCACTCTGTAACCGTCATCGCTGTGACTGAATACTGTACTACAGGAGTTTCTTTATATGGGACTGTTGAATTTTATAAATTTAGAATAAAATTCCTGAGAGCTGGAAATAAATTCAATTGGGAAAAGTTTTAAATAACTGCCATGTCTTAAAAAAAAAGCTAAACGGCCCTCAAAAGTTTACAGTTGGTATAGGAGAGGAAATAGGATTGTTGAAGGCGGTTAAAAAACTGTATTCATTTGAGATAACTTGCTATCTCCTCGTACTAATTGGTCCGTTTTTGGTATATTGCTTGAAGTTAGATTACTAAATTTTCTTTGCAATTCCTGCATTTTTTTTATGAACTGGAAAATATTTTAACCCAAATGTTAATATGACAATTCAAAATATGCTGTTTCACCTACAGTATGATTATTAAATTTTATTGCATTAACTTACAGTTAAACTAATTTGACACTTTTCTTCAAGATTTATATTTTAAACATAGGCTAGACTATATGCCATTGTAATATCTGGATCAAAGGTCAGTCTCATTTGAGACCACACGTTTTATTTTTCAATAAATCCATTCCCATCTCTTCTACCGAATGTTATGTTTTATTGAAAGCATTACATTATACTATTCTGTGGGATAAAGAAGCTTTTCCTGCAAATATTTTCCATTTGCATACAAAAAAAAAGTCGGAGGGCAAGAAAGTAGCCTAATTTTCTTGTTGAAATGTACAGCGTAAAACTGGACTTAATTCGCGTACGCATACGTACACGCTCTCCCTTCCACCCTCTGTCTTTCACTCTCTCATACATACACATTATAATGAATTCACAAAATATGTGAGTCACACTGAAATGTATAGGTGAAGAACGAACTCCTTTAAAAATGGAAGTAGGCCTAGTCTAGCCTAGGTCTAGGCCTATACTGTTTTACTACATTCATACTATATTCAATTTTAACTTAATTAATTAATTCCTTAACCTTTCAAATCTGAGTGTTTATATATTAATATAAGTAGTCAACTGAAAGTTTCAGTGAGCTCTAAGTTTGAAATCAGTTAGGGAAAAATCATATGTGGATAAAAATCCTCACATTTTACGCAAAGCAATAAGCTTAGATCTCTGCTATCATAGGCTAAAAATTTTGTAGGCGATTTAGTCATGTATCCTTCAGACTTAAATTGGATTACACAATGATTTTATAGAAGTGACTGGTAATTCATACAAATCATATACCGGTATTGTAGGTATTTTTATTTTATTTTGCACAACATTTTTAATCTATTTTCTCAGATATTGTTATCTTTAAGTTAGTCACCTTAAAACTAAACTCCATGGCACTACTTCCCTTTGAGGCTGTTGACAGCCAGCCGCCGACCAGAACGCTTCGCCCGAGACTCCACCGCCACTGAGGATGTCCGCCGCAGGTGCGGACGAAACGTTTGGCACACAAATGTCAACTGGGCCACAGCCTACAAGCCCGGGCAATATTCTTAATATTCATGTGAAATCCCAGCTTTTTAAACTAAACGACGACTGGACATTTAGGTCGCACTAAAATTCTCGCACGAATACCTTTCTTGGTTCAGAGCCTTGTTAGGACACGATTTCATCTTACTTAAAACGTCGAATTTGTCGTCACTTATTAAACTGTCTTATAAGCCGCGGTGGCTCATGCTGTAGCGCGTGAGCCTGGCATGCTAGCGGTCCTGAGTTCAAATCTCGGGGCCGGCGGGTGTGTCATTCGTGGTGGACGAAGCCGTGCCTTAGGGTTTTTTCTCGGGGTTCTCCCGTTTCCCCCTTTCATTCCACCAACACTCTCCACTTCATCTCACCTTTCCCCCTTTTCATCATCATCCCGTTTCCACTTCTGGTATCGGGTCTGCTTCGGTAGTCAGTCCCCTTTGGGGGCCTCTCCCGTTCTCCCCGCTGCTTGTGGTCAAGAGGTTGTTGGTGGTGTGTGTCGCGAACCTGTCGGGGCTCCCGGTTGGAGGTACCGCAGGGCGTGGCGCACACGTGGCATGGTACTAGGCTTGTTGGATGTAGGGGAGTTCCGTGGGGGCTCACGGGGGGATCTGCGGATCCGGGGCGGCCTGTGGGCGCGCAACTCATCCCATCCCGGAGGTAGGCACAATAAGTTGGTAGCGGCTGCGGTGCTTAGGGGCGTTCCCACCCCGTCTCCCTGCCTTAAAGGGCACAAAATAGAAATAGAATAGAAACTGTCTTATAAAATACGATTTTGAAGACACATTACTTCTGGGATAACGCCTTCTGGGATAATTCTGGGATAATTTGTGAATGCATTTATCATACAACTTAAACTTTCGCCGCTGATCACTCCTAGCTAATTTCGGGCGAACTGCGATGGAGCTACGTTTGATTCGCACCGAACGAACTAAGGCTGCTCTCATTCAGAATGACGGTAGGCCTACAAAATTGTATTTACATCTATTCAGTCACTGTCAAATAATTATTCTGGATTTTTAAAAATTGTCGTATAGTGTTGTACAGTGGTCTGAGGCTCCTGTAGAGAGAAATAATTCATTTGTTAGACTGTAGTATTACACGCTTATTATATGTGACGTAACGGTATCATAATATCCATTTCGAAACAGATTTTCATTATAACACTGGTGTGGTATCGATTACACAAGTCAACAAAATTTAAAAAGTTTTTTGTATCCGAAATAAAATGTATCAAATCTTATGTAATTTGGCCTCCTAAATTCGAAAATGGCAGTAAAAATTTTTTATTAGTTCTCGTTTAGAAGATATCGGCTATATAGCCTTCATTGTTGTTCGTGCAAGAAAATATACGTAATGTTTAATCACATATCTCGTAAACGTGGTCTTTTGCCTTCTCTAGTGTACTTTATCTTAAGAGTATCTCTTACTACAGACCAGCAGCAGTCAGCAATCATAGACGTGTTCCATTTCCCCTGATAGAGTAGCGATGTCTTGGTGGAAATGTTCACCATGCTTGTCGCTTATTGCTCCAAGATTGTCAGAGAAGAAGTCCAGGTGAGAGTGAAGGAAATGCATCTTGAGAGACATGTTGTACCCCATTCTATTATAAGCCATCAACATATTGTCCACTAATGTTCTGTAATTAGATGCCCTTTTGTAGCCAAGGAAATTAAGCACAACTCTAGTGAACGCTACCCATGCAGTTTTCTCCTTGCCTGTTAGAAGTCCATGAAAATGTTCCTCAGCCATTAGTTTTCTTATTTGGCGACCTATGAATATTCCCTCTCCAATTTTAGATTCACTTAATCGTGGAAATTTATGAAAGAGATACTGAAATGCTTCTCCATTTTGATTCATACCATTTACAAAGTTTTTCATTAGTTCCAACTTAATGTGCAACGCAGGTAATATTATTTCAATCTTGTCAACCAGTGGTCTGTAAACAATGTTTTTAATACCTGGTTCTTGCTTTGTTGCATAGTGTTTGTCCTTCGCACGACTATCCCATTCACATAAAAAGCAACAATATTTCGTATAACCCTGTTTCCATTGGTATAGCAAAATTCATATATCGCCCGTTTCCATTTAGCCACTCGCGTAGGTTTGTGGAACAAGTACGACAAGAAATATAGGGTGCAAGTGATTTGTCCTGATCACCAACCTTGCAACCAAAATAGAGATGATAGGCCTTTTTAACAATAGGAGTTAACCGTACCTTTTGCGATTTAAAAGTCACTTCTCCACAGATAAAACAAAAGTTATTTGGATTGATAACACACTTACGCGGCATTCTGTGCCTTTCATGCCAATTCTATTACAGAAAGGATAATATATACGCAAATATGTTATTTTATAATTATAATTATAATCACTCACAATAACAATTAAATCACTCCCTATTTTAACTATTTCAAAGTACACTGATAGACAGTTTTCTCACTCATAAAGCAAGAACTGAACTGAATTTATAAAGGAAAATCAGTTTGAGGGTTTGACTTATATGCTAGAGCCATAAATTCACCCTTAAATTTCCGGTACAGTCTGTTTCAAACAAAGTTACTTGGCTAAAATCCTGTTTTTAGTAAAACAACCTGACCTGTGTATTGTAGAAATGAGAACTAACAGACAAAAATGGATGTCGTTTTCGTGTTTAGCGACCCCAAATTAGTAATGTATGGTTAATTTTATCTCGAATACATTTTGGCTGTTGACTTGTGTTATTAACGAATACGGAAGGATCTTGAAACCTCGAGAGCAGCAAATCAAACTGCATAATTAACAGCCTGTATCTAAAATAAAAGTAATTCTGTTAATTTTTAATGTTTTTCTAAATTGAGTTCATCTTTTCTTGTAAAAGATCCGTTGGTTTCAAGAAAAAGGCCAAGAACAAGCTTCGACTCCATCTACGCCATTAGCAGAAGACAATAACAAGTTAACTTGCTAACAGCTGTTTGTGGCGGTCAGCCGATTTCGTTTTTAAATGAATCTAAAATATCAAAACTTAAATATTTAATTATGGTGGAACAAAAACAGTCGTATTCCACTGGTAGTCCAGTCACCAGGTACTTTTGCCTGGAAAAAGGTCCGAAGTTAATGAGTTTTTAGTATGTTGTATATGGGTATTCTGAGGTGTAGAATCCAAGTTTTCCAATTCGAGAACCTTGTGCTAACTTCAGGGCAGCCGAAAAACCCCGAAAGTTTTGGGCTTTTTTCAATGTTTTCCTTATAAGTCCTAAACAACGCGTTTTATCTGAAAATACTCTATTATAAAAATTAAAGGGCAATAAATTTGCTACAATTTGCACTGTTTAAACGTTTTTTAAGTCCAATACGTACCGAGATATGGAGCTTCGAAGTTTCGAGTTATTTTTAAAAATATTGAAAAACTGCAAAAAATGCAGGATTTTCCCTAGTAACTTTCATCTTTCAATATTGCTATATGAATAACGTTCAATAACCTACACAATAGAAACCCTACCCTTAATGAGATGTTCTTTTCAGAATAAAGAACACAATTCTCGATGTAAAAAAATGAATTTTATAAGAAATGTATAATACATGTAATGACATGTGGATATATTAAGTACAAAATATGTAAATTATTACAAATTAGTCATTCATATTAATTCATAAAAGCCTTGATCTCTTTGGTCCCAATGGCAAGTCGGCATCATCTCTCAGTGTTTCCTCTTCCTCCTGAGCAATGATCTCATCGATGACGTCATCCTCCTCGTCGCACTCAATCTGTGTCTTCCTCGTCGATGTCAGTTTCAGGCGAATTCTCACAAGCATTTAATGCACAATTCTTGCAGATGGTTGAGCATCGGAGTCCTCCTTTTTTGCAGCTCCAAGCCCCGGTGCTACACCCTGTCATGCACTCGCAATGTATCATGTGCAGCAACTTTCCTGGAGCTGCATCCATGGTCGTTGTTATAGGGATCAGCACTCGTTTCGTTAAAGTCCAGCCCCAAACTGACGGTAACGTTTTGTAGCCCAGCCACGTCTGCACTTGCAGATAGGTACGAAATGAATGGTACCGGGCAGCGTCTCGTGTAGGGGGCAATCTGGCATGGTTGAATTTGGATTTTGACACGGAGTTGGAAAATATTCGGTACCGAAGATCATCCAGAGTATCTGTGTCCATGTTACTACCGTACAGTATCACAAGAAACTTTTCCCCTGCTTCCGAAATTTGGCATGGTGTTGCTTCGTTATCTTTGAAAATACTAACGATGTCAGACAGAGAACGGTTTTTTTCATACATAGTGAAAACTTTCTTCTTTCCTTGTCCAAATGGGTTTGATGTAGTGTCACACCCGCTTGCTGCATGAAGGAAAAGAATATCCTGAGTATTGTATTTGCACGAAGCTGGCGAATACAAAACACTGGGGTATTACCTCCCCCACTCTTTTGGAAATAAACGTTCTTTTGAGAAGAGCCTAATGCAGTCAGCAATACTAAGAGATCGATGTCTTCACCTGTGATAGTAACACTATCGAAGTCAGAAGCCTTAGATATTGCAGTTTTCACTATCATGAAATCAGCATCTTCTATTGCCTGCTTAACTTCGATGCCCTTTGCTGCCATTTCAGTCATCAGCATTGAAATAAAGTTTCTCTTGTTCGTGTCATTGGACAAAAATTTTTCTTGCGACAATGTAACGGCCGTTGTTAACGAAAATAGAAATTTTCTGGACGATTGCAGCAAAGCCCGGCGATATCGTTCAGCTGCTTTAGTGCTCTGATAAGCGACGTCACTAAGATATCCATCGAATACTACTATGGCATTATACCCAAAGTGTTTCTGTACCTAGTCCACATAGGTCTTGCCCACTGACTCGAACGTGCGTGATGTAGTCTTACCCCATACAACCTTATGCAGTCACTTACTACACATTTTCTGCTGCCAAGGTCTTCATCCTGTAAGGAGTGAATGCTGAAATGGCAGCAAAGGAGGACATCATCGATAAGATCATTGCTCAGGAGGAATTATTGAGAGATGATGCCGATTTGCCAATCGGGAGGAAAGATACCAATGCTTTTATCAATCAATATTAATGGAAATTTGTAATAATTTACATATTTTCTACTTAGTTAATATATCCACATATCATATGTAGTATAAATTTTTATAAAATACATATTTATGTATCGATTATTGTGTACTTTATTCTTGAATGAACATCTCATTAAGAATGGGGTTCCTATTGTGTAGGTTATTGAACGTTATTCATACAGAAATGTTTAAAGATGAATGTTACTAGGAAAAATGCTCCATTTTCGCAGTTTTCGATATTTTGAGAGTTTTTCAAAACTTTGAAGCGCCATATATCGGTACATATTTGGTTTTAGAAAACATGTAAATAGTTCAAATAATAGGAAATTTTATGCCCTTTAACTTTTGTAATGGAGTGATTTAGACTAATATGCATTGTTTAGGAGTTATAAGGAAAACACTGAAAAAAGCCCCAACATTTCGGTGTTTTTCGGCTGCTCTGAAGTTCGCAGAGGGTTCTCGAATTGGAAAACTTGGATTCTACACCACAGAATATCCACATACAACATATTAAAAATCATTAATTTCGGACCTTTTTCAAGGCAAAATTACCTGGTGACTGGACTATAAACCGTTCCACGGCCTTCAAGGAAATCGCTCAAGAGAACGTCCTGACGGGGGTGGGAGGAGGATGATGATGTTAAATTTATTAATTTAGATACACCTACCATTACTACTATAGAAATGTTGGAAGATGAAATTTAGTAGGGAAAATCCTGCATTTTTTGCAGTTTTTCAATATTTTAAAAAATATCTCGAAACTTCGAAGCTCCATATCTCGGTACGTATTCGATTTAAAAAACGTTTAAACAGTGCAAATTATAGAAAATTTATTGCCCTTTAATTTTTATAATAGAGTATTTTCAGATGAAACGCGTTGTTTAGGAGTTATAAGGAAAATTTTGAAAAAAGCCCAAAAATTTCGGGGTTTTTCGGCTGCCCTGAAGTTAGCACAAGGTTCTCGAATTTGAAAACTTGGATTCTACACCTCAGAATACCCATATACAACATACTAAAAAATCATTAACTTCGGACCTTTTTCCAGGCAAACCCAATTTTCAGTACCTGGTGACTGGACTATGGCCTGTAATGGTAACTAAGATAATCATATGAAATTATGATACGAGCGAAACGCTTTGCTCGTTTCATAAACATACTAGTACCTTAATAAACACCATTGTAAGCTGAAGCTCATTGTACTAATTTCATAATTTGTAACTTGTATTGAATGTAGAGAAATAAATACTGGGTAGATATTCTGAAACTTTATATTTATCGATTATTTTAAATAGAGATATTACATCCTCGCACTTGCAATTGTCAAGTTAGGCAACTTTAAAGTTAAACTGACTCATGTAGGTGTGTGAATGATACGACTGAAAGAAAAGGACAATCATCTAAAAAAGAATGAGAATGAAAATATCCTACTTATTTTATTTCGTTTTCTGTTTTCAAAATAGTCATTTATTGATGCATGAAGAAAATTACATTAGAAACTTTATGTCCCCTGTATATCGCAAAGAACTACGCTTTAAATTATGTCATCATTTCACCCGCCTTGTACAGTATTTGCATAGGCCTACATCGTATACTGTGTGAATATAAATATGCTCCTGATATTATTGTTTTTATAAACTCAGCCAAAGTAACAATTAATATTAGCAGCCTCAGTAAATAGTGAAAAGAAATTTTTTAAAAATAAAATTACAAATAAAGACATACCTGCTTTAGGTTCACTCTTAAAGAGGTGAGTGTATTTAAACGAACTTGTAATTGAAGAGACATAGGTCCCATCAGATCTTAGTGTCCATTGCTTTTGTCCAGAATTCAGTCCATTCACGTTTAACATCTGAAATACTCAAAATAATAAAAAACACAATTCAGAAACATAAAATTATATATAAATTAATAATGGTTAAAAATTTGGAGACAAAATAATAGATTGCCAAAATGTTTCTCTGGTTATAATGATACTGTTCTTTATTAACTATAGGAATATAGAATATGCAAGTGTGTTATTAATTCGAATTCTATTACTTTTGTTCTGTGACCACATTTTTAAAAAATTCGTTTTTTTACTCATTTGAACATCAAGGTTATGTCACGAGTTAGATTCTGTATGTGTACCAGTAGGTCATGTAAGTACTGGTGTGCATCTGTTTCATATTTTGGATTATGACTTTCTGTAAATTTCAGTTTATATTCAATTTTTATGTTTTGTTACAGAATGAAATGGTGGCGATAAATCATGGTAAGTAAATAGCCAATTCCGCATTTGCTTTACGACTGGGGAAACCATGAAAAATCCCAAGACAAATTGGTTGGTCTTAAGATTTGAACACGGGACCTTCCGAATGCGAGTGTAAGATGCTATCTTCTCAGTCACCTCGTTTGGTAGTACAAAATTACTTGGAAATATCTGCGGGTTTATTATACATTGCTATAATAAGTACCATCTTAGACAACAATAGCGCAAGGATGGTAGCTTCTTGTCCCGGAAAGGAGGCACTGCGCATGATCAGACAGATTTACACGCTTGTGAGAAGGCACTGTGCATAATCAAACAGGCCTACACACTTGTGAGCAGGCACTGCGCATGATCATACAGGTTTACGCGCTTGTAATGAGACACTGCGCATGTTCACACAGGTTTACACGCTTCTATGAAGGCATTGTGCATAATCAAACAGGTTTACACGCTTGTGAGGAGGCATTGCGCATAACCAGATAAATTTACACGCTTTCGAGGAGGCACTGCGCATGATTAGACAGATTTACGCGCTTGTGAGAAGGCATTGCGCATAATAAACAGGTTTACACAACTTGTAAAGAAACAACTGCGCATGTTCAAACAGGTTTACATGCTTGTGTGGACTGAGTATGATCAGGCAGGTTTACACGCTTGTGAGAAGGCACTGCGCATGTTCAGACATATTCACACGTTTAATGTTCACAAGCCTACAAACCTGTCTGATCATGCGCAATGGCTCCTTTCTAAGACTTTAAACACAATGATGATCGATCATTTGACATTTTATACAAGTTAATAAACATGATTTACAATATAAATAATTTTTATGAACCATACTAATAAACTGTGTCAAATTGATTAGGCTTAACATTTTCCACTTGGGCAGACTTTACATTGACCAATAATTTTATCTGTCAAATTATACTGAGGAAATGACATAAAAATTGTCAGCCTGTTTCTATATTTACTTTTTATATATTTCAAGCTTGAAAATGTTGATCTACAGAGATAAGTAAAACATTGTAATACCTTAATTTTCAGAACTACATTATTCAATCGTCTACTGGATATTTGTCACTGGACACACAATACCGAAACCTGACTTTATTTTCTCGCTCAACGACACTCTCCAAACACAAGTGGGCTTTGTGTAGTGATGATTTTAAATTGAGCTACAGCTCTATGTCCATTGAACAATTTTTCAATGGGAAGGCATAATTCTTCAGGTTTAAGGAACATGTACATAATATTGTGGATTTGAGACAAACGGAGCCAGTGACTCGATCTCTTTAAGGTCTGAGAATCGGATTTCGAACTCATCTCTAAGTTTTGTTAACCTTTCCTTATGTCTGCCATGTCCTGTAAAAGTTTTGAAATTTTCTGATATTTCAACATGTTGTTTAAAACAAATTATATTCCAACAGTTGAAGTTTTGCACTAAAAGTCTTTATCTCTGAAATCGTTGTTCTTGCCCTGGAGTTTCAGATTTAGCTCCTTGAGTTTTTCAGTGAATCAAGAATACCTGGATCAAGAATTCTTTTTAAAAAAAAGAGACCACAGCTGGCAGAAGTTCATAAAAGCGACGCTAAACCAGCGAAACTCTCTAATAAAAAGCCGTTCTCCATACTCCAGGTTCATTTCTTCAAGCAGCTGTTTGAATTGCCTTCTTTGTGACGCATGAGCTCGTATCTGATATACAAGTTAAAGTCAACCTTCATGACATTGTTCACATTTAAAAATTTGCCACATAATTATGCAGAAAACATTTCATCTTTCTGCGCAATTGCAATGAAACGGTTATGTCGCCCTGTGAAAGAATTAGCCCCATCAGTTGTTATACTAACTATTTTTTGTGTTGGGGCTTTGCGAAATTTCTCCGCGAACTACCTGATATGGCATGGCGATCGACCGGTCGACGCGTTGCCGACCTCTGTCATACGTCATTGTTTCATACAAGGTAAGTGTGAAATAGTGTAAGAAATGGATATACAAAAATAGATAGAAAAGACACATGTAATGACCCGTTATTTTTAAACATTACAATTTTCACCCTTTTTTTTCAGGCAGCTGCATGCTTGCTTGTTTTGCTTTCGCTTGTCTTCAAGGACTTTCTGTGCAAAGGTTTTGAATGCCTCATAGTTCTCCCTTGTCCAGAAGGTTAGGTCCGGGGCCAAAGGTTTCGTCTTCGGTCATCACAACTGCTCTGAGCGTTTTCCTGGCCTCTCCGAGTCTGACACACGTGTAGTCTTTATGAGTCAGCTTCGCAATTCTCACAGCAGCATAATAGATCTTCTGCGAAGTTGAATCTGGTTGGATATACTAAGAGAGATCCATGTCCCGTAAGAAAATGCGCTATGGTGAAGTCCGGATTTAGCCATGGTTATTTTACTTGCTTGATGGCGCTCGGGAAGAAGTCGTTAGTGACAAGCTCGGTTTCAGCCTAGTAATACTTCATCTGTCAGTTCCAGACGGTTTGTTTCCGGATTGCATTGGTTTCATACGTCTTGTAGGTGTCCTCAGTCACGAGAGTCCAATAAAAAATCCTCAGATGAGGTTAGAGCTCAGATTGCTTCCTTCACAGGAAACGTCATGAAACTCTTCATACACCTCATAGCCATTTCCAATGCATTAACAATGATGGATCACATTGTATGATGACAAGAAGTGGACATGCGCATGGGTTTCGAACTACCTGTTGCAACGACGACAGAGATTTTGGACTGCTGATACTTTCGCCATCATCCTGGTAGTTTCTCTCTATTCATTAATTGTGAGGCTCTTATTTACAGGAGTGTATTGTCTGTATAATGTGGCACAATTTCCCTTATGCTCTTTCTCACTCCACGGGTGGAATGATTTTGTGTGTTAATTAGATCGTCTTTATCATTCTGGAATATTTAATTCCGCAAGACTAGCGGAGATTTACTGTGAAAGTTGCTGTATAAAATGTGTACCCTAATCGGGTTATTGGTACCTCCTAGGATTTTTCCGAGCAGAGAGGTCTGGAACGGGGTGTAGGCTACTCAGCCTCGTGATACAAACTGAGGAGTTATTTGATCGAAAAGTAATAACTGTGGGGCGGAAACCATCATTAACAACCGTGGGTGTCGGAATGCTGACCACATGCCCATAATCTTGCCATCTACCTGTGGTAGATGACACAACGGTCGAAGGGTATGCCTAGCCCTCCAGAGGTGTAACGCTACGGAGATGTTTAGGAGTTTAATAGGGTCATTGGATTTAATAAGTTATTTTACAAAAACACATATTCAGATATTGTAAATAGCCCAGTCAAATGTTACAAAAAAAAATGCGTGAACTTACATTAAATGGGGTATTAATGATTTTTGGAGGGGAGTTTCAGACCATTACTGGGATCACAAATCCAGATTTGCAACCCTCAGAAACCTGTGCTCGATGAATGGCGGTCGAATTATGCCGGTTTTTTCGGACTTTTTTCGGTTTTTCGACAATATCTCCTAAACTATGTGTTTGTAGAAAATATTATTTCTTAGCGTTTTAAAAGTAAATTAAATTGTCTAAAATATGAGATGAAAATAGTTTTGTTAAGTTATATAGTTACTGAGATACGGCTTTTCAAAGATTAGCCTTTTTTGCCAAAAAATTAAAATTTTAAGTTTTCTTCGTGTTTCGAACTGAATACCGACAAAATGACACGTCCTACAGAAAAGTCAAGAGAACAAAAGTTGTAGGCAATTTAATAAGCTTTAATTTGAGCTATAGCTCGTTCTTGTGGCTCAGATAGTCTCGTCATAAATGACAAAAACCGAAAATATGAAAAAATGCTTTTTTGGGTGAAAGTTGAATAACATCGTTTCCTCCACCAACAACTTAATTCTTTTGTAACATGTTGGCGGATAATGTCTTATAACTGTGTATAGAAACTATTTGTGTGTATATGTGTCTATGGCATATTTAAACCATGTGTGAGGTTCCTGGTATGGGAAGTCGAGGGTGGGATGATGTCTTCATCTTCACTTGAAGAACTGTCATTCTGGGGTGTGGGCACATTGCATTTCAGCTCAGTTTTGCGGCAGCTGCAGCCCCCAGCGCAGCCCATTTTGCACTTGCACGATATCAGTTCCCCGTTACTGACAAAATAGTTTCTATTAGCAGTGGGATTGTTGGAGGCTATGAAGTCAATTGTTAAATTGTCAAGGAACTGGGAACAGAAGGCGTGGTTAACATAGAAAACCAAACATTTGGGAAAGTTGGATTCAAACGTAAAGACAAAGTTGTTACCTTCGTTGCAAGTTGTTACCTTCGTTGCAAGTTGTTACCTTGGCAAGCGTCAATAATTCCATACAAGTCACTAATAAGAAGATTGAAGTTGACCCTCTCACAATATTTCAGCGAGTTAGCATTACCATAAAAATCAGACGAAGAGTTGAAAGCCCGCTGCAAGTATGAATTGCCCCCTTACCCAGTGTCTCTTTTCAACGAAACTGGAGTGAGGAAGGGAACTAAGGCAGCTCTATATTCGTGTTTCACATCCCTCACTACCAACATCTCCCGAGACGCCAATATCCACATCATGCTCGATGGTGGCTACTTGCTCCACAAATGTGTGTGGCATCAAAACGCATCAGTGAAGACCATCATTGACGGCTACATTCATTTTGAGAAAAACCATTTTGGGACAGATGTAATCCACTGTCTTCGATGGATATCCGGAGGACGCCTCTCAAAAAAGTACCAAAAGTGCCGAAGGTCTCAGACGATACCCCGCCCTCAACTGCAGTGACATTGTCCTATCAGCTTCAACTACCTTCAACATAACCCAAGAGAAGTTCTTATCGAACGACACTAATAAGCATAGGCTGATAGAGCTACTGAAAACTGGATTTGAACAGCACGGTGTTGAGGTGACAGAAGATGACACTGACGCTGACGTTGTTAGAGCTGCCATCACCAAAGCTGACTCTTCTGAGAAGGTTGTAATCATCGTGGAAGATGTGGACCTGCTTGTGTTATTAGTTGGTTTGAGTTCCAAAAAATACATCTATTTTCAGAAGAGGTGAGCCAGACGTCCAATATTCATCTACATCGTTCACCACCGGGAATTCTTACTACTCTCCCGGGCCCCTTTCAAGCAGGGGAAAACCAAATTTGTCAAAACTTCCTCAAGACCCCAGCACTATTCAAGCAAGCAGAAGTCTTCCTCCACCCAGATGTGAGTTACGATGAAATAGCTGCAGCTGGGGAGAAGTATCTCGTCGCAGTTTATGAAGGAGCGACTGACACCACCCTCAACGACCTGTCAGCCAAAGTCAACCTCGCCCGTTTGTCACCAACCACAGATGCTGCAAAATATCATGCTTATTGTATGTATCACCAGGTATGTCCATATACATTTCCTATCATTATTTTCTTAAATTTCGTTGTTCACTTATACACTTTTATTGTACACCGTGTGTATGCTTTGAAATATTATAGAATAACTAATTTTCATTCTACTTTTTCGCAGGTACAAAAGTGGTTGGGGTGGAAAAAACTCACGGATTGGGGTGGAAGTTGGACGAGTTGGGCTTACTCCAATTGCAATGGAAGTTAAACGAGCTCCTCAAACCCTTCTGCAACTGATCTCGTGCAAGTGCAAAATGGGCTGCGCTGGGGGCTGCAGCTGCCGCAAAACTGAGCTGAAATGCAATGTGCCCACACCCCAGTTCTTCAAGTGAAGATGAAGACATCATCCCACCCTCGACTTCCCATACCAGGAACCTCACACATGGTTTAAATATGCCGTTGGTTTAAAGTAAATACATTTTTATGAAATATTCTGCTTAAATATTTTTTTCTGGCAAAATCCATTTCCCATAGACACATATACACACAAATAGTTTCCATACACAGTTATAAGACATTATCCGCCAACATGTTACAAAAGAATTAAGTTGTTGGTGGAGGAAACGATGTTATTCAACTTTACCCAAAAAAGCATTTTTTCATATTTTCGGTTTTTGTCATTTATGACGAGACTATCTGAGCCACAATAACGAGCTATAGCTCACATTAAAGCTTATTAAATTGCCTACAACTTTTGTTCTCTTGACTTTTCTGTAGGACGTGTCATTTTGTCGGTATTCAGTTCGAAACACGAAGAAAACTTAAAATTTTAACTTTTTGGAAAAAAAAAGGCTAATCTTTGAAAAGCCGTATCTCGGTAACTATATAACTTAAAAAAACGATTTTGATCTCATATTTTAGAAAATTTAATGTACTTTTAAAAAGCTGGGAAATCTTATTTTCAACAAACGCATAGTTTAGGAGATATTGTTGAAAAACCGAAAAAAAGTCCGAAAAAACCGGTTTATTTCGACCGCCATTCAGCGAGCACAGGTTTCTGAGGGTTACAAATCTGGATTTGTGATCCCAGTAATGATCCGTAACTCCCCTCCAAAAATCATTAATACCCCATTTAATGTAAGTTCCGATGTAACATTTGACTGGGCTAAAATGCATTTTACAAATGCTTAAACTTCTTTCTCTTTTTCTGTAGGACATCAGCCGAATAGGACCATGCCCATGAGGGGTTATTTCTATTTTGATGTAGATAATTTTTTGTGTGACAATTCCTCTTGCAATAATGCCTTATTTGTTTGTATTTTTTGAATTCTGTTAGTAAATTTGTTCATGTAACTATACTTTCCTGTATGTTTTTGTGCTTAAAGCTGTATAATTTTAACTAGGTACAATTTGCAACTTGTCTTGAGTAACCAGAAAAGTGTAATAAAGGCAGAATGAATTAACAAATGAAGGACTAAATAAATAAGTAGGCCTACAATAAGATCTAGATCTTTTAGAATTTATTTTGTTTTATAGTTTACCTGTTACTTGGAATGTTTGATACAATTTTTAAATTGTCTGATATCCAGCCATATACCTTCTTTTTGCTTCTGGCTTCCACTTGGAAACAATTATTATGTACATATATATATATATACATATATGTAATATTTTATAATAAAATATGATATACATATATCATATTTTATAATAAAATATTGTATATAATTTTATAAATAATTGGTCCACTAGACAATTAATATATAAACATTCATTAATATGTCGCTATTAAGTCAATAATTAAGAAGCTCATGTAGATGTTAACTAAAGAAATCCGCCTTATTATTAAATATGTGAGAAAACAGTTACGTACCACACTGAAAATTCCAAAAAGGAAGATCACGTACTTATGCACTGTTATTCCATCAGGTATTAGATGATGAACCTGTAAAATAAGAGAAGTATGCCATTATTTTAAGATTACCACTTTATAATAATCATTCACTTAGTTTATCATCTTTCGAGTTCGATTAGGCCTACTCAAGTGTTCAAGTGGCTAAGCATCTGAATGTAGGAATAATGTACTGCGTAGGCTATGTTCTTGTTTCTAGTGAAATCATAACTGAAGTTCGTGAACTTAGATCTGTAGTTGCTATTAGGAGGGAAATCTGTTCATTGACAGACAACTGTCTGTAGATGATCAAAATGGGCATACATCTATTTAGACCTTCATCGATGTCTTACAGGAGCTCGTTTACATCTGCAGACATGTAAGTTCCTTCGATCTGGGCAGGGATTGCACCCGCCAACATGAACACTGAAAGACAGTGCTATACTAACTGCGTCACCCAGGACGACTACAGTACGTACAGTCAGAGGTGAGCACTGTAAACATGATGAGCAGTTGATCGGGCCAGGTTCATTATGTGGGAGAACGATTTGAGAGGGTGTACAGTTTAGTCTCACTGAGACTCTCATACGGTGCAGACCTTAAATCGTGAAGACGGACAATAGGCTATCTTACAATTGTGAATTCCTAGACCACGTGGCTGGGCGTTGGAATGTGCATGAGAAGCAATCCCCACTTATTTCTCCTCCCTTCCCCTGCGACGCATGTAGTGCTCAGCTCTGATTGTATAAACTGTACTTCATAATCAAGCGGCTCACTGGTGACAGACTTGCCCCTTGTCACATGGATTTCCTTGGTAAGGAATGAGTATATTTAAACTCAACTGTCGTATTGAGGTCTGAATATCCCGACGGCATAATGAATTAAGTTGCTTCGGTCTAGTGGGAGCTCGTGGCTGGGAAGTTAGGTGAAGAGCTACTAGGAAAGAAAGAAATATATATACACATGCTTATACAATTTAAAACTTCTTATCTTAGTTTTTCAAACGTTAAAATGGTGTTTATAATAAAATACACATAATTATCATAAGCAGGATGCATACTTAAAACATAACGGCACTGAACGCGATGAAGAAGGACGCAAGCTCTACCTGCTTCTCACCCTGGAAGAAGCGTAAAGAACACCGTATACCTCTCAGCAAGCTCTCTCTTCAGACAGACTGAAGCGGGTGATGTCACGGCTTCATAGCATTTAGCAACTATCCATAACACTGTCTAGGTTGTCCGTGGAGCACCACGTCCAACTATCCAGTTAAGCTTCGCCCTGGTAGTAGAAGGGCGTGATGGGAGAACGATTCTTCACCTAGCCGGAGCCGGCCAGCCTGATCACGCGCTTGCTGTCACAGCACAAGACAGCGCAGTACAAAAATAGAATATAAAATAATCAACATGCGTGATACGTAAGGAAAATAAACTTCAAAAATAAGTTTGGTAAGGTAAGAATATTGGTGATGTGTCACTTCCCCTGAATAGCCGCCCCTGTTTTGGTCATTCAGCGTTCAAAGTGGAGAAAAACTGATGGTCACTTTGGAACACAAAATACAACGACGCTCATAACCAGGACTCGGATCCTTAGGTTTTAAACTATTTTGTTCCTTACTATCTAAATGTCACATTTCAGCATAATTATCCATTTCATTGTCATGGCAGAAACGTAGTCCATTATTACTGTATATAAAACCGAAAATTAAACATCTGCCTATATTTTGCATCTTGCTTACTGTTGCCAGAACATGTGTAAGAGGAAATATAGCATTGCAATTAGTAATTTTATCATATTGTAGGCCTACCCCATTGTCCCATTAAGAAGTTTATTCCTGTCAGCGCTCCGGCATGCTAAATTAGATTTTTTAATTTTTATTTTATTTTATTTTTTTGCAAAATTGAAGATGTTTAACCAGAATTGTAAATGGAAATTGGTCCACTAGCCCTTCTGGTGCACAGTGTAAGTACTTACTGTTGTTATAGTCATCCCTTCCAGTCTACCTTGATGCTTCTGATCTAGACGTACATCAATTAATAGATACGATTCTTAATGTCTCAGTTCTAGTGATGATGTTGCTGCTGCTGATGGTAATAGCGGTTATGATATTATATAATTAAGTATATAAGGAGCAATAAGAAAAAAATATATAAATCGTTTATCTATATGCGTGGCGCAGTCAGTATCGCGCTGGCTTCATTTGCCTAACGTTGCGGGTTCGATCATGGCCCACTCGATGGCATTTATGTCTGTAGATTTACAGGCATATAAAAGAACACTTACGGTACAAAATTTCGACACCCGGTGACGGTCACAGGCCTAATTTGCAATAGGCCTACATCCCCGTCGTTAAATATCCATAAAACCTAATCTGGTTACGCTTTGCCCGTTTTATCTCGCTAGCGATTAATTCTAAGGTTCAGGTAACATAATTATATCTTATAATATGGATAAAATTGTTTGAGACATAGCCTATAGGCATCCTATTCACAAACATAAAAGGTACCTTTTGTGCAACATGCGAAGAACCCTTTAATTTTGACGGAGGTCCGTTGGTCAACATCGCTTTCATTCTTTTCACACTCATAATCTTTGCTTAATTGCTTCTACATGACTAATTCAGTTTTGGCACTAAAATTTTAGCCAATATAGTTTCCATGGAACCCGTTCCATTTTATGAACAATGTAAGTTCACCGAATAGCTGCTCTCTACCCCGCAGATGTTTTGACATCTGTTTCACCGCCTAATAGCATACCACTATCCACTGCCTTCTAGACTGTATTACTCGTGTATACACTGCCTGTCCTATACGGCTAATTTTTGTACGCGGCGACATTACAGATGGCAGCACCTTTCACACCCAGCTGCAATACTCTTTACATTACCATATGTTATGTGTTGCCCTCTGAAGTATAAACTCGGACACTTAAATATGCTGGAATTGCTGCTATCTGGGTGTGAACTGTGTCGCCTCTACTGGAGAAATTAGGCAACTTAACAATACTCTGAACTCCATGTTAAAATAAGCATAGGACAGGCAGTGTAATTCTCGAGACGGCGATGCCACTATCGGACTATCCTCTGTTGAGTCCCAGGACATGTGGGTAGACTATCCCTAGTAATGAACGAGCGGATAAGGCAGTCTGTGGTGGATATTCGTTTTATACTCTTTTGTGATCTTGGTTCCTTTCTTCGGAGTCAGATCTATGGGTCGTGGGAAGTTGATTGACAAACCACTATTTTATCAAACCTACTGTCTCCCGGGCCCATTAGATGTGATAAGATTGTCCTCGCAAGATTGTGAATCAGTCCTACTCACCATCCTACTCACCATCGCTTTCTTCTAAGCGAGCCTCCACTGATATGCTACCATTGTCTCAGTCAACAGTTACTGCAAATCATATTATTTTCGAGTTCCCAGTCTTCAGCAGTTGCCATCAAGAACCACCTGGGCAACACCCTTCCCGAGATTCTTTGTGACAGTGATTCATGTATCGTACGTCTGATGCCGTTCTAAAAGACAATGGTCTTTACCATCATATTATTTGACAGCTTTCAAGTAAGATCATAGTTATTTTCGAAAACTTGAACTTTACCTTCATTTTTCTGTTATTTCGGGTTTCAACATTTTCCTTCCTTAGGCCTAATATGTTCATATTCCTAGCGTCAGAAATAGGTTTATAGAAGCCTAAGTAATTTGAATTAGAATCCATGGCGTCGTATGATTTTATCTTATGAAGCAACGAGAGAGAACTCGATATCTGATTTAAAAAAAAGTCTAGTTCCATCATGAATTTCGTGCGTTGTAGATAGTTTTTTTTTCAAGCAAATTGTTGTATTCATTAAAATGTTTAATAATATTTAACACGACTGCATCTAGGTATACGTCTGTCGCTTTTAGGATTATTTTAGGTGACCCCGTTGTCAACAGATATGGAAAACACGAGGATTAGCCTACTCTTTTCGCTCAGCGGCATCGTTGTTGTCGCACATAGTGAAGTAGATTGTACTTCTTCATAGTAGGCATATATGAAATTGATCAATGTGATCATTCAATAATGTAATGCATTGTAACAAATAAATTAATAAATTAATAGATAAAAAGTGAGATATTCGTAGAAGGTACTTTAGGAAAACCCTAACATAGATAGGCAAACATTGTTTTTTCCCTTCCCTCCGAAGTAATTTGATTCTGTACTTTAAATATTGCTTAATGTAAAGGAAAATTAGACAACCTCAGAAATGTTAGTACGTAGTATGTGTAGTGGATGATTTCTCGTGATATTAAGGGTCCAAATTCCCCGGACTTAAAATCACTCTGGTAAAGCTATTGTTCTGATGTAGACAGATGGAATCTACAGGAGTTTGAGGAAGCAACTGATTTGCTTGCTTCATAATTCATGTGGAAGTGAAAAAGGGGTGAGAACCATTTCATAGACACATCGGGCTTGTACGTTAAGGGCTTAGAATGTAGGAAGCTTCTTATTCCCCTAATTGAATTTCGGTTTGTGAGCCAGGATGATTACTGTGTTTAACATGGGATGATCATTTTCATTTATTTAACCGCACCGTGCCATAAGAATACAGGGACCGCTGAATGCCCGAAGCGCTGTATATAAAACTAGATCACTTTGAGACGTAACTACTGAGTTGAAGGGGTTACCACCGTGGATTTGTTTTGTGGCGTTCAATTTAAATGTAATTTTGTTGAGAGGTTCACCGCGGGGCGTTCGACGCTTCATTACCCATAATCCCTGAGCTTTTAAAACGAGCGACAAAAGAGCATCGAGCAGCGAACTCGGGTCCACGGGGGGTCGCGAGCCGGCAGGGCGGGTTCATAAACTGCGCCAGCTGACACCGAATTGCTTCATTTACTTTGTTCAGAGCCGGATATCCAAGACTCTTCCCTACATTAACTTAAAGCTTATTAAATCTCTACTCAAGCACCGCGCATTGTATAAAGGCTGCGCACTGCTTTGTTTTCGGGGTAGTAACCAACTCAACTTTACAATGTTGTAGGTCTATCTTATTTTTTATTTAAAGATCTATAACATCGTTATATTATAGTGAAAATATAAATTGTATGAGAAACTCCACATGATTTTCTTTAACTTAAGCGTAGATATTGTCAATTTCTCCCTTCACTTCTGAAACAGTGACAGCCTCGCGGGAATGCATACTGAATTGTCTCTCCCCAAATAAGGCCGTATAATTTATATGAAAGACCTTAAAGTATAAGCATTGTGTAAGTACCGGCTAGCTTAAGAATATAACTCTTCCTCAGAAAATGTCTACAAAAAATCGACAAAAACCTTTGTTCGCAATACAAACAGTTATTGCACAAAATACCGATAGAATCATTCTAGTGATTTTAAGGGAAAGTTGTGAAGGAAAAATATATTCTCAATGGTAACCTACATGTTACATCTTCAAAAAAATGTCAAAGATCTTGCATTCCCGACCTAGGCAGTTTGCAGAAACGAACACATTTTTTTTCTAGAAGTGCTAATTTTGGAGCCAGGGTGATAATTCATCTTTACCTAAATACGTAGCTTACTTCTTGTAAAATCTCGTATTGAAATTCAGGACCGATTGCTCTGCAATTGGTACAGAGATGGTACGGTTAGAGAACGTACATCAAACTTATGTTTCGCAGTTTGTTTCTATACCGATAATAGTAAATTCAAAGTGATACTAGTAGGCTAAACTAAAACCCGCACATCAGAATCGTATTGAATAATAAAATTAATGGGAGTACAAATGACTACCTTTTTATTTCATTTTGATTTATTTGTTTGCGAAAGAATTAGTGCCACTGAAGACCAAGCTCCGAAAGCCCAGATTTTGGGTATTAAAACTGATTTACCTGTATCAGCAATGTAGACTTACGTAAAGTCTGATAACTTATTAAAATGTGAGATCTATTTCTAATGCTGATTTATTTTTCAAATTGAATTATCATTGGTAATGCCACGAGTGACTTGGAAACCGCCGATAAATTTATGTAGTAGAGTTCCAAGTCACGATTTGCGTTTATAAAGACTATTTAACGAATAATATGCAATACATAACTGATAAAATGTATTGAAATTTTAATTATTTTAATAGCATTTCAAATTGACACTGTATATTAAACGGAGGCCATGACATAGGCCTATAATCATTGTGGCTGTTTTATGTCAACAAAACACGATCAGTTAATCAACATCTATTTATTCAAGTATTGTTTGCTGAAATTTAATATTGAAGTTAGCCTATATTGCATAGAACGCAATATTTACAGAATTTACAGAACTTCTTATTAACATAAGAACAGCATATTTTTATCTATAATAAATGAGATTGAAGGCCACTTAAATTTAAACTGTATAGGAATTCACTTGGAAATGTATGGCTTCATTCTCTTTTCTGATAGGTGCCATAATAGCAAGATACCATAAAATACTGTTATTGTAGGCTAAGCCCATTAGGACCAAATATTAAGGACACAATATCATCAGCTGCCACTATTTCTGGTGGAAATTCAGGTGTGCTTTCAGATGCCTCAGATACAGTTGAATATTCATAATCCCCATCTCCCACTTCTTGAAGGAAAGAACATTCCTTTGTTCTCAGTGATCGTTGTTTCGGCCTCCTGAGCCGTGGTAGCCAAGGCATGCTAGGAGACTGGGGCAAGGGAGACTGCGGGTTCGTGTCCCGCCTT
This sequence comes from Ectobius pallidus, assembly GCA_964059195.1. Lineage (NCBI taxonomy): Eukaryota > Metazoa > Arthropoda > Insecta > Blattodea > Ectobiidae > Ectobius > Ectobius pallidus. Next base: position 51,700,421 of record CAXKWD010000006.1, on the reverse strand, counting down.
GGGTATGGGTGATTCTGTGCAATGAATCACAAGCAGATAAAGAGTTAAAACAATACAAAAGTGGAATGATATTTCTTTTGCACTGGCCTTGTGAAAGCTAAGATGGAAAGGTGAAGTCAGACTGAAAAATTCAATGTCATAGCCGGGATTTGAACCAGGATCTTCGGCTCTCCGTACCGCTGCTCTAATCAACTGAGCTACCATGGCATCATGCAGGTACAACATTAAATTCTCCAACTAACTCACAACTCTACAACTGTGAGTCAGCTCTGTTATAAACCAGCAATCTTACAAACAACTTCCAAAAACTTATTGGGCCCCCAAAGAATATTTTACAGACGTTTCATTTTTTTAAATAAAATATTAAGGAAAAAGTATCAAATTAAAAAGCTCGATGTTGTAATAAATGATTTAGGATAGTAACATTGTGTGCACATCGTGGATCATTTTGGTAAAAACATTAAAGTTTTAGGTTAAAAAAACTCCTGTTATCGTAATGGAATGTCGCAAAATATGCATGGAGTTTCATCACAAGTGCCTCGATTAGCCTACATATTTTCTTTACTATAGGCTGTCAGAGATTTGGTACTCTTTTGAACTTTTGGATGTGATAAGTTACTTTTTGCACTTTTCGCCGCTCATTTCACATATAGGCCTACATTGGCTTGAAGGTTCATGGAACAATTTGAGAGCGAATATCTTATGGTGGAAACTGTGTATGCTGAGTGCCGCAGCTCATAATTAGCTCCAGTCCAGTCTCTGTATATGAAGGCGTAGAAGTCCTTTCTAATTTCGGTCACTTTTTCCCCCCCTTTTTTGAATCGCTTGATTCCATGCTGTGGTTGCTGGTATCTGGAGATCGAGTCTCAGTTCTTTCAGGAGGAAGGTCTCTCTTGCCAGTTCTGGGAAGAACTCTAGTTGTACTTTCTCAAAGTTATTTTGAGTCTAAAGCTTTTAATAATTCTTATATGTTCCCCCAAATGTTTAAAGGAAAATTCTGACTGTGCAGTCATCTTAGTTTTGGTGTACATTATATGTGGCAAACTTTTCAAGAAGTTTATAAAATAGTATTGATTTTCATTTCAACCTGAACTATATGACTAGACTGCTTTAAGTTATTAAAATGTTAAAAATACAATGAAGAGCAAGTCAATGACATTAAGTATGTAGCCTGTATTTCAGTAATTTGTTTTTACAGTAAGTTACTATTGAATCAAGAGTATAACTTGTAGAATTTTTCTTTCCAAAATTTAAATTTTATTTGGATATCCTGCAGTTAAATCTGTAACCTATGAAAATTTTTATTCGTGTTTTGGGGCCCTATCCTAGATTTGCTTAGATATTTCGATTTCAGATTCATCAGTGTCTTCATAAAAATCCATGGGGAAACAAGATTTTTCTAGTCAGCCTATTCATATTTCAGCACTAGACTGAAATATGCATTTCTCAATTATTGACTTTTCAAAATCGGAACCGTAAACGGAACAAATCTGAAAAAAAAATGTTATGTTCCGGGTAAAACTGTAAATCTCGTAACCTAGCCATTGCCTTGTTCCCTTAAATTCATAATTTATGTAAATGTTAGGTACTGCTTCGCTGAAGTAGGCCGACTGCATTTATCGCCAACACAACTTCATTACTGAAGCAAGATTGATTAAATACAATGTTATTCGAAATAATATAGAAACTCGCTTATTAAAAATCTATTTTGTATATTTAGATAACTTATAATAACTTATTAAGTTTTAGATTGGTGTTCATGAAACCACAGATTATTGTTTCTGTTGTCGTTATGCGAGAATTCTGATATTAGGCTAAGCTGTAAAGCCTGCAAATCCTGATAAGTTTGAGCAATATTGATCAGAACTCAAATCGTTACCACTCGCTTTCTCTCTGCTGATCTGTTACGAAACATGCAGTCTGGTAATATCATTTCTTGTGGTAAATGCTACCTAACCAAGTGGAGACACCGGATACCGAACGGAATTGTGTCAAAGAATACTCTTGTTCAACCGGAGTAGAAAAATGTCTGTAGCAATTTAATATTTCAATAATTCTTGTAATGAAGACTGAATAATGTACAGCTTCAAAAAGAAGTGGAATTAAAACTATTTTCTTTGTTTTCTGTATTATGAAGGCTATGCCCACATCTCTCTCTCTCTCTCTCTCTCTCTCTCTCTCTCTCTCTCTCTCTCTCTCTCTCTCTCTCTCTCTCTCTAATCCTATGCCCTATGTTGGAGCGAAGGGCCTCCAAGCGGAGGTTTCTGTTTACCGATGTGAATTTTGTTACGCTTATCTTCCTAGAGAGGGCAGAGGGACAGGTGGTAAGCCCATCGCCCCATGCCCACACATATGCACGCCTATTATCATTATGTGACATAACCGTTTCAGTAAAGTGATTCGCGTACCAGTGTTCGATTTGGTATAATTTGATTAATATTTTGCAGATGGTATCGGCGCACTAAGGGATAGGGAAAATGCAATGTGTAGCGGTAGGATTGCAAAGCTCAGTTTTTCTTTTATTTTTATCCCTCCAAAAGAAACTTTGAAAAGTTTTGACTCTGTATTTGTATGCCTTCAGATGCTTTGATAAAAATTAAGAAATTTTGTTGACGTGAAGAATTAGTTTTAAATTAATTCTGTTAAAATTCCAGTTATCCCACTTATTGCTTCACATATGATGCTGAACAACTTTCTAAAAAAACCGTGATCTAAAACTCAATAGTTTCTTAAATATGGCCCATTAAATTCATCTGGCACTTTGTTTTATCAGTTTATCTGATTATATATTTTGAAATAATTGCCATATGTTAGAAAGAACGAAGGTTAGGCCTACATTCACCTCAATCGATAGGGACGAAACGAAAAATATTCACTTGTTTTCTCATACCCGACATTATAAAATGTAACTTATTTTAATATGTTGGTGAATAGGCCAATAAGTTTATCAGGAGCCTACTGATGGAGCCGGCGTTTTATCACGATATCCAGGATGGTAATGAAAGCCGCTCCGACAGGTTGCTCGGATAATGTCAGTTATTGCACGAATCCCCTCCATTCAGTACGTTTGTATACAGAGTTCAATTTGCAGGCAACTGTAGCCTAATTGCATACATTCGTGAAATATGTAGGCGGTGTCTTACTGCTGGATTTAGTTTTTAAGTGTTATATTTTTTATGTTTTTGTTTTTACTTTTTTTTAACAGCTATATGAATCTCTCAAGTCTCAACTACAACTGTAATCAGAAGTAGACACATCTAACTTCCGGTTCTTGCTGGTCATGTGGTTGTTTATCAGTTGTTTTTAACGGTCTTTTTCACAGATGATCTTTGGGGGTTGCTACTATCGGAAGGTATTTCGCCAGTCCGCGTAATGCATCATTATCGTCAATCTTCTTTTTTGAATGACATAATGTTGTTAAGCATATTACTATGAAGTAATACTCATATTATAGTAACACTTAGCATTTTCTTAACAATTTCCTTAATGGTAACTTATACGTAATTGTTGAGCATACAGAAAATTTATATGATTTTTTTCTCTCATAGTGGTATTGGCCACTAAGATGAAGCCACATGATTGTGACGTTTGACGTCATGTACCCACGCAATTGCTATATCGCTGCATATCCTTCCCCTTGGGTGAAAATCCTACAGTGGGGGTCCCTTAGCTAGGTTTGGGTATGCTTCCTTGCCTATGGAGCAAGAATAAATTTCACGTTAATGTTTCACAATTTCACCCCTCTGGGGTTCACGACACACAGTTTGGGAGCGACTGTATAAAAGCGACTTCTGGATTAACAAATGTGTCCATGATAGAAGCAATCGGTCGAATTTAAATAATTTCAATATAGGTTTAATAAAATCACAAAAAAGTAGCATACGTAATTTCTGAAGCGTTGGTATTTAAGAAGGATGCTGTACTTTAATATGAAAGAATGGACCGTTGATGTTTGTTACGTCTAGCAGCTATTGTGCAGTTAATCCTGCTGCATCTGCGCGTTCACGCTACGTCACCTCGAATCTCTAGCGAATCCAGGTTACACAACTACTCGCATTTGTATTCAATTACATACTAACGGATTATCTGTCTACTGACTAGTTTCTTGAACCACATGCTTAGGCGACGAAGTGTTGTCAAGGCACACTGAATATTTCGAAACATATGCAGCTGAAACAGTTCTCGTGACATTGAATGTGCAAACGGCTTGTAGTGAGTTCAGTTGCAGTACTAAACCTTGGAATTTATTTTCCTGTATAACTTAGTAAACACTTGATATTGTGAGATGTGACAGCAGTCCAAGTGCATAACAATTTCCAACAATAACTTACTACTGTTAGCTTAGATTATATATTTCGACTGCTTAGTCAATGGGAGAAGTAGCCTACTATTTTGAGAGTCTGAAATTCAATTTTTAACGTTGTTGTAAAGGCCTACACGTTTCTCTTGAATTCTGCAAGCAAATATATTGTGCACTTGTAATACTTTCAGATAGTTATATGGTTATAAATTGGCTTCGAATGTTCGTACAAGGACGGTTAGGTGTGCTAAGCATATTCCATAGGAATAGGTGGGGGAGTGTATCACGCGATGACAGCAAGAGTGCGCTCAAGTATAATCAAGTAAAGATAAAAAGTGAATACGTTCCATATTGATTTTAGATGAAGGCATGATCAAATAAATTATCTCCTATTTATATTCTACACATATATGGTGACCAGTGATGAACTTACGAACGTAAATAAATTTTCCTTTTATAGTATTCGTGTAGACTGCAGTAGATGCACTCGAGGCGCTCACTGCTTATGGTGTAAATAGACTGTTCATACACAGTGACGTCATGCTAGGTACAAACGTGAGTTTTCAATGAGAATATTACAGGAGAAAAATTCCTCCGGCACTGGGACTTGAACCCAGGACCTTTTTGGCTATTCGCGCCAATGCTCTACCAACTGAGCTAAGCCGGAGTTCAATTCACAGCGCCAGATGGAACCTCTCTCCTATGACTAATTGCCCTAGTGGTCCACCTCACAGACAGACAAGTTATGTCATATGCAGTACTTGTGAGGCACACTAATTAGTGATTTTTGTGACCGGGCTCCCACTGTTATTGTACAGTTAACATTGAAGATAGATATATATAAGCTTTCATGAACCACAGATTATTGTCTCTGTTGGACATTACATGAGAATATTACAGGAGAAAAATTCCTCCGGCACTGGGACTTGAACCCAGGACCTTTTTGGCTATTCGCGCCAATGCTCTACCAACTGAGCTAAGCCGGAGTTCAATTCACAGCGCCAGATGGAACCTCTCTCCTATGACTAATTGCCCTAGTGGTCCACCTCACAGACAGACAAGTTATGTCATATGCAGTACTTGTGAGGCACACTAATTAGTGATTTTTGTGACCGGGCTCCCACTGTTATTGTACAGTTAACATTGAAGATAGATATATATAAGCTTTCATGAACCACAGATTATTGTCTCTGTTGGACATTACATGAGAATATTACAGGAGAAAAATTCCTCCGGCACTGGGACTTGAACCCAGGACCTTTTTGGCTATTCGCGCCAATGCTCTACCAACTGAGCTAAGCCGGAGTTCAATTCACAGCGCCAGATGGAACCTCTCTCCTATGACTAATTGCCCTAGTGATCCACCTCACAGACAGACAAGTTATGTCATATGCAGTGTGCCTCACTAATTAGTGTGCCTCACAAGTACTGCATATGACATAACTTGTCTGTCTGTGAGGTGGACCACTAGGGCAATTAGTCATAGGAGAGAGGTTCCATCTGGCGCTGTGAATTGAACTCCGGCTTAGCTCAGTTGGTAGAGCATTGACGCGAATAGTCAAAAAGGTCCTGGGTTCAAGTCCCAGTGCCGGAGGAATTTTTCTCCTGTAATATTCTCATGTAATGTCCAACAGAGACAATAATCTGTGGTTCATGAAAGCTTATATATATCTATGAGTTTTCAATCCCTGAATGAACATTTGAATCCTGGTTATGAACGCTTCAGCTGCTTTTACTTTCTTGCATAGTCTAATCGGACTATATAACAAGTGTAATGATAATAACAAAAATCGAAATCGAGATAGCCTAGTACCGGGAGGTATGTTTCCCGATGCATAGAAACAAAATGCACCAAAATGTTTTCGGAGTGATGTCTGTCTAGCTCTCGTTTTGTTAACTTGGAGTTTGCCTGTTACATTCAGTACAAAGGTCTTCCATCGTAAAATAATAACTATTAGGGTTTTAACTCAAGATCTACTCAAGATACTGTAATTTTTTTGTTTGTTATAATTAAGTATTTCTACTTAGGTCAGTAGCCGTCGGTGTGGCAGAATTTTGCCCGTTAGGACTTGCCTGTAAATCTATACACGTGAAGTGTTACAATTGTATTCAGATTAACTGCTTGACGTCCCTTCAGGGATTAGGCCTATCATATGACCGCTGTGTTTAACCAGAGGGAGACGCAAGGATTGGGTGATGTGACCAGCATGTCTGAATTACACACATATAAATTGGCCGCAAGCTTTGGAACAGGAAGTCAACGCCACCCAGGTCAACAACATAATGTAATTTTGGGTGCTTGTAGAATAGAGCTACATGAAAATATATAATCCTACTCAAATTGTTTTGTGGACCATGTAATTTTTCAGCGTATATAATTTTCAGATTTTCATTTCGTTCTATTAAATTTATGAAGAACATTCTTTCAGATCTTAATGTATTTTTTGGATATGGATATTAGTAATAATTCGGTCTAAAATTTATTATAAATTAAATAATTAACAATACCAAATATTTAGGCCTAAATAATCTCGGTCTAGAAGAACATTTTGCCCTTAAGTAGCCTAATTACTGCATGTTATCTAAGAATTACTTAAAAATATAAGTTATATAAAAATATCAATTGAATTAGTATTGATTAGCCATTCCAAATTTCATTACATTAGGTCGCATGATCCTGAATTGTAACGTGTTCTCTCATTTTGCCTTATACAGACAATAGAGAATCCAAAAATAAATTTCCCTAATAGGCTATTGTGAAAAATTCATCGTAGAAATCTACTTTCCTATCATTGTTAGCTCTGATTATACGTGGAGGAAGTATGCAATTTAAGTTTTAAAATGAATTCTTTCTGCGTCCAAAAATGTTATTTTCAGAAACCTGTCTGTATGCAGTCTGTCTATTCTAGCTGGCTGTAGAAAGTATTTAGTTTAAAAATAAAAAAATCTTATCAAAGCACAATTTAGAAGATCAGTTGGGTTGAGTTTCTGTCAAGAATTTGACACGAAGCTTGTCGGAGCCTCTCTCACAGTTAGGGCCTACTTAATATGAAGTGAATACTAGTTTCTCGAATAGGCCTAAACTGATTTAGTACAAATAGTGAACTTTTTTTATAGCAAACATTTTTGTACAATTTCTCTCAAGGGTGGATATAGTCCTTAAGTCTTGTCATGTGAGCAATGCAGTTTTGCGCGAGTGTGACTTTAACGTTCACTTCTCCAATGTAGCCTCTTACTCTGTGTCGGAGTGTGAAGCAAAAAAGAATGCATTGTCTCTACTTAGGGTAGAGGGTAAAAGAGCTATTGTACCACATCGTATTTTTTCCCACAATTAATCTAACTTAAGCTTATGTACTATGGGCTCTGAAGGAATCTCTTTAACTAGGATGTTTCTGCAGTTCTTTAACATACCATAAACAATTTACTTTTGTTTGGAACAATTTTTATCCACATTTTCCTGTTATTTAATTCTTGTCACAAGATAACACATCTTCGTGCAAGAGTGAGATAACTGACTGCATACTCATGCAATGTGACCACTTGGTTTATGTCAGAATGGGATACGGGAAAATTGCAAAATCCATTGGACTTGATACATGGCACTCGTGGTTTCTGCCTATTAAGAGACTTACTCTGCATTTGCTTCAATCTCGTCTAAAACTAGATCAACATTTCTATAAAAAAAAAATCTAAAGTAGGCCTAATTAAGAAGTGGGCCATTGAGACATCTGCTCGGCCTTTTTCATTTAAATTACCAATGCAAATACAGAGATGGGGAGACTTCAGCCAATCACGTTCAGAGGAGAGGGGTCGATTGCAAAATGCAAATTACTCATGTCGAAATAGAGAGGAGGGAAGTTATTGTCACCAGTTGTCACTTAGATCTGCCTTGCCCTATGTGACTTAAGTCACTATAGCTTTGAGCTTGGTGATTGCTTTCCAGAACATGAACGGCTCATTGGTGTGTTAATTAACCCCTTAAACGAGCATGACGACTAAGGCGTTAAGTCGCCGCACTTAAAATGAGCAACGACTTTATTTTCACGACTTTCCTGCCTTCTGTGTCTCCTGACACTTCATGCTCATTTTGACCGTGTAATTATGAGCAAGACTAAGACCCTTTCTTTCTGGAACTAGGCCTATCACGAATGAAACATAACCACCTCTTCAAAGTCATTTTGCAATGTTAAGTTAACCTGAATACTTTCTCATGAGTCGAGAATTCATTTCTTCTCTAAAACACTGTGCACTAAACCAGTCTCTTTATAGCTTGCAATGTTCAGGTTCATGTAAAAGAAAAGGCATTATCATTGTTATACATAAATATGTACTCTTATGACGCTGACGCTGGCTTTCTATGCTCAAGGTCACGGATTCGATCCCGGCCCAGGTTGATGGGATGAGTGCGTGAATGAATGTGACAGTCCCATGTAGACTTACGGGCATGAAAAAGAACTCCTATGGGACAAAATTCCGGCACAACAGCTATGAACACCGGCTTAAGTTGCAGTACACCGTATAAACAAACGATCTTCCCTCATTATGCCTACTTTGATCCTGTTTATTGATGTACACACTATTGAATCCTATATTTCAATATCACATTTTTATATCACAAATTTTCATGAATTAAATAAGAATAAATCTGTTACGGTGTAATATCTTTGAACACTTCTGGCTACGACGAAGTAGGCCTAGGCCTATTGTGATAATGAGTTTGTTCATCATCTACAAATATCTCTCGCCACACCAGTGACTTGAAAGAAAATGGCCTGTGGTAACAACAAAACTTTGTATTTTGCATTAGACTATGATACCCTTTCAGAATTGAATTTCTTTATTGATGTAAACTAATCGTCAAGTGAAATCTTCAGTGGGCTCTAAGATTGAATTCATTTAAGAAAATGCCATTGGAATAGCTGGCTTCCATGAACGATAATTCTAATGCATTGATAATAATCCTCACATTTTACATTAAGCATTACTGTATTAATCTTATATCTCTGCTTTTATAAGTTTACAATTTTGTTGAGGTTACGCATTTATACATCAATAGCCAAGGACGTATTTTAGGGGGCTTCTGGGGGTTCGAACCCCCTTAATGTGGGATTTTTAAAGCGTTAGTTATAAATCAATGTTTTTTGTAAATTAGGAAGGGAAGATGTCAGTACTTTATGGTTAATCGGTTTAAGATCCCCTCCTCCCGGAAACTGATTTCTAAATTCGTGCTTGTCAGTGGCAATAAATTGGTTGTTGTATAATTCAAAGTAATTTACATCGATTATTAAAACAGGGACAGAAAACTCGAAATAGGCTATATAAAAATTTAGCAGAAGTCACTTTTGAAATATTTTATCATCCATTCGTTAATTCGTTAAATTCGTTAAATAAACAAAGTCTGTGTAGGCATAACATGTCTAGTAACATTTATTTCATCGTGAAGAAACAGATAATGCAGCAGAAAGCAGATACTTGCCATGGAATTTCGTTATGAGATGTCGAGCATAACTTGAGAAGTAATGAATACAGCTCGGTTCAACATTGTCTGTACCCAGGTTCATTATGTAGACATCAAATTGAATATCCTAATGCCAACGCATTAGGTTTCATGTTTCCTGTAGAGACGACTAACTCATTATCCTTGTGCCCGTCCTGGCGTCATTTCCAATATGCTTTCTATTCAGAATACCAAATTGTTCTTGGAAATTCATTTCATGGAGATCTTCAAACTTTTGTAGCGTGCTGAAGTTCTTTTTAACGTAACTATCTTAATATTATCCCATTCTTATTATTGGGTACATAGGTCTTTACATGAAGTTGTGTGTTCAGAATGCATGTCAAAAGTAAAGAAACACAATGGAAGTAATTTTATAATGTAGGACTAATTCAGTAATAGACAAATCGGGGGATTGTTCCTCTTGGGTTACTTATAGGCCTACTTACTCATTAAGTAAGTTTTAAACGCCTTCTTAATTATTATCAAATAAAACCGAAATCTATCAACTCATTAATTTGTTTTTTCACTTGCTGATTATAAAGTGTTAAAAATCATGTTGGTTGTGCCGTTGAGCTCAATTCATAAAATACTTATATGATACCTTAATCTCAACTTCTTTTATTACGTCTAGGCCTTTCGGTTACTTAGAATCATTATCGGGGCATTTTTCTAGATGTAGCCTAATTCTACAAAGCAAGATGCCTTGGTGATGGTTCTATGTAACCAAAAGATCTAAGCAAAATAAAAGAAGTCGAGATTAGGGTAAGTTATTTGTAATTATTCAAATTGGCATTACAAGAAAAAGAACTGTATACAAAGATAAACTGAAATTCAATTACCTAGAAGACAAGAAATTCACAAATATTCTAGTACTTAGCTTCTCTGGGTATCGCCCATTGAGCTCTATTACATACTGGAGGTAGCACTGCATGATGAAAAATCGTGACGGCAGGGTTCGCGGTCCGCCATGAAAGTGAACGTATAATTTAGCTCCTATCCCGTATCTCCTTCTAACAAACTCGTGTGTATTAATGGAATTATGAAGATGTATTGGCGTTTTTAAAACACTTTTATGAATTAAACGTTTCAATATAAACTACTTGATGCTTTTTAAGTACATAACAAAACTAATTTCATATCGTAATGGTTTGATAAAAATATTTCTTTAATCTCAATCAGGCGTGAATGTACATTGGTAAACAGTTGTAAACACTCGCATTTTAAATATTAAAATAACTTCACAATAGGCCTTAATTTTGCGATATTATGCTTTATTTCGATATATAAAGAGAATAGACAAAATCTGTTCTAAGTGCTTTGGAAATGTATAAACCGTGACCTTCAACTTTACCGTTACTGTACTGGGTACAAATCACATTATTTTTTTTTTAATAATTCCTGTAGACTAGCGCAAAGGGAAGCCACTGAAATAAAATTTCAAAATACTTTAAGTCAGTAGGCCTACTTAGAAGTTCCTTTTCTTCAAATCTGAAATTTAATTAGCCATGCTATTTATCTTCTTGTTCTTGCGACAGACAATCGTCTGTAGCCTTTTGTTCTTTCTCAATTCTGTTTGATAGGAGATGGTGGGAGATCATCTGTTCGTCTGTTTATCCATTTTCGTATAATTTTCAGCGAGGTCTTATACAAAAACATCTGCTTCCTCTTATTTCTGCAATTAAAAACTAGCATGAAAAATTTAGGCCTACATGCATAAGAATGCTATGTTTACATGACTGAAATATTGCATAATTTATATACCTACATGGTACCTAAAGTAGGCCTACTACTAACCACATTACGAACCAGAGGCGTAACGATTTTTTTAAGTCTGGTTATAAATTGCTTAATACGAGTATAAAGCGTGGGAAGCTTAAAACTCGTTATTGTGCATCTTAATTTTTTAAATTTTCCGGGGGAGGACCCCCGAACCCCCCTCTCCCTGGGGGGGGGTATGACTACCCCCCAGATGTTGTAGCCCCCCCATATGGTCGGCCTGGTTACGCCTATGTTACGAACCAGTTGTCTTTTTGGAACAATAATTTTTTTAATGTGTCCTGGAAAATTGAAGACTGATGGTACATCATCTTTTAGTAATTTTACAAGTGCACCAGACCTTGACTGATAGCAATCAGGTGTAAAGTGTTTGCTGCTTAATGTACTGTACGCTGTGGGTGACCAATATTCTCTGCGCATTGCTTGAACCCACTTCTTCGGAATATCAGGCCAAGAAAATGGAAACCTGTACAAACAGGCAAGAAAAAGACAAGCGTTCGTGGGTATGCTACGCCTGAGGCAAAGTCAGATTTGGCCAGTATCTTCAAATTTTCCAAACAAAAATAACCTACTTGTGAAACTTAAGTCCACTTCCATTTCTCTGGAGCTCTTTGCATCTATATACCACGCAAATATTTGACCATTTTGTCATGAAAAATAATAAAAACACATTCATAAATATATGTTTAACATAGGAAGCACACTTCACCAATACGTCGGTGTAGCCAACTTAACAACAAGTGAACGTCACGATTTATGCAATTCCAAAGCACAGCTGTTGTGTATCCTGTTTATATATTGAGATCACTGGTATCGCCTATGTATAGGCATGGGTGGATCAATCGGTAAAGCACTGCTTTTTGCTCCCAAGTTCGGCGACGATTCAGACCCAAGTATCAGAACACAACCATCCTTAGCCTATGTAGGCCTATGCATAAACAAACCAAGCTTAAAGATGGGCTACTTTTTTTTATGAAACGCATAGGCTATTTAAATATACTGAAATAGATTGAAAATTAGTAGAGACAAGGCTAGGAATAGTTTACTTATATCCTCTAAAATCATCAATCATTTTCATCATACATTTTCGTTATAATTTGTTGCCAATACAGATATTAGTTAAATAACTGCCATTTTCTTGTGTAATAATACGGGTAATCAAATGCTCAAGACAAGTCATGTTTGCAGAAAATCGGTCATGAGATTAGTTTTCTCTATACGACATTATAGTAAAATAATTATTTGTAGGCCTATACTTATAAATGAATAAATACTGGTATATTTTTCACTTCCTCTGTCCGTACGATAGGTACTAGGCCTACAGGTAGAGGAGGTATTTTTTTCGAACCCCAAATTTGAAGTTGAGTTTTTAGCATAAATAAGTTACACGTTTCAAGGCTCCCATGTCTGTGTCTGTCTGTCTGGATGTCTGTGAACAATCTGGCTCCAAAACGGAAAATCGTATGAAACAAAATTTCGTATTTGGATCAGGTACCTTCTGAAGATGTGAGGCGAAGATTGGCGACAAGTTTCTTTTATTTTTAAGGGGACTGTACATGAAGAAATTTTCGTTTTTCGCGATTTTCTCAAAAACGGCTCCAACGATTTCCTTTAAATTTTGTATATGGAATGCTTATACCAAGAGCTCATTTTTTAATTTGAAACATTTTTCAAAAAAAAACTTCTGAAGGGTGGTTGTAAGCTACCCACTCTTTGTAGAAACTGTCTTGCCTGGTGAACAACTCAATAAGCAGATAGGCCTATACACGGCCTCTCACATGAAGTGAGAAAGATGTATTGTTGGCCATGCTTACAGTAAAGAAATATCTGAGGGGAATATTCGATAAATTTCGGAAATTATTCTTAACGGCGGAAAGTTAAATAAACGTTTGCAGTCACTTGTTATCTTTTATTTTTTATTTTTTATATAGTCTGCGTTTTTAGTAGCAACATTTAAAAATGGGCTATAAGGTATTTATAGCACAATTAGCGTAAAATTGTGTCTTCCGATTCTGTACAAGGGTATGTGAATACTGCTAACTTTTATTTGGGCAGAGGAAGTTATGTGACTTTCACATCAGATGTTTATAATACAGTACACCTTTCTGCATAAATATACCTTTAGTACACAGGTAGTGTTAAAATTTATGATGTATTCACGAACGTTATTTATTTAAGCACGGTTGATAAGGATGCGTAAAAAAAACTGATAGTATCAACGAATCAGTTATTGGGTAGAAAAGGGTTGCTATACCACGTTAAGACACGTAAAACATAATTCATAATGATGACTGCTGCTCACGTTTTATTTGTCACTAACCCCTCGCTTTGGTTGCGTGCACATTGGCACAGTCGAATTTTCGTGCACATCGGCATAGTAAACTTATTTTTATCTTGCAATATCATCGTGCTCATCGCCACACACCCTTCGTAGGGGTGGACATAGAGACAAAGTTGGAATTACATTATCGTATTGAATGCAATTGAGTTCACAGAAACTGCTAGATAGACAGAAAGACAAACACTTCTTTTTATTCTTATAGATACATACATACTGTGTACATTAATATTATAATTTTATTGTTTAGAAATCATTCATAAAGTATCTGCCTGCGATTGAATGAGACTTTGAATTAACCTAACCTAATCTGATCTAATCTAATCTAACCTAACCTAACCTAACCTAACCTAACCTAACCTAACCTGACTTAACCTATCTACGATATCAACGGCCGGTTTCCTTAGCTGCGGTAGCTAAGGGGTGCTGCCTTGGAGCCGTAGTGAAGGAGGCTGTAGGTTTGAGTCTCTATGTCCACCCCTAGCACCAACGGGTTGTGTGGCGAAGAGCACGGTAATATTACAAGATAAAAATACTATGCCAATGTGCACGAAAATGCGACTGTGCCAATGTGCACGACACCCTCGCTTTTACGGTACTAGCCTAACTTTAAGGTGACATCGTCTTTGTTTGAAAATAGAAATAAATACTTGACCTTTAATTGACAGATGCTTTAAATTTAATATTTATTTAACTGTTTCACAATAAGCAATTGCGTATTTCAACATCTCTCATGTAAAAGACAATTTTTCTGTTCAAAATGTCCATCAAAACGATTAAAATGAACTATCTAACGGATCATGAAACGTGGTACTAATGTCTTTTAGAATACGAGTCGACCCAGGGCCATAGCAATTAATCGTAAATTGATACTAACGATTTAATATAAACTTTATAGTATTTTACCTTTACATAGATCCAATAGTAATTTGAATTTTTGTGTTTATGTGTTACGTAATTGTTTAGACTGGTAGAGCTGAAGAGAGCACCAAGATCTTAGCTCTACCAGAACAAATAAATAAATAGTGTTTTTCGGGAGGATTAGGGCAATAGAAAATCCCAGCTACTTCATAGGGGATCGAACTCACGACCTTTCTTGTATGAAACTCATTGCCTCAATCTACAGCACTAGGCTGAACCTCACAATAAATGTAGGGGAAAGATAGAGAGAAAAATAGAGAGGGAGAAATTTGAAAGTGATTCAATTTAAGCCGGAAGTCTGTTCGGTAGAGCTATCATTACATGGCACATCAAAGGTCTTGACAAACCACAAAACTCAGATATAGGCTACTCATCCATAGATATACATAGACCCTACAATTAACCAACACAACATACAGTCCCTTTTGTCATTTCCCTAGAAAGATGAATCGTCCCATTTCATTGTGGTTTCCTAAGATCCTCTTACCCAGAATTATTCTCTTACTTTTAAAGTTCGTTTTTAAATTAATCCACTCAAGATCTACTATGTAGGTCTATAGAATAAAATAACTCCTAAAGAACCTAAGCGTTATAATTATATTAGATTATTTTTTTGAAGATTCTCAGAATAACTTACATAAAGACGATTGGACTAGTGGTCAATCCATTTCCTAACTAATCACCAACGAGTGCTCTAAAGAGAACTTGGTTGGATGACCTCTGCCTTGACCTTTGGCAATACATGTTAGGTGAAGCATACGCTAGCTCGGATTCCACGTTAAGTTGTAGGCCCCGGAAACTGTATTGTCAACCTACAGCAGTGCTTTTTTCTCCATACTCTAGGGGTCCGGCTAGCCACCACCTCCACGACCTTAATGAAATGCCTCGTATTCCGCAAGTACATTTAGCGAAGTACAAATATACCTTAGATCTATAAATATAAAAAAATGAAGCAGGAAAAGCAGTCCGAAATGTTGTAGATATTGCTTCAGTACTGAATACAGTTGGATGACTTTGGAACGTATGTAATAAGGAATCAGAAAACAACAGGAGATTAACGATGTCTAAACATACAAGATTCGAGACAAGCTAATCGTGAGATGTTTCTCAGGAGAGAGCTCAGACTCCTTGGTTAAAAAGAGCATTATATATGGACAATAGCCCCAGTGCCGGGGTTGCTGAGGGGAATCTCTCGTAGCAGCCGATCCGAGTGGGGTTTTTCGGTGGTTTACCTCACTCATTAGGTGAATAACGGATCGGAGAGACGACCCACGACAGCCAGATGACAAAACAAAAACAGAGTTACACAGTTCTATTAATGCTGAATTAAACAGGTAGCTCAAAACACATTACCCACAAGCTTAAAGTACCCAAGAGCGAAAAATAGAACAATTGAACACAATCGCAGAAAAGTTGTTGGGACTGGAGTACGGTCTATGGTTGAGGTCTCCGGGGGCGGTGGAGAGCAAAAAAAAAATTAATACAGTTGGATATGTTTGGATAGGGTTGTCCAATCCAAAGAGGAATGTTAGTATTATTTCCCTGCTAATCATATTATACATCAGCGGTGCCCAATCTGTGGTTCCTGGGAGGTCCATGGAAACGATGAAAGGGATCCCCATAGAATGCTGCCTTAACTTTCCATATTCTCAAAGATTTCGTAACTTTACCTCAGACTCTGCCTAGAAGAACGAGTAACTGCCGTTGCTAGCTGCAGGTAGAGTAGACATTTCAACTCTTGCCTTTTTCTTTTAGCCATAAACGAACAGAATACTCTTTCCATACTTTGTGTCTTTTATGTTCGAGATTTTCCAAGTTACTGTAATTATAAATAGGTTGTTAAAAATATGGTTCAGATTGTTCCCCGAAACCCAATGCCATTTGCGTCCACTTACTTTTCTGTTCATGTCTTTATGAATAACAGATTTGATGCTGAGTCAGATTTATGATGTGAGTTCTTCTATTCAGTCGAATCTCACGAAACTGACGCTTCAACACAGATCTGACCATGACAATCATAGTTTCAAGTAAGTTGATTTGAATGAAATTTTATTTTATTTTCATAAGTGATGCTATGTATCATATATAATAGTCAATATTGTTTTCAAAAGTAACCGACATTATGTAAAACATTGGTTGGCCTATCACCTTATATCATAAAGGATTTAAAACCCTAGATGTCCCTAATTATGCAAGCACTTTATGGGGATCCCACAAGACAAAACAAGCAGCTCAAGGAGGCTGTGACTTTGAATCGTAGGAAACCGTTGTTGCATGTAATTCTGCAACGAAATTTGAGACTCAATCATCAATATTTATTATAGAACATTACTTGAATCAATAACCTATCTGTAGTACATCTTTCCATCATTGGTCCATTTATAACACATCTCTGACACACACTTCACTATAACTATGTACTATATTTAGCCCATTATGAAGGCTACCTGTCCCTCATCAATAAAATCATCAATCTATTGTTACAATCAATCTATTAATCTATCCCAAAATTCATCGGAGGTTAGAACCTGAAGGCTTCGAACTTCCTTGTCACTGTTGATAAAATACATTCAAGTGTGTCAAAATTGAATTGTTGCCATGAATCGCTCTTCAATTAAGGATTTTTATGTCTAATGTGCAGTACCTTGGATTACAATATAATAATTTCGATAACCTTAATAAATATTTACATCAGTAAATATGTGAAAAAACTTAGGTATATCGCTGATGTTTCGTAATATCTCTGTGAGAGAGAGGTCACCTTATAGTTGTTTCGAGCTTTATCTGGATTTATCCTGAACGTGTTATTCTTAAGACTGAATTCTCGCGACTTTTCTGGAGTCAGCAGAAACGATATAAAACAGATGTCTTCATGAGGGACTCAGTTTATCTCTCTTCAATCCAGAAGATCATATACTTATCGTGTTCGTAGTAAGATAAAAGACGTGGAAATTTGTAAGTTTGTCTCAATTTGTCTTTCATGTGTAGTGTCCTGCGTGCGCTGATACAGTAACAAGTGGAAACTTCATCACAAAAACAATTTTAACGGTTGCTGTCATCTGTGCGTTTCATGAAACATGGCTTCGAGTTCGAGACGTAGTGAAAATTTGCCAGTTATATTTTCTTACATATGTGAAGAATATAGTGTTCTTAAACACAGCATGAGGAGCATTACAGACTATGTAAGAAAACTTTATCTTGCGTATTTTGGCATGAAACTCGGAGACCAGGCCAAATCGTGGGCTCCTCATAAAGTGTGTGTGCAATGTCTCAATGATCTACGCTTATAGATCAACGGAAAGAAGAATGCTTTACGCTTTGGAATTCCTGTGACAAGGAGGGAGCCGAGAAACCACTTTTGATGATTGGTACTTTTGTGCTTGCCTTGTCCGTGGGCATAACCATAAAAATCACAAGCTAATCTCTTATCCTGATAACATTCCATCGGCCATACGCCCCATTCTTCATCGACCTGATGTGCCTTTAGAAAGAGGCACTGAATTGTTGGGCTCCAGACCGAAAGAAGAAAATGATTGTCCAAAGGAACCACTTTTTATTGGTACAGGAATCGAGAAAAGGACTTTGTTAAGTACTTTGAGGAAGAGGATAACCTGGTTTATTGTTCTGATGTTCCCGGATTGATGAGCAAATTTAATATCCCCTACGATAAAGATGAATGGAGGCTGTGTATAGATTCATCGAAAAGGAGCCTTAAAGTTGTCCTTCATCACGGAAGCCAGTATGCATCTGTACCAGTTGCACAATCGGTACTTTTACAAGAACGCTATGAAAACCTGGCTCTCGTCCTCAACAAACAAAAAAACAAAAAAAAAGCCGACCATGGTTGGACTATTTGCGGTGATTTGAAAGTTATCTTGGTCAACAAAGCGGATGTACAAAGTTCCCATGTTCCATTGGTGAATGGGACAGCCGTGATAAGGCTCAACATTGGGTCAAAAAAGATTGGGCGAAAAGACAAAATCTCGAACCAGGCACCAAGAATGTGATTAGGAACAGCTTAGTTGACCTAAAAAAGTATTTTTACCTCCTTTGAATATAAAATTAGCATAATGAAGCAATTTGTCAAGGTATTCCAAAAGATGACGATTGTTTCAAATATCTGTGCAAAAAATTTGCAGGTTTATCGGCAGCCAAGCTGAAAGAGGGAATCTTAGTTGGTCCAGATATCCGAAAGCTCATGAAGGATAAAGACTTCAAGACTAATATGAAAACGAAAGAAAAATAAGCTTGGGTTGCCTTCAAAGATGTGGTTAGTAAATTTCTGGGGAATTACAAGGATCCTGACTATAACGCAATGTTATGAACATGCAAATTTCAAGCGTTGGGTTGCTCCATGGGTGTCAAACTACATTTCTTTCACTCACATGTGGACTATTTCCCCGAAAATTTAGGAGCAGTCAGCGAAGAACAGCGTGAAAGGTTTCACCAAAACTTCAAAGATATGGAGAGCAAATATCAAGGAAGATGGGACAAGAACATGCTCGCCGACTACTGTTGACGTTAACACGAGATAGGCCTGAGATTGCACATAAAAGAAGAACGTCAAAAGAGGTTTCAAAGGCAAAAGAGTACGTACGTAAATATAAACTTTGTTTGTGTTCGGTTTTGTTGTTTGTTCAGTTAAACAATTTGTGTGAAACGTTCATGTACCTATACACATACATTGGTATTCGTGGTCGATTGTCGATTTTATGTACGTTACCTTAATAAACACAAATGAAGAATAATACGTTGGTGATTTTCTTCTAGAAACTGCTCCATAATGTGATGTAAAAAGTGTAAACGCAAGGGAACTTTGTGTTTTTCTCTAGACTAGAGGCGGCTCGTGCGATTTGCCAACAGTGGTTTTTTTTCATTCCATGATGGAAAAAATGGAGGCCATTTTCGAAATAAGCACACCCAATAATATAAAACTCAGCGAAAACGTCTTTTGTATTTTCCAACAATTTCAATTTCGCAGGCCTGAGTTGTTGAAGGGTTTTATTAATATTTTGTTTAAAATTTCACATATTTGATATATTTTTCCTATTATTTTAACAGCATTCATGAATATTTCAAGTTACGGTGAGCTACTGACAACAAAAGTGCATGTTCCCCACAAGCAATTGTTCTATAAATATTATTCAAGAAAAATCACCATTTCCTGCCCCAATATTTCTTAACAGAAACTGAACATTTAAAATATACTCCAATTAATTTTTGTGGTAGGGATGCTTCAGTTAGTAGCTACATGTCAATGTTAAAGAACAT
This sequence comes from Ectobius pallidus, assembly GCA_964059195.1. NCBI lineage: Eukaryota > Metazoa > Arthropoda > Insecta > Blattodea > Ectobiidae > Ectobius > Ectobius pallidus. The sequence continues at coordinate 51,680,318 of CAXKWD010000006.1, read as the reverse complement.
TTTAAAACAAGAGACAGTTTTTTCAACTATGGAAACAGACATTAACTTCCAAGCATGCTGATTTTTATGTAAACTTTTCAAACTGCAAAACAGTAACAACAGAAAGTCCCAGTTTAAATGCTGTAATTCAATTAAAACAACTATTGCAACCGCTTTGATGTTCTATTGTAGGAATTTTTAAAACTGTTTAAAAAATAAACACCATCTCTTGTATTATTTAAACCAGTGTTTTTCAACCTGTGGGTCGCGGAGCCTCTGTAGGGGGGTCGCGAGAGGTCGAGAAAACTTCAGTTTTTTTATACAACATATAATTTGTGAGACTTAAATAAAAAGTCGATAAGAGTTAAAATTATTATATTTAACAAAATTTCCATATAATCAATCATACAAGTCAGAAAAATGCTAGTTTAAAACATGTTATTACAAAAAAAATATATTAAAAATGTGTTTAAATAGAAAATGATTACATCTGTGCTTGATTATCTTAAATAGCAGTATGTATTGTTAACGCAAAATGATACTCTTTATGTTATTTACACAAGCTCATTAACAAGAAATAAAACCTTCGAGTAATCGTTCATTTTAATGTGAAGGTTGCGCTTGAGTTTGTTCAATTAATTTCTCCCATCGTGGATCCGTTTTTGCCACATTAAGTATTAAATCGTTTTCCAAATTTAAGCGATTTCTTAGTTTACATTTTATTCGCGCCATTGAGGAAAATGCCAACTCGCACAAGTACGAGGTAGAAAATGGAATCAAACACTTCAAAGCCTCGGTTGTTAATTCCGGGTATTCTGTTCTTCTTTTTAACCAAAACGTATCCAAATTTTCAGACTTGAATTCCAAGTGTAACATCCCATCGGCAGATAGTTCCAGCAGATTCTCTTTGAGCTTAGTTGCTAAATTTGCCTCGTTTGTAGCTGCATTTAAAAACGGATTTAAGATCCATCTTTGCCCAGTGTTATCCGATATCTCTTGCAGTGAGAAGTAATGACACAATTCTTTCTTCAAATTATGTAACACCATTTTCATACCAGATATATATGAGTTGATGTTGATCTCGCTTCCGACTTCTTCAATGAAAGACTGTGTGGACGAAAATGAATCAAAGTTGTTTTGATTTATAGATGATGACCACAATTCAATTTTTTTTATAAAGCCATGGAGTTTGTCTTTTGCTGTAATGACATTTTCATCATGCCCTTGAAGACTTTTATTCAAGTTATTTAAATGTTCAAATAAGTCAGAAAGAAAAGCCAATTTTAAAAGGAATTCCGGGTCAGAAATGAATTCAGAGTAATGTGACTTGGCTTGCTGTAAATATACCAATAGTTCAGCGCGAAGTTCCATAACTCTGGTCAGTACTTTGCCTTTTGATAACCACCTAACCTCTGTATGGTAAAGCAAATTGCGGTGTAGTGTCCCCATATCTTCACAAATGATTCGAAACAACCGAGTCTACAACGCTTTTCCTTTAATAGAATTTACAATGTTAATAATAATATTAAGAACTTGACTGTATTCTTGCGGTAAGGATTTGGCTGCAAGAGCTTGGCGATGGAGAAAGCAATGCATCCAACAAGCGTTTGGCATCTGTTCTTTCAGTCTAGCAATAAATCCACTCTTCGCACCAGTCATGGCTTTTGCTCCGTCACTACAAATAGCAATGCATTTTTGTGCCCAATCGATATTCATATCTTGCGTAGCTTCAAGGAACATGTCATGCAAGCATTGACCTGTAGTATTTTTGGGAAGTGCCTTGCAAAATAGTATTTCTTCCATTATTATTTCATTGGATTCAAAACGCACAAAAGCTACAAATTGCGCACAACCCGCAATATCCGTTGATTCATCAAATTGCAAGGATACAAAAGAACTTTTCTTTATTTTTTCTATGACTTGATCACGAACATCAGACGCCATATTGCTTATCCTGCGTTGAATGGTATTGTCAGAGAGAGGTATACTTTTGAGCTTTTCGACCTCTTGCTGGCCAAACATAATCTCTGCTATATCTAAAGCCGCTGGTAAAATCAAATTTTCGGCAATACTGTGAGATTTCCCTGCTTTAGCCACACGAAAAGCTACTCGATAACTAGCGAGCAACGCTTTCTCATTTAGGTTGGACATTTGTCCTATAGCAGTTTTTTGATGTTCAAGAGCTTTTAATTTTCGCTCAAAAAATTCCACGGGTTTATTTTTTTCATTAGGATGTTTTGTGTTTAGGTGGCGTACCAACTTCGATGGCTTCATGCTTTCTCTTGACAAAATTTCAAAGCAAATTACGCACTGCGGTTTACTGTCAATCACAGTAAACCCAAATTTTAAATAATTGTCGTCATAAAGACGTTTTTTCTTTATTCCACTACTCCCGCTAGACGTTGATGGTTCTGATGATCTTTTCAGGAATTTATCCATTTTGAAATTATAACAACTCAAATAAATACGTACCGTAAAACAAGTGGTTCGCGCTCTTCAAACAACTAAACAGCAGACATGACCACGCGTGACTTACGCTCACAAATCAGTCTATAATTACTCCAACTCCAAGGCACCTTACAGTCCACATAACACCGAATTTACACTTCTGAATCGTTTTCACTTATCGGGATTGCTTCTGATTCGACTTCCTTCGCTGTCTTGCATCAAACTGCCATGGCCGCGGTTGACCGCCGTATTTATAGGCCAGCGCATTCTAGCGAGAATTATCTCGAAGCGTAAAGAAACTTCTCGAAACTTGTGGATCTTTCGTGGACTACCAGCGCCATCTGTTGCTAACATCCGGAACCTGCACTAGTTCCTAGTGTTACCAACAGATGGCGCAAATAACGCAAACGCCTAAAATTGTTGTAAGTATTACATATTTTTAACATACATGGAAAAAGGGGTTGGGGGGTCGCGAAATATTTTTTGATACTAGGGGGGGTCGTGTCATGAAAAAGGTTGAAAAACACTGATTTAAACAAATGACGGCGCTGTTGTCTACAATATAAAACATACCGGTAACTATAAATAATTAAATATAGATGTAATTTGTTTAAAGAACGAGAAATATGCACTCGAAACATTATAACTTGCCTCTTCAAGAGCATATTTAAATACACATCCCAACGTAAAAATATATCCACATTTTTTTCTCTAATTAGGTTTTCAATTTGGCAGTACCAAAATCCAAGAATTCTAAAAAAAATGTTTACATTATAATACTGTAATTATTATCAAAGTTGAAAATATATTTTAATGTTTCTTTTTTATCTTACTCCTAAAACTGATATTTAAATAATTTTTGAAAACTATAAATAAAATAAAAACTATTTTGTATTATTTGATATAAGCCGAATTGTTATAATTTTATAATATTATTGTTTTAAATATAAAATGACCATACATGTTACAGGAATAGTTGTTTTGTATTTTGTTTATCTGGCGAGATAAGATTTCAATGCATTATCTCAACATATTAAATGGTTATGCAGAAAACAGAATTTGGAGTTGTGTTTTATGTAGTTGTATTTGGAAAATATGTAGGCCCTACATCAGTATGTAGTGAAAATGGTGGGATATGTAACAAAGTATTTAAAATCACAAACATGTGTAATGCCGCATTTATCTAAGATGATGATAAAAACAATGATCATTTAATGTTTCAGCATAGTGAACAATTATATATTATTCTTAATTCTCTGGCGCCACTGTTGTATGTAGGAAATAATGTTTTCGTACGCGGAAAACGACCTTTCAACGCCAAATATGTAATGAGGGTAAATTTTAAGAAATCAGTCTTTTCTGAGGAAATCCTCTCAACAATGCCTCCATTTAGAATTTGACACAGACAAAATATATTACTGTAGTCAAATAACAGGCCTTTGACGAAGTTCAGTAAAACTTGCCCAGAAATTACACATCCCTCATGCGGTGGTGTATTGCCATGTCTTGTCAACTGCATTTAATTGCAATCCCTTTTAAGAGATTTCTTCAGCGGTTGTTCTGGTCATCCTCTTCAAGAACTCACGATTATAATAATTTTAATCCATCTATTGTGAGATTAGATATAGCTTCAGTTCTCAATTTCATCAAAGCATCTTACACGTATAGATATCAAGATTGTTGATATGTAAATTCATCATTATCACAACAAATGCTGTTATGTGTGTGTAAAATGAACTAAACTAAATTCCGTAGCACTACATCCCTGAAGGAACAAGGCCTACCACCCGACCGCTGCATCATCTACCATAGGCAGATGGCAGGATTGGGGGGTATACGGTCAGCATGCCGACACCCACGGCCCACGGCCGTTAATGGAGGTTTCCCTGACCGGGTGTAAAATGAAACTTCACTAAAATAGTCGTCACGTTGTGTTCCAGGGCCATTTATGTTTCTTCACAGTGTGGTGGTAATTAGGCCTATATAGATTACTCTTATGATTACTGAATAATAGCTGAAATGAAACTATGGGGGTTATTCAAAGGTTTAACACACACACAGGTACAGGCTCTCTGTTATCTGGTGGCTTTAAACTTCAAAATAGAAATGGGTTTAAGGAACAATCAAGTTCTTACGATGATTTGATCCCCATGTGAATGAGCTCTCTTTCCTATTTGGTAAAGATATTTGTCTTTTTAGAAGTGTCGTTGGATAATTTTACGTTTTTCTGCATTTTTCATGCCCTTTTCTCAATAAAAATTAACGTTCTTCTTACTCATAGACCCGAGATTTGATGGCAATTTCTCCGACTGGAATGTATCGCAAATAGTCTAGTCATAATTCAGCAGGCGCTAGCTGCTTCTGGCGTTACGTACGACAAAGCCTACCGAGTGCAGCGATGTACTGTCTAATGACGACTCTTTTGTTGCGCTCTGCTGTTATACATTTTAATCGCCTAGTTGAACAGTGTACATGAGGACAGAATGTTCTGAAATCGCCAGGTGACTAATAGACTAGTGACTCAAAATTCATTACACTTCATCCCCCTCTCAGCAACAGGATAATGACCGGCAAAATGTCACGCGTATTTTGTTGCGTCTCAGATGTTTTACTATCTTGTAGTTAGTATCCTAAATACGGAATGCTATAATCATTATCTTGTTTGTTTTGCAATCTAGTACCCACTGGTGTTCTCTTATAATAATAATGACGAAGATGATAATAATAACAATAATGTTATTAATAATAAATATTATTATAATACATGCATAGCTACAAATTGCATAATAAAATATTTAGAAATTAAAATTCTAATGCCACCCAAGAAAGCAGGGGCCGTTCAGTATTTACAATAAATATAGGACATTACAAAATATTAAGTTAAGGTAAATTGTGTGGAGAAACTGAACTTAGTTAGATTTGTATTTTAAAATTTAGTACAGAAAATGTTATAATAATAACAAAAGTAAAGAAATAATTGAAGAAGTAAGTAGGCCTATATAAATTGCCTAATTTTCGACTTAAATGGTTTATTGTGTAACCCAGTTAATTCCAGATGGTTTGTGATAAATGAGTTCCACAGTCTTGAGCAGAAACTTGGACAATGCTCAAGTCCAGCAGTTGTAATTTTTTTTTTGTTCAGTTAATAAATTAAAGTTTTTCCTTTGCGGGTTATATTCATGATCTTCTGACCTATATTTGTAACAAGTTTTATGATAATAGCCCAAAGGGTTGTACTTGTATATTTTGTTTATATTGAAATTTTAAGGCCTACATTAAATTTAGAAAATTATTTGGAAGAATATGCCTAGCCAAGATACTTTGATAAACACATTTTTATTGGAGCCTATGCATTTTTAAGGCAATTTAAAGAGCTAATGATCATTTTTGTGACTACTCCCCACCATTTTTTTTTTCATTTTGAATAATATAGTCAATTAAGACGAAATTAAACGTAAAGCGTGAACTGGTATACAAGAACGGAAAATAACAAATTTACAAATCAATTGACGTAATCTTTGCATAAATACCTGATGTAACTTACTTGTCTCCATCTTAAATGCTGATTTCTTACTGTGCTTAGATATTTCACTTGATATGTAGGCTAAACTTGCTATAAACTAACTGGACTGACTATTTGAGCTTCCTCATGATATGGGGATAACTTTACTGCAAAACTTTGACTTTGTTGCCTTCGCAATTCCTGTTCAAATTTCAAGCATTTGCAGACAGTTCGTTTGTGTTAGTGGTTATAAGAAGACCGGGCACCCGCGCTGTGGTGGTTTCAAACGAGCATTGAGTGAAAATGAAGTTCTTAGTAAAACTAGGACAATCTGCTCAAGAAACGTACTACTTGTTAAGGGTAGTTTACGGTAATGACTATCTACCACGTAGTCAAGTTATTGACTGGAAAGGAAGAGGTCTCAGCCGAGACCATGCTCCGGCCGCCCTTGCACATCAATACTGAGGCTGATATAAGCTAGATGTAGGCATAAAGTTGGTGGAATTGCCCGAAGAAAGTGTCGCTTGGGCATTGGAGCAATTGCTGAAGGACTGGCTAGGGGTAGTGGTTGAAACTTATTTTTTCTACATTTTGCTTTGAACACGTGCTCTTGGTGTAATAGATAATGTGAAAAGGTTTCCTTTCTGTCAATTTATGAGTTTTTTAGTTCAAAAATTAATATTGAAAAAATTGCATATTACAAAATAAAATTGTCACACAATTTTTCAGCAAAATGTCTGAATTTCTTATAAAACCAATGGCATATTTAAAAAAAATCACGCATTAGTTTTCTTATATCTTTAAATGTCAGTCAAGTAACTTATTTGTTTATTTGGTGATGCATAAGATTACTGTAGGAACATCTATTGCACGCATTAGACTCAGCTCAATGCAGCTTTTTTATTTCATTCTCTAAGATCGAATATGTTGAAGCAATGAAGGCAAACTCCTATGCCGTAGCTGAACTGACGACTGTACTTGCTTTAGAATTAAATAGTGAATAATGGAGGAAACAATGGTCAACGCATTATCCTAATCTTTTCTCCCATCTACATAATGCTTACGAAAGAATCAATCCAATTAGTTTATAGCCACTTAGTTTAAAAAAAAAAAATTAGTTTTTGCAAATGTTTGAATAAACCTTGAGATCTTGCAAAATTTACCCATGTATAAATAATAATATTTTTCTTCTATCTTCTGGAAGTTTTTACTTAATTTCTTATACATCATTTTTGACAGACATTCCAGAAAACTTCTTACCAAAAGCTCTTAATATAATCAATTAAAAATATATATATTTTAAAGGAATATTATACTAAAAAGATAGAATATACTGCATAACATGGAAATAGTACTCAATTTACACATGTTTATGCATAGTTTATCGCTTTGACCTGCAAGAGGTTTGAACCATGGACCTCCTGAAAGCGAGTCCAAGACGTCATAGAACACCATTATTCTACATATTAAGGACTCAGCTTTATAAGTGTAATAGACTGTTTGTATAGGCGTATGTGTATATGTATATTTTCATAATACAGACTATGTAACTTATAAGGTTCATTATGGTAATATGGCCAGGTTGGTGATATGGTCAACTGGCTTGTTTCGCACGCAGTTCGTTCGGAAGACGAAAGGTAGCATTAGCATGGTCTCCCAGACGTGTGTCTGAAAGGGTCTTGTCAGTGTGTTGTTTGGAGAACTGGCTTCTTATTTATTCGCTAAATTCGAATTTATTATCATATGTCATTAGTAGGGGGCGGATTTATATGACCTAAAAAATACTATATATGCATGCATTTATGACCTAAAAAAACATTAAAATATGACCAATAAAATTTAAAATATGACTTTACCACTTACACATTATGTATATTTTTTTAAGTTTCATTACAATTCATTTTATTAAAATATAATGTTATTTTTTTTTAAATCTGTAAATTCTCAAACAGTATCAGTATAATGCAAAATTTACAAAATATGATATGAAACTTCAAAATTTCTTTAATATGCACACAAATATGCCAAATATATGACCTAAATATGCATATTCATACTAAATATGCTACAATAGTTGAAAATGTCCTAAATATGCAGTTATATGCACAATAAAAGCAGTTCCATTTTCGACAGGATGCTTGGAATCGGGTTTAAATTAGTCGGAAACCTGAAATAATGCAAAGGAGAAAAATATGACATGTCATAGAAATCCGCCCCCTAGTCATTAGTATGTAATGTTAACGTCTTAATTGTTTATATACCACTTACTGAGTGATATCGAAATGCGATCTATTTTTTCCAGCAACCTCCCTTTTTAGGACTTTTGTTGTTAATATGGTCAGCGCTCTGCTGTTTGTTGTGAAGATGAAGTGAATGGAATTTGTGAAATATAAGTTCGGATGGAGTGTGTTGGGCGTACATGGAAATATAAAGACTTGTTCATTGATTCAAAGTGCTTAAAATAATATAAACACAAAGATAAATATGTCCTACATCTTATTCCTTAGCTATTTTACAATAAATTAAGTTGTTTCTTTTAGAAAATGTATTTTTTGTGGTGGTTTTCCATAAACAAATGTTTATTTTGTATTTATAGTAACCATTTATATTAAAACAGTCTGTCTCATTGAAATCAGTGAGACATTAATAGCTATATTAACTTCATATGCATTTAGTATGCCACAGATTTGGAGTTCCGGAATTAAATTATTTTTATTCGTTTTTATTGAAATAAAGGTTTGATTATTTTCTCCTTATTACTAATGAGCCTAAGTAAATATTGCCACAGACGTTTATAAAAATTCCATAAAGTGGCGCCAGAAAAATTTCAAGGAGCTTAGCATGGCTATATTCCCATCAGGTACCTTAGGCCTATTATACATATATACATATATAGGTTATATATAGGAGCAGATGTTAAAATATACTGCACACATTTATTTCCGCTTTCTATGTACATGGGCCTAATACAGAGTTATTTTTTAAAAGAAACCAAAATTAATATTTTTTCCTTCCTTTCGCTTTGTGGTAAATATCATTCGTATCTGTACTTCTGTCAGTAGATCCCTACTATGTAATATACCCAACACCTAATCTGTTATGTGACCATACAATACCTTAGCTCTTCAATAAAAGGATATCAAGATAAGTTATGTCAAATATATACTCATAATTTTATCAACCATGGTATGATAACAGATAACTAAATAAAATTATTATAGGACCTGAAGATGGCTGAACAGCCGACATGCAATGTCCAGCCCATCCATAAACATCAGGAATACTTAATAATCTACACGCTGACGTACTTGGTAAGTTTTATAAATTCAGAATATCGGGGGAATAGGTGGCTTTTATCATACACAAATATGAATAAATATGAATACTACCTTATCAAAACGCCGCCTAGTATAATACAGCTTATTGTATACCTTTTCGGAAAGGGAAATCAGATAGACCAACTGAAAAAAACTATTAATGTCATTGGAGATTTGTCGTTCTTTAGAAGATGAATGAGTGGAGAAGTTACCTTTGCTGCAGATATTTTCTCGTCTTAAGATGTTTTAGCCCAATAATTCTAGCAGAAGAAATAACATGGTTGGATTTTATAATGGCGTTTTATTTGGTATCATTTCATGTTGTTGCTGGCATCATTATATGTGTAGGAGTTTCTAAAAATAAGAGGCTGGTGATCTGTGGTTTATGATTCTGAGTAGCAGAGATCTTTAGAAAACCGCAATTAAGTAGTAGGACAGTATATCCTACCGCGGAAATGACAAAAGGAATTGTACATGGCAGAGGTTAATTATGTGTGTAGAGGGTATATCAACGATTTGTGGTTAGTCAGGACTGTAATGCACCATGTAATCTTTATTTCTCATAGTGAACATAGTCAGGGTCAAAATCGTGTTGGGAAAGGACTTTTTCTCATGAGGAAAATCATGATCAGAAGATGGTAATTTGAGTATCAGTTTGATGCTTTTGAGAGTACGGAATAACAGGAATTTGTTACAGAAACATGAAGCTGGAAAGGATTTGATAAACTCTTTAAAGTTACGTAAATTGTATGATACACTAGTTTTACCACCCTAAGTAGACAAATTAGAAAACAAACATTTTCATTTTTATATTTTCTATGTGCATTACGTTCGACCACGAAATTTGCTGTCAAGTTTTGATATTCCCAGAATTTAAAAAATATAATTTTAAAAATTCTGTATGCGTAGGCCTATCTGTGAATAGCATAGCCCAAGAACGAACAGTCCTAAAAAGAAACTGTATTTATATTAAATATGATCTAAGTTACAACATAAGATTGGCGACGACCTCTTTTTTTTCACTGCCATCTTATATGAAGATAGTTTCATTTTTTGCTATTTTCTTGAAAACGACTCTGAACTATTTTGTTTAAATTTTGTATGCGAGTTGCTTACACTTAAGCTAAAACTTTTACTTGAAACATTTTCTCAAAAAATTCTCCAAAGCATAGTTATGTGCCAGCCATCGTTTGCATAACCTATGCGACCACGACGCCACCGGTGATCGCCACAAGAAGCTTACATGACCACGAGTGGTCGCCACTTCTATCCAGATATTCTTCTCTCATCAGTAGCAAAATGGACTCCGAATTGGACGCATTTATGTTACTAACACTATTTTAACGGCTTTCTCTGTAAAGTTTCTGGATTAAAACAATTAAATCCACTCGAACATTTAAAATTAAGAATTTATAACTCTGATTGTGAAGACCTTACGGTTTATGAATGCCCTACTCTTAAATGATTTGCAGAATTGGACATTTTTTTTGATTATTACTGATCAACATTTGAAATGGGATAAACACATTTCATATAGGCTACGTAATGAAATACGAAAAGCAAGCAATCAGTTTGTAAATCTCCGTAACTGTATGACCATAGTTTAGGCCTATTTAGCCCTAATCGAATCCATTACTCAGTATGCCATTGTTGGATGGGGTAGCATTTCTAAAACTTTTCCTAACCCATTAACTTGATTACAAGAACGCGTAATCAAAATTTGCTGAACTAATCTATTCCGAGTTTAATTCATTTAAAATTAACCAAATTTATAGATTTAAAATTCTACCATAAAAAAAGACGAAATTCCTAGCTGTTCCACATGAACACTGCACAGGACGAAATAAAACTAGTAGGCCTACTTTATCAGAACCCAAAAGTTTCACTTCTACTGGTCTGTCACATAGCTCTATTTGCGGTCCTCGTCTGTATAATTCTAAAGTCACAATACATCCAGCTTTAATCTAATGTAGTTATGGTGTCTTTAAGCCGGCGCGGTGGCTCATGCTGTAGCGCGTGAGCCTGGCATGCTTGCGGTCCTGAGTTCAAATCTCGGGGCCGGCGGGTGTGTCATTCGTGGTGGACGAAGCCGTGCTTTAGGGGGTTTTTCTCGGGGTTCTCCCGTTTCCCCCTTTCATTCCACCAACACTCTCCACTTCATCTCACCATTCCCCCTTTTCATCCTCATCCCGTTTCCACTTCTGGCATCGGGTCTGCTTCGGCAGTCAGAGCCCTTTGGGGGCCTCTCCCGTTCTCCCCGCTGCTTGTGGTCAAGAGGTTGTTGGTGGTGTGTGTCACGAACCTGTCGGGGCTCCCGGTTGGAGGTACCGCAGGGGGTGGCGCACACGTGGTATGGTACTAGGCTTTGTTGGATGTAGGGGAGTTCCGTGGGGGCTCACGGGGGGCTTTGAGGTCCGGAGCGGCCTGTGGGCACGCAACTCATCCCATCCCGGAGGTAGGTACAATAAGTCGGCAACGGCTGCGGTGCTTAGGGGCGTTCCCACCCCGCCTCCCCGCCTTAAGGGGCACAAAATAGAATAGAATATGGTGTCTTTAAATCTAAAATTTAAAATTTCCTTAAATTTTAAATATTCTCTTTCTGGTACTACCATCATATTAATTATTTTTCATTATTATAATTATTATTACTTATATCACTTAAATCATGCCATTGCTCTCAGCCTTTTCCATTCACCTCTTTTACTTTTTTTATTATAGCCTATTTTGTCTACTTCTTAGTTTTAAGATAAGTTCAGTTCAACATCACACTTTTCTGTAAGATTGTGACAATGGAACTGCCCCCGAGCACGAGCTCCTGCACTTTCAGTGTTTCAGGACCAACATGTGTATTATTTAAATATCCTTTTTATGTAATTTTGAAATAATTTTGAAATGTGTTAAACAAGACTTTTCAAATGTTTATTTATATGATGTTTTATGCAGTTCATTAATTTATTGTAAATAATATAGTTTGAATTATTTTTACTCTATGTTAGTAATTTATGTAATATATTAGGCTATATGAATTGTTTAGAGAAATAATGAATACATTACTGTATTTTGCAATGTCTAAAGGTGCTAATCTCTGGAGGATATAGAACATTTAATAAGTAAATAAATAAATAAATAAATAAATAAGTCAATAACAAATAAAATAAAGAACATAATCGTAAAGAATGTTCATAGCAGCATAACAAACTATAAAGATAATAGACCTATAATAAATATATAAAAAAACATGATTGTAGTAGGATACCAAACGAGGTAACATAGGACTTGTTACGTAGTTCTTTATTCCTTTGTACTTTTCTTCTTTTATTAATGCTTCTTTCATTTTTATTTTCTTCTTACTTAGTTTTCCTTTCGTGCTGTTTCTGTTTCTTCAATTATTTCAGACGAACCAATTGAAAAGTCTGTCCCAAAGACTCTGGAAGACAATACAGCTTTCAATGAACTTCATCAGTTGCTCAACCTCGCCTTTTTAATTATTAGTAGTTCAAGGCATTTGATAAATTTTCATTTGTTATACCACTATTGAACGATAGCTCGAATATACATAAATGTGTATCATGAATTAATTGATTTTATTGACAATTTTTATGGCATTATTTTGCATTTTTAGTTTTCAATATAAATGTGTTATTTATGGTATTTTAGGTATTTGGTATCTCTTTATTTTTTATAGTTTTCTATGATTTCAATATGCAGCCAGTTGTGTTACAATTTTATTACAAATTAGAGTAAAATAAATTTTGATATGAGATGTTGTTACCCTAAAAGAAATGAATGAAATGGTTTTACTCTAGATCAGGGTTCCCCCTAACTTTTTTGTGTCTAGAGCCCCCTAAGCATAACTTAACGCGTGCTTGTACTAAGAGCCCTAGCCATAGGACATACTACTTAATTTAGTAAACAAAAGAACAGAATTTTATAATCACACCTTGTTTAATATTGTTCGTATAATATAGGCTTAACATTAATTACTATCCTTTACACTTTCTAAAGTTTAATTTAACTTCATTTTACATAAACGGCATAAAAATTATAAAACAATGTGACACTTGCCTAATAATTACAACAGTCTAGGTCTAGAAACTTTGAGATAATTAACTTGGTATAGTTGTTGCATAGCCAGATAGGTAAATACGGTTTGATAGGCCTAAAGGAATATGGCAAAAATGATCCTGAAATTTGCAGTAATGAAACTTATATTCGGTCTACCATTTTTATGTCCACATTAAGTTGACGACTGTTTTGTTTCAAATTTAATGAACACTAAGCACAAGATGTGAAACTTGATAATTTTTGTGATTATTTAGTAGACACATACGTATCTGATTATGCTTCTTTTCCGCCTTCCATTTGAGCAGCTACGACCGCAAGTTTGCAGCCTACAACTAATGCCTGTGAATTTGTCATAACAGATTTAACAAGGCATTTTATTCTCCCTAATCAATTATTTTACTTTAGTAAATAAACTATGGAAACTATGGAGAGAAATATAAGAGATTTTAATGAGAATAATATATACAGAATGGAACTAATTCAGAGGGCAAAATACCACCAAATGAAATTTCTTTGGAATTCGAAAACAGGCGTTATTGTATATATATCTTGAATATATCGTATTGTCTATTTTTGAAATTGGTATCAGCTAATGTTGCTATTTCATGTCAAGAGGTCCATGTGTAAATTACATGCTACAGTTTATTACCTGGTTTGTTTGAAAGTTAGTGTATGCACCAAATTGTCTGTGCGCAAATTACATGTGTGCAGATTACATACCATTAGGGTGGTATACCTAAATGTGTGTGCAGTCTACCGCTCCCGCTTGCACATTTAAGAGATGTAACTGTTAAGAGTTAGGCAACATATGCTACTTACTGTATGTAAGTTAAACAGTAGCGAAGATACAGTTCTTAAATTTAAAATAAAAATCAATGAAGTGTGTGTACAGACCTTTAGCTTTTCAAGTAGCTACTTACAACTTACATTGTTACTTGGATTATCATCGTGGACCACAGTTTGAGAATGGTTGACCAAGACTATGTCTAGTCACCAGTGGCAGTAGATTAGCTTCTCTGGATATGGATGTCAGGACTACAAAGTTCTGAAATGTTCCGACTGGTCAGGCCTGTCGCAAACCTACAAAATGCGTGAAATATGACAAACAGAACAAGGATGGAATGGTCAGAAGGAAGGAAAAAAAAAGAAGTCTCTAACAAATCCTCCCTGGAACCTTCTGTGTACTACCAATCCCACATTGATTGTGGGAGATCGAGCCCCGATGAGATAAGAAGCCAAAATCTAAGCGTTTATGCAGTGATCATGATTTTATTGACTAGGCATATTTTACTTACACGTCCGATTATTATGGATAATAAACAATTACCGCTTCTTATTGCTCAGGCTTTCATTAAACATGCATCGTCTTTATTATAAACTTATTTAGAAATATCATAGCTTTAGTGGCAAGTTTGTGAGGTTCCGACATCGATTATAACAAACATTTGATGTATTAACACTTTTATGGACATAATTTATGATAGTTTATGCAATAATAAAGTAATAAAATCTCGTTCCTTAACAAAAAATATTAAAATAAATAATTCTAGGTCACTTTTACCATCTTACATGTGAGTTTAATCTCTGTTGTAGCCATGATCTTTTTTTAAATGTGCCTGCAATGTTTTTATGTTAAAAAGGGAAGATTATTATTCCGACAGTTAATTAATCACAGTAAACAAAAGAATCGTTTTACTGGAAGGCCTATTATTCGTTA
Organism: Ectobius pallidus; assembly: GCA_964059195.1. Classification (NCBI taxonomy): domain Eukaryota; kingdom Metazoa; phylum Arthropoda; class Insecta; order Blattodea; family Ectobiidae; genus Ectobius; species Ectobius pallidus. Next base: position 51,665,290 of record CAXKWD010000006.1, on the reverse strand, counting down.
TCTGTTTTCTTGATTTAGCAACAATAAATTTGCAAAGAAGTGCTTCGTGTGGGTACTTCCTGAAAAGCGCTCAATGACCACTATTCGAAAATATAAAAATGTGCAGTGTGTTTAAATTAAAATAATAGAGTTGGAATTACTTCCGGTAACCGGAAGTCCACAAAATTAGATAATAACTTTTTGAGTTCTCCATATAGGCCTACGGCTATCCAACACACCGAGTTTCATGTCACTGAACCACGTGCTTCAAAAGTTATTTAAGTGGTGCGGGATTATTAACTAACTCTGTATGTATATTGTCCAAATTTATATACTCTGTGGAATTTATCCTGTTTGCTTTCGTGTATTTATGAGTATTCTGAATATGCTTTTACGTTAAATATGACTTACGATATATAATATATGCTATACTATAGGCTAATATTAATATAATACCTGGGTTTTGAAGAGAAACCTCAATTTCTTTTAATGTAAGTGTGCCAAACGAAATTATCAACATAACAATTATTACGTTGACCGATAAAGTAACGAATCCAATAGTTGTGTTCCTTTATTTGTATGAGGTAAGCTCTTTTTGAGTGTGCCCATGCTTAGTGAGGCAAAGAATTACATATCAGGAATTGAAGCTTGATTTTTTCTTTCTTGACCGACTCTGCCACTTGGGGAGTTGTTTATTAAGTTGCTCGGAATGATCGATGTTGCTTCATAATGGAAGTGTTAACAGTGAAGGATTCTATAGTGATTGAGTGAAATCCGTGTAAAATAGTTACGTACAGTGAGCGGTTGTTTGTGTTGAAGTGTCGATGTAAGAAGAAAGCCGTTGTGTTGAAGAGCATCGAGGCATAAGGCGAGCCTCTCACCTCACACAGAGAGATAGAAGACTGGACCACACAAGCAGGAGGATTAACTGAGAAACGAGGCGAATAAACTGGAGTATTTTATTGTAAACATACAAAACACACACACACACTCACTCACTTCGAAAGTGTCCGACTCACGGTTTTGTCCATGATTTATTACCTAGTGCGAGTTACCCAATACTTTACACACTCACTCACACAAAACCGTTAATGGGAACATCACACCAAATGCCCACACAAGCACTTTCTAGAACATAAGCCCTCCTCGTTGGGATTATTTTTACGTGCCGCAGCTTTTTGCATTCCTTGAGTGCAACAAAGCACTTCCAGATGGCACTCTAGGACTTGAGCTTCTTTAAGGAGTAAGAGACCCGTAAACGAAGTAATCAAAGTTCTCTAAACGATTTTATTCACACTGCAATAAATCTTTAGGCGGGATCATTTCGATTCGGCACTCATGATTGAGTCAATGCTGAAACTAGTTCCAGGGGCGGTAGATGTAGATGCCGCCCCCAGATTATGCGTAAGGCTGTGCCTTCTGAGGTCGCAGTTCCGTCTGAAGACTTTACCGCACGCTGAACAATTGTAAGGTTTAATGTCCGTGTGCGTGAGCAGGTGCGTCTTGAGGTTGGAGCGTTGGTTGAAGCTGCGGCTGCACACCGGACACTTGTGTGGGGACTCCTCCATGTGCAAGATCTTGTGAACCGCCAGCGTCCGTGACTGGCAGAACCCCTTCCCGCACTCCCCACACTTGAACGGCTTCTCCTTCGAGTGGATGTACCTGCAACACACAATACACACAATGAAGTCAGGAGACACAGGTGGCTGAGATTTATACGCATTATTATTAAGCCATTTATGAACAAATTTTGTAAGGTTGCTAATTTAAGATAACGAATAAAATAAATTGACGAACAAACCAAAACAAAATATTGTTTATATGTAAAGTCACTTTATGTTTAAGTTCCCAAACACGGTTGCCTTTCTTTTCTGGACCAGTCGAAATATTTCAAAAGGCTTTTAATCGCCTATGATGATCAGCAAGGCAAGGTCAATGTACAATTATTCTTGGAGATTTTTGTAGCTAGTATATCTATGTGTTGTGTCCGTGTAAATTTGTAGTCAATCGTTAAACCTAGTAATTTTAAAAAACACAATTTCGATTTAGTGCAAGGCAGTTCGTGTGTTTTTATTCTGTTCTGCTGTTAGCTTACCTGAATTAAGTTAACTAACTGGAACCCTAAGGGCCTCAGTTGCCTGTACCTTTATCAGCACATGTTATTAATATTGGGTTATAACATTTATTTATTAAACTTAGATTTCTCATGTAGAAGTTCCTAATACTTATTTTACCAATTCTAACTTTATGTGAGTACAGTTAATGCTCAATTCAGATATTAAACAAAGAAAATAAAAATCAATTAAACTGATATAACAAAGTGCCAGATGGAGTTAATAGGCCATATTTAAGAAACTATTTAGTTTTAGATCATGGTTTTTTCAGAAAGTTTGATTAGCATATTATGTGAAGGAATATGTGGAATAACTACAAGGTGACACAAAAAAGGCAACTTTTTAACATCCAATAATAAAACCAAGAATGATGGAAGAAAACATTTTATTCATAGTAATTGAGACCTTAAAACTTGCCATTTAAGAAACAATAATGGAATTTATCATTTTTTTTAAATTACTTCCTTTAGATGGCGTCCTTCTGTACGAATGCATTCTTGAAACCTGCTGTTGAGATTCCTCATTGACCACTGCAACATTGCAGCTGGGATAGTGTGAATTTCTTCATGAATTCTCTGTTTTTAACTCATCCAGAGTTCTTGGTCAAGTCGTGAACAGGGGATCACAGTAACTGTCAATGCGGATCGTTACGTGGAGATGTTAGAATCTTTCGTTACACTGAATTGAACAATTTCCCACACGTTCAAGAACCCTGGTTTCAACAGGATGGAGCAACATCACATACTGTATGGCAATCAATGGAAGCTGTGCAAGAATTGTTCGATAACCGTGTGATCTCAAGATTTGGTAACGTTCCCTGGCCCCCTAGATCACCAGATTTGTTTGTTTGTGATTTTTTCTCTCACAATAGTGAAGTGTACACGACTCTCGACCGAGAACTCTGGATGAGTTAAAAACATAGAATTCGTGATGAAATTCACAGTATCCCAGCTGCATTGTTGCAGCGGTCAATGGGGAATCTCAACAGCAGGTTTCAAGAATGCATTCGTACAGGAGGACACTATCTAAAGGACGTAATTTTTAAAAAATGATAAATTCCATTAATATTTCTTAAATGGCAAGTTTTAAGGTTTCAATTACTATGAATAAAATGTTTTCTTCCATCACTCTTGGTTTTATTATTGGATGTTAAAAAGTTCCCGTTTTTTTGTCACCTTGTAGAATACTAACAGAAAGAATTTACAGCAAATTCTTCACGTCGACAATATTAGGCCTGTTCCTTTATTTATGTCAAAACATCTGAAGCCGTACAAATTACTTACGCAGTGAAAAAATTTTAAAAAATTCAAAGTTTATTTTGGAATTTTCCCATCGGTTATAGACTAAACGCTATAAGTTGACCAAATTTTAAGTTCTTAGCTCATCTGGAAGTGAGTAAACATCAATATTAACAAGTTGATGACTCGTAGATGTGAATGACGTCACGCCTCTCCAGCCAGTTTTTTCATACTTATGGAGCAGACATAAACACCAAATTTTGCACACTTCTGGCTGTTATATGTGCCAATATTTGTGCCAAATTTTACGATTCTATTTGTCCTACATTTGTAAAAAGTTATATACTTAAAATAAAAATTCCACTAAATGTACGGTATAACCGATGGAGATACGACAAAAAGCCAAAGGGCCAATCTTTTGGATCTCTCAAAAAAAGTCACTGCTGCTGCAATCGGCTTTGTTATACGACTTATCGTTCAGCTATTATAAGCCTCCAAGGAGGTCTACACGGGCTTTAAAGTTGCGTACGCCATGTCATATTTTCAGACAGCAAACATGAAAACTAGATGTGATATAAAAAATGGTGACATTTCTGAAATCAGGAGACATTTAGTTGAAATCACTTATTATAATGCTCTGCCGCAAAAATCAATTGCAAATTCAAAAGCCGTATACGAACACCGCAAACAATATTTTTGTCATGAGAATTGAATTGTAATTGACGAATGAAGTTAAATATTTTCACAAATTAGGCTCCTAATTGGGCGTTACTCCGGGTCCGGTCAACCGATTTAGTCCAAAATCAATAGGCTTCGTCGCATGGACGCTATAAGTACGTATACCAAGTTTCATGAAACTCTGATAAAGCGTATCCGAGTTATCGCACGTAGGCTACAAACAGACAGACAGACGGACAGACATTTTCCCCGTCCACCATACAATCTTAGAAAGTAGCATTCTGGCACTTAATAATAACACATAGGCCTTCTTCTTGTATAGTTCTGAGTAAGAGTAAGATATAGGTTATGATTCGCTCCTTCCCCGCCATGACAAGTTGTAAGTTATTAAGGGAAAGTACTGAGAGCATTTCATGAGAGTTGTTTGGCATAATGTAGAATAACATGAAAACTTCCATGCTCTCTATTCAACAAGAGTTACATTTTTTAAATGCTCATACTGGTACTGTAAAAGAAAAGGCCACTATAATTGAGTAATTTCTATTTTATAAGGTACCAATAACGTTTTATAGCTAGATTGCCTGACTCCCAATTGAGTTATCCTTGTAACGTTCAACATCAATGAAAGAATGCGAAGCCATGGGAAACTGTGAGAAGAATTCTCAGAACAAGATCGGTATAGGCTAGTTTTTTATAGGCCTACCTTGCAAATGTACAGTGAACGATACGGTATTGCAGAGATACAGGGTGAATATTTCCATCAGATTAATATCAAAACATATTTTTTACGATAAACTTGTAAGGCCTAATATTTTGTTCATGCTTAAATCTAACGGGTTCAAATTTAAAGTGGACCAAGTCACTTTCGAGAAATGGTTTTCCAGGCTGTTTAGTTGTACCAAGAATTAGCAAGTAAGCCTAAGTGGATAATTGTTGACTATATTATTTAGTAAAAAAACATGATATTCCAGCTAGGCTTAGCCTATACAAAATCGTTCTTTGTATAAGATCGGTAAACGATATTTTGTATCCGGTATCCTTCTATTACAGTAAAGTATTCCCTATGGAGGCCATGGAGGTCAGAGGGTTCCCGGAGGTTGAGGTTTCCAGATTTTTAGACAATCGGCACATGAAGGTGATAAGGTTGTCAGCCTTACGCACCAGCGGCCTTTACCCCCCAGGATTGCTCCTGGTACTCATTTATGTTAAAGGCTGAGTCGACCCCAGGGCCATAATGCCACCAGAAGTATTAGGACAATTGAAAAACTCCAATGACCTCATCGGGAATCGAACTCGCGACCTTCCGGTTTGTAGCGCAGCGCCTCAACCACTATGTTACGGCGTAGGCTACCCCTCTTTCTATTATACTTTCATATATTAATATGTTAACTTGGGGAATCATACAGAATTTAAACCACGACCTAACGTAAAATAACAATACTTGTAAAGGAAGGAATGCTAGAAAGCTAAATTTAATTCAGTCTTGGCAAGAATAAAATAAGATGTAATTAAACTAAGAAATAATTAATTACATTCATGCATATTAACCGAATCTACTTTATTTGAACTAGACGATTTCAATAACATATTTTACGATAATTTATGTAATTTTATTCACTCATTGTGACAAACACAGAACATAATTATTGTGTACATTTTATTTCGAAATTATTAAACCAGAAATTTTAGTGTATTCAACTGTTTACTAACCAAGTTAATGATTATATATTATATATTATAATATATAATATATCACTATAGGGCGCCGCAGTAATCAACGATAATTAAAGAGGTATAAAAAAGACACATTTTATGTTATTTGTTACAATTACACTTATTTATTTGTTTTAAGCACATAAGTTTCATCTTTTTATAACTTTAATAGCCTACATTTAGTTTTCAAAAGCTAGTCCACACATTTGCGCCTAATTGCCCTTGCAGTTTATTTTATTTTTAAATGTGATACCACGAAAAAGTATGCTCCACTACTGTCTATAAATCATACAAAACTGTACGTAATAAGTATGGCACTTATAGATTAAGCACTTTGTCTCCAGATGAATGGATAAAAAGATATTCAGTAATAACTTATAGGCCTACACAGTATATGTAACTCTTGAATTTGCTATTTCGTATGTGTAGGATTAAGGACAGCGTAATCATGAACATTTAATGATTAGATCATCCACGAAAAAACTATATTATTTATTGAAAATTATTGCCAGAATAACACCGGTTCATGGTAATTCCTGTAACAATAATAATCCCTGTAAAATTAGGTATGAAAAATACTGTGACATGTAACAAGATTTCAGTGCGCTGGCTAGTAAAATTTTCTAGCTTTCAAAACACGAAGGAACAACTTACTAAAAGCAATCAAACAAAAATCTAACTTGTCTTTTAAATCGTTAAATGGACAGCGAAGAGAGCATTGTGTGGACTGGTGTTTATTAAGTCAATAAACGTAGGTTCAAACGAATAAAAAAGCGATATTTCAAACCCATGTGGCAGCTAACACAACTCTGTAATAAACCGAGGTTCGTATACGCTCCCATTTCAACATGGTTCATAGCAATTTACTGTTTAGCAGGACCCCCCAAAAATAAATAAGGCAAGCTACACAAATACTCTGTAAGCAGGGGCTTTTGCTGGCCTCTTTAACGAGACCCTCTCTTAAGTTCCTCTATTCGTCGAATACGAAGGGGCGTGGAAATTACGTTAATATTATCCCAGAGATCTTTGCTATCTGTAGCGATGATTCTTTAACATCGTACATTTATTTTCAAGTGCCACAATGGTACCGTACTTTCTAAGATTGCATGTTGGACAGGAAAAATGTCTTGTCTGTCTCCGTGTCTGTACGTGCGGTAACTAGAATACGATTTATCAGATTTTCATGAAATTTAGTATACACACTTAAAACGTCCATAGGACGAAAGCTAATGATTTGGGACCAAATCGGTTGACCGTACCGGAGTAACGACCAATTATTGGTCACATGCATATCATCACTATATTACTCAGCCGCTTGGCTAACTCACTCAGTGACATAATTCTTTGTGCACTTCCAGATGTTGAAATTTTGCATGTTTATAGCTTAGTCCTATAGCCTATAACTGACGGAACATTTTAAAAGGTTAATAGTTTTTTTTTTGCCCCCAAAAACATTCAAAATGGCGGACTCAACTTAAAGGTATGTGCAGACCTTCTTCGGAGGCTTATAGTAGTTAAACGGTAAGTTGTATCAAACAACCGATAGCACCAGCAGAAATGGATTTTGAGAGATCTGTCGTGTCTCCATCAGTTATACCTTAGATAGAGTTAGATTTTTATTTTAAGTAAATGTTGTAATTTTTAATACACACATTGGGCATCTAGATTCGTAACATTTGGCAAGAATACTGACACATCCAACTGCCATAAGCGTGCGAAAATTTATGTTTCTAGCTGCCCTATAATTATGGAGAAATTGGCTGGACAGCCGTGACGTCATTAGCATCTATGGCAGTCTAAAGTCTGGCCGTTCTAAGAAGGAAACCTCAAATAAACAAAAACCAATATGCCTGTCTCACTCTAGCACATTACTCGCATGGCCTAAGAGTGAGACAGACATACTGGTTTTTATTTACTTCAAGTTTCCTTCTTAGCTCGTCTCTGGTGTAGATCATACACTCGTTAACATTGATGTTGACCCACTTTCACATGAGCTAGAAATTTGAAATTTTACAACTTATAGCTTTTAGTCTATAATTCATGGGCAAATTATATAAAGTTCAAAACTTTAATCTTTTACCTTTAAAGAGAATACTTTGAAGTGTTTTGTATACGTATTTCTACGCCTTCAGATAAATCTGAAAAAATAAAGGAAGATTGTTAGAGTGAGGAATTGTAACTTCGTTCTTTTAATAGACTATTTTAGTTATCCCAACTATTCCTTCACACATCGCTTTCTCAAGAAACCGTGTTTTAAAACTCAACAGTTTCTTAAATCTGGCCTATTAACTTCATCTGGCACTTTGTTGTACCAGTTATACCTGATTTTATTTTATTGACATGCATTTAGGATATGATGACAATAAGACTAGTATAGGGGTTAGCTACATATCAAGAGAAATAACAGCAGCAGTAGTTGTAAGTTACTGCTGAGATTGGGTTGTCGTTAGGCACTAGTTCAAGTGTGTTTAGAATGAGAATAACCAATAGTTTGGATAAAAACATAAACTTTCCTGTAAATGAACGTAACATTATTAGCAGATATTATATATCCTATCGTACTCAAATATTTACATTTGTAAACACCTTTCTCATGACTTCGGCACGTGTAATTATAATTATTAGCCGATGTCTTCAAAATTTTTATTTATCCACTAATAATGACTGTCGTAGCATTTATTTTTCACTTGTTAATAACTGGATTCCTGTGCATTGTTCAAGGGATGAGAGGCTCCACCTAGTGAACAGTTTTTCTATAAAATTTGTATAGGCCTAAACTGGTTAGGCCAATGGTAGGCCTATAAGCAATTTTTAAGAAATTGTATCATAACTCGAGATATTTGTAAGCCAAAGTTTCAGAAAATAACGACGGGTTATACCACCTTATAAGTAGACATGGGATTTTAAGGCAAATGCCTATTTTGTTCCTTATGAAATAACATGAAAAAATTTTAATATGTGGACGTTTAATGATAAATCACTTACATTTATAGAGTTTTATAGTGCCCTAAAATGCCTATTTGGACCTTTAGAGCCAATTTTACTATTTTAGTGCCTAAAATGCCTATTTTTTACATTTAAAATAATATTCAACTTCTGTAATTTTTACAATCTTTATTGGACATCCCTCAATGAAAAGCAGAACAGCAGAGGTGAGTTCTTCACAGAAACTTTATTATTTCAAACAATTGTCGCTAAAGGAATGCTGACTGACGGGGGAGGGGGAGGATTAAGGGGGAAGGACTACTGTGTCAAGTCACCAGTTAAAGAACATCTGTTTAAGTGAATATAGTTCGTGATGCCTAATTTTGCCGTTAATTCTGTTAAGAATAGGTATACCACGTTTCTTTCAGTAAAAAAAAAGACCATATTACAGTATAAGTGTAAATTGTAATATTTTAAAGTATTTTTTTCGATCTATTCACACATTTTAAAACATATTTTAAGTGCCTATTTTCTCTTTTAAAAGCATATTTACTTGTTTTAAAAGCCTATTTTAGGTGCGTAAAACTATTTTTTTGAGAGCCTAAAATCCCAGGTCTACTTATAAGTCATACAGTTAACAATGTTAGTTATTAATCATTCAATTATCTTAGGTAATAAAACGAGAGGTCCGATTTTTTTAAATCTCGAGAGAATCCGAATCTCGAGTTATATTTATCGCGGCTATTTATCGAATACTGGCAGAATTAAGCATGTGATGAATAATAATTAAAACCACGGAAGTGAATAAAACACATCACTATTTGTATCATTGTAAGCGGGACAGCTTGTAGCGAGAAAAATCTAGGTCAGTGGTCTCCAACTCGCTGTATTTTGTGCGCGTGCAAGTAGGCTTGCACTGTGCGACCCCTGTGCACCATGTGATGTCAGTCTGAACCATGGTGAACCAGAGATGGGTTGTCTATTTCACCAGCTTCCAAGCATTATGTTGGGTATAGAATGTGTTCTAAATATGCAGGCCATCGAATCCTACATTTATGGTAATAAATACCAATATAAGAGAAGTTTGAGTGACTTTTATTCGGATTTTCTCCGAACTAAATTCCCCCGACTGGATAGACATGTTGCTAGGATTTTGTCTATGTTCAAATCTACGCACATATGCGAGCAGTTTTTTCACTAATGAAAATAAACAAAACCCGCCGCAGAAGTAAATTGTCAGATGAAAACTTAAAACGTGAACTGAGACTGGCTGCTGCACAAACATTGATTCCAGATGTTGAAAAACTTCTGCGTCAAATGATACAACAAAAATCAAGAAAACAAGCTTCCACTAACGAGTGATTTTGTAGTGTGAAATGCTTTATTTGAGCTGTTCTTTATTACTGATGTATTGCATGGAGATATAGTTTCTCTGAATTTTGTTTCAAACATAACTTTAGTATTAATATTTATGTTCACTAATATAAATGTGGAAGTGTGTCATTTAAAGGAATGTGTCTAGATTTTGTTTTCATTTCGCAGAATTTGTGGCATTACAATTTAATTACTATAAAATTGAATAAAATCAGGAACTTTTCAACTATGTTCAAAACTATAGAATTAATTTGTGTGTATTATCTTGCTAAGAATATATTGTAATCATGACTTCACGAAAATGAAAACATAAGTAAATGATAATGAAATAATAATGTAATACAACAATCATCTTTTAATATGCCAATATGATTTGTGAATTTCAAAAGCCTAATGAGCATGCCGATACTGAACTCAAGAGAGGCAGTATACCACGCGGTGTGTGAACACTAAATGATTCTAGCGTGCAATGGGTAAGCTTGCACATACTGCTGTACTCATTGTGCAATGAGTTGATGGCCGCTGATCTAGGTATACTATAGGTCTAGGCTCCTATAGGCAACCGTGGAATTCTGTCCGAAAACATATGACTGCAGTTAAGTAGACTACAGTCAAAGTGTTTGGCTTATAGTCAAGGCTTTCTATTCAGTAACATTAGGCTTAGGCTACACAATATGGCCAACATAGGTCACTTATTAAAAAAAGCACCGGTAAAGTGTCTGACTAATAGGAATCCTTTTTTCAGAAATAATGACTGATGTGATGACAAATAATGATTTGGCACATTTGGCATAACATATTAAATATTGACCTCAACGATGTCACTAAATAAGTAGGCCTATCCTATTTCAGATCGTGTAAATTACTGCCATCTGCGGAAAAATTATTGAAGCAAAACCTTACTGCAACATTCCTCGTAAAATAATTCACACTTATGAAACTGGTATGCCGTTATTTCTGAAATATTACATTTTTGGAGTTACGCCAACCTGTGTTCTGAATCTCGTAATTTGTATGACTGAACAATGATTTGATATGAAATTACATGATGGCTTGAGTAAAGTTCTCTTCGGATGAGGCAGAATGCACGAGAGGAGTCCACTAGCCCCTGCCCTTGGTAGGACTAGTAATTCAAGTAACTAGTGACATCTTTGCGACTGGAACCCGTTCCTGTTTTATTCTTGAATATAATTTAGCATCAATCCTGAACTACAGTATTAATAACAACTCTAAACTCTTAAGTGGTGTTCTATTATTTTCTTGTAATGGAGCATGCAATTTTAATAATATAATACAAAATAAAAATATTTCTTAAAATAAATCTATAGCTATAGTAAATTCGATTTAGAAACTCTACCCCTTGCAACTGTAGTAACATAGGTGGACTAGGTCTATTGGTAAGCCTATCGACATTTCAGTCTGTTGTGTAAGAAATCGGCATATTGGCTAATAGAAGTACATTGATAATAACGATAAAGAATTGTGCAGTATCTGTATTTAAATTTAGTGAGCTAACAGCAAGGCTTGCGTGGGCGCTTATTATTGGTAATTAGGGTGGTTGTAGAGGAACACTCGGTGAGGTGTTGGTTTCTGGGAAAATTCCTGGTGAGTGCGCGCTGATTTGTGGCAGCAACGAGTTTTATTTAAATGCACATCTGATCGCTCGCCCCGGGCGTTGTGGGCGAGCGAGGGTGTACCGGCTCCAGGTCCCGCCCGTCAAGGATTTGCGCGCATTACGTAAGCTATTCTAATGGCTGCCGTGACGTCATTATTACAGTCCAGGCATCCAACCCCTGCTAGATCACCCCGTAAACGTTGCTGGAACAGTAAACAAATATTTTTGCACAAAACATAATAACAGCTATTAAACAGGGGTGTTTCGTCTATACAGAAAATGAACTGTAGTTATTCTTCCTGTCAAGGATTAGTTTGCATTTGAATATACAATATAATAATCTGATGTCGGTCTCATATGTTTAAATTTCTTTACGTGTATATTATTATTATTATTATTATTATTATTATTATTATTATTATTATTATTAATCTCCAAGTTGTAGAACCTCATAGATAAATGTTTAAAAATATTTTGAACGAATTTCAAAAATTCAGACGAACAGCATCTTTTATAAAATTCTTCTGATAGCGTTTCATACAAACTATAAGGTATAAATTTAATTCATAACGTGTTCTTTCAAAAAGATGACTGTACTGTATACTGCATAAAAGAATTACGGATATAGAAATATTCAAGTGAGTTTTCATTTGTGTACGCAGACACTCTTCAAGCTGTTACTATATTTCGGACTTTCCGTTTCTCTCTTTCTTCAATTTATGACTGTTTGTTATTTTAATTTCCAGACAAAACTTAAATACACAAATATTACTTGATAGACCTATAGACAAATAACTAAGGTCAAGATTTTTATTAATATCAAGGTGTGAAATATGTACATATTTAGGGCTACGTAAGGAAAATTAGCTGAATATGTCCTAAAATATTAAATATTATGAAAATGTGTAATACCTAAATCTGACAGCGATTGGTTAGGTAAGACTGACTGGAATGCGGAAATGCAGTAACAATTTAGTGACCATTAATTCAAGAACTGAAGTTATGAATGGGGGTGAATAGGACTTGTTTATTTTTAAAAAATCTTCCAGACTGTTTCAACCAACACATGTATTTTAGGTGCTAGCTACGAATATTTACACCGATTTGTCTGTAACAACTGTGTCTGGCACAGACAAACCGGTGCGTAAGACCAAGACAAAGTGCCAATAAAACCTAAAGACATTAGCAAACTTCTGTTTGAAAAATGACATTCCTGGCCCGCAACCATATCTTTTAAATTCTAGGAAAATGCTACGAAAATACTTTTTACCGTATTCTACATTTTACAGTGTCGATAGCGTGCCCGCCTCTAGATCCGAAGGTCGCGGGATCAAACCCGGCCGCGGTCGATGGATTTTTCAGGACGTAAAAATCATGGGCACAGAGTCTTCCCGGAGGACTTTAAGCTGGGGGGCCCGTGTCGTAGATTTACAGCACGTAAAAGAACTCCAAGCCTAAATTAGAGCCTCTGGACAAAATTTCTCGGCCCTTTCACATCCAAGTAATACCTTAATTTCCGGAGGGGGTTGAGAGGCGATGAGCTTACCACCTGTTCCTCTGTCCTCTCTCGGAAAATAAGCGTAACAAAATTAACATAGGTAACAGAAACCTCCCTTCGCCTCAACATAGGGGATATATGAAACCAGATAGGCCTACAGATACAGATACATTTTACAGTAGGGATGACAAAGCAATAAACTGAAAAGCTGTTTAAGCTTTAAATTTATATTCTTATTAAAAGAAATCGCATCCCACCGGCCATGTTATAAATAGCTTTCCTTAGCATAGTCTCATTTCAATTTTTAAAATATAATTTCTCCAGTTTCTTTACTCTAGCTTGTTTTCAAAATTCAGTAATGGTAGTCTATGCCCGATCCTTGTTATCTATAAACGAATAGGAGGACGGTGATGAAGATAACATTAGTATGTTAAGACGTGAGCAGAACAATGATCCTGAAAAGGCTTTTCAAATCTGTATATTTCAGATTGTGAAGTTTCTCAACATTTTTTTTCTAGAGGAAGAAAACCCAATAAGAACTCTAGGCCCTAGGTCTAAACATGTAGTTTTATGTAATATCAAGCAATAATATGCATTACGGGTAAATATGTAAAAAAAGTATCACTGTTAGTTATAAGATTTCCAAAGATCCGTTACTTTGGCCTACATACGAATTAGGTTGGGAAGAAAAAACAACAGATTAGCGTTGTAGTGTATAGTTTAGTTAAGTCGACAGCGCAACAAATTAGATTTAATTGTAATAAATATAATGCAATTGATCATGACTCATCATGTTTAAGGAATTACTGAGTGACTTTGTATTTTTAATTTTTTTTTATTCTACCCCGGACTGTACAACATGTTTTTGAAGTTCGCATTTTGACCTAAGGGGTCGCCAGTTGGTCAGGCGTGCAAGTCTGAAGGGATATATTCAGTAGAGCTGGAATTATCCGGATAAAAGTTAACTGGTTAACTGAGCAAATAATTGTTCAAATAACCATTATCTCTTGTCCAGTTAACCGAATAAGAGTTAACCAGATAAATGGATAACGTCATTTTAGCCATTTATTTATGATTATCCAGATTTATTATCCAGATAAAAGTTAAAAGAATTAACTGCAGTGGAATTAATTGTCTGGAAAATTTACATAAAAATCCAGATAATTGCAAATAATGTCCAGTTAACTAAATCCAGATAATTGCAAATAATGTCCAGTGAACTATGTGTTCAAATAACAGTTAACTGATTTAAATTCTCTGCACTAATATTCAGCCTACATATGATTCTATATCTATTACTTCAGCATTTAAAAAGAAAAATAAAGGGTTAGAATATGATCCATTTGGGAGGGAATGATAAGCATTCTTAAGGATTTTCCAGTTATTGTGTTTGCTTCTCTCATGTTCAAACCCTGTATATAAATTTATGTTTGTGTTTTGAATATGAATGCTCCCGGAATGGTTTTAGGATTAAGCTACAAGCCGTTCGTTTAGCAGATCTCCCAGATAGAGATTAATATTAGAATATATTTTATATTCAAGGTCTGATTAAGGTGTAAACATTGCACCGAAATGCATCACAAACCTGAATCTTCATATAATTCTAGAAGGTGAAATACTGTACAAATAAATGAGCCGTAAGTGACTGAAGAGGGGTACGCCGTAGCGAAACCGGAAGGTCGCGGATTCGATTCCCGATGAGGTCGTTGGGGTTTTTCAATTGGCCTAATCCTTCTGGTGGCACTATGGCCTTGGGGTAGACTTTTCCTCCAACAGAAACGAGTACCAGGAGCAATCCTGGGGGTAAAGGTGGCCGGTGCATAAGGCTGACAACCTTACCACCTTCACTTGCTGAATGTCCGAAATCTGGGAGCCTCAACCTCCTGGAACCCTCTGGGCCTCCATGGCCTGTATAGGGATCGCTTTACCAAGTGACTGAAGAAACCTCAACATTCTGCTATGATCAAATAGCAACCATTGAAACTGTTGCTATTTTAAACTTATAGGCCAATCAACCAGCTGCTTCTGAAATTTTAACAGATTTCAATGACAAATTGCTAATAAGATATTTGTAATAATTTACCATTTTAACTGATTTTACTTTTTGTCATTTGTATATATATATATTCCAACAGTGATTCTATTTTGCATAGAGAGTATCTCATGAATTTAATGTATAGGCCTACCTAACCTAATATAATTTATTAAACTTTTTTTTGGATAACTTATAGGCCTAAGTGAAATTTAAAATCATTTGACAGGTATTTTGGACTATGTCGGTGCTACTGAACTTTTAACAGATTTTAATGAGACGTTTCTAATAAGATATTTGTTATTTTTTCCATGTTGACTGTTTTCCACTTTTGTAAATATAAGTTATGCAAACAGTGTTCTGTTTTTACAATTCTAGAAAATTTCTCATAATTTTAACACATAGATAACATACAAGTTATTAGTTCATTTATTTGATATTTATAGGCCTACCCAAAATTTAAAAAATAATCATATTTTGCAGATATTTTAGATTATGTTAGTAATACTGTACTAACAATAAGAATAAAGTAAGGACGAATAATCTACTGTTTTTAGTGTGTAACTAAATAAGATATGCTGGTAACTTTATAATATATTTTTATATGTAACACTCCTCACTGGTGTATATATTAAAAACATGTATAGGCCTATCACAGAGCTTTCTATCGTTATTTTTTTGTAAGATTTTATATACTTAATTTTGTTGTTAGTGGTTCAATAGGCGGAAGTTCAACAAACCTTATTAATTTAACAGTAAATGGTAGGAGTTATAAGGAGATCCGGAAATAAAAATAAAAATGTTTTGTTTAATATTTATTTTACTAAAAATTGTATCGCAGGTCAAATTGATGGCGGACTTCAGGGGTGCTTTGCATTTCCAGCACCCCCAAAATAATTATTGGGGTTCCGAACTCCCCCTACAATATTTATGTAATTACTTACCAGTTCCCAAAACTATCCAAACTAATGATACAAAGAGACTGTTTTTTGTCACAAGCTCTGACATAGAGAGGAACTGGAAGAAATTCTCTCATTTTATGACGATGCGTTGGACGAAGAGAGGATACTTTTGCACAGGAACATTATTATTATATAATATATAATATATTCCCCTATAATATATAATATAATATATATATATATATATATTGCACGATGAAAACTGCACCACATCGTAGATTTTCAGACTGGTTTTGATGTCCTTCAAAAATAAGCTTTTCTTAGTGACATCTACCAGAACTTGTTAAATTCATTATACTAGTTCTTACAGTACCATTATGTAGCTCTACTGCTGAGCGAACATTCTCCTCTCTCTCTCTCTCTCTCTCTCTCTCTCTCTCTCTCTCTCTCTTTCTTTCTTTCTTTCTTTCTTACTTTCTGTAGACTTAAATTATACAGCAGGTCTACAATTAGTCAACAGGGAATGAATGATGTAGCAATTGCCACAGAGAAGAAGCTATTTACTTGGATCTGAATGAAATAGCAAAAGAGTTCATCTCAGAAATGAAATTCGCAGGCACACATTTGCAATGAAAATATAATTTTCCATCCTTCTTTGACACAATTTGAGATTTTATTGATCCTTAATAAAAGTGTTAGTGTTGTT
Organism: Ectobius pallidus; assembly: GCA_964059195.1. Taxonomy (NCBI): domain Eukaryota; kingdom Metazoa; phylum Arthropoda; class Insecta; order Blattodea; family Ectobiidae; genus Ectobius; species Ectobius pallidus. The sequence continues at coordinate 51,648,516 of CAXKWD010000006.1, read as the reverse complement.
AATAATGCATTAATTATATTTTAAAACATACTCTCGTAAATTATATTAAACTTGAATGTAATTTTCGTTTTCTGATTGAGCACCCGCAATAAATTTTACAACTCAGCACCTATGAGGGGTACGCCGTAGCGTAGTGGTTGAGGCGCTGCGCTACAAACCGGAAGGTCGCGGGTTCGATTCCCGATGAGGTCGTTGGAGTTTTTCAATTGGCCTAATCCTTCTGGTGGCACTATGGTCCTGGGGTCGACTCAGCCTCTAACAGAAATGAGTACCAGGAGCAATCCTGGGGGTAAAGGCGGCCGGTGCGTAAGGCTGACAACCTTACCACCTTCACGTGCCGAATGTCCAAAAATCTTGGAGCCTCAACCTCCTGGAACCCTCTGGGCCTCCATGGCCTGTATAGGGATCACTTTACTTTACTCAGCACCTATGATAACGGACATCTACAAGGTCTACATATTTTACACATATTATTTATTAGAGAGTATTTTAAATGACAAAGATGTTCTCCCATAGGCCTACTTGCTACACAACTTCGATAAGTGAAACATGGCTAGAACATCCAGTGTGTCACGATTAATTTGTGTTGTTTTATTCGAAAGCGTTCTTGAGTACGGTTTAACAGGTGGGGAAGTATATAAAAATAAACTTTAGTGTCTTAAATATACTTCAGAAATGACTTAAAAGATATTTCGTAGTAAACCCATTGACAACGCAACAAATCTGTTCGCAAAATGCAGTGGCAATCACAACTAAAGTTTACTACTTAACTGATGAACTCTATCCATAAACACAGTTAACGAGGAGTTGCAAAAACGATCCTCAGCCCTTTGCTTTGTCTTCAAAAACGCATCATAAAGATTTGTTTATCTAAGCCTCCTGACTATTCTTCCAAATTATTATTTTCTGAATTTAACGTTTTCACCATAGACCAAATTTACAAGTACGTCATACTGGATTATTTTCATAAACATCGTGACAATTACAAGTCAGAATCTCACGTATATAACACGCGAAGGAAACAATTTAATTTATTAATTGAACCAAAAAATGTTACAACTGCTGGAGCTAAGCACTGTTCAAGTTTTGGCCCAAGACTATTCAATTCATTTATTACCAACTATCCTGATCTAAATAGCAACAAACAATTTAGGTCTAAAATTAGAAAATTTATATAATTATTACTTCTGTTTTCTACTATTACTGTTATAACATTTTTCATATTAAACTTTAAAATTTGGATAAAACTTAATTTCTTTGTTTTTTTACTAAAATTTGAACAAATAAATTGTATTATTATGTATTATTATTGTATTACCTCGTACCTTTGTATTGTAAATAGAACATGTTCTAACCTTTTATACATAATATTTTGTCATACTTCTCCAAATTTTGTATTGTTTTAAGTAATTATTTAGTATCAGTTTTTTTAATATATTGAACTGAACCACCCCCGAGCACAAGCTCTGCTTCTTCGGGTGGTGTATCAACTTTTGTATGTATTTTTCGTGTAATTTGGAACAATAAATTGTATTTGTAATTTGTAATTGTAATTTAATTATGCATAATAATTGAACTTTTAACTGTGTTTATAGACAGTTCATTGATATTATTGTCGTCATTGTTATGCATAATGTAGACATCATATCTCATGAGCCGCAGTTATCAAAGAAGTAATGGTATTGCTTAGACTGCATCTGATTGTACCTATTCTATGATGCTTTATTTAACGTAACGTAATTTGTTGAGGAAAGAGAGAAAAACGCAATAGCGAAGTTGCTTAACCACCCAACAAATGGACAAGCTGCAAGATATATGAATGCTGGCTGGATACATTGTTATTTGCAGCGCTGAATCATTCCGCTCAAGACACTTCATTAACTAGGCTTCAACACTCGCCCAACAAAACACTTAGTTTCTTACGCCGAAATTGTTTAATTAAATTTATGGCATGCTGGCCATTAACATAATGAACGTCGCAACACATAGCTCTTGTTATATTATTTGCACTCACTTTCTCGAAGATCCTGTTCAACCAACTATCTATCCCCAGCGTCCTTGATAGCTGCCTAGCTCTCCCTCTCTCGAAACTTAGGTGTGCAGGCAACAAGCTTACATTTTTCGCCATTTCCCACAAATTTCTATCGCTTACTCTTTAATCAAAGTTAGTCTTCAGTTCTTTCACACCTCAATGTCCATAGTAATGAACAATCAGTTCGTCCTACAGTAAGACTCAAGGAGAGAATAATTTGGTAGGGCGTGAAATAGTTTAATATGTGGATCTTTTATTTCCGGAGTAGAGATTCTTTGACATGCTATGCAATTATGATGGGCCTATACCTCACAAAACATTACTTCCCTTCCGAAGGGAGGCATGCTTCGGAGTTTACATCAAAATAAAACTAATGTCTCAGCTAGATATGAACTCACGGTCCTTGTATGAGAACGCTAATGCTCGATGATTGAAACAAAAACAAATAAGCTTAAGGGTATTATGTTGATATGTGTTCATGAAACCATAGAATAGTTTTTGTCGAACATAAATGAGAATATTTTAGGAGATATTCTGTGGTTATCTTATTGTTATCTAAATATATTTTAATTTCTTCCAATGCACTTTGATAACAAGAAGGTGGTAACATATTCTAAATGTTGATGCGTCTGGAAACTGGCACGCAGACTTTCATGAAGATATTTTTATTTTTTATAGTAGCATTGTTTACTTTATTGAGAGGAATGTTAGCAGATAATTTTATCTCAGAAAGGGCTTTCGAAAGTCGAACGATTTGGAAGACGCAGTTTTACCTGGTAACAAGTAACTAAGTCGCATTGCATTGACAGTAAGACCAAACTATCAGTAACTCTTTCTAGGAATTAGTAATTTTCAGAATATAGGAAAATAAAATAAAGTATATCAACCATTTAACTCTTCTGAAAAGATCATGATCATGATCAAGTATGATCTTAAATCGTGAAATCATGCCTAAGGACAAATATGCAAATGTATGACGTATATAAAATATAATTATAAAAAAGTAATAAGGAACATTCAGTTCTTGTTTAAACCAATGATATGACTGACATGAAAGAATAAAATGAAATATCATAAATATCCGGGTCCTAATAAAAACAGTGGAAACCCGGTCACAAAATCACTAAATTAGTGTGCCTTATAAGAGGCTACTGTATAGCCTATTACGTAAATGACTTTAATTGAGGTAGTCCATTAAGGGTAATCAGTCATATGAGAGAGATTCCATCTGACGCTGAGAGTCTAACTCTGGCTATCTTAGTTTGTACAGCATGGACACGGAAAGCCGAAGGAAATTTTCTCTTAAAATATTTTCAAATAACTGTTGTGTTATGTAAGTCCATTTATTACATGCAATTTGTATTAAATTTACAGAACAGAATTACAACATTCGCAGGATCCGCATGGACTGAACGTGCTTAATCAAAGTACAAGTAAAGAGAGAAAAAATAATTAAATTAAATAGCCAATAAGCCAATCCCTTACAATGCAAAACACAGTAATTCAAGTGAAACTTTATTGTCAATTATCTGTTGCCTATCGATATTCTTCATACGGTTGTTAACCTTCTTCCACGCATTGCCCGTCGATGCAAACCTATCCCATCCATATTGTTTACAATCCCTTTCTTCATTTGGATACCTCATGTCATGACTAGAATTCGGACTTTAAGGTGCGCTAAAATGTAATTTTAGGTTATTTAAAGTAGGCTCTGAATGGTTATGTAATATACTGTAAAAATCCGAAAATAGGCCCTATTATAAAATCGTTAATTCCATTTAAGTTGCCAGTTTTGTTAATTAGCCTATAATACAGAATTATATTTATTAATATGCTCATTCATCAATTTATTATTATTATTATTATCATGATCAACACTTAGCCTACATATAGTACACGAAAATATACAGGCATATTACTCGGGCTCTTATTACTAGCACTGATACAGCCTATACACCACTTTATATGAGAGTTTCATATAATATATACCATATATGGGCAACGCCCGGCCCGCGGGCCAAATGTGGCCCGCCCCGACTTTAGATCCGGCCCGAGGAACATTTTGAAATCGCGCTCGAAAAAGTAAATATTTTTGGTTCTCGCTAACTAGAGAGTGAGAGGGGGGAAACAAAAGCCTGAACTACAAGGGTGTTCCTTCCGGTCAGCGCTAGAAAAATGTTGCAATAAGCCTAAATCAAAGTATCGGAAAACACTCTGCACTTGTGTATTAGTGGGATTGATGCCAACATTGAATATCTTGTTTCTCAAGTTCAAGCTCAAGGTTCTCATTAATTTCTGGTGATTGTAAGTAAATGCCTAATCAGTTCGATATTGTTCTCATTCATGTATCTTTAACATTATATTTTATAAATATAAAAAACCGTATCATGATTCTTTCTTCACAACTACCTATTATCTACGGCCCGCGACTTCATAAATATCGTAAAGTTTAGCCCGCATCTTTCCAAAGGTTGCCCATACCTGATATATACATTTAAGAAGACCTTCATTAAGTAATAGGCCTATAAGCAACGTTGATTTCTTCCAATTCCTGTCCATAATTGGCTTTACAGAAAAATACTAACACTTTTTTTCAAGATTTACTAGTGAAAAGAAATGTTATCTATCACTCAACACTAAGTTATAGGCTGAAGATGAGGGCTTCGTGTCTATTAAATAACTTTGTCATATGGTGGACTATGATGGAATATTCCAGTGGCAACATTTGTAAAAGAAACTTTTAAAACCAAGGAATATTATTTTCACGGCCAAGACATTGCTGCTATTTAGACATAACATTCATTAGGGCATATAGAGTACAGTATGAGCTAAAAATTCGATATGAACTGAAAATAAATTGTAGACTGTATAACATAAATGTACAGATAGGGGAAAAAAGTTACCGATATGAGCCACTGCACAAGCCTGGCTGCATTCACAGGATAGCAGGGAATGTATTGAAATTTTGTCTAGTGTCGACTGTTGACTTAGCCCATTTCGAAACCGATTAGAAAAAAATCTGATGTAAAAGTCACATAACTTCCTCTGCCCAAATAAAAGTTAGCAATATTCACATATCCTTGTACAGAATCGCAAGACACAATTTTACGCTAATTATCCTATAAATAATGATGCGACTAAAAGCGCAGGCAATATAACAAACTTAAAAAAAAAGAACAAGTGACTGCAGACGTTTATTGAACTTTCCGCCGTAAAGAAAAATGTCCGAAATTTATCGCATATTTCCCTCAGATACTTTTTTACTTTATGCATGGCCAACAATACATATTTCTCACTTCACATTCTTATATAGAATAAGAGGCCGTGAAAGAGCGCGTATTCAGTTGTTGATCACGCAAGACAAACTTTCTACAAACAGTGGGTGAATAGTGGGTGGCTTGTAACTACCCTTCAGATAATTTTTTCGAAAAAAAGTTTCAAATAAAAGTTTTATCTCTCAGTAAAAGGAACACATGTGCAAATTTTAAAGAAAATCGTTAGAGCAGTTTTCGAGAAAATCGCGAAAAACGAAAATTTCTTCATGTAAAGTCCCCTTAAAAATAAGAGAAACTTATCGCCAATCCTCGGCTCACATCTTCAGAAGGTACCTGACCCAAATACGAAATTTTGTTTTCATACGATTTTCCGTTTTGGAGCAAGCCTGTTTACAGATTTTCCACACACACACACAGACAGACAGACACACTGATACACAGACGAATCAGGGAGCCTCAAAACATGTATTTATGTCAAAAACTCAACTTCGAATTTGGGGGTCGAAAAAAATACTTCCTCTACCTATAGTAGGCCTACCTATGGTACAGGCAGAGGAAGTAATAAGCTAGTAAAATTAATTTTCTGGGAATAATCCGTTAATTGAGTAGTTACATATTGAAGCAATCAAAAAGTAATGGGAAAACAATGTGCATTAAGGAAACAAAAAATGTCCTTCCTTGGCAGGATTCGAACCGAGAACGTGTTACTTAGGCTACCAGTCCAACTACACAGGTCTAAGGAATCCGCATGGACACTGGTGTGAACAAAGTTCTGAAATCAGCTACAAGAGTCGGTCCGCTTTTTTCCCCCCCTACCTGAACATAAAGGGGTACGCCGTAGCTTAGTGGTTGAGGCGCAGCGCTACAAACCGGAAGGTCGCTGGTTCGATCCCCGATGAGGTCGTTGGAGTTTTTCAATTGTCCTAATCCTTCTGGTGGCGCTATGGCCCTGGGGTCTACTCAGCCTCCAACAGAAATGAGTACCAGGAGCAATCCTGGGGGTAAAGGCGGCCGATGCGTAAGGCTGACAACCTTACCACCTTCATGTTCCGATTGTCTAAAATGTGGGAGCCTCAACCTCCTGGAACCCTCTGGGCCTCCAAGGCCTGTATAGGGAATACTTTACTTTTACCTGTACAAAAAATGACTTATTTGGACTAATAGAGAAAAAAGTATTAGAAAAAAGTGGAAGAAGGCAGTATTAGTCTCTAACATCAAAATAGACTATTTTAGATCATATAAATGCATCAGTTTCAGGCACTGTCACCTATGCAACGCGTATGTGCAAGTTTTTGTGATTGTATCTTTTAAGGATTAAAATAGGATTTTACCTAAAATCCGAAGTCAAGTCATAACTGTCCTCGATAACATATTGCTTGCCAATACGGGTATTTCGCCGTCCTAATTTTACTTTCTATGGTCTCACTGTGCGCCCCAGTACATCCCATTATGCCACAGTTTTCTGTGCTCCTCCCTTCCCCCAAATCCCATTCAAATATCGCGTCCTGACTTGATCCAGATTCCTCGTTTGTTCCCATTATTATTAGGGAACTACTTTGCCGATTCCAATTGTTTAATTACTGTCCTTTTGGACAGATTGGTGAGCTGTATCTTGACGGCAATCCTTGACTAAGGACAAATATAACTTCCGGTTATTCTATCTCTACAGTCATTACAATGTTATTCTTAGGGCTAAGTTACCAGAATTAAGTAAATCTTTACTGGAGTTTAATAAAATGTGTATTAAAAATACACAAAAATATGTTCGAAATTCAATTTCAACGTTGTGAAGATCTGAGCGTGTACGATGATCTTATGGAAGTCGAAGAAGGTGAACAAAATACGAAAATATCAGCAGTTCCTATAAAGAGAACCACTTATTCTGTATTGAAAAGCTAATTACGATGGTTTTTCTCAAATGTCTTTCACGTAATTTATCTTCTCGATTTCATTTACTACACGTTCTCGGAGGAAATTGTAAATAGATTGCAATGCAGTAAGAAAAAAAAAATTAAGGAAAATTATTTGGACGTATTTCATGCTCTCTAGAAGAAAAATATATAGCCTAATCTCAATGCACACGTTTCTTATTTAAACAATTACTTGCAATTGTTTGAATTAGGTCCACCCAATATTTAAGCTTTCTACTTCCACGCACGTATGTTTAAATAAATAAATAATTAAAATTATTTTTTATTGTAGGCCTACTATCGTTTAATAGTATACTATGCAACGAACCTATAATGGCATTATTTTTGGGTGACACGCTAGTTACATAATTTTCATACAAGTTTCTTAATTACCATTATACGCAAGGTACAGTCGGTCAAATAAAAAACGTCGGGACTCGTATGCAGTTAAAATTAAAGTTTTAACGCATTAGTTCACAAGTTTCCTATAAAAAAACATAAAATACAGGTCATTTTCGGAACATATGAGGCCATGCAACAGGAGGGAAAAAATGAACAACGGGGGAAAAATGAAAAACGCGGAAAGCGCAATACATGATATTCAACTTAATGTATTGTCATAATTCATTTTGCTTTGTCATCGCACCACATACAAATGATGGCTTGAGAGAAAGTGTAGTTAGGGCTGTAATTGACCTGCATTTTTCGGCCTCTGAAGCAGCGAGAAGGTTCCATATTTCTTAAAGAGGTGGGTACTTCACTATAATGCGACCGGAAGTTTTCATAGGAATCGTGGATCTGGCCGGCTGCGTATTTCGATGCTAGATTGGTGGCAGAAGTTGAACGTAAGTTATTGATTTTGCACTACAAGTACCGGTATTATAAAATAAAATCTTTAAAAAATGCTCCTTGAATAATCATATTCCTTGCGAATTTATTAATTATTAATATTATAAGAATTTGCAACCAAGAATATGGCGGATGTGAGACATAGCCACAGCCTTCTATACATGTTCGTTTTGGAACAAAACTGACTAAATAATCAAGAAAATACATGGAGAGACAAGAGGCAGCTGTGAACCTAACCTTAAGTCTTCCTGTACATGCGCATATGCTCGTTCGTGATACTTAATCAAATACCGCCCGACGTTTTTTATTTGACCGACTGTACATAGGCCTACTTCTGTTTTTGTTCGAAGATATATTTAAATTTTTAGTTTCTAGATTCAACGAGACGGCTGCCCTCGGCGATCAGCTGTTAGTAAGCTTTAGTCGTGCTCATATTTTGCGATAGATGGCAGCTGATGGCGTAGGCCTATGGCGAAATTGGAGTTTGTCATGTTTTTAAACCTTAATTCAAGGGGCTTTAAAAAACGAAATGAACTGAATTTATTTTAACATGAAAATTAATAGGAACAGAATTGAGTTTATTTTAAATACTAGTTGTTCATTGTAGTTTTATTTGATAATCTCAACTCTTCAAGACTGTTCCGTGTTCGATAATAACCAGTGCTATAGTGAAAATCTGTACTTTATTTGATTTCATTAAGTTACTGTAAAGTCACATATAATAAGCGAATTATAGTATGGTCGAACAAAGAAAATCTCTTTAGGCAGGCCTTCAGGCTGAGGTAGATTTCGAAAGCAATATCAAAGTGTACAATGTACCATATGAAATATAAATATATCTGAAATCTTTTTTATAAAAAGATAATTATGTTTTAAATTGATATTATATTTTATTATTTATTTTTTACTAGCTTAAAAGGCCCGGCGTCACCCGGGATTTTATTTTGTAATTTGAAATTAACTTATGAAGGACTTTCGATTTTCAAACTCTAGGGCCTTGTATAATATGTAGCCTACATAGAACTTGAAATGAGAAAGAACGACTTATCACACTCAAACTATTCCCTTAGAAAACGCTAGATAGGCCTATAGCTTTTTATGGCTCATAGAGGATATCGAATGTTGCATTCCGTTGCTTCTACACACCATGCCTGGGAGGGGCTAAAATAAGAAGAAACATAAATTCCGATTGCATAAGATTGTATTGTCTTAATGGAAATCTTTATTTCTCACTCTCATGTTACCATGCAACCGTTTCGGAGCTGAAATTAAAAAAAAATCGATATCACTTTCATACTTTCCTCGCCCAAAACCTGGGACATAATATACTGCGGGCATAGGACTGTAAATGTTCCATTCTATTTTGCCTTCTTGTAGATAAACATCCTACAGCTATGAGTGACGTATCAGTAAATAGGATTTTTTACCGACTTCTCACTGCATACTCACTGGAACACACTTATGCTGTCCCTGCAATACGACCGCTTATTCTACATCAAAATGTGAAGTGAGAGAATGATATTTTCCATGTCGAGGGTAGAGAAAGTTATGTGACTGCATCACATTGTGCTTTATTTTCTTGGATCTCATTATTCAAGAATTATTTTCACAAATGTATTAATTACATCGATAGCATCAGAATTTGTTAAAGCCCAGTATTATGTAGTTCCCAAAGCCCTATGTGATCACTGTAAACAATACACTGTTGTCATGATAACTGAATTGCATTTAAATTTTCAGTACAATACTTTCAGAAATTATATAAATTTTCAAGGGAAGAAGTGGTTTGTTTGAATTTTAGTGTTCACCGCGTTACTTCCCGGGCTTAACTGGGTTTGTGTGCAAAGTTCCGTGCAATTTGGTCAAGAAATGTAGATTTGTATAAGGAACATACACACCCACATACATACATACATACACACTTTTGATTTCGCTTGGTTGCAAGACTCACACTTTGTTTTGTTATAAAAACATCTGACAGCGGAACTCCCAAACGGTGAATATGTCACACTTCTTTTGCCACACTTCAATTTTTTTTATCTTTTTTTATGTAAACAATTGACAGCAGAACTCTTTAACTGTGCCTCATTTAACATTTCCGACTTTTCCCGTGGACTTTCCAAAAATTTTCTTTCATACAAACCTTGCCCTGACAATTAGGCCTACGAACACAACAAAAAAAGAATCAGTCAAATCGGTCGAGCCGTTCTCAAGTGATGCTCCGTCATACATTTTGGAAATTCATTTTTATTAATAGGCCTATAGATTTTGCCATGCATTATTGTTCTAAACTAAACTATTATTTTTAATATTTCAAACTCTATTACAATGGTAATTTTATCCTTAGTCGGTCTTCACACATTCCTTTCGGCAGGACGTCAGGCTGAGGTATATTTTTAATTGTTATTGTTTTTCAAACATTCAAATCTCGCCTTGCATGAGAGCTATCGAAAAAATGGTTATTGATTTGTAGAGTACTTATCAAGAGCTTTTCAACGATACCCCACAAGACATGGTTTCAAAAATTTCGAATTTCCATCCCCTCACCCCCACCCCCACTCGTACCCCCAAAACCCCCGAATCCTTCCAGTCACTATGAACTTCATAGGGAGTACTCTAAATTATTCAAACAAAGTTTCCCTCTATACTACGTAGGGACCAAGATATAATGTTTTTCTTAATTTCAACCCCCTCCCCCGACCCTCCCCTTGGGCCAATTTTGTTCATAAGCGAACTTATTCGAACTATTGGGCCTAGAAATAACATAATAAAATTTGGTTCAAATATCTTCATAATTACGGCCGCTAGCGTGTAAAAATATATGTATATTTTTTAACGGACGGTGGTTTCGTACTTAAGGAGGCATGAAACGTAAAGATATGAAAGAATTTTTCGAAAATCATTACCTGGTTCCGATCGCAATAGGTAGATTTTTCTTCGAAATCTACCTAAAACGTAGGCTGCTTAAAGTATAAGTCAAATTAACCAAAAACATAGGCCTAACCACTCACGACTTCAACATACAATTTCGTGATGTTAATGGAATTTCCTAATACTAATAGTAATACTGTCATATGGTATGGTTTGAAGAAAGAGAAGAAGAAGAAGAAGAAAAATGAAAGGAAGAAAGAAAGAAAGAAAGAAAATGCAGAGAAAACATTCAAATTCTGGCCCAGTGCCATTCTCGTAGGCGTCCGTTGTTAAATTTAGAATAAAATATTAAAACATTTATAGTTAGAGTTGAGAGTTGCTATATGATCGATTTGTCGCGGACTGTTACCAGGCGAGGAATGTGAGTGTTATGACGTGAGAACTGCGTTACGGATGTCACTGGTAACGCGGAACCAATTCGCTGCCCGGTCCAGCATGAGGGGGTTAATGAGTTCCCAGAACATCACTTGAACGCTCCCGAAATTTCGAATGCTATCTCGGAACTCAACAGCATCCAGGTCTGCAGGTAATCTGTAAATGGATATCTTCACTTTTCTTAATGCTTGGCATAGCAGCAAATCTTAATTCCTTAATGTTGTCTCTGCCTTCTGTAATAATAATAATAATAATAATAATAATAATAATAATAATAATAATAATAATAATAATAATAATAATAATAATAATAATAATATTATTATTATTATTAATATTATTATTATTATTATTATTATTATTATTATAAAGGTACCGGTAATAATGATGATGATGATTATGATAATAACAATTAAAATAATAAATTTTTGTTTTGAAATTAAGGCCTTCAAGTCTGCTACTCCATTCAGTCAGATTCAGAAGTACGGGCTACATAGTATGTTTAGAAAATTAATTGAATAATATTTTAATCAAGTAAAATGCTAATATAGAGAACGAATGATAGTATTCAGAAACCGTACTTTAGATATATTTTAAAATTTGTACTTAATTTATCGAAATTCGTATATTTGTTATATAATGATCAGAGCAACCCCCATCATGCTTTATTTCCTTTATACGGTAATTTTTTTTATCTTTCTGATCATTATGGTTTATTAAGCTTTAATTTCCATAATGTATTTGTTTCATACAAATAAACTTGTGTATCCTAAATGATTTTTTGTGACTGTAAAGTAAGCTTATCTTACAAGAACACACTAAAATGAGATAATAATGCTAAAGAATGAAAACCAAGTCATCTAAGTCACTCAGTCTCTGCACCATTGGCTTGAGGTTGATAAATTGCAAGTTTTAGGTGGATGTTTTTTTTTTTTACTATTTCTGTCATATTAACCTTTGAACTTTCCATACGCTACCATACTTGAGGAGTAGCCTAGTACTGGTACGTATGCTCCTAGGACCACTTGAAATTGGACCATGCCCATCGCTCTGTTTCCGATATTTATGTTTAAAATTTTTCACATGCTTTTGCACTATCGACTTCTTTTCAAAATAAATGCACTCTCAACGTAAGTTACATAAACCCTTTGAATTACATTTACATCAAATTTTTGGCATGCTGGTGTTCACTAGATGTAAACTGTCCGGATTCAGATTGTGCACTGGCCATAAAATTTTACGTACAAAATGTTAATTGTTGCTCAAAATATTTGTAATTTTTGTATTGAATCTATTGTTAGATATTAAACAGGCATTAATTTTCCAAGAATGATGCTTTATATTACATATTGTGCTTTTAACTTTATTTTTTTAATTATGCTTTGTTGTGCTTTTAAAACTTTTTTTATCCACACCCTTAGACCCCCAAAATCATGTGCTGGGTGTCAACCGCAAGTCTAAAATCCTAGTATGCTATTTATGCTTACTAAACTTTTGGTTTGGGGTGTTTGAAAGAATTCGAAACTCACTGCAGATACTCGTGCAGTATTGCCTCCGGGTGCAACTACGACACTTTGAACATCTCCTTAAAGATGCGTCTCCATTTATATACATATAACACCAACATGTCAATATTAGCAAGTTGATATTGACATGTATATTGCAATTTCGCGTTCCAATTGACTTGACATGCAAACCCAGCGTGTTGCACTTAACATTTGCAGATGTTAATTTGTTTTCCGGAGAAAATGGACAACATGTCAAGTCAATTGACTATTCGGTCAATATCGGCTTTGTTTCGGGAATTTCCGGGAAACGAAAAGTGATCGCCAGCTTAATCGGCTTTGGTTCGGGAATTTCCAGGTAAACAAAAAGCAGTCGACAGCTTCCTCAATATTCCCGGCATCCATGTATTATGTGAGTATTTGGTATATCAGTGTTCTCAATAGTATTGCATCTACTTTTAAAATTATTTTTATGGCATACTCCGTTGTTGAAAAATGTGATAGTTATTTTGAAAAGTTCAAGACATCTGTACAAAATCAGTATTTAAGAAAGTTATAGACAGTTAACAAGAAGATAATAACGAGTATATAAAACTACTCTCATTTTGTAATGTTGGCTGCCCTCTTCAGAGGCGTTTTCTTTTGGAATGTTATTCATTTCTGCTCGTAACCGCGCCAACACATGTTAACCTATAACACTGTAGTGGAGACAGTTGTTAATTGGCAAACCACTTGACTTGTATGCATCAACAAGTTGATGATAAACATTTAACATTATGTTAACTGCAACATGTTGGTCTTAAACGCAGCTTGACAGGAAGAGTGTACAACAGGGCCGTAGTTAGGCCCTGTGAAAATAGGCCCAGGCCCAGATGGGCCCCCGCCTAGGGCGCAGGTACAAAGAGGGTGCAAAATTAACAATGAAAAATACCACCTTTTTTAGACTGGTGCAATTTATCAAGCAATAAAAATTCTATATTTTATGATTTAATTATTTTTTAAGTAGTACAATCGTCTGGAAGTAAGATTTTAGTACCTTGAAAATCCAACACTTAGCCTATTTCATTTTCAAATTTTGGTTTAGGTTTTCTGTGATAATAACAGTGCTTTTATATCAAAATAATAAACAATTTTACAGAAATTTTAAAAAATTGTTCAGACCCCCAGATTGGAGGGCGCAGATTTGTCAAACTCGCCAAGGGCGCAGAAGGATCTTGCTACGGCCCTGGTGTACAGTATTAATAGCATTTAACATACTAAAGTAGAATTGTATTCCTTGTTGAGTTAAGCTATGATAGAATTGTGAGACAATTTAGAGTGACAATTACACGAAAAGTCTATTTTTCAAATTCATTTGTACTAATTAAGACGATGTTTCATAAGTCAGTGCCGGCTCATAACCACACATTCGCAATAATAAATCTCGCACACGGATTGTTTGTGGACCCATGTTTGCTGGAACGTTTTTGCTTCTGTTATCGTATACTTTCAACAGTTTCAGTTTGCGCTATCAATTATGATACATCCTGTATCCTGATGTAACGAAGACAACAAACCTCACTCACAGAAATCATCGCCTTATGAAAATGTGTATGAGGGTATATCTATAAGTATCCGCACTCTCATTTTTAAATTTATTGCAACAACAATATAAAGAACTTTCAATTACCTAATTTTTCAATGTAGTCCCCTTGCTTCTCAATGCACTTGATCCATCGTTGCACAAGGTTCCTGATGCCCTCAGAAAAAAAAAAATGTTTTCGACTGAGTAGCAAGCCATGTGGCGTGGTCTTGTGGTTAGCGTCGCTGACTACAGATCCGTCGGCCCGGGTTCGGTTCCCGGTACCTCCTCGGATTTTTCTGAGGTAGGGAGGTCTGGTAGGGGTGCACTCAGCCTCGTGATTCCAAACTGAGGAGCTACTTGATAGAGAAGTAGCGGCTCCGGTCCAGAAAACCACCATTAACGGCCGTGGGTGTCGGCATGCTGACCACATGCCCCCAATCCTGCCATCTGCCTACGGGAGATGATGCAGCGGTCGGGTGGTAGGCCAAGTCCCTCCAGGGATGTAGCGCCACGGAGTTTAGTTTAGTTTAGCAAGCCATGTATATACCGCTTCCTTAAGTTCTTGGTCTGTGGTGATTCGACTGCCCTTTAAGGCATCTTTAAGTGGGAAAAAAAGATGGATAAATGACGAGGGAGATCGGGACTGTAATGCAGGATGCTCTAACATATCAAAGCCCATTTTAGCAATAGTTTGAGCAGTGTGTGGGCGCGCATTGTCATTCAACAAAACAACTCCTTTCAACAATAGGC
The DNA here is from genome assembly GCA_964059195.1 of Ectobius pallidus. Lineage (NCBI taxonomy): Eukaryota > Metazoa > Arthropoda > Insecta > Blattodea > Ectobiidae > Ectobius > Ectobius pallidus. The sequence goes on along the minus strand of CAXKWD010000006.1, from coordinate 51,633,325 downwards.
CTCGACGTTTGGTTGGAATTGCAGGCTTCAGCTCGTTGCTCAACATGCCACTGTAACGTGCACTGTATATTATTGTGCAGTAATGTTGCAGCATTGACCCTTGTGAGTCCAAGAAAGGTGTGAGCATCACTTTTCCTGCGGAGGGTTGACTCTTGATTTTTTTATTATTATTATTATTTTTTTTTTATTTTTTTTATTTTTTCTTGATTTTTTTTTTTTTTTTTTTTTTTTTTTTTTTTTTTTTTTTTTTTTTTTTTTTTTTTTTTTACTGGAGATGTAGGGTGTTTCCATTGAATGCTTTGGCGTTCGTTTTCAGGCTCAAAGTGATGGATCCACGTTTCGTCTTCAGTGACTATTCGTTTTAAAAAAGCATCTTCGTTAGCATGGCGGTCCAGTAAGCGTTGTTAGATGGAGACACGATTGTGCTTGTGCTGTTCAGTAGGCTGTTTTGGGACCCACCTTGCACAGACTTGACGAAAGCCAAGCCTGTTATGAATAATGTCATATGCAGAACCATGGCTAATTATTTGCATATGGTTTGCCACTTCATCGACAATCACTCTTTGGTTTGTCTGAATCATGATACGCATTTGCTTAATGTTTGCGTCACTGGTGGATATGGATGGGCGTCCTGTTCTTTCTCGTCCTTTACAATTGTCCGACCATTTTTTATCTTTTCAATCCATTTGTACACGCTTTGCCGCAGTAAAACATTGGAAAGTCTTCGATGGATTTCGGCTCCTGGTACACCTTCAGTCAACAAAAAACTGGTCACGGCAAGCTGTCCTTCTTTGGTGCAAACGCTGAGCGGTGCAGCCCTGTTTAATGTGCAACAGTGCAAAACCCACTGGAGTCATGACGGTAACACATTCCACAAGCGGAGATAAATGAACAATATGTCGACGTGCGCGAGCACAAAGCGGTACACTCAAGCTACAAAAGATTAAACAAAAAGTGTGGATACTTATTGAATTACCCTCGTAGTATTTTGTTTGTAAAATCGAATAGTTGGTTCATATATAAATTGTTTTTTTTTTTTCAATTTACCCACTTCAGGTTGAGCAGTATGATGTTCCAAACAAATGGTAGGATCGATTGTAGAGCCATTCTTGCTGTTAGGTTCAAATGCAATCATGTCAATTCTAGTCGTACTACCATTTGTTGACATTCCGTACACTTCTTTAAAACTATCATCGCCTTCTTACGAAGTGCTTCTGCAATAAATGATCTAATATTATGGTGTCGGGACTTCCTGAATAGTCCTCCAAAATGACATGATCCTAGGGCATGAACTGCGGCAGAGGTTCGTGTCCTGGGATCTACCTGTTAGCTGTTACAGTTGTAGATTTAATTTTGTAGGCACATAAAGCATTAAAATTATTCGCTTTAGTAGTAGTAATGACGATTGTAATGTTATTAATAACAAAGCAAAATAAAATATAATGAGAATGCAAATAACAAAATAGGGAGGACTACAACAGGCTATGGGTACAAGGTTAACAAGGCTAGGATTGTTTGTCGAAGATTATCCATCTTCGGTCTCAAACTCTCTGGAAATTAATACCTCTTGTGATAATTTGTATTATTGGTTGAATTGCTTGTGATTGTTACATTCCAGTGAGTAAAATTTAAATATGTATTTACTGTAAGTATTTCTTGTATTTCCTGCCCTGTGCTCGCCATTCTTTGCGCGATGTGTTGATGCAGATTTTAATATTAAGACTGAACATTATTGACAGCAACGTACTGTAGGTTAAATGAGCAATGTGATATTATTACAGAAAGTAAAAATAAGGTTAGGGCATGCCTATACTGAAATTCTTCAATATTTCTATTTATTCTGAAATGTTAACTATATTCTAAGGTCAACATCAATGTGTAATATAAGTAAATAAACAAACATCCTGACGCGTCAGAGTATTTAACATGTTATAGGGATTATTTCATTCATATGCCGTTATTCCACTTTCGACCAATGAAATGTAATGAAATTTAAAATTCAGCCACTCATATTTGACCTTTTTGATAAAGTACCACGTCGGTAGCATTTGTGTGGTTTTATCACTCTCATAGCATTTGGCTCCTGTTTTAACCCTATCATTTTTGTTTCTCTCTTTTAGCCTATGTACTAACACTATTAGTTGTTGCTGAAGGCAGGATTTAACTGATTTATCCTATAAAGCGAAAAGATCGGTTTGCTTAGAATCGAAGATACGGCCAGACAAGTAAGAAAAAAGACGTAATATAGTGAGTTTTTTTTTTTTTTTTATTTATTTATTTTTTATTTTTTTCATTATGTATTTTCATTTCAAATAGTCCTATCAAATACAACTCGAGGATAAAAATTCCCCTAAATATCTGCGTTGCTCATACATTTATTGGTAAAATCACAACCTTTTGTGGTAATATCGTTAATAGTTTTTCTTGTAGTCCTACTAACACAACTTGTCATTACATAATAAAATGGCTCATATTTAGATATTCTCTTCTTCTTCTTTCGAAAAAGAACTATAATTTGTTCTTAATATTATGTACAGGTAGGGGAAAAAAGCGGACCGACTAAAGTATCTAAGGTGCCAATATGAGCCACTGCTCATGCCTAGCGGCATTCACAGGATAGCTGGGAATGTATTGAAATGAACATTGCTCGAATTGAGAAATAATTTAACGTAATTTGCCTTGCTTGTAAAAACAAACGTTTCCGTTACATCTCTTACATTTATTTACGTATCACAAATCTTTAGAATCCAGAAGGAAAATAAATAGATTAAAATGTATGTATTGTGTATACACGAAACAACCGGCATGGGAAGAGCTTCATAGCAAAATTCATCATCATCAGGATCTAAAGGCAATGCCTTGTTGTAGTAGCCATGTCTTCCTCTTCATCGCTGTTCTCTTTAGATTTTCGTATGACAGCACGTCCATATCCTTTATCATGTTTTTAATAAATGAATTTCTTGGACGTCCTCTTGATTTCTTTCCCAGTATTTTCCCTTCAAAAATGTTAATGAGTAGACCATTGTGCCGAAATGTATGACCCACATTGTATGTATGTATAGCAAAATTAAAGAACCAGATTACAAAAGTAGGAAGGATCACAAATACAAAATAAGGGGTAGATCTCAGAGAACAAATATTGCCAAATTTTCTTTTTTAAATAGAGGGATCCAGGATTGGAATGATTTACCTGCAGAAATCTTCGAAACGTTTCCTGCTAACGCCAAAATTTTTAAAAATATATTGAATAGGGTAAATGATGTATAATTTTTTGTTCTAAAATATTCACAGTATGCAATTTTTTTATGTTATAGTTTTAAATGGAAATATATATATATATATATATATTTTTTTTTTTTTTAAATATCAGGTACGTGGATAGATGTTGCGATATTTAATGTGTAAGTGTATGTATAGTGTGCCTTTTTTGTATATATGTATGGCTGGTATTTATTTAATGTGTAGTGTTATTTCTGTATATATGTATGGCTGGTATTTATTGCACCACTGCCACCGGGTTGTTGACCCATTTGCAGTGTAAGGAAATAAATACAAATACAAATACAAGGTTCTGAAATCAGCCACAAGATTCAGTCTGTTTTTTTTTTCCCCTACCTGTACAATTCAATATATAGGATATAACAATTATCATATAGTACTATTTTACTTAAGTTATACAAGAAAAAGGGCCGTACCGAGTGGGACCAAGTCTACAACGTCGCCAATATTACGAACATGATTACATGCCGATTGAATTCGGCAGATAAACGACTGTTGTAGTTATGAAATATGTGGAAGGGTAAAAAAGCTTCTGCATTAAGAATTCTAGGTCCGTAACAGGTTATGTTAGGTTAGGAACAGTCATGTTAGTTTAGCAGCAGTATTCTGCATAGCGCGGGGTTCATGTCGTTTAACGATTTTTTACGAAAGGCGTGGAAGGGTAATAAGGCTTCTAGAAGTAGTGACAGCCAAATTCTAGGTCAGTGACAGATTATGTTAGGTTAGGAACATTTGTATTAGTTTAGGAGCAATATACTGAATAGCGCTGGGTTTATTATGTCTCACGTTGAATCCTTTCTGCGACGGGAAATTTTACCCTTGCACCGAACTCTTTTGTTCCCCGCGGCTCGGAGGGGCACGGTCGCTAATGGCAAAGCATGGCTGGCTACGCTATTCTGAAGGAGTTCCGTATATTTTTACTTAAAGCATTTGTATTTTATTTAATCAATTTATATTCTTTACTAAACTGCCCCAACCATGAACATGTGCTCATTCGCGTGGCGTCTTAATGAAAAGATAGTGTAAAAAAAGTAAAAAAAAAAAACAAGTAAACACATCTTTCATATGTAACATTTATTCAAGGCAATAAACAAACTACAAACTTTCAACTTCCAAATTTCATTTTGTAATCATGCCTGGGAATAGAAATTCTCTGGTGACATGGTAACTTCTGCTAGTGATCTTTTTCCGACAGAACACAAGAGAAAACGACAAGTTTTAACTTTTTTACCAAATTTCAGTTGGCTTGCGTGAAATTAATGACGAGAATGTCTTTGGATTGGATATTGTTCTATTGGTTTGTTTTGCGAGTAAAAATAAATTTCTATGTTTCCATGCCAGAGTAATGATTAAAAGCTAAATACGAAGACATTGAGTTATACTTGACTACACACGAAGTGGACAAGCGGGGTATAAATCTTGGTTATGCAATGGAGATGTCCTTGCTCTTGGAAATAATAAACTCACATTTTATGTACGTGAATATTCATTTGAAATGACAGCCATAATGATTTATTACTGTCTGCGAATCCGTGCAAATAATGCCAGTATTGAGCTCTTCAAGTGTACCGCCACAATCGATGGATTGCTTAGCTTCAGTATATTCACTATAGTCATTTACATAACTCGCGTTGATTTCAAGACTGATGTATAGAACAAGTGCCATTAAGAATACGTAACTTAAACTATAAACCTGCTTTCCAAGCAATTCATATGGCGTGTTCCGTTCAAGTCTATAACAGCCAATATAAACATTTAACATTGTAAAATTCAGTAATAATTTTCTCGGGAACTTGGGAACTCAAGATGACTTAGGAAGTTTTCCTTAAAAGACAATAAAATCATTTACTTTCACAAAGATATGGCTAAATAGACAAGGTAATTGCCTCTGCATTGGCAGATGGTTATTCACTTGTGCCAGAACCGACTGGATTCTGATCAGTTCCATTAATGTTGGCCTCACTGCATCCATCATATTATGCCTAACGGCTAAGACTTGGCTACTAACTTGTGGGGAACCTTAATGCTAGATACCTCAACAGCTATAAAGTGGGAAAGGGCAATCACTTACTTTACATTAACGAAGTTACTGTTACTGAAAATGGGCTGTAATTGTAGCTCAACATTATTGTTATTAAATTTATTATTATTACTACTACTACTACTACTACTACTACTACTACTACTTATTAGTAGAGCAAGGTCATGACCATAAAATAGTAAAACATGAAACATAAAAAAATGCATTCATGACCTAAAATTTGGGAAAAAAAGACACGAATTTTTAAAATGTCCAATAAATTTACATTATTACTTATAATTAGTTTTACTTTTAAATAATGAATTGATAAACGCAATTTAATGGATGACGGTGCATTATACAGGGTGTTAATGAATAACACCGAAATATTTTACCTGTGTATAGAGGGGACATAGACAAGCAACTTTTATTAGGAGATTTTTGCTCTATGGATTCAATTCTTCCTGTTATAACATAAAATCTCGCCACTGACTTCTAATATTTGAAATGATGGGAAACAAAGGAACAGTGAATATTGTGTAGTGGTCGGGAAAATTGTAAAAAATGACGATCGATATCTTACAACTCTGAGGGAAAAAAAGACAAACGAAACATTTTTGTTAGGTCTGGAATTAGGAATAGAAACATAATGCAGTGGCGGGCAATCATGTGATTAGTCAGTAAATTTTGCAGATTATGAAAATTCTAAATTATGGTATAGCTTTTGATGAATTATTAAGAATCAGGTTTTTATCGATCACTAGGAAGGCATGAAGTCAATTTAATGAAAATTTTAACCCTATTTCGCTCAATTATTGAGTTATGAGCACCAAATTTTAAGGACTTTAATGCCCTGTAGCATAGACATTTTACGTCATAGAGAAAAAATGTCCTAATAAAAGTTGCTTGTCTATGTCCTCTCTATACACAGGTAAAATATTTCGGTGTTATTCATTAATACCCATGAATTTACAGAATAAAAGAAACATTTTGTTACTAAAGATATAAGTAAATTCATACCAACACCCTTGACACATGACTATGTTTACACAGTATTTTCACTGCCTTAATATAATCTTGCCTGTAAAATTGTACTTAAAATGACAGAATATTATTTTCATGGAATAACATTCATTATTTAATTGTTCTATTTTGTCTACAAATTGGTAACACTATTTCAAAGAAGTTTTTCCCATCATGTAATTAATATTGCCTGTAGGTTAGCGAAAAAGAAATTCTTTCTGAACTGGCATGCTCATCAAATTGCCCTGGACTGCCAACTGTATTAGGAAATACTGCCCTGTATTAGGAAATATGTGCCATTTAAAAATAAAGAAAACAATTCTTACAAGATTCTTAAAAAAAAAAAACTGCTGTGCTATTTACAAAAATCCTGAATTAAAATGAACTATGAACACTTGGCGAAGCTTCTCAAATAAAAATGATTGTCTATTGTCTGAAAGTAACGATTTGTACTTGGAAAAGCTCCTCTCTAGTTCCACTAAAACATCATTTAAAAATGTCCAAAATTATCTAAAAATTGTCAAAAAAATTACATTTACCTTAAAAGTGACGAAAATGCAAAATAAAGCAAAAATGCAAAGATAGATTCCCTTATTTATTCAATTATTTCATGATACACATTTATATAATGTATTCTAGCTATCTTTTAACCATCATATAAAAAGATGAAAAATCGTCAAATGCCTTGCTCTACTTATTAGCCACATTGTCGCGGCAGACCATGATCTTATCGCGTATAATTATTTAAGTGTTATGTTGTATAAAAAGTGTATTTTCATTCTGCTGAATGGTAGCATGTGACGTATTAATCACCGCACCTAGATATCTTACGTGTCCAGTAACCAGCCGACGTTTTATATGATATAAAATTGTTAAACGTTATTGGTCAATATCAAACACGTGGCATATGAGTGGAATAATTAAATTAAATCCAAATGAAAATAATTACCGCGAAAAATAAAATATCTCTACTTTCCCAACTAGCATGATGTTGAAGAGAAAGTAATTGTAAAACTCGTTATAGTATTATAATGCATAATATAATGCAATGATATATAGCATAATTCCGATTGATTAGATTTCCGATTTTCTCTAAATTTACATAAAAATAGTCTCGCGACGCATTCATCGTAATATTCTTTAGTTCGGACTCCTTCTAGATTATTTTTAAAATTAAAATTATTGTGCTGGGGAATGCTTATTACATTCGGAATATTCTGTTAAGGATTCCCACAGCACACCCTGCATTACAGTCTCCTAATGCCATTACGGTGGTTCGTGCTTAGCACGTGGGCCAGTGGCGTAGCAAGCTTAGGTGGTACCCGGTGCGGAAAATTTCTTGTTACTCCCCCCCCCCCCCCGTTTAAATTATGAAAAGATGGAACAGTTCCAAGTGTTATTTTTTGGATAGTAAAAGGTAATCCCACGAGAGTTTAAGAGTTTATCGATAGATGCAGCTGCAACGAATTTAACTGGTGTAACTCGTAAACTCAACGGATTATACAAAATTAATAATAATTACTTTGTTATATAAAAACAAAACTAATCTCCAAAATCATGGCATACTATGAATCATTGATCCATCAAGCGATTCGAGTTACCATGTTGTCGCCATGTTGTAACCAGTGCTTCCAATGTTGCAAATAAGACATAGCTAACCTAATTCAGCCAATTTTTTAGGATTAAGGAGACATACATAACAAGCTATTAATCTAAAGTACGTTATAGACAGACGGATATACATTGTTTTCGTGAGCGGCAGATTCACGAATTGTGGGTGTTACCATTAATAAAGCGAACATCTTTTGTTTCACACATTTCTAGGCCAAAATACACTCCCGAAATTGTGAAAAGTTTTATTTTTGGAGTGATTTTTTTTATATTTCTATATTTTGTTTTCCAAGCGGAATCTCGAATTTTCGAAAGTTGAATTTTGATAAAAGGACAAAATTTTGTATTTATGTCAGGTAGGCCTACCTTTCAAAATGTGACTCGAAGTTTGGAGAAGAGTGTTTCTTATTTTTGCATAAAGAAAGTTTTTTTTCGAAAACGGCTCTAACGTTTTTCTTTAAATTTTGCCCGTGGGTTTCTTATACTAAGAGCTAAAACTTTTATTTGAAACACTTTTTCGAAATAATTCCCTGAAGGGTAGTTATAAGCCACCCACTCTGAATACGGGCTCTTTGCAATATGGCCTCTTGCATCGGAAAATCGTACGAAAACAAAATTTTGTATTTGGGTTAGGTACCTTTTGGGGATGTGACACGAAGATTGGCGACGACTTTCTCTTATTTTTAAGGAGAGGCTTTTATTTGGGCAGAGGAAGTTATGAGAATTATACATCAGATTTTTTTATAGGTTGATCCTAATAAATTTCATAAACAAGTAATGTAAGTATTTTACGGAACTGTATTATTAATATTCTATTCTTAAATATGCGCACATACCAGTTCAAAATCTAGATTGCCGGAGACTTCGAAGTCAACGGACATTCGAAGTTTATTTTCGTCAAAGTCATGACTGCCGCAGCGGGTAGAATTGGTTGCGGATTAAGTGATATAAAATATCACCGATTGATGAAGTCTCATTTAAATTAATAAAACTGCAGAAACAAGCATCGGCAGAAATAAACACCCCTCCCCCTAACCATAATATTATTGTTCGTATCAACACAGTGGCCAGTTCAGCCGCGTTTTATTTGTTGACTGCATTTAAAAGTAAAAGAAGTTTCAATACGCATGTTGACTTGTAGATAGTTGTTAAGCTTATTTAATTGTTTTAAATAACATTATTATTTTCTTTAAATTCCCTTAAGCGATTTTTTACTTACAAAGACATACTTTTATTTTGTCACTCCCTCGGGTGGTGGCACCCGGGGCGGCCCGCACCCCCCTTCCTACGCCACTGACGTGGGCTTGGCATACAAGCGGTCCCGGGTTCAAATCCCGAGGCAGGCCGGCGTGTCATTCGTGGTGGACGAAGCCGTGACTTTGAGGGTTTTTCTTGGAGATCCTCCCTTTTCCCTCTCTCATTCCAACAACACTCTCGATTTCATCTCCAAACTCCCCCTCATTATAATCCCATTTCCTTTCCCGGCTTTCGGGCCATCTCCCGCTGCAGCGGACGCTCTCCGGGCCCTCTCCGTGAGGGACCGGGGGTATGGCGCACGCAGGTGCCAGAGGGATCCTGGGGGCGTGGTGCACGTGGTATAGTTTATGGTTCTAGTTGGCTGGATGTTGGGGAGTTCCTAGGGAGCTCGCGGTGAAATCTGCTTCGGGGGGGCCTTTGGGCATGCCAATCATCCCATTACCAGGGGTTGGCACAAAGGGCCCGTAAATGTGGCCTACGTGTTTAGGTTCGTTCCCATCCCGCCTCTCCCCCCTACGTGGAGTTCCATACAATACAATATTTACAGTCTCCTAATCAGAATTTAAAAATATAAAGTTGTCATTCCAAATTAACATTTACCCTGTCGTCTCACCAAGAAGTCAGAAGGCAGGATCAGCTATAATTAACTTATATGTATTGTAAACGTACAGAAAAACTGCATTATTTCTGACAGTAGCGTTGTGTTGTCAGCAGGCAAATCGATTTGAAGGAATAACTACATCTGCTGCACTGAGGAATCCGTGACGCTCATCATATAATTTACATTCGTCTGTCAATATACTCGTATTTTATTGCATTTGTTTAAGCTGTTTTATAAACATTTGATTTACTGAGCATTCAATTCGGTGGGTTGCTTTGTTTCTTCACTTAAGCATATGACTGTTTACGAGAAATAATATCCATATCATGAAAGTGAATTACTGTGGAAGGAGTATTTGCCAATCGGAGTTTATATATATATATATATATATATATATACCGGCACAACATTTTAGAAAAAAATATAGAGTGGAAGTTATATAACTGTGCAAATTTTAAGAGCTTATTCCTTCGGTAGAACAAATAAAAATTATAGGCTATCACCATGTTGGTCCCAGGTGTGTATTTTTCTAAGAAACGAAAGTCTCTGAACTTTAACCGTGCTTCACTCGATAAGTATTGTTCGTACTTTTCTAATTGCTTTTCACATCGGCAGAGGCAGCTTTCTTGCAAACGAAACAAGGTATGGTCGGTGCCTTTCTTTACGTAATGGAGTTGTCTTCATTCTAGTACCTAAATACGGGTCATTATCACCGAAAGATCGATCTGGGTGTAGGCCTACTCATTTGCTGGTGTGTGGAGGCTCTTCACCTAATTTTATCGTATAATCCTATAGTATTTTCCAAAACATGACGGCCTCGTCTCACTCCATTGCCCGAAGCCCAGGGTGTCTTTGAGGAATGGTTTTACAATGTGTCTCCTCCTAATGAGAGTAGCTTATTGTTCACCATTCCCAAGTTGACGTATTTAAAGAGTACACATTCTTCTAGTTTGGGACTGATGGCCATTTTTACACTAGTGTCTGAAAAAATTACACTAACACAACGCGTGCAACGATACACTACACGACACTGAACTAAACAATCTCCAGAAAAGACAGAAACCTGACAGTGTTTCTTCTAGCCCTTTAATGAGGGTCGCCTATTGTTCACTAGTCTCCACAGCTGATTAGCAGGGGGACAGTTATCTGGGTAGCTCCAAGAACAGAGGCTTCCGTGTTTAACAAATTTTATTGTTATCTACTACGTCTCATAGGCCTATTACTTCCACTCTGTATGAAGGGTACAATCTAAGCCAATTTTTCACTGTTTTGAGAAAATCTTTTTGGATTAAAAAAAGTATTTCACAGCTCATTGAACATACTTTTTCATGATACTGAGAACACATTTCCTTGCAACAAAGATTAGGATTCGTTGCAATGATGATAAGGAAAATAAAGAAATAGTAATTGATAAGGAAAGTTAATATCTGCCAGTGTTCTAGAACAATGAATTAATGATCTATACTATATGCCTATTTACTTACATAAAGAAGAGGAAATCTAAATTATAATTAGATTATGCTGCTGTATTCGGTTCACTGAACGTTGAACGATATGATGTTCAATCAAATCAGCAAGTAGACTCAGTGAATTGAACACAATCTACGTTCTTGATATCATTGAGTTTCATGTACTATCATTCTCCTCACCTTCAATATTCTGGTCAAAGTAGACCTACTGTTTTCTGAATTAAAATGTTTGCTACTAGTACGTGCCCGTGGCTTCGCCCACGATAATTAATTGAAACATTAAAAATTCAGAATATAATAACTATTAAAGCATTATATTTATTAACACTAGCACGCGAATCGTTCATAAATTAAGCCATTAATAATTAATGAAACAGCTAAAATTCCGGCTTCAGAGTACATTCCACGATTAGAAAGCGCCGCCTGGGAAAACGATCTCAGATTCGATTATGCAGTTCCAAAGCTAACTGTGAACACATAATACATATTGTTTCTCAACTGTTTATTGACAGATGAATATGATGTGAATTTTATTTGATCAATTCAGTGTAATTTTCAGAAATTATATAATGTTTCAAGGGAAGGAATGGTTTGTTTGGATTTTTATTATCAGCGATATTTCAAGAGTTAAACCATCAATATTTTACAGCTGGTGACCCCGGCTTCGCCCGCCATTATTAATTGACTCCAGAATTTTTAAGAAATTTACACTGGTAGTTTATTTAAAATGTTTGTGGTTCTGAGCTATGGAAATTGTAAGTAAAAATAAAATTAGAATATTTGTTCATTGTGTTCATTTCACTTAGGCTTTATATAATAAAGAAACGGTTTTCCTAATTTTGTACTCTTCGTGAAAGTTCACACTGCGAGAGACGAACATCGCCGAGTATACCCGATGTTTCACGAAGCGGGCGAGCGAGTGAGCACGCTATTTAGGGCCGTTGAATTGTATAAGAGTAGATATGTAAAACTAAATAATGCCAACAATGCAGTATCAGAACAACCAATGTTGTAATTTTGTTGTATATTTAATTCAGTTGATTCAGCTTCGAGGTCATATCAGGAGTTCAGGATCTCTGACTATACAGTAGGCGACGAAACTATTGATGGTCAATTATTTTCTCTTGTTGGTGTATTTTATGGATTAAATTTCAACTGACATTAATTTAAATGAAAATGTTATAGATGAAATAGCGAGAATGATTCATGGTATGTAAATATCCAATTCGCCATATGCCTTTACGACTAGGAAAACCATGAAAACCCCATGTCAAATTGACCGGCCACGGGATTTGAACCTGAGACCTCCCGAATGCGAGTCCAAAGTAATTGTGTGCACGAAAGAAAAAAACAATATAAGTTAGTAATCATAATGCAATAGCTTGGATTAGACTGTTCTTTCACAAGAGTACTTGGCTTTATTCTGTCATTAGAAGCCAAAAGTCATTTAACGAGTTTGGATTGCTTTGTTACTTTTCTTGTGTTTGCCATTATAGTTCACTATAGATCCTTCACTAACATTATGACATAAAATCTCTAATTCCATTTTTCTTGACTTAGTTTCTTTGAATGATATTAGAAAATGATAAATGTCTACATGCAGCCTCATGAGAAGTACACATCCTTATAACTAATGATTTTTTTAAAATTAATCCAGCTTCAATATTTTTTTAGGGATAATCTTCTGAAGGCAGTTTAGTTTTGCCAAAAATTATTTTCGTTTCTAAGATTTAAAACAGTTAACGAGTGTAACCATTTTAATAGCGCGTAATTAGGGCGCCCACGAGGGTCAAGAATACAATACATTGACCTATTATATATTAATACATAGAACCCAAACAGAAAGGTAACATAACAAAAAATATAGAAAAAAGTCACAACCGGTACGCAAATCACATAATTATACAGGACTGTATAAAAGGTTGCGTATCATCGTCAGTGAGTCTCTCAAGATCATGAGGCAGTTATTACGGATTTCCTTATTCGAGAAGTACATTTAGAGTAGGCCTACTTCGTAAATTTATAGGAAGTTCCTCCAGCACCAAAAACAAGCCCCTGTACTTACCACGTATCAATTTTCATGTTGTGTCTCTGACTGAAGTGAGGAAGACATGGGTTGTAAATAGATTTATTTTCTTCGTTTACAAGTGTTGCTTGCTCTCCATCCTTCTCAAACCGGATAATGGGCTCTAACACCAAGCTCTGGTTATTCCGTCGATCTATGGCACTTCTTGTAAAAAGACCATCGAAATTTTATTCAACGGCGTAGTGTGAAGAGCATAAATTATTTTAGGTCATAAGTACTGAATCATAACGTTCGGTTTTTGATCAGACTTAAGTAATTTGCTGTTCATTAGTTTACCATTATCGGCAGCCAAAGAGCGGATGATGCTCTGTTTGTCAAATATAATTTCTTCATAAAATGTAACTCTTTAAGTATCTTACTACCTGTATATCACCTTCACCAATAGAATTAATTTGTTTCCATTAGCCACCCATATAGTATTTTTATTATTATTCTTACTAAAGAAAAATTAAAATTGATCTCCAATTTATCAATTCATCTTCTTCTCCACCTTTGTATAGGAGAATTGTTCTAGCTGCTATTAAAATATGAGGGCATTTTCTAAATTTAAGCATAGCGTTAGGTAATAAAGAAAGTATTTCAGATATCTTAACTCTTTTATTGTTCTTAAGATTGTGCGGTCAGGCCCAGGAGACGTAGGCCTATCGATTTTCATTTCAGAAATAAGGAAGTTTATTTCTTCCTCTGCAATGCGTATATCATCTTCTGTTGAAATTGGGTTAATTTGGTCTAGTGGTGATAAATCATTTGGTTGACCAAATACTCAACAATGCTTTGAAATTACGTTGACCGGAATTTTGCACATTCGGTTGTTCTGACTATTCGTTATAAATCTTACCACTTTTCGCCTTCGGTTATAATAGTCATATTGAGCAATTTGATACTGCTCTCTATGTGCTTTACATGTTCTTTCAGATAATCTTCTTGGATTTTTTGTATTTGAATGTGAAATATTACGAGTGACAATATGTGATTTACGTCTATTGTAATACCGTATCGCAGAATGCCTGCTCCTGGTAAGGTGTCACCAAGTAACTAATGAAGTCTCGAACAGTTCCTTCAAAGTTTCCAATGAAATTTACTTATTACATCTGTAAATTTACTCTCAAATTGTAACATGTCCCGTGATTTCCCATTTGATAATCTCTTTGCTGAATCTATGAAATAGTTTCTTCATATGTATCAACATTTGCTGGTTTGTCTCAGCATCAGAATTGTTATTCGTAGGCTATCTTATTTCTATGTTATGAGCTTCCGATGAAGATCGGAATGTGCTTTAGTTATGTGGATTGCTACGCAATTGATTTGCCGCAATACTAACATAATTGATTTGCATTACTGCTCATGTTTTACACAGTTCATATGAAGGTTGCTACAGTATGAATAAAACATGCTTAATGCTGTTTTAAAGTAAAATTACTGTTAACAATAGATCTCGTGTCCAAAAAGTAACTTAAGATCTGCACTTAATCTTGAAACTGAACCAAAAAATAAAGTTTTTACACATAAGTTGTTTTAATCTTATGACTACTGTGGCCGTCACAGCGAGTCACACAGAGTCGCACAAAGAGTCGAAAATTAGAAAATTTAAGTATATATAGGCTAGTAGTAATGCATTCTGTTTAAAAGTGCAAATTGTTATCCTGAGGCACGTCACTCGTAGAGTAATTGAAATTTTCTCATTGATTAAAAAAATATTTTCCGCCCCCACAGTGACAATCACAGCAGTTGGAAAGTTAATAAACTTCTAGCAAATTGGAAATTCAAGCATTTCTTGCCAAACTGGCAGAAAATAAAACACTGCGTTTGGCATAGACAGCATAAAAAATAAATTGCAGACACACGAAATGCTGATAAACCATTTAAGTTATACAAAGAATGCACTGGAACGAAGTTGAAGGAAAGTTACACTCGAGAGTGGAAGTAGTTCAAAGTTTTATAGCATGAACCTTTTGCGTAGAATCGTTGAAAGTTGCTGAACATTACAAGGAATGGGACAATTAAACCCTGCCCCAATTTTGAGCGGAATAAAAAAATTATCACCCTTACATATAGTCGATTTTAATTATTTCAGGGAACATTCATAGCAAATTGGAAGAAAATCTAACAACATGTTCGGCCGTAGTTGCATAACACACATATTTACCGACAAACAGAAGAAACGTCCAACAACAATTGAGTTAAAAAAAGAACCTCACTTCACTCTGTCAATAAAACAGGACCTCACTTCGGCTCGATCAATTATGTAATAATGGTTTTAGTACTTTACTTAGGCTTATAACCATCGTCGGTGTGCCGGAATTTTGTCTTGCGGGAGTTATTTTACCTACCTGTAATTCTAAAAGCATGGGTCTGCTAATTTCCCCACACATAAATGCCATCCCCGGGACGGGATCAAACTCGCGAACACAGGAACAGAAAGGCGGTGCATTAATGACTACTCCACCGGGACCGACTTTATAGCCAATAAACTATCTATTGCTTTTATCAGAGGCAATAATTATGATGGTATCTAAGTTAAGTGTTTCTAGGGAACTGTCACGTAAGTATTAAAGCAATGTTCGGTTCCCTTGTATGATATATAGTTTATGAAGTAGATATTTTATTATATATGTCAATTCTTAGTTTGTAGCGTGTAATTTACAGGTAGGATGATGTCACTGACAAATTTCATGGGATATAAATTCAGTATTTCTTCGGTTGTCAATCGTACGAAGATTATCAAAAGCTTTAATCTTTATTAGCTGTCAATTCAGGAACATATCACAAGTTATTGCATGAAAATGCTTATCAACCACGAAGAAATTTAATTACCAAACATAGGCTAGCGATACCAATTCTATCAAGTCGAGCACAATACGTGCATATCTAAGGAACATGGTGCAATTGATAACGTGAATAAAGTAATGCGGTCCTTATTGCAGATCTGGGAGAATCTTAGAGTCCCTGGGAGATGAGGACCTCAGACTTTTAGTAAACATAAGGGTAGGATGGCAGCCTTACCACCACCCGAAAGGTGTCTAATTCGAATATGATTTTTTTTTTAAGAACAAACTTTCCAAGCTATTCTGTTTACAGACTTACATTCAAATATTTTTTAAGATTTTTATTTTATTTTGTAGATTCCAAAACATGTTCTTCTTATGAATACTCGATTTTGTAGTTTTATAACGAAGGATATTAGAACAGTTATGAATTTATTCTTAATTTCAAACATGTACTTTCTTATAAGTTGGCCTATAGATTTTGCTGTTAATAATGCTTCAGAAGCATCACATAAAATCCTGAAAATATTGAATTTCAGGGTCAAACACCGGTCCCTACTTTTAATAGCATTGGTTAGGGAAGAAAGAAAAAATAACATTTTTCATCATACTCTTATCACTCGCAGAGTACGAAGCTATGAGAGGCGTGGGAGAATTTAAATAGAGCAGGTTAGAAATAAACAAGACTGCGAGCTTTCCACATTGAATTATATTTCATTATGATTAATTTTGATCACGCGAAGAGCAGCATAACGCTTTGCCCGCGGCAAGCCTCATCCTGTTAGTAATGTGGACCACTCCAGCCTCCTCCATTTCTCTGAGAACAATGTTCATACTGATCACAGAGTTGTGTACTTGCGAGGGCCATCTGTGATTCCTCTCTTTTAGCCTCCATCACTTTTGAACTGAAGGAGCTCAGATCTGTTTCTTGGCTGTCCAGCGGACGATTAGCCTACCGTTCTGTGGTTACGTAAAAAAATATAATTTAATAGGCCTAATGTTGATTTACTTGCTTTATATAATAATTTGACATGGGAGGTTTTATTTTCAAGGTGTGCAAAAGAAAAGATTAGCTCAAGTTAAATTTAAATTATTGTATATTTTGTAAACTAAATCATTGGAACGTAATTATTTATTTATATATTTCATACTCGTAGAGGATTATGTTATCTTGTAGAGTAGGGATGGCCTCATCTTCATTCTGTGCGGCCCACAACAAACTAAATTAATAAAATTTAAAATATTTATAGTTTTATTTACAGATTTGTGTTATGGGTAGTTTTGGCCCCGGATATATCCTGATTCTTCTTCATTCCAAACTACAATCTTTGGGTAAAGGATTAACATTTAAATATAAAATCTGAACAACCTTACACAGATCATTCTATTTGTGCAAAACTGACCTTGATACATTTTGTAAATTAGCCCGGGATAAAGTCATGCCAACAGCGAATTCCCACGCGCCCATTTAGTTGAATCGCTCTTTTTCTACCAGCGCTTAGCACGTAAAACAATATCCTGAATTGAGTACGTTTAGCAAAAGAATTGCTTCCACATTTGGAAGCATGTACTTATGTGAATCCATATTTCCATTATGAAGGCAGCTAAACCTTCACAAAGAAACAGACTTACCGATACCTATCTTCAGGATTTGTTAAAAATATCAACATCTTTGGAAATTGACCTAGGTGAATTTTTGTTACTTCCTACGAGCGTTCACAGTGTTCTCATTAATGTGTTCTGAATTTTAATAAATAATTTTATTTTTTATTATTTTTACTGCACTTAAAAAATGCGCGCCCCGTGAAAAACACATATATAATAATATAGAAGTTGCGCACAATGTGCATAGATATAAACTGTAGGCTATA
This sequence comes from Ectobius pallidus, assembly GCA_964059195.1. Taxonomy (NCBI): domain Eukaryota; kingdom Metazoa; phylum Arthropoda; class Insecta; order Blattodea; family Ectobiidae; genus Ectobius; species Ectobius pallidus. The sequence continues at coordinate 51,615,343 of CAXKWD010000006.1, read as the reverse complement.
TGTATATATATATATATATATATATATATATATATATATTGGCCCTCGTAAGTACAGATATTTCCAACCCTTATTTAGAGGATCGATTTCAGCCTTATACCCGCAAAAATATGTTACATAAAGATACGTTTCCATAGCAGACGTAAGATTTTTTGCTGTACAGTTTATTATAAGGTTATGTTATAATATCAACCTCAAAGTAAAAATCTTTGTGATGCAATAGGCCTATCATATAATCTAAAATAATTATCTCATATTCTATAATACACTCGTCACAATATTAAAATATTAATTATTGCATCACAAAGATTTTAACTTTCAACATGTTAAAACATAAAGATCTAATACTGAATAGGAAATAGACTTAGGCCTACTAGGTAATGGTACCTTTATCTTTGAGGGTAAGGCGGAAATCAATTCTCTACAATGTGTTGATAAATTTCATTTTTTTTTTTCCTACGAAGGATATAATAGGGTTGTGTATAGTGCGTAAAAAAATTCCACCTATTCCCTCGAATTTGGTTTTATAAATGTTCTTGTTATATTATCAGCTTAATATCTTTGTCTTGTCTAAAATCTATAGTTGTCAATATTATAAAATATTAAAATCTTGTATTCTGTGGGATGGACGATATATTTCGGCTTTTATTCTTCCATCTTCAGGTCCTTTTTCTTTTCCAAGATGATCTTATTCTACTCGCTGAAATGTTGAAACATATTGTACATTCGGATCTCAAAAAATGCTTACTTATTTTAATTACAGGCTCTAGCCATTTGTCTAGCAAGCGAACAAGATACTGATCCTAACAACAAGCCTTCATTTCGTGTTGCTAATTGCATTTGTTTGTTTTTGTGTCCAAAAGAAAATAAAGTATCTTTATTTTAGTTTTTCTTTTTTTCCCCCCCAGGAAGTTTAAACTAGCGTAACATTGTTTATTAACGTATGAACGGGAAACGAACCCACAACCTTCGGTACAGACGTTCTGTCAATGAACGCACATCACATCAAGTTTCTCTGCATTATGTGAACCGCTCCATAGAAGTTTACTTCTCTGTCGAACAAGAATCGATCCATTCTTTTTGTACATCAGTCCATAGTTTCTTTAGCATGCAGATCAGTATTCTCTACAACAACCGATTTCAGAAACACTTTCCTCAAGGGGATAATGTAATATACGCTGTTAATTGTTGAGAATTTACTCTTGAATATAGTTTTAGTTAAATGCGTAGACTACACAAGGGTATTATTCCAATATTTTTCAGCTACCGATTTAAATAATTTTCTTTCCCACTACATTGATACAAGACGAAAGTACTCGTAGCATATGTAAAGATGTATCAACTTATTTGTAATTTTAATAAAGAGGCTAGAATAATAAGTAGAAATAGTTTTAAAATTTCCGACGAAACACATTTTAGTAGTTATACGTGCCTTTATCAATTCATAACTCATAGATGTTTAAATTCATGACGATATAGGCTACAGTACGTAATTTCATTTAATATAATGGCGACATATTAAAATAGAATTTTTTAACTTAACATATTAGTATTGTTATGTAAACATTTACGTAAAAATTTAAATTTAAAAAAAGATATGTTACACAATCATAGATTTGTATATGTTCTAATGCTGATGTTTAGTCATCGATACGCAAAAAAAGTTTAGTTATACTTACGTACATAGGTCTACCTATGGAACATTCAATTGCTCATGGCGTCAGCAGGAAACGCTCTTGGGACCTCATAATTAATGATTATAAACTCAGATTCCTACATCTTAAGTTAGGCGTGTACTTAAATCGTAATTGAAATTCATAAAAATAAATAAAATATTACCATGCAAAGCTTTTTAATGATCTTTAGCTATAAAACAAGGTAATATCCACTTCGTTAATATATGAAATTAAAATAATAAAAGTAGGTAGTCGAGCATATACATATCATGCCAATAATTAATAGGGTATGCAGAGTAGCTTTTCCTGTTACTAACGAAGGGCAAAAAAGACTCGAAACAGCCTATAGGCCTACTCCACGTCATACTGCTATTATTTTAATTCTGACAATTGAAGATTCGGAATTATTATTATTATAAAGAAATTTTCAAAATAATCTCCTGGATTTTCAAGTTAAAAAGTACTTCACCCTCCCCTTTATAGTCTAAGGATAAAAGCCATCTCTTATTGTAGGAGTGTTTACATGGTTTTGTGATTTGAGGTATGAGATAAAAGATCCCCTTAAATATTGTCAAAATATTGAGATCCAAAACACTCCCTCGCAACAATTTGCTATGTCATTATCTTCGTATTTTTGTATAGATTAAATAAACGTAAGGATATATACTTGGTAAATATACAACATCAATAGTTCGTAATTAGCTGACTCTGTTTCCAGTGGTAGAAATCGCATTGTGGCGCCGAATATCCATGTAACCTAAGGGCATTTTCGTCTTACAAGGTACAGTGGGAAATGTTTATATGGTCATGGTAGTATTATTTAAGATATGATCGGTACGACAATAAACTGTAGTATACAGTGCATGCACCTTATCACGACAGTGGAGGCGGAAAGACCACGCACATGTGGAGAGAGAGAAAGAGAAATACAACTTATGATCACTTTCTGCCATTCGCTTTCTTTAAATGTTTTTCGCATCAATAAACCACTATTAATTGATGGAGCTCTCAGATTTCAAACGCTCATACATTCACAACCTACTCATTTCTACCTGCCAACTTGCATAAGGCCAAGGCCGAGCAGGCCTGCAACGAGTTTTACTCCTGATCGCAACCATAAGTTATTACAACATTAACCATTAGACTCCTCAGGATGTTTATTCCCATTTGCATTACTTCTCTATTCTGTATCGGCCATATAGATGAATTTTGTATGAATATTTTACAATTTTTATTGCTTCTTTACCATATGTCTACCTCTCATTTACCTATTTACCATCAGGCTTGCTTTCTTCTTTTCTTGTTGTGTTAATATCTTCAGCAATCAAAATATTGTTCGTATAATATACTCTTCACAAATTTTAGGTCAAAGTTACACAAGCGATTCGCCACTAATTTTAAGGAATGTTTCGTCATCTTGCCCTGATTATTTTTATTTTATAACATTGAATGTCACTTAGGCTATATTGCTTAAATATGTAAATTTTTGTTTAACTTTAGGTCTCAATTTCAGTGTGTGTTATAATATGTGCATTTATAGGCATCAAAAGTTTCATTTCAATTTCTAACATGCGTAATCGACTATAACATTCAACATCTCACATTTAAGCACACAATAAGCAATGCAATAATTAAAATGTTCCTTTTTGATAATTGTTTCACTTAATTGTAATTTTATATCCAATATGCAAAACAACCATTCTACACACACACACACACACACACACACAGTTATATTATAATTGTTAATCCACTTTTTCCATATTCTCTCGTAATTTTAATTTACTGTTGATTGGATACACACATTTGTCTTTTTTAGTGTAGGGCAATGAATTATTATTTTATTGCTACTATTTTGTATTATTTTATTTTGAAGGTGTATAAATGAAATTTTGTATTCTACCTGGTTGAGCGGAATAGAAGGCTTTATGATCTTATCAGTGCGAGAAAAAATAAAACATTATTATTATTATTATTATTATTATTATTATTATTATTTTGTCACATTACTTATTTCTTATTCAGAGTTTCACACATGTGCAAATAAACAAGAATGAAGAAACACATAAGCTATACGACTTACTTATTTTTCCTTTATCTGCATTCGATAATCTTACTTTTTCACGTCTCATGTTTTCATCCTCAACAAGTGAGGAATATTTTCCTAAAGTTTGGATATACAGCATCATTAAGTTACCCTATGTATAGATGAACCTTTTTATTTTCCAGGTGAATGTTTCTATCGAGTTCATAAATAACGAGACAGTTGCAGTAAGAATAGTACTAAAGTTCTGAAGACCGGCCACTTTCAGCTCAAAAAATGTTCCTAAAAGAAACATAAGTTTGAGGGTTTAGTTGTTCAAGAATCTGGGTCTAAAAAATTATTTTAAAAGGAGATTGGGTATTTTGTACACTTATGTCATCTACAAAAACTAAATATATGGTCATGAAACGTCAAAATAATGCGCTTCAAAATATTAGAATAGCCGGTAAGTCGTTCGAACAAGTGGAGAAATTCAAATATCTGGGAGCAATAATAAAATTACAGACACAAATAATGTTAAGGTAGAAATTATGTGTAGACTCAAATCAAGAAACGCATTTTTGTATACAGTTCGGAAACTCTTATCTTCTCGTCTTCTGTCCAGATATCTTAAAATAAAAATGTATAAGACAATTATCCTGCCGGTTGTATTATATGGCTGAGAGACATGGGAAGAACATAATCTGAGAGTATTTGAAAACAGGGTACTTAGGAAAATATTTGGGCCTAAGAGAGATGAAAATGGGCACTGGAGAAAATTGCAGAACGACGAGCTTCATAATCTGTACTCTTCACCGAATATAGAATGGAGAATTAAATCACGAAGGATGAAATGGCTGGACATGTTACACGCATGGGAGAGGAAACACATATCTAAAAAATATTGACTGGGAGACCCGAAGGGACCACGTGGAAGACCTAGACGTAGATGGGAGGACAATATTAGGATAGATTTGAGGGAAGTAGGATTTGCGAGGAATGGTTGGATGGAGTTAGCACAGAATAGGGTTGAATGGCGGCAATGAACCTTCGGGTTCCATTAAATAGATAGACTAATATTCCTTTACCTTGCTTAGGAATTGTCTATTCCCATTGAGTAAGTAACAGGAGAGAGAATGATTTTCCCTACACTTCTGTAATCTCGTTTTCGGCCGCCAGTATCAATGCCCAGCACAACACAAGATCTACTGCAGTGCAACTATAGTTACCGTTATCTCTATACGCAATTTAACATAACAAATACTTACCCGAGACTTAAAAATGACCTTCATCACAATACAAAATTAAATTAAACTAAATTATATTTATATATTTGCCTGCTAGAAATAAGAATATCATGCCTTCCCTTCCCCTCAAGCAGAATTCCAAAAATTACAATTAATACAATTTAAAAATTACAAAATTACAGGTAGAATACAGTAAGGAAAAGAAAATAGCACCGACACTAAAATTAAGATATAGGTATAATGTTACAATGTTAATAACAATCCCTTAAAACTACCAAAAAATAGTATACTACAATAAAACATGGAACGTATCAATAATTACTATTTAAATCCTACTTTGTATACAAAGCGATTATGCTAGAGGGAGCTAGGTATCCAAACGTATTTTTTTAATAGTGTTGAGTGTTGAAAGTCCCTTAAATTCATGGACAAGAGTTCCATAGTCGATTTGAGTAAATGGTGAACGAAAAGGAGTTAAGAGCTGTGAGGTCGGATGGTACTGATAGTTTTAACCCATGTAGTGAATGGGTGCGGAAATTATGATGAGAGGCAATGTACTAAAGCATGATAGCGGCGTCGAGGATTATAGGATTTGGAACAGAAGCAGAAGAGACAACGTCTACCCACCTCGTGCTAATGTGATCTCATGCATAAGATAATATTGGACGTGGTTTAACTCAAAGGCATAATCCACAAGAATCCCTTTTATTGGTTTCAGGGCAACTCCTGTGGAATGTATTGCAGATTAGTTTTTATATAAGGTTCTTAGCATCCCAGATTGTTCTTTGGCTTGCGTGTGTCTTGATTAGTTTACTATATATTCGTTTACTTTTACTAATTTCGCTTTCTCTGCTTTACAAAATATATATTTCTGTATTTTCCTAACCTATATATTTTCAGTGTTCAGAAAATAAGATATAGGATCAGAGAGTGGATGGCGAGACACGAGATGCATGTATCGGTGCCATTACTCAACAAGCAATCCAGACTAGTTGTACAAGATCACCTCTTAATATTACAATAATGTACCACGTACCGCACACTTGTCTACATTCTCTAACTTATGTTTACCCGTTTTATGGCAATCTGTTGAAAAGATTATAAACATCAGTGGAATTTTAACTTCGTGATTCCGGTTGAATTTTATTAACATTGCAGTAAAGCAGCATAAATGTTGAATGCCTTATGAATTCGAATACATAAATTATGGTAACACGTTTCGTTATAATATATACACTTCATATGCAATATCCTTGAGCCTACTTAGAATACATGAAGAAACCTCTTTGGCACATATTGTTTACAAGTGTAACTATCGTAACAATTTTATAGAAAATTTAACATTTTTAAGCTTTTTGTTACTGGACCAAGTTTGTTATTCTCTTGGATTTGCAAAGATATAGGCCAGAAATATTCTGAAAAAAAGAAGCATGTATCTATTGATTGTGCAACGTCGGGAGTGCATTTAAGAAAAAAAAAGATTAATTATTATTATTTAACCTATGAATACGAGAGACTCAATTTCTTTCACAAATTATTGATCTATGCCGGACTGCAAAGAAAACAGTTAACAAAATGGTTAGACTAACAGTTTATTTTCTGCACCGTAACTTATTCTGTTTAAGAATTTTTAATTTTCTTTAGAGTTATTTTCCCTTATTTTATTACATATTTAATATAAACCATTGTATCCTATATGATACATTATGCAGTTAAGGGTTAAAAGGATTTTTGGGGGGGGGGCAAAAATTGATATTCAAATATTTTTCCTTACATTTTACTTGACATATTTATTGAAGTAGCTTCATTAAGTTGTAATAATTTTAGGCTATATGTTTTTTCAATGTAATTTATTAATTAGTGATCATCATTTTTAATTATGTGTAAGAAGTTATTATACAATCTCGGACAAGAATTAGAGCTGTGCATTAGCTCTCTTTCTATGTTACACTAAGGGTCTGAAAGTGGGCACATGGAGTGAAATATGTAAGCTTAATTAATTTAAACAGTAATGGTGTAAATGGGTCATACCTATTAATAAGAAGAGAAGATAATTTACAAATGTGGATAAAAAAATTATCCTTAATCCAAGTTGAAAGTAATTATCGGTAAAAAGGAATTATTTAAATGTAGACTTCTTTTATCTAGCATGATAGAAAGTAACACTAAATGCAGAAAAATAATTATTTTTAGCGTCAGTTTTGTTTGAATTTCTTAGATCTATTTGATCTACTCATAAGACACTGATTACTTAATCAGTTGCTTTAACATCATTACAGGATGGATAGTTCAAAACTAATTCATGTAATGAAACCAGCAATAAAGCAGCATAACTTTGCAAAGATGTAGTATATTATGCATCGAGCTTATAACAACATTACTGTATCTAGACACGAGTATGTTTAAAAAATGATAGATAGATAGATAGATAGATTCATAATTTTCATACAAGCATTTTATTAACCATTATATGAAAGTTGCGTATGACTGATTTTACTCGACCGCAATTGTCACAGAATTGTTTCTTTATGTCAGTGGCGGCTCGTGACCGGAAAATTAGGTGAAAAGAAAGAAAAAAGTGTGCGTGGAACGCCACACGACAGAAATGAAACTTGTTTTAATTTTTGGATTTTTCAATTTTGGATTATTGGATTTTTAAAATTTTGGATTGTTGGACTCTTTAATTTAGGGACTTTTAACTTTTTAAATTTTGGATTTTGGATTAATTCATTTTGGATATTCGATTCTTTAATTTTGGATTTTTTATTATTAATTTTTTTATTTTTTATTTTTAATTTTGGATTTTTTATTTTTTAAATTTTTTATTTTTAAATTGTTTTATTTTTAAATTTTGGATATTTTTATTTTGGATTTTTTATTTTGGGTTTTTAATTTTTTTAAATTTTGGATTTTTGAACTTTTGAATTTTAGATATTTGAATTTTTTAATTTTGGAATTTTGAATCTTTTAATTTTGGATTTTTAAAATTTTGGATCTTTTAATTTTTTAATTTTTAATTTTGGATTTTTTAATTTTGGATTTTTAAAATTTTGGATTTTCGATTTTTTAATTTTTAATTTTTGGATTTTTTAAACTTTGGATAAGCCTAATCATTGGGTTGATTGTTTTCTGTGCAGTCTGTTCCGTCTCACCTCACTAATTTCGTGACGATTTTAAGCGTTACATTAATTTCGTGACGATCTTGGAATACTGGTTCTGTATTTCTACAGGACTCGTGATACCAGCACCTTCAACATTTCTTTAAAATTCCCAAGATTTATTGAGTCTATTGTTTCACGTGACCGCGAAATGCTAATTCTTGCTTACTTAAAACGAGTACTGTATCAATCACTAACTTGCATTGTACTGCGCGGTGTACAGTCTGGCATTTTTCTGTAGAGCTTCTGAAATTGTATTTAGATTTTTTCTAAAGTTTTCAAATCTACCTGACACTTGATGTGCTTGCTCTGCCGAATCTGAGTGTTTGCGTAACGATCGTGTCATATTCAATAAGACAGCATATCCTTCTCTATTCCAAACATTGCTTTTATTGCTAAGAAGCAAGCATGGCCAACAAAACAATTTCTGCAGAGCTGGAGAAGAGCACAACCATGGAAATTCTTTAAACCACGATGGTTTGAAAGTAATATTGTAGCATTTACCTATATTTTTCACTTCTTTTGTACCACGTAACCCTAGAATTTCGGTGGGACGTCAACATTTTAAAAGTTCCTTTTTTATCAGATTCCTTAAAGCGACAAAATGGCGTCTCCAATAACACGCACACGATATCGTATTGAGGATTCGTGGCCGCAACAGTTGTTCCTCAAAGCCACGGTGTGGGCTACTGGCGAGCAGAATTCCTGAGCAGGTCAGCAGCCTCTCAAAATATCACGTGACTTCTTTACAGAGAAGTCTGCTGGAGAGTGAGAGAACAGTTGGACACCTTCACGGGTAGTCTGTTCCCATCAGCGTATGGACGTGATATAAGCGAGAAAACTGGTGGTTTCCATGAGCCCACATCCTCATTTTTGAGTGAAACAGACTACCCATGCATCTGGGGAGGTGAATACTTGTTAAGCTTCAATGCTAGCAGGACTTGGGAGCTCACTGCCTTCTAGCTTTGACACTAGTCGTGGCGGGAAATTAAAAAATGTAGAAATACATTATAGTAAAAACCAACATTCGTGATATGGAAAATAAACTTTAAAAATGCGTATTGTAAAGGAAAAATACTGGTGAAGTGCTACTTCACCTACTTCCCCTGAATAGCCGCCACTGCTTTATGTCTAAGTTTTGACTCTTTCTCGGTGACCATTTTGCTGTTAGTTGTTCACGTCTTTTGCGATAGACGGCAGGTGAAAAAGACTTGTAGGAACAAGGGGTTCGCTTGGACATTTTAACCACAAAGCGATGCACAATACAACACACCGAATAAACTCAATTCATAATGCTATTAAAATTAACATTAACATAATTGATTATATTTTAAATAAGTTCCCTGCTTTCAAAGTTTGAAGACTGTTCCACTTAAGAAAACTAATCGATGTCTGAAATGCCTAGCAGGAAATCGACAACAACAGTACTTTAAGGAATGCCATTAAGATAGTGTTACGTCACATGTAATAAACATACAACAAAAATACAGTATAATCTCATAAATTTATTCATAACATCCTTTCAGTTATATTTTTGTATTATTTACATTTCACTGACGAGAAGCTACAAATGTAAATTATTTGTTTTCTTTTACATAAATACCACCAAATCGAATCATGGTACCTTTTAAATTTTAGGTAGAGAGGCGTCGCAAGGAAAATGTGACGCTTGAAGGGCGACAGGTCAGAAAAACTTTGGGAACCCCTGCTATGAAGTGTAATTTTACCTATTTAACTATGTTATGAAATTCTAATTAAAAACATTACTGAACCACACGGGAGATTCCTATATATTGTACGGTAAGGTTTAAAATAATAAATATTAAATTTAAGTAAGGTGAAGTATTATCCTTCAATAAATTAGTAGACTACCACGACTTACGTGACAGCATTTCGCATTCATTATGATTACATGAATACTATATTAATACATTACTATCATCTTTAATTGTATTTATGTTTATTAACCTAATGTTGGTAACAGTAATTATTGTAAGCTTTGCGTTATCTGTAGACTAATTTGGCTACTTTGTTGCTTTGTTTGAATTATTAGAAGTATTTGTTTTGAATTTGGCAAGGTTATACTATGTAATAATAATAATTCATACCCTCGGGTAATGCATTATCCTGCATGTATTGTTTCAGGAGATGACCTTGCATTGATCTGAGAAACCCGCTGCAAATACAGGTAACTACCAGTATGAATCTAGACGTAACAATAAACGGCTCCAGCAATGCTTTATAAGCAATAGAATAATAGTGCAATACGTATAGCTAAAACTTTCTTACATGCAGTTTCAAATAAGTTAATAATAATAGGGATTCATTTATCGAATTAAATATAGGCCTGTCTCTTTTGATTTCGAAACGTCAGGGTTCGTACTTAATCGAATTCGTTGATAAATTTCTTTTATGAATTCGTTGATAAATTTCTTTTATGAATTTTCTTCAAACATACAAAAAAGTAAAGTTTGATTCAAATAGTAAATAGCTGAAATTTTTCGTCAAGTCTGTTACTATTTAAATGTTTCCTTAGATAACCATGTAACTATTTAAGATAAGTTTAAATTTTCAGCATTCACATATCAATCTGTTGTCTGTATTTTCAGGGTTATGTATAATTTATTTATTCTGAGTCTTATGAAGGTTTGGTCAACCATTTGTTTATAACAATACTTGATCAACACTTTCAGTTTATTCAGACTTATTTTGAGCTGATAAAATGTCCTAGAAAATCTAAAATATTCATAAATTTACGTAATTGTAACAGCTACAGAAAAAACATAAAACTCTCCATGATATTCAGAAATATTCCAAGTTTTATAAATCTTATTCAAAAAGTTTTTGATTATACGTGTAAACACCTGCTTTGATTTATCTGGTGAAATCGAGATTTCCTTGCATAAACTCGGGTTCTTGAAAGAACCCAAATTAAAGTATTAAGACATAAATTAAGAGGATGAGCATTTCAATCTTGGAGTTCCTTGAAACAAAAAGGCAAAGAAGTAGTACTGTACAAGGAGTATGCACAGTCAGTCAACCAGGACATCTTAGTGCAGCGAACGGAAGTTAGCTCTTAACGAACGTGCCCTACATTCTAGTATACCAAGAAGATCTCAAGACAGAGCCCACTGTCGTCATTGCGAAAGTGAGACTGAAAAGTTTGGACACGTTTGGTCCTCTTGGTGAGACGCTATGAAATGCAAGACATAAAAAAGTAAGTACCACATTCGCCTATGCTTAAAGGAAAGAAGTTATACTAGGCTACTATGAAGAAGTCCGTGGAGTAGTTCTGGAAAGGTTGTAGAAGAATTAACATTCTGATCATCCCACTAGGGTAAACATCAGACAACATACAGGCCCAACAGTACGGACTGAGTCTTATGACAACAGCCTAATGACGTTCACCAAGAAAATGAACCTACCATCCCCTGTTATCTGAAGAAATACTACCGTACATCAAAAGAAGTAATAGGGTTGATGGTTAGTGAAAGAGACACAGTGCCTAACCTCTTTGGTAAAATTTTCGTAGAGGTTTGTCTTTAAAAAAAAAACAGTCTGTTGCCGCAAAATAAAATTGTTGTTACGAAAGGTCAAATTTTGATCTTGAATATTTAGAAGACTAAGGGCCGATTGTATAAAGATCACTGACTGGAGACCAATTATGATCTAAGTTCAGAAAATGATCTGAGTTCAGGCTCGAGTCGTATTGTATAACACTGATCTAAGATCAACAAATTGAAGTTCAATTTTGATCCTAGTTCATACATGAGCACTTGGCAACATCGCAAAAACAGATGAGTATCGCGAGGCGAGAGCATTGTTATTCTGTTTTCCTCCGTATTCAGACTGTGTTATGCGAAAGGAAGGGGAAATATGATCGAAATTTAGCAGAAAAAGGATCGTTCCTAATTGAAATTGTCTTGGTAAAATAAAAAGATATTATAGAATCCAAAAAGACGGATGCGATAATATCCGTGCAAGAGGAAAATGCGATGAAAAATGTTCTTGTAATTTCATTCCTGGCGTTATAAATCGGCTTAACATTTTCACGGCTAAGGACATATAAATGCTTCGTCTCATAAATTGTATAGGCTAAGAGCGGAGATGTAAAACTTAAGGAATTTTTGTTCATCTGTTATGTTTGTCATTCATGGAAACCAGGTAGCCTATTCCACTGAACTTTTCTCTATCGATTTTAAACTTAATAGCCCACTGAAGTTTTTACCTCATGACTGCCTTATTACAATGTAAAATATCAGTTCTGAAAGAGTTAATAGATCACACAAAGAAAGATAACGAAGAAAGCATTTGGGGAAAATCCAAAAACAGGATCCTCCCACTCGAGATTTCCTAGTACAGTAGTTCCACCCTAGTCTCCTATGTCTCTCGTTTAGCAGCGTTGAAAATTTTTATTTTTTCCCCTTTCTACTATTCAATCTCTTTTCTCCTTTACCCTACCTTTCGTATTAGTTGCAATTGTGGTGCAAGGGTTATTTTCGTATTATAGTAATTAGTGCAACATAATAATAACGTGCAGATTATGCTGTAGAGTTATGATACACTACATTATAAGGAGCCTAAAATATAACCTATATACGCACAACTAGTTTATAGCAAGAAATGTATTTACGCACAACTGCATATAACTAGAAATATATGAAGTTGTCTATTGTGTATTTTCTTTATATTTATCGTAACCACACAGGTAGGCCTAATATTATGTTTATAATGAACTAATCTTATGTCTCAAATACGAAAACAGCCCCTTGAACTGAGATCAGCTAGTTTGATCGGAGAAATTTCTCCAGTCAAAATTGATCCCAGTTCAGTGCGAATTGATCTCAGATTAGCGTTTATACGACAAAAATTTCCGAGTTCAGCGTGAACTGAGATCAGTTTAGTCTCTGATCCAAGATCAAACTGTTCATACAATCGGCCCTAACTCTCATTATTTATATAAGTTATTTGTTTTTCTTCATTGAAAATGATAAGGAACCAATTTTGATAATTTATTTTTATTTTCTGTTTTTTAACATGGTTTCTGTAATGGGCAATTGGGTAAAACAGAAAGTTTTTTTTTCCAAAATAAAATAAGTGTCAATAACATTGAGCTATTTTAAGTATTAGTTGAGATATGCTATGAAAATTACACAACTAATTTCGCAAACAGAGGAAATATTAACATTGATCGATATGTCCCTTAAACCTAATTAGATTATTCGTCTGCCAATCGGTACAGGTTTGGAGAAAAGGAGAGACGATGCTCAACAAACCTTGTGTCAATAATTTTTATGAAACTCTTATAAGCAACAAACGATTTTCATTTTTCACTATGCAATCGACCTTGTGCCAGAAATAGTAGACATACATTAAAGCCGTATAATAAAAAGAAAATAAAAAAAAAAATAAAAAAAAAATATATAAAAAAAATATTTAAAAAAAGTTGAAACTGTACCGTATTGCTTTCAAAACTGTGTGGAAAACTTAAGTTTACTATTGCTCCATGACTAGGACAAGAGAATACCTTTTCAAACATACGGTATAAATTAATTGCATACTTTAGTGATGTATTATGTTTTGATATCTCAACGGAAAAAAAAAGCTGCATAGAAAAATGTTCGATTTAATTTTCTCTTCACCTCTTCTGTGTAAAGAGCTAATCTCTATACGTTGTTTGCATGTCCAACTATCAACAACCCACATGCAGTTGATCATGGGAGAAGAACAATTTTCAAAGGACGAGTCCTACAACTTTGATTGTCCTTGTGGTTTGTTGATATGCTCATAGCGAAGCTGAGACGAACGGGGAACTTCTAAATTAAAACGGTACAGTTCAGCCGCTACTTTTTGGCCCACAGCCTTGTTTAAAGCTACCCTGGAAATGAGTTTATACATAACTATTTATCCTTCCCACTTGGCTGTCCCACCCAGTTATCGATCCGCCCGCAGTCTTGCAAGTTCCGGCCCCATTCGTTGACAGCTGCTGTTTCATCTTCTTACCCTTATCCCCCTGATATTTCTTAATTCATTGTTTCATTCCAATGCGCGAGCCTGGTAATTTTAGGCTCGACTCTAGCAGCAGTCACCCAAGTTCCCGCGACAAGAAGAAACGGTCGAAATGCATATCCGAAGGGATGATTGGGATCCGAGGAATGAGTACTACTTTGCCCACGTTATGTTCAGTCATTAAAAATGCTTCAATGCCAACAAAAAAAGTCGGGGTACTCAAATTAAAAATGTTTCTACAGATCCGCGTAGCTATGTGAAGCGTGTTCATGTGGAACTGTGATCTTGAATCCTCTGCAAGCTTAACGTCCTTCAACCGGTGTGTTGTCTAGTCCTTTGGATTCCATATTTCTAATAGTGGTCCACTGATTAATGAACTTAAATAAGGCGCTAATTCAAATTTTTAATCCTAAGTATGGGTGAATTAAATATGAAGAAAGATTTTATCTGTAGAATGAAACCGTCCAGTTAATTTGTGAATGAAAATTTCCTACTAATGGAAAAAGAGTAATCCTGTTTCACTTATAAACAAAGTTTTAATAACGCTAAGATCTCACGCAATGGGGGCTAATTGGTAATATTTTTAGCATCCATTGCACAATCCAATGAAGAAATGAAGAAATTATAACAAAAAATTTCCAACTCACCTTCTATGTATCGAATTACGTTATAAACAAATTAACCAAACAGAGTCGGCCAATAAAATCGAAGGGCTCAACATTGGGCCTATGTAGTCGTACATGATCAATATTAGTCAGCGCTAAAAATCAGATTTTCCGCCGCTTTTTCGCTCATAACACTTGAACGAAAGCGAAAAGAAAGAAAACCGGTTTCGTCCACATGTAAAAATGTCAGGTATCTTCGTACCGTACTGCCACATCGCACACAAACAAACACTTTTATTATATAGATCGAATAATGTTTCTAAATAAAGAATTCAGTGACTATACTTGCTATTGAATAAAGAAGCATTGTCTAAATTCAACTGCAGTCATATTTTGTTTGCTGTGTTCCATTTATGAGCGTTTTTGTATAAGGATTGTGACTTTTTGAATCATGTTTCATGGTTTATTTATTTGTAATTAATTCTAGACATTGCCTCGTAATGCAGAATCACCGGGTATAGTTATAATGTATGTAGTCATATTAAACAAACTGGTTTTTATAAATGTCTTTTAATAAAAATGATTGGACCAAAAGATAAATGAGAAAGTAAAAAAGAAAGTTTTATTCTTGTTTGGAATACTTATAATTTTAATTAGGATGTAATATTTTCATGTATTTGTTATTTAATATTCTTGATGAATATAGGATTTGTCTTGTTCGCAGCAATAAATATTAATAATTGAAGAAACTTTGATTTAGTAATTGTAGAATATATTAGTAACGTATGTATCAGTAGCCGCTGTTATACATAAATAAAAATAAATAGTGTTAGTTAAAATAGTCAATGTGTATGTTAAATATAATACAATCTAACTGTAAGGTGAAATATTTAATTATTGTGATAATGAAGCTGGGACATTTTAAATTTAAGCAAGGATTATATACAGAAACGTCCATAAAATATGCAGATAATGTTTAAGCAAAAGCAAAATCAAAGCGGTATGGCATGAGAATGAAAGTTTTTACAAGTTGCGTGGGGTGGACAGAGCGGCGCACCCACATAGCGCGGTGTGGGCAACATCTATATTCAAACGGACATAGCGACCTCCTGCTATCTGTACTTCCAGCAAATACTCGCGATTATCTATTTGTGCAAGTGCATATTTTATAGAACAACCAGAGAGGACAGGTAAAGGCAAGAGTGGAAGTTTATCCGGTCCAGATGACCTGCTTACCAGAAGGGTGATGCTTTAGGGTCTGACCTCTTCACCTCTGCTTAGCCTTGGTATGATTCCCACCAATTATGAAGATGGGGGTGAGCCGATGCAGGGTCGTGTCATGCAAGAATGCGTACCGGTACTGACCAAGCTTGTCTGCTGTCAAATGGGAGTCTGTATTGAATTGGTTTCTGGAATGTTAATAATTGTGCAGAAGATAAAGAAAATCAGTTCAGCTTCCTAGTGCAAATCTCACTAAGGACATACCAACATGTATAGTGCTAGTTGAAATATGTACTCAATACATTGGCCTAAAATAATAAATTCGCAGTTGTAAGTTGACCCTTAAAAAATCTTGTGTGAAACAATCATACCTGTATAACTTTCCTACATATTGCAACATAGAGTAAGCAGCCGCATTGCGGGAGTGAGCATTCAGTTATACAGTCTGTTTAAGGAATATCGATATAACGACGAACCCACATTTAGAAATATTTTTGGTCCTGGGAAATTTCCTGTCTTTACAATATTATATGCCACTTTCTACAACAATCAGGTTATTTTAGAAATACCCTTTTACAAGAATATTTTGAAGTTAATTTGTTATTGAAATTGAACCGTATACCTACAAGTCTTCAATAGGGTTATGACACTCATTTTATAAGTTAGGACCTTCAATAGAGAAACATGATATAAGAGAGCTTACTAGCAAGGATTTCGTTGATTCAGCATTTATGGTACTTTTAATTTTCACATTTATCTTCTCTATAATTTTTAAAGATGAAATCAAGGTATTTCATACATTATCAATTTCAAAAGTTTTTTTTTAATTTTTAATTTTTATTATTATTATTATTATTATTATTATTAATTAGGCCTATTGTAGTTTGAATTTATTAGTAGTTTCGTCTTTTAGCGCCATCCACAACTGCATATTGTATTGTCAAATGGCTGGTTTGAGGCATATGAGAGCTAAGATTGTAAATTTTAAGAATGACTTAATGTATAAGCATTGCATTATTAAGTAGGGCTATACTCCAAATGTTTGTAAAAAATAACCAAAATGAGTAGAAAGCCAACAAATTCGCCCTTAGAGTTCTTTATTTATTTTTAAAAAAATGCTAAAATGTTTCAATTAAAAAGAACTCGCGAGTAAAACTATAGCTTAGGCCTAAACGTAGGCCTACAATTGAACAAGGTTTACATTCCTTTTCATGATTGCGCCGCAAAAATAAGGCAAATACGAGATTTCTGCCAATGTGCAAACGGACGAAAGCGAAAAATATCTTCGAGCATTTAAAAAAATCATTTAGGCCTAATATTCTCAAAATAATAACACATTAAATTCAAAATAGGAAAGAAATACTGCAAAAACGCGAGTAGAAGTAAAAAATCGAGTAAATTCGTAAGTAGATGTAACAATTCGTGAATGAAATACACATTTCAAAACTTTCGCGTGTAATTTCTTATTAGGTATGTCATACAAGTTAGAGTCTTAGCCCTATAGAAACTTAACAATTACTTACAATTTGGAATAGGTCTAACTTAATATTTATTTGTTATAATATTTGTTACAGAAACGTTTTGGAAGTCGCGATATGAATAATAATAATATAATTAGACATGTAATTTTTACAACAGCTTATGAATTTAAAGCAATATGCTGCGAGCTTACATGCAAAATTCTCATACAATTGCAAACTTTGTTAAAAACAAAATATTTAATCGCTTTACTGTGAATACTTCCGGTGATTTCCAAATAGTAGCCTATTTAACTTCAGTCACTTTACTTTTTTCCTTAAGATGTACGTAGATTTATTTAATAATGTTTGCTGTAGGTAGATAATGCTTAATATATTCTTATGCGTATCATCCACGATTAATGTTTAGATCCCAATGAAATTTGTATGCTTCAATTAAGAGTGGAGAATTCCGATGAGACTTGGAGATAAGGATCCGTATGAATATCATCATCAGTTTATATGCATTACATAAGTAACATTGAAAGCGACCATTGTTACAGTTCGAGATTCCGAAGATAAGTTGTATTGAACGAGATGATGACAATGGAAATGATAAAGATCAAAGTTCTCATTTGAATGGAAATAAAATAGATAATAAAAGATCCCCAATGGACTGACATGATGACTAATCGAATCTAAAGACTGGTCCCAGACAAGGAATTACAGCATCGGTATAGCACCGCAGGTAGACAGACCACAAGGGAGACAACACGCTCATCATTCCGATATTTTCAACTTCATTTATTTTACGATTAACTGAAACTTGACGTGGTGGGAGGGTTTCTTGCAGGTTAGAGCTTCTTCAGTAACATTCCACCTGCGGTTAGGAACACTGGCAGAAGGGAAAATCTCACCTTTCCACCGAACACATAAAACTAAAGCTATCCCATTACGGACCCTAACCAACCCTCGGGGCTCCTGGAAGCTGAGATTTCCAAATTTCCTAGATATGAGATGGCCAACTAGGGGCCTACAATGCCGCATTACGTGGTCTGCTATCAAATTAACAAGATTTACGTTGTTTACATTACTTTCTTTTACGAAAAATCCTTCTTTAGATGTATACCTACGTATTTTCTTAAACTATACGATCATAAGTACCCCTACAAAACTATAAAATCCAAACTCAATGGAGCTGCATCCCATGGAGGAGCAGAACTACATTAGACCATTTCATTATTTTCCTCCGTTTTTGGATGCCATCGGTAAGTGGTGGAGTTGGGACTAATGGTCAGCATACCAACCCGCACCTAGTTTTCTTCATCCAAGTCAATATTTCTTTGTCACATAGCTCCTCATTTGTCCTCACTTGGCTTAATGGACTCCATTTCATACCTCTAAATCTCATAAAAACGAGAACGGGCGAAGGTCGAACCCGGAACTCCAGATTTATAGAGAAGATCGCTAACCAATGGGACACGGAGACGACCATTCAGTTCGTTGATTAGTTTTGTGCGAGGCTTGATGAGAAAAACTATAGGTTTATAAAGCTAATGTTAAAGTTAATGTTATAAAGCTATGTCGTTTTATGAATTAGACTATTTGATATTAACTGAAATTAAAAAGACGAAATTGATATTAGACCATATTGCAGCCTTCTAAAATATAAACACATATTCCTACTAGGATCCAAAACCAAGAGAGGAGGAAGAGATGGTAGGGTCGCCGACTCACATTGAGGAGGTCACGGGTTCGAGTCCCATGGATACCCATTCTGAGTGAGGGTTTTATCTGGGTCTCCCCACTCGCAAAGGCGAATGCCGGATTGAAGAGAGAACCAGCGTCATGCTGATCCCACACTACGAGCCATCTATATCCTGACTGAATATATGGGTATTACAAATAGGCCTATTTGTTCACCTTCGCTACTGGTATGGAAAGTGATATAAAGTGTTTGGAGAAATAAAAGGCCTGCTAGGGTATTTTAAGAATGCTATTAGGGTGGTGCTAGTTTATCCCCTGGAGAAGATAGAATATTATCCCACAACTGAGTCCTAACGACTGCAGAAGCCGTTGTTTCGGTAGCCAGGATCTTCAGCATTACAAGCTATCTGAAGGAACGTGAAATTCACTTAAATGTCAGAGTTAAAGTCAGTTATCACTAGTATCAAGATTTTTATGTAACTTAGTTTCATTTGGAAAATGTTCATATAGCCTAAATGTATACTGAAAAATCATATAAACGTATATTATTTATTACTACTTATTTTTTATGATAACTAGGATATTATCATGCATTAAATTTTCATCATCGTAAACAATTACATATTTTCCTAAATTCTGTGGGGGTCAATGACGTCTGTCAGAAAGAATGTTCTTATAGGCGGAAAACATGATGTAACGAGGGTTAGTTGGTGATGTAAAGGGATCATTATGAGAAAATTCCCTCAAGAAGGTCGATAATGCATCCATACAAACATCACTCGCTTCAAAGTGTACGTATTCTTGTATATAGTGGAGGCTAGACCTATGTAGACAGTCGGGATGCTTTGAGGATTAAGCCATTGTCTGGCACTTAAGGAGTGGTATGGTACTGACTGAACGGCTCTTGTCTGGTGTCCACGTGGAGTCATAGCTTAAATGTCAAAAATTCAGAAATGAGCATTGATTGGTTGCACACGAAATTCTATTGGCTGTCAGGCAAGTTCAACGCCAAGAAAACACGCTGAAAATCCAGAATATACAACTCTATTGTCCAAGACACCCTCATTTCAAGTTATTTACTGCGGATTATAAGGGTCTGTCGGCATTGCCTTGAAGAAAGTTGTATATGTAGAAGTTGCCTCCACTATAAATCTACACTGTATATTGTTACTGTATTGTAATTGCTGTTGTTTTATCATTTTAAGCTAATGACACTATCAGTTCTGAAAATAGGAATATTTAACCACTTCCATCTTGTATCACGCTGTTAAACAGCTAGGGGAATGAAAAAGAAAAGTGTAATAAACATTGTGGCCACATTCCTAAGTAATAACCAAATGACATGAGAAAATTGGAGATTTTAAGGAATTAGTAACGCAAATGCAACTTTGTTTGTTTATTTGCAAGCCCACGCGCTGTAAATATACGCGTTAAATTCATATAACTCAGACCTGCCTTAATGAAGATATTTATCATTCACATTTCTCTCGCTAGGGGGCACTCAAGTAATTACAAGATGGCGTCCAACAACGAACACGGCCTACCATGAAGCACCATAAAAAGCTTGTTGGACTCCGATCACGTGGCACTTCCATTAAAATCTGAATACTCACAAATCAACTTTGCTTGGCTTTATGAAGAAACAACGTGCATCAATAAATCTGTAACTGTCCCAGTTATTTTCTTAATGCATTTGATCAATTAATTTGAGTCACGAATTCTTAATTACAGAGTGTTAAAATTCAGGTTCATTGTGCCACTGCCTTCTTTAACCTTTTTTATTTATTCAGCCTATTTATTTGCAAATAATGGAGGAATTGTTCTATCCAATGTAAGTAGGTAAGAGGGCTATTCTGTTTAATACGTTTTATCGTTCAAGCAATTTAAAATTAGATCTTACCGGTATTCAGGAAAGCTAAGTTGACCTCAAGTTGAGACACAAGTTCAGAATTCTAATAATTTTTTAGGTGTGAAGAAAAGATTGCTTATTGCATCTAGGGCCGTTAGCAACAGTATAAATTATAAAATAAAGGTAAGCACCGCCGTCTCGAGAATTACACGAGTAATAAGTCTAGAAGGCAGTGAAGGTAAGTAAGGAAATGTTTCATTCAAATGATATTAATAGGCCTACAGCTATTTTTTCACCGCGAAACAGAAGTTGCCTCTTTCTTTAATTATTTTTTTAAATGTTTGGTCATGTTTGTTGTAAATGAAAATAAACAGGGCAATCGCAGAATCTGGTTGAATGGAAGAGAAGGCCTCAAGGCCTTAACTCTGCCAAATGAAATAAAGCAATTTATTATTATTATTATTGTTTTTAGTTGTGAAAAATATTAGACTGGCATATTAGTGGAGATGACCACTGAGTATTTGCTCCGATATGTTAGGCCAATGTCATATCGGTAATACATTCTTGAAAAGTCAGATTCCATAGTATATATACGATATGAAGAATAATTATTCGTGCATTGAGAAGTGAAAATTTTAAACCATATTTATACAGTATTTTTGTTATAAGTGTGTAGGCCTAAACAAACAAAACGTTATGGGATGCTATAGTTTTGTACTAACTTATATGGAGTAATTTTCTTTCTACTGGACAACTTCTAGATCTCTTGAGTATAATTGGTCTATAGGCCTAACACATATTATGTTATATAATATGATATGATTTAATATCATATATTATATTAATAAATAGAAGATAATTTTAATAACATATTATATAATACAGTATAATGTAATATAATATAATGTTTATAATTTAATTTAATGTACAATATAGTATAATTAAAATGATAAAATATTCTATAATACTGTAGGCTTACTACAATATTATAGGCCTATTACGTTATGAGCCAATATAGCTTAATAAAAAAAATAATGTAGGCCCTAATGTAATACATTGTTCTTATTTTTCTCATTAGCTGGAGCCTGTATATTTCGCTACATTTACGGGGAGGTTTATGAGACATTTCACGAAGTTATGTGGGGTTGGTGGCTATCTGGACCTCCAGAGGAGGGATCAGCTTGTAAATTATATGATCACAAATCCACAGGACACCCTAAAATGTTATCCTTTTATTATATTACTACATATTATTGGTGTTTTATTATGTTATATTATTATATATTTTATGCTTATTATATATTTTATGCTTATTATATATTTTATTATGTTATATTATTATATATTTTATGCTTACAACAAGCCATTAGTGATATTTTGAAATAACATTTTTATGCACCTGTTTGTATAGTCTTTTTGTAGAGTTCTTACTACTTTGTACTCTTAATTTTTTTCTAAAATCACATAATCAAGTCACCCACAAGTAACGTAAGTTTTGTGTTTGTAAGTGGTAGGAAAACTGAAGTATTAATAATATACGAGTAAATATTATTAATGTTGTACATAAATTAGATATAAATGGATGAATTAAGGCAAAATAAAATAAATGAAAATTAATAAAATTAATGCACCTTCTTATGGGGATAATCATTTTGCACTGGGATGTAGTGGCAGTATTGCTTTTATTGTGATGTGTGTCTTAATGTTCTTTTAAAGATGTAAATAAATCAGTATTGTGGTGATGACACAAATAACTTCGATAATTTTAACAATGCAATATATCATTTCTATAACTACGAATTATTGAAAATGTCTTAAGTAGTGGCCTTTTTATATGCTATAAGCTTGGAAAAGACAAAATAGTCAAACGAATAAATTCACAAATTCTATAATAAGTTGATTTACTTAAAAATTCCTTCACTTCAAAGCGATTAAATTAATTTGCAAATGAGACTTTACTATTTCCGTACAGCCCCATACAAGAATAGGTTAAGTATGAACACTGATTACCTAAAATTATTTCCTTATTTGAATGCCAAAATTTCACAAAAGTGTAATGAAAGTGTAACAGTATATTTTGAATCGGTATAATACAGGCGTGGTATGCAAACCAACCGTGTAAAAAAGGCTTAACATAAAAAATACAGTAGAATCTGTAAAATTGTACTACTGTACTTATTTTCTGAAAAAAACATTATTATTTGGATTCTAATTTATTCAAGCTGACTAAAAACAAACAGAAAAACAACGTAGTAGGCCTATTGTAAAGGTAAAGCATTCTAATAAATTCATAATAAAAATATAATTAAAATAATTGCTTGAAGGTAACAGAAATCATGATTAACCTGTTACTGTTATTGTTGTCGTTATTATTAATATTATTATTATTATTATTATCATCACATCATCGTTATTATTATTATTATTATTATTATTATTATTATTATTATTAAAATAGCATTGGTATTCAGAACAATATTCCCAACAATGCCATCTTTCCATTGGATAAAAGAATTCCCAATAGCAACAGCAGACCCATATGAAGACCTATTGAAAGAAGTAATGAACAATGGAATTAACAATCCTAATTCACAAGAACAACAAAAATTTATAATTTGTAAACATAATGTTTTGATGCTTCTATGAGATGTGACAGAAAGTAAAATTTAAAGGGTAGGGTAACTTTTGAAAAAGGCGGGAAATTCATCGGTGGAGGAAGTAATTTATGCATCAGGAAATATTTTTTTAAAGTCTACATAAAGAATCAACAAACTGTAATTATTGCTATATTTCTAAATATTCGAAGGATTAGTTAACTAAACCCGTATTTCATATCTTTCTCCCACTGGTTGGTATCTAATAGCTCTATCAAACTATTCACTTGTATCAGCTTGATTTTTGAAAGTTAATTCCTTTTATTGTGATTGCAAACCTAGAACATGAAATTTGATATAGGCTTAAAAGTATACAAAGTAGTAAAAGGCCCATATAAATGTCCGATAGAGAAATTATAAATATTTTATTATTATAGGCCTACTATAAATGAATGCTCGTGCTTAGGCATGACCTTAATGCTAGTGTATTAGCGGAAGAGAATTCTATATGAAGTTCTTCAATTGCATTTACATTAAATATAAGTCACATTTCATCAAACTTACATTACATTTTAACCTTAATAACTCATGTATTTACATATAGGCCTATTTTACATAGGCTATGTTTTAGAATAACAACAATAATTTCTTTGATATTACGAAATTTAAGAAAATAAGGGAAAAACTTTCATCTAAAACAGCAAATAACTTCCTTTAAATGTCTGAGAAAACTAATGCTTTTAAAAATGTTGTAAATTAAAAGTTTTTTGTTCATAAAAGTGTAGAATTATTAAATAATACAGATATCTTAGTTACAAAAACAGGACTTCAGTTTGGAAAATGAATAAGCGAGTTTAAATATGTTACGATTTGTAACAAAGAAGTCAGCTGTTTTTGTGTAAATACAACTGAATACGGCAATAACAAACAGAAGTATAAAATAGTTGTCAAACTGCTCTTCCAGCAAGTTTCTATGACATCCGTTATTATAGGCCTACACCTACATAATGCAGTCCATATAAATTGGGTTCTAGATTTGAATAAAATAATATTTGATCAACATACCCAATAAAATATATGAATAAGTTTCTTGTGTTCATTTTTCATATTATTTTGCGATATAGGTCGCATTTGCATAAACCTAACCATACACTTCATGATCTGTTTTTCAATCTGAGTCTGTAACTGGAGTAATTTTATCTTGTGTAGTCAAATATTATTTCCTGATTTTTCAGGTCTAACATGCTCTGCTCTGATAAGGTTAAACTCTTGACATTCATCTTTCATTATTGGAAAAATGTGAACTTTTATCGGAATAAAAAGCTAATTGTTTGTAAATTCCCGCCATTTTCATCTAATTGTAGGTGTCTATCAAAAATTCTTGGATTTATAATATACGATTCTAAGGAGATTAATGCCTACAGTAACATAATTATTTTTCCTATACTGTAAATATATATATATATATATATATATATATATATATATTATTTTATGGATTAATGCCAATGTTTACCAGGCCTAATTATGCAGTAAAACCATGGGAAACCAAATCTACTTCATTGACTATTTTTAATTTAAGCTCACCTGTGATCTCTGAGATGGTCCTGTCGTCTGAAAGCTTTGCCACAAATATCACAGGAGTAGGGTCGCTCGTCCGTGTGGGTCCGCTCGTGTATCAACAGGTTGTACGACTTGGTGAACTGCCGACTGCAGAACTTGCAGATGAACTGCTTCTTCGGTCGCGACGACGACGACCTAGATGACGCCGTCGCCGACGTTGACGACGTCGCTGAAGACGTTGACGTTGACGCCGATTGCTGTTGTTGTTGTTGTAGTAGTATACTGCTCGCTGCTGCAGCCTGGTGGTGATACATGGCATTCATAAGTATCGAGGGGTAAGACGCGGCGGGAAACTGTTGCGGCGGCGGCGGCGGTTTACTGGGAGCGGCAGGGGGAGGATCCTCGTCTTCCTCCAGGAGCGCAAGAGCTTCGTCTGCCGCCGCCGTGGAGCCGGGAGAGCTCGCTGGAGAAGGTTTGCTGGAGGCGGCGGTTGCCTGCAGCCGTTGCAGTGTGAGGTATGACTCCAGCGCCTGGAGGTTGAGAGCAGCGGCGGCGGCAGAGTTGGGGGGCAGCAATGCCGCCTGCTGCAGCGACGTCATCATGGTGTTCTGCAGGGACAGAGCCACGTTCTGCAGCAGTTTGTCCGCGTCACCAGAACCACTTTGCATCGTGTGTTACACCGGCAAGCTCTACACCACTACTGCCAGCCTCAACAAGACCTGCTCCCGCCCGCTCCGCTCCTGCCATCTAGCGACGCCGGCCACAAGCACGTCTTGCGGGACTCGAACCCAGGTCTTCATTCACATTTCTACACATTCATCCCTTATTACTTTTAATAAAACTGCATCCATTGATGTCCCGTTTCTTGTAGTTAGGCCTATGTGTGGACTGATACCAACGTTGACTGAGGGATGGAACGATACCATACTATTTCTTCATCGCATTTGTTTATATAAAACATATTTTATGACTGGGTAATGTTAGGCACTTTCTTCATAATTATTATGACAAATATTGATTAATTTGGAATGATCTTGTGCTGCTGCACGGAATTTAAAAATCTTCATTAAAAATGTGAATTTATTATTATTATTATTATTAAAAGGAAAAACTGTCTTCCTTCTAAGGGCTACCAATAAGTCTAGAAAACAAAAACAAACAAAACATTATTAATATAAACAATAAGTTCGCATTTAAAAAGAATGTACGGTATGTCACAAAATAATTTTAAATTTAGTATTATTATAAATATTTCTTTAACATTACAGTATCGTATTAAATGTTAATACCTTTATCTTTAAATTCTCGACTGACGATGCAATGTCTTTAAAGATACTTTCTCACAACTTTAGTTGATGCAAACATACTGTACCACAGTTTTAGTCATAAGTTGTGTATCATAGAAAAATGCATATGTGCTTTACTTGTTGACTAGATTAAGATATTTCTGAGTTTTAAATTGTTACCGCAGTACTGGGATCAAATGAGTGGAAGTTCCATCGGGTCCCTAACGACTCCTGGTGATCCCTGAAGAGAATATACTCAGCGGATTTCTTTCCGGGATGCGCCAGTCCCATACCTAACACATTCACCCAGTCCTGAACCCGCGAAAGGCAGAAAATCGAGCCCAGACCGCTGGGGTGGAAGGCAGGCGCGCTATCGACTCGCCCACAACTGCGGACAAGATCAAAGGAGACTATTGACAACTAGCCCTATAGTTGACTTTGTGATAATAATTACTTACTTACTTACTTACTTACTTACTTACTTACTTAGGCCTACTTACTTACTCAATGGCAATAGAGAATTCTTAAGCCATTCTTATCTATTTTATTATTATATTATATTGTAATGTATATATTATTATATTATCAATATTATCTATTTTATGGAACCCAGGGGTTCATTGAAGCGTTTACCTGAGCCCCTATTCTGTACTAACTCCATCCAACCATCCCTCGCAAATCCATGCGCGCAAGATGTCCGGCCCATTTCATCCTCCGTGATTTAATTACCCTTACTATATTTGGCGAAGAGTACAGGTTATGAACTCGTCGTTATGCAGTTTTCTCGAGTCCCCATTTTCATCTCTCTTAGGTCCAAATATTTTCCTAAGCATCCTGTTTTCGAACACACTCAAATTATGTTCTTCCCGAATTCCAGTCCAACATTCCTGCAGGCATCGAAAATACTTTCTGGATTTCTTTCGATTGTGTTTATGTCATCGCCCACCAGACAAACGCCATCTGCATAAACTAAAATCGGGTGATTACAATTTAATTCTAGACTTACCTTGTTTTCCTGAAATTACCTAATGGCATATTCCAAAGCGAAATTAAAAAGTAAAAGCGATAGTGCATCTCCTTGGTTCAAGCAGTTTTTAATGGCAAATCTATGTGATAGGCCTATAAATTTTCCTTCCCTGACTCTGCTATAGGTTTCATTTAGACGCATTTAAATCAGCCTAATTAACTTCTTTGGTATCCCAAATCCAATGAGGATATTGTACAATTTTTCTCTCCTAACTGAATCATACGCCTTTCAAAAATATAGGCTATGTAGGCATATAGGTGGTGAACATGCGTATTATAGATTATTCCCACTTTTTCTCAAAGATTTGGCAAATACAAAATATATGATCAATGGTTGATCTATTTCACTTAAATCAACATTGGTAATCTCCAAAGATTTCGTCCACATATGAGTTAATCTTGACAAAAGTATATTATAAAAAAAATTGTATGATGTTGATAAGAGAGAAATTCCTCGACAGTTATTACGTTCGGCCCTATCTACCTTTTTATGGATAATAATAATAATAATAATAATAATAATAATAATAACAATAATAATAATAATAATAATAATAATAGACTCTTTCCATTTCTTTGGCTCTTTGATAATTGTTTAATTCAGTTGAACAGATTCAAGTTAAGCATTTTGTCATGATGTTTGCCTTACGCCTAGGAGCTGTAAATGATGACATTGACATATAGACCAATATAATTCCTTCTCCTGAAAGCATTCTCCTGAACTTCAAGTTCATCATGGCATCGGCACGGCACCTTAAATATTTTTAAATAGGCCTAGTCCGAATTTCTTGTTACTTCTGCTTAACTTTCTTGTTATAAGTTAGTACTTTGTTTAAGAAGCTTTCAGAGTAATAGAATTCTTCTTCGCTTATTATTATTATATTATCACCATCATAATTGATGTAGATCCTGCTCTTAGTAGCCTATAGGCTCTGATATTTTATTTTAATTCACGCTTGTAAATATAGGACTATTATTAATTCACGCTTGTAAATATAGGACTATTATTGTGACCTTAAACATCAATATGTCATTGTAGTTTTTTCTGCATTTAAACAACGGTAACAACTTGTAAACTTACCAGATCTACCGTGAAAGACAAAAGGAGCACTTAGACTGTAATGTGTGAACCCCATGACATTTTTATAAACCCTCAGGCTGTATACTTCATCCCGATTTGAATTCACACAGCGATCTAACCTTTGTGACCTTTCCAGCAAGCGGCACAACTAGCCATTGATCATCATAATGGCCAATTTATTGAAAGGTATTACCTTATTTCCGAACGTTTTATTCCCTTCCCATAAAATCAGGCCACAGGGCAAACAAGAGCTGTTCTAAATAAGGAACTACAATTTTATGTTATTCTGATATGCATTTCCTTGTTATCTTGGGATGCACCCGAACATTTAGCCATTTGTCTATTGCTCTTTGAGCGTGTATACTTTTATAAGAATACACATTAGTGCACTAATGCACTATCACTAAAACAAGTGCACAACATCTTAAAAATATCGAATGTAATTATAGCATTTGTGCATTAATAAAATATTTTATTTTAAGACCCTAAGCTGCTCTCATTAAAATTAAAACTATATTTTTAAATTTCCAATTGAATTTTTTGGGGCTTTTCATCCTTCTTCAAAATCGTTCGGTATCTGACAAAAATACACACAGCAGAAATAGCTAATAATCCTAAAGTTTCATGAATTTTATAAGAACAAAAGAAACGTTTTAATAAAGTTGAGCTGAAGGAACTATATTCAATACATTGCTGCATTAAGGTATATAATTCTACCTTGATCACGGCAGCTCTAACTTTTCTTAGACAGAGATAGGCAGTCTGACAGTGAGAAAATTAGGGAAGAAGAAATATAGAATGATAGAGAGACTGTAGCTCATAGACTATCCTCATGGCAATGATACATATTTTATGCAAAAAGAGGTTTACAACAGGTTTGAGATTGTTAAAACCTTCAAATTCTGAATAATAATAATAAAATCACAGACACAGTAGGGCTGTCGCCGTGTAATAAATCCACATGGGTTGTTGCTTTTAAACTAAAAGCAATTTATTTATAATGTATATATCCTATTATTGGGGATATATAACAGCATTTTATCTGATTACTCGGCAAAATGTTTTATTACTTCGGTGTATGACGTTCTTGAGCTACAGGTAGGCTATAGGCCTAAGCTAAGGAAAATTATATTACTATAAATTATAATTATTCTTTCAGTATAAATTATTAGTACATTAAATTATAATTTCGTGGGACCATGCAAGCTTGCGGTAGAATACTCCGATTGTTATGGAAATATGTGAGGATTCATTGAATTAACCAGAACTGTAGCAACCTAGCATCAGTTTTTACTTAAGTTTACTGCCAAAAAGAAAATACTAGGTTCAGAGTAATGACGATGCCACCGAATCTTCGAAATAAAAGAAGGAAGAAAAAAGTGATTGAAACCTGTGCCTTCCATTAAACGTTGGTTGGACTTGGCGCCTTTGAAGTATTCGTTAACTTGACCTTGTTCGCTCCGTAGGATGCCAATTGACGATGTCTAACGTACGGTTGCAAAAACTGACCCTAGTTTTGCGAAACCGATTCTGTAATTTATTTCAAAGACCTTAAAGAAAAATTACGTAATAGGTGGGGTAGGAAGCAAGCTTCTTTGTTGGTAGACGCCTGACATGTTCTCTTTCCTACAAATATGAGTAAGAGAGGTGTTATTAGGGATGTTTCCCTTACCTGGCATAATGAAGATTTGCGACCCCTCTCCTTTTTTGCCGAAGTCATAAAACAATGTGTTTATGTTTACTTGAGAAAAAGAAAAACTAGGCTCGTAAAACCTCACTATTGTGAAATTAAGACAGGTTGAAATATCTTCGCAGACGCGATCTGTAATTGTATACAAAAGTACACCTGAGCAAATGTCTGTGTTTGTGGCCTCGGTGTTCTGAATGCTTTAATTAATTAATTTCCTATCTCATAACATCTTAAGTTCTCTAGACTGGAAGTTATCTTGCAGAAAATTCGCAAGCATTTGCTCCTCCCGTGTTATCAGTTTTCCTCATTTTGCCATGTTAAAAATAAAGACATTAAATCTGTAATCTTAATTTATAATTAAGATATTTAATTGAAATTGTAATTGTATGGACATGCGTTCATATTTGGAAATCTGTTAAAGTTAATAAATGACAAAAGGCAGCAAATAATGATTGATAATTAAAACGATTTTTAAGCTGCGTATTGTAAATATTGCATTCGAGAAATTTTTGGACAATGAATTGAGTTTTTAGGGTGGGAATCAAAATTTGGATTATGAACACTTGACAGGTTTTTGTTTTTTCTGGAGATTCAATTCAGTGTCGTGAATTGTGTTGAATAGTTGCACCCGCAGTGTTAGAATATAACAGGTATAAAAATGGTCTTGTTCCCCCCACCAGAAGAATGTAAATTATACTCTCTGGGAATTGCGATCAGTAAGAGAGACTCATTAGGAGGGGGGACACTGTAGAACCATTTTTCACAGTCAACCGTGGTCCTCGGGCGGTGGAGTGAGACGAGGCTGTCATGTATTGGAAAATACTATAGTTCTGTAACTACTTTTAGGCTTTCCTCTGTTAGGGAAGAGTTTGGTGGTGAAGCAGATTAAGTTAAAGCGCTTTTAGATGTGCGGAAAACTTGCCATTAAGTTATTATAATATTAAGAGCTGGAGCCTTATAAGAAAGCAAATGTAGCCTATAAAGAAAATCATTTATAATTTACAGCAAAAAATTAAAATACTAAATTTACTAAATTTATGTAAGGGGCACGGCATGTAATGCAGACAAAACGCATCTGTTTCAATGCAATAGTTATTTAAACTCACCATTTACCACCCCAGGGAAATATAAGATAGCCTAAGTAATAGTCAAATGTTTCAGGGTAAGCATTTTTGTGGTTTGATGCAGTATTTTCCATCTCGTTTAGTTGGAAAACTGTTGGCCGATAGTTGTGTTCTACATCAGAAGTCAACATGTTATTGAAGCGTGGATGTTAAATAAGTTAACAATTTTCTAATATTAGTGACCACTGTCTAGCCACTGTTATAATAGTATTTATAAATAAAAAGGAATATGTGTAAATATTTTTTAATAATGCTCAGTGAATTTTGTAGGCTATTATATTACTTATTTCAATAATGTGTTCACATTATTGTAAGAATTGTAATGAAAAATTCTATATGAAAATAATTTGTCTAATCTTGATAATGCTTGTATCTAAATATTCTATTGACATTTTATATTATTTTTAACTTCCGTTCATCATAGTAATAAGTTATTTACCGGTACTGTATGTGAATAATGTAAACATAATGACAAAATGATATTATTAAAACGTTATAACACTACTCCTTACTAGTAATAATAAATAAAAATCTTGCGTTTCTTAGTAAAATAAAATAATTAGCCAATATTCTACCAGTCTTAGCATTATTCATAATCTTCGTCGCTTGAAATTAAATATGTGTCCTTATTGTTAAAACTTTCCGGGCTCTGTTGCCGTGGTCCATCGGATTGCTTTCCGGACGTTTCGCCCACAACTGCGGCAGGCATCATCAGCGGTGAGTTCTGCTTCGGAGTTTCCTCGGCGAGGTCTTGCTGTCGACTGATATAGCAGCTGGATTTCGGCGCGTATTTATAGGCTGTTAACTGCACATACTCGCACCGTTGCTTGCAGCTGATTGGTCGGTCGTTGTATCAGCCGTTTCTGGTTGGCTCCCTCTTTCTGTTGTACTAGGATCTTCAGATTGGCTGCTAGACTGTTGAATGGCATTGATACTGTTTTGTAGTGCCGGATACCACACCTTGTTTAGTTTTAAGCCCTCTTCCTTTCTATTGAAGTTGTTTTTATGTTTATAGATTTCTATTGCCTCACGTTGTAATCTTGCTTGATAGGTTTTTGTAGTTGCCAAGATTTTAGTTTGGTTGAAGCAGATGTCGTGCTCGTTACCGGAATGTGCATGCTCCGCTACTGCAGATTTCTCGACCTGTCCCAGGCGGCAATATCTCTCGTGTTCTTTCAATCTTATATCTATGCTGCGTTTTGACGTACCTACGTCCACAAGAACAAGGTATCCTGTACACACCGGCAGAAGACAGAGGTTTTCTGATGTCTTTGGCAGAACGTAGTGCATCTCTGAGTTGTAAAGTGGGCTTGAAAACAGTCTTTACTCCATGTCGCGCCAATAGCCGACCAATGCGATCTGTTACATTCTCAACGTAAGGCAAGAATGCAACGCCCCTCTCTGTCCCACGCTGACTGGAAGCGGAAGGTCTTCCAATTCTTGGCCGAGCAGCTCTTTTAATTTCCTCCATCGTGTATCCATTAGCCTGAAGTTGCATTTCTTCAGGGAGACGATGCGGTTCACAAATCCGGTTTGCTCTGGTTATAAGAGTTTTCAATACTGCACGTTTTTTGGCCGGGTGATGATTTGACCTCTTATGTAAATGACGATCAGTGTGTGTAGGTTTTCGGTATACTGTATGGCCTATAGTTCCGTCACTATTCCTATTAACCAAAACATCCAGGAATGGAAGTAGTCCATTGTTCTCTTTTTCCATAGTGAATTGGATTCTGGGATGTATACCATTTAGATGGTGCAAAAAATCCGTTAGAGCTTCCTCTCCATGACCCCAGACGACAAATGTGTCATCAACAAATCTGTACCAGTTGCGAGGTTTTTGAAGAAGAAATCTCGGCTTCTGGCTTCTCTAACGTTTTTACTACGCTGTAGAGACAAGGGCATTATTCCACATTTTCTTCAAGTAAAAAGAATATTCAAAACCGCAGCCTCACATCGCATATACGACAGAACAGAACTAGCCTTTCTACGGGAGCGCATTCATAATTCAAGAAAGGAACTGGCCCTTAATGACAGAAATCTCATGTCTATTCATCTAGCTGTTAGCCAAAGAATAAGCTCCAAGGATTGGGACCTGGTGGATAGAATCACTTATGACTCCATGGTTTCCACAATGCTTTCTACCACTGAACGTCACAAGAAGAAATTCGACGCTTGCAACTCTGCAAAGGAATCATCACAAAGTTTGGACACTGACCGCATAGTGGTAAATTTGTCTGATACTCAGCTGGCGAAGGAAGAGATTTCGCTTCTATCCAAAGGTGGAAATTTTGCCATAACTCCCATCACCCTCCCAGTGGAAGATATTATTGCTAACGTGGAAGCAGGGATAAAGAAACTTCCGGAAGTTGCTGCAGAGACTATTCGACGTGATACTTCTAGAATTCTTGAACGAGCAAAATCTCCTAAGAGCAATATTACCGAGAAAGAACGATTGGCACTTAAGAGGCTCAATAATAATAAAGATATAGTAATTTTGTCTGCTGACAAAGGAAACGCCACAGTCGTTTTAAACACCGTGGACTACAAGTCGAAAATACGGGACCTACTGGACCCGGCCACCTATGATGAATTGCCTCGGGATCCCACAAGTGTGGTCCTGAAAAGGACCGATCAACTGCTGGTGAAGTCCACAATTCCCAAAGAAGACCAGCAACGTATCAGAACTTCTACGGCTCTGCCTCCTCGACTTTATGGATTGCCCAAGATACATAAGCAGGGTGTTCCTCTTCGGCCAATTGTCAGTAGCATTGGCTCACCAACTTACGCAGTGGCCAAATATCTCTCGGGACTTCTACAACCCCACATTGGACATACTGACTCGTACATCAAGGACTCGTCTCATTTTATTGAAAAGGTAAAAAACATTCATCTTCAACCAGACGACCTGCTTATAAGCTTCGATGTCGTTTCTCTCTTCACCATGGTTCCGGTGGAGGATGTCATTCAGCAGATACGACAGATATTTTCGGAAGACATATGTCATTTATTTCAACATGTATTAACTACGACGTACTTTCAATGGGATCAGAGGTTCTATGAACAAAAGAATGGTGTTGCTATGGGGAGCCCACTGAGCCCTGTTGTTGCGAATTTCTACATGGAATTCTTTGAAACCAAAGCATTGAACAGCTATCATCAAAAACCTCGCAACTGGTACAGATTTGTTGATGACACATTTGTCGTCTGGGGTCATGGAGAGGAAGCTCTAACGGATTTTTTGCACCATCTAAATGGTATACATCCCAGAATCCAATTCACTATGGAAAAAGAGAACAATGGACTACTTCCATTCCTGGATGTTTTGGTTAATAGGAATAGTGACGGAACTATAGGCCATACAGTATACCGAAAACCTACACACACTGATCGTCATTTACATAAGAGGTCAAATCATCACCCGGCCCAAAAACGTGCAGTATTGAAAACTGTTATAACCAGAGCAAACCGGATTTGTGAACCGCATCGTCTCCCTGAAGAAATGCAACATTTAAACCTCGCACTTCAGGCTAATGGATACACGACGCAGGAAATTAAAAGAGCTGCGCGGCCAAGAATTGGAAGACCTTCCGCTTCCAGTCAGCGTGGGACAGAGAGGGGCGTTGCATTCTTGCCTTACGTTGAGAATGTAACAGATCGCATTGGTCGGCTATTGGCGCGACATGGAGTAAAGACTGTTTTCAAGCCCACTTTACAACTCAGAGATGCACTACGTTCTGCCAAAGACATCAGAAAACCTCTGTCTTCTGCCGGTGTGTACAGGATACCTTGTTCTTGTGGACGTAGGTACGTCAAAACGCAGCATAGATATAAGATTGAAAGAACACGAGAGATATTGCCGCCTGGGACAGGTCGAGAAATCTGCAGTAGCGGAGCATGCACATTCCGGTAACGAGCACGACATCTGCTTCAACCAAACTAAAATCTTGGCAACTACAAAACCTATCAAGCAAGATTACAACGTGAGGCAATAGAAATCTATAAACATAAAAACAACTTCAATAGAAAGGAAGAGGGCTTAAAACTAAACAAGGTGTGGTATCCGGCACTACAAAACAGTATCAATGCCATTCAACAGTCTAGCAGCCAATCTGAAGATCCTAGTACAACAGAAAGAGGGAGCCAACCAGAAACGGCTGATACAACGACCGACCAATCAGCTGCAAGCAACGGTGCGAGTATGTGCAGTCAACAGCCTATAAATACGCGCCGAAATCCAGCTGCTATATCAGTCGACAGCAAGACCTCGCCGAGGAAACTCCGAAGCAGAACTCACCGCTGATGATGCCTGCCGCAGTTGTGGGCGAAACGTCCGGAAAGCAATCCGATGGACCACGGCAACAGAGCCCGGAAAGTTTTAACAATATGGACACCGGCCGTGAAAGCCTACATCATGTTATATGTGTCCTTATGTTCAATAATATTATCAGTTTTCAAATTCTCATAGGAATGATGAAAAACGGGACCAATGAACTTGAATAGTAAGTTGAGGACATTTTTATTTCTAGTTTGTGATAAAGGATTATATTCTTGTTTGTTAATTGAGTTCAAGGAATGGTATGACATCTATAATTCAGTTGTGAAAACTGTCCATATTATCATGAGATATTTTGTACCAAATCATAACATAGTCATTTCTATATATCTCACAAATTTTCCATGTTTCCACATAATCTCTCTATTTTAATTTTTTCACTAGTGTCTATCTAAGGAATGCAGAAAAATAAAAAAGATCACCTTAACCATTTCGACCGTCCGCTGCCATGGGTGTATAGGTAGCTTATTTGCTTTCCACCCTGGCGTTCCGGGTAGTAACGAAAAATCCCCGGGTTCAGGACTGGACATCACCCAGGAAAATTATAGGATATATTAAAAAGCCTCAAATTAAAGTGGTGTCTGCTAGAATAGGGTATAGGGTATTCACAATAGATCTATTAAGGTCGCAGTGTTGAGAAGCCGAAGGGCTTACACTACCCCTAATTAATCTAACCTAATCTAACCATTTCAATCACTTTAAATGGATAGGCAGTTCGAAAAATCTGGTACCACTCCATAGAAATTAAAATGCCTACTTTTTTTTTTTTTTTTTTTTTTTTTTTTTTTTTTTTTTTTTTTTTTTTTTTTTTTTTTTTTTTTTTTTTTAAAGTTTCGGAGTGTGCAACAACCACACTTAAGATGGTAATGAAAGGATATAATAAATTCAAATCTACAATTTTTAAATATTTAATTTTCTGGATAGCTATAATCAACATGGAAACCATTAGATTAATCATATTCTGACCTTCTTTGCAGCATTACCCTCGTTCATATGCAGCAAGTTACTGAGTTGCAGTCGTAGCCTATAGGATCAAATTATAAGTGTAGAAACCAATCTGTTCGTATGCAATTTGGTGCGAGTAAGAATTGCTTGAGTTTTGCCTTCTAATTTGATTTTAAACTTCCTTCCTATCTTCTTTTAACCATTTTCTTGACGATAGTTTTTCACGAAATATTCAACTTATGTCTAAAAAAAATATATTTTATTTCTTCATCCTCAACATAAGTGTCGCTTTTTCTATTGTTCTAATAACGCTAGATACATGTGACAGTCTTCCATAATGGTGTCATATCATTAAAATAAGATGATAGTAATACGTTAATAATAATAATAATAATAATAATAATAATAATAAGATAACTTTACTCGTCTGGTTATTACCAAACATACGATCAATAAGAATGATGGAAATTATGAGATGAATAAATATGTCTGGTGTATACCAGGGATTTTATAAGCTTCCTGAATTGTATGGAAATTATTTTTCTTCACATGTTCTGTGTTATTGAGAAATACCATATCTCGTTGGTATCAAATGATAAAGCATGATAAAATAATTATCTAACGTATAATAAAAAATGAAAAAAGAAAATTTATCTAGATTTCTCGGGGATGAGAAATTCATATCAAGTAGACCTATTCTCTTTCAATTAAATTATTTGCACAGACAAAATCCAACAGGAGAGGAACATTTACTGTTAATAATGAATGTTGTGTAGACTACATTGCTAAGTCCTTATTTCGAATTGCAGGGACTCCATCCAATTGACCTTTGTATAAAACAAGGAAGAGGTTCAGAGGTCAAAAGGCTTATTGGCTTTGAAAACTACAAACTTGTATTTATTATGTTTTATGAGAATAAGACAAAAGTAATTGAACCTCATACATTTGAATTCAACTTTATATAGCCTAACATCAACAGAAACCCCGTTTGATTTTCATGGCAAAGATATTAACATATAAAACGAAAATTCAATGTAAATGCTAGCTAGATACTGTAATTTACTAAAACACTTCCATATAGCCTGTTTACATATATGAATATGACCCCAAAAGCACTTTTGAAATAAATACCTTCGCTGGTTTTAAAACTATAATTTTCCAAATTTTTGGCTTTATCCCTCTGAGTCAACTGTATTTAATGACTATACTATTTTTTTACATTTTCAACACATTATTATTATTATTATTATTATTATTATTATTATTATTATTTTTTTTTTTTTTTTTTTTTTTTTTTTTTTTTTTTTTATTATTTGCACTGAGTACCATTGTGGTCAATATGAGTTGCATGTATGCTTTGTCATTTTAACTTAAATTTGTTTAGTGCTGCTTGCATGAGCTTACTGTATATGGAGAAAGTAATGAGTCCTTAGTAACACAATCTCTTGTGTGAAAGCGGTCGACTTGTGAAGCTCTGCCATTACTGCCATTATTTTTGTCGAAGTAGAAGCCTCGATTTCCTGCCACTCAAAGGCTGGTTATGGGAGCCTTCAGTTAGGTAAGAATTATGGTATAGAAAATGCTGAGATGATGAACGATGAAAGTATTATTTATTGAGTTATAAAATGTGTTAATACGCTTTATTATTATCGCCCGGAGGTAATACCTATAGTTCACTCTTCATAATTCCCCTGTACTCAGAACATGACGATGAAATCCATTTAGGGTTGCAATTATAAATTTATTTGTTTCTAAAAGAACACCGAATATTAATGGCAGCTTTAAAATAACCCTCCTAACATTTGAAGTACGCTACACCACGTTTGGATAGGAACAACCGAAACGTATTGCGTTTAGGACAATTCGTGCATGGCATTTGGGCATCTCGTGCAGACTTGGGACTGCCCGGAGTAAGAGTAATCCTGGTAAAGGTTAAAAATGTACATTTTATCTTTAAGCGGCAATAGTATTCTATAAGAATAAGAATATTGTATACGCCTTATACCTTCAATAAACCAGATAAACCAACGAGGACTTCAAATATGACCCTATTTATTGAGATTGGCAGAATTGCTTGAACTTTAACAGAGCTAATTACATTATAAAATATTGGTACACTCTAATTAAAACATATTTACAAAATTCTTATGCTTAAACAATTGTTTATTAGACAATATTTATATATAAAGACACAGAATGTGAAATCTAGGCCTATATGTAGTCTAATATAATCTGCTTAACAGCAGTGGTCATAAACAGCAACCAACTGCCAAATATTGGGAAAAATTAAGTTTATTAATGTAAAAGCTTGTTGCCGTAAAACCTTAAATTAGTCAGTTGTTAAAAAAACAAATATACCATACGTTGATATTATCTTGATGTTTGAATGATAAAATTTTACTCTTGCAGTCGGTCAATATTTTCAGTTGTTGGGTGTGCAGATGAGATGTTGTGTGTCCTTTGTTATCAAATATCTTGGAGATGCATTTCGATTTAAGTTATATCATCTTCAGTTCACTTAGGCCTATGCGGAGGAGTGAATTTATTTATTTGCAGGTAAGTTAAAACATCTATCATTCCTACTGAATTAACAAAAATATTGTTCATTTTCAGACCGCCGGCGTGGTCTTGTGGTTAGCGCCGCATGACTACAGATCCGTCGGCCCGGGTTTGATTCCCGGTAGGCCTACCTCCCCGAATTTTTCTGAGGTAGGGAGGTTTGGCAGGGGTACACTCAACCATGGCCGTCCGGAAAGGGGGGCAGGGTAGGGCCGTTGCCCCTCCCTGGAAACTGTTTACACATAAACCTATAAATTAAATGACTATAAGCAACTAATGTGAAATGAGGTTTAAGTCTCCAAATACTGTTTTATGTTCGCGTTGTTTGGATGAAAACAAGCTGTAACAGCTGACTAGATATTAGTTTGTAGGAATAATTACTTCCCCTAAACTTGAAACCATTTATACCAAAACATTTTGTTATAATGAAGATAAGGCAAGAAAATGTCGCATTTTATATTTGATATGAATAGTACCTATGAAATTGTAAGTTGTATGAAAAGTCATGTGAGTGCATACGTCAGGTGTTTTACAGTAAATGAAGGCTGTTGATTATATAATAATAATAACAATAATAATAATAATAACAATAATAATAATAGCAATAATGTGAATAGTAATCAAATAGCAATAATAATAATAATAATAATAGCAATAATAATAATAATAATAATAGCAATAATAATAATAATAATAATAGCAATAATGTGAATAGTAATAAAATAGTAATAATAATATTAATAATAATAATAAAGCATAGTGATAGTGGTGGTGGCAGTAATTTGTTTGGCCCCCCCTTGACAATATTTCTGCGGACGCCCATGCACTCAACCTCGTGATTCAACCTCGTGATTCAAATTGAGGAGCTACGTGATAGAGAAGTAGCGGCTCCGGTCATGAAAACCATTAACGGCCGTGGGTGTCGGCATGCTGACCACATGCCCCCAATTCTGCCATCTGCCTGTGGTAGATGACGCAGCGATCGGGTGGTATTCCAAGTCCCTCCAGGGATGTAGCGCCATGGAGTTTAGTTTAGTTTAGTTTGTATTGTTCATTTTCAAATAGCATCGAATTTTGTCAGTCAAGTCTCTTGTTTGTGAGGGACATTGTCAACCTCGTCAACTTAATAGTTTCACAACAGACCCGAACGATATATCCTATCGACTTCTGTCCCAAACACACTGTGTTTTTCCTGGTACAAATAACCCAGACGTAGCACTCTCCTGCAAGATCTGGGAATCACAACCTCCACAATTCAAGAATTGGCCTCACATGAAGTAAAAGGTTCTGTATGATTTACTTGGGTGCCATTTGTATTCAGAACATTATTGTTTAATACGTAGTCAATTGACATTATTATTATACTAGGTGACATGAATAGGCCTATTGTTGGTGATGTAATCTCCGTCAATTTGGCACCCTCTGGATGCAGAGGAAATTCATTGAAGTAAAACAATTACCATAAATATGTTCCAACCTTACGTAGCAATACAATAATTAAAATAACATGGGCCTATCCAATATGACTCCACGGTACGTAGTTCTTCAGAATAACTCTAATATTTATTATTATTATTTCACAAATATTAACGGCTGCCTAAAATAGTGATGCACATGGTAAAATGATTGTGTTTTGTTTAAAGGATTGTTACCCTCGCCCTTACCGACATACCTACTCGCAAAAAAATATCTCTTTTACCGTTAAATAACTATTATAAGCTACTTTATACCATATATTAAATATTTACCAATTTCTTTAACATTTTAAAACTAAGTAATCACTTATCCAATGAGAAAGAACAAAATTATAGGTTACATATACTTTATACCATAGGTGAGCAACTGAGGGGAAACTTTTAGTCCCCCCATCCTCCTGTGACGTAAGAAACCTGTTCTTCATGTTCAGTGTCACGTCGAAACTGCTTTATGCTGACGTCAA
The DNA here is from genome assembly GCA_964059195.1 of Ectobius pallidus. NCBI lineage: Eukaryota > Metazoa > Arthropoda > Insecta > Blattodea > Ectobiidae > Ectobius > Ectobius pallidus. The sequence continues at coordinate 51,574,251 of CAXKWD010000006.1, read as the reverse complement.
GGGCGACGGTAGTGGGAGAAATTCCCCTACCGCACAGTGACACGATGTGCCACAGTTGGGCACCCATGCTTTATACCATAAATGTGGTTTTTGTTGTAGGGCAAATTAATTCTATATTTGAACGAAATCAATTCATCTAAAATCTGTCTATGAAATTAATATGTCGGTTACAAGCAGTGATGATCTTAGATTGTATTTTGCTGGCAGTGTAGATCTGAACATCGGATAAACATAGGGTAGCGATCAATTCTCCTTGTAAGGAAATTTGGGATGATAAGAAAATAAATAGGCCTAGGTCTGTGTATTAACTCCATAGGATTATAACAAAAGCGTAACTAACAACTAACAATACATCAGTTCTATGCAGTGCACAGTGTTGCTGTTTGGTTTCGGTTTAGAGATACTGTAGGCAAATCGGTCTTAACACACTACCATGTCTTTAAACGTAAAAGGCTATGCATTAAACGTAAGGTATAGCCTGTGCATTTAGACGTGAACACTGTAAACACAATGCGCAGTGGTAGGGCCTATCAGTCTCACGTAATCCATAATAGCAACACACTCCCCTTCCGTCCCAACCTATCTCTGCGGCGCATGCAAATGTTCACGTCTAAATGAACAGGCAGTAAATAGTATGCATGTAAGGATTGTTTTCCTAGACTATAAACATAACCGACAAACCAGTTTTATTTGGTCAGAAGTAGATTAATTTTTTATTTTTATTTTCGTGTAGGTTATAACCTATTTCTGTGTATTAACTTAAACACAATGATAAATGTAAAGCAAAATTATGCTTAGTTGCACTATTTTCTACCTTACTGACATTTTTATTAGGCCTATACTATCTCACCGGAGTAAAATCAACTCTCATGAATTATTCAACAGGAAATATTATTTCAGAATGATCTCTACTTGTGATTCGGCATTAACCATTTCACTGTTATTGACGTAGGGCCTACATATGTGTCGCCGAAAAAATTGCATATAAACTAACATATAAGTTCAATAGCCTACATTAATTTGTTATCTTAATATCCGAAGATACTTATTCATGCATTAAAATTATCATTTATGGAAACTAGCTTTTATTTTTGTTGCATTATACAGTCGTAAGTTTCCTCTTTGTCAGGAGTATACGAAAACGGTGCAGCACTTTTACGCAAAAGTACGTTGCATTTACGCAAATGGGCATGGTTACAGTACCGCAAAAGTTAACATATCTTTAGTGCAAATGAGCATTAAGGCTTGCCTTACACTAGAAGTGTGGCGTCCACTGCATTCTCCAAAGGATTCGTCATAGCACTCATTTTCTTCAGAGCTGTTGTGGCTGGTAACGATGCCCCCAAGTTTTGGTGTACTGTAGTAACGATATTATACCAGCTGAATAACTTGTCCAGAGATCCATGTTGTATGCGTGTTTCTGTATGATATGTTTCCTAACTTTTCTCTTCTCCAAAGAAGTGATAGAGAAGTATATTTCGCTCTGTAATTCCGTAAGCATTGCAGTCAGCACATGAACAGATGGATGTGATTCATGAAATTAAAAAAAAAAATGTCTATGGAAAGACTCAGCCCCATTTGTCGTTCGGGGATCGCTTGAGGATCAACTAGCCCATAACACCGGTGGAAATTTATCTACTGTTCAGCAGTAGGCCTACTGCCAGTTCGTAATACTGTTCATCAGTGCTGCCACACCAGTAGGCCTACCACTGGGTAGAGTTTAGAGCCACGTATTTAAAAAATATTGCGGCAAAGTAGATTGCCTAAAGTTATGTAGTCGCTGTGTGATTAATTTGTCACATTCATTTGCGGAACTGTAACCTGAATTTTTGCGGTATGTAACAGTATCCCATGGGCAGTTTTGCGCAAATGGCATGCACCCTACGAAACATGCATACTACTTCAAGTGTCAAGATTTTGATTTCTTGTAGGCTGAAAGGAGTCTACATAAGCGTGGTAATTTCATTCTCTACCTGCAAAATTGGGGAAATATGTAATTAGATCGTTTGGTGTTGTTGAAGCTTTAGCTATGGAATCAATGAAAATTAGGCTACAAAAGAAAAGACTATAGCATAAAACTACATTGTTCCTGATATCTTTGATACCAAATAAAGCGAAAAAGCCTATAGGATTTGTAGCTGGGATCTACTAAGATCTCGATGGACATTTCCCTCAAGCTCCCATTTTGTTACAAAATGTATTCTTCATCAGCTTCTATTGGTCAGAAGAACTTAGGCCTATTTTCAGGAAATATTCAGAACATATTCGTAAGCCCACTTGATTTAGTTCGGCGATTCTATGAAACTTTTTATTTCTTGTAGGTGATTTTAAATACAGAGTTAAAAATATTATCAATGAACTAAACTTTTATACTGTACAGGAATATTTGGAGACAGATTTTATTTAACGACTAGCTGACGAAACCTATTACATTGTATGCTTAGAGGTTGAATAAATATTATTATTATAAACATGTAATACTGTAAATAGCATCAAAAGGTGAATTTTCTTTATGTAAAATATAATTTCCAGGTAAATTCCAAATCTTTCTGTGAAATATATTTCATGCGTTCCAGGAATAAGCATAAAAATGTTATTTTTAATACTTCCAATAGGATGTGAGAAAAAGTACATTAAAAACCGCTAACTTAACATAGGTCAGGAATTTGCTAGGATTTTGCATTGAAAGAATATAAATTAATATACAGTGCGCCAGGGAACAGGGAACTTTCTCCACAGCGGCTACATGCTGGAGAGGGTGCTAGCAACATCAGTTTTGTTGGCAGCAGAATGCAGGCAGGCAGACAGGCAGGTAGGCAGAGATCAATGGCGCTTTTATCAATGGGTGCTTTGTCTTGCACCCATCAGTGCATATTACCAATGGTTTCATATTACAGTGTGAAAGCATTTAAACCGAATATTGTATACACCACGTTTCTCAACCTTTTGAACCCGAGGACCTCTAAAATGTCTAAAAAATTTTACGGACCTCTAATTTTACATCCCACAGTAGTAAGGGTGGAGCTGCGTATTTAAAATGGCGGCCACCGACGCCGCCCCCGACGCCGCGTCACGTCTAAGACCACGTGACGCTATTATAGTCGATTCGAAAAAGCAAGACGAGCCCTTTCGTCCTGTGCTAGTGCCAACCCGCCCCCAAGCCCCGTTAAAGAGTTAAGCCCCAAAACAAAACCGACGCCGCCCCCGACACCTACTTAGGCCCTTTGGCCCTGTACGTTATATGACATGATGGGACTCGTTTCGAACAATGCAGACTTCGGCAGTAAGCCTGTGCTACCCCCAGCCCAATCAGACCCCTTTCGAAAACCGACGCCGCCCCCGACACCTACTTAGGCCCTTTGGCCCTGTACGTTATATGACATGATGGGACTCGTTTCGAACAATGCAGACTTCGGCAGTAAGCCTGTGCTACCCCCAGCCCATCCAGACCCCTTTCGAAAACCGACGCCGCCCCCCTGAGGGCTAGTTATACCCCTAGGGCAAACGTTATATGCAAATACGTTCTAAACCTCACTATGAGACCTTTTTCCCACCATTGCTTTGTTTCAAACCCCCCTTTCGAAAACCGACGCCTGGCCAAAAGGCAGGGTTATGCCCCTGGATACAATGCTAGGGCAGACGAAATATGTAAATAAAGTCTAATCCTCACTACGAGACCCCCTTTAGAACCCGTTTAGGAAACGACGCCTGCCCCCCAGAGGGCTGGTTACAACCCCCCACCAGATACGAGGCTTGGGGGCAGAGGTTATAATGCAAATGCCATCTAAGAAACACGTTCCTATGTTATCCAGATCCTTTAGTTACAACGTAATGATAACATATGTATTGTTTTCACATAGTTGTCTAGAAACCTTTGTTTATACCCTTAGGCCCTATGGCTAGATAGTGTAATATTGCGCAAGGGCACATGAATACCATTACCTAGTTATGGAAAGATAAAATAGGTTTATACTTACATAACCAATCTTCTTCTTCTTCCAGATGAACACTGTTACTATTACTATCAACTAAGTGAAAATGACCATGTAAGGAATAGGACACGGTTAAGGTTATAGTTTCATTTCAGAACGTCACAACCCTATTCTGTATAATAAGGTTGTCACGTTCCTATGAAATAATGTGTATATACAAATGGCTTCACAGTAATAGAGCTGGATGATTTATTTCATCGGTAACCAGTTTTCACATAGTTGTCTAGAAACCTTTGTTTATACCCTTAGGCCCTATGGCTAGATAGTGTAATATTGCGCAAGGGCACATGAATACCATTACCTAGTTATGGAAAGATAAAATAGGTTTATACTTACATAACCAATCTTCTTCCTTTCAGCATCCTTTCTTCTTCTTCCAGATGAACACTGTTACTATTACTATCAACTAAGTGAAAATGACCATGTAAGGAATAGGACACGGTTAAGGTTATAGTTTCATTTCAGAACGTCACAACCCTATTCTGTATAATAAGGTTGTAACGTTCCTATGAAATAATGTGTATATACAAATGGCTTCACAGTAATAGAGCTGGATGATTTATTTCATCGGTAACCATGTCTAATAAAGACAGAATATCACAACTTGCAGGAACACTTTGTTTGTTGTTTATATAGTTAAACACTTCGCTTTGCATGAGAACATATTTAGTCATAATGTCATTTATTATTATAGAATTCATAACGAGGTAAGTAATGTCAGTATTACGTAATACAATGCGAGCACTATCGTATTGCATCACACATTCTTTCAAGTCTTTACATGTCTGTAATTTGAAAGAGTCTTCTTTAAACAGATAAGGTTTAGAAGAACACATATTTTCACACATTTTAGGTAAATGTAACAAGAACGAAGACAGTAGGTATGGCGACAAAATAACACAAGCACCGTTTGAAGTTCCAATCTCGGCACACCCAATATAATTCATAAAGGAGTAGAATCCAAAACTGATGTACCGGTCCTTTCTGCTGTTGAGGAAATAGGTTCTGCGTGCTAATACCGAAGGAGCAACTCTCAGTGTTGTTGTCACAGTTTCCTTCACCATCATGTCGACCTTTTTCTGTTTCTTTACAGAGCCTGATGACGATGGAACCTGAAACAACAAACAAACAATACTCATAAGAAATCTATTTTCATACAGAGTTTGATGATGAAACCTGAAACAAACAATACGTGTAAGAAAGCTAGAGTAACGAATATATAATAATACATACCTTTTTACATTTGGTCTTGCTCTTGCTCATCTCTGACGAAGACATCTCGTTGGATCTAGGATGAAGAGAACCTCTCGTTCCAGACACTGCAGCGAAACTGAGCTAGTCCAAGGTAATCGGCCTGCTTTCATTCTGAAATCAATAAGTACAGGTTATAACATCTGTGTAAACCACTTTCTAATCTGGAAATAAATCCCTGTTGTTGTTGTTAAATACTTACATTGCATATCACCTGGAAAACATCTCTGGCCTCCTCCTTTCCTCGTCCCACACAGAGATCCAAGGATATTGTGGAAGATGCGGACGACCGCTATGTCCGGTGATGTAGTAAACATGTTTACAAACTCCTGCATCATCCATCCATTACTCATGAAGTATATGACAAAGCAGACATAATTCGACATACAGCCGTTGTCAGTCCTTGTAGTCTTCGAGTGTTGTATAGCCATTGAATAGAGTATTGCTTTATAAATTTAGATATCCCAGGAATGAAGGGTGGTAGACCAAATGAATTAAAATAGTAGGCAAAAACACGACAACCCTATGAGAACCAGGTGACGAATGAGGATCAAAGTTAATGTATGTACATGAGGTAATGCATGATTTATTTGATTACCATCTATCGTATTCAGAGTAGAGGATACAAGTGAGGGCTTGATCTAAGTCTTATCGAACTTTGCTTCTAATCTAATGTTCCCGCTACAGGGCAAGCTTCTATGACCATGCGATGCAGAAACATCAGGCGTAAGATCATACAGCAGTGTACAATACCCATTTATATACATGTCGTGAGTGATTAGCATCCCGCTATTGCTAAGATGGATCCCTGAACCTTTTAAAAAGTGTATCGTAAGCTAGAGTACTAGTCTATTCATGATCTGTGGAAATGGAACCTGTCGACATACAAAACAAAAGAACTCAAAGCAAAATGTCGAAAACTCGTAGGGATTGGACTCCACTGTGCTGGAGAAAGCAGAATATTTCACCATCGAGAATAGAGTACCAATGTATGCGTTATCTTTAGAACTCATGAACTAAACGTAAAGGTTTTCAAATCCACTCTTATGAATGGATAGTGAGCATTATGACCTTTCTCTAGAGGTTTAACATGTGCAAACAGTATGGAAGGCGAAGCTTTAATCTTCCTTACGTACATTACCCATATAGGTTCTTGCGTTGTCATTATGTTTTTGTACATCGGCTAGATCAAGTTCAAACACGTCGTAAAGATTATTTACAGAATATGGATTCCTAGGAAACTTTCTCCTAAAGGGTTTATGTAAGGAGTAAACATCTTGCTCAATTAGCCATTGCTCGATATGTTTATCAGTAATGGTACACGCTTGTGAAAGTTTAGCAATAGTGGAAAAACCCGTAGATGCCTCAGGGTAGTAATTCAACTTGTGTAATGTTTCCTTCATCATCTCCGTTGTTTATAGGTACTCCACCTAAGCTCTCTCGATGGAAATAATTTAGAAATGATTTGTCTGTATTTAACTGTTCTAGCGGTTTTATTATCGATGCTGTTATGTCCTTCGGTCCTAGTTAAATGTCTTTGTACGTGTCGAGGTCTTCCTGCGTAACAAGATTCATATCAACCTTCTTCCTAGCAAGCAACTCCCATAAACCTGCACTCGCATCGTATTTTATACCTTTAACGATCAAACTATTGTTTAACAATTGAACTTTAGAATTACCAATCATGTACTCTCCCGTCTCCTTATTTTTATAGATTCCAAACTGTGAGTCTACAATCCTTGGCGATGTTACATAAGCCGATAAATATTTATCTGCTACATCACCTATAACGTTACGTTTAGCTTCGTCATCGGGTGATAAATCTCTCACTCTTTTCCTTGAATCAGCTAGTACTTGTTCAAGTATTCTGTTCTGTTTCCTCTTAACTATAGGATCTTCACTCTCGCGTATTTTAGTCCACTCTTTGTACGGATCCGTAACAACATCTGCCGGGTTTGAACCTTTGACACAACGTTTTAAACGCTTGTACTCTTTAGCACTAAGCAGAAACATTTTCTGTAACATTATGTTAATGATCCCAAGACGGATAACACGGACGATAAGAGAGGAATTAAAAATCCTCCTTTCTGTACCAAAGCTTTTCTTTTCCTAGACAAGGATACGTTCCTATCTACAAGATGTCTTAACGAATGTTTATGTTTAAACAGTTTACGTATGGAACATGAAGATAATTTACACTGACCATTCAAAACATTAAGAACACATTCTATAATAGCAAGTATCAGATCTTTGTTCGCACTCTTTAGAATAACGTTTCGTACCTTGGGAGTTGCCTTTTTAAGAACCTGTAACATATGGTAATTGGATTTTATCCTTTTCATCCTTTACAATGACGTAAACCTACGAGGGAAAAACAACGAGTCTATGTTTAGTACAATGTTCTTGTTTAAAGTCAAGAAGACCTTCGGGGTACGTCACGTTAGTATTGAATTTTGTCTGGGGAGGCACAGCGTTACTTTCACTAAAACACTACAGAATACTTTAGTCACGTTTCACATTTGTTCCAAATTATTAATAGGATTAACACAGAAAGTTGTTTTCCCTAAACTATCATAGAGAAAGGGTGGTCAAATTGTATTACAACCCTAACAATGTTTAATCATAGTTGGAGGTCCATCAAAGCAGTCGTCATAAGAATCAGGGTAATGTTTACAACATCTAAGACACCTTTTTTACAATATCGCTACGTTTCACACTTTTGGATAGTTTATAATACACTAAATATATGCTCTCGGCTCCGCATGCCACTAATACCTACAACTCTTCAATTGTGTGATGTATAAGGGTTCTATAATCCTATTATTTTCTAATAGCTAAACACTCCAAAGACGAGGACTAGTCCATACTGACACGCTGTTCTCATCTCGTCCCTATTTATACCCGAAGGGCATGGAATCATACCCTCCGCCGACTCTGCGTCTTTTTCGAAAACAGAGTCGGTATGTCTTATCCTCGGGTTCAGAGATGATCTGTGGGCCGGGCTTTCTCTTAATTTTCTTCTCCGTTCTCACAGAGATAGTCGCTGTAGGATCACCATTTAAAACCATGGTTTTAATGGCGTCGAAGTTGACATCCTTCAACGTTTTATAATTAAGAGTGATACCTCTGACTTTACATACAGAGGTGGATGCAGTGTCATTACTAGGAACAGTAACTTTAAACCCATAGTTTTTAGGACCCCCGCTAGCAAATTCTGAAATGTAAGCGTCCTCCCCATAGTCTATCAATTCACTAGTCATGTCGCCTAAATAATCACCTAAGGGAACGGTGTACCTTTTAGCGTCATCATCTGTCTGTGTGTATATTACGCTGTCCGTGTCGCAGTACAAGGCTCTACGTTGCAGATTGTCCAGGTAGCCATAAAGGGCCATTCTACCACCCGTTGTTACATAGGCACCGTGAACGACACTAGTATGAGGAAGAGAGACCTGTTCTTCATCTATAGCGATCCAATTAACCCACACGACTTCATCATTAGTAAAAAGCAGCCTCTGAATTTCTATTCCCGGTGTCGTGAGGAACCTGTACAGCTCTTTTGGTTCTTTAATAAGCTTTGTTTTGCTCCTGTTTGGATCTTCAATGAGCTTACCCCAGAAAGAATTCAAACAAAGCTTGCTTAAGGTTCTTTTACCAGCGTTCTTAACGATTTGTTTGGGGTCTAGCTTTACACCTTCGTGTTTATAAAACAAATCGATATATTCCTGTTTCTGGGCCTCGGTTTTCACCCAAGCAGGGTATCCGCTGGATTCCGTCTTAATCTTCAAAAATAGATTGATATAATCAACGAATAACCCTCCCTCATGGGTTTCACGCGAGTACTGCGTAACACCGTACTCGAGAAATTCGTGGATTTCAATCACTCTATATCCTTTTGCTACGGCTAATCTCACTTCGTCCACAACCCAGGTACCGGTGAGAACTCTCTCTTCCTCTTTCGCATGTTTGCAGCTACCTTGTTCCATAGTCATAACACAGGTGCGGCAAAGGGGAAACAAGAGCCTACCATTCCACCTGAAAGGCAAAACGGGATGGTAGAGCCCTTGCGGTGGCAGGACTGTACATTTTACGAGGCCCTCTTTCTTCAACATGCTAGCCGTATCTGTACACTGATCACTAACGTGAACAGTAGGGTGACCTACAGGAAACTTGTTATATTTACAAACGGATGGATATAAAGACATGATATCGCTGTACAGGATTTTTTCGTTTTTCGTCACATCCGCCTTATGGTAGAGACGCATGGCTTCGGTACGTCCTCCGTAGACAGAGTCCCTAAGGACCAACGGGACATCTCCGATCAAAGGATCGTCTCTGAGTGCGGGGAAGCGTTCGAGAACAACGTCGAACTTGCATTCCCACATCACGTGGACGGTATAACCCTTTGATCGGATCATGTTCAATCGGCCCATGGTGTTTTCGTACCTCTCGGCAAGGGATTCTAAAGAATCCATCACGGGTACGTCTCTGTTTGGCTGACAGAGACAGCCGTGATAATAGCAGCCTAGAAACTCGAAAACCTCTCCTGTTTCTTCGCAGAAACCGTCCACCTTCCATTGGGGAAGTTCGGGAAGCCGTACCTCGCGTCCGTTACCCGCATGACGTATGACGACGTTCCTCTCCCGGGCTTCGTGGATAAGCCACATCAAGGATTTACGGGAATGCCTGTCTGCTTTTCTATAGCCGCAGGAGGGAGCAATGCCAATGGTCTGAGGCTGAAGAAACATCAATCTAAAGATTCTATTACAGGCCGATGCAATAGTGATTGCCTCAAGGAAAATCTCAATGTTGGCAATCTGTTTGAAAAGGGATTTAAAGAGAGTGCAGGCTTCTCTCAACACCGTAACATCGGCCTGGCAATACCTCTCGAGCTCTACACGTGTATTGAAAGGAAGATCCTTAACGGTCTCGTACCATGTCATAAATGCCTCTCTGTCTTTCACAGACATGGTATCGGGCCCGTAAAGCTCTCGATCGGGATGACGGGGGTAAACCTTGTCCAAGTTCTCGGCCGTGTTGTGAAGATGAGGAAAATACCCCTTAACGGCATCTTTGAGATCAAAGGTCTTGGGGAAACTACGCAGAGGCAGCGGAATGAAGTTCAAGCTGTCTAGAAAGACGAGATGCTCGAGCTTCATGCAAAGAATCTTGCACCCAGACATAACCAAGTCGGGAACCCACCTTTGCCTAATGGCGTACTCGAGAATGAATTGGAGGTCGAACGCTCTTGCATTGTGAGCAATGACGATAATCTTATCGAAAGGTCTGTCCACTCTCAGATAGTCCATGAAACCCCGGACGGGATCTCCCCAGAAGGAATGACTGCGTTTTCCGCATCTTGCACACTCTTCGTCCTTGGACGTCTCGCAGAGAGAGCAAGATTGTTGTGCACAAATCAGATTAGGGACGTGTAGAAAGGTATTGTCTTTAATACGAGTATCTTGTGTTGTCTCCGCATCGTACTGGACATACATCACCCTGTTTGAACTCCTAGTCTCTTTCAGAGGCGCCATGTAACAATCGTGTCCGGTTTCTGCTTGAAAACTTTTACATACGCTACAATAAATTTTGAAACATTCATGTTTCCGCTGAAATGTTTTAAACGTTCCACAGTCTAAACATTTCTGCAGACCCATGCATACAGTGCGCCCTTGAATCTTGGTGCGCTTATGATTATCGAAACATGCCTGTCCGCGGAAATCTCTACGGCATTCATTACAAATCACCATGTCCTTGGTAGGGTCGCAAGGAGGTACGGATCTACAGCAAAAGCAGACGTAATGGCAGGAATGTTGCGCTCCTCTTACAAAACCATTATGACACCCAGGACAAATGAAACGTCTAGCCATTGCACCGGTCAAGTTTATTATGGTATGGTAATGTAAGGTGTCGGGATCGTACAGTAAATAAATTATTTGTTTGCCTACATTACCACCGTCGTAAATAATGGAGTCAAGATTTAAACCGCTATACACAACTAGTCTATATGTATCCTTTAGATAGGCCTGAATCTTCTCCAGCTCAGGGATACCTCCCCCTTGCGAGAGATCGACACCAGAATCTCGGATCAACTTATCCACCTCTGCTTTAAGTTTTTTGCTTGTCATGTTGTTAATGATATATGATCTGTAAATTTTACGTTCACCAAATCTAGCGATAGCGATTACTATTGCAAATGCTAAACAGTTCACGACTGCTTTCACGAAGACTACGCTTGTCTTCAAATGGGCAAGTACGCCAATCGTACGCCCCTTCGTAGGTATACCCCTATTTCGCCCGTTTCCGTTAGGCATATGGACAATGTCCACAACCAGACGCAAACGGTCGGTGGCATTAAAGCGGGCGTTCGATTGGCATACTTTCTGGACAACGCTGCTAATGACTTCCAGACTGACTTGGTCTTTACGCCTGTACGAGAGACCTATGGGCTTATCCATTTCGTTTTCCTGGTTGGAAATAGAAATACCAACCATATCATGGTCTCTCGCTTCTACCAAAGCATGGTCTATTGCCTGTTTAAGGGAACGTTCAAAGGGGTTGGGTCCTGCATTAGCACCTGGTTCTTTGAGCTGTATGACTAGCTGCAGACCAACGGAATTAAATCGCTTATAGTCTTTACGACTACTTTCAAGGATTGAAAACAAGGTAGGGACATTTCCCGTAGCGTTTTCGCCAGTATTACGTGACGTCGACGCTACAGGTACATGTTCCTCCTCGTTTTCATCCAACACATCTAATTCATTGGCTGAAGCTAGTTCATCATCATCGGATTCGGCTACGTCGGAATCTGACAACGTGACAGTTTCTATAGCGGTATCCGATTCCGAACTTGACACTGTGTAAATCTCAGGCTGGGAATCGTCTATCGTAATAGTGTCCATCTCGTTTTCTGATTCCGACGAGATAGTATACACAGGGGCAGACATTTCTATTTTCAAATCTTTTACAACACTACAAATATAGAATCTGTAAAATAAAAAAACAAAGTAGAAATAATCGTGTATGTTACAGTGTAACATATGCTAATTTATAAACACACTATCACTCACCTTATCTGTAGAAAGCGTTATGCAAGACTGTGAAGAGAAAGCAAGGTGGAGTCTATTTATAGTAGATGTTGAAATGATTTTTTTAAAGGTATGTAACGTATTTTTGCTGTGTTCGTCTTACTTGTTTACCTACTTAACGATATCTCAAGGTCTTTGCTACATCATCCTAATGGAAAAAACCCAGATACCAAACCTACGTCATAGTGTTGCTCGGAGAGTATTGTATAAAGACAGGTATTTAGGAGGTTTTGTTAATTATGTAATCCTTCTACCCTTATCATCATCATCTTCTGATTTTAAACTAACAAAGTAAGACTACATCTACCGTATTTTATGCCAAATTCCTTAAAACCTATGTGTGGTAGGTTTATTATTGTTAATAAATTAGTTGATAATTAGACTTCGTTCTTGTTTAAAGATGGTATCTCTAGTATGGAAGTACATTCTAACTCATTAATCCCTTGATGTGTCAATATTTCCGACCTCGAACAGAACAAGAGTTACGCTATTTTATATGCATCTATAAATGAAACCAGATATGGAGGATACATACTGCTACATATACAGATGTGTTTGACGATAGTGAGATTGCGCTATAAACAGTGGAGAAGGTAATGTTATTCTAATTTATAAAGGAAGATTTCGGAATTCAAAGGCGTATAACCTATCTTTGAATAAATAAATAAATAACTACTTCTTCGTCTAGAAACTGAAGTGAAGTGTAAGGTTAAGTTAATTCATACATCTATACACAGTGACGTACCTAAGGGGGAGGCAACACTGGCGCCGTAAAGAGGCCGCTAATTGAAATAAAAACATATTTTTAGTTTATGAAATAATATTTTTTCAGAGAAAATAGAAGGTATTTATTACTTTGTTAAATACTGTAGTAATATTATTAAAAATAGTTCAAGGGCACTGGCACAGAAGAATAGTTTACGGTAGTTTTACAATTGTATCATTGAATCTGATATGACTGTTACTATAACTTCAAATGTATTATAAAAAGTTTGCACCCAACAGGGCTATGATGGCACATTATAGATTTTCTTAATAAAATAACAAACTAACCATATAATTAGGTGGCGGATTTCTATGACATTAAATAGGATATATGCATGCATTTATATCCTAAACCCTTTCCATTTTCACGAGGATCGAGTAGAGTTTTTAGGTTAGTAGGAACGCTGGAATAATGCAAAGGGGAAGATATATATCATGTCATAGAAACCCTCCACATACTTATAATACAGTTTTTTTTTATAATGTGTTAAAGTAACACACTAGTTATTACCATAATTAATTGTGAACATTAAACTGTGTTTAAATTAAACTCCTTGATCATAAGCCATTTAGTGTTTGGATTGATTATTATTATTATTATTATAGACTTAAAGTCACCTTAAATATTTATTTATATATATATATATATATTCACGATAATTCGGAGTTATAACCATGTGATATGCATATTATATTGCTTTAAAAAAAAAGGTGATCCATATTACAAGCAATAGAGGCCGTGAAGGTTCTACTAGGTTGAGGTTTCCGTTTTAGGGCATTCGGCATATAATGGTGTTAATGTTGTCAGCAATATATATATATATATTTATTGAGCTATTAGACTTCTAAATAATCCATTCCTACCTGCATATAAGTTAGGTTTGTGATAACTCTTATATATATGAAATGTTATGCTCCTCCCTTTCTGTAATAATATATTTGTTAAAGTCGTCATTAATCGAAATAGACCTGTGATATATCTGACACTTGATAAATAAAGGAAAAGGGTGAAATAGTGACATTCTATACGTTACATAGTCATCCTTTTCGCTAAACTATTAATTAAATTATTCTCAGTAAACATGGCTACATAGTGAATATAGGCTTTATACACACGCAGTTATTTTCATGGGTATCTACTACTTCAGAGTAAATCATATTCATTGCAGGACTGTGTATTGTTTTAAACTATCATCATTTTATTTCTACGGTACAAGCATTGTTTCGTTGAATGAAACAAATCCCCTAAATACTGTTGCGGAATATTGTACTTATTTCTTTATGAGGTCACTAATAATCGTAATCATGATAGGTCTATTATTAACTTGTTTGTTTGTTTTCTGTAGTATCTCATTGTACTAATGTGTAATGTCATGATTTAATTTATTATTATTATTATTAGACGTTGCTATTATGGTATCTGAAACAGTCATCTCCTACGTTTGCAGAATATTATATTTATTTATTAAAGTCACCTTAAATCCCTACTCATAGTAAAACACAGATATAACCTATGCTTCACATATTATATAGGCCTAATAGTATTCCCTCATTACTTTGGTATGTCTAGATTCGTGAAATAACATCGTATAGTATTACATTCTTTCATTACGTTAATACACCACGTATTTCAAATTGCAGTGAATCAAGTGTTCCCTATTATAGACCATGGAGGCATTGAAAGGTTCCATGTGGGTGAGGCTCCCAGATTCTAGACATTCGGCACATATAGCTGTTAATGTTGTTGTCAACCATACACATATTTATGAGCTATTAGACTTATTATAGACCATGGAGGCATTGAAGGTTCCAGACATTCGACACATAAAGCTGTTAATGTTGTCAGCCATACACATATTAAGAGCTATTAGACTTCTAAATAAACCCTTCCTACCCCCATATAAGTAAGGTTTGTGATATATATATATATATATATATATATATATATGATATGTTATGTTGCTAGCTTTCTGTAATATTGTAATTGCTGAAGACGGCATTAAACGATATAGAACTGTGCTATATCCTAAAGGCAAAGGGTGAAATACTTACATTCAACAAGTTACATAGTCAGCCTTTTCGCTAAGACATAGATGTAAACTATTACCTATTTATTCTCAGTAAACATGGCTACATAGTGAACATAGGCTTGATGCACACGCACACGCAGATATTGTCCAGGGTAAATCATATTCATTGCGGGACTGTGCATTGTTTCAAACTAATGTCATTTCGTTTCTATGGTACATGCATTGATTCCTTGAATGAAAACACAACCCTTACTGAATATTGTATTAGGAACTCCCTAATAATAGGTCTATTGGTAGGCCTCCTTACATAGTAGTAATGTCATGATTTATTATTATTATTAGACGTTGCTATTATTATGGTATCTGAAACAGTCATCTCCTACGTTTGCAGAATATTATATTTATTTATTAAAGTCACCTTAAATCCATACTCTTAGTAAAAAACACAGATATAAACATAGGCTTCACATATTATATAGGCCTAATAGTAGTCCCTCATTACATTGATATGTCTAGATTTCGTTCAATAACATCGTATAGTATTACATTCTTTCATTACCTTAATACAACACCTATTTCAAATTGCAGTGAATACTCTATAACTGTTATGTTATGCACAGATTGATAAGTAGTTGAGATATAAACGTTACATACCTTGGAATCAGCAGAGCGGTCTTCTTCACAACACTATTCACACAAACTGAATGGTTTAATTATCATTTGATGAACAGGGTATTTATAGAGGAACCAACTGTATAGATTGTAAACACCACCATTTGATTTGATTTGATTACGGGGGGCTTATTTAAAGAGTTTGGCACCTCTTGCACGTCAGCCTAAAAGGCTTATTGTGCTG
Source organism: Ectobius pallidus (assembly GCA_964059195.1). Classification (NCBI taxonomy): domain Eukaryota; kingdom Metazoa; phylum Arthropoda; class Insecta; order Blattodea; family Ectobiidae; genus Ectobius; species Ectobius pallidus. Next base: position 51,558,272 of record CAXKWD010000006.1, on the reverse strand, counting down.
CCCCTTTTTGGTTAGGAAGCTCATGTCTTCCTTCCAAAACTTCCCTGGCATGCCAGGTTTCTTGCCAGACAGGGTATCTAAAGTTAGCCTCCACTGACTTGTTCGCCCCACGAGTAGGGAAATTCATTGTTTCCCAAAATCTGTTCCTTGTACAAGTTGCAGTATTTTGGTTCCAATGTCTTTTCCATTTCTTAAATCTTTCCTGGAAATGGAGAGGGCATGTCTCTTCCTTGCCAGGACAGGACAGTCAAACAGGATGTGTGAGGCTGTTTCTTCCTCCTGCTTGCATAATCTGCAAATGGGTTCATACTCATAGAGCCCCACTTTGCATAGATGTTTTCTGAAGTGACCATGCTCAGATATTAATGCAACCACCCTCCTTATTCCCCTTCTGTCTAATTTCAAGATAGAAGAGGAGAGAGCGTTGTTTGGACCCAGTACTAGCTCCCTAGCCTGTCTTTGTCCTGGATAGGTTTCCCATCTATATTGGTGTTTCTCCCTTATCCATGTTTTAACCGAGGTTCTCACAGTAGTTGTAGTGATTCCCACCACAGGTTCAGGTCCAAAAAAGGGTATCTGAGCACCCCTTTTTGCCAACAAATCTGCTTTCTCGTTTCCTTCAACTCCCTGATGCCCAGGCACCCATCTCAGTTCAAGACTGTTGCGGGATGAGAGGGCAGTGAGGGAGTTTAGGCATTCCCATACCAGTTTTGATTTTACCTGGTCAGAGGAGAGTGCTTTTAAGGCACTCTGACTATCTGTGAGGATGAGAATTCGCTTACCTTGGTAGCCTTTCTCAAGTCCTCTGAGTGCACACCTCAAGATAGCAATTGTTTCTGCTTGAAATACTGTGCAGTATTTCCCAAGGCTTATGCTAATATTTGTCCTTGGGGCTTGGCTAAATATGCCTGCTCCTGATTGATTCCCTATGCGGGATCCATCCGTGAACCATACAAGCTGGTCTCGTTTCTTATCAGGAGTAAATCCCCCTTCCCAGTCATCTCGAGAACACCACCATTCTTTGACCTCAGTCATTCACTCTCTCTAGATGTTATCAGTATGGAATGTTTTTATGTTTTTGTTGATAGTATCATAGTTTTGTAGATGGATATCTGTATTAACATCTAAGTTGTTATTCTAACAGAGTTGTTATTGTGTTTATCATAATTTCACTGTCCAGGTATTGCACAGTACTATTTCTGCAATATGCTAATACACACACACACACACACTTTCCTATAGGATTTATTCCAAAGGTTATTACAACGTATTTGAGTTACCTGATATTAGTATCTTATGTACGGCCCGTATGAATCTAATTATTACACTAGGCCTATATGATATCATTAGGTTGTAACTAAAGGATCTGGATAACATAGGAACGTGTTTCTTAGACCGCATTTGCATTATAACCTCTGCCCCCAAGCCTCGTATCTGGTGGGGGGTTGTAACCAGCCCTCTGGGGGGCAGGCGTCGTTTCCTAAACGGGTTCTAAAGGGGGTCTCGTAGTGAGGATTAGACTTTATTTACATATTTCGTCTGCCCTAGCATTGTATCCAGGGGCATAACCCTGCCTCTTGGCCAGGCGTCGGTTTTCGAAAGGGGGGTTTGAAACAAAGCAATGGTGGGAAAAAGGTCTCATAGTGAGGTTTAGAACGTATTTGCATATAACGTTTGCCCTAGGGGTATAACTAGCCCTCAGGGGGGCGGCGTCGGTTTTCGAAAGGGGTCTGGATGGGCTGGGGGTAGCACAGGCTTACTGCCGAAGTCTGCATTGTTCGAAACGAGTCCCATCATGTCATATAACGTACAGGGCCAAAGGGCCTAAGTAGGTGTCGGGGGCGGCGTCGGTTTTCGAAAGGGGTCTGATTGGGCTGGGGGTAGCACAGGCTTACTGCCGAAGTCTGCATTGTTCGAAACGAGTCCCATCATGTCATATAACGTACAGGGCCAAAGGGCCTAAGTAGGTGTCGGGGGCGGCGTCGGTTTTGTTTTGGGGCTTAACTCTTTAACGGGGCTTGGGGGCGGGTTGGCACTAGCACAGGACGAAAGGGCTCGTCTTGCTTTTTCGAATCGACTATAATAGCGTCACGTGGTCTTAGACGTGACGCGGCGTCGGGGGCGGCGTCGGGGGCCGCCATTTTAAATACGCAGCTCCACCCTTACTACTTCCCACTTTTAAAAGAAGGCTTATATTCTTAAAATTTGGGGTACCGGTATTAATTATAGGTCATTATAATGAAATATATGAAAAAAAACTTACTTCTTTGCTTTCCACTTGCGTTATGATATTTTTTAATTATGTCTGCGGATTATGTCTGCACCATCTTCGCGGACCACCAGTGGTCCGCGGACCATATAGACGATGGGCTACCAATATGAAACCCTCCCCCCCCCCCCCCGTGGGAATTTCCGACACATATATATTTTTTTTTGGTATTGGGGTCATTCCATATTAAATCAACAAATGGGCGTTGCCGCACCATTTTTGATTTTGATGAAATTTGGTAGGTGATGTGTACTAGTCTTCTGAACCCCAAAACAAATCTTGTTATACCTCTAAAAAATTTTACTCCTGAGATATAGGCATTTGTTTGGAACACGAACAAGCAAAAAATGTAATTTCAGACCTATTTTCTGAAAGCCATAGAATTTCTATTTGAATCAGTAGGATGATCAAATAGGGCTCATTGGAAAGCTCAAAGAATGGACTTTCATTTGTGCATACTAAATTAGATTTAAGTTAAGTCTAAACAGACGTTTTTAGGGCTCTAATCTTCGTTTGTGAACTGTCGTTTTGCGTAACTTTAGGCATTAAAAAAACAATGAAGGACTTGGAGTAACAGGCCAATTTTTTTTCCTGTTACACTTATGTATGAGGAGTATGTGTAGGAAAAAAACTGAGCTGTTACTGGTGGTCCTTCACCCTGAAAAATTTGCTTAAACTTCGAAAAAAATGTAAATCGGGCTTTTTCTCGGTCCCAAAAAGTAATGTGGGACAGGTGATAAAAATCTGAAAATGCCAAGATGAGAAGCCCTTATAGTGTACTTTAAAATAAAAACAAAATCATTTTGTGACTGGAAGGGATAGAGGAGCTACAAGCCTTTGAAGTATCAAGAAAACAACACTTGACCGCTACTGAAAATAGGCTAAGCAGACAGGATAATTACCACAAAATTTAATTTAAATTTACATAAAATATAAAACATTTATTTACAAATGAGAATTTTCCTCAGTCATACAAATTTCTGATTTTTTGTAATTTTTCTAGCAATTTTTCACATTTAACTTCTTTTTAAGATACATTGATGGCAATTTCAAGTAGCCTACTGTATTTTCAACTATTGTATTTAGAAACCATTCTTATCCTGGTTTTTTGGATGTAGGTAATGCATTAAACACTAAAAGCTGCATAAAGCTATTTAAGGTTACATCAAATTAACCTTTTCTGTATGTTAACCTTTTTCTCCATTAGGTCATCTATCAGATACACAGTCCCTTTTCCTTGGCATCTATCTGCTGTACTCATCATTTTCGTAGAAGTCTTGTACAGTTTTGACTGAAACTTCATCAAATTTATTCCTAGTCCTGTTCTCCTTATTCTGTGGCAAAATCCCGTTCTTTTTCACTAAATTTCTTGACTGGCGGGCTAAGTATTGGCTGACATTAAACTCACTCTGAACTATACTAATACTCCAACTACTAGGAGCTAAACTTACAATGTTCTTTAGTAGTTGATGCAACTCTCATTTTTTTCTTTAAGCTTGTGAATTAGTTGCTTGTACTCATTCGCTAAACTGGCAGGCTGCATGTTCATTGAAAATTCCTCATTATCAGTTGAAATGTTCAAATCAAAAGACTTACTTTACTTTCCTGTTATAGATTTGACTATCTTACTAACTTTATTTGTTAACACTGAGGGTCTAGCTTCAACTGACTGCTTCTGCACCTTAACAGGAGAAATACCAAGGAATGACCAAGCATCATTAACTGTTTCAACAAAATGGTTTCAGGTTTATAAATGTCTGGGCATTCATCTTCACTGTCATTACCGGTCTCTGTTCCTTGTTTTGGATTTTTAATTTTTTTTAAACATTTGTGCACAATACCTTCCCTGGGATTAATTTCAGCTCAGGATTGCACATGGAGAGTGTCATTGATATTTATCTGAAAGAGATTTTTAATAGGTTTTGAGTGAACACTGTAGGGGTCAGAGCAAGAGCGTACATAAAATTTGGAAGTATCTGTCCAAAACTTCAGCCTTGTGAAACATTTTATATCGTCGCAACCAGATCTAATTGAAAATGTTTTTTGTTCGTCAGTGAACTCGGAAATAGTATTGAGTACTGAAGACCTAGAGTAAGATAATTTATGACATACCTCTCCTTTGAAGATGCCAACAGAACAAGAACACTCAATTATAGTAATATACTGGTAACAATTTCAATAGCATGTATTCAGCACAAAATAACAATAGTAATAATTTAAAAATAAATAAACTAATCAAAAGATAATGAATCTCAAACACAACCTACTTGCTGTGAGTCAGCTCAGTAAGTGGATAGTGGACAGCATTGAACAGAGGGGCTGGATCATATGAAGCTATGCATGTTCAAACGTGACTTGGTCAGCAACCAGACTCCAATGCACAGTGCGTGTCCAGAACTTATCCTATTATAACAGTTAACATATAATTCAATATACTGTATAGAAGAGTAGAGTTTAATGCAGTACCTACACCTAATAAACCAGGATAAGAATGGTTTCTAAATACAGTACTTGAAATTGTCATCAATGTAGCTTAAAAAGAAGTTAAATGTGAAAAATTGCTAGAAAAATTACAAAAAATCAGAAATTTGTATGACTGAGGAAAATTCTCATTTGTAAATAAATGTTTTATATTTTATGTAAATTTAAATTAAATTTTGTGGTAATTATCCTATCTCCTTAGCCTATTTTCAGTAGCGGTCAAGTGTTGTTTTCTTGACACTTCAAAGGCTTGTAGCTCCTCTATCCCTTCCAGTCACAAAATAATTTTGTTTTTATCTTAAAGTACACTATAAGGGCTTCTCATCTTGGCATTTTCAGATTTTTATCACCTGTCCCACATTACTTTTTGGGACCGAGAAAAAGCCCGATTTACATATTTTCGAAGTTTAAGCAAATTTTTCAGGATGAAGGACCACCAGTAACAGCTCAGTTTTTCCCTACACGTACTCCTCATATATAAGTGTAACAGGAAAAAAAATTGGCCTGTTACTCCAAGTCCTTCATTGTTTTTTTAATGCCTAAAGTTACGCAAAACGACAGTTCACGAACGAAGATTAGAGCCCTAGAAACGTCTGTTTAGACTTAACTTAAATCCAATTTAGTATGCACAAATGAAAGTCCATTCTTTGAGCTTTCCAATGAGCCCTATTTGATCATCCTACTGATTCAAATAGAAATTCTATGGCTTTCAGAAAATAGGTCTGAAATTACATTTTTTGCTTGTTCGTGTTCCAAACAAATGCCTATATCTCAGGAGTAAAATTTTTTAGAGGTATAACAAGATTTGTTTTGGGGTTCAGAAGACTAGTACACATCACCTACCAAATTTCATCAAAATAAAAAATGGTGCGGCAAGAAAGTTTCTTAAAATTTGTTGATTTAATATGGAATGACCCATTGTCATCTAGTTTAAGATTTTAGTTGTTTGCCCCTTATCAATTACAGCATTTAGCCGGAAACCCCGGAAACCCCGGAAATCCGCAGAAAATGAATTTGTTTTAATTTTTTATTGTTCTTTGCTCCTCATATTCCTAGGGAATTTCTGATTCACACATTTTTGTTGGTATTGGCATCTAGTTTAATGTTTCAGTTGTTTGCCCCTTACAAATTACAACATATCCCCGGAAAACCACGAATATACGGAGAAAGTTACTATGTTTTATTTTTTAGATCTTTGTTCTTTGCACGTAATATTCAAAGGGAATTTCTGACTTACATGTTTTTTTGTTAGCATTACCATCTGGATTAAGGTTTCAGTTGTTTTCCCCTTATCAATTACAGTATATCCCCGGAAAACACCGAAAACCACGGAAATCCGGAGAAAGGGACTTCGTTTTATTTTTTTAAAATCTTTGTTCTTTGCTCCTAGTATTCAAAGGGAATTGGTGAATCATATGTTTTTTGTGTTGGTATTCCCATATAGATTAAGGTTCCAGTTGTTTGCCCCTTACCAATTACAGCATATCCTCGGAAACCCCGGAAAACCACGTATATACGGAGAAAATTACTATGTATTATTTTTTAAATCTTTGTTCTTTGCTCCTAATATTCAAATAGAATTTCTGACTTACATGTTTTTTTTGTTGGCATTACCATCTAGATTAAGGTTTCAGTTGTTTTCCCCTTATCAATTACAGTATATCCCCGGAAAACACCGAAAACCACGGAAATCCGGAGAAAGGGACTTCGTTTTATTTTTTTTAAATCTTTGTTTTTTGCTCCTAGTATTCAAAGGGAATTGGTGAATCATATGTTTTTGTGTTGGTATTCCCATATAGATTAAAGTTCCAGTTGTTTGCCCCTTACCAATTACAGCATATCCCCGGAAACCCCGGAAAACCACGTATATACGGAGAAAATTACTATGTATTATTTTTTAAATCTTTGTTCTTTGCTCCTAATATTCAAAGAGAATTTCTGATTCGCATGTTTTTTTGTTGGTATTGCCATCTAGATTAAAGTTTCAGTTGTTTGCCCCTTATGAATTATAGCATAGGCTATCTCCAGAAAATTCCGAAAACCACGGAAATCCGGAGGAATTGACTTTTTAAAAATTTATTTAAAATCTTTGTTCTTTGCTCCTAATATTCCCAGGGAATTTCTGACTCATATGTTTTTTTTGTTGGTATTGCCATCTCGTTTAAGGTTTAAGTTGTTTTCCCCTTATCAATTACAGCATATCCAGATTGTTTTAATTTTTTAAAAATCTTTGCTCTTTGATACTAATATTCCCAGGGAATTTCTGAATCACATAATCTTTGTTGCCATTGCCATATAGTTTAAGGTTTCAGTTGTTTTCCCCTTACCGGTACCAATTACAGCATGACAAAGAATACTGGAAAAAATCCTGATGCTGAAGGGATGAAGGCGATTGAATTCCTGGCAGAACACACTTCATATTCTAATTTGACATCTGTGAAGGATAATTTATCTTACCAAACCTTCCACAGTCATTACCAAACTTTCTTGACTGAAGTTAGAGAAGGGACATTCGGTAAAACAGCATAATTTTGGAATGGTAATAAGAACAAAGTGTCATTGATTTTGAGATTTCAGCGAGCAACTAAAGAAAACAACTTTGACTTACACTTGGCATGTTTAGAAGGTATGATTCCCCTTTTCTTTGCATGTGACCATCACAATTATGGCAGATATCTCGTAGTCTATAGTCACCCTTTTGAACCTGCAAGGGACACACTTGAAGCAGAAGAATTACTTAGCAATAACGGTTTCAGTGACCATAGATCACAAGTTCCGAGTTCTAGAAATTCTGTGGATTTCCGTGGTTTTCCGGGTTTTACGGTGATATGCTGTAATTGATAATGGACAAACAGCTGAAACCTTAATCTAGATTACAATGCCAACAAAAAAAATATGTAAGTCAGAAGTTCCCTGGGAATATTAGGATCAAAGAACAAAGGTTTTTAAAAAATTAAAACGAACTCATTTTCTTCGGATTTTTTTAGGTTTCCGGAGTTTTCCGGGGATATGCTGTAATTGATAAGGGGCAAACAACTGAAACCTTAATCTACATGGCAATACCAACACAAAACCATATGAGTCACCAATTCCCTTTGAATACTAGGAGCAAAGAACTAAGATTTAAAAAATTAAAACAAAGTCATTTTCTCCGGGCTTCCGTGGTTTTCGGAGTTTTCTGGGGATTTTCTGTAATTGATAAGCGGCAAAGAACTGAAACCCTAATCTACATGGCAATACCAACACAAAACCATATGAGTCACCAATTCCCTTTGAATACTAGGAGCAAAGAACTAAGATTTAAAGAATTAAAACAAAGTCATTTTCTCCGGGCTTCCGTGGTTTTCGGAGTTTTCTGGGGATTTGCTGTAATTGATAAGGGGCAAACAACTGAAACCTTAATCTACATGGCATTACCAACAAAAGAACATATGATTCAGAAATTCCCTTTGAATATTAGAAGCAAAGAACAAAGATTTAAAAAATAAAACATTGTCATTTTCTCCGTATAAAAGTGGTTTTTCGGGTTTTCCGGGGATATGTTGTAATTTGTAAGGGGCAAACAACTGAAAACTTAAACTAGATGACATTACCAACAAAAAATATGTGAGTCAGAAATTCCCTGGGCATATTAGGAGCAAAGAACAAAGAAAAAATAAATCAAACTCATTTTCTCCAGATTTCCGTAGTTTTCCGGGGTTTCCGGGTGAATGCTGTAATTGATAAGGGGCAAACAACTAAAGACTTATAACTTACTAGATGGTAATACCAACAAAAATTATGTGAGCCAGAAATTCTCTGGGCATATTAGGAGCAAAGAACAAAGAAAAATTAAAAGAAACTCATTTTCTCCGGATTTCCGGGGTTTCCGGGTAAATGCTGTAATTGATAAGGGGCAAACAACTGAAAACTGAAACTAGATGGCAATACCAACAAAAAATATGTGTCGGAAATTCCCACGGGGGGGAGGATGGGGGGTATACAGTAGCCTACGCTCTAATAGGTTGTCTAACACTGGTATACACAATTGACGGTTTGTTTTCATAAAAGCTCGTGCTCCCAAGGTAACCGCTGTTGCTAGCACCCTCTTCAGCATGTAACCGCTGCGGAGCAAGTTTTCTGGTGCACTGTATAAATTGTATATCCCTAACAAATTTCAGCAATACATTAGCCATGCAAACTACATATGAAACAAGTATTAATGTGGATATGTTTTAAGATGAACTCAGTGTATGGTATGACCGGGGATGCAGGTGCATACGTTACACAAGCAACACTTGTAGAGGTGTATGTACCTGCTAACCCGCATTGGTATTTACACGACTGCACTGTGTATATGTATGCCACGCGTGAGAAAAGTGAAATCTAGCGCCTCATTATCTTCCCGACAAAGGACACGACATTTGCCGATCACTGTGAAAAACAGTCACCGCCCGTCCAAAACTAATATTGTGTTTCCTGTGCAAAACTCTCACTTGAACAAACAGATAGGCGTGACTTCCTGAGGAAGCGCACGGCACGGCTCAGGCAGACTTCAACTCTGACCTTTCAGGTGAAGTTTAACCACAAACTGACCCGTCTCTCCTCTCCCAGTACAGTCTGTGTACGTGGTGACATCTCTTTCGTTTTATACCCATAAAACCATGAGACAAACCTCTAAAAGGAAATCACGCTGTTATGAATGACTCTAGCTTGTTCTGCTGACCACTTCATTAGCTTGCTTTCATAGTAGGCTTGTACTGACTACTAATTAGCCATTCATTGTGGTACGTGTTTATGTCCTTGCTTCGTTATCTAACGTGTCTACTAGATTTCACGGAACAATAGGTATCTTAAGCCCATGCGTTCAATGCTCTTTTCATTTATGTTGTTGTTTAAAGTAAGAAGTTTCTGCACAGGACGGTCACCTGCTTTCTGTACGAAAAAATCGTTGTCCAATATTATAACAATCAAGCCAATAATGATTTAAGTAGTCAAGTAATTATATTGAAATTGTATTTCATTTCGTCAAGTTTTTAATTACTGGTTCTAAATTGGAGCAAAATCATCTGTTTTGAAGTAAAACTATCTACAGATTAAACCACTTGCAACACGGGGCGAGCTAGCATGTTAGAGCTATCTAAGTAGTCTTGGATTATTGAGCTTTTAAGTCAAATTTTACAGGCTGGATAGTTTGGCAGGGATGATGTGAGGGAAAATACTTTTTTTAATTGTCCTTTATGTTTTAACAAGAGTTCCTGAGCCTCTGGTCATGCTACAAAATTTTACATAATTTGCTTTATTGTATGATGCAATTTAAAAATGCATCTAACCTAATCGCAATAAATAACATTTAACTAAATGTTTTTCCTTAAAACAGCACCCATTCCATGCATGCAAATCCCTATTACATTATATCATAAGATATTTAATAAGTGTCTCAGGAGTTATTTTTTTATTTTTTTTTATTCCTCCTGATTTTGCTATTTCCGTTGAAGTATCCTATTGGTCCTCATCCTATTGTTTCTTTCTGCTAATACTGTCTGGGTGTATTTCACGAATGCCTTGTAGAGGTCCTTCCTGGTCCAGAAGCTGAGATCCGGGGCCCACGGTTCTCCTGCCATTTCAGCTGCATCCTTCAAAATCTTCCTCGTCTTTCTGTGTCTGGCACAAGAAGCCTCTAGAGAACTGTACGTGGTATACATCGTTTCCTCCTCGTCTTCTAATAAAACAGTTTACCTGAGCCTCACTTGCCCTTATGAAGTAATAGGTATAAGCACCGTTCTACACCAGTTTCACCGTATGTTAATCCGGTAGATGAATAAGACCCTCGACACGCCTCATGCGTTATAGCTAAGAAATGTTTTTCTATTAAATTGGCACTTCTGCGGTAATTGGCAGAAGTTGAGTTGAATAGACCTAATAGAATCTGTTATGGGGAAGTAATAGTAAATCTGTACGAATAGGAGAATAATAGCAATAAAGATGAAGAGTTGATGACAATGATGATGTTGATGGTAATGATAAATAAAACTAAGTTCAAATTGAAGAGACTGATAAAGAAAAAAAATTACACTTCGAACATTATATTTATTATTTAAGAGACAGATTAAAAACTTCAAGTTGGAAAGTAATTTGTCTGCCTTCTGGTCCTCGTGAATGGATTACTCAATTTACTGTTAATCTGTTCCGACAGTTTGGATTGAAACTGGACATTTTAGGAGACACTGGACAACAAATTATTCATTATTCATGACATGAATTTTGCATAATCATTTAGACTATATAACATTCAATAAAGAAATAAGTGAAATCTACATTGGCCAGCTGGCACATTTCTTAAATGTTTAGATATTCTGCATGAATCATGTTTCATTCTGTAAATAAATTTGTATATACACTCCTATTGTTTTACTTTTTCTTTGTTACCGGTATTAAATCTTAATTAAACGTCAACGTCTTAAAGTTTGTGAAATGCACTAACTAAACCCTTTGGTTTTTGTAAATTTCAATGTATTTTAGTCTTATAGTCGCGATATTACCTTTTAGTTAAAGTGACGTCAATACCAATATAATAATCTTATTTTCATATTTATTGATAGGTTGTATATACTCGAAAACCCTAAAATAGTACATTTATCTCAGTGTTGGATCTTTCCCTCTTAATTAATTTTTATTAAATCTTGTAAGGGGAAACTTGGCCTGGGCAGGAACCGAACAGGAGTTTTCAGCTTGATGCCCTGATCCCGAGGCCTCAGTGAGTTACATTAGGCAGCGTTCACACTGAGGCGATAAGCGATATACGATACGCGACACGCACTGGCATATACTTGAAATCTACAGGGAGGCGATAAAAAAAGGTTCAGGCAGGGTTCACACTCAGGCGATAAGCGATAAGCGATATATCGTGAGCGATATTCGATACGCGACACGCACGGACAGATACTTGAAATCTAAAGGGAGGCGATAAAAAAGGTTCACACTCACGCGATAGCGATATATCGCAAAAGCGATATATCTCTCGAAGTGCAGCATGCTGGTCGCCTGAGCGATTTGTTGCTTACGATATTTCGAGCAGTGAACGTGTCGGGAAGAAGAGAAGACAATTCTGTAATTTATTCATTGAATTCATTTAGTGAAAGATCATGAGTGCATCTGGAACTATTCCATTGCCGCATATAGTAAGAATTTGTGAGTGGTGGATTAATTAATTATGTGTAATAATATCCTAGATGTGTAAACAGTTTCATGTGTGGTAGGGATCATAAGATTCGATGCCACAACACTAGTTGTAAGGATATAAAAATAAAAAATAAAAAATAAAATAAAATGTAAGACAGATGTGACGAGTGCCGCATGTAGCAAATTGCAGCAGAAGTAAAAGACACAGGTAAATACATTATTTAATTATTTATTGTGTAAGACAAGTAAGTAATCAAATTGTTATATTATTTACTCATAATGTAAATATTTCGAAACTCTGACACAATAAATAAGTAATTTAATTATAATTCAGGGATCATCATGGCCCGGATTCTAATGACATGTCACCTTTTTATTGATGCTACATAGGCATTGCCAACTTGTGGATAAATCCTAATCATGACCTCTAGATTATAGGAATGCATTTTTATTAGGTCATTTTTTGTCATTTTATGCAATCTTATATTTTTAGGGCATGTATTTCAATTTTAGGTCATTATTTTGTCATTTTCGTGTCATTTGCTTCCTTATTTAGTCATTTTCATGTACTGTATTTACATTGAGTGTATTAACTTTTTTTCGTCGCTAGCAGTGCTGTCTTTGAAGTGTTGTTTGTTTAATGCAAGAAGGAAACATTCGGCGTTAAGTGTTGTCATGTCTCAGTCGGAAATGAGAATCAAAGAAACTCCAAAATTTTGTATTATATTACTATTGTTATTAGATTGACTTGGCACCAGAGTCTGTCACCTGCTTGGATTTGAGAGTGCAAACTACTGTTTACCCTCAATTAAACAACATAATCCAGCAGACCACAAAAGGAAATGGCGAATTTTGACTCGCCAGTGCCTCAGTGCCAGTATAAATTTCCGTGAGAAAAGAACATTCACAACATTACAGTTATTTACAGTTTTTATAATTATGTACAAACTAGTCTATAACTTTGTGTGTACAATAATAATTTGTTATAAATAAAATGTCAGTTTTTAGGTAATTTTGTTATAATTATTAAGTCATTTTCTTTAAATTTAGGGTCATTTTTCAAACAATTTTAGGTCATCAGAATCCGGGCCCTCATTATAATACAATTTGACAGAATTAACATGGGGAGTATATTTTGCATAGCCATATGTGCCTGAGGAAATGAAATTTTCAGAATCCCGGGGATGTCATAATTATATTGTCATGCTCTTCTCAGGATTGTTTATCATTCAAGAATCGCTAACTCTATTTACTTCTTACTATTTATAATCTTTCAACAATTGACACGAAATTTAACACCTGCTTAGCTAACACCTACTTCGCGGGAAACTGCAAGCGGTGCTTGTCAAGGGAGAATCTTTCCCACTTAAAACCAATGACTCCTGCCAAATGTATCCAGTTACTTACTAATGAGTAGGGAAAGGCATTTAATGACCATAAAATAATGAAAAAATGCAAAATAGAAAAATGCATTTATTACCTAAAATAGTGAAACAATGACAAGGAATTTTTTTTAAAGACCAATGAATTTTCCATTATTACTTACACTTATTAAACTTTTAAACTTTGGTATTCTTTTTCTCCCCAAGCATATACAGGTATATAAAGTATTTGTTGTACTAAATGGCTGGGTATTGTAAACCGACACATCTCCAAAATTTAAAGATCAAAAAATAAAAACTTCAAAGATCGAAAATATTAACAATTCAACATTAAAAAATTCAAAGATTTAAAATTAAAACATCCAAAATTAAAAATTAAAAAGTCCAAAACCCCAATTTTAAAAAGTTCAATAAGGTGAAATTGAAAAATCCAATAATCAAACATTGAAACAATAAAAAATTAAAACAAGTTTCACTTCTGTTGCGTGGCGTTCCACGCACACTTTATTTGTTCAACAGCCAAAACAGAGTTTCTACAAACAAATAAAATCAGGTAAACTGATGTAAAAAAGTGCCAGTGTGTTTTTTTAATCAGTTATGACTGCAATTATGATATGCAGAATATGTTTTTTTAATTGATTTACAAGTTATGCTCCAGATTTATTCATTAAGCAGGGCTTAGGGAAGAACAAAGGTCTAGGTTTCTTTTTAATCAGATTAAAATCTTCCAGCATCAGCTGAACTGTACAGATTTTTGATATCTTGACAATCGCACACTCACATAAAAATACGAAAATGAAAGTGAAATTGGCTGCTTTCGGGATTTGAACCATGGAACTCCATAACGTGAGGCCAAAACGTTACCATCTCGGTCACCTGGGTCAGTTTAACGGTCTAGTTGGATAAGCGCATGTAAAACAATAGTGTTTTTGGTCATAGCTATCTATATTTTAATTTCCAAAGCCGTATAATATAACAGTTAAACAATTGACTATGTTGTCATGATAAATGATTTGCTTTTTTTTTATACAAATTCTTTCGAATACGTATATTATCATAAAATAGGCACCAAATTGAGCATTACTCCGAAACAGGTGAACCGATTTCATCCAGTATCAGTAGACGTCTTCCCATGAACACTATAAATGTGTATACCAAATTCCATAAAAATCCGGTAAAGCGTATTTGAGTTACCGCGTTTTTAAAATAGACACTAAATTGGGTTTTACTCCGGTACCGGTCAACCGATTTGGTCCAATATCGGTAGACATATTCCCATGTACATTATAAATGGGTATACAAAGTTTCAGGAAAATCCAATAAAGCATATTTGAGTTCTCGCGACTTCTCATATATTAACATAAAAGGCAATAAATTGGGCATTATTCCGGTACTGGCCAACCGATTTGGTTGAACATCAACAGACGTCTTTCCATGGATAGTACAAATGCGTATACGAAGTTTCATAAATATCCGATAAGGCGTATTTGAGCTATTGCGCCTTTAAAATATACACTAAATTGGGTTTTACTCCGGTACCGGTCAACAGATTAGGTTCAAATTTAACAGAGTACTTTTCATGGACGTCATAAATGCGTATACCAAGTTTAATGGAAATCCGATACAGCGTATTTGAATTATGGCGCCTTTCTATTAGAAAGGCGCCATAATCTATTAAAATAGGCACTAAATTGGGCATTACTCCGGTACCGGTGAACCGATTTGGTTCAATATCAATAGGGTTCTTCCCATTGACATTATAAATGTGTTTTCCAAGTTTCATGAAAATCCGAAAAAGCGTATTTGAGTTAGAGCGCGTACAGACACACGGACGGACGGACGGACGGACAGACAGATGGACAGACATTTTTCGTCCCCCACACAATGTCATAAAGTACCATACTGGCACTTCATAAATTTTCGAAATAAGTTTTCAGGGTTTATTCGATAAAACTCCCTGAATTTTGATTCAAGTTGAGACAGCTGTCGAGAAACAACAGCATTTTGTAAATATATTCACTCAATTAATTTATAAACGACAATTAAGTTAAGTAGTCTTGCACAATGAGAACATACATACGTAACTTACATAGTGTATTATACTGATATATTGTAAAAATGAGCTAGTTAATGTAAAATAGGATGTTTAAATATTTAAAGCCATCAGGAATGATTCGTATCTAACTCAAATGTAAATATGAATTCAAATGTAAGACTGTAAGTTAATGCATGTAATATTACATTGTAATGGGGCATGCAGTTAATAAATTAAAAATAAAAATAAAAAAAAAATAAAAAAACCGAGCTATGGTGCACGTTGGTAAGATTGTAGGGATGTACCCAATATTTTCTTTTTCTTCTCATTCTACGCCTGAACCAATAAGCCACTACAACGTCTTCCTCACTTGAGCTCATAATTGTAACTGAAGTAGTGAGGATTGTGTTCCACCATATTTTTATTGCCCAGGTCACGCCGATTTATCGCTCGCAGTAGGCCTATATCACCGCAACATCGTCCTTGCGATATATCGCTTATCGCTTATCGCCTCAGTGTGAACGCTGCCTTAGATGTTTTACAGCTGTGTTTATACTCCTTTTAGCTGCGAGGCCATATTAGGAGTTCGGGATCTATGTCTATAGTATACCGTAGGGTAGGTCATGGAACTACTGCGTGTCAATTGTTTCAATTGATATTATTATGGAGTAACTGATAGTAATTTCAAATGGATATAATACAGGATGGAATGGTAAGGATGATTCATACTATGTAAATATCCAGTTCAACATTTGCCTTTACGACTGGGGAAACCATGAGAAAACCCATGTAAAACTGGCCGGCCACGGGATTTGAACCTGGGACCTCCCGAAAGCGAGTCTAAGATGCTACCACCTCGACCACCACGCTCGGTTAAATATTCTTGTAGGTCCCTATCAGGTCTTTAAATTATTAGCAGTAAAGGTAGAAGGAAGGAATATTAAGTCTGTAGCATTTATAAACTTATGAAGTCATTATCATAAAGTCTAACTAAGGACCCAGTTTTCCTAACCTAACCTAGCTAACGTAGCCCTAAGATATTAAAGTAATAGTTATATTACTTAAGGTAAACAAACCTATTCTAATCTATCGAATGGAATGTAAACTATCGTAATGTAACGTCCAGTCCTGTTGAGAATAAATTAGATCTATAACTGAAACTTCAAAATATGTGTGCACAGTGGTGTATGGTCCCTCCCCTGCAGTAAAGCGCTATTCACAAGTAATAGGTCTAAATAATGAATACCAATTCTTAGAACTGAATACAATAGGCCTACCTATTATAACCTGACCATTTGATTTCATAGGGCCTGTTCCTTCCCGGAGTTTCTTCAATGTTAGGAACAATAGCATCAATACTTCCTATTCTTGTTATTCTCATAAACAGACTATTATGATTTATGAGTATGACAGTAGGCTTATAGAACCAACTGACATAAATAAATTGACACTTAGCTTGAAAGGTAATGTTGATGAACCGTGCAAGTTGGAGAGATGAAATAGGTTTTCTGATGTAGAAATTTCTGAAACGGGAAGCCTTGCCCCTCAAGAATGAATGTACCTCGTTAAATAAGGAGGAAATAAACCGTCCTCAACAGCCGTGGAATACATCACCTCCCAATCTTGCCATCTCTCACTGAAATCGACAGAATGACTCAGTGGCTACATGAAAGACCGTATCATTTGTTGGGGATAAGATCAGAGCAGAGCAGGAGGGAACAAGAAGAAAAGAAGAATACTATTATTAAAATTATTTGAATTATTATATGTATAATTAAATATTAACAATTAGTATTTTATTAACTAAATCTTGACGTGTGCGAACAACAGTTGTCACTGAGTGAAGGGGGACTTTTATATGCGATTGAAGTTTCCAAGATAAAATACCTGAAAGCAATAAAAATTCCCTTTAATATTACGTGCACAGACTTTGATGATTGTATGTTATTAACGACGGGATAATGGCGGGGCATACTACTAGTTAGTCCTTTGACCGTCATAGTTCTTTTATATGCCTAAATAGATGTCATTAACCTGGTCCAGGATCGAACCCGTGACCTTGAGCACAGATATCCAGCGCCATACTGACTACACCACCCAGGCCAAAAGTAAGATGCATAGAACCTCACAGAGAATGCTTTTTCATTCTTAAATGAAATAATAATCCGAAATTTAAGATGAAAGCAGTTAGGCCCACATCGTCCTTCATGATTTCCAAATGGGAACTAAACCAGATGAATTCCAGCTTGTGGCTTGTCCTTGTAAGTTATAAGCTATTCGTGACGGGTTGAGTTTTAGTGGAGCTGAAGAATTCTTAAAACCTAGTAAGCATCTATAAAATATTATTTATGTGTCCAGAAACGACTTCATGGAACTCGTCTGAACTAGTAAGAAAGATCTTAACTCATACGGTAGCATAGCCTATGGGATGATAAGGGTCCATAAAATTATTCAAAATATCCTATTAATTTCTGAATATCTGTTCTTCCAACTTCTGCATGCTACTAGGAATCCATTCTCCTTTTATATAGAAGGCACAGACCCTAATTGATAACATAGGAATTTATCACTTAAAAAGTCGGATTGAAGGTATAATCGAAAGAGTAAATTATCGACTTGTAGGCAATGCAGTTAGGCTACATCGTTTACTCTTCAAATTCCTCATTTTTCGTGCATTGTTTTGGTTGACATTAATAACAAAAATAATAATGGTGATTGGAATAGTTATTAAATGACATTATAAATTCATATTATCAAAATTCATTAGAATATATGTAATTTAATTAATTGTAATTGAGAAAACTTATAGGCCTACTAGCAGGTTCAAAATTCTTTCTTAGTGTGCACTTATGGAGGGAAGGTACTGTCAAAATTCCAAGCTTTTACCTATTACAAAAAGGAACCCAAAATTTGTTTTCAAGGAGGAGAATGCACTCACACTTCTTAACAGCCAACAGTTCTTGTGTTGTTTTGCTTGCACAGAAGCAGTGTGTTCCTTTGAAAGAGAAGCAGTATGAAGTTTCATTGAAGTTCAACAAAAATAAAACAAACATGCTAGAAATGATCAAACATTAGTAGAAAATGTAATTTTTCTCAAAAGTAGCGAAAATACAAAAAACCAAAATAATACAACAAAAAAAAAAAGCCTAACTAAATGCTTCTAATTACCTGTTCTAAGTGGTAAACACACTAGTATAATAAATATGTTCATTTTTGAAGGCTTTGAAATAAATGAATGTAAAATCACCAAATGATTTGCCCTAGTACGTAGTACTAAGATCAATAAAATAATGTGTATTGATCCTATTATTATTAACTGCATCACCCAGCGAGTGTCTGCACTTCTGTTGGAAAGATCAAACACCAGCGTCTTTGGCAGAACGGGCATTTTAATTTCTCGTTTTAGTATAGGGTGACCTGACGTCCCTTTAAAAAAAAAAAAAAAAGTGATTGATTCTTTTTTACACTCTGGTCCTATTGTTCCAACAAACGTTAAAGGGACGCTTATTGACTTAAATTTTTAGCATAACTGTGTTCGGACATGCTGATTTCTTATTTTTGAGATTGAAAATAGTACCTGCCTATGTCTATTATCCACCTATCTGAAAGCACTCTCTTTGCAGTAAGTTGAAGCCTTTATGTCGATGCCAGAATGTGTATAGTGAAGTTAATAAAGCTATATATAACTGTATATATATATATATATACATATATGTAGGCTATATATACATTTATGTATGTACATATATATATACACATGTATATACATATATGTATTGTAACAATATTTTTTTATTGTTACATGCTTAATTAGTTTTTCTACGTAATAATGGAAAATTTATGAGCTGGTAGTGTGACGCAATAATCAAGCGAGGCAGACTAAAGAATTTATTTCTCCGCCAGTAACCAGCTGATAGCGTAAAGAGCATTCAACTTCTTTCCTGCCCTTCATCCCTCTTCCCCGCTTAAGTTATCTAAACTTGCACCAGCCCTAGATTCAGTTGGCCATGCATTGTGTCTTTGAGATGGTGAGATTTTCAATGCATAATAGGGCTCTTTGGAAATAAATTTATACTGCGAGTGCGCAGTGACGTAATTAGAAAAAGCATATAAAAAGGAATGCACCCCTATTAGCTTCCTCTTTTACTTAACATGGACGCGGGGAGGTAGATGTTACTATTTGTGTCTTGTGGCAGGAATATGTAAGCCTGCATTTTGGTCTTCTTCTCTGTTTTTCACCATGTTGTAAAGGTACGTGGAAATTTGTATTGATTTGTATATAGGTTTTGGTAGTGTGGGAACTGCATGTTGTGTATATTTTAATTATTATCTTATTGACCCAGGCATGCTTTTGTGAAACTTGTATTGATATTTGGTTGTGGTGGCATGGTATTTTGATGTGATGTAGATTGAAAGTATCTGACATGCAGGATGCATGAGATTAAATTAGATTTTGTGGCCACCATTGCCGTTTAAAGTAAAAGTAATAAGTTTATATTTTGGCATGCTGGGAATTATGGTTGTTGTTTGAGAATGAGTAGCCATTTTAATTATTCTTGCAGTTCCCATTCATTTCCACTTATCTTTTAACATGTGTGAATTTTTCTAAATTTATTGTCTTTCTTGTTTTCTCCCCGTTTTTAAAGTGTCCTTTTAAGTATCTGAGCCTGCTCCTATCTTTTAGCCTAGGATGGAGCAGTATTGTTTTTTAGGCCTTGTGTATGCTGCATGTGATGGACTTTAGCATGTGTGATGTGTCTGGCCAGAATATGGGATGCATGATATTGAGGTATGTTATTTGAATGTTAGATTTGTATAAAGTAATATTGTTGTTATTTTTAAATTATGATATTTTGAAGGTCGACCATTTGAAAAGAGAATGAGGAATGTATTTATCTACATCAAAAGCATGTTATATCCTTGTAGAATGAATGGTGTAATATTTAAATTATGAGGTGCTTCACACCTGTATGAAAATTTGATTTTAATTTAGCAGGGAAATATTTTATTGTATACTAATTGATTTCTTTCCAGGATTTAAACTTTTAAATAATAACAGGGCTTCACCCGAATTAAATAAGAAGAGGGCTTCACCCGTATATGTTTTGGGACCTTCAGTCCAGTTATTTAATTGTAATACATAATGTGTTTCATTTCAGCTTTAATTTTTTGTACACATCTCTTGTCCACTGTCTATCAGATTTTATATTCTAAACATTTGTTAAAGCAAGATGTCATTTTGTAGTATGAAAAGATTTCAATATATTTTAAGGTTAGCTTCCATTTTTATATGATAGTTCTTCTTTTAACGAAGAGGCTGGAAAGACTTCCAAGCTCTTCGTTTTTGTTTCCTCCTCCTGGTCATATTTACAGAGCCTCTGGTAGCAAGAAGATGTGGCCCAGCTGATTGAGAAGAAGAAGAAAGTTGTAATTATTGTCGAGGTGACCATAAGGTGGGGAGGGGGTTACAAATTGTTAAGCAGAGCGGTGGTTGTATAACCATTGGGTTCATCCACGCTCTTGCTTTTCTTTTAACTTGTAGTCTTGACAGTGGATTTTTTGTGTACATTTTGCTGTAAAATTTCATAAATTTTAATTTTATTTTAGGCAGGGATTTTATTTATTTGTATGGAAGGGTTTTTATACTTGTGTTGTGGGGTTTGTTTCCTTGATCTTGTCTAATATTGTAAAAAATTACTTTTCATGTATCATCTTCGAGTTGGTGAAGCTTTCCTAAGCAATTCTGGTGAGCTGAAAGTAGGCACCAGTAGTCTGTAGCCTGCAGCTGCTCTGGGATGAAGCTTTCAGCAGCTTGTGAGGTCTTGTCCTGGAATATGAAGTTTCTAAAGTGATGTGGCTCTCTGTAGGAAGTAGTCAATCTGCTGTAATAACCTATCGGTGAGTTCATTTCTTTTTTAATTAATTCCGTGTAGGATAGATCTCTCATTTTGCTTTCTTTCCCTGTGTTAACTGTTAGACTGGTGTGTCGTGCCAGAGATGTATTGTGCCAGCTCCTTGATAGTTATTCTGCTGATATTTCAGTGATTTCACAGTTTTATTGAGAATTATGTTATCTTAAAATAGGCCTATAGATTCTCAAGAGGCCAGTGAGCTTGATTTCTAATATTTTACTCTAGGTAGCCTTAAATGGCAAATTTGAGGTTAGAGTAGACATCTGATAGGTCCTTGTAGAAGGGATTGCCTGTGGAAGTGAGGTACAGTTAGAACTGTGTGTTCTATAGCCGCTACGGTTGCTGTGAAGGTTCCACAGGAACCCTGTGTGGTTTTGCCTGTCGGTGTTTAGTAAATTTTGCTATTATTGGTGCATTTTTCTTGAGTTTTCATGATAGGCTTTGCTCTTAGGCAGCTAAGCTTTAGGCTTACTGTTCCTGGCTAGATCTTTCTGCCAGGGGAGTGGTTTAGTGACAATTTTAATACCGGTTTTGACTAGAATAATTCAAGAGTAATTCATTATAGGAGTTTGTTTAAGCGGGTGTACCTGTTTTGTGTCGTGTGAAACCGAGGAATTGACTATCGACAGACGTTTCTGACTTATGACTGACTGTGTGACTTATAATGCGCTTTCCACAGTGGCACACACATAAACCAGTTGGTTTCTGTTTAAACAAACTTGAAAATTTTACTGGGAGTCAGGAGAGGTTAGGTGAACGAGGAGTCAGGAGGTTAAGTTTTTTGCCTGCATCCGGAGCAGTGAAGGATGCAGAAGAACTGCATAGGTTGCAGTTAAGTGTTACTGTACTGTAGATTTGAGTGGCTTAGACTGATGTAGGATTCCAGTCGGGTCATGGTCGGCCGCCATCGACTTTGGTGCACTCTTTTCTACTGTTTCTTGTCCGGAGAGGCTCGGAAGGGGCTTTTCTTTGGACGCAGCTTTATAACAATTCTTGAGGGGAGACTTTTGGCTCAGAAGCCTTATGGGGGGCTATCTGGGTTTTCTCCAATATGCCTAGTGTAGGGGCAACGCCCACCTATGGTTCTTGAGATATTGTTGCTGCTTAAAGCTTAAATGCTACCGTACTGTAGGAATTTAGTATTGCCCAGAACCGAGTGGTATACTGTCCTATTGTTTCATATCGTTTTATCTTTAGCATCTTGTAGTTAGGTCCTTAGAGATTTTTGAGGCCCTGTTCGACAGTTAGGAGAATGCTGATGCGGACGGTCTCTAGTCATGTCGCTGGTGGTGATGCCTCTGCGAATCATAGGGAAGCTACGGCTAAGATTTAAATGATTTTCTTAATTTTGTCTTTCTCCACAGCTCTGATTTTGACTTTATGTTCTTGGCCATGCTGTATATTAAGATTTCAGCATGAGTAAGCCGTGCAGTGCAGTAGTTGGAGGCTTATGGGGGTTTCCTTCTGCCATTTTTCTGTCTCTTCTGCCAAAGACTCTTCCCGATTGGACTTATATTATAGTATCAGGTAAACTATGACCTGGAATGAAACCAAGGATAAGTTTTTTTTTTGGAAACAAACTCAAATGTAAAGTTAAGTTTAATTTTTTAGGTTATGTTAGGTTGTGTATTTGCTGGTATGATTAATAGAGTAATTTTTGCGTATTTTATTTGTAAGAGTGCATGTATGTATAGAATGTGGTTAGAAAATTTTAATTATTTAAAAAACAGTCATGTTAAGTAAATTTTTGATACACTCAGGATAACTTTAACTTCTTTCAGGCAGAATATTTCACTCTGTAAGTTAGATCTCTTAGCTGAGAGGAAGGAAAGGGTTTATTTTCATGTCGCTTTCTTTTTGAATTTCCTTATCTGCCGCTAAGTTCTGTTCACAGGATGGACTGTTTGGTGAGGCGGATGCTGATGTCGCTGACTGTGCCTTGACTGTGGGTTGCTGCCGGAGTCTGTTTCCTGACCTACTGACTTGCCTGCTAAAGGAGACTTGCAGATGTATCTCGCCCTACGTCTCGTCTCTGTAAATGCTTGAGTGGCTGTCGATGAGCATCTAGTCTGGACACTAGTGAAACGTGATCACTGTTATGCAAGTAAGAGGACACTTGCTCTCAGGTATGATTCGTCAGTGATATTAGTGCTCGTAAAAGGTCAGGCAGATTTTGTGGCATACCCTGTCTGTCATGGACACTGTTGGTCAGTCGCTCACATCTGACTTTACTATAGTTCATATCTAAGTTGACTTTAGTGTTGGAATATATCCAGCATATATTCCAACTCAAGGGGTGGGAGTATGTAACAATATTTTTTTATTGTTACATGCTTAATTAGTTTTTCTACGTAATAATGGAAAATTTATGAGCTGGTAGTGTGACGCAATAATCAAGCGAGGCAGACTAAAGAATTTATTTCTCCGCCAGTAACCAGCTGATAGCGTAAAGAGCATTCAACTTCTTTCCTGCCCTTCATCCCTCTTCCCCGCTTAAGTTATCTAAACTTGCACCAGCCCTAGATTCAGTTGGCCATGCATTGTGTCTTTGAGATGGTGAGATTTTCAATGCATAATAGGGCTCTTTGGAAATAAATTTATACTGCGAGTGCGCAGTGACGTAATTAGAAAAAGCATATAAAAAGGAATGCACCCCTATTAGCTTCCTCTTTTACTTAACATGGACGCGGGGAGGTAGATGTTACTATTTGTGTCTTGTGGCAGGAATATGTAAGCCTGCATTTTGGTCTTCTTCTCTGTTTTTCACCATGTTGTAAAGGTACGTGGAAATTTGTATTGATTTGTATATAGGTTTTGGTAGTGTGGGAACTGCATGTTGTGTATATTTTAATTATTATCTTATTGACCCAGGCATGCTTTTGTGAAACTTGTATTGATATTTGGTTGTGGTGGCATGGTATTTTGATGTGATGTAGATTGAAAGTATCTGACATGCAGGATGCATGAGATTAAATTAGATTTTGTGGCCACCATTGCCGTTTAAAGTAAAAGTAATAAGTTTATATTTTGGCATGCTGGGAATTATGGTTGTTGTTTGAGAATGAGTAGCCATTTTAATTATTCTTGCAGTTCCCATTCATTTCCACTTATCTTTTAACATGTGTGAATTTTTCTAAATTTATTGTCTTTCTTGTTTTCTCCCCGTTTTTAAAGTGTCCTTTTAAGTATCTGAGCCTGCTCCTATCTTTTAGCCTAGGATGGAGCAGTATTGTTTTTTAGGCCTTGTGTATGCTGCATGTGATGGACTTTAGCATGTGTGATGTGTCTGGCCAGAATATGGGATGCATGATATTGAGGTATGTTATTTGAATGTTAGATTTGTATAAAGTAATATTGTTGTTATTTTTAAATTATGATATTTTGAAGGTCGACCATTTGAAAAGAGAATGAGGAATGTATTTATCTACATCAAAAGCATGTTATATCCTTGTAGAATGAATGGTGTAATATTTAAATTATGAGGTGCTTCACACCTGTATGAAAATTTGATTTTAATTTAGCAGGGAAATATTTTATTGTATACTAATTGATTTCTTTCCAGGATTTAAACTTTTAAATAATAACAGGGCTTCACCCGAATTAAATAAGAAGAGGGCTTCACCCGTATATGTTTTGGGACCTTCAGTCCAGTTATTTAATTGTAATACATAATGTGTTTCATTTCAGCTTTAATTTTTTGTACACATCTCTTGTCCACTGTCTATCAGATTTTATATTCTAAACATTTGTTAAAGCAAGATGTCATTTTGTAGTATGAAAAGATTTCAATATATTTTAAGGTTAGCTTCCATTTTTATATGATAGTTCTTCTTTTAACGAAGAGGCTGGAAAGACTTCCAAGCTCTTCGTTTTTGTTTCCTCCTCCTGGTCATATTTACAGAGCCTCTGGTAGCAAGAAGATGTGGCCCAGCTGATTGAGAAGAAGAAGAAAGTTGTAATTATTGTCGAGGTGACCATAAGGTGGGGAGGGGGTTACAGTATATATATATATATTGTGAGCATTGATATTTCATCCTGATCTTTTGTTCATCCCGAAAAGGAAGTATAGCTTCACTCGTGATTTTAAAGAAGAATATCCCTCTTTGAGAGAAGACGCAACAACAAACTGCTATGTACAGTGTGTCATTCTGTTTTTTTTTTATTGAACACTAAAGTCATTCATAAATAAAACGGCATTTGAGGAAGCGAAATAATTCATGTATTGACTTTTATAAGAGAATAATAAAAGAAGAAAACTTTTTGAAGGACATGATGTCTTCGCATAAATAACACATGTATATACATATATATCTCTATATATAACAGCCAAAACCCACTGACTGACTGATCACAGTTTCACAAAAACCATACAGCCTAGGAACGTGAAACTTGGTACACATATTGCTACTAGGCTCTAGATGCGCACTAAGAAAGGATTTCAAAATCTTTGGCCTCTAAGGGCCTATAAGGGCCAAAATAGGGTTGTAAAGTTATGATATTCACCAAAAAGAATTCATACTGCATGTAGGCCTACACAATCCCCATGGCAACATTATTTTTTTTAAACTACACAGGTGGCTTTGCATGACACTATGCTTTTCATGTAGACCTAATAGATATAAAATTATGAGAAAGGCTATCAATAGAATTCCTATTGATTATTATTAACTATTTTTTGACACGAAGTAAATTTAAAAGGTCCTGGGTTCTACTCTTAAGAGTTGAACTCTTTTCTTATAGCTAGCCTAGGACTGTATTGCAAAAGATAGTAAGTAATGTGTTCCCTATTACAGGCCATGGGGGCCCAGAGGGTTCCAAGAAGTGTAGGCTCCCGGAATTTTAGACACTCGGAACGTGAAGGTGGTAAGGTTGTCAGCGTTACGCACCGACCGCCTTTACCCCCAGGTAGTTCATACAGTATCAATAGATATAATTTCATGATTAATTTCTATTTTCCAAATTATCTATCTATCTGTACCTTAGTTTTTACCCCTTCCTTTTGGGGTCATTTAAGTGACCCACGTTGCCCGGCCCTTACAGGGCCGCGACCTGTCGGGAGAGGGATTATCTATGGCTCACATACATACTTTTTGACCAGACAAGGACATGGAGGGCCTCCCGGATGAGTGATCAGCCAAATGCCGGGGCTACCTCCGAGACAACACAAAGATATAGGACGAGATACAACATTCACACACTCGCTCTGAACAAGGCAAGGATGGATGAGGATGATAATGGCTGCCAGATGATATCCGGAGACCACCAGGGCCTAAAGTTACCAGACATTTGTCTCACAGGTGAGGAAAAATCCCGGGAAAAGCTCTACCTAGGTAACCTGTCCCGACCAGTATTCGAATCGGAGCCCGCTGCGTGAGACGAGCGAATGCATCCCCTACGCCCAGCTATTTACTGTATGTTTGCCAAAATTGAAAGAGAAAGATTAAATTTTTAAGACATAATCAGAGTAAACTACGGGTGAAGGAGTAAGTTATGTGGAATATAAATACGTCCACCGTGTTGGCTGGACGGCTGATGATTTATAGAAGTACATCGAATCGACTTTAAATTGTGTTCACTTAACCTATATATACATAAATCTAACAATGCGAAGCATTGATGGGTCAGCTAGTATTTATATATATTTCGCCTCTTTTCTCTATCTTTTTTAGTAGTTCGTTGAGGATTGCTATGGTGGTTGTAAGTTTGTTGAACTTTGATCTCGCGTTGTTGCTTTCTCGCCTCATAGTATTTTCTTGCTGGGTGTTTTGGGCGTGGCAGAGAGTCAATAGACTTAGATATGAAAGGCAAATTCTGTCACTGCACTATCAAAGTCTTTTCATGTAGATTTTGGGCACAACGATCATTCCGTACTTTTAGATTATTTTTGTAATTATCTATTAGCTTAGGTGTCTTTCCAGCTATAGGCCTAGTATAGTCCTGTCTAACAGAATTAAGATTTTTACATCGTTCTGGTTTCGTCTTGTCTCCTGCTTCAGGTGTCGTATAGTGAGTACTGGGCTGTCAATCCACTAATGTTCGTCTAAAGTGCTCAGGATAAGCTCGGCTGATATGAGTATTGACACGGATAAATAGTTGACCACAATGAGGACAAGGAGTCCGGTTTTTACCAACACTTTCAGATGAAGCTTGCTCTTGAGTAAGATCATAATTTAATTCATCTGTACTACATATATAATTCAGAAGCACTGTTGTACTTTCTGTAGTGATACCATCATTAATACAGCCAGAGTCTGAGGTGAGGATATTAACAGACGAGTCTTGAGACAGTGAGTTATATTATGTATATTATGTACCAAAATCATGCCTATAGAATTAAGATGACTGACGAAGCTATGGACATTGTATCCTGACAGCTGATAAAGAATTATTGTTATTGCTATTATTATTATTATTGTTATTATTATCATGTGGTAGACAATCTCTTCTCTCTCTATATATAAAAGGCTTTGTCCTGACTGACTGAATGAATGACTGACTGACTGATGGACTGAATGACAGGAATCAACGTACAGCCTAAACTATAACAGGTAGAGACTTGGAATTTTGATAGTACCTTCGTTTTATAATGTAGGTGCTCACTAAGAAAGGATTTTGAAAAATTCTGATTATAAATGCCAAAAATTAAATGTTTTTGAAAATACTTAATCCCTTTTTACATAGAATTATCAATTCCAAATCATAGAATATATTGTTGCCAAATGGTATCAGGTGGGCTTGGAAGAAACAAATGAAATGCACTTTTGACAAATAAGAGAAGTTATCAAAATAATTCATGTTATAAATAAATATTACAGAATGAAATCCACTAAAATAATGGAATCACATAACTTTCTCTACCCTGGACAAGAGAAAACAAAACGAGGTATGGTAATGTGTATATTATTATATTATATCGCAGGTTTTTGGAGAGAAAAGTATGAAGGCTTTATGGTAACATAAGAGTGGGAAATTTCCCGCCTCGATATTACAATTTTATGTTACAGGAATTTCCGTTTCTTCTTATTTAAACCTCTACCAGGCTTGCTGTGCACTGTACAAGCGATGGGATGCAAAATTCTAGATCCTCTATGAGCCATAAAAAACTATATCAAGCGTTTTCTGAGGGAATAGTTTGAGTGCAATAAGTCGTTCTTCCTATTTCAAATTATAAATGCCTATATAAGGACCTAGAATTTAAAATTGAAAATCCTTCATAAGCTAATTTCCAATTACAAAATACAAAACCCGGGCGACGCCGGGTCTTTTAAGCTAGTATATATATATACATATATATATATATATATACATATATATACATATATATACACATATATATATATATATATTGTGAGCATTGATATTTCATCCTGATCTTTCATCATTCCGAAAAGGAAGTATAGCTTCACTCGTGATTTTAAGACGCAACAACAAACTGCTATGTACAGTGTGTCATTCTGTTTTTTTTTTTCGATTGAACACTAAAGTCATTCATAAACAAAACGGCATTTGAGCAAGCGAAATAATTCATGTATTGACTTTTATAAGAGAATAATAAAAGAAGAAAACTTTTTGAAGGACATGATGTCTTCGCATAAATATATCTGTTACTGTGTAACTATAATCATAAACACTTTATTCCTGCGTTTAACTTATGTTCAAAATAATTATACAGTAATCATATGTTAATCTACTTTTATGTAGGCCCCAGATCTTGTTCTGTTTTTGTTCCTTTTAGTGCTGAAATATTCAAAGTGTCTCTTTCTTTGTTTTAGAAGCCTGGTCACCCTAAATAAGGCACTTTCCTTTATAAATAAATGAAGCAAATATCATTGCATATACCGTACGAAGTGGAATATTGTAGACCAGACACAAATCATTTCATTGAACATTCCGAAAACAAACATGAGGGACATTATAACTTATGTAATTTGTCCACAATACGAACCTGAGTAGGCCTATTACAATAATATAAAAGAGTTCAAATCATTTTTTAAATTCTACTAAGTTTTTATCCACACTATGAGTTGTTTATTTTCTGGATCCGTCTAGTACCCAATACAAGTCAACTTCGCGGGAATACAACTACAACTGATATTATGTTTCATTCTTTCTCTTCCTCTCCTCTACTCTTTTTCTCCTATTATCCCTTTCGCCTCTACTCTCTCTCTCTCCCCCTATTCTCTTGCTCTATTCTACGTCTGTATAAGTTGAGCAAAGTATTGCATTTACTCAGAAGGCTCAAATATGAATTACCTAGTCAATCTGTAAGGATAGCATATTTCGCATGGTGTTAGATTGTGGGGTTATTCCCATGGTGTACGCAGGATCCTGCTCCTTCAGGAACCTAAATCACTGTAGGCCACTTTTTGTCGAGAACGGTTAGGCTTATTAATATGTATCTACGAGGGAGAATCAAATGAAAACCGCAATTTTTTCCCACTATTTTACTGCGAGTATGGCGGATGTGGGAGGCATTTGAAGTGATGGTTTTCATGGTTGCACGAGCAGCATGAGGACGGGCATTATCATGTAGAAGCAAAACACCTGCACTCAGCACTCAGCACCATCAGATTTCCACATCTTTGGTCCATTAAAGGAGCACCTTGCAGGGTATATGCTCAAGTCTGATGAAGACCATCCAATCGGCTGTGCACGAATGGTTACAGCGTCAACCAAAATAATTTTTCTCACGCGGTGTCGAAGCACTTCTTATCAGATGTCGTAAATGCATTGAACTGGGAGGGGATTATGTGGAAAAGTAATGTACAAGCAAGCATTCTTCCTGCAGTAAAATAGTGTAAAACATTAATTGCGGTTTTCATTTGATTCTCCCTCTATATCAATGTTTGGTAGCCATCAAGGACAAGTATTCTGACTTGATAACCGTAGCTGAAGTCCATGACTACAGCACAAGAAATAGTTCCAGTCTATAAGACTGCTTCTGGTATCAGGCTATTCAGTCACCTGCCAATGTGTGCTAGAACCTTGCCTAAACCAAGATTTATCAACTTTATCAAGAGTAGGCTAAGTGCCAATCCCTTTTATTCTATGGCCGAATAGCGTACCGGTACTATGATTGTACCTTAAGAATGATTGATGTATTTCTTATCTTATAATTATCACTCTCTCTTGGCTTGTTGATACTTGTATCCGAATGG
Organism: Ectobius pallidus; assembly: GCA_964059195.1. Taxonomy (NCBI): domain Eukaryota; kingdom Metazoa; phylum Arthropoda; class Insecta; order Blattodea; family Ectobiidae; genus Ectobius; species Ectobius pallidus. Next base: position 51,527,874 of record CAXKWD010000006.1, on the reverse strand, counting down.
CCGAATAAATTTATTTTTATTATATTATTATTATTATTATTATTATCTCTTCCTTTCTTTCTAAGCAACCTATGAACAGGAACAGTTTACTTCACTGAATTAATTTCCAAAGCCTACTCAATATAAAAACCATTGAAAAAATATTTATGCCTTTTAAAAAATGAAGTCTATACTTACTGGTTTTATTTAGAACCATATTTTAAAATTTAATTATTTTTAACGGCAACGCCTTTTAAAAAATGAAGCCTAAACTTACTGGTTTCATTTAGAACCATATTTTTAAATTTAATTGTTTTTAACGACCACGCTTTTTTATTTAATAAAGATCAATATTATCCGCTCAAGTAGGCCTACCTGATGCTTATTCCGTTCATTCAAAAACTTTACAATCCAGACTGAATCCACAGCAGTGATTTAACACTGAACCAACCAGTGTATTATAGTCGATCTGATACATAAGACGGCAACAAGTAAATCGTTAAAATGAGAGAGAAGGTAATGGTTGTGTTGTATTATGTTGCTTTATATAGTGTTATTATTTTACGAGCCAGTGAACAGCCTGCCCAGTCCATAACTTATTCTTAGCACTACGAGGATCGCACTGCTAATGCTCCGAGGTCGTGAATCGCTCCTCTTGCCAGCCTTGCGTGCCCCTTCATACCAAATTAAAATATTCTCTTCCACATTCCCACCAGCAGTTACTTAATATCGTTTTTCTGAATTTTAATTCCTTCTGAAGAAAACGGTAGAGTGACTTTATGGCTCAACTGTAAATCAACTTAGGCCAACTATAGACATCGATAGATATATTGTTTTTCGAAATTTTAACATTGACATAGAGAAAAAGATCATCTACGAGAGCTGCATACCATTCCTAAAGGAAAAATATCACCCAAGATTTGGTTGCTGTCATTTTTCAGTAGGCCTATGTGGTCTTCTGTTTGGTGCCCGAGGTAGGCTACGATCTATCGCTCGGTTGCACAACTGCAAAAACTTGGGATCACCAAAGAAGAAATCATCTAACTGAAAGCATCACTGTTGATTCAGTATCCATTTTGAATCACCATATTTAAGCCAAAAAGTAACGGTGAGTTTCTGTTTAGAAGAGTAAGGATAAACTGTTTACATTTATGTGCGACATGTATTTAATAATTTTATTGTCTTGTTAGATGGAATTGACATGCTGTGTCCTATGGAAACTTGCGAAGAGGCAAGCAGTTTCATTTATGTTTATAATAAATTATTTTCTTATTTGATGAAAGAGACATATAGCAGAAATGAAAAGAGCAAGTCGAAATAATCGCATTAATAATTTGGGAAATTTAAGATTATAACCTATAATCAAAGAGGTATTATACGTTTAAATATGAGTAAATATTATACTTAATGAAAGTAGTAATAAAAATATTACCTGGATTAAAGCCAATTCCTACCTTTAGTTTGGTAATCATAAAATTATCGACATTATTAAAATTGATCTAACTACGCTAATGCCTAATATGAAGAACGATACTTCTGAAGACAAAATCAAATACATAGTAATGTTAGGCCTTGTTCCTTCAGGGATGTAGCGCCACGGAGTTTAGTTTTTAGTAATATTAATTTAAAATAATAATAATAGTAATAATAATAATAATGATGGGCACTGTGATCATGTTTTGTTTTAGTCCATTTTGTAAAGTAAATGGTAATAGTAAATGATAATGTAGTAGGCCTAGAACCCTCAAACTTAAATTCGTTTTCTTCTGTGAAGATTTAACCTATTGGTCATTACACATTCCGTAAAATCTTTTTTTCTTTCTTTTTTAATTTCAGCGAGAGACTACTTTCAATATAGCATTTCAAAGTTATCTCTCTTTAGATTTACTTCATTAATCCTATATGTTCTCTACGTGTATCAATTGTATCATTCTCTCTTCAATCCTGGTATATTACATTAAGGCATTGGCCTAATACTTCCTTTCTTGAAGACACTTTTGTATAATTTGTAAATAATTAAACACCTCAGTGACATCTCTTTTTAGAATTTATCGTAACCTAAATGCATTACTAATTTGAATTTTTTAATTAAAAAATATTTCGGCATGATTAATTTTTTGTCGTGTTTATAGATTTAGAAACAGACCACACTAACCAAAGTGAAGTTCATACGATATGTGCATTAATTTGAAGTCTTAACACCTTCTCACGTTTCGTTGCCACCTTGGAAACCATTACAAACCGTCATATTAATAATTCTTTGTAACTAATAGCCATTGCAGAGCTGAGTCCACACAAATGTGACATGATATGGGGTAACTGAATACCTGTGTTTGTTGCATCATAACCATGGAGCACAGACGTGATGAACAATGAGCAGGATGAGGGCATGATGAGGATTTACCTGAGGGACAGCACCGGCAGGTAGAAATGTTAACCTGCTCGCCCTCGCCACATCAACACCAGCATATTTTAATCATTACATTGTTTCTCACAATCTTTACTTTGCATCAGACAGGTTGTAAGTTTTGATTGCTTGTATTCTAGACGTCCGATAAAGCTGTAAATTAAACTGACAGTAAATTATGCTAGACAGGGTGACAACTGATTTTGTAGTTAAAATGTGACTCATTTTCGTTCGTAGCTTCAGGATAATCGATTTTGTACATATACATAAGATTTGATGACAGGGTTTCAGTTTATCTCACAGAAGATATTTATATTATTATACTGTGTAGACGTTGATATGTCTTGGGCTGGAATCGAACTAGGCTTCCACAGGACGTACCCACTCCCATTCCAATTATTTCTAGTAACCTCTCTACAGATGTCTTCACATGCGCAGTGTAACGAGAATGATCTAATTCTGATGCTCGTTTCATTATAGAATTTTAAGACACCGTAACCAATATTTTTACTGATAGGCCTATTGGTTATTGGAGTTTTTCAGTCGTACTTCACTGAAGAAATTCAGTCGCAGCTCGTGGCTTAAAACGAGAATGTGTTGCATTTACCATTTCATAGGTCTACATTTAAAATAAGGAAGACATTGGTAGGCCTACCTATGTCACGTCCCTATTTACTGCAAAGGTTATCAACACTTTTGTTTCGTCCACTGACCACTTGTGTCATGTTTAAGTCAGAAGTACGTCTGCCTATTTTTGCTTTTCATTCGAATTCTTTGGGAAAAAATGACGCCATCAACAAATTGCCTACTGAATTCATGGTCACATGCAAATAAATATACAGGTTTATATTATTTTAACCTAAGCCACACTCGGATGTAAACCTGACCATGTGCAGTCACAGTGGTATTAAAGTAAACAATAATGTTCGAATTCTACACAAATTGGAACTACAAATAACTAAACACTAAACTGTAAGCTGAAATTACACTCGTTAACAGCAATGCAAAATTGAATAACCTAACACACAACTCCGAATTACTGCCAAGGAAGCAGGAAATCCACTTCTTCTCACATGCCATTGCTTTTACGTTATTTATTAGCCCACGCTATTTAAATGTCCTTAGAGATATCGCGCAGAAAGCAGAGAAAGTACTAAACCTATCTTGTTCAACTAGCTACATCCTTGTGCAATTCATCGCGTTCTTAAATGGAAACTGCACCGACTCACAAGACATCAACAAAATTAGATCTCACCCGGACATGCAGAGTAAAATGAAGTGCAATATTGCGTTTGAAAATAAAACTAGGTGAAGAACACACACACACACACAAAAAGGTGTATGCTACAGCCTTTTAGCACATTAAGAGAAACCGCCCCTAGATATGTTTATATTCTATTCTATTCTAACCCACGAATTTCCCTTAGACCTTTTCTTGCATTTCACGTGAGAAAAATTCTCTTTTCGAGTGCTTGGCTTCAGGGTAGGCTATGCAAATATCTTGAAAATTGGATGAAATTAATATATCGTAGCCTATAGAGCTATAGAGCAATCACATTTACCCTATTTGTTTAGTCTATGTGACAAAATTTCTTCTTTTATCACGAAGGTGCTAACATCTACTTCACTTATTTTAATGTATTTTCTGAAAAAAAAAGTGTAATTATTATTTAGACCAACTAACCGGCTGTTTTCTGAAAAATTTCCTGTTCATTATAGTTTACCTATTTGGTTATATTTTCAGAAAAAAAAGTTTATATTGTTTAGACCTGTATGGTTGCATTCTCTGAAAATATCAGCATTCTTTAGATTATATTTGATTCTGTATTTAAGTTTCTATTTTTTAAGTCTGTCCAGTAGCGTTTTATGAAAATGTATTCTTTAACCATCTAGTTAAGTTTTCTGAAAATGACTGTAGGCCCCTAATTCTAGACCTGTCTACTTGTTTTTTCTGAAAATTATTTTCAGAATGTTTTTCTTTATTGAAATAGAATATGTGACAAATTGAGTAAACTATGCTGTTTCCTAACAAAATTAGCATATTAGACAGACTTTTACGAATCAAACGCACAACATATAGGCTACTGTGAATAGTATATACTCAACTTAATGTAGCCTATTCAAAATAAATTTTTCCCTTCCTGATTGAAAATTTTAGTCAAATATTATACAGACTTCCGGGTTGTTAGAAAAATTAGAATCCCTGGGGGTCATTCATTTGTTGCGTGAGCATATGTCAGTAGAAAATTCGTTACCTCCACATGCTAAGCAGTAGGCCTAGGCTATTATATTATCTTATCACTGTTAATATTTAATCTTCACCCTAGGAACCTTATTTCGCAACAAGGGCATGTTAAGAATGTAGTTTATAAACTAATCATAACCATTATAATATCATATCACACTTTATTAAAAAAAATTAATTCTCGTTGATAGTTAATCAATTTATAAATCTGTCATTTATTTAAAACAGCAAATTTTTCTAATAAATGGAAACTGAGTTGAAAAATGTTCTCTTTCAAACTTACGTAGATGCATGCAGTTCAAAATCGAAACTTATCCTTTAAAATAATGGACAGCCAAATAAAACTGTTTTACAGATTCTGTTGACAATTGACATCTGCAAACATTGTTTCGTTCTATAATAATTATGAACCTTACAAAATAACTTCCAAACTTTCCTTGGCCTGTGTTAAGATTAAATTTGAAGAAAAATGTTTAGGCTGTAACTTATGAAACGCTGTAGGGAAAAGCAGTTCCTTAGTTGGAGAACCCTCATCACTTTGGGCCCTTTCGTCGTTCCAGCAGATGAAGATGTGATTCCTGATCTGTCTTTTAACATGATAAATATTTTGATGCAGGATATTATTTTGGAATATGAATAGGGTAAGGTGGTACATTTTCGAACATGGTACAATTCTGAATGGACTAAGATTTTTATCCACTTTTAGGTTTCAAATGTTAGCCAACCTGTTTTTAATTATATAGCGTCCATACTGATTGTTTTGTTGACCTGTATCCGCGAGAATGATGTTTTGAGTTGTCTCATTCGGCCATAAAATATTATTTTCCAATCGAAGGTAAAAACTCCTTGCTTGAAAAATGGCGCGTTATAAAATTGCTTATAATTCCACGTTGTGTTACTGGAGTATATTGTTGAGGGCAAATTTTTAACTCATACCAACAAATAGCGTAGTCTTTAATACGTAAGTCAGTGGCACAACAATGGTCATTCGTGAGCGGAATTTCAACAATGTAGTAATTTACAGAAACTAGTTTGAGGAACAAATACGAACAGGTCTTAGGTACAATTTCGAACAGTACTTTAACCCGGTATCGCTCGCTTAAGTCTTGCATGGAAAAGCTGTTTTGCTATCACAGCATTCTGCATGTTTATTATTATTAACTGTGCATGTGAAATATAAAAGGATGGCATTGATACATCTTTCAACAGTGGTATTATTTCAACGAAGAGATATGAACTAGGCCTACATTTCCTCTGCATTGTTATTACATCTCAGCAATTTATGCAATACAGAATAGCATGCAGCTGTTAAGTATTTTTATTATTGCTCTTGATGCCTTTATGGTCTAGTGGATCCTGACTACGGACCCGCAAGTCTGGGTTCGATCCCCGGTATCTCCTCGGATTTTTCTGAGGTAGGGTGTCAGCCTCTTGACACCAACCGAAGAACTAATTCATAAAGAAATAGCGGCTCCGGTTCAGTAAGCCATCAATAACTGTCGTAGGAGTAGGCATGCTGACCACATGCCCCAATCCTGTCATCTGCCTATTCAAAACGTGACACTTCATTATTACGCTCATATTATTGATAAATAATGATAATAACAAAATAATATTTGGAAGAAAATAGTTCGTTCGTTGAAAATGCCACTGTTCGAAATAGTACCCACTGGTGTTTAGAATTGTACCTACTGCGGTACATTTTCGAACGATATTCTGGAAATGAAAGATTGATTGCCATGACCAATTTTACGGCTGTTTGACTTTCATATTTTTGTGAAGGATCAACTACATTGCTAACTTTGTGAATACAATAGAGTTGAACTTATCTTATGTTTAATGTGTTCGTAAAATAAGAATATTTGTGAAGTGTTCGAAAATGTACCACCTTACCTTAAGTTAGTTCTGACGAGAATCTGCTGCTAATTTTGCTAATTGGTCTGAACGTTCATTTCCCAGTGTTTCGATGTGACCTTGTCTACTGAACACATGCACAGGCATGGTTTTCACGCTCTTTGATAAGTTTTCTAATTTCAGCATCGATTGGATTTAGATTGTATGCTATCTATTGTTGATAGGCCTATGACTTTGATAGTGCATTGTGGTTAAAACCTATATTTTAGATAATGACTCACTTCAGAGTATTAGGCCTATCAGATCAATGTACAAATCTTCATCATAAATATTATTACATTCTTTTGTCTTGTCACCTTTGCCTTTAAATTATAATAACTTATAAGGAATATGAAACTCGGTTAAGTTAAATGTAAAGCTTAGGTTTCTGCCTTATTTAAAATTAAAATTACCACGTTTCGACGAGGGATGCTGTTTGAATTTCTCAAGTACCGAATATAAGATGTCAAAAATAACTAATTAACATATTTCAAAACTACAGACCAAATTCTATGCAAATACAAGAGAATTCAAATTATCCGAACTCCAACTATCCGGATTAAGGCCGTATTCAAGTGGTTTTTGCAGCAGCGAGCATTGAGAAACATTCTTTCAGGGTCGACTTTTGCGAAAAAAAAACATTATAGCCAACAAAATCGACAGTTCGTCGGCAAAACAACTGACACTGACCGATATGTTCAAGATGTGACACATTATGTAAGTACAGTACGGTACTGTATAATTTTGTTTTTAAAAATGGATTTTCTAATGATTTATCCGGATATGTGTTTATCCGAATCGGGCCCGGTCCCAATTAATCCGGATAGTTGGAGTTCTACTGTAACTTATATTATATTGTATCTGATAGTAGCCTACGCGTATAGTAGGAAAAAGAAACGTACTCGTATAAATATTTATGAATTTCACTGAGAAAGCCCTTATTTCAATGTTTTATGGTCATATATCGCATATTTTCAGGTTTTAAAATAGTTTGTGTTCTTAAGTAGACTAAGGTACATTAACTATTATTTAAAATATTAACAACCAGGATTTTCCATTCACCGTTATTTTCTAAGAGTGCAAAGAAATGCCGACCGAACCAAACAATAAAAGCCCTATGTTAAGAGCCTTAATGCGACAGATATTAAAATGAACTATTATGACTGTCAATAGCTCAAAAAAAAAAAAAATTATTGATCTTCTCTTTTCGTACTATGAATCAGTGTGCAGTAAATCCATAGGCCTATAACTTAATAAAGGTTGGACTAATTGTTTTTGTTACACAGTTTAGTTAATTATAATTTGAACATGTTTTGACAATTTTAGCATACTCACACTTTGACAGCGGTACTACATAAAATTTGAGCTGGACTAATACATAGGCCTAATGTCCAATTTTTATATTATCTATGGATGAATTCCATTTATGTTAGTCGTAGTAGTGAGTTAGTAGCCATCTGCACAAGTAGTAAAGTGTAGTAAGTAGTAGTAAGTAATGTTAAGTAGTAACTAGTAGTAGTATGTGTAGTAAGTAGTAGTAAGTAGTAACTAGTGGTAAGTAGTAAGTAATAGTAAGTAGTAGTTAGTAATTAGTAAGTAGGCTAGTAAGTAGTAGCAAGCGGTAGTAAGTAGTTTTAAGTAGTAGCCTAAGTAGTAGCAAGTAGATGTTAGTAGTACCGGTAACTAGTAAGTAGTAAGTTGCATGTAGTCGTAAGTAGTAAGAAGCCTAGTAGTAGTAATAGTAAGTAGTAAGTATTAGTAATTAATAGTAACTAGTAAGTAGTTGAGTAGTAGTAAGTAATCAGTAGTAAGTAAGTTAGTAGGTAGTAGTAGTTAGTAATAAATAGTAGCAGTTAGTAGTGACTAGTAAGTCGTAAGTAGTACTTAGGAGTAACTAGTAAGTAGGCCTAGTAAGTAGTAGTAAGTGGTAGTAAAAAGAGCTAGTAAGTAGTGAGTAGTAGAAAGTAATCAGTAGTAAGTAGTAGTAAGTAGCAGTTAGTAGTAGTTAGTAATAACTAGTAGCAGTTAGTAGTAACTAGTAAGTAGTAAGTAGTAGTTAGTAGTATCTAGTAAGCAGGCCTAGTAAGTAGTAGTAAGTGTTAGTAGTATTAGTAGCAACAACAGTAAAATAATAGTTATTTTTGTTATATTTATTAGTAAATGTTATAAATGAGGCATGTTATAGGTCGAATTAGCAAGAAATGTTAACTAGATGTCAGTTAAGGGAAAGATGCACCTGGCAGGTGTTTAGGAAAGGGATCCACTATTTCACAGGAACACGAGCTGTCGTTACGCACTAAATACCAGCGTTTGCGCTCACCGGGAGCCGAGCCCGAGACCTCCTGCCCGCGTGTCAGGGACAATGAAGCACGACCGTGCCCGCTGCGATGAAATGAGACTCAGCTTGTGGCCCGCGACCCTCCAATCCTCCTCTCTGCAGGGAGTGAGTGCACAGGCTGTTCGGTAAACTAGTTCTTTCTCCTACTCTTCCCCGCCATTTTTATTTTCTGTATTTTTCTCTCCGTCATTTCTCTTTTAATTTCTTTTTTCATTGTTCTTTTTTTATAATTTTTATTTTTTATTTTTTATTTTTTCTCTAATCCAATGTTGAATTTTATTTCTTCTATTCTTTCTAACTATCATTCTTATCTTTTCTTTATTTAATTGTTATTTCTTTCGGCTCTCGTTTGTTTGTTTTTCTTTCGTTCTTTTTATCTTGCAAATTTCTTTCTTTGTTACTTTATTTACTTCTGGCGATAAATTTATTATGCCTAACTACTATCTCTGATAGTGGTTAAACAAGTCTTCATCAGCCAAGATAAACGAAATAAGGGTAAGTTTAGGAATAAGAAGTTAAATTTTTGCCCATCTCCTGCGTTCCGGGAGTGTAGGAGGCAGTTTGACGAGAATATAAAAGTCAGTCTCTGTACATCGGAATTTAATAATGTTTGGCTCTTTCTTATGTCCAAGATTGTTATTCACTCGAAAATTTGTCACATTTCTTTCCTTTTTTCTTTTTACTATTTCTTTGTTATAGTTTCCCCTTCGTGAATATTATGTTTCCCATCAGTTGAGTTCTCCTTTCCTGTTCTATTTTAACGTGTTCTGACTTTAGTTACATTTTCGTATTTAAGCTTCCCTCTTTATTTTATTTTCATTTCATTTCGATTTCAATATATTATGTTAGCAGAAAAATAAGGTGATTTAATTCGGAACAGGCAAATTTTCAGATCAAGAACATAATACCCATTTTAAATTGAAGGGGGTATGCCTATAAGCAACATAAAAATTGTGCAGACAAATGTTAAACTATTTACCTCTTTCAGAGTTCACTCGTTGCATATATTTCATACATACTTTAATAATGATATCAGGTGCGTTTTTACTATCACCATTATCGCCATAGCCTTAAAATACTAAAATAAAATTTATTTCTGCAAAGTGGTAGATAAAATTGTTTTCTCTTATTCCAATAGACGTCTAAGTCACATAATAAAATATAATTTTGACACGATTTTTCATTTTCGAGATATGCTGTTCTTAGATGCACATTAATTTGCTATTTTAAATTTATATTTTGGATTCACAGGACTTAAACCGTGTACTATGCTGAAAACTCGTAATTAGATTTCATACGTCAATATTTCCTAAGACAATTCCTATTCCTATTCCTATTCCTAACTCATTATATATATATACTGATACTTTGATAGCTAAAAAAATCACGTTTTCTTCCACTCATTACTCGCAAACGAAAGTGAAAATTAAAAATCCGGCTTCGAGGTGCATTCTGCCACCATGTTTAAAATTTCAGATCTCTGCATGCATTAGATTTCGCTGGGTATCGCGCACAGGCAGACAAACAGACATAAAAAGTTCCTCTTATTACATATAGGCTATAGGCCTATATATATATATATATATATAATATGCCTCTTATTATATATAGCCTATAATATGCCTCTTATTATATATATAATATGCCTCTTATTATATATATATAATAATAGGAACGGTTTATCTGTCTGTTTGTCTGCCTGTGCGCGATACCCAGCGAAATCTACTGCATGCAGAGATCTGAAATTTTAAACATGGTGGCCGAATGCACCTCGAAGCCGGATTTTTAATTTTCACTTTCATTTGCGAGTAATGAGTAAAAAACTGGAAGAAAACGTGATTTTTTTTAGCTATCAAAGCATCAGTTTTCAGTAACTTAATATATTTCATTTGTCAAATCAGTGCCGGTGGCTTTGCCGTTTTTTGTCATAACTTGGAAATAAAATCATCGCGACTTTTTCAATACATCGCATAGAATTATCGCTCAATTCGATTCTGCAGGTCTGCCGCAGTAACTAAGGCGTGCTGCCTAAGATCCGTGGTGAAGGAGGCTATGGATTCGAGTCCCGCCTCGGGCATTGATGCTTGTGTCTAATAAAGTAAAATGAAAAACAAGGAAAACAACACTGTAAACAAGATAAATATTTACGGAAAATTGGCCTATGGCTGGTTGAATTTTACTTTTAATAAATCTGTGAGCTCACTCGTATCGATTCGTTTGTTTATAATGTCAAGGCACACAGACATCTGAAATGTTCGACATAGACGGAAGAGAGATAATGAATGTAAGCCTAAATCGGCAAATATTGATCCATTTGGACGGAACTCACTATGAAGTAGGTTTCTGGGCCAGGGAACTCGAATCTGAGGTCTTTTTTCCTAAGCGGCGTGGATTGCACTCCAAAGCCGGATTTTAAGCTGTTTCGTTATAATTATTAGCCGTTTCAAATTTGTTTTTATTATTTTGCTCTTAATTTTAAAATTGGGCGAAGCCACGGGCACCCGCTAGTACTCATAATATTAAAACAACTTATTAACACATGCATAAGGATAAACTTCAGATAAATATTAGCTAAAATTAAAATAAATTCTTACACACATGACAGCACTGTTCAGTACTAAAAAATGTTACCGTAAAAATATTTTTAGTGACATTTTTCACAACAGGTGATCTCTCGCGCGGTAATTGAAAATTGGGTTGTTTCTTTCAATCCCACTGTATGATTTAACATACTTTTCTGCTAACACCGATAAGTTACTAAAATATATAGGTAGGCCTATCTATTTTGTGAAAAAGTAATTAAATGAAAGCTCTTTGTTACAGCACATTAGTGCAAATTAATAACATTAATCGAGCTATTGAACTGTTGCACTTTATGCTCAATAGTGTTGGTAAAAACATGAAGAAGAAGAAGAATATAAATAAGTTTATGCATAATAATAATAACTGGTTCGATAGTGAATGTTCTGCTTACAAGAAAGTAGTCAAAAGTGATTGGGCAGTATGGAAACATACTGGAAATGTGGATGAAAAGGTCAGGTATGTCAAAGCTAGATCTCATTGCAAGGACCGACTACTCAAGTAAAAACTAAATTTTTCAGTAAATGAATCTGTTAGTTAACCAGCTACTAGCTAATAACGATGTTACATCCTTATGGAGATTTTAAGGGTAAAATAAATAATAGGGCCAACAAATGTGAGGTCTCCCTACCTGTTGAGAGCAATGTTATAATTATGTATGGAATTTAAGAATTATTGGCGAGGAATTGAAAATGGAAATAGGATTAATTATGTACATGAGTTGGAAAAAGATTTTTCCAGTAATGAATTAATCAAATAACTCATGTCAAAAATATAAAATACAACAAGGCGGCTGGGATTGGCGGCTTTCCACAAAATTCCTTTCAAATAATTTGCTCCAACAAGCATGGAATAGAATTAATAATAAATATATTTAACAAAATTAAAATAACCGGTAAATTTCCCGAGATATGGAAAATTGCTTCGGTTCAACCTATTTTTAGAGGAACAAGAAGTATGAACGATCCAAGTAACTACAGAGCAATATCTTCCCTTCCTGTCTTAGTAAAGTGTACAAAGGGATTTTTGCTAATAGACTAAGATGTGGGATGGAAAATTATAAAATTTGTCACCAAGGGAACTATACTGAAATTTCACGACTTTTTGGTCAAAATTTCCATTTTTAGTTTTTATATCAAAAAAATAGTACGGACTTCACTCTATAAAAAAAACACGTTTTTACTCAAAATCCGCCATTTTTAAAGTCCAAGCGGCCATTAAATGTCCTGCGCGTGGATTTTTAAATGCCAGCTAGTAAGCAGTGAACGCCCACTTCATGAAATGCATGATTATAATCTCTTATTTTGCAACTTTTCAGTACTGTAAAAATCGAATTTCAAGCATCCCGCGCAACAGAGCTTGGCCTACCAGTGCATTCGAGCATCTCGTGACAAAGTTAGTCAAAAGTAATACTTTTATGTTCATAAATTATTATAGAATAATAATAGTTGATATGCAAGAAATCTTTGCAACTTATGTGGCTATTACTGGGTGGATTCTTTACTTTAGAATGAATTTTATTGTTTGATATGTGTTCAATAACTGTCTATAAAGATATTTAATTGATTACCTACCTATTCTAATATGGCAGCTGTTTGTTTACGTTTTACACATGTATCCTGCTCGTAAAATTTGAGTGTTTTCTGAAAGAAATTAGATCTGTAGGCTTTATTTCTTTGTGTTTATTTATGCTTGTGTATTTTCTTGTGGTGTGTGAAAATGGAGACATACAGCAACAAGAGAAGACTACATAAAAAACGCCCTTCTAAGAAAAAATCAACAGGTATGATAAATTATAAAAATAAAGTTCCAAAAAATAATCAGAAAAACATTGCAGAAAATACTGTGGAGTGTTCAGTAGTTAGGCCTATCTCTAACAATTCAGAAACAATTCCTGATGCTACTAAAGGCACTAAATCTACAGCTTCTGAAAAGAAATTGACTGCTTTTTCAGATTTCACCTCACGTATTGAACTACCTGATATAAATAATAGGCCTATGGTGCTTTCACAATAGGCAGACTGCTGAAGGAGCACAAGTGGATAGCCATGATAGAATGATTTGCAAGCTTAGCCCTGAGGTAGTACAAAAAATTGTGCCTATTTATGAGAGATTAGCATCTACTGAACTGTTGCAGAGGTGTATAAAAGGTGCCACTCAAAATCAGAATGAATGTCTCCACAGTGTTCTATGGAAACATTGCCCCAAAGAAACTTTCATATCCAAACAGAAATTGGAACTAGGGGTAGTGAAGACAGTGTCAGAGTTTGATATGGGATGTAGGAAATCACTGGAAGTGGTGAATGCTTTGAGAGGAGAGACTGTGCCATTGTCATCTGTACTCATCAGTGAAGAGCGGGACCAGAGACGCATCTTACAGAGTAAAAGAAACAGTGCTGAGCTTCAAATTGAAGAAAGAAGAAAGAATAAGATGGCCAAATTAGCATCAGAGGAAGTGAAGAAGAAGTCAGAAGGTCCCAGCTATGGTGCAGGGCAGTTTTAGAGTGAGTGCAGATAAACTTAACTTTCTTTTCAATTTTTCCGCTATTAACATTTTTCAGGCTTAAAATACTCCTTGCCCCACAGTTTTTATCAGAAACACTTGAATTTTTGTGTAGAGGGTCTTATACAGATGGTGATCACATTTTGCTATTGTATTTTGTTGTAGCACATGTTTTAGATGCCCTTAGGCCTTGCAAGTTATTAAAATACAGCGGTTTTATCAAATAATTGAATTACTTATATTAAAAAAAATATTTCCTTTGTCACACACACTAGAGGGAAAAAACTCATAGCAAACTTGGTTTCTTTGTCTATAAGGAATCCCACTTCTAAGTTTGTATCCAAAAGATTGAAAATTATTGGACGAGGAGATTTTTTAATAACGTAATTAATTATTCAATTAAAACACCAATAAAACAGTAATGAATCAAACATAAGAAACTGAAACTTGGTGTGTACACTCATATTAATGATAAAAATGTGTGGTAAAAATTTTGTCTCTCTAGCCACGAATCCAGACACACCAAAAACGCCCAGAAACCAGGAACTGATTATAGCTACTCTAAATACTAGAACACTCAGAACATACGAAAGAGAGGTAGAACTTGAAAACGCACTCCAAGAAATCAAATTTGATATCCTAGGCTTAAGTGAAGTGAAGAAAACTGGAGAAGACATAGTAGAAAAGACAAATGGCGACATATGGTACCATCTGGGGACCACACCGGGGCAAAAGAGAGTGGGATTCATCATAAAAGGACAAGCAAAACATCTAATACACGATATAACCGGAGTGTCCGAAAGGATAGCGGTGTTAGGCCTCAAAGCAAAAAGATCCAAAATCACGATCATCCAAGCATACGCCCCAACATCAACCAGCAATGAGAACGAAATGGACGAGTTCTACGAGCTACTAGAAACCACAATAGATAAATACAGATCAACAACTTCGTGATGGGGGACTTCAACAGCAAAATAGGATGCAGAGACAGAGGAGAAGAGGATACAATCGGCGCACATGGTTATGGCATAAGGAACAACAGGGGAACCAGGCTAATACAATTCGCACAAGCATACGAAATGAAAATCTTAAACACATACTTCAAGAAAAAGCCACATCAGAGATGGACATGGAGATCCCCAGACGAGAAAACATTAAACGAGATTGACTTCATCATGAGTAACACTCTACGAGTCGTCAAGGACGTAAATGTAGTGCAAAAACTAAAATTCGACACGGACCACAGAATGGTCCGAGCGGTGCTGAAACTAAACAAGAGAAACCCACACAAGGCCAAACCTGCCAGACCACGGATTGAAACACTGGACAAAGAGCTTTATCTCACACAACTAAAAGAACACATATCAAGAGAGCCAATCAGTCCGGAATGGGAAATAACAGAAATGTACAAGATGATAGAACAAGCCATACTACACGCAGGCAGCAAAGCGACAAACACCGCACACACAAAGGAACCGGAATACAAACTCAAAGAATCAACCATCGCACTTATAAATGAAAGGGCGAACTTACGCCATTCAGGCACAAACTCGCCAGAGAAACAAGCAGAATACAGAGAAGTAGACAAACTAACAAAGAGGGCGATACGAACAGATATTCGAGAACACCGCACATCCAAGACAAGGCAGATATTGGAAAACACAAAATCGATCAAGAATGTAAGGAAAAGCCAAACCAAAGGCAAACAGTGGATGCTAGGAGCCAAGAAACCATCTGGAGATCGCACAACTGTCAGACAAGATATCACAACAGAGGCAACAAACTTCTACAAACAGCTATTCACAAGTAACTCACCCTTAAGCACTACAACTGAAGACACCCAAGAAACCGTCGCCATGCCCCCGCTTATTCTTCAGAGCGAAGTTAGAAATGCAATTGGAGAACTGAAGAATGGAAAAACCCCAGGAGAAGATGAAATATGGAACGAACACCTGAAATACGGGTCAGAACCCCTAATAGGCCCAATCACCATTCTATTCAACAAAATTCTGCAAGATGAAATCATTCCCGAACAATGGACAACAAGCACAATGATCCTACTGCACAAAAAGGGCCCAAAAGATGACCTCAACAACTACAGGCCAATAAGTCTAATGTCAAATATATATAAACTCTTTTCCAAGATAATAACAAGGAGACTCACAAAAACCCTCGATGAAAATCAACCGAATGAACAAGCAGGCTTTAGATCGGGATTCAGCACAGCAGTCCACCTCCAAGCCGTTAACCAGATTATAGAGAAAACCAATGAATTCAACCTTCCACTAAACATGGCATTTGTCGATTTCAGCAAAGCATTTGACTCGGTCGAACATATGAGTGTCCTGCAAGCACTGGAAAAGCAAGGAATCGAGCCAAAATATATCAGAATTCTACACAAGCTGTACAGCCAGAGCAGAGCCAAGGTGAAGACAGAAAGGGAAGGGCAGATCTTTAGACTACAAAGGGGAGTCAAACAAGGCGATCCTATATCGCCGAAACTGTTCACAAGTGCACTGGAGGAAGTCTTCAAGAAACTCAAGTGGGACACCAAATACGGCATTAAAATAAACGGCAGAAGGCTAAACAACCTGAGATTCGCCGATGACATTGTATTATTTGCAAAGTCATCCAACGAACTGCAACAAATGCTCACAGAACTGAGCGATCTTAGCAAATCGATCGGGCTATCAATAAACTACTGCAAAAGAAAAATAATGTCAAATAGAATTACCACACCCATCACAGTCCAAGGTACAGAGATAGAAAGTGTGGACGAGTACATCTACCTAGGGCAAACTGTCTCACTCAATCAAGGAACGGAGAAAGAAATACATAGGAGGATAACACAGTCCTGGAAAGCCTTCCGGTCATTGAAATACATCCTACTCAACAACTCCATAAGCCGGAAGCTCAGACTAGAGGTCCTCAACTCTTGCATCTTCCCAGTTCTAACATATGGCTGCCAAACCTGGGCCCTCAGAGAGCGACAAAAAACAAGCATCGAAACATGCGAACGAAAAATTGAGAGAAAGATAATTGGCATCACACTGAAAGACAGAGTCTCCAACAAGGCATTGCAGAAAATCACAGCTTCAAAGAGCATCGCACAACAAGCCCTCAGGACAAAGTGGAAGTGGGGAGGTCACATAGCAAGACAGCAGCAAGGCAGATGGGCGCAAGAAATCACTATGTGGGACCCTTACATAGGCATGAGAACACCAGGCAGGCCGAGGAGAAGGTGGGCAGACACCTTCCAACAAAAACTGGGTGTGAACTGGTCGACCATCGCTCGCAACAGAAAAGAGTGGCGGCAGCAACTAAACAACCTTATACCAAACTAAAGGAACAAACTTTAAGAACTGCAAAGTGACTGTACAAAGCACCGTTCGTGTGAAATAGCTCACCACGCGGACTTTACCTACCCGAGCTTCCCCTCTTGTAGGAGGCCCTAGCCCTTCATGGGACATAGAGGCTAAATTCATTCATTCATTCAGTTTAAAAAGTACAGGATTTTGAAATTTCATTATAGTGTTCCCTTGTGAGGATTATTTGTCATAAAAACATTGGTGGACAAGTATTTACGTTTCAAAAGAGGAAAACTGTATTGTTGCTTTTCGATTTGCTAAACGCCTTCGATTAGATAGATAGAAATATAGGCCTACTCTGGTACAAAATGGCTAGTAAGCTTATAGAAATGAGCACCACGTGTATAAATACAATAAAAGCAGTTTATGCTTGGTTTTGTTTGTGTTTTTAGATGTACAAACACCCTGTAAATAACTAAGCTGTATCAGGGATGTATCAGTGCATGTAAAATTATGCTTGACAATAAATATTAAATTATAGGCTATTATTCTTTTCAGAAATTTGGTAGTTCTAGGACAAGGACTCAAAACTGTTGACTCGCAGCCCATACTTTACTTCTCATTGTGTAATTGAATCATCATTAAGTCTGAAGTGAGCCTAGTTTAATGAACGTGAAAGGGAGAAAAAGGCTTTATCAAAAGAAAATTTTGATATTGACTATTCCACTCATACTGATATTGCTGCGTGTTTGATATTGACCAATAACGTTTAGAAATTCCTCGGATATATACCAATCACGATCCTTTATCTTATAATATCCTTCCTCGGATCGCAGGGATGCAATTTTATCTGATAAAACGTCAGTTCGTTACTGGACACCTAAGGCATCAACTTGCGGTGATTAATACGTTACATGCTGCCATTGAAGAAACTGAAAACACATTATTTAATACAATATAACTTCTGTGAAAATGAATACGTTACATAAATAATTATACGTTAATTAATAATGAATTAATACGTTACATGCTGCCATTGAAGAAACTGAAAACACACTATTTAATACGAGTAAAATATAACATCTTTGGAAATCGAAATAATAAAAATGTCCATTGATTAAAAACAATTTCGATTCGGTGCAAGCCAGTTCATGTGCTTTTATAATTTGTTGATGTAAGCAGAAACCCCTACTCCCTCAATCTTGTGATGCGCACAATTGGTAGCATTGGGAACTTGGGTCGATTCATCGAATCGATTCGTGGGCTGTTCATTCATCTAGTATGCCGTGATCTTATGGCTCTCAGTATATTGACAGCAAAGTAAGAGAACAATTATTATTTACAAAATCTGTTACATTTTATTCATGGAATACTCTTAATAAATCCTACTCGAGTTTACGATTTTCATGAGATAAATTTGCTCGAACTTCATTCTTCTTTTGCTTAGGCTTTAATATGTTAAGAAAAGTTCTGTTCAACAAAATATAATTGGTATATTCCCAATCATGGTTTTATTCAAGATATTTTTTCGTTAGATTCTTTTCTACAAATCGGTATTTAAATATCGAAATTCGCGGATTCAAATGTATTATTGCAACAGTCCAAATGTTTATAAACTAAAATTTGTTTGTAAATTAAAATAACTCCTGCGGAACATTCGGGCGAGGGTTATAGTATACATAACAAAACATAAACCATAAAACAAAACCATAAAAATGCTGGAAAGTTCAATCCCTTTAATTTTATATGAAGTCAACTTTTAGTGTTATCTTGATTTTTTTAAAAAAAAGTACCCCAAAACGTTGCTCCTTTTGTGCACCTTTTGACTCGGCTAAGCATTGTGTTTCCAAGTCAGTAATAAGGCTACATAAATTAAGGTGAAACAATATTGGACAGATAAAATTCAAGGACTTCTATTTGTCGCTTATTACTCACATAAGTAGACTCCCGTAGGTCTAGGCTATAGACACAAGAACAAAATTGTAGGTAGAACTAAGTTTTACATCCGCACCTAGTTTCTGAGCATCTTCGGGAAATGCAGCGAAGGGAAAAATTTCCCGGCTCATGAAATAGTTTCTCTGGCTGACGATAGCAATAATTATTATTCAAGCCTGGGGTAATTGTTTACCGTCGCTATTTCCTCTAGCTACTCCAAGGCAAATCACAAGCTTCAAGTACACAAGAGCTAAAAATAGAGCAATAAAACACAAGCGCCAGCTAGTTGTTGGGATCGGAGTATGGCCTATGGTCGAGGGCTCCGGGGGCGGTGGAGGATTTTCAAAAACTCCAAGGCAAATATAATGCGCTATTTCGTTTCTCATTTATTTGTACTTTTTAAAACTTAATAATATGCTTTCTTAAATTTAAGCTAAATATTGTTCGTCTTCTTAAATACCTGGGTTTATCTTGGCCTTCCACTAACGATGTGAAGACAAATAAATTATGTATGTTTTATTGTCAGCTTGCAAAGTGAACCTGGAGATAGATAGATAGAGAGAGAGAGAGAGAGAGAGAGAGAGAGAGAGAGAGAGAGAGAGAGAGAGAGAGAGAGAGAGAGGGGGTGGGGAAGCTTAATTCGGGCTCCAATAACTTTACATGACGCTTATCTGGATTAAAATACAATTTCAATGAAGCGTCACTAGTTCAGAGGCAACAATAAATCCTAATATGTAAATGCTACGAGTATTTTATTAGTAGCAGCTGGAAACAATTTTAGTGACTATTGTGAAAATCTTGGTAACGAAGTGCCTCATGTACGTATTACGAAAATGCATTGCTTCTACCCAATTTCAGTACACGTATAAACGCTCTATTAATAGTTTTGTATTCTTTAAAAACGAATTTTGTCCATTTTGACCAGAATTATGTCACATTACTGCGCCATTAAAACGATCTTAACAGGATTTCAACAGCAATGAAGACACTGAAACTTGTTTGACAGGTTTTACCGTTTCTTCTTTTGGTGAGCAACAAAATAAACTCGTTGATTACTAATTTTGATTCTTCGACAAACCCATGATGGGCCGGAAATTAACTATGCCATGTTACTCATGTCATAGCTTTCAGTTATCGTTAAACATTTTTATGAAAATAGCTTTATTTTATTTTATTTATTTTATTTTATTTTTTATTTTTGCCTGTGCAGCGAATTTTTAATTAGGCTACCTTATTTCGGTTGTGGCCCAACTGCAGCACTGAACGTTATTGTAAAAATACACAGCTTACAATCAGTATTAGTTTTGTTCGAGATGCGAAATTGCATACGAGTTCCCACTCGCAGAGCGTGCCTGGGAATTTAACCTCTGCACTGCCTAACGTTATGCCCGCCAGGGGCGCTGGCAAATTCGCTTATCGCAATTACATGCGATACTGTTGCTTCGGAACTGGTATCGATATGTATCGACGCGTGCTTATTAGTGGCCGCGTCTAATAGAGAGGTCACGAGAGCAAGTTAACCTTTGCACCACCGGACGTGTATTGATGATAAGAGTTAAAATTTCACACAGTCTGGAGAGGTGGAGGTACTGAGGAAAAGCGGTAGCTGACATAATTGTGCCAATCAGCGCCGAGCAATTGAAACCAGTTACCAGATTAGCTGCGTCCCACTGGGAGAAGCTGATTTAAAACAGATGACACGAGACGCCCCGTTGAGTGTTCAGGGTGTACAAACCCTGGACCATTACAACCTTTCCTCATTATTTCCTGCAACTGACAGATTTTATAATTACAACATTGAAAGATAATGTATAGCTTCTAGTTTAATTTCCATTTCTTTAGTCCGAGACTCAGAATTAATTACTTATTACCGATACAGTTTCAGATGTAATAAATTTCCTTTCAGAGAGCGTTAAACATAAATGAATGATGTTACTGAGTATCTGAGAAAGAAATGTTGCAGATATGTACCATGGAACTATTAGTTTCTGAACAAACAAAAAAATTACATAACAGTAGATTGATTGCTGTATAGAATCATTTTTTTTAAATTGAGGAAATTTGGAAAGTGAAATAGGTCCTTTGACAATGGAAAATCTCGTATCATCTCCATCTTTGTGGAGAAAGTATAAATTTAGGTTTAAGTGGTGATCATGCTACGCCAGATGTATTAGAATATTATCACAAATTGGAGTAGGTTATTCATTCGATGAACATTTTTTTGTTTAATTTGTATTCGCTTATTATTCCAGACTGTTTGGGCGGATTTCAATTATTATTTTTCATAACTGCATTTGGGATTATGCACTGGTGATTCCATTTTTTTTTTTCTCAGACCAGTACAGTTTTTTTTTTTTTTTCAATCCTGAGGTAATCAATATTCATACGAATATTATATAATTCATACGAATGCCTAGACTATAATCATTCAGAATCGTGAATGGTACTAACCATGTCTGCTGAATAAGGAGGCCTGGATTTTTTTAATCATTCAGGAGCTCTTCATTTCTGCCTCTGGAGCAATACTTTGGGAAGTTTTAACTGTAGTTTCAAGTTCGAAGTGCTCGAATCTGTTCAAATTTTATGAGTACTTTTCACTTTTCTGCGTATTTACAGAGTAGCATTAAACCATTTTACTTTTTTTATTTAGTATACATCATACGGATACAAAAATCACATAAATTATAATTTTAACATGCTTTACCCTCTGAATAAATCATATTATGATTGCTAAATTTAGAATCAATTAAATGGTGCAATGTATATTGCACAAAACTTTCCCACATATATGTTTTAACATTTGTACTATCGAGGTTTTTAAGTTGACGAAAGTAACCAGTAAGCACCATTAAAAATGGATGTGCAACCTCCAGGTTAAAAAGATTTCGGGATCTTAAGGCACCACTGAATAAATAATTGACTATACAATAGGTTTAGATTTCCTAAGTCAAGAGAATGAATCATAATAATATCTAATTACAGTTTCCTCTGGATGAACCATATTATCTATTGTAGGTAAAGAAAATTTGTGTCCGACAGAATTCTTCTCGATTTTGAGCTACCTTAAACTAAAAGAAGCCCTTTTTTAAAAAAATAATTTCATTTTTTGTGGTGGGGAGCTCATCTTGTTGAAACGAGATTTTATGTAGGAATTAGGCACCTGACTGTGATGTGTCACGAATCATGTCGATTACTTTCTCCTTCTCTAAAATTCCTGGATTTAGTCATAAGGGCCGGTCAAATTTATCCCAAGAATTGCAATTCCTGTAAGAGGGTGAGTAAACCCCAGTAGGCCTTTTATATATTATGACAATCATAGTTATTATGACAATTTATTTCTGACCATATTTTATTTGGAGGAAGCAATAAGATGTGCGTTGAACCTTCATATCCCAAATTAATTATTTTCTAAAATCTTTCTTTATTGATATTTTGAATAACAATAGTCAGCACAATTCATTTTATGATTCTTTGGGCGTAGAGTCAACTTGTGTCACTGATTATTGTAGAGAAAGATTCCATGGATTTAAAAAACTTGTGAATAAAATAACGTATATTTTTAAAATCCCAATAGACTAGCCGTATTTCTATAGAGAAGTAACATACTAAGTTGAAATTTATTTTGTATTTAGGAATTGCTTTAAAATTATTTATTCGGGTTTTTTTAATTGCGTAAATTAAATCAATGCCGAATATATAGTTAACATTGTACCTAATCTTCTGAATCCTGTTGCACTTCTGCTAATGTGTTGCTCAGGTTGGCTCCAGAGATGTTTTCTTCTTGATAGCTCTCCGTGTGTGCTAAAACATTCTTGAACTAGTGTTCTAAAATAACCGTAAGAAAATAATTTAGATCGTCAGTAGCTTTAGTTATTGTCTTTGAATTCTGACATGTTGCCTATAATCCTATATGTTAGGGCAATTCTACATAGCCACATATGCTGTCTACTTCTCTAATAAAATTATGTCCTGAAGCATCATTTAAATGTAGGTACTGTACATGCTTCATCTGATTATCATGTTAAGTTGGGTTACCATCTTCAGATGGAAGCAGGTGATCGAGAAAACCATCACTTTTTAAAATGTCCAGAGTCTCGTGTGGTTCCAATCTGAAAATGGAGAAAATGAATCATAACAGTGTTGAAATTGTTATACAAGATCAACATTCTTTGCTTGTAATAATTCAGGAGTGAAAAACCAAGGTAACATTCATCTGATCAATAGTCGACTCTAAAACCATATTCTGAAATACCTGACATCTGATGAGTAATTTAGGGCCCGTTTAATTTGTTTTTAATCTGTGGACCTTGGACCATGGACAGTGACCGAGTGAGGTATCGTTTTGAATGGGTTTTTCGATTCACAGAGTTCAGTACACAAACCTGTTCCAAAAGTATAGGCCTATATATGTGTGTGTGTATATTTATATATATATATATCTGATTCTTTAAGTGAAACAATAATATTCATTGCGGTAAAGTAAGAAGTGACGTAATCGAGTACTAAGCGCAAAGTGCTAACTAAGTTCGACTACAACTTCAACACACAATTGATTTATTTGTTGTACATACTTATTGTGACATTATTTCTCATTGTCAATATCACTCATTCTTTCTAATTTTTATAACTTAATTATGCTGTCTAGTTAAGAAAACAACACCGACACTAATAAGAGTCTTCTAATGTTTCTCGTACTTGGGCCTCTACATTAGGATACATCGAATTTCCACTTTTTTAATCCGCTTACTCTTAGTTAAGAAAACAACACCGACACTACTATACGTATACTATACGTATACTCTTATTCAGTATAACGTGTAGAAAATTTTAGGTCGATTGGTCAATTTTTTCAGCTGACATTAACAGCCAGATTCAAAACATTGTAAAAATTGCATTATTTGTAAAAAAAAATAAACATTTACTTTTATAAAATCAGCTTACCCTTAGTGCTATTTTTTTTATTAAAAAGGTGTATATTTTACATGAACAAATCTCAGTTTGATCGGCCAAGTCCTTCAGGAGCCCCCATTGTCTTGAAATGTGTACAAAAACGCCCAAAAAGTTTTTTTTCCGTTAATTTGTAAAAGTAAGTTTCAATGTTTCTTTATGTTGTGAAAGTTTAATCAGATAAGAAACTAATAGCTCTTCGCTTATTTCCAAACAATGTTGATGGAAATAACTCGGAACTCATCATGGAGAGGTGGATCCAGTTAGAGTTCTGGGTGCATAATAATGTTGTATGCAGTGGAGTAGGTTTATATCGTTACACTTTTGCCTAGAATTGTTAAATTGTTAAATTCTGCCATATGAGTTGTATCACGAAGGTCTTTTTATCAACATATTCTCCTCTCAGAGTTCATCTTTTGGGTTGAGACGGTACTGCTACCAACATTGGTTGTAACTATTGCGCCCACCCCTAAGGGAATGTGGAAAGGAGTGCAAAGGTTACCACCCGCAGGAAAGCTAACCTAACCTTACTAGTGAGCCCGCCCAAAGGATGAATGTGAACCCAGAGTGGGGCAACTAAACTACACAGAGCAACATAAAAGTACTTTCTCGTTTTAGTATATTTAGCAGAGTGATTTGGTTTTTTTTTTAATGTTTTCTGCCTTCAAATAATACATGGTTTCTTTTGATTCACAAAATTTGAGTTAAAATGAAATTTACAGTATTTTACCAAATCAAAAAAGGAAAGAAAACAAATTACTAGTAATTTACATAAAACTTTGAAGATTTAACAATTCACTAAAATCTTTTACAATTTATAACAAATGGATAGATAAAATTCATTTAGTTGATTTTCGAAAAAGGCAATAGTTTCAGATTATATACAATTAAAAATCAAACTACCATAACATGGGAAAGAAGGTGGGATGCCTGAAATAAATACGGATTAGCTAAATGGGAGGCAACACTAAATTACCGCCACATGGGCCGCCTCCAGACCCACGCCACGGGATTCCTTAAAATGGGTTATTGGTATGTGCTAAAAACACGGAAACTAATTAACAAGTGATGTGTACAAAATGAATGAAAACTAATCAGGAACTAAACTGTATCACAAATGAAGTTACCAAAAACAGGAGGTGAATATTACACTGCGCGCAGAGCAAGGGAATTAGGCTTCTGCCCCCGGCATGACGCCGTGGACATGTTTCTTCATTTTAACAACACTTAGAACACAAAACTACGACAAAACAAAGTACACATCACAGACTAAACACAAAGCGATGAATTGATAGCAAAATCACAAGCTAATGGTTATAAAACCTGCCATTGTTTGCACCACGGCCGGAAAGCAACATACCTTAGTGAACGCCATTTTGAGAATGAGAATGCCGGAAGAACGCTCACGCAGCCTAGACAGAAACCGCCACCAGACAGCAGCACTCGCTAGAGCCGCGTTGACGCGGGAACAAGCCCACACAGCCGTCTGCCCGCGGCTATCAGTACGGGAGTCTGGCCACAGCTTGAGACACTCAGTTAAGAGCAGCCCAAGGCAAGAAACCAGTCCAGCCAACTGTTTCTGTTAGGAAGGTAGCGAATGCTAAATATACTAAAACGAGAAAGTACTTTTATGTTGCTCTGTGTAGTTTAGTTGCCCCACTCTGGGTTCACATTCATCCTTTGGGCGGGCTCACTAGTAAGGTTAGGTTAGCTTTCCTGCGGGTGGTAACCTTTGCACTCCTTTCCACATTCCCTTAGGGGTGGGCGCAATAGTGGTAGCAGAGCGTGGTTTGGTTTTTTTTTTAATGTTTTCTGCCTTCAAATAATACATGGTTTCTTTTGATTCACAAAATTTGAGTTAAAATGAAATTTACAGTATTTTACCAAATCAAAAAAGGAAAGAAAACAAATTACTAGTAATTTACATAAAACTTTGAAGATTTAACAATTCACTAAAATCTTTTACAATTTATAACAAATGGATAGATAAAATTCATTTAGTTGATTTTCGAAAAAGGCAATAGTTTCAGATTATATACAATTAAAAATCAAACTACCATAACATGGGAAAGAAGGTGGGATGCCTGAAATAAATACGGATTAGCTAAATGGGAGGCAACACTAAATTACCGCCACATGGGCCGCCTCCAGACCCACGCCACGGGATTCCTTAAAATGGGTTATTGGTATGTGCTAAAAACACGGAAACTAATTAACAAGTGATGTGTACAAAATGAATGAAAACTAATCAGGAACTAAACTGTATCACAAATGAAGTTACCAAAAACAGGAGGTGAATATTACACTGCGCGCAGAGCAAGGGAATTAGGCTTCTGCCCCCGGCATGACGCCGTGGACATGTTTCTTCATTTTAACAACACTTAGAACACAAAACTACGACAAAACAAAGTACACATCACAGACTAAACACAAAGCGATGAATTGATAGCAAAATCACAAGCTAATGGTTATAAAACCTGCCATTGTTTGCACCACGGCCGGAAAGCAACATACCTTAGTGAACGCCATTTTGAGAATGAGAATGCCGGAAGAACGCTCACGCAGCCTAGACAGAAACCGCCACCAGACAGCAGCACTCGCTAGAGCCGCGTTGACGCGGGAACAAGCCCACACAGCCGTCTGCCCGCGGCTATCAGTACGGGAGTCTGGCCACAGCTTGAGACACTCAGTTAAGAGCAGCCCAAGGCAAGAAACCAGTCCAGCCAACTGTTTCTGTTAGGAAGGTAGCGAACTCTAGCGGGAAAAAGAACTAATTGCACCGGCCTCAAATACAAGTCGGTGCAGTATGCCCGATGGTGCTTACTGAAGACTTCCTCAACAAACCTCTTCAGAGATTCGTGTGAATGCAACACCTCAATGAGCTGTAACTTCGACATTTGATTGTATCCATACACGGCAAGACTGCATGGCCAAATTGGTTTGGAGGACCATTTGGTTCAGCCCTTCCATTCTCCTCAAAAGTTGCCACGCCAGATCTTTCAGCTCGTTCAAGCAGATTGGGACATCAACTTCACCGAAGATTTATTCAGCATGGACCAAGAATATTTGCTGAATATCTGCCAAGCGGTTTCTTCAGGAGAATACCCCGTTGGGGTAGTTGGCAAGAACTTCAGTAAACTTCATCAAGCCAGGTGGCTATGTATAGCAAATAGGGACTTTCATTGTATGTAGGAACAAAATAAATCAACATAAAAACTTAAATCTTTCATCAAGTTATCATGAAAGTTTCACTCGCTATGATCCTTAATCCATCCTGTGCAGTCGGAGCATGTCATCAGTGGCAATTCATCACAACTTCTCGGTGCATGGAAGTAAAAGACCAAAATTATAACTGGCCCAGTGATTCGTTGAAATGTGTAATACAGCCAACCCGAGAACCTACAACTGTCAATGTTGACTGAACAAGATACATGGGTTCTAGGCCGGAGGAGATGTTGATATGATTAATTGATCAACATGCATGCTGACGGACAATAGACTGACAATAGAGAATAGCATTAACCCAGGCTTGGAGAAGCCGAAAGAAAATGTCAAAACCACTCCAATGGCTGATGAGACTATTACATTTTTACCCTGTCACTTGTGCTGTAAAAGGAATGGTGAAATTGGTAACAGAGGCACATCAGCGGTATGTGGGCAAGAGGCACGACACGGATTTTATTCTAGTGACGCTACAATCGAGATGGAACATGCCATAATTTAGCCCACACATACAAAATCAAGGCATATGCGTAACGAAATGAACTTTCACCACCACAGACAACTTTATTACGCAGTCACCTTCCCATGGTGACTTCTGGGTTATTTCCATTGTTTGGAATAACGTGAAGAGCTGCAGACGAAAAACAATTGTTTGTTACCTAATCAACCGTTCGTAAGAAAAAGAAACTCTGAAACTAATTTTTTACGGATCAATGAAAACAATAACTTTTTGAGCGTTTTAGTGGAACCTGAAAGACTTGGCCGATCTAGCTGATTTTTTTCACGTAAAATATAGACCTACCTAATAAAATATACCACTAAGGGTAAGCTGATTACGTAGATGAAAAATGTTATCTTTTTTGCATTTTGTATTTTTAACACATTTTTTAAAATTTTTAGGCTATTAGTGCCACCTGAGAAATTAATCAATCGACAGTGATTTTTTACTCGTTATATAGAGATCATTTTGCGAAAATATATTGCGTAAGCCGATTTAAAAAGTGGACATTCGATGCATCCTACTCTACATTTAAGAGGGTCGTCCAGAAAATAAAGAACGATTTGGCATACTAAATAATAACGAAAGATTTCAACACAAAACTTTATTTAAAAAGATATAGTAGGCCTATCTTACTCTATTTCTCAACGCAATCGCCATTGTTGTCAAGGCATATAATGTAACGGTGTAGCAGTTTTTCAGTGCCCATGTTATACTCTTCCACCGCCAAAGTTGTGAGCCAGGATGTCACTGCCCCTTTGAGGTCTTCATCGGTTGGGAACTCTTTTTCACCCAAAAAGTCCTTTAGTTTCGGAAACAAGTTAAAAATCCTGGGTGCCAGGTTAAGGCTGTAAGGAGGATGTCCAAAAATTTCCCACTTAAAATGTTGATTGTGCCTGTGTTAGAGCTGCCGAATGAGGCCGAGCGTTCTTGTGAATCAAAAACACCTTTTCATATAACTTTCCACGTCTCTTGTTTTGAATAGCGCGTCGTAGTCGTTGAAGAGTTTCTCAATAGGCCTCTACGTTTATTCCTTATCTTCTTGGCAGAAACTCCAGGCTCAGAACTGTGGCGGTAGAAGAGTATAACATCGGCATTGAAAAACTGATAAATGCCTTGACAGCAATGGGGATTACGCTGAGAAATAGGTACTGTATCCTTGAAAATAAAGTTTTGTGTTGATATCTTTCGTTGTTATCAAATCTTTTTTACTTTCTGGATGACCCAACGTATATTATCTACCTACTAGAGAACCTGTGTTTATAGCCGACCGCATAAATTTTACATTCAAAAAAACTTTTTTTTTCAAATATTTTTTTACCAAAATAGATATAAAGTTGTACGATATACTTAGGCTTATCTTAACATCATATCAAAATACTTGAGTTACCCTAGGCCTAGGCATAGTTTGACAACTGTTTCGTCTCATATGCCTATGTAATATGGTGCGTTGCGATACTGATATAATGAAATATCTTTTTCGACACTGAGCTATTTTCCGTATTGATGTTTGGGCTTATGCCCAGATTACTCTTGTGATTACATAGCATTCTTACAGAACGTATTTTCGGTACAGAACACTGTTTCGAAAGCACATTTTGGTCACAGAGCCCCATTTTTGCACTAATGTAGTCCCACTTCCGCACCGGTATTCGCTTTAGAGACAGAGTACCGTACCTCTATGTATAAGGTACAGCTCTAAACTAAACTCATGTAAGTTGTACATAGTGCGAATAAATTGCTACGAGTATATAATTTTTTGAAAGAATTAAGAATATAGTTAAGGATATAATTACTTAGATTGATTACAAAGCGGTGTATTTCCTTGTTTCAGATGAGTAGGACCACACCTACATCTACGGTCTAAACGAGCTGCGCAAATACCATATAGAGACCTATTGATCAAAACCACAACTGGAAGGGAGAAGAATCTCAGTCTTCTACAAGCACTAAAAGGGGTGCAGACATCTACAAAATAACAGATTTCGTTTCATTGAATAAGTTTAATGTCTTCAGTATTCTAGCCCAAACACAATATTAAATCTGTAATGTATGGAGCATGCAAAGTGACACAATGATACACTATTTGGACGATATTATGATGACTAGCTACTATCTTAAGGGTAGTTTAATTGGCTATGCCATATAAATTAATTAAGGGCCTTTAACGGCCCATCAATGAGTTCAAATAAAGTAATTAGTCTTGAGGACGCGAATTCCAATAAACACTTAACAATTAACATGTCAATTCTAACGAACAAAAATATTGGCCTATATTCATTATAGATTCATAAATTTAAAATAACATAGTAATTTCTTTAAAAATCTAATGGCCTTGGACTTTTCCAAATAACAAAAACTAAGAATTAACATGTCGGATTCACTGCCCACAGAGAATATAAACGACAAGCTAAAATTTAATTAACAAGAATATAGCCTACATTCTTAAAAGGTTAACACCACCTAATTCACTAATAGATAATGAGTCAATTAATTTTTATTTATGCTTAGTTCTTGAATTTATTTAAGTTACCCTATGCCAACTATGGAGATAGGTTTGTCACTGGCTTACTGAATTTATACTATACTACATGAAAAATGCCTATATTTTCAAATACCAAAGGGAATTTTACATAACAACTAGAATAGTAATTTCAAAAAATGTTGAGGAAAGATTCAAAATATAAATTATAACATTTTGCATCCACTCACCAGTACGCATTTCCAAGCGAAGATTCCACGAAAAATTAAGTGAAAGGTAGCTTATCGCATATTACCATAGTCTAATGACTGATTTGCGGAACATGGCGACGCGCGGAAGAAAGATAAACAAATCTAGTGACAAGCTTCAGAAATCCGACCGAAAGAGGCAACGTGCCGTTGCAAGGTCTTTGGATACATAATATTCTTCCAGATAGGAAAGTAGGTTATTTATTTATGCCCGAAAGTTATTTTGGGCACAGAGCTCCTTTTACGCACCGGTGTTTGAGTTTAGACTCAAAGCACTCTTGTGGCTCCACAGCGCTCTTCCAGAACGTTGTTCTTTATAGGCCAACAGAACTCCATTCTGAAAGGATATTTGGACGCTAAGCCCCTTCTTCTTACAGGTGTTGAGATATTAGACGCAGAGACTCTTTTGTATAGTTTTTTTAGTACAAACACTCTTCCAGATAGAAAAGTATGTATCTGTCCCCGAAAGTTTGGTTTGATCCCGTTTTCTGCAAAAGTGTTTGAGTTTATCCTCAAATCACTCACGTGGTGGCACAGGGCTCTTTCAAAATATTTTAAACACTAATCTGAATGGATATGATCCATTTTCCGCACCCGTGTTGGGTTTACACTCAGAGTTTTGTGTATTTGGATTCACCATACTCTTCCACTCTTCCAGATAAGAAAATATTTATTTACTGTAGGCCTATGTCTATTTACTGTAGGCCTATGTCTATTTACTGTAGGCTATTAAGTAGAACACTGATCACCTTTCCGGAACAGAATTTGAGCTGAGGCCAAAGCATACTTATAGTTAGGCCTTTATATCGCACTTCCAGAAGTTTTTGGTGCAGAACATCATTCTGAAAGGTTATTGGGGCACAGAACCCCTTTTCCTCACTGGTGTTTAGGTTTAAATAACACACACACTACACAAACTCTTAACAACAACAATTCTCTCTGTTTAATCATAGATTTAAACTTTGTACAAGTTAATTATTATTTTTTTTTGCTGCCAACTTAACAGCAGTTTATTCTATTTATTATTTTTTCTCTAGATTTTATTGTCAAGTTTACATTTTAAGTCATTGCATTACATCCTATGTTCATTTACTTTCAACATTACATTTAGCTTATCATGTTGGCTTTGGATATCTTTCTTTTGTCAGTTCCTGTTTCTGTAGTCAACTTGATTCATATTACTATTTAAATAACATTCATTTTTCTAGCTTGTAAGCTATTATTCCTATTCATTGTCTTTATTATTCATATTTTATTGTTATTTTCGTATCCAGTCTTCAGGATACACGTCTTGAGCAGTTTATATGCTTTTCATATTCCTCAATTTACTTGACTTCCTTCTTCATCACTTCAACAATTCCATTTTACTTATACATGAAAAGATTCATGTGTTTCTCTGGTGCTTCAAATTATTGAGATATAATTTGTACATCATCTTTCATTCATTCTATTTGTAAGGATAACATATCCTACAGATTCTACATTTCTTCGTAATATGCTTCAAGTGAGCAATTACTTTCGAGTGCATCAAGATATGTGCTTATCTTTCATTCAACTTATGACTGGCAAAATGGCGTTCTTGTGGTGTTTTGATAATTGCTAAATAGCTGGGACATCACGTCATTTATGCTCATTCTTACAGCAGGTAAAGATTCTGCTAATTTCAATTCATACGAGGACATACTTCACTTCAAGTAAGTTATCAATAGTATTACTAGAAGTGGCTTCAATTCTTCATTCGTCTACGCATTTAAACATCGAGCTTATTGTTGAGAGTTTAGCTATCGTTAAATAGCTTATTCATCAGACTCAATATTCAGTCTCTCATCTTGAAATTTACTTCTACAAGTGTCACACTTCATTGACACATATATATTTTTATTCACAAATGTGATTTTATGTGATTTCAAGACTGATTCTTCAACTCTATTATTTACAAATTTTCATTCAAGCTCATGCGTTAAGATTACTCACATATTACATCAAACATAAACTCTACATAACTGAAGATTGTCAAACATTGTATGGATATATATATGCTGCATCAAGAAGACTGTTAGCTGAAGACCTTCTATCTTCGTTCTCAAATTTGTCAACCAAGTGAAAGTGTATTTTTTCGTGTGCTTAGCTTAATTAAATGTTATGTCTTATGTTCAAGATTTCATTGAGTGATGTATTTCATTTCCTCCATTATGGAGGTGGTCCTCCGCCAGAGATCTTGTTAATTGTGGTTGGCACGGAAAGTGTTAATCACAATTAAATTTACAATCTCGTGTAGGTTTTAGGGACTTTTACAGTCCGCTATCAAATATAATACTCCCCCTGATCCTACATATGGTCCTCCGGGCCGGATAGAACTAGTAAGACTGTATTAATAGGCCTAGCCTACATCTAGGATAGAACTAGTAAGACTGTATTAATAGGCCTAGCCTACATCTAGGATATTACCAGCAAGACTGTACTAATAAGTTATTCCTTCATCTGGTCCTTCTGACCATAATCAAACTATTAAGATTGTAATAATACAATAATACTCTTACATCATTCACCCTCTGTGTCACAGACAGACTTGGGTTGCATACAAGAGCCTTCTTGTTTTGCTCATATTCATGTATGCATTATTATTTTATCTCAAGAGATATATATTGATACTTAAGCAATTAAAGATTGACTTAACGTTGATTTGTGCTCTGCCATAAGCATTTGAGCCATATGCCATCACTCATTGAAACTTCAAAGTGTACTGTATGATATATATGTCAATTGTAAACATTGTGACATCATTGTAAGTCACAGACACACAACACACTCTGTCAACAGTACATTAACACACAATTCTCTTACACGAACAAGATTCTTAACGTTCTTCGCAATTCAATACTCATCTTATTGCAAATAATTGCAATCATTCTGCTCTATCATATATTTCATTGTCTTCTTGACAATAAGTTGTCCAGAAGTTGAATCTCATAGGCGGGCAAACGGTTCTGTTCTTCTCGCATACTATTTCACTTGCATTGCTTCTTTGTATCCCGGCAAGCGGGCAAATTCCTACATTGTTTTCATTCTTCATATACCTATCTTTGAATCATGGAAGATCAAACAGTAAGACAGGTCGAAGACCTCAAAAGAAAACGCACTCCTCTTAAGGCACAACTTACACGTCAGTGTAATTATATTACTAATCTTAATGAGTCAGGTGAGCTCAATCACCAACTGTTGTTAACTCGCAAAGACAAACTAAAGGAAACTTTCAATAAGTTTGAGCTTATTCAAATTCAACTAGAAGAATTTCAGCCAACAGATGCTGAAATTAATTACCATGAAGAAGTCGAAAATGACTTTATCGAAGCTATTTCTAAAGTAGAAATATTGATTAAGTTTTCTGAGCTGCAGCAAATCAAAGCTCAACTATTCACTCAAGTTCAAGTAATATCAGATTTTACTGTAACTCGTGAAATCGAGTTACATGCTTTGCTATCTCGTAGAGACGAGGTCAAGCAAACATTTGAGAAATTCAAGTTGGTTCAAACCCAGCTCGAACAACTCCATGCTGCGAATGCTGAGGCCAACTCTCGTGAAGAAGTTGAAACAGCATATTTCAAAACCATCGCTAAAGTAGAAACATTGATTAAGATCGCGGAGTCTAAGGCAGAGACTTTAATTAAGCTCGCAAAGCTTAAACAATTAAGAGTACAGCTCTTAAACGATATTCAAGTAATAAACGAGCTTATGATCGAGGATCAGGCATCTTACTTTGAAGCTATTAAAAGATGTGCTGAACTTGAACAATCATTTCAGCACTATCAAGCTGAACAGTCTTCAATTGAAGACAATGAATCATTCAATGACAGGCAAATTCAACGCTATGAGCTTCAAGAAGCCTATTACAAAGCACTTACTAGACTTGAAGCTTCCATAAAGGCAAACAAGCAAATATACGATCCAGATCCTATGTCTGCGCCTAGTCCGCAACCAGTGCTAACTGAGCAAAACCACGTTTCTCTTCCAAAGTTACCTGAAATAAAATTACCGACATTTTCAGGCGATCCCACTATGTGGCTAGAGTTTCGTGACACGTTTACATCCTTAATACTGCAGAATCAGTACGTGTCTGAGATGGACAAGTTTCAATATTTAAAGTCATGCTTAACCCCTGAGGTTATGACTATTATACATAATATTCCTGTCAGTGCTGCCACATTTAGCATTGCCTGGCAAACTTTGTTAGAACGTTTTGACAATGACAGACTCATTGCTAATGCTCATTTAGAGAATTTATTTTCTCCCCCTTCTATTGATAGAAACTCTGCTGATTCGCTCCAGAGATACTTAGATCATTACATAAGTACTGTCCACGCGCTTCAGTCACTGCACATTGATGTTGAGCTGACTGATCTTATTATCTCAAAAATAATACTGGATAAGCTTTCTCCAGCTATTATTAGAGATTGGGAATCTTCGCTTAAAGCTGATAAGTTTCCATCACTGAAGGACTTATTCAGTTTCCTTGAGGCCAAAGTTCGAGTCATTCAAATGACTGACTTAGCTATCAAGTCCCAGTCGAATCAATCTCCAGTCAAAAATGTGACTGCGAAATCTAATAATAATTCTAACAACAATCGTAAGTCCACTGAAGCTAAGAAAAAGCCTTCGTGGTCTCAACCTATTTGTATATGTTGTAATCGCCCTCGTGATCATGAATTATTTCTCTGTGAAGCATTCAGAGCTTTCGCTTTGCCCCAAAGATTTGAATTTGTGAAACGCAACAATGTATGTAATGTCTGCCTGAGAATAGGTGGTCATTCACAAGCCTGCTCTTCTTATACTTGTATGAAGTGTCAAGGTAAACATAGTACTTTGCTTCATCCTTCAAATGCTCCCATACCAGTAAACCCATGTGCCATGCTAAGAAGTGGTCCAGCTACTTCAAAGATTCTATACCCTACAGCAACTGTGTTAATAGCAGATGCTAATGGCGAGTACATTGAGGCTACAGCCATTCTTGATTCAGCTACGACTTGTAATTTAATTACAGATAGATTATTTCAACGCCTCAAACTTAAACCAACTCCTCATAGAGAATATTTGCAAGGAGTAGTGTTTGAAAAGCGCACTCTCTGCAAGGTAGCATCTTTGTCACTGAAATCTAATGTTTCTGATTGGTCATGCCAAACGAATGCTTTGGTTATTCCATGCATAGCTACTTGTAAGTTCCCTCGTGCTTACATAAATACTGACAATTGGAATATTCCAGCTAACTTGAATTTAGCAGATGCTAAATTTAACCAACCTAAGTACCTAGATTTGCTCATTGGTACAGAGCTTTTTTCACAAATATTGTTATCAGGCAAAATCATGGCTGATAATCTGCCTGGCATACATAATTCAGAATTTGGTTGGTACTTTATGGGTAAAGTCCCTCAACCTGTTACTTCTTCGCAGCATAGTATTCCTATGCAAACTACTGCTTCTAAACATATGAGTGTTTCTAAGCAAATGACTTCTCACAGCAAAGCTAAAGCAGCTAATAGGCGTGAGAAGCCTCGTATCAAGCAAGCTCATTTTAATCGCTCATTTCCTAGTTCTGACTCGTCGATCAAGTCAAACTACTCTGCTTTCTTGCACTCAGAATCAGCTGTGGATGAACAATTAGCTAGGTTCTGGGAATTAGAAGCTGTCAATAATTCTGCTCCATTCCATGATGAATCGGAATGTGAGAAACATTTCTCTCAAACTACCACCAGAGATGACTCTGGAAGATATATAGTTAAACTTCCTTTTACTGCTCCGCCTGAAACATTAGGTAGCACAAAGCAACAAGCTTACAAACGGTTTCAGCTCTTAGAAAAAAGACTGTCATCCAACGAATACTTACGTACTGAATATGTCAAGTTCATGCAAGAATATGAGGATTTAGGTCATATGCAACGAGCTGACCACATTACTAATGCTCCTTGTGAATACATTATTCCTCATCACCCAGTAATTAAGCCTAGTAGCACTACTACAAAGGTTAGAGTAGTCTTCGATGCTTCAGCTAAGTCATCCAATGGAAAATCCTTGAATGACATTCTAGCTATAGGTCCTGTTGTGCAGCCTGACCTGTTCTCTATTTTGCTCAGGTTTCGACTTAATCCAATAGCATTTACTGCGGATATCGCAAAGATGTACCGCCAAATATTAGTTCATTCAGAACACCAACCTCTTCAGCAAATTATCTGGAGAAGTACTCCCACGGAACCAATCAGTGTTTACAACTTGAAAACGGTTACTTATGGTACCGCTCCTGCTTCATTTCTAGCAACGAGATCTCTAAAGCAGCTCACCATTGACGAAGGTGATAAGTTTCCCTTAGCTTCTCAAATAATTAATAATTCAACTTATGTTGATGATGTAGTGTCATGTGCTGCTGATATCCATCAAGCACAAAAGATGGTATCAGAACTTCTTACATTGCTACCTCTTGGTGGTTTCGAACTTAGAAAATGGACGTCTAATGATCCACGTCTTCTGAATAATATTCCAGTCGAATTGCATGAAAAACAAGATATTCATTTATTCGACGAATCTAATGACAATGCAATAAGAGCATTAGGTCTTTTATGGCA
This sequence comes from Ectobius pallidus, assembly GCA_964059195.1. Classification (NCBI taxonomy): domain Eukaryota; kingdom Metazoa; phylum Arthropoda; class Insecta; order Blattodea; family Ectobiidae; genus Ectobius; species Ectobius pallidus. The sequence goes on along the minus strand of CAXKWD010000006.1, from coordinate 51,490,677 downwards.
ACCCTCAAGTGATCTGTTAAAGATACAAACTTCAATAGATCCTTCCAAACCATTTATAACTTGTACCAAGAGAACTCTACTTTCGTGTATAGCGTCCATATTCGACCCCTTAGGTTTGATATGCCCTATTGTAGCTCATTGTAAAATGATCTTTCAATCGTTATGGAAAATGACTAACACATGGGATGAACCCATTCCAGATTGTGTAGCTAAACAATGGCTATCAATCCATCAACAATTACCTGACATTTCACAAATAGCTATTCCAAGATTAGCTCTCCCTTCAGAAGCTATGTTAATTCAAGTACATGGTTTTTGCGACGCGAGTCAAAATGCTTATGGTGCATGCTTGTACCTGAGATCTATTGACAGTAATAATAAAGTAACTACTGTATTACTTTGTGCTAAGTCTAAGGTAGCACCTATCAAACTAGTTACCATACCTAGACTTGAGTTATTAGCAGCTCACTTGCTTGCTAATCTGACTCATAAAGTTGTACCTACGTTACAGTTAAACATTGCTAAAACATACTTATGGACTGACTCTAAAATAGTTTTGAGTTGGCTCAATCATTCGCCCACTACGTTAAAGACTTTTGTAGCTAATAGAGTAGCTGATGTACAAGAGTTAACAGCTGACTATTTATGGTCTCACATCTCCTCTAAAGATAATCCTGCTGACTTAATAAGCAGAGGTTCAACTCCTAATGAGTTAGTTCATAATGCATTATGGTGGTCAGGTCCCTCTTGGCTATCTAAAGAAGATTCCACTTGGTCTCATAGGGAACCTATCAAACCTATTCAAGCACTTCCAGAAGTGCGGATTTCTGCCTTTCTTCAAAGTCAGCCTCCTGAACTTCTACCCTATGTAACTAAGTTTTCATATTTGAAGACTTTGCGTATGATAGCATATGTTCTACAATTCATAAATAATTGTAGGCCTGCTAAAATTAAGCTCACAGGTCCTCTTGAACCTAGTGAAATTTCAAATTCACTCTACACTTGTGTGAAAATAATTCAGCAAGTCGAATATCATGATGAAATCAATGCTTTGACTTCGTCTGATGTCGTTTCTTCATCTAGTAAAATACACTCATTATGCCCATTCATGGATAGTGATGGTATTCTTCGTGTTGGTGGAAGACTGAAGCCTCAGAATTACCCTTTGATGCGAAGCATCAGATTTTGCTTCCAGCTAAGCATCCTTTCACTAAACATCTCATTCGTTTTACACACTTCAAACTATGTCATGCTGGTTCCCAGCTTATTATAGCTCACTTACGGGAAAGGTTTTGGATACCTTCTGTAAGGAGAACAATTCGCTCTGTGATCAGACAGTGCAATGTCTGTTTCAGATTTCAAGCTCAACCCTTTCAGCAAAAGATGGCTGATTTACCATCTTCTCGTGTATCTCCTATTGCCCCATTTACTTACGTCAGCATTGATTATGCTGGTCCCTATTCTATTAAATATGAGTAAACCTCTTTATTATTCAAAGTTTAAATCTACTCTTTTCACATAATCTAATATATTTTAAAATTATTTTCAAGAAAATAATTTTGCGGGCAACTTATGTTTAATCATAGATTTAAACTTTGTACAAGTTAATTATTATTTTTTTTTGCTGCCAACTTAACAGCAGTTTATTCTATTTATTATTTTTTCTCTAGATTTTATTGTCAAGTTTACATTTTAAGTCATTGCATTACATCCTATGTTCATTTACTTTCAACATTACATTTAGCTTATCATGTTGGCTTTGGATATCTTTCTTTTGTCAGTTCCTGTTTCTGTAGTCAACTTGATTCATATTACTATTTAAATAACATTCATTTTTCTAGCTTGTAAGCTATTATTCCTATTCATTGTCTTTATTATTCATATTTTATTGTTATTTTCGTATCCAGTCTTCAGGATACACGTCTTGAGCAGTTTATATGCTTTTCATATTCCTCAATTTACTTGACTTCCTTCTTCATCACTTCAACAATTCCATTTTACTTATACATGAAAAGATTCATGTGTTTCTCTGGTGCTTCAAATTATTGAGATATAATTTGTACATCATCTTTCATTCATTCTATTTGTAAGGATAACATATCCTACAGATTCTACATTTCTTCGTAATATGCTTCAAGTGAGCAATTACTTTCGAGTGCATCAAGATATGTGCTTATCTTTCATTCAACTTATGACTGGCAAAATGGCGTTCTTGTGGTGTTTTGATAATTGCTAAATAGCTGGGACATCACGTCATTTATGCTCATTCTTACAGCAGGTAAAGATTCTGCTAATTTCAATTCATACGAGGACATACTTCACTTCAAGTAAGTTATCAATAGTATTACTAGAAGTGGCTTCAATTCTTCATTCGTCTACGCATTTAAACATCGAGCTTATTGTTGAGAGTTTAGCTATCGTTAAATAGCTTATTCATCAGACTCAATATTCAGTCTCTCATCTTGAAATTTACTTCTACAAGTGTCACACTTCATTGACACATATATATTTTTATTCACAAATGTGATTTTATGTGATTTCAAGACTGATTCTTCAACTCTATTATTTACAAATTTTCATTCAAGCTCATGCGTTAAGATTACTCACATATTACATCAAACATAAACTCTACATAACTGAAGATTGTCAAACATTGTATGGATATATATATGCTGCATCAAGAAGACTGTTAGCTGAAGACCTTCTATCTTCGTTCTCAAATTTGTCAACCAAGTGAAAGTGTATTTTTTCGTGTGCTTAGCTTAATTAAATGTTATGTCTTATGTTCAAGATTTCATTGAGTGATGTATTTCATTTCCTCCATTATGGAGGTGGTCCTCCGCCAGAGATCTTGTTAATTGTGGTTGGCACGGAAAGTGTTAATCACAATTAAATTTACAATCTCGTGTAGGTTTTAGGGACTTTTACAGTCCGCTATCAAATATAATACTCCCCCTGATCCTACACTCTCTTATGGAAATTTTGAGTCATATTTAAATCGTTAGATATTTTTCTAGAATAGTTTCTATTTTTCTTTTTTACTTGTATTTTTGTGTTTGATTTGGTTCAATTTGGTAGAAAGTACCCAAACTTTAACTTTAACTTTTAACTTATGGTCTCTGTGTATTGTTGAATCAGTACTGTTCAGGAAGCACAAAAAAAAAGACTCCTCACAAAATATTTTAAAGATTAACAAGTGAGACATAAATGATTCTCTTTCTTGTGTAATATTATCACTCTTAAATCGTGACGTCATATTTGGTTTGATAAAAAAAATTGCAAATGTTTGAGGCATTTTAATTTTTTAGATTTGTGAAATTCAAAAGATTTGTGTTTAACGTTTGATATGTTCGTTATTCTATTTTTGTGACAAATTTATTATCCTTTTACATAAAGGTTTCCGTCCCTTTGTAGTGATCTTTATGTTATAAAGAAACGTCTTATTCGAATGGCTAGGCCTATTACAAACAAAAATTTTGCTGTGATGCCATGTGGAATGAGAACGTTACCTGTAGTCATGAAGCAAGGTCTTTAAATTATACGGATATTACGGTCGATACATTCTCTTCTGTTTAATATTTGATTTGTTTCTCTTCAGTTTTTGTAACATAGACCTATTTATTTTCCCATTACATATTAAAGGTTTTCCGTTCTTGAGTATTTATCGCAATGGGAGCGAAATCTTTTGTGCATTTATCGTCTTCCATACAAAGAGCATTAGTATCCAATAACTTTATATCCGAGGAGTTTGATATGATTATACGCAGTCTTGAATATTAGGCATATGCAATGTTATCACAAAAACGTGAAGCTGTTTACAAAGTATAGTCTATATTTCGTGAAGAGCGCAGCTCTAAAAAAAAGTAAATAAATAACCTATGAAAATGAAAAGTAAGTCCATATTTTGGTTAAGTAGGCTATGTGAAGTGTCTAGGATGATAAGGAGCACGTCAACGAATTCTTTTTCTCTTGCTTTTATGCCCACTTATATATGAGTATATCATGATAAATTTTTCTCGAAAACGAATCAACTATTTCTTTAAAATTTTGTATACTAACTGCACATACAAGTCATAAAAAATCTTATTTTTTAACATTTTCCTGTTAAATTTTCCTGAATTGTAAATGCAAGCTATGCTCTACAAACTGCCACACAAACAAATACTTGAAAGTCAAGCGAATCTATTACATTAAATTTGTTAATCAAATCTGACATCATCACTTAAACTAGCTATCTATTATGTAACGGTGCTCAAAGCCGTCTTGTATCCTAAAACGTGATGTAGGCGCAAGTTGAAATTTTTTTATGAAACCCATTCCTCCTTAAATATGGCAAAGAAAGAAAATTAAGATAATATTTTAGAAAGAAATATGATTCTCATAAATCAAGGTAGGATGCATGTCACCTTGTAATTTAAACAGTGCATAATTCAAGAACAGCTTTTTTGCCTTCTGTTACTGAACATTAAAATTCAGTGGCATCTTCTTGCGAAACCTACAAATTACTGCACCTACCTGAAGCAGATCTTTAGTTGGAGAAATAAGTCAAAGACCCCCGCATGTACATCCCTACGGGCCCCTGGGGTGAGCATCTTTAGCTCGAGAACTTCCAGTTTTGAACCAAATTAAGCGCCAGAAAATAAAACAAGCTGCCCCCTAGTGAGACGAACTGTAGGAGCCAATTTCCATCCCCGGCACAAAAATTCCGGACACCCCCCGTCGGCGGGTTAATGCGGGAGTTAATTGTTACTGCCAACTCTGGCAGTGTTGCCAACTGAAGAATGTACGCCGGTGTTGCATATTGCAAGAAGGAACAAGACGCGAGCCTGCACAAACGCGACCCACGATGTAGGTTATGCAATCCTCATAGCATAAACTTTTCCTTGTGTGGGTGTATAGCGAAGTCATTTTGGCTGACGCCCTCAAACTTGAGCCCATCCTTATGCCAAGACAAGTCCATCTGGAAAGCAACCAGATGTAGAGAACAATACATAAATTACTTATGTTTTCTAGTAAGAATTAATCTTAAGCAATTTTAATCTGCTGTTCTAATCCTGAATGTAGCCTATTCCGAAAATATACCCTTTAACAAAAATAAAATTTTCCAACTTTGCATGAAGCTTTATGGATTAGATTAAGGGCTACGTTATCCATAATCAAGGTTGGTTGGTACAAATAAGGTCGGTACAATCATTTTGGTGCTGCTTAATCATATATCTTAGAGAGATAGGTGTGAACATAACGATAAACACTTATTATCAGGGTTCGGATCTTTAGGTGCAATTTCCATATGAAAAAGGAAGGGAAAAGGTGCTAAATGAAGTAAAATGGGGAAGAAAGAGGTGCTAAACTCGTTAGGCTACATAACAAACTTATATTCATGAACAGACTGATTCCAGTGAAATTGAAGTACAACATACGCGTAGAATATAATTTTTTTCATTGTGACTAGTGCCTTTAGTCCCGCGTTTGCTGAAAGCAGACATGTTCACTATTCTCTGATTAGTTTACTGGATAATCATATAATAAAGAAGCAATAAAACTCTAAAGCTATAGGCTATAATTTTGATGAAATGTACTTTGCAAGATTACCGAAAATTAAAATTAAAAAAAGTGGGTAAAAAGGGGATTTTGGGCACGGTGGAGGATAAAGGGATAAAGGCCTTAAAAGGGGGAAAAGGTGCTAGCAAATTCACTCCGTTCTCAACTAGAAACAACATTTCATAGCCTACTTTGGTTTCTTTCACAGGAGTTCTAAATTCACCTATGAAAAAAGATGCGCACGTAAAAATCCTAACCTTGCACATTGCCTTATAAACAAATGTTATTATGAAAAGTTGAGAATTTCGTTTCTCTTATACTAACCAGATGTGAATACAGTACATATAAACCTTAAACAATAGCCTTATTTACAAGATATAGGTGTCCCTGGTAATGTGGCAACATAATAAGGTATAATCATGAACGTCTGCGTGGTCTCATGGTTAGCATAGCTGGCTGGCTAGGAATTTTCAGGCTCCGGTTCGATCCCCGGTACCTTCTCTGATTATTTTGTGGTAGGCAGGTCTGGAACGGGATACATTCAGCCTCGTAACACAAACTGAGGAGCTAATTGATAAAGAAGTTGCGGCTCCGGTCCCGGAAACCACCATTAACGGCCGTAAGTGTCAGCATTCTGGTCACATTCCCCCAATCCTGTCATATGCCTATGGTAGATGACGCAGTGGTCGGAAGACAGGCCTTGTCATTTCAAGATGTAGAGCCATGGGGTTTAGTATAGTTTATTAAGTAACTTACTATAGATAAGTGGAAAATACGTTAAACTGTAAAATATAATTCAGCGTTGTTGCAATGAAAGGATTAATTATATATATTATATATATTAATTATATATATTAGGTATGAACATACAGGGCCTACATATAAGTTGCATTTGCGCGAGCGGTGTTTTCACTCTCCGCTGCGAAGCCCGCAGCCGCACTCGATGCGCGCGCGGTTTCCCTGCTTTAACTGTATAAAAAGTATTAAGTACATATAATCTTAGCTTCCCGAAGAAAATTAGCGCGCACAGTAGGCGCCAACTCTCACCAACAGTGCAACTTCTATTTGTACGTTGTGAAATGTAGGCCTAATTATTATCAAGTCCTCTTTTTCGTCCACCTAAAAACTCGATAACGTTATATATATAATGTTATCGAGTTTTTAGGTGGACGAAAAAGATACATATATATATAATATTATATATATATATATATATATATATATATATATATATATCTCAGAGAGTATGTGCAGCCTATTTTGCACCATTTATTTATATTTATTTCATCACTTTAATTTTTAGTCTCACGGCCGAAGTATGAAGCTATGAATAATATTAATTTATTTAGACCCATAGAGAGACTCCCCACAGGTGGCCACCTCAATGCAGGAGCCGTTTCCCATTCCAAAACATGCATGGGGCAGCAGACAGTATTAATATACACTTACGGACAACACAAAAACTCAGATAATACATACTTAGCAAAGAAAATATCGTACTACTAACGTAAACTCTTCAGAGGAGCAACAGGTGGAGTGGAACCCGCAGCATCCATGATTGCCATTAACTGCAAACCGCTACACTTGTGGCTCGTCCACTTCCAATCGTTGCTAAATGAATATATTATACAGATTGCCTTTGTTTTTAAGATAACATAACGACGTCTTAAAATGCACTTAAAATTGATGAAAGCCATCATTATCCAGGGAAAAGCATTACCCATTCCTGCCACCAACCAATAGAGTCGAGGGATGGAGGAAAATGTTGCATTGATCGGAGAGCAATACTTGTCTCATAGGATATGTCACTTTGGAATTCAGATTAGTTTAGTTTAGTTTGTTAGTGGTTCTAAATACAACGGGGATGATACTATCTCGTCAAAATTCAAAAGGAAGTCATTCCAAAAAATGTTTACCTTTAGTGGTAAAGTGAATATCAATAAATTAAAATTTTCTACAATCGGTCACAAAACTTATGTTACAATAGACAAATAATCATAACAATATAGGCCTACTACAAAGTAATATCTGAATTATCAAAACATTCATCAAGATCATAAGAAGACTTAATTAATTATTATAACGAGCCTAATGAAGAGTACCTTTTTTGTTAAAAACACACCTTTCAATTAAAAAATATATGGTTGGGAAATTCATTCGCAATTTTGTAGTCATAATGGAATTATTGTAATTTTTTTCATCTACACTTGCAATAGAAAATGAGCTTGATTCTTAAACTATACACTTTCCCATAAGCTATTTAGAGTAACATCAATGAATCCAAGTTATATTAAGTTACATAAGATCATCCACTCTTTCTTATAAGAATAGAGCCTCATAGTGAGTCAGAGTTAGAGAGTTATCACTATCTGTGATCCTAGTAAACTTGTTCTGCGGAAAGAAAGAAAAAAAAAACTTTACTTTTGTTCTAAGCCTATGCTTTTCTTTTCAGTCATTGAACAAGTATGTTTCAATACATACTGTCTACCAACTGTAAGGTCTTGTTATTCTTTGGAGATGGTTGATTAAACCAAAATCAGTGCCGAAATACCCACAGGGCACTGTTAAATGTTTCCTTTGGAGGGAGGGAAGGTGACACTAGAAATAACAACAACAAATAAAAACTTTCTGTAAGTGTGTATGAAGTTTAAAGCTATTGTAAATACCTGCATTTCTTTAGTACATGGAATATTGTACATTTATAATAAAAACAATTAATTGAAAAATCTAACACATCAATAAGTTAAAATGAACCATTATCAAGCATTATCAGGCCTAAATATTGTTTTATGTTAGATCCATAAATCAGTATTTCTGTCACTTTTCGAGGCTCTGTTGAGTTTAAAGGCCCTGTTAACTTGAAATCAAGTGACTCTCAGAATAAAGAGTTTGTTTAGTAAAATACAGCAGTGAAAACCCCATGTTTCTACGATGCTTCGTTCTCGCAAATTCGAAGAAAACCTGATGTGGCTTCCAGCGGAGTGACGTCAGCGCGCTCTAGCTGCTCACAGCCCGCGCGCCGTCGCTGTAGTTTGATGTGTGGCATCTGTCTAAGTCTCTTGCTAAAAAGCTCATAGAGATCGGAAAAAATTCACCATTACTATTATTGGAAAGACAGCATTGTTAACCACCTATGGTGGTCATGTCAGACTTGTGGAGGGGACGAAACCGTGTTGGTTTAAAAATTTCAATCGGTGTTATTTCATATTTCCAATGTACATAGCTGGATTGGATATAACGTAATTAATCAGTGCGAACATGAAGACATTATTGAAGATGAAGCAAGTGAATGGATCAGACCGGAGTCAAACGATTACGTGTTACTGTCGTCTGTTATAAAAACAGGAATTTCAATGAAGATTTGAAGCACGCAAAGAACTATTGTCATACAGGACATTTAGAGTCTTATCATAATGTAGCACTAAAATACAAGCCGAAAAGGATTCACTTTAGTTACGACGGAATGGTACTACAGTCAAACGACGGAATGGTACTACAGTCAATGTTGGCGATTATGGATTATAACTATAATGTAAACAGATACGTTACAAGTGAAAAAATGAAATACTAAAAAAAAAAAAAAAAAAAAAAAAAAAAAAAAGTGGGTAATGGTTTCAGTTTGTGAAAGTAAAAGTAACGAGTGGCATAATGACATAGTGAACAGGGTATTACATTACGTGAATAATTCAAACATTGAATTTGTGGAAGATCCTTACCTGGCTAAAGATGTTCCACGATGTATCGCTCCAGTGGCCCATCCTGAATCGCTGGAAGCTTTGGAGAGATTCTCTTTCGAGATTCCAAGAACTTTAAAGATACCGCAATAACAACTTTGTCCAGTAGTAACTTTCGATATTTATTTACAGTACCGGTATTTAATTATTAGTTTAAATTTAGTATATTACTTACAACTTTGATCTTATTTACAGCAAAATTTAAATTATAATACTTTTTTTTTCTAGGATTTAATTGTTCTTTCACTTGCATGAAAATAAATGATCAAACTAAATATTTTACCGACATAAGCCTAGTACTGCAAAAAGAAGATTGAGTTGACTTTAAAAACTCTGTATAACATTTTTAACCTCACCGTAGTTGTGGATTCAGGGTTAAAATTTCAATTAATCAAAATACGAAATATCTCTTCCGTCAGCAGGTTGAAATTGTCTGTACTCTTTGTTAGGCTCAGGGTATTCGTCCCGAATCTGTTTCAACTACGCATGAAGGTATGACTTTTCTATTGCCTTTTCCGAAGGGCGTCCAAGAATTAATCCAGTAGACGAATTGTCTGTAAGCTACATAACGCATGTTCCTATTGTTCGCTACTCGTAACTGTTCCCTTTCAAAATTGGATTCAGCTCTCAACATCATAAGGTGCCTATCAGTGTTCAATGTGTCCCTATTTAATACAACAGAATGAAGGGAATTATGAGAATGTAATGCATGCAGTCAGCACTTCCCTTCACATCTCTTATCATAACACTTTCAGAACAGCAGAAACATTCATTATGAATCGCTGAAAAAAACACATTCACCACAGTTGCATTAATCAGTACTATTTACACGGTCAGAATTCCCAGTATTTTCTTCATCTGACCTTATAATTACACTTTTTTCGGCTCGAATTGATATTGCCTGATTCCAGACATGACATGAGAAACTTTAAATTTATAATAATTTTAACACAAGAGATGACACCAGCCGTAGGTGTAACCAGGCCGACCATATGGGGGGGTTATAACATCCGCGGGGTCTGGGGGGTATGGAATACCCCTCAGGGAGTGGGGGTCCCGGGGGTCCTCCCCCGGAAAATTTAAAAATTAAGATGCACAATAACGAGTTTTAAGCTTCCGGGGGTCCTCCCTCGGAAAATTTTAAAAATTAAGACGCACAATAACGAGTTTTAAGCCTCCTACGCTTTATACTTGTATTAAGTAATTTATGGGCAGACTTTAAACATTATACAATTTTCCTTTTTTTAATCAATGGGGGGGTTCAAACCCCCAAACCCGCCCCCCTCGTTACGCCTATGACACCAGCAATGAATTAGCAGACACAGACTGATGTGTCGGCTACATATTATTATGGCATTCCAATGCTTCCTCACAGTGCAGTGGTGAGAGCGCTGTGACGTCATATCGCATTATTGCCGGAACTTCTCAACTTGGATTGCGGGCGAACGGTTAAACATAGAAAAATCGGGTTTTCGCTCAAACTAATCTCTAAATATCCTCTTTCTAAACCAGCTTTCACCTAAAAATGCATTTTTTTAAGTTAACAGGGCCTTTAACATATCTTTGTGTACGTGACACAGAGCCACATGATTGTAACTCTTTTGCAGAATTAAAGTAAGTAAATAGGCCTAGGTCTTGAGCCATCGTAAAAAAATAAATCTTCCCTCACTCTCACACAATAGTAGGCTATAAGAAACAGCTTTTTTAATGTATTTTCTTTGCTGCTGTAATGGTAAGGTAAGATAAGTTGAAAACTTGTCATTAATTTCTTTTTAGATTAGGCCTTCACCTTTTCGGAAATAGGAAAGTAAACAATTACGGAAAGTACATTGAGTGTTGAATTAAATTGAATTGGTTTATTTTTCATTCATATACATACGAGACATTTCTGTTTTCCGCAGAGTCAATAATATACGGAGAAAAAGCGAAACGTTACACCAAACCAACAGAACAAAACAAACAACTAAACAAATCATGCAAGTTATATCTTATTTGTTTACAAAACTCCTATCTATAGAATCTCCTTTCTTCTAATTTTCTAACCGATTGTTAATTATAAGTACAATGTTCCCTAATTACATAGGTTGGTTTTTTAGTTTTGGCACCAATGTTTCAGTGCCAAGTTGCAACAATTTTGGGCGCTGCCACTTTTACCGACGGTTGCTGACCTGCATCCCCTCCCTCAGAGCACATGATCTCGCCCGTCCCCACCACCGCTCGTGTGCAGTCGCGCCTGTTAGATGAGTAGTGTGAAACCAGCGCTCGCGAAAGACAGTCGAAATGTTTTTCAAGCAAGAGCAGAGAACGTGGATAAAAATTCAGTGTGCTAGGGGTCGCAGTGCTAAACAGTGCCACCGAGGATAGGAGGAGGCGTGCGGTGCAGCTGCGTTACCGTACAGAACGGTAGCAAGATGGGTTGCAGCCTTTCGAGATGGACGCGAACGCGTGGAGCACATGCCTCGATCTGGTCACCCACCAGTAAGTGATGACAATGTACAGATGGTGTCCACGTTAGTAGAGGTGGATCGGAACGTAACGATTCATCAATTAGAGCAAGATACCGGACTGGCGCATTCGACTGTCCTCCACATCCTGAAGGACTTACTGAAAATGAGGAAGATTGCATCCAAATGGGTTCCGCATGACATAACCGACATGCACAAATGGCTGCGATATGACGCTTGTCGGATGCACTTGCAGCGTTATGAGCGCAAAGGAGAGGCCTTCTTACGGCGTATCATAACCATTGACGAGACGTGGGCCAGATCTTATGAGCCACAGTTAAAACACCAATCGAATGAGTGGCGACACCACGGATCACCACGGAAACAAACAGTTCGACCAACCCCCACCAATGTGAAGGTAATGTTGATTATTGCCTATGATTGAGATGGTGTGATTATTCACCATACCGTTCCCCGAGGGCAAACCGTTAATGCGGCGTACTATTGTTCGTTTCTGCAAGACCATCTCCGAGGAGCTCTGAGAAGGAAACGGCGCCACCACATGGTTACACCGCCCATCGTTCTGCATGACAATGCTAGGGCACACACAGCAGGCATTGTGTCGGCATTGTTGGATCGCTGGGGCTGGGAGGTCCTCTATCACCCCCCCTATTCTCCCGACATCAGTCCCTGTGACTATGATCTCATCCCGAAGATGAAGATGACAATGCGCGGGGAGCACTTCCGTACCATTGAAGACGTTAAGCAGGCTGCTGAGCGCTCTCTTCGCACCATCAATAGATTGTGCAGTGCCAACGGGATCCAACGACTTTCGCATCGCTGGCAACACGTTGTACGCAGCGGTGGGGACTACATCGAGGGCCTATGAAACTTGGAACCATCTATTTTGAGTTATTAATCCAGTTATAACTATGGTGTCAAAACTAAAAAACCAACCCATGTATTTTTATTTTCATGTTATTTCTTTTATTTTTTAACAAATACGCTTAGGCTATATCATTTAATACCTAATTCATCAATTTTTGCTAGCCATTTATAGTTAATTATGCATAGCATTTTTTCTAAATTCTTTAACAGTTTAACATTTATAGTACAGGGTGTCCGGGAAAGACCTGACGAAAAAGAAATAATTATATATCTGAAACTATTGCATTTTGTGACATGATGTTTTCACGGTTACAAAGAGAAACACGATGAGTTTTAATAAGCCTCTATGTGAGCACCATTTGTGGCCCGATACTCAGTTTCGTGCCACACACGCGAAAGCATCTCCGGTGTGACTAGTGCTATTGCAACATAGATTCGGCCACGCAAATCTGCATTATCGGTCACAGGCGTGCGATACACTTTGTCTTTCACAAAATCCCAGAGAAAGAAATCCAGTGGGGTCATGTCAGGTGACCTTGGTGGCCATGGTGTAGGTCCTTCTCTCCCATGGACTGTGGATTTTGGCATTTTCAGTTGTCCTGCCGCCTCACGAATGGGTTTCCTCGGGCTTCTTACAAAACCACCAGTACCCTTTCAATGTCATTGTCGTTTATGCGCGATTCCTTTGCCTTTCCCTGCTGTGATTCAACATTACCTATCTCCAGAAATTGCTCGTGCCAATGAAGGATGCTGTTTCGGCGGGAGGATTTCAGCCTTTGTCTGTTTGGAAACGACGTTGTAGCCTACGCACAACTTGCATTCCCAGTTCTCAGAATAAGACTGACTACACACGCTGCGCAGAACGAGCTTTTTCTCGTTTCTCCTCGTGCAACAACAATGTGCATGCTCATGCGCATTACGGGATGCTACAAAACAAAACTTTTTGAGTTTGTCTTTCTAACTGTGAAAATACTGAGGTAGTAACTGGAATAGTTTCTGATATATAATTATTTATTTTTCGTCAGGTCTTTCCCGGACACGGTGTAGCCCTACTACTGATTTTTTAAGTGCCACGGCATTATTCATGACTAATTTTTTTCTCAATAATTTTTTTCCCCTATGTTCTGTCCCCGTGCATTCAAGCAATATATTCCTCTATTTGGCATCTTCATATTGCACAGTAGACATATTTCTTTCATTGTTATTCCGGTAATGTTTCTTAGTTTCCAGATACCTTATATCCACCACGCTAAACCTTCTCTCTCCTTACTATTCCAGTTAAATAAGTATATTTCTATTTCGCTATAATATTCTAGTGACTTCAGTTTTCTTATTTCACTAAACATTCACTGTCTAGCAATATCATTGCAACGGTTTATAATCAATCTACATAATATGTTAGTATTTGAGGTCCTCATTCTTAACCATAAGTTAACCAATTTAAACCCATTTTATTGATGTCCTCTTCTAAATCTTTAACCTAGTTATTTATTAAATTTGACTTTTGTAAAAACGCCATACATTTCTTTTCTATACCGTTTCTTTCATTAAAATAAGATTAACAAACTTTATTTTTCTTACTAAAAATGCACATTTACTTTCCTCCATTCGCATTTCCATTAATGCTGCAATATTGGCTAAATTTATGGGTACTCCTAATATCTTTATACAGTATATTGCTCTTACTTTATTTAAGTATAGTCATGCTTTTTCTCCCCGTAGTTCCGCTGTATAAAATATTTTTTACTTTTACTATAAATCTGTACATAGTCTATTACTTAGACTTCTGATTTTTATATTAGCTAATTTTGATGGGCAGTTACCAATAGTTGTAACGCCACGACACCTTGATTTTTTTACTAATTTTATATGTTCTTTCCTGTTCCCCTTCCTATTTAATGTAACTCCTAAGTATTTATAATTGTCTACAATCCCTACTTCTACTTTATTTAAAAACCAATAGTTGAATAAAAACACTTTCTTTAACGCACTTTATTTTACCTTAGTAAATTTCTGGACGGCCGTTTCGCAGGTGGTGTTCCTGAGGCACTCTGCTGATGATGCAGGAACACCACCTGCGAAACGGCCGTCCAGAAATTTACTAAGGTAAAATAAAGTGCGTTAAAGAAAGTGTTTTTATTCAACTATTTGTTACACAACGCTAAAGTCGGACACAAGAATGAATAAAAACCAATGTTCTCTTTTACTTTTCATACATTAATTAATTAAACTTCTTCTTCGTACAGGAACTTAGATAATTCATCTAAGGTTTTCTGTTACCAATTATTGAGAATGAACCAATTACCAAATCATTTGCATACAACAATCCTGGGATTTTCATGTCTTGTACAACGGGTTGTGACATTCTGTCCTACCTATCATTTCAATAATATTATTAAATTAAATAACAATGGGCTCATCTTAAATCTTTGAAGTAAACCACAATTATTTACAATACAGTCAATCGGTTTCCCCATTCTGTAATTTGATTCTAAAATTTCCATCAGTATAAATTGCCTTTATATATCCAATAAGTTTTGAACTTATACCATATCGCCGTCACGGTGGCTCATGCTTAGCGCGTGGGCGTGGCATTCAAACGGTCCCGGATTCAAATCCCGAGGCAGGCGGGCGTGTCATTTGTGTTGGATGAAGCCGTGACTTTGGGGTTTCCTCCTCTCATTCCACTAACACTCTCCACTTCACCTTCAAACTCCTCCTCATTATCATCCCGATTCCTTTCCCGGCTTTCGGGCCATCTCCCGCTGCGGGCCTCTCCCGTCCTGCCCCGTGGCTTGTGGTCATGTGGTTGTTGGTGGTGTGCTGCACACCTGGGGGCTCTCTGGTGTGCCGCGACCCTATGGGCTCTCTTCGTGAGGAATCGGGGGCATGGCGCATGTCTGAGGGACCCTAGGGGTGTGATGCACGTGGTATGGCTTCTGGATCTAGCTGGATGTTGGGGAGTTCCGTGGGGGCTCGCTATGGGATCTGCTTCGGGGGCCCTTCGGGCATGCCCGTTCCCAAGGGGTTGGCACAAAGGGCCTATGTGGCCTACGTGCTTAGGGTCGTTCCCAACCTGCCTCTGCCCCTACGCGGGGAGAAAATTGAATAGAATATACCATATCGTCTCATTTTGTACCGTAGTTGTTCTCGATCAATAGTATCAAAGGCCTTTTCAAAATATAAAATTTAATTGATGTTTACACTACAATGGGACTATTGCACTTGACAAGAGCAACCTATGAACTGGACAGCAGATCAGAACTTATAGTCAGTGGCGGACGCAGAATTTTTTTTTCGGGGGGGGGGATTTGAATACTAAAAAAATTAATTAACTTACATATTATACAATTAGTTTATAAAACTGACCACTTAGAGTGCATATATAGCCTTTTTTCAAATTTCGGGGGGGGGGGGATCTATCCCCTCAATCCCCCCCTCTGCGTCCGCCACTGCTTATAGTAGGCTAAGAATAACAAAGACTATCACTAATCTAGTGAGGACTATATGTAAGACGTAAGAGTGAATGCATGGCGACTCACTGATCATACAAACTGAAGACAGACAGCTGTAATACAGTATAAGAGATTAATCAAAAGCATAATGTACATGGTAGAGTATTTACAAATAGACAGCTTGTTGTGAAGTGCCACCAGGCGTTGTGTCGTGACATTGAAACCAGAGAGAGAGTCAATAAATTGCACTTTATTGCATTCACACGCCAGAAGCCTCAGTCCGGCATTCCTCCCTCCCTATCATGGAGTAAGTTACTCGTGTTAACATCACACAACTAACTCTCAAACCCAAACCTTGGTTCTCTTCAGTGGATGAAAAACAAACACTATATTTGAAAGAAAAAATCCTCATTAAAAATAGGCTAGGCCTGTAATCAGTTTTCATATTTAGCTTTTTTTCTTTTTAATGCTTTAATGTTTTAACGATATTTTCTGTAATAACTCACTGTACCCTAACAATACTTTAACACTCCTATATTATTTGCTACCTATGATTTTTTTAAATTCCAAAGGTCGAAAACGAGTGATGTTATGGGTTTTCATGAAGAGGGCTGCTATACGATTATGATTCATAAATGAATGTTTACTTTCTGAAGTATTCTGTGGTTAAAATTGGCCTAACATTAATAAACTTAGAATAAAATAGTATATTTGTCATAGTCCTAATAAGTATAATTGGATTGATGATGGCATAAACGACACGACGAGTAATAATTCTTTATTGCAACCAAATGTCATCTTAGGACGACAGGAGCAACAGTGGAATTATATGTGGCAGGGAAATGGGAGCACCCCGAGGAAATCTGCCCCGGCCTCATTTTGTCCACCACAAATTCCACATAAATCCACCGAGATTCGACCCCAAGTCCCAGCTGTGGAAGGTGAGTGGTTTAATCACTCAGTCATAGGGCCTGCATAATTGATAGAAGTAGTCAATCCCTGTTTTTCATAGAGCTTTTACTATGTTTACAGTCATCGATTCCCTAATTATCTGTTCCAGATATCTTCTAGATACCTTTTATTAGTCCTCGTTTTTAGTAAAATATAGTTAATAATGAGACACAATAAAGTGACAAAAATATAATCTACATCAGACTGCAGCTGTAAAAAGAAAATATTGAAGACACTAGACACAACGTAAATTAAATTAAATTGTAAATTTTGGACAATAATATAAGAAGAAACTGCATGGAACTGCTTATAGGCCTCACTGGTTTAAAATAAAGGAAAAGGTGTCGAATTTAATATTCTTTTAGTTATGTTTTTCGGAAAGATGTAATTATTACATTAAATGCTATACCGGATCTACTGTAGATGATCATCGCCCTTCCTAAAAGAAAAGTATTTGCACGGTTTTTAGCGTTACTCAAGAAACATCACGTGTTAGTGTTCGTACTTCGTTTCTCAGCGCGTTTGACGTTCTTCCGGGGTTTAGAAATGTCGTTGAAATGCCTATGTTCTTTCTAGGTATAGTGCAACAAAATGACAGCTCTTCAATTGAGTGGGTTTTTTTTTTACTCTCAGAAACGACTGGATTTTTGTATTTTATTAAGTTATAGATATTAACAACCTACTCTCAGAAACCACTGGATTTTTGTATTTTATTAAGTTATAGATATTAACAACCTATGTACATTGATTGTTTGTACAATGATAAACAATCTATGATTGTTATAGATATTAACAATCTCTGGAATGTAGGCCTATTATGAATTTAAAATTCCACGATGATTGATAATAATTGTACTAATATAGATATGGTCTACTAGTGTCAACCTTAATTTATGAGGAAACGAATGACATAGTACTTTGATGAAGTCTTTCAAAATTTAATTAATTTTAAATGGGCCCACTATTAATTATTCCACTTCACGTTCAAGGCACCATTGTTGTCGGTGCCCAAGTTTAAAGTTCATTTTGTCAATAAAACAAAACAGTTGAATGAATAATATTTAAATGCCTAAAACAATAGTAGGGAGAAAGGATGCTCTTTTCTTTTGAGATGTGAAATAAGTTTACACAATAAAGTAACGAAAATAGTGAATTCAGAAGTTGTATACGGTAGCCTCGGCGGCTTCATTTTAAGGACAGAGTTTTGAAAACACTTCACCCAAAAACTCTAACAAACGTATTCCTGCAAATATTATTTCTAATTTCAGCTTTGCGGTGTAAATGAAATCCTAACAGAATACCCATATCTCCTCTCTGCTTAGCTACTGATTCCAAGTGGTTGGTAAATAATTATGTTATTTCCACTCAACCTTAAAAGTGGGTCTGGCCGTTTGCTGTCATATCGTATAGCTTATATTGCAGTTTCTGTCTATCCAGTTGTTGTAGCTCTTGACCATGTACAGATCCCGGGCATTACTATTCTCAGATAGGCGGAAAAATTCTTCTGGTTTGTTCCGTTTTGTGAAAGCCTACTTAAACAATATCCAGCTTCCCAGTAACAAATGGAACCAGATCAGGAACTATATATACAGAATGGAAGGGAAAACCGCAGATGTTAACAGCTTATTCTTTCAGTAGAAATAAACAAAAATTAAAATACTGTATCATATTTTACCTAAGTAAGTTCTCAGAAAAAATTCTCCCTAAACTTTAACCCTGCTTTACTCAATGAGTATTATCCGCACTGTTATAATTTGTTTCACATCAGCAGAAGAACAAATAAGGCATGGATTTTCCCTCTGCTGTTTATCAATAAAGCTTTCTTGCAAATTAAGTAAATTGGACAATTATTACCTGGACTACATAATAGCACTATGCGACAGAAGGCAACGTTGAAGCGAGTGTGTCTTCGTTGTTTTTATAAAAGTACAGAGGTCATTACCCTTGAAGAAGGTAATAACCAGTGCTCTGTTGCAATTATTCAGAACCCTTCAACCTAATTATCTCATAAACCATAAACCACATCTCTTCTTCTTCTTTGCCTGAGTTTCACCTCACCCTTTTAGGGACATTTAAGCGACCCAAGCCGCCCGGGCCTTACAAGGCCGCGACCTGTCGGGAGAGGGATCATCTTTGGATCACATACATACTTTTTTGACCAGACAAGGACATGGAGGGTTCTTCCCGGATGAGTGAACAGCCCAATGCCGGGGCCACGTCCGAGACAACACGAACACATAGGACGAGACACACCATTCACACACACACGTTCCGAACAAGGCGAGGATGGGATGAAGATGATAATGACAGCCAGATGATATCCGGGGACCACAAGAGCCTAAAGTTACCCGACATTTGTCTCACAGGTGAGAAAAACCCCGGAAAAAAACTCACTTAGCTAACTTGTCCCGACCAGGATTTGAACCTGCTGCGTGAGAGGAATGAACGCATCCCGTACGCCACAGCGGTGGACAACACGTAATCACAAAATGTAAAATAGATTTATGTTCACTTTAATGTAATCTATTAGCCCTTGAGAATCACACTTATACCCCTTCCATTCTGTTTATACGCTGTTGTATTTTTGTATGTATCTGTTTTCCCTATTTTGGGGCGAAGGGCCTCCAAGTGGAGGTTTCTGTTACCTATGTGAGAGGGGCAGGTGGTAAGCCCATCGCCTCCGGAAACTAAGGTATTACTTGGTCGTGAAAGGGCCGAGAAATTGTGTCCAGAGGCTTTAATTTAGGCTTGAAGTTCTTTTAGGTGCCCTAAATCTACGACACGGAACTCCCGGAGGACTCCTTCCTGAAAAATCCATCGACCGCCGCCGGGTTTGATCCCGCGATCTTCGGATCTAGAGGTGGGCACGCTACCTCTAGACTACCGCGGCCGACCTGTTGTATTTAGATACCACCAAAATGCTATTATAACTTATACTATTATAAATATTATTTTTATATTAGGCTATATATATTATTATATAAGAGCTTATTAGATACTATTACATTATGCTACCATAACTATACATATAGACACACACACAATTGCATTCAACTGTCAACTCCTCTTTTCTCTTTCTGTCACACAGTTAAAGAAACTGATTTTAATACTATCAGTGGGTATAGGCTAATATAGCAAATATAGCAAACTTACAAAATAATATTTGCACGTCTGACAGAACAGCTAAGAATAAGAAGGGAGCTGATTCTTCTCTCTCGGGAAAAATAAATATTCACAGGCTAATGGGAAAGGTAAGAAAAAAAATATTTGGTTAAACAATTCGGACCTGACATTCATCCCTTATATGTAATAAATGTCACGGAACCGTAAGGCAAAAAATTCAGTATTTTAAGAAAAACTGAAAGACATTTTTATGTCACGAAGTGAATTAGTTTACGAGCTTTAAAATAGATTAAATCTAAAAACTAAACTCCCTGGCACTACA
Source organism: Ectobius pallidus (assembly GCA_964059195.1). NCBI lineage: Eukaryota > Metazoa > Arthropoda > Insecta > Blattodea > Ectobiidae > Ectobius > Ectobius pallidus. The sequence continues at coordinate 51,470,219 of CAXKWD010000006.1, read as the reverse complement.
TCCCTTGTGGGGTCAGGCCTACCATCCGACTGCGGTATCATCTACCATAGGAGATGGCAGGATTGGAGAGCATGTGGTCAGCATGCCGACGTCAAATGCCGTTATCTATTACTTTCTTCACCGGAGTTGTTACTACTTTACCAACTAGCTCCTCAGTTGGTGTCACGGTCCTGAGTGCACTCTGTTTCGACTCAATCGGCTATTTAATACTTGGTTGTTGCTTCAATACAGCTTTGCAGAAACGTTTTGTGCTTTGTCGATAGCCAGGCTCAGATTTTCATTTCGTCTATGATCTTCGTGCTTGAACGTGCAGGACTCTGATTTGAGGCTACTTAAATTCGGTTTGGTTTTATGGTTATTTGACGATGGGGATGTACTGCAGCTTAGACCTGTGACTGTCGCCGGTGTTCCAGAATTTTGTCCCGCAGGAGTTCTTTTACATGTCTGTAAATCCATAGACATGGGCCTGTCATATTTAGGCCTATGCACATATAAATACAATCGACCTGGGCCGGGATCGAACCTGTAACCTTGGGCAAAGAAAGCCAGCGCGATATTGGCTGCGCCCTCAGGCGGAGTCCTTTGAGAATGCGACCTGTCCAACCTCTCTGCAAATTAGTTCATATTACTCATAAAAACACCTTGTTTCCATGGGTATGATAGTTACGTGCATGTTTCTCATTTTACTTGAGACTGAATGAGGCGGCAGAGGCAGTAGCGTCGATGACTCTCATTTGGAAGGACCTGGGTTAAAAGCCCATCGCCGGCCCATTTAACTTTGTTCTTTTTTCTAGGTTCCCTCAGTCGCAAAAACGTATGCCGGATTTCTTAACATAACCCTAAGTCGCTATTTCAGCTTATATCATAATCATCAATATCCGTTTAAAATAAAGGGAAGTCTTAGCATAACGCACTAACAATAGGAACAGAAAGTACGGTACATCGGTAGTTGGCGCGACCTGCTGATATATTCACAGATTTTTAAGATGCAATATGACCTCTATACAGTTAATAGTCCTATGTATAGGCCCATAAGCAATGCTACACTAGAAGATAGTAAAAAAGACATTAAAAAAAAATAGGAAATCAATATAAGTGGTCTTGCCAGGGAAACCCAATAATAAGTCGGTAAACAAGATTTTTTGTAACAGTAAAACACAGTTGTTAGGTTGTAAGATGCCGGATTTTTTTAATGTCATCTATTGGTTTCATTTTAGAATAACGTTGTCTGATCAAAACAAACATAAAGACAGAATTACTAACCATGGTGTTTTCATCTTTCATCGTAATAGTTTTAGACCTACACTTTTAGAAACCCATCCTAATTTGCAATTGAAATTTCGCATGCTCCGTAAAGTTTTCTTTGTTACTTTTCATGATGCAAGCATTAAATATAGGTAACAGATGTTCTCGCAGGACATTCTGTGTAACAAACTTTGAGCAGTATTGTGAAACTGAAGTTTATGGCATGGAAAGTTCCTCATTTGCGGAGATCAATTGTCATAAATTAGGCAATCTAAGGTCAGAAAAACACCATTTCTTAATTATAAGTATTTTTTAATTGCTCAGAATTTTGTGCTGGAGTTGAATCCATTCAAATCAGAAAATTTATTTTCCAACTTATGGTTGGGTTTCTCTAGCAGGGTCACGTATAGTTTATGTGCATACTTCAGTGGAAATATTATTGGATGCGCATTAATCTCTCTAGCAAACCCAATGGAGGTCACTAAGGCAGAACAAAAAATATGAAAAACTAAATAACCTTGGCAGGTATAATACATACTAGGTCAGAACTTTATGATGTTTAAACAAAAAATGGAAGACCGTAATATAAACATAATATCAGATCTTGTGAGCTGGTCGTGCTGATTTGTAGAATACGTGGAAGTGAGAGGTCCATCGCTTCTGCAAACATTTGACAGAGGAAGTTTACTCTTCTCATAGAAATGTTAAAACTAAACCGGCTCGTGCAGCCCTATTCTTCAAACAGATGAGTTGCTTTCTTTGCACATCACCATGGATTCTCAGTTTTCAATTTCAAGACATTTTACCGGACTAATAGTGCAAATGATCCAAATTAGTCAGTACAAATGACATAAAAGTTATTATATTTAATCTATCATTTTATGCCATGATCTTCATTTCCTAAGATCATCAGTACATAATTTCTCTTCAGAAGATATTTATACTGAGTTCATAACACAGGAAGGAAAAAATAATGTTCTTGTCAGGGAGCCATTGTTACTATTTAACAACTCAGTGTTCCAACTTAGTAGGCCTATTAGTTCTTCCCTTAACTGCTCGCTTATGTATGGCAGTAGACAGAGGGAGTAAAAATTACTATCTATTCTTGACTTAGCAGTTGATTTACAGATATTGTTGTGAAATGATTCAGGGTGAGAACTTTCTTTTTATCGTACAACTTCAACCTGGAGCACCTTCTTAGTTCTTACCACGCTTAACTTCTTTCGATTAGTTTTTTATAGTACGGTATTTTAGGACATCAGCCTGTAAGCCTCTAAGTCTGAAATTCATGCTTTGAAGTTGAAGATAGAAAATCTTCCATAGACGCTTGAAGAGTGTTGTTCCTTCTTTTTTTTTTTTTTTCATGTATAGCGGATCCATAAGTGTATTTTCTAAAAAATCAAAGGAGTTGGTCACTGGGTATGTTTTAATGCTATGTCATAATATTGTAATTAAGAGTATCCTACAATAGTAAGTAATGTATAAAAATATAATAGGAAACAGAAAACAGACGTAGGGAAATATTATTTTGTTAATATAAGTGAATAGAATAGTTCATCTATAACAGTCTCTGGGTCCATCTTGTCATACAGAAGTGTTGCAAAACATTAATAAATGAACTTGGCGTATTGATTAAATATTGAATTTCTGTTTATATACAGGATGCGGCATTTATCGTTTCCCATTTTTAAAACCGTGTAACACATTTATTTAACAAATAAATAAGCTACACTGAACATTTTTAAATGCATTACAGTCTTGGATTTACAATCTGGTCTTACTTTTTCAATATGATGTCCTTGAGATGCCCTCCATTAACTTCAAAACATTGCTGCAATCTCCCTCGTACACTGGCCATTAGGCATTGTGTGGTGTCTTGCATAACATTTGCGTTTTCCTGCAAATCCACGCATAATCCACAAGCGGCCACTTCACAGTCCTAAGGTCGTGGTGTGGTGTGTCATACAGCACAGGGTATGGTTGGCCATTTTTCTTTGAGAGCGATAATGGTGTTTCGGTTTCTGTCAACTCTGAACGTTACAATCACATGCTGCAAACTTTCTTCCTACCAGAATTGACACATCGTAACTTGGATATTGAGAGAGTGTGGTTTCAACAGGATGGTGTTGTAGCACATACTGCACATCTTTCATGCTGCTTTCCCAGGCCAAATTCTTTCCCTCCAAATCTCCCGACCTTACTGCACCAGATATTTTTTTCTGTGGGACTATCTGAAGTCTAAAGTTTTCGCGCATGCCCTCCCTGACCTTAAGAGTCTTAACAATGCGATTCAGCAGGAAAGTGCAAATGTTACGCAAGACACCACACACCGCGTAATGGCCAGTGTACGAGGGAGATTGCAGCAATGTGTTAAAGCTAATAGAGGGCATCTCAAGGAAATCATATTGAAAAAGTAAGACCAGAATTGTAAATCCAAGACTGTAAGACATTTAAAAATGTTCAATGTAGCTTATTTCTTTGTAAAATAAATGTGTTACATGGTATTGAAAATGGGAAAGTTTAAATGCCGCACCCTGTATTATTGTTGTGTTATGTATGATTATTCTGTTGATGTATTTTATGACTGTGTAACTACCACCAGGCTACGGCAAAAGTGTAAATAAATAAAAAGCATAGCCTTAATACGCCTAATTCAAAAGAAACTTTATGATATGGGGTTTTAGTTTTTTTAATTAACTTGCTTCAGTATGCATCGTAGAAGTAATTTTTCGCAGAAGTTTTGAAACTTTCTCTGCAATTATTTTGTTATCTAAGATTTTTAATTCTTCTCTTATGCTTTCTTTCATTTCTTCTGTAAGTTAGTTCTAGGACATATCTGAGAGACCGTTGACTTCATTTAGCCTCATAAGAATAATTCTGGTTCACTTACATCTGGAGACCTAGGTGACCATGTTTCGTAACATCTTTAAATTGATCGCCAGGAAACATTTCTCCTGAGATATTCAACATTTGTTCCGCAGTGTGTGTGCAGCCGTATTATTTATTGCCTACTGCAAGTCTTTTCAGTTGACACTGAACGATTTACTTTTTCAAAAAGAAGTATTCAGGATAGCAATATTAGGCCTTCTCTGCCTTGTTTTAGCTTTGAATCAACGAACATTCACAGCGTTGGCATAATATGCCAACGGAGGGGAAACATATTATGTTTTCCCCTCCGTTTTCTGAAAGGCGCGGGAAATCGCGAAGTGATGTAGTTGTTTTGTTTGTTTGTTGTTTGGTTCTAAGGTTGGATGGAGAATAGCCGGTCTTCCAAGCCATTAGGTTGTGGTACAGAATGCTGGAGACATTGTAGAGAGAGTATTATTTAAGAGAAAAGTAAACCATTAGTGTTTATTTCAAAGAAACGAGAAGGAGGGCGACGAAGTGTGATGGATTTTAAGAAGACGAAATGGTGATTATAATTATGGGGAGAAAATCTTACATAGACAAGTCCCACCCGCACACGCTTGAGTGTGTGGGAGGGGGAGCTAGACTTGCGTCACTGACTGTACCCGCAGACACAAACCACATGTTGAAAATTATAATTATTAAATACTGCACTGCGAGGTAAGCTTCGTGTCGTTAAGGTTGACATCGCATTAAATCTTGACTTCTAATGGACCTAAAGAAGTCTGCGAGGGCGGACGGGCGGGGGATCGAACCCTGGACGGCGGTTTACGACGGCTGATGATAGGGCAGGCGGTCACGCAATGCTTTACGACAGCCGCCTTGACCTCTGAAAGGGAGGGTATGGGGAGCGAGCCTCAAACAATGAGCCACAAAGTGGGGATGTTCCCACGAACAAATTTGGCTAATTAAAGTCTTTAAGACATCCGTAATAAAATCCCAAGCAACAATAACTCTAACAAGCGTTCAACTGGAAAACGTTTCACTCCTCCTAACTATGTGATAGCACTTTGTTGTTAAGTATACAGTGCGTTCATCAAAACGTGCCAAAATGTTTCCTTTTTCTGGACCACCTATGTTATTCCTAAATTAAATGGAATTTCAGGCAGTCTTTAAACTAGTACTCTCAGAAAATGACGTATTACATCTCTTTCATAATTCAGTTCTTTCCTATAAGTTCTGCGAAGTATTTATGGAGGATGTGAGTTAATATGCCCTGTCAAATTACTTTTAAAATTACGTATGGACTTCATTTCAAGAGTATTTACTTAGGCCTAAATATGTTTATGCAACGAAAGTGTTACAATATTTTAAATTTTCTTATCCGCAACAAAGGTTCTATAGGGAGAGGAAGTATTGTGTTCGACCGAAAATTCAATATGGAGTTTTCAGCACAAATAGGCTTACACGTTTTTGTTCGACCATACTAAGTTATAATATGCTCATGTGACGTAACATTATCTTAATAACATCCATTAAAATATGCATTAAAATATGCATTTTTATTAAAACTCTGGTGTGATATCGATTATTGTAGAAACACAGAACGATCTTTAAACCTTGAGAGCAGCAAAACAAAATGCATAATTAACAGTCTGCATTTAAAATAAAATCAATTCTGTTCGTATTAATTTTAATAATTGTAATAAATCGAGTTCATTTCATGTTGTAGACGTCCGTTGGCCCCATTAAGGGCCAAGAAGAAGCTTCAACTTCACCGCATTCCATCAAATGTCATCTAGGCCTATGGCAAAGATTGGAGATTTTTACTGGCTACAAACAAAAGCCATAACCAAGACTAGATAACGCTACAACTACAGTACTTTTTTTTCCTACTGGAGACTAAAGCAGCGATTGCCTAAAACATACAGAACCAAAACCAATTAAAGTCGCGTGGGAAGTTTAAAATGGAAGCTTATTGGTAATTTCAAGGATATTTTGGAACGCTTACAAATTAATATAGATTAATATGTGGTCATTTTGTTTATGATGCCAATGGCTGCGTATGGCAATACCTACTACTAAATATTATTTTCTAAAACAGAATAATAAAGGTAAATAAGTTATCAGTACTTTTTTCTTTTCAAAATGGGACGTTTGTCGCCCACCTGTTAATTTTGAGCGCCAATGGCGATCTGGCGACCAGAAATTTTGTTCCTGTTTTCTATGAAGGAAAATTAAGTTAAGTTGGAGGACAATGCCCAGTATTACCCCCTCCCGAAGCGACGCCAATGACCATTACTATACTCTACTCTAGGGAAATCGGCAAGCTGTCATCTTCACGATGATTTGGAAAATGGTTCGCCAACTAGGCTAACCCTTAAATCAAGTGGACACACAAATTTTAATACGTTTGAGGTAACATTGGTCCCTCAGCCACAGGAAATTTTTATTTGCTTTTATTTTCACATTCGCTATTATATTATTGCATTTAATTCCTATATATCATATTTGTTTGATGGTTTTAATATAACAAAAATTTTTAAAACATTACTGAACCAGATTCTGAACCAAAAGTATTACTTGTTACCGTTTGAATATCTCACTTTAGAGCGTAGGCTACTGTATACCCCCCATCCCCCCCCCCCCCCGTGGGAATTTCCGACACATATATTTTTTTGTTGGTATTCCCATCTAGTTTCAGTTTTTAGTTGTTTGCCCCTTATCAATTACAGCATTTACCCGGAAACCCCGGAAATCCGGAGAAAATGAGTTTGTTTTAATTTTTCTTTGTTCTTTGCTCCTAATATGCCCAGGGAATTTCTGGCTCACATATTTTTTGTTGGTATTACCATCTAGTTTAAGTCTTCAGTTATTTGCCCCTTATCAATTACAGCATTTACCCGGAAACCCCGGAAAACTACGAAAATCTGGAGAAAATGAGTTTGATTTAATTTTTGTTTGTTCTTTGCTCCTAATATGCCCAGGGAATTTCTGACTCACATATTTTTTGTTGGTATTGTCATCTAGTTTAAGTTTTCAGTTGTTTGCTCCTTACAAATTACAACATATCCCCGGAAAACCCGAAAAACCACTTTTATACGGAGAAAATGACAATGTTTTATTTTTTAAATCTTTGTTCTTTGCTTTTAATATTCAAAGGGAATTTCTGAATCATATGTTCTTTTGTTGGTATTGCCATCCAGATTAAGGTTTCAGTTGTTTGCCCCTTATCAATCAGAGCAAATCCCCAGAAAACTCCGAAAACCACGGAAACCCGGAGAAAATGACTTTGTTTTAATTTTTTTAATCTTAGTTTTTTACTTCTAGTATTCAAAGGGAATTGGTGACTCATATGGTTTTGTGTTGGTATTGCCATGTAGATTAAGGTTTCAGTTGTTTGCCCTAATCAATTACAGCAAATCCCCAGAAAACTCCGAAAACCACGGAAGCTCGGAGAAAATGACTTTGTTTTAATTTTTTAAATCTTAGTTCTTTGCTCCTAGTATTCAAAGGAAATTGGTGACTCATATGGTTTTGTATTGGTATTGCCATGTAGATAAAGGTTTCCGTTGTTTGCCCCTTATCAATTACAGCAAATCCCCAGAAAACTCCGAAAACCACGGAAGCCCGGAGAAAATGACTTTGTTTTAATGTTTTAAATCTTAGTTCTTTGCTTCTAGTATTCAAAGGGAATTGGTGACTCATATGGTTTTGTGTTGGTATTGCCATGTAGATTAAGGTTTCAGTTGTTTGCCCCTTATCAATTACAGAAAATCCCCAGAAAACTCCGAAAACCACGGAAGCTCGGAGAAAATGACTTCGTTTTAATTTTTTAAATCTTAGTTCTTTGCTTCTAGTATTCAAAGGGAATTGGTGACTCATATGGTTTTGTGTTGGTATTGCCATGTAGATTAAGGTTTCAGTTGTTTGCCCCTTTATCAATTACAGCATATCCAGGAAAAATCCGGAAACCTAAAAAATCCGAAGGAAATGAGTTAGTTTTAATTTTTTAAAAACCTTTGTTCTTTGATCCTAATATTCCCAGGGAATTTCTGACTTACATTTTTTTTTATTGGCATTGTAATCTAGATTAAGGTTTCAGCTGTTTGCCCATTATCAATTACAACATATCCCCGTAAAACCCGGAAAACCACGGAAATCCACAGAATTTCTAGAACTCGGAACTTGTGATCTACGGTCACTGAAACCGTTATTGCGAAGTAATTCTTCTGCTTCAAGTGTGTCCCTTGCAGGTTCAAAAGGGTGAGTATACGTACTACGAGATATCTGCCATAATTGTGATGGTCACATGCAAAGAAAAGGGGAATCATATCTTCTAAACATGCCAAGTGTAAGTCAAAGTTGTTTTCTTTAGTTGCTCGCTGAAATCTCAAAATCAATGACACTTTGTCCATATTACCATTCCAAAATTGTGCTGTTTTACCGAATGTCCCGTCTCTAACTTCAGTCAAGAAAGTTTGGTAGTGACTGTGGAAGGTTTGCTAAGATAAATTAATTATCATTCACAGGTGTCAAATTAGAATATGAAGTGTGTTCTGTCAGGTTTCCAATCGCCTTCATTCCTTCAGCATCAGGATTTTTTCCATTATTCTTTGTCATGTAAGAGGAAAACAACTGAAACCTTAAACTATATGGCAATAGCAACAAAAGTTATGTGATTCAGAAATTCCTTGGGATATTAGTATCAAAGAGCAAATATTTTTTAAAAAGTAAAACAATCTCATTTTCTGCGGATTTTCTTGGTTTTCAGGGTTTACGTGGATATGCTGTAATTGATAAGGGGAAAACAAATTAAACCTTAAACTAGATGGCAATACCAACAAAAAAAACATATGAGTCAGAAATTCCCTGGGAATATTAGGAGCAAAGAACAAAGCTTTTTAAAAAAATTTTAAAAAGTCAATTCCTCCGGATTTCCGTGGTTTTCGGAGTTTTCTGGAGATATGCTATAATTCATAAGGGGCAAACAACTGAAACCTTAATGTAGATGGCAATACCAAAAAAAAAACATACGAATCAGAAATTCCCTTTGAATATTAGGAGCAAAGAACAAAGATTTAAAAAATAATACATAGTAATTTTCTCCGTATATACGTGGTTTTCCGGGGTTTCCGGGGATATGCTGTAATTGGTAAAGGGCAAACAACTGGAACCTTAATCTATATGGGAATACCAACACAAAAACATGTGGTTCACCAATTCCCTTTGAATACTAGGAGCAAAGAACTAAGATTTTTAAAAAATAAAACGAAGTCCCTTTCTGCGGATTTCCGTGGTTTTCGGTGTTTTCCGGGGATATACTGTAATTGATAAGGGGCAAACAACTGAAACCTTAATCTAGATGGTAATGCCAACAAAAAAACATGTAAGTCAGAAATTCCTTTGAATATTAGGTGCAAAGAACAAAGATTTAAAAAATAAAACATAGTAATTTTCTCCGTATATACGTGGTTTTCCGGGTTTTCCGGGGATATGTTGTAATTTTTAAGGGGCAAACAACTGGAACATTAAACTAGATGTCAATACCAACAAAAATGTGTGAGTCAGAAATTCCCTGGGAATATTAGGAGCAAAGAACAATGAAAAATTAAAACAAATTAATTTTCTGCGAATTTCCGGGGTTTTCCGGGGTTTCCGGCTAAATGCTGTAATTGATAAGGGGCAAACAACTAAAATCTTAAACTAGATGACAATACCAACAAAAAAATATATGTGTCGGAAATTCCCACGGGGGGGGGGGGAGGGTTTCATATTGGTAGCCCATGGTCTACTTTTACATTACTTTCTATTCTTCTTCTATTTCGAAACAAATGAAAACACCGACATGCCACATACCTTCGATTGTTTTCTAATGCTACGTTCACACTGAGGAATTTGTTGCAAAGACATGTGTCAGAGCACATGTATCACAATCTATTTGTCACAAGTCGTGAACATAGGCCTATTCCTAGTCACATATTCCTATTCCTGTTCTGTTGACACAAACAGAAACAAGGTTCCACCAAAAGTTCTTGTTTACGCTCCGAAAGCGACAACATTGAACAGATCCCAGCGAAAATGCTCTTTGCGCATATGCTGTAGACCTATTATCGGGCGAACGGGGAGCCCAAAGTCTTGGCAATGCATGACCAATCCATCTCCCAGGAAAAGTATCATTCAGGTAGTCCCGGACAAGTCTGGCAAAATGGGGGGTTGCTCCGTCTTGTTGGTAGACTACAGAATCCAAAATGCCATCTTGTATCAACTGTGGCTCCAAAAACTGTTGCAGTAAGTCAAGGTAGGCGATACCAGTTACTGTTCGCTCAGCAAACATGCGGAGCAGATAAAGCCAGATATGTTAGCAAGTGTCTTTCGGGCTACACAGGAACGATGGGACTTGTGCTTAGATTTGCAGAGTCATCGCGTTGAAATGTATTGAATTTGCGTTCAAAATGTCTAAAGGTATGTTCGTGTTGTTTATAGTCTATAAAAACGTGTTTAAGTGGAAAATGGTGGCTTTCTAAATACCTTTTATTATGGTTTTACATTTTAAAAACTGGCACTATAAACATTGCGGAATTAAGTAGGCTATACACAGTTTTTTAGATAAGTCTTCATTTTAAGTGAATCTACAAACTGTATTTTTTAAATGTTTATAGTTGTTTTATATAAGTATTTTTAAATGTTATGTGACAATTCCTGTAAATAGGATTTTATGCATGGGCCTAGATGAAATAACTTGCTGGTTAAGCCTCAGATAAGGCTGTTATTGTAACCCACATGTTAATATAAAGACTACATCATGTATTGGAAATGTTATTGGCAACATTCCTTGGACATCCTAGGCATAATCTGAGGGCATAAAGTGGACAGACTTTCACAAAAAAGAGCATAGCAAGTTGCGACATAATCAGTGAAGCCAATATCACAAAAAAAAAATAGAGGGCCAGGGTCTGAGAGACCCAAATTACCACGTAAGTCTAGCGAAGTGCCAGTAAACAAGCCCTATGTAGGCAGAAGAAAGACAAGAAAAGAAGTTTAGGCCAAATTATTTTGCTTTATTCAGTGCATTTGCTGTATGTGTCATTAAGCGTCCTTAAGAAAGTACAAGGGATGTGAGAATACTTATTCAGCATGTGTTGCAGAGTATTGCGGCCGCAGCTCGAATCGCTACATTTGTCAAGCATTGTCCCGCGCTGGAGCGGGCGCCCCCCGCCGGGGCGGCGTGCTTCAGTCCCCAGCCTAATCATTCTTAATGTGCATAAACATCTCGGACAGTCCCGTCCACGTAAACTGGAGCCCTGGGTCTACTGTCGATTGGGATGAATCGTGAATTTAATTTGTGTCTTGCTGATAATGTCTGACGGATGATCGTTATCTGGCGGGCATTGTTGTGAGCTGAGGGGAGGCTTCCCTGGTACATTCCATATTGCTCACCGGGTGACTAAAAACTCACATTCCTATCACATTATTAATCAAAATTATGTGTCTGTATTAAGAATATTAACACTTAGATCTGCTAGAACTGTCAAAACATTTAGGCATCTATAGCAGCGGTTAACTTGGTGTGCAAATTTCGCTTTCCATCTCCTTCTATTTTTGGCATCCTCTTTCAATATCAATAATAAATAAAATATTTGTTTTCGTTTAAATCGCGTAGAGCTGCATTCTTCCAAGGCCTTGAGCCTCCACCAACTTTCCTTCAATTATGTCATGCAGCAACAATTTCTTCTCAAGATGTAATCTATCCAGTATGTTTTCCTACGAAAATTTGTATTCAGGATTGATCTCTTCTCGTTCACTAATCTCAGGATTTATTTATTTGCCACTTTGTACGACCGTTTTTTATTTATTTTTTCATTCTTCTCAAGCACCGCCTTTCAAAACTTTCCAGGTACTTCTCCATTTTTCTTAGTGTTCATGTCCCCGATTCGAATAAAGCAATGCTCCAGCCTTAGCATTTTATCAAATTGTTCCAAAATCCAAGGTCAGGTTCTAGTCAACAGTGATTTCTTTTTTGTGAAAGTCATTTATGGGCATGGCAATTCGTAATCTGATTTCCTTGGGGCAGTAAACATCATTCATCAGCATACTTCGAAACCGAACTTGAACTGATAAAGATTTTGCAGTTCTCAGTTTCCCGTGACGATTTACACCGGGTCTTCCCTTTGCAATACCCTCATCACTTTGAACTTATCTATAGTGATTTCCATTTCATACATGCTTCATGTTTCCAGTAATCTGTCCACCATGTCCTATAGAGATTCTATTTACTTTGCCAGCAACAGCAGATCGTCCACCTATTTTATGGTGTTAATGACTTGTTCTATCTTGAAGTCTCCAATTCCTTCCAAAGCTTCCTTGGTCAATCAGTAGAGACTGAATAGAATAAGATGGGTGGTATACAACATCTTGTCGCAGTCCTTTTTCTGTCTCTTCACTTTTGGTCTCTCTATGTTCCAGACGCACTTTCATCTTTTATCCTAGGTACAGGTTGAGGAGTAAATAATTTTTCGTCTTTCCACTCAATACCGACTTCTATCAGGATCTTCGTAAGTTCCCCCCCCCCCTCAGGTAACATGATCAAATACTTTCTTTTTACACATGCGTCTTTCTTGATTGCCAGGAAATTCTCTGAGATAATCCTAGCATTCTGGTTTGTTTCTGGTTCCTTTTCCTTTCCTGAAGCCAAATTGGTCTTCTTCCATCATTTTTTCTATTCTATGTTCCAGTCAACTGTTGCGAGTGCGGGCTGGAATTTTTCGGGCATGAGAAATCAAGCTGATGGTTCTATGATCACTGCATTTCTTGGCTTGCTGTTTATTCTTTATGGGAATCATAGTCATGTTGTGGAAATCATATGGAAATCTCCAGTTTCTTTTATCATGTTCGTAAGTTGTGTGATTTTTCTCAGCCCGTTTTCTCCTACTTCCTTCAGCAGATCCACTGGTGTGTCACCTTCTCCAGTTGTTTCTCTCCTCTTCATGTCCTTTACGGCTCTTTCTACTTCGCACATCAGTATATGAGATCTTTTCTTATCTTCATATAGGTTATCATTATCTTTTTCCATCTCGACGTCTTGTGGTCGGTTTTTCTTATCGCAGAGTTCTTCTATGAAATCCTCCCGGTCTAAGAATTTGTCGATACCAAATGTCTAGATTCCTTTGTTCTCATTCCATTCTCGATCTTCCGTCTTCTAATACATCAGGTCGTATCTTTCTTTTACGTTATCTCATATACATAGCATAGAGAGAGTATTGTGTTCGTGGCAATATAATCGAAATCGAGATAACTGGGAAAACATGTTTCACGATGACTAAGAGCTGAAAAAAGTGTTTTCGGAATGCTGTCTCTCTGTCTGTCTGTCTGTGTAGGTCCAATGTGGGTAAACGGTTCGTTGTATTTATATACTTCTTTCTTTGGATTATGAACTTCGTAGGACTTTTAAGAACACCCCTAGAATTAGGTTTGTATAACTTAAATGCTTAGGGGACTTATCATGAAAACTTTTTTCAGGATTTTGAGTTTTTTAAAGTAACTTTAACGATTGCAATAAAAATGTAGTTTCTGAACTTAAATAAATGACTAATACATTGTTTTATTTGTTTTCTGTAAACATTAGTTAGAGCACAGTTTAGTAGTGTCCATTTTCGATTTTTCTCGGCAATCTCCATTATAGTAGCTGATATATGAAAATCTAGCACAGTAAAGTTGTAGAGACAATTGAACATTTTTGTCATACACATTTCGTTATAAAATCAATATGCATCAAGATAGGAACGAAATAAGTATGACTTCAATGCACAAAATCAGAACACACATTAATTAAAAATAATAGTATGATTTCATGATAAGTATAATATGATTATCCTTTTTGCCATAGTAATAAGAAAACTACGATTAATTTATTGTTGTGAAATCCATTAGGCCATGTCGGAATGAACTCATTAAAATCAATCCGATCGAGTTGGCAGAGGCAAGAGGTCCGGGTTCAAAACTCAAACCTTGTGGCTTGCCAATTTGTCTAGGGTTTTCCATGATTTCCTCATTCCCAAAGGCAAACGCCGGACTTGTAGGCTATATTTACTTTCCATTACTCATCGCCGCTTTATCTTAATCATTGAAACTGAATATCAGTGAAGAAGACAATCACAGAACAATAAGCACAGATGCATACGAATAAATTATTCCAAGAGCCTACTGGCAAACCCAAAGATCCTAAAAATGTGATGTGATCTCAAGTAAAAAATTTTTTTTCCTTTTTTAAGTTGAGCTTCGGCAAGGCATCACGGCAAGGAAAACACTTCTTAAAACACTTTCTTTACGTAATACTTGAGAAAATTTAGACATGCTCTTTCAGAACATTTCTCAGTTCTTCGAATTAAAGAAAATCAGAACCTCCTCTTTCATGTCATTGCTAATAATAACAATTGGATGTTTCTAAGCAACCAGTTCAAATTACAATGCTATGCTGAGTAGGAGGGATCGTAAACTCCCTTAATCGTGAGGTATAGTGTCTTAATATTTGTAGGCTAGTTCTGCTGCTCGTGCCTTCCGTATTTATTATTCAACCCAGAAGGCATTGTGAGCACTCTATCATATTGACGTGTGTAATTTTACAAATATCGGCTGAAATTGAATGTTGCATCCAACACGGTAGCCACACGCAATATTAACGCCTTGAATCAGATTATTACATGACATGCAAAACTTTGATGACGTGAGTTCTATACGCCATACAAAGATTTATGACTTATGATTTATTCATTTATGCCTAATAGTTCTTATGCAAAGGGTATAATTATGATGTACAAACTTTTATTATTATTATTACTATTATTATTATTATTATTATTATTATTAATATTGCTGGTATAGCCTATTATTATTTATTATATTGTAGTAGTTGTTGTTAGAGATGCTACTACTATTAGCAGTAGGATAGTGGTAGTCTGAAGTTAATGGACGGCTCCTTACTTGGGCACGTTCTGCGTGTGGGTTCGATTCCCTCAACATTTTTTTTAAGTTGATGAGAAATTCCACCGCTGTGGCACAGGGGATGCATTTGCTTCCGAGTCTGATTCCCGGTCGGGACAAGTTACCTAAGTGTCTTTCTTTTCCGGGGCTTTTCCTCATCTGTGGGACAAATGTATGGTAACTTTAGGGTCTTGTGACAAACGAATTTTAATCTGGTCATCATTATCATCTCCATCCGCGCATGATTGTGTGCATGGTGTGTCTCGTCCTATGTCTTCATGTATTCTCGGAGGTGACCTTGGCATTGGGCTGATGACCCATCCGGAGAGCCCTCAATGGGCTTTGAATGACCAAAAACGTATGCATGTGATTCATTAGAACTCCCTCTTTCGACAGGTCGTAGTTCCGTAAGGTGCGGGTGGCGTTGGTCTCATAAACGTCCATTCCAATGAGAGAGATTAAACTAAGAGAAAGAAGAAACAAACATTTAAATAATATTCGTAATATTTCATGCATAACTTTAACATTAATCTACTGTTATTGCAATTGAATTTGAATTACAAATAATGTAACGTACCGTACAATTTGGTAAAGAAATAAAATCAGGTAAACTGATGTAACAAAGTGCCAGTATGTTTTTGTTTAATCAGTTATGATTGCAGTTATGATATGCAGAATACAAAAAAAAAAAAGTCAAATTGGCCGGTTTCGGGATTTGAACCATGGAACTCCAGAATGTGAGGCCAAGAGGTTACCATCTCAGCCACCTGGGTCAGCTTAACGGTTTAGTTGGATAAGCGCATTTAAAGCAATAGTGTTGTCATAGCTAACTGTATTTTAATTGCCAAAGCCTTAAAAGATCACAGTAAAACAATTGACTATGTTGTCATGATAACTGATGTGCATTTCATAAATTCTTTCGAATACGTATATTACCATAAAATAGGCACTAAATTGAGCATAACTCCGAAACAGGTCAACCGATTTTATCCAATATCAATAGACGTCTTCCCATGTACATTATAAATGTGTATACCAAGTTTCATAAAAATCCGGTAAAGCGTATTTCAGTTACCGCGTCTTTAAAATAGACACTAAATTGGATTTTACTACGGTACCATACAACTTACTGGAGGCCTAGTCGTTCCACTAAATTAAAATTCCCACCATACACTTCTTAACTTCGGCTTTTCAGACTGAGTATGCGCAGTTACCTGTTATTGAATTTATAAAAGTCCCCCCAAAAATAATGTTTTATCCCTAACCGTTCAGTCTAATTACTGAGGAATGAGGTACAATTCCTGCCTTCCACTACAGTTTCAGAAGGCGATATTGGCGACTACTTTCTCTTATTTTCAATGGCACTTTACATTAAGAAAATTTAGTTTTTCGCGTTTTTCTCGAAAATGGCATTTTTTGTGCATAAAGTGCTTATAGGCCTACTAACTGCTAAAACTTTTATTTGAAACATTTCTTTCAAAATATTCTTTGAATGGTAGTACTAAGCTACCAACCTTTTGTAGAAACTCATTCTTGCCTAATAAACAACAAAGGTTCAGGTTGAAACAACTGAATAACTTACGCGCTCTTTGCAAATCGGCCTCTTATTCTATAGGCCTATCAGAATGTGACGTGAGAAAGATGTATTGTCCATGCTTAAGGTAAAGAAAGTTACATGAATATATTAATAAGATTTTATTTTGGTTGTGTATCCTTCAGGGATGCAATGGGTTGAGGTAAAGATATTCTGTTCATTCTTACCATCAATTTGCATGAAGAGAATTCCGTACATAGTATGTTATTTTGAAAGCAAACTTTTATTTGGGTAGAGAAAGTTAAGTTTCATGTATTTTTTTACTAAAAAATTGTTAAATTTCATCCATATTTAATTAACGTTTCTTTCACACGCAGAATTACGTACAAATTTAGCCAACTTTAATGTAAAAAATCCTATTCCTGGTGTTCTCAAAACGGGTTTAGACTAGGCCTATGTGTACACAGAGACCAAAAGAGACCCAAGGGTCTCAGCATCTTGCAGACTCCTTATATAGTTTCAGAATGTTATAGCCATATTTATTAAACAGTGACTTTCATCATCTCACGTTTAAGCATACAATAATCATTTAGCATGATCCTCTGTAATTTTTTTTTCTTCACATAATTGTAATTATGTATCCAACGCACAAAATAGACATTCTACGCGCTCACACGCAAACACACACAATATATATATATATATATATTCTTTCCTAATTTAATTCGTTGACGACTGGGTACACATTTTTGTCTTATGTTTAATGTAGGCTACACCAGTTGTATTGTAATTTTGTTATTATTTTGTATTATTGTACTGTATTTTTCGAAGGTGCAGAAATTATGTATTTTGTATTCTACCTAGTTCAGTGGAAGAAAAGAACATATAGGCCTAGCCTTAACTTTCCCAGGCTAAATAAAACGTTATTGTTATTAAACTGTTATTATTTTTATTAATATTATTAAAGTAAAGAATGTAATGTTCTGAAGCAAAAGAAGTATTCTGCTAGATGTTGAGACCCATGGGTATCTTTTGGTGTATAAAGTGACCAGCTCCTAAGGCTGACAACCTTACCACCTTCATACTATAAATAAAAAATGAGAAAGTCTACCTTGGCATAAGTTTCCCATTACCATTTGTACACACAATACAGCGTGGACGCCCAAGGCAACCACAAAGACCACTTTTGCTCACCCTAGTGTTTATAGGTACACACTTAACATGTACACCTCAGCCGATATTCCTTTGTGAAGTTTATATTGTCCTATTAGGTCCTTATATCATACACATACCAATTTCATATGCAAATCCTGCTTTCAGATCTAACATTTAAGGCCATATTTACTCTATGATTTTCCCACACTATCTAGGCAAGTTAGTGGTAGGGCCTACTAATTATTATTATTATTATTATTACTGCTACTACTACTATTACTTCTACTATCATCATCATTGCCATTACATTGAGAATTTCTGCCGATTGTATCCTGGGGTTTTAACCCAAGATTTATGTAGGCCTAAATGCTTTTTTTAAATAGCCTAGGTCAGTATGAACATTTTATTTAGCAGAGCCTATGTTCTGTACACCCTATAAAGCAAACTGTAGGTCTATTTCTATAAGCCACATTTCTTGATAAGCCTACTTCGTAAACTGTTTTTATTTTATTTTTCTACTTGAAAACATTTAGTTACAAATTTTAACTTTTAACTAGACTTTTAGTAGGCTATTATAAATGAATATTATTCTCAATTCGATCTAAGCTGAATCTGAATAAGAACTTAGTTTTCTCCTGGCATGTATCAATTTTTCACAATTCAAGAAACAATATACTTACTTACTCAATGGCAACAGACAATTCCTCAGCAAGCTAAAGGAATATTATTTATTTTATGGAACCCGAAGGTTCATTGCTGCGTTTACCTGAGTCCGCCATTCAATCCTATTCTGTGCTAACTCCATCCAATCACCCCTAGCAAATCCCACTTCCCTTAAATTCATTCTAATATTGTTCTCCCACCTACGTCTAGGTCTTCCGCGTGGTCTTTTCCCTTCGGGTCTCCCAGTCAATACTTTTGAGGTATGTCTTTCCTCCCCATGCGTGCAACATGTCCAGCCCATTTCATCCTTTGCGATTTAAGATTTAAAGGAAGGGTAAACTAAAAAATCCTTTGCGATTTAAGATTTAAAGCAAGGGTAAACTAAAAAATACCATTTTTTATTTTAATCTCATCGCACGGAGCTTTGAATTACGAAACGAATGGTGATCTCGTGAACTTCAGGCGCCTAATATTACGCTTTGTACGGGTGAAGTAAAAAGCTCCTGTGACGTCACGCTAAACAATTCATTGACAGGACGACAGCTGCTGTAATGCTCGCGGGTGTTGTTTCTACATACACCACAAAGTCTCATTTGTATTAGTTGTTGATAGAGATGTCTGCAATGTTAAGGACGAACCTCGGTATTCAGAAATTAATTTCACACGAAAAGAAAATGACAAGCAATTATTGAAAGAATTTCAAGGAAGAAAAGAAAATACGGAATGGTGTAAGTGTGGGCTGTGTATACAAATGAAAACGGACCACGAAAGTGTGTGTTGTTGGGACTGTGAAGGAATTTGTGAACAGAAGGGGGTTGTAGGCTGTATAACACAACATGCCTCATTCGATAGCGTTATTATAAATAAAGATACACTAGTTGCCAGTCGTTATCAGTTAATACTTAGAGCTAATACAGTTAAAAAACAAAATATTTTTCAAGATACGAACAGAGTCACTTTCAGATTTAGAATCATCTTTTGCGGTAGTAGAAATGTCTGAAGTGCTAAAAGAGCTATCTAAATCACAATTTCTAGAAGAAACATTCAATGAATCTGTGCAAACATTGACGTAAGTTTCATTTCCTAGTTCACACTGAACGCCCACGCTGTTAGAAACTGAATTTTCGTCATAAATACTAGATTCCACATTAATGATTTGTCCATTCCCGGATACTGATGGATTACTGTTCGAATCTTGCAACATCTCTCTCATTTCCTTCTTCCTCAAGTACGACTATTTTCTTTTCTTCATTGGCGGTGTTTCAGATTTCGTACGCAAAAGAAATGATGGCACAGCACTTCTTTTTTAAACAGATTGCGGGGTTTCTCCAGTTAACTGTTTTCGTAACTGTACTGAAAACTCGGTATCATTTTCTTCAAAATGTTGTGAACAAACCGTACTGTATTTACTAGGAACAAATTTTTCTCTTTTTTTTTTGATCAGCCATTGCTTATAACGTTCGGATGACTTATCTCTGTTGGGAAATCGATGGAAAGATATTTTAAGTGTGTTATCACTCTTCGACGATGAGTTTGTACACCCCACAACACAACAATAAACCATTGTTTGAACAGATACTCACTAAAAAACCGTAACAGTAAACAGAATGCTGTGAACTGTCTTTCACCGGGCGAGACTGAGTCAAGCATTTAGTTACAATAAACAAATTCGTTTTGTGATTAAATGTGAAGGTGTAATACATTTCTAACAGTGAATATAATTTCTTAAAAACATTTTCTTTCAATCCGTATGAAGAAAATGATACTGAATTTTTAGTTTACTTTTCCTTTAATTACCCTTACTATATTCGGTGAAGCGTACAGGTCATGAAGCTCGTCGTTATACAAATTTCTCCAGTCACATTTTCATCCCGCTTGGGCCCAAATATTTTTCTAAGCACCCTGTTTTCGAACTCTCTCAGACTGTGTTCTTCCCGATCATTAAGCGGCCATATGAAATTTAAATATACGCTACAAAAAATTTCAAATTAATAGTAATTATACTTATTTGAAACAATAAATCTATTAATACCTACTTATATTCAACATGCAGTGTTTTACTTCCTCTGCCCGTACCACTGGTCTAGGTATTTTTTTCAACCCCCAAATTCGAAGTTCGGTTTTTAACATAAATACAATTTTTGAGGTCCCTGAGTCCAAAAATACTATTTTCGGAAACATGTTTGTGTATGTCTGTGAATGCCTAGCTCCAGAACGGAAAATCGTATGAAAACAAGACTTTGTATTTTGATTAGACCTTCAGAGGATGTAACACGAAGATTGGCGACAAGTTTCTTTTATTTTTAAGGGGGCATTGCAAGAAGAAATTTTCGTTTTTTCGCGATTTTTTCGAAAACGGCTCAAAAGATTTTTTTAAATTTTGCACATGGGTTACTTATATCAAGTGCTAAAACCTTTATTATAAACATTTTTTGTTTCGAAAAAATTCTCTGAGGGTTGTTATAAGCCACCCACACTGCATACCCATTGTGCAATGATAGAGGATACCTTGTACATTGCATTAGAATGTAGAGAAATAGATTACTGAAGAGAAGCTTTAGTAAAAAAAATAGTAAAACTGAATAAATTAATAGTATATAAGAATATCTGCTTTTCTATTAATACAAATTCTTATTTATAGTAACAAAAATGTGAAGCAACGGTAGAAGATTAAAATTCATGAAAGGAAATAGATGAGACCATTACTATTTGCTGTTTGATGTATTTGGAAACTACAAAAAAAGAGAGAAAAAATATGTAGCCTATATTAAAAAAAAATACCCGTTTGTGTTATTGTTTGGTTTTGTTATTAATATAGATTGGTTTCGTTTATACATAACTTATTTAAACTTATGAGATGTTGTCCTTATGAAAAACAGATATGTAAAGCTCTTTACGTTCACTTTAAAAAGAACGCAAAGATGGCAAGTCCCTCCCAAGGGTGCATTTGGATACACGTGGTTTGGTTTTCCTAGTCTGCTAGTGGTGGTGGGTTGAAAAACTGGTGTCTCTCCTAACCTAGAACAGAGTGACCCTTGCAGTCCCCTTACAAAGAGCTCTGTGAACCTGAAATTCTCTATATTATTTGACACATCTCGTTATTTACAGTTGCTGTTGTATTGTATCAAGAACTTGCTTTTAATTATTCGCGGGTGAGAGGGCAAAGAGTGTTAAGTCCACTATCATTAAAAATTTAAATATGTCCACAGAGGTTAGAGATAAAAATGTTTTCTACATTTGTAAGTCCAGTAAGTCATTCGCTAAAAAGCACGGCAGTTATGGACGTGTGTCTCTTGGATTTATTTATCTCCAAAGCGATGTTGTGCGAGTAAAGTGTGCTAAGTCACATTTAATAGAAGTTGCAAAGGATTCTAATTTTAATGACAATGAGATAAGTCCTATAGAAGGGACTTATCCCTCTTTACCAGACTATATATTTTCCTATAGGTAAATTTTATTTTCACATTTCTCTGTATTGGTAAGTCAGAAAAAATACAGCGAGCCTTTAGAAAAGACAAAGATGACATCTTCCACGAAATCTAAAGTCCGAGATGACCAAGGATGACTGCGAAAGTAAAACAATTTTCTTCGATATGCAGCAGTGCCTTTCAACTCAGATGATAAGCAGCCATTTGGCCTTGTATAGAAGGCAGCTTTGGACTTATAGTCTAACAGTCCAAAATTGTGATGAGGGTCAAGAGTTCTGTTTTTGGTAGAACAAAGTAGCTTCCTGCCTGTAGAAGTATCTGGATCTCAATCCACATGCGAAGCATGTGACAATGCACTCAGATATTTGTGGAGGATAAAATAAAAAGACCCACGTTGCTGCTGTGTGTAAGATGGTAACTAATTATATATCCATGTAATAGGTCACAAGTGTCTGGTTCCAGGCCATACGCTTATAGAATGTTTTGGTGAACACAGTCTCGTCAAGAAGAAGAAGAAGAAAAAGCTATATAGTGCATCCATTTACCACACTCATAACTGAGCTCAATTGGCTCGCCGGTGTAGTAAGAAGAAACCACTCTTGGTTACGGAAATGGAAACTGAAGACTTTTTTTGAATTCTTGGGTCTGTTAAAGAGCAGGTGAGGAAGGTTGACGAAGCAGGAGAGGAAGTGAATTGGGGAGAATAGAAGTGGCTTCATTATTAGAGAGTAAACAGCGGGACACTTTATCCCAAAAATCACTTTATAACAATTTTATTTTCCGCTCTGTGAATCTCTTTGCCCGCGCACCTACGTAATTTGTAGGTATAATGTAAAAGTCATCTTCGATTTTAAAAATCTGTGATATGCTTCAGCACTATCATGAACGATGCTGGAAATATTTGCCAGGAAAACCGGATAGTGGAGCTGACGTTAGTAGTAATAGGCTGCGTTGAGTCAGGTTTACGCCATCACTCACGTGTTAGGTCCAATCTAACAACCCCCTCCCCGACGCCTGGCGTCGCTTTGCGTACGTACGCGTCTGCAGTTATGTCCTTTTGCCAACGACGGCTGGAAACGAACTCTTACGCAAGGCTTTTTAGCTATGTTGTTAAGCCCTTATGCCAAGGACGTCTGGATATGCACTCTTACGCAAGCCTTTTTACCAATTTTGTTACGCCCTTATGCCATGGACGTCTGGATACCCCCTCTTATGCAAGCCTTATGTAGTATGAGCCCCTCTTTAAAGCCCGGTAGGGGAAATGGGGTGGGGGTGGTGACGTCATTGTGGTGGGGGTGATGACGTCATCACTTCCCCTCCAAGATGGCGGCACTTCCTGTTCCGGAACAAAATGGCGGATCTTCCTGTTCCGGAACAATATGGCGGTACTTCCTGTTCCGGAACAATATGGCGGATCTTCCTGTTCCGGAACAATATGGCGGATCTTCTTGTTCCGGAACAATATGTCGGTACTTCCTGTTCCGGGACAAGATGGTGGCTGGCGCCAAATTCAAAATTTAAAAAATGCAAGAGTGGGCTAAGTCTAAATTTTATTTTAAATGCAAAAGTGGGTTAAGTCGAATTTTTATTTTTAAAATGGCGGGATGTTTGAAAATTCTAAAATAGCGGAAGCCTCAAAATTGCGGATAGGGCAGGATATATGAATATGTATACTTTCAAAATTGGCGGAAACTCAAGAATGATACAATATGGCGGCATTGCATGAAGGCTGGTCTCAAAATGGTGGATATGGCGGGATATATGAAATATGCATTTTTCAAAATGGGCGGAAATTCGGGATCAAGATGGTGGTAATAAGGAAACAGGAGTAAGTGAAACAGGAGTAAGTGAAATAGTACTACTATTGTATTGTATAGTTATTATCATCTCTTTCTTTCCTTCTTTCTTTTCTTCATTTCTTTCTAGTAATATGAAATTGTAAGGATCTTTGAGGATGGGTTTAGGCTTATTGAAAAACGGCACATTATTATTACTATATTAATAAGAATGTCTCGTTTTTATAAATAATTACAATGGTGCTACATTAAGAACAGATCTAGGATATTTTATTACTTATTGTTACATCAAACATATTAATATTAACACTGAAAAAAATGTTCATGTTTGTCCTGTCCTCAAGTTTATATAAAAAACAAACACTGTAATGTTCTACAACATAACCAGACCTTGATTGTTTATTTCGTCTGTTACACAATCGTATAAGCCTAAATTTTCCCAAGACGAGGGAACACTCTGTTTATTTACAAGTTCCAATATGTCGTTCTGCATTATAGAGTACTTTGACATAATGTTCGTGATGATGTTAGTGTGTATAGAGAGAAAATTAATGTCATCACACTTTAAAACAGTACGTGTTTTCTCGTTCTGAATATGACACTGTTTAAAATTCTTAGCCAGTCGTAGCTTAAACGTTTCTTCAATAAATTTGTAAGGTTTAGAGTTACACATATGTTCACATAGTTTAGGTAAGTGTAACAAGAAAGAACTCAATAGGTAGGGTGAAAACACAACACACGCTCCAAAAGAGTTTCCTATTTCCGCACAAGCACTGTAGTTCAATGATGTGTAGAAGCCGAAACTTAGGTATCTGTCCTTGTTTCGGTTGAGGAAATAAATCCTACGTGCCAGTATAGAAGGAACGACTCCTGACTGCTCTACATTCGTGTCGACGGTTGTGTTTAGCGCTTCCTCTAGAAGTTTCTCCAAGTCTATCACCTCCTCCGTAGATGGGATGGTTTTTCGATACCTCTTTGTACGAGGGTCTCGCCTCGAAGGTTTATTCTGAAATCATACAAAAACACCAACACATTAGAAAATATATTCACGATACATCGATACATGTTATGACAACTTGTTTTTATCGATCAGAGTTGTACTTACTTTTCTTGCAAGAGTTTTGCTCCCTTCTCCAGTAGCTGTAGACATCATGATTCTAGGACGGCACGCTCTATACTGACGTTACCCCTCGTCTCGTCACGTATTATTCTGAAATTAGACAAAAGTAACTGTATTAGTATCACGTGATCTAACGCTAGTAGAAATAGTATCAAAAACAAGATACCGTTAGCAATAATGACTCACGGTGCGAATGTTCGGGAAGACATCTCTGACCTCCTTTCGTTCCACACAACAATCCCCAGGATTTATGGAAGAGGCGTACAACTTCTCTGTCAGGAGTTGTTACTGAGTTGAAGAGATTCATAAACTCTTGCATGCTCCATCCATTATCCATGTAGTATGTGAACAGGCATGTGTAGTGTCCACAGACAGAGGTTGTCAGTCCTTGCAGTCTCAGAGTGTTTTGGCAAACGTTCTCACATAGTGTTTATAATCGTAAGTGGCTGTATCTCTACAACTGATTGAAACTGTTAGTGCATCAAAGGCTTCTTCAACCAGAAAAAACATCTGTATCTAAGGTAAGATTTTTTTTTATTTATGTTGTTTAACTACAATTGTGTTTTTAAAAACCCGTATTGTATATTATCAATGATCCATGATTTTAAACTTAAAACAATTTGATATGCGCATTTTGCTTCAAGAAAATTATGAAACTTACAGACAGTAACTCGTTTAGGGAGAATATTTAAATTTGGACAATTGAAAACATAGAGATCGCAGATTTCAACAGACGGAATAATGGTTTGTAGAAACTGTTTCTTTTGCAATCCTTTCACAAATACATGATCACAATTGTTGAAAACATTTTTTAAAATATCTTCTAAATAAATATAATCTATAAAGCCCTGTTCGTAATTTAATCCGTGATGAAAATGTTCTAGATAATGTTTTGTCATCTCGTTTACAACACTGTCTTCAGGACTTTTGAATAACAGATGTACACTGTTTTCACCTTTCAAATCACAAGAAAAGAATTCTTTTACAAAAAATAGACCTGTTGACTGTTCGACATAACCTTGTACGTCTGCAACTCGACCACCCCTACGATCAAAAGAAAATAATATATTACTAACATAATTCACACGCTTACGCAAGTATAAAAATAAATAAATAAATCATGACGTTGTCTTCTTTCTTAAACATCTGAAGTGATATTCATAAAACACCAAGTTGAGAGATGGAAACACCCCTACAGATAGCCCCTCTCGTCCCTTAAGCAGAGATGTTGAACTTCTCAATTATAAACCATCCTTAACATCTTTAACATCTGAAGTAACATTCATAAAAAAAAACACTGTTTCAATAATAATTATAATTTTTCAAGAGGTCTTAACCAGAGATAAATTATATGCTGTTGAACCATCGAGATTTCCTTTATAGACTATCCCTATTTTACATACGCCTGTATTTATAGATTCAATGTCTTTCCCCTCAAATTGTTCGGTATACTTCTTCGGAAGAAAAATAGACAGAACTTCATCCTTGCTTTGCGATTGTATTTCTAACAAGACAGACTCCCCGTATTTAGTCTGTTTTAATACTGCAGACAGAACATTATATGTAGCACCTATTACTAGTTGTGAGATTGAAACGCACCTTGCTCCATAAGCAGCGTTATTGAATTTTTCAATTATTGATGCCATCTGAAAACAAGAAAAAAGTAATTATGATATAACATTATTATACACTATGCTAACAATAAATTGTAGTAGTTGCTTTTGTAAAAAAAAGAACAAGTCGGAGGACCAACAACTAATTAACAAAAACTACTAAAACATTGAATCTAATAGAAACAGGAAAACAAACAAGAAGTCATTTATATTTTTAAAAAAACATGGCCTCACTTACCTCTATAGATGTAGGAGAAAAGACAACGTCGTTGTCAGAAGAACAGATGATGATGCTGACGGCAACTATGTAGTCTACACTATTCACAACTATGAAACAATGATTAACGACAGAACAGTAAAGTCAAGCCTTTTATACGGATATTAAGTAACGGGGTTCCCCCGCTATAAACATACTCAACTTTCTTCTTTGAAAATAGAACTAGATGCCTGAACATTATTTCGTACAAAGATGTAATTATAATGTACTTTCAAAAGCTTGTTATGACATGTTCCTACATTTTAAATATATTTAGAATTATATGCCGGAACAGGATCTCGTGTGAGTAAGAGTTTTTTACCGACATAATTACGTTATATATTTTCAAACTTGTTGCGACATGAATGTAAGACCCTAACAGGATTTTCGTGAGAAGACGACCTTGTTTAACAACCTACTTAGAGGTTATTTTTAATACAGTTATTCAGATCCTGTTGTAATATATTCGTATGATTCATATTTTAGAAATCTGTTAACTTACACAGTTACACCCTTTCCCTGTATATATATAGACTGAATGGGTTGCTTTTTTCACAGTTTGTCACTGAACCTCTATCCACAACGAGTGAAACTGTAAGGTGTCAACTGTATGTGAAAAAAAGGTGAGTCTTGAATATAGTAGTAGTATAAAGCAATCTCTATTCCATGTGTAATTATTTATTAGTCTAGATATTCGTCTACGATTGTATAAGTCTCTAATAATTTATTTTTCCCCAGTGTTCAACGAGTAGAATAGAGTTATTTCTGCAGTCTCAGTTGTAAAAATAGTTTGACCATTTAAAAATGTCTTCTTACAATACAATAGATTTAGTTTCATCCGAGGATGATGGTGATAATTTCATTTTATACGAGTCTGAACCCGAAGTCTATACTGTAGACGGGTTGGAACCTCAAACCTACACTGTTTTGGATTCGGATCCTGCAACGTATACGCTTCAGGATTCACAAACTGGAACCTACACGATTAGTGATGAATCTGAAACATATAACGATTCAGGATACCGAACCTTCCGTCTATACAGTCAGGGATGAGGAATCACAACCGACAATCTACAACGTTAGTGATGAACCTGAAACGTATACGATTCGAGATACCGAACCTTCGGTCTATACAGTAGAGGATGTGGATTCACAGCCTACAAACTACACTGATGGTGAAGAGCCTGAATCTTACACGTTTCAGGATACAGTTAGGGATACTCCTTCTCATTCTGAGAGAGCAATCTCACCGTCATTTTCGGAGCACTATGATGAACCAATTTCAGACCAAGGATCAAATCAGGGAAGTGAAAACGAGATGGAAGAAGGGTCAGCTCCTACCTTGTTTTCAATTCTCGAAAATACTCGCAAAGAGTACAAGAGATTTGACTCTGTCGGTGTGCAGTTGGTCATCCAACTCAAAGAGCCCATAGACGGTGAAGGATCAAACCATTTCGAAAAAGCTATTAAAGAAGCTGTAGACCATGCGTTAGCAGATGCTAGAGACAGTGATCTGTTCGGTTTAACGATCTTCAAACGAGACAAATTCTCTCGATAAACCGATAGGTTTCAGTTTCCGGCGTAAGGATCAGTTCAGCATTGATGTGATCAGAAGTGTAGTTCATAAAGTGTGCCAGTCGAACGCGCGCTTCAACGCTATCGATCGTTTACGTTTGGTTGTGTACATTGTCCACATGCCTAACGGTAACGGTAAAGGAGTACCTAGGAGGGCCCGTACGACTAGTGCACTTGCCCTTTTGAAAAAAGTGTTGTTTTTATTAAAGCAATGCTAAACTGTCTTCCTTTCGCTATTGTGATGGCAATTGCTAAAGTGGATGGACACCCCGACTATGCTAATTATATGAAGAGGGACATGACTAATAAGAAAATCAAAACAAAAGTCGAAGCGCTTTTGAGAGAATCTGGTGTAGATCTCTCAAAGCGAGGAGGAATCCCAGAGCTCGAGGCATTTCAAAATCATTTTCGTAATAAATATAGACTAGTGGTTTTCGAAGGTTTTAATCCTGACAGACTGATATTTGACGGAAACAACGGACAAGACAAAAAAAGACTATACCTTGTATACGATCCTGACGAACATCATTACCATACAATTGTCAATATAAAAGGAGTTATGGCCAAGCGCTACATCTGTGAAGGGTGTAATAGAGGTTTCGAACGTGGTGCGCAACATTGTTGTGAGTACGTTTGTTTTTCATGTAGATCTACACCTCCATGTCCCGAAAACGTAAAGCCTATGTTTTGTGATGTATGTAGGAGACTTTTCCGAGGAAAGATATGTTTAGATAATCACAAACGTAACCTTATCGAGGGACGCAATGTATGTATGGCTCTTCAGAGTTGTAAAGATTGCAGTAACTCAAAACACGATAGTGAAAGGCAATACTTTTCTTCATATCCCTAATTTACTGTGTGCCCAACAATCTTGTTCCCACTGTGAGTCGTCCAAGGATGCCTATTGTACAAATTGCGGACCACGTTTTCATTCATTTTAGGAAGATCCTATCCGTGGTTTCATGGATTATCTGAGAATACACAGACCTCAATTCAACAAGCTCATCATCATTGCACACAACGCAAGAGCTTACGATCTACAGTTTATTCTCGACTTCGCTATTAAGGAAAAGTGGATTCCCGACTTGGTCATGTCGGGATGCAAAATCTTGTGCATCAAGTTTGAACATTTCGTCTTTCTAGACAGTTTAAACTTCATTCCACTACCTTTACGAAGTTTCCCCAAGACATTCGGCATAACCGATATTGCCAAAGGTTATTACCCGTATTATTTCAATACCCTTGAAAACCTCAATTACGTTGGTCCACTTCCTGACAAATCGTTTTACGGTTTTGACACCATGTCTGTGAAAGACCGCGAAGTCTTTCTAGACTGGCATAAGTCTGTCGAAAACGAGGAGTTTGATAACAAGAAAGAATTGGAAGAGTATTGCCGGGCCGACGTTACAGTGTTGAAAGAAGCCTGCACTCTCTTCAAATCCCTCTTTTGGGAAATAGCCAAGATCGATATTTTTGCAGAGGCCATTACTATTGCGTCGGCCTGTAATAAAATCTTTCGTAAGACTTTTCTCCAACCTAAAACCATAGGTTTAGTTCCCTCCTGCGGTTATAGGAAAGCAGACAGGCATTCGCGTAAATCTCTGATGTGGCTTATCCACGAAGCTAAGGAGAGGAACATTTTTATCAGTCATGCGGGTAACGGACGAGAGGTTCGCCTACCTGAATTCCCTGAACACCATGACCAGATTGGAGAATATCAGATCATGCGGGTATACCGTTCACGCAATGTGGGAGTGTAAATTTGATCTCGTACTTGAGAAATTCCCAGCGCTGCAAGATGACCCTATGATAGGTGACGCTCCTCTGGTCATGAGAGACTCGGTCTATGGTGGGCGAACGGAGCCCATGCGCCTTTTCCACGAGGTGGACGAGAAACAATCCGAAAAAATCCTGTACGCAGACATTATGTCGTTATACCCGTATGTCTGCAAATACTTTACATTTCCTATAGGACATCCCACTGTTTACGTGGGGGATCAGTGTGAAGATGTCAATCTCATGATGAACAAAGAGGGTGTTATCAAATGCACGGTCCTTCCCCCGCAAGAGCTCTACCACCCCGTTTTGCCTTTCAGGTGGGATGGTAAACTCTTGTTTCCCCTTTGCCGTTCCAGCGCTATTACTTTAGAGCAAGGGACCTGCACTCTTGCTAATGAGGAAGAGAGGGCTCTCACCGGTACCTGGATTGTGGACGAGGTGAGATTAGCTGTTCAGAAAGGATATTCCGTGATGAAAGTCCACGAATTTCTAGAGTACGAAATTACAATGTACTCTCGTGAAACCCGTGAGGGTGGTTTGTTCGTGGACTATATTAACCTGTTCCTTAAGATCAAAACTAATCCAGAGGATACCCTGCTTGGATGACATCAGAGGCCGAAAAAAAGAAATATATCGATTTGTTTTTTGAGCATGAAGGCATTCAGTTAGACCCCACACAAATCAAAAAGAACGCTGGAAAGAGGACTATTAGCAAGTTATGTCTGAATTCTTTCTGGGGGAAACTCGTTGAGAATCCTGACATATGCAAGACAAAACTTATTAAAGACCCATTAGAATTGTACAGGTTCCTCACGACACCCGGAATAGAAATTAGAAGACTCCTTTTTGCTAACGATGAAGTCGTGTGGATTTCGTGGATCCCTATCGAAGAGGAACAGGTTACTCTTCCTCACACTAGGGTGGTTCATGGGGCCTATGTAACAACGGGAGGTAGAATGGAACTCTATTCTTATCTGAATCAGTTGCAACGTAGAGCTCTGTACTGCGACACTGACAGCGTGATTTACACGCAAACACCTAACGATGAATAGAATGTACTTATAGGAGACTATTTAGGTAACATGACTGACGAACTTACAGACGATGGGCCAGACGCATACATTTCTGAATTTGCTAGCGGAGGACCTAAGAACTACGGCATTAAAGTAGTTATCGAAGAAAACACCACAAAAACTGTATGTAAGGTCAGAGGTATCACTTTAAACTATGATACTTTGACACCATCAAGAGTATGGTTTTAGAAGGTGATCACAATGCAACAGTGACTGTGAGAACCGAAAAGAAAATAAAGAGAAAGGCCGGTCCGAGCATAGTTTCGGAGCCTGAGGATAAAATGTACCGTCTCTGCTTCAGGAAAAGACGCAGACTTAGCGGTGGGTTCGACTCCCACCCTTACGGGTATAAATAAAGACGAGGAGAAAGTACCGTGTCAGTATGGACTCGTCCTCGTCTCTAGAGTGTTTGGCAGTGAAGAAGTTGTTGATCAATAGAACCCTTATTCATCATACTACAGAAGAATTGGCCGAGTTATCCCCGGAATTTCTAGCTTCTTGTGCAGCTCAAAGTGTTTAGCTAGTGTACGATAAACTCCCTCAAAGTGTGCAACGCAGTGCAATAGTTAAAGAGTGTCTTAGATGTGATAAACATTATCCTGTTCACGACTGCTGGGATGGACCCATGCCTATGATAAGAGATTGTTATGGTTGTTGTAAAGTTTGAACACCCTTTCACTTTAATTGTCTCAGGTCCTAGTTTTTGTGGTAAAACTACTTTCACTATAATACTGATCAACAACTTGTAACATCTATCTAACGTAAGTAAATACAGCAGAATTTTGTGGTGTTTCGGTGAAACTAATGCCATTCCTCCGTCTCATAAATTCAATACCCCTGTGACGTATCATAAAGGTCTTCCTAACTTTGAAGAGAAACAAGACTGTAGTAAACCTGTTTTAATCATTTTAGACGATTTACTAGACAAAGCCTACTGTAACGAGATGTCTTCAATATTCACAAAAGGTTGTCATCATCGTAATATATCTGTAATTTTAATCACTCAGAAACTTTTTCATCAATCTTCCCACAGTAGAGATATTTCTCTCAATACAAAGTACATGGTCTTGTTTAGAAATTTGAGAGATAAAAATCAGATTACTTTTCTAGCTAGACAAGTGTACCCTGAAAATTGGAGAGCGTTTTACAAAGCTTTTCAAAACGCTACGAAGAAGGCTCACGGCTATATGTTAATAGACTTTTGTCAGAGACCTAACGATTTGATTAGATTCCGAACTAACATCTTTCCATCCGAAGTTACAAAGGTTTACGTGCCTGTAAAGCATGAAACGGATAAAATCCCATTACCATACCTTACAAGTTCTTAAAAAGGCTTCACCAAACTTGAGAAGTTTTATTCTAAAGAGCGGTAGCCAAGAGTTAATACTTGCTATAATAGAGTGTGCTCTGAACGTTTTGAACGGTCAATGTAAAATTCATTCGTGTTCTAAACGTAAATTGAACAAACATAAAGAATCTTTGAGACATCTTGTCGATAGGAAAGTTTCTCTGTCTAAGAAAAAGAAAACTTTAGTTCAGAAAGGAGGATTTTTGATTCCCCTCTTGTCTGCTATATTGTCGGGAATAAGTTGTTCAACGTAATGTTACAGAAAATGATGTTACTCAGCATAAAAGAGTACAAACGTTTAAAACGTGGTGCTGATGATTCAAACTCGTCAGTTTCTAGAGATCCCTACAAAGAGTGGATCAAAATACGTGAAAAACAAGATCCTATCCCAGCGAAGAGACAGAAAAGAATATTGGACGAATCTAGTAAAAGAGATGTTTCACCCGAGAAAACTTCGACACTTGAAAAACCTCCAATACCCGATCCCATAGATGTAAAACCTAGTGTTATAGGAGATCCTCCGGGTAAATATTTGGCGGCTTATGTAAATTCCCCAAAGATGATAGATACTGAGTTTGGAATCTATAAAGATAAAGAATCGGGAGAGTATATGATAGGTAATTCTAAAATACAGATAGAACACAACACTTTAATTATTAATAATAAGAAGTACAACACAACTGTAGGTCTACGGGAACTTCTTACAAGGAAGAAAGTAGACTTAAAACAAGTAAGTGAGGAAGACCTTGACATGTACAAATACATTTTAATAACGACCGGTGGACATTTACATAATAACGAACTTAAAACCTCTAGAACCTCTAAACTAATCATTTCTAAATTATTTCCAGCGAATAGGTGGAGTTCTTATAATCAGAGAAGATGAACAGATTACATGACCTCTATTACAATCCGGGAGAACCTACGGGTTTTTCCACTCTAGGCAAACTTACCAAAGCAAGTACCGTTACAGATAAGAATATAGAGGAATGATTGATTGCACAAGATGTTTACAGTTTACATAAACCTATTAGGAGAAAGTTTCCAAGAAATCCTTATTCGGTAAACAACATTTACGACATGTTCGAACTTGATCTAGCTGATGTGCAAAACATTTCGAAACATAATGACAACATACGATATTTACTTGTAGCTATTGACGTGTTTTCCAAATACGCCTGGGTTGTACCTCTAAAATCTAAGAGAGGTACCGAAGTGAAAAATGCATTCAAGTCCGTGTTGGAGAAAACTATTAGAAATCCAATCGTAGTGAGAGCAGGTAAGGGTAAAGAGTTTCTACACAAAACGTTTCAAGACTTTTTAAAGAAAGAGAACATAGAGTATCGTGTTTCCAACAACCCTGATGTTAAATGTTCGATAGTTGGACGCTTCAATCGCACTTTAAAAACTAAAATGTACTAATATTTTACTTTCAAGAACAGTTACAAGTATTTAGACGTGTTGGATAGATTTGTGGCAGGATACAACGATTCTGTACATACCAGAACTGGAATGGCTCCTAGTAAGGTTACCGATAGGGATGTCTTGAAAATAAGGAAACGTATGAGAAACAAACAGCTTCGTGTGAAACCTAGACCTGTACGATTCAATGTGGGGAAGACTGTTAGAATAGGTAAAGAGAAGATGAAATTCGATAAGGGTTTCGAACAAAACTATTCCACGGAAATATTCAGAATAGTTAAAGTAATCAAACATTCACCTCAACCTGTATACGAACTCGAAGATCTTAGGAACACTCCTATTTTGGGTCAGTTTTATAGTTATGAACTCACGCCTGTAACTATAAACAAGGACACTGCTTACAAAATAGATAAAATTCTACGCACACGCACTGTAAGAGGCAGTAAAAAACAT
Organism: Ectobius pallidus; assembly: GCA_964059195.1. Taxonomy (NCBI): domain Eukaryota; kingdom Metazoa; phylum Arthropoda; class Insecta; order Blattodea; family Ectobiidae; genus Ectobius; species Ectobius pallidus. Next base: position 51,435,932 of record CAXKWD010000006.1, on the reverse strand, counting down.
CTCGTACGGTGGAGAGGTTATGGTCAGGACTTTGATTCTTGGGTTAAAGATAAAGATTTAGTATGATGAACGAAGATTTTTATATTACTCTACTCAGTGATGCGTCGTACAAAACATTTCCTACCAATACTCTAGCTAGTTTTCAAGTGCAACTATCACAAGTCATAAAATTAGAGAGGGATCAATGGGAGGTAGGATTATGTGAAATTAGTTATTCTCAAGGAATTTCATCAGATACGACGGGTGGAAAAACAAATCTAACAACATGTACTACAAAGAAAGAACTTGTATTTATATATTGTAATATAATGAAACCCCAACTTGCAGGAGATTCGTATGTGAAACTTCTTAGAGTTATTCATTTTCCTCAGATATACCATTCGTTTCCGAAAGTTTACTACCATCCCGTTGAAAGTACAGAATTTCAGGTGATAGGTATAGAGTTGACAACAAAATTGGGTGTTCTAGCTATATTAGTAGATAGCACTAAACCTACCACGCTTGTTTTACATTTTAAAAAGAGAAAACAATCTAGTTTATGACTCAGTTGAGATGGATCCGCTCACCGCTTCCTACGTCAATCAGTCGGGAGGGCGTCTTAACAACCTTGGCCCTTTCTACACCGGTAGCCCATATGTTCAACAGGGTGGAGGTCTAGGTAGTTTCCTGGGTTGACTATTTAGAATGATAAAGCCTGTTCTCTTTTCGGGTGCTAAAGCATTAGGTCGTGAAAGTCTCTCGGCTGGTGCAAATATCCTATCCGATATAGTATCTAGGAAGAGAGGTGAAAAAGTAAAAGACATTGTCGCTAACAGAGTAAACGAGTCAACTAAGAAACTTGTGAACAAAATGCAGGGTAACGGTAGAAAGAGGAAACGTTCATCAAAAATGAAGACGAAAACTGAAATAAGAGATATATTTAGTAGTGTCGAGATGCTTGCCCTAACAAAGTCAGAGTTCGATGTCTTCGATAAAGCTCCTATTCAGGCAGCCGTGTTGGGGACTGTTACTACATTATGAAAACCCATTACTCCAGTCGATCAAAATGTTCTCGAAATCATAGTTCCTGCAGATAATGAACACTATATTGATTTAAACGTACAGGTCATGGTGAAAGGACAATTCGTTAAAAACGATGGAAAAGAGTTAACCGATACCGATAAGGTTACAGGAGTAAACAAACTTACTTCATTCGCTATTCGAGCAGTGCAGCGTTTCTTTAAATGGAACATCAATCACCTCCTCTGAAGACTTGTATAATTACAGATCGTATTTGTAAACACTCTTTGCATATGGAGAGGATGCCTCAAAAACTCATTTGACTAACTCGTTTTGGTATCTAGATAAAGCTATCGAAGGTTTGACTGATCCTAACGATGTTGGACTAAACGGAACATTAGGGCCAAACGATAAAAACACCGGTTGGTTAGAAAGATATGAAAAATCTAAGAAATCTAAAACAATAGTTATGATTGGTAAACTACATGGTGATATTTTCAATCTATCGAAACTTTTGCTACCAGGTGTAAGCATGCAGATACGTCTCACGAAATCAAAGAGAGCGTTTTATCTTTTAGGTACGGACAAAGACTCTAAAGTTTTCTTTAAGTTCCTCGATGTAGGTCTGTATGTGAGGAAAATCAAACCTTCACCTAGTATTCTCTTAGCACATGTTAAAACATTGGAAAAAGGTCATAATGCCCACTATCCCATCACGAGAGTGGAACTGAAAACATTCACGTTTAGTTCGGGATCTAGATCGATTTCTATCGATAATGCTTACATTGGTACTCTGCCCAAAAGACTCCTCTTTTCAATGGTGAAAAATTCTGCTTTCTCAGGCTCTGTGGATTCCAATCCCTACGAGTTTCATCATTTTGCCTTGAATTCTTATGCCATGTATATAAATGGTCAGCAGATTCCTTCAGAAGGGTTAAACATTTCTACAGATCATGAAAAGACTACAACACTAGCTTACGATACTCTGTTTAAAGGTTCGGGGATCCATCACAGCAATAGCGATATGCAAATCAGTCACGACATGTATATAAAAGGGTTCTTCATGTTAATGTATGATCTAACTCCTGACGCCTCTGCTTCGCATGGTCATAAAAGCTTACCAAATAACGGAAACATTTGAATAGAAGCAAAATTCGACACGGAAGTAAAACAAGCCGTTACCTGTATTCACTATGCAGAATACGATAACAGTATTGAAATTACTAAAGATAGAAAAGTAATTACAGACTATTAAAAGATGAACACAACACAAATAAATCATGCACTTCGTAATGTTCAGACTTTTGATGGAGTTTATCCTAGCGATTTACTGCCATATAGAGTAACAAACAGACGTAAATCTTACATCATTAATCTAGATCCACACCGTTCACCTGGTTCACATTGGGTTGCCGTGTTTTTCAAAAATCAAAATTTTACCTATTACTTTGATTCTTTCGGACTACCACCTCTCATTCCTGGGATAACAAAATTTATTTGCCAAAATTCAATAAACTGGTCATACAACACTCTGAGACTGCAAGGACTGACAACCTCTGTCTGTGGACACTACACATGCCTGTTCACATACTACATGGATAAAGGATGGAGCATGCAAGAGTTTATGAATCTCTTCAACACAGTAACAACTCCTGACAGAGAAGTTGTACGCCTCTTCCATAAATCCTGGGGATTGTTGTGTGGAACGAAAGGAGGTCAGAGATGTCTTCCCGAACATTCGCACCGTGAGTCATTATTGCTAACGGTATCTTCTTTTTGATACTATTTCTACTAGCGTTAGATCTCGTGATACTAATACAGTTATTTTGTCTAATTTCAGAATAATACGTGACGAGACGAGGGGTAACGTCAGTATAGAGCGTGCCGTCCTAGAATCATGAAGTCTACAGCTACTGGAGAAGGGAGCAAAACTCTTGCAAGAAAAGTAAGTACAACTCTGATCGATAAAAACAAGTTGTCATAGCATGTATCGATGTATCGTGAATATATTTTCTAATGTGTTGGTGTTTTTGTATGATTTCAGAATAAACCTTCGAGGCGAGACCCTCGTACAAAGAGGTATCGAAAAACCATCCCATCTACGGAGGAGGTGATAGACTTGGAGAAACTTCTAGAGGAAGCGCTAAACACAACCGTCGACACGAATGTAGAGCAGTCAGGAGTCGTTCCTTCTATACTGGCACGTAGGATTTATTTCCTCAACCGAAACAAGGACAGATACCTAAGTTTCGGCTTCTACACATCATTGAACTACAGTGCTTGTGCGGAAATAGGAAACTCTTTTGGAGCGTGTGTTGTGTTTTCACCCTACCTATTGAGTTCTTTCTTGTTACACTTACCTAAACTATGTGAACATATGTGTAACTCTAAACCTTACAAATTTATTGAAGAAACGTTTAAGCTACGACTGGCTGAGAATTTTAAACAGTGTTATATTCAGTACGAGGAAACACGTATTGTTTTAAAGTGTGATGACATTAATTTTCTCTCTATACACACTAACATCATCACGAACATTATGTCAAAGTACTCTATAATGCAGAACGACATATTGGAACTTGTAAATAAACAGAGTGTTCCCTCGTCTTGGGAAAATTTAGGCTTATACGATTGTGTAACAGACGAAATAAACAATCAAGGTCTGGTTATGTTGTAGAACATTACAGTGTTTGTTTTTTATATAAACTTGAGGACAGGACAAACATGAACTTTTTTTTTTCAGTGTTAATATTAATATGTTTGATGTAACAATAAGTAATAAAATATCCTAGATCTGTTCTTAATGTAACACCACTGTAATTATTTATAAAAACGAGACATTCTTATTAATATAGTAATAATAATGTGCCGTTTTTCAATAAGACTAAACCCATCCTCAAAGATCCTTACAATTTCATATTACTAGAAAGAAATGAGGAAGAGAAAGAAGGAAAGAAAGAGATGATAATAACTATACAATACAATAGTAGTACTATAATTACCTTTCACTTACTCCTGTTTCCTGATTACCACCATCTTGATCCCGAATTTCCGTCCATTTTGAAAAATGCATATTTCATATATCCCGCCATATCCACCATTTTGAGACCTGCCTTCACGCAATGCCGCCATATTGTGTCATTCTTGAATTTCCGCCAATTTTGAAAGTATACATATTCATATATCCCGCCCTATCCGCCGAGGCTTCCGCTATTTTAGAATTTTCAAACATCCCGCCATTTTAAAAATCAAAATTCGACTTAGCCCACTTTTGCATTTAAAATAAAATTTCGACTTAGCCCACTCTTGCATTTGTTTAAATTTTGAATTTGGCGCCAGCCACCATCTTGTTCCGGAACAGGAAGTACCGCCATATTGTTCCGGAACAGGAAGATCCGCCATATTGTTCCGGAACAGGAAGATCCGCCATATTGTTCCGGAACAGGAAATACCGCCATCTTGTTCCGGAACAGGAAGATCCGCCATTTTGTTCCGGAACAGGAAGTGCCGCCATATTGGAGGGGAAGTGATGACGTCATCACCCCCCACCACAATGACGTCACCACCCCCCACCCCATTTCCCCTATCGGGGCTCAAAAGGGGCACCTAACTACTGACGTTCAAAAAATAAGGTAGGGTAGTATTTAATCTTTTCTTTGGTATTTCATATTTTGTGCTGACAGCTGACTTAGATTTATGTAGCATGCTACGCCCCTGCAGGTAACCCAATGCAATCCCATTCGGTATCACTGGTGATTCAATCCTCACACAAATATGAATCATCATATTTCTTCTTATGGCTAAGTGATAAGACTGCTTAATTTCTCCAATAGGGCCGTAGGAAAGCTGCGCTTAGACCTGTGCAACATTTCTTGCGCACAAGAGGCATGCACCGGTTGCATGAAGATGTAAGCCGGGGCATGTGGTGCGAGATGAGAAATCTGTGGAATCTGTGCGCACGGATCACCTTGCGCAGGCGTACTTGGGCACAAATATCTCCCTACTTGAGACGCGTGCAACACTTGTGCGTCGTCCAAGGTTCTGTTCTTTTCATACGGTGGTTTTTTCAATTTGGAGGAGAGGTCCAATGAAAATAATATTGAGCTCCTGTCCGTGTTTGTGGATGGCTTACTCCCCGGACTACAAACAAACTTAAACGAAGCTTTTCCTTACAGTTCCTGAGAAACAAATATGATATGGGAACAAGGAAATCTGATAAACAAAATAAAAAGCCCCCGATCATATTTTCGTAGATTGCACAATGAATATTTGTCAAAGAGGAAGAGTGGGTCCGGAACGAACCGTTCAGAAGCCATTGTGGTTCCTGTACGAGCGGGCATGTCAGCTGCGCACTTCTATCAGATGTGGACAGAAACTTTCTTGTGCCTGCAATAATCATGTGACAAGAAACAAGATGCATTTTGCATGTGTAGAAGCGCGGAAAGAGGCACAGCAACTAGAAGCAAAGCACACCGGTGTAAATGCACCTGAACGAATCCTCTTCAATCCATGCCAGATTTGCAGTGGTCAGATTGTGCTGGGGTAGGTTTTCCAGGATTTTCTGTTTACATGACAAGTATTGTTCCGTCTTCATCAATAATACCAATGATTGTGATTCCTATTATATAGGCCTACTGTAATGAAAGGATTAGGCTAATCGTTCTTATCCTAGTTCCGCTCATCCAAAAATCGTCTTGAATTCCTTTCCGTTTGCGACAGTAACTGTAGGCTATCAATAAATATCTTAGGAAGTAATTGACCTAGAGGGTCAATTTGTGAAAGAATCATGGTTATGACATGTTAATATCCGAGTTATTCTTAAGTTACTAGTCTAAGGGCTGTTTTCACCAATGTCGATAATCAGTCTGATCCTGGTTTTTAGACTGAAAAGCTGCGTTATTGTCCATTTTGCGTTTCACCAGCTACAGTAACTTGGTTTTTCGATAATATCCAAGCTAATGCTTTACCGGTGAAAAATCGGCGAGCGAAACAGGATAAACCAAGCTAACTGCGACATCAAGATGGCGCGTAGGCGATTGGAACATCTGATCAGCATGAGATGATCACAGTGGCGAGGAATATGAAGCAATACACAGAATAAGGCACCCTACAGGATAAAGGAACGTATGCCATACTTGGACATTTATGACAACACTAATTTCTGCACGAGATTCAAAGGGAAAACGAAATTATCTGCTATACTCGACGCCCCCAAAACAGTGAGACATCTAGTGACCATTTGTAGAACTACTAGCTAGAGGCAGCGTGAGGGGAAACTTTCCGTTGCTATGGCAACGTTTACATTTCACGTCCGGATGTAGCCAATAGATAGTCTTTCCTCCGCTGTTTCACACAACCGCTGTCAGATGACGTTGGTTCTCTTATGAAAAATTTAAGGCTCAGACAAGTAGTAGACAAAAACCAAGCTTTTGAAAACCAAGGTGGCAAAATATGTGGTGAAACCCGAAAGGTTTACTATTTGAGATAATGGATTAGGCTAATCGTAGTTTTCATTATCCACGATACCGAGAAATTTTATCCGTGTTGGTGAACACAGCCTAAATGTTTATACGATCTATTTATTAATGAGTTAAACTGTAGAATTGAAATTTGTATGCATGCTTATACATGCAATTGTTGTATATAGTTATTACATCGTTTCCTTGAAATGAAATAGCAGCTATGAAAAGTAGGTTGGGAATAAATGTGACATGGGTCATTATATTACCGGTTCCATGAATATCAGCTGCCATAAAAGTCTACTTAATCGTCCTGGCGGCTCTATGAAAGAAAGAAAGAAAGAAAGAAAGAAAGAAAGAAAGAAAGAAAGGAAGAAAGAAAGACAGAAAGAAAGAAAGAAAGAAAGAAAGAAAGAAAGAAACGGCTTACGATGAACTCAAGATGGCCAGGTCCTTATTCCTGGTGCATGAAATCGGGATTTTTCGAGGAATTTCTCGGAGTTCTCCCTGAATTTCATTCCACCAACACCATACGCTTTCCTACCATCCCCTTACTATCTTCACCTCATTCCCCATTTGGCTGTCATAAAAAAAAGTGTAAACATAATGTGGTTGGTAAGGCTGCAAACGTATCCCACACAATGCAGGCTTAGCTCGCAAGAACAGCCCACGAGCAGCCATCGTCAGTTGGCTAGCAATAACAATCCATTTCCCTTTCAAGCGTCATATAGTGCACTAGATTAAAGCCATCATCAGGACGTAGCTCCATGGTACCGGTTTTAGCCGCTACTAGGAAAGTTGAGCAGCAGGCCGGTTGTAAACTCAGTGCCGATTCCTATAACTGCACAGTAGTAATTTTTAGATACAAAACTTTTCGAGACAAATTGATTTGAACACTACCCGACAAGACTGAACCTGATCCATCGCTGCACTGAGAAAGGGTATGAAGTTTGTTTACATTGTTTCCCTTTTAATCCTCTTTCCGTTGCTCCCGTTACGTAGGCAAGCTTCAAACCGGACTGCTCAGTACTTGACGGACGATAGCTGCACCAGAAGTGGAACGCAGTGGATTTTTACGTCACACCCTTGTGCAATGTGTTTGCTGCCCGCATAACCCTCGCTGCCAGATCCCTAGCATCCATACACCCCTTCCTACGCCTTTCTTCTGAGCATCTGGTGTGGTATCGACCGATACGGTGAAATATTTGGCTAGGGTGAAACACTTTGTCTGGGACCTACAAGTGTTAGGAGAGATCCAGTACTCGATAGTATGGACCAGTGAAGGATATGAAAGGAATTTATGGGTAACCTTGTCACATCTGATGATACCGTACTTCCCATAATTATGTGATGTGTAGCAAAATTGTGGCCGCAGTGCCTAAGGGGCTTTGACCCTAGTAAAAACAATAAAATATCAACTGGGATCTGCTCTGCTTGGATTTCGTTATATATTAACATTAAAGGAAGTTTTTGTGTAAATTGACTTTGTAAATAAGTTATATTTTGAACTATTTTTTCCTTAAACTGTATCGAAATATACGGTGCAAATGTAGATGCAAGTTTATTAAACACTGTGTAACTTATAACAATTTGTTTCGCTATATTAACATTTTTACATATTTACTAGACTGTATAAGGAGGACACTATTCTTTTTTTTAACATACCTTATAGTCACGCAGTATTTTTCTCTGTGCAAAATTTGCAGAGATGACGAAAAGTTATGGACTAGAAATTAATTCATTTTTAACCAAGCAATAACTCTGTGAAATTTTTATGACGAAACGAAATAAGAAATGAATTGTGGTTAACTCTTAAAGAATTTTACGAAGCTGTTTAATGTAAAAAGCAGTGGCTTCTTGCCACAACCTCGAAATTTTATGACAATAATATGTAAATTGAAATTTATATCCCGCATATGACAAAATATAAACTGAAGGTTGCTACAACGTTGTTCATATCCTGTTGAAATTTTATGCTGAAGGGATTTAGCAGACTAATTTATACGGCATGAATAATATAAATCACTTTACAATATCGTCGAAAGAATACTGTAAACCTGCGTAATGCATCAAAAGTTGGATGTGTTTAAAAATAAGTTTTCTTACATTTTTAAAATCTAAATTGCCTTCTGCAAGAATTAAGAGACATGATAATGCATCGTAATATTATTTTATGTGCTTGATGTTGTTTCCATACGTTTAGAATATCGAAAAAAATATTTTAGATTTCCATTAACTTTTTTAAATTTGTAAGCAGAAAGATAATATACCATTCAGTATCCACAAATGTCATGGTTGGTGTATGTAAAGCTTTATAAATTCGTTGGATTTTCAGTGGGTTTTCAGTTATCTCAATCCCTGTTTACACCATGAAATACTTATTATTCTGAACTAGAGAGTTATTAGAGAGTTATAACTGCCAAATATTACGCAAAAACATTATGGATGAATCGAATTAATTAAGCGATAATAAAAGGATTTTTCGATCTATTAAAACTATCATTTTTAAATTAAACAAAAGTCCAAAATACACCTAAAGATTAGATCATCAATTTGTTAAAAGGTCACACTAATATTCATGGGAAATTTTGTAATTTTTTTGAAATTACTATATATTTTCTCATAGTTTCTTCTTCTTTCTCGTCATCCTTCTCTTTCTCTACATTTTCCCCTCCTTCTCATTTATCCCTCTCCTCCTCCTATTTAGTGGTTATTCATTACAATTCCTTGTAGGCCTATAGGAAGTTCTGGCCATCTCATTACCATTATCTCAATCTTCGAGGAAAGTTTCATGATTATTTTGATACGTCATTGGATAAAGATAATCTTCTTTCTCCTTAACGGTCGTGCTTTAAATGATCATTATGATAGGCAGAATTAAAAAAATACTTAGACCACTTACTTTCAAAGCTTTGCAAAAACAAAACAACTTAACTCAATCTTGTTAACGATCTTCGCATTGAATTAAAAAGATGCAACAATCTACTGTTGATACACGACCTACAAATGAATAATATGAACAATTTTTAATTCGCTTTAAATAGCTAAAGACAATATTTCTTTATTGTCTAGATGACATATTTCCCAAACTATACCCTTAGCAAACAAGGATGGCGTGTGGGGCCAGGTAGGTTCCTTCACCCGCAAGCACCCTCACATTTATAAACGCAGGGGATTAGGGCCGACCGTAATTTCTGACCCATGAGTGACCTAGTCTACTTCAATCAGTCAATGTTAGATTTTTTAATATGTCATTTTATCTTAAAATGTTCGTTATATATCAATTCTACACATAATTACAAGAAAAATTACAACAAACAATGTATAATTTCCTTTAATAGGAACGTTTCTAACAAATGATGAAATAAGTCACTAAAGCGACTCGTAAATGTTCCTATTAAAATAACTTATACATTGTTTGGTGTCATTTTTCTTGTAATTATATGTAGAATTGATATATAACAAACATTTTAAAATAAAATGACATATTAAAAAAAATCTAAGATTGATTAAAGTAGACTAGGTGACTCATGGGGCGGAAATTACGGTCGGTTCTTATCCCCTGCGCTTGTAAATGTGCTTGCCGATGAAGGAACCTACCTGGCCCCACATGCCATCCCTATTTGCTGAGGGCAGTTACCATAACAACAAACTGAAAATAGCAGACTAATGCAAATTGTTTGAAAGATAATAAATATATGTATATATAGGCCTACATATAAGCGGCTTTGTCCTGACTGAATGAATGACTGACAGAGAATCAACTTAGAGCCTAAACAATAATAGGTTTAGGCCTATAATATAAGTGCAAACTAAGAAAGGATTTTGAAAAATTTTGATTTTAAATGCCAAAAATCAAATGTTTTCAAGGTAACGATATACCTTATTACAAAAGAATTAATCAAATACAAACCACATTGCATGTACAGTTCTCATGACAGCAATGTATTGTTGGCAGTGTTCACATGTAGCTTTGGAAATTAGCAAATGTAGGAATGTAAATTAGCAAATTAAACAAATTAGACTTCGACAAATTTGTGAAGCTATCGATATTACTCATTGCTGTAAATAAATAACTTAATGAATAATGAAATACACGAATATAATGCCCAATGTGATGCAGTCACATAACTTTCTGTACCCTGGACATAGAGAATATCATTTTCTCACTTCTCGTTTTGATGCAGAATAAGCGTTCTTATTGCAGGGACAGCATTTTCAGTTGTCTCAGCCTGAGTGCGCCAACGAGTATGCCATATCAGAAGTCGGTAAATAATTATATCCACTGATTCGTTATTCATAGCTGTAGGCTTTGTATATTTAGTTGAGAGATATGGACGTTTATCATACAGTGTTTTGCAGATGACAAGCCGTTTCTTCCTTCTCCTGCTTAGATACGCGGTCCAATCAGAGACGGCGAGACGGAGGGAAGACCCTTACTGCTAGCGGTACCTCATTAGCTTGTACACGTGATTGGCGGTGAAGGAATTGGCTTCTCATTTGAAAAATACTCTAGGTCTCAAGCATTTAAAAGGAGACGAAATAGGATGGAGCATTTTTAGTCCTATACTCGCAGTATATTATTGTCCCAGGTTTTGGGGGAAGAAAGTATGAAAGTGATATTGATTTTTTTGTTTTATTTCAGGCCCAAAACGGTTGTATGGTAACATGGGAGTGAGAAATAAAATATTCCTTAAAGACAATACAATTAATGTTACCGGAATTTCTGTTTCAACCCCTATCAGGCTTGGTGTGTAAAAGCAATGGGTGCAAAATTCGACATCCTCTATGAGCCATAAAAAGCGTTTGAGTGTGATATGTCGTTCTTCCTCATTTCAAATTCTAAATACCTAGAGTTTGAAAGTCGAAAGTCCTTCATACTGTAAGTTAATTTCGAATTACAAAGTAGAAAACACGAGTGACGCCGGGCCTTATAAACTAATAGGTCTATAGCAACGAAGTTAAAAGAAGTGTAAGGTTCCAAAAACAGTTCCAGGAGAAATTGCTCCTGCATTCGCAGTAATAGTGACAGTTATTTCCACATCTCCTGTAGACCTACTTTTATATTTTAAGATCGTTGGCTTTTGTTTTTACTCTTGCTAACTGGGAAACCAAAATGTAATATTCAGGCCGATTTCAATATGGTAGGCAGATTTCCATAGACGGTGAATTTGTACTACATAGATCAGAGTATTCAATTCAGTCTGAATCCGTATGTAAATTCGTTGTTTTTTTTTTTTTTTTTTTTTTGTTTTTTGTTCTTTTTTGTTTTTTGTTTTTGTTTTTGTTTTGTTTTTTGTTTGTTTTTTTTGTTTGTTCTTTTGTTTGTTTGTTCACTAATTTGCTCTTGAACGAGGATGTGGTAAAACATTACATTACGTTTTAGAATAAAATTATTATGCAAACTAGGCCTACTACGAAAAGGCGAATGGCGCAACACATTTGTGAATCGCTGGAGATTAAGCTATGGTGCACACATTACATTCCTTAAACAAGAAGGCAGAGAAACAGTGATTCAAGGTGGGAGGGAAGGTTTAAGTAGCTGCAGCATTTCCCACAATGCCGTTTACCTGAGCCACTCATGCACGTAGGCGAAGCGCCGCGGGATCGAACCTAATTGATGGTTGGTTTTTCTTGGCTCGTGGGAAGAGGAAATTCTTTTCGCCCAGAGAAAAAACAAATCGTTTGCTACAAGGTAATAATGGGTCTACTGAAACATCTGGGTGAAAACAACGGGATCGGTACAGTACGCGGGTGTAGTCTGAGACTCCGTCCGTGGACATGGAATTACGCCCTGTCAGCATTTTCTTCCCGAGGAATTATTTTCTCTTTCATTTTACAGCTTTTTCTGGTCACGTATGCGATGGGGGGTCTGGCACCCCAGGAACTCCACAAATTCCAAATATTAGACTACTGCATCTGAATAAGCTTAAGTTACCTCACTTCTTCTTCAATTACCTAGTTAATATGACATGCTTTGAAGTCTGAGGTATGTGATAGTAAAAGACTTACACGTTTTGTAGGGCTGATTGTTTATAAGCGTTTCAACCTATCAGCTTGATTTGCATCAACTTCAATACAATAGGTCTATCTCACAAAGAAAAGAATAGCTTAAGACACTACAATAATAATAATAATAATAATAATAATACCTAGGTAACTAGGTAATAATTATTATAACAATATTAACCATAATCGTAGTGATTTAGCTTGTGAGATGTAAGGCTATCGACTCTTTTCATCCTCTCTATTAGAATTCCACCAAAAGTTGAGTAGGCCTACAATAAAATAAAATTATAAGAAAATTAATATGACATAAAATTAAAAAAAAAAAAAAAAAAAAACCTTAAATAAATTGTGACATAAGGTAAAAGGTAAAGTGATAGCTTTAAGGCCTTAGAGACCCGTAGGGTTCCCAGGAAGTTGAGGCTCCCAGATTGAGACATCGGTACAGGAAGGTGGTAAGGTTGTCAGCCATTCGCACCGGCCACTTTTTACCCCCAGGAATACTCTTGGTACTCATCTCTGTTAGAGGCTGAGTCGACCCCAGGGCCATAGTTCCACCAGAAGGATTAGGCCAATGGAAAAATCCCACCTACCTCATCGGGAATCGAACCCGTGATCGTCCGTGTCTCAACCACTATGCCACGGCGTATCGCTAAATTGGCATCTAAACACTATAAAATAAGAGCTTTAATCTAGGAAACCAGTTTTGCAGCTTGCTGATATCTGTGAACAATTTCCTTATTTGTTGCGATAATCCTTAAGTGCTCTGGAGGGATAGGCCTAACTGAAAACTCTATTCATTGTTATTTGTTGCTAGTGTGAAAACTTTGTAATAGATTTAGCTACTCCCTTCTGCAATTCTGGGATTCACTTGTTTTTCTGTCTCTAATTTTGCTGCAACGGGCTACCGCATGCTAAATCGAGGAATTTAGACATAGCCTAACCTACAATATTAGAGTCTGACGGTAAATGGATTAGATTATACTAATGTTCTATAAATACGTGCTATTTTCGTTCATTTAAGATAAGTTATAAATGGTTAAAACATACATTAATGTATATTTGTGCAGAAATAAAAAAAAATGTCCCCGTGAGTGTGCAAAAATGCGGGCCAAATTATAGGCTATTTGTATTGATCACAGAAACCCTGTTTGTATTTGATTTATATTTAATAAAAAGATCATGGTTTTTCATAGTTAGCTTGTATAGTAATATAAACACTCATAAGAGGCTACTAAAGTTATGTTCAGGCTTTTCCCAAAGTAAATACTATATATCAAAGTAATAAAATTGGTATTCTCAAAAAATGTATAGACCTAAATAAAATTATCTTCAGCGCGAAACCTCTCGATTTATGTAAACTTCTTTTTTAAGTCAGTAGTATCTTCCCTTTAACTTGCTCAATCATCTTTGATTGCGTAGGCCTACTTCTTGCCTTCAGCAACGAAAATTTGTTTAAAAAAAATCACGTCTTTCTTCATTATTGTGTATGAACGAAGATAAAATACTTCTACTTAAGCACAAGATAGGCAAACTAATCAGAATTCTTACAATTAAAGTTTTTATACAGAATTTACAGTTAAAAAAAAAACTTTAAAAATTAATGAACTCTGTACTTCTGTATTATTATTACCTGTCTTCAACATTACAGTCTGTTCAACAATGAATAATAAGTAATAAGGTTAGAAGAATGAACATAGTTACAAATATAATAATTATACTGTTGGTGCCATTTTAAGAAGACCTCGACTCAAACCATAGTCTATCTAGCAAAGAACATAATAGCATTGTACCCAAATCCGAAAATCTGCACCGACATCGACACCGACCGAGAAACATGCTCTTGTAATCGCGTGGGTTCCTCCATTGTTGCCGCTGTCATTCACCACTTCTCAAGTGAAGTAAACTCGCTGTGATACGTATTTGGCAACATTGTACTGGACTTCAGACAACTGTGAATACGCCTAACTACATTTCTATTCACTGATTGACAGGTCATATTCACTTTTACTATTCTGAAAAGTCTTCAACTCTCACCCTCTAGAAATATCTTAAAACTCTTTAGTCTCGTTTAAAAATCCATAAATAGTTTCTACAATAGTAATAGTTTATATAATTTACGTCACTCTAGTAATGTATAGTCCAGTTATTCATTGCATGGCCAGACGGCTTCCTTTCATAAGGAGAAAAAGTTTTCCAACAGCTCAACCCATAGGCCTATTCTTTATTTACCGCACCAATCAGATAGTTACCCTAGCCAATCAAAATCTAAGAATGTCCTGTGACGATTTTGACAGCTACTCGTCAACTCCGCGTGGAGTGAAATGCGCGGTTGCAAGATCAAGTTACAATAAACAATAACACGCGTGAATTGTTTAAAGCGAAGGAAGAACTGAGGTCAGTGATAACAAAGAGAGAATATTGCAACGTTGCTTTTGTTTTGGAAAGCGTAAGCCAAGACCGATTTAGTCAGATCAATTAACATAAAGAAACACCGACACCTTTGAAACCGCCTGGCCATGCAATGAATAACTACACTATACAGCAGCGTTTCTCAACCTATGGTCCGCGGACCACTGGTGGTCCGCGAGGATGGTGCAGATGGTCCGCAGACATAATTAAAAAATATCATAAAGCAGGTGGAAAGTAAAGAAGTAAAATTTTTCACATATTTCGTAATAATGACCTATAATTAATACCCCAAATATTAAGAATATAGGTCTTCTTTTAAAAATGGGATGTAAAATTAGGGGTCCGTAAAATTTTTTAAACATTTTAGTGGTCCTCGGGTTCAAAAAGGTTGAGAAACGCTGCTATACAGTATAGCAAAGACTGTCTCAATATTGTTGTCCCTTCACCTTTCAGAGTTCTACAGTGTGTCCCACCCAAGAGTTGGCCAATGATGCGGGTTTCTGCGTCGCGCCGACTACAGCTCTAACTCCCGAGCGAGCGGGTGAAATATCTACGCTAATAAAGCCGCTAATGGCGTTATGATTCAGGTTCTCACATTTACAGTTGGAATTACAATGAAATTAACCACGTACCTCATCATAAGAGATGTTGGAAATGTCCTCCTCTTGCATCCACAAAACACTGGAACCTTTTTAAGAAATTTTCTTTCACGCGCATAAGTTCAGCTTCCGAGATAGAATTAATTTCTCTTCTGATATTGTCTTTAAGTTCTTCTAATGTATGGGGGTTTGATCTAATTTCTCTTCAGTAAGTACGCGCCGCTTGGTCCCTCGTTTCCTATCGAGAATCGAACCCGTTTCCCGAAGTTTACTTACAAGTTTTCGCACGGCTTCTCTGCTTGGAGGACGTACACCTGGGAATTTTGCTAAAAACTGACGTCTTGCGTCCTTGCAAGATAATGTAATCACATACGAATCGTACATAAATATCCTTTGTTCTATTGTATACGTAGGCCTATGTCGTGGCATTGTAACAACAAATATACATTTGACACAAGCAGACGAATACTGACCTGCTTTGTCGACACTGAGTCAAGGTCGTGGCAATTCAACGACACACGTGCCAATATTGCCAGATAAATCACATGTGTTTTTCTTTGTGAGAACCTGAATCTTTACCATCAGCGGGCTTTATTAGCGTAGATATTTCCCCCGTTTCCTTTGTAATGTACGGGAAGTTGACCTATACACTTTATTTTTCAAGTTTCCCCATAAATAATATTCACATACTGTTAGAAGAACTTAAAGACAAAATCACATAGGCCTATCACAAGAGAAATTAACTCTGTCTCGGAAGCTGAACTTATGCGCGTGGAAGAAAATTTCCTAAAAGGGTGTCAGTATTGTGTGGATGCAAGAGGAGAACATATCCAACATCTCTTGAGATGAGGTACGTGGTTATTTTCGTTGTAATTTTAACTGTAAATGTAAGAACCTGAATCATTACACCGACCGCGGCATAATTAGCGTAGATATTTCACCCGATCGCTCGGGAGTTGGAGCTGTGCCCGCCGCGCCGCAGGAACCCGCGTCATTGGCCAACTCTTGCGTGGGACACACTGTACATTGATCTCTGTATAGTTTCTTGATTCGTCTTTGAGTGCAGAGTTTTCTTTATTTCTGTTAATGATTATTATCTATGTAGATCTAGACCACAATTATAATACTCATGATTTAGTATATATAAGCCAATTTTGTTATATTTTACTTTATCTTAAGCCAGCACGGCACTGAATATGAGTGTATTGTATGCTATCATTTCTTGTTTTTCTACCTCAGTTTGTTTGTCTAATCTTAATATCTGTATTTTTCGAGTGAGTCAGTACAGAATTATCAAGCAACTCCAATATAGAAATTCTAGAACGTTTCCAGTCCAAAATGATAATGAACTATCGGTGAAATTCCCTGGTACATCAGTAACAAATATATTATTTTATTAAGATCTTGACATACCAACAGTAAAACAGGAAATGACCTACCAGAATCGTCTAAACAAACACCCCAATTCATGCAGTGAATCTCCTGAACAACGAGACAAGCATGTATTTAATTAATACATCAGACAGATTTGTTGTGCTATGCAAATTTTAGCCACTGGGCTGTAATATAAGATACAAGAATGAACATAGTAACAAAGAGAGGCTCTATTTCCAAGAACTGCCTCTACTTGCTGATACCCTAATCTTCTTCGACCTATAAATCAGTGAATAGAAATATAATTAGGAGTATTCACACTTGTCTTCAGTCCAGTACAATGTTGCCAAATACGTATTACAGCGTGTTTACTTCACTTGAAGAGAGGTGAATGTCAGCGGCAACACTGGGGAAATCCACGCGACTACAAGAGCATCTGTTCTTGGTCGATGTTGATGTCGGTGCAGATTCTCGGATTAGGGAACAATGCTATTATATTATTTTGTAGATAGACTGTGGTTTGGGTCGAGGTCTTCTTAAAATGGCACCAACAGTAGGCCTATAATTATTATATTTGTAACTATGTTCATTCTTCTATCCTTCATTGTTGAACAGATTGTAATGTTGAAGACTGATAATAATAAAAAGTACAGAGTTCATTAATTAACTGTAAATACTGTATAAAAATATTAATTGTAAGAATTCTGAATTGTTTGCCTATCTTGTTTGCAAGACACTGAACTGTGTGAATAAATACTTAGGTCTTCTAACTAAACATTCACGCACGTATTTCGAGCAATTCAAGTACCACGCCACAGCTCATCCATCTCCGTGGCACTACATCTCCTGGTGGGATAAGGCAGATGGCAGGATTGGGAATGATGTGATCAGCATACTTACACCTACGGCCATTATTGGTGGTATTCGTGACCGGAACACCAGAGCTTTAACGTCTATAAATTCCACCAACCAATTAAAGGGGCTAATGTTTCCTTTAATGTAGAAGAAAATTAGAAATTTCGTCATTTTGTTTTTATGAATATGCAAATATACCTGGCCAAACCTTTTGTTAGTCGATTACAATTGCATGCATCAATGCACCGAGGATTCAATTCTTCCACGCGGAATTATTCTTCTCTTTCTCACCTGAGTCGGAAGTAGTTGACAGAAGTAGGCCGGCCTTCCCCTCACTCTCGTACAAATGCTCCGATCTTGGGAATTTTTTCTCCTGAAATTCAAGTGATCACGATTTTAAAGAAACAAACAAATACACTTAGCATCTTGCTATGACTTCTTAATGTCGTGAATTCAATGGAACATTAAAGCTTTTTAAAGATATTAATGATAGAACTCTGTAAAACGAGGGACCTTAGGCCTGTATTTTCGGAAACACAGACTTGTTGCTGCTCATTGCATATTCTATATCAGAATAAATTATTTTAAAGGAAATTATGTACTGAAGAATATGTATGTATGTATATATATATTTTTTTTTATTTAAACATCTTTTCATTGTAAATCTTAAATATTCTGGGGAACTTATAAAAATGAATACTTTAAGCTG
Source organism: Ectobius pallidus (assembly GCA_964059195.1). Classification (NCBI taxonomy): domain Eukaryota; kingdom Metazoa; phylum Arthropoda; class Insecta; order Blattodea; family Ectobiidae; genus Ectobius; species Ectobius pallidus. The sequence continues at coordinate 51,417,519 of CAXKWD010000006.1, read as the reverse complement.
TCATATACACTCAACAGTTTCAAATATGCATGATAATGGAATTGTTAAAATGTCCACAGTTTTTTAACGTTTAAATTGACATTTTCAGAATTATGTTATGAAAATTTTCCATTAATTTATAATTTAAAATAAATTAATTTGTTATTATTTATGCTGAGGTGTTAAAGATAACCCAGCTCCCACATTTGTACGAAATTATATATAAACAATCTGCAGTATATAAGAATTTCCCCTACCAGGTTTTATGAAATCCATAATGGTAACAGTGTCAAAATTGTATTTTTTTTTAACTAATGCAAATTCAGACAGGTTACATTATTTAAATTGTTCATTATTACATATATTTTTAACTCTTTAGTTCATAGTGCTTGAGAAAATTCAACGTGGATTATCTTTAATTAATTAAAAAAGAAAAGAGCCTCAAATATCTTTATTCTTTCTGAAGTTATCGTTCATTGAAATGCAGAAAATGCTAGGCAAATTACTTTGTGGTAAATCGCTTGTAAACATTTTTGGCTATAGGTCTGTACGCAAAATTGGATTGAGCTGTGAAGTACCGGAGTAGTTTTTAATCTGCAGAAGCACTAACATGCAGGCCTACAGTTTGGCAGTATGTATATTAGATCGAACATTATAATGAAGATAATAAAGTAGATTATTTTTTTGACAAAATATATTTCTTTAACAAGCAGAAGCATGCATCAGTTGAACGCCTTTATGCAATAAATATTTTCACATGTGAATATTAGAGTTACGCAGGCCTACATATACCAGATACTTCTGAAAAGTACATGAAATTTCCCATCACAAAACATTAAAAAGTCACATTTTGGAAAAATAGTGTAGCCTATATCTTACTGAGTTTGTAGCGTTTCTGCTCATACTCAACAGACAACACTCATCTATTTTTTCCTGACAATTCATCTATTAGTTCTCGAACGGAAAGCAAGCATAGGCATTATTGCAAAAATTAATAACCGGAGCATCAGAAGGTTTCCTCCCAAACAAGTTATCAAGTAAAAAAGGTGGTTCCTTATCTTCACTCAGATTAAATGTAGGAATACCTCAGGAATGTCATTTTTGTTCGATACAAGGAACTGCAATTTAGACCTATGTGCAGATGATATAGCTTATTAGCCTACACCCAAGATTTCCACATAAGTGATGCCTTCCAAAAATTCTTAATCAATTAGACACATTTGAGACTTTCTTTATGCACTGGAGAGTTAAAGTCAATGCACATAAAACCGAAACAGTTAAAGGCATCTAACAGTTAACAATCAGTTAAACAACTTGACGTAACTCTTGACCTAAAAGGCACAGTCAACTCAGTGTAGAAGTGGTTGAATGCTCTATAGAACTCCACGTCATAATTTAAATATTTAGCCTTGTGAGAGGGAGTCGCAAGACTGTCTTCATTTTTTTTTTTTTTTTTTTTTTCATTTACTCAGAACATTCAATTAATTTTTATTCTTTCAATATGTTTTTCGTTTGAAGAATCTCTATTCCATTTCCCCAGATGAGCTAAGAAGATAAACATTTGAGGGTTTGTAATTATTCCCTTTAGGACAATGTTTGGTATTATCTAGTTTTAAAGCGTTCAGTATTCAAGTGCATGTTGTCTGAAAATCTGCCAGTTCCATGTTCTACAACTAGAATGTTTTAAAATTTATAAAGGATCACAGGATTGTTTTGAAAAATTATTATGGTGAAGTGGTGATTTTACGACCTAGTGACGAAAAATTCACAATTTATCAAATGAATGTTTAATCTTCAGAACCTAAGCAGTTACTGCACTCATTGAGTACAGGGAAGGCTCTCTCAGTAATAAAAAATTAGATGAAATGGATTATATAGTCTGCCAAAGGTTAGATATCTTCTCCTATAGTTTTTACCCTCCATTCAGGGATATTATCGACTAATATTACACATCCTTTTGAGATCCTTTCACCCCATCCAGGAATAGTTATTTATGGAAATAAATTTAAGAAGGCGTTAGGATTAGCCTATGAATACGTACGCCGTTTATGTAGGCCTTACTGATTAATACCGCAAGACCGTCTGTACGCTCACATGAGTTTCTCTTACCAACATATTGTGACAAAGCCAGAAAAGCCTAGAAGCTGATAGAAGAAGGACTCGGGCCGAAAGAACTAGAATTAGATAAATCCAGAAAGGGACGGCCCTCTTATTGCTGATTGGAGCCGCGCGCCGACGGGTGCGGCCTACTCCCTGGCACGGCGGCGCGGTAAGTGACGGTGCGCGCTCGTGGGAGGGGCCAGAGGTGGAGCCACGCGCTAGGGCTGTGACTTCGCCCCGCGCGGACATTCTAGACAATGCGCGGGCGGAGAGCTTTCGAGAGACCGGGTCTGGAATATTCGTCGGCCCTATATATAGGGCAGCGAGCGAGCGGCAAGTCAGTGAGAGACGGCAACGAGGAGTGATGAGTCAGTCAGTCAACGAATGAGAGCAACAGCGACAGTTCAGGAGTGTGAAGAGTCAAGGAGAGTTCAGTACAGTGAAGAGTCAGTACATCAGAGGAGAGGCAGTCCGTGAAGAGCCGGAGGGTCAACGAGGGAACAGTCAGAGAGGCAGTCCGTGAGTAGCGGCGAGCGTCAGCGTCAGAGGGTGAGCTGGACGGAGTGGACTGATCAGCGCGGCCTCAAGTGAGTGTGTCTTGGGAAGCTGAGGAGCCAGTGACCGGAGGGACCCGAGAGCGGAATAGCTAGTCAACGGGGAACTAGTGACCGGAGGGAAGGGTGAACGGAAGAGCTGGTGAGCTGATCTGGGCTGAGGCAGTGCCGTCCCGGGGAACTCTGCGCGACGGGTGGATCGCACAGAGGCAGCGAGGACTGTGGAGTTGACCGGCGCGACGTGGGATGATCTGGATTGGACTGGAACAGTGCTGTAATTAGGACTGAGCACAGTGAGAGTGAGCTCTGACAGGACAGTGAACTGGCGAATAGTCTGGAGTTTTCTGGCTGTATTGTCAATTGTTGTAGGAAATAAAGAAACCTCCATCCTTCAATTATAAACTCGGTGTTCTCATTTTGAACCCCGACGAGCCCTTGTTACAATATTATTTAAATAACTATTTTTCTCATCTGAATCCAGATTCCAGAGCATTCACACGACTTGGTGTACCAATAGAGTTTATTGTGCACTTAAAATGCTAAGCTGTAAGGTGTTTCTGCGCTCAAACGTATCCTGGTGAAGATAGAGATACTGAAACCCTCTGTTTTGATTCAGAAATCGAAAACAATTAAAACACCTTGGTAAATCGTGATCTCGTTTGAAGAATACGCAAACTAGATATATAAAAAATACCGGTAGTGACTAGATAAAACCTAAAATTGTGTATCTTGATCACATATCTATTTCAACATTCTGTAGCTAATCTGAAACCACGGTGGACTTCCATAACGATCGCATAGGGGCCTAGTCTAGTCGATAGGTCCATCAAGCAGCTGCGGAGAGAATTATTGTTGACTCTTCGTTTCGCACCTATGATTACGTATTAATGGAAAAGAACAGCCTTAAGTATCCAGTAAGATGTGAATTTGGATACAGTAACAGCACCTTAGGCTGAGCAGTAAGGGGAAAACACTCCATTTATCTGTTTATAAAAGAATAAGCTTAAATTCATAAGATGCAGATAATTTGTTTATCAATTACCGCTTTGGTGTTTAACAAAGGTCCTAGACTCGCAAATATATGTATTGAGATATTTTTTAAAAATTTAATGCTAATGCATATTGCACCTTCCAGAGTATAAATCCAATCTTTGTTTCGGAAAATTAGACGAGGGTTAATTTTTGTGTTTATTATTTCTCTCAGTTTACCACCGATACCTTGTTTATTACAAGAAAAATATTCGAGCACAATTTAAAATTTCATGTATTTACCACCAGTACATCGTTGGTATTTATCCCTTCAGGACAATGTTTGATATTACATAGCACTATACGATCAACATTCAAGTCCATGTTATCTGATAATGAGACAGTTCGGTTTTCCTAGAACTCGAGAAGTAAAGTACTGTTGCTTACTTACGTCTGTTCCATCTTCATCTCACTCCTCTTCAACCTTATGACCCTCCTTTTCCCACGACTTATTGATTTTATTTTATTTTATGTTATTTTGTGGTGTCAGCAACTTATACTAAGGCTATTCATGATAATAACGTACCAGGTAACTTCCTCATTCACTCTTTTATTAGCATAATCTGTAAATCTTAACTAGAGAAAAATATTGATCTGACTTAGGCCGTTAGATTCTTAGAAAACATGGAGTAGGCCTATTCTAATAAGCATTGAAACAGGTCTATTGTGAGAATATTAACGTTTTATTTTTTTATTGCCTTGCTCAGTGATAGTATTACAAGACACCAACTTGTATAAAACGATCAAACCCAAAGGTAATATTAGCTTCGGAGAATTCGCCTATCATTGTATTTAATAACGCGCTTGAAACTTAAATCATTGTGCCTTCTCGATAATGGTGAGACGATATGGTCAGCTTCTACCATAATGACATCAAGACGTCTGGAAGCTCACAATGCAAGTTCACGTGCTCCGTTCGAGCATTAATATAATCATATTTTCTTATAACGCAAATAAAAAGCGTAAGTTATAGGCCTAATGCAATTCCGTTAGCCTTGAAATATCTATAGGCCTTGTTAAAATATAAATAATTTACAAAATATAGGCTACCCTATATAATTCACTTCCTCATTCCTTCACAGACACCTTAAGGTGAGTATCTTGTGGAAATTACGAAAATGAGAGAGATAAATTACTTTAGCTTTTTACTTTCTGTACCGTATAAAATAATATGAAGTGTTGTTTAATTCTTGAAATCTGATGTCCTGCAGTACCGGTATTTGAAATTCCCTGAGATCAAGAAAACTCTTTTTGAAAATTGTGTTCCCGTGTGTTTGTGTTTCTATCAGTGTGTAGCATTGCTCGTAAACAAAATATTTCATGAAACGAAACCTTATATTGAGATCAGACACCTTCCAGAGATGTTATAGGGATCGTTTTCTTGACGTGACTAATATTTTCCTTATTAAAAAATAGTTTGAGACGCGTTTCTTAAAAAGTATAGGCTTAGGCCTGCAGTGTTTTATTTGATCTTACAGAAACAAAAATTTTAGAAATTAATTATGACAGTTGTCTTCTCATTTAGTTGTAGGCAAACAGTAGACCTATATTTTTCTTTGTTTCCAGATCTCTTTTTTCAAATGATTATCATAGATAATAGTGACTTGGAAATCGCCGATAAATACAGGAGCGACGAAGGGGAATTGAGGAGCGTTTTTTCAAAACATAGATAGATGCTATCACCATAGTTTTTCAGAAATTGTGTTTTTTATTTTACACCTAGAACCAATATCTATTCCACACCTTTCCCTTATAGAAACATCTGTCAAAGCAATAACTAATTTAGGAGTATTAACACAATATACAATTAATTTAATAATTTGGTGTTATTTAGTTGCAAATTCTGTTAGTTTTTACAAAACTCGATAAATGCACATTATGGGATCAAGTTTTTGTATTATTTTCTACATTTTCTGTGATTATTTTCTTAAATTAAATACAAAATTTACTTTATTTAACATGCAAAACATAGTCTAGCATGGCATTTTGAGCAAACCATAGCGTATTAAAAAATAACAATTAAATTTTGTTTATATATATACAAACCAGCATGATGTTTTATTATTTAAAAAGTATGAAATTAATGTAGTAAGTTGGTTCTTATAGTTTCACCTAAAAAAAAACATGTATGTCATGAACCCTTCTTTATTGGAGGATGTCTTCATAGAATTCCTTTGAATCTGCTGGCATTTCAAAATATTTTAGTAGTTTGGAGACATCTTTTTTCTTTTCTTTGCTAACCATGTTCTTTTTTTGCACCACTGGGGCTTCTATCATGACTCTGCTGATACACTGTTTCTTCTTGAGCACTTCTACTTCTATGTTGTCCCCAAAGTATGTATTGCTTACCGATACAGTGACTCTCTTCTTAGATTTTTCATAACATATGATACGTTGGTTAGTTATTTTGAAGGGCAGTTTAGAGCGAAGAACCATTTGAGATCTGGACTTCAAATCTTTCACTTGCCAATCTTCATTTAATATTTTCACTGTTCCGTGTTCCTTTAACATATTGTGGTACTCTTTAGGAGACAGAATATTTTCCTTTTTCCGGTAGCATTTTTCCAGCCTGCCAAACACTCTGTCTGGAGCCATGTAACTATGTCCTCGTACTGGGAAGTAGTGAACAATCTTATTGAAATGTATACTTTGCTCTAAAAAGGTAATAAGAGTGGCAATCATAACACTGTTTTTATTTTGACTGGCACACGAATCTGAGAATAAATGAATAATCTTCGGACTCTCCTTCTGTTGCTTCTTTTCCAGTTCAAAAAGAAAATTCTGCAGCGCTGAAGCAACTTGATTGCAACCTCTAGAAGATTCCGTTTCTAACCATGTGTAGAAATTAATGTCTTCTTTTCTCTGCTCTTGTGCGTGTATCATGATACACAGGTTGTAAAGCCAAACTTGTCTGGCATAAAAGACTTCACTTACACTTAACTTGGGTATAGGTTGATTCTGTTGCATATCCATGCATACCTTGATTACATCTGGATTGTCTTGCTTCATCAGAGAATAGAAGCGTTTCGCACGTAGTTTGTGAAGTCTATAGTTAGTTCGCAGGGTGTTCTTCTTTTCAAGATCCATATTTTCTGCTCTGATTTTCAAAAGCATAATCTTGCACATAGAGCAGGTATCAGTGTGTGGAGTCTTGAATGACAAATTAAAATGATGGTAGAAAATGTGTTTATATTTGGAAAGTGAACACAGAGTAAGACCATTTGACCTTCTTTTGTCGCAAAAACTCTTCCACATCTTATTTATTGAAAGGCTTGATGGCAAATATCCTCTTCTGGATTTTCCTCTTGTATAGTGACTTTCTCTGCATTTATAAGATGAAATATCATTCTTAACAGCAAGTGTAAGTTCCTTGTCTTTCTCGCTTGTTCTGTCACCACCTCTCTTGTTATCAGGTACACTTCCTGTTGCGTGAAATTTTGTTGCCAGACGGGCCAGTCTATCCTTGGAAAGTCCACATATTCCTTGGAAGGTTGCAGCACACACGGGGATTATTTCACCGTTTTTCTTTCGCACACTGTATTTTACTGAAACTGTTTGTTTGCGCTTTGCTGTTTCATGTTTTACTATTCTACGTTTCGGCGATGAAATGTTCATGTAATGCAATAAAAATTTATTTTGGTTGACTTGGTTCAGAGATGTTACTCTGTGGTGAAATGTAGTGATATCCTCGTAAGTTAAGTTTGCAGCTCTGCACTCCTTCTTTCCTTTAGCATTTTTATTTACTGGTATTTCTTGAAGCCCATGTGAGCAAACAATGACAGGATCTTTATTCTTCATACTAACCTCTTTCTTTTGCTTCTTTCTCTTTATTCTAGATTTTCGACCACCACACTGTTCTGTAACTTGTATATCATCTTCTGATTCAGACATGTTCTATTATTTTATTAATAACTAGATTTAAAAACACTAGAAGATTTACTTTTACGTCAGTTCAAAAGAAGACTACAATGAATTAATCTGCCTTGCACCTGGTCAACAATGAACTAAACTGGAAACTGTTTTTATAGCTAATGCTAATGGCATTAACTTGGGGAGAGCGCTTGCGCAGTATAAAAACAACTTATTCCTGCTGCAACTATCGCGTTTGATTTATCTAAATCAAATCATCTATCGAGTTTTGAAAAAACCTCTCATATTTGACATCATCTACATCTTGCATGAATCGACTTATGAGAAATCTGACTTCACAGATGGATGGAGACGGTCAGAGTTGTACCGATTTTGTGTGTAACTCATTTTGTAAAAATTTTGCATCTATCGACTTTTGAAAAAACGCTCCTCAATTGATGTCACGAGTTGCGTTTATAATTACTATTAATCATAATATGTAATAAAGAAATAATAGAACATATGGATATTGAATTGTTTGAATACATTGTGGACATTCATGACATAATCCATGTAGCTGTTTTCTCTGAACAAACCATGATCGCAGACCGGCTGTAAACCCATTAGTTAATAAACATACAGTATTGTTTGCTGAAATATTGAAGATATCTTGTGTAAAACTTAATTGAAAGGCTTGGAGAGATATAGGCTAGTCATAAGCCACCCTTATTTAGTTTTGAGAAATTAAAGTTTCAATCACTATAAAAACACATAAGAAATTTGAAAACATGGTCTACTGTTACAAATTTAATTTAATTTGTTTAATAACATACTGAAATATTATCATTATTATTATTTATTTACCTATTTATGTATTTATTTGATCAAAGAATAAATAATTATTATAGATCTCATCACGTTATCTATATATATATATATAAATGAATGTGTGTATGTGTGTGTGTCTGTCCTTTATGCATTACTACACCATTCATCCGATCGCCATGAAACTTTGGGAAGTTGTTGAATACATACCCGGGAAGATTTCTGGCATATTACATTTTTAATTTTTGCTTTCGTTCGTGAGTTATGAGTGAAAAACGGACAGAAAACGTGTATTTTTTGCGTTTTCGAAACATCGCTTTTCAGTAATACATTTCAATGACAAATCAATTACAGTAGGCTTTGGCTATTTTTGTCATACCTTGGACATGAAACCATCGCGATCGCTTGAATGTTGTAGCTCACGCTGGTCGATTCATTTGTTTATAATGTCAAGGCACGCAGACATTTGAAATTTTCAACCTACACAGAAGAGGATTATTATTATTATTATTATAAAAGGGATAATCAATATAGGCCTCAATATGGTCAAACGTTGTTCGATTTGGACGAAACTCACTATACAGGGGTTTTCTGGGCCAAGGATCTCGAATCTGAGGTCGCTTTTACCAGGCAACGCTATCTAATCGTGGTATGTAGTCCACGTGATTTAGGTGTTAATAATTATAACAATTTAGCTATTATGCTCTTAATTTTTAATATTTTAGATAATTATCGTGTGCGAAGCCGTGGGCACACGCTAGTACAAAATAAAATAAAATAAAATGTAATAGTAGAGTGGTCTGATTCATAAACCTCAGCTAAACTATAAAATGGGTTAACAGTCAACCAGTGATGAACATTTTCTTTTTTATTCTTCAAGTTAGCGCCAATACCACCGAGGCAACATGTTAAATATGCCCGCAGAAACAGAATTGAAAGAAAACTGATACATCTGAGTCTGTTCTGTTCAGGATACAATATTGATATTTTCACCTAGTATTGTAACTATGGACTTAATAACCTGTTATTAAGCTACTATGCCTCTGTTTAACATAAGCTAAACAGTTATATATGTATACCGTATATATACTGATTTATGACTGTCAACTTTTTTTTTTTTTTTTACGAACAGAGGTTTACAATCATCATTGTAAGAACTAAAATCCATAATTCTGATGGCCATCTATTGTAACACAAGTACTGAATTTATTGCTTGAGGGATTACCCCAGATAGCTCACTGCGAAGCAGAGCAAAGTACAGATCGCGCACTCCAGGTCTGCCGGTCTGCCACGTCACAAAACTACGGCCGCCAGAAGATAACGGGAGGGGTTGTTTGCAAGTTCCTCTTGCGTGCATGTCATAAGAAAAACATTAGTTCTTTAAGTTAAATGAGAAGAAAACTCACCAGTGCAGGTCACAGCGAAACTGATGCCATCTGCCTTCCTTAGTCACTATCAATATCATCACTACTGCTTTCGTCACTATTCACTTCGCCTAATGTTACAATTAATTGATCTACAACTGAGTCGATATACCTTCATTTTCCATATAGATATTTTCTAGTCTTCTTACGCTTTCACAAAGAGGTTTCCATGCATCATCCATTGTACTAAACTTTTCTTCGCATAACTGTCTAACATGTTGCGTTTTAAATGTGGTATTTCTAACACCAACATACTGTTTCATTTCAGTCCAGATTCTTTCTATTGGATTTAAATCCGGATGATACGGGGGGAGGTGACGTACAGAATGACCGTAAGCAGCGCATATCCGATCCATAGAGAATTTCTTTTGTGCTGGTTTATGCAACAAAATAAGTTTGTATAATTGTGGTTTGAGCATGCTTTCATCAAAATCAATATTATGTTCATGAAGCCAGGCAATCATACCACACTTTTTGCTATTTGAATTTGGGGCTTTATCAACTTGCACAATATGATATGGTGCATTGTCTACAGTGAGAACAGAATTTGGCCTCAGATTTGGTATAAGTTTTTCAAGTAACCATTTTTCAAAATTTGTAGCATTCATTTGATGATGGTAGTCTCCACTGGCTTGTGTCGACTTCCATATCAAAAGTGCATTCGGAATGAAGCCATTTTCACCCCCAGCGTGAACTATAATTAAACTTTCGCCTTTCGAAATTGGTTGATGTAGGCCTTCATTAGTGTCATCATTCCATGAATTTCCAGTTACGTGAGAAGAAAGAATATAGCCTACGTTTCGTACATATAAACAACTAGCATTTGCCCGCGGCTTCGCCCGCGATAATTATTTCAAAAATTAAAAATTAAGAGCATAATAGTTAAATCATTATACACGGTTATTCAAAAAGATGGACCCAATTTAATTAATTTGTAATTCACGAAATACAAATTGGATATTAACATTCTACATACCGAATGAAAGTGGAAGTTCCAAAGTTTTGTTTTCCACCACTTGGACGGTGATTGTCGCGTGATTGTTGCATAAAAGGCTGCTCGCGCCAATAGGCAGGCATTCCTTGTCACTGTTGTGAGTTAGATGGCTACTGTGCAGCATTAGGTTTTCTGCGTTCTTGAGTTTGCAAGAAGTGAATCGGCAGTTACAGTGCAGCGGGCGTTTCATCGGCAATTCGGCATTGAACCACCAACTAGGAAAAGTATAAGCAGCTGGTTTAAGCAATTTAAACAAACTGGATGTCTTTGCAAAGGAAAAAGTCCGGGCCTTCCCCAGCGATGGATAGGTAGCATGGGAAATCAGGACCTGGCTCTACACTTCTATCCTCCGAGATCTCCTGATCTCACGCCATGCGACTTTTTCTTGTGGGGATATGTTAAGGAGGCTGTTTACGTCCCACCTCTACCAACAACTCTGGCCGACCTGCGGATCCGTATCACTGCGCTGGTGAACTCAGTAACACCAGACATGCTGCTTCGCATATGGGACGAGTTTGGCTACCGGTTAGATGTTTGCTGTGCAGCAGAGGGAGGACATATTGAACATTTATAACCTGTGTTAAAAACTTTGAAACTTCCTCTTCATATTAGTATGTAGATTGTTCATCCCCGATTTATACTTCATTAAATACAAATTAATGAAATTGGGTTCATCTATTTGAATAGCCCTGTATTTATTAACACCTAAATCACGTGGACTTACATACCACGATTAGATAGCGTCGCCTGGTAAAAGCGACCTCAGATTCGAGTTCCTTGGCCCAGAATACCCCGTATAGTGAGTTTCGTCCAAATCGAACAATGTTTGACCTTATTTAGGCCTATATTGATTATCCCTCTTTCGTTTAGGTTGAAAATTTCATATGTGTCTGCGGGCCTTGATATTCTAAACAAATGAATCGTCCAGGATGGACTTACAAAATCAAGCGATGGCCCGCGATAATTATTTCAAAAATTAAAAATTAAGAGCATAATAGTTAAATCATTATATTTATTAACACCTAAATCACGTGGACAACATACCACGATTATATAGCGTCGCCTGGTAAAAGCTACCTCAGATTAGAGTTCCTTGGCCCAGAAAACCCCTGTATAGTGAGTTTCGTCCAAATAAAACAATGTTTGATCATATTTAGGGCTTACAACATTCAAGCAATCGCGAAAGTTTTATTTCCAAGGTATGACAAAAATAGCCAAAGCCAACTGTAATTGATTTGACATTGAAATGTATAACTGAAAACTGATGCTTCCAAAACGCAAAAAATGCACCTTTTTTGCCCGTTTTTTACTCATAACTCACGAACGAAAGCTAAAATTAAAATTCCGGCTTCGAGGTGCATTTTGCGACCCTTCAGTCCACCTATGTTTAAAATTTCAGATATCTGCGTTGAGTAGATTTCGCTGGGCATCGCGGACAGACAGATAGACAGGAGGTAAGACACGCACTTTCTTTTATTAATATAGATAGATAGATCGGTCTTCATTCTTTTCTATATTTTGCAATATTTCTCAGAAAAGAAATTCGTGTTTTCATAGAAATTACGTACTATTCGTTTTACAGTACATTCATCAAAATTATCTAGCCCCGTCAATAGTTTTTTACAGTTACACTTTTTATTAGGCGTACTGAAAGTCGATGGAGACGTTGCAGCGGACGTCAGTTTTTCTCCATCTTTTTTAATTTTACGTATCGTACGTAGTCCTACACCCGTAGCAGAAGCTGTTCTTTCCTGTACTTTTCTTAAAGGGATTAAGACTTCGCCATTTTTCGCTTCACTATCCATAAACTTTAGAACATTGTACACTACCTCTCTTGTTTGGCTATGCACGACTTTACCATTAAGTTTAGATAAGATAGGTGGCATTTTCAGGCAAATCTAATGACACTACACAAACAGATATAACTAAATATTCTTTCAAATAAATCACAACTCCGGACCACTACCTTCTATGACACGCAAATATGCAATACTAAGCTGTCTCGACCGTATGTTTTCGAACCGATCTGAACAACCCTCCCCAACCCACTGCATTCCAAGGAATGTTTTGATCTGAGTAACGGTCGTCCAGAGGCACTCGTAGAGTGCGCGATCTGTATATAGTTCTGAGGTAATGACTACGAATGACATCTCTCAAGCCCACTCAATAATTTTCCGTCTGTTTTTATCATAATTATTTATTGCTATTACTAAAAATCTGGTTTCGTTATTTAAATAAAGCAAAAATAAGGCTATGTTGACATAGTACGATCTCCTCTTGATTCAGTTCATTCACGATCGTTGGACATTTAAATGTTTACTTCTTACTCTGCCAATGCGGTTTCCACAGCCACCGCCGAAAGATCTTCTTACGCTTTGAAAAGACTGAAGATATTTTTGCGTTCAGAAGAAATACTTAATGACATTGCTGTTCTGAATATACACATGGTAAAAAAAGTAAAGTGTTCCCTATTACAGGCCATGGAGGCCTAGAGGGTTCCAGGAGGTTGAGGCTCCCGGATTTTTAGACAGTCGGCACATGAAGGTGGTAAGGTTGTCAGCCTTACGCACCGGCCGCCTTTACCCCCAGGATTACTCCTGGTACTCATTTCTGTTAGAGGCTGAGTCGACCCCAGGGCCATAGTGCCACCAGAAGGATTAGGCCAATTGAAAAACTCCAATGACCTCATCGGGGATCGAACCCGCAACCTTCTGGTTTGTAGCGCAGCGCCTCAACCACTACGCTACGGCGTACCCCCAATATACACATGGAGAGCGCGGAAAAGTTAAATTTAGAATTTAAACGATGCTTTGATTAAGACAAATCACAGGAAGGACATTTAATGGTCAAGACAAGGAAGTGTGAGATAAGACAAGAGTGTGGGTTAATTATTGTATATTGGTGACTAGTTAAAAATTAAAAAGTCCTAGCTGAACGAACATATAGAAAGAATGAATTTATTAAGAAAGATTGAATAAATCAGCAAGGGACAGTGATTAGGGAGAACAAGCTATGTGTGTAAGGGAAGAAGAAGCAAATGATGATGCTTGTGATGAATACATACTTTGCAACACTCCTTGCTACACAGCCTACCCAAAGCACTGGACTCAACCTTAGGCCCATGTGTTACTGATCCAAATCGAAAGAAAGACATTTGAGCTAAACAGTAAGATAAAACCATCCAACGTATAATTATTATTAGAAAACATCAATTCAGGCCTATCATTCACTGTGCGAAACGATCGTACAAAAGAATTCCCGCTAGCCGTGGAAATGTTAAAATTGTAAGTAGCGACTCCCAGATGTTGGTACGATTAGTCCTCAGTGGTGAACTTGTGACACAGTTTGAGATTTGGGAAAACACGCTGCTTGTGAGAACGAGAGCTCTCATTGGAATTTCTCATTTTCACCTGTCACTCGTTTCTCCTTCATATATTTTTAATGGACTGGCCGCTGAAATATTAATTCCCTGGAATACATCACAGGGGATAGTGAGTGTCTGGAAGGGGGTGCAGCGCCCTCAATGCGGGGCCGGAGGACAGGAGTACCCATGTTATAAATTAAAGAATTTCCAATTACTTGTAGGTTGAGACTCCTACCGTATGTACGCAGCAGGGGGGCCTGGTCCCGCTTAATGGTCTGGGGACGGGAACACACCGCACTGTGAACGCTTCGGGGTGCTCGGGGCCTCTGCACATCCCACCGAGGCAGTGTGAGACCTGCCTCAGGGTGTGGGCACCCAAATATTTCCCTCCTCCATAAAATGACGGTACAAGTTGTTAAAGTCCGTCTCATAACTCACCTCTTTGTTCGGGAGTCGAACTGCAGGGCTGCCAACTATGCTGTGCGAATTGTCCTCAAGTCCTTTCACTAGACAACTTTTAATTTATAATGTTGGTATCAACGATAATGACCCATTGTTGAGTGGGTGCTGGTTCCCATCTAAGATTTTATGGCCGTGCTACCTAGATTAATATTGTGGCCACGACTTTAGCAGAGTGGACAGAGTCCTTGCTTGTCGTCCAGCAGAACTGAGTTCAATTTCTATGAGATGAAACCGCTATCTCTAATAATTTTCCTGGATTCTTATCTTTGTTCTTCCTCTGATTTATCTACTATCCTTCAGTAGCGCGCTATGAAAAGACGCGACAGGCATAGACTGATCCAATAGAGTTGAACAAACTCTGTGAGATCCATATCACAGAGCCTTCATGTAGGGTCTGTAATGGTCTAAAAAGCACACAGAGTGCTCTAGTGATTCTGAACTCACATCTAAGTGTAGGCCTAGGCCTAAGTGAGAATTGAGTGTTGCCAAAAATGCGTTTTATAAGATCATTTGGTATTATAGAGTAGTCTTCTTTTATAACTTAATAACAATTTATTGAACATTTAAATAATTTTACATTACACAGTACTTTAATCATTAGAATAAATGTGTTGACTTCGACAGGAATGATGTCACTTTTGCTACTGCAGTCGCTGTTATTATCAATTCATACAAATTTGTAAAACTACTGTTCAAGTCCACAAATTCTCTACATGGATAAATATATCAAATAATTGAAACATGATTAAGAAAAGTTCCTTGTAAATAAAAACTGTTTTTTAGAAGAATGAATGCAGTGGACTCTACATGTCATATCAGAATATATACAAACTTGTAAGCATTATAAGCTACCGGTATGTAAAACCTGCCTTCAAGCGTTCTTTACTCTAAAAAATTTCTCAAATCTCTTAATGTCCTGACATGAGCCGTTCTTCATAGAACTTTTATATTTTAGTGTATTTTCATAAGCTGTCATTCTTAAAACAATGTAAACATAATTCATACAAAACGCGTCTGCGTTAATTCCGGCAGCGTCATTTGCTACAGTGCTAATAATCCACCAGGACAACATGCGTCATTTGCGACAGCCCCTTGATTTATCTTTATATACTGTAGTCGGCGCGCAAATGCTTTAGACAGTTGAGTGGGTACTTAACTTACTGTCAGTAGAGAGAAATCCCTCCCCGGGTTCAGGACGGGGTGTTTGTGTTGTCTCTAGGATTAAGTTTCATATAACTTAATTGACGATCCAACTTACAAGTGTAGAAGAGCAATACAAACTGTTAACCACTTTATAACTTATATGAATGCCCAATTGTTAAATCCCAAAGAACAAAACAAATAGAGGAAATAAAAAAGAAAGGAGACAACTGGGCAGTGACAAATGAGAAATTAATACAAAGATAACATAATTTCGTGAAGAGTATGAACTTTGAAATTTTGTAAATACATAAAGTAAATACAAACAGTATCAGGATCTAAAGTACTATAGGATAGAACATTTGTAAATTATGGCAAGAGTAAAACCAGGCAGATGAACATTGTAAAGTAAACATAAATTAAGTAAAAACAAAAATTAATAACTGAAAACTACTTTTAATGATAAATAATAATGTAAAGCAAGGGTACCTTAAAGCATGTAGGCTAATATTACAGATGTAATGGAACATGCTGATTGTAAATAAATTTAACAAAAAAGGATTAAGTGTCAGGTAGGGGACTGGCACCCCGGAAACAAATCTGCCGTGAATATCCTTTTAAGGGATCTCCAGAAGTTGTTCGTGACCCGGTAGAACCACCACCACTTATTTAGGGCCGGTTCTAGACCGACAATACCTACCCATCCCATTGTCTAAAACATTTGCGCGCAGATTATACTGCTCTGTTAACCAGTGAATTTGGCGTAGGCTAAGGTTCAGTTTAGATCAATCTTACAACGTGGACCGAACGATTCTATTATACGTCCATATGTGTGCATCATTGGCGTTCTTACAGCCTGAGCAAGATTATCTAATGACCAGAAAGTTAACAGAATTCATTGACTACTTTGAGAATCAGTGACTTCATAGACTAATGACAAATTACCCATCGGTATATGGAACTATCGTTAGTTTAGCCTACTTCAGGTGAGAAACCTTTCTGGTATTATCTTCTCTCTGACTGACTGATCACAGTAGGCCAGTCTAAAAAACTATACAGCCTAGGAACGTGAAACTTGGTACACATATTGCTCATAGGATCTAAACAAGGGCCAAAATGGGGATGTAAAATTATGTAATTTCTAAATTTACACTGCATGTAGGCCTACACAACATGAAAACATTTTTATCAGACTATTCAGGTGGCTTTGCACGACACTGTGATTTCGTGTAGGCCTAATATATTGTACATACACCAAGATACTCCTTTGGGACATAGCCTATGTTTCTGGATTTTCATCGGTGGAAACCTTGTAGAAGAATATAGCCCAAGCGTCTCTTTTTATTTTGTAGGCCAACTAAAGATTATCATCTGCTAAATTCCATTACATTGTGATAAAGGTGAAATATCATAACAGAGGCGTTTAATAAAGAGATGACCTAAAACAAGATTTGCATAGGCGCCCAACTTTTATAAACAAGATTAATCCACGGTATTGTAAAATTTTCTAAACTCTGTTGCATTTAAATCTCCGCGTGTACTGCTGTAAAATGTATACAGAACATTGTTTTATTTGTTAAAATGCAACATTTTATAAAATTATGCGTGTTATTGTTGTTATTGGTCCAGGAGGCCAGGGCCGTGAAGAGAAAGCAAGGGCCCCAGGAACAAATTTTCCCGAGCCCCCTTCAATTATTAAATTCACCACTGAAACCCAACCTCGTCCTTTGTAATGTACGCAACAAAAAGATTGTGTAATGATATTATACTCGTATAATTATTAAGTGCCAGAATGGTACCGTTACTTTATGAGATTGTGTGGTAGGCGGGAAAATATGTATGTCTGTCCGTGTGCCTTTAAGCGCGATAACTCAAATACGTTTTATTGGATTTTCATGAAACTTGGTATACGCATTTATAACTTCCATGGGACGAAGCCTATTGATTTTAGATCAAATCGGTTGACTGATGCCGGAATGAATCCCAATTTAGCGCCTATTTTATGGTAATATATGGGGTCCGGACTTTTAGGCTTTTATAAAATGTATTTTAGCTTTTTATTTTAGTTGAATAGCCCGCTTTAGGTTTTAAACAAAAGATTTTACTCCCCTTAATAAAACACTGATATTAATACCGAAAATTGTGTTATTATTTTGACACAGTTATTCTAGATTTTTTTAGAAAATAAACAAGTAACTATTCCTTATATCGGCACTCGAAAAATTGTATAAACAATTGAGATATTTACCCTTTAATTGTATAATTATTCTTTCTTTTTATAGTATTTTAATGAAAAGTCTGTAAGTCAACGAACGAACACTAGATGGTGATAATTAAAAAAAAAATTATGTATTCATGAAAAATGTCAACTTCATTTAAACATGAGAGTATGATAGTAAAAGAACTTTAAATTTCGATTTCAAAATCCGAATAAGTCGCTTATTCACTTTTTAACCAATTTTATTTTAGAGTAAATTTTGAAGATAAAAAAATAAAAACTGGTCTGCCGGCCCCCTTCGGGGCTCTGGCCCCGGGGCTGCCCCTCCCTCTCGTCGTGCCTGCAGGAGGCTAAAATGAAAACTGATTTGCATATTCAATAGTATCCCGTGCAATTATGTTGTTAATTTTATTTTAAATTACATTGTCTATTTTATTTTAAATTATTTTAATCTTACAAAATTGGTTTTCTGAGCTTGCGTAGCGTCTTGGGCTCGCAGAAGGGAGGTCCAATGTTTAAGTCCTGTCGCCGGTTTATTTTTTTACTTTTTATTTGTGGTTTCTCCAGTCAAATGGGCCGTTTGGATATTTACTTACCGTGACTCGTCGTTCTATTTCATGTGATATCAAATATTCGATTTCGAATAGGGGTAGAAGTGAAAATGGCGTTTTCTTATTTCAAAATAAATGTTTCTGTAGTCACGATAGCACTGATGAATGAACTTGAAAACACCCGCCAAACACCGTCATTCACAATCGTATCCGTTCGGCTTAGTTCGGCAACCAGCCGCCATCATGAAGCGATGATTTCCTCTCTCCCTAACGTTAAGTCAAAATGGTACTTTACATAGACGGAGAAAGTTCTGTTAAATAATGTTTATTAGTCTCACCAACCTGAATATTATGTTATAAAAGTTTCTGTTTGCCCTTTCAGAGCTTAATTTGTATTAATATAACTAATATAAGCGGGTTTATAAGTTTGAAATCAATTAAGTAAATTTTAACGGAACACTGTAGTTGGTTTTCATAAACGGCAAGTCTAGTGCATAAAATTCTTCATATTGTAACATAAAACATTGTTTTTATATCTCTGCTTTTATGCAATCTTTTCGATGACGCGTATAAGTTATAGGTCTACGCCAGTAGCAGTGAGAAGATTAGTACAATACCATATTTCTATTGTTACCGATAAAATTCTGACATGCTAATGAAAGCAAGATCCTTGATCATTAATAGATCTACATAATAGGTATTCAGGGTGTTGTGAAATATTCATTATCAAAATGTTACGAATAATAAAGTTTTTCGGTACTCTAATATTGTTCTGAGCCGTTTTTGTAAAGTGTCAGTTTTTATTTAAAATCAATATGAAATTAAATTTACCATAACATTGAAAACAAATCGACAATAATTGTTGAGTTTTAATCAAGCCTGAATGATCATTACAGCTCTAATTGAAACCAGCATAGGTGTACACGGAATTGACTTACAGCTATAAGCTGTTTCACATGGACTGGGATAGTTCAGAGGTGTTGCACGCTTTAAAAGCATCCGATGTGCAAAACAGCACGTACCTCGCTGTCCCATGTGACATCGTCAGTTGTCCACTCCATGTCAAGTAATACTCGCAAGACACATTATGCCAACTCATTCAAGAAGCTTAAAAGTCACTCTCGCTTTTGTTGTCCTTTGTGTAAGTATGATTTACATGTAATCATGCCTGCTTCGGTACATTACTTTGGAAAATGAAAAGAAATAGCTCAATAGCTGTAAAATAAAGTCTACTTAGGCCTATTCTCGGTTTAATGCCGAAGCAAAATTCTAAATTAATGTCTCTAGTTTATTTACTATAGGCCTATTTAAAATGTTTTAATTTACCAGCAAATTGCAGAGTTAGCAAAGTACAGGGTATTTAATTTTAATTCCTTATGCCTAACCTAAACCAGAATTTACGATATTTCTCCACTCGGAAATTGAATATAGGGGCTTTTTAGATAGCTTGAATTAAAAATGGAACTTCTAACACAAGGCACATGAAGTAAAACCAGCACATTATCGCAAAGTGGTCGAAAAATCGTCGTAGGCTGCTTGTTGGTTGAAAAGCGTTGCCGACTCTATTCCTAGTACTGACACCAGAAAATCAATAGCCTTTGTCTGCGTACGTAATTCAATACAATAAATATAATATTTATTATTATTTCACAAACATTAATGGATGTCAAAAAAACAGCGTATGATAAACATGATAACATGATTTTATTTTGCCCGTAGGTCTACAACACTCGCCCCAACGAACCTGTTTCGCAAATACATCTCTTTTACAACTTGTATCATAATTAACTTTTGTGTGTGACTGAATAGGATATTTTTATATTTACTCTCTTTTGTTTGTGTAAAAGAGAGAGACAGACAGACAAAGAGACAGAGAGAGAGAGAGAAAGAGCGAGAAAGAACGAGAAAGGGAAAGAGAGACCGAGAATCCGCCAGTTCAGCTAAGACCTACATTGGGAACGTGTTATCTTAATTATTATGATAGACAAGCAGTTATATTTGTGTCTCTTTGGAAGTAAATTGTTGCGTTTGAGCGACAGCATTTTATGGAAAATAACATGCATAGATTTAGAGAGTATTTATGACGATTATAAAAGAGGTATGGTAAAAAATCAGTAGCAATAATGCAATTATTCTTTCGTATTAGTTTTAAAATATATTTTCAATACTTTCGTTTCATTCTATTTATGGATTTATGGCACCGGTACCTATATTTTAATCTTTACACCTGAAAACTTATAACGTACCCTCATCAACTTTACACAACTTATATGTAGGTTACAGTTATGAATTTTTCATTAGACTCGATTGATTCCCCAGTAGCTCGATCCTTTAAAATTCTCATTTTCTATAGGCGACATAGCCTACCAGCCCACATAAATATCAGTGCCAATCTACTTTTAAAGGGTTTTCAAAGAAAGTTAAAAAAAAATGCGCATAAATTAACTCTAATTAATATAGGCCTATTTTAACGGAAAGCAATAAAAAATGCCATATTATTAAAGAATAAATGCGCAAATTTATATTTAATGACTATAACTCGTAGATGAAGTGCCACGTCATTTTCTTATAAAAGCATGAGTCGTTCACAATATTAATACTGTATTGTGTTTGATAAGGAATCTATTATTTTTGTAAACGATCTCAGAGTTTCACTGCAGATCGTCTCTTTAAGGGGAGATGGTACTGTGGCTAGGGTCAAAAACATTAAAATTAGCTTCTATTCTGGTTAAGGTAGGTAAATATATACTTTACAATATTTCATAAGTTAGTTTCATCAAAATTGCCTCTAAGCCTGTTTAAATGTCACGTAACAGTTGGCCTAGAAAATAAAAAGATACGCTTGGGCTATATTCTTCTACAAGGCTTCCACCGATGAAAATCCACAAACATAGGCTATGTCCCAAAGGAGTCTCTTGGTGTAAGTACAATATATTAGGCCTACATGAAATCACAGTGTCGTGCAAAGCCACCTGAGTAGTCTGAAAAGAATGTTTTCATGTTGTGTACATGCAGTGTAAATTTAGAAATTACATAATTTTACAACCCCATTTTGGCCCTTGTTTAGATCCTATGAGCAATATGTGTACCAAGTTTCACGTTCCTAGGCTGTATAGTTTTTTAGACAGGCCTACTGTGATCAGTCAGTCAGAGAGAAGATAATACCAGGAAGGATTCTCACTTGAAGTAGGCTAAACCAACGATAGTATATAAAGGTTTTTA
Source organism: Ectobius pallidus (assembly GCA_964059195.1). Taxonomy (NCBI): domain Eukaryota; kingdom Metazoa; phylum Arthropoda; class Insecta; order Blattodea; family Ectobiidae; genus Ectobius; species Ectobius pallidus. Next base: position 51,395,808 of record CAXKWD010000006.1, on the reverse strand, counting down.
AAAATATCATTAGCAAGATCAAGGTCGAAGAATTTTAATCTGTAGGCCTAACCATAAAGGTAACGTCATTCTCAAATTTAAACTGGACTTATTTATTAATATAAATAGGATACACTATATACTTCGCCATGGCGTAGTGGTTGAGGCACTGCGCTACAAACTGGAAGGTCGCGAGTAGTAGTAATGGGCTGCGTTGAGATTGGTTTTCGCGATCACTCTCGTGTTAGGTCCAATCTAACAACCCCCACCCCGACGCCTAGCGTCGGTTTGCGTACGTACGCGTCTGCAGTTATGTCATTTTTGCCAACGACGTCTGGATACCCCCTCTTATGCAAGCCTTTTACCAATTTTACGCCCTTATGCCATGGACGTCTGGACACCCACTCTTACGCACGGTCTTGTACCAATTTGTTACGCCCTTATGGCATAGACGCCGGGGTACACACTCTTACGCGAGGTTTTTTCTCGGGACGTTTGCAGTTGGGTCCTTTGGCTATCCCATATGAAGTCCCTACAGTGTGAAATTTTTTATCCCGCAATGTTATGACCTTTTGACAGCTGTAGTCGCTATCCCAGGACTTCCATATGACGTCCTCATTATATAGCGTTCTTATGCATGTTAATTTTATATTTATTTAATAAAATCTTGAGGTGGATTCGAACCATTCAAGTTGTCATTACTGGCTACCTGTTTTTAACCGCGTGGCCACGGTAACATCTACTGTTCCACCTGCTAACTTTGTCTCATATAATATTCAGTTTTTCTCAGTGAGTCATGTTATTCAATCTTGTCCTTTCATAATTGTCAAAATTCAAATTCATATAATATTAAGTTTTTTTTCTCAGTGCTGTCATGTTATTCAATCTTGTGCTTTCATAATTGTCTACTAGATTGCGCTAGTTAACAGTCATTACTTTCAGAATTGTCTACTAGAAAACAGTAGTGTACCATGTTATAAGATGGCGACTACCGATAAATTCAAAATTCAAAACAATGTCTCATATAATATTCAGTTTTTTTATGTACTTAGCTTTAACTTGTTTTATAAGTGATAAAGTTATGTACTGTTAGCTTATGTCCTGTGATTACCTGTTTGAAAGAAGGAGAAGGAGGGGCAGTAGGAAAGGTTTCTATGAATCAATTTTGATTTGAACATGTAATATCCATCTACATTACATTTTCTCCACAATATTGATTTTAAAAGAAATATAGAAAGTTTATAATTATGTTTTATTATATAAACCTCATAACACTAAACACAGAATACTTCATCATAATGTCTGTAAATAACATGAGGGCTTGAACATGTCATCTCCTATTAAAATATATATATATATATATATATATATATATATATATATATATATATATATATATGAAGACATATTTTGTCCATATCCAATGTACATCATAATGTCTGTAAATATCATGATGGCTGGATCAAGTTATGACCTATTAAAAAAATATATATACAAACACCTATATTGTTCATATCCATTGTCTTAAACACACGCATATCGTTCTGGGATAGAATCCAAATCTATGACACCCTATTCTTAAATAAGTTCAATGCAGGAACAAGTCTTGTTTGTTCTTCGATGCTTCAATTCATCGCTTTCTGAAAATAGTAAACAAAACACCCATTAGAGATTTATTCTTGCAGCGAGGTATTTAATTCCCACCCCTCTGCGTTATACTTACATCCTGCTTCGTCGTTTGGAAAGTAACGATGAGTTCTCAAGTCTTTGAAAATAACTATCAGCTCTTTTCTGACACATAATGTTTCGCCATATTGTCTGCAAGTGTCAATGTGTTGGAACTCCCTGTTCCATTAAAATATACGAACACATATATTGTTCTTCTGGTCCATAGTGGGTGCTTACACATCGTTCTGGGATGGAAGTTGAATCTGTGACACCAGTTCTTAAACAAGTTAAATGCAGGAACAAGTCTTGTTTTTTTTCACACTCTTGTACTGCAATACTTCAATTTCTGCGTTCTGAAAACAGAAAAAAGAACACACGTTAGAGATGTAATTTTGCAACACGGTGTTTTAATTCTCGAGACGAAGAAAAATCTGATAGTTCCTTCTGAAATCAGGAGAGAAAAAAACTACCATTGCAGCGATAAATAAAACTTTACATCTTGTTTCAAAAGATAAAATCCTGCAATTACTCACTCTTCCTCGGAAATCATCTCTGGTCCCTGTCTCTTTCGTGTTTATTCTTTGATCTCTCTCTTTACTAACGAAGCCTTGTACGTTTCACAGATTGTCGACACTGAAACATGGAAAAGAAATGATTTAATTAGTCGATCGAAAGCTGGTATTATCCATTAACTTTGATGTATTTAGTACTTACAAGCTTTCATTCTCTTGCTACCTCTTCTGTTAAGTCCAGGTTTCGCAACCTGACCCGTGCTGTACTGTGCCCGTTCTTGCTGATCACTCTACAGGAAGAAATTTTGACAGTCATATTATATAAATTTTTAATGTAGTGCGAACGTGGAGGATAGCATTGCTAAAGCGAGAAACAAGTATGGTCATCGGTGTTGTGGTCTTAAAAGTTTGCATTGCTTAGGCGTCTGACTAATGACTTCTGTAATAAATAACACACCCTATGAGGAATAGAGCTACGAAATCACGGGAAAATAACTCACCGTGAGTAGGGGAACCCTTCCCAGTAAAAGACGGGAAAATAACTCACCGTGGTTTAGGAAGGGAATTAATCCTCTTTTACATCATTGTTATTTTCTAGGACTTTCAACCTGAAAGTGTAAGAAAAGCGGGGGTACAGACAAGGATAACACCTAGTGGTCCCTCTGCCGCATAGAAAAATAAAATGGTGACAATAATCATCACCGTTTTACTTTCCACATTATCAGCTCTCTTATTTCCTCTATAGAGGTGGATTTACCGATGAATAAAAAAATGGCAATCATCTCTGATCAGACATTGAGACAGAGGTTTTATTATTATTCGTGTCCAAAGGGGAGAGAGTCGTAACCACCTGGTACTCTGCGTCCTTTCCTAAAACAGAGTCGGTACGTTTTCTCCTCCGCTTCAGACACAACTGAGGGTCCTGCTCTCCTCTTAATTTTTTTCTCGGTTCTTACCGTGACAGTGTCTGAGGGGTTGCCCTTTAAAATCATGGATTTGATGGTGTTAAAATTCACTATTTGCAAAGCTGAATAATTTAATGTGATACCACGAACTTTGCAAACTGATTCCGAACTGTTTTTACTGGGAATTTCTACGCTGTATCCATAATTTTTAGGACCCCCACTCACAAATTCGGAGATGTAGCTATCCTTTCCATAAGGGATCAGCTCGTTAGTCATCTGACCGAGATTGTCGCCCAGGGGCACTGGGTCCTGCCATTCCCTCTGTGTGTACACCACACTGTCGGTGTCACAATAAAGAGCTCGCGTACCCAAATCGTTTAGATAGGTGTACAGTTTCAGACGAGCACCTGTTGTGACATACGCCCCGTGAACAACACTGGTGTTAAGAAGAGGGACTGTTTCCTCTTGCGACCAGTTTATCCGAACCACTTTATCGTTTGCAAAAATTAGTTTCCTAACTTCAACCCCCGGTGTGGATAGAAAGTCGTAGAGCTCTTTGGGTTCTTTAATAACCTTGGTCTGCGGTCTCGATTCTAATTCAATTAATTTGCCCCAAAAGGAATTTAAACAAAGTTTGCTGATGGCGCGTTTGCCGGGGTTCTTTACAATATTTTTCTCTTCCAATTCAATTCCTTCGTGTTCCAAAAACGATTTGATGTACTTGCTTTTATCGTCTTCCGACTCGACCCACGAAGGAAATCCGCTAGACTCTGCTTTCACTTTCAAAAATGTATCGATGTAATCAACAAACAAACCTCCCTGTTTAGACTCAGGGTCGTACTCGGTGATCTCATACTCATAAAACTCAAACACCTTCACAATTTTATACCCCTTGGAAACAGCCTCTCTTACCTCATCCACAACCCATGTCCCTGTCAAAATTCTATCCTTGTCCAAGTGACTACAAGCATCCTGGCATGCCGTCTCCGCACAGGTGCTACACAAACAAAACATCAGTCTATTATTGCATCTGTACGGAAGCACGGGGTGATACAGGTTTCTAGGAGGGAGCACGCTACATTTCACAACTCCCTCCTTCTTTAGCATTAGGGCAAAATCCTCACACTCGAATTCGGTGTACACAGTAGGATGACCAACGGGGAATTTACAATATTTGCACACCCAAGGATACAGTGACATGACGTCTGCGTACAAGATTTTCTCTTTTCCTTCTTCCGCTTTGTGGTAGAGGCGCATTGATTCCGTTCGTCCTCCGTAAACGGCTTCACGGAGAACCAACGGTGCGTTCTGTACCCAAGGATGTGTGTGCAGGCCAGGATGCTTTGCTAAAGTTTTGTCAAAGTCACATTCCCACATGGCGTGTACTGTGTAACCGCAAGAAGTTATTCTTTCAATCCTAGCCATTGTGGCGAGAGTTTCAGCGGATCCCAACAAGGGAACGTCCCTGTTTGACAAGCAGAGACATCCGTGAAAGAAACAGCCAAGGAATTCGAATACCTCTTTCGTTTCAAAACAATAACCATCCACTTTCAGTTCCGGTAACTCGGGGAGGCGGACTTCTCTCCCGTTACCTGCATGCCTGATGTCTATGTCGCGGGTCATTGCTTCGAAAGCCAGCCACATTAGAGATTTCTTTGAGACTTTGTCACCCATTCTGTATCCGCCCTTGGGAGTCAGACCTATAGTGTCGCGATCTAGAAAATTTTTCCTGTATACTTTGTTACAGGCAGCTGCGATTGTGATGGCCTCCTGGAATATATGAATTTTGGCAATTTCGTGAAAGAGGTTTTTAAAAACTGTGCAAGCCTCCCTCAACACAGTCACGTCAGCTTGACAATACTTCTCTAACTCTTTTTTTATTATCAAACAATTCACCCTCTTTAGTAGCGTACCATTCCGTGAAAGATTTGCGGTCCTCCACAGACATTTCGTCAGGCCCATAAAATGAGACGTTAGGATAAGGACCAACGTAATTTAAGTTGTCCAAGGTGTTAAAATAATGCGGAAAAAAATCCCTTAGCAAGATGTGTGATCCCAAATGTCTTTGGAAAAGCACGGAGCGGCAAGGGGATGAAATTCAAACTATCCAAAAACACAAAATGCTCACAACTCATAGATAAAATTTTGCTGCCATTCATGATGAGAATTGGGACCCAAGTATTTTTAACAGCATAGTCTAAAATAAATTGAAGATCAAATGCTCTTGCATTATGGGCGATGACGATAATTTTCTCAAAAGTGGTCTGTCTGTCCTAAGATATTGCTGTTAGGGATCGGACGGAAAATATATCCGGTCCGAGAGGGCAAATGTACGGTATCAGGACCGTGAGGAACAAATGTTAGGATAAGGTACTTCTCAAATAGGAATAAAATGTTGCTTTTAGGTTTGGAAGGGACTTCAGTCGGAAGTGCATAAGATAGGAAAGATTAGCCACCTCTGAATAGCTAGTGAGGACCAGATTCGAATGAATCAAAATGAGAGCAAATAGACTGTAACCTCAGGACTCTGGTATCAGGAATCCACGGACTACTTAAGGAAAACAATTGAAATATGAAATAATCACAACTTACTAGATTCACACACAATAATTATTGAAACTAATTGAAAAGAAACACTGATACATAAGATGCAAGAGTACGTATACACCACGTGTCTGCAAATATTAATTTCTTGAAAACCTTGATAAATAATAGCTTAAAATGCGTAGATTAAATTGCTCTTGAAGTTGACACTAAACTTTTGTATGTAGTTTAGTCGTAAAAGCTGATATAAGCACTGAAACATATAGCGTGGGTTGCATCAATGTTGCGAAATATCAAACTTCTGTAATTCGGAGAATTCACTCGCGAACTTTATGAATTATATGTAATTATGTATGAATAATTACTGAGAGCCACAATTGCGCACAATTGTGACTATTCGCCGCTTTCTAGAGCAAGTTTAATGGAACTTGGTAGAAAAAGCGGGAATGATTCGAGCCTACTAGATACACTGTTATCTGAGTGAGGTCTCGCGCAATACTAACTGGCGTGACGCTACACCACCACATATAACAAAAGAAATTAGCAAGTCATGCATGATCCCACAATGCCTTGAGGCGGGAATAAAAGGACAATCAAAGCGGGACATTGCAAGCGGATAATTTGAAACATTCTAAAGTAGAAACATGTTGCTTGCGCGAACATACCGACCCCTTTGAACTATTTAGTTCAACAAAATAGATAAAGAGCAAGCTATGAAAAATACATTCAAATGGAAAAATAACATAAATGAAAACACTTATTATATACATCACAATAACACAGTTTATCTCCGAAAAGTAAAACCTTATTGTGTAAGGAGGAAAACCAAAAAACACTTATTACAATGTAACGTTTTGTCTACACTATAATTGCTTGTAAAACGATAAAGAGATATGAAATATTGATTGCACTGTATTACAATTATTATTGATCTGGCAATGGACATAATTTCACTACTGGGCGCTTATATTCGCCACTAGGAGTGCGAACTGTCGCCACACGAATTAGACCGTCTTCTCCCGGATGCACCTTGGTGATGACGCCTATCTTCCATTGAAGTGGGGCTAAGTTGTCTTCCTTCAGAATGACTAAGATGCCTTCTCGCAGATTCTCACTGGAAGATGACCATTTTTGTCGCTGCTGAAGTGTATGCAAATACTCTGTAGACCATCTTTTCCATATATGATGCAGATGATTTTGTAGAATTTGCCATTTTTCAAGACATTTCATATCATCTGTGGGAGGATGAGATGGCAGGGAGGTGAGAGGCTCACCGATGAGGAAATGCCCAGGTGAAAGATATGAACAGTCGTTTGGGTCGTCACTAAGACGAACGAGTGGTCTGGAATTCAAACAAGCCTCGATCTGAGTGAGCAGCGTACAAAGCTGTTCAAATGTGAGGATTTGTGCACCCATCGTTCTCCTTAGGTGAAACTTCATAGATTTCACCGCGGCTTCATGTAACCCACCGAAATGCGGAGACGAAGGTGGAAGAAAATGCCAGCTATAATCATTGGTTGCAGCAAAATCTTTAACTGACTTCTGAAATTCTTCTGATTGTAGTAGAATACGAAGATCTTTCAATTTGTGATTCGCGCCTATGAAATTAGTGCCGTTATCGCTGAAGATATCCTTGCATAGGCCACGACGGGAAGTAAATCTTCTTAGCGCGGCTAAGAAAGCTTCTGATGTGAGGTCTGATACCAATTCAGTATGAATGGCTTTAGTTACAAGACATACAAAGATTGCAGCGTATGCCTTGGCAATGATTTTACTTCTAGGCGATCCGTATCTTATGCTGAAGGGACCAGCATAATCTACTGCTGTGCGTAGAAAGGGCCTAACAGGAGTTACTCTGTAGTTAGGAAGATTGCCCATCAGCTGTTGAGCAGATTGTGCCTTTAGTTTATAGCAAGTCAGACACTTGTGTAGAACAGATTTCACCAGTCTGCGCACGCAAGGGATCCAATATGCTTGTCTTAAAGAGGCTATCATAAGCTGATGTGAAGCATGTAAAAGTTTAAAATGTTCATGCTTTACAATTAGAGCAGTCAGATGGTGCTTGTTTGGCAATATGATCTGATGTTTAGCATCATATGCAAGATGAGATTTATCTATGCGACCACCAACTCGTAGAAGACCATTTTCGTCCAGAAATGGTGTTAATGTATGAATAGAACTTTTAGCAGAAGTTTCTTTCAGATTTTTAAGATCTGCAATTTCACTCTTAAAAGATGAATGCTGAGCACTTTTAACACAAGTTTGTAAAGCTTGTTGAAGCTCTTCAGCTGTAATAGGTCCATGAAATTTTGTTTCATGGCGACATGCAGCAATAAATCTATTCATGTAGCATGTTACTCTTTGCAGGCGTCGGAGATCTGAGAATGTTGTAAGAAAATGTTCTCTCTCCTTTGTTGACACCAGACAGACATTTGCAAGTTGTTCTGATGAATCAGGAACACTTAATTGTTGCGGTTGTTTTGGCCAGGATGCCTCTGGTGAAGATAACCAGTTAGGACCGTGCCACCATAAATCGATTTCAGATAACTGCTCACAAGAAATTCCCCTTGAGACGAGATCTGCTGGATTTTCATGTGTGGCAATGTGTCGCCATGTAGCAGTCTCCGAAAGTTCTTGTATCTGTGACACACGATTTGAAACAAAGGTTTTCCACTTTCGCGCATCAGTTTTGAGCCAAGAAAGTACCACAGTAGAATCTGACCACAAACAATTTTGTGAAGGTTGTACCTTGAGGTCACTTAGCACTTTGTTGTATAATTTAGCTAGCAGAAGTGCACCACAGAGTTCAAGGCGTGGAATGGTTTGCTTCTTTAGAGGGGAAACCTTAGATTTTGAACATAACAGTTGAACAGTAGTTTCACCTTCACTATTTACAGAACGAATATATATACAAGCTCCATAAGCCTTCTCGGAGGCGTCACAGAAACCATGTAATTGAATGTCCTGCACTGTACCAGATGTAAGCACATATCTGGGAATACGCAAGGTGTGAATAGTAGCTAATGTTTCACAGATCTCCATCCATTTCTTTTCCAGATGCACAGGTACGGTTTCATCCCAGTCTAATTTCTCAATCCAGAGAGATTGCATAACGATTTTAGCATTTATAACAATAGGACTAGCCAATCCTAGCGGATCAAAGATAGATGAAATAAGTGAAAGGATATTTCGTTTGGTTAGTTTACCTTGCACATGGGTTTGGAGTGAAGGATGTGATTGGATCTGGAATTTATCATTAACTGGATGCCAAAGTAATCCTAGGGCATGTATGTTTTCATTGTTATCAAGTGCCAGGGGCAATTGAGTTTCTCGATGTGAAGGAGGTACTGATTCCAATAAAGCTTCATGATTGGAGCACCATTTTCGCAGAGGAAATCCACCACAATTGAGCATATCTGTAAGCTCCCTTTGCAGTTTCAGGGCTTCTTGGATGTCATTGTGGCCTGCTAAACAGTCATCAACATAAAATGATTCCCGTACTGCCTGAGCAGCAAGCGGATACTTCTCTTCTTCTTCTAGCGCAAGCTGATGTAAAGATCTTATGGCCAAAAATGATGCAGATTTGGTACCATAAGTGACAGTAGTTAGAGCGTAGTCTTGTATGGGTTCATTAGGACTTGAACGCCACACAATTCTTTGAAGATTCTGATCTTCTTTATGCATCCTTACTTGCCTGTACATTTTAGAAATGTCTGCTGAAAATGCATACTTGTAGGTGCGGAACCGAAGTACAATAGATGAAAGATCGTCTTGTATAGTTGGCCCTAGTTTCAAGATGTCGTTCAATGACTTGCCTGAAGACGACTTTGCTGAGGCATCGAATACAACTCGGGTTTTCGTGCTAGTTGAACTAGGTTTTATAACAGCATGATGCGGCAAGTAGTAACACTTCTCTCCAGGCCGAGGAAGTGAAACCTTCTTCATGTGGCCTAGATTTTCATACTCTTCCAGAAATTTGGAATAGTCTTCTTTTAAGCTAGGGTTAGCTTCAAGTTTGCGTTCCAGGTGGCCTAAGCGTTTTATAGCTTGTTGCCTAGATTCGCCCAGAGAATCTACAGGTTGATTCTTGGGGAGTTGCACTACGAAGGCACCATCAGTTGCACGAGTAGTGTTTTCTACATAGTGTTCTTCACATTCACGTTCCTCTTTAGTGTGTACTGCGCTGGGGAAGTCTTCCAGCTCCCAAAATTGCCTTAGTTGCCTGTCCACGTTGTCGACAGTTACAAACAAGTTATGCTGTGAGAACGTCACCTTCTTGTTTTTAATGGCAGACTTAGGAACTGTACCACTGATTATCCAACCAAGTTCGGTGTTGGTCAGAACAGGCTGATTTGGCTTAACTATTCTTTCGTTTGTGATTATTTGGAAGAATAAGTTGGCACCAATTAGCAATTGTACATCACCAGGTACATGGAATTTAGGATCAGCTAATGGAAGTTCACTGGGAATATTGAATTTGTATGGGTCAATTTGGACAGCAGGAAGCTTATTTACAATGTGAGGTAAAACTAGGCAGTTTAGGTTAGCTTGGAAAGCGTGGATCCTGGATCTCATATTAATAGTGATGCTGTGACCACAAGCTGAGGTGCCATTAATACCTCTTATGTGCGTATCCACTGCGCTAGTTGGTAATTGTAATTTCCTTGCCAAATCTTCCGTGATGAAATTAATCTGACTACCAGAATCAAGCAAAGCTCTGCATTTTACCAGTTTTCCATTTTTGTCTTCTATTTCGACCACTGCAGTTGCAAGAAGAATTTCACATTGGCTAGCCTTTTCTTTTATAGAACAGTAACTAGCTGGAATGTTTGTTGCCGTGCTGGCTGTAGAACTTTCTGAAGAAGGATTCTGGCGAGAAACCTTTTCACTTGAATGTGTGTCATTGTGTAACCATTTACTATGAAAACCTTTCCCACATTTGCAAAACGATTTTAGCTTGCACTGATCTCTTCTGTGGTTAGGAGAGAAGCAGTTAAAACACAAGCGTTTAGATTTAATGACATTCCATCGTTGTGATACACTTAGTTCTTGGAAGTTCTTGCAATTTAATAAATTATGATTATCATCGCAGCATGGGCACGTGTCTTCTTTTGTCGCAACATAAGAATGACGAGTGTGTTTTTCTGACTTCTTCTTCGTACTTTGCTCACCTTTGTGCTTAGATGGGCTGGACGTGTTGTTTACATCTGCCAATACTTCAAGGGAATTTGCCTTAGCTTCTAAAAACTTGATGAGGTCTTGAAGTGGTGTGAAATTCTGAGAATCAATTCTTCCTTCCCATTCTTTTCGTACGCTCTCACAAAGGCTGTCCAAGATTAACTGCATGAGCATAATATCGTGTAGTGGTATCCCTACATGTAAAGCTTCCACAGCATATATGTTGCTTTGGAATTTGTTAAGAATACTACGAAGATCATTCACATTTTCACTCTTCATCGTTGGTAAAGAGAGTAGATTACGTACGTGAGCTGTGGCAATAATTCTTGTATTATCGTACCTGGAACATATTAGATTCCATGCTACATTGAAATTTTCGCTAGTCACTGGTAGATTTTTTATCAGTGCATGTGCCTGGCCCTTTAATGATGACAGAAGGTAATGCAATTTCTGTATCGGTTCTAAGGCTGCATTATTGGCTACAAGACTGCCGAACGTGTCTTGAAAATGTTTGAACGTTGTGATGTCACCAGAGAAGGTTGGAAGCTGTATAGCAGGAAGTTGTATTGGCCTATTGTTGCACTGAGAAACAGCTGACTGACAAGTATGATGTGAATTGGCACTGTTATGAGATCGCTCACTGCCTACTGGACTTATGCTACGAAGTGGCTGTTCATGCTGAACAATGAGCGCACTAAGTTTAGATTTCAACAGATCATAACTACTTCTTATCTCTTCGTCATACTGCATGTGAACTTCGATGTCTTCTTCTTCTACTATTAGCGATTCAATTTCAGCTTGTACAGTTTCATATTTATCAAAAAGATTATTGAGGCTGTCATATTTAACTTTAAGATGAAACACATCAACTTCCTCCTGGAGGCTATCGTAGAATTTCTGAATAAAGGTGATTTTTCTCTTGATGAAACCCCTTTTCTTGATCAGATCCTTGATTTGACTCTCCATGATGATATAATGATATTATTTGTAACACTTTGAGAACTTTGTAGAGTTGTCACTGCACATGTGATGTTCTGGTGTGATGATCACTGCCTTCTTGAAGTCTTTTGAGCTGTTGTGTTTTCTGTAGTACTGAAGCACTGCCGAATAGATGATACAGAGTTTATGTACTAGAAATCGTAGCTCTTGAATACGCGGATGCCGTCGCGGTTGAGTCTGCATACAATGAACGAGATCGATAAGACGAGACAAACCATATATATGTGTGTGAATAATGAAATTGTTTCTTTAGTAGTCCGGTCCGTTGAGGAACCAAATGTTAGGGATCGGACGGAAAATATATCCGGTCCGAGAGGGCAAATGTACGGTATCAGGACCGTGAGGAACAAATGTTAGGATAAGGTACTTCTCAAATAGGAATAAAATGTTGCTTTTAGGTTTGGAAGGGACTTCAGTCGGAAGTGCATAAGATAGGAAAGATTAGCCACCTCTGAATAGCTAGTGAGGACCAGATTCGAATGAATCAAAATGAGAGCAAATAGACTGTAACCTCAGGACTCTGGTATCAGGAATCCACGGACTACTTAAGGAAAACAATTGAAATATGAAATAATCACAACTTACTAGATTCACACACAATAATTATTGAAACTAATTGAAAAGAAACACTGATACATAAGATGCAAGAGTACGTATACACCACGTGTCTGCAAATATTAATTTCTTGAAAACCTTGATAAATAATAGCTTAAAATGCGTAGATTAAATTGCTCTTGAAGTTGACACTAAACTTTTGTATGTAGTTTAGTCGTAAAAGCTGATATAAGCACTGAAACATATAGCGTGGGTTGCATCAATGTTGCGAAATATCAAACTTCTGTAATTCGGAGAATTCACTCGCGAACTTTATGAATTATATGTAATTATGTATGAATAATTACTGAGAGCCACAATTGCGCACAATTGTGACTATTCGCCGCTTTCTAGAGCAAGTTTAATGGAACTTGGTAGAAAAAGCGGGAATGATTCGAGCCTACTAGATACACTGTTATCTGAGTGAGGTCTCGCGCAATACTAACTGGCGTGACGCTACACCACCACATATAACAAAAGAAATTAGCAAGTCATGCATGATCCCACAATGCCTTGAGGCGGGAATAAAAGGACAATCAAAGCGGGACATTGCAAGCGGATAATTTGAAACATTCTAAAGTAGAAACATGTTGCTTGCGCGAACAATTGCATAAATTCAGCAATGGGGTTATTCCAGAAGGAATGCCTGCGAGGACCGCATCGTGAACACTGGTTCTCACTGGAATCTTCACAGAGGGAACACACCTGTTCTGCGCAGACCAAATTCGGAACATGGAGAAAAGTATTGTGCGAGACCTTGGTGCCTTGCGTTGTTTCTAAATCGTAGTACACTTACAATACTTTATCAGGAGCCATGACAGTGTTCGAAAGAGGGGCCATGAAGCAAAAATGTCCCTTTTCCTGGTTTTTCTTACACATCTTGCAGAAAACCTTGAAACACTCATGATTGGTTGATTTTAGTTTGTCACACTTTGTACAATTCTGTACTTTTTCACACACCGTGCCTCTGTTAAGGAGTTTAGTCTTATGATTCTCGAAACATTTCTCACCTCGAAAATATCTGTTACAAATTTCGCAATACAGTCTAAATGTGTTTGTATCACAGGAAACATTTCTCACCTCGAAAATATCTGTTACAAATTTCGCAATACAGTCTAAATGTGTTTGTATCACAGGGAGGTACGGATTTACATTGATGACAAATAAATTCACACGTATGATATTCTCCACGCCGAAATCCCCCATTACATCCATTGCAAATAAATTCTCCCGCCATGGCCGCTGTTAAATTGATAATAGTATGATAGTGCTTCTTTTCGGTGTCGTAAAGCAAATTCAACCTAGTTTTATTACCGTTACAGCCGTCGAAAATAACACTATCAAGTTTAAGCCCTGAAAAACAACTATTCTGTAGTCATTATAGTAATATTTTTGGAAAGCTTCCAATTCTGGGAGACCACCGCCTCTCGACAAATCGACAGCGCTTTTTCTCAACAACTCTGCGACTTTTGCCCGTACTTTCTTTCCTTGCATGTTGTCGACTCTATATTTTGTATAATCAGGGTCACCAGATGCCTTAGCAACCGCAATCACCAAAGCGTATGCTAAACAATTTATAGTTGCTTTGATATAAACAATGCTTTGCTTCAAATACGCTAAGTGATCGGAGGATCGAGCTTTTGACTTAATTGGCCCTCCGTTTCCAGAAGGAAGTTTAACCAAATCAACCACAACACGCAAAGTGTCAGTAGCGCAAAATCTTGCGTGGGACTGACATACTTTTTCTATAACTGATCCAATAACATCCAAACTTATTTGATCCTTCCGTCTGAGCGAAAGCCCAATAGGTTTGTCCATGTTATTCGACTCGTTGAATATTGTGATCCCTGCCATATCGGAATCTTCGGCATCTCTTAAGGCATAAGCTATTACATCTGCAATGCTTGTATTAAAATGGTCCACAGCATTGCTATCTCCAGGTTCGGTGAGTTTAACTACCAGCTGAAGTCCAGCCGCATTGAATCTTTTATAGTCTTTACGAATCGACTGAACAATCGTAAATGAACTGTACTGAAACGATTCAGCAGAATCCTGGCTGGACTCGCTATCCGAAAAAGTGTTCTGCGAATCAGAAGACATTGTCAAAATTTCTTACCTAGAATCTTGAAGGCTCCAACGATATCTGTGCAGCACAGCGATTGAGAAGAGAATGAAGTTTGTGGTTAAGTGCAGCTCTTTTTATATTCTTCCTGCAAGGGAAAATAACTTTCAGTTTTGTTTTCTTTGAGAAAATAAACTCGCCTTTCAAATACAATGGATAAAGAACTTAAGATGTTGTGAAGGAAAACTCAATATTAAATGTGAATGGAATCAAAATGTATGAGAACACATGCCTCTGTTTTACATAACAACAAAAAGTTGTGTTAGACAATTTTTTTTTCATTCAACACCTTACTTGGTAAACATTTTCTTACCTTCACTTCAGCAGAGTGATGGAACTGTATATTATGTTCAGCAGACTCTCGGACTTACATAAAGTCACTTTTTCTATCTGGAAATAAAATTTTACTTAGATAAAGTGTTGTTTAATCTAAATTATGTATAATGTTGTTTAAGCAGCAATAAAAACTTAATAAACTGTTTGTGAAATCTCTCCATTTGATTGAATTACAATTTGAAATAACCTATCAATTAAATGCTTAGTCCCAATCGGTGGAAGAAAATAATTGTACAGATTAAAACTACAAGGTCAAAATATTGATCTGTTTAAGCACAATTGTGAAAAAATAACGACCACTGACAATTAAAAGACTTTGTAGAAAAAACAAACAAACAAAACTATGCTTTACTTATAACAAAAATGAACTTACCTGTTCAATACAAGATCACTAGCCAAAGACACACGATGTTTACTGTTCGAACCAAGCCAGCAGACTGAAAGAATTCAGATTATGTAAGTCTTTTATATTAAAAAAAAAATCTGACATATAGATGTAGGGGAAAAATGTAAATATTGCAGATCAGTTTCCTTATAACTTAAACGATTAAAAACGCAACCACAGAGGTGGGCATACTACAGTTGAGATTTTAAAAAAACAAAATGTTGTCAAAAAACTTAAACTGTGTTATTTGATAACCGTTGTAATAAATATCTACAATTTTTTTACCCAAGTTTTTTTTTTCCCTCTGACAACTAAGTATGTTTATATCGACTACAGAACGGGACGTTTCCCAAGCTACGCAATTGAATATCTGTTATAGTATGTGGAAAAAAATTGAAAGCTAACTTTCGTGATGGAATAAATTATAATATATATTTAGTAGTAGAGAAATTTTAGGTGATCACTTTACGTTTGTGACTGAAAATGTCTTGGTGTTAATAGTACACGAAACAAACGCAAAGTCAGCCTTCATTATGGAAAAAAAATAAAATAAAATGAAGATTTTGTAAACCTTCGTTTCAAGTTAACGTTACATAGATGCGATTATATTATTTCCCTTCATAAGCAATTTATGCAAAACGCTAAAAAAATTATAATAAATCAATATGATTAGATAGCCTATTACTAGAACCACGATTTTAATATGTAATTAGTAATGCAAAATATTTAATGAACAAAAAGAAAATAGTGAAAAATGCAAAATAAAAAAATAAAAAATAAAATGTATTCGTGCTCTAAAATAGGAAAAAAGAAAAGAAATTACCTAGACTGTAAAATAAATGACAAAAAACAGGAAATTATTACTTATACAATGAGCTGTTTTAGAAAACAGTTTAATAGATGGTACTGTATTACATTTAAATTTACACTATAAAACACTCTTATTTTGTAACTAACGCAAAAGTAAATTAATACTAATTGTACATCTTCTGCGGAAAACAATCTAATAAGAAAATATTTAGACTCCCCGAGAACATTATTCCAGCCACAGCTCTTCTGTTTAAATACGTATCATTGTAAAGATAACTTTTTCTCTATATAAAGAAAAAAGAAATAGAATTTAGACAGAAGACTGTACATACAGGACATCTGAACATTCGCCAAAGTTATCTTCCAACGAAAACTTAAAAGGTTAAATGCAAGGAACATTTCTCTTTCAACGTTTAGAGACTAAACTGTGCTGATTATTATTATTAATACAGTTATTTGACGATCTGCAAACTTCTACTTTTAGCAAGGAAATAAAATGTTTCTTCAATGATATAGTGAATAAAAGTTGTGATTTTTAAAATATGTTATAAAAAAAACTTATATCGTGTTATCTGGTAGCAGTTATAATTTTTTTTCTGACAACATAGTCGATTTATATCGACTACAGAACGGGATCTTTCCAAGCTACGCAATAGAATATCCGTTAAATGATGTGAAACAAATTGAAAGCTATCTATCGTGACGGAATAAATTAGAATATAATTTTAGTAACAGATAAATGTTATGTGATCATTTTAAAACTGAAACCAGAACATCCATTTAAGCTTGTGACTGAAAATGCCTTGGTGTTTAGTAGTAAAAGAAACTGCAAGTCAGCCTTCACTATGGAAAAATTAAAATGTAGATTTTGTAAACCTCGTTTCAAGCTTTCGTTACATAGATGCGATTATATTATTTCCCTTCATAAACAATTTTAACAAAACGCTAAAATAATTTATAATAAACCAATAGGATTAGATAGACTGTTGCTAGAACCAGGATTTTTATATGTAATTAGTAACGCAAAATATTAAATGAGAAAAAAGAAAATAGTGAAAAAAAAATGCAAAATAAAAATATGTATAAGTGTTCTAAAAATAGGAAAAAGAAAAGAAAATACCTAGACTGTAAAATAAATGACAAAAAAAAACAGGAAATTATTACTTATACAATGAGCTGTTTTAGAAATCAGTTTAATATATGGAAATGTATTACATTTAAATTTACAATATATTACATTTTTATTTTGTTACTAACGCGGAAAGTAAATTAATACTAATTGGACATCTTCTGCGGAAAAACAATCTAACAAGAAAATATTTAGACTCCCTCGAGAACATTATTCCAATCACAGCCTTTCTGTTTAAAAATGTTTCATTGCAAAGAGAACTTTTTTCTCTATATATAAAAAAAAAATAGAATTTAGACAGAAGACTGTACATATAGGACATCTGAACATTCGGCAAAGTTATCTTCCAACGAAAACTTAAAAGGCTAAATGCAAGGAACACTTCTCTTTCAATGGTTTAGAGACTAAACTGTGCTGATTATTATTATTAATACAGTTATTTGACGATCTGCAAACTTCTATTTTTAGCAAGGAAATAAAATGTTGCATCAATGATATACTGAATAAAAGTTGTGATTTTTAAAATATGTTATAAAAAAAAAAGTATGTCGTGTTATCTGGTAGCCGTTATAATTTTTTTCCGACAACATAGTCTGTTTATATCGACTACAGAACGCGATCTTTCCAAGCTACGCAATAGAATATCCATTATAGTATGTGAAACAAATTGAATAAACGTGACGGAATAAATTAGAATATAATTTTAGTAACAGATAAATGTTATGTGATCATAAAAAAAAATTAAAATGTAGATTTTGTAAACCTCGTTTCAAGTTATCGTTACATAGTTGCGATTATATTATTTCCCTTCGTTAGTAATTTAAATAAAAGGATACAGTAATTTATAATAATAGAAGATTATGATAAGATAACCTATTAATAGAACCAGGATTTTAATGTTCGAAACACCGGGAAAAATGGCAAATAGAAATGTATTTATGCTCTTAAAAAAATAGTAACAAAATAAAAGATTTTTCCGCAGTAAAGTATTCATTTTACTTGGGCAACCAGGGTAGCAAAAAAAATTTAAAAAAAATAAAAAACATGTACAATTTTCTTTACATCAGCAAATAATATTATTATGACAAAGAAATAATTTTTTTTTAATTATTTAAATTATCTCCATATACATTTTAAGAATTATAAATGGATATTGTTTTTTCCCCTAAGTGTTTAAATAAATAAAATTCCATGTTCTGTAAATTGAATCCAAATTCTGCTTAATTTTAAGATGGGTTTTAAAATATGGAAATGCTGAATAAGTTATTTCTATGAAGATGATAGGCTAATATTTAATGTTACCGTCTCCCGCGCATATTATGAAAAAAAAAATAGTTTCTCTCTATTTGTTTTTAGGTTACAGATTATTTCTTTGGTCACATTTTCGTGTATATTTTGTTATTTTGCTTACGTAAGAAATAAGTACTGCTGGTTTTTGTTCATCACATGCAGTATAATCATTGAGTTCTATATACAATTTTAATGTCAGGATCTTTTATTTTCTTTCTTTCTTAAAACTACAGGACAAAATTTTAATAACGTATATTTAAAATTGTCCATTATAGTCTAATATTTCATTTCGGTATCAATTGCTAAATTAATTTATTAAGTATGCATTCTAAGATCTTAGAAGAAGAACTTGAAGACTTGAGTTACAATATTTTCTTTATATTTTCTTTATATACATTATTTTCTTTTCCACTAGAATAAGATAAAATATAGAGTAGAAATTCTGTTTCTATGGTCTATATTCGCATTCAATTCTCAACAGATTTATAATTTCCGAGGCGTTGTTTGTTTGAAAATGCACACAACTGATGAAATACAATTAAAATCTACACTACCTATTAATAAAGGACTTCAACGTATCTAGAAAAAAAAGTAGGTCTGTTTCCAGACATGTTTCTAAGTTAATCACTAATATTGTTCGCAAACCAGTCACTTGATTAGAGGAAAAGACTGTATTACTTCTACCAAATTTAAAAATAAATTAACACACTTCATAAATTATCCCTGTATCACTGAGGCAAGTAGTCATATAGAAGAAACTGTACGTAGAAGATTGAATTGCTATGGCTTCTTACAACGTTAGAATTCACTTAACGAATAATAACAATAATAATAATAATAATAATAATAATAATAACATGACAAAATCATATCAGTCGTCACTCCTAGTTTAAATTTCTAAAAACATTATTACGGGGGTGCTAATACTCAAACGAAAACCATGCCATGCAACTAGTAATAAAAGGGCTTACCTCGTTCCAAAATGCTGTCCTCACTCGTTCCAAAATGCTGTTCTCGAGAGAGATGTTGACAAGTGAACTATTCACGTTTTTCTGAATTCGTCTTAAAATTTACTTCCTGTTTATAGGAGATGGTGCAGACTTTCTCAAGAAAACAAATTCCTAGTACGATGAACTCATCCAGACAGGTTCCATCTTGTTCAACAACACCTCATTTATTGCAAAACAACGCACATCTTCAAAACAGTTTTCTTTAAATCCTTTCTTATAAAGTACATTATTAATAATTAGTGCTATATATAAAAAATAATAATAATGTTGATATCATGGCTCATAAAAATTGTAACCACAATTGAATTTTCGTTACATATATTAGGGTTAATTGTTAACAAGGCAGGGTCTAGATAATATTATTTACTTCTACGCTTCTATGTGTTAATAATAGAAACCGTTACAGAAAGGAGGTCGAAATAAAAATAAAATTCAGGAATCTCCGTAATTGAACAGACTGCGATTCATTTCTGATGAGGATATAATATCTATTTGTACACAGATGATATGACTCATTCATCTTGTATAGTATCACCTGGCATTTTTATAACACTAGTTTAAGTAAAGAAAAGTGGCACATACCTGTATATTAACAAAGACGTATGGTATTTTTATCAAAATTTAGAACAAGTCGTTTACTCGAAAATAGTTCATGAGTTATAGGTCTATACACTAGACATCCATTACCTATCAAGGCCGGGCAAAATATTTTAAAAATACGTCTTCAAATTTCAGTAAACATTTTTATCGAAGGAAACTTTAAGTTACAGACAACTATGAAATTAAACGACTGTTATATACAGTACGAAAAGGCTTGCATATTTTTTAGAAAACGTGATAATAATTATTTGACGAAAATGTTCTCTTTTGTACACTTCAGTCACTTAATCTTTGAGCTCTACATCTAATTTTACCGTCAGGAACTCTTTTTTTTAACGCGGTAAATTTAGAACTACAGGTCATATTTTAATAATTTATCTTCTAAAATTGCTCGTTACAGTTTCATATTTCATTTTTTGTATCAATTGCTAAATTAATTGATAAAATCTACATTCACAGAAGAGGTAGGTGATTTAATATACAATATTTTCTTTATGGAAGAACTATGAATGTTGGTAAGCTGATGCTTAAGGAAACCAACACTGAAGAGGTCTATAGAAGAAGGTTTGCACTGAAGACTGATCGACTATGACTTCTTACAATGATAGGATTAACTTAAAGTATAATAATCTGTAGAAAGTTTTCTTTAACACATGAATAACAGAAGAAAATATAATTATTTTGCTATTTCAATTTGTAGATTACACATTATGTAGAAACTAACAATTTTACATAAACTACATCTGACAAATTATAGAACACACAGAGGATCAAAGAACACTAGTCCGGTCAGTAAAGATCACCTTTGAAGTTTGTTACAATTCTTAGTTTTCTGATATTATGAGATTTTTAAAACGTACACGTAGTAAAGGAAATATGTTTATGTTTATGTTTTTAAACATACAGGGACTAAGTGGAAAGTCAATTGTCTTGAATGACTTCATAAGCAACAACTCTTTTAACTTCTTATGTCTAAGTGAACACTGGTTAACTAAAACAGAAATTGAATGTTTCAACATCATAGGTTATAAGTGTGTATCCTACTACTCAAGATCTTGTTCCAGGAGAGGAGGTACAGCAATATATGCTAGTGACGACATTATCTGTAGAAAATTAGACATACATGATTTTACTTGTGAGAAGCATTTTGAGGCATGTGCTGCCATTGTAGACAGTTCAAAATTGATTATTGTGACTGTCTATCGTACTCCACTTGGGGATACCAATGTATTTCTACGAAATCTAAATAATCTTTTATCTCATTTGAAACAGTGGACAAAACATAAAATTGTCATTGGAGGTGATTTAAATTCAGATTTTGACATTAATAAAAGAAAGAGAACAGTAATAGACTTTGAGAATTTACTCATGGAATTTGGATTAATATGCCACAATTTTGAACCTACACGTGAATCGGCTTCCCTAGACAATGTTTTCTCCAACTTCTCTGTCAATAACTGTGCTGTTAAGATATCCGAGTTCTTATATTCTGACCACTCCGCTATTGTTTTCTCGACCGTCTTAACTAAAATAATTCAATCAGAGAGTAAAACAATATCCTACAGAAGTTTTACTGATTATGAGGTAGAACAGTTTAAGTTTAAGATGAACTCAGTAAACTGGAATATATTCCTAAATTACTTTAATATAACTTCTGAGGAACTATTTAATAAATTCTTTAATGTTCTAATACTTAATTTTAACGAATGTTTTAAGCTCAGAATGAATAATAATATTGTCTGTAAAAAACATAATCACTCTTGGTATACCAATGAGTTAAAAGTTTTGAAGAAGAATTTGATGCTACTGTATGATGCCTACAAGAAATTTGGGTCTAACTATAAACAAGGTTATCTAAAACTTAAAAATGTATACAGAGATAAACTTAAGGAGGCCAAATTACAATATAATATAAGCTTGATTAACAACTCTGACAATAAATCTAAGACTGCATGGGCAATCATAAACAAATTTAAAGTAAGTAGTTCCAATAAGGCAAGCATTCCACTTTCTGCACACTCCCTAAGCAATTATTTTATAAATTGTGTTGATGAAATAAGATCACAAGTTACTGAATCTAACGTATCGTATAAGGATTTATTGACAAATCTTAATCCGAGCAATGCAAATTTATATTGGAGTGAAGTCACTGTTGAGGAGGTATTGAAGATTGTATTTAATCTCAAGAATTCAAACAGCATCGATATATATGGCATGACGAACAATCTTCTGAAGAAAATAATTGACACCATAGCATTTCCTTTATCCGTTTGTATAAATCGGTGTATGTCTCAAGGCTCTTTTCCAAAGTTACTTAAAGTTGCTAGGGTAGTTCCAGTGTTTAAAAAAGGATCTCCTTTGGATGTTTCAAGTTACCGCCCCATATCTTTAATTCCCGTATTATCAAAAGTTTTTGAATATGTAATTCATAACCAAATCTATAGTTATTTTGAAAATTTTGAAATGTTCTATAATCAGCAATATGGTTTTCGCAAGGGTAGGAGTACAATTGATGCTATTGTAACATTGGTCAATGACGTTTTGGAGTCTTTTGAGAACGGTAGTTATCTCTGTGGTATTTTTTGCTATTTGAGCAAGGCTTTCGATTGTATTGAACACGAAATCCTAATTAACAAATTAAACTTTTATGGGATTAAAGATATTCAGCTGGAACTCTTAATTTCATATTTGAAAGAACGCAAACAGATTGTTAGTGTCAACAATGAAATTTCTGCAACCCAGAATATAAAACGTGGGGTTCCTCAGGGCTCCATTTTGGGTCCCTTGTTGTTTCTTATTGCAGTCAATGACTTGCCATGCAATGTGCCTTGTACCTCTGTTGTATATGCTGACGATACAACCTTTATTTCCACTGAGAAGCACTTCGAAAATCTGTTGGTGAATATGGAAAATATCAAGGAAAATGCAGGTGTATGGTTTAAATCGAATAGCTTATTACTAAATGATGAAAAAACAGTTCACATGGTTTTCAGTTTAAAACACATATTGGAATTGACACCTAACATTAACTGTACAAATGTGAGATTTTTGGGCATGTACATTGACAGCAAATTGACCTGGCACAATCATATTGAGTTCATAAAGTTAAGACTATCGAAAGCAATATTCCTCCTCAGGAATTTAAGAGACCAAATACCTCTAAGCTATTTAAGAAGTATGTATTTTGCTTTTTGTGAATCTATCATCAGATATGGTATCATTCTGTATGGAGGTAGTAGTGGTACTAAGGATATTCTAATACTTCAGAAAAAGATTGTTAGAATAATAAGAAAATGTGATAGCAGAACGCCATGTAGGCCAATCTTCAAAGACCTAGGTATTTTAACTATTTTTAATTTGTATATTTATAGCAATTTAGTTCTTTTGCATACAAATGCTAACAATTTTGGTCTAAGAAGTGACATACACACTCATCATACTAGATCTAAAAATATGATCAATTTACCACTCTGCAGACTATCCAAAACTCAAAATAGTCATGTTTATATTGGACCTAAGCTATATAACAAGCTACCCTACAACTTTAAATGTCTTCATTTGAATGCTTTTAAAAGCAAACTGCATAGATGGTTAGTCTTAAACCCTTTTTATTCTGTGGACGAATTTATGTTAAGTGAAATAATTTTATCATAATTGTTGGGTTATAAGCATAGTAAATAAGCAATGTATTTATTTTATTTGACACTGTCTATTGCCTGTATTTGTGCTTAACGACAATAAAGCTATCTATCTATCTATCTATGTAGTGAATTTTTTAGATATACCTTAAGAGATAAGATTTTTTAAAAGTTTTTGCAAACAAATTCCAAACTTAAACAATCAGATTTTAAAAGTTTTTGCAAGCAAATTCCAAACTTAAGCAATCAGATCCGACTCTGATAAATCACTTTCGTAAGCGAGACTATTTTGGCTATAATGTTTCTAATTAATTGCCATCATACTGCTTATGCAGTAATAAATAACATCAAGTTATTGATGCTGAGTCTGTAACTTGTTACAATTAAATTTTAGACAGGTCACCACTTTGCAGACAAGACAGAAGCCTACTGAAATTTAAGGTAATGGAAGGGGGGAAGAGAAATTATTTAACATTAAAACACAATAAACAGAAGTTATATAAACAGTGGAGTATACTGATAAAAACCAAAATTCTGAATGATAAAAACCCTTTATTCTCCACTTGCGTCACTTTTAATAACACAGGACTAGTTTCGAGAGCGTTATTCGCTCCCATCATCGGCTGGTGGTCGACTGTTTTTTTTTATTTAACATTGTTCGAAGAAATAACGTGTCGGTAACAGCTATTAAAATTACATCGCAGAGAATATGTACATAAAAGACGCTTATTTAAAAAAAAAACTATAATCATTAATACATTTCAAGAAACTTAATAGTATAGTTTGCGAAAATTTTAGGGCTAAATTCGCATTTGAATAAGTATACACAAGTCTAATATATTATAATACATGCTATGACTTGTTAGGTCTATATTAAACTAACCCCTAAAATATTTTACTTGAATCAATTATTTTTGCGTTAAGTTCTCCGAAAACCACTCATCTGATACACGAAGTTAGATTTTAACTCTTTTTTTTCTCAAATAATGTAACTTTGAACGAGATTGACACAATTGAAGGTGCAGTAGAACAATGTGGGCGTGTTCTATAGTCGGAAGTATATTAAGAGTAGATATGCTGTTTTCACACTAGATTTAACTACGATGTTTATAATTAATATTATTAGTTATTATTTAATTCAAAGAACTGCACGTCAGATTTTATTTACCATACCGATTCACATCCTGTTTCGAATCAAGTCTTGACTCGAATTACATGGCAGAAAAGTGTTAATATTAGAACCCTTTACAGAAAGGAGGTTATTCTAATAATATATATAGATGAATCCCACAATAAACAGACTGTGATTCATTTCTCGGAAATAATAACACATTCACGTATTTCTGTAAAAGTTAATTAAAATATCTGCAAGAAATTTTATTTATTTTACTTACTAACAGTTATATTGAGATTTTTTTTTAATTTAAGTAATGACTGTTAACTAGTGCATACCCGACACCTGGTAAACAATATGGGAAACACAAGATTGAATAAGCATGACGTCACCGAGAAACCTAACTTTCTTATGACACAACCCTTGCAAGTGAAATAACAAATCTCGCTGTGGTCACGCGGTTTAAAACGGGTGGTCGGTAATCATAACTTGAGTGGTTCCAGTCCATCTCTATGACAATATTTTATTAAATAAATATAAATATAAAAATTAACATGCATAAGAACGTTATATAGTGATGACGTCATAAGGATGGAGTAGTGACGTTATGTATGGGAACTGATGATGTCATTCAAAAATGGCGGAAGAATCTCTTCCAGATGTTCCTTAAGGCCTTGCGCAAAGAGTGCATAATCAGAACGTCCCGAAGAAAAAAAAATCCTCGCGTAAGAGTGCGTACCCAGGCGTCTATGGTATAAGGGCGTAACAACATCAATTAAATCCCTTGCGTAAGAGTGCGTATCCAGACGCCCACGGCACAAGGGCGTAACAAATTGGTAAAAGTCTTGCATAAGAGGGGGTATCCAGACGTCCATGGCATAAGGACGTAACAAAATTGGTAAAAAGCCTTGCGTAAGAGTGCGTTTCCAGCCGTCGTTGGCAAAAATGACATAACTGCAGACGCGTACGTACGCAAACCGACGCTAGGCGTCGGGGTGGGGGTTGTTAGATTGGACCTAACACGAGAGTGATCGCAAAAACCAATCTCAACGCAGCCCACTACTACTGTCGCGGGTTCGATTCCCGATGAGATCGTTGGAGTTTTCCAATTGGCCTAGTCCTTCTGGTGGCACTATGGCCCAGAGGTCGAATTAGCCTCTAACAGAAATGAGCATCAGGAACAATTCTGAGGTTAAAGGTGGTCGGTGCGTAAAACTGACAACCTTCTCGTGCCGAATATAAAAAATCTGGAAGCCTCACCCTCCTGGAATCCATAGGGCCTATATGGTCTGTATAGGGTTCGCTTTAATTTTACACTCGATGTAATGTACTCGATGTAAATAGGCCTAGGCCTACTGTATTTACTTTAGTTGCATTGAAAACTTGGTCATTTGTCATGTAGGCCTTTTTTTAACAGTTTCACTTTGTTTCTATTTACACAAAGATACTTTGTAGCGTAAAGGTAAAAAAATGACTTTGTTCACATGAACTCTGATCCCTTCATCTCTTGAAGAATTTTTGTGTTTAACTTGAACAATGGTCTTGAAAACTGGAATTCACTTCGGATCGAGTTTTCAATCCGATCCTGCAGAAGAGTAGGACAGGGTCGATTTGAAACTGAACTAAAATCCATGTAAATCCATGCAACTATATTCCAGTATGTATGTAATACTCTAAATTTGCATGCACGATCAGTCGTCATTGTTTCATCATTCTAATCAAAATTCTGTCCTGTTACTCTTTCATGCTATAGGCCTAATTTGATTAGATTTAGCATGCCACTGAATGCCACTCCCCTTCTCCAAATAATCCCTATCAACCCACTTCATTAGCCTCTCGCAAATGTAGCCTAGAACATATCTAACCCTGTACAGGAATGGTGCATAGTGAGAAAGAAAGATGGGTTAGAGTGTTGATGATGATGATAATAATGATAATAATAATAATAGTAATAATAATAATAATAATAATAATAATAATACTTCATTTGCATGTTACATATTCTACATGTTCAGGATACATCGTCACAAAGTATACATTCAAATATTTATAAAATTCATAAAAATTTATAAAACTATAAAATGGATTGTTCACTAACCATTCCTTGATTTTAGCTTTAAATCTTTTCTCATTTAAAATTTTCACTTGAGCGTGCGAAGCTACTTTAGTTAAAAATAAAATAAATGTTTTGATCTGAAACGTTGTGAAAATGCAACCATGGGATACAGCGGTAAGACTACTGATACACTATCTGATATGCGGTAGCCATCCAGGTTCGGAAGCGATTTTCTAATTGGACGACATTCTACAGAAAGGAACCAACCCTCCAATAACACTGGGCAACAAAAAAGAAACTTTTTTTTGTCTCAGAAAGAAAAATATGTGATTCTGATAGCATTTCTTCTCCTGAATTCAAATATGATATCGGTTTTTCTCCATCACGCAAGGTTTCCGAGAGACAGGCATTTATAATTTCAAACACTTTAATATTTTGTACATTCTTAAATACACAAAATCCGAACATTCGGACTCACCTAGAAAGTAAGAAATGACGATTTTATGCTATAATTCGCCTGTGGAGCATCCCTCTTGATGGTCCAACAATAATCGGCCAGCATATTAGGATTCCATTTGCCTTGATATCTCTTTTCTATAGCTGAAATCTCCTGATGAAAGCGTTCCCCGTGCTCATCGCTCACTGCGCCAAGATTTTCCGGGGAGAAATCTAGGTGCGAGTGCAGGAAGTGAATTTTTAAGGACATATTACAGCCCAAATTTGTATAAGATGTTATAAGATCATTGACAATATCACGGTAATTTTCCGCCTTTCGATTTCCCAAAAAACTGTGAGTTACTTTTTTGAATGCTTGCCAAGCTGCTTTCTCCAGTGGATTCAATAGTTCCTCAAACTTCTCATCATGCATTAGTGATCGTATTTGTGGACCCACAAATATCCCTTCTTTAATTTTTGCTTCACTAATTTTAGGAAACTTCTGTTTTAAGTACATGAAACCAGGAGTATTGCCCATGGCTTTCACGAAATTCTTCATCAATCCTAATTTGATATGTAAGGGAGGTAGATACACATTTTTAGGATTACACAATGCGTCACGTTTCACATTTTTCTGTCCAGGAATGAATGATTCGCGTTTAGGCCATTCTTTTCTCATGTAATGGTTTTTTCTGTCCCTACTGTCCCAAAGACACAAAAAGCAACAGTACTTTGTGTAACCAAGCTGCAGACCAAGAATAAGTGCAATTACCTTCAAATCACCACAAATATTCCATTCATACACTGCATATTGAAGCTTTGCCAATATAAATTGAAAGTTTTCATATGTTTCTTTCATACTAGCAGAGTGAGCCACAGGTATTGATGGGAATTTATTTCCATTATACAGAAGCACTGCTTTTAAACTTGCTTTGGAGGAATCATTGAACAAGCGCCATTCTGTTGGGTTATGTTCAATACCAAATGTCTCCATAAGAGAAGAAATGTCATTACAAAACACTAAGCCATATTCTTAAGAAAAATAGCCTTTAAATTGAGAATGACGACTACGATAAGTACATATCTTTGTATTCTTTTGAAGAAGATTCCATCGTTTTAGCCGGGAACCAAGCATTTCAGACTGGTTTTTGGATAATTTTAAATCTCGTATGAGATCGTTAAGATCTTCTTGAGTCAATAAATGAGGCTCAGATGAACAGCTTTGTTCAAAAGTTGTATCACCAAAATCTGTTTCTTCTTCTTCCTTACTTCCATCGGAATCTGAGCTCTCTTCATCTAATGTCACATGTTCTGGAGGCTTTGGTATGGGCAATTCTTCGCTGTGTGGAACTGGTCTCATTGCAGATTGCAAGTCAGGGTACACCACTGTATGTTTTGATTTTGACGTAATCCATTTAATGTTTGTTAAGCAGAAATAACAGTCAGAGGAGTGATCTTTGGGTTCCCTCCAAATCATAGGGATAGCAAATGGCATGTGGCGTGTGCCATTCTTCCATGCAGTGAGAAGCCTACTACACGATAAACAACAGATATGTGGGGCCCAGGTCCTTGTTTGGTTCCCCACTTTACACCCAAAATAAAGTTCATAACACTTTTTTACTAATGGAGTAAGGTTTCGCCTTTGGGACTTGAGCGTCACTTCACCACATATATAACAAAAGTTGTTAGGATGATTTAAACAAGCTCTAAGCATTTTATAACTAACAACAAACTAAAAGAAATAAATTTGTAAATATCTAATATACAATATACAATAATCCAGACACAATGCACTCACAATTACGTGTTTACTGGTTCACTGCTCTCTCACAACTGACATCGTTATAATGAATGCATGCATGATCATGTTTGTACCTTTCTGTACAGTCTGAACTTGCACAACAGTAGCAACAGTACCATTTGAGTTAGGTCATTTGGTTCCATCACATTTACAATGCTCTAGGAGTTTCTATTTTACAATGGACAAATGACCGTTTATTAAACAAAATATATTTAAATCCATTAATTGAAATTGAAATAAAATAAAAACTGTGGGTGATGGAGAAATTCCGAATACATATTTGAAAACATTATAAAAAACTGTATTAAGTACAACTATTGATACTCATGAGACAAAAATCATGTTGACCAGTGTAATTTTTTTTAAATAAAAATAAAAATAGATGCTAAATTTTTGCTACTGAACTATAGGCCTATATTTACGTTGTGCAAACTAACCAACCCTCCTCATCCATTTATATGCCATCTATTAAGCATACAAAAATACACTGAAACGATCCAGGTGGCTTTTTATGTAACTTCAAATGCCTGTTTTTAGCTTAAAAATCATGTGGGTTGGTTCCTTTCTGCAGAATGTTCCCTCTGTTCCCTCCCTGTAAAGAGGCTACTGCATGGGCGTTTCCTGGTAGCCTATAACTAGAGTAGGCCTAATATGCTTCCTACTACTACGAGCGCTAGTGTCAACATTACAAGTGTTAAAATTTGGATACGTACTGGTTGGTTTTCCCTGTCTTACAGCCAAATCTACAGACGCTTTCTAGTTGAGTTGCTCTGCCAGCTTCTCGAAAGCTATCTCAAGAGATTGTGCCATGTGCCTGAACTCTTGATTGTACTTTCATTGAACTGTATTTCGCGTATTTCAACGCCGAAGTAATATTATCGTATATGTTTCTTAAATGAGATGTGTAACTGTACAAGAAAATATAATAATGGCAAGTTGTTAGGTGACAAACTTCTTACAGCCCTACATAAAACTGCCTTGTTTACATTCCTCCTATTTTTTTTTCATCCGCTGCATAAGTCACAACCTGAATTTGAACCTAAGGAACATTGCTGAAGCCCTCGGTAGGGTAAAACATGTGCACTCTGTAAGTTGTAGAATAGCCTATAAACTGAAATTTTCAAGTAACTTGCGGTAGGCTACTTATAATCAGCGAGAAAGTACTTTAGACAATGGGATTGGTAGCTTGTCCGTTCTTGAACCGGCCTTAAACAAATCTGTCTCACTCTTAAGTAGATGGGGATAATGTGCTGTAGCGAGACAGACTTTAGGGCCGGTTCTAGAGCGGACAATAAGTAGGCTACTCATCCACGCCGACTATACATTTTTAAAAAATAACACTAAAAATTATCTGTGTTCGTTGGTGAAGTGAAATAAAATTAGACTTGTTTGAGGCAAGTTTATGTTCAGAATAATGAATCGCTACAACATTTTAGCTAACCAGTGTCTAATATAGTCGCAAGTGCATTTGCAGTCGTAAGCATAAACAATTCTGTCCAAAGTATTTTGGAAGAACGAAATTGAGTCGCCTTTACTTCCGCTATCTTTTCCCCATCTCTAGTCTGTGCATTTTCTTGCGCAACTTATAACAAACCTCATTAGAGTAGGGGAGTCTTCTCCTTAGTTGGGTGGCATTTCAGTCAAAGGTGAGAAATCTTTATCTTTCCAAATCTTCTCCTCGTGTATTTCCGTTGTTCTTCTCACCCACTTTAGTGATCTTTATCTTGAGTCAACAGAACAAGAGAAACTTGAGAATAATGGCAGAAAACGAGAAGGGACGAGTAGATAAGCTAACCTGTGTCTTAAATTAGCAATTTTCATGAAAATGTCTCCAAGAGAAGTAATAGAATTGCTTAAGTAAATTGGAACGTATATCCAGGAAGTTATCTGTAACCATAAATTCATTTTATCGGATCCGGGTTATAAATGGAAGAACTTTGCAATTTAACACATCTGTCTGAAAGGGCAGATATCTGAGGCGCCATCTTTATAATATAATTTGTTATTCTTTTACTTGTTTGTTTACTGATTGCCATAGCAATTAACAATTAGTTTGATTTTGATCACTAGTACGTTTTGTTGCATTATGTTAACCCACTTTTTGCTTAACCATCGATCTATGATATAGAATTTAATTATTTATTTATTTACTTATTTCCCCTCAATTTTACATCAGATGCATTGAGTTCTCTATTTTAGAAGACGAATATATAATTATATAGGATCCATCGGAAAATATTCTGACGCTGCACACATAAGCCTATATATTCATCCCGTACTTATTAATTATTCGTTGTTCTGAGTTCGTATGCGAGCGAGGGCTTACAGTTTACGCCAAGGAAGCTGTATATAGGTATAATTCGAGGATGCGCGGTGGCAAGCTTACGTTACGTGTAGGCAAGCTTCTGCTCCCGCTAGCCGCTAGCGTGTTGCAAGTAATGTATTTAGCTGTGTTAATTGTATGAAACTTATTTATGTGAACTGTCTTAATTGTGTTATTTTAGCGTCAATACGCTAACAAAGCAGTCATTGTAACATGTAAAAATAGAGGTAAAATTAACGGTGAAATATCATAGATTTCCTAGGGATAAAAATGTTCGGGATAGATGGATATATTTGTGTAGGAAAACAAACTCATTTAGGCCAGAGAACAGTCGTGTATTGTCTGATCTCTTTGGCAATAATGATTATGTGTATGACTTAGGAGCTGAATTTCTAGATTTACCACCATAACAAAATTTTTTTTTAAATCCGAACACTTTTTTTCTTGTATGTTGGTAATGAAAGTTAGAAGTGTTGAAAGAAAGAAAATAAACGTGTCTATCATTTGTTATAGAAGGCATTTCTTACAAACAAACAATGTAAGAGTACAGAAGTGACGTCTTACTGTGAAATTGTTGTGCCTGCATTATCAGATAGGCCTACAGGTGTTACAGAACCATTGTGAATAAAATTGCAAAATGCTGAGCAAAGAAAGTTTGACTTGAAAATAAAATATTTTTACTAGAGAATGAATTAAGGGGTTTGAGAGAACGGCTAGGCTACTATGTATAAAAATATGTTTTCCGAGTTTGAACATCTTCTGCTCTCCATTTTACAAAAGTCTGGATTACCCGTTTTTCCGGGTATTTCTTCAATTGGATTGTTAGTAGTTAAATTCTGGGGACAGAAAGTACCTTGCCTCCCCCTCAAAGTCGGCCTCTATGAGCACAAAACATGGATGAGAAGAAGAAAAAAAAGATTATTTCTTATGATGAAATGAATGTCGACAGTGGAATACGTTATGACCCTGAAGGTATGTACGATATATATATATAGGATATAGAGTTTATGATAATTCTGAGTGGTTAAATTCATTTCAAGGGCAAATTTGACAGGTCCATGTATTAAATATCTTCATACAATTTAGAGTTTGTATTTATTTATTATTCTTTTGGTGGGATTCTTTAGAAGTGTGAGAATGTTATGCAATCTGTGATGAGCTTAATGAAGGAAAGACACGGTGATATTCATCCATCCGTATTAAAGAATTATGCTAGAACTAGGAAATTTATAAGAATTAAAGTACTCGGTAGAAAAACGAAAACATCAGGTGATGAGCCTCAAAAAATAAAAAAATAAAAAGGTGAAGAAAACTGTTCTATAATTAAGTAGGTATGGTTATGGTTGCATTTCTCTATTATTTTACTAATTTAATTTTTAATTTCTATCAAAATTCGCGTTAAAATATAATATAGTAATATTGGTATACGTAGCCCATGGGTGCGCAACTGGTTCACATTGTGCCACTGTGCGGTGGGGTAATCTCTTCCATTACAGTCGCCCTTGACGTCAGAATAAAGCAGTTTCGACGTGACACTGAACATGAAGAGCAGGTTTCATACGTCGCAGCATGGGTGTGGTACTAAAACGTTTCCCCTCAGTTGCTCGGCTATGACGTAGCCATTACTTCAGCATAAGCGATACAGCTCGGTCCTGCTAGTTGCCTACGCGTGATGTCACAGCGAGAGGAGAGCTGCTCGTGGGGACTCAGCTTAACTGCTCTGGAATACACTACTTTCCCCAAATTCCAGAGCAGTTAAGCTCTGGAATACACTACTTTCCTCACATTCCAGAGCAGTTAAGCTGAGTTCCATACTGTATACAGCTACCTTGGATTACGCCATCACACACGTAGGCCTACCTGCAATGAGACCTTCCTCAAAGTCAGCAGTGGTGATGACGAGTCGACTTATCGCCCACGGAAAACCCAGCAAGAAGCGGAAGGAACAAGATTGAAGGGCCGGTAATTTTATCCCATAACTCAAAATCAGCGAGATCAACGGTTTTACTTCCCTTCCAGTCGATACGAAGGAACCTTATGATAAATACTTTTACGTTTCTACGCCTCGTGCTATCAGCTGGATATAAACACGCAAACTTTACATCTAGTGGCAATATTCGATCACAGAAGACGTCCTCTAATTTGTCTCTTTTACTTTCCCGTATATGCGCGGTACAGAGAAAGTACGGTGTTCGTGTCAAAAAATCTAAATCGAAATAACATACTTCACGACACCTAGAAACCGAAAAAAAAAGTCTGTCTGTGCACATTCGTAGCAGGTAAGTGGTTCATTATATATATTTATTTATTTTAATTTAAGCTTTCTTATAATTATATTGGATTGCCTAGAATTTGTTTTCTATAACTGAAATATTAAGGTGACTATTCATCAACAATTTTTCTTCCAAATTTTTATTTATGAAAATATGGCTAATGATTTTAATAAAAATGTAAATTTCGAAACTTCTATTTATAACTAATAAAATTGCTATATTCGCTTCTTCTTCTTACGGAGTAGTTTACTCGGGGAAAAATTATTATATAAATAATTAAAGAAAAATAAAGTGGTTTGGACATATGAGAAGGATGAATGATAACAGAATACCAAAAACGAAATGACTACAGTAAACTCCAATTATCCGAACTCCAACAGTTCGAATCGTCAATTTTCCGGATCGCTCCAGCGAGCATTGTGAAACTCTCTTTCAGGGTCGATTATTTGCAAAACTCTCAGCCGACAAAATCGACGGTTTGTCAGAAAAACAACTAACCTCTGACCGTTGTGTTCAAGATGTGACACTTTATGTATGTACAGTACTGTATAATTTATATTTTTTAATAAAGGAATTTTTCATTATTTATCCAATTATACGGATATTTGATTTTCCGGATCGGGTTCTGTCCCAATTAATCCGGGTAGTTGGGGTTCTACTGTACATGAACTGCAGGAAGAGATGAGGCAGAAAGCGTGAACAAAGGAAGGATGACTCCCTAGACAGGCGAAATCATTAAGTCATATCATTAAGTCTCTTTATCATTAAGAGACTGTTATCATTAAATCTAATGTGCAAATATTCACCTCGTTAGTCGAGTTCCCCCTCGCATAGGCTGAAGAAGAATGCCGATATAGGCTAAGTCATCAATGTTTTTATTGTTTAGAGTAACCCGTAATTACAGTGACTCATGCGATTAAGTCTGTAAGTAGGTATGTCAGTAATGTTTGGATAAGTAATGAATATAGACATTTATAATGTTTAATGACTAAAACAATGGTGCTAAGACCTTGGATTATGGGAAAAACTAGCCCGCAAGACTGTTCTTAATAAGGGCTTCAATCACAATAGCATAAGAGTTTAATATAGTTTATGTTTTTAAGAAAGTCCGTCGTATTGCAGGGGTTGAGCTTTACTGGACGAAGTAGTAACTTAATTTTCAATCAAATCATGCAGAAAAATTTTATATAGGCTAGATCTCTAGGTTGCCTATAGGCTATTCCACCAGTTTAAAGACCAACATTATAAATATGTAACATTTTAACTCAACAAAATATACTCCTTCATAATGCGTGTACTAAATTTTATGTTTTTTTTTTTTAATTTTAATATTTAAGAAACACTTAAAAATATTAATATATGTAAAATATTTAAATATGTAAGTAATCTGTCATTGGTGCCATTTAGGAAACTGTTGCTCAAATCGCACCAAACATTATATTCCAATAATTTAACATTACAATGCAGTCTCCTTCCCGTCAGATGACTGAGGATGTCGCTTATAACCTCTCATAATTTCGCCACGATAGTCCCTAAAGAAAGGTTTTCTTTGAATTCTCATATTTCGTTGCTACCTAATTATTTTCCCCTCAATAAATCGCAGGCATTTCTGGAGTCCACTTCCCATACTCTCTCATCCCCGGCATTTCAAACTGCAAGCAATCGACTAATAAAATGTATCACTAAATATTAAGTTAGCCATGCGGTACAATTTGAGGAACACATCAATGGTGGCGATTTCGGAAACGGAGCCATTTTAATATTCTCTTTCCCCCATTGTTGACCTCGTGTCAATTTTATGAACTGTAAAACTGTAGCTAAATAATAATTTCAATGTTAAAATACAATAAGTTAAGAATAAACAACTTACCAAAGCACAGAAGGCTTAGGAAATCTTGTAAAAATTGCCGAATACCTTAGAATTCTTTTAAAATAAACATACACACGAAATGAACACCACTCAAGAAATCAAACTATTCCACAATTTAACATCCGGACTGGTAGTTTCATGTTATTCCGCCGTACGGCACCTGCATGCGGAAAGAAACCTTCTACATCAAATGGTGCGGCTAGACGGGTGCGATTTGGGCAACTTGTACCTACAATATTCGGTTGAGATGAATTACTTTAAAAATCTTATGAAATATAGACTCATTCTCTGAGAAATATAGTAGGCATAATTGAATATTATTCGAGTTGCTTGAGTTTCAATTAACATTTTAAAGATGTGGACACGTGCGTCGCAAATTAGTTCCCAGATTCCACGAAAGCTGCTTTGTGGTTTATCGGTTCATATTTTCTCGGGGAAAGTACAATAGACTTGATGCATATAAAACTGAAAATATACACATTTCTTTGAATATCATAATGTAGTGTGTTTATATTTGTAATGTAGTATAATAGCTCAGTATATAAATTTCATGAGAAAGAATTTTCTGGAAGCAATCTCTATTCTGTTCGTGGTTTTACGATTTTTCATTATATATTCATGTATTACTTCTTCTTTAGAGTATGATTATGCGGCTAATTTATAAAACATGGACTTTATTATGTTTGTCATGTTTATGATGATAACATAGAAGCAGGCCATTGATAGGAATGGTTAGATTTTGTTCGGATGCGAGTGCCAGAAGTGATTTCACATGAATGTTTAGTTCTCTCTCAGAGTTTTAAAGTATAAAAGACACATTTACAAAATATATGGTCTCCAGCTTTTTCATTCTTGCATAAAAGTAAGATTACATAAGAGAGAAATGACTATTCATTTCCGAGGGGAGCCTGAGCGCGGCCACTTTGAACAGAGCAGTGACAAACCGAATGGAAGAATTATGAAAATTGGGTCCTGCTACCTGGTCGGTAGCCCCATGCGGTCGGATTAGCAATTCCAAAAAGTGGCTGCATTCTTTGGAGGACCCCCCGGGGCTCGAAGGTAATGGAGAAACAATCGCGGTGACATACGCGCTTTGCGCGCCACGTGCACTCGGATTCCAGCCAGCTTCTCACGGTTACCAAACATTAGTTAAGTTGAGTCTGCACTGTGCACTGGCACGAGCTTTTTAATACAGCTTCAGCCGCTCAGCGCCATAGCAACCATATTCCAAGTGTGGGCAAGTTGAAATTACACGGCTTACTCAAACGAGGTCTTGAACATACCATAGCACCCTTACTCCAAGTGCGGTAAAGTTAAGATTTCACTCCTTGCCCACTCGAGCTCATGTAGAGCCTACATTATTGAACTTGTGTGGAAGAAGTATTATTTAGCTTTATTTTTTTCACTGGATAAAGGCCCAATAATCAATTTATAATATTTGTTTATGTCTACATAACAAACACTAGGCCTATTCTTTATATGATCTAATTTAATATTGAAGGACTTGACGAAACTTACTATGCGGGTTTTTTTTGGGCTAGGGAACGCGAATCTGAGGTCGCGTTTCCCCAGGGCACCGCACTTTAATCGTGAAATGTATATCGAAACCGGATTTTTAGTTTTTAATAATCAATTGTTTTAATGGTTTATGCATGATTTGGGTAAGGTTCATGAGACTGTGGTACTTTTTAATAGTTTCATTTCGAATATTTATGATCATACGGAAACTCGAGATTTGTTCTATTCGTTTAATTATTTAAATTTGCTATGAAGAACAATATAATTAAGAATAAAATTATGTAATTCATGCAATTTATGTAAAAATTATGCGTTAAAAATAATGTTATAACTTAATTATTTTCTGTAAAATAAATTATTTAAATAAAAATCTAGCAGTTGGGTAAATAATCGCGAGTGAAGCCCCAGGCACATGCTTGTTGCAAAATATTGTCGAACATATGATTCTAAACATCTTTCAGCCTGTCATTTTTCAGTAATATTAATATTGATCGAGATTTTTTCTTTACTTTCCTTTTCATGCCCTTCATCTATAAATACCCAAAACTTAACTGCTACCGGTCTTTAAACGAAATATAGCTAATAGCCTAACCTTCCGGGCAATGTCCAAATTCCAAACAGGCCTAGAATATTTTCCTACATCCGCTTTCCGAAATTTTTTTTGTGGTAGAGTCTTTAGCAGAAACGAATGCTGAAAACTCAACGCGTTAGGTTATTCCCTCCAAACGGATATTTATTTATTTTCATTATTTTTTATGAGAGACTCATATGATATCCGATGATTTCATTTCTATTGATCTAAATTTTATTTTGCGAACACACCTAGGGCAGGTAACGAATATAACTTATTTTGGTGCATATTAGCCTACCATGCCACTGAGAAATCTTTTAATGTGTGCTGATAAAAACAGACTGTCCAAAACGCACATTAAGCTGTTGTACTAATTTTGCAGGCCCAGGTGTGTATGGTTTTGGGGTTATTTCATCAATGGAATACCACTTTATTTAGAATTTTCAAAAGCAATTTCAGTTCCTCTTTTTGTCTTTTTTTCTTCTTTCTTTCTTTTTGCGCTATAGGCCTATCTACTTCCACTTTAATGGGACTCACACGCCATTGACTGTAGAGGAAGAGTGTAAAGTAGGGCTATGGAACATGAATCATATAACTTAAACAAGACATTGTGTGATGACACAATACAAGGCCTCCTCCTATTATATCACAAACATGCACAGGCAACTTTACGAGAATAAACCCCAGCCCTATATCTTCAGCCATACAGTTTTAAATTTTACTAAATGGGACAACGTTAAAAGTGTGTCTCTAGGTGCAAGGATTATAATTAGGTGCGAAATTAGTTCATATAGGCCTATAAGAATATATCCTGTAATTCTCTTACCTTAAAATTCATAATTCATGATAATATCATATAACTGACGGCCATCTTATGTGGGTAAACAAGTTAACCAACACGACAAACCTCACTGTAGACATAATATGGCACATTTACGAAACTCGTGAATTCGGTATGCCCTACAAAACTAATATCACTGTTCATAACCTACCCAACCTAACCTAACCAAACCAACCTAACCTAACCAAACCAACCTAACCTAACCTAACAAACCTAACCTAACCTAACCTAACTGTCACTAAAATAGAATATACCTGCCACTACTTACCTTATTGCAAGAAGATCAGTTGGTCATCCTGCTTCGCAGTTGCTCATCCTACTTCACTCAGAACCATAATATGGCTGCCGTGTTTCAAGCGTAATAAAAATTAACTGATTGCAAGAGGTAATCATACAATATAAAGTTCTAAAAACTACTAATTTCACCCCTGAATCAATTCCTTCAACAAAAGTAAGTTGAATTACGTTTTCAGTGACAGGAATGAAAACTGTATGGCTAAGGATATGGTGCTCTATCCTTACCTCATGTTAAGTTCTATATAACGGTCTTACATCGTAAATAATTATAAATAAACCATTGAAGTTTGATAAAGAATTATTCTTGATTAATAGTTATTTACAGGCACGATATCAACAAAACGAGCGGTAGCTAGTTTTGTTATTCATTCGACCCTCTTAAGTTCTTATAACGGTCCAACATTGCACGACGTTTTATGCTATTTTGCATCCTATATTTTAAAAGGAAAATAATTTCAGTTTGCTTGTCCTTAGAATAGTTATCAAATACTGTAGTAGGCCTACAATATGCAACAAGTCTATAATGACATTTATGAAGATACGAGTAAGTTTATGAAACGAGCAAAGCGATATGAATTCATTTTAGTATGATATTAAAATTAACACTAACAGCATTGATTTTATTTTAAATACAGGCTATTTATTATGCAGATTTCAGCTGCTACTCTCAAAGTATCAAGATCGTACCATGTTCGATACTAATCGATACCACACCAGTTTCGAAATGATAAAGTGTCGAAATGAGTGCTATTATGATACCGTTACGTCAAACGTAATAAGCGTATTCTAGTATGGTCGAACAAAAATTCTTGTTCGCAATTTCGTATGTAGCGGAATTCAGGTTCTTTTGGTTGGCAACAATTTGTTTGAAACAAATTACATAAAGATAATTGAACATAGCTTCTACATTTGCAGAGAATAGAAATTTATTTATAATATCTCTCCAAATTATACCGTTCGTTATAAAATTGGCAAATAGAGAACTAATCTGGAATAATCCTTTGATATTATGTGGAATTGCAGACTTTGAATAAATCGGGGAAAAATGTAGGTCGTAAGTAACGTTTTGAGCTATACTATTACCATTAATATAATTATATTGTATTGACTTACGATCGTGTATTGTCCAGAAACATGTAGTTTATGAACCAAATTTTTTATTACAGAAATAGTTATTTATGTTATTTTGAATAATGTAAGTGATTAATTTGTAGCCTACACTATAATAGTAGTGGTAGCAATAGTAGAATTTTCAGAGGTTAAAATGAATGAAATTGATAATTATTAAGTGAACGATAGTGACGTCTGGTGATACCCTGTGCAATCTCTATAAAAGGCTAGCCCGCAATTTTTTACCATAACAGGCTCGTCCGTGAAATGAAACTTTACATAGACGAGAGAGTTCTATTAAACAATATTTATGTTTCAAAATAGCATCAAAACAGTTCATACCTCTTCTTCAAGTTCACCGTTGCGTAGGAATTATTTCAGAAAATAGGCCTACTAGGCTAGAGTTAGATTTTCTAGCTCGGCCTCTGGGGTCCTAATAATAACAATTTCTATAATGTCGGGTCTTAAAATAATGCATAACCTTCCGAGCTCAAGGAAATAAACGTTACGTGTGTTTAGCGGTTGATTAACCCTTAGCTTCAATTCATTAAGTTAGGTTATCTGAATAATCTCATTCTCTGGTTAAATTCAGAGCATATCGGGATTCAGTATTATTTAGTGTATAATGTATGTAACCCTTACAATTCTAACATTTACTACACATTTATTATTCTTATTAAATCTGAAACGGACATATTTTACCTGAAACATTCTCAACAGCCAATCAAAACTCAACCACATATAACAGTGTGTTAGCAACGAATTCAAAGTCAGACACGTGACAAAATGAAGAGCTAGAGCAAAACAAAAAAATCAGTTAAGGTTTATCAATTTGATTGTAAAGTTAATATAATTATTATTCTTATATTATTATATGAAAGTTTGCTGTAACCCTACACTAGACACCGACTGTAGAAACTGTGTCTCCCGATACCAGATTGGCTGAACCCACTGTATACTATCGATGATCGCCTCGCTATTTAGCGGTTTAGCCGAATAAAGACTTACTGATGATAAAGGTGGGAGGAGGGCAGGAATGCGTCTGACCCCGCGTGACGTCACGCATTACGTCACACAGGAATGCGATGCAGTGCGCCAGAGTGCCAGCATTTTGGGCGGACTGTACCGTCTCGTGCTGGCGTGTGATTCTCATGTACCTAGAATTATTGTGCTGATATACTAAATATTTGACCTCAGATTCTGACAGATAAATAGGTGAGATACCGTCAGTGCTGCGAAAGACAGAAAGAGAGAGAAACTGCCGGCTCCACGTCAGTCAATTCATTTTAAAGGGACTACTCAACCTTTTTCCGTTTAAGTTCGTCATGAAAGTTTCCGACGAGTAACTAGGCCTATAAGTATAACAGTGTGTATGTGAAAAATAATTGGGTAATTTTTATAAAGGCCCTATTTCACTC
This sequence comes from Ectobius pallidus, assembly GCA_964059195.1. NCBI lineage: Eukaryota > Metazoa > Arthropoda > Insecta > Blattodea > Ectobiidae > Ectobius > Ectobius pallidus. The sequence goes on along the minus strand of CAXKWD010000006.1, from coordinate 51,354,482 downwards.
TCAATGTTGCAATTACATAACCATACAATAGTCCAGAATGTTTTTTAATAAAAATTTAACAGATGGTTAAAATGGAGAACAGTTGGTTCAGCCTACCCTAGCTGCTCTCATAAAGAAATACACTGTCAATTTGGTACTTATATAGCGTTCAAAACACTAAAGTTGCAGCGACACAATATCAACACTACATAACATGGATATCTCCTACCAAGTTATTAGGAGATGCATTTCGGCTCAAAGGTAGGTCATCTAGTCAGTGTGGATAATAAAGATTCCAATGATTAAGCGTTACTACAATAAAAAACCTAACACTATAATAGATAGGCCTACAGCCAACAACAATGTATATAATAAAAATGTAGTAGGCTACTAAGATAATGAAACACAAAGTCAATATGAAATATTAGGGTAATAAAATCCCTGTAACATATCTCACGCCAATAAAAGAAAAAGATAACAAGAAATTTGCTACTTTTAATTGCACAGATAAGAATATCTACAAAATAACTAACTTGCTCTGTAAAAACAATATCAGGATAGCATTCAAGACAAACAATAACCTAAAAAAACAAGTTACGTGATATTGATAACACAGAAACAGACCAAATTTGAAAATAAGTTGCATCTATTAAATTAAATTGCAACTAATGTGACAAGATCTAAATAGGTCAAACAGGGAAATATCCAGCCAATGACTCAAGGAACACAAACTAGATTTCAAACATAAAAGAATCAAATCAACTTTCGCAAAATATGCTAAGACAACTCGCATGCATTAAATCAAATAAAAAGCCTGATGTTAAATTCACATAACTCCCAGAGGACTCCTTGCCCAGGACTTTTATGTCCTGAAAAATCCATCGACCGCAGCCGGGTTTAATCCCGCGCCCTTCGGATCTAGAGGTGGCATGCTACCTCTAGACCACCGCGGCCTACTGAAATAATAAACCCAAATAAAATCTAATTAATGTACTCTCGTAATTTTTCACTTTAAGCAGTATCTATCTCACTTCACATTCTGATATAGAACAAGAGGCATACTGCAAGGAGCACATATTCAGAGTGGGTGGCTTACTGAATAACTACCCTTTAGATAATTTTTTCGAAAAAAGTTTCAAATAACAGTTTTATCTCTTTGTATAAGCACCCCATGTGTAAAATTTAACTGGCATTCAAAACAAATCTGCTGACATAGTAGGCCTATGTACTCGAGATAGCGGTAAAATACTGTTACGTTATAATAAATGTCCCTCTCAAACGGATGGCAGAATGATCAAATGAACAAATAATATATCTGATGTGAAATAAATAACTTAGTATAATGCTGCCAAATAATATAGTATACTATGCATATAATGGCTCTCGTGTAGAAAGTTTAAATAATTTTGTTACGGCCGTTTTCCAGAAAATCGGCAAAAATGTCATTTTCTTCATGTGCAGTGGTTGTAAAAATGAATCACATCCCCGAAGGAAACACAACCCAAATCTGATTAATGCACTCACATAACGTTCTCTACCCTTTGCGTGGGCAAGACACCTTTCTCACTTCAAATTCTGACATAGAATAAGAGGCCGTGTTGCAAGAAGTAGGTATTGTTGTTTCAACCCAATGCAAAGTATTGTTCACCAGGCAAGACTGAGTTTCTACAAACAGTGGCTGACTTTTAACTACCCTTCAGAGAATTTTTACGAAGAAATCTTAAAGATAAAAGTTTTAGCTCTCAGCATAAGCACAACGTGTAAAAAATTTAAACAAAATCGTTAAAGTACTTTTCGAGAAAATCGCGAAAAATTAAATTTTCTTCGTGTAAAGTGGCATTGAAAGTAAATGAAAGTTGTCGCTAATATTCATGTCACATTCTCAGGAGGTACCCAATCCAAATTTAAAATTTTGTTTTTATACGATCTTACGTTCTCGAGCCAGGCTGTTCACAGTCATACACAGACATGTTTCTGAATATAGCATTTTTGGATTCAGGTGACTCAAAATGTGTATTTATGATTTAAAAACTAGACATCGAATTTCGGGGTCGAACACAATACTTTCGCTACCTACAGTAGGCGTACCTAACCTATGGTACGGGCAGAGGAAGTAAAAATTAACACACAATCAAAACAGAAGCAAGGCTTGTACGCAATGAAGCAGAGGCAAACGCTAACGAGCAATGTTAAGCAGAGGATATACGGTGTCTACCTGCATATACCCTCGGCTACACGACTGTGGTTTGATTGTCATTTTAACGACGGTGGTGTACTGCTACTGAGAATCGTGTGCCGGAATTTTATCCCACAGTAGTTCTGTAAATCTACAGTCTTGGGACTGTACACTTTTATGCAGTGTACAGTCACTTTTAATGTACACAGTCACTTTTTATGCAGATATAAACACCATCGACGTGGGCCGGGATCGAACCCGCGATCAAGGGATTCAGAAAGCCAGTGTCATACTGACTGCGCCAAGACTCTAAAATAGGTTATAATGGTCGGCAGGTATAATATATTGACCGATGGGTTGAGTATTCTTGTTTCTTTTTTTGAAACGTTCTGCTCTATTTTCTTCTCACTCTCAAACTCGGTAATGTGAGAATATAACAATAATTGTTCGTAAAGAATGGTTCCGAAGTTGAACTTTTTATGACTTAACAAATAAGGAGAGCTATTGCTTTGTTACGTGACGTATGTTGCGAATGGTTTTAATGAAATGTAATTTAATGACGGCGATCCGGGTGGCCGGGCTCGTTAATGTGCACTCGGCGCCGTTTCGGTTCCTCCGGTTCATTGAATTGGGGCTCGAATCCTGACAGCGACATGCGGTGATTGTCATCTCGCCATAATTCTTTAAATTGTTACATGCCGTGCTTCTCTTGTGAAAAAAGGACGACTGTTAAATATTACACTTGCGGTACAAACCCGACACAAATGCGGGCCTTGATAGGATTCACAGGAAGACAATAAAAAATAAATTAAAAAATGAATTCATATACATGAATGTATCAAAATAAGAAGGTAATACAGAAAATAATTAAATAGGCCTAAGGGTAAAGCATTTCTGTATCAACAAACAGTTATATAGCCTATTAATAATGAAATGATGGAAAAAGAGTCTAATTCAATATGAAGTTTAATCCTAAATAAAAAATAATAAATCAATAAAACCACAGACTAATTAAAAGAAGAAAAAATATGGATAAATCAAGGAGTATATGCATAAGTGACCGCCGGCATGGTCTTGTGGTTAGCGTCGCTGACTACAGATCAGTCGGCCCGGGTTCGATCCCCGGATTTTTCTGAGGTAGGGAGGTCTCGTAGGGGAGCACTCAGCCTCGTGAATCAAATTGAGGAGCTGCTTGATAGAAAAGTAGCGGCTCCTGCCATGGAAACCACCATTAACGGCCGTGGGTGTCGGCATGCTGACCACATGCCCCAATCCTTCCGTCTGCTTATGGTAGATGACGCAGCGGTCGGGTGGTAGGCCGTGTCCCTTCTGGGATATTAGCGCCACGAAGTTAGTTAGTTATATGCATAAGTAGGTCTAATGAAATGCCGCGAAGAGGGGAAGAATAAAAGTAATGGATCAAATATTAACGGAAAGGAAGTACAAAAGCTACATAATAATCCATTTTATAAGGATGTCAATGCGGCCTACGCCGCCCGGGCCTTACAGAACTGTGACCTGTCGAAGGAAGGAGTTTCTTTCGATAACATAAGACACTTTTTTAACCAGACAAGGAGATGGAGGGCCTCACTGGATGAGTGACCAACCCAATACCGGTACCACTTTCGAGACAACACGAATACGTAGGACGATACACACCAGTCATATACAGATTATACACACACTTATTCGGATGGGATAAAGGTGATAATGTAATGTAATGTAATGTAACTTTTTTATTACAGTAACCGCATGGACCGTACATGCTTAAACACACAACAAAATAAAATAACAAATAATATAAATACAAAATAACACAAACAAACTAAATCTATTCCTTACCCTCCACACCCGCTCTCCAATTTGTCACTTTTTCAAACCTAAGCTGTCTCGCCTTCATTAAAATCTTCCCAATGCCTTCCTCGACGTTTTTACCCGTCAGTAACTCCAAACATTTTCGTTGCTCCCTATTTGATTCCATAAAAGATACTGGTAGATATTTTTCCCTCCAATTTTCCAAACCTTCACAATTCGCAAAAATATGAAACCATGATTCTTCCCCCTTACATAAGGGACAAACTCTCATTCCGTTTTCATCTGTGATCTTAATCATTCGCCACGCACCAAGTCTAGGCCTAATCCAAGCGAGCCCCAGTTTACTGACTTTGGATCCTTTTCCTATGTATTGCTCCTTCCCCCACTCCAATTTTAACCTCGATTGTAATTCAAGTGAAACCATAGTCTGACACTGCGCATTTGTCTGTTGTCTATCAATATCCTTCAAGCGGTTCTTAACCTCCTCCACACACTTCTCCTATTTCCCTGTCCATCCATCCAAACGTATCCCATCCCGACGACCAGATGATATCCGCGGAACATGAGGGCCTGAAATTTACGGAATCTCTGATCTTGTTAGCAATTTACAAATCCAAGTCGGTTTGCATAGTATACACTTTAAACATTGGTTGTCGTGGGCTATTTAATACTTTAACTGTTGTTCATTAGTTTCAGATTCTACAGACTCATAGAAGAGAAAAGTCGCTGGTTTATATTGTGAAACAAATCGCCATATGTATTCCTGTTATGAATGGTCATACTTCATACGCTTAGTGGTTCGAAGGAATCCCCAAGTTCTATGCATCCTTGAATTACTGATTCATTCTCAAATATTAATCATGCGAAGTGAGAAATAAAACTGCTATGGACAAAAAAACGCATAGTGAGAAATCATGCTGTAAGGAATTGTCGGCAAGTTTACTTCGTCTACCTCTTCATAAAAAGTGTTGAAATAGCCTACATGATGAAATACCGTTGAGCTCGATCAATAAAATAACATGTGCAGGCCTAATTAAAGCAGTCAGCTCAACAAACTTTATTAAGTTGCATGCAGCCTAGGCCTTTCAACACTTTGTGTCATCCTCAGAGCATCTTAATCGTTAATGAACCAACACCAGCACACAAGATGTCTTAAAGATGACATAAAGTGTTGAAGGCCTAGGCTGTAGCCTTTATAGGCCCTAATAAAGATTGTTGAGCTGATTGTTTTAATTTTAGAGGTTATATTATTTCTTCTTAAAAATTAAATAATTTGAACTATAATAACTTCTAAGTGAAGGTATATTAAAAACGTATCTTTTCTATTTAGTTATATGGACTAGGTATATTGTGTATGTGTGGTATATTTTATGCTCGCACATGTTTGTGTGTGCGTAAACGTGTAGGTTATGGCCAATCTGTGTGCGTGTGTGGTGCCAAAATAATATCCTGTAAGAGCCATTCAGTATATTTAAAAATTCAACGAGCATGCTTTAGTTGCTAGTTTTGTATTCATTTTGGCAAGTGCTTCAAAACTAGAATTTTACTGCTATACCTGGTATTTCTTTCTGATTTTGGTTTTAGTGTCGTGGAACAAAATTTATTTCAACTAAAGTATCACAGGTAATGTAACGAGAGGTCTGGAATTTATCTTGAGAGAATTCGGACCTTGAGTTACGTTTATTGTGGCTATGTAACGAACACTCGCAGAATTAGGTACGCAATGAATATTATTAAAGCTACGAACATAAACAAAATATATTGATTTTGTTTCATTGTAAACGAAATACCCTATGGCGGACAATCTATTTATTTTAATATGCCATATATCGATCGTTTCACCATCGGCGATAGTTGAACTGGTGCCACTTCATATCAGCTGTTTTATTTTTCAGATTAACCTCCCTGGTAATATTAATAATATCGTCTCAGGAATATTTTATATACGTCTCAGGAATATACGAGATTTAAAATACTTCTTCACCACAAATAGCTATAGTTATAGGCCTACATTGTTTTCAAGTATCTCCTTTTGAGCATACGCAGTATATAGCATATGCAATCACTGTGTTCAATGATAAATTGTTTTTATCAATCAAACTAGATGTATGAAGATGTTTCAGTGTTCTGAATATACATTGTGAATATACATTAAAAACAACTGCATGTACTGTATGTGTGATAAAATGAAAGTGATAAAAATAAAACGATATAATTATGATAGATACTTGCGATTGGTTGAAATTCCACATATTCATATACTGGTCACTGATTCATCAGCTAAATAGTCATGGAAAACAAATGGATCAACATTTGATAATGGATTGTTGAAAATGTATTTCGTTTTTTAAAGATTAAGCTTGTGATATAGGTGATGACAAATTTCATATTTCTTTTCTCCTATGAGGGATATAATTAATTTGTGTATAAAATAATTCCACCTATTCCCTCAAATAAAATGTTCTTGTTACAATATCAGCTCAATAGCTTTGTCATAGGCTATCTAAAATCTAAACTTGTCAATATTATAAAACATTACTAAATTCTATAGCTTTCAATATTATAAAACACTGGTTTCGTATTTCGTAGAGTGGACTTTCGGCTATTCCGCCATCTTCAGGTCCTTAAAAATTTATAAAATATATTAGCTGATTGTTAATTAACTACATGTATACAGTCTTATGCATAAAGCTTTTAACATACCCGTTTCTTTTCCCCCTTTTGTATTAGTTAACCCATTTCAACTGATTGTGGTGTGTACATTACATGGAGTTTTTATTTGCCATTATGGAGAGAGTTCAAAAATGCGATATGACAAAGCTATTGAACTGATATTATAACAAGAACATTTTATTCGAGGAAATAGGTGGAATTATTTTATACACAGTCTATACAAATTATTTGTGATATAGGGATCCATGTATCTTACATGAGATAAACAATAAGATATATTGCAGAAGATGTACAGACGATTATATTGGCTTTCAATTCAATTGTTATCAGTAAACTACATTTCAGCAATCTCAAGTATTGTTTTTTATTCGTACCTTCCTCATACTTATAGGCTTATATTTCATGGAATCCTCTCAGATATCTATTAACTTTTAGAGACATGGCGATAGCAATAGATCATTATGGCTAATTTATATTCATTGTGCAGTTAATTCCGAAGTCAAAGGGTGTCGCAAGAAAATTCCAGTCGGGTATTTTGCTTTGGCGAATAGGGGAAACCTCGAAAGTGACACCTAGATTGATGCAGCAACCTCCCAAATGTGAGTAATGAATCATACTTCTCTTGTTACCCTTTTTCATGAACTCTAGAAAATAACTCAGATGGTCTGCTAAATAGATGCAGGGAAATCTGAGAAAGGAGACCGCTCGTACTCGAACCGGAAACTTCACGATTTCGTCCTTCTCGTTAACTCCCACCCCAGATAACATTATTTCAGTTACACAGAACGTACAGTTCATAGATCATAGGCATAAATATTGAATAAATCGGTTATTTATAATTTGAATCAGGCAATAACTTATAGCTTTCCTTTGAAAACACCCATTGAACCTGCTGTTTAAGGAAACGTCATGCTTGAGTAAAGTATGATCCACTCGGAATTTATTGCACTACACTTACTGTTCGTGGCTAGCCAAGTGGCGGATTCATCAAATGTATCTCTCTTTCTTCTGCATTCTTGTCTTTACCGTACTTTTCCAGTTTCTATAAATCCACGAAGACAAATAAAATAAGACATGTAAAATAGCAACTAGCAACATAGCACACTGTCCTCCAGAGCTTCTTCATGTTGGTAGGAGTGGAATTTACTGGAACCGGTTAACATTTCGTTTTAGATGCCACAGTGAGACTGAAACTACTGTTCACATCATTCTTCGGTTTCTGCCCTTTCGGTAAGACTTTGAGGACTATCTGCCATCATCACAGAAGAGCACTCCTCGCAGACACAGAGAAAGCATTTCCAAGTCTGTGGAAGTACATTGAATATCCCAACATGGTTCATGCAGAAGAATTGTCATGTTAAGGATTCCACTCGACACAACCACTGGTTCCATAATTGGCCCCACAGTAAAAACATATGCTTTTGAAAACCACGCTAATGAAGTGCATCTTGAAAAATGCTCAATATACGAGCTAATAATCGCGTATTTCTTAAAAATTCCATCTGTGTATTGAAATAATCGGCCTCATGAACAAGAGAACAATACCTAGAATCTTTGTAATATTTTGTAAAATATTTGGACTAACGATTTAATTTATTAGTTCAATAGCACTCTTTGCCTTTAAAGGTTTGTCTAATCTTAAAAACCATTTACACAATAGGTTCACTGTAGTTATTGCTTTTCCATCTCTGTTCGACTTGCTTAAGAAGTTCAGTTTGTTTAAACGTGTTCAATATTTATCTTGTCTGTTTTAAAATATTAGGGCTCTATGTTACGACTTGTTATGATTTAAAATATCTGCAGAGCGAAAGAGCATAAGCTTACCGAAGAAGCGAAAGTCAGCTAGCCTACAGAAATATCTGGACACTTTAAAATAATAATAATAATTAATAACACCGGTAATAATAATAATAATAAATTTATTGCTACAAATTACGATATTTTTTTACAAATGTGAATTCGAATGCCACCCAAAGAAGCAAAGCGTATGCTCGAAGGCGGTATAATTGCAGGCTATGCCTGTTTTAGTTCAAGTCCATATATTAATCTAAACATTCGACTATGTAGGTGGCTTATAGCCTATATAAGTTTATATATACGTCAGTAGTGAATTATGTAAATTTTAAAGATTGGTTTTATTCAATAGTGCCAGTTTATGCCAAATCTTTGTACTTGAATAGGCTAATGAGAAATAAGTTTGTCGTCATATTAATTATAACTAGACCTATATTATCCTTCGTTGATTCCTTCCCTATGTCTACCTTCTCTTGTGTAAATAACCTCTTCTTCCTCTTTTTGCATCTTATCTTAAACTACTTCACCGTAGTCTTGAATATCGGTAGCCTACATCCCAGAAAACTAACATTATGAGTTGCAGCTTGAAGAAGAAATGTTGTGTTTCCTCTTGCTCATATTAGAATACTTGAATTTATTTATTACGCTCTTTATATAATTTTCATAGGTTACGTTAACTTATAATTTTTAATTGGTTTGGCTAACTTCAATTTGATAAGTTAGTTTTTGTAATCTACTACACCTAATCACGTCATGGCGTAAGAGGACTTTATTTGTGGTGCCAGTTTTCAGTTTGCGTATAGGCTTAAACTGGCTTTGCATTATTTAATAGGTCTATATATTTTCACTTATTTAGGCCTACAGAATAAAATACCGGAGCCTTTAAATTTAAGTTTATAGGTAGAATATACCTAACAGATAATAATAGTAATTTGCCTGTTTCTCGTCTGTGCTCGAATTACTATGTAAGAAACAGACTTGAAACACGACTGAGAGGGGAACTCATTGTAGGACCGATAAACTTCGGATTGTTGATAGGATTTATGTGGAACTGTTGGCTTCCCCCTCATCGCATTGGTCCAACAGTTCAACCTCCATGCTAGAGGTTCTCCTGCGACGGCAGTCTATGTTTGATCTAAACCATGTGGATAACTGCTAAGTTAGCTCAATCAGAAATACAGGTAGTCTTTTTAAGTTCTTACCAGTTTTTATTTTTGGGATGGAATTAAGTACAATTTAAGAGTGTAAATGATGGATTTTTATGTATTAAGTCATATAAGGCTGTGAATTTTGAATAATATTAGTTAATGAAATGCTTATAGGCCCACCGCTGTGGCGTAGGGGATGGCCCGGGTTCGATTCCTGGTCGGGACAAGGTTTTTTTCTGGGGTTTTTCCTCACCTGTGTGACAAATGTCGGGTAACTTTAGGGCCTTGTGGTCCCCAGATATCATCTGGTCGTCATTATCATCTTCATCCCATCCTCGGCTTGTTTGGAGTGAGTGTATGTGTGAATGGTGTGTCTCGTCCTATGTGTTCGTGTTGTCTCGGAGGTGGCCCCGGCTGATCACTCATCCGGGGAGGCCCTCCATGTCCTTGTCTGGTCAAAAAAGTATGTATGTAATCCAACGATAATCCCTCTCCCGACAGGTCGCGGCCCTGTAAGGCCCGGGCAGCTTGGGTCACTTAAAACCTAAAAGGAAGAGGTAAAACTACGATAAAGAAAGAAAGAACTCCTTATATCTCTGTCTGTACATAATAATAGGCCTAGTATTAAAATAGTCGTAGCCACATCTAAATTTCAAAGTAAGTTACCAGAAATATTAAACCTGACAGCCAAAAGGCTACATAGTTTGTATTGTCAGTAAAATGTAATGTTTCATTTCATGGCAGTAGACCTACTACATATAGGTCTGATGATAATGATGATGATGATGATAATAGTAGTAGTAGTAGTAATAATAATAATAATAATAATAATAATAATAATAATAATAATAATAATAATAATAATAATAATAATAATAAGAAGAAGAAGAAGAAGAAGAAGAAGAAGAAGAAGAAGAAGAAATGTTATCGTATCAAGTCAAACTAAGAAATAATTATAATGCAATGGTAAAATCGGAATGCCTATAACATATGCAGCAGATATTTTAGCTAGAAAAGGACTTTTGTAAATAGAAAAAAAAATCCCTACGGAAAATTTTGGGACACAGACGAGTTACACCACCCGAGTTCATCTTTTGTTTAAGACCAAATTATGCTGTACAAAAAAGTTGTACGAAGAATATGAGAACCTCTGGAACTGACTCGAGTCTCGAGCAGAAGCTCCTGCTCTTTCCGGGTTTCAGGACCAAACTATGCAGGCCTTTTATTTATGTAAATATTAAATAAATAAATTAATAAATAAATAAATAATGTTGGTCACAGTAAAAAAGAGACTATTAACTTTCCATGGACACATCAAAATAATACAACCAGGGCCCTATTTCATAAAACTCTACAGGTGTGACAAATACGACAATTATGTCAAAAGTCTGACAAATTTGTCAATATGTCACGACAATTGTATTTTTCATAAATATTACAACTTTTCCTTACATTACAGGCAAATTAATGTAAATTTTCAGACTAAAAGAACCCATTTCATAAACGCGACAATTTTATGTAAAACCTAAAGATTACTTTAGTACACTGTAGATGGCTCTCACATACGTGTCTCAACATCGAATATGATACCTAAGCAATCGATTATTACTATCGAAAATAATTGAATTATATTTTTCTTTTAATACAAAGTCACTGAAATTGAAAGTTAGGTTAATCCATTGCCTAAAAACACTGGGTGGTTTCATGTCTATTTCTTCACCACTTTCACTACTACTAATATCACTACTACTAGTGTTCATTATTAACAAGACAATTTAGCAAGTTTATTAACAAAGTTTAAATCACAAGAAAGTTTCATCACTACTAACTTACTAGTGTTCATTATTAACAAGACAATTTAGCAAGTTTATTAACAAAGTTTAAATCACAAGAAAGTTTGCCAAGTTATACCACACATTTACATAACCTACTCTGTTGGCCTACATATGAAAGATTGCCTGTCACTTCTGTAATGACAATTCTACATTTTTTGTAAATTTGTAAATATGTCAGCAAAAATTAATGTTTCATAAATGATAGGTATCCTAAGATTTGACATATTTGTCAGACTTTTACCTGTAAACTCAAAAGTTTTGAGAAACAACGATATGTAAAATTGTCATACAAATCTACAAAATTGTCATGACATTTATGTAAAGTTGTCAGCTTTTATGAAAAACACAATTGTCAAAATGTAAACCTGTAAGACAATTTTATGTCACCTGTCACCTGTAAAATTGTAACTTTTATGAAATAGGGCCCAGACAGACTAGCAAATAAAATCCTCTCTTACTAATAGAAAAGGAAGACACAGATCTCAAAGGATGTTCAGAAAATGGAATTAGTAACGAAGATATGGGAAATAGAGAAGTGTTCAGGAAGAAAATTGCAGAGGTGAAGGATCTGTCTGAAGAGAAACAAAGAACAACAAGAGCACATTCGGAAGAAGAAAGCGCTAGAATGGGTCATAGAATGAAAGAAAACTGGCGAAGGCGAGAAGAAATTTTAGAAAGTGTAAGCCCACGAAGCGAGCGTTAAAAATAATAATAATTCGGTCTAATATTATTATTACTGTGTTAGGAATAAGTAGTATTTTATTATTTACTTACTTTGTACCTACCACTTATTACTTGTAACAAAGCATTATCATAATTATACAGTATTAAAGTACAGAATTTCATTATAACACTGTTGTGGTATCGATTAATATCAGACACGGAACAATCTTGAAGCTTTGAGAGCAGCAAATCGAACTGTAAAATAAAAAGAAATAAAAACCTGCTTCGCTTGTTTCATAAACCACATATTATTTATTATTATACGAGATTTAAAATACTTCTTTACTAGACATATATAACTGTAGCCTACATTATTTTCATATCCCCTTATGTTCATATGCAGCTAATAGACCTAAGCCTAAATTTTACCCATCATCGTGTTCAATGATTAATTATTTTTATTTCTGTCTTTACGTATGTACATAAAAAACAATCGCACATAGGTGCAGCAAAATGAAAGTTATAAAGACTATTTCACTCATATGCCGCGTGTTTGATATTGACCAATAACTTTTAGCAATTCCTCGGATATAGACCAATCACGATAGTTTATCTTCTAAAATGCTTGCTATTAATATGAGGAAGGGATTTTACCTGATAAAACGTCAGCTCGTTACTGGACACTTAAGCATCAATGTGTCGTGATTAATTCGTCACATGTTGTCATTAAGCTACACGAAAACAGATTATTTTATACCACATAACTTGTTTGTAAAATTAAATAATAAATTATAAATGGACATCGATTAAAAACACAATTTCAATTCGGTTCAAGCCAGTTCGTGTGCTTTTATTGTGTTCTGCTGTTAGCTTACCTGACTAAAGTTAACTATGTCTTATATGCACAATTGGTACCATTGGTTACAACATGGTAACTGAAATCGATTCGTGGATGGTTGATTCATAGTATGCCGTGTTCTCGCAGCTGTTAGTTTTGTTTTTATATAACAAAGCACGAAAGTAATTATTATTTGTATAATCCGTTACATTTTTATTCATGGAATAGTCAATCCTACTTGAGTTGACGAGTTTCATCAGATAAATTACACTTTCGATAAACTAGTAAACTTTCGTGGGATTACCTGTGATAAAACGATAAAATTAAGGCGATGTTTTGCTATTGATTGAAATTCCAAACATTCTTATATTCGATTGGTACTGATTCATGAGTTAACTATTCTATGAAGTAGGCCTACAGTGAAATTTTATTGGATTTCATATCACTGGGGTAGGCACACAGGGATCGAATTGCATGTGACAATATAAGTTGTAAAAAGTGAGGAGCAGAAGTTCCCGTGTTTGCGTGAGGATTATGGAAGTTATTAATAAGAAGAGTGTGTGGTGTAGTATGCAAGCAATGCAGGTGTTGGCCGGGACTGTACCGTGTCTCGTGCTGAGTGTTATCTCGGCTCGCGTGGGTTGCATCGCACGCCACGCCGCAGGCACCCGGCCCGTTCCCACGGTCTCTATATACACTGCACCTCACTCACACTATCATCATCACAATCACAGCCACAGTAATGTTAATAGTAATAACAATAACACCAATAATAATATAGTAATAACAAATTTAAAAAACCTTAGCAAAACGAAATATCCAAATGATACCACTTCTAAGTGTCATGGAGCCCTTAAACTAGACCTACCTATTCTGTTTTGGGGATCCCCCATAAAAGCTTTGAATAAATTAGAACATTTATTTTATTAATTTTTTAATAATAAAATATGATAGGCCTAATACTGTATTATTTTGATATTTTATATTTATAAACAGTAATAGTATATTTTACATAATTCCAAATCATACTAAAATGAAATGAAATAAAATAAAATAAAATTTACAGTTCTCTCAGTTGCAAGGGGTTAGTTCTATGGAAGGCACCGTAAATCTGTAAGCTATGTTTACACAAAACCAGAAAATCAATAACAGTGAAAGACAAAATAATTTACGACAAAATAGCTTACCACAACACACGGAATACGGAAGGTTAGGACTCCATTTCTTTCTTTTTTTAAATGGAAATTGCGAAGAGGGGTTAGGCGAGGATTGAAATTAAAGCGCTTCCGTCCTTAGAAAGGAATTAAAAAAAAGACACTGCTTTATGTCCATTTGCAACTAGGCCTACCGTATTTTTCGGACCATAAGACGCACTTTTTTACCTTGAATGTTGGGTGCGTCTAATGGTCCGAAGGACAATAAAAAATTTAAATTATGGTAAATATTGCCGGAATCCCATGGTTATAAAGAAGGTGTTGTAAACGATAAGATATGTACAAATTTTGGCACAGAAAAAAAGGAATGTTGAGTATTTTTACATAAAAGAAGTAGTCTTTGACGGGTGGTTTAAATGAATACAATGACCTCTAAACAGCCTAGTCCCGTTACACCTACCGTATGCTGAATTAAGGGTTATAGGGTGTAAAAGTATTTTCAGTCTTTCATGAGAAACCAGTTCAGTTGTTAAAATTTACGCGATGCCACTTGTGCAGAAGATATTTTCGTACAATGCATGTTTTAAGTTAGAAATGACTTACACAGATTCCATTGCACAATGTTATAATTTGCTTGTGTAATGAAATATATTATTCTCTTTAAAACATTTCGTTTAGAATCATATTAAATTTATTTTCCTTTAAATTTCTATCCTAAAATTAAGGTGCGTCTTATGGTCCGGAGCGTCTTATGGTCCGTAAAATACGGTAATGGTAATAAGTAATTACCCTTATATTTCTGACAAAGCTTGACATAAGAAAACTACATCAACATTTTCACGTTTTCTACAGGCCACTTGGCTCCGCGGATCACAGGTTCGGATGATCAAGTTTTGTTTCCTTTAGCCTAATTGAAAAGTTATTTGCAATGTTTTAGTTTACAAATATTCTAGTAATATGCAGTTTATTTTTGGAATGACATTTTCAATGCTAAAACAAAGGTTAGGCCTACATGGTTTTACGAAAAATGATGAAAGCAGTAAAAACTCTTAACAGGAAGTAAAAAAAATATTAGATTTCTTAGGTTTTTATTTAGGGAATTTTATTTCTTTAGACTATAAAGAAATGAACTTAAAATTAATGAAATCTTTGGTTTGCGTTTTAGAAATACAATTTTATTAGAAGATGTCTCTACATTTTAGTAACCTAAGTGATCATAGGAGTCTAAATTAAACTATACAATTATTGTTTTGTATTCTGGCCGTTGTGTCGTGTCTTCATCCTCGTCCCGCAAAAGACAATGGTAAATCTCCGCGGTATAACCCTTGCATGTAATACCTGAGGCCATCATCCCATGACTTCATTCCGGGTCTGGACCTGCCTTCAGGCAAAATATCATCATCTTCATCATCAAAAGCATGATGTTGGCGAAAAAATAGTTATAATAGTAAGAGCTAAGTCATTAATATTCTCATTAATTAGTTTAGAGGTTGTTTCATTGACTAGTTACAAATACAGAATACAAAAAGAGCGCACTTCCCTTTAGCCTAATACAGTACCGGTAGCCTATTTACAATGTCTAAATGACATTTAGTTTCAAAATCAACCGGAATGATTCAAGGGTGCACCAGAAAGAATGAAATATTTAACAATTTAAAAGGGAAAACGCGCAATATTACGGGATACGCTGTAGGCCTACTAGCCTATAGTCCGCATGGTTTTAGAAGGCATTTGAGCTGAGCCAATGCTTGCATTAAATTGACGAATTTCCAATAGTATTTTGGGGGGGGATTGAAAAATAGAAAACTGTTAATGTTTGTGCTAGGCAACATAACTTCTAAATTCTTTTGAAAATTCGACATTTTAATGCACGCATTGGCTCAACCCATAATGCCGATTATGCCGATTATGCAATCGGTTGAGTAAATACACTACAACCCGGAAGTATGCGGATTAAATCCACGATAAAGTCACTGGATTTTTTCTATTGGCCTTCTTATGACACCATGACCTAGGCACACCCGTTAATATAAATAACAGCATAAAGGCGGCCGGTGCCTATAGGCTCATTGCTATTTTAACTAATCGTTATGCTAATTATAAGCTTTAGTAAATATTATTACAGTGTGTTTGTGTGTGTTCCATATTACATGCCATGAAGACCCAGAGGGTTCCAGGAGGTTGAGGCTCCCAGATTTTAGACAGTCGGGACACGAAGGTGGTAAGGTTGTCAGCCTTACGCACCGGCCGCCTTTACCCCCAGGATTCCTTTTGGTACTCATTTCTGTTAGAGGCTGAGTCGACCACAGGGCCATAGTGCCACCAGAAGGATTAGGACAATTAAAAAACTTCAATAATCTCATCATGGTAAAATATATTATTATTAAGTTGTTATTATTATTATTATTATTATTATTATTATTATTATTATTATTATTAATCAGTGCTTTGTCTAGGAGTTCGCTGGGGTACGCATAGACTACCTCTTTAATTTTTTTTAGTTTCATATTGGAGAAAATCAATAATTTCCACAATTTGATATCTGGAGAAATTTGTGCCAAACAAAATAACGAAAATGATTATACACAACGTTTGCATTAAAGTAGCTAATGTTAACGTTATATTCATTATCTACTAGCATGTGCCCCCGGCTTCGCCAGCGATAATTATTTCAAAAATAAAAAATTAAGAGCATTAGCCTATATTTATTAACACCTAAATCATGTGGATTACATACCACGATTAGATAGCGTCGCCTGATAAAATCGACCTCAGATTCGAGTTTCTTGGTCCAGAATGCCCCTGTATAGTGAGTTTCGTCCACATCGAACAATGTTTGACCATACTTAGACCTATATTGATTATCCCTCTTCCGTGTAGATTGAAAATTTCGTATGTCTGCGGGCCTTGATATTCTAAACCAGTGTTTTTCAACCTTTTTCATGACACGACCCCCCCTAGTATCAAAAAATATTTCGCGACCCCCCAACCCCTTTTTCCATGTATGTTAAAAATATGTAATACTTACAACAATTTTAGGCGTTTGCGTTATTTGCGCCATCTGTTGGTAACACTAGGAACTAGTGCAGGTTCCGGATGTTAGCAACAGATGGCGCTGGTAGTCCACGAAAGATCCAAAAGGTTCGAGACGTTTCTTTACGCTTCGAGATAATTCTCGCTAGAATGCGCTGGCCTATAAATACGGCGGTCAACCGCGGCCATGGCAGTTTGATGCAAGACAGCGAAGGAAGTCGAATCAGAAGCAATCCCGATAAGTGAAAACGATTCAGAAGTGTAAATTCGGTGTTATGTGGACTGTAAGGTGCCTTGGAGTTGGAGTAATTATAGACTGATTTGTGAGCGTAAGTCACGCGTGGTCATGTCTGCTGTTTAGTTGTTTGAAGAGCGCGAACCACTTGTTTTACGGCACGTATTTATTTCAGTTGTTATAATTGAAAATGGATAAATCCCTGAAAAGATCATCAGAACCATCAACGTCTAGCGGGAGTAGTGGAATAAAGAAAAAACGTCTTTATGACGACAATTATTTAAAATTTGGGTTTACTGTGATTGACAGTAAACCGCAGTGCGTAATTTGCTTTGAAATTTTGTCAAGAGAAAGCATGAAGCCATCGAAGTTGGTACGCCACCTAAACACAAAACATCCTAATGAAAAAAATAAACCCGTGGAATTTTTTTAGCGAAAATTAAAAGCTCTTGAACATCAAAAAACTGCTATAGGACAAATGTCCAACCTAAATGAGAAAGCGTTGCTCGCTAGTTATCGAGTAACTTTTCGTGTGGCTAAAGCAGGGAAATCTCACAGTATTGCCGAAAATTTGATTTTACCAGCGGCTTTAGATATAGCAGAGATTATGTTTGGCAAGCAAGAGGTCGAAAAGCTCAAAAGTATACCTCTCTCTGACAATACCATCCAACGCAGGATAAGCAATATGGCGTCTGATGTTCGTGATCAAGTCATAGAAAAAATAAAGAAAAGTTCTTTTGTATCCTTGCAATTTGATGAATCAACGGATATTGCGGGTTGTGCGCAATTTGTAGCTTTTGTGCGTTTTGAATCCAATGAAATAATAATGGAAGAAATACTATTTTGCAAGGCACTTCCCAAAAATACTACAGGTCAATGCTTGCATGACATGTTCCTTGAAGCTACGCAAGATATGAATATCGATTGGGCACAAAAATGCATTGCTATTTGTAGTGACGGAGCAAAAGCCATGACTGGTGCGAAGAGTGGATTTATTGCTAGACTGAAAGAACAGATGCCAAACGCTTGTTGGATGCATTGCTTTCTCCATCGCCAAGCTCTTGCAGCCAAATCCTTACCGCAAGAATACAGTCAAGTTCTTAATATTATTATTAACATTGTAAATTCTATTAAAGGAAAAGCGTTGCAGACTCGATTGTTTCGAATCATTTGTGAAGATATGGGGACACTACACCGCAATTTGCTTTACCATACAGAGGTTAGGTGGTTATCAAAAGGCAAAGTACTGACCAGAGTTATGGAACTTCGCGCTGAACTATTGGTATATTTACAGCAAGCCAAGTCGCATTACTCTGAATTCATTTCTGACCCGGAATTCCTTTTAAAATTGGCTTTTCTTTCTGACTTATTTGAACATTTAAATAACTTGAATAAAAGTCTTCAAGGGCGTGATGAAAATGTCATTACAGCAAAAGACAAACTCCATGGCTTTATAAAAAAAATTGAATTGTGGTCATCATCTATAAATCAAAACAACTTTGATTCATTTTCGTCCACACAGTCTTTCATTGAAGAAGTCGGAAGCGAGATCAACATCAACTCATATATATCTGGTATGAAAATGGTGTTACATAATTTGAAGAAAGAATTGTGTCATTACTTCTCACTGCAAGAGATATCGGATAACACTGGGCAAAGATGGATCATAAATCCGTTTTTAAATGCAGCTATAAACGAGGCAAATTTAGCAACTAAGCTCAAAGAGAATCTGCTGGAACTATCTGCCGATGGGATGTTACACTTGGAATTCAAGTCTGAAAATTTGGATACGTTTTGGTTAAAAAGAAGAACAGAATACCCGGAATTAACAACCGAGGCTTTGAAGTGTTTGATTCCATTTTCTACCTCGTACTTGTGCGAGTTGGCATTTTCCTCAATGGCGCGAATAAAATGTAAACTAAGAAATCGCTTAAATTTGGAAAACGATTTAATACTTAATGTGGCAAAAACGGATCCACGCTGGGAGAAATTAATTGAACAAACTCAAGCGCAACCTTCACATTAAAATGAACGATTACTCGAAGGTTTTATTTCTTGTTAATGAGTTTGTGTAAATAACATAAAGAGTATCATTTTGCGTTAACAATACATACTGCTATTTAAGATAATCAAGCACAGATGTAATCATTTTCTATTTAAACACATTTTTAATATATTTTTTTTTGTAATAACATGTTTTAAACTAGCATTTTTCTGACTTGTATGATTGATTATATGGAAATTTTGTTAAATATAATAATTTTAACTCTTATCGACTTTTTATTTAAGTCCACCTAAATCACGTGAACAACATACCACGATTAGATAGCGTCGCCTGGTAAAAGCTACCTCAGATTCGAGTTCCTTGGTCCAGAAACCCCCTATATAGTGAGTTTCGTCCAAATAAAACAATGTTTGACCATATTTAGGGCTTACAACATTCAAGCGATCGCGAAAGTTTTATTTCCAAGGAATGACAAAAATAGTCAAAGCCAACTGTAATTGATTTGACATTGAAATATATAACTGAAAACTGATGCTTCGAAAACTCAAAAAACGCATGTCTTTTGCCCGTTTTTCACTCATAACTCACGAACGAAAGCGAGAATTAAAATTCCGGCTTCGAGGTGCATTTTCCGACCCTTCAGTCCACCTATGTTTAAAATTTCAGATCTCTGCGTTGAGTAGATTTCGCTGGGCATCGCGGACAGACAGACAGAAGGAAGACAGACACTTCCTTTTATTGATATAGAAGATAGAAGATACCATGATTTTTTAGAGCAGAAGCCTGACATTAGCACTGTAATCGGAAAACAAGTGAGCGCTGCAGCACCGTTGAAATGGTAACCATGACTATGTTACCAATGTTACTGATTCAACATTAGCACGTGCTCAAGAGTTTGTTGTGTTCCTTTTCTCTTGGATTGAAATATTGTATTTATTTGCATTAATGCTGCTGCACATGTCAATTTGTCTCTGGCTATTCTGCAGTTGTATTTCGTGTGTTAAATTACATGTGGCGTTGTGAAAATGACCCCATAGACTATACTGTATATACAATCAGCAATAATTTCGTTGTACACATAATATTATGTTGTACTCATCTCGCATGGGATCTGAAAGTTTTGCGACCGTTAAAATGTTTACATGTGTTGGTAGTGCGCATGCGTGGAGTGCTAAAAACCTCCATGAAAATATAGTCCACGATTCCATGCGCTTTAGTTAACCAAGTGGATACTAGCGTGATACCGTCAATGTTTTCAACTCAGCACGTTTCGCTTGCATTCAAATTCCCGCCGCCTCTGTCTGTGGCATCGTCCATGCTGGTAGTGCAGCTGGAAGGCGAGTATTTTACGAACTGACTCCAAATATAAAGGATATAAGTTGCATTCATAAGTTGCAAGTTTGTGAAAGATGCAAGAAACCCTATCAGTGTGTCATGGACTAAGTTGCAGCTTACAGGTAGAATTATTTATGTGTACGAACTGAGTCCACCTGAGAGATCTTAAGCTCTATCCACAATGTGCAGTCGGCAGTTGGTAGTCCGTAGTCGGCATTTAGCAGTTTCAGTCGGCCGCTTGGGAGCAGCAGTCTTGCCATCCACAATATGCAGTCGACACTGAAGTTAGGAAAACATTTTACAATATAAAAAATGTGTTGGGATCGCTTTATAATTGCATAATATATGTAAAAAATACATCTTGCTTTCTCGTAGTATGCTAATATGTTTATTTGCACTAGTAAATCATTTTCAATCTCGTAATATGTTACTTGCAGTCGTGCAGTCGGTAGTCGAAGATGAATTTCTCGACTGCCGACTACTGACTGCCAACTGCCGATTGCCTGCTGTCGACTGCAAGTGCACATTGTGAATGGCATCCGTTACTCACCATACGTTATACTTCGACTACCGACTGCAGACTACCAACTACCGACTGCCGACTGCACATTGTGGATGGAGCTTTAAATTCATATATCCTTATGCATAAACATAACTTATGAGTAAGTCTGGTAATGTTCTGTCACATGAAAAGCGAGAGTATCCCTTTAAAAAATTAGGAAAAAAGCATTGATTATTATTATTGTTATTATTATTATTACTGATTAAGTGAATTCATCTGTTTGTAAATTTATTTCTTATGCGGTCATGACTAAAGGCGTTGTTCGATCTTCTTCCAATTTTGCATGAATGTTGCTTGAAGTCATTAAAAACGACGAATGTGTTAGGATTTTTTATCTTCTGGGTCCATTTTAAGATGTTGGCCGCTTTAATGGTTCCGTTTCATGTAATGTTCAGCTTCTTTAACCATTTTAGCCCTGAAAACAATATCCAGAAAGACTTCTGCAGTATCTGCTCCTTGGAATGCTGTATAAAGTGTACATGACGAGCGAGAGTCCTGGTTGTCATGACAACGGAGAGAGTTTCTCCCAGCTGCGCTATTTGCGGACCAGTTCTCCTAGTCGATCTAGGTTCAGTTTTGATTGAGCAGAGAGCCTTTTTACAGCCATGTTCGATCACTTTTTAAACACAAAATCTGTAGGAAGGCATTAATTTGAAGACCGAACTATTTTGATTCGACAATAAAATCTTTAGCAGCTGGTTCAAGCTCGCTGATCAAACTCATTCCAAATTGTCAACACAACTGGATTATGCACAAATTTTATAGTTTATGTCTGTTGCAATATTGTGGTTTTGCAGTCAGGTGAGTTTTTGCAAATTTCTGAGGCTTAAACTGTGCAGCTGGAAGGCAATAATTTGAAAGCATATTATGCAAAGAACAGAATGACACCAACAAGTCAGGTTAAGCAGAGGATACGCAGCATAACTTGAGTATATTCATACTTTGATACATAAATATTTCTCAGCACTCCTGGTTTGTTCCCATTTCTGTGGATGAGCCCTTCCAGAATAAATTCTACTGTTATAACGAATAGGTCTATTCCTGGGACTGAAGATAGACATAAAAGCGGTCATGATCTAAGTATATAAGAAATATATTTATAGAAACCACTTTATGTACATTTATCGTATTTTTTCCTTTTTTTACGCAGATGAATTAGATTAATACAAGCTATCAGGGTTTCATCTATTCGGAAATAGGCCTATTCAAGGTACAGGCCCAATGGAAGAATAGGCAACATACTACATGCCTAATAACTCTGGGGCATTTAGCCAATCTTCATGGGGTGCCCACGAGTCTCTATGCAGTTTGTAGAGGTGGACGGACCGATACAACGATAGGCTTGACGTGGGGGATTTAGAACGTTCCATTATATTCCTACCCAGCCCCCATGGCTGAGTGGTTAGACCGCTCGTCTTCCACTTCTGGAACCCGGGATCGAATCTCGGTGGATCCATGTGGAATTTATGGTGGACAAAATGGGGTCAGGGCAGGTTATCTCGGGTGCTCCTGTTTCCCCTGTCATGTATCGTTCCACCAGAGCTCCATTCATCATACTATGACCATTGATTGCAATTCTCACACAGGTGGACTCGCTTTAGCTGTTGGACTGTCGGACCTGTGGTCACGGCACTCATGCGACATTTAAGTGGGAGCTGTTGGCGATCTCCTGATTCGCAGATGAGTAGATATTACCACTTCCTCCTACTCACTCCTTGGAGTATCTTCCTCATACCACCGTACCCTAAGCGATGTAAACTACTATTATCTTGTAAGATTTGATTATAAATTATTGCCTTATGCGTTAATAAAAGCATTGCTTCTGATAAATTATACTGTAATGTGTGAAAAAAAGCGTAGGCAAGTTCCTATAAGGTCAGGGTCTGGGTCAACTTGGCTGTGTACATTAGTCTACTGTACAGGTCACTGATCTTCTAAGAGGTGATAGTCTAGGCCTATCCTACATGTAAGTGTACTCGAACATACGCGGTAGGCTTTTATTTGTGTTATTCAATTTTTCCTTTTGGTTCAATTCCAGCTGGTTAGAGGGAGCAGAGTTCAACAACTGGGACTGATAACGACAACAACAACAATAATAATAATGATAATAATAATGATAATGATGAAGATGACGATAATAAAAACAATGATCATGAAGATAATAATAATAGCATAATAATAGTAATAATAATATAATGATGATGATAACGATAAAGATAATGATAATGACAATAATATGAAAATAATTGTGATAATAATAAAAGTATGATAATAATAATAATTATTATTATTTATTGCAACCTAATAATCATACTATGATGCATGAAGCAACGGTGGAATGATATACTAATAAATAATAGAACATATATATTAATTTCCACGGTAGAATTAGGGCAAAAAGGCCTTCTTCCCCATGGAACTAGGATTACGTAATTAGGCTACATGTAACAATACAATAGAGTATAAGCTATGGTATTACAAAATAAAGTTTTAGTTCTTAGTATAAACACCTCATGTACAAATTTGCAAGAAAATCTTTAGAGTCGAGAAAATTGTGAAAAATGAAATGATGGTTGTGCTTATTCATGGGAGTTCTCGAAAGAAAAACAGGAATTATTCGATTCTTAAAAGTTCTCGAGATATCAAGAATCGTATAAATAAGTTAGTATTCAATTATTTAATGCTACCAGAAGTCAGAAGTGAGGACAAGTTCTCAGTAGTCGTATCACTTCAGTTAACTTCACTAACATGGGATAAGTTTTGCAACCAAGAAAGGCATATGTATGAACGCACAGCTACCATGCGCACAGGGAAGCTCAGTCTTGCCAGACTGCCTATTGTTAACATACCAAAGCACGAAAGATGAGTCAGCGTACTTAACTTTATGAATCCTAAGGCTCCTTTCACACTGGGTCACTTGTGACGGTCACGGCGAAGAATCATTAGTTTAAATGGGAGTATCAATAAATTTCTTTTTTTCAGCTAGTGCTAATGAGATATTTATATCAGGTTATATTTCCACCTAAGCATTAATATGAGATGAAAAGAATAGAAAAAGGTTGATAAGGAATCAAAAATGCTCTAGAAGATTAATTGTATAATTTTTAGTATAATTCTAAAAGAGCAGTTTATAAAATTAGAAAGAATTACAACATTTTAGGCTAGGTACAGTATTGATTTGTATAAGTGTTACACATAGTCAATATTAATAATTAACAGATAAATCATGTACAATATTAAAATTATAATTACAAATGTGTTGTAACAACTACAATATTTGAGAGAATAAAAATGTCCTTGTGGATTATATCAATAGAAGTTTCTTATACCACTTGCTAAAAACTGATAAAAGTATGTTCATATGTATTTGCACGAATTTTAATATTGTACATGATTTATCGGTTAATTATTAATATTGACTATATGTAACACTTATACAAATCAATACTGTACCTAGCCTAAAATTTTTTAATTCTTTCATAATTTTATAAATTGCTCTTTTAGAATTATACTAAAAATTATACAATTAATCTTCTAGAGCATTTTTGATTCCTTATCAACCTTTTTCTATTCTTTTCATCTCATACTAGTGCTTATGTGGAAATATAACCTGATTTAAATGGGAGTATTCACACTGGGTCACCGCGGTGACACAAGTGATGCGCAGTGTCACCGGCGACGGTCACCGGCGAAGAAGCATTGGTTTAAATGGGAGCATTCACACTGGGTCACTTGTGACGGTCACCGCATTCTCGGATTGCCAACACAGCAAAGTTGTATTCAGTTGTATAGTCGAGCAAGCTCCAGCCATGAGTCCAGATTTCATTCATTTCCTTAACACAGAAGATTTTATAACTGAAGTGGCTTGTCGACCTATCCTTTGGGATGTGAAAAGGGATGACTATAGCAATAAAGTCTCTCCTGGCTGAATTAAAGAAGATCCCACATCATGCAAAATTGAAAGAAAAATCCGATTTGTCAAATATTCTTCTGAATGCCCAACAATACAACACTCCTTCTACTTCTACTTCCTCTGCTGCGTCCCATGGAGTTGTACAAAATTATGCTACTCTGGGACTGTATCACGACACTACACATCGAATCATTCAATGCAACATACAGCATGGAGACAGTTGCCCAATCAGTTACCTAGTTCGCCAACGGTGTCTGAGTACAGTGACGAATCTTTTATATAGGCTACTTTCCAGCAGCACACGAAGAGAAACGATGAACTTATCAGTGACATTTTTATAATGTTCTAAAATACAATATTCTACTACCAGTTAAAATCTGTCAAATACGGTATGAAGAAAATGTAAGAAAATAATACTACAGTACCTTAATGTAAGAGTAAGTTTTCATCTGATGGGATAGCTTTTCTTAGTATAGTGTCTATTCCTCTGATTTCTTCTTTAACATTTTCTGGTAGTTCATCAAACGATATTTTTGACATTAGGAAATATTGAAAAAAATTCTTGTCGTCTTTTCTTAGATTGTCATATAGTGTGTAGAACAAGCCTTTCTCGAGCCGTCCACTTAGCAGAGAATCTACGCGCAATGAACGTTTTGTCTTCTTCCTCCTCCTTCTCTTCCTCCTCCTCCTCGTCCTCCTCATATTCAACAGCAGTATTCCTAAGAACAAAACATCCTCTTCGGTGGAATCCATTTCACTACCGATCACAAATTGTTTTTTTCATGGTAGCTACTGTTGGCAATACTAGCGGTGACCGTCACAAGTGACCGGCGTGTGTTCACTGCAATCACCGATGACCGTCACAAGTGACCCAGTGTGACTCTGTGAATACGAGCAATACAATGAGATCACCGCAATATCTAATAGCGTGAAATTAACTCCTTTTGGTTAACTCACTGCACGCGTGAGCTACGTCCATTTCGGGAACTAATAGCAGTAGATCTTGTAACAGGATGAAATTTCAGAGCTGAACATCCGAATAACTGTCTGAATTATCAATGGAGTCAGTTTTAGTAGTTCTTACTTCTCTGCTACCGACACGAGTTCTCACACCTCGCATCTTGTGTTCTCGGATCCTATTCCATTCATCCGAGAACTTTTTTATTTGAATGGTCATTCGACTCTTTATATTATTCGAGAACAGATTAGTTGATTCTTAAAATCATTCGATTTTGGTCACTAGTAAGTTGGTGGTAGCTGTAGTATTCCGTCCTTTGGTGAAGTCTTAATTATCTGATTAACTGCATTATAGCCTACACTATGTGCCCAGTTTTTTAAATCAATGAGTGACGTGAACATGGTTGGAATTTAGAAATAGCGTATTCCCAGCTCTGAATGGTTATTCGTAAAAATGTAAGTGATTGTGCATTGTTTCAATATTTGGCATGCAAACGCAAGAAGAGAAATTCCAATTGTGTAGTCAGGCCTCCCACCACAATGAATTATTTATATATGTTACCTTGTACAAATATCGTTTTCCAGGCTATAACTTACTATACTACAGTAGGCTATACATGTGGGCCAGGATAGACCTAAGAGATTCAGGGCTGAGGATGGCCTATTTAAACTGAAATACATATTCATTTTTAACATAATTGAACAAGGATCAGACTTTAAAATTATCTGACATGTCTGTCTGTATGTTTATTTGTAATGCAGTCACGATCAAATGCATGTTTCGATTTTCTTTCACTTTGGCATTAAATGTTTCTTGAAGTCTTTAAAAGCGACGTAGGTCTTATTATTTTTCCATTTTGGAATATATATATAAATACAGTATACAGCATATACGAGTATATCACCTTTTTACCGGCAGGACAACTGCCGTAATTTAACAAAAAGTAATTGAACCCTTGCCCCGAAAAACAATTTATCTAACAAAAAGTTGGAAGTTGGCATTTTGACTTAAAAACAGTGTATGTGTACCACTGTGTAGGCCTATGCTTGTTCCATCTAGTGTCAAATTCATGCACACGTAGGCTACAGTGCAAATTTTTGTTTTCCTTGAAATACAATGTGATAGGCCTATGTGATACAAATTTCTTTTTCTAATGTTTCTCAAAACTGTTAGAATGTCAGATAGGCAACATTGTTTTTCGAGACAAAGGTTCAATTCCAGACTGATACGTAATATGTAGGCCTAGAAATGGAAAATCTCAGTTTGTTCATTGGCAAAATTGGACCAAGGAGGAGAAGTAAGGAATGTTTTTTTTAACTGTAAAAATCACTGTGCCCTCCTAAAAGTAATGCCAAAATCTTTTGTTTGAAAACTTTTGAAACAAAAGTTTTTGTTAACACGGCTACTGTATTAGTCCAAAAGGTGGGAAAAATAGGAGCTGAAGGACAAAACATTCTTAACTCTTAGTTAAAAAACTGATGGCCGAGTGCACCATTCTCCGGTTTTCTCAGCCGTTTTGTTACCGCGGTAAACGTAATACCGGGTATTATCAAAATCTCTGTGCACCATTGCTAAAATACCGCGGTTTGATAATGCTTGGAAATATATCGGTTACTCTGCTCCGAATCCATTCTCATTGATGGTATCTTCCATGGCCGCTAGGTTCTCTCTCTCTCTCTCTCTCTCTCTCTCTCTCTCTCTCTCTCTGCACGTCTGCCAGTCACGGTGGCTCGCCTAGGCTATTGGTTTTCCAAATTCAATTTATTTGTTGCCTTATTATTCAATAAAAAGATGTTCATAAGGATAAAAGGGAATATTATATTGCGTATATATGTCGTCCGAATTCATACTTTGAATTCAAGCACCATAGATACTGTACCAATCGTGAAATGAGTTGGTTTCGCCGCCTACTACTGGTTTGGTTGAGGTGAGAAAGGAAGGTCATTTCAATCGATGTTACAGCACAGTATTTGCAAAGATATGTACCATCGTTCATTCTTCAAATACATCCTACCTGTCTGTACATTTCAATAAAATAACGTTGATGTTTTAAAGAATAATTCTCACACGTGTGCAATCCAAGGCAAAGTAAGGTAAACCGCTCTTTGAAAAATTAAAAGTCCTCACTCTCACAGGGGAGTATATATACTCTGTTATGTGTTATATGGTAGATAATATTGAGAGATTCCAAACTAATAGCAGTGTTCATGAACATACATCTAGACACAGGAATGATTTACATAGACCAGTTAATGCATTGAAACTTTTTCAGAATGGCGCTTATTACTCTGCAATACAGATATACAATAAGCTTCCAAACAACATTAAATTATTATGTATTCGAAAAAAAAGCAAATCTTTCAAGGGATCTCTCAAGAAAATTTTAATGATTCACACCTTTTACAATATGGATGAGTATTTCCAGTTTGAATAAGTTTACAGTGTAGTATATTATATATTATTATTTATTACTTGCTTGTGTATTGTAATCTGATTTGTTCTATATCCTTGAGTCCCTCTCAACACAGGATCTACAGAACGAGATAACTACATCTACATCTACATCTACATCAGCAACACCACGAAATCTCTGCTCTGAGTTCGACATAGCCTCGCTTTTATTCCCGTACGACTAGTAGAAATTTTAGGTGCAAAATCATGTGCATAACCATGAAAGGGCTGTTTATTATGTTCGTGTACGTCCAGGTATGATAAAGTGATTACATACCCTAGGCCTATATACCGATACACAGGCTATATCGTGATGCATGCAGCCATTCACTTAAATTTGGCCTAGGACCACTGGTTTTCCATATTTCATTTATTTGTTGCCTTATTGTTCAGTAATAAATGTTCATAAGGATAAAATGGAATATTATAATGCGTATAGGCCTATATGTCGTCTGAATTCAAACTTTGAATTCAAATATCATAAATACTGTACTAATCGTACTAATCGTGGTTACGCCCACTAGCCTACTCGATGGACCTGGTTTGGTTGAGGTAAGAAAGGAAGGTAATTTCAATCGATGTTACAGCACAGTAACTTATTTGCAAAGATATGCACCATCGTTCATTCTTCAAATAGACCCCACCTGTCTCTCATTATTCATTTTGTTCAATTAGCTTTTGGCCTAGATATGTTAAATATGATACATTACGCTGATCTCCATCTTGGAAAGAAAACCGCGGTTTTCCCACTTTACAGCTCCTTCACGGCCGGTTTGCTCCTTACCGCGGTAAAAGTCGAAACCGAGCACGGTGCAACGAAAGTATGACTTTACCGGGATAAACTAAGTAACTTTGCCGCGGTATTCTGAATACCGAGGTTGGTGCACTCGCCATAAGTGTAGCATCAACAACTTTTGTTAGTTCCACGGTGGAAAAACAGGGGTTGAAGGACAAAAAATCCATAACTCTCTTATTAGGCACAGTAGGCCTATCAAATCCTTTCCAAGTTGTTTTAAACCGTATACTATAAACATTTCTGAGACAATATTTTTGTAACACCTTGCAAGAGGTGACCGAAATGAACGAAATCTACTTACTCCTATAGGTCTGGTCGGAAGTTTTTTTTTTTTTTTTTTTTTTTTTTTTTTTTTTGACACGAGGTCTAATCTACTGTTAACAGAACTACCGGTAGGCATAGGCGCCGACTTAGGGGGGGGGCAAGGTACTTTCTGCCCCCCCCAAAGACTTAAGATTTTATCATGTAAGGCCTATGTATAGCTACTGAAAATCCAGTTCTTGCCCCCCCAGAAATATTACCAAGTCGGCGCCTCTGCCGGTAGGCCTACTCCTCAAAAGAACCATTCATAATTCATCACATAAAATTAAACCTTAACTTAAAACTTACAAACTCAAAAATTCTGTGTGAAAGTTATGCGAAACTTAACGAAAAAACCAATCAGAAATATGGAGCAGCAATTGGCTACATTTTATCAGAGCAATGTTTCTCATGAACTGACAGCTGAGAATAGAAAACGTTTTTCTTGGAATTTATTGTGCATCTTTATAAAAAATAAAATAAAATAAATAATAGTAATAAATAAAAAATAAAACTTCACTGAACAACTGCACTGCAAATCGGTTACAAAACATATTACAAGAAATTTGAATATCTTGAAGTCTACTTCAACTCAGCTCGGCAACATTTATTTCGATTTTATTGCCACGTACAAACCTACAGTAGTTCGGTAATGATCTGAACCCTAGGAATGGGGTTGGGTTATGAAAGACAATTTGTTAGTTCCTGTATGAACAGCTCAAACACCCGCACCGGATTTCTTTCTGAATATTATCTTCTGTTCATGATTGTGGCGACGTATGCGATTGTAGAACTTTGCTCACTAGCATGTGGCAATTGTCATGGACAATATTGTTTAATGTCGTTCCAACGGCGAAAATCTCCGAAGAGAAATCATCACCGACATAGGAGTAGAAGAACAGCCTAGACTAGGTCTCTATGGAACATTTCTTCTATAGTGGAGACTACTTCTACATATACAACTTTCTTCAAAGCAATGCCGACAGACCCTTATAATCCGCAATAAATAACTTGAAATGAGGGTGTCTTGGACAATAGAGTTGTATATTCTGGATTTTCAGCGTGTTTTCTTGGGCGTTGAATTTGCCTGACAGCCAATAGAATTTCGTGTGCAACCAATCAGTGCTCATTTCTGAATTTTTGACATTTTAGCTATGACTCCACGTGGGGCACCAGACGATTGCCGTTCAGTCATTACCATACCACTCCTTAAGTGCCAGACAATGGCTTAATCCTCAAAGCGTCCCGACTGTCTACATAGGTCTAGCCTCCACTTTACCAATAAATATATGAGACACTGATCTACATTTTATTATTAAAAAATCTTAATTACAAAATTAACTTTAGATTTAATATGTAATTAGCTAATTTTATAAAATCATACAATATACAGTATAATATATAGCTATAATATGAGCGTATAATAAATGTCTAAAAAATATATAATGCCAAGTGACGTTTCACATTTTAGATTTATAATTATTTTATTATTATTATTATTATTATTATTATTATTATTATTATTATTATTTCAATAAACGGTTGCGAACTAGACATGCACTTTTCAGATTTTTAAAAAAAAAAGCTTAGGCTATAACTTCTAAATTGATTTCTTTCTGATTTTATTCGTTTCAGTGTAAAAAGTAGACTGCATAGAAACGTCATCCCACTTGCCTAGATAGATGAGTTGAAGTTATCCACTCGTATCATCCATCACCTCCTTCAGGCATCATTTAGAATGGCATAACAAAGCTCTCTGTGACACAAAAAAGACGGAGTAAAATTATGCGGAAGAAACGTCTTTGTTTTTTATGGGGGGGGCTAATGTTAATTTCCAGATAAAATAATAGGCTTTAATATACAATAAGGATTTTCTAGGTACTGTCATACTTGTGTGCTCGGATGATAATCTTGTTTCATGTTTGTGAAAATGGATATTTAGCCTACCATAAAACGTATTCAATTATTACTGTCAAAATAATAAAATGGTAATATTGTTTAACGTTATTAATATATTGCAAATACCTTCAGGAGTAATATTTCTATTGCCGTTAATTTTAATAATAATCCCAATAAAAGGAAGGAGATGGGAGAGCCAGTGTCGGGCTGGCGTGGGCTGTGGCACGCGACTGCCGTGTTACCCGTGCCCATGTCCAGCAAGCGACTAGCTCCGCCCTCGACAACAAGAAACAAAACACTGTCACGCCACGCGCCCGCCCGCCGCAACCAGATGGCAGCACCGACCGGTCTAATCCCTCGCCTTTTCTGGGTCGTCCGCAAATCGTATCAACATTAACTGAACTCTTATGCCCGCCAAAGCTTTTTTTTTCTGGGTCGTCCGCAAGCTATTTAAAAGTTTATATATAAACTTCACGCAGTATAAAATTCACATTTGACGTTAGGCACATATATTCCGAGCATTCAATTATTACTTAAGCGGTCTGATTATAATCATGTAGGCTTAGGCCTATTAAATAACGCTCAATCTTGTTTTCTGTATGCCCGTCCTCCTGCCCTCACTTCTCGTGAACCTTGCGTTTCACATCTACTGTATTAATAATAATTATCGACAAACGCTGTTTAAAGTAAGTAGGATATTTTCCCCAAAAATAAATCTAGAGAATGCTACACAAATATGTAGCCTACATTCAAAACTGCGTGCATCGGCATAACTATTTTAGGATAACTTCGGGTACGGTACCTTAGTTTAGATTAGGTTATCTCGGATAAATATGTTGCATTCTATTAGGTTAGGCTAGAATATGATAGGCTAGTTTACCTTATTTTTTTTACCATCTTAGTTAAGGTTAGGTTGCCGTAGGTGTGGCTAAGGGGCCTTAGGCCTACGCCAGATTATGACTTCTAAGTGGTTAAGGGCCAGTTGTATAAAACTCACTAAATTGGGGTTATTTTAACTGTTATTAGAAAATAATTAGCTTCTTTGCTATGTAAAAGTACCATCTCAGGGTAAAAATAACTGCAGTAAAATAATAAATTATTGGCAAGAGTGTGGAAAATGCGGGATTTGCAGATAATATTATAATTTTGTCTTTGGAATTTGATTTTTAACTTTTAAAACGAAGATGAGTTGGGTGAAAAACATTTTCATGGAGGTCATGAAGGCCTATATTGTGTCCTCTATTTTAATCTGTCCAGGGAGGTGTTTATGAATTGTATGCACATAAAAATAAACTAGTGAAACTAACCATGCCGAATTCTAAAATTTCCGCGTTGTTACTTAATATATTATAGGCTATCAGTGATGTAGAAAGTGTATACAGTTAAGTGCAATATAGCCTATACCTAGTTAGCACCTATAATGCCTGGAAAGTTTCGAATATTGTAAATATCTAGCATTAGTTTTCTTATGAGACTGTCCTCACCTGACATTTTAATAAAGTGGGACCTTAAAGCAGAAATTCCTTTTGTCACTTATGATTCCTTCTACTGGTTGTTTGTTAATCTAAGTTGAATATGTCCCCAGTAACCTGTTTCTGTTTGGAAGCTTCCTGTTGCATAGAACTTCAGAGCCAGAAGTATTGTAGGATGCAAAGCATGAAAAGTATTTTAGGATGCAAAGCATGATTTCACTCAGTTCGTGGTTGCAGTGGGAGCAATTACCTCTGTTCTAGTTCTTCTGCGAATTTCGGTAACCATAATCTTACTTTAAATTGCTTGGCATTCAGTTCTATTAACGAATTTCTCCTCTCATGAAATACACGAGGTGCACGTCGAATTGCCATTGCATCAAATGAGTTCTCAGAATAATCAGAAATCTGGAAGTAAATGTTGAATTTTTTTTTATACAGGCTTACCATAAGCTACAACACAGTTTTCTGTGCGTTCAACGTCATTAGACAAAATGATAACAAAATTAATCTAAATGAAATGGAAATAATATAGGCCTAACTCATCTAGTTTTACTTATAAAATGGACTTCTAGTGTAATTTCCTTTTCTTAAATGTAAATTTCAGCTCTCCAAATCATCAGTTAATGTTTTAACTTGCAAAAATTCACCAGTTATATTTGGTTAAAATGAAATAAACTTAGATTAATGTTTATACAATAAAAAGGAGAGAGTTAAATTTAACTGACAGTTAATTTTGCACGCAGTTAATTTATTCAGTCCCCTAAATTCTTTCGATACATCATCCCTGTTTTTTTTTACCTTTACACTAAAAGTAAATGTAAAAATGTTTTCAGATTGTATGTTTTCTTTTCTAAGACCATTCTACATAAAATAGTTCTATTCTGGTGACTTTTTCCTTTAATAAAACGATGTATTTGTCTTGTGCAGAATGCTGTCTTGTTTACACCTCAGAGTCAAAGTGAATTGTTAAGACACCTTCAGGTTAGGCATTACTGGCCATTGTATAATGATTTACAAAGTTTTCAAACATTTTCACAATGACTTGAACTCTTGAACGCTCCTTTTGGTAACATAGCTTAATGTATATAGTGACTACTGTACAAGGAGCAATCCCCTAAGGAGAATTAGCCTATAGCCTACTATTGCTTGGCCTTTCATAACCAGAGAGTGAACTATACAGATTAAAAGTAATATATCTGTGCAAATTTTAATTTTGTATAAACAAACAAAAAATAAAAATTTTCCCAATTGCGTAGTTTTTTTTCAGAAAAATAATTTTTTACTTACTGTAATTTAAATTGTTACAGCTCAAGCTTGATGTATTCGTTTAAAAATTAAATCGATTATTCTTGTTTCAATTTCCGCGAAAAGATCAATAATTTTCTCCTTGATCTGCCATGGTTCAAGTTTTCTGTTAAATAAAAGTGCCGAAATAAATGAATTAAATAGAATAGCTGGAAATAAGATAATTATCTAATTCTACAATTTATCACATTCAAGAATAAGGTAAATGGTTTTTTAAGTACAACACAAGGACACTGTGGAAGTGACAGTGCTCTCTCTCTCTCTCTCTCTCTCTCTCTCTCTCTCTCTCTCGCAGCCTGTGCGCCAGCTGCGGCCTTCCCCTTCCTATGTAGGCATGCGCACAACAGTCGAATACCACGCCGCTGGAACTTTGGAGCGCACTGGGGAATGCTACTGGCATTAAGCTGAAGGATTGTATATTATCGATAATATCATGTGGAAATAGGGGTGCTGCAGTTCTACAGTGCCTGTACACGAGTCGCCACTGTTCCTCACCATAAAAATGCGGCTATATAGTTTTTTTCAGTTCCAATAAATCTTGACGCATTGCATCCTTCACCATCTACTAACACGTTGATGAAGCCATGCAACTCAGAAAATTGTTCAGGGTTACATGGTAATAATTCCTAAATTTGTCATTACAAAAATCGTCCTTAAGGATAAATTCTCCGTGCGTCTTTCTTTTCTTTAAACAACGCTTATCGGAATCTTTTCGTTTAATGATGTTGAAATTATTTATTCTTAGAGTTCATCTGACTATGATTCCGAACTTTGTAAAGATTCTATGTACCGGTACATGGCAGTCATTGTGCACATTGCTCACTACCTCATAGACACGCAGTTGTGATAGAACTGCCTCCCAACTTTCGCTCTCCCTGCGAGCAGTTGATTGAATCCTGTTTCCCTGCGTCACTCTGCGTCACCTCACGTCACCAAACTGCGTCTCAACTTGCGCCCGGCCTAATGCTAGGGGTCCCGAGTTCGAATCCCGGTCGATCCAAAATTTACTATTAGGAATAGGTCTCAAATAGGTAGGTAGGGTGAAGAGGAGGTGTGAGGTAGAGAGGAAGATTTTCTGTTTCATCAGTTGCTTAAGAGATGGCGCCACTGTTGCTACTAGTAGTTCAAATGCCGCCGCTAGGGGAGGGAGTTAGAGAGTTGGAGTGAGGGACTCGCATGGGGCGCAAAGTTCCATTTTCCCATATACTACGTTTTTTATTTAAAGCAACGGCCACTGAAGGATTTCCTTGCTATTTATTTAAAATCTCAGAATACATCGTTTATATGGAAATAAATTGTGCACAATTTCTCTCGTAAAACCACACGATGCAGCAATTGCAAAACCGCAGTTAAGTATGATTGATGTTATTACCGTTATTATTAGGGATGGGTCCTCGATACTCTCGATACCTCGATACTCTTGATACTTGCATGGTATCGGCATCGAACGATACTTCAGAAAAATCGCTTGATACTTTTTCGATACTTTTGTAATTCTGTAATTAAGTGAGAATGTTAGTATTTTTTAACAAAAACTTGTAAGTGGACTGTTTAAAAAATTAATTTTAGTTTTAATGTAGAGTTTAAAAATAATTATAGGCTACTGATTATATTAAATTTTGTCTCATTAAAATGCAGACTTCATTAATTTAGTTGGTATTACACAGTTCTCTCAAATTTTAATTTTTAATGTACCTATTTATTGAAACTGGAAATGTTGAAGGTATCGAGTATCGAAGTATCGAGTATCGAAGTATCGAGTAGGCTATCGAGGAAAGAATCATGTATTGGTATCGAGTATCGAGTATCGAGAAAATCTGGTATCGACCCATCCCTAGTTATTATTATATTATTATTATTACTTAGCTTATAATGCACGCTTTAACTGTAGCCTATATAAGTCATATCACGTGTTTAGAATATTTGCATGAACCAGTAGTTTATTGTAACGAGTCATTCGCGTGCATCTGTTTCTATTGTTCAGTGATGTCTTCTTTTGTGATACTCAATTTGAACGATTATAGGCCTAATAGTGGTGATGAGTTATGCAAAATAAATCAGCCCTACAAATCCGGCATTTGCCTTTCGAATGAGGAAATTATGTAAAACCAAGTCAATTTTTGCGGCCATGAGGTTTGATTTGAACCCAGGACCTCTTCCCTGTTAGCCTATATCACCGTGCTGTAATTGGTTTTGGTGTGTTCATTACGACTGAGCTAAACTGACTGCATTTCACAACAATAAGTAAATTACCATTTTCTTGTTACCATGGGCAATAAAATATAATTTTTTAATTAACGTGTAGCCTATGTTCTGAAATTTGCATTTAAGCCTTATTTATTTCGATTTTATCAAGAAACCTATTCATCGTAAAAAGAAATGTGTTCAACAACACATGATCATTTTAATTTTTTCTCTGACTTTACTGTGGTAGGTTTTCATGTATGGAGACAATCTAGAAAAATTGAAAATGGATACGAGTAAAGTACCCCCTAAGTCATTTTTGCAAAGAAACGAAGCTATTTTATTAGTCATAGATAAGAGTTTCCAATTTCACATTTTTATTAAAATCGTTAGAGCAGATTTTTCAATAATCAAATTTTTTTAAAAGTTTTCATGAAAAGTCCCCTTAGTATTTCACTTGTAAAACCCAAATTCTGGACGGTTCGATAAAATTTCGAAAAAGTCCTTACCCGGTAATTAAAAAAAAAAAAGTAACTTAAATACAATGAACCGTATTTTTTGTCACGATCGCAATACGTAAATACGAGAAAGCAAAGGGAATGGATGTGCGACGTAGAATTTCACGATTTAAATCCCGCAATGCATCCACTCACATAGCCTACACATATTCCATAGGCTATCCACTTATGTATTCTCCACATAAAAGAAATTGCTATGTTGAGTGTTCATTCGAACTACTGTAGGCCTATGTAGACTAGTCTATTCTTAATGAGTTTCATAATGTTTTTTTTTAGGAAATTTTATATATTGGTAATATATTATTCCAGCTTATACCCTCAAATAATAAATTAAATAAAACCAGGTGTGTTACATAACAGTTTATAGTAATTCTATTATAATATTAAATAATGAATATAGACTATAACTCAATCTTTTAGAAAGGAGAAAGAAAAGAATAAAAAGAAAAGAAAAAGAAAAAGGAACATGAAGAAGAAAGAGCGTAGGGATTACATAATAGCATTGGATCTTCTCTACTGCATCTGCAGGAATATACATACAGTTTTATCAGTAGTATGCTAAAAAAACTCTGTTCTGAAATATATTCATTTTATATCAATTGAACAACAGCCCATTAGCCACAACGATTTTATATAGTGACTACTAAGTTATCGCGGCCCTGTAAGGCCCGGGCGACTTGGGTCGCTTAAATCCTAAAAGGGAGAGTTAAAACTAAGATAAAGAAATAAAGACTACTAAATTAAAGAACCTGAGATGTTGTGTTCTTATAATAACAACAATCATCCATACACACCGAGTAGGCCTACACTGTACAGCCAAGTTCTCATTTCAACATTTTAAGATTTTAACCTAAACTTCAGAATTTAAATTTTTTTATTGTTTTTAACAAGAGTGCCAAAATAGCCTACTACTGACTGTTCTACTAGATTAATTTTTAAAATGTCAAGCATGAATTTAATACACTCTAGAAGATTGTGTTATATATTAATTATTTAATATTGTATAAAATTACTGCAAGCTTTTATGCAACACAACTTATTTTATTTAGTTTCTTATTTGAAGGTATAAGGTGGAATAGTATAATACTAATATAGTATTTTTTTTGTTTAAAAGTAATAAGACACCACAAAAAGCTAATTAAAATAATTAGTAATCTTAATTGATTGTTAGCAGATCAGGAAACTAAACTAAACTCCATGGCACTCTATCCCTTTGAGGGACTAGGCCTGCCATCCGTCCGCTGAGTCATCTACCATAGACAGATAACAGGATGGGGGGGGGCATGTGGTCAGTATGCCGACTCTCACAACCGTTATTGATGGATTACTGAACCGGAGCTACTACTTCTTTATCAAGCAGCTCCTCAGTGTGTCACGAGGCTGAGTGCACCCCGTTCCAAACCTCCTTACCTCAGAAAAAGCCAAGGAGGTACCGGGGATCGAACCCAGACCTGCGGATCTGTGGTCAGCAACTCTAGTATCTAATTTTACATTGGTAATTATTATTTGGTAATTATTAATGCAATTAAACGATATGTATGTTCCTAGGGTGAGGCGGAGGGGGACGTCCGCCCCGGGCCCCACTTTCTATGGGGGCCCCCATTGATGCCCCACCCTAATATAAAAATTAATGTTCCAGCTGATTTTGTAAACCGAGGCAGTGAATTTTTCCAAAACAAACAATGCCCTTTTCATTCAACACAGAAATCAGGAGAAAAGTTGTTTTTAACTATTTACATTTCACTTGAAACTTGTGAAAGAAGTTTTTCAAAACTGAAACTAATCAAAAACTATTTGCGCTCAACAATGAGCCAAATCAGACTAAATGGACTAGCAATGTTATACATCGAGAAATAATTGCTAATTTATTATCTGATTCTCCGAATAAATTAAAACTGCTGTTTGTTACCTCAAAATTTCGTTAACTTTGTCATACTAAAACATAACTTTTTTCATTTCATTACTTTGTAATTATGCGCACATATTTTGCTTATCAGTTAACTTAATATTATTGGACTAATATAATAATAAATAAGTAGGCCTACATTAAATACTGCATGAGTTCGCTCCCTTATTCTGTCTATTATTTTTACTTCCTAGAGGAAGTAACTTATTGTTTTCGACCCCAAAATTCGAAGTTGAGTTTTCAGCATATATACACGTTTCAAGGCCCCCTGAATCCAAAAATAATATTTTTGGAAACATGTCTGTGTGTCTGTGTGTGTGTGTCTGTGTGGAAGTTTGTGAACAGGCTAGCTCCGAAACGGAGAATCGTATGAAAACAAAATTTCGTATTTGGGTCAGGTACCTTCTGAAGATGTGATTCGAAGATTGGCGACAAATTTCCCTTATTTTTAAGGGGACTTCACATGAAGAAATTTTCGTTTTTCGCGATTTTCTCGAAAACGGCTCTAACGATTTTCTTTAAATTTTGCTCATGGATTGCTTGTACCAAGAGCTAAAACTTTTATTTGAAATTTTTTTTGGAACAAATTCTCTGAAGGGTAGTTATTAGCAACCCACTGTGAATACGTGCTTTTTGCAATACGGCTTCTTGTAAATCGTACGAAAACTAAATTTTGTATTTGGGTTAGGTACCTTCTGAGGCTGTGAAGATTGGCGACAACCTTCTCTTATATTTAGGGGACTTTACATGAAGAATATTTTGTTTTTTGCTATTTTCTCATAAACGGCTCTAACAATTTCCTTTAAATTTTGTACATGGATTACGTCTTATACCATTTCAAAGACATTCTCTGGAGGGTGGTTGTAACCTACCAACTTGCCTGGTGAACAACTCAATACGCGGACATTTAAGGCATTTTATTCTATATAAGCACGTGAAGTGAGAAAAATGTACTGTTGGCCCTGCTTACAGTAAAGAAATATCAGAGGGGAATATTTGATAAATTTCGGAAATTATTCTTAACAGCGGAAAGTTCAATAAACGTTTGCAGTCACTTGTTTTTTTTCCCATAGCCTGCGTTTTTAGTCGCAACATTCAAAGAAGGGGCTATAAGATATTTATAGCATAATTAGCGTAAATGCTGCAAACGTTTATTTGGGCAGAGGAAGTTATGTCACTTTCACATCAGATTTTTTCGTATAGATTCGCCCATGGAGACAAACTGAAAGACAAAATAGCTAGCCATAGAAAAAGAAGGTAAAATTAGCCGTGTTGGTAGCTTTTGCGGGGGGGGGGGAGGGGCCTCAAAAATAAATCCTCCCCAGGCCCCAAGTGGTCTAGTAACGACACTGTATGTGTTATTAATAACTGAATCCGTGCACAGCTATGCTCGTTCGGGTAGGTTTTTATAATAATTATTTATCTTGCATTTTTTTCTTCAGCTGTTCCCCCTCCCTTAGTGGGAATTACAAACCAATGCCCGAAGAGGAGACCAGACCTAAGGATTACATCCACAACACGCGAAGGAATTTTCTGGTATGTGATAGACCTAAGCAAGTCGCAGGGTCTTCTCTTAAGATATATGTAATAAAATAGTTGGTATTGTTGTGAGTTAAAAGGAAAATTAAAGAGTAAATAAACAAGCCTAACTTAATTAATTAATAAGTAATCAATATAGAAACGTGTTAATGCATTAAGATAAAGGCAGCAGTAATTGAGTTCAATGAACTCTCACATAGAAAATGAATACTGCATCATTGAATGGGAGGTGAACTGGTAAAATGGGATGAAAGGTCGAGGAGAATTAAGATGCTGTGGGGGCGACGAGGAGCAAGTGGTTTCCGATATGTGGAGCTTGCGACATCCAGGCACAACACTGAGGACATCTACTCGACAAACTCTTAACCTCACACTTAGAAAGACTGACGGTAACAACACAATCGGCCTACCGGTACGTAATGTTGCGTAACAATTAAACGGTACGATTAATGTGATTATTGGTTACAGTTTTATTATCTTTGGAACCTGTCAAATTGGTGACAGAGTAACCCTACTTGCAACGAACAAAACCCACACTGCACCGAAAGCTTGGTAATGCTTTCTCTCTTTTTTTTTCAGTTTTCTTTGTTCCCGATAATATTAGGCATTTATCTTATACTGTACAGACTTTTTTTTCTCCGATTAATGTAAGTATTCACAATGAGAAGCATTCTATTTACTACATTATAACGTTACTGCAGCCGATAGTAATAATTTTAAACTTGTACATCGAAATAATGAAGTCTTTGTTGTTAATATGTTTGGTTTCAGCTGTCATTAATACACGTGGATTGTGTGGAAGGACAAGACTGACGAAACATATTATCAATCAAGTACGGTAACTTTACGGGCGGAATGATACTGCAATATTTCTCTGGAACTTTGGTAGCGATTGGATAAAAGAAATTATTGTGATATTTTTGCTAAACCGAATACTATCAATAACTTCTTTGACTAGCTCATTTTTAGCTGAGTTTTGCATTAATGCACTGATATGTATTGTAATGGCCCTGGGGTCGACTCAGTCTCTAACAGAAATGAGTACCAGGAACAATCCTGGGGGTAAAGGCGGTCGGTACTACCTACATGTAATCTGGGAGCCTCAACCTCCTGGAACCCTCTGGGCCTCCATGGCCTGTATAGGGATCACTTTACCTTTTTTACGTTATGTATTGTAATAAACTAATACAATTACTCGTTTGTTTAATTGATTATATAGTTTTTTGTCATTACAATGAACTCGTTCCAGTGTTTTCTCTTAACAAATCGCAGGTTCGATCCCGACCCAGGTCAATGATACTTAGGTGAATAAATAGTTTCTTGTCTGTAAATTTACGGACATGTAACAAAACACCTGCGCGAAAAAATTTTGGCACACCGGTGATGGTTAGCCTACTGGTTCGAGTAGCAGTACACTCATGTCGTTAATCTACCCAGCATAGTTTTTTTTTTTTTATCTTCCGTAACACAATCAAGATTAGTAACTGAGGCGACAACATTTGCTTTATCTTATACATTTTTTTTTTTAGTTTGATTATGTCAAATTAATAAACTGTTAGGCCTAGTTTAAAATCTTCAAATAGCCTATGAAATATTTCTTCATTCCCTATTTTGTATACACCTTAATCTAGAATAGCCTCAAAACCTTTAGGTCTAGTAAATTTTAAGCTTCATTTCATTGCATGAAAACCAAAATGCAATTAACTTATAAGTAATTATATTTTACCGATAGTCCTATAAGCTCACAATTGAAAATTAAAAAAAAAAGAATACATTAGACAGGGGTTCTCAGCCTTTTTAGGAGTTTGAGCACGATCCACATGTAACATCAAGTATTCGAGTACCATGAATTCGAATAACGTTAATTAGCAAAATACATTAATTTTTAAATAGTCACCAAGTTAATGAGATCGTGCAGGGGTTCTCAACCTCCATGTAAATAAATGCACAATTAGGCCTATTTAAAACATTCACCTAGGTTAATGAGATCCTTGACTTTGAATGTTACTAACAATTTCAGCAATGTCGAAAGAGCAGTCCCTTGCCACTAAATTATACTCAGTCCTGTAGATGTGAATAAGTTAATCGTGATCATGCATTGTTCTGGATGTGTTCCATGACTCACAAAACTTTCTCGCAGAGGTAGGTCGTCCCGAACATATCAATGTATTTGAGAAAAAACGCTTCGCAGTATTTGGAATCTTTAGGTGTCTTCTGATCTCCAAAATGCTACGTATTTCTCCTTCTCGAATAGAAAA
Organism: Ectobius pallidus; assembly: GCA_964059195.1. NCBI lineage: Eukaryota > Metazoa > Arthropoda > Insecta > Blattodea > Ectobiidae > Ectobius > Ectobius pallidus. The sequence continues at coordinate 51,311,738 of CAXKWD010000006.1, read as the reverse complement.
TATTTCGGAGCTAACGAGAACTACAAATCAATCAATTCAAGTTCTTAGCAATCAAATTATTCTCTTCAGTGAACGTTATTGTTCTTATTAAATCCATAATGAAATGCAAGGGATTACATACCATATTAAACAATTTTTCATTTTCTTTCAAAGCAGAATAACTCCATTCGAATCCATTCAAAGCCAAGACTCAAGAGTGTGTGTGCAAGTTCTGGGAAATGTCACCTCAAGCCGTGGGATACTCCTCGACGAACGCACAGTGATGTGTATTAGGCTATAATGACTTTGGCAATAATGTTTGCTTTTCTGTAGCATGAAGAAGCATGAAATAGCAGACGTAATTTATTATCACTCCTGAATTGTCGCCATTATTTACCATAAGAAATTATCTTTCCCAATTCTTCTTGGTTCACTACTGAAATCTTCTTTCGATGAAGGAACTTACCTAGGTTAGTATTTCAATCTTCTCCACTGCGTTTACATAGGCCCTATAGGCTAGTACATTTATGCACGTTGTAACTTATATTTAAATTGATTGTTAATCTTTTATCTCAATTAAATCTAATAAACACTGACAATACTTGCTTACTCACTCAATGGCAATAGACAATTCTTAAGCAACCTAAAGGAATTTTATTTATTTTATGGAACCCAGAGGTTCATTGCCGAGCTTACCTGAACCCGCCATTCAACTCTATTCTGAGCTAACTCCAACCATCCCTCGCAAATTCTACTTCCCTTAAATCTATTCCATTGTCCTCTCACCTACGTCTAGGTCTTCCAAGTGATCTCTTCCCTTCGGGTCTCCCAGTCAATATTTTTTAGATATTTCTTCCCTCCCCCATGCGCGCAACATGTCCAGCCCATTTCATCCTCCGTGATTTAATAACCCTTACTATATTCGGTGAATAGTAAAGATTATGAACCTCATCGTTATGCAGTTCTCTCCAGTCCCCATTTTCATCTCTATTAAGCCCAAATGTTTTCCTAAGCACCACTTTTTTCGAACACTCTCCGTTATGTTCTTCCCGAAGAGTAAACGACCATTTCTCATATCCGTATAATACAACTGGGTTTTATCGATATTCATATTAGTCCTATCCCTAGCTTCTGGTTCTGCAATGCTTTCTAGAACTGCAAATCTATTTGAAATCTCGACTTGGTAAGAGTTTTTAATTTGGTCTTCAACTAGCTTTTGTGTGTTAAAGTTTGAGGACACTATTAACAATGTAAAAAACTAGTCATTGACAACAAAATAGAGTGCGCTTTCTGGTTATAACGCTTGACCTAAACCAAATACACTCTAATCAACAAACAAATTCGAAAAAGAAATTCGAAAATCCTAGTTTTGAGTTCTCTGCGACAACGGAGGTTTTTCTGGTGTTGAACAAAGCCGCCAACAACCAACGACGGTTGTTACTCTTGTATAATTATTGTATACTACTTAATAATTATAGTAAATGACCAACTATCCTAACCAAGAAATTTATAGTAAATACTCGACCTTCCTAAATCAAGAAAAAAATACAATTTTGTAACTAGAATATTTTAATAACTCGCTAAATGCTAAGATATTGTAACAGACGGATATCATTACTGTAGTCTACTGCTATGCCGACTCTTATAACCAAGTTCTCACGAGCAATAATTTTTCCTCGCCATGACGGGAGTACTTAAAGAGCACAATAGTGTTCGCTAGCACCAGGTTGTGAACGCCTGGATTAGAGTGTTGTTTAATGGATATAGAAACCTTTTCTAATAGATCTTCTCAATGAATTTAATATTTTGAAAAATAATCCGCATATTGTATTGTATTTTCCTTTAGTTTCTTCATTTGAGTCATCTTTATTACTCTTTAAGGGGAGCACTGCCCTGTTTTTGCAAGCCCTCACAGACTGCATGTGCCGTACAATGCAGCCACGTGTGCAGCTTTCCGGACCCTGAAGCACCGGAGTACGGTATCTCAGGCTCTACTATGAGACGTAAACTTACCCATATTGTACCGAAACTCTTGCGAAACCATATGATATTGTATTGTATTTGAACTTAAATCATAACAACCAAAGAGTTTCTTTTAATAATTACTGTGTTTCTAAAATAAAACATTTTACTCATTGTAAGACAAAGATTGCCGAGAGCTTCATGCACAAGCCTTCGTTGTATTTGGTGTCCTGTTCAATGTACTTTAGTAACTCTTTAGGAAAGTAACTCTTTTCTGGAATTAAGTAGTTTCAGTTCATACAGCTGCGTTCTGTTGAGCAGTTAGCCTACTTGAGACATGGTCCTAATACTTAGTTCTTCTCCCCAACGTTGTAACAACTTTGTGAAAGAGGGATTTGTTATGCTTAGAAGCTAAGAAAACTCAAATGTTAAGTGCCGTGACCGCATTATACTGTTTTGTGACCTGTGCTCGGAAAGGTGACGAGAATATAATCCTCAGTGAATGGTCAACACAAGTAGCAGACATTCATTGCCTTCAATTCCATGGAAAGCTGTTAAATTTCAGTCGACTTTATGGCTTTCTTTTTAGGGGACGTTTGGTGGAGGAAGAAGTTCAGTTATTTTCGAAGCTTCCGTTTTAACTATTTTCTCAGAAAAACGTTATTTGTGTCAGCAACTAAAGTTATATGAAGCAATAGATTGCACTTGATCGTGCATAGTGTAGGTTATAGGATACACTAGAGAAAAGGCAAGTAGAAAAATAAATGAGAATTTACTTCATATCTCCAACACAATGCGTAGGCCTACAGAATAGGGCAGTGCAATTTGAAGTAAGTTAATGGCCTCATTCGATCTCGTCAGACTGTATGTGGTGCGCATGAGTGTAAATTAGGCGTAGACTACATTAGCGTCAGTTTGGGTGGCGCTTTGCCTAAGGTCGCGGGTTCATTTCTGGCCCAGGTCGATGGCATTTATGTGTGCATAAATATGACCGACCCACGTCTGTAGATTTACACTGGAATGTAGAAAACTGCGGTGCAAAACTCCGGCACACAAGCGACGGCAATGGCCCTAAGTAGCGTTAACTTATATCCTGTCGTTAAATAACAATAAAACCGACCACCTAGTAATATTGATGATGATGATGATGAAGTTTTCGGCCCGGAGGCCGGTCCTTCCCTGGGAAGCGCACTGCCCGACCGAGGGACACTAGGCCGGATGATACCGCGTAAGGTGGCTAGTTCCTTTCGCGGGATGGGAATGAGGACACAACACCCAGTCCTTGACCCAGGACTCTGTAAAATCCCCGACCGGCCGAGAATCGAACCCGGGCCGCCCAGGTGGCTGGCAGTCACTCTACCAACTCAAAAACGGCGGCGGAACACCTAGTATTAACAATATTCTTATTTGGGTCATTGTCTTGAACAGAAATACTGTGCATGTTTAGGAGTTATTTTATTTCAATTTCTTATTAATTCTTTGAGTTTTCTTAGCTAATTCACATTTTTTAGATTTTGATAATTCATGTGACCTAAGACTTAAGTGGCAAAATGTGGATAAGGGAAATGTGAGTAGGCCTATATGATCAGCCAATAGTGTTCTCAATAAGATACCAAGAATAAAAACATACACACAAAAATGGAAACAAAATTTGCACATAGTCTAACCTATGCAAATAACATAGGCTACCTAATTTTCTTCGTTTGAGAATGCTATGGAAGTTTTAAGTAATAACGTGGCATGTGTAGTAGTGGCAAGCAGCACCAATGGCATTGAACTATTGAGACTTAGGAGAGAGAGAAAATACTTTCAAATTTAAAGTATCTTACTACTATTTTGATAAATAAGAAGTAAAATGATAAAGCAAAGTGTCAGATGGAGTTAATAGGCCATATTTCAGAAGCTATTGAGTTTTAGACCACAGTTTCTTGAGAAAATGTTATCTGCATATGCGAAGGAATAGACCTAAGTGGAATTACAAGAATGCTCTTGAATGTTAACAGAACGAATTTATAGCAAATTCTTCACGTCAGCAATAATCCTTTATTTTTGCCAAAAAATTAAATATAATATATAATAAATAGTAAAAACCTTTCAAAGTTTTTTGAAGGGCAACATTTTTTTTTTAAATTGAACTTTCTGGAATTTTTCAATCGGTTACAGGTTAAAAGCTATAGGCTTGCCAAATTTCAAGTTTCTAGCTCATGTGGAAGCTCATTATATTGATGTTAATAATGTGTATGATTCAGAATTTTAGACTGTCGTAGATGTGAAGGAAGTCACGGCTATCGAGTCAGTTTTCCATACTTTTAGTGCAGCTAAAAACACCAAATTTTGCATGCTGATGGTAGTTGAATGCGCCAATATTCCTGTGAAATGTTACTATTCTAGTTGTCCTATAAGTGTGTCAAAAATTACGTAATATGAAGAAAATTTACAAAATTTACTTAAAATAACATAAATCTAACTTTGAAGACAAAAAGTCATGGGTCCAAACTTTCATATCCGTCAAAATCAGTTACTCCGGTGCAATTAGTGTTTTTATATGACTAACCGTTTCCCTGCTATACATGTAAGCCTCCAAAGATCTGCACAGCTCTTAAAGTTGCGTCTGCCATTTTGAAAGTTTTTCCTGGATAAAAGTTCAAAATCGTAATTTTTGGGAACATTTCCATCAAATTTCTGGCTCTTCTGGAAGCGGGAAAATAATTATGTCAGTGAAAGAGTTAGCCACGCGGATTTGTACTACAGGCCTAGTGATGATTTGCTATTTAAAAAGCATAATTATGTTCTTTAATTTCTCGTTTCTCCGATACCAGTCAACCGATTTGATTAAAAATCAATAGCGTTCTTTATATGGACATTGTAAGTGTGTATAATAAGTTTCATAAAAATCTGATGAAGCTTATTCAAGATATCGTGCGTACAGATACACACACACAGATTGATGGACGAACAGACAGACAGACAGACATTTTTCCCCTCCACCATGTAATCTTAGAAAGTACCATACTTGCACTTAATAAATATATACGTTATAACTTTATAACAAATATTACACAATTTTAACCTGATCATGTTTAAAGAACTCATGAATTACACTTAAAAATTATCGAATACTTCACGAGCTACACAACATATTATAGAGGGAAGCCAGTTGCAAGGCCTGCTAACGAATGGCCTTAGGAGAGTAATTGAGCTGAAAGACAGTAGAATGGATCATTGATACTGTCAGCTCCAAAACATATTTTATTTTGTCCCTAGACCTTTCGTTGCTTTTGTCTTATCCTCAGGGCATCTTGCTATGCAGATGCTGGCCTAGATGTAGGGCTTTTTATTGGAAATTAAAAAAGCATTATCTTGTATTGTCATTGTGGTAAAACACATGCTTTGAAAGGTTGTATTAAAACACTGACATATCTCTCGGCTTTCTACTTCTTCTTCTTTTTCTTCTTCTTTTTATTCTTTTTGCGTGTTCACCGTTATGACAATTTTTCAAGATTTTTATATAATATTTAATTTTTAGAACGTTTTTTCCTAGTTACGGTTATATATAACAGCCTTGCATAATGGGATTTTCCAACAATAAAGATTACATATTTACTTTTAATTGAACTACTTTGAGGACAATATGAGTGATTGTGATCCCACAGTAGTGGATTAGCCTAAGTACTCTTTGTCTTTCAAAATAACTAATGAATGAGAGTTCTTGACAAGCTCGTAGTCAACGGTGAAAATACAGTAAAATGAACGGGTTCTAGCTTACAATAAGAGCAAGAAGGGTAGGATTTTAAAATCCCATCAGAGCGGAGTTCCAACACGAGAATTCTCGTGTGTGTAGACCAAATTAGCCGCTAATTAAGGGAAACTCATTTCCAGACATTGCACCTTGGGAATATTTGCTTAGGATGAGAAGTGGCAAGAGGGCGTTTCGGGGCAGTATTGATTACTCGTGCTACTCGTTCAGCCCATCAGAGCGTGGGCGTGGTAGCATAGGTCTACATTGATTGCAAGGGCTGCCCTGGCTACCATTTGTATCCGTCCCTCTGTAATTACAGACTACAGTACCGCCCCTTCATTAACATCATCTTCCACCGAATCGAACCCGCACTCATTTGTAAACTGATCCTGTACGGTAATAAGGTTCCTCCCCTGAGCTGTGACCTTCTTCATCTGCCTGGCAGCTAATTTACTTTCTCGTTGTGTCATCGAAATGGCAACAATGCGGCGTTACAAGCCAAACACTAAGTTTTATAGACTATAAATTCAGGCTCGATTAAGAGGGTACGACATAAAGTCACTACTATCAATCACAGGGACCAGGTTCTGTTTAGCTTCAGAGGCTCTTTGTGAGTTTTAGGGTTGAACTCTAGGCCAGATGATGTCGTAATTAGTTACCAGTTGGCCGGCCTATTCCAAACACAAATTTCACTGGCTAATGAGTTTATTTATTATATCCGCAACTAAAACTTGTAGCAGATGTTAGAGGTTAAAGATTCTGAAACAATGATTGTAATATTGCTATTAATGATACGTAAAAATCTCTTAGGTCCACCGCTAGGTGAGGTTTTCCCTCACCTGTGAGACAAATGTCTTGTAACTTTAGGCCCTTGTGGTCCCCGGATATCATCTGGCCGTCATTATCATCTTCATCCCCATCCTCGCCTTGTTCTGAGTGAGTGTGTGTGTGAATGGTGTGTCTCGTTCTATGTGTTCGTGTTGAGTCGGAGGTAACCTCGGCATTGGGCTGATCACTCATCCGGGGAAGCCCTCCATGTCCTTGTCTGGTCAAAAAAGTATGTATGTGATCCAAAGATAGTCCCTCTCCCGACAGGTCGCGGCCCTGTAAGGCCCGGGTGGCTTGGGTCGCTTAAATCCTAAAAGGGAGAGGTAATTATTATTATTATTATTATTATTATTATTATTATTATTATTATTATTATTATTATTATTGCTGTTAGAAGAGTGGAGCTAAAATTATTATTATGATTATAAATATAATTATAATAATAATAATAATAATAATTATTATTATTATTATTATTATTATTATTATTATTATTATTTAAATGATCGGTCCAAATTTTAGCTCCACCCTTCTCACAGCAATAATAATAAAAGTAGTAATAATAATAATAATTATTATTATCTTTATTTTATTCTATCATATAGGCCTAAGGGAAAATGTACCGGAGTGATTGGTGCAGCTCCGAAAACCCATAGGAATTACAGCTGTTTATGCACTTGCATCCTACTTATGTACTTGCAACCTAATAACAACAGAAAGTAGGTTGCAAACGTTTATTGCATAACAAACATAAATAGGTCTATGCTATTTATTCAATGAATATAGGCCTATTTTTAACAATGTTTTCTAGTTGTTTAAAGTGGACAAAAGTAATTCCAATACACAAGAAAAAGATAATTATGATAATTATAGACCTATATCTATAATTCCAGGGGTACGCCGTAGTGTAGTGGTTGAGGCGCTGCGCTACAAACCGGAAGGTCGGGGATTTGATTCCCGTTGAGGTCGTTGGAGTTTTCAATTGGCCTGATCTTTCTGGTGGCACTATGACCCTGGGATCGACTCAACCTCTAGTAGAAATGAGTACCAGGAGCAATCGTCGGGGTAAAGGCGGCCGGTGCGTAAGGCTGACAACCTTACCACCTTCTTGGTCCGAATGTCCAAAATCTGGCAGCCTCAACCTCCTGGAACCCTCTGGACCTCCATGGCCTGCATAGGGATTACTTTACTTTTTTTAATATATAATTCCAAGTATAGGAAACATTTTTGAAGCAATTCTAAATAACCAAATTGTTAATTATTTTGTGAAGAATGTTATTTTCTGTGATAACCAGTATGGTTTTAGGTCAGGTCATTCAACATAAAAATAAATCCAAGAACTAACACACTAAGTATTACGAGGAAATGATGAAAATCAACAATACATTTTATGACCTCTCTAAGGCGTTCGACAGTAACAGTTTATCTCATGAAATTTTATTGGACAAACTGAAATTTTATGGTTTTAACGATCCAGACATCAATTTTACAAAACCTTATTTAAGTAATAGATATCAATCTGTTTTTTACAAAGATTAGTTTTCCCAATATCTACCAATTGTAACAGGCGTGCCTCAAGATTGTATCTTGGGTAGGCTATAGTTTTATTTATTAATTACATTAATGACTTGCCTTCTGCGATTACCGGTATTAATACAAGATGCTTTTTATATGTTGATGACTTGGCCGTTAATGTTGTTGGACAATTTTCCCATATTAGTGATATACAATTGAGTTCTGTCAGTGACATTGTAGGAGATTGGTGTTCAGCAGATTCCTTATCGTTGAATATAGCCAAAACAGAAGACTTAAAAATTAACTTGACTCATAACTATGGTAACAGTGTTAAGTTCTTAGGGATAAGCTTACACCTAGAACCTAACTTAAAATGGAAGACTCACATAGACTAAATTTGCAAAAAGATATCGGTTGGAATTTTTATATTAAGAAAATTAAAATATCAGGTGAATCTCCATGTTCTCAAAATAGTTTATTTTTCTTACATTCATTCACACATGCCCTATGATATATTAGTCTGGGGAAACGATCCAACTGTCATAGGAATTTTAAAGTTACAAAGAGAAAGCTGTAAGATTAATCAATGGCAGTGAGCTCACTGTAAACCACTATTCAGACAATTAGCTATATAATGGTGGTATCTGTATACATCAGTAAATGTTAATGTTTTGTAAAGGATAATATTGAATTATTTTCACCTCTCAGTGCAACTCATTCATATAATAAGTTACAAGGCACAACAACTATTTAAGAAGTAATTTAGGCAGTACTGCAACAAGCAGAAATAGCTTCAATGAAGTTGATATTCAATTCAATTCAATTCAATTAATTTTATTGTCGTTAAACAGTTGTACAACTGCAATAGACAAAGTCAACAAGTAAAAGTACACTGATTACATCCAATAAAGAGCAGACCAATACATAATTTAGTTACATAACGGTAACAGAAAAATTAAAATCAGTAAATTCGCACATAGTATAAAATGGATTGGCGATCAGCCAAGAGTGTAATCTCTTGCAAAATAATTTATATGGTAAATTAGTTAAAACTTGTGGCAACTTATTAAAAAGTTTAATGCCTACATAACAGTAACTCTGCATGGTTTTATTAAGCCGGTGCTGCGGAATTTCAATTAACTGGCAGTTTCTGGTGTTATGATTGTGAATTTCTGACCTTACATTATACATATGTTGACTTTGCTTCATAAATAACAATACAGTGTATATATACAAATTTACTATTTTATAAAATAAGGTTTGCAATGTGTTCTATCAGGTATTTGAGCTATGATTCTAATAATTTTCTTCTGCAATATTAATAAATCTTGTGTATGAGAACTATTTCCCCATATTAAAATTCCATAATTAATTACACTCTGGAAATAAGCAAAATAAGAAATCCTTACATATTCAGAGGGAACACAGTTAACTAGATTTCTAAATAAATATACAACCCTGGACAGTTTTCTACATAAGAATTTAATATGAGTTTCCCAAGTTAAAAATCTATCAATGTGAATTCCTAGGAGCTTTAAATCAGTACAAGGCTGTGGCAAAACAAGATTATTCAGAGTAAAGATTATATTTTGTGTTTTTGTATCATTTAGAAGAAGGCTATTTGCTCTCAACCATTGCGATATCTGTACTGAGTTATTCTGTACATCAGATTGAAGACATTCAAAGTTTCATTAACCATAACAAGAAAAAGCAACGGGCCCAGACCAGAGCCCTGTGGGACCCCTGACTTTACTATTGCCATATCGGAGACCTCCTCATCAATCTGAACAACTTGATTACGATTTGATAAATACGATGAAAACAATTTATGAGCAGTTCCATTAATACCATAATATGACAACTTATTTAATAGAATGCGATGATCTACACAGTCAAAAGCCTTGCTTAGGTCACAACATGTGACCCAAGCAAAGCTTTTAGTTTCAAAGGTATTCAGTATGTTATCAGTCAATGGTAGATTTACCAGTTCTAAACCCAAACTGTTCAGTAGCAAGCACATTAGCTTGTTCAAAATAGTAATATAGTTGTTTGTGAATAAGTATTTCAAATATTTTGGAAAAAACTGGCACAAGAGATATTGGTCTGTAACTTTCAAACTGTAACTTGTTGCCCTTTTTATAAACGGGTATTACTTTAGCTAATTTAAGTTTACTTGGAAATATACATTCAATAAAACATTTATTAATACAATAAGTTAATGGAGAGACAATATTATTGATAATGTTCTTTAACATATTGTTCGAAAGCTCATAAATATCTCTGGAATCAGAATTATTCATTTTTGCAACAGCATTCAGTATATCTTCACATGTTACTTCTTTAAGTTCAAATAAAGCAGAAGGCTTCTCACGATTTAATAAATATTCTGTCGCCAATTTGTTTGTCTTCGCAATGCTATTCATTATCTTATCTACAGATTCAATAAAAAAATTATTTACTTTGTTGGGGGAAAAATCAGCAAGAGCAGACTTCTCACTTCTAGCAGATTTATTTATGATATTCCACGCAACTTTAACTTTGTTGTTTGATGTCTGGATAGTTTTAGCATTACCATTTCTTTTTTCTTGTAATATTAATAACCTATATTCATTTCTGACTTGCTTGTATGTATTTTTGGCATTTGAAGTTAATGTACGTTTATATACATTATAAAATGTTAGTAAACGTTTCTTCATTTGAATAAGGTCAGAAGTATACCATGATTTGACTTTGGCTTTGCCACGCAGTCCAGTATTATTAATTTTGACAGATCGTTTAGGAAAACATAGATTAAACAATGATAAAAACCTAGTTAAAAATACATCAAATGTTTGCTCAACATTTGTGTTACTGCAGAATAGTAGCGTCATCCAGTCCGTTCGAGATAGCCAATCTGTAAAATACATTATTTTTTCTTCACTACATATTCTAATTAAACGTGTTTTATTGATAATTTTGCTCACAGATTTGAAAAACGAAAATACCACAGCAGAATGGTCGGATAACATAGGATCAATAACCTCACTATTATATTGTGACGCGACCAAATTAGTTACAATGTTATCTAAACAGGCCTTCATTCTAGTGGGTTTAAAATTTGTACAATAAAATCCTACAGACCTTAGTATATTTTGAAACTTATTACTTAATGGACAATCACCAGCTATGTCAATGTTATAATCACCACATATCACTATTTTAAATTTCATTCTATTAAGTTTGATGATCATTTCCTCAAGCTTATCGAGAAATATTTCAAGGTCGCCGTTTGGCGAACGATAGAGACTAACTATTATTAAGTTCAAATCTTTAACGACAATTGCCACTGTTTCAATATGTTTCTCGATACAATAGTTGGTCATATCAATTTCGGAAAATTCAATTTCTTTAACCACAAACATACATACACCTCCATTTCTAAAGGTTTTCCGACAGAATATAGCCGCCATTGTATATCCTTCGATATGATATAAATTACTCTCTTGTGGAACTAACCAGTGTTCGGCTATACAAAGAAACTTATAATCCTTTTCACCACAGAAAATTTCAAGTTCATTAATTTTGTTTCTAATACATTGTATGTTAATAAAAAAAATTTGTTGAGGACATGTGACAGAACTAGTAGCATCTAACTTCCGCCTAGATTCATTTGCCGAAGAGGATGGAAAAAACGCCTTACACAGGCATTACTGGGCCATACATTAGGATTTAGGGCAGCGTCTAGATGTTCCTCATATATATCAATTTTAAATGATGAGTATATTTCTGGATTCCGGGATGAAAGTGTATGCACACGCACTTCTGGAAAACTTGGTTTCAAAAAATCACTTACATTTTCAGGCTTGGTATCTGGTGTGGGTCTGTAGACATGTAGAGATATATATTTACGTACCCCTTTAAGTTGATTGTCTGTTTCCACAGTAGAATTGCTGCCAATAACTGTGGATGTTTTCCTTTTATTTCGCTTACGCACAACATCCGACCACAGTTCAGAAGAAGGCTGATTTTGCTGCTCTTTCCCTTCATTTGACCCATTTTCGAAGCTATATGCCTATAACGCATTACCTCAACATATGAAAGACTTGGAAATAAATAAATTTAAAATGTCTGTTAAAAATATGTTACGCACGGCCAACTATAAATACTGGCCCTGCCGCGGGCGGCCATCTTGCCTGTTACGTCAGCAATGTAGATCCGCTGATTCATGCTTGTATCTGAACAGAAGTGGTGCTTGTGCATAAGTTTCTCTTTTATAGTGTTTTATTAACAATAAATTGTTTGTGGAGAGAAATGAATTGTTCTGTTGCAACTACTCCCTATGTAAATAACATAGAAACGAAGAATAAATGTAGGCTACATGAGTGAGTATTTCAAACCGGAGAAATATTATACAACGTGCAGTGATGTGTAATACCCTAGAATACATTTCCTAATTTACGCCTACCTGAATGTTTGTGAAGACCTGGTCCTTCACGTAGAAGATTAAATGAGGCAGAAGAAAAACATTTATACATTTTCAGTACTGGTAAGTCCCTGTGCAAGATTTTTCACATACATAAATAGGTCTACCATAAACTCAACGGCTTGCAAACTGATTTATAATACAAATGCTTTGGTAATTAGTTCTGATCATAACAATTTATGATAACGCTGCTAAAGTATTTCTTAATTGTTTCAGGAATTCAGAATGCTTAGGTGCTGTAGTGCTGCTGGCTGCAAAAGTAACTACAAGTCACAACATGAAAGTGTTAGTACATTTTCTTTACCAAAAGATGAAGAACTTAAGAAGAAGTGGCTTAGAAACATTCCTACAGACTTTACAGGGGTAAGCAAGCCTGTTATTTGTGTGAAGCATATTCCTGAAGAGAGTGTGAACATAGAGAGAACATAGACATTTGTAGTTAACGGTGAAATAAAAACATTTCCTAGAACTTACCCTAAACTGAAACTTGGTGCAGTACCCTCAATATTTCCTAATCTGCCTGAGTACTTGTCAAGACCAGTTCCATCATGCAGAAGATTAATTGATGCAGAAGAAGAAAATTTAAGCAGTTGCAGAAAGCTTAAAAGAACTTGAAAGTTACGCTGAACGACAAGCTCTGCATTGCTTGGAAGGTGTGTTGCAGTACTTCCTAAGTGTAAAAGAAGGACTTAAAGGGCGGTGGATTAGCATAGTGGCAGTAGAAAGGCTAATGCTGTGCTTAATGGATGTTAATGATGTTCCGAAGATTCTTGGTTCAGTGTATATTATGAGCGATCTCGGTGCAAAATATCTCAGCAAGAAGTCCCAAAAAACTGCAAGATAGTAAGCACAAAAAGGGTTCTTGATGACATTTTTAGTTATCTAGAGTCAAATGTGTATGATGAGGATGTGAATAAGAAACTAGTGGTGCATAATGCATTATCAATGTTATTGAATGCCTTTTCTGGTGAATCATCTCAATTACAGTTTATAATGGAGTAAACAAAATTGCTAAATGTAAAAGCTAATGCTCGCAGGTATGTCAGCAACACATTGCTATTAGCAGCTTGTGTGTATGTCTATTCATCATCTGCATATATTGCTCTGCATAAAACTGGATATTTATACTTGCCACATCCATGTTATCTACAATTACAATCTGTAATTTAATTTAATTTAATTTAATTTAATATGTATAATATAATATAACCCCAAAGAGCAAAGCTCATGCGAGGGGTGACATAAATACATTGGTTCAAAGGAAAAAAATATAACACATACTACAATTATCTTAAGGCTATAACAAATTCATTAGTGACAAACATACTACAAACCACAAAAAACTTGAAATATACTAAGCAATTTTGAAATATGCATTTTGTTGTACGACTTCACAGAAATATAATATAACCATCCTACTGACTAAAGTACACATCTAAAAAATATGATAATGCTTTTGGTTTAAAATGTGTAATGGAACTGGACACTCTTTCAGGTAACATGTTATACAATTTTATAGCATGAGGTAATATTCCATTTAGGCCATACGTAGTGCATTAATTATGAGTTACAAAAAGATGAGTGACTTGTCTTGTGTTATGGAGATGAACATCTTCGGGTGTAATTTGAGTAAGTAAGTAACCATAACAATATGTAAACTTCACAACTGTAGTTATTTTAAGATAATAACATTTATACAAATTAGTATAGGTAAGAATTTAATTACGTTAACACTAAATATAAATACAAATAACTCAAAGCATCTAAGAAATATGGTTGGGTTTCACATTGCTGGCAGAGGCGGAAGACACCCCAGTCACTATTTTAGGAATCAGGCTTTTCAAAACTATCAGTAACTTGTTGTGTGGCAGGAGACAGTTCCCTCTGCTGCGCAGTGGAGCGTGTAGACGGGCATTGAAAATAATCGCCCACAGTGAGAGGTGCGTACGACACAATGCCGAAGTGATAGCCAGTAAGAGGGGGTTTTACACCCTAAAAATTGCTATTTTGCACAAAAACAGGCCCTGATTTGTAAATTGTCTGAAGAGTATTTCCACTGACTCGTAGCACGGCATTACAGCGGAGATATTCAAGTCGCAGTCGCTGCGAGAGCCCCAGTTGAGGCGGGCACTAGGATTCGTTGCACGAACCAAGTACTGCGGGTTCTTGTTTATTTTTCGATCCTACGGTGCACCATTTTGAATAATACTGACGTACCTCAACATACGGGGAATTAAAGTTGGTGAAATATAAATTTAATCACTTGAGAGAGTAGAAACTTCGGGCGCCCGTGTTAAGACGAAGGCATTACCGGGAATGGTGAAGTAACGAGAGTAGAGAAATATTTATAAGTGTGAACGGAACTACTCTTCCGTTAGCGAGCACGTCGCTAGATCATTGGAAAATAATACTGAAGTGTAAATCATAGTGTTGCTTAGCTGCATTAAATAATAAAATTTCATATTCCAAAACTGAACTTCTGAGTCATTATTGTCAGTAAAACCAGAAGAATTAATTAAATGATTCGAACAATAGAGTGCCCCCGATAGTAAACCCTACAAATCCCCTGGGAGAAGAAGAGGACCTCGTGACTCATCCGACATCGAGATAGCTGTGGCCGGAGATCAAGACGGAGTGCTGTGGCCACGAACCCAGTAAGTACCAGGAGATCTCTTGATGATAGAGCGACCTGTTCTGCACCATACTATTATGACACTGACAACGTGGGGCTGCGAGAAAAATCACCGAGACATAAATATCATCGTATGTTACGACGAAATATCGTGGGGCCTCTATAAGTGACGGACATTGTGGAAAAGGGACGAAGAAACAAGAGTGGCGGAACCCAGAAAGACGGAAAAGAAGACGACACAATAGAACGGACGGAAGAGAGAAAAAAGAAAAGCCAAAACGAGTTTAAAGAACAAGTGGCTAAAAACAATAATGAACTTGAATCCAAAATAATTTGTAATTTAGGGAAGATAGATTCAAAATATGAACAGAAATGCCAGCTACTTGATACGAAATGTGATAATATTGGCCAGGGAGTAAAAAGGATGGGAAAAGATTTAACATCTATACAAGGGGAAATCGGTGAAGTGAAAGCTAAATTCCATGACAGTTTGAATGAAGTGATGGCTAAAGTAAATCAAATTGACACTAGCGTAGGGCAAGAAGCAACCAAATTAAAAAATATAGAGGGTATAGTAAACGAAAAAGTCTCACTTATATCAAAAAAGCTTAATGAAATTGCCGGAAGGGTAAAAGGTCTAAATGACAAAGAAAGTGTAGGCGGAGGAACTGGTGTAAGGGGTGCAGGGACTATGCCCACAGTTAATGAATTATGCCAATTTGGGCACATTGCCAATAAATGAATCGGTAATTAGCGGACATAGAACTCCAAGCATCCACACCAATTCTGAAGCTAGTAGTGGGGACAGCATTCAGGCTAATCATATCACAGGGCCTATTAACCCAACAACATTAAATATCAGCCAACTTATTTGAAACGATTTCGAAAATCCGCCTTCTTGGCCCTCTGGTGAGTCTCATATGTATTATTGTTTTTCTTACTGTATAGTGCTGCCACCTATTCTCGCTTGCTGAAGGTATGACGCGGTTGCCCGAGTCAGTGGGCGTTTGCGCTTCGTTAAGAGTAGTTGGGGCTTCGAGATCGTCCTTCTGGTTCGATGTGAGTAATAGTCTGCTTCATGAAATTATTTAAGGATGCGTATCTTGCAACTTTGTAAGTTTTCAGTATGAATAAATTTTATTCTTTCATTCTACGGGACATTCACCGATTAATCTAGTAGATTGTCCAGTTGAGCCATTTCATTTCTGTTTATCATAATCAATTTTGCTGATTATCCACATTATAACTTATTAATCTTGTTATCCAGTGATCCGCACTGTTATATGTCCCTATGTTTGAGTAATAGTATGATGATGGCTTATTTTATTTTATATTGGATGACTTGAAGGTCACGTCCTCATGTGGGCGTTTTCCTGATGCGTAATATGAAAGTCGATTTGGCGGTTGTATATACACATAGCTTCAGTAATTATATATGAATATAGTCTATCTCATTCTAAGAATTTTCCCTGTTAAAGAATTCCATAGTGATTGCGAGAACTAATTATATATATTCTATATAAAGTGTTTCGGGGTGGACTTTCATAATTAAACATTGTCACGTTCCCCTAGATCGTGCTCCAGAGCCTTCTGGATTTTACGAGTTTGTCCCATCTTTTTTATTATTTCTGTTAGTAATATCCTACGTTATTATGCTTGAACTTATAGCAAGCTGAAGGCATTTGTGAAGTGTAGCCACAGCCCTTTGTAAGTTAGATATAACCTTTATTGTATCTCAGGCGTAGTTATCGTCATTGAAGTTTAGAAGTTTGTTATAATGTCGCCACATTCAAGCATTCTGCACATTGGAATCTTGTACAATCGGTTCAGACTAAACCGTGGACGTGGACGTGGACGTGGATGGTTGGCCTATTCAATTGTTCTCATGAAAGAAAATGAATACAACTTATTCATGTTAAAGTCTTATAGTGGAGAGAAACTGTCCTCGTGTAATAATAGTTACTAATTCTCTCCAGGCTATCTTTCGATCGTTTCCATTCTATTTATTATCTGGTGAGGTGTCAATACATGGCATACCTTAATCTTATTGCTTAAAGAAATTTAATTATTAACTATGATGTAGTTCATTGAATTTTGAGTCAATTAATTACTTTCATACTTGGTTTCTTAACATTTTTCTATTGAATTATATCCTATATTGCTAATTTACTGTATTGGAGGAAAACCATCCTCGTGTACTGTTAACTATTCTAAATAATTCCTGCTATTCTTGATATCGTGTGATGATATTATTCGACCCTAGACTGATAGGTTTACCTGACAGAGTATAGATTCGTGAGGAGTCTTTTCTTACTCACTTCTGTTTGAATCCTCAGTGGATTTGTTTCCTGGGATTAATTTGAGTGATATTAATTTAATGATGGAACATTTTCTTGGATAGAGTATTTTATTCAATCTATTTTATTACATAGGCCTATATATATTCATATGTTTGAAAGCCTAAATTTCTCATACACTTTCTTACTGAGTGGTTTGTCTTACTCTTATTTTCTGTTGTATGTTGAGAATTGTTATTAAAAGAAACTACACGAATATTGTTTTTTCCATTTATCTTGTGTGGGCAAAAGTTTTGGATCCTCCTTCCGCCAAAAGATAAGATCTACGGCAGGGTTGGCTTCCGCACGTTCTTCCTAGCTTTCCTGTTAGTATTCATTCAGTTATTAATCCAGATTGAGCAGTTTCCTGCATCAGTAGATAGTGAGAATTCCAGTATACCTATACCCCACCCAAAACGTTTATCAGCCCACAGTGCACTGAACTCCAAGCATCCACACCAATTCTGAAGCTAGTAGTGGGGACAGCATTCAGTCTAATCATATTACAGGGCCTATTAACCCAACAATATTAAATATCAGCCAACTTATTGGTAGTGAACTCAGCCTACCGAAATTCAGTGACAACGATGCCACAAACCCCCAGCAATTTTTAAAGCAAATGGACGGGTACTTGCAACTAAAAGGAATCCCAGAGGAGTATAAGCTGTTGGTGGTTTCACACAGCATGGTGAGACGTTGTAATGACTGGTTTGATCTGCTGGTATCTGACGGAAATAATTATGAACAAGTCAAGAGGCTATTCATGCAAAGATTATGGAATTCCAGTAGGCAGATGAAAGCAAACAATGAGGTGTATTCGGGGAAATATCAGCCTAATACTAGCTTATCGATGTCTAACTATTTCCTACGAATAGTAAAATTAGCAAAATCTCTTGATCCGCCACTAGCCGACAAAAATATATTGCAGCTAGCTATGAAACATTTCAAGCCCGAAATATACAACAATCTCATCGTGGCTAGGCCTACATCCTATGCGGAGGTGTTAGAATTACTATCCGAATTTGAGGAAGGGAGTTATAACGAAAGTAGAGGAAACAGTGATGGTAGCTACGAGTTTAAGGAGCGGGCAGAACATAGAAGTGAGCCGCGTGAAAGAGGTTATAGTAATTTCCAGAACGGCCATAACAGTGGCCGGGAAGCAAATAGGCAGAATCATAATGATAGCAGGAACCGCGAGAACAGACAAGGAAATTTTCGCGGGAACAACCAACAAAATTCCAACCAAAATGACTATCGCAGTCCGGGAGGACAACGCCCCCCTCAGAATGGGGTGAACCACCTGAGTTTTTCTCGAAAAACTTACGGAGTAAGTAGGGGTGCCTCCGAACGAAATGGGGAAGTCTTGGACGGCAGGTATGTAGGATACAACCAATACCGCTCGAGAGAAAATAGAGAAAGAGAGAACGATATTCAGAGTCAAGTAAGGGTGGCAGTGCCGCAACGCTGAACCCGGGAGTTAGGAAGTATGACGCAAGAGAAAATGAGGGTGATAGTGGGGAAGAGCCCAGCACTTGGAGGTTAGATTTAAACTAAGATCGGACGTATTAGGGAGTCGTAGTATGTCTGACGATCAGGATGCCGTGTCGGCTGTAGAGAGTCTCCGTAGTGAAAGAAATGGAAATAACATGGGAGTTGGATACGGAAATATAACTGCAAGTGGGGAAAAACCTAGAAAGGGTAACACAGTGATAAAACCTCCGTTATATGAAGCACAAATCGGGAATATAACCACACAAATAATGATAGACTCGGGGAGCATGTACAGCATTTGTAGCTATAAGTTTTATGAAGAAAAATAGAGTAAAATTACAAGAACTTGATGTCCCGGCAATGCACTGTACTACCGCGAAAGGAAAATCCCAGTACAAGATTGACAAGCAGCTAATGGTGCCCCTGAAAATAAAACAATGGGAAATCGAAATCTATATGTTGACAGTCAAAACCCTCGCCCACCCTGTCATCTTAGGTTGCGAGAGCCTACAAGAATATCAAGGGATTTTGGATTTTGGGGAAAGTGAACTAATAATAAGCTACAAAGGCGATAAAATCCATGTACCGTTTCTGACGCATGATATAATTGATGATGTAGGGTGCTCGGAAACTGAAAAAGCAATTCAAAGTGAGTACTTTATTGTGGAAGGCATAAACACGCAAGAAGGCGATTATGCAAACTCAAATGTTGTAGACCACGAGTGTCCAACACATAACGGGGTTGTAGACCAAGAGTGTCCGACCTAAGTAAGTGAAGTTAATGAAATAAATGGCATTCACTGCGAAGAAACATATTACTTAGGGAAGAGATGTGAAATTAATATGTGTGGATTGTATCCTAGTACTTAGGAAAGTCATGACGAGGTAAACAAAAATGGATCAGAGGAGGGAAACATAACTGAAATCCAAAATATCTTATGGGAAAAAGTCAACGGCGTAAACAATATTTTGCTAGAACAGAAGGTGGTTCTGAGTGACAATGGTAGTGCGTTCAGAAGCAAGAGATTCCAGGGTAGGAGGGCCAGTGAAGGAATCAAATGTTATCACATATCTCGATTCAACCCGAAATCGAACCCGGCCGAGAGGGGGCTAAGGGACATGTCGCTGTATTTGAGAGCGCTATGCAATCGAAAACATTCTGCGTGGGTGAAATTTTGTCAGCCCATAGAAGACATCTTAAACCACACGATCCATCCGGTTACAGGGGTGGAACCGATAACCGGAGAAGAACCGATGGCGTTGGTTAAAGGAATCCCTTCCGCAATTCCGGCTGAGGTGGAACAAAAATGTATTGCTGATTATTGCGCAACGACCATTGAAAATATCAGGATGAAAGCACAGAAAAGGAAAGACCGTGCGAGACGGTATAAGAGAATCTGGAACCCTTCTGTAGGCGATGAGGTTCTTATACGTAAGAAAAACCTGTCATCCGCCCCGAATCAAAAGGACCCATCGACTCGAGCTCTTGTATAAAGGACCCCTAGTATTAACCCAAATCTTCAACGGGGTATCCTTTGAGGTAGCCGACCCTCACACGGGTAAAATTAAAGGCAGATATAATTTATCTCATGCTAAGCCATACAAAAGGGGGAATTAAGGGGTACTTGGTATGATTAGACTGAAGAGGTAGTTGATAAGCCCCAAACATAATGAATAAGATGATGTAAGGATGGTGTATGAGACGCATGAATGACCGCGAGCATAGTCGCGAATGCAGAAATGTAAAATTTCAATTGGACTGGACGATTTTCGTCAGAAATATATTGTGGTGTTATCTGTTTTGTGTATTGACACTTGGGGGAAGATTTCCCAGTGAATTTATATTATTGTTATTTAGTTAGTTTATTGACACTTGGGGGCAGATTTCCTAGTGAATCTATTTTATTGTTCTTCAGTATATACATAATGCGTGTGTATGTGTACGCACAGTGGGAAATCCTGCTGTACACTTAACTAAAATCAGTTTGTTGGTTTAATATGAAAGTTCACGGGTGATGGAATGGGTTAGAAGTAAGATGGTAGTGATGTATGGATGAATGAACTAGAATTAAGGAACTAGAGAGTAAGAAAGGTAGTTACATAAACAAGTGGTACGAGGGAACTCCGTTACCCTTGTGAAGAGAAAATATGAATGAACCGACTCAGGCTGTAAGGGGAGATGGTTACTTACGCTAGGGGGTACAGATCTTCCAACTCCCAGTAATGAATGAACAAGGAGCAGAGTCCATTTATGAATAAATAGATAAAGTGCTTCACATTTCGCTATTGATTAATAAAGGGACTGGGCATATGAGTAAGTGAGTAACCATAACAATATGTAAACTTCACAACTGTAGTTATTTTAAGATAATAACATTTATACAAATTAGTATAGGTAAGAATTTAATTACGTTAACACTAAATATAAATACAAATAGCTCAAAGCAGCTAAGGAATATGGTTGGGTTTCACATTGCTGGCAGAGGTGGAAGACACCCCAGTCACTATTCTAGGAATCAGGCTTTTCAAAACTATCAGTAACTTGTTGTGTGGCAGGAGACAGTTCCCTCTGCTGCGCAGTGGAGCGTGTAGACGGGCATTGAAAATAATCGCCCACAGTGAGAGGTGCGTACGACACAATGCCGAAGTGATAGCCAGTAAGAGGGGGTTTTACACCCTAAAAATTGCTGTTTTACACAAAAACCGGACCTCATTTGTAAATTGTCTGAAGAGTATTTCCACTGACTCGTAGCACGGCATTACAGCGGATATATTCAAGTCACAGTCACTGCGAAAGCCCCAGTTGAGGCGGGCACTAGGATTCGTTGCACGAACCAAGTACTGCGGGTTCTTGTTTATTTTCCGACCCTACGGTGCGCCATTTTGAATAATACTGACGTACCTCAACATACGGGGAATTAAGGTTAGTGAAATATAAATTTAATCACTTGAGAGAGTAGAAATTTCGGGCGCCCGCGTTAAGACGAAGGCATTGCCGGGAATGGTAAAGTAACGAGAGTAGAGAAATATTAATAAGTGTGAACGGAACTACTCTTCCGTTAGCGATCACGTCGCTAGATCATTGGAAAATAATACTGAAGTGTAAATCATAGTGTTGCTTAGCTGCATTAAATAATAAAATTTCATATTCCAAAACTGAACTTCTGAGTCATTATTGTCAGTAAAACCAGAAGAATTAATTAAATGATTCGAACAATAGAGTGCCCCCGATAGTAAACCCTACAAATCCCCTGGGAGAAGAAGAGGACCTCGTGACTCATCCGACATCGAGATAGCTGTGGCCGGAGATCAAGACGGAGTGCTGTGGCCACGAACCCAGTAAGTACCAGGAGATCTCTTCATGATAGAGCGACCTGTTCTGCATCAAATTAAGTGGTGTTGGATTTAATAAGTTTATATTTGATAGAATGTAAGTGACTGACTATTGCTGCATTTGTAGAGACAGAAAGTGGCTTGATTCCAGAAATGTTAAATATATCACTAGTATGGGTTCTAAAGGGAATATTAAACATAATTTTAATCGCTCTATTTTGAATTACTTCTAGCTCACGAAATAGGCTTTTTCTGCAATTGCCCCATATGATGTTCATATAAGTAAGATGACTGTGGATTAAAGAAAAATATATCATTTTAAGAAGTTGACTGGACATTTCTGAAAGACGTAATCTGTTTATAATACCGACCACTGGGAGAATTTTCTTCTTAATTTTTTCAATTTGAGATTCCCAAGAAAGGATACTGTCAATATTTAGTCCTAAAAAAGAAATAAATTCAATTCTCTCTATTGTCTTATTATTTATGTTGAAGTCTGTGCGATCACTTGTGAAAGAACATGAATTTAGTTTATAGTTAATTTATTATAGTTAAACCAATTGATTAGGTCATTCATGTCATCATTAATAAACTTCATTATGAAGCTTAGATGTAGTTTCAACTAGTATACGATAATAATTCAAATCATAATAAGCATTTCCGCCTATGTACTAGTAATTGTTTCAACACCACTTAACGTACTTGAGTCCGAATGTGAATAAACTTTTGGGATATATACATTAATACATTTATAATATATTGCGAAACAAGGTCCGTAAGGCATGATTACAGATCGAGGAAATAGTTTAAAAACACGAGGCGCTCGCGCCGAGTGTTTTCAATTTTCCGAGATCCGTAATGCGCATACGGCACGTGTATTGCATGCTATTTTTTGCACGATGATTATTTATATCAATTTAATTATATTAATTGTGATATTACCTGAAAATATTATGTATATACATTCTCGAAGATTGATGTTTTTTTCAGAAAGTGATTCGCATTTGTTGTTTATGGAAACCGAATATTAGTGCTGAGGGGGGCCTTGTCCATAAAGGCTTGTATAATGAGGTGTGTCGTTATATTCATAACAGCCCTGAAACGCTTACCGCCCATAGCAACAAGATTGCGTGTGGGAATGTCAACTTACGATCCACGGCAACAACGTTCGTAAGTACCACTAATTAGTTAAGGAGTGCAAAAATTTATTTTAACATATCTTTACACATTATCATTTAAGTTAGATTGCTCTTTTTGTACAGTTAATTATTTCTACAAATATGCTCAAAACCTTTTCTTATATATCATTATAACATACTATTAAAGTTTATTTAAAATGATTTATTATTGCAGTAATAATATATTTAATTACAATATAAACCTCTTGTCACTCAATTGTGTTATTTAACAATTTAACTACTATTGAGTTAGGTTAAAAATGTTTCAATTTATCTTTTTTTAAATTTTTGCTAAATACCGTGGTAATTAGTATATTATGCCATTCAATATCTCTTATCTTTAAAGGACTTGTTGTATATTCAATTTACATTTATTTTATAACCAATTCTTTTGTAACTTTGGCAATAACTACATTAATGGTATAACTACTATTGAGTTAGGTTAAAAAATGTTTCAATTTATCTTTTGTAAAAATTGTGACTAAATACAATGGTATTTAGTATAATATGCCATTCAATATTTTATATCTTAGTGGACTTGTTGTATATTTAATTTATTTTTAATTTATAACCAATTCTTTGTATCTTGTAAAATAATTCGTTTTGTTATCTAAATCTAAATCTTTTAACCTAACGTAATATATTTTAACTTTCAATTGATGTAAAATAAATTTGCACATTGGATTTAAAATACGTCCATGAAAGACCTGAGCTGCAAATTGGCTCATTATATCTTGTATTTAAGCACGTTATTTGAATTATTTGAAATAAAAGGTTAACAAAACGTAATATTTTACAAGATACAAAGAATTGGTTATGAATTAAAAATAAATTCAACATACAACAAGTCCTCTAAGATATGAAATATTAAATGGCATATTATACTGAATACCATTGTATTTAGCCACAATTTTTACTAAAGATAAATTGAAACATTTTTTAACCTAACTCAATAGTAGTTAAACCATTAATATAGTTATTGCCAAAGTTACAAAAGAATTGGTTATAAAATAAATGTAAATTGAATATACAACAAGTCCTTTTAAGATAAGAGATATTGAATGGCATAATATACTAATTACCACGGTATTTAGCCATAATTTTTAAAAAGATAAATTGAAACATTTTTAACCTAACTCAATAGTAGTTAAATTGTTAAATAACACAATTGAGTGTCAAGAGGTTTATATTGTAATTAAATACATTATTACTGCAATAATAAATCATCTTAAATAAACTATAATAGTATGTTATAATGATATATAAGAAAAAAATTTGAGCATATTTGTAGAAATAATTAATTGTACAAAAAGAGCAATCTAACTTAAATGATAATGATATGTGATAATGTTAAATGATATGTTAAAATACATTTAAATGTATTAATGTATATATCCCAAAAGTTTATTCACATTCGGACTCAAGTACGTTAAGTGGTGTTGAAACAATTACTAGTATATAGGCGGAAATGCTTATTATGATTTGAACATTCATGTCATATTGCATTTCATATACTAAGTCTTCTTCTGTTCGTCCTGTATAGAAAATATTTGTGTCATCGGCATACAAAAGCATTTTACCAAACAATATTAAATTAAACAAATCTTTTACACATATATTAAAGAGGAGTGGACTCAGGATAGATCCTTGAGGTACTCCACACTTAATAGATGCTATTTCACTATTATATTGATTTATACTAACGTATTGCTTTCGATTACTCAAATAACTTTCAAACCATGATAACGACAATCCTCTTATCCCTGCGTAATTCAATTTCTCTAGTAATAAATCATAGTCTACAGGGTCAAAAGCTTTTCTTAGGTCCAAGAATAGCCCTGATGCTAAGATATTTCCGTCAACTGATTTTTGTATTTGAACAAGAATGTCAAATAGAGCAGTGGCTGTACTGCTTTTTGATGTAAACCCATATTGCATGGGATGAAAGAATGTATTCCTATGTAAAAAGTTTTGTAGTCTTATTTTAACAACCTTGTCAAGGATTTTAGCCAAAACCGGTAAAATACTAATTGACTATAATTACTAGGGTCTGTGTCATTTCCTCCTTTTGAAATGGGCACTACTCTCGCAATTTTATATTTAGAAGGTACAATTCCCGAGCTTAGAGAGAGATTTACAAATTGGACGATAAAGGGAGTTAGCCAAATTCTATTGTTTTTAATAAGTTTGTTAGTAAGAAAACCATCTGTACGGTTCCCAAAGTTTTTTAGTTCACTTATTTTTTTTAAATTTCATATTCATTTGTCGGAGTAAGGAATAAACTTCCAATAGGAGTGTTGCTGTATGAGGGTTTACAAGAATCTTTATTTCTGGGTATATTCTTAGCCAAGTTTAGAGCAACATTAACGAAATAAGTGTTTAGGTTTTGCGAAATTTCAACTGGGTCCTTGATAGATTTATTATCAACCATTAGTTCGACCAAGGAAGTATTTTTGGTCCTTTTTGGAATATTCATAAGTTAATTTACAATTTCCCATGAATATCTGGAACTTTTAACACCAGAAAACATTTTTGTATAATATTCTTTTTTTAGTAACTAAATTACGAAGTCGTTTATATTCTATTAATGTATATTCTGAAGAATATAATGATTTGGTTTTCTTATACCATTGATTTTTACTATGAATTACTTCCATGAGTTCAGAAGTTATCCACTTACAAGAAGAACGAGATGCCTTTTTAGATTTGGACCTTTGTTTTTGAACAGTACAAGCAACAACTCCACTTTTTATATAATCTAAAAGTTCATCATAATAAATTTTTGGATCATCAGATGAACATACAAAAGTAGTGGTTTTAAAATAATAAGATAGTTTCTTGTTTTTGAACAGTACAAGCAACAACTCCACTTTTTATATAATCTAAAAGTTCATCATAATAAATTTTTGGATCATCAGATGAACATACAAAAGTAGTGGTTTTAAAATAATAAGATAGTTTCTTGTAATCAATATTTTCCACAACTTCTAAATTACCTGAATCTAGTTTAAATTTGGTTGTTTGTGAGACAAGACTCATAATTAGTATATTGTGATCACTAAAGTCTGACTTTATATTAGCTATTTTTACCATCGAATTTACATACTTATTCATATATATGTGATCTAATAACGATTTTTTATTTCCTTGTATTCTAGTTGGTAATTTATTATAAGTTATAACACATTAAACTAAAACTTTCTGTTAATGACTCACATAATGTAGTTGTTTTGCTGGAAGAATATATATCAATATTAAAATCACCTGCAAGTATTACTGAACCCCTGTTTCCTTTCATTAAAATTAATTCTAAATAATTTAGGAAGATTTCTTACATTAATTCATGAGGTAAATTTGACTTAAATACTTTAAACATAGGCATTAGCATAGGTTACCTGAAAGTTAAAAAAAAAAACTTTTTGAAAGACCATGAAGTGCTAGTAAATGTAGTTCTCGATGAAATTTACATTGAGCCTCGACTCACATTCAAAGGAGGTTATTATTTATGGTGCTAGCAAAAATCATGCTTCAAATGTAGCAAAAACTGCACAAGTATTTATGAAAATACAAAGATGTGGTGAGCATTATACCAGTTCAGGAATTGTCTCAACAGTTAAAGGCTATGTTGTTGCACCTAATTAAGTAAGTAGAGAAAATAGGATTGTTTGTGTTATCGTTAATAGCAGACAATAATGCTATAAACAGGAAAGCTTATGAATTGCTAACACCTACAGGTATTTTGCAGCCTTGTATCGAACATCCAGAAAACCAAGACAGAAAGCTATTTCTTATTTTTGATACTGTCCATATATTGAAATGTATTCGTAATAACTGGATTACTAAACCGGAAAGGATTTTGAAGTATCCTGATTTCAGTAATTTTGATCTCCTGGTTACTGCAGATTTTAAGTACCTAGAGTTAATGTATAAAAAGGAAAAGTACTCATTAGTTAAATATGGGCATTTACTATCTCATAAAGTCTTGTATCCAACTAACATTCAGAAACAGAATGTTAGATTCATCCTTCGGGTATTTGATGAGAGAAATACTGCTGCTCTTAAATGCTGGTCTGCTTTGGACACAGTGTTTTCTGGCTTTGAGCATACAGCATCATTCATTCACACTATTTGTAATTGGTGGAACATTGTGAACATTAAAAGTGCTTCCGAGGGAAACAGATTTAACAATACATACAAAGAACCTATTAAAACAAACAGTTCAGTACAACTAGAATTTTTGAAAAAATTGTCCCTCTGGTTATAGGTTTGGATGCAAACTGTACCTAGCTTTCAAGCGTTAAGTCCTCAAACTTTCCAATCAATGATCAACACATTGGATGCATTTTTAATGTTAATTCAATATGTATTTGAAAATTACAAAATCGATTACTTACTGCTGAGTAAATTTCAAACCGATAAATTGGAAGGAAGGTTCAGTATGTATCGACAGCTTAGTGGAGCAAATAATTACATTAGTTATATGAAAGAAAACTGAGATTTAAGGATATGATATTACTGAATTTTCAGAATCATAATGTCCCATTGAGAACCTTGCTTCCTTGCTCTGATGGCTTTGAGAAATCTGTAAATACTGAGAAGTATAGTGAGATTTTGCTACATGATTTTGAAATATCAGACATTTCTGTGTTTTGCCTGTATTGATGTATATATGTGGTTATGCAGTAAAGAAAGAACTGTTTTAACCCTTTCAGATACATAAGAAAACCAAAGGGCTAATGGTTGAATTTTTGGATGTGTTAATTAGAAGGTAGCCTATATAAACAAAATATTTTATTTCATTTTTTTGTATTTGTCCTGCCAAAAAAAAAGTGCTGGGACACATTTGTCCCTATGTACCATAAAGGAAGTTACACAACACTTTGCACATTATGGCAGAACTACAACGGCTATTTCATGTGAAATTCTGCAAAACAGTTTCCGCTTGAAGTAAAGCATAAATTAACACCACACATCTCACAGATATTGTAGGTGCGATTTTCAACATGCTTTGAAGCACAATGAACACACCTTTTCCTCCGATTTTATCATACGAATTTTATCATTAGGTGCTCTGGGCTCTTTGGATTACAACTTCGTGAGATTTCACAGCTGTCGATAAGTTCCTTTGTCGACTTGAATAATTGCTGATTAATCTTCTTGCAATGTCTTGTTTGAATTCCAGAGATGATAATGTTGATTTCAATCCTGTTTCTTTTGCCAATTTTGAATATATTACATATGCATTGTTCACGCCAATGTCAAGAAGATCAAAGAAAATTCTCAGATAATACTTTATTTTTGCCTTCCTGTCAATTTCATATGTTACTTTCTTCTGGTCCATGAGATCTACCCCTCCCATCCACTTGTACTTTCTTATCATCAAGGGACACTGAACACTGATCTTCTCAGAAGAACCAGATTGTCGCCTCTTCAAAGGTGCACAAGGTATTGGGGAGATAAAATTAGTCAGTAGATAAACTGGCTTGGTGTCCATCCATTTGCATTGCCATTTTGTTCTGCATACCGTATACTTTCAGGAATTAGTATATCATTGAACAAGGCTTTTAGGCCCATTGTCGAGGAAAAAATGTCAAATACCTTTGGCATCTCACAACTTTTACTGATACTAAACAAAGCACTTTTCCAAATTCATGATCTACATTATCACTCAACTGTCTTGGTTGGTAAGTTCTGGTCCATTTAAATTCTGGCAACTCTGGAAGGCCAGGCTTCTCAAGCATTTGGCTCTGATGTCACTTCTTCTGTGTGTCTTCTTTTGGAAGGTGGTCTACGTATGCTTTTTTCAGGATCTTCTATTACAACATGTTCATTTCTATTTTCGATATCTTCTTCTAGAACATTTTTATCCTCTTCACCTAGTAACAGATTATCTTCGTCATCACTACTTCAAGCCTCCAAAATCTGCGTAATATTTTCATCAGTGATGAAGAATTCTCTTTTTCTGGAGTACATGACCTAAAAGAAGATTTGAAATTATATAACTCCCATTGGCTGCTAACGACCTTGCATGTCATTGGTCTGTTCCATACGGTCCTGCAACCTCTACATAAAGCTAAATAATGCAAAACACTAACCACATTAGTTAAGTGCGCGAGCGGAGGCGGCAGCCGAAGCGAAGCGCCCTTGCATTTTCGAATAATGTCGGCTTCGAAAATGTGGCATATTATATCTTCCGGAGATTTGTCTGACCCTTATCATATTGGCAGTTGATTCCAGCACCACGTGACCCAACGGATTCTTCCCAGCATGCACTGCGCTGTCTCTAGCAGCTGATTCTGTATTATTGTGATTCCTTTCTGAGCGCCATTTTAGGTTAGTTTTTTGTGAACTTCTTACCGATTTTACCCATATTTAAAATATTCTTAGAAACAAAATGTGCCTATATATGGATTCTAAAACTTCTGGAGAATAATATTACATGAAATTTCGCCGTTTTTCGTGTGTAAAAAAAAATTAAGGAATCCAGTAGAATGGGAAACTAACCCCAACTGATTAATTGCAGTTATTTTCCAAACAATTGCTCCAAAATGAAAGAGAAACTTACCTGAATATTGTCTCAAGCCTTGAAGACATCTGTATGATCACAAAACACATATAATAAGCGATTAAATATGTACGTACGCTTGAAGCAAGAATCAACAATAATAACCATGTCATAAGACATGGACAACAACAATAATAACCATAACTGAGTTCTGAGATGGTCTCCGTAGCAAGCAATCTGTGTAAAA
The DNA here is from genome assembly GCA_964059195.1 of Ectobius pallidus. NCBI lineage: Eukaryota > Metazoa > Arthropoda > Insecta > Blattodea > Ectobiidae > Ectobius > Ectobius pallidus. Next base: position 51,281,531 of record CAXKWD010000006.1, on the reverse strand, counting down.
TTTCCATGCCCAGCGCATGCGTAAACTGCCCTGGCCAGCTAATACAAATTCTGCCTACCCTATCACGGAAATGTTCCGAACCTAGCCGATATCTTTACGAAGACAAAACCGTGCGTTTTTTAAAGGAACATAACTCTGCTGCGGGATTGCTGCAGCGAGGTTGAAGCGCTTATATAGTCCTCTTCATTTCACAAAACTTTCTGAAAGTGGCCTATAACTTTACAAAGGCTCAATGCTGTAAGTTTGAGCGTAGGAAAGTTTGCCGTTAGATATTAAATGTATATTAAATTTAAATCGCTCTCACGGTATTGTTAGGTAAGCAGGAACTACCCGTTCCGTTCTGAGTTGCCACTAAACAGCGGGAATATCAAAGAGTTCACAACTTGCGTCTTTAGTTACGATGATGATCTGCGTTATCACTGGGAGAAGTTAATGAAAATTTTCACATACAAAATGAATCAATCAAATGCATATATGAAGAACTAGCAGCAATACCAGCAACAAGCTCTTCTGGCTTCGAAATGGTGAAATCATATTTACAAATCACCTTGATTTACAGCATTAACAACAACGTTTATTGAACGTAATCTCCTAAATCAACTGGTAAAACAGGAATTATGGTATGATGTAATTAGATGTTATGTTGGCATGCAAGATCGGCGCAGCTATTTAATTTTGAAGAGATTTAAGCTAAACTCAACGTGCCACACTTTCAGGTTAATTTATTCTGTAATCTCTAGTTTGCCTACCCTGGATATTTGGTCACGAGCCGCCACTGGAGCGCACAACATAGGCCTACCGCCTCGGAAAGCACTGTTCTGTCATAGCCTACGTCCTATTCAAATCAGATGACTTATATAAGTAAATAGTTATTCAAAGGAATTATCTTGTGCAGTCGATTAAACAATCTGCACAAGATAAGAGCACCAAATAACTCTTTTTTGTGGATATTTTACAAGGAAGACTCATGTTCAAAGCTCGCGTTTGATTTTAAGAACTAGAATTCTGGTGCAATGGAGTTCTTGGTATGCACAGGTTGGTCTCATTTACACACAGTCTATGTTTGCTTTCGGTAGGAGTTCCGCGTAAAATCAGTGTCAAAATATAGCTATAACTTAATGCGATATCCATTTGTTTTATAGACCTACTATAATCCCACGTAAATATTTATAGGCCTTTACGTTATTTTAATTTGTAGTTTTCAAATAGTTTAACAACAGTATACAGTGTTCTTAGGCCTGTTACTTTTTTGTTTATTACTAGAGGCTGTATTTTAATGAGTTTTAACCCATTATTTTTCCTAGCTATACAACTAATTATTGTTAGAATAAATATGTATCACAGTTTAGTAACAGTAAAATTAACTGGACGCCTTGTGTGAATGCAAATATGCTACGGATCTCTGAAAACAAACTGTAACTAGGCCTAACCGATGTTAACTTCTGAAGAACCCAATTCTTCACAAACTCTATTAACAGTTTCTGCGAACTGTATGGCCAGATGGATGGCACATTATACAGTTTGTGACAAGCAACAGCGAGCCTTTATGTAATACGTCCAGTCAGTAGCACATACATGACGACTTAAACTATAGTCTGCGCGGAAAAGTTTTAGACAGTGGGATGGATAGGTATTGTCCTGTCAAGGGCCGGCCCTGACTTAAACAAGTGTGTCGCACACTAACACATTACTCGAGACACACTGACGCAGTCCAGAATAACCCAGCCTATATAAAGTAATATAAAGTAGATTATGCTCATATAAATGACAATTAATTAAATGATAATATTTCAGTAGCTTGTTTGGTATCAAAATATGCATAATCTGGAGAAAAGTTTATTGCAATTATTAACAAATCTCTTAAAATTCATAGTCATTAACAAATTGGATATTTATATATTTAAAGCAATTTGCACTGGTCATAGAAAATGGTAAGCTTGGCCAGGTAGCCGGGTAATTCCAGCCCCGTGCTAATAACTCACATAATAGCTTTCAGGTATCTCCCTCGAACAAAGACATAACAGTACACACAGTAGCCTCTATTGTAAGTATGTTAAGGAATGAGAATGGACAATGGGTCTGTCAATACCTTGAGTGCTGTATGAATAGAAGTAAGAATATTAATATTATTTAGTACAAAGGAAACTGATGGTAATCATATGAACTTCCTTGGAGTTTAAACAATGCTGTTCAGTGAGTTCCTAGTATTGCGAAAAGAGAAAGTCGAAGGTTGGCTTAGGGATGCACCGGTATCCTATTGGCTATAGATAAGATTCGTCACTTCCAATTAGATATAGAGTAATTGTCACATGGGATGAACACATGGGGTAAGTGGGCCGTCCTTATGAGGATTTTTGAGAGTTAGTTTAATTTATTATAAAGCAAGTAAGAACACTTGGATTTCACCGGTCGGGGTAAACACTTGGATTTCACCGGTCGGGGTGAACATTTGGATTTCACCGGTCGGAGTGACCACTTGAATTTCATCGGTCCGGGAGGAGACGGGATTAGTAGCTCCCGTATTACCACGGAGTGTCGTGGGTCGTAATTATTCGACTTAGAATAATTTTCAGTATCTAATTTCGATACTCTAACTTTTTCGTGAATATAATTATACGACTTGGAATAATTTTCAGTCGACAATTTCAATACTTAAACATTTTCACGGCTGTAATTTTTGGACATAGAAGAATTGTCAACATCATAATATTTTAACTTTGATTATATTACGAGCTTTTAAATTGGACATTAGTAAATCACTAACCCATCAGTTTTCTACGTAGCTAAGCAACAAGAACAATTTTCTATAATTACTATTTGTAATTATTGTAACAATTATAATAATTGTATTAAGAACATTGCTGAATTAATTAAAATAAAAGTTTGTTGTTCAATTGTACGCAACGTTATTTCTATGAAGGATGGATCACCAGTCTGCACGTCTACCATTCCCGCTCTGAGAAAAGAGAATTCTGCTCGAATCTGACTTGAAGCTGCCGGAGGGTCTAAAATAAAACATAAATTTGATATAGTATAGCTATATCTGGCGCCCATCAAACTCCTAAAACCGACCCGCCGCACATAACGCCCAAAGTTGGGGCTCGAGAGGGAAGAATCTGCACTACAAAGAACTTCGAGGATTTCCAGATCATCTAGAAGAGGAGTAGTCAGCCTGATATACCCAGTTACGGCGTGGAGGCAGTATCGCAGGACTACGGGACCGTCTATCAGGAACGTGGTACAGCAGCAGGAACGTGGTACAGCAGCAGGAACGTGGTACAGCAACAGGAACGTGGTACAGCAGCAGGAACGTGGTACAGCAGCAGGAACGTGGTACAACAGGAACGTGGTACACCAGGAAGCGTGGGACAACAGGAATCGTGGAACCTCATCTCCAGGAAGCGACAGCCCAGGAACCAGCGGACATGAGCACCACCAGAAAGTCAGATAAGCCATATAAATTTATTGAAGTTCCAGAACAAACGCCTTCAGCGAAATTTTGTTTTTGTTTTAATATCAATATACAAAAAGATTCATTTAATAACTAAAGTCTTTTAAATAATAATTGCAGAATCAGTAATAAATAAATTCAGTAAAGCAATTTTGCAAGAGTAATCTGGAACTAAGCAAAATTTAAATAACTTAATAAGATTTCATAGAGCATGAGGTTATTTTACTGTCCCAGTGTATGTGATATATGTATGTAAATGTTGATCTACATGAGGTAAGATAATTTTAAGAGGGTATTTAATTTATATGTGGCTGCGTAGTGGCAAACTTATAAAGAAAATGGAGGGATTAAATATGATGGAAAACTCAGAAATTAGTGTAGATGACAGAGCTACATCAAATTCTAGTGTGGAGTATACTGCCGAGGATTACGACATAGTTAACGAAAATGTACAAGATTCTGTAACAGGTACTTATCAGGAGGTTAATGATATGGTAGAGGAAACTGAGCAAAGAGACGTGCAAATTATAGTAGCTGATGGTAGGCCTAGCATACAGAATGATCCGCAGGATATGATTAGTGTTGTATTAGCCGCTATGCAGGAAAATAGTAAGGGATTATATGATAAATTAAGCAAGGAGTCACAAGAAAATTGTAATAACGTATGTAACGTAATACAAGACAGCTGTAGGGGATTGGGGGAGAGTCGGGATATTTGTAATACGGTCTCACAATCAGAAAACAAAATTTTAGAGAAAGTAGGCTTAGTTACTACAGAGGTGGGCTTAATGTCAAAAGAGATGGATAGCGATAGGCCTATTCAGCAGAGTGACGAAGGAGCCAGCATTTTAGGAGGGAATGAACCAAGTCATAATTATACTAACTGTTCAGTAATTTTGGATGAGAGATTGGGTATTGGAAGGGAAAATATTTATATATCACCCGTCGAAAATGCTGACTCACAAGCGCCTGTAACCAAGATTATACCCCCTATAAATCCTGTAACTTACGAAAACAGAATTGATTGTAGTGTGTCGGTAGGCAGGAAATATATTTTGCCAAAGTTAAATGAAATAAAGATTAAACCCGATAACTATTCAAATAGCCTTGACAAGTTTTTCGGAATAAGTATGGTAAAACCTCAGTATAAGATATCAATAATTAGTCCTATATTGAGAGGGAAGGCCCAGCAATGCCATGATCCCGCGGCTAACCCAAATTGTAGCCACGATCTGTTTGTAGTAAGATTCTGGAATGATTCAGAAAGAACGCAAGTGCGTAACAATCGGTACAGTGACCAATTTCGGAGACGGGGAAACATCCCTATACCTAACAATGTCTTCACGAAAGCAAGCCTAGCTAAATTATCAGACCCTGGTAGGCTAGAAAAAGAGGATAGAAAGATCGTCAGGGGGCATCAGTCTGACGTCATATATAATTTATTCTTCGTGACAGATTCCGCAACAGTTAACAGAGCATTGGAGTTGCTATCGAATTTTGAGATGAAGGCATATGGGGAGTCAGACAGGGGGCATCCTAAGAATAATTACAGAAATAATATTAATAACCAAGGAAGAAATCAAATTCATACGGGTAGGCCTCCGCAGAATACCCAGATTAATCATGTAGGATTCCCAGGAAGATTACCGTTGCGTAATATGCAGAGAGAACCACTTGTTAAATTAACTCAGAGTAACGGAAATTACGAAGTAGCGAGTAATGAGACATGTAGGCCAAGTAACCCCGCTGACGTAACAGATAGTAGCAGAAATACTAGGAATTGGCGTCAGGAAGCACAGGAATTTAGGCCTACGGAAGCAGAGGAAAGAAGTAGCTATCAGACAGCCCAGCATCATGAACCTCTAAACTGCTAAAAAGGTATTACTACAAAGTCCCGAATGAAATCACACACCGATGACATTTATTAAAGTTTTAAAGAAGACAGTAAAATAATAAACATGCCCTAAGTAAAAGGAAAAAGAACAAAGTATGTTAGTTGGAGAATATACCAATAGGAGAGAAAGAGCGGAAATGAATTGAAAGATCTATATATTGCCACACTAAAAAGCATCTAAAGGTTAAAATAATTCTCGTTGGATCCAATATCTCGTTCTAAACAGCCTAAGTGCTTATACTCCTTGAAAATCATTGAAGGAAAGATTATAAAAAAATACGTGTATTATGTTGCATAAAGGAAATGCAGAAGTTTATTCTATTGTTGTAGGTATCTAGCAATGCTTGTATGCAGCTAGGCCTATGCCGATATTTGTTTATTAAGCTGAGGGAGAATAACCCAGCGAATTTTTATTAAATACGTCGAGGATGCCAGTGAGCAATCCTAATATAGTAATTTGCGTCGAGGATGCCAAGTGTGTTATCCTAAATGTGGAGATTAGTAGGAGGAAGAAGAATAATGTTGGAGATGAATAGCTCCGGTGGGAATTTCTATAAACAATAAAATACACGTGAGTTCAGATGATACAAAGTCATAATAAGTTAAGGGCGAAAAAAGCCTGAGACAAAATCATTTACGAGAACATATTAAAAAGAGGATACTTGATAGTGGTAGAAAGCAAATATTGCATATTATATTCAATAAGAAAACGCTCTTTTATACTCCAATCCTGGTATTATTGAAGAAATGGTAAAGCCGAGGCTTGATATAGGCCTAGTGATAGTGCACGCTTGTAACTTTGGTATTACGTGTGCAGGGAATCTACAAAAAAAAAATTAGTAGGCAGAAGTTCTTGAAATAAATAAAGAATATATCATCAGTAAATAAAACCATGTTTTTTTTAGAAGCAGAGAATTTTATTTTGGGCAATCAACCAAGGAAATGATTTGATCGAATATCTGTAGCGCGTGTGTGACGTCATTCATGGGAAAGATCTGTAAGGCAAGGTAGCAGTTATTGAAGGGTGATTTATGCAGTAGAAGATAGCTAAAATCTATATAGTAATTATAGGAAGAAAGAAAAGGAGGGTTGTAGGGAAATATAACCTATGATGCATTAAAGCCATACATAAGGGCTGAATAAGTAACTGGAATAGTATGTATACTGAGATGTAACACCCGTAGTAGATTATCAAGGCATAAATTTTGTTGCCATTCTATGAGGTCATGTTACAGGATTTATAGGTAAATTGTTCCACTTAGGGCCTATTATAGGAGGAGTGTAGGTGTGAGGTATGTTGAATACCAAGTATGTTGGCAAGCAAAAGTGCCGCCAGTTTTAATTTTCACTTGTGTATTATGAACGCTCTGATTTAGATTGTTGGTGTCATAATATACACCAATAAGTGGTTATTAATTTTTTTGTGCTAATATGAACAGTTGGGGTAGATTTTCCACTGTATATTATGCTTTTATTCGAGTCATTAATTTTAAAATATATTCGAGTCAAATTTTTATCTAAGTGTGAATATTTTCTTTGTGCAATTTTTTTTGTGTGTCAATTTTTTTTATTGGTTAGGCAATATGCAATTTTCAGTGCATAAAAAACGAAGTATCCTTGTAACGATGCCAGAAAGATATCGGATGCAGATTGGGAGTGTCGCACCCAATAAAGTAACATAATAGTGTGCGAAGTATGTATGGTGTTGATAGCAAGAAATAAACTGAACGGATATAAATATGAATGGAGTGTGTGAGCCTAATTAGATGCATTAATATGTAGAAAAGTGGAACATGTTAGGGGATATTCTTAAGTCAATAACATTCAAAGCTAGCCTGAAATGTTGCCACGGCGGTGTAAAATATTATTAGAAATTTTGGAGAGAGATGATATACTGAGTATAAATTCCCATCACAGGTTAAGGAAATTATATCCTCAGCATATCAGGGCATGTGACGCAGTCCAGAATAACCCAGCCTATATAAAGTAATATAAAGTAGATTATGCTCATATAAATGACAATTAATTAAATGATAATATTTCAGTAGCTTGTTTGGTATCAAAATATGCATAATCTGGAGAAAAGTTTATTGCAATTATTAACAAATCTCTTAAAATTCATAGTCATTAACAAATTGGATATTTATATATTTAAAGCAATTTGCACTGGTCATAGAAAATGGTAAGCTTGGCCAGGTAGCCGGGTAATTCCAGCCCCGTGCTAATAACTCACATAATAGCTTTCAGGTATCTCCCTCGAACAAAGACATAACAGTACACACAGTAGCCTCTATTGTAAGTATGTTAAGGAATGAGAATGGACAATGGGTCTGTCAATACCTTGAGTGCTGTATGAATAGAAGTAAGAATATTAATATTATTTAGTACAAAGGAAACTGATGGTAATCATATGAACTTCCTTGGAGTTTAAACAATGCTGTTCAGTGAGTTCCTAGTATTGCGAAAAGAGAAAGTCGAAGGTTGGCTTAGGGATGCACCGGTATCCTATTGGCTATAGATAAGATTCGTCACTTCCAATTAGATATAGAGTAATTGTCACATGGGATGAACACATGGGGTAAGTGGGCCGTCCTTATGAGGATTTTTGAGAGTTAGTTTAATTTATTATAAAGCAAGTAAGAACACTTGGATTTCACCGGTCGGGGTAAACACTTGGATTTCACCGGTCGGGGTGAACACTTGGATTTCACCGGTCGGAGTGACCACTTGAATTTCATCGGTCCGGGAGGAGACGGGATTAGTAGCTCCCGTATTACCACGGAGTGTCGTGGGTCGTAATTATTCGACTTAGAATAATTTTCAGTATCTAATTTCGATACTCTAACTTTTTCGTGAATATAATTATACGACTTAGAAGAATTTTCAGTCGACAATTTCAATACTTAAACATTTTCACGGCTGTAATTTTTGGACATAGAAGAATTGTCAACATCATAATATTTTAACTTTGATTATATTACGAGCTTTTAAATTGGACATTAGTAAATCACTAACCCATCAGTTTTCTACGTAGCTAAGCAACAAGAACAATTTTCTATAATTACTATTTGTAATTATTGTAACAATTATAATAATTGTATTAAGAACATTGCTGAATTAATTAAAATAAAAGTTTGTTGTTCAATTGTACGCAACGTTATTTCTATGAAGGATGGATCACCAGTCTGCACGTCTACCATTCCCGCTCTGAGAAAAGAGAATTCTGCTCGAATCTGACTTGAAGCTGCCGGAGGGTCTAAAATAAAACATAAATTTGATATAGTATAGCTATATCTGGCGCCCATCAAACTCCTAAAACCGACCCGCCGCAACACTTCTTTACTTTAGAACAGTGGCGGTTTCTCCTATGTGCTGCAGTGCTGCAGTACACAGCTTGTTTTCTGCTCGTCGTATAATGTTATTTTCAAACGCAATATTATATTTTCTTTTGCGTAGATTTTGAACTTGGCGCGTCCACGCGAAAATTTCTTAGCTGGTAGCTTGGGAGTCAAGAGTCGGTAATGTTAATATTATCTTTTCCGCCTCGTGAATGCATTTTTCGAACAGCGCAGCGTTCGTAGGGTGTGACGTCATGCTCGACCTTGACTGCATGGCGTATATGGGAGTTTTAAACTGCAAAATGCGCTGCGGCAGCTGGCAGCCCGGAGTGGGATTCTGAGGGAGGTTCACGTCTCACCGGCGCGGCGGGCGCGCTGTTAGTTATGTGAGTAGATCTTCCACCATCTGACGGTAGGGGACCGTGATGTAGCGAGTAAGCAATGCTTTTCATCTTCACCGCCAAATTCGAATGTGTTAAATTCAGAAAAACCCGGATTCCACAACCCCGATTAAGTATTCTGTCGCACTGGGAACACTAAAAGACTTCCTCTACCTCGATCATTAAAATACTATTTTCTCGTCTCTTATTCCATTTCGGGGAACCCTCACGCGATTTTCCCTGACTTAATTATTATTATTATTCATTAATATTATTATTATCATTATTATTATTATTAATTTTTATTTTAATTTTTGCTATTTTCTCTTGTCACACAACTCACACAACGTTCGACGAGACGAGAGAAATTAGCAAAAAAATAATTAGGGCAGAGAAAATCGCGTGAGAGTTCCCGGAGATGGATTAAGAGACGAGCAGTTTAGATAGGCCTACTAATAATTTTTAAAAATATTTTAAGTTTGCTGTATGAAATAGTATTTGCAGCACTCTTTCGTTTTGAGCCACGAGCCGCTACTGCTTTAGAGCCAATTCTATAGCGGACAATATCTGCCATCCCACTGTCTAAAACATTTCTGCATCGTTCACATTGCATCTGCAAACATACAGTCCTACAGTTTGATGCATATTGTAATACATTATTGCACAATACCCTCACATGTTTCATTCCACGTTTTGGTTTTTTCTTAATTCATCTTTCCTGTAAATGTAAAGGAATAATTTACTCAAGGGTGTGTATTTAATTGTGATTTTTGTTTGCACATACATATATTTATATAAATTAAACATTTATAACTGAATACAGATAATTGAAAGGAACTTAAATACAAGTTTAGTATATACATAGACCCGTCGTCATTTGGTAACACTTTGGTATTTACATTGGTAACATGGACAACGAAATTATCGCCTCATTATTTCAGCTATTGTGAATCCCAAGGGTTTCCTTTCCACCGGGGGTGGTGGAGGCGGTGGGGGCGTTGACCTCACTGTCAGGTCAAGAAGAGGTGCGTCACAGTGCGTCATCTCATGGCGTCGCAAGTCGCAGTTTCTACGAAAGAGCTTGGTGCATCCATTGCACTCGTAGGGTTTGTGGTCCGTGTGCGTGAGCAGGTGCGTCTTGAGGTTGGAGCGTTGGTTGAAGCTGCGGCTACACACCGGACACTTGTGTGGGGACTCCTCCATGTGCAAGATCTTGTGAACCGCCAGCGTCCGTGACTGGCAGAACCCCTTCCCGCACTCCCCACACTTGAACGGCTTCTCCTTCGAGTGGATGTACCTGCAACACACAGTATATACAATGAAGTCAGGAGACACAGAGGGCTATTGCAAAATGTGTTTTTTATATAGCACTAGAAAAGTGTCAATAATTCCTTCGTACACTTCCATAATTTTGTACGTTAATGAACTGAACAAGGGCACTCGGTAATACAGTGAACCTTCGATATAATCCCACCATCCGTTCTCTAACATTTATTGTCACAAAGCGAGGGTGGCACTAAAACAAAATATAATTTTAAAAATTAAAATGTTATAATACAGTGCAGGATCAATTTACTGTAGGCCTACTGTATTAGGAAAGAAAAATTAAATAAAAGGGAACTAGAGAACTTGAGCACAAAATAAAATATTGTACAGTAACTAAATTTATTACAGTACATGTCCAGTGATGCAGTATATGATACAGTATACCAAGGGATACCATGTAAGTGATTAACTGTAACTGAGTAACTGTAGTGTATTGTTTAACAGCTGAATGGACTCTGAAATAAAAGAATGTCTCATTGCATGCTCCACCCTCATGCAGGCTGTCTGTCCGACTTTTTAACATAGCTTCCTCATTCCACCACACTATATTTGCAGTTAGTGGCGGGGAAAACTCACTTCTTGGAAATACAGTAAAATATGCTTCTTAAATAATCTTCCTAACATTCACGCCAGTTTTAAAGGAATTATGCGACTAAAAAATCACTGCAAGCTATATTTTGTATAAATCTTATCTTATATTCATTATCACATAATGAATTGGCACAGTAACGAGGTTTCTTATGTATTTTATTTGGGAGAGTATCCGTTCACGTGCATTTAATGGCACAATACGAGGGTGGCACTGTAAAGAGGGGCATTATATAGTGGGGTGATGTATATTAAAAAATTAAATTACAATAATTGTAATTTAATCTCAATTATTGAGAGAAATAAAAGGACCAAAGATAATGCACGTGTAACGATTTCCTTATGAATTGCATGTTTGGTACAGCGTGTTTTATAAGTCGATAGCTTCTATTTACTATATTTTAATAAGCCTATTATATTTGTTGTCGGCCGCGGTGGTCTAGAGGTAGCGTGCCCGCCTCTAGATCCGCAGGGCGCGGGATCAAACCCGGCCGCGGTCGATGGATTTTTCAGGACGTAAAAATCCTGGGCACGGAGTCCTCCGGGAGGGACTTTAAGCTGGGGATCCCGTGTCGTAGATTTACGGCACGTAAAAGAACTCCAAGCCTAAATTAGAGCCTCTGGACAAAATTTCTCGGCCCTTTCACGTCCAAGAAATACTTAGTTTCCAGAGGGGGGTTGCGAGGCGATGGGCTTACCACCTGTCCCTCTACCCTCTCTCGGAAAATAAGCATATCAAAATTAGTATAGGTAATGAAACCTCCACTTGGAGGCCCCTTCGCCCCACCTGGGGATCATAGGGTACCAGATACCAGATACCAGATTATATTTGTTATCATATTTTAGTCGATCATGTAAAATTTATACGTAAAAGAAAACTATAAGGAAAACAATAAAGTGTCTTGCTTTTCCCGCTCTGCAATAAAAGAACGGCTTAACAGAACAATATTTCAACCCAAGAACGGCATAGTTGGTTGATCGCCTTATTCATTATTTCTGCTGCAAGTTTTACAAGTTGGTTGATTTTATGGCTATCTAACGACGGAGATATACTGTTACTTATGCCTGTGACCGAAGAGGTTCGTTTACATACCTGTATAGACATGAGCCTGTCATAACTATGCACACATAAATGCGGTTTAACTGGGCCGAGTACTTTTTTTCATTTTAATAATAGCAAAGCATATTGACTAAATTGCGCAACATATTAGTCGCGTGCATATTAAAATTATATACAAAAACTAAGATGCGAGTTTTGCTACACGAGACGCATAAATTCTTATCCACTTCTTGAATCTAAATGTAATACTTAAACAGGTCTAAGGCATAGTTCTGGCCCGAGATTGTATAATAGTTTCATTAAACAAAAACCAAAATTATCATTACTAGTCAATTATTTACAAGCTTTGCTCGTTTCATAATTTTCATAAGAGTATCTTAATTACCACTATAGGCTAGTTGCATACGACTGTTTTTATTCGATCATAATTAGTCTAAATGTTTGGTTTTGAGTTTTTAGATTCGCTTGAACAAACGGCTACACATATCTTCGGATCAGATGGTTGTAGTTCTTGTCTTCTGCGACAGATGGCAGCTTATGGCGTCGGTAAAAATTGAAGCTTCTTTTTGCTCGCCTTGTTGAAACCAACGAATTTTTACAACACGAAATTAATTCATTTTAGTTTGATTTTTAAATTAACATGAACAGATTTTATTTTATTTTAAATACAGGTTGATTATTTCGCAGTTTTAAGCTTCCACTCACAAAGTCTCAAGATAGTTCCGTTTTTTACAATAATCGATACCACACTGATGTCAAAACGGAAATCAGTTTCTAAATTAGTATCATTATGATACCGTCATGATACCGGATTGTATAGTATGGTCGAACAAAAAATAGAGTATCATTTGTAGGCTAGTTTTAAAATGTAAAGCTAACAAAGTTTTTACAACAAATATCCAAAGATGTTCTTGGTAAACTACACTCATGGCCACAAGCAGTATCTTACTCGGAAGCGTCTCATGTAAATTGTAAATGTAAGCCTAAGTATTCTGGTGATTTAATGGTATTAAGGGGACCGATCTGTGAAATTTGCAAAAAATGGCACAGAACTTTTTTTCTACATATTAATTGACACCAATTCTTGACTAATAAAATAATGCAACATATTTTAGCTTAGATCCATTTAGATGTGCGTGTTGTGACTTTTAAGGGCTCTGCGCACGTGCTGATAATCTCTCTATGTCGCAGCCTTATTACAAAAGACATATCATTTTTCATTAATTACTTAAAACTGTGGTTCCACTCATTTTCAGAGTAATTCTGGAAGTCAATTCATGTATTTTCCAGACTATTATCCTAAAGAATTCGTTGTTTAGGCTTATAGAAAGAGCTGTCTTGTTTAAAAGGCAAAAATTGGCCTAAACTTTAAAGTTGATTTTCACAACATATTGTATATTTGGATATTCAAATTGCTCCTTTGCCTAGCAGTTTTTAATCAATTAGGGTATTTTGAAATTTTCAACAAAGCTTCTAGACATAGGCTATCAGCAAATGAAACTTCTGTATGAATTTCGAATTAAAGAACATTTGTACCTTTATAACATATTGTTTACGATTTAAAATTAGGAAAATTAAGTTTAATTAATTATCTCTAAAAGAAATCGTCAATTCTATTACAAATGAAGTAGTAACTTTTTGGCTTCCAGTATCTTAGACATCAGATCTGCAAGTTAGTCCCGAAAATTTGAAAACTGAACCGCCAGGATCCTTTGCCATGTAACCCATTAAAAAAATTACAAAATATTGTTTTCCCATATCTACTAAATTTACGGCTCTAAAAATTGTAAGGTTTACTGCGGTAAATGCTTCAAAAGTTAGGCAGAAAGAATGAAGAATATCGCGTGATAAATGCAGAATTTTTAATTTTTCAATTTCCCCTTAAGGTAAGAAGATATTACCTATCTCGACAATGTTAAATTCATGAACTTCGGGGGTTCATATTACAAAAAATTTATATTTATAAAATTTTCAAGGTTCCTTTTTACAACCCTTGCCTTTAATAATACCTATTATTGTTTATATTACATTTTATTGGCATTAAGATACAATATTTTTAAATTTAAAAAAGTAAACATTTTTTATGATTTTTTTCTCAGCTGTACGAACCTTCTGCAAAAACCCGTTTTTATTTCTTTAGTAAGTTAATATGGGCCTGTTTAATGCACACTCAAAATTTCATGTATTTTAAAGTTTTTGTAGGGGTAAATCCAGAGCTTGTGTCACGCTCAAAAATCGTCACGAAATTAGTGTCACATTAAAAATCGTCACGAAATTAGTGAGGTGTGACGGAACGGACTGCACAGAAAACAATCAACACAATGATTAGGAGTAATCAACTGCTATACGATTTAAATTTTAAAGGACAAAGTAAAATACTCAAAGGGGAAACTAACGATAGAAGGTGATGGAAAGGAAATTTTCCAGACCTAGTACGAAGACCTGCAAATGGGAATAATAATAGTAGTAGTAGTATTAGTAGTAGTAGTAGTAGTGTAGTAGTAGTAGTAGTAGTAGTAGTGTAGTAGTAGTAGTAGTAGTATTAGTAGTAGTATTAGTAGTAGTATTAGTAGTAATAATAGTAGCAGTAGTAGTAGTAATAATAATAATAATCATCATCATCATCATAATTACGATACTAATAACAATAATAATAATAATAATACTTGCTCAATGGCAATAGACAATTCCTAAGCAAGATAAAGAAATATTATCTATTTTATGGAACCCGGAGGTTCATTACCGCGCTTAAAAAATCCAAAGAATAAAAAAATCAAAGATCCAAAATTTAAAAATAAAAAATCCAAAATTTACAAAATTAAAACATTCACATATCTAAAATTTAAAAAATAAAAAATGCAAAATTAAAAAATCCAAAATTTAAAAAACAAAGAATTAAAATATCGGAAATCCAATTTGAAAATCTAAAAATCCAAAATTAAAAAATCGAATGTACAAAATTTAATATTTAAAAAATCCAAAATTTAAAAATTCAAAGATCCAAAATTAAAGTCTAAAAAGCCAAAATTTAAAAAATAAAAATCCAAAATTAAAAAATCCAAAATTAAAAACATTCAAAATTTAAAAATTCAAAATCCAAAATTTAAAATCGAAAACATCTAAAAATCCAAAATTATTAATTCGAAAATACAAAATTTAAAAATCCAAAAAATAAAAAATTCAAAGAATCAACATTTAAAAAGGCCAAAATTCCAAAATTAAGCTTTCAAAGATCCAAAATTTAAAAATTCAAAAATCCAAAATTAAAACATAGAAAAATATAAAATAAAACAAAGAAAATCCAAAATTGATTACATCTAAAAATACAAAATTAAAAAATCGTTTATCCAAAATTAAAAATAAAAAAAAAATCAAAGATTCATAATTTTAAAAATTAAAAATCCAAAAATTTCAAAATTAAAGAATTGAAAGATCCAATATTAAAAAAACGTTAATCCAAAATTAAAAAATCCAAAAAAATAAGAAATAAAAATTAAAAAATCCAAAATTAATCAATCCAAAACTTTAAAATTAATAAATCCAAAAAATAAAAAATAAGTAATTCAAAATTTAAAAAATTCCAAATTGATCAATCCAAAATTCCAAAATTAAAAAATTGACAGATCCAAAATTTAAAAATCCAAAATTTAAAAAATAAAAAATCCAAAATTTAAAAATTCAAATATCCTAAATTTAAAAAAATCAAAAATCAAAATTTAGAAAATAATACAATCCAAAATTTATAAATCGAAAAATAATAAATTTTATAAAACTAAAAAATAAATTCAAAGATCAAAAATTTTAAAAATCCAAAATTAAATAATTCAAAGATCCAAAATTTAAAATGTCCAAAAACCCGATATCAAAAGTCCAATAATGCAAAATTGAAAAATCCAGTTATCAAAAATTGAAAAAATTGAAAAATTAAAACACGTTTCACTTTTGTCGCGTGGCGTTCGACGCACATTTTTTTCATAAAGTGTGCCAGAATACGAAAAATAAGATTTAAAAGTGAGAAAAATAGTTACAGTATAAAGTTTACACAGTTAGTATTTAAAACATGGCACGTCAGTCAAAACATTCCTTCTGCATGCCAGAGACAATGACTGAAAGCTAAGGGTTGAAAGTGGTACCATCAAAAGGCTTACAAATTCCCTTTCAAAATAAAATTTACTACTGCCAAATTTACTACTACAGTAGTATGTCCAAACCAGTACTCTCCCTGGGTTATACACACGAGTCAACGCTTGAGGTAAACATAAGCAGTATTTCTTACATCTCCTCGCTCATCCCTATGGCTACCTTGGCCTTTCGTTACCAGGCACTTGGACTTTCCTTGTCATTTTGCTAAAAACACCGAACCTTAAGCAGCAGGAGCCTAAATTTTGTGTCGTTGTTGCCATTATTGAAATGGCATTTAAACATTTTCCTCGTAGTTTACCATAACAAACTGAGAAATTTAGGGCTGACCTCAAAAGCCCCTCAAGTTGGGAAAATCCGTTTCTAAGTCCACATGTGAAGAAGGAAGATAAATGACACTCCACGCTCTAGTTAAGGAGCCTACTTGTATTTAAATATTTAAATATTTATATGCCGTTTCTTTTACCAAAGCCTAATGAACTTTCTGACTATAAAAAAGTAAGAATTGACGGCGGAGACGGATACTGCGCATTTCGTGTCTGTGTGAACATTTCGGAAAAGTTGTCCAACTGGACGGTCTACTGACGTGCCATTTAAGACTTCCGGGTTCTTAAACAAGAAGTCAATTTTTTCACGTGGCCTTCTTATCACCTGTTTATTCTGTGACTAAACTTTCAAGACAAAACTCTATCTAGTGCCGATTTTTCCCCAGAAGGTTTCAGCACAGATCTTAAGGCTAATTTGACACATACGGTCGAATCGCATTGCCCTCATTTTAAGACCAAAGGGATGTACTTCGCCAAATGCAATGGTTAAATAATTGTACCAATAATCTCAGCTTCGGAAAACGCTGGTCTCAGTGAAAGCCGGGCGACATAGAAAAATATGAAGGTAAATCATGGGACTGTTGCAAATGACGCAAGTTGAAGGGGAATGGCACACTTTCGTAAATGAAGGAATTGACGGGGACTCATCTATATTGCTCATGAGTCAATGATCCATCCAGTATAAGAATGGACTATAAGGAATTTCAGTTTAGTCAATAATGAGTCCACTTGCATTAATTGAAGGAAGGTACTTGATTTTATTAATAAATAAATTTTATAACTACTATTTTAACTAATCATTCTTTCATTTAGGCCTACTTCGAAGTTATTTGTTAAAATAATAATAAATAGAAATGGATCCAAATTGATTTAAGGAAACAGAGAAGGATTAAAAAGAACTGAAAATCACAGAAGAAATACTCATAGATAAGACAGAATGAAAAAAAAAGTCAAAGTCAAGAAAGAGAGGTTCCAAGTCAAAATCAAAACCAAACGAATGATCCAGATCAGTGAAAACGACAGAAAAGCAAGAACAGAAAGAATGAAGCAATACTGGGCTAAAATTAAAACACAAAACACTAAGAAGTGATTGATTCAACGTACCCAAAGGTTGGGTGAAACGGAGAAGAAGAAGAAATATAAATGTAGGCCCACATTACTGAAAACTCATATTTCTCCCGTTATATTACCTACAATAATAGGAACACACAGAAAGTGCAAGCTTACCTGTGATCTCTGAGATGGTCCTGTCGTCTGAAAGCTTTGCCACAAATATCACAGGAGTAGGGTCGCTCATCCGTGTGGGTCCGCTCGTGTATCAACAGATTGTACGACTTTGTGAACTGCCGACTGCAGAACTTGCAGATGAACTGCTTCTTTGGTCGTGTGGACACTGACCTGGGAGCGGCGCCGCCATTTCCACGTCCTGCCCCCGATACATTCTTCATCACTATAGGGGGCGGCGGACGAGGGGTGTAACACCTGGCCGCTGCCTGTCCGTACAGCCAGAGCAAGGCCGGCTCTGGAGGTAAGCAGAATGGCGTGAAAGCTGAGGGCAAGAAGTCATGATGATCATGACCTGCAGAACCTGTAATAATAATAATAATAATAATAATTTTAAAAATCAGTTAAACTAATGTAACAAAGCGCCAGAATGCTTTTGTTTAATCAGTTATACTGTAATTGCAATTATGATATGCAGAAAATAAGTAATTATTTTATCGATTTCCGAGATAAGCTCCAGATCGATTCATTAAGCAGGGCTCATGGAAGAACAAAGGTCTAGTTTGATAAGCGTATATGAAGGAATATGTGAACAGTGTTATTTGACAAAGCTAACTGTATTGCAACTTCCAAAGTCGTATGTAAACACTGTAAAACAATATGTCGTCATGAGAACTCATTTGCATTCCATAAATTCTTTCTAATATATTACCATAAATTAGGCACTAAATTGGGCATTACTCCGGTACCGGTCAACCTATTTGGTCCAATATCAATAGGCTTCTTCCCATAGACGTTATAAATGCGTATACCAAGTTTAATGATAACACGATAAAGCGTATTTCAGTTATCGAGCGTACAGACACATGGACAGACGGACAGACATCCCCCACACAATCTCTGGCACTTAATAACAACGATAATAGCAATCATTGTTAGGCCTATAATTAGGATATATCATTTTCTAGTTCGACCTCTACGACTAGTGTTTTTAAAAAGCAGATTTTAATAACCAGGTCTTATGATCTAAGTGTTAAAAACGTTATTTTATTTTGCGAGTAGGCTATATTTTCTATACCAGCCCGTAAGGGCGAATATAATCTACTCGCAAAATAAAATCATCTTACCAAGTGTAACTTATCAGTTATCATACACTATTTTCGTTAAAAGTTCTGAAATTTTAATTGTTGTATTTGTTAGTGTATGGATTTATTGTAATGAATTATCCTATGCACCATGGAGCCAGCCATATTGGAGCGAACAGACAGCTGTAATTGATTTTCTGGTACAGGGCTTCCAACTTAATGACAACGCTTTTCACCTACCAAGTAGCCTGTGACGATTTTTTCAAACATCATAAGGAATTTCATATTTAAAAAGGCACAGTGAAATTTTAAACTTTTTCAAACTCAGTCTTTTCACTAATAGGCTACTTATATGGAAGTATTTTAAACAAAAAGAGTATCTTAATACAAAGTAATCACAGTTCGTTGTTGTGGAGTGTTTTAATTTTATTCACTCAGTGGTATAATTTTCTCCTTTTAATTAATATTATCTACCGTTAAAAGTGCTTCTTTTACGTTCGACTGTCTAAAACGGTTATCAGTAACGTAACCTATCATATTACAATATAAAATGGGAAAAACTGTCAAACTAGGTAGAATGCAGAGTTGATAACCCATGATAGTGTACTAATATGATGTTTCGATAATCAGACTAAGTTATATCGTACAACTAAATTATTTTGTATACATTACTCTCGCTTCAGACGAACATATAGGCTAATATTATCTTCTACTTACTTACATACTTACTTACTTAATGGCAATAGACAATTCCTAAGCAAGCTAAAGGAATATTATCTATTTTATGGAACCCGAAGGTTCATTGCCGCGCTTACCTGAATCCGCCATTCAACTCTATTCTCTGCTCACACCATCCAGTCATCCCTCACAAATTCTACTTCCCTTAAATCCGTTCTAAGATTGTCCCCCCACCTACGTCTAGGTCTTCCACGTGGTCTTTTCCCTTCGGGTCTCCCAGTCAATACTTTTGAGATACGTCTTTCCTCCCCCTGCGTGCAACATGTCCAGCCCATTTCATCCGTCGCGATTTAATTACCCTTACTATATCCGGTGAAGCGTACAGGTCCTGAAGCTCGTGACGTCTGTCCGCGACTGCTTATTCAACATATTCGCAGCTACCCTCCATATCTAGAGGCCGTATCCTCTATCCGCAACCTGAGGACGAGCCATGCCGTGGTGACAGAGACCCACCCCTTATATATATTATAGCCTAACAGCCTTACTAATAAAAGCTGCTTATATCTGCGTTGAACGGTTGTTTGGTTGTTCTCCGCGCAAGTTCTACATAAGCCAGTGACCGGCATGTTCCGTGCTCTGTGACGTCATACTACAGAGCAGCCGCGCTCTTTGCTCTGCAATATCTCCGTACTGAGCGTGGAGGAAGGGTTCAACTGGCCAGTGGCGGAACGACGCCTATGCATTGACAGAGTGCGCTCCGATCTTCGTAGATAGTATGGGAATAGCACAATTACAATGCATTTGTACGAAAACAAAATAGTACAACTGTGATAAATCAATGTAACAGAACAGTTTTATTTGTAATGAAATTTAATATAGGCCCTACTTACACTAATCTGAAATGCATCCAGGTGCGGATGCGTCAGGTTATTTAAATGAGGCTCCGAAACTACTATAAACATACAAATACATAAAACATAAGAATACTTTAAGGAGTACTGCAAAACTTTGTCTACTCGGAAACTGAAAAATGTTAAAGTATACAAAATATACAAAATACACAAAATATACAAATTAAACTATACATCTTTGTGAGCACTATGCCAAGTATAGGCCTATTCAGACTTTTGATACACACCCTTACTTTGTGTCACTATCGTGCCCAAGCTCAAGGCATTGTCGAGATTTTTTCCCTCTTTTCTCGCGCACTAATTTTGCAATATTAGGAGACATAGTCTGGCTAACACACAAACGAGAACATTTTTCATGTTCTGATCAGATAGGCGGTTTCCATGTTGTGGTTTGCAGATCTTCATACAAGAAAAGAACTATTCACATACATACGTCGATACAAATATACTCAACATTCTAGCAGCAAATATATTATGTAGTTGCCTGGGGAAATCTTCTATAAAATATAGATAGATCCTTTTTGTTTTGAAAGCGGTCTTTCATTTCAATATTCTTTTGCAAATCAATGACTTCTAGTTGCAATGACGTTGGAACACTGTCAACATCCACAGAAAATGGTGTCGCAAATATGCAAATATCGGATTGGAGTTTTGCAAAATCTTGAAATCTGTAATAAAATATCCTGATCCAGTTCTTCTAATATTTGTACATAATTATTAATGTCTGTAATTGAATGACATACTGTAGACAACTTTGGAAAATGTGGCGTGTCTCCGAGGGTGACCTGACGTTTCCGTAAGTCTAGTATTAATCTGAATGCACTAAATTTACCATACATTTCACTGATTAACTGACCTCTGCACCCTTGCCATGGTTAATGCACGCAATTCAATGTACCATTACGGCTCACCTTAACCCCCCTACTGCTGCACTGAACGCCACTGCGCTAGTGCGTATTAACAGGAATGCAACTCAACTGCTCGCTCGCTCAAGCTCTTGCGAGATGATCGGCTCTTACGTCACAACTGCAGCATCTGCCGGACACTGACATAAGCCGTAATACCAATAAACGCAGTGTAACTGCCGAGGGTTACACCGGATTTGTACGTGCAACGTCATCAAACAGGTCACGCTGGTCATGACGTTACCAGCCCCTGGTTATGAAGGACTGCTGAACGCCATCTGTCGGAGCCGTGAACAAACAGCAACACGTCGTCTGCCGACTAAAAATATAGTTTCAGTATTTCATTATATTGTTTTTCAGAAAGATGTATTCATGGGTACAAGTGTGGAAATATGTCCCGCAAACAAGGAACAATGTTTATAATTCCGAAAAAGCAACTCAGAATAAGTTATGCATAGCCTCAAAATTCAATCTCAGACAACTACGAAACGACCGGCTGTTACGGATATCGGCCATCTTGATTATTTACGTCAAGCTTATACAAGGGGGCCAGGCTGTGTAAAGCGTTTTACACATTCAGCCTTATGCAAGGATTATTAGTACATTTTTTCTCCTCAGCTGTGTATATTCCTGGTATAAATGTTACAACTGGATTATTAGTAAGACTGTATGTGTATAGGTATATAAGTTTTGTATATACCCATACACTTACATATAGACGAAGCATGAATTATGTTCTACTTAAGTTTAAAATTTATTTAATCTGTTTATATGTCACACAGAATTTAAGTATGTTAAATTTAAAATGTGATCTACTTAGGTTATACAAATGTGTGTTTCACTAAATAGATTACATTAAGTTACTGTTAATATATGTGGGTAATCACAGGATATTGTATTTAATATTGTGACAAAGCCAGAAAAGCCTAGAAGCTGATAGAAGAAGGACTCGGGCCGAAAGAACTAGAATTAGATAAATCTAGAAAGGAACGGCCCTCTTATTGCTGATTGGAGCCGCGCGCCGGCGGGTGCGGCCTACTCCCTGGCACGGCGGCGCGGTAAGTGACGGTGCGCGCTCGTGGGAGGGGCCAGAGGTGGAGCCACGCGCTAGGGCTGTAACTTCGCCCCGCGCGGACATTCTAGACAATGCGCGGGCGGAGAGCTTTCGAGAGACCGGGTCTGGAATATTCGTCGGCCCTATATATAGGGCCGCGAGCGAGCGGCGAGTCAGTCAGAGACGGCAACGAGGAGTGATGAGTCAGTCAGTCAAGGAGAGTTCAGTACAGTGAAGAGTCAGTACATCAGAGGAGAGGCAGTCCGTGAAGAGCCGGAGGGTCAACGAGGGAACAGTCAGAGAGGCAGTCCGTGAGTAGCGGCGAGCGTCAGCGTCAGAGGGTGAGCTGGACGGAGAGGACTGATCAGCGCGGCCTCAAGTGAGTGTGTCTTGGGAAGCTGAGGAGCCAGTGACCGGAGGGACCCGAGAGCGGAATAGCTAGTCAACGGGGAACTAGTGACCAGAGGGAAGGGTGAACGGAAGAGCTGGTGAGCTGATCTGGGCTGAGGCAGTGCCGTCCCGGGGAACTCGGCGCGACGGGTGGATCGCACAGCGGCAGCGAGGACTGTGGAGTTGACCGGCGCGACGTGGGATGATCTGGATTGGACTGGAACAGTGCTGTAATTAGGACTGAGCACAGTGAGAGTGAGCACTGAACAGGACAGTGAACTGGCAAATAGTCTGGAGTTTTCTGGCTGTATCGACAATTGTTGCAGGAAATAAAGAAACCTCCATCCTTCAATTATAAACTCGGTGTTCTCATTTTGAACCCCGACGAGCCCTTGTTACACTGGTGTCAGAAGTGGGATATAATTGAAGGAAGGCAAGATGGAGGAACGCAAGATGGAGGACATACTAAAGTCGTTACTTCACGCCATGGAAGACCGACTGAACAAGAAAATGGACCAATATTATGACCGACTGAATGAGATAATGGACCAGCGATATGACCGACTGAACAAGATAATGGACCAGCGATATGACCGACTGAACGAGGGAATTGACCAGCATTACACCGAAACAAGAGAAATTATAAGGGAAATGAAGAATCTGCGCTTAAGCCCTAAGGAAGAACTTGAGCAAGAACTGACACCGGCCAAGGAAAGATCGAATAAACCGGTCAGCGAACTGGTGGCCGTGGAAAGTGAACCAGAGAGAGAGGCCAAGGTGGAAGATAAGGAAGAGCAGGAGGAGGACATGGCCATCACCGTACCACCGGCTACCGAAGGGGAAGATCACGCCCTGAGTGAACAACGGCGGGACGACGTAGACGTAGCACAGACACCGCGGGACGGCGTTGACGTAGGACCTGAACCGCGGGACGACGTGGATGCCGGAGAGACGCTGGGTGACGACGTGGACGAAGGACAGGCACCGCGGGACGACGTGGATGTAGGAGAGACATCGCGTGACGACGTGGACGAGGGGCAGAGACTGCGGGAGATCATGTCGGGTACGGGACCGACGTGGGAAGAGGTAGCCAGTCGCAGCGCCATCTACGAGGGCTGTGGGAACCAGCAGGACGCCCTAGTGGCCGGGGACGGGGTCCTGGAAGGAAGCTGGGATTCTGCGGATGAGAAGGCGACTGCGGAGCACCTAGTCCTTCCAAGAGCCGGAGTCAAGGAGGTCCTGGAGGAAGTCCACGCAAGAGCAACAGGCGACCGCTTGGGAGTGAACCGGATCCTCGACGAATTCCGGAGAAGGTTCTACGGGTTGCACCAATGGAGTGACGCCGAGAGGCGGCGTGAACAACGCGACACCTGTGATGCCAGCAGAGGGCCTAGAACTCGCAGCCGTGGAGCCATGAAGCAATACAACGTGGCAGGCCCATGCTCCATTGTTGATGATGGAAATCGGCACCTGTTGCGGGCCATGCATTAGTTCACCAAGTGGCCAGAAGTCTACCGCATCCAACGACAGCCAAGAGGGAAGATGCCGGTAGTTCACCTGGACCGTCTGGCGGTATATCATGGGGCACTTCGGGACGAAGGCCCTTAAGGAGGGGGCAATGTGACAAAGCCAGAAAAGCCTAGAAGCTGATAGAAGAAGGACTCGGGCCGAAAGAACTAGAATTAGATAAATCTAGAAAGGAACGGCCCTCTTATTGCTGATTGGAGCCGCGCGCCGGCGGGTGCGGCCTACTCCCTGGCACGGCGGCGCGGTAAGTGACGGTGCGCGCTCGTGGGAGGGGCCAGAGGTGGAGCCACGCGCTAGGGCTGTAACTTCGCCCCGCGCGGACATTCTAGACAATGCGCGGGCGGAGAGCTTTCGAGAGACCGGGTCTGGAATATTCGTCGGCCCTATATATAGGGCCGCGAGCGAGCGGCGAGTCAGTCAGAGACGGCAACGAGGAGTGATGAGTCAGTCAGTCAAGGAGAGTTCAGTACAGTGAAGAGTCAGTACATCAGAGGAGAGGCAGTCCGTGAAGAGCCGGAGGGTCAACGAGGGAACAGTCAGAGAGGCAGTCCGTGAGTAGCGGCGAGCGTCAGCGTCAGAGGGTGAGCTGGACGGAGAGGACTGATCAGCGCGGCCTCAAGTGAGTGTGTCTTGGGAAGCTGAGGAGCCAGTGACCGGAGGGACCCGAGAGCGGAATAGCTAGTCAACGGGGAACTAGTGACCAGAGGGAAGGGTGAACGGAAGAGCTGGTGAGCTGATCTGGGCTGAGGCAGTGCCGTCCCGGGGAACTCGGCGCGACGGGTGGATCGCACAGCGGCAGCGAGGACTGTGGAGTTGACCGGCGCGACGTGGGATGATCTGGATTGGACTGGAACAGTGCTGTAATTAGGACTGAGCACAGTGAGAGTGAGCACTGAACAGGACAGTGAACTGGCAAATAGTCCTGAGTTTTCTGGCTGTATCGACAATTGTTGCAGGAAATAAAGAAACCTCCATCCTTCAATTATAAACTCGGTGTTCTCATTTTGAACCCCGACGAGCCCTTGTTACAATATCTAGCACTATTAGCATACAGCCGGCAATGTAACATTTTATTGTACATAATTCCCGCCGATTATACAATCATATTTCTTACACAGTGAGTCCCACGCAAGAGTTGGCCAATGACGCGGGCACAACTCCTACTCCCGAGCGATCGGGTGTAATATCTACGCAAATAATGCCGCGGTCGGTGTAATGATTCAGGTTCTCACATTTACAGTTAAAATTACAATAAAAATAACCACGTACCTCATCACAAGAGATGTTGGATATGTTCATCTCTTCCATCCACACAATACTGGCACCTTTTCAGGAAATGTTCTTTCACGCGCGTAGGTTCAGCTCTCGAGATAGAGTTAATTTCTTTTGTGATATTGTCTTTAAGTTCTTATATATGGGAAATTGACCTATACACTTTATTTTTCAAGTTTCCCCATAAATAATATTTACATACTGTTAGAAGAACATAAAGACAATATCACGTAGCCCTATCACAAGAGAAAGTAACTCTGTCTCGGAAGCTGAACTTACGCGCGAGAAAGAAAATTTCCTAAAAAGGTGCCAGTCTTGTGTGGATGCAAGAGGAGAACATTTCCAACATCTCTTGTGATGAGGTAGGCCTACGTGGTTATTTTCATTGTAATTTTAAATGTAAATGTGAGAACCTGAATCATTACACCGACCGCGGCATTTTTAGCGTAGATATTTCACCCGATCGTTCGGAAGTTGGAGCTGTGCCAGCCGCGACGCAGAAACCCGCGTCATTGGCCAACTCTTGCGTGGGACTCACTGTATTAACCGTAACCGTAATTACAAAACAGAAACTCTTCGATTCAAATCAACACTAACATTGCCTCATGTTGCGTACGAAAATTTCTTTTTCGTTTGGTTCCGCGTATTCTTCACAAAAATAATTGTTCTTATTTCGAAAGTTACAAATTAAAAACTGCACATTTAATTAGGCCTATAGCACCGAATCATCAGCTATAAACACTGTTTTACTTTGCATTTTTACCACGAACACGGCAACTGCATTGTCTAAAGGAATTTTGGATACGATCCCAAAACACGAGTTAATTATATCTTAAGTTTAAAGATTAACAGAGATAATACAAAGAAGTACGGTACTCTACAGGTCTACATAAGTTAGTATAAAATCAAACTGGTAGGATTGATAAAAAGGTAGGCCTATCTACTTAACGGTTATTTAACTGCTGCTGTCGTCACTGTGAAGGCCGAAGATATCTTGTGAACCAATAAGGAACATTAATTTCATTAAAATAGTTATGTTCAGGAGTCATGTGTGTAAAGATGGGTTTACACTATGCAACTAGTTTAATAAACTTATTACATGTAACAAGTTATATGTAACACGTTATATGTAACATGTAACAAATTATATGTAACATGTAACAAGTTATACGTTTAACAAATAGGTTATATAACATTTTTATATAACTAAAGTTTAGAGAGACAAAAAAGACATTTGTACTGCACAGTAGTGATGTGGGCCGGAAATATTCCCAGTGGGAAGGAATACTCCCAAAAGTGAGCATTTATAATAATTGTTAGTTTTTAATGTTTTTACTGCTTATTAACGGTCCAGGTACCTTAAAATGAAATTATTTCAGTAAAATTCCACATGTTTATCAAGGAACCGTCTAGGGAAGTAGGGCCTATTACCTTTCCCTATGATATAATTTTTCACTTATTGTCAGAACAGTGTACCCTAAGTCTTCTTCTTTTAAAAAATAATAATTCGTGATAATCTCTTAGGTTTTCTTTATAAATTTATATGTTATAAAGTGATACCTCACACTTATTTAAACAGGAGTAAAGATAAGTAATTTAACATAATTGTAAATAGATTGTGTTGGTACTTAAAATAAAATGCCAGCAACCAACACCTTCAATATTACATAAAAACAAGTTTAAATATTTATTAGTTTACAGCCTAATAATTAATCATAAATCAGTCCCACGGTCTAGGCTAATCCTACTGTAGTTTAGGGGGAAATTTAGTTCTTTCATGAATTAGGAGGGCTAAGAGGAACCTGCGACTTGGCAGATGTGGCCATCCAAATCTTAGGAGCTGTAGTCACTTCTGCCGCCACAAAACGTACATTCAGTACCTTTTCATGGATGCAATCTAAAAAGAGGAACCGCCTATATTCTGAGCGAGCAGCTAAACTCACTTATCTTTCTTACAACTGGAAACTGACGAATGCTCAACCTCAGAAGAAGAAAGAGAAGAGTGAATCTACTGAAGTTCAAACCCAAAGTGCTGGTAATCCAGACGATCCAGATGAAGGGAAGGACCAAGAAGAAAACCTAGATGATGATGATGATGATGATGAAGGCCATGATGACAGTGGTGATAT
The DNA here is from genome assembly GCA_964059195.1 of Ectobius pallidus. Taxonomy (NCBI): domain Eukaryota; kingdom Metazoa; phylum Arthropoda; class Insecta; order Blattodea; family Ectobiidae; genus Ectobius; species Ectobius pallidus. The sequence goes on along the minus strand of CAXKWD010000006.1, from coordinate 51,253,853 downwards.
TGGAATCCTTTCTGATCAAGAAGAAAAAGAAGAGGATGATGAAGAAAATTTAATGGATTTCAATGGAAGTGATTAGGCCAACTTATAAGATGAAGTCAAGGTAACACATTTAAAGAAAGCAAGTAGGCCTATTCCTAAAAGTTGTTTGGGTTCGTACAGTTTACGATTATTACTGTAATTTGTGTCTAATTAATAGTCAATCTCTTCAATTAACTCTTCTATTAATCTTCTGTATTGACCTTCAAGAACCAGGGCAAATTTTAATTAACTTATTTTCATTGTTAACTACGTGAAAACCGATTTGGATTAACGGATCACATATACAAGCCACTGAAATGAAACTTTTAAGATCGGTAAAAGGTTGCACACGTATGGACAGACTCCACAATGATTCAATAAGACGTGAAAGTCTAGATATTATCTATACAAGATAAAATAGAGGAATATAATAATCAATGGAAAGAACATTTGGACAGGATGGGAAAAAACTAGATTACCCAAAATAATCACTTCTTATAAGCCATATGGGAAAAGAACGCCCGGACGACCAAGGAAACGATGGACTTGAGACCGGAACAGGTCGCATTGACCTAAACCCTTAAAGGAATAAGAAGAAGAACTACGTGAAAACCCAGTATTACAATATTTTAGACGTAAATAATTAATGTTCATTTTTTATGTTATTTCATTAATTATGTATTAATCTTTGAACTTATGACAGTTTTTAGTTTTATTTAACCTAATCATGATTCAATTTAAGTAACAAATAGGTATCTGAGTTATCTTGCTCGAAAATTATAAATTCCAGGGAATTTATGAACTTGTGGGAATATTTCCTGGAAATATTTCCTCGAGATTAGGTTCCCGCCAGATGGCGCTGAGAATTGATCTCCGCGTAGCTCGGTTGGTAAGAGCATTGGCACGGATAGTCAAAGGTCCCGGGTTCAAGTCCCAGTGTCAGAGGATTTTTTCTCCCATAATATTATCACAATATTATCTCAACTATCTTCTGTAGCATGTTACTAGATATTCATTAATTTAATTTTTCCGTTTGTTTGTATAAAGAAACTGTCCACCTAACCACAAATAATTAGATTTATCCAAAAGTTCAACCTATGCAACCTTTACTATGCTTTTCAGATGTACAATATTATAATAATAATATATCCTAATCTCACATATATGCCCCTCTACAAATCTCTCATATGTAATATTAACAATTTTCATCAACGGTTCATTTCTTGTTGGCGCTGATTCTCTTCCTTTATCTTAGTTTTATCTCTCCCTTTTAGGATTTAAGCAACCCAAGCCGCCTGGGCCTTACAAGGCCGTAACCTGTCGGGAGAGGGATTATCTTTGGAACACATACATACTTTTTTGACCAGACAAGGACATGGAGGGCCTCCCCGGATGAGTGATCAGCCCAATGCCGGGCCACCTCCGAGACAACACGACGAGACACACCTTTCACACACACACAAACACACACTCCGAACAAGGCGAAAATGGGATGAAGAAGATAATGACGGCCAGATGATATCTGGAGACCACAAGGGCTTAAAGTTACCCGACATTTGTCTCACAGGTGAGGAAAACCCCAGAAAAAACCCACCTAGGTAACTTGTCCCGAGCAGGAATCGAACCCGGGCCCACTGCGTGAGATTAGCGAACACATCCCCTTTGCCACAGCGGTGGACGATGGCGCTGATATATCGTATAAATAGATATGTCCAAATATTATCACAGAATTTATAGTAGTAAAATCTATTGTCGATCACACTGTATTCAATTACACATTAAAACTAGCAAATGTTGACTTAACCACTTCGAAATTGTTAAAATAATTAAAATTGTATTATATTTATATATCATGTAGGCCTATAACATTGGTTGGTTAGGTTAAAAGCTGTGCACTATCATTACATTGTCTGTTGCATCTCTATTATAAATTTCAGCAAATTATTGTTATTAATATAAAATAACTCTTAGGCGCACCGAAATCCAGTAATTGTAGATTAATTGTAGATTAATATTAACCAAATTGGTGATGGTTCATGGTAGTATCGCGTTGCATTAATTGAACTTTGTGGCATTTATTTCTCTCTTGGATACGTTCATTTCGGTCATATCTTGATCATCGTCAGTCCCTATTTATAACTGTAAATTTCGACGTCCGGATTGCCTGAGTACAACTGTGATACTAAAAAATGCCACATAGTTCAATTAATGCAAAGCGATACTACCATGAACCATCACCAATGTGGTTAATATTAGTCTACAATTAATCTACAATTACTGGACTTCAGTGCGCCTGCGAGTTATTTTATATTAATGGTAATACTTTGCTGAGAAGTGATTGGCAAATTTACATATGCATAATAAAGATGCAACAGACAATGGTATGATAGTGCACAGCTTTTAATCTAACTAATTTATATATACATGATATATAATTTAATACAATTTTAATTATTTTAACAATTTCTAGGGGGTTATGTCAACATTTACTAGTTTGGATGTGTAATTGATCGACAATAGTTTTTACTATTATATATTCTGTGATAATATTTGGACATATCCATTTATACGATATATCAGCGCTATCATGCATAGGCGTAACCAGGCCGACCATATGGGGGGGGTTATAACATCCGCGGGGTCTGGGGGGTATGAAATACCTCCAAGGGAGAGGGGGTCCGGGGGTCCTCCCCCGGAAAATTTTAAAAATTAAGATGCAAAATAACGAGTTTTAAGCTTCCGGGGGTCCTCCCCCGGAAAATTTTAAAAATTACACGCAAAATAACGAGTTTTAAGCTTCCCACGCTTTATACTTGTATTAAGTAATTTATGGACAGACTTTAAAAAATTATACAATTTTCGTTTTTTTAATCAATGGGGGGGGGGGGGTTCAAACCCCCAACCCCCCCCCCCCTCGGTACGCCTATGCTATCAAGATATGGAACATTAATGAAGATTGTTATAATATTAGGCCTACATATGAAAGTTTTGTAGAGGGACATATATGTGAGATTAGGTTATATTACTATTATACCATTGTCCACATGAAAAGCATAGTAAACGTTGCATATACCTGGGCCGTCGTAAGGTTGCACTTTCCATTCTACAAGTTAAGTTGCCAGTATCAAAGATTGACAAATGAACTACTCGACTTCGTTGCGTACTGACAAGGAGGTGCCGATCGGCATTATTCGGCTGTATTCGGCCTTGAACATTCGAAACTATGTCTAATCCCTCAATTATCATTTTTAGTTCTTCCATTCAGTAATTTTTTATATTTATGTAATGTAATATTATTCCGTACCCATAGTTTCACCAAAAAAAAACCATATCGTTCCTTTACACAAAGATTTATCCTGTTATGTGTGGAACATCGTGCACCTTCACATGATAAATATTAACTTTATTGCTTCGTAGTATCATAGCTCAGTGATTATGGTGCTGGATAGTTATGCAGAAAGTTAGGGTTCGATCCTAGGCAGGGTACTATTTTTTTTTTCATACTATTTTCAAACGCAAATACAGTTTATGATTTTTAATTTTTAAAATTAGCTGTCTTATATTTTGTTGTATAATATAATTTGTAGCGTATAAAACCTTATTATCAGTAGTGAAACCCTCGGCGAATTAAAAGATCGCCTTAAGCGGCGGAACCTATTAAAATTCTTTTCAGGTAGAGGGACAAGATGTTCCTCTTTTCGCACGATTCTCCTTCTTTACTTCCTCTGCCCATTACCTTAGGTCCTATAGGTAGAGGAAGTGTTGTTTTCGATCCCTAAATTCCGACTTTAGTTTTTTACATAAATACACGTTTTGAGGCCCTCTGAATTAAAACAAAATACTATTTTTGGAAACATGACTGTGTGTGTATCTCAGTGTGTGTGTGTATGTCTGTGAACATCCTAGCTCAGAACGGAAAATTGTATGAAAACTACATTTTGTTTTTGGGTTAGGTACTTTTCTCAGGATGTGACACGAAGATTGGCGACGAAATTCTATTATTTTAAGGGAACTTTACTTGAAGAATATTTAGTTTTTCGCGATTTTCTCGAATACTGCTGTAACGATTTTGTTTAAATTTTGTAGATGGGATGCTTATACTATGAGTTAAAACTTTTATTTTAAACATTTTTCAAATAAATCTCTTTAGGGTATTTATAATCCGTCCACTCTTTGTAGAAACTCAGATTCGCGAGTGAACAATAAGGCCTTGCATGACTTGTGGCTCAGATTTAGTGCCTGTACTAATATTTATAGGATGATGGTAGTAACAACGTAACGATTGGGCCATGCTTATTTTGGATATTCTGGTTACCCTAGCACAATGATATGTTTATATCTGAATGCGTGAATTAATTGTTGTCTACTGATATAATTGCAACAAACAAATTTCCGATGTGTATGAATACGCACTCCCGCAATGCGGACCCTGATTCAAACGTGAAAGAGATATAAGATAAAAGAGGATATAAAGAGAAAATATAGCATTTTTCGTATCTAGGGTAAAATAAGTTATGTGAGTGTATTAGTGAGATTTTAACTCTTGTAATGCAGTACGCAATCCCAGGAATCATAGTCCTTGTGAGGAATTCTAATTGCTTATTCGACCATCCTGCAATGCAAAATATTTAACAAAAGTGATTTCAATTATTTATCAGACAAATACATCACTCATGGCCCTCCTTCACATTTTTTGGTCAATCTGCGGGAAAAATTCTGACGTCACCACTGTTACAAATTAACAAACTTTTATTACATAACAACAGTGTGTTCCTGAAAATAACTCATGGCAATTTTGTCAAGACGAATATGGTGTCTTCAAGATTTGTTGAATAGATCGTCAGAATTATCAGAAGTTGAGAGTGATACTTCAAAGTTTTGTAACTTTTATCCAAAGATATCAGTTGTGACTTGTCCAATGAGTGCGTACATTTAAAAATGTCTGAGCTTAAAATATATTTTAAAAAACCTGAAATGCATATTTATTTGAAGGACAATAATTTAGAAAAACAAACTTGAAAAACTGGAAAAAATATTTAAATTGTTACTAGAATATTTTTTACTTTACCACAAACTAACTGTACTGCTTAAGGAATGTTTTCAAGAGCCTAAAATATTATGTAATCGGCCCTCCTTAATAAGTTGAACTTATTAGATTGCATGGTATGAAATTAAGAAAGTGGGTGGTAAGAAATTATAACATTCCAGAGTAACCAACTTTGATTGCTTCACATGGAAAAACTCTTTTTGTTAAAAATATTTACATATGATTATGAAATAGACTCAGTTTGATAAAAATGTTAAAATTCACTAAGCCCTTTTAAATGTGAAAGTTCTCAGAAATTGTAGAAAATCTGTATGGCTGACTCCACAGGGCGTAATTCTTTATCATAAATCTAGCATCTATTATTATTATTATTTGACAAATTTTAACGATTGTCTAAAAAATAGTGTACGATACACGTGAAAAAATTATTTTATTTTGCTCGTAGGATTGCTGCATTCGCTCTTAAGGGCTCGTTTCGCAAACATAGCAAACTCGCAATTAAAAATCTCGTTTTAACATTTGGATCATTAATTATTTTTTTCTAAAATATTTGTTTTAATATATGGTACCTGTAATACATATGTTTTATAAACATATCAATTTAAATTAGCATATGTTTTATAATTACCAAATAACCTAGTCTATATTAAATATTTTTGAAAGTTTCAAAGATCGATTATATTACATAATATTGTCAGAGGTTTTAGGTAATTGTTTTGCAAATGAAACTGAAATAGCAATCATGCATTTTTCTCCAAAACAAAATTACATTTTAATTTTTTAATAAATGTTGTGAAGCCTGGGATTACTTGCAATAATAAAACGCTATCGGGATACTATTGGTTTATACTTCGGTAAAACTCAAACTTAACACTAAAACAGTAACTTGGGGTATGTGGTAAAAGTAAAAAATTAAACTGGCTATTAACAAAGTTTTGCCCAAAGTGCAAAGTACGTGAAATCTGGATCTGCATTTATAGATTTGACAAAAAGTATTCGGCAGGTAATTTTAAAAATTAAAAATTAAACACTGCATTTAAGTCTTAAAAATATAGTGAATAAATAAAAATAAAAAAATTACAGCATGGGGTGGGATTTGAACCTAGGACCCCTAGCTCCACGATCTAGCATCTTAACCATTACACCACTTATAACTTTGTCAAGGAACGAGAATAATAGGGATGTAAAGCATTATGCTTTCTCCGATACCATTAGCCTTTGTATATGAACAATACGATTTTTTATTAATAGTGTATTTGTGTTTGTATTTGTATAAATACTATTAATACTGAGACGCAATACATTAATTACGGAAAAATGAGATAGAATCCCCTAATTCAAGCATGCAATGTTCGAAGCCGAATGGCTTCTGTCTGTCAGTGAATAGAATTGCAGTGCAGCCAACGTAAATATGCATATAGTTGAAACTGGAAAGTGCAATGTTACAGCGGCCCAGGTTAGATTGAACTTTTGGATAAATCTAATTATTTGTGATAAGGTAGACAGTTTCTTGTTACTGTGTAGCCTATACGCAGCAATATGTACATGTAGAAGGTTAAATGTAACAAGTTACACATTTCCTACTCCTTGTGGGAAAGGTATAACTTGTTATATAACACAATGTTATCTGTAACAAGTTACATGTATTTGTAACAATTTTGGAAAATGTGTTATAGGCCTATAACACAAGTTGTATAAACAAGTTACATAGTGTAAACGCAGCTAACGGAGTGTAAACGCAGAAAACTGGTTATATAACACAAAAATCACTTATATAACACAGTGTTATATGTCACAATAAAATTGGCATGTATTTGTAACAATTTTGGAAAATATGTTATATAACTCAAGTTATAAGTTATTAAACAAGTTTCATAGTGTAAACCCTGCTTAACACATGGCTAATTCTCAGCATTTTTGTAACATTACTAGGCCTATATCTTATATTTTATATTATTTTTCGATTATATTATTTCGATTTATATTATTTTATATGTGGGCACATTTAAGTAGGCCTAACCTTTCCTCACAGTCACGGCCAAGCTAGTTAAAAAGTTAATCCCATGTCTGCATACGAAGCGTAAAGAAGCTAACTGAAATAGATTAACAATATTTTTGTTGGACAGGAGTAGTAGCCTGTTTCTAGCAGTGCTATTTTAATTTATTAAATCGTTTTGACGTCCGCCGCCACGTCTACCTTCCGTTCCGGCGTCCTCCGCAGCATTCTTTCCTGCTGTGTTGTCCCTTCAAAACTAGATCCCACGGAAGGCAATGGGAAACCACTACGGTATCACCGTTCCATGTACGCGTCGGGTTGTGGTTCTCATCCCATGAATCCAACCTGCGTTCGGGCTGTTCAACTCATCAGCAAATCCTTTTGAAAGTTAGAATTACGTTTTATATCAACTTGTTTTTAAAATGCCAAGATACAACTGGACATAAAATGTATGAATTTACTAAGTAAAAAAATTGAACCTGAGTAATCATGTCAGCTTTCAAAACAGAAGCCCAGCTTTTAATATCAGGTTTCACTTATTGTACGAGCGCTCCAATTTGTACTGCCTGGAATCGAATTGCCATGACCAAGACGCATTTACAGAAAACAAAAGATGTGTAATAATTGACTAGTAATTCCAGCTTGGAGTTCAGAAAAATAATTGATAGTGTGCCACGTCTGGAACATTGCTTTATACGGAACAGAAACATGGATACTTAAGAAAATGAAGAGCTGCCTGGAAAGTTTTGAAATGTAATGCAGAAAAATAATTGAAAAATAAATTGGCGAAGTGACAAATGAAGAAATCTTGAGAAGGGTGAATTAGAAGAGGTCAATCCTAAACACAGTTATTTATAGGAACGTCAATTAGATAGATCACATCTTGAGAACAAATTGTCTGCTGCATGACGTCATCGCAGGGTAGTTGGAGGGACCCCTAGGTCTGCTACACGATTTAAAGGAGAAAAGAAAATGCCGTTTACTGAAAGAAGTCAAGCAAAGGAGGAGATGGAAAACGAAATTTGCAGTCTTAAGTCCAAGAACCTGCCAATGGGTAGATGATGATGATGATGATGATGATGATGATGATAATAATAATAATAATAATAATAATAATAAATATAATAATAATAATAATAATAATAACAACAACAATAATTTAAGGCAAGGCAATCTTAATGCCAATTGGAAACTTACTCTAGCAAAAAACAAGTAGGCATGTCAAGGCAATACTGTTACCAGTACCTGAAAAGACTCTATCGCTATTGTTAGGAACTTTTATGACGGAATGTATCACTCTTTTGTTAAAAGCCTGAACTGTCGAGCTGTCGCCTAGAGGGAACTTGTGGTGTGGAAAGGTATGTGGTTCACTACCTGAAGCTGACACTGCTGAAACTGTTTTCATTTAAATAACGAAACCATACAGCAACCCCTACTGAAAAGGGAGAAAAAAGGTTAGGCTATCCTACCTATCAATAAAGAGTCCAGAAAGCTCTTCCTATTTGCAGAAGCTATGTATTTGCTATGGGTCTACTCAATATATATATTTCATCTACAGGGCCTACATCTTTCATTTTTCACATAGGCCTAACTTACATTAAAATAATAGCCTACTAATATTGTATTGCTTTACTTAATAGTCATAATGTGAAATAGGCCATAAAAAATCGTTTTTATTTTAGAGTTTACATTTGAAATCCAGATTATAGAGGGAGAGAAATATGAAACCTACAAAATTAAAATAAAATAAAATAATTTATTTCCTATGACCTATTTGACTCACAATATTAAGAAGCAGTAACATAAATTGCAGCTATCTTACCTTCCCTTACACTGTATTAGGCATTCGACTGAGAGGGGGAAAACTGATTATCTTAATTCGGCATTCCATTCTTTTCCTTCTTTTTCTCCTCGGCTCTTCTCTCATTTTGTGTTTGCGTAAAGGCCCACGTGCGCGTTTGTGTGTGGTTATCTTTATGTGTAGTCTAATTGTACTTGCTTGCATTTGTCTTTCGTCTTTTGTTTGCACGTACCTGTACGTTTAAAAATGCAATAAATTTCACTCGCAAGATTGGACAGCAAGTATCAAATGTAAGAATCGGTTTTTTTAAATTTTCTTGGCATTATTTCAAGATGTTCTGGAGTTTCTGATTTTATGTCCGCATAAACTTGAGTTTTTTTAGTGCAAAGATAAACTGGAAGAAATCAGGATGGCGATGGTAAAAGCTAGCATTCCAGGTAGCGTGAAAAGCGTCACATGCTATGTTTATCGATGTAACAATCTACTTCGTAATTAATAAAGAATTGCAGAATTCCTGAATTTTTTTAGATTTCGCTTGTGAGCAATATTCCACAAGAGTCACCAAGTTCATCGGGCTCTAATAACGACAATCCGAACTAATGACGTAGCCATTTTCCCGAATCACAGTCTACGTTCTTCAAGATTTTTATTATTTTTAATTCTTTGTGTTATCTGTGAGGCTTAGGCCTACATAGGCCTACAACAAAACTGGGATGCGCGCAGAGTAGACCTACTACGACAACCAACACTGAACGCAATCTAAAAATCTCTTTTGCTCGATTTGCGTATTTATTTTTTCAAAAATACATTAAATTTGCTCAATATAGGCTACGTATCTCAGATCAGATGTAGGTACAATTTTTGTCAAATTATCTACTCCCTCGGATTGTTTTATACCCTTTCTTGGTTTTTCCATTAGGCCTATATGATCAACGGAGCCGACGAGGACTCTTCAGAAATAAACTTAAAATGAATTCACTACATTTGTACCAATGTCCATAAAATAATGCAAAAACCTGCATTCAAGAAAAGCCTAGGCTATTTAAATTATAATGTAGGCCTACAAGTTCTCTCTATTTGTTCTTTCACTCACTCTCCCCCTCTTTTCTCACTCTCACTCCCTGTTCCTGCTCTCTCTCTCTCTTCTGTCCCTCTCATATTATGAAGTTAATTATTTTGCAGGTCAGGTACTGAGCATTTATTTCGCTAACTTTCAGTTATCTTAACTTAGCGGCCAGTAACCTTGTAAAATTCATATTTGGTATTAGATATTTTTATTTCTACTAAGTTATCGCTAGAGATAGTCGAACAAATAAACGCAATTTAAACGGACAATAGAAGAAAATTGAAACCGGTATGGAGTGATCGCTTGATCAAGTTCCGATACAAGAAGAGCGGATTCTCAATAGACATTATATTCCCAATCCGGAGGCATGGCGTAATAGGTCAGCAATGGACCACCCTGAATAGAATAACATACAGATTACCATGAAATGTGTTAAAGATTCCATTACCGTGTACAGAACAGTTAGGTATAATTTGTTGAGTAGACCTGCGTTCAGGAGACTGACCTCGTACAGGTAAGATGGAAGGTAAACACATGGTAAGAGCCAAGGTGTTGATAGAAATGTTTTGCTTTCACTCGGAAGCCCCCCCCCGAAACAAAACGATCCTTGAAATGTCCGCCTGCTCTTTCGATAATAGGACCACTTCATAATAGAGATAGCGAGAGGTGTGTTATTAATAGGAAATAAAAGTAACCATTACACAACTTTCTCACACATTCTGTATGGTTCCCATTCCCATTAAGACAATGTTTTCGTAACTACTGAACTAAAAAGTAAATCAGTTTTTAATGGAAATTGTAAACACGTAATCTATTAAGATGTGTAAAGATATCTTAAATATTACATTAGGCTAGTTAATTGGCTTATAATAGTATATAATTGGTATAAAATGGAGTCATCTCCATTAATCTCAATTGATATAAAATGATGAGAAATAGATTGATAGTAATTAAATACGGCAGATAATAACTTTTGAACTAACCAAGCAATATTATTATAAATTACATGATAAAAAGCAGGAAAAATTAACAAATAATATTACATAAATATGAAATTAATATCATCAATACTTTAGCTGATATTAATTATTTTATAGTAAAGAATAAAATACACTAGGACTCAATAGAAGTTAGCAGACGGAATACTCAGAATTATACAATGCAGCCGGAGTGAAATGTATAGCAACTCTGTGGGAGATTGGTGCCAGTTATTGTTAGAAATGTACTTGGCTATTCAGTCAAAATGTAGTAGAAAGGAAAGATTATGAGCTGAATAGGCACTTCACGAGAATGTACAGTGAATGTTGCAAGGTCCAGGAACTGGACAGAAATTCGGAGAATCAGCTGATGGGAGAAACAGAAACGCATCACTTCCAAGCTAAAAACCACGCTAATCGAAACAACCAATAGAATTTAAGTTTAGGATAGAAAAAAACTGAATTTAGCTATAACAGTGCATATGATTGGTTTTGTGTAACTATGGTAAAGAGGGGAAATTGAGAGGAGGCTAAGATCATGGCTTTTACGAAACTAGACTTGTGTCCAGGACTCCGTGAGGGAGACTTGTGACTTGTGTACTGGAGGCCGGGACAGAAACCTGTACCCGCGTTCTCGAGGCAAAAACTTGTGTACGAAGGACTCGAGGAGGCAGGTCATATTCCTGCATTTCTCCTCGAATTACACATAAGTCGTATTGACATTGTGGTCAATCCGACTGTATCTATATAAATAACTTCACTAAATTACCGAAGTGTAAATTCTATTATACATTTATTCTTGCAGTAAGAGCCTATTATAGCTACTTACTAAAATAAATTCAGTGAGTGTGCCAAGTAAGTACTGTTGTGATATTGACGTCATCATCATTACAAGATTACGTAGATACCGCGTGTCACTACTAGGAAGTATTTACGTACGAGTGCGAAGGCCAATATTAGACTCCCTTCAATATCCCATCAATAAAATTAATAATTTTACGAAGTAACATTTATACAATTGAACTTTGATTGGAATACTAAATAAACTTGACAGTGTTTTGATAAATATTTAATTATTGATAAACAGTAAATATAGAACCTCCACACCCAATTTTATGCCCCTGAGGTAAGATAGAGAAAATCGTAGCAACTCCGACTGAGCAACCCGAGGTTCCACCAGGCTGAAGAAGACAACATTCGCAGTGAGTACAATATTGTGGGGGTGGACCACAAACCGATTGCAGCATACTGGGAGAACTCATACACCGAGGGCTTGTAGTGTGAAGTACTGCATCATATCTATGACGCCCATTTCGTGGGGTTTCGATTCGAAAAACACATAAGCAACATATCTATGGAAACCATTACGTGGGTCACGAGCATCATATCTATGGACTTACCAATCTCGTGAGGCTCGAAAAATCGTTGGACTTGAATATCCATAAATAGCATCAGATTCTGTGATTTAAACGACCAGGCAGAGTGAAGCAAAGGACGACGACCAGGATCATATCTAGAACTTAACAATTTTGTGGGGCTTCGATTCAAAGAAAAAACACATAGATATCGTCATATCTATGGCTTTGGCAACGTGGGTCTTCGAAAATAAAAAAAAAGTGAAGTTCAATAAAAACTGTTAAACGCTGTGAAGCCAAGGGACGACGACCGCCGACGACGATCATCACTAGTAGGAGCTGGGCACCGAGCGTGAGAAGGAGAACGACGGGAACGAAGATTAGGAGCCGGGCAACGCAAGGAAGAAGAAAAGAAGAAGGAAGAAAAGAAGAAAGAAGAAAAGAAGAGAGAAAAAGAAGGCAACACGAGCGAACCAAAAGGAAGGATGAATAGCTGGACACCAAAAACGGATAAGTTGAAAGAATTGTTGTATCAAAACTACTAAAAAGGTATTTTTGTATTTTGCATTAAATAATAAGAGGGTTATAGTGCATGAAAATTTTGTCTGCTATAAGAAATAAGAGAAAGGTAAGTGAAAATGGCAGGGTTACTATTTGTGTTGTACAGTGCAGTGAAAGGGATCGGAATGCAGATAAGATTGAAATCAGAGATAACGGTAGACCAGAATGAAGTTAGGAATTCAGGAAATAATTCTGAAGTGGCTATAACTATGCAGAGGGGTAACGGAGAGCAGTCAGGTATAGCTAAAGGGGAAGAAAAAAATTCTTGTTGTCAAACAATGGAGAATGTAAGAGAAATAAATGAAGGACTAGAATCAAGGAAAATAAATGTAATCCAGGAGTCATCAACTCACGCAGTTAGTGAAGAATCAGGGGGATTAATTGCACGTAGGCTCGAAGAAAATGTAAATATAGAAGGGAAAATGTTCTCAAAGTTGGAGTCAATGATGAAAATAATCGTTGAAAAATTAGATGAAAATTCAAATGAGATTAGGAAAATTTCTGTGAGTAATCAGGAAGTCAAAGAAAAGTTGGATAGGAATTCAGATGAAATCAGGCTATTGTCCCAGGGAGATCAAAAGATAGTAGAAAGATTGGATAAATTTGATGAGGACATCAAAAACACAAATGTTAAAGTAGATTATAATATCACTGAAATTGAGGGAAATCTGGTAAATTACAAGGAGGAAATTGATCAGAAAATTTCTGAAAACAATAAGAAATTAAAATGCAGGTTAAATGACAAAGTGGAAAGTATTGAAAATAAAGTAGGTACTAAAATTAATTTAATGCAAAAGGAAATCGAAGAAAAAAGCAAAACGCTAGGAGCTAAACTCACACAAGCGATTTCAGTAGAATTGGGGGAACTACAAAGTAAATTTGATAAGAAAATTAACGAAGTAGAGGGAAATAATAAAAGAGAGGTATTGCAATTGCAGGATACTTATAAGATGGGAATGAAAAATCTAGAAAATGAAATGCTGACAAAAGTAAAGCAACTTGAAGAGGTTAAGCAAATTAGGGAGGAAACTAAGCAGATTTCTCAGAATAATAAAAAAGTTGTAGAAAAATTAGGTAAGATTAGCGAGGAAGTCAGAGGAATTAATGATGGTGTAGAGAAACAAATCAAAAGTGTAGTAGGTGATTTAGGAAATTCTAAGAAAGAGATTCACAGCAAAATTTCTGAAAATCAGGAGAAAGTTGAAATAACATTAGCTGAAAAAAATAAAGAATTGGAAAGTAAGTTAGTGCAGGCATTTTCCACAGATCTAGGTGAGATAAATAAGGAATTTCATGGTAGAGTAAAAGAACTAGGGGAAAATCAGGTGATGAACAAAACAGCAACTGAAAACTTAAAGATTGAAGTATTTGATAAAGTAAACCAAATAGAAATGTCCTTACTTGAAAGAGTGAAGAAAATAACTAGGGAAATAAATGCCTTGGATAATAAGACAAAATTAATTGAGAATGAACCTCAAAACGAACGAAGCAGTGGTGATAGTAGGAGAAATAATATTGCTATGGTAAATGTAAATTACAATGATAATGTAGAAAAGAATAAATTATTGAGTGAAACAAATAGCGATCCTACAGTCACGACTGAGTCGAACGTAAAGCTAAGCAATGTAAAGTTAAATAAACATACTGTTGTGCAAGGGGATATGCAAAATACAATACATATGAACCTAATCTTTGGAAATGAGTGGACAGTCCCGCAATTTTGTGGAAATGAGTCGTCTGACCCACACCAGTTTATAACTGAACTGGAGGCCTATTTTAAGGTTAAGGAGGTTCCAAATGATTATAAAATGATAGTGGTACAGAAGGCATTGATTGGAAATTGCAAGGACTGGTGCAAATTCATTTTATCAGAAAAGGTAGCATATGATGAGTTTAAGCAATTGTTTATGGCAAAATACTGGGGCGCGAGCCGACAACACAAGGCCACAATGGGATTATATAATGGGAAATATGATGTAAATTCAGGGTTGAAGATGTCTGAATATTTTATTAAGGCAACAACAAATGCTAGGTCGGTGGAATTGCACTTAAATGAGGAAGAAAAAGTGAAGCTAATTATAAGGCATTTCAAGCCAGAGGTCTATAGAAATTTAATTGTTGCTAGGCCTAAAACATTCATTGAAACTCTGAACTTGTTGATCGAAATGGAAGAATTAGATGGTTACGATGACATAAGGGTAAACAAGATTGATCAGGGACCTAATTATAATAACAATGGTCAAAAACCAAGTAATAATTATTATGATAAAAGGAGAGCCAGAATGAATCAGTTTGTATTCCCGGAACGTAGCCGGAGGCACGTACATTACGGTCAAAGGAACAGTATGTTAGAATAATTTTACATTGCTTTACGAAATAAATGTAAACAATATTGTAAAATGATTGGATGAGAGTATAATTCAGTGTGAGAAGATCTGTTGTGTTATCTAATTTTAAGAAGGACACTAGCAGAAACCCATAGCCGCTGTGATTTATTATTTTTATCAAGGGTATCAAGTTAAAATGTGTGTTATCTAGTTTTAAAAAAGGACTCAATGCAAACAAATCCGCAGAGCTATATCTAGTTAGTAAGAGGGTAAATTTTATTTTGTGTATATTATGATGGTTAGGTAATACTCTCCGATGTGCAAAGTATGCTTGCATGGAATGTTGTTATTGAATCATAACATAACCGTAACACAGTGAGGTTCATTCACACAAGATATCCAGTGAAGAAAGGACGGAGATAGAGAGAGTCGGTCAAGGCCACTACTCTGATGTTAGGAAGGATTTAAAAGGACAAGCTAGAGGTCATAGTACTGTAAGGAGCATTAATCTGTTTCTCTAGAAAAATGACGATTTTTCAAATCCTCACTTATTCCAGAGAAAAAGATTGGGCATATGGTATAAAATGGAGTCATCTCCATTAATCTCAATTGATATAAAATGATGAGAAATAGATTGATAGTAATTAAATACGGCAGATAATAACTTTTGAACTAACCAAGCAATATTATTATAAATTACATGATAAAAAGCAGGAAAAATTAACAAATAATATTACATAAATATGAAATTAATATCATCAATACTTTAGCTGATATTAATTATTTTATAGTAAAGAATAAAATACACTAGGACTCAATAGAAGTTAGCAGACGGAATACTCAGAATTATACAATGCAGCCGGAGTGAAATGTATAGCAACTCTGTGGGAGATTGGTGCCAGTTATTGTTAGAAATGTACTTGGCTATTCAGTCAAAATGTAGTAGAAAGGAAAGATTATGAGCTGAATAGGCACTTCACGAGAATGTACAGTGAATGTTGCAAGGTCCAGGAACTGGACAGAAATTCGGAGAATCAGCTGATGGGAGAAACAGAAACGCATCACTTCCAAGCTAAAAACCACGCTAATCGAAACAACCAATAGAATTTAAGTTTAGGATAGAAAAAACTGAATTTAGCTATAACAGTGCATATGATTGGTTTTGTGTAACTATGGTAAAGAGGGGAAATTGAGAGGAGGCTAAGATCATGGCTTTTACGAAACTAGACTTGTGTCCAGGACTCCGTGAGGGAGACTTGTGACTTGTGTACTGGAGGCCGGGACAGAAACCTGTACCCGCGTTCTCGAGGCAAAAACTTGTGTACGAAGGACTCGAGGAGGCAGGTCATATTCCTGCATTTCTCCTCGAATTACACATAAGTCGTATTGACATTGTGGTCAATCCGACTGTATCTATATAAATAACTTCACTAAATTACCGAAGTGTAAATTCTATTATACATTTATTCTTGCAGTAAGAGCCTATTATAGCTACTTACTAAAATAAATTCAGTGAGTGTGCCAAGTAAGTACTGTTGTGATATTGACGTCATCATCATTACAAGATTACGTAGATACCGCGTGTCACTACTAGGAAGTATTTACGTACGAGTGCGAAGGCCAATATTAGACTCCCTTCAATATCCCATCAATAAAATTAATAATTTTACGAAGTAACATTTATACAATTGAACTTTGATTGGAATACTAAATAAACTTGACAGTGTTTTGATAAATATTTAATTATTGATAAACAGTAAATATAGAACCTCCACACCCAATTTTATGCCCCTGAGGTAAGATAGAGAAAATCGTAGCAACTCCGACTGAGCAACCCGAGGTTCCACCAGGCTGAAGAAGACAACATTCGCAGTGAGTACAATATTGTGGGGGTGGACCACAAACCGATTGCAGCATACTGGGAGAACTCATACACCGAGGGCTTGTAGTGTGAAGTACTGCATCATAATATCCATATAATTTTAAAAAATCTCTTTGCCGAGGAAGGTGCTTTTTTCAAAGATAATTATCTGGAACTGGTAGTCTAATAGGCCTACCAGTAGGTATAGGCTAAGTAGAACTTATGAATCCAACGAAAATTATGTTCCATTAACCTAATATTTAAAAGATTTCAATAGGATATTAGAACATCGATTTATCATGAAAATTATTTAAACTAAGCTACTGACTGCTAAATTACACCATATCAACACTGAAATGTTCTCTCTGTAAAGGCAATTTCTTCAAAAAAAATCTGATGTGAAAGTCACATAACTTCCTCTGCCCCCCAAAAAAGTTAGCAGTATTCACATATCAAGACACAATTTTACCCTATTATTATCCTATAAATACCTCTTCTTTCAATGATGCGACTAAAAGCGCAGGCTAGCCTATATAACAAACTTTAAAAAAAAGAACAAGTGACTGCAGACGTTTATTGAACTTTCCGCCGTAAAGAATAATTTCCGAAATTATCGAATATTTCCCTCAGATACTTCTTTACTCTATACCGGGCCAACAATACATCTTTCTCACTTCACATTCTTATATAGAATAAGAGGCCGTGGAAGAGCGTAATTCAGTTGTTCATCACGCAAGATAAACTTTCTACAAACAGTGGGTGAACAGTGGGTGGCCTGTAACTACCCTCAGAGAATTTTGTCGAAAAAAAGTTTCAAATAAAAGTTTTAGCTCTCAGTGAAAGGAACACATGTGCAAATTTTAAAGAAAATCGTTAGAGCCGTTTTCGAGACAATGACGAAAAACGAAAATTTCTTCATGTAAAGTCCCCTTAAAAATAAGAGAAATTTGTCGCCAATCTTCGAATCACATCTTCAGAAGGTACCTGACCCAAATACGAAATTTTGTTTTCATACGATTCACCGTTTCGGAGCTAGCCTGTTCACAAACTTCCACACAGACAGACAGACACACAGACACACACACAGACATGTTTCCAAAAATAGTATTTTTGGATTCAGGGGGCCTTGAAACGTGTATATATGCTAAAAACTCAACTTCGAATTTTAGGGTCGAAAACAATATTTCCTCTACCTATAGTACCTATGGTACGTGCAGAGGAAGTAATATATACAAGGAACTAAAATTCTAACGTTAACAAATGGAAGAAAACGTTTATGAATTTGAAGAAAACTAGGTTGGGCTATATTTAATATTTTCCCGTTTTCAATAAGACTTTGGAAAATGGATATGGGGCTACTACGATTTCTTACGCTGCCGGCCCTACTACAGTAATTATTTGCCCACGTCTTCTGAACACAGAATAGGCCCATTTGAAACAAATAAATATGGGAGGAAACTATGAGAAATCTCAGCGAAAGATAATTTACACTAGCTTTAAATGTTTTTCTGTATGGTTATTTAACAATGGTTGTGTACTGTTATTTCGGTCTTTACCCTCGCTGGGGTTATTTTACATTGTCGCATTCAGGGACACATAAATAGCATAGACCTAGATCAGGTCAAACTTTCATACCTGAGAACAGAAAACCAAATACTTTTACTTTTGTAAAACAATGAGTAGTACGCTCCTGAATAAAATTATTAACTTATTGCTAGATCTAGAATTATCATAGGTAATGTCACGAGAAAATCCGAACCTCGAGTACATTTATTGCGACTATTTAGCAAATATTTGCATATTTAAGCCCGTAGTGAATAAATTAAACCACGAAAATTAATAAAATACGTCGCTAATAACTTGTCCACCGCTGTGGCTCAGGGAATGCGTTCAATCCTCTCACGCAGCGGGCCCGGGAACGATTCCTGGTCGGGACAAGTTACCTAGGTGGGGTTTTTCCTCACCTTTGAGACAAATGTCGGGTAACTTTAGGCCCTTGTGGTCCCCAGATATCATCTGGCCGTCATTAACATCTTCATCCCATCCTCGCCTTGTTTGGAGTGAGTGAGTGAGTGTGTGTGTGAATGGTGTGTCTCGTCCTATGTGTTCGTGTTGTCTCGGAGGTGGCCCCGGCATTGGGCTGATCACTCATCCGGGGAGGCCCTCCATGTCCTTGTCTGGTCAAAAAAGTATGTATGTGATCCAAAGGTAATCCCTCTCCCGACAGGTCGCGGCCCTGTAAGGCCCGGGCGGCTTGGGTCGCTTAAATCCTAAAAGGGAGAGGTTAAACTACGAGAAAAAAGAAGAAGAAGCTAATAACTTAAGTGTCATTATAAGCATGATGGGCAACGCCATCTTGGTGGCGTTCAGGTACTGCCACAAACACTTTTCGTTTAGAACACCTGGTTTCTTTTTAGATTAATCTCACTGCTACAATAATAGTGTTTTAATATTGTATTTACAATTAAGTTATACGAGATTTGAATGCTTCACCATACTTATGCTACAGATAATTATTCATTACTTTTATGTCTCCTTATGCTCATAAGCACCTTATAGGCTGTTCAGTCCTTGTGAATTTACATCAATTCAAGTGAAGGTAGGTGCAATAAAATGAAAGTGATAAAAATAAAACGATAAAATTATGACAATAGACACTTGCGATTGGTTGAATTTTCATGAGCTAAATAGTCATAGAAATCCCTCGAGAGAAACTCGTAATCTGGAGTGCGACAAATTATTCCATGAATAAAATGTAACTAACTGTAAGCTTTATTGATAATTATTACTTTCTTGCTTTGTTGCTTATTCAATATTTTGTTAGCTGTCTGTGTCACGACACAGCAATCGATGAATCGATTCTAACCAATAGTGCGTATGAGAGATAGTTAGCCTGACCTAATTCAGATAAGATAACATCAGAACAGAATAATAGCACACGCACCTAATCGAAATTGGTTTTAATCAATGCACATTCAATATCCAAAAAAAAAAAAGTTATGTTGTATGAAATGTGTGTTTTACTTATGTGACTTACTAATCACTCCATAGAGATACCTTACGTTTTCAGTAATGAGCAGACATTTTATCAGATAAAATCTCATCCTTTTGTTCCTAGCAAGCATAGGCTATTATAAGATAACCATCCGTCATTGGTCGATTTTCCAGGCATTGCTAAACGTTATTGGTCATTGTTAAATATGCTTCGTATGAATAGAATAGTCATTACTATTATTATTATTGTTGTTATAGCTGTTTTTATAGAGCAGACATGAAGCTAAGAGTTAACATACCCTTTAGTAAAAATAATATCACCCATTCTACTCGCTTTTAGTCGCAAAAATTAAAAAAAAATTATATTCAAACTAGAAGCTCACCCACGAAGTTCCAATAACTAGATTTGTCTATGTAGAATGCCTGAATGTAGAATATGATATAGTCTACGTAATTTACACACAGGTAATTGATTATATACAAATAGTTACACCAATTTCCGAAATCACGTGTGTTTGTTAGAGTAGGCCTATAATATATTTTGTAGTAATGATCAGAGAATGCGTTCAATGCTGAAAAAAAATGACATAAGCCTAGCTACTACTTTTTGTATGATTCCATCTTTCACAAAATGATTTGGCATAAAATCTTGAGTATAGGGAGTATAGACCATAAAACTGTCTCTTCTTTTCACATCAAAAGAACCGAAAACTTTCTCTTTTGCTGTAATATAATTTTCCCGCCTTTCAATATAAAACGGTAGCACATCAATAAACAGAGTTATAAACTTGTCAGCTTCCACAGATAGAGTGCAGTGAACCTAGAGAATCAAAAGCGGACAAAGAGTACACCAATGTATTGGATGTTGTAACTTACACTGGAAAGATACGTAAGATATCGGTAGGATGTTGTATAATCCACTGAACAGATATATTACTTCATAGGGTCTAACCAAGCCAAGGTCTCTACTCCTAGTACGTGAACCCTAGATTTACTCTTCCGCATCAGGAGTAAAGAGGAATGAAAGAAAAAAAAGAAAGAAAGAAAGAAAGAAAGAAAGAAAGAAAGAAAGAAGGAAAGAAAGAAAGAAATAAAGAAAGAAAGAAAGAAAAAGAAAGGAAGACAAAGGGTTAATAGACAGAAGAACTAGCCTATATTTGAATGAGAAAAATATATTTTAGGGTGTTTAGTGATTAATTACCAATGTCCAACACACTGGAATGTAGGCCTATGCTAATATAGAGGGAATATATGGCTTCATTAGACATATGCCTATTACACTACATTAGTTACCAAACACAGATAGGCCTACTTCTGATAAGTAGTGGGCCTATATTTGCTTACTACATTGCACCAACCTGCCTGCCCTAAGGACACAATTTCCTGTGAAATTAAACAGACAAGAGCAAAAGGTTTTCTGCCTCAATGGACGGGACTGGGAAAAGCCTAACAGCTCTATTACAAAATATGAACCGTATATATATTTAAAGAAAAACTTAGCTGCCAATTGCAAAAGAAAAGTAAGTTTTTCAATAATGCTTACAGCAAATATAGCCTACCGGTACTCTTTCTTTGGTTCTAAATGTTTCAAAAAGTTAGACAAGGCGTTAATGATCTCTAGAAATTGCTTTGTTCTGCCACGAATCAAATTAACATAGCCCGCCCACGAGCTACCGCCATAAACTAGGCGATCCCACTCACTTTTCTGAGAGGACGTTGAAAAAATAAGTTGTGGTTTCCCAGCTCATTTTAATGGCTAATTACTTCGCTCGTTTGGGGGCCAGCTTGTGATGTGATGACGACGATGAAGATGATCCACAGAAGAAAAAGAATACAAAGAAGAGGAGGGCAAATAAGTTTGTCGAGCGTAATTTTTCCTCCTTCATAAAGGAGTTGGTTGGTCTTCAATAAGCCTATACGAAAAGTAGACAATAAAACTCACATTCTATCAAAGAGTGTCAAGACAAAACTAGCCTACCCTTGAATGTTTCACGATGAACCTGCTCCTTCCTGGCCTTTTCCTTAGGCGACACTTCCATAAAAAAGCATTATTTCTTTGGTTCCGGTTTAAGAAAAATACGGTGGGAATATGTGCTAAGTTATAGGCCTATTATTTGGCGCAAAATAATTTTCGACAAGGATCCTTAGCCTATAGGCCAGATTCAGGGTCTGAATTAATGAAATGAAAATTCTTAGCAAAATCTCTTAATATGAATTGGCCTATGTAAGGCTAGACCTAAGTGCGGATATAACCTAAAACAAGTTTAGATTTGCTTGTGTCGTGATAATTATGGTGACATTTCAGTGTTGAGAAAGTGAAATCATATATCATTGATGATTTCTGCACAAATTTGAGCTGAAATGCATTAAAAATGACAGAATCAATAAAAAAAGCTCTTAAGAGACAAAAATGATCTAACAAATGTGTCTGCAAAGGCTGCATTTAACATTTAACGTGCAAATAAGGAAGCAGCTATGATTTTGTTATTATAAAAAAATGCAATTTCATCAAAATCCTAACCATAGTCATTACCATCAAACTAACCATTTGCTGGCAGTAGGTTTTAATCTGTAGTAGGCCTACTTTTTATTTTCAAAATATGTTTAGCCTAACCATACAAAATATATTATCGTACAAAACATCAAATAAACTATTTCTTTATGCTAGATAAAGTATTTCAATTGTACCGTATCTAATTATACAGCAATGTATCGGAGGAGAGGGGTATCCCGCGGTTCAGGGTAGCCTAGGTCTTCGCTGATAGGCCTGTTTTAATAATTACACTGAAATAGGAAGGCTGGAATAAAGATACAGATAGACAACATACAGAATCTCAATCAGATAACTTAAGATACAGATAGACAACATACGGAATCTCTATAAGATAAGATAACTTAAGTTATGGGCTACATTGCAATCAGACTTCTCTTAGACCTATGTAACGTGTAGTCTAACTGTAAGCTTTTGTTTTAGACGAATATGAAAAATCCAAGTAGCAAATGGCAATTCACCTTTCGAGAGAAATCTGATCAGTCAAAATCCATTTATTTTTACTGGGGTGCTGAAAATAGAACCAAAAAGGAACTTTTTCAGGGCTAAGCGGATTCAAACGTTTGAAACCCCGGCATTGCACAGTACAGTAGCGTATGACAGACTGCAACATTGCAAGGTTAACAGACATCACCTGGGTATAAGATTATTTCCTCTGAGAGGACTTGGCTTATATGACTTAGTGGTAGGTTTAGGGCCTATGGTAGGACTCTATAGGCCTATGGCAAAACACTTTTTTTAAACTCGAAAATCCCGAGTTATACCATTCGATGTTAAGGTATAAAGTAGCCTACCATCCCAGAATTAGCAATATTATAGGGGAGATAATGTTATGACCATAAAATAGTGAAATAATGGTAAATAAAAAATGCATTTATGACCTAAAAATAGTGAAAAAATGACACTAAATTTAAAAAATGACCAATAAATTTTCCATTATTACTTAACTTACATATACATTTAGTTTAACGGATGACAGTGCGTTATATAGGCTATGAATTTACAATAGGCTATAAAACACACTTATTTTATTACTAAAAAGTAAGTAGGCTAAATCTATACTACTACAACTAGCAAATAGGCTAAGTGCCATTTAAAAAGAAAGAAAAAATAATCCTTTATTGCTATGGTGTTTACAATAAACCTGAATTAAAATTAATTATGAACACTTGGTGGAGATTCTCAAATAAAAACCATTGTCTGTTGTCTGAAACTATTTGTACATGGAAAAGCTCCTCTCTACCTCAGCTGAATCATGGCCTAAAATGCCGAAAAAGACCTAAAAATGTAGAAAAGACCTAAAAAATCCTCCAAAAAGACCGATCTCTTGAAAATGACGAAAAATGGAAAATAAAGCAAAAAATTTAAAAAAAAATTGTCCTAATTTAATCTATTATTTCATTATATGCATTTATATAGCCTATGTAAGTTATTCGAGCTTTCTTTTAATTTTCATATATAAAAGATGCAAAATCATCAAATGCCTTGCTTGACATTCTGTTGGCTGTCCTGTGAATTAACGTGAGGGATAATATCGACTGCTCTTCCTCCAACATGTTATGATAATAATGTTGTCCTATAAAAACCAGAAGCGATAAGAAAAAATATTTACTAACATTACGAATTTAAACAAATCCCTGTAAAGAAAAAGGATTTCGATGACTAACTTTCTTCGCGCGAAGACAACTACAGACGGTACCAGGAAGTGAAAGCTAAACGAGTAACCAAAGAATCTAACTTATTCTCAAAAAACTCTGTAGGCTATTTCGTCTTGGTTGGGACATACTTATGTTAACAATGAAACAGAATGACAAAATTATTATCGCACAAAACTATCACAATTTTTTTTTAATTTTTGACTTCTTCATAGGCTAACTGTAAAATGATGTGACTGGTGGAAGATCACAGAGTTTCGTTATTATTTGACGTTATGGTGAAATTAAATCCAAGCTTCATTGAAATAAAATGAGACTTTTACTTAACTTAGGCCTGTATGAATATAATTTTACTACTTTTAAAATTTGTTTTAACTCTGCTTTCATTTCTTCTGCAGACTTTGATACGGCTTTGATCTTTTCGCTCCTGATTTTTTTATAATGCTCTTATTAAATTATTTCGTTTAGGAAAATATCAGTTTATCAGCTTCATAGTGGAACGCAATGTGCAAGAATGAAAAATTCCACGTCCCAAGTGAACAATGCTTCTGTAAAATGTGACCAAAAGTGTGAACTATATCATTATGAACTGTGCCCCCCCCCCCAAAAGGAACACTAAGTGAACTCACAAAAGGAAGTGCATAGCCACTAATTGAATGCTCATTCGAGTGCACTTTATTTATTTATAGTGGGACGCTTGTACCTTATATTCATAGCCTATGTGTGCTAAATCGCATCCTACTCATTATATAATTTGTGACTGAGGTTTAGACTGAAGCTTTGTTTCATTTCGTCGTTGTCTCTTCCATAGTATGTCTTATTAGAATAACGCCCATTTTCGTTGCAATGTGGGCAATAAAATAAAAGTGCTCTAAGAAGTGTAAGACAGAAAATTACTACACACAAATTTTAGTCTATTAAGGCTAAAAAAAGTTTCACTTCTTGTTATAACTGAGAAATTAACGAGTTCTGACTGCGGTTAAGGAGGGATAGGCGATATCCGTAGCCTACTCAGAACATGGGAGTTATTCGGGATAATCCGTTATAAAGTTAAAGCAATAGGCCTAAGGCTTATTATATTAGTAATAACGAAATAAATATTATAAAATAATAGTCTCGTTGAAATTTTGATTGGAGAATATTTACCTCTATTACTAAAAATAAAATGTAATGCTAACGTATGACAGGCAACCAAGACAATATATTTATTTATGAATATAGTGTTTACCAATATATACGTCAGACTATTAGTAGTGGCAAAACTAGAGGCACTACAATTATTTCCCAGAATGTTTTATTTTTAAAAAGTTACAAACATAATGAATCCAAGGTATGGAGCCGAATTTCATCTTACTGAATTTTGTTTGGTCTATAAACCCCCTCTTAGATTTTCAATCAGCGCACTTTATTTCTTTGTATTATGTTTCACGGGTTATTTCTGTCCCACTCGCACATTACCTTGAACGTAACGATGCTGCTGACTATCGTCGGCTGCTACTCCTGCTGCCATCTACCGAGGAAAGTTTGCACTTTGTAGAGGAACACTTCACATGCAAGCCGCTCGCTATCCACTTGTGTACTATTCCCATTGCTGCTTCGGCCTGTGACTGCTACCGTGTTCCGCGCAGGCGCATAACCCCGCCTGAGAGGTGGAGCTGCTCTCCCATTGGCGATCTTGACTTCTAAGACCTGCCTTTTACTGGCAGCTATCCGTATCATGCATCCCTCTGGTGGGGCTTCCGGTAATTAATCCTGCTGATGAAGTAGCAATGGCGGTGCACACCCCAGCGTATCGGGTTTCCAGTAGCCTTGCCACAATACGGTGTTGGAAATTGGCCATAAGGAGAACAGAAAATATTTCTATTGCATCTTTGATGAGAATAAATGGTTGTTCTGTAAACTGACATCAACTATTTCCCCACCTTTACTTTTCTTTTTAATCCCAAGTTTACAGGCATGGATAGAAACACTTCGCTAAAATATTATTTCACTCCAAACTTTTATAACTTTTATTTGTACTTAGTCTATCCTGCAATTCTTCTATAAACTTATAAATAAATATATCTAAATATTAATGTTATTTTAATGATATCTAGCCTACAGTAGACTATTCATGTGTGGAAAAAGTTATATTGATTATGAACGCTAGCTTTGGTGCTTGATGTCAGTTGTCCACGTCCCGAATGATAAAGCTTTATCTTGAACGAGGGAGTAATTTATTTACGGTATTTTCATTCGCTTCAAGTGTAAAGGGGATGACTGTAATATTCACTTAACTTTAAAGCAATAAGTTGTAAGCTAGATTTAGCCAGATAATTCTACATTAGATAAATCTTCATGGGCCTGTCTAGCGTTATGTTACCTGCTGAAACCTTTCGTTATGAACTTCCTGACGAAAGACGTGCGGAGTGCGGAGAGCGTATTCTGCGGCATAAGGGCGCTCGGAAACGTAGTCTAAATCCTGTCTTGTGATGGAGACAAAACACAAGGCTAACCAGAATCAGAAACAGTAAGCCCTATTCTCGAATGGAAAGTTGTGTATATAGCCTACTTGTTAACAAAAGAAAGTGAACAAGATAGGCTATAGGCAAACAGGCAAGAAAGTGAAAAAGATAGGCTATAGGCAAACATGCATAGGTTATTTTTGTAGCACCTCTAATTTCGCAGTATATTTTTTTATTTATTTATTGCGAAATCGGGAACAGTATTGGAAAAAAGGGAAAAAATCTACTTAATATAGAGGAGAAGCTGCCCTCTGTGATCAATAAGACGAACTATTTCCATTACTGTTCCCAATTTTGCAATACATGAAGTAAAAATATATAGGCCTACTGCGAAATTAGGGGTAGGACCTACTACGAAATTAGGTATGTTTGCTATGTTATTTTATGTAGTTTTCCCAACCTAGAGATAAGCCTTTTATAACTTATATGTCAGACTTTAACATGTAGGCCTAGCCTTGAAATAATATAGTCTAAAAATCTAATATAGATAGGCCTACAATGGTTGTGAGAAATTGATAGGCCGTAGGCTAATTATATGGTAAACTTAGGCTATATGAAAATATCATGTTATAAGCTAGGCCTAGACAACAAGAATTTCCGTAGCCTATGTAAAGAAATATGTAGCGTAAATGGTTGCCACAGAAAGTCTTTAGCAAAGCATGAAATATTCAATTCTTGGAACTGTGCAGATAGCCTAACATTTCCCCCTTACGGTCTTTCCTGGATAGTCTATTGATTAGTCCAGTGTCGTGTTATTGTGTCCAGTGTAGTTGCACCCGCTATGCAATAGGCTACTGCTGTTTCATAAAAGGTCTAGGCCTATATTATTTTGACCGTTGGTTGAGGGGAATAGCCTATGGGAAGGCAACGCTGTTGTCGTTTCTTCTAGTTCGTAGCACATGGTAAGCATGGTAAGCATGTGCTTTGTCAACGTAACTTCCACGATCTTCATACCTTAATGTTTACAAAATTAGACAATTATGAACTTTAGAAGTAAAGCTGTAAACACTAAAAAGAATACCGGGTACTGCAAAAACACAAAACTGGCAGGAAACTGAAATAGGCTATGCCACAGAGCTGTGATCACGAGCTCAAGACTGCGAACAACGCCTACGTTTGCTAGGCCTACTACCCTAAGAGTGGAACGAATTGGTTGGTTCATTGGTTGCTAGGCTATAACAACCCTTCCCCTCGAACTTCCCACATCCGTCAAAAATCCAAAGTTACATCAATCCCAGGATAGTGTCTAAATAATAATAATGATAATAATAATAATAATAATAATAATAATAATAATAATAATAATAATAGGTATAAAAATGGCCGTCAACGCCACACAGAAGAATGTGTACTCCCTGACTTTGGGATTAGCAAAAATAATAGACCCTCGCTAGGAGACGGAGTGAGACGGGACCGTTATGTTTTGGAAAATATTTTACAGTTTTTCCATTCACATTTGAATTGTATTACCACCTATTTTACTATGGAATAACAACAGAGTTTATCAGGTGCCAAAGATGTTTTTAAACTGCAGAAACAGCAGGTAAAAGTGAGGCCTACATTAAAAGGCTGTAAACCTATTTTTAATGAATCTAGTAATTTTATCGTTGGATCTCTATGTCTTAGGCCTAATTACACTATATAGGCCTACCATCTTGGCCGATATAATAGCCTATGCTCAAAGTAGATTTATTAAATAACATTTTTAATTATTAACCTTTGGTCATTTTACAATATAAAACGTTTAAATTGCCTATTCATAGACTGGCCTATTGTCTACTACAAACTCTTTTCATTTTAAAACGTCCTTCGCTGATTACTAAAATGCACAGTTGCTTTTAAAATTTCCAAATTGATCACATATTAATTCAAGAAAACAAAACTGTAATTTTTTTTTTTTAAATGAAGCAGTATTAAATTGTAAATTTTATTTCTATTGATCTATATTCGACGCAGTCTAATAGGCTATATCAACTATGTGCAATTTGGCCCAGACTCTTTTGAGACAGTGGAATGGGTAGATATTTTTCGCTCTAGAACCGACTCTAAAATAAACAAATAGCCTAAGTCTGTCTCACTTTAGCTGCTAGAGTGAGACAGACTTAGCCTACTTCTTTATTTTAGGACTGATTATTATAGGTCGGATAGGGTCTGCTCATTCCAATGTCTCAAAAGACTCTGATCAAAGTATAGCCTACTTCGTACCAAACTATATGAAAGCTGTGATTTCTCACAAGAAAATTGAACTGTGAAAAAAGATATAATGAAACAACTTTGCTCTAAAGTGTAGTCTAGTATTTCGCAGGAAACCACCTTAAAAGGCTTCGACATTAACATGAAGCTTGCACGTCTTGGCCATATTGTGTTAAACTTTCGTTATAAATCAGAGACGTTTTGTTCCCACGTTCCAAAACCCTACTGCTTGTAAATTTCTCCAAGTTGACCTTGCGATCAAGAAAGTGCTGCATTTTTGAGTTTACAGAAATCGTTCACTGTGCCAAGGTCAGAAATACTTTTACAATATACGTCCTTCAAGCGTAAGGTGGCCTACATTGTTCACCTAGTCTATAAGTTATCCAATAACTTTGAAGACACGTGAAGGATTGCGTACAGGTAAACAGTAGTTTCAGGAGTTATAGCTTTATTGGCTTGGTTTAGTGATTACCTAGTACAAGAAAACTAAGCCATGAAGTATTGCGACATTGGACTGTCAACCATTATGAGACGAAAGGAAAACAGTTTCCATTGCATTCTTCAGGAAGGCTTTGCCCTTCACAAAACATAGTAGCCTAAGCTAAGGTAGATATTTAATTCTACTTCCATTGCCAACTGAGTCGACAGAGACTGTGAAAGATCATGGTTTCAAATCCTATGAATAGATAAGGATTTTCGGGGTTTCCCCCTTCGCAGAGGCAAATTAAATTTACTTTACCTTGAATTTAGAATAAGTACAATGAGTGGAAATATGCTAAGATAACTTGCTGCTATTGAAAAACATCTTGTTTTAACCTTGTGTATTGCTATATTAAGTTAGATCACCTGTTCTCGTGATTAACGATGCAGGACCGGGTTCGATCTCTACTTCATCGGATTTTGCTGAGGTAGAGAGGTCTGGAACGACCTCGTGATACAAACTGAGGAGCTATTTGAATAAGAAGTAGCGGCTCCAGTCACGGAAACATCATTAACGGCGGTAGGTGTCGGCTTGCTGAATACATGTCCCCAATACTGCCATCTGCCTATGGTAGATTAGCCTATACAGTGGTCGGATGGTAGGCCTAGTCCTTCAGGGATGCTGTGCCATGGATTTTATGAGCTTTTAGTATTGCTGTAGGTCTATTATCTAACATTATCCTTCTTTGTTTATCACCATCTTGAGATGCGACATCCGATAATCATTCTACTTGGAGGGAATAGACTAGGCTAATGTTGCACCAAACCTGAGATGAACTTAAGTTACTCTTGTGAATAAGTTGTTGAAATGGGAGTGCCTCATGGATGTATTTTGAGGCCAGTCTTGTTTTTTATTGTTGTAGCCTGAATACCTCAACTCTAATGTAAGTTACGCTGATGATACTGTGTTTTTTTAATAAGCATAGAAGTCTTAATAATTTCAACAAAGAGAATGATGACTTTATATCCAACGCGTCTGAAAGGCTCAGCTCAAATGTCTTGTAATTGAATAAGGATAAATCTTGCTGTTTACTGTTTACTTTGGTAATACATCTCAAATTGCTAAAACTGTTAAATTTCTTGATGTTAGGCTGGATTATAATCAACTTAAATGGCCTCCACGTTTTGATTTTTTAATGGTTATATTATCCAGGGTAGTATTTTTATTAAAGGAACCTAGTCTAGGCTAGCCTATGTTTATCAACTTCATATTACTTAGGCCTATGAGATCTGTTTATTCTGTCCCCCTCCCCAGTCAGTCATGAGGTATGGAATAAAATTTGGGGGGAGTTCAATTAAAATTCAAGGTATCAGAATTAGAATTAGGTAGAATTAAAAAGTATTAGAATCATTCAAAAAATTTCCCAATGGGTCTCATTGTAAACTTCTCTTTTTATGTGTGAAATTTAAATCATTATAATCTTTTATTTATTACATCTCTTAATAGACGTCCCTATCAACATTAATGATTATAATTTTCGAAATTATATAGGCCTACATGTATACAACGCTAAAAGAAATTCTTGTATTAACATTCCAAAATTTAGATTAGGCCTAAGCAAAATAGTAGCCTTCATTCATGTTTATATTTAGATCCCGTATGTTATAACGTCACGTCACCTGATGAAATAATAAACCACAACAAACAGAGGTTTTCAAACATAAGTTACTCTACAAATGGATAAAGAAATCCCTTCTCTAGTCTTGAAGAATTTTAAAAATTAAAAGTAATTGTAAATGTTTTGAATTCTTGTTTGTGTTTAATTTATAAAATGCCAAATGCCAGTACTGTAAGTTATAATAAAAATAACATCGGCCTAATATTATAATAATAAATTGATAATAATAGTCATAATAAAACAATAACGAAGGAGGTATGTTATTTCGTTTCCCTTAACATTATTACAGAAACTTTCCTATTAGGATAAAAATAATTGTTATGAATAGTAATAACTGGAAGATATGAGAGCTTGATCATTTAAGTTTAATCATAAATGCATTAGATTAATAACTAGGCTGCGTGCTGTCTGTGTGTTGAACTTGTAAGAAACCGCCAGTTGGGTGGCGTGGGAGAATCTTATCTTTTCTGGGAACTTTGAATAGCACTCACTCCCTCTGTCAACACTCCTCTGACTCCCTGCCTGGAATTTTTACAGAAATATTGAGAGCCTCTCGGAATGCGCTCGTATGACTTCCATAATCTAAGAGGAAGTGCACCAAAGAATATGAAACATGAAATACTTGTAAGCATATCCTTGATAAACGTAGTCAGCAGCGAGTAATGGTAGCCTATAGGCTAATACTATTTTTACCACATTTTGAGATCAATAAAAACATGGACCAAAATGGTATTTTCAATTATCATATCAAAATATTATTTCAACGAAGTATAATTAATTTAAAAAGCAAATTATAATCGGACGCCAATCAGCTAATCGACAGCTAATTTAAGATAGGCCTAGTCATGCGTTGGAAGATTAAGTCACGACTAAATTTCTTTCTCCATATTTTATCTTTTTTTTTTGCAGTAAGTTATCCTTTTCTTTCTTTCTTTTTCGTAGTTTTACCTCTCCCTTTTAGGATTTAAGCGACCCAAGCCGCCCGGGCCAGTAAGTTATCCAAGATGAAATAACTCAGATTCTATTCAATATAATTATTGCATCGAATTTTTGGGCATCTTTTAAAATAATCTAATGGACAGTTCTATCAGATGAATGTTTCAAATTTACTTTACCGGAATTTACAAACATTTGTTTTATATGTGTATAACAGATTTTTAGTAAAAAATTAAACACGGTACATTAAGGTGTAAGACAAAATCAATATCACAATATTCCATACAGGCCTAGTAGATTTCTTGTGGATTTTTAACTTTAGTTGTAAACCAAATACAAATGTGTATCTGAAATAATATTAAAATCATTTCATTTTGTATGCTTACCTACTTGTCTATTTTTATTTAATGTGGGTAACAAACGGGTGGTCCTGAAACTGAAATAGATTTATTATTCTTAATTTGTATTATATTTGTTATTAGGCCTACTGTAGCATCTGACAGCTTTACAAGTGTTTTGCGGTCTCACCCTCTCTATCTCTCTCCCCCCCCCCCCCCTCTCTCTCTCTCTCTATCGCTCTTTCTCTTTCCTTTAACTTACGTACAAACAAGATCATTTGCATGCTTCCTATATTACCCCGAACAGTTTCTATATTCGTCAGACCTGGTTGAGTTTCATTTTAACATTAGGCCTACGCCAGTAAATTTCATTACAATATTATATCAAAATGCTATTCTTTGAGAGTTTCTGGTGACATGTATGCAAATGGTTAAACATCGACCATTATCCGTTTTTTTTTAGAGAAAACTGGCAAATTTATATTACTACTCGTACTAAGAAAATAATAAACGAAGTAATATAATTGATATGCACTTGTATGAACAGTTGCCTACAGGCTAACGTCAATAGTGAATTTTTCTTACCTTCGCTATGAAAACAAACTTTTACACCCTACGAAGTGTTTTAAAAATTTCAAAGCTTCAAACGAGGTGTTAGCCTATATCATACATATTTTAGGTTATAGCCTAATTTTTTAAATGATTAATATTATACTTAAAATAGGTTTCATGAAGTAGACTATGCAAACGTTACATTAAATTATTGATTTTGAATTTTAAAAATCAAACATTTGTTAGGCTATACTACTAGACTACGCACTAGAATACATGTTCCTACGATCTAGGCCTATTCTAGTCAACTACAAAAATCATTTTGTTGATTCTTCATAGTAGTAAAAATATTCTTTAATAAATAGACGAAATATAAAATCATAATCATCAACGAAGTTCGCTTGTGCAGTAAGCCTACAAAAGGATAGACTGGGTGTAGTAGACACGAAGTGAGGCAAATTTAATCGTGCGTTGTGCAGTACTTTGGCTATGAATACATCGATGGCTTGGTTCTAAATGTGGCTACCTACGAAAACATAAATTTTCAGTACAAGCAAAGAAAACTTCAGAAATACGAGTAAATATCAAATAAGGTTTGTAACTTAGCCACTTTTTTTGGCAGCTAGAATGTTACAAGATAACATGCTCAGGAGTAGGCCTACCTATTCCCCCAAACGCGCATGCTTTCGAGTCCGCAATACCCTTTTCCTTTAGGTAAACCATAGCCTATAGGGTCCATGGCCCATCAGATAGTGGATCAAACCTTGGGACGGCTTTTCTAGCCTTCCGTAAACGTTCTTGAAAATAACGTAGGCTAAGTCCTACGTCCTGCGTTGCTTCCTTCCCGTCTGGATGCCACACATCCAGAATCACATTCTTGACATCCAATTTAAATTACTTTTCAGGAACAATTTTGGAAAAATAATCACATAGCAACTTTTGGAATGAAGTCTATATATGAAAACAAAGGCAAACAAATAAGGCCGTTTACAAACTGATAGACAACCAGTGCTTTATTGATCTCAAGAAATTATGAGTAACAGTCATTTTAGTTATCTCTTAGCATCTGTCTTGCTAGCTTGATAACATATTGAATAGTCAATGACCTTGAAAAAATAAAATAAAAACTATTAGACCTAGGTTTCCCCTGTGGCAGATATGTCAAAATGTGACTCTGCGGAGTTATTTCCCATCATTACCTCCTCCTACCGACAGGTGTGAAATTCAAATTCAGAATCTCTTTACAAGCTGTCTACTGTTCAATGTTACAGGGTTTTCTAAAGACTAATTGCAAAATAAGATTAGGCCTACTGTTACTTTGAGTGCAAGAAACCAGCGTTCTAAGTGCATAGGGGAGATGTAATAATGAAGTGACTCCCATGTAAGAACAAGTGAAGGTCAATAAGGGTTTCATGGTTGCTGTGAAAAAATAATATTTAGTGTCACATTCAAATAGGCTATGAGGAATCATATAAAACAGTGCTTCACAACCTGGGGGCCGCGCTCTCCTAGCGGGAGTTTAACAATCTGGGGACTCGAGCGATCTCCGTTGTGCATTGCCAAATTTGAAACCAAACATACGAGGTCTAATCAAGGCAAAACAGTGTGAACTGTCTCTCTGACATAATAGTAGTGACTTAATTACTAAACTGGTTCATAAATAATATGACTTAATTAATCATTACTTCACTATAGTTGATTTACTGTGATAGGTCTATTACTATGCAATGCACGTAACATGTAGTCTATGAATGAAAAAATATATATAGGCCTTTATAACTTATAACATTCAGAGAACTTCACTAAGAAATCTGAAAATGTATTATGTGCCTCGATGTTAGTTAATTTGTTAAAAAAAATAATCAACTAAGTAGATGATTTGAGTTCAGCCATTCCACGGAATGTGAGCTTAAAGTGTCCAGACCGTAACACCCTTTTAAAATTAATTAAATATACATATCATCATTGAATAATTATGAAATTGATTTTCAGTACTCGTCTACTGAAGAACTAATTATGAAAAGTAATTTTAAAATTGTTCAATGATGGCATATTTTTTAATTTAATATTAAAAGGCTGTTACGGTCTGGACACTTCAGGCTCACTTTCCGTGGATTGGCTGAGTTGTCGGCGGACACTTTTCTTGTGATATTTTCTTATGAAAATGCAGACGATGGCATTCATATTTCTTTCATTATTTTAGAAGAGGGTAGAAAAAGTTCTTCCCAACATACTGACTAACGCTAGTGTGGTAAATCCTCAACCGAGTTATATTGACAGAATTCTTTTCTAGTAATCGCTGGAAAGAGCAGAACCAAACTTGTTTTGGAACTGATTTTGATTTATGTGGAGTTATGTTTTTATGATATGCGTTTTACATTTCAGTTTCACGCTCTGTATTTCTTCAGTTTGTTGCCTTCCAATAGAATCCGGAAGTTTCCTTCCTTTTTGTATTGCTACACTTTCCCTTCGTTGTGTGCAAGAACAACAGTTTACAGTAACAGCACCTTTCTACTGAAGGTGAACGACCTGGGAAACCGCTTGTAAAGCAAAATCAATCCACAGAGCTTTTCTTTAAGATTTATTATCTGCATTTCCCCATAGGCTACTACTAGATCACACCTTATTATGCTCTGAAAAAATGCATATTAGGCAGTCTTTAGATAATCTGAAGATACTTACTTACTTACTCACTCTATGGCAATGGACAATTCCTAAGCAAGCTAAATGAATATTATGTTTTATGGAACCCGAAGGTTCATTGCCCCGCTTACTTGAGTCCGCCATTCAACCCTATTCTGTGCTAACTCCATCCAGCCATCACTCGCAAATCCTACTTCCCTTGAATCTATCCTAATATTGTCCTCCCACCTGCGTCTAGGTCTTCCAAGTGGTATATTCCTTTCGGGTCTCCCCGTCAATATTTTTTAAATATGTCTTTCTTCCCCCATGCGTGCAACAAGTCCGGCCCATTTCATCCTCAATGATTTAATTAGCTTTACTATACCCGGTGACGAGTACAGGTTATGAAGCTCGTCATCAAGCAGTTTTCTCCAGTCCCCATTTTAATCTCTCTTAGGCCCAAATATTTTCCTAAGCATCCTGTTTTCAAACACTTTCAGATTTTGTTCTCCGCGAAGAGTAAGCGACCATGTCTCACATAATGTCTCATATAATACAACCGGCAGGATAATTGTATTATAAATTTTTATTTTTGGATTTGTGAACATTAGACGATAAGATAAGAGTTTCTTACCCGCATAAAAACTACCATTTCCTTATTTGTGTCTACACTTAAATTCGGCCTTAATATTATTTGTGTCTGTAATTATTGCTCCCAGATAAACAATTCTTTAATCTACTTATTAAATAGATTACACATGAGAGCCTTTTACAAATACTTCTAATCTAAGTTAATCAGTTTCAATCATTACCTACCTCAGCTCATTCTTTTATGCAAAACTAAGTCTGCCCATTGTTGTGTTTTTTTATTAGTTCTTCGATTTTTCCATGCATTGCCATCCTACCTGAATTATGATATAGGCCTATCCTAAAAATTGCTAACATCTGGATTAAGGATTAATGACTAAATATGGTATTAAAAGTTATTATCACAATAAAATATACTTAAAATGAATGATGACGATTTTGAAGTAGAACAATATATTTCAATTTCTAAAGATTTCAACGTAATACTAATTTAATTTAATAAGTGTAGTATTGAATACATGCTATTTTGTCGGTTAGGCCTACATGTATGGAAACGACAGAAGTCACGGGTAAAAACATGCGTATTAATATAAATCTTAATTATAATAATGACATACTTTTAATATGTTAATATTAATTATTCTTATAATGCATGCAAGAAGAACTGTCTTTCAATGATTCGTCAACAACATCTTCAATTTCCAAACCAAAAATGTGATAATTCCATACAAGAAAGGCGATTTGACGTTTCGTATTGAGCAGACAAATAGTTTCTTGCCATAGTTTCCGGGCGAGACTAGTCGAAAAAGTGGCCTCACATCTTAGTACAGGGGATCGTATTTAGTGCTAAGTCCAGGTATATATATGGAGGTCAATGGTATAAACAGACAATTTTCATCCAGCATAATGTGATAGCTGACTCATCCATTCGGCCTGCTATGATGAAATGTAAGTTATATGACGTCTTAACAGAGCATGGAGGACGTGGTTATGGCTAGCAACGCGGTTTTGTTGAAGTAGTGATGATTTGCCATTTAGGAAGCACTAGCAGTTCGTGGTAGCTTAAATTTAGCTAGATTCATAATGTTTATATGATTATTTTTTCGAATGCTTTCCATTGTGGGATGTAGTGCATCTACTCAGAAACAAAACTATAACACGAATGATATTTATTGCATTTTATTGGCATAAAGTACTTTACTTAATTTACATCTACAAATTTTTGTAAAAATTATAATCATAGGAATAATAATAGAAATAATAGGAATGTTATTTCTCTATATAAACTTATTTCTGAACAGAAATTAATGCATATCAGCCCTATGGCCTTAACTCTGCCAGGCAAAATAAAACATTATTATTATTATTATTATTATTTCATACCTAAATAGTTAATATAGGCTAACTTTGCTTATTCTTATCCTTAAATCATACTCTTATACACTGATATAAGAAATTCGTAAAATGTCAACATTTCACAAAATGCACTGGCAATAATGTACTATGTACTGTTTGTGTAGGCCTACGATTAGCTGACGTGTTTGTTTCAGGTTTAAAGCAGCCGTATAGGTTATGAATGATTTAAATTCACTCGGAAATCAATCTGTCAGGAATTACATAAGTCACAGGAGAGTTTAACTGACTATTCCACTCACATGCCGCATGTTTGATATTGACCAATAACGTTTAGCAATTCCTCGGATATACCCTAGATCAATTATGATCGTTTATAAAATGCTTGCTAGTAATACGAGGAAGGGATTTTACCTGATAAAATGGTCTGCACGTGCAAGCATCAATGTGCCGTGATTATTACGTCACATGTTGCCACTAAGCAGCACGAAAACAGATTATTTTATTCAACATAACCTGTTTGGAAATTAAAATAATATAAATTTACATTGGTTAAAACACAATTTTGATTCGGTGCAAGCCAGTTCGTTTGCTTTTATTCTGTTCTGCTGTTAGCTTAGGCCTACCTGAATTAAGTTAAAATGTCTTATATGCACAATTGGTAACACTGGTTACATGGTAATTAGAATCGATTCATGAATGGTTGATTCATTGTATACTGTGAACTCGCAGCTGTTAGTTTTGTTTATATATAATAAAGCACGAAAGTGATTATTATTTGTATATTCCATTATATTTTTATTCATGGAATAGTCTTAATAAATCCAACTCGAGTTGACGAGTTTCATCAGATAAACTCGTAAACTCTCGTGGGATTACCTATGATAGTTCTGTTTCAGGGTTGGGACTTGATGCGTAAAAGAAGGCTTTCTTCAATACGCAAAATGCGCTTAGTAACGCGTGGAAAACATAATAAACGTAAAACACGTAAATAGCCTACCTCTTATGAGTTTTAATTTTGATTTTGCACACAGTGCAAGAACCAGATTAGTTACCCGCTGATGCCCAACAACAATAAAAATTACAAGCTCGCAAAACTAAAATAGAAAGATTGACATTTAAAATCTGTATAAATACGAGCTGGCAGAACTACATGGGTTCAGTGGTTTCACAGAAGCAAGATGTTAAAAAGTAAGCAGTGAAGTTATATTTGCAAATTATAAATAATACGCCTGTACACTTACATGTGGTACGTTTATTAATGATAAAGAAATGATACTTCGTAATGTTTCACGCGAATTCAAGAGCTGCGATAATGTATCAGAATATTTTTTTTGTATATAAACAGTGATAAAATTTATATTGAAAATAATAAAAATAATTATATTTTCAGTATGCCTATAACAACATTGATAGAATTTGCAATACAATTACAAAGTAATTAGTATTTATACTGTCGAAATAAAATTAATGATAGTTTATTACCTTACGTGCATTAAGTATTATACAATGAGTCCCGCGCAAGAGTTGGCCAATGACGCGGGTGTCTGCGTCGCGGCGGGCACAGCTCCAACTTCCGAGCGATCGGGTGAAATATCTACGCTAATCGGTGTAATGATTCAGATTCTCACATTTACAGTTA
The DNA here is from genome assembly GCA_964059195.1 of Ectobius pallidus. NCBI lineage: Eukaryota > Metazoa > Arthropoda > Insecta > Blattodea > Ectobiidae > Ectobius > Ectobius pallidus. The sequence continues at coordinate 51,214,817 of CAXKWD010000006.1, read as the reverse complement.
AAATTACAATGAAAATAACCACGTACCTCATCACAAGAGATATTGGAAGTGTTCTCCTCTTGCATCCACACAATACTGGCACCTTTTCAGGAAATGTTCTTTCACGCGCGTAGGTTCAGCTTCCGAGACAGACTTAATTTCCCTTGTGAAATTGTCTTTAAGTTCTTCTAACAGTTAGTGGCTATTATTTATGGGGAAACTTGTAAAATAAAGTGCATGGGTCAATTTTCCAAACATTAGAAGAACTTAAAGACAATAGCCTATCACAAGAAAAATTAACTCTATCTCGGAAGCTGAACTTATGCGCGTGAGAGAAGATTTCCTAAAATGGTGCCAGTATTGTGTGGATGCAAGAGGAGAACATTTCCAACATCTCTTGTGATGAAGTAAATGGTTATTTTCATACTAATTTTAACTATAAATGTGAGAACCTAAATCAATACACAGATCGCGACTTTTTTGCGTAGATATTTCACCCGATCGCTCGGGAGTTGGAGCTGTGCCCGCCGCGACGCAGAAACCCGCGTCATTGGCCACCTCTTGCGTGGGACTCACTGCACATGTGTTTTACGTGTAAATTCTTAGAGGTAAATTACTGGCCAACTCTGTTCGTTTCACGACTCTGTTAAGAACCCTTGTTTTATTAGTCTTGCAGCAAAAAGCAGAAAAAAGTCTAAGTGCGTGCTGATTGTTTCATACGAACTGCCTTGTGCACTGTAATCTTCATTGTGAAGGTAATCTAAACTTAAAAGATGTCATAAACGTCATATTATAAAGAGGTATACCCGCAACTTCCTGATCTGTAAAGATAATGCAGTATCATGATAATGCATATTATGCTATCTGTTCGGCTTCTTTCATAATGCACCACCTGTATCAAACTACAAGGAAATAGGCCTATGGAATTCGTATTTATCTAGTCGGTTCTGTATATTTTAGATGACGATGTGAAATTGCGCGCGGATTACATTGTTTGGGCACCGTATCTCGTATGATGCAGACCTACAGTAAATTTAACAACTATAAATATTATCTTACATGAATGTAATATATTGTTTTATTATTGCTTTTTTACCTGTCGACCTGGGTAGTGCAGTGATTATGGCGCTGGCTTCCTATGCATAAGGTCGCGAGCTCGAATCCGGCTCAGATGTATGGCTTTTATGTGTGCATAAATGTGACAGCATGTCTGTAGAATTACAGGCATAGGCCTATAAAAGTAACTTACTCCTGTGGGGCATGACTTAAAAACATAATTTATAGCTAAAGACAAAAGTAACTGTACTCTATCATTGTTCTACCAAGATTTGAACTTAGCCTATGCATAGCCCACAGTATATAAAAAAGCTTAACACGACGAAACTTAAACATAAGTGTGTAAAAATGTACATGTTTATGTACATGTTTGTGAAAGTAATCCTACATAAAAGCTATAATTATTTGAAGACTAAATACTGGATAGGTTCTTTTGTGTACTACTATTAAAAAATAGGCCTATACCATACTTTAACATGACAATCTAATGCACCTGAATAGGCAAACCATGTTAGGTATAATATAAGCCTACGTAAACTTGTGTATGACTATTCTTAAACTTAATAGATATGCCTAGTAACACACATCTATGTGTCTTTTTATGCAATTGTTCATTTTAGGTTTTATTCAGTTCTTAGGTTTTACCTAACTGAAGAACATGTCTATCCGTCTGTCCGTCCGTCCGTGTGTCTGTACGCGCGATAACTCAAATACGCTTAATCGGATTTTAATGAAACTTGGTATACGCATTTATAATGTTCATTGCAAGAACCCTTTTGATATTGGACCAAATCGGTTGACCGGTACCGGAGTAAAACCCAATTTAGTGTATATTTTAAAGGCGCGATAACTCAAATAGGCCTACGCTTTATCAGATTTTCATGAAACTTGGTATACACATTTATAATGTTCATGGAAAGAAGTCTATTGATTTTGGACAAAATCGGTTGGGTGGTACCGGAATAATACCAAATTTAGTGCCTTTTTATGGTAATATATCACAAAGGCGCGGACAACTCAAATACGCTTTATCTGATTTTCATGAAACTTGGCATACGCATTTATGACGTTCTTTGGTACAAGTCTATTGAATTTGGGCCAAATCGGTTGACCGGTACCAAAATAACGAGTATGTCAATATTAATTTTGCCATGGCCCACAGTATATTAAAATAAAATCAGGTAAACTGATGTAACAAAGTGCCAGTATGTTTTTGTTTAATCAGTTATGACTGCAATTATGATATGCAGAATATATATATTTTTTATTGATTTCCAAGTTAAGCTCCAGCTTTATTCATTAAGCAGGGCTTACGGAAGAACAAAGGTCTAGTTTTTTAATCAGATTAAAATCTTCCAGCATCAGCTGAACTGTACAGATCTGAGATATCTTGACAATCGCACACTCACATAAAAATACCATTACCATTACCATACCATTGCAAGACGTTACCATCTCGGCCACCTGGGCCAGTTTAAGGGTCTAGTTGGATAAGCGCATGTAAAACAATAGTGTTTTTTGTCATAGCTAACTGTATTTTAATTTCCAAAGCCTTATAAGATCACAGTAAAACAATAGGCTATGTTGTCAAGATAACTGATTTTCATTTTTTTTATAAATTCTTTCGAATAAGTATATTACCATAAAATAGGCATAAATTGAGCATTACTCCGAAACAGGTCAACCGATTTTATCCAATATCAATAGACGTATTTCCATGGACATTATAAATGTGTATACCAAGTTTCATAAAAATCCGGTAAAGCGTATTTGAGTTACCGTGTCTTTAAAATAGACACTAAATTGGGTTTTACTCCGGTACCGGTTTACCGATTTCGTCCAAAATCAGTAGACGTCTTCCCATGTACATTTTAAATGGGTATACAAAGTTTCAGGAAAATCCAATAAAGCATATTTGAGTTATCGTGACTTCTTGTATATTAACATAAAAGGCACTAAATTTGGCATTATTCCAGTACTGGCCAACCGATTTGGTCCAATATCAATAGACGTCTTTCCATGGACATTATAAATGCGTATACGAAGTTTCATAAATATCCGATAAAGCGTAGGCTATTTGAGTTATTGCGCCTTTAAAGTAGACACTAAATTTGGTTTTACTCCGGCACCGGTCAACAAATTAGGTTCAAATTCAATAGGGCACTTTTCATGGACGTCATAAATGCGTATACCAAGTTTCATGAAAATCCGATACAGCGTATTTGAGTGATGGCGTCATAATCTATTAAAATAGGCACTAAATTGGGCATTACTCCGGTACCGGTGAACCGATTTGGTTCAATATCAATAGGGTTCTTCCCATGGACATTATAAATGTGTTTTCCAAGTTTCATGAAAATCCGAAAAAGCGTATTTGACTTATGGCGCCTTTCAGACATACGGACGGACGGACAGACGGACAGACATATTTCGTCCCACACACAATCTCATAAAGTACCATACTGGCACTTAATAACGTAACAAATTGCCAATCGTATATTAATATTGCTAGCAGCCTTGATTGATTCGCTTCTTTATAATGATGTAAGTGTAGGCTAAATAATAATGTAAAGAATGTAAATAAAAGATTTAAAACAATTAGCCGTTGAATAATGATATTATATTGTGCATTCTATGGAAATGTAGACTACCGTTATTTACATTAGGCTATATTTTAATGTATTTTTCTTATTCGTTCCTGTGCAGCAATATACCTAATGTAATTCCTGGCAGATTTCATATTGACTTTTTATTCATTTAAGGCTGCTTTAAACTTGAAACAGACATATAAGCGAATCGTAGGTCTATTGCATCATTATTATTATTGCCAGCGCATTTTGTTTTTGGAGTTTAACTCGAAGATCTATTACAAAAGTAACTTTTCTGCTTGGGGTCTATCATAATGCGTTTATCACTGATTAAAAAATAAAAAATAAATAAAACATACTGGCACTTTGTTATATCAGTTTACCTGATGTTATTATACTTAACTAAAGTAATTAAGTTAGGGCTTGTCTAGCTACTTTGCTCTAATACAGCGTTTCTCAACCTATGGTCCGCGAAGATGGTGCAGATGGTCCGCAGACATAATTTAAAAATATATAGCAAATGGAAAGTAAAGAAGTAAAATTTTTTCACTTATTTCGTTATGACCTATAATTAATACCCCAAATACTAAGAATATAGGCCTTCTTTTAAAAATGGGATGTAAAATTAGGGGTCCGTAAAATTTGTTAGGCATTTTCGAGGCCCTCGGGTTCAAAAAGGTTGAGAAACGCTGCTCTAATGTATTTTACTAAAACTAGAATATTCTGTAAATTACACACTTTATTACATAATTTTTAACGAACTTTAAATAATCTCAACATGCTAAACATGAAATTTATTGTGTGTGCATACAGTAATTTTTGACATAATGTACGATAGTAAAATCGTACATTGTTAAAAATTTTCCGGTAAATTTTCCAAGAATACGCTTTACTGTTAAGACTGTATTAAGTTCGAAACTAAATTCACTTGCAGACATAATAAATATAGCAAGTTTTGTGGAAAAAAAGTGTTCGTGAACATAACATCTTGGACGAACTTATCAAAACTAAGGCAGAGTGTCTGGCATGGCTGATAAAGTAGCACTGTACAGTAAATAAGAGAATAATTATCTGGTGTATGCAGTGCAGGAGAGAGGTGATCTGTCGAGTGGATGGGATGGATCCACGCCGTCTGACCTCTGGCTTTCAGCAGGATGCACCTCGGAGTGAGGCAATGTGGTGCCCCAAGAATGCGCCTGGAATGTGTGTCTGGACATCATCATCCAACACAGCGACGACAGTCCCGAGTTCAGACACCTATCGCGTTCTCCCCAGACAAGTTGTTCTCCGTGAAAATTGAAGACCTTCCGAAAAGAAGTCAAGTCAGCTGCACAAACATCAAAACTTGTTTCTCGGATTGCTTCACAACATGAGATTATAAACACGGAACCCCAGTAGTAGGTCTATACAACTTACTGGTGCTTCTATTCGACTTCCCCCATTAAACTATTATTATTATTATTATTATTTTATTATTATTATTATTATTATTATTATTATTATTATTATTATTATTATTATCATCATCATCATCATCGTCATCTTCATTACTATTATTATTATTATTATTATTATTATTATTATTATTATTATTATTATCATCATCATCATCATTACTACTATTATTATCACTATCGTTATCGTAATCATTATCATAACCATATCAGTATTTTCTTTCTCCTCTTGCCTCATTCGCCTTGGGATATTATTTCATTATCATATTTTCTTTTTCTTGTAAGATTTCTTCTTCTATTTCACTAGTTTTCTCTCTAAATCACTTACCATAAAAAATACTACAACAATACCAATGCTATTGTTTACATTCTTTTGCTTTTGGTTCATTTTTCATCATTACACTTTTTGTTACATTTCCCTTCACCATACTTCGTCTCCTCTTCTCAGCCTGCGAATCAAGCTTTTGTTGAGGTAAGGATGACATTTTTGACTGCCACTTCTCATGATGAAAGTTAAAAAGTAAATAACTTTCCTTCATGTACGTTAATAAAAGCCATGAAAACATGTTTAAGAGAAACAAATATTGACGATTAAACGTGGAAAGTAAGATGATAATCAGCGTTCTAGGAGTTTCCATAGCTCTGGCGGCAAACCGCGAACAAAACAATGTCATAGGATGGATCCACCGTATATATATTTTTTCTCTCTTTGTGTTACTTTAAGCGTATCATTTCGTTTCCTTCTAGAGGGAAATCTTTTTATTGACCGCTGTCTACCAAAATGATCCAGCATATCTCTCTCTCTCTCTCTCTCTCTCTCTCTCTCTCTCTCTCTCTCTCTCTCTCTCATCCTGTGCCCCCTTGTTGGGGCGTAGGGCCTCCAAGCGGAGGTTTCTGTACCTATGTGAATTTTGTTACGCTTATTTTCCTAGAGAGGGTAGAGGGACAGGTGGTAAGCCCATCGCCCCTTAACCCCTCTCCGGAAACTAAGGTATTACTTGGACGTGAAAGGGCCGAGAAATTTTGTCCAGAGGCTCTAATTTAGGCTTGGAGTTCTTTTACGTGCCGTAAATCTACGACACGGGCCCCCCCCCAGCTTAAAGTCCCTCCCGGCCGGGTTTGATCCCGCGACCTTCGGATTCAGAGGCGGGCACGCTACCTCTAGACTACCGCAGCCGACGATCTAGCATATAGTAATAACAAAGTTTTTAAAAACTACAAAAGTACATTAAATGAATCTTAAAGATAAATGATCACGGTTTTGAAAAAGATACAATATCATTCAAGTTGAACTTCATTGTAGGCCTGCTTCGAGAATAAAAACGTTTTTTGACAATATGAATATGTAACAATGTTAGACAAATTGTCGTTAGGAGGGAAGATGGCTGATCATGCTCCTAAAAAAACGACTCGACGAACTTCTAAACTGCTCTCCTAGCACCAATCAGGAGTCCAACGACCTTCCACTATCTGATGTTATATCTTTTTTTAAGGTGAGGAATGCACGATTCATATTATGCTTTTCTTCTTTTGGTCGACATCAGCAGTCTATTGTAATGAAGTTTCCATCCTGATGGTCGGATCAATAATAATCATTGCAAACTCCTGGTGTGGAGGTAAGCCTGTTGTTATTGCGTGAACCCTTCTTGTTGACCCTCGGAAATGCAGCCAACTTCCTTATGTGCCCCCAATTATTTTTCCGGAAGGCATCTGCAATCTGTGGAGTCGTACGTTCCTGAGTAATCCATTTTTCGGACAGGTTCTGAAGACATGACCTAAACTTTCAACCTAGTTACAAAACTTCTAGATATTTCGATAATACTAGACTTATTTTTGCTGTTTTCTAATCTTCAAGTTTACTTTGTTAGCTTATTTAAATGTAAGCTACTGTATTAAGTCGGTCAAGAAGACCACCAGTAATGGCCAAGGGTGTCGGCATCAGACCACTTGACCCCAATCCTATCATCCGGCAGGACAGAGGTAGAGTACACAGGGTCCGGTGGTAGACGTTGTTCCTGTATGGCAGGGATGGCCAACTGGCGGCCCGCGGGCCGCTTGCGGCCCGCGGTTATGTTTTATGCGGCCCCCGAACAACTTTTTAAAAGTATTACGGTAGATATTTTTTAACAGAAATATAAAATACAAAATTTCCTACAAGAGTCCAGGTTAAGTTCAAATTGTATATAATTACGACCTGATAATAAATTTTTTAACAACTAGCAAAATAAAGGTTTAATTACTTTAAGAGAATCAGTAGGAAGTATACTTTGAGTAGGCCTATAAGGCAAACACGCCAGTTTGATGTCGCACGGTGTGGCAACTACGCTTTCCGAAAAGACTGACTGCACGGTTTGGCAACTGCGCGTTCGGAACCAAACAAAACACTCAGTGACTCTGAGATACTAAGACTGTGCGCACGCGAGGCTAGCTACTGTCAAACTGCTGGTGCTTCATCACTGTGTTTAGTTTTAACTTACAAACCTAATTACAGTGGTATTCATCAGACGTGGCAGTCCAAGCATGGATGCTCAGTAGATGCAGACGAGTCCAACAAACATTCGTACTGCATGGAGGGGTGTATGGGTTAGTTGTGTCGTTGCTTTCAGAGCGGTAACATCGTATAATGCAGTGAAGAAACAAGAGACCTTGTTACAATCGCTTCTCCTCTCCCGGAAGTGCAGCTCAACTTCTTACCCCTCCCCATGATTCCTCCTACATGCGTCACCCCTCTCACGCGCATCTGACTGCCACCTCTGATGAATATCACTGTACGTTATTTCACGATGGGTAAGAAAAGAAAAGTTTCAGAAGAAAACAGAGTGTTTCAAGACAAGTGGGAAACCGAGTATCTGTTTGTAAATAACAAGGACAATAAACCCCAGTGTTTAGTGTGTTTGCTTGTACTGTCTGTCCATAAAGAATATAACCTCAATCGGCACTACACTCAGCACCATGCAGCTAAGTACAAAGATTACACTGGACAAGCTAGGCTTACTATTGTATCTGACTTGAAGAAAAAGGTTAGTGCTCCCAGCAAGATGACGACCTACAGTTGGAGCTCTGTGATTTGCAAAGTGACCAAGTTTTCCAGAAAAGACCAGAAACTGGTGTCGAATTCTGGAGTAGGCTGCCTGAGGACAAATATCCCAAACTACGTGATTTTGGTAAAAAAATTGTTTCAATGTTTGGAAGCACCTACATTTGTGAGAGCACTTTTTCCTCGATGAAATTTATAAAATCAACTCACCGTAACAGACTTACAGACAACCATCTTCAAGATTTGCTTAAAGTGGCCACCACCTCGACAAGAATTGATTTTGACAAACTTGTGAACGATTGTGCCCGCCCTCAGTGTTCTCACTAGTGGTTTTTTTTTCAGTAAAATTGTTGATTTTGTTCTGCTCAACTCTTGTATGATTAGTAGTATATATTATTTCAACATTAAAGTATGTTCAATATCCATAGCATTTGTTTATACATTAATTTATATAGCCTAAATTTCCCTTTAAGTTCTTGTGCGGCCCCTGCTTTTAGCGAAAGTATGGAAGTGGCCCTTTGGGCAAAAGAAGTTGGCCATCCCTGCTGTATGGGGTGTAGCGCCATGGATATAATACTATATATCAGTCCCACATGCCGCATGTAGTCCTTGTGGACCTGAATAAACTATTTAATAATAGATTGTTTTTTTTTTATTTGGGATTCACATGCATTAGGCAATTTTATGTTTTTACAATAAATTTGCTTTAGTATTAGTACCAGTACTGACTTATGAAGAAATCCACGTGATTAAGCAATTTCTTCAGCCATGGTAATGAACTAAAGATAGGTCAACTAAATAGTTCTCATTTCACAATATTAGGCCTATTTTTTCTACAAAAGAAAGAAAACCCAAACAGCAAAGAGCAACAGAGGCGTAAGAGGGGGGTTTTGGGGGGTTTGAACCCCCCCCCCATTGATTAAAAAAAGGAAAATTGTACAATTTTTTTAAGTCTTCTTATAAATTACTTATATCAATTAAAAATCTTTCTTTCGAGTTTTTTCTTCTGTAGATTTTGTTATTGTCCACCTCTGTGGCATAGGGGATGCGTTCGCTCCTCTCACACAGTGGGCCCGGGTTCGATTCCTGGTCGGGACAAGTTACCTAGGTGAGGTTTTATCCGGGGTTTTCCCTCACATGTGAGACAAATGTCGGGTAACTTTAGGCCCTTGTGGTCCCCAGATATCATCTGGCCGTCATTATCACCTTCATCCCATCCTCGCCTTGTTTGGAGTGAGTGTGTGTATGTGAATGTTGTGTCTCGTCCTATGGGTTCGTGTTGCCTCCGAGGTGGCCCCGGCATTGGGCTGAACACTCATCCGGGGAGGCTCTCCATGTCCTTGTCTGGTCAAAAAAGTATGTAGCCTATGTGATCCAAAGATAATTCCTCTCCCGACAGGTCGCGACCCTGTAAGGCCCGGGCGACTTGGCACGCTTAAATCCTAAAAGGGAGAGGTAAAACTACGATAAAGAAAGAAAGAAAGAAAGAAAGATTTTCTTATTACATTATTACTCATTTCGCAACAGAGTTCTCAATTGATATTATAGAGTATAGACCATGAGCTACCAATATGAAACTATCCCCCCCCCCGTGGGAATTTCCGACTCATATATTTTTTGTTGCTACTGCCATCTAGTTTAAGTTTTTAATTGCTTGCCCCTTACCAATTACAGTATTTACCCACGGAAAACCACGGAAATCCGGAGAAAATGAGTGTGTTTTAATTTTTCTTTGTTATTTGCTCCTAATATTCCCAGGGAATTTCTGAATTTTGTTGGTATTGCCATCTATTTTATGATTTCAGTTGTTTTCCCCTTACCAATTACAGCATATCCCCGGAAAACCACGTATGTACGGAGAATGTTTTATTCTGTTAAATCTTTGTTTTTGCTCCCTAATATTAAAAGGAAAAATCTGACTCATATGTTTTTTTGTTGGTATTGCCATTTAGATTAAGGTTTCAGTTGTTTTCCCTTTATCAATTATAGCATATCCCCGGAAAACTCCGAAATCCACAGAAATTCGGAGAAAATGATTTTTTAAAATTTGTTATAAAATCTTTGTTCTTTGCAACTAATATTCCCAGTAAATTCCTGGCTCGTGTTTTTTTATATTGCCATCTAGTTTAAGTTTTCAGTTGTTTGCCCCTTACAAATACAGCATATCCCCTGAAAACCACGTATGTACGGAGAAAATGACTATGTTTTCTTTATTAAATCTTTGTTCTTTGCTCCTAATATTAAAAGGTAATTTCTGACTCATATGTTTTTTGTTGCCCATTTAGATTAAAGTTTCAGTTGTTTGCCAGTTATCAATTACAGCATATCCACGTAAAACCCTGAAAACCACGGAAATCCGAAGAAAATTTGTTTACATTTTTTTAAATCTTAGTTCTTTGCTCCTAATATTCAAAGGGAATTTGTGACATATATGTTTTTGTGTTGGTATTATTATTATTATTATTATTATTATTATTATTCTCCAATGCAAAGGAGCCCTATTTCACCAATAGGTATGCTAGGGCTGTATGTTGTAATCTAGATTGATTTCATAAGCTTAAATACATACATGGATAATTAACCTGTTAGATTTGTGATACATAATCATCAAAAGAACACATAATGTTACGATTACAGTCAAAGAGTTTTAAAAATGTGAAAGATGAAACAGAGAAAGGAAGATGCACAACATTTGCGTCTAAAAATTCCTTTTAGTGGTGTGTTGTATTGAAGTCCACACGAATCTAGATGAGAGGTGAAGTAGATTCGCTTCTGCAGATAAATAGGACAATCGAACAGAAGATGAACTATTGTTTGCTGTTCTTCTTTGCAGGAGCACAAGTATCCAGAAGGCGATGGTATATGAAATCTAGAAAAGTAACTACCGAATTTCCCATGTCCATCTATTGGTATTGCCATCTAGATTAAGGGGTCAGTTTGTTTTCCCCTTAACAATTACAGCATATCTCCGGAAAAGTCCGAAAACCACGAAAATCCGGAGAAAATGAGTTTGTTTTAATTTTTAAAAATCTTTGTTCATTGATACTAATATTCCCAGGGAATTTATGACACACATATTTTTTGTTGGTATTGCCATATAGGCCTAGTTTAAGGTTTCAGTTGTTTTCCCCTTACCAATTACAGCATGACAAAGAATACTGGAAAACCCTGATGCTGAAGGGATGAAAGCGATTGAAAACCTGGCAGAACATCCTTCATATTCTAATTTGACATCTGTGAATAATAATAATTTATCTTACCAAACATTCTATAGTCACTACCAAACTTTCTTGACTGAAGTTAGGGAAGAGACATTGGGTAAAACAGTATTCTTTTCATTATCCCTACAAACTTTTCCAAGATGATCATACCCCTGCACACTGGAGGAATGAACTTTTCCAAATTCATAACATCGTCCAATCTTTTCTAATTTGTTACCAACGACGCATTCTGTATGAAGTACTGTTGTTCCTATCGAACACCAGTAGATGGAGGATGTCTTACGCACATATTCTCATACCTTCAATTTTGATATATACTTTTCTTCAGTAATATTTAGTATATATGAATTGACACTCGAGTTATTTCGTCCAAATTACTCCCAGGTCCTCTCCTTGTCATAGGCCTATTACAATAATCATAATTTAATTACCTGTTTATTTTATACTTTATTAAAGATTGCGACAGCAACGAGAGGTGTTGAAGTTCGTTAGGAGGGGAAACATCGCTGAAATCATTAGGTCTTCAGTTTTGTTTGATCAATAACCTCAGGACGGGAGTCAGTGTTCGCTATCTGTTTGAGAAAACCACACATATCGATCAAGAATGATCTATTATAGGATTTGAAACGGTAGCTGTGACGATTGCCTCGCCTAGATGAGAAGACATGGGAGTCCGTGGATCACACCTGCCTGTAATAAAGTGCTACCTCAAACATGGAGTACGGGCGTCACCGCTTCTGAACAGCAATAAGGGCACAAGAGACGCGCTCTTTCACTCCCCATTTCTCGAGATAACACTTTGACAACGGATTCCATTCCTGGTGTCACTGTTACATGCAGTTCCCTACTGATAGCGGCGTCTTACATCTCCCCTTTGTGTTGCCGCTATCAGTGTCGTCATTATTGTAATTACAACCACTCCTTCAGTAGTCGTGCATGCCATTCTTATGACCAAGATTACAACGAAGATGACGATAATGATGATGATGGTGATGATGTTAATATTAGTAAAGTCAAAGTGAAAAAAGAGAGAGAAAAATGCAAGTTATTGTTTTTTGTTAGATTAGTAAGGAGAATGTCATCCATGATCGGAGCATCCAGGACTCCCGGAGAAGGTTTCATTAACGAAGATAATAAATTTATGCACGAATTTTCCCTGTACAAGGCAGAGTGACAGGTAATTGGCACGTCAACTCGACAGTCTACTAGAATAGGGTATTCATTCATTCCGTTTTTTCCGGAACAGTCCCGTTTTTTGACTAAATGTCCCACTGTCCCGAAAGTTTTATTGGAGACAGTCGAATGTCCCGCTTTTTTATTTATTTTTTTATTGGCCAGTGTGTTTCACACTACATTGTAAAATTTACAACAGTTAAGATCTTGCTCATTGTCAAAACATGTGCTGACTTTTATGATAAATTATAAGAAAAACACTACTACAAGGCAGGCAAATAGGGAACATAGGGAACATAATAAGAGGCCCCTACTCGTGGAAGTTGTTGGATGAAGCAGCAAATAGTTTCCCAGAAAGCAAAAGAAGACTATATAAATAGCAGACACGGACAAGGGCAATAAGACGTATGATATAAGACACACAAAGACTCACGACGACATAAGACAAATTATAAATAAAATCCTACTCGAGATTACTAGTTTAATCAGATAAACTGTTTTTCCCGACTAGTAAGCGGCCATGTCTCACATCCATATAATACAACCAGCAGGATAATAGTCTGGTAAATCTTTATTTTTAGATTTCTGGACAGAATACGAGAAGAGAATATTGAAATAGGTCTCAGTTAGAAAGATCATCAACACTACCACCTTTAAAAACCAAGATTGTTCTAGCTGTTTTGAGTATTTCGGGGCATTTTCCGAATTTAAGCATAGTGTTTGCTAATAAACATAACAGTTTGGATGTTCGGAGTTCCTTTAGAGCTCTGATCAGCACGCGATCAGGACCGGGTGAATATCCACTGTAATTTTAGATAATGCTGAATTAATTTCTACTTCACAAAATAATAATATCCTCCTCGGTACATACAGGTTCACTTGAGAACTTAGAAGTGAGATTATTCTGCTCACCAAACAGATTTTGAAAATGTTGATACATTTTATCTATAGGAATTTTGCACTGGAGGCAATTTTGATTCTTCATGACATTTCTAACCACTTTTCGCCTTTGATTATATAGTGATACTGGGCCAATTCATTTTTATATTTTTGCCTATTCTTTTCCCTTCTGCGTTTACTTCATCGTGCAGGGTTTTTAGTACATGAATAAGAAGTTCCAGAACCATCCTGGCGCTTTTTCCGTGCATTATAATACGGAATAGCAGTATGTTTTGGTCTATTTATAGCAGAAGATAAATACGAACTTATTTCATACTTGATTAAAATTATTAATATAATTGCTGAAAGTAACTTCTGTTAACATATTTTCAAAATTAATTATTTCTTGTGGCTTTTCTTTTGGATTACCATTACATTGTTCTGTTTTTAAGTTATCTCTTGGAAGATCACAATTTTTTACATCATTGGCTGACCTCGTGTCACATATATTGGTAATTTTATTCCTATTTTGATCAGTATGAGCCTTGCTGATGTATATAGCTATTGACTTAAACATTTTCCCACAAAGAGTATAAGGCTGCATTTCTCTGCCATTAGTGTTGTGTTCATTTGATACACTTTCCTGAGAAGAATAATTGTCCAGCTCTGTATCTATATCCATAATTAAATCCTGCTTTTCTTTAAGATCTGAAATTAGTTCTGTACATAACCAAAACAGATTCGGACACTATACATGGTTGAAAAATTGAAATAAATATTCAAAGAAACACTCCAGCCAAAGGTTTTGCTAAGTACATCTGATCATTATTGAAATCTGTGTTTATTTTAATAATTTCACCACAATGCTTGCAAATAGATAAGCACTAACATTAGTGTAACTTCTAAAGATTTAAATGTACAAATTGTTAAACACTCTATTATCACTTAGCTTGTAAATTCACAGAAGAAATCGTTAAAAGCTGAAAGCTCTTATTGAGTTGGTTTATGTTGAACCAAGGCCTACTATGTAATCTCGATTTCTCAATAAGGCTCATGAGTAAATGAGTTGAGACCATCTCCGTGGCGAAAGCGAAGCGTTTGCAGCGGGCCCGGGTTCGATTCCCGCTCAGGACAAGTTGCCTGGGTGAGATTTATTCCTCACCAATGGTGGATATTCTAAAAAAAGGAGTATGAAGTTCTTACTGGCAGATTTCAAGTTTGCACTTGCATTCGTATGCATAAAAAGCATGGGGACTCCCCCACCCACTGCGCCCACGTGACATGACTCTCTTTGTGCTCTGTCGCTTAGTGCCCGCTTCAATTCCGCATGCAGTAAAGACCGAGTGGAGGGAGTATTAAGTAGGAATTTGTGAGCTACCAAAACAGCACACTCACTTCTCTCACAGCATGCTATTAGGATCATTCGCGTGGAATATATGGACATTCCAGAAAGAATGAAAACTACAAATTTTTAGTTTTAATCCATCTATCAGTACTAGGTACTAGGGATTTAAAAATTCTGTTTAAATTTTGTAATTGAGGTGCTTATGCTAAGAGCTAAACTTTTATTTAAAATATTTTTTTCGAAAAAAAAAATTCTGACGGGTAGTTACAAGGCAGGCATCGTTCACAGAAACTCAATCTTGTCTGGTGAACGGTAAAGCTTTGCATCAGACTAATACAACTGAATACCTATTCTCTGCAACACGGCCTCTTATTCTATATTAGAATTTGAAGAAAGGTGTACTGCCACGCTTAGGTTATACAAAAGTATTCGAGTGCATTTATTAAGATTTTATTTGGATTGTGTATCCTTAAGGGATGCGGCACGAGGTACGGCAACGACTTTCTTTTCATTTTTACAAGCACTTTATTTGACGAAAATTTAATTTTTCTTAATTTTCTCGAAATAGTTAAAACAATTTTATAGGCTTATTATGTAGGCCTACTATAATATATTGTAATAAGTACTATTTGAAAAACTTCTCCCAAGAAATTCTCTGAAGGCTAGTTATAAGCCATTCATTTTATACAATATAGACTTGGATTTTTTGGTCTTGCCTCGCGAATAATACGACTTGGAAACGAGGCAGATACAAGTGAATGCGCACTACTGCAATACAGCCGTGTACTCTACACTAGAATAGGCTATATTAAGAGTAGAGGGAGTTATATGAATGTTTCATATCACATTTAAAAATACTAATTATATTAAATGTTGCAATTATGTTATGAATTTTCATTAAACTAATTTAATCCTAAAATATTATAGATTATGTGATCCTCTACTTCTTCCATTGCGGTATCTGATATGATGATGTAAATGACCATTCTATGCAGTCCCTTCAGAGAGAGCAGAAATAATTAATTGTCTTCCTCTTCATAATGCTGATCTGGCATCTCCCACTGCGAGAAGACCCTTGTTTATTTTCGTAAGTTTGTTTATGCAGGTGCATGTTTCGTGTGGGTTGGGTGAGCATAAAGTGATAGCCGGTGAGTCAGAACTTTCTGTCGTTGCGGTGTTATTTTGCATAGGACTTGTGAGTGACTACACTGCTCAGCAAGTAGTCGCTCATACTTTATGCGTACTTTTTTAGAATATCCCCCAATGAAACGAATGTCGGTTAACTTTTGACCTCTCTGGTACGCGGATATCTTTGGCCATCCCATCCGCGCCTGTACAAAATTGTATGTTTCGTCCCATGTGTTCGTGTTATCTCAGAGGTGGCCCGGCGTTGGGTTGAACATCCTTCTGAGGAGGTCCTCCATATCCTTGTTTGGAAATGAGTATCTGTTATCCAAAGGTAATCCTTCTCACGACAGGTCGTGATCCTAAAAGGTTCGGGGGCCGAGGGGCCTCATAAACGCCCCTCTAAAACGGGAGTTGTTGAACTAAGAGAAAGAATATGAAGATGAGGAAGAAGAAGAAAATAAGAAGTAAATGAGATAATAATTAAAAGAGGTTAGCAATGTGCTGAAGACAGATAGATACCCATGAAAGCGTCACTTGCTTAAGTGCTATTATAGCATGCGTTGGAATTCATTATTCTGTGGAGTGGTATAATGACATGCGGCTGTCAGTGTGTTAACTCAGACACCAGCAGCAGCGCTCTCTATCTTCCCATATACTGTACATAAACATACAAAACATCTGTCCAATATTGTGTGCGGTATGGAATAAAATGTTCAAAAAAGGTAACTATACTTTCACACAAAAATTAGTTATTGTTATTTCATAGCTCATAACCAGGGCCCGGATTCTAATGACATGTCATCTTTTTATTGATGCTGCATAGATTTTGCCAACTTGTGGATTAATCCTAATCATGGCCTCTAGATTATAGAAATGCATTTTTACTAGGTCATATTTTGTCATTTTATGCAATTTTGTATTTTTAGGGCATTTATTTCAATTTTAGGTCATTATTTTGTCGTTTTCTTGTCATTGGCTTCCTTATTTAGTCATTTTCATGTATTTACATTGAATGTATTAACTTTTTTCGTCGTTAGCGGTGCTGTATTTGAAGTGTTGTTTGTTTAATGCAAGAAGGAAAAATTCGGTGTTAAAGTGTCGACATGTCTCAGTCGGAAATGAGAATCAAAGAAACGCCCAAATTTTGTATTATACTGTATTACTATTGTTAATAGATTGACTTGGCACCAGAGTCTGCCACCTGCTTGGATTTGAGACTGCAAACTACTATTTACCCTCAATAAACAACAATATAATCCGGCAGACCACAAAAGGATGTTCCGAATTTTGACTCACCAATGCCTCAGTGTCAGTATAAATTTCTGTGAGAAAAGAACATTCACAACATTACAGTTATTTACAGGTTTTACAATTATGTACAAACTAGTCTATAACTTTGCGTGTACAATAATAATTTTTTATAAATAAAATATCAGTTTTTAGGTCTTTTTTATAATTATTAAGTCATTTTCTTTAAAATTTAGGGTCATTTTATAGGTCATTTTTCAAACAATTTTAGGTCATCAGAATCCGGGCCCTGCTCATAACTTATGATTAGGTGGTGGTTTTTCACATTTTATAATTGTCTTAAGTTGATGTTTAGTTCAGTATCTATTTATGGAAGTTTTAAAAATCTGAGATCGTTATTATCAAAACGTTTGACGCTACAATTAGATAACATTCAATTATCGAAAAATTATGAAATCTGCAGATAGGCCTACCTAGCTGAAGCATCAAGGGGTGGATGGTATGCTTACAGATTTAAGGTGGAAGAAGGGAATATTTCTAATGACTAAACATTTAACATTATAAAAAATAAATAAAAAAAGGTGGCAGGAAATTACTAAACTGCCCCGAGCACGAGCTTTGCTCATTGGGGGTATTGTGTATCATGTGTAGGTTTTATGGGCATGTGAGTATGCTAAATTAAAATTTAATTGTATTTAATTTAATAATTTAATTTAGATGAAGTTTCAAAGAGAAGCCTTATAAAATAGTCCACCTATGAACATGTAATGTATATTTCACGAACTTCTTTAACTAGGCACGTTCAGGAATACTAATAGAGTAAGAGAATTTGAACCCATTGGAACGCATTTGAGGACAGAGCAAATAGGCATTGAACACTGGAAGCCTGAAGATTATTTTAAGGCTTATCTTTCTTTTATTGTTCTTGTATATTAACAAACTTTTTGTTTGGAAGGTAATATACGTAATAAAATAATTAAGTAAATAACTTATTTTCTAATCTCAATAAAGTCAGCAGCAAATGATTTCGATTGGAAGATAATACCCAAATTAAAAAGAAACTGAAAAGAAATAAATCATTAAGTAGGGTACAGATTAATTTATTGTCTACGACATTTTTGTGAAATAATCTTTTAGTACATCTCTGTTGTATTGGCAATGGCATGTCCTAATAGTCCAGCAAGATATCCACGTACCCCATCAGGTAATCGAATAACGCCATAACATAGTAGTTTTCCTTATTACATTCGTCTTACGCGTGATAAAAAGATAATACACATAGTAAATACCTATACCAAAATCTTGTCTTTCTTTCTTTCTTTCTTTCTTTCTTTCTTTCTTTCTTTCTTTCATCTCTCCCTCTTTTTTTCTGTCTGTCTGTATGTCTTTCTTTCTTTCTCTTAGTTTTACCTCTCCCTTTTAGGATTTAAGCGACCCAAGCCGCCCGGGCCTTACCTGTCGGGAGAGGGATTATCTTTGGATCACATACATACTTTTTTGACCAGATAAGGACATGGAGGGCCTCCCCGGATGAGTGATCAGCCCAATGCCGGGGCCACCTCCGAGACAACACGAACACACAGTGAGCCGTAATATTTACGGCCATAATGAATTTACATATGTTTCCCTCTTACCTCCATTTTGTCGTATTAAAACTGCAGGTAAATGTAACATGTTTACGGGTGAAGCTTGTGTTTTCCTGCTCTGTGGCGTTTCTCTTCTGATACTGATATTAATTCGCCCGAATCCCTGTATGTGGCGTTGTGTTCACTTACGTAATGAGGTCTTATGCTAATTGAGTGGGAGGGGGAAAATCGGTTTGTGCGCTATGTGTCCTATTTTTGGAGCAGTCTATTGCTGGAGGTCGAAGTGTCTAGTTGTTTTTTCTTTTGTGTTGTGTGGAGGCCTGTCATGGAGACACATTTCTCAGGTGAGTTTTCCTTTCAGTGGATTTGTTTTTTCAATTAACTGAAGCTCACCTGTGAATTTTCGGCCATCAAAATTTGTTAGTTTCAGTTTGTAATTTTGTACTGCGTTTTTCTAGTTATTTTCGGCTTTTGAAATTTGCCTCCCATAAGTTTTCTGAATTAAATTCAAGGGGTGGGAGTTTTGTTCTATAGTTCAGCGGGGGAATAAAACTGAACCTTACAAAATTAAATGGTTTTCTCTCATTACATTGCCGTTTGCTGTGTAGGCTTTGCCCCAATTAGATAATCTCCGGTAGGCTCCGTGGCTTATCAAAGGCACTGTAAAATTAAAACACGCAAGGTGGCACTAATTCAGTTCCGAATTAAAAAGAAAACAAGCCTAACCGAGTTTTAGACGACCTCGAGTTTGATCCCTGTAGTAATGAATATAACCAGATAAATAAACTATGTTCAGACCCTATGGAGTACTTGAAAGTACATGTAAATATATTTTTAATCTGTAAATAAATAATTTGTTGAAATTTAAGAATTTTCTGAACAGGCATTCGGGCCTGTTGTGCTAAGATTTGTAAATAATTTGTACATATGTGAATGTTTGGGGTTATTGTATATTAAATTAAAAGCCCAAGGGTCATTTTGAGTGTGGCGAAAAACCACCTAATAAGGCCCGGTTGCTTAAAAGCTCCAGATATCTTCTAGACAGTTAATGGTTCTATACATTTATAGACTCGATAAACACCTTCACATTTCCGAAAGCGAATGCGCTCAGTAAATAGCTAATGCCAGATAAATGAGTTGAGCACTTTGTCAGTAGATGGAGACACGGTGCATATTGTAATATCAAATTGGCCGTGATTGAGTAGCAACCAATCGGAGCGCTTCTAGCTATGTTTTCAAAATGGCTGAATTTTCTGTCTGCTTTTTTCTTGTCAACTGTTTCTCTGGTAAAATGAATGTAAAACATGAGAGAAACTTCGGCAATTTCGACTTCTAGACTTGTGCATTAGAGAAAATGTCACCCATTACAATCTGACTACGTAATGCATAAAACGTAACACATTAATTAAGTTATAGCTGATTTACCACTGAGAAAGGAATGCTGCGATTTGTTCTCATTTCTAATGATGGGCTATTTAACGCTGAAAAAGGCATGCTTGCAGTTGTTCCTTATTTCATATGATTGCCTATTTATCCATAGGTCATTGCTTTGACAGCCTGATTCTTTCCGAAACTCAATATCGTCAAAGATCTAATTCTTTCAGGGAATACTTTTGCTTTACACATCTCTAGGCCTAATTATTGCCTCAGGATGAAGATGACGAGAAAGATGATTTTTATGTATTAATATTCGTGCTGTAAATAGGCAATATTTTCTTCATAAAGTGTTGCATCAGAAAATAAAATTAATATACTTAAGCTACATTTTTTCCGAATCTGAATATCATCGTACTTCTTGAAAGGATTGCTTTATTTCTTTCAGGGAATATTTACTTCTGTAGACCTAGGCCTTATACGATCTGGCATTGAAGATGACCAGCAAGAAAATATGATGTGAATTAATATTCGCGATATTTTCTTAAAAGTATTAACTTACAGTTACAACAGAAAATGAAATTAATACAAATAAACGATGGATACATTAATAGCCTAGGCTATAACAAAGTTCATCTAACCGATAATATACAATTTTTCTAGTACAGTATTATGAATTATTTCACACACAAATTAATAATCAATGCCAGTTTCATTACTATTATTCAGTTTAATACCATAACAAGCTAGTGTTATGTATTATCCTATTTTCATATTATAATACATGGATCTTTTCTCTGTACTTTCAAAATTAATTATCTTGTTCGACTTCGAGGCGCCTGACATCCGCCTCTTCTCAATTTACAGGGAACTGTTGTATCAATGTATAATATTTATTTCCGGTGAGGATCAGGAATGTTCCATTTGTAGAGTAAACTAAATAGTTTTAACATTGTCATGTTGAGAATAAACACTTTTAGAGGGTTTGGGAAAGACTAACACAAACCATCACATATTGATACAAAGAGGGGAGATAAAATACGCTTATTGTTAAGTCAGGGTGCTCCGCCCTTCATGGCAAGTATAAAAAGGTATGAAATTTGTAAAGGCTTGTATTCTACTTGTGTTGGCAAGACGACTCTATGTCCGATTGCGTTGTACTTATATTCATCTTTACTTAATAAATTTAACTTTAACTTCTGACATCACATCGAGTTATTGTTCAATTACTCCAGGGTAATTGCGAATCCAGTTTTAATTTAGAAAGCCAGTGGAGACTACTACACGACATCGCTTTCTTGGTGGCAGCGGTGCTGGATGCAATAACTTCAATTATTTTCGCTCATTACTACAAGACTGCAATACATCATATTCGCTCATCACTACGAGACGGCAATACATTACACCATCATATTCGCTCATCACTACGAGACTGCAATACATTACAGCAACATCATATTCGCTCATCGCTACAAGATCGCAATACAATTCAACATCATCATAATAGCGAACATCTGCGAATTATAATAATAACACGTCAGAAGTCTACTATTCTTCACCTAAAGAACTTATCAGGAAGCAACAACCAGATCGACGGGGAGCTACTGGAATCGACTTTCGACCTCTAGGTCCAGAAGATCATCGATCGACCTCTAGGTCCAGAAGATTCGCGACCGCAGCCTGGGTCCTGAGGGTTCTGCGGGAAAGCTTCGTGGTCCTGACCCCACCGAGGTGAGGCAGCAGCACCAGGCACCACTCTTCCTTCCTCTTCGGGGCACCCGTAACCCCGGTGTCTCCTGTCGAAAACGTTCACCGTTGGAACACCCCTGCCAGGTCCAACTGAGTCCCGAGGGTAGCAACCAGTTGGAGAGCTCACCTGACAAGCGGGCTCTATCCAGCTCGTGGGGAACGTCAACCCAGCCAGCGTCGAGGCGCAGCGTTTTCTCTTCAAGTCTTTCTGTAAGTACAACTAGAATACCCGTTATATTTGCTATCGCATTTGCATTTTTGCTCTATCAATATGGCAGACGAAGCTGCTCAAGCTAAAATAGAAGAGTTAGAAAATCAAATTCAAACTTTATTGCGTGCTAATACACACCAAAATTCATTATCGATCACTGCAGCTGCTAAACGTTTTGAAAAAGGATTTAGTGGAGAGCCTAAGGAGTTAAATGATTTTATTGACAATGTAGAGTCAGCTTATGCATTGGTTGATGTAGAATTACACCCTACTTTGCTAAAATATGTACTTTCCAAAATTGTGGGAGATGCGAAACGTACTTTAAACATTAGAGACTCCGCTAATCTCACGTGGCAGTATGTAAGAGAGAAACTTGAAACTCATTATTCAGTACAGAGAACATTCTAATTTTATACTACTCAATTGTGCAACATTAAGCAAAGACCTAATGAAAATGTTACTCAATGGGGAACCAGAATGGAGCAGCTCATATCTAATGTAATTACAAGCATGAACAAGTTCACTAAAGATTGGTCGGAAGCAGAGGCTTCTGGTGGTAGAAAAACCATGGCTAGATTAGGGAGAAACTTATTTGTGAACGGCATTGCTAATGATGTAGTAAGAGAAGCTGTAAAGTTACATGTGGGGAACTTAAGCATAAAAGAAACTATTGATAGAGCAGCGCAAGAAGAATGCGACAGAAAATATAACGTAGGCTTTAATAAAAGCCAATATCCGAGACCAACACGTCCCTTTACGAACCAAGTTGTTGTTAAGAAAGAACATGTGAATGCAGTAAGTAATGTCAAGTGCTATAATTGTTTGAAGTTCGGGCATATCGCTCGTGATTGTAAGGCTATGCAGTCTAAGAAAGGAGGAAGGCATGCACCTCCTAATAAGGGTAACGACAAGAAGTCGGGAAACTGGAATTAAGTCATTCCAAGCAGTCGGGAATTGACGGTGAAATTAAGGGCTGCGATACTAACCCCTTTGCTTTCTACGTAACCTCCCCAAAACTAAATAATGGTATAGGCCTAACATTACTGGATACAGGATCGGCTGCATCGCTAGTGAAAATAAATAGTGTAGGAGAATACGGGAAAATGATAAATAAGAACAGAAAGATGGAATTCAAATCTATAACAGGAGAAATATTTAAAGTTGAAGGTAGTATCCATTTAAAATTGCAAGGCAACGGACCTCATGAATTTTATGTGGTAGAATACTTACCTCAGGATTATGACATTATTTTAGGCAGAGATTGGATAGAAGCTAATGACGTAAAAGTCTCTCTTCCGTTAGAAATGCATAAAGTAAAATTGAATGGTTTATCAGAAACCCTAACTGAATTTCCTACTAGTGAACGAGGTGTGAGGTATTGTGAAAAGCAAGAATTGTCTGAAAATGTATTTAGTTGTGCAGGAATAGTTAGTTGTGAAGATGGTAAATTTTGCTGTTTAGTAATTAATCTAAATGAGGACGAAGTAGAGTTGTGTAACTCTCCAAGATTAGAGTGTTTGAGTATCAAACAGTCAGCTATAGTAAAAAACCCCCATGACAGAAATGTGTTATTAATGAGCAAGTTACGCTTATCACATATAAAGGAAGGTAGCGAAGAAATAAAAGCAATATGTTGTGAATACAACGATGTGTTTAGATTACCGGGTGATAGGCTAACTGAAATAAAAAGAGTTAAACATCACATACCGACCCCGAGCGTAGATAATATACGCCCAATTACTTTAAAGTCATATCGACTCCCGCAACATCATCAGGAAGAAATAGATAGACAAGTAGAGTCTATGCTAGAACAGAAAATAATAAGACATAGCGCTTCCCCTTGGAACTTCCCAATTTTAGTCGTGCCTAAAAAACTAGATGCGTCTGGTATTAAAAAATGGCGTACCGTAGTGGATTTCAGACAGTTGAATGATAAAACTGTAGGAGATTCTCATCCCCTTCCTAATATACAAGACATCCTAGATAGATTAGGAAAAGCCAGATATTTTAGTGCCTTAGATTGCGCCAGCGTTTATTGGCAGATACCGCTAGCAGAAGAAGACAAATGTAAAACAAGTTTCAACACTCGAAAAGGAAAATTTGAGTTTGAAAAAATGCCTTTTGGTTTAAAGGGCGCACCAGCATCCTTTCAAAGAGCCATTTACACTATTTTATCGGACATGATAGGTAGTAGAGCTCTTGTTTACTTAGATGACGTCATATGTTATGGAGAAACCGTAACAGAACACAATAATCGATTGAGAGAGATATTGCAAAAATTCAGAGAATATCAGGTACAATTAGAGCCAGATAAATGTGAATTTTTGAAGTCAGAATTAAAATACTTAGGACATGTTGTAAGCCAAAATGGTGTAGCACCAGATCGCGACAAGGTAGAGGCTATAGAAAAATTTCCTGTCCCTACGAAAGAAAAGGAAGTAAAATCATTTCTTGGTTTGGTAGGATATTATAGAAGATTCATTCCAGACTTTAGTAAAATTGCGAAGCCATTAACTGAATTATTGAAGAAAAACAATCCTTGAAAATGGACGCAAGAAGAGAAAAACAGTTTTGATAAATTAAGACAGTGTTTAATGACGTATCCAGTGGTACAATTTCCTGATTTTAGTAAAAAAATTCATTCTGACCACTGACAGTAGTAGCTATGCTATGGGTAGCATTCTCAGTCAAGGAAAAATGGGACAATAGACAAACCAATTGCTTATGCTAGTCGTTTATTGTCATCCGCAGAAATGAATTACAGTACGACAGAACAAGAACTTCTGAGTATAATTTGGTCGTGTAAACACTTTAGACCCTACCTCTTGGGCCAAAAGTTTGTTATAGTAACAGATCATAAACCCTTAAAATGGCTTATGAACGTAAAAGATCCAGGTTCGCGCATTTTAAGATGGCGATTACTATTGGAAGAATATGATTTCGAAATAGTGCATCGAGCCGGTACAAAAATACCACACGTAGATTCCTTAAGCAGGTACCCAACCACTGCTATGGTAGAAAACGTTTCCGATATATCAGAAGATAGGAAACAGAGGATTTTAAAAGAATTTCATGTTTGTCCAGTTGGAGGGCATAATGGCATACAACGTACGTATGATAGGATTAAACTATACACAAATTGGACAGGCTTGTTCCAAGATGTAGAAAATTACATTCGTAAATGTAGTATTTGTCAATTAAACAAACATGCGAATGGAACGGTAAAACTACCATTCGAGCAGACGGATACTAGTGAGGAAACTTGGGACAAAATAGCTTTGGACATAGTAGGACCTTTTCCACAGTCAGAGAAGGAAAATAAGTATTTATTAACGTGCCAAGATAATTTAAGTAAGTATCTTATCGGAGTTCCTATGAAGGACCAAACAGCTGAAAGTGTAGCTTCCGCCCTTATGGAGAATATTATTTAAATTTACGGGGTCCCATGTAAAATTTTAACAGATTTAGGTACACAGTTCACAAGTGATTTGATGAATAAATTGTGTAAAATGTTAAAAATAAGAAAAATGAATACGAGTATTTACCATCCACAGTCAAACGGTAGTCTAGAGAGGTCACATAAAGTGATAGTAGAGTATTTAAGATGTTTCTGTAGAGAAAAACAGGACGAATGGGACCGGTGGGTACCCTTTGCAGTTTTAACTATAATACAACACCTCACACCTCACATTTGCGAATTAAGTAAGCAAAAGTTGAATGATCCGCAATATAAGATAGGGGATTTAGTCCTAGTAAAAAGAGAGAAACGCCGGAAATTGGATTCTCTGTGGTCCGGTCCGTACGAGTTAAAGAAAATAAAAGGAGTAAATGTAGAGTTAAGAAACATGGGTAGTGACGGGAGAAAAGTTCTCCATACTCATATTACGCGGACGAGACCTTATGTTGCAGGTCATGTCGTAGATAATTAGTCGCTAGGACTAAGAAGTGAGAGAACTAACCACTGAGGTAGTTAATGAAAGAAAGTCCAGTTTCAGAGAAGAAAATCAATATGCATATTGTATTGTAAAATGATATGTAAAGTAGTAATTAAAGAAAGGTATAGTGGACACGTGTTGTAATAGTAAGAAGGTTGCAAAATATAGAGTAAGAAGGCTGCAAAATAATAAAGTGGTAACACAAATGTATTGTGTTGTTGTGAAAATGACACATGGGTGTCATTGTAAGAATACTGCATAAAGTGTAACATATAAGGGCAATGTGTTGTGTGATTTAGAACTCCCTGTGCTGTCAGGTGTTCTGTGTGTTAGTCGAGGATAGAGAGGATTTCATTGCTTATTGTCTGGGACGATAACAAGAAATCAAGGTAAAAAGTAAAGGGACATGAAGTAAATATTAAGTGAGTCGAGGATAGAGAGAATTTCATTGCTTATTGTCTGGGACGATAACAAGAAATCAAGGTAAAAAATAAAGGGACATGAAGTAAACATTAAGTGAGTTGAGGATGGAGTTGATTTACGATAAAGAGGTAAATCAAATTAAGTGAATATTGTCGAGAGACAATGAAGCAAACATTGAGTTGAGGTTAGCTTGAGAATGGAGTTGATTTACAGTAAAGAGGTAAATCAAGTTAAATGAATATTGTCAAGAATAGAGATCGAGAATAGAGAAAAATTGGCTGTGATATTACTAGGAATATTAACAAGATAAAAGATAAAGAAACGCGAGTAAAAGCCTAGAAAATCAAGCTAAAAATTGAAAATTGCAGAAATAGTGGATAGATAGGATTTGCTGTAATACGCAAATAAGGTAAAATATAAAGGAAACTAAGAAAATATTAAGAGGAAACTATTCAATAAATTAGAATAATAATTCAATAAATACTGTGTAAGGATGATTTAAATTTCATAAGTAATAAGTGTCTACTGTAACAACATTATTATATGTAATGTATAAGAAAATAAGTTTACTTCATAATATACAAAGAAAATACTTAGATTTAATAATAGTAAGAGCAATGGTAGAATAATTGGGAGTGACCCGATAAAACATTGTGTTGCAGGGTCAACTACGAAATGTTATTATACGTGGGAATAATAATAACAGTAATATTGGGATGTCCAAGCAATTTACATGCTGAAGAAGAGGTAAAAATACAACCGATAGATGGGAGTGCAGGTATATATTTTGATTATTTAGGAGAAATGTGGCTGTACTCTAATCAATGGGAAATTATCACTTACGTAGATGTGAACAATGTTAATATATTATGGAATAACATTCGGAAACAAATAGATGTACTGAAGACAAAATGTCAGCAATTTAATAAAGAAGACTGGTATCCTTTGACAGATTGCGAATCGAGTATGGTATACATAGAATGTAAAAGGGTATTGGTTGAAAGAACTGTTCAAATATTTTCAGAAATTTCAGATATTAAAATCAGAAATGACAAACAAAAAAGAAGTGTATTAGGTTTTGTTGGAGAGCTGTCAAAAATATTATTTGGTACGGCAACTGAGGCCGAAATAAAAAAATATAAGGAGCAAATAAAAAAAGTAAGAAAAGATCAATCACATTATTTAAAAATTAGTTCTGATCAAATGACAGTTTTAAAATCTACATTATTAACTGTAAACACCTCTTTAGTAGAATTGGTGAGAAATGATAAAGAAATATCTGATGAATTTAACAAATTTCAGCATGAAATAAATGAACATCTTTCTAAGCAAGAACTTGCATCTAATGTAATTAATTCTCTTAATATTAAAATTAGACATATACAGATTGGTTTAAATGAGTGTAAGCAAAGTTATGATTTGTTAATAGATGCTTATATGAATGCACAGAATGGTGTGATACAACCTCATATCATTACTTATAAGAGTATTAAGGATATTTTAAGAAAAGAAGTAAGTCAGGAAACTATTATCCCTCCTTTCTCTTCAAGTCAGGCTATGAAATTGATGGAACCAGAATCAAATGTTAGTTTATGTGATCAAGGTACCTTTGTTAGCACAACAAAAGTTTCATATTTATCAAATTGTTCCCTTTCCTGTTGTAATGCAAGGAAATATGACTGTAAAATAGGCTACATACAATCTGCCCATGATTATATTACTACTGATTTAGTTAAGACGAAATATGTGTATCTCAATTTCGAGAAATTTCATGAATGCAAAAAGCCAAATTCTTTTACATACGTGTGCAAAGAGAATGTACCAATTTATAATTATATTCCGCAGAAGGAATGTGTTCCTACTCTGCTGCATCCCTCCACACAATATGTGCCAGAGGTGTGTGACTTAGAAATGTCTTACTTACCCCTCACACAGTCCATGTGGATACCACTAAAAGATAATAACGAATGGTTATTTGTAGCTCCTCAATCTGAACTTTTCACAGGCATCTGTCCTGATCAGAGATATCAGTTAAACATTAAGGGTCGAGGAAGATTAATAATGAATGAGCAATGCAAAGGCATTACTGTGTCAGGAATGATACACCCCCTTCATACAAAAACTCATAATAATTCAAAACTAGATATTATCCCTGTAGCACCACTAAGTAATGACTGCTGCTTGGATATAGAGGATCAAATTAAGTTGGCAGATCATCCTATCAATTTGCCATTTCAAAATATATTATCATCTTTAAATGATTTTAAATTTGCTGGTTATAAAATACAAGAGGTAAAGAAAATGGTTGAAGATGAAAAGCAAAGGATACACAATAACAGTGAATGGTCTGAATATTATTATTCAATGTGGTTTTATGTAAGTTGTATGGTATTTTTAATTGTAATTTGGATAGTGTCTTGCTGCTGTTGTACTTGTTGCCGAAAATGTTCTTATAAATTATTAAGTAACATTAATCCCAAGGCATGTTTTGATGATTGCAAAAAATGCTATCAACACCCTCAAATAATAAATAAGAATAAAGTAACTATAACTAAAGGTAATAAAAGAAGAAATTACGTGGAATCAGATGATAGTGATTACGAACAAGGTGACAATACAACTCAACAAGAAGCTTCCAGGAAGAGTATGAAAGAGTTTGATTCATTATTGGATCTTGCTATGAAGGACAGGGCGAGCAAAAAGAATAAGACCAGATCATTAGATAGCATCTCACTTGTGTTAATCCCTACTGGTAATAACCCCGTGACAGACATTAGTTCTTCTCGCTTTGAGAAAAGGAAAGGCCTTCGGTCATTTCAGAAAGTAAATACTGGGCCAGATTTTGCAAACTGGCAAGACGAAAAAGTTTAAGGTTATTACCTTGCATGTACTTTATCGTATGTTCAAGTCATTGCCTTGAACATAAAATAAAGACGGAGGTGTTATGTATTATCCTATTTTCATATTATAATACATGGATCTTTTCTCTGTACTTTCAAAATTAATTATCTTGTTCGACTTCGAGGCGCCTGACATCCGCCTCTTCTCAATTTACAGGGAACTGTTGTATCAATGTATAATATTTATTTCCGGTGAGGATCAGGAATGTTCCATTTGTAGAGTAAACTAAATAGTTTTAACATTGTCATGTTGAGAATAAACACTTTTAGAGGGTTTGGGAAAGACTAACACAAACCATCACATATTGATACAAAGAGGGGAGATAAAATACGCTTATTGTTAAGTCAGGGTGCTCCGCCCTTCATGGCAAGTATAAATAGGTATGAAATTTGTAAAGGCTTGTATTCTACTTGTGTTGGCAAGACGACTCTATGTCCGATTGCGTTGTACTTATATTCATCTTTACTTAATAAATTTAACTTTAACTTCTGACATCACATCGAGTTATTGTTCAATTACTCCAGGGTAATTGCGAATCCAGTTTTAATTTAGAAAGCCAGTGGAGACTACTACACGACACTAGTAACATAATGTTAGATAAAATGCTAACATAATAACGAAACATACATCAACATAAATGTTTCGCATTTCCGCCATGTTGCGTGTTTATCTACCGTTTCGCCAGATATCTAGTGATTCGTGGTGCGATAGTTTGTCGGGCGTTTTATCGAACGATTAGCCGCCATCGAACGTTTCAGTAGCACTTACGGATTGAATAATGCCATCTAGTAGATATCTTACGTTTCGGAAACCCGGCCTAAGTAAGATGTTCTAGATGCTATTTCTTCAGAATGTTTTAAATTTTGCTTGAAATAATTGTTACCTGATTCAGAATAAATTGTATCTACAAAATTGAATTTATCTTGAATTATTATTAATTTGAAATATTAATTATTTGAATTTGATTAGGATCTGGGCCCAGTTACCAGTGAAGTATTTTCAGAGTCGGCTCACTATTTACTTAAGTACCTCTCTGACCTGCGTCCACATTCCTTAATTTTCCTTGGTTTATAGGAAGTTAAAAAATCTTGTGCTTACGGCACAAAGTACGTGTTACTGCAGAGCGTGGTTAGGTTAGTAGCTAGGTTTTTGTAAATTTACCGGCTCTGCTTTTTTCAATAATTACTCTTTGCGGCTTAAAATTTGCATTTGTGCTATCCTAAGCATTATTTAAAATATTCTTGTTCATTATATAGTAACTTAAAGTTCTACGATTAGGTCTAGTTCCTGAGTGCAGGGTGGATCAACATCTTTGTATGATATAAAAATTCGTAGTTCTGCTTTTCAAATATTTTTGATGAAGTTCAGCTTAATTAGTTGAAGGTGCCTTAATGAGTCGGAGTAACTTGACCTTAAACTTCTGATTTGCTTGGGTTCTACTTCCCTTGACTGAAGTTTGACATTTTGGGGATTTCAGTATTATTTTTCATTTATTTAATTCAGTCTGATTTTGGGTTTGGTTAACTGAAATTTTACATGGCAGTTAAAATAACTGGGCCGTGAATCTTTTCTATGCTAATAGATTTTGACGTATTCGACTACAGTAAACATAGATCCTGGGTTGTATTTATTTCATTATAACCGTGATTGTTTTTCCTGACATTGGGTTAGATAAAGATTTCAGGTTGCATTTATTCAATCTTAGTTGTTTTTGAAACATTTGCTAACAGTGAGATGAATTTAAATGAAATTTGCATTTATTCTGTTTTAATACTCTCTTGAAATATTACCTGGCAGTGATTTAAAAATAAATTCCTTGTTGGATTTATTCTATCCGAACAGTTTGAAACATTTGATGATGGTGAGCTAAAAATAAATTCAGGGTTGGATTGTTCTATCTGAACAAGTTTCGAAAAATTTGATGACAGTGATTTGAAAATAAATTCCCTGTTAGATTTATTCTATCTTAATAGTTATTGAAACATTTGCTCGTATTGAGTAAAAAATAAATTCCGAGTTGGATTTATTCTATCTTAAACAGTTTTCTATCTTTGGTAATAGAAAAAAGTCAGAGTTGGATTCTTTATCTGAATAGCTTTTGTAAGATTTGATGACAAGGAGTTCAAAAATAAATTTCCGGGTTGAATTTATTCTATCCTAACCAGCATTGGAGCATGTGATGACAGTTCGTTAAGATAAATATAGTGCTGGATTTATACTATCCTTATAGTCTTTGAAATCTGTTGTGATGGTTAAACTTCGTGCTGGATTTGTCTTTCATAGTCTTGATAGTCTTTGAAATTTTTGTAATAGTTAAACTAAATTTGGAGTTGAACTTATTCTGTGCTAATAGCCTTCCGGGGTAGATTTTCTCTTTTCGCTGTGCAGTATTAGAGTTCGCAATGAGTAATAGAACTTACGTCCCAATTGAATTTCTTTTGAAAGCAGATTTGGTTTACGAACTGTTGGTTCGGGGAGTCAAAATGGATCCAGATGACCCAGTTTCTAATCTGTCCAAATTATTGAAAGATAATATAGCTCTGCCTGTAGATCCGGCGAATTTAAAGAATGTTAAGCCTCAGACTGAAATTCCAGCGCTTATCGCAGAAACTGAAGAAGTTTTTGACCAGTGCCGTGAGCTAGGAGAGGAAGGGGGTTTTTCACCAAAGCAAGTGAAACGACTTCAAGCTAAGTTGGACCACATTCTGAATAGGATAACTGACTTATTACAGTTAGAGATGTCCGCTGATTTTTCAGAATCTTTACTGTTACTCCGTCAAGAAATTTGTCAGGAAAAATAAAAAATTAAACCGCAATCAGGAGAAAGTTTAATTAGTGGCTTGTACACCAGCCAGTCCGTGGTCCCTCCTGCTATCGATACGGGTTCCCCAAATCCATTTGTTGGTAGTGGGCGGTTAGCTAGCCTTAATTCTGAACCATCTCCAGCAGCAGTTGTAGGTGTTTCTGAATTTAATCCAATTAAGATTTTAGTAAATTACCACATCCTCTCGGAAAATTACTAGATGAATTAGAGCGATTTAGTTATCATTCTTTGGACGCTGTTGTAAAGTTTTTGCTATTCCTCATAGAGCTTAGAACTCAGGTGGAAATCTTTGCTCTCAGTCAGACCCAGGTTTTGGCTCTATGCTTTGCCAGATTAAAAGGGAGTTTAAAAGAACTAGCAGGAAAGGCTGTGAGGGACAATATGCATTTGTGCCAGTTTCATGACATTCTATTAAATTTCTATTTTCCGCCTCTGGCTAGATCTGGCTTGGTGAATAAATTCTATTATAGGGTTCAAAGAGAAAGAGAACCATTTTCAGAGTATGTGAAAGACATTCGGGGTTATGCGGCCGTTTTCCGCCTGGTTGAGTCCGCAGCTCAAGTAGTTGAAAATATATTGGATGGTATGTCACCACGTACAAGGAGCATGGTAGTTTTTGAAAAAAAGACAAAATAATTTTTTGGAACTAGATTTCTTTTGTCGGCGAAATTGAATTCAGTGGCGTTCTCTGACTCTTTAAGGTCCGAAAACACTCGTTCTAATTTTCCTTCTCAGTCGGAACATTTTGTCGCTAGAGAACCTGTTAGGCAGCCAGTTAATGCCACTGAACGCAGATCCTGTTTTTACTGTCGTAGAACTGGGCATGTTTTGCGAGATTGTCCTCAAAGACCACCTCGTGGGGGACAACAGAATGGGCCTTCTGGCAGGCGCCCATGACATTTGGCAGAAAATGTCTGTCTTTCTACTGGTGTGGAGGACAGAGCCCGTGTGCAGGGATTTTCGGGAAAATCGTTACCTTATATTCGCACTGAGTGTGGTGATTTGGATGTCATGGCTTTGATCGATAGTGGTTCAACAAGTAACATTACGTCAGACGTCCTGATGCCCTTCTGTTAATTTCTGGCAGAAGGTCGCATTTTAGATATTTCACTGGGGTCGGCTTGTTGAGAAATCCATGGACTCACTGAGCCGAACCTTGTGATTTGTTTTTGTTGGCCTTTAGTTTAGTTTCCTTTTGCTAGAGATCCTACCCTGGTGTCAACTCTGAAAATACATCTGCTGTAAAGTCGTGAATCTGTCTTAAACTGCACCTTAGGCGAATATTTTTAAAACGAGTACTCGGGAATTTGGGATAATTTTGTAAGAGAGAGAAAGTGTGTGAGAGAAAGCCATTGTCATGCTTTCATTCTTCGAGCTCCTCTGCAGTATGACTAAAACAAAATTAAATCTTGTTTATAAATTACTCATTAATAAAATAATTTATATAGGGTCTGACCTTTTTTGTGTGTATATAGAATGTCAGATACTGTGCGTGTGTTATTTATGTTTCAGAAATTCAGTTAAGCTTCCGGTTGAGCTGCTTCAACCCTTGAGGTGATGTAAGAGGGCGTAATTTGGGTCCACTTGTTGGTGGCTGTTAATGTTGGTCATCGTGCTTTTGGAGACCTATTCTTGTGCCTAGTCCCCTTTTCTGGATTCCGGCAACAGAGACGTCCGGCAACCCGGTTTCTAGATAATGAAGAGGAAGGCCGTTAGTGGAGACAGAATCTATGGTGTGGATTCTGGGCTGGGGTCCATGCAGCTGCTGATGGAGAAGGCTGGAAGGATCAGTTCTCAGTGATGCGAGAATACGGTTCATTGAGAGGCATACTGTTAGCCATATTGGAGTAAAACATGCTTTATGTGGGACTAGTCATAGAGCAAGTAAAGATTCAGCCACTGTTTTTGCTGGTCACACTGCTAGAAAATGGCTAAGCAAGCTGCTGATTATTTTAGTGAAGCTTTCACGACTGAAAAGACAGTGAGACAAGATTAGCCAGTCAAAAACCCAGAGTGTGGGGTGGCATGCATCTGTCAAGCTGGCCACTTTTCTGCTGTTTGTTCCCTCCTTTCTTACCTTCTGGTGATTCTCCTGTCGTTCCGGAATTTTCTCCATCTTATTTCCTTAAGTGTCCAATTTACTTCACTATTCTTGTCATTATTTCTTCCTAGTTAATCCCTAAAATTCTTTCTGTTATGTTTCTGAACATGTGCTGAGATGCTGTGGCCTGTGCAAAAGAAACTATAATTCTTTCATTCTGTCCAGGTGTGACACGAGCTCCATGTGGTTATTTGGTTCTGGAAAATTGCGTCATGAGCCAAACGCATGAGATGCTGAAGGCATGGTGAGCAGACATGCTATCTTCTGCTCGCTCCTGTTGGTCATCACCCTTAGGAAGATCTTCTGACAGCCGAGATTATCCAGACTTCGTGGTGGACACATGTATGGTGGTCAGATCCTGCTTCTCATGGATCATGGATCCCCTAGTCTCTGTACTTCGTCCAGTCGTCTGGTTCTGGTCTTCTGGTGTCCTTCGGTTCTCACATTTCTCCCCTTAGGGCTGGGGGAGAAACTCCATATGTAACCAAGAGACACTCAAGAAGTGAAGAGATTGTATTTAAGAAGAGACTGTGGTTCTAGGCCAAGAAATGGTACTCTTTTAGTTGCACGGTGTCAAATATTTTAAAAATGATTTTTGGTGTATTTGTTCTTCACAGGAAGTTTCAGATGTTTGCGGTACATTTTGGTGAATTCAAAGAAAAAGGGGGGGGAGTGTATGAGCCGTAATATTCACGGCCATAATGAATTTACATATGTTTCCCTCTTACCTCCATTTTGTCGTACTAAAACTGCAGGTAAATGTAACATGTTTACGGGTGAAGTTGTGTTTTCCTGCTCTGTAGCGTTTCTCTTCTGATACTGATATTAATTCGCCCGAATCCCTGTATGTGGCGTTGTGTTCACTTACGTAATGAGGTCTTATGCTAATTGAGTGGGAGGGGGAAAATCGGTTTGTGCGCTATGTGTCCTATTTTTGGAGCAGTCTATTGCTGGAGGTCGAAGTGTCTAGTTGTTTTTTCTTTTGTGTTGTGTGGAGGCCTGTCATGGAGACACATTTCTCAGGTGAGTTTTCCTTTCAGTGGATTTGTTTTGTAATTAACTGAAGCTCACCTGTGAATTTTCGGCCATCAAAATTTGTTAGTTTCAGTTTGTAATTTTGGGGTTTTATGTAAGGGGAATTTTGTACTGCGTTTTTCTAGTTATTTTCGGCTTTTGAAATTTGCCTCCCATAAGTTTTCTGAATTAAATTCAAGGGGTGGGAGTTTTGTTCTATAGTTCAGCGGGGGAATAAAACTGAACCTTACAAAATTAAATGGTTTTCTCTCATTACATTGTCGTTTGCTGTGTAGGCTTTGCCCCAATTAGATAATCTCCGGTAGGCTCCGTGGCTTATCAAAGGCACTGTAAAATTAAAACACGCAAGGTGGCACTAATTCAGTTCCGAATTAAAAAGAAAACAAACCTAACCGAGTTTTAGACGACCTCGAGTTTGATCACTGTAGTAATGAATATAACCAGATAAATAAATTATGTTCAGACCCTATGGAATACTTGAAAGTACATGTAAATATATTTTTAATCTGTAAATAAATAATTTGTTGAAATTTAAGAATTTTCTGAACAGGCATTCGGGCCTGTTGTGCTAAGATTTGTAAATAATTTGTACATATGTGAATGTTTGGGGTTATTGTAACTTATATTAAATTAAAAGCCCAAGGGTCATTTTGAGTGTGGCGAAAAACCACCGAATAAGTAAGATGTTCTAGATGCTATTTCTTCAGAATGTTTTAAATTTTGCTTGAAATAATTGTTACCTGATTCAGAATAAATTGTATCTACAAAATTGAATTTATCTTGAATTATTATTAATTTCAAATATTAATTATTTGAATTTGATTAGGATCTGGGCCCATTTACCAGTGAAGTATTTTCAGAATCGGCTCACTATTTACTTAAGGGTATATGTAGGCTACGTGAATTATTTTGAAATTTATGTTTTTTGGTTTATAGCACTAAAAAATTGTGCTGAATTTTCTGCATCCATTGATATATAGTTTATATAGGTTTAAAAATTATTTGTTCCATTTAAATTGACATTTAAATATGTTTACATGCTCTAAGCTACTGTTCACTATTAACTTAAAATTGAATTTCCCGGTAACTCTTATTTTACACACATATTATTAGTTAGCTCCACAACCATTAGAGATAGAAGGCTGAAATTTTTTAATTTTCCTTGGTTTATAGGAAGTTAAAAAATCTGTGCTTTCGGCACAACAAGACGAGACACACTATTCATACACACACACACTCACTCACTCCAAATAAGGCGAGAATGGGATGAAGATGATATCTGAGAACCACAAAGGCCTAAAGTTACCCTACAGGTGAGAAAAAACCCCACCTAGGTAACTTTTCCCGACCAGGAATCGAATCCGGGCCCGCTGCGTAATAGGAGCGAACGCATCCCCTACTCCACAGCGATGGACACCAAAATCTTAAAGAAGAATATTGTTAACTTCGAACATTTTCGGAAATTTTTAAGCAATTAGCATAGCACGCTGTACTCAATATGGAGAGACTACATCAGCTTACTTCCAATGATTTTCTACGTCAAGCTGTATTAACTACTAGGAAGACGTTACCTATATTGAACCTAATTACTTTGTTGACATACGTCAGTTATGGCAAATTTGAACAGACGTCACTGTGTTTACGCGCTGCCATTTTTTAATGCCTTGTCTTGATACGAATAGTTACTTTGGTTGATCAACAATTTTACAATGCCGACATTGTAAGTTACAGCGTTGCTGTCAGATGCGTAATACAAGAATAAACGTTTACACTCTTGTTATCATAGATATACAGTTTTCTGGAGCTTGGCTGTGGATAGAGATTTTACACCTGTTTATTTTATCATTCACTGTGAATTAAAAAGTTCAAGTGTTAATTTTTTCTTTAAATCACCATTTATCCACCCTATTCTATTTAAGAGGTGTTAGGGACCATTAATTTAAAATGAAAATAATTAGTGCCGGTACGTAGAAGTATTTATTTGTCTCTTACGTACGGAAGTAAGTGAATAATTAGAGTAATAGGGAAAAAGCGAATAAGTCAAAATTCCAAAGTTTCAGGAATGACAAAAAGCAATTTATTTCCACAGCATTTATACAATATTTAGATCAGTCCACCCAGATATTTTTACACAGTATCTTATACTTCGTAGCGCTACATCCCTGGAGGGACTTGGCCTACCACCCGACCGCTACGTCATCTACCACAGGCAGATGGTAGGATTTGGGGACTTGTGGTCACCATGCCGACACCCACGGCCATTAATGGTGGTGTGCATTATATACTATATAAAAATATCTGGGTGGACAGATCTAAATATTGTAAAAATGCTGTGAAAATAAATCATTATTTGTCTCGCTTGAAACTTTGGAATTTTGACTTATTCGATTTTTCCCTATTACTCTAGTATTATCCGCAAGCATGTTTTGTAATCCACAGAGGTCTTATAACTTCATTATATTTCAACATATTGCAGTCCAGGAACTTCTAAATGCACTTATTTGATCATTACAGTAGCTTCTGGATGCCCTCAGATGAAAAAGAATTGATTTAGCATCACTGTTAAGTGGACCAAAAATGCTAGTTCGATGGAACGAGATAAGAACTATAGGCTATGGGGGATGTCCTGTGCCTCGAAACCCAATTTCACAAGAGTCTGAACTGTGTAAAGAAGGAAGTGCATAAATGACTTTCTGATCAATCAAATACATTTTTTCCTTCAGGTATGTAGAAACTAGTGGAACTCTGGGACAAGTGCATTGAAAAGCACGGGCAATATTGACAAAAAAATACAATTATAAGGCCTCAGCTGTTACTGAAATAAACTATTATTGTTGTGTACGGTTATTTATTGATTTGCCTTCGTATTTACTCCAGATAATTGACTTGGAAGAATACGCAGAGCTTAGTAATAGGTAATAGGTCGTATCAAAAGAAATAAAACATTCTGAAGTCACAAAAAAGTGCTGTCAACATTTTATGGTAAATTTTTCGAGGAAAGTACATTCATTCGGTTAGGGCTTTATGATATATTTAAATTGATTTCATTTTTTCTGATTTAGGCTAACCTTCTATTTAGTAGTTACATCACAAAAAATAAAAAATAAAATTGTAAATCAAAAACTCTTATTATTAGTTTCAAATTAATTTAGGTCGAATCGGACATAACGCTTTTGCTATTTATATGAAAAACGAATTGCTATTAATTGCCAACGAGATATCGGTCCTTTAACTACCTCATCCTTCTCGAGAGAAAGGAAATACCTATGGCAAAACGTTGTAAAGCAACTTATTTAAATATTCGAGTTTCAATTATTCCCCTGTAGATGGATTTGCATAGAACTTTAAATGTCTATTAAAGCAGTGAATAGCTTACCTAGAACGAATTACGTTCTGATTGAGTACATTCTCTGTCAAAGCTCAAAGGTGAAAACATGCCGCTTAAGCAGTAGAAAGGCTTTCGCATTATTAATTGAAATTCCCTGTTCTGCCGTGAGCAGTGTTTGCTGAGGGATAATCAATAGCCTTTATCTTAAATAGCGAAAAAATTGCATTCTTGTTTCCAATAATAGCAGGAGAAAGAGCTATAAATTTATTTATTGACACAACAGATTCTTCGGACGAGAAAGATAATATATCTTTTCCATTTTACAGCAATTCAGATTTCGAGAGGCAAGGCTCCTAACCAAGAGCGGCAGGTGCTTATGGGGTGAGTAAATAATAATAATAATAATAATAATAATAATAATAAATACGTCTACTGACTATGGTAGTATTTTGTTACAGTCATGTTCGATCACTTTTATACCCCAAAACTGTAGAAAAAATTAGTAAGAAGTTCTACAGTTTTGATTCGACAGAAACTTGTTCAAACTCACTATAACGATCAGACACATTCGAAACTATCAACATAAATTTTTGCACACATTCTTGAGTTGGTGTATGTTACAACACGGTGGTTTTGTAGGCATCTGCAAACTTCTACTGAGGCTTAATCTGTTCAACCAGTGAACAATATGGATTTATAAAGATAATGCCCTTCTCAAGGCGTTAGCGAAAATATCTAATAAATAAACAAGCTAAATAACACAAAAATACGCAATGAGCAGAATAAAATCCACGAGTCGCCATTGCGACTTATGATGGAGGCGGTCTTGCTGCCTCCCCCCCCCCTCCACGGAATATTCATGAAAGTAAACTTCGTCTCATTCTCATTTTGATAGAGTTAAGGCGAATCTGGACATGATAGAAAGATAAAAAAAAAAATCCCTACCTCTACAGTACTCGGTAATCGTTATCATGTCCGTAGCCGGTTGGCAAGATTCCTTAGCATATTATTTTCTTGGAGGGCATCCTCAACAAAAGTTTCACTGCATCAGAAAACTGAATGATAAATTATTTTAAAATAAGAAAATATCTAATAATAAGTTATTACTATTGACTTAGTACGATGACAGTTAACTACTGCTGAATAAGCAGATAAACCTATTGTACTAACAAACTAATAATTGACATAACTACTTATTGTCTTTCATTTCAATTTATTTCATGACTTAAATAAGAATTGAACTTTTCTGATTATTTTTAGATATATTTTATGTGCCATATATTTGCATATTTAAGTCATTTTTACAGTTTGGTCATATTGTGCATATTTTTAGCATTTACGGTCGTATTCCGGTTACATTTACGGACATGATCTTGTAATCAGAAGCGTTAAATGGTTGATGTTTTTAAGAAAGAAGGAAAAAATAATATTCCAAATTTTTAACAAGGTGCAAAATAAATGAGATTTCAAGCGGTGATGAAGATATTTTGGATGAAGACGACCTACAATCAGAGTGCAACGAATTGTTCAAATATGCTCCAATAATGTCTAGTGGCGTTGAAAGGAGGGTCTCACGATACAAAACTAGTTTGACTGACCGGAGATTATTCTTTGAGAATTTAGAGATGCAACTGACAGTATATTGCCAGAGATAACATAACTTTACTTTAAAGTTAAAATAACGTGATTTAATATTCAAATCATCTAGACATGTTATGCAATTCATTAAATATGT
Source organism: Ectobius pallidus (assembly GCA_964059195.1). Lineage (NCBI taxonomy): Eukaryota > Metazoa > Arthropoda > Insecta > Blattodea > Ectobiidae > Ectobius > Ectobius pallidus. The sequence continues at coordinate 51,174,507 of CAXKWD010000006.1, read as the reverse complement.
GGTAGTTATATTTTGAATTTCTCGAGTCTTATTAGATGTTTTAAGACGTTTATCTTGCAAATTTCTGACTTTTTATGGTCATAACCTCCGAACGCTAGTCATAATGCATTACTCTAACATTGCTTTATTCAAATTTCTGACTTTTTATGGTCATAACCTCCGAACGCTAGTCATAATGCATTACTCTAACATTGCTTTATTCTTTCTATTTTCCAATTTATTTCTCTTTCTTTTAAACACAGTAAATTATAGACCCAAAATACAATAAATACAATAGACCTGCAGCCTTGAAATCAAATTATACAATAAGACAGGCTTATTAACAATCAATCAAAACTAGAGTTTCCAATATTGCAAATCACACATTTGTATTCCTTCTTAATTCGCACCAGCCGCAAAGGCCAGCAGTTAAATTAGGTAATACTTTTGAAAAATAAAATTTTAATCCTCCCCATGAACCAAAAAGCTATAGGCCCACTGTTGCTGGACAAGAAACTTTGCACAAGTACTGCAGACAAATGGTGAAATAGCACCGGGTTTTCATTGCTACGTGATATCACATTCCCTAGTAGGGCGAGTAAGATAATTATGAAACAATCTGTGTCGGGTGAGCGGGTCTTGTCCCTCAACAGTATGTGGCATGCCACACTTGTCAGAATGAAATACAAGTGCCAGTGTTTACAGTGTGACGAATCGGTCAGTCAGTGCCATAAAGCTGCTACCATGTGGCGCCCAATCCACCACTCCCACTCTCGCATATACACAAAGCACCTTCGCTAGCTTCCAAGTGGTGGCGTGTCCCCAAGAGAACTCTGCAGGTGGTGTTGTCGCATCTCTTCTTATCTGTCGCACCACAAGAACACGCTAAGTGTTACAGAGAAGGTGTATTAAAAACCACCCACTGAGTCTGCTGACATATCATGTTCGTATGTTAAGAGAGTGCTTCTCCGCATATTTCGCGAAGGTGCGAATGAAATCACCCACGATAGAAGAGAAAATGCATCCGGACCCCATTCTTTCACTCCATCTATCGAATCTGCCAGCTTTTGCTTTAATATAGTGTAACCTAATCTACTTTAATTTAATCCACTCTCATCTAGTTTACCTATGTCGTTGCCGAAATCACTTACCGGTATTAACAAATTAATTTTTACCAAAAAGAACAACTAGATGATTAATTAAAATAATAGAAGTTTCAATTTTAAGTTGAGTAGTCTTTCCTGCTATCACCTTTTATTTGTTTGTAAGAAGGTAACAGAACAGTTTTTGGGGCGCCAGTTCAGACGTGAGAGATTATAAGGTTACAATGAGCTTAAAAATATTGTTTAAAGGCAGTTTTCCATCTTCTATCAAGTCTGTTATTTCAAAATTACTATTATATTGTTTTATTCGGTACATATTAACTTCAACTATCTTGCCAGAAATAACAATAGTATAATGGTCCCGTATTTTCAAGATAAGGGTTTGGTAGGCTTAGGTCTTACAAATCTTCTCAACGATTAACACATTAATAATTCCTGCCAAAGTGATATTTTTATAAATCCCGATTTATTTAAAATTTTCTAAAATTCTTAGCTAAAATTATATATTTAAAAATCATAAACTACAGCAAATGTTTTGTAATCAGTAGAGGGCTGATCCATATGCACTAAAAAGCTTGAATCTCGTATATATGCTCTTATGCAGTAAACAGATGGAAAATTTGACCCAAAAAGTGAAAAATATGCACACAAAATTAACTTAGTTTATATAAAAATGAATTGCACAGTATAATTTTCCCACAAAAATATCTTGCTAAAGTTTTATTCCTTAAACATCACTTTATCAGTGACGAGCGAAATTCATCACATGGGCCATTTTTACACTGGTTTTTATTTTGTATGGACCCCCATGAGGAAGTTGAATATGGGATTCACATGCATCCCCGAAGGCCGCATTTATTTTCATGAAATGGTTATCAAACGGGCATTTTTTAAAAAGTAAATAGGAACAATAGGCCTAATGAAACTGCAGAAGAAATTATAGGGTAGAAGGGAGCAGAATGTTTGTGAAGTTAAATTTGGGAGGCGGAAGATCACCAAAAAACATAAATATCCCAGTTTTGCGCAAGCGCCTCGTTTTTTCAAACTCTTTCCTCGATCCGTATGCACCGCTCACGGCACTTTTATCGCGATATACTATACCAATCGCTTCCCAATGGCATAAAACACATATTTCCCTTACGTGTGCATTGTTTTACTTTCAGGGGAAAAATGCTAATAAGCTAAAATCCGCCCTCTACTAATCAGTTACATATCATGTATTTTAACTTTCTGGTTTAAAAACTGTGCTTTCAGGAACCAAAATTTTCACTATTTATACTTTAAACGTTCTGATTTAAATACGTTAATTTAAAATTCTGATTAAAAAAATTTAATTCATTATTTATACAGCAATATCAACGCATTGCAAGTTAAGTTTTTTATTATTCATGATTTTTGCAATCTCTTTATTTTGAAATTTACTATCGAAAGTAAATAACACGACTAATTTAAGTTTTTAATTAACTACACTTCCCTTAAGAAAAAGTTGAAAAGACTTGAGCAATTCACATGATTTTCTTCTATCCAAATTTGAACCAAGTGGTTTCTTGCCATGTCAGCAGATTCCTTGATAGCAGGTTGTGATTATGTTTATCCGCTGTTATATGCTATAACTCTTTTAAAGTTACAGCTGTAATAACATCATTCGAGTGGCAGACAAGTTGTATGCATGTGTTGATGTTCAAATGACAGTTCCAATCAGAGATGTTCCTAACGCTGTTGTCTTCCTTACTCTTTCAGCAGTTCACAATAAGAACAGACTTTGTAGAATCTACGCAGGAAAATAGCAAGGATCAGTTAATGCTGTTTAAATGACAAATTCCTCCTCCATACCCCACTACTGATACTAGTATTGCCTCATGTTACAGTTATGTCTTCACCCCTTATGCCAAGTCGGCACGCGTGTTAAACACCTTGTAACAATCTACCGAAAATTCAATTCTCATCTTACACGTTTGAGCAACTTTATTTCATGCCATATGAATTACAGCTGTACACAGAAGGGAGAAAAGAATCCATGATCATTATACTCCCTGGACCCCATGTGCAGCAGTTCCTTAAAAGTAACCAATTTGTTGCTGAAAAGTCTAATTTCTTTACATGATTAAAGGGTCGGCCATTCAACAACAACAAAATTGCTTTAAAACAGAATGTATTTCCTGTTATCATAGAGCTGTATTTTATGGAAAAAAAAACTGAATATCTTTAACAAATCAAACTGTGTGCGTTTTAATAGTGTCGTTTTGAAATCCGTCTCTCAAAGTAGGAGAAATTAAGAAAACTATTATTCAATGGCTGATCTGGGGTCAGGCAGACAGGTTTTTAATTGAAGCAAAAATGCAATGATTTTTTGGGGATTTCACATTTACTTGAATCCTTAGAAAAATCGGTCAAAAAGAGGATGGTTTCTTAATAAGAGTCTTTCAGTAAGGTTTTGCTGTATTTTCCACGTAAATCTCTAGAAGCTGTTCCATCGTTCTTGAAACACGACTTTAAATGCGCAGTGAAGAACAGTGCTTCACTGTTGCGGGAGAGAATATTGATTTTTCTAAATCAAGTGATTTCCATGTGAGGAGTGAAAAGGACAGTAGGTAGCAAAGTAAATCCTCCCTCCCTAGTCTGCGCAAGATTTTTAGGTCATGTTGCAACTGAAATGGAACAGATTCTATTATTGGAAATGATATGCCTCATGTTCAGCATATTACGTACTTATAAACGTACATTAGCAATCCGAACATCAAATCGACATAGGGTTCGTTAACAATAAGAGTATATTCTTGTTGGTAAACTTTGATGTAAATTAAAATACAAACAAACAAACAAAACTGCGTTACGCACATGATCGTTCTCAGTTGAGAGCCGCAACATTTTTACTGGTCAAGTTGAAGAGAGAGCTGGCTGTGGTTTATGCAGTACTCGTCTCGTTTTCACCACGTTCCTGACGCCCCGGGCCCGTCGTTTCCCCTGGAAATTAGATTTCCTGAAACAGACTGGAAGCCTCCTTGCTCGATTCCACGCCAGCCAATAGCAGTGCAGCTCGCGAAATGACTTCCCTGTTTGTTATTCACAAAGCACGGCAAATCTAATTCCGCCACGAGATGAAACAGCAATTAGAAGCAGCGCCAGTGTCGGACCGAGTCACCAAGATACTGTATTCACAAAATCCATGCCAGACTCTGGTGTATCCTGTAGAACACTTCAACTTTTCATGACAAGAAATTCCTTTCTTGGGAATAGGCTAATATCATATTTACATGAATTAAGCTTCAACTCTTTCCTTCTTCTTTTTCTCCGGCTTTCCATTTTTATTTCTTCATTTCTTTTTATTTACTCATCTCCATGTCTTTTTTCCATTTTATTTTATTTTTATTCTTATTTTCCTTGCTTCTTTTTCTTTCTTTTTTCTTTCTTTAGTTTTTCTTTCATTTTTTTTCCATCTATCTGTCTACGTTTAAATCTTTGTTTATTTATATGTGTATTTACTTATTTAATGTCTTTCTTTTTATTGCATTCTTCTTCTTTACTACAGCCACAAATATACAATTAATTTATAATTAATTAATTAATTAATGTTATTTCAGTTTAAAATATAATTATTTCTTCTCAGGAGGCTCAATCATTATCTTGTATAACTAAAGGCATGCAAATGGAGAAATTGGCACCTACCGTTTAGTTATTATTAATTTTAGTTCCGGTATTAATAATATCTAAGTAGTCAGTTCTGGTACACACAGGAGTATAGTAGTACTAAATTCAGGGTTTCATGTTTCCCCTACTAAAAAATGAAGTATATTGTGTTGTGCTTTAAGTATAGAGAACATTTTCGGTAATTCTATTGCTATGTTATTATCACCATTACTTCACCATCATAAAACTTACTTCTAGTATTATCTAGGAGTAAATTTCTATCAGTGTATTGCTGAATTTGCGTTCTTCTTCAGAAAGCTCATATACAGACATGAGAAATGGTTGCTGTCGTTGGCGTAGCTGCCTCCTGGATTGGGTTTTCCAATCTTGTTATCCATCAACAGAAGGTTCGGGGCAGTGTCATTAAACAAACAAAAAGGACAAAGTGAGGCACGCACATCTCGCAGATGTGTTATTGTTATATTGCGCCCTGTAGCTACAAATGAGGTACGCCCTTTGAGTTTGATCTCGCTCTGTCGGGGGGCGGATCCTCACTTCAAAGCACGGCGCCTTCACATCCGGGGGCTGCTCCGACGCGCCGGGTCGCGGGAATCACATCCACCCACCCGTCTGCCTGCCTGCCTGCCTGCCTCCTATTTCTTATTGTCACGCTAATCTGTCACTTTAAAAGCGATCAAAGGAGAGTTTTCATTACGTGGTTCTGAGATTGTTTTTGCCTTACGTTTTCTAAGTATCATACCATAGCTTGTGTCATAAGTTCATAAGAGACTTACGATATAACCTAAAATGGCTGACATATTGTGAGTTATGCTGTCGAATGCATGAAAACCAAGGAAAAGTTTCCGTTTGTAAAACGATTTTTCAAGACCTGTCTTTTCGGTTAATAGGCATTTCGTCCTGTGAATGCTGTTTACAAAAGCATTTGCACAAAACATTTAGACCTACACAAAATTTTTAAAAGAACTAACAGCGAAACAGAAGACCTTGACTTAATTATTTTCCGTGGAAACAGCCTGCAGTATATTGCGTAATTGAGATTTAAAAAACGGAACGTTTGACATTGCATTTATGGCAAGGTACTGAAAAACTACAATAGTTTATTGCACTAACAACATTTGTCATTTGTTGCTTTGCATCGCTTTAAGTAAGGGGGAAGAATCTTGGTTTCATATCCTGGCTAACTGTGAAGGTTTGGAAAAATGGAGGGAAAATATGTACCAATATACGACTTACACAGCAGGCCGAGCTCAGCGTATAGCAACATAAGATAATATTCATGATTTAACTTAGTGGATGAATAAGGGATGAATGGATGGTCATTTGCTTAATATTTTCGCATTAATTACAATAATAATAAGTTATGTAATAAAAATTAACCATTTAAGGTAACATAAGGTAATGAAATCGGATATTTTAACTTCATGACTGGTGACTGTATATTGTTTTATTCTGATCATCATAAAAGTTACAAACAAGCTAATTTACAGTATACTTATATACAGTACTAGCATGTGCCCGCGGCTTCGCCCGCGATAATTATTTCAAAAATAAAAAATTAAGAGCATAATAGTTAAAACATTATATTTATTAACACCTAAACCACGTGGACTACTTACCACGATTAGATAGCGTCGCCTGGCAAAAGCGATCTCAGATTCGAGTTCCTTGACCCAGATAATCCCTGTATAGTGAGTTACGTCCATATCGAATAATGTTTAATCATATTAAGGTCTATGTTGATTATCCCTCTTCCGTGTAGGTTGAAGATTTCGTATGTCTACGGGCCTTGACATTCTAAACAAATGCACCAGCGTGGGCTTACAACATTCAAGCGATCGCGATGCTTTTATTTCCACGGTATGACAAAAATAGCCAAAGCCAAATGCAATTGATTTGACATTGAAATGTATTACTGAAATATGATGCTTCGACAGCGCTAAAATCACGTTTTCTGCCAGTTTTTTCACTCATAACTCGCGGACGAAAGCTAAAATTAAAAATCCGGCTTCGAGGTGCATTCTCCCACCCTTCAGTCCATCTATGTTTAAAATTTCAGATCTCTGCGTTCAGTAGATTTCGCTGGGCATCGCGGACAGACAGACAAACACGTCCTTTTATTATTATAAGATAACATGTGCCCGCGGCTTCCCCCGCGATAATTATTTCAAAACTTAAGTGCATAATAGTTAAATCATTATATTTATTAACACCTAAATCACGTGGAGTGTATTCCACGATTAGGTAGCGTCCCCTGGTAGAAAAAGCTACCTCAGGTTCCAGTTCCTTGGCTCAGGAAACCCCTGTATAGTGAGTTTCGTTCAAATCGAACAATGTTTGACCATAATTAAGCCTATGTTGATATCCTTTTTACGTGTAGGTTGAAAATTTCATAATTTATATCTGCGGGCCTTGACACTCTAAACAAATGAATCGTCCACGATGGACTTACCAAATGAAGCGATCGCGATGCTTTTATTTCCAAGGTAGGCTATGAGGTATGATGACAAAAATAGCCAAAGCCAGCTGTAATTGATTTAACATTGAAATATATTACTGAAACTGTTGCTTCGAAATCGCAAAAAATACACGTTTTCTGCCCGTTTTTCACTCATAACTCACGAACTAAAGCGAAAATTAAAATTCCGGCTTCGAGGTGCACATTCCGACCCTTTAGTCCGCCTATGTATAAAATTTCAGATCTCTGCGTTGAGTAGATTTCGCTGGGCATCGCGGACAGACAGACGGAAGACAGACAGACGGAGGACAGACACTTCCTTTTATTAATATAGATTATAATTTTCTTCAATCATATAAGAATGAAAGCTTGTCTGAATCAAGCCACAAAAGGTTCATGTTAACAAGGATGAGTTTTTATAATTATATCATTCTACTTAGATGAAATATAATATTTGAAATAAATATTATAAACAAATATTTTTTAACACAAATCCACAGCAATTATAATAAAAATTATACCACAATTATTTGATATCAGATAATCATAACCTATTCCTTGAATCACATGCTTCTGAAATACATGACACAGACTTTGTGCTATTAATATTGTTTTATAGGCCTATCTAAAACATTAATAAACGTTTATTATTAATTGAGTACCCTATTTAAATATTATAATATACGTTTAGTAAGCAATTCATTAGCAGTGATGTAGATAAATACCCTTCACAAACTATAAATCACAATTACTACCACTGTGTGGGCTTAATAATATACTGGCAAAAATGTATTATTAAGGTGCCATATAAGTCCTAAAATACGTTTAATAAATGGAATTATTACTGCATAAGTCATTCTCTTAGGTTTTACGAAAAATTGATGTTTACTTACCATGAGTTATCTGTGAATTGCAGATATCCATTTAAACCGTCTGGATTCATTTTTACTATAGTACAGCCAGGAACACATCACTTATTAGGCATTTTCTTTATTTCTGTATAAAAAGACTATTTTCGCCCAGCATAATGTAATGACTGACACATGCATTTTAGTTAGCGAACCAGCCTGCTATGGATTACTTGTATATAACGTCTTAACTAAGCTGGGAGGCCATGGGGAGGCAACGCGATTTTGTAGTATAGTAGGCCTAATGATTTGCCATTTAAAAAGCATGTGGCCGTTCATTAGTCGTTACTCTTACTTACTTTAGTCCAAAATCAATAAGCTTCGTTCCATGGACGTTATAAGTGTTGTATTCTAAGTTTCATGAAAATACGATAAAGCGTATTCGAGTTATCAAGCGTACAGACACACGGAGAGACGGACAGATAGACGTCCACCATACAATCTTAGAAAGTATTATTCTGGCACTTAAAAACGACAAAAATCAATTGTAAATAGAAAGGAGGCCACATGTCTTATACATTTGCATCCGATGGTTTGTAATTTTTTTTCACTAAACGACACCACTAAATTCAGCTGGTTTAGACATCTGATTTTATTCTTGTAGCGTAGCCGTTTCTCTAGCTTCTAAAACTACTCCAGAGAAAACTAAATACGTAGGCCTATCACAATACCCAAACAAGACTGAAGTGATATTACACAATTGGTAAAAATGAGTGAAACTTAAGACCTTTAGTTGAGTAACAGATGTCCGTACTTTTGTTAGGATTGTTCATCTTCCCTTTTCATGATCATTGCAGACTTTCTCCTCAAGTTGAAAGAGTTAGTCGTTACTTCCTATTCCAACCTTGACTACTGAAAGAGCATGGGAAGTAACTTTCACAGTTTTCACTTAGGATTAATGTGTTGTAAATATTTTACTCAGACTTTATTACATAGGGTTGGACATAAACATTTTGAGGTATGAGAGGTTTATATAAGAAAAGATACTGTTTTTAACTTATTCTCGCGCTTAAATGCAAACCATTAGAGGTCCAAATCTGCTCTTCTCTTCAGCATGTTCCTAAAAGAGTGTATACAAAACTGGATGCATTGACGAATCTTAGTTGCAGCGTTACCGGTGTGTTTCATTTTACGTGACATACACAGAATAGAGCATATTGCGTCACTATTTCAGTACATCGGTTGAATATACAAATTATACAAGTTTATGCAAATTTAGATGGATTTAACGCAGCCATCGTTTATACCCGTGAAAATCACAAGAACGAAGGTTCTATTATTTATGAGAAAAAAGGTTTGAGTTTCACTCAACTTGATCTTAATATTTATTGTGCAGAAATACATTTTGAAGTGTCTGCAATCATAGTCGAATCGGCCAGAATAATTATTGAATCTCTTTATAGATCACCTAATGGCAATCTGAACTGTTTATTCCTAAATCTGGTAGCCTTGTTAAATTATTTCCGTCACTTAAAATATAATATCATTAGGTTCGGAGACCTTAATATACATTTAAATCATGACTCTGTAAATACATCGAAGTTATGCAATCTTTTTAAGTTTTATGGTTACTACCCAGCAGTCAATGAACCCACTAGAGGTAATTCACAGTTGGACAACATGTTACAAGTCTAGATTTATTGAGATTTAGTACTCAAGTCTCTTATTTAGGTTTCTCTGATCATAAGAGCATTATCACACAAGTTAATATGGAAACTATGAAACAATGAGGTCATTTTAATTCCTATAAGAAGTTTCAATACCTCAAATGTTGCAAATTTTAAACGTGAAGTGGAAACCACAAATTAGGAAGCTCTTTTATCTAACTGTGATTTCAAGATATCTTCGTTTACAGTATTTTTTAATAAGTTGTTCAGTTTGTTCAAAACATTTTACCTTTAAGGACTCGCAAAGGCAGAATGAAAGGAAAAGTATCTCAGATAGGATTAAATGGCTAGTAATGAACTTATAAATATAAAAAACAACGTTATGTGCTTGTACACAATACTTTGTGTGCACTAATAACTTGAAGACAAGAGAAGCTTATTTAAAACTAAACAAAGAATACAATCATGCCATAAGGCAAGTTAAATTAAACGCCAATGTAAATTATATTCAAGCATTTGAAAATAAGTCGAAGGTAGCAGAACTCTGTGACAACGGGTAGTGAGAGAATATTACGCCAAATACGTTCAATCAGTACTTCATTAATATTCCAAAAGAAATAATTGGAATTGCTTCACTCCCTGATGTGACCGCAGATGAACTGCTTAAAAATTTACAGCGTCCTAACTTACATTTCAAGTGGCGAGAAATATCAGTTGATGAAGTTTTAATTCATTGAAAAGTTCCAGCTCTAAAGAGATTTTCGGTTTGTCCACGAAGCTACTGAAAGAAATAATCTGTTATATTAGTTCCCTTGACAATGTTTGCATTTATAACTACCGTCCAATCTCCATACTACCTGCTTTCTCAAAAGTTTTTGAAATGTGCATGAAGATTCAGCTATATGAATATATGGAAAATAATATGCTTTTTGCCTCAAATCAGTATGGATTCAGAAACGGTCTCAATACCACTCGAGATGTTGGTGCTCTTGTAAACAACATATTAAATTCATTTGAAAAGAGTATACACTACTTTCTGTGATCTCAGCAAACATTCGATTGCGTATCACATCAGATATTGTTGAATAAACTGGAATTCTATGATATAAAAGATTTTGATCTAAAGATTCTAAAATAATGTTTAACAAATCGTAAACAATGTGTTGAGCTATATGGTAATATATCTGATATTTTACAAATTCATTCTGGAGTCCCTCAAGGTTCTGTATTAGGCCCATTACTTTTTATTATTATGATGAATGATTTAATGTACAATGTCGATGCTTACTCTGTCGTTTATACTGATGACACAACCATGATTAATAGCAATGCTAACTTTGATAGATTAAAACGTGATGACAAAGCCTTTTTCTCAAGCTAAAACATGGTTATGTGCAAATGGTTTTTTACTGAACGAGGCTAAAAATGAAGACGTAATTTTTTATCTAACATTTAACGAAGATGGAGACAAGCCGTAAAAGATGCTTGGTTTCTTTTTAGTTTCAAAATTGTATTCTGAGCCTCATATTTACCATATTTGTAGCAGACTTTCTCATGTTTTATTCTTGCTGAGAAAGCTTAGACATTTTATACCAAAAGGTTATATCAGAGTAGCATATCAGTAAATTATAAAATACAATCTTATTTTATAGAGGAATTTTAATTAAGTAAGTGATATATTTCTTCTACATGATATTGAACTTATATGCATTATATAAGAAAGAACGAGGAATGATAATTTTATATTAATCGGGAATAAATTGTGCAAGCCAGATCAGATTGTGAAATCGACAGGAAGCAGGTGCGTGTAAGCAGTATGAGTAGTCGAAATGCTGAAGTCATCAGATACTGTGAGCTGTAGGGGATTTACTGGAAGTAGTCGTTGAGAGAGTTTAGCGTCCGGCTTTGAATTGTTTTAAGGCGAGTGTGAACCCCGAATTACAATATCGGCCAATGAGGAAATAGATAGGAAATAAAATCAAAGGATTAACAAGAGGGGATAGCGTATAAGCTTGCGAATAAGTAATCATTCTGAATTTAGCACCAAGAGGAGATGGACGGGAGAGAGACGCTCAGCCATTAACTGATAAATATATAAGTATCATTAAATTCATGGCGACATAAGAAGAAGTATATTTATTTCACAGGTATTTCTACAATATCCTCTTACCCTGTAGTATGGTCAGAATTATTAGTTAATTAGAAGATAATATTATATTCCTCATAACTGCTTATATAATTAACGTTTTAGATAATAATTATTAAGAAAAGAATAAAATAGAAGTGCTTACAAAATATTTGAAGGAGAAGTGATTTATATGTTTATGCATGAAAGTGATCTAAAAGTCATACACCACATTACCTGAGATATTTCCGTGCTTTCCAACTGACCTTGGTCAGGGTAATTTGCATCGTGAGGTCGCAGAGGGGCAAAGGAGTCTGCGTATCGCATTGGAGGTAAGTGGGAAGGCCCATTAAAAATATTGCCTGAGATTGAATTATTTTTACCCCTGCGAAATCAAATTGGTCAGCCCCATACAGAAGAAAGCAATTCGAATTTTAACTAACTCAAGTTTTAGAGCTCACTGTAGGCCTTTATTCATAAATGAAATAATCATGACTCTAGCGAGTTTGTATTTCATTGATTTGCTAATATTTCTCAAATATAACCTTTCTGAATTCTCAAGGAGAAATGACATACGTAATTATGATATCAGGCAAGTCTTGCACACATACCTAAATGCAGGCTAGCACGGACAAAGCAGCATTATGAAATTATGGCCTTAAAGTATATAATAAATTTCCAGAAATTAAAATTGAAATTGACAGAACCATTTTATAAAGAGAATTAGAAATTGGCGACTCAATCAAGCCTTTTATGGCTTGAAGGAATTTTTATGCGCGACACAGTAAGTATTTGAACATTGTATTGCTTTATAAGCATTTTTAAACTCCTATTCTAGATTTTGTCTATGGCATTATTATGCTCTACAGACTGAAAATAATAATAATAATAATAATAATAATAATAATAATAATAATAATAATACAAAGAATGTAACTTTTTTGCTGCAATAAATTGATTGCAACATTATATAATGCACTTCCAAATAAAGTAATACCAAAAAAGGTAATCACCCCCAAAATCAAATACTAGCTGCTATAAGAAATATGGTCCATAGATTGCTGAATATTCTTACGAACAAAAAAGATTATAATAAAGAATTACAAACCATAATCCAAATAGCGACTAATAATGACTACAAAAGATATACAGTTTTTAATATTTTGAATAAGAACAAAAAACAAATCCTAAGAAATAAAAACCCAATATCACTTTTAGAACCACTCAGGATACAGAAATCTCTAATAAAAAATTTATCACCTTTAATTATACAGATCAGAAAATTCACAACATTATCAAACTATTAAAATCCAGTAATATCCAAATCAGTTTTAGAACCACCCAAAATACCCAAAATCTACTACTACCCGCGCGCAATTTCTTGGGAGCTCGGCTCCCTAGTCCTCATTCGGTAGGCTTCGTTCACCTTTGTAGGTAGAGCTGACAACATTGAAACACGAAGTACGCTATACACCCTGACATCAAGTGGCTTCAATACTAAGCTTTCATTCTGTTTCAGGATCCTTATTTATTTATTGGCATTATCTTTTCTGACGCATGGAGTTATGGGGAAAAATACAATCTTTCGAATTGCTGATTTCACAAACACGTCACCTCTTTAAGAATTCCGATCCAGTGAACTCTGATGTCAATTTCATGGACTGAAAGTTGAGCAAACTTTTCACAAAACGTATTAAATACGTTTTAAATTAGGCATATAGTTGTCTCCACTTATAGATGCCTTACCTATCTTACGTTTAACAACACGAAATGGTGAAGCATGTTCTGCTAAGACTCTTCTTTATGCTTAAAATTAGTAATCCAGTGTAAAAATATTGAGCCTATATTATGTATAATATTCTTATTTGATGACTTATTTGATAACCAAACCCTTATGACGTGTAATTAATTATTACGCAATACCGTCACCACGTCATATTATTTGACTGCATTAAAATCGTTGTATATTAAATTTGTCACTACATAAAATACCATACGCGCGATTCTGCTGAAACGTGATTTCTTTGGTTGACAACACTGCAGAAAGACTGGCGGACTAGCTATGTTTTGTTCCCCCGACCCTCACTTCCCCGTAAATCCAGCTCACAAGAAATGGCGCGTGGGTAGTATGTAATAGTTTCAATAACAATAAAGATCCGCTTGAACAATGCGGTGTATATAAGCTGAAAAATTCAGACTGTAACTCAGTATAGGCCTACATTGGTCAAACTGGCCGAACATTTAAGAAAAGATTCACTGAGCACATAAACGATTTCAAATATAATAGAGACAAATCTGCCTACGCAAAATACCTAATTTCTAACAACCATTCCTTAAATACAGTAAATTCTACTCTAGAAATATTACATCTTCAAAATAAAAGTTTAAAATTAAACACACTGGAAATGTTCGAGATATATAAACGGTTGTGTGCACATCGGCACAGTCGCATTTTCGTGCACATCGGCACAGTCGCATTTTCGTGCACATCTGCATAGTATTTTTATCTTGCAATATCATCGTGCACAGCGCCTTCGTAGGGGTGGACATAGAGACAAAGTTGGAATTACATTATCGTATTGAATACAATGGAGTTCACAGTAACTGCTAGATAGACAGAAAGACAAACACTTCCTTTTATTATTATAGATACATACTGTGTACTTTAATATTATAATTGTATTGTTTAGTATCTGCCTGCGATTAAATGAGACTCCGAATTAACCTAACCTAACGCATTAATCTTATAATTGTATTGTTTAGAAATCATTCATAAAGTATCTGCCTGCGATTGAATGAGACTTTGAAGTAACCTAACCTAATCTAATCTAACCTAACCTAACCTAGCCTAACCTAACCTGACTTAACCTATCTACGATATCAACGGCCGGTTTCCTTAGCCGCGGTAGCTAAGGGGTGCTGCCTTGGAGCCCCGGTGAAGGAGGCTGTAGGTTTGAGTCTCTATGTCCACCCCTAGCCCCAACGGGTTGTGTGGCGATGAGCACGATAATATTACAAGATAAAAATACTACGCCGATGTGCACGAAAATGCGACTGTGCCGATGTGCACGACACCGTATTACCATATAAACCTAGACACAATCTGATGAACGAAAACACTGTCAACCATAACAAACTTTTCGAAACTTGTTTAAAAATGACTTCAAACACACATACAAACACATCCGTTAGTAGCTAGCCTGCTCGCACACCGGCCATATCCAACACAGATCCGTTAAGACGTAAGTACTCTTCATAAATAGTTAGGAATAAAATTATAATTAAAATCCAGTCATCAATACTTTTTTCTAATAACGTCATTCCCACATTAGTTAATACTTCGTGGAAAACTCCAATAATTTCAATTATCGTTTTATCAGGTTTATATCTTTTTGAAAATAAAACCAATAAGATATATCATTCAACTACATCCTTAGTACTATTATTAATACTATTCTATATTATTCTAGTGTTGGATATCCACGACTGAAGATGGCATATTTTATGCCGAAATGCATCTCGTAAATTAAAATTAAAAGAATCTACAGAATCATTGGGCTGGAAACGAAGAAAAAGTGCACACATCAGCAACAATTTCTGACAATTTTAATTAATGCAGATTACGCTAAGCCTTTATAACTTACTAATGAAACTATTTTTCGAACATTTGATGTCATCTACTACTACTGAAAGGAAAGAGAATAGCCTCCAGAGAAAAAATATCAAAGCAAGCCACAAAATTCTACAAAGAACTCTACACCAGCACGCTACAGAACAGAGACCGATATACAAGTACAAAAACAACCAAAGGCCAAGAGGAAGCAGTCCCACCCATCATGCTCGAGGAAACTAGTGCAGCCATCAAGGCAACAAAGAACGACAAGAGTCCAGGGGCAGATGGAATTCACAACGAATACCTGAAGATGGGTGAAGAAGAACTAGCACTACCCATCACAAACATGTTCAATATGATACTGACAACAGAAACAATACCCAGGGAGTGGAAACAGAATGTAATCATATTGCTCCACAAGAAAGGAGCAAAAGATGAGATAAACAACTACCGCCCAATTAGTCTTTTGCCAAACGTGTACAAAATTTTCATGAAAATAATAACTAAAAGGCTGACGAAAACCCTGGACGAAAACCAACCCGCAGAGCAAGCTGGATTCAGATCAGTATATAACACAATGGACCACCTGCAAACGATGAACCAGCTAATGGAAAAATCACAAGAATACAATATCACCCTGTATATTTGTGGATTACACACAAGCTTTTGGCATAGTGGAGCACAAATTTTCTGGAAATTCCGAGAAGAACAAAACATACACCCAAAATATATCAGGATAATCGCGAGACTGTATGAAGATAGCCAATCAAGGATAAGAACGGAAAGAGAAGGGGTAAACTTTCCAATTGAACGAGGTGTAAAACAGGGAGATCCCCTATCACCGAAGCTCTTCACGAACCTTCTTGAGCACCAACTCCGCAGACTAGACTGGGATGAAGAGTATGGCACAAACATAAACGGGGTCAGATTAACCCATTTGCGGTTTGCCGATGACTTTGTATTAATAGCAGAAGCTGGAACGGATGCTCATAGACTTAAATAGAGTGAGCACTGAAGTTGGACTGAGGATGAACCCTACGAAGACAAAGATCATAACAAATGGCACGAAAGAAGCAATCACTGTCACTGGCACAACATTAGATTATGTCACAGAGTATAGGTATATATCTAGGTCAGCAATTAGCCTTTCATACAAACACAATAAAGGAAGATAAAAGAAGGATTGGCCAAGCCTGGAAGAAATTCTGGAGCTTAAAGCACATCCTGACTGATACAAATCTAAGAACAAGCCTTAAGGCAGAAGTGTTGGAGACCTGTGTCCTGCCAGTGCTATTGTATGGCAGTCAAACCTGGTCGCTCAATGGAAATACGAAACGGATGCTACAAACCTGCCAGAGGAGAATGGAGCGCAAGATACTTCATGTAACAATAAAAGACAGAATACGTAACGAGGTGATAAGAAGACGAACAGGCATGAGGGATGTGGTCTCAACAGCAGAACGTCTCAAGTGGAAGTGGGGAGGCCATGTAGCAAGAATGGCAGAAACAGGATGGACCTACAGGACCACTATGTGGAACCCACGAATAGGAAGAAGACACGTAGGGAGACAGAGGACAAGGTGGACAGACCTCTTCACACAACGAGCTGGAAAACAATGGGCACGGCAGGCCAGAAACAGGAATCAGTGGAAAGATCTAGAAAAAGGAATTTCGCAAGTAGAGAAATGAGACCAAACATAGTGAAAATAGTGATGTGACAGTGAATAAAACTAGTGACTAAACGGAAATAGCACAACGCTCTTTAGGAGTAGCTCCCCTAATGAGTGCACCTGAGCTTCCCTGCGATCAGCAGGAGGCCTTTGCCCGTTAAGGGATGTCATAGGCTAAATTCAAATTCAACTACTACTATGTCTCAGCTTTCAAGTGTGAATAATATTACTGAACGTAATATTATAGTTATCGTAATTAATTGATATTTGACATCATACAAAAATATTTGTAATAACTGGTATCTTATCTTATAACTAGTTGATATTCAACTGCGTTTTAATTAATTTTATATAAATAGTTGTAATAGCTGGAATTTATGTTATCTTATGACTACTTGATATTCTACTTATTTTATTTAATTTTATTGATATAACTTTGCCAGTGATTATCCAGTTTATTGGTTATACTAAGGGATAACTCTGTTATAAAGTAGGCCTACTTTATTTATATGTAACAAAGAACTGTATCAATTTACAATTAATGCATACTGTGATACCAACGATAAATTATCTAAATTGTAATTTTCTACGTCCCCAGCTTCAGATTTCCTGATAGATTCTAATAAGCTCATATTTTAGTGCTTAAAGCTGAATATATAGCCTAATCTACTTTTCAAAGTAATACCATTTTAAAAGAAAAATTAATGTGGAAGGAATGTTAAAAAGTCTGGTTTTTCTTCTCTCCCGCATACCATGTATGCAATCACGTCTTCGCCCCATAACACTATCAGATCTTAACAGTTGCCTTCCGTTGACAGATGAGGGCTTTGCATTTCTTAAAGCTGCGTAAATAAGTAGGTGGTGAAAACTTTATGGCTTTATTAAAATATATAACTGCCAGGGGAATTTCACGGAGCAGTGCTGTACAATATTGTAGATCCTCTTTCCTCATATTAAACACAATGTCTTATCATTGTTTCTGGAACCTCCTTATCTGCATCATCACCATTAACAAGTTTTCTGAACATAAGCAACATGGGTCATTAGATAGATACTTTTAATTTGACAGCGAGCTTGGTTAGTTTATTTCTCCTTGGTTTATTAAAATTATATTTTCGTATTTAGAATATTCTCGTTTTAAATGAAGAATTACTGTTTTATTGTAATTATGTCACTATTACACATTTCAATTAAAAAAATCAAATAAAATATACATTCTATTCAATGCGCTTCCATATTGTATGCATTTTAGCAACTTGATATGATACCTGACCTAGGCTTTTTAGACAAATGTAATTTTACCAAGGCCACAACATTCCCCTTCCATTTTCAGAATTTCTATAGCGGGAGGGGGCTCGTATTTCTTTCCGAGAAAACACGCGTGAAACCGCTCGTGTTCGAAGGTCTGCTCATTCCACCCCATATTGTGTCACTTGTTTCAAAGTGGTAGGGCGACCCAAATGTTTTAATACAAAAACCTGCGACCCTATCCTTCAAAGTATTTTGGAACATGGATGCTTGTAAGAAAAACTGTGAAGCTGTAAATATGACAAAGGTCTTGCTGCCGAATTTGTTGCGGCTGAAGCATAAAACTGAGGAAGGTCAATATAATAAAATGTTGTGAAGTGTATTTTACTGAAGAGCAGGTAGCAAGAGGTGCTATTGTGCTGCTTCTAGCCAAAAACTGACGTTGCAAAACTAATGTTAACATTTTAAAATTTAGTGTAGGTTTTGTTTTACTATCTTTATGCTCAACACAGTTTTTAAAACAGTTTCAAAATACTAAATTACATAAATTTACAGGTTATCATGTAAATTATACTCTTAAAGAGTAATCAGTAGAACTTAATTTGGACATTATTTAATTTTGCAAGCTTAGGCCTATAGAGCCTTTAAGTCAAAATAAAGCCACTACAAGATGCAAATATTTAGGAAATAAAAAAAAAAAATTCAAAAATTGAAAAATAATCTGGTTTTTGTACGCCTACTACCAGTGATTAAGCCCGTAACTTCCACATTTTTCAGGCTGTCTTGTTTTTTAAATACTGGTACAGTATTCTATATTGCCGATTCGTATTTATGTATCTTTTCTCTATTATAAAGCAAGAAGTTCAGTTTTTCCATTGCAATGAAGTCAATTCTGCGTCAGTTCTCCATCCGTACGGCTAATTTTGCGTACTCGGCGACATTATAGATGGCAGCACCTTTCACACCCAGGCTGCTTCTTGTTTTTTGCTACGACATTGTTGATTATGTAGTGCTGTCACCGCCGTCTCATAATCACTGCCTTCTAAACTGTATTACTCCTCGAGACGGCGGTGCTCATAATATAGTCTATCAATGCGTCTAATTAATTTACATTTATTTTAATTATTGCTCCAAAATTCCATTTCATATACTGGAATAATATTACGTTCTAAACAAATAATACAAGTATCTGTGTCTGTTTAATGCTTATTTTGATTAGTGATTGCTGCAATCTGGGTGTGAACTGTGTCGCCTCTACTGGATAAATTAGGCAATTTAACAATACTCTGAACTCCATGTTAAAATAAAGCATAGGACAGGCAGTGTAATTCTCGAGACGGCGGTGATTATATGAGTATAATAAGCACAGCTTTACCTAAAGATGTAGCCTATCTTTGTAGGCCATGACATAATAAGGTGAAGAGCTTGGGTAAGCTGGATATTTAATTGAAATTATATAAAGATCTAAAGGCTTATTATGAATATATTGCTGTGTTTTCTCATGCTATGTTTATTTTGAAGCTCAGGTAATGATTGTAACTACTTTCTTGATATTTTACGGTAGTTAATTATGATAAATATTGAAGCTTATTGAATCTGTTTATTTTGCTTAGTTACACAATGTAACATGTATTGTAAAGAAAACAAGCAGAGCTTCTTCCCTCAATGTGGCAAGATTTTTCAGACAAATCAAGGTCTAAAAATACACAGAAGTAAAATGCATTACAATCATGATGATTCTGAACTGTTAAATGGCCAGTGTCATGAGTAGACTTCGGACTTTTAGGTCGCTAAAAATGCTGTTTTAGGTACCTAAAATAGGCTCTAAAAATTGGAAAATAGGTTCTAAAAATCGTAAAATAGTCTCTTATAAAATCATTAAGTTGCCAATTTTCAGAAATATCTCAATTGCAATGCAGAATATTATATTTATTGAAGTCACGGATGTTCAATAATTATGATAAAACACATATATAGGCCTATGGTACACAGAATTATATAGACCTATTAGGGCACTAGGGCCTGTATTACTACCATAACAGTGAAAACCTAATCCCTGCGCCCAGAAGCTACGCATATCATACTAGCATATTCAACCCCTTGTATCCCTCAGCGATTCAGAAAACTACGTTTTTTTCTTCTTTCTTTTTTTTTCCTTTTTTACTGGTGTGGGAGTCGAGAGAAAAACACTACATTTTCTTGGGAATTCCAAGCAATTTTTCTACTGAAGACGAAACATTCCTTACTATTTAACCACGTCACAAATGTGTCATGTACTGCACATTCCGAGCTAAAAATTTAGTACGAACTGAAAATAAATGCTAGAATTTATAACAAAAAATAACTTATTTTGAACTTTAGAGGAAAAACAAGCAAAAAGGCAGTATTAGGCTCTAACGTAAAAATAGGCTGTTTTAGGTCCTATAAAAGTATCAGTTTTAGGCATAGTCACTTATGAAACATGCATATACAAGTTTTCGCCCATATATCACTTGAGGATTAAAATAGGTTTTTACCTAAAATCCGAAGTCTAGTCATGAGTTACAGGTTATAAATCATGATACTGAAACCTATTCTACAACTTATTCTCCTGCTGTTAAGACTAGCGATTTGAAAAATAGTTCAGATATCGAGTATCATTGAGGATAATACTGATACAAATTTGTGTAAACTTATACCTGTGCACGAAATAAATGATACATTGAATGATCGGGAAAGGAATGAGCAACCTTCCAAATCTGCCTGTCCACACTGTGGCAAATATTTTCGAAGGGTGAAAATGCATATTGTTCGAGCTCATCCAGAAATTTATAGGGATTCATTAGTGCAAAAACACGAACCTAACAACACAAGTGAGCCTGAAAATACTAGTTCCATACTAGTGCAAGACAATAATGAAACTGATTTGATTGATCTGAAGTTATGGGATCAAACATTTTCATCACTTTTAACAGAAGAAAGGGACAACAGCAAATTTAATACTCTTGTTACTGAATTCGCCTCTTTTCTAAAAACAGCTACACCTCTCTGTAAAGGTCCGGAGCACCCTGCTGTAAAATATTACAAAGCAAGGAAAAAATGGAAAGCTAACAATAAGCAGTCAGACTTTTCTCAAAGTAAAAATCCTCAACGATTTTATAAACGTTTAAGAGAAAAACGGAAAAATAGATATCGTTATGAGGTTACTCAATTCTACTATTACTATAGAAGAAAACGGGCAGTTCAGAATGTTATGTCCCTTTCTGAAAATAAATCTTGTGCAGTGCCAATCCAGGATGTTTATCAATATTTTTCTACCTGCTTTGGAGAAGAAAATTCTTGTGTTTTAGATAAATATCCTGAACCTGAAAATCTAAATAGTTTAAATCCTGACGCAGATTTAAATTACATGATTACTAAAGAGAATATTGAACATGCTATGAAGCCCATGAAAAATGATACCGCACCTGGAATTGATAGAGATCTTCTGAAAGTTGTTAAAGAATGGAAATGTGCAAATGTTATAAGTAAAATAACAAATATTATGCTTCTTTGGGGTTATGTACCGCAAGCTTTCAAAATAGGTAGAACCATACTAATTTATAAATCTGGTGACACAAATAGGTTAAAGAATTGGAGACCAATAACTATATTTTCCATACTACGCAGAATTATTGAGAGAGCAATTGAAAGGAAGTTACGATCTTTTGTTGAGATATCGGAACATCAGAGGGGTTTTGTCAACACTCCTGGAACTTTCCTTAATTCTTCATTAATTGAAGCATGTTTGCAAGATGCCAAATAAAAGAAGAAAGACTGCTCTGTAACTTTTCTGGATGTTTCCAAGGCGTTCGACAGTATTGGTCACCAACACATTGAAAATACTTTGAAATCAATGGCCATACCTCAGAATTTAACATGTTTAATATTGAACTTAATTAAAGATAATTCTGTACAGATTGAATTAAATTCTGTGACCCGATCGAAGGAAATTAAGCTACCCAAGGGAGTACCTCAAAGTTCACCTTTATCGCCTCTTCTTTTTAATTTGGCAATTGACTTCCTTTTCATGGAACTTAGTGATAATGAATTAGCTTCGTCGTTTGGCTACAACTTGCATGAGAATTTAACTAATTTGTCTGTTCTAGGCTTTGCAGATGATACTGCTTTGTTGTCACGAAATAAGGAATCTGCTGCAGATATGATTGAACTTAGCAATCTGTGTTTAACACGCATTGGCCTTCAGCTGAATGCTGAAAAGTCCAAGGCAATCGTTATTAATCATGGAAAACTAGAAGATACAAGTATTCGCACCAATGATGGACTTACTATTGCTTCTATAGGCCCAGATGAAAAAATTCGATATCTTGGGGTTTCGTTCACTGATGAAATCGTACTAGACAAGCATAAACTGATATCTGATCTGAACACAAATATCAATAAGTGGTTCATTCTCCTCTACTAAAACCAGAGCAGAAACTAAATATATTGAATCAATACATCTGGCCAACATTAGTGTATCCGTTGCAGTGTGCACCTTGAAGGAAATTGAAGAAATATTTCTTAAATGATATTGACAAAATCATAAAATGTGCAGTAAAAGAAATAATTGGACTACCAATGGATACCCCAGATGCAATGTTATACTCGTCAAGGAAAGTTAGAGGACTGGGTGTGATGAAAGCTTCATGGGAGGCTTATTTGCAAAACATAAACATGTGTAACAGCCTGAAAGCCATACATAATGATCATCTTGAATTAGCCAGAAATTTTCATCATGAAGTCAATGAAAGCTTGCAAAGTCTGGGACTTGACACTGAAAATCCCACAAATGTAAGAAAATTAAGGAAAACACTGCGAGAAGAACAGTATGAACAATGGAAGAACCTTCCACACAAGGGACAAGGGGTGTCTATTTAGAGAAAATATGTAATGCGTGGATCTCGAAAAAGAAAAGACTTTCATCATCACAGTGGGCAAATGTCATTAAAATGAATTCCAACCTGGTGGCTGTTCGAAGCGTCCCGGGCAGAAGTCAGACAGTCCATTGCAGACATTGCAATGAGATAGAAACCCTTTCACATGTGCTTGGCTACTGTCGTTATGGGGAGCATCTTAGGATCAATCGCCACAATAAAGTTAGAAATACAATTGCTAATTGTTTTCGAGAAACCCACAGATATGAAGTCTTTGAAGAGGTTCACTGTATCTCCAGCACTGGGTCTACAAAAAGAGCTGACATTATAGTCATCGATAGACTAAACAACAAAGGATATGTCATCGATCCAACAGTGAGATTTGAGAAAGGAGATAAGCAAGCTGCAGAGGTGAATAGAGAAAAACAACAACACTATGAACCTTGTTGTGGTTATTTTGCCGAAAAATATAACGTCCATCAATGGGAAGTCATTGGCCTACTCTTTGGTGCCCGAGGTACTGCTACGCAATTTTCAGTGGGTATCTTCAGGCGTTTTGGGTTCCACACAGATATTCTAGTGGACATTTCTCTACAATTCTTACGTGATTCTTTAGCGATAGTCCACAACCATCTGTACTCAACAATATAATTTCATTAAACTTTTAATAATGGTTATGGCTCTCTGTCCAAGAGGTCTGTTAATGATTATCATTCTAATTTTCAATTCTAATTTTCGTGATTTTTCTCCGCCGTCTCATTGTTATGCAAATATGCAATTTTGTTTTAAAACTCTTAGATAATGTATTCGTAAAATTGTCTTTAACAGACTGATCTAGCTAGGTTGTATCTTTTGGTAACCCTGGACAGGGCAGCTATAATTATTATTATATTCTCTAACCTTCGTTAATGCTGTAGCGCGTGAGCCTGGCATGCTAGCGGTCCTGAGTTCAAATCTCGGGGCCGGCGGGTGTGTCATTCGTGGTGGACGAAGCCGTGCCTTGGGTTTTTTTCTCGGGGATCTCCCGTTTCCCCTCTCATTCCACCAACACTCTCCCCTTCATCTCACCTTTCCCCCTTTTCATCATCATCCCGTTTCCACTTCCGGTATCGGGTCTGCTTTGGCAGTCAGCGCCCTTTGGGGGCCTCACCCGTTCTCCCCGCTGCTTGTGGTCAAGAGGTTGTTGGTGGCGTGTGTCGCGGACCTGTCGGGGCTCCGGTTGGAGGGACCGAAGGGGGTGGCGCACACGTGGCATGGTAATAAGGCTTGTTGGTTGTAGGGGAGCTCCGCGGGGGCCTGCGGGGGGATCTGCGGTCCGGGGCGGCCTGTGGGCACGCAACTCATCCCAGCCCGGAGGTAGGTACAAAAGCCTGCGGCTTCGGTACTTAGGGGTCGTTCCCACCCCGCCTCCCGCCTTAAGGGCGCCTATTCAATTCAATTCAATTCAAACCTTCGTTATTCGGTAAGTGTAAAATAAAAAGTGTAAAAATGATTAAATGAAAACTTATTAAATGCTATCTTTAATTGAAATATTCAATAAAATTGTGGTTCTTCTTAATAATAAAATAATACATACTTAGATTCAAACGTAAAGTACCATGGCTCCCTTAAAATAGTACGGGAATCGGTCTTTTCACACACACACACACACACACACATATATATATAGGCCTATACATATAGACAATATATAATTATATATTCAACTTGCAATGCCGTTATCTAAACAATTTATTTCACTTTTATGATAAAATAATATTACCTTTATTTATTTTTTTTATTTTATCATTTATTATCGTTATCATTATTACATATTTAATACAAGTAAAAACAACTAAAACCAAGCATTCCCCTATATGAGCAAGGCTCGTGTTTAGGGGATATAGTCGATTAATATAAATATAATTACATATCACTGCACAGTATACTATACAAGAAAAAGTTCTAAATTTATGAGTACCGTACATGTAACTAAAAATAATTTCTTAGCATTAACCAGTGGTTAAAAATAGCATTTACAACAAAAAATGGAATAAATTGAACTGAAACATTGAAAGACCAAAGAAAATTAAAGTGTGTTATTAATATTATCTAATAACTTTTTTTATTTTCCTCTTAAAATGTTTAAGATTGTAATTTACATATTCAGGGTACTCAGCAATAAAATTGCTATACAATTTCAAACCTTAGTTTTGACCATGTAATTGCCCCTTGGTCGTCTTACATTTAGATTCAGCGAAACGAAAGATGGCGTTTCTTCTTGTATTTTGACAATGACTGTAGGAAATAAATTTAGATCTGTTTTTATGATAATTTTTTAATAATTTTAACTTATAAAGCTGTTCGATTTTCATAACATCGAATTCAACATATAATAGTTTTGATGGGTAATCAATAGGTTTATTTAAACAAATTTTTATTATTCTCTTTTGAAGTAAAATTAATATTGTACAAATGGTCTTAGAAACGCTACCCCAGACAATAATTCCGTATTAGATTAACGATTCTACTAGTGCTAGATATATTGACGGTAATGTAGAAATTGGAAGTAAATTTCGAAGGATAACAAATTTGTAAATAGTCTTGCGTATTTTATTTGTGATAAATGCAATATGCTTGTCCCATTTGAGATGTCTATCAATAATAATTCATAAGTATTTAACTTCAGAAGATTCTTTTAAACAAGGGCAATTACACATTTGCTTAGAATTACAAAAGGTTTCATGCTATTTTATATTTAAAGCTGGGTTGGGTTTGGAGTTTACTATTGAATATAAAGAAAAGTTATAAAAGTTGTTTTTGAGATATTCAAAGATAATAAGTTAGAATCTAACCATTTTTAAATTATTTTAAGGCTTGATTGGCGTTTTCATATGTTTCATTCCAATCCTTACCACTAATTATTGCTACCGTGTCATCAGCATATGCATACAAACTGCAATTTAAATTTGACAAATCAAGTGTCAATAATTTGTTAATGTATAGTAGAAAAAGAATTGGACCTAAAACAGTACCTTGTAATATTCCTATATTAAGTTCTCAATTATCACTATAATAATTCTGTACTTTAACTATTTGAACTCTGTCACTTAAGTAAGACCGAAATAGTTCCAATGCATTTCCTCTTATACCGAAGCACTTTAACTTTTCCAATAATATATCATGGTTAACAGTGTCAAACGCCTTTTTTAAATCAAGAAATTGACTATTAAAATAGATTTAAAATCTTGTTAATTTTTAAGACTATTTTAGCACAAATCTCACAACGGACATAATGAACTCAATACTTAAAACGTTAATAAATATATAATAATATTTTTCTTTTTTAGTATGAATACTTGATAAATTTAACATTTCATCACAATAAGGTTTAGAGAAATAGAGCTTACAGTTTAGGCTATTGTACATTTTTATTACTAAAAGGTCTCTTGAGTTCAAAACCATAGAATTAGCTTTTATAACTTTTCAGAGTGTCCATAAGGACAAATACCGGTATAAGAACCATACACTTTCAATAGCAGAAATAAATTGTGGCGCTGTAGTTTGGAAGTCAAAGAGGTAGCGAACGGGACGATCGGATTCGTAATAAATAGTTTGGGATGGTTTGTTTCCCTGCGGAGCGAGTACACATGTTCCCACACGTGTTCTAATTTTATTTATGTTGTTTAACAGACACTTTATGCGAGGGAATACCAGATCAATAATGATCCTTTGTGAGAACTGAACATCTCCACTACAGGGGTCCTCTGGTAGCGACGAGATCCATAAATTCAAAGCAATCTCAGGTGATAATGTTCAGTAGTAACCAATAAATTTATCTATCCTTACACATAATGTTCATCCGACTCAGTAGTGGTCCAGTCCGTGCCGTTCACTTTATACAGTTCGTGAAACTCTTCCTCACATATGTGCTCTTTGCATGCAGAGGGCATGAGACCCCGGATTTGTGACTCTGGGCTTCGTTTCAAAATATCGTGTTTACGGAAAAATATACTGACATCGAAGAAGCAATTTCTCTTGGATCAGTTTCTGGTTAATGGAAACTAGTTTGGAATAAACACAGCATGCTTCTCGGACATTTACCACTCACAAGACAGTTCAGAGTTAAAGTTTAGAATTATTGAGCTGGCTTTTGGGTGCACTAAAATATTACGAAATTAATTATACTGCTCTGCATTTCTAAACTTATTTTCTGTTGTTTTGAATCTGATAGGTGATTCTAAACGGATTTTTTTGTGCTGAATTCGAAAAGAATCTCCATTTCCCCCCATCACGTCAGGTTTTCAAACAATTCATGAATAACTAGAAATGAAATTATAGCTTTGTGAAAAGTCATAAAATTATTTCCAACAAGAATTTTGTGAGAAAATTTAGGCCACAATTTGATATTTGCTACTAATTAATCATTAATTAATAATTAATAATTATAAACACATTCATAACCTTACCTCAATATTACACTTCATATTTCTCCTCTTTGACCTCCTTTGACATCCAGCAATAGTCAGCCATCATGTTAACACTCCACTTACCTTGATACCTCATTTCCATATTTTTTTATATCCTAGTGAAATCTTTCACCTGTTCCTCAATAAAATCTCCTAAATTATCAGGAAAATAATTTAGATGGGAATGAAGGAAATGTACTTCGACACTCATGTTGCAGCTTGGAACTTTGTGGCGTCACTTTCACTATGTTAACATAACTTTTGTCTTTTTATTTCCAAGGAAATTGAAAACAACGTTTCTGAAAGCATTCCAGACATCCTTTACATCTCGACCTATAGTATTCTCGAATTGACTGTCGATATTCAAAATTCGAATTTGTCGGCCAACGAATATACCAGTTTTTAATTTTTGTCATAGAATAATGAAGAAAATGTAACACAAAGGCATTTAAAGCACTCACTGCCTTTATCTCGAGTTTTCACAAATTGTGTAATTAAACCTAATTTTATATGGAGAGGTGGCAACAATACTTTAGAGTCATCAGTAAGAGGCTCACTTTTTATATTTTTTCAGCCGGTGTTAAATTAGTCTTTCTCTCGTACGTGGGCACTGTTCCCTTTCCCAGTGTTCTGACCTAGCTCTGCTATCCCATTCACATTAGAAACAAGGATATTTTGTGAAACCAACCTGTTGACCAAGTAATAGTCCAATAATCTTGAAATCCCCACAGTTTGATCATAATTGGTTTTCGTTAGGGCTGTACCGATTAATCGATTAAACATTTAATCGTCGATCAATTACATTTTCCGATTAATCGGTTTAGTCGAATTCTGAAAAAGTTTTTTCGAGAAATGGGTTAAATGACTAAACTTCTTTCTCTCGCTTCTCCGGCCTTGGCATATCATGTGTCATTCAGCCTATTGTGTCCAAACAATTCCCGTTATTCAGAAACCTACTCGTGTGTCTCAAGTCTTGGCTGAAAAAGTAACCGGAAATGTAAGTTGTGTATATATTTTTTCACTAGTAACTAATAATGGTATTCATTAATTCAGGATTTCTTCTGATTATCTGTAGTGTAGTAGTTATTAAACGTGTAGGGAAAAAATAAATTTAAGTCGCACCTTGGATGAATGTTCCCACCCACCACTCCCTCGCGATGCACTTTCTTTTATACCACTTCTTCTGTCCTCATATTACGTAGAAACTCGTGATTGGACGTTGGTAGTGTGACGTCATACCGGTAAACAAAAGTTGAATGGCTTACTAACCTCTGGAAGATATAATATGCCACATTTTCGAAACCTACAAACAGTGTATCGCACATTATTCGAAAATGCAAGGGCGCTTCGCTTCGGCTGCCGCCTCCGCTTGCGCACTTAAATATGTGGATAGTGTTATGCATTATTTAGACTATGTGAAGAGGTGATTGTGGTCTGATCGGGAGTGCCGAGTGAGCTAGAGGGTTGTCATTTTGGTGCAAGGGTTGGTAGCTGGTATTTGGTATACGATCGGGAGTTTGGAGAGAAGGAACGATCGGGAGTGCTTAGATAACACGCGTGTGGTCGCCAATAGCAACGCATTGTTCGGAGCGTAAGGGGCGACTTAATCTTATCTTTCGCCAAACCTCCACCCTTCGGAATTATAGTTTATGTTATACAATTTTAAGACGGCAGGGATGTCTTGGCCTAGGTGTACCTCACCCAAGGGCGGATATAGTTAGTAGATTTTAATAAATACATAATATAAACATAATAAAATATATTCTTTCACATATTAAGTAATACAATTGAAATTATAAGCTGTTGTGCCTTTCTAATCTTTTTTAACAAATGACAGGTGCAAACTGTAGATCATTTGATTTACAGATGTAGAAAACTTCAGCATCAGAGGGACACATTAAGACAATAAGTAGTGGCGAATCATGGAAAGTGGCCAGCTGCTCCAGATCAACTTATTGCAAAACATTTGTTCAAAAAGTTTATACAATCAATAGATTTTAACTCATTGTAAATATGTAGATAACATAGTATATGCACATTGTTAGGGTTACAGTAATTGAATAAGTACATTATTAAGCTTAGACTTTGTAAAACTAGTGCTATAGAAAATTAATACAGTAGGAGATGGGAACGCTGTAAAATTGTAAATAACAGCAATCGTGAAGTGAAAGTGAAGGTGAAAGGACACTCCTCAACATATGTAAACTATCAGTAGAACTTGTGTACTGGTGAGGTGTGAAGTGGTGCGCTGTATCATATATATATATATATATATATATATATATTAGGATACCGATAATGTAAGGAAAGGAACATCGTAGATACCTAATATTACGAAAAATATTGAAAACGTTAAATTTTGAATGGTGAAAAATTCTGACGTCGTACGCAAAATCGGATTTCATTTTTGCAATGAGTGTGAAATTTTTATTCAGAAACGCTAATTTATTTCAAAATAACAAAATCCACGCAGAACGGTGTTATCAATGTCATTTTCTAAATCTGTTTATTATATCGTGACGCTTTAGTCTCATGAAACTGCAGGTGGTTTTTCCAATAAAACAAGCGTTTCCGCGTCTATTGAAACAATTCCACTCACATTTTTTCTAGGCTTGGGACTAGTTAACCCTCCTTGAAGTAAATAGGTAAGGGTTTAGAAAGTTGCATCTTGTAAAATGATATTGAAAACAATGTCTATATGTGCAACTCTTTACAGGAAACCTTTGATAATATTATCTCTGTGTGAATCATATTCCCGATAAGCCATACATAAAGCTTCGTCATTGTATATATCCCTCCTGTTTCTCTTCATGTGTTTTTTCTGACACATAAGACATTGTTATATTGGACTTTTTATTTGTAATAATTAAAATAAACCAATTGCGATGGTGATTTACTCTGCAGTTCCATTCTTCCATTGGATTTATGGGTCTGTGCCTTCTTTCGTAACATAGGCTACTCATGTGCAATTTGTCATTATTAAGTCACTGATTTACAAACTATCGTGAATAGTGTTATTTTCTGATCGTTAGGTGATTCTTCCATTGCATACAACCTCATGCTGTAAGAACGCCACATAATTTATGGATGTGAAGCATCGCTGGGCCATCTTTGTGTACTGGACTAAACCCAGTGCTGAATTTTACGTCAAATGCACTGGTTAACAGAGCAGTATAAAGATAAATAATGGGACTGCAAATAATGCAAGTTGTCGAGAGGAATATTAGGACTGCCGGGAATGACACATTGTCGCAAGCAACGCTGTCGTGCAGCCCTACAGTATGTTGAAGTGTTGAAATGATATTGGCCTTGTTTGATAAGGTAATCAGTAGTGATTATACACTAATATAATTACAGCTACAAATAAATTAAAATACAAAATGCAGCACTTTGTAAACTCTCTTTGCATGGCTTGTTATCTTCTAGAAACCTAATACAATAAAACTACGTAGAGCAACATTTTATAAGAGTTCAATTTTAGAAAATAAATGTAATGGAAGAAATGAATTTATAAAATAAACTCTTAGAAAATGACGGTATAATCATAAGCATACTCTTCTAAAACTAGATTATTTATTTATTACTTCCTCTGCCCGAACTATAGGTACAATAGGTAGAAGAAGTATTGTTTTCGATCCCCAATTTCTTAGTTGAGTTTTTAACATAAATACGCGTTTTCAGGTTCTTTGAATCTAAAAATACTATTTTCGGAAACTTGTTTGTGTGTTCTTTTGTGTGCCCGTGAACAGCCTAGCTCCAGAACGATAAATGTTATGAAAACAAAATTTTATATTTGCCTTAGGTATCTTCTAAGGATGTGACATGAAGATTTGCGACTTTCTCTAATTTTTACTCCGAATAGGCCTACGCGCTCTTTGCAATTCTTTATCTGAATGTGAAATTTGAAAAATGTATTGGCCATGCTTAAAGTAAAGAAAGTTTCGAGAGTGCATTAATCAGATTTTATTTGGGTTATGTATCCTTCGGGGATGCGACGTGATGTTGTAACGACATTCGCTTCATTTTTATAACCAATTTACATGAAGAGAATGATATTATTCTAAGATGTTAACTTTTATTTGGTAGAGGAAGTTATGTGAGTTTCACATCAGACTTTTTTTGTTACTGAAAGTTTTTTATAAGCCAAGCCTCATCACTCAACCCCATATTTAGCGTTTCTCAACCTATGGTCCGCGGACCACTGGCGAAGATGAAGATGACATAATTTTAAAATATCATAAAGCAAGTGGAAAGTAAAGAAGTAATTTTTTTTTTCACATATTTCGTTATAGTGACCTATAATTAATACCCCAAATATTAAGAATATAGGACTTCTTTTAAACATGGGATGTAAAATTAGGGGTTCATTCAATTGAAGGGGCTAGTTCCATAAGGGCGTAAGGCACATCTTGAATTTTGAGCTTTTAACATTTATGCCTTCTCCTCATATCTCTTAAATACTCAGTGAACAATTTATACTTGTGCCTTAAACCTCTGCTCAGTCATAAGAAAAGACCTGTGCTTGTGAGTGGTAACATTGTTTAAAAACATTAAGATTTCTCAAAACTATGCTCTTGTGCCTTACGCTCTTATGGAACTAGCCCCTTCTTTTTTTTAAACATTTTAGAGGTCCTCGGGTTCAAAAAGGTTGAGAAACGCTGCTGATATAACATTACAAATTGACCATACTTGACAATAATGTAAATAAATATCCATAAAATTATTGCTTAATTTAATACCATACCGTTTGAAGGTTTTGTTCTACATTTATTACCTACATCACCTATAGCTTAGATGCTTAGAAAACTTGACCTTACAGAGAAAAGACGAGTCGCAGAACGAAGCTGCGAACTGACCCTGCTAGAAATCCATATCAGGGTGGAATTACATTACGCTTTCACATCCAGATAACATTTAGGAGCCATCTATATACAAAATATTTACGAGTAGATCTCACTGTATTTTACTGAGGGTGTAAATAGGCCTATACGGAGAAAAATACAAGAGCAGAAAATTCTTCTACAAAGCCCATGAAGGTTTGAATGGTAGGTATCAGCTGTCTCAGCCTAGACTAATATATTGGGCCACCCTCTGACTCGAATGTATTTTATGTTTCTTCGCCACGTGTAGTATGTTGCTTCTGAGAAATGCCAGATCCAAACAGTGGCTAGGATCAGAGAGGTCTTTTAAAAGTTGCCGTATCCATCCTCTGTTCATCAATTTCGTTATCTTCGTTATTACAGCGTAAGTGTGAAATAGGTCGACAGATCTTGATGTCTTCTAATAACTACACAGATGGCTTCTTGGTATTAGAAGTTCCACACTTAACTTAGATGTCTGAACTCTGAAGATCTTAAAAGTCTTTTCTGCACAACGGTCAGAATTCCCTTAATAACTAAATTAACCTTTTTCGGTATTTATATACAGTAGGTTAATTCCGGGGTGCGCGGGCAAAGAGAGAAGTCCACTATTCTCAAAAATTGATATATGCCCACAGGCTTCTAGATAAAAATGTTCTCTACATTTGTGTTAAGTCTACTAAGTCATATTCAAAAAAAGACTGCAGTTATGGACGTGTGCTTCATGGGTTTATTCGTCTGAAAAGAGATGTTGTGCGGGTAAAGTGTGTTAAGTCACTCTGATGGGACTTAACACTCTTTACACGGAAGGGGGGTCGCAAAGGATTCTAGTTTTTATTACGAGATAAGGCCTGTAGAAATGACTTAACCCTCTTTGCCCGACTGTATATTTTCCTAAAGGTAAATTTTATTTTGACGTATCTCTTTTGTTATTGTGTTATATTTCCATAATATTGGCGATACTGCTTGCTAATAACCCGCGTTTTATTCTCGTGGCAGTAGTTGATTGTTGTGGTTCTGACACTTCCTAAACAATACGTTTTCACCGATTTGCAGTGCATCTGTTTCTGTGTTGTTATTAATCTGGCACAAGTCAGTGAGCGATTTATGATGTCAACTTCCTTTAATGTTCCTTGTCAGCAAAAATCGTCCACATGTTACGTGACTTGTTATTTTTATTCGAGTTTGTTGTTATTAAAAATAAAGGCAGGAATAAATGCGCATGTGAACATTAATTCAACCTACACTGCCAACATTAACAAGAAACAAAATTGTAATGACATTTATTGCGCTGGGGTATGCCGTAGCGTAGTGGTTGAGGCGCTGCGCTACAAATCGGAAGGTCGCGGGTTCGATTCCCGATGAGGTCATTGAGATTTTTCAATTGGCCTAATCCTTCTGGTGGCATTATGGCCCTGGGGTCGACTCAGCCTCTAACAGAAATGAGTACCAGGAGCAATCCTGGGGGTAAAGGCGGCCGGTGCGTAAGGCTGACAACCTTACCACCTTCATGTGCCGAATGTCCAAAATCGGGGAGCCTCAACCTTCTGGAACCCTCTGGGCCTCCATGGCCTGTATAGGGATTACTTTACCTTTTTACATTTATTGCGTATTATCGGTACCTACTTCTTGACAGTGGTACAAAATAATTTATTATTACATTCTTAGCATAAGGCTGTCATGTTCATCAACAACTTTTCCACCAGACATTTAATAAACAGAACATCTGTAGTATGGTCCTGTGACAATAAATACGTAAAAGTGTATTGTTCAAACCACTTACAATATAATATTTATTTTAAAACAGTCCCATTAAATAACATTCAACTAAGAGGTAAGACCAAAACACAGTCGTGCATACTGAGATAAGTCCACATATATCACATTTTTTTTGTCCTAATAAGGTTAACCGAAACTCAATACCCACATATTCTCCATAAATAGTCAGTGAAAAATAATTCATGAAAACTTTAAACGTTTTGTCAAACACTTAATTACAGAGACTTTCTGAAACTTTAAATTCAATTTTCTCAATAACAGGAAATGTGGACTTAACTCTCTTTGCCCGCGCACCCCGGAATTGATATAACTATACGTCAGTGAAATGACTAGTGGTTTATTAGTTTGAAATCGATCAGAAAAATTTCAATGAAATATCTGGTTTCCATAAATGACAGTAATAACATGCTGATAAAAATTCTCACATTTTACACCACAGTATTACTCTATTAAATATATATGTTTTATTGTAATTTTTGTTGCGGTGACGAATATAACGTCGACAGCACTTGCAAAGGTTCAACGCAAAAAGAAACTGACAGATATGAGTCATCACAGCCAGTAATAAATTTGCTAATATATAATTATAATATATATAATTACATATTTATAATATTAATTATTATTAATTATATATTACGGTAAATGTTACAAAAATATTTCGTAGATTTATTGTCACTACAAATCAAAGATAAACTTCAAAATAAATTATTATAAAGTATTAAATATAGAGAAGACAAACTGTGTTCCATTCTCATTAACAACTGCTGGTACTCCACAATTAAAAATGGATCAAAACTTGCGCGTAAGACTACATTATATCAACTGTGAATCTGATTCATGTACCTGCCAGGATGTGAAGGAGACAAATCAGGTAAAATACCTTGGTATTATTATAGATCGTCATCTGAAATTCGACAAACACAACACATATTTATGTACCAAATTAAGAAAAACATTATACAAATTTGTCTGTCTAAAACAATATTTACCGACTGAAGTCTTAAGGACAGTCTACTTAGCTCTAATACAATCTGTCCTCCAATATGGTATCATTGGCTGGGGAGGAAGTGGCACATCTGTATTGACTCCTTTGATTCTAATACAGAAGAGAATTATAAAAAATTGTTTAAAAAAGCCTATAGAATATCCAACAGAATTGATATTTCCTGAATTCAATGTAATGACTGTAGAACAAATTTATAAGCTCACACTTTTAAAATACTTTCAAAAATACCGCAACGTACATGTATCGGATCCTCATAGCTACAATACTAGAAGAAATAAAACATTGCCTTTAAAAGAACCAAAATACTTCACCTCTTCTGGCTCTAAACATAGCATTTATTATGGTCCAAGTCTCTATAACTCTATAATTAGGTCACATCCAGAAATAGTACATATGAACAACAAAAAAATCAATAAGTTTATTAAAAATCTTATTTCATAGTTCAAAAGTTACTTCACTCTGTACTTAGTAGACAATTAAGGAACGATTTTATTTGTAATAACTCAGGGTTTCAATTTTTGTTCTTACTACTTTTCCTTTTTTCTTTTTATTATTCTGTTCTTTCTTTTTTATTATTATTGTTTAGGTATTGATTTGATATTATAATTTCTTTATGTATTTGTAATTTGTATTTTATAATGTAAATGGCTGAACTGTGCCCGAGCACGAGCGCTTGCTCATTCGGGTGGTTTTGTTTTGTAGAAATATTTTGTATAAATATAAATAAATAAAATAAATAAATAAAAAAGTCACAAGTGAATTTAATTAATAATATTAATCTAACACATTCATGAAAGGTAATTCCGCATTCAGAAAGATCGCAAATTTATAAAGACGGAAGGTAAAGAAAAAAATTGATTGACTTCAAGGTCGATTGCTCAGAGCTAATCATGAGATCATATTTTATGTCTGGTTTGAGAGTGAATTTTGAGTTAAATTTAAAAATTATTATTGCATTGTCCACTTCAAGTCAGTTGAGATGGGTTCGATTCCCAGTTCGATCATACGTGTATGAAAATTTACCTTTCATAGTTAAGTTCCTCTAGTTAAAGTAGTCTGCTCAGAAAGTAAGAACTTATTATTAAGGACCCCTCTGGCTACAATGTTTATAAAGTAGCTCCTCCCTCAACTCAACAAAATAATTACATATTCTTGTACAAGTGAACTCTATCGCCAACGTTTTATCATAGGTAATAAATAGCCTTTAAAGAGGTCCGGATTTATCCATAAATTCACTAGCAGTTAAGTTAAGTTATATTGAATTTATTGTGAATATTTAGCGAATTCTCATAGAATTGAGCTGTAATGAATAATTAAAACACCGAAGATGAACAGAACACATCGTTATGTGTGTCATTGAGATGGCCTATGGCGAGACAATCGATTTAGGATTCTTATAATCTTTCAATCCTTTCGCTATTGGCAATTTGTCGCGTTTCGGTAGTTCCAATTAAAAAAAAGAGTTGTCTCCAGCTTTTTGCCACGGATAAAATTGTTACCCTCGTTGAAACTTTGCACGCATTGAACTGTCTTCGAAATGCCCGTTGTTTTTGGAACTATGAATCATTTTACTGCCAATGTGATTTCACAAGAAAAACTAGCTGTCGAATTGAGAACTGCATTTTCGTTTGTGACTGCAAAACAAGAGAGTGGAAACCAATAATTGTCATAAGGTAACACTGATGGATGGTAGGGGCACCAACATTAATACCAATATCGATTCTTCCAAAGTCATTGAGATCATAAAACCCAATTTCATATTTAACTTTCTAGAAGGGAATTAAAAGCCTTTAAAAGTGTCCAGTTGTATATGGATCACACTGTACAATTAGTTTTGTGTTATTAATATTGTATTTATTATTATACGAGACGTAAAGTGCTTCACCACACATGTAATTATTCATAACTCCGTTTGTTCAAATGCAGCATATATGATATATATACCCAGTGTTCGTGATCAATAATTAATTGTTTTTATCTAAGAACTGTAGATATGAAGATGTTTCAATGTAAATCCTTGTGAATTTGCATAAAACAACTGAGGTGAAATTCACGTAACTTCCTCTCCCAAAATAAAGTTTGCCTCTTAGTATAATATAATCACGTATGACATTCTCTTCAGGCAAATTGGTTTTTGCACTCCTTAACTAATTAGTGGAGTTGACAAGCAGTTGAAAATGTGGGCAAAGCCTGCAAAAATGTAAGGAAAAGTGAGGCCTAAAGTGTTTAATAGTCAACAACTTTGTTAATTACATAATTAGTGGTACTTACGAACGTTGTTACCGTGGATCGTAAGTTGACATTCCCACACAATCTTGTTGCTATGGGCGTTGCGATGCGGTTAAATTACTTACGGTGCTTGCGCCACGTCATAATTCATTACGATACGCTTCATAATACAAGTCTTTATGGACAAGGCCCCCAGGACAAATATTCGGTTCCCATAACAACAAACACATGCTAATCACTTTCTGAAATAAACATCAATCTTCAAGAATGTATATACATAATATTTTCAGGTAATATCACAATTAATATAATTAAATTGATATAAATAATCATCGTGCAAAAAATAGCATGCAATACACGTGCCGTAAGCGCGTTACGGACTCGGAAAATTGAAAACACTCGGCGCGAGCGCCTCGTGTTTTCAAACTATTTCCTCGATCCGTAATCATCCTTACGGCCCTTGTATCGCAATATACTATTTAAAAATGAAGAGAAAGCCATTACCACATCGTATCGCATCCCCGAAGGGTACATAAACCAAATAAAATCTGATGAATACACTCACGTAACTTTTTTTACTCTAAGCATGGCTAATACATCTTTCTCACTTCACATTCTGATATAGTGTAAGATCCCATTTTGCAAAGAGCACGTATTCAGTTGTTTGAACCTGATGCATAGCTTTATTGTTCATAGGGCAAGATTGAGTTTTGACTTTTAACTATCCTTCAGAGTATCTTTTCGAAAATAAATGTTCCAAATAAAAGTTTTAGCTCTTGGTATAAGCACCCCATGCACAAAACTTAAAGAAAATCGTTAGAGTTGTTTTCGAGAAAATCGTGTAAAACGAAATTTTCTTCATGTAAAGTCCCATTTAAATAAGAGAAAGCTGTCGCCGATCTTCGTGTCACATCCTCAGAAGGCACTTAACACAAATACAAAATTTTGTTTTCATACGATTTTCCGTTCTGGAGCTAGGCTGTTCACAGACAGCACATACAGAAATGTTTCCGAAAAAGTATTTTTTTTTATTCAGGTGACCTCAAAACGTGTATTTATGTTAAAAGTTAACTTCGAGTATAAGGGTCGAAAACAGTAGGCCTACTTCCTCTACCTTTATCACATATGCATAACTATGGTACGGACACAGGAAGTAACGTGCATGCAGATGCGATAAAATGAAAATGATAAAAATAAAACAATAAAACTATAACAATAGATACCTGCGATTGGTTTAAATTGCACACATTATTAAACTTGATTGGACAAAGATTCAGAGCTAAAAAGTAAGTGAACATATTTAAAGTATTACATGTTTATTTTAGACTTGCTGATATTTGTAAAATATAATTTGAGTCTTTACACTGTTAGGAAGGATGTTCACCATTATAACACTAAACTACGTGACATGTTGCAATGCACTTTACTTAATTAACAAAAACTCATTGCAGTCTTGAAATAATAGAAAGTATAAGCATTAATCTTTTCGATCTAAGCAAGATGCAATTTAAACAACTTCTTT
Source organism: Ectobius pallidus (assembly GCA_964059195.1). Taxonomy (NCBI): domain Eukaryota; kingdom Metazoa; phylum Arthropoda; class Insecta; order Blattodea; family Ectobiidae; genus Ectobius; species Ectobius pallidus. The sequence continues at coordinate 51,135,410 of CAXKWD010000006.1, read as the reverse complement.
TTAATTGGCTCTAAGGCTGTCATTTTATGCCATGGATGAATTTTTAAAATTAATTGCTGACTTAAGCTAATCATGTTCTAATATCACATTGTTATAACTAAGATACCGGTAATCATTTCTACATTTTGGCAATTTCTGTTCATCTATAGGCCTAATTATGTACCTAATGACTGCATTTTAAATCAATAAAAACTTAATAAATAAGTAAAGTATATTTATCCCGCAAAAAAAGTGAGATATACTACGAGCCTTTTTTTTTCCCCCATCCACCGCCCCCAGAGCCCTCGACCATAGGCCATACTTCGGTCCCAAACAACTTTTCGGCGCTTGTATTCTATTGCTCTATTTTTCGCTCTTGTGTATTTTAAGCTTGTGGGTAATGTGTTTTGAGCCAGCTCTTTGATTCAGTTGGTGTTCTGTCATCTGTCTGTCGGGGTCGTCTTTCAGATTTGTATTCACCTAATGAGGGCCCTTTTTACATGAATAGTAGCCTAATGAATAGTCTGTGAAATTTTAAGGGGTAGGAAAAGTCATATGAGTGTACTACTATACATTTTACTGTGTATCCATAGTCATAGGGTCAACTACAATAAATCAAGGATGTGGATGTGGATGATGATAGTAATAATATTGATGATAATGATAATAGTAATAAAGTGATTTTACTAATAATAACATAGTGATAGTTCTGGTGGCAGTAATTTGTTCATTTGCCCAAAATTATATTCGTTCTTGCATTTATATTTTGCTGAATTTTGCCCATTTAGAAGTTTAGTTAAACTTTTAACTTTATTAACTGACACAATAAATACAACACTAATTAACGTAATGAAGACAAAATGGGAGTTTGTTAAGTCTTGAAGAAGACTTGCATTTAGTTATTGTTTTGCCATAGGCCTTGAAAAAAAGACAGAAATTCGATGTTGCGTTTGCAACCAAAGTACACGTTTTGAGGTCTCTGAATCCAGAAATACTAATATTTTATAAACATGTCTGTCATTCTGTGTGTCTGTGTATGCCTGTGTGTGTCCGTTCGTTTGTGAACAGCTTAGCTCGAGAACAAAAATATCGTATAAAAACTAAATTCTGTTTAGTAATAATAATAATAACATACAAATACTTTAACTAAAATGATATTTTTCCTATGAATGAAACCATAGTTGGCAATAATGGAGTGCCATGAAGATTCTATAGCACTGGTGCGATAATGTGCAACTTTTACTTTGTATGTCTTGTGTATGTAGGCTAATCGAGGGGACCCACTTTAGATATGAATTCTGAATAAACATTATTATTATTATTATTATTATTATTATTATTATTATAACATTATTATTATTATTATTATTATTATTATAATAATAATGATGATACTCCTGTTAGATCTAGATCTAATTCAGTTCCTGATGAGAGTATATCTGCAGCTCACATTCACCCAGGGAGGTGTAACACCTTGGATAGCAAACTTGAAGCCATTATTGAGGCTAATAAATCTTCATCAGTAGCAGTGTCAGCTATTACTGAACTGCTGACAAAAATCCTCTCCGAGGTCTCTGACCTAAGAGAGGAAAACAAAAATCTACGGAAAGAGATCTATGGCCTCCGAGATCTCCTAAACGAATCTTCACCACGAGTCCAACAAGGAGCTAGTTCAAGTGGTACCAATATTCCCCAGCAGCCTAGCAAGAAAGTTGCAAATATCATCCAACCGGCTAAATACTCTGAAGTGGTGGCTGCCATCAATAGAGAAACTACCTCTGCCAACAGTGGAAATCCTACCTATACCAGTAATGGTTCAGGTGGTGTTTCAGCTTCCTCAAGCCGCAGTGTCAAACTGCCAGTGCCCAATCGGGCCACTACAAGTGCCAGTTCCAGTGCCAGTGTGTCTAGTGCCATTAATTCTAATCTCGCAGTGCCCACTGCACTCAGTGTCCCGGAATCCGATAGAGGTGACTCCAATGACGGCTTCACAGTTGTATCTAAAAAACCTAGGGTTAAGAAGGCCCCGCTAATAGGAGTTAGGAATTCTTCCTCACTACCAGTAGTTGCCAAACCAACTAGAGGTAAAGCCTTATTCGTGTCACGCTATGGTAACACTGTAAACGCGGAAGATATTGCAGAATCCTTACGTACCCAGGTAAATCTCAAAACATTTGCAGTAACAAAGCTGAAAACTAAATTTAATTCTTATGCCAGTTTTCATATTTCTGTTTGTGAGGAAGATTTCCCTCTTATTAATAATGTAGATATCTGGCCTACAGGGGTGCTGTTTTTTCCATTCCGTGGCCGCCTACAAAAGGAACAAATCGCGCCCATCAGTCCTGACCCAGTTGTATGTAACCCTACAACGAAGTCGCAGGGTAAACCTCCTGAAAAAACTCCTGAAAAATCCAGTAGATCTTCCCCTAGGAAGATTATGGATACACTGCTAGCCAGAACATCTTCTAAAAGCAGCCTTGGAGGGGGCTCTCCTTAACCCTAAATGGCAAATAGTTGTGATCATATGGATCAGTCTATGTTTAGTAACAGCAATTTAGGCACTGAAATTTATTACCAAAATGTTCGTGGTTTAAGAACTAAATCCACGGACCTTTTCGACAATATTAACACAAATGAACCCATCATCATTTGTCTTACTGAAACATGGTTAAATGATGACCATTATGATCACAATTATTTTCCTGAAATATATCAGGTGTACAGATCTGACAGAAAATATACACTAGTTAGCCAAACTCGGGGAGGAGGGTCTTTAATTGCCATCAGCAACAGTGTCAGGCATAAACGTAGACCTGAATTAGAACAGACAGATGAATGTGTGTGGATTGAGTTAACTCTCAAAAATGCTCAGCCTATTTTAATTGGATGCCATTATTTTGCGCCCAATACGAGTATTGCTGCATTTCAGCAGTATTTTAATTTTCTCGAAAATAATTTAGATTGTAACAACTTTCAGGTCATTTTACTCGGTGATTTTAATATCCCTGGTTTCAATTGGCTGGCAGGTGTTGCACCTAACTTATATCACTATCATAAAATTAAAGGTGAAATTGTACACCAAACATGCTCTTTCCTAAATTTGTCTCAAATCAATGACACTGTCCCTAGTAAAAATTTATTAGACTTAGTTTTTACAAGTCTGGATGAGATCACTGTATCAATACCGGATTATGCACTGGTGAATATTGATAACTATCATCCCCCTATTGTTATGAATTTAATTAGCCAAGTGAGTGAAGGTACTCAGTTCCCAACAGAAAGTTTATGCTATCACAAAGGTGACTATTATAAACTATACAACACATTGGCTTCATCTGACTGGTCCGCAGTGTATAATCAAAAATCACCTGACACTGCTGTTGAAAATCTTGCATATTTAGTTAGTGATGCAATTAATAAGTCAATCCCTAAAACATTTGCTGTTAAACCAAAATATCCGGCTTGGTTTTCAAGAGAGCTTAAATTATATATAAGGAAAAAGAAACATTATCATCGACTTTTTAAAAAACACTCGACTGATTTGTATTATCAATGTTTCTCAGATTACCGAAGATTGGTAAAAGTAACTATTAAAACTGATAGGCAAAAATGGTACAAATCAGTCGATCAAGATTTAAAGTCAAACCCTGCTAAATTTTGGAGTTATGTTTCGAAGTTACGAAATAAAAACGATCCCGTATTGCATGTTAAAATTAACAATACCATTGTTTCAGAACCATCAAAGCTAGTGAATATTTTCGCAGAGCATTTTCAGATTATAAATACGCCCACTAATGAAGTACCTGGGCCCTATGCTCAAACTGTCACATCTGAATGCCTACATGTTCCAACTATCGTAGATTCCGATGTCTTGGTAGCTATTCGACACTTGAAACCATCTAAGAGTTCGGGACTCGACCAGATACCAAGCTTTATTGTTAAGGGGTGTGCCCCAATACTGACACCTGTACTTACATATGTGTATAACCTTTCGCTGGAAACAGAAACTTTTCCTTCAATTTGGAAAATTTCTGCTATCAGACCGGTACACAAGAAAGGCAAAAGCAAAGAATTGGCAAATTTTAGGCCCATAGCCATATTAAATACATTTTCAAAAATTTTTGAAACCATCATTCATAAACATATTTCATTTTTCAGTAAAAATAAATTAAATGATTTCCAGCATGGTTTTACCAAGGACATGTCCACAGCAACCAATATTATCACTTTTCTCAATGACATACTTAAAGAAAATTGCTCACAATCGCAATCAGATGCCATATTTTTTTACTTGAGCAGAGCATTTGATGTAGTAAATCACGAACTTCTTGTTAAAAAATTGAGTAATTTAGGTCTACATAACAAGTATGTCAATTGGTTTTCAAGTTATTTAAGAAACAGATCTGCTCGAGTCAGAATATCTAACTATTTTTCAGAGCCTTTTTACATACCAGATGGTGTACCCCAGGGGTCAGTGTTGGGTCCCTTCTTGTTCTTAGTTTTTATTAACGACATATCTAATATGCTAACATGTAAGAAAATAGCATACGCAGACGACCTATGTATATGGAATAAAATATCTACGGCTTCGGACTGCAAATTACTGCAAAGGAATATCGATTACATACACCAGTGGTGTAAATCAAATTTAATGATAATTAACACCAGTAAGACCCAGAGTATGATATTTAGTAGAAAAACTAACCAAATAATATACAATTATCGTCTTGGCCAAAACATAATAGCACGTTCAGAAAATATAAAATACCTTGGAGTTTATCTTGACTCAAAATTATATTTTCATGTCCATATTGACCATATTTTCACACAGGCTTTAAAAACTCTTGGATTAGTTCGTTTAATTTCTCAAAATTTAAAAAGCATAGAGTCATTACTTACTCTTTACAAATTTTTAATTCGCAGTGGCTTAGAATATTGTAGTGTTGCTTATAACAGCATTACAATATCTGACAGTAATAAGCTGGAACGAATACAAAGAAAATTTGTTTCCCTTATACGTAATAAGTTTAACAGAAATTTGGACTATGATGATATACTTAAGTTATTAAATTTGGAAACATTATATAATAGGCGTGTTTCTGCAGATGCTAATTTCATAGCTAAAGTCTTTCGTGGGGAAATACATTGCAAATCAATTTTAGATAGCATAGGGCTATCTGTACCCCTTACACGAGGAACAAGAAATCGTACAATTTTTGCGGTTCAACAACCGTATGCAATCCCTGTCAACAGAATGGCTATTGCTTGCAATGCCTTATTTAAAAATTCTGATATATTCCACAAGCAGTGATTATTATTATTATTTTTATTATTAATTGGTATTATTGTTATTATTATTACTATTATTATTATTATTATATTCACACAAGACTGACAAGGGTTCATAACACAGTCATATGTTGCTAATAAGAAATGGCAAAATCATATAATTACAAAATATGACCTGCTTTTCAAGTACAAACAAACTTTCTGTGTCTGCAATGAAATAACAACTCTTGAATGTGCTGACTATACAGTGTTCATGCCATTGACATAGCAGACTTATGCAAGCTAACCAGAAATGCTATGACCACACACTCAATTAGGTTAAAACTGCAGAATGACAGTCAGATCTTTAATTATGCATTAATATGTAATTCCGGTTGTATATCACTAATAATATCAGTATCATTATCATACACATAATCATAAGCAACAATTCATCAATTCATCAATTCATCAATTCATCATACATCATTAGAAGCCTACTGTCTAAAATTTGTAAAAATTGTTTGTAGCTTCTTTAAATAAATAATTGAATTGAATTGAATTGAATTATTATTATGGCTTGTGTAAGAAGTTTTAGTTTTGATTCAAGCTATCCAAAAAGAACATTATAATCTCAACGTTTCGCTCTATAAATCACGAACTCGCGTTAGACTATGTCACTACTCCACTTATACGTACGTCCGTTAATGGTAAACAATATCAATCACCGCTGAGAATTCCCTCATGCTGTTTATTAATCAAGTATTTATGAAGCGTGAAAACAAGTGATTTCGTTATTTGTTTACTAATTTATATGAAAAGACCATACCCGCAGTGACCAATGTAGGCCTCCTGAGGTTAATAAGGGATAATCCCAATAAGGGTATTGGGATATTTGAAATATTATCCAATTTAATGGATCTTATTTATATTGTGTTATTTATATTAGTTTTTTTTGTCCAGGAAATAGTAAAATACGCTCGTGATTTTCAACTTCTCTATATAAATTTGCTCGTCATTAAAATTACTTCCGGACTTACCGATCAGTTGAAAAGCACTCATGGCATCGCGTATGATAACATAATTGAAACAACGAGTAATTGCATTTTAAGTAAGAAATGCCAGGTAATAATTTACGAAATCAAAAATCAACAACATATAACTGGATTAAAACTGAAATATGCTGATTACACTCCTAACTTATAGACTATGGTGTATTTCCTTCCGGAGAAATTAAATGAAAACTAGATTTTTTTTAGCATGTCGATTGCCGAACTATCAATATAACTGAAGTCAATACTCTTACCTAGTGCAAGCAATCGTGATTACACACATGCCTGTTTATGATGATTTAAAAAAATCCCTTTCAAATGTTTTGTCAATTATTTCGTTCGATAAGCTTACACATTTTCCTGGAAATAACATTTATACAGCATGTATGTCATGCATAGGCGTAACCAGGCCGACCATATGGGGGGGGGTTATAACATCCGCGGTATGGAATACCCCCCAGAGAGAGGGGGGTCCGGGGGTCCTCCCCCGGAAATTTTTAAAAATTAAGATGCAAAATAACGAGTTTTAAGCTTTCCACGTTTTATACTTGTATTAAGTAATTTATGGGCAGACTTAATACAATTTTCCTTTTTTTAATCAATGGGGGGGGGTTCAAACCCCCAAAACCCCCCCTCGGAACGCCTATGTGTCATACTGGCATAAGCAAAGATTAAAACAATTAAACCTAAATGTAACCATCTGTAATGCTTTCCTGAAAAAAAAGTCCCAATGTCATCAGTTATTAATTAACCATGTAAAGCGAGGGCCTGTTTTAACTTGACTGTTGGACATTTCGTCTGTTTGTCTGCAATTTTTCCTTTTTATGCAGTTACGACCAAACGCGTTGTTTGATTTTCCTCCAATTTGGCAATTTGAGTTTTTCCTGGAGTACCAAATGTAGAAATTCTAGCCAGGTGAGAGGTCATTAACAATGATGTATGTATAAGGATTTTTATTTTTTATTCCTTTCCAAAATGGTGACCGTTTTACATGATGATCAGCTTCTTCCAACGATTTTAGACAAACGGTTCACATATAACAATTTGAAGATTTCGAGTTTAAAACTTTCTTTAACATCGTTCCAGACATTTTGACGTAACTCTAATGATTTACCGGCAAACGAGGAGCAAAGTCTTTTCTTTCTTTTCGTTTTTTTTTTTTGCTTGGTCTACTGTTTATAGAATTACTAGTGTAAATTTTAATAAATCATAACTATACCTAGGAAAATGCTGGCGTATCACTTTTCCTCTGTAGGTGGTTCAAGAAGTAAATTATTAGAGGAAAAAAATTTGGTTGGTGTAATAATAATAATTGCAACATTTTATGTCATTTCTCTGAACATTTAGCCTGTAACAGCCCAACTAGGCAACACGCGCCGTTACGATGACGGAGAAGTTGCCGTAGATTCGCGGCGTGGTGTTTTATTTCGTATAGAGTACTAGTTCGACGAAAGAAGTTGACTAAATAATTATCTCCGATTGATGCCGAGCTGTGTTGTAGCATTCAAAGCAAAAGTACTGCCACCCTAACTACTTACATTTAGAAAAATGGGATCAATGAAGAGTTGATTGTCGGAGCAGATGTCTAATCTTTCTGTCGTCATTTCATTTTATCTCACTTATCATCTCTGAATAATCGATTTACAAGCGTAACCAAGTTATCGATGGCAAGAGATATATAACAGACGTAACTTAACTAAGTTTTACCAATCTACATAAGCGAGAAACGAAAGATATTTCTTTTCTCTGTCGCTGCTTTTGCCTCTTAATAGGCCTATAGAGTATGCCATGGTATCTTTATGATCGATTGCAATTTGCTTCTGTTTGCACTTTTTCAGAGCTTATGTTTGAACAGGAGGATGTTTGCTTTTCATTAATCTATGCCTTTAACCGACATTTAAATAATCAAACATTTTTAATTTGTACGGAACAAATTTTCAGAACTGTTTAAAAAAGTACCGATAATAATGATAATATGCAATAGTTCATCGCGGATTTATTATGGAAGTTCTAATTTAATTCTATTAAGCTCCATGGTATTCAATAGAGGTTCATTCCCCTTAATTAAAAGCATGAAGAATATTAACCTTCCGTAAGTTATGTTCTCTGTGGTGAAAAGGAAGCGTACAAGCCGCTGTATCCTAGGGTATCGGGATCAAATCTGGCCAGTGTCTATGGATTTTTCAGGATCTGAAAAGGTAGAGAGCTGACCGCTTGCGCTCTTGGTACCGTGCAATTGCAATGGTAGACTTCCCTTCCGCTCACTCTCCATCTCATCGGAGGTGGATGTCTTCCTAGTTGGACCGCTCTCTACTATATATAAACCGTGGGTCCCGTGTCTTAGCTTTAGGGCAAGTTAAAAGATTAAATAATTAGAGCCTCTGGACCAAAATCTCCAGCTCTTTCACACCCAAGCTCTTAGTTTCATCTGGCTGGTCGAGACGATGGATTTATCACCTGTCCCCCTGTTCTCTATAAGAAAGTAAGCTTAGCTAAATTAATCTTCAGGCAATGAAACCTCCATTCGGAGGCCCTATATTCCCATCCGCAGAGTGACAAGATACCATCCATCCATCCAAGTTAGGCTAAGTTAAACCAAGGTGGGTATTCTATCCCATTCATTATTTTTATGATTAATGTAAGCATTATACTTTTTCTCGGTATGCCATCCACAATTAAGTTATGTTGCCAGAATGCTAATTCTAGGATAAAGAAAAGAAGCCTAATTAATGATGCCTACTATATTGCAATGAATGGGGTACGCCGTAGCGTAGTGGTTGAGGCGCTGCGCTATAAACCGGAAGGTCGCGGGTTCGATTCCCGATGAGGTCGTTGGGAGTTTTTCAATTGGCCTAATGCTTCTGGTGGCACTATGGCCCTGGGGTCGACTCAGCCTCTAACAGAAATGAGTACCAGGAGCAATCCTGGGGGTAAAGGCGGCCGGTGCGTAAGGCTGACAACCTTACCACCTTCACGTGCCGAATGTCCAAAACCTGGGAGCCTCACGCTCCTGGAACCGTCTGGGCCTCCATGGCCTGTATAGTGATCACATTTTATATTGCAATGAATGGTCTTCACGGGGATGAACAAGTAGTAGAAACAGGGCTTTAGAGAGTGCAAGCTTTGAATATAATGACTGAAAATCCAAAAATAAATGTGATATGCACTTCTGTCTTCTTTTCAAGGCCTATGGCAAAACAATAACTAAATGCAAGTCTTCTTCAAGACTTAACAAACTCCCATTTTGTCTTCATTACGTTAATTAGTGTTGTATTTATTGTGTCAGTTAATAAAGTTAAAAGTTTAACTAAGTTCACATTAACATAAATCACTTCAAAATGGGTAAAATTCAGCAAAATATAAATGCAAGAACGAATATAATAACAATAGTAATGATAATAAAAATAATACAAATAAAAATAATAATAATAATAATAATAATAATAATAATAATAATAATAATAATAATAATAATAATACCTTGAGCAAGAAATTGACACGCAAATACCAGTTTTAGGAAAAGAAATTACTTTACTTAGGAAAGAAAGCTAAATAATAACTTAGTTATATTTCTACTCGAATTTTAAAAAGAAAACAGTATGTTTTGACCAACATTAGTGTAACCAAACAGAACCGAGTTTGCAACTTTGTAAGAAAAACTTTATAAATGCAGTTCAATTAATTATATCCAACGCGGCGAAGGAAGCCTTAGTATAGGCTATTGGAATACTGTACAGACTATTTTGTTTTCTACTGTTCGCCGGCATGTTTACTTATCACACCCTGGCCTAAACAGGACAACCAGAAAATATTGCTTTTTCACGATATTTTCCTTTTCGAGCTATGTTGTTGACTTTTTAACTTCGCTTTGGAATATGCAATTAGGAAAGTTCAGAAAAACAAAATAGGCCTAGAATTAAATGGCACTCACCCGATTTTACCTTCGCAGATGATGTTTGTCTGTTGGGCGATAACATAACACAATCGACAGTAATGCAGAAAGTCTGCAGAAAGACCATGTTAGATGCTTGCTGGAAGGTCGGATTGAAAAATAATACAGAAAAACTAATTAGGCCTATATGGTCATGAAACGTCAAAATAATGCGCCTAAAATTATTAGAATAACCAGTAAATCATTCGAACAAGTGGATAAATTTAAATATCTGGGAGCAATAATTACAGATAGAAATAATATTAAATGTCGACTGAAATTAGGAGCAATTCCGTAAGCACTTCAGAAAAATTTATCGTCTCGTCTTCTGTACAGAAATCTAAAAATAAAAATCTATAAGACAATTTTCCTGCCGGTTGTATTAGGCTATATGGATGTGAGAAATGGTTCTTACTCTTCGGGAAGAACATAATCTGAGTGTTTGAAAATAGGGTGCTTAGGAAAATATTTGGACCAAAGAGAATGAAAATGGGGACTGGAGCAAACTGCATAACGACGAACGTCATAACCTGTACTCTTCACTGGATATAGTAAGAGTAATTAAATCATGGAGGATGAAATAGACTGGACATGTTGCGCGCGCGAGGGTGGAAAGACATCTAAAAAATATTGACTGGTAGACCCGAAGGGAAAAGACCACTTGGAAGACCTAGACGTAGGTGGGAGGACGATGTTAGAATATATTTAAGGGAAGTAGTATTTGTGAGGGATGGTTGGATGGAGTTAGCTAAGAACAGGGTTGAATGGCGGGCTCAGGTAAGCGCGGCAATGAACCTCCGGTTTCATAAATAGATAATATTCCTTTAGCTTTCTTAGGAATTGTCTACTTACTACTGAGTAAGTAAGGTGTTCACAGACAGATAAAAGACATGAATGTTTTACTAAAAAGGACCACAGAAATCGAATTAATTCAGAAAACTAGAATTAGAATTTCAGACTCGAACACATTGCCACTACATAGGCCTATAGTACGCCTACATATAGTCAGTTATGGGTGGAGATAGAAACAGGAATTTGGTAAAAGGGATAAATGTTCTGCGATGTCTTGCTTTCGTACAACTCTATTAAGTTCTACTCCATGTAGCCTAGTAATGCTACACAATGTTCAGCCAAAATTTTATTTTACTTTCTCTACCCACATCGTAGGCCTAGGTTAGTTAGAGGAACTATTGTTTTTGTTCCTAAAATTCGATGTTGAGCTTTCAACATAACTACTCATTTGAGGTCCCTGATCTTAATATGCCAATTTCAGAAACATATTCTTTGTTGCTGTGTTATTGTTAATGAATACTTTTTTATTTCAGAGTCTAGATTTTAGTATGTTACGTTAACTTTACGAAAAATACAGTTTCAGTTATGAAGAATACCGCATAATGGAGAAAAATAACTTAAAAATAAATTAATAGAAAGTAGACACGTAGAAAATGAAAAGAATAAAACAAATAAAGAAGACCAAAAGATAAGACATTTATCAGAAAGACCTCTGTTGAGATTATTTATTGTCTAAACTTGGTTAAGTAAGAGTGGAGAATGCATGCTTGTCTATAATATGGTGGCGCTGCATGTAGGAGGTGCAGCTCGCTCCCTACAGAGCGCGTATGGTAATGAGCTTCTTATGCAGCAGCTACCACCAGGTGTCTCCTCAGTGCTTCCAGCCCAGAACCTGCTGGAACCGGAATTTGACTCCTGGAAAATAAAAAAGTAAAAACAGGATGTGATCTCGCAAGATGGCGCTGTGAGGAGTGTGGGCAGCATCTCTTCTCCTGGACCAGCTTCTAGAGGGCGCGGCTATGCTTCTTTATGCTAATGAGCTCCTTGCACAGCTCCCGCCAGGTGCCTCTTGTCTGCAGAGCTCGTTCAATACTTGGCGCTATTCATTGTTAAAGTAAAATAAAGTGTTCCCTACACAGACCATGGAGGCTCAGAGGGTTCCAGGAGATTGGGGCTCCCAGATATTAGACATTCGGCACGTGAAGTTGATAAGGTTGTCAGCCTTACGCACCGACCGCCTTTACCCCCAGGATTGCTCCTGGTACTCATTTCTGTTGGAGGCTGAGTCCACCCCAGGGCCACAGTGCCAGCAGAAGGATTAGGCCAATTGAAAAACTCCAAGGACCTCATCGGGGATCGAACCGCAACCTTCCGGTTTGTAGCGCAGCACCTCAACCACTTCGCTACGGCGTACCCTCATTCGTTGTAAAAGAATAGTTTTATTCTTTTATAAACATTAAAGGTGTCTTTAGATGCATTGTGTCAGCAATGAAAAATATAGTTACAATGCTTTGAAGCAAGACGATAGTAGTGTAACATTATGGAATTAGCTTTGTTCAGCTTTGTTCAGCTTTCTTAATCTTTTCTTCCTGCTATCCCTTCTTGTCTTCAGAATTGATCATTCAAAATACAATAAATTTTCATTGTTTCCTGGTATTTATAAATGCCGTATAAATGCCAATGGTAACTTATTTATAAATGGCATAATACTATAATGCGAAATTCCTACATTCCTACTAGATTGTCGTTCGTCGTTCTTACATTGGCCAACATAATAAATTGATAATAATAATAATAGCCTAATAATAATAACAAAGAATAGAAATAATGCCAACGCATGGTTTATCGATTGGCATTAATGACTGCAGATTCGCAGCCACAAAATCGATCCGTGGTAACTCCCCTGATTTTCCTCTATTGATTTGTTCGGAATTGGGTGTTCTCGGATGTGTCGGTTGGTTGGAACGCTCCCGTCATGGGATGAAGCGCTGCAGGGTTTATTTGGAAGTAGTAACATGAAAATAACGACTACAGTAAATTAATTAATTAATTATTCTGTTTATTTAAGCTGGCAGAGATAAGGCCATTAGGCCTTCTCCTCCGCTCCACCAGTCAAACACAATATAACAAATACATAATTTAACTATTTAAAACCTAAATACAATAAACTAAAATACTATTAAAATACATGTTAACTTAAACACTACACTCCTAATACAATTACTTGAAACTTAATTACAAAAACAAAAAATTACTATTAACATTAAAGCCTAAACACTAAAAGTTAGAAACATTCCTAATATAAATTTAAAGTACCGGTACATTATTTAGAATTAAGCTACACATACTAACACATTTTAATGGTGGTAGTAAACAACTCACTGACAATGAAGAAGCCTAAGTTTAACATCACTACAATAAACTAGTTTCATCATTTCCTGTCCCAAGCTTCTTGTTTAGAATCTACACACATTATTTCAAATTCTTTTAGACTATTCCTACCATTGTTTCATCATCTACGACAACAAATTTCTAGGAATAATCATAATATGTTAATGCGCTAATAATAATAATAACAATAATAATAATAATAATAATAATAATAGACTAACAATAATAATAACAATAGACCAATAAATCGCACCCCTGGTGGAAGACTGCCATAAGTCAAAAAAATTGAATTTTGAGATAACTAGTACTTATAAGTGCTTGTCATCATGTCCATGTCCTGGAAAAGTGGCACAACCCAAATCGTAACGATAAGGATTCTACAGCATATAATTGATTTTTCTTCTCACTAGCATCTGATGTTTCAAATAGCAGAAAACTGATATATCTCAGTTTTTTTATCATACGCAAGCCCGTAAACCCGAGATTATGCAGTGTTCTTGTCCGGAAGTGGCAGCAATTTTGTGTTAAAGTAATATTTACTGTTTTTCATATTGCATCAAAATCTTTAAATGCTCCTCCTGAAAAAAATGTTATTTTTGACTTGTGGCAGTCTTCCACCAGGGGTGCGATTAATGATAGCAGTGTTATTATTTTAATCACCAATAAAACCACAGCGGACTAAGCAAAGATCTTAGAGACGGTTGTTTTTCTTCTTTTGTGACCATATTTCTTTCATCCTTTTACTGTGAGACTGTTTTCTCCTTTTGATTCCAAATTGTTCTTTTCTCTTCATCTCCCTACTTGCAAATTTTAGGTCTACAGATGCCTCCTGTTTTAAATTATTACGATTATTATTATTATTTTATTATTATTAACTTATTATTATTATTATTATTATTATTATTATTATTATTATTATTATTATTAATGGTATTAGAAATGAATTTTTGGAGGCGTTCAGCTAGAAAATCAAGGAAAGAAAAAATTCGGAATAATAGAATAAGGGAAATAATGCAAGATGAAAAGAATATTTTGGAAATTGTAGAAGAAAGGCGCTTGAGATGGTATGGACATGTACTCAGAATGACAGATGATAGAATACCCAAGAAAATTTTGGATTGGAAAGTAGAAGGAAAAAGAAGAAGAAGGAAGCCCAAAGAGTTCTGGATAGATGGGGTGAAAAGGAGTATGGCGAGAAAAGGATTAAATGAAGAAGATGCTATGGACAGGGAATTATGGAGGCAAAAGATTGTTGTGGAATGAAGGAAAACCATTGTATTGTGGAATATTCCTTAATAAAATAAAATAAAATATATTATTATTATTATTATTATTATTTAGATCTTGTTTCAGTGAAATAGTTACAACTATTGTAATCCCCCGAAAGAACTGTGATCTGGTAATTCGATAATTGTGCATGAGATTCACATACTGTGGGTTTATTTGCAATTACATCACATTCATAATCAAGCCTCTTGGTTCTTGTAGATAGAGCCTGCGACATAAAAGTCTAAAGGCATTCATTTGTAACATGATAAATTGAATCCATGAGCAAATAAAAACAGAACATATCCAGCACGTTTTTCGTTTATAGAAAGGATGCAAGTGTATCCTGAAAATAGGCCTATGTTTTTATTTCTAAGGATAAAGAACCAGTAGTGATGATAATAATAATAACTACAGTTATATCTGTATGTTTCATTCCATTGAAGGATATGTTAAGTAGGCTATTATGTTTTAAATTTCTCCTTACTTCTTATTGCCACCCTCACATTACAGGTAACTTGTTGTGTTACAAAGCAATCCTTATGCTAGAAAGATGTTTAACTTTGTGTGAAAGGCGGTATAGCATAAGTATAATGTTATGTAGCATAGCCGAATATGTATGAAGCGAGAATGCCAATAATTAGAATGATAACTGAGGGTATTAGGTTTTATTCTAATTATATTGGCCTACGTAACAATAACTGCCACGCTAAGAGAAATAGTTGCATCTGACATAAAGGATAATTTTCTGGAGTCAGCATTTTGTGTTTTCCTTTATGCCATCCTCACAAATAATAGTTTTTTGTTGTAATTTCAATTATTACTTTATAAACAAATATCTCGATTTTAAAGGAAGAAACGGTAGATGTGACTATTTCCATTCTTATTTTTAAATTTATTGCACGATGTAAAAAATAAAATTGAGATTGAGCAAACAGCTTTAGGCCTAATTATGTTAATATCAGCTTAAAAGACCCGGCGTTGCAAGAATTCTGTATTTTGCTTCTAGTTCCAAGTGAACTTTAAAGACTTTTCCTTAAAAAGCCAAACACTATAGGCATTTAAATGAGGAAGAAGGGGGTATGTGAATCAAATTTGATTAAATTCTTTCAAACCTTATGGACATGATGCTGGAGAATAGACTAAATACATAGATGCATACATACATGCATACATACATACATAGTTCTTACTTACGTTGAGTTTTATATGTATAAATTGCAATGAATATGAAATTACAATAATGTAATTATAAAATCTTAACAGTGAATACAAAAAGAGAGGAAAATACTGGAATTATACAAAGGAAAGCTTACATTTACTTTCAAATGAAAGACTACACAATAAGACCAATCTACACTATAGCTAAATAGAATACAAAGCAAAAGAATATGTACAATAATACGAGAGATGATACGATCATTATCCTTAGTTTATGTAAGTTACGACTTCTAAGTTTAATATTGGACAGGCCTCTACATTAATTTAGACGCGTCAAACTATTTAGGCGAAGAAAAAAGTAATTTCGCCATCAGTTAGCCTACGATCCTTGGCAGGTCAGAGTTGTGTTTCCATGTCTACTTCCAAAGCTGATCTTACCTCAAACTGCAAACACGACCCGGAATTGATCGATAACCTATAGTAATAAAATTGGCTGGTTAGCACCGTGACATATAGGCAGATAACTGAAAACACTACTCTAAAACCCGTGGTTTACTGAACAGAGAAAAAGAAACTTAGCTCTGCTCTTTATCAATTACAGAGGCCACCATCTTGAACGGAATGAATGAAAAAAAAAAATGAAAAAAAAAGACAATGCGTTTAGTAGTGTCTGCGCAAGAAACAAATTTACAGATAAACAGACGAAATGTTGGTAAATCATTAAAGTAATGTCAAAAATCTATTGAATTAAAGTTGTAGAAAATTTTACACTTGAGAGTGGATGCATTCTTCAAATTTGTATAGCATGAATCGTTTGGCTACATTCGTTGAAAGAACTAAATATTACATGAAATGGAACCATTAAAACGGCCACCATCTTGAAACGGAATAAAAAATAAAGTCAAGGAACATTCATGACGGATTCTAAGAATGTCAATCAACGCGTTTGGTCATAACTGCGTAACACACATATTTACAGACAAACACACGAAAAGTCAAAGCTTCGCTCGGTCAATTATAAGATCTATTTCATAGTTACATGCATGTTTGCTCGTTTCTATATTTCCTATGATTGAAGATGATTCAGGAAAAGTTTTTAACAGTAGATTAGAATACTGCTTATTATATTAACAAAAATTTCCGAACTTGTATATGTATATCTTGTATTATCTTGTATTATGAATGTAGTGTAAGATGGTTTCATTGGATTCCTGTATGGTGACTTAGCTATTTTATTAACGTACAGGAACATTTATCGGCCAAAGTAGTCTATTTCCTCATCGCTGTCGTACGTGAGAAAGTAAATATAAATTATTTCAGTGTAGGAGAGCTGGACTTGAATGAAAGTAGAAATGCTTGCAAGGACATTTTCTAAACGAGACAGCAAGCTAGCGAGGGAAACGTGCGAGATGTCGTCTGAGCTAACAGGTTGAATTTCAGCACCCAACAAACTTAATTAAGTCTTATTGAGATCTTTACGATGTTTGCGGAACATGTCGGGCCCCCGTATTGATCCATGCCCCGTCTTCTTCACTTTCGCAATAACCATAGCGTCATCACCGTGCGTTTCCAAACTTCAAAATCTTTTTTTCAGCTAGTTTTCTTTGTCCTTAGTAATTCATCTTGCCTTTCAAACGGCCGATTCTATATATATAACTATAATATTAATATTTTATTTATTATTATACGAGATTTAAAATGCTTCACCACACATATAAATAATTATAGGCCTAAGTTATTTCTGTATCTCCTTTTGTTCATAAGCAGCTTATAGGCTATATACCCAATCGTTCGGTTCGACGATTAGTAATTATTTTTTATCAAAGAAGCAGCGGGTATGAAGATGTTTTGCTTAAAACACAAGTGAAGGTAGATGCGATAAAATGATAGCCAAAAAATGGGCCTAAAACGATAAAATTTTGGAGATAGAAATGCGACTGCTTGAATTTCCACATATTCCTACACTGAATTGGTCACATTCATAGGCTAGATAGTCACAATAATAATTGAAAATGAGTATTCATTTTGAGCAAGTTACAATACATGAACTAACCTAGATGACACAATACACAGATATTTTAGGCATATCTTGGCGCGATTATTCATACACAGGGGTAAGCCCGCATACACATGCACATCACAAAACTTCGTGGCAATACATCCCTTGTGGGACTAGGCCTAGCGGGGGGGGGGGAGAATAGCAAATATCAGCATGTGGTCAGCATGCCGACTTCCAATGTTTGCTTTCGTGACCCGAACCGTTACGGTTCATCTTTATCAAGTTGTCCTCAGTTGTTCTCATAAAATTGAGTGCACCCGTTCCAATTATCTTTCAGAAAAATCCGAAGTGGTACCGGCTATCGAACCCGAACCAATCCAACAACGTTAATCACTTATATACCAGGATAAATATTTAATAGATATTCATCAAATATTTGACACATTGGTCTAATATGAAATAATTTAATAATAGAAGGGATCATGATAGTAGCAGAGGTTGTGTTGGAGTGCAGTATGACAACAGATGAGCACGTTAATTGTATTTGGTACATCATAATTAGTGTTTTGACTTATGAGTAATATTTTTAATAGGCAATGTCTTTATTCTCAGATATGTAGGCTAAAAGGAAAGTATACATGATATGGATAACTTTGCGGCTTCTGTAATTTGGGCAAATTTATATATCGGTGATATTCTGATATAAAAATTCTGTAATTTATAAGTAATTATAAAATAACCAGAGATAAAGAACTTCAAGAATGCTATAACTATGTTATTAGCCAATTAATAAAGCAAATCCACCACCATATTTGTAAATCAATTCTCGTTCACTTTATATAATTTCTATTGTCTCAAAAATTACGGCTAGACCACAGGATATTATAGGCCTATTATTCATATATATATATATTTTTTTTAGAAGCACGTTTATAAGTTTGCAACTAGTCAAACCTAAGAGTAATCTTCGTAGTTGACAGTATACCATAAATTAGTAATTTTTAGGAAGATTTCACATTATATTTCAGATATGAATAATATCTGAATAATAGGTTATGTTACAGAGTTTAAAATCCAACAAAGCTTCCAGCGAAGTCCGGTTGTATCAAGTTTAGCAGCTAATAATATGGCTAATTGTGATAGCCAAATGCGTTATAAGGCTCTGTACAAGTTAGTATCATTCAGTCATGTGATGCAAACGTCACATTTTTATACAAACGTGAATATGGAGCGTTAACTTCAAAATGCTCACAGGCACAGCTGTTACTGTATTTTATATAAATTAGACAATTTCTTTGTTATATATTATAGTAGCTATTTTTAATTTTTACTTTGTAAGCTTTATGTAGGTCTTTATAATAATCTGCAACAATAATGAATCAAAATAGATACCGGTATATTTTATATTTAAAAATTCTAGAAGTAACATTTATCATATTTATATTTTTTACACTGATAGTCTAACGAAATATTAAGCTTAATCATTAAATGAACATAAAATGTGGAGGATTTTTTAAACCATTCATGAAAATATAGGCCTACAGAAAACTACTGATTATTGCATTATTGTTATTATTATTATTATTATTATTATTTTATGTTCACTGAACAACTACCTAACATAGTAGTTGACCTCACAGAGATACAGCATTATTATTATTATTATTAATGGCACGTTAGGGTTATAATTTTACAAATAAATAAATCTAGCATATGATTTATACATATTTTCATTACCTGCATGGATGTACTAATTGTAAATAAGTAAAAATTATAAAATATCTATATGCGTTTATTATTTCATTTGTCCCCCAAGGGTGTCCCCCTACAATTCTAGTTTTCAGAGGGATAACATACAATAAATGTATTTACATACAATATAAGTTTACATATTAATAAAAGAAACCTATATTAAAACTACCATAGGTAGAGTAATTATTGTTTCCGGCTCCTAAATCGAAGTTGAGTTTTCAAAACAAATACACGTTTTGAGGACCCTGAATCCAAAAATACTATTTTTGGAAACATGTCTGTTTGTGTATGTGTGTTTGTGTGTCTATGTGTGTCTGTGCACAACCTAGTTCTAGAACGTAATTTGGGTTAGGTACTTTCTGATGATGTGATAGCGACGACTTTCTGTTATTTTTAAGGGGACTTCACGTGAAGAAAATTTCGTTTGTCGCGATTTTCTCGAAAACGGCTCTAACGATTTTCTTCAAATTTTGTACATGTGATGTTTATACCTAAGTACAATGGGGTGTTTATTTCAAACATTTTTTCGAAAAAAAATTCTGTGAATGGTAGTTATAAGCCATCCACGTTTTGTAGAAACTCAATCTTGCCTGGTGAACAATAACGCTGTGCATCAGGTTCAAACAACTGATTACGCACTTTTTGTAATCTGGCATCTTATTCAGTACCAGAAAGTCAAGTGAGAAAGATATATTGTTTGCCATGCTTAGAGTAAAGAAAATTACCTGAGCGCATTAATCATATTTTATTTTGATTATGTATCCTCCGGGGATGCGATTTGGTAACGACATTCTCTTCATTTTTATAACCAACGTACATGAAAAGAATGTCATATACAATATATTATACTAAGAGGCAAACTTTATTTGGGCAGTTCACTTTTATAAGCCTTTACAGTTAAAAATACGTCTTAATTATACAATATATTGACACTAGACTGATTACAATTTTACATAATTATGTTGATATACGATGATGCTATACGATGAAACGCAAATAAAAGCTAGCATAATTTTTCACCATTAAGACTGAGTTTAATTAATCATTTCTATGGAGCTCGAATGTGTAATAATCTTTCATTATGGAAATGCTGTGTTTTGATTATATCTAGTGATATAGATGATAGTAATTACATGAGTACAAGGTCTTCATTTATGTCAGAACTTGGCAGCTATTTGTTGAGCATGAAGTCGGTGTTAATGACCATCCTGGCTGCTTTCTAAATGGGACGTGAATGTGCAGGGCGTCCAACAACTCTCCTTCCTCCTGCAGCTTGTTCAGAATATTAAAATAGTGCGTTTTTTTTAAAGCCGCATTCGAATTGATATCTACGGAATTACTAAGTCCACAGTATCTCTATCATGCAACGCTTTACGTCCTTTATGTGCTTTGTTACGGACATGTGTCTGCAATTCAGATATTGTTTGTTTATTCTTATCTTTAAACGCATACAATGTCTAATTGGCATGGTCAATTACATTATAAAACATAAAATTAAACAACCCATATTATATAACATTTTTTTTTTCACTTGACAAATATGTCAAAAGGGCCATATTGGTCAACTAAGAAGGGGCAAGTCTTATGAATATATTTTTACTTAGCAAATAGTAAGGAAGCTAGCACCTTATTTCCAACAGAAACAGGTATGATTTCGTTATTCGAGGACTTAGCTAATCTCCAAGTACGTTTCTGAAGTGGGTATTAAGTATAGTATTGTAGGCGAGTATTTCACTCCTAGTAACTAAATGGTTGTAGTAATTTATATGTAACTTATGTCATAATGTGTTCAAGAATGAATATTGGCATACGGTGTTCAAGTTTTAATGGTTATAGGCTAATACTACTGGCCTTTTTTGGTGAATTTAATACTATATCTACATGTATACAGTTGCCCCATAACCAAAGTCCGTATCTCAATAAATTTATCAAGTAGAATATCATTTCTAGGCAAAATTTAAAATGACATATTAAGTGTTAAAATGTCGACGATTTTTTGGCTATTTAGTTCTATTGTAAATTTAAATATACATACTACCGACTCCGATTTAGCTTTATACACAAATTATTTTATTTCTTTCTTTTATACATTTCAGTCGTATGAAGGAACGTTATTATGTTCCTGTTTAAGGGAACCTAATACAACACGTGACACCTAATAGCTTACATAGAGTAGGATTATTTGTAATTAAAATTATAGTAATTGATATCCGGGTTAGGCCGCGTCGTGTTTATGGTAATTACGTAGACGACACATTCGTAATCTGGCCTCACGGAGAAGATACATTGACAACTTTTTTAAATCCTCTCAATAACTTGCAGAGAAACATAAAGTTCACTATGGAGAAGGAGAAAAATGATAGCCTGCCATTTCTAGATGTGCTGGTCAAAAGAAAATCAGATGGGTCATTAAGCCATGCTGTATATAGAAAACCGTCAAACACAGACAGGTATCCAAACTGGTCTTCACACCATCCTCCTTCAGTTAAGAGAGGAATTATAAACACCCTGTCCTCAAGGGCTGTTGAAATCTGTGACAGTGATAACATTCGACAGGAACTGAAGTCTTTATCTTATACCTTTCGGTGTAATGGTTATCCATCTCGTGAAATACGAAGATGTCTAAAGAAAGTGGAAAACAGACTATCTGGAAACCAAATAGACTTAACAGTTCCTACTGAAAAGCCGCCATCTAAGTCTAAGGCCTACCTTCCCTACATCGCTGGAATCACTGACCAGATTCAAAAAATTTTAAAGAAATATGACATTGAAACAATTTTTACTCCTGTCAACAAATTGGAAGGGTTTTTAAGAAGAGAGAAAGACGAAATCGACATCTTACATAAAGCGGGAGTCTACTCAATTCCATGTATGTGTGGAAAAGTATACATAGGACAAACTGGACGCTCTCTGGATGCCAGAAGAAAAGAACATATAAGACACCAGAAACATAACAACACTGACTTCTCCGCCATAGCATCTCATTCGGACGAAACGGGTCACAAAATACTTTTCGATAACATAGCTCTTCTTAAAAATGAAAACAGAAAATTCCCTAGACTTGTCACAGAAGCAATAGAAATCATTAAACATCCCCATAACATAAACAGGGAAGATGGTTATAAGATTAGTGACATCTGGCGTGAAATAATAACACTGACGTCATGACAACTGCGACTGTTTACTAATCACAGGCACTTATTTTCTTGCAATTCTTTCTCAGAAGAAGGACACGATATGTTGTCCGAAACGTCAGAAGACACCATAAACACGACGCGGCCTAACCCGGATATCAATTACTATAATTTTAATTATAACTCTGGCCGTGGAAGCCTGCGAACTAGGATTATTTGTAGTTTGTAAGGAACAATGCAGGTATGCACAGTAACATAGTACTTTCATTAAGTCTATTAATGTAAACTTTTTGAAACAGTTAAATGAAATGAGGTAGGCCTGATCCAGACTAGCTCGGGTCGGCCTGGGTGGCGCAGTCAGTATCTGGCTTTCTGTACCCAAGGTTGGGGTTCGATCCCGGCCCACATCGATGGCATTTATGTGTACATAGAATAACGTGATAGGCCCATAACTTTAGATTTACAGGCATGTAAAAGAACTCCTAGAGGAAAAATCCGGTGTTGTATGCCTAAGTTGCATACACCCTAGTTGTTAAATTACCACAGAACCAGCCAACCAGACTAGCTCGAGGTGCCACCGTATAAGTTAGCCTATATGTTACCGTTCCTGAGACGTTCCTTTGCAATATGTCTATAAGAACTTACAAGAATGTCGCACGTTGAACACTTACTTTGTCATGACCAGGGCCGGGATTCTAATGACATGTCATCTTTTTATTGATGCTGCCTAGACATTGCCAACTTGTAGATAAATCCTAATCATGGCCTCTAGATTATAGAAATGCATTTTTATTAGGTCATTTTTTTGTCATTTTATGGAATGTTATATTTTTAGGGCATTTATTTCACTTTTAGGTCATTATTTTGTCATTTTCGCGTCATTTTCTTCCTTATTTTGTCACTTTTATGCATTTACTTTAAACATATGACTAGGTTATTATAATGTAACATTGTTGTAGAATCTACTTTAAAAACAATTTTCTTATTTTTCTTCTCAAATGTTCCATTCAAGAAAAAAGCTTTTAGACTTGCGATGTCCTTTCTACATTTACAGTTTTTAGAATTATGTACAAATTAGTCCATATCTTTGTGTGCACAATAATAATATTTATAAATAAAATATGAGTTTTTAGGTCATTCTTTGTAATTATTAAGTCATTTTCTTTAAAATTTAGGGTCATTTTATAGGTCATTTTTCAAACAATTTTAGGTCATCAGAATCCGGGCCCTGGTCATGACCAAGTTTGCCTAGGCGTAGATTACGACACCTGAATTTCATACATTGCCGGTGACATGTAAGCCTATATAAATGCAAACTAAGGACTGCATTAAATATTATCTAAAATTTATTTTCACGGCAACATGATTCCACCCTTATGATACATAAAGGTTCAGAATTTTAAGAAGACATTTTACTTAATAGTTGCGGTGATAGGATGTACAAGATAAATCATATCAGTAATTTCTAAAGATACTCTTGGAGAAAGATTTAAAACGGCGGAACACACCATCCAGGTCACTGCTGAGTAATGAACAACTAAGCAAACTATGGTATGCTTTTTACTCTGAATTATAGATTGTATTTTCGAAAATGTGTATAGATACTAAATAACAGGCAAGGAAGGGAGATACAGACTATTTCTATTTCTAAGAAAAAATAATACACCTATCTAGAAATCTGAAACCAATATAATTTGGTTCAAAATATAAAATTATTGTTAATAAAATGATAATACAATTAAAAACGGGGTGCTTAGGAAAATATTCGGGCTTACGAGAGATGAAAATGGGGACTGGAGAAAACTGCATAATGATAAGCTTCATAACCTGTAGCCTACTCTTCACCGAATATAATAAGTTAATGAAATCACGGAAGATGAAATGGGCTGGACATGTTGCGCGCATGGGGATGGAAAGACATATCTCGAAAATATGGACTGGGATATCCGAAGGGAAAATACCATTTAGAAGACCTAGACGAAGGTGGGAGGACAACATTAGAATAGATTTAAGAGAAGTAGGATTTACAAGGGATGGTTGGATAGAGTTAGCACAGAATAGGGTTGAATGGTGGTCATGTAAGCGCGGCAATGTACCTCCGGGTTCCGCAAAAAGATAATATTCATTTAGCTTGCTTAGGTATTGTCTATTACCATTGAGTAAGTAAGTGAGTATTGTTCGCAATGGATAGATTACAATATTAACTTCCAAGGCTATCTGATATTAACTCACACTCTATATCTTTCTCTACCTATAGAGCGTAGGCTACTGTATACCCCCCATCCCCCCCCCCCCCGTGGGAATTTCCGACACATATATTTTTTTTGTTGTTATTCCCATCTAGTTTCAGTTTTCAGTTGTTTGCCCCTTATCAATTACAGCAGTTACCCGGAAACCCCGGAAATCCGGAGAAAATGAGTTTGTTTTAATTTTTCTTTGTTCTTTGCTCCTAATATGCCCAGGGAATTTATGGCTCACATATTTTTTGTTGGTATTACCATCTAGTTTAAGTCTTCAGTTGTTTGCCCCTTATCAATTACAGCATTTACCCGGAAACCCCGGAAAACTACGGAAATCTGGAGAAAATGAGTTTGATTTAATTTTTCTTTGTTCTTTGCTCCTAATATGCACAGGGAATTTCTGACTCACATATGTTTTGTTGGTATTATCATCTAGTTTAAGTTTTCAGTTGTTTGCCCCTTACAAATTACAACATTTCCCCGGAAAACCCGAAAAACCACTTTTATACGGAGAAAATGACAATGTTTTATTTTTAAAATCTTTGTTCTTTGCTTCTAATATTCAAAGGGAATTTCTGAATCATATGTTCTTTTGTTGGTATTGCCATCCAGATTAAGGTTTCAGTAGTTTGCCCCTTATCAATTACAGCAAATCCCCAGAAAACTCCGAAAACCACGGAAACCCGGAGAAAATGACTTTGTTTTAATTTTTTAAATCTTAGTTTTTTACTTCTAGTATTCAAAGGGAATTGGTGACGCATATGGTTTTGTGTTGGTATTGCCATGTAGATTAAGGTTTCAGTTGTTTGCCCCTTATCAATTACAGCAAATCCCCAGAAAACTCTGAAAACCACGGAAGCCCGGAGAAAATGACTTTGTTTTAATTTTTTAATCTTAGTTCTTTGCTCCTAGTATTCAAAGGGAATTAGTGACTAATATGGTTTTGTGTTGGTATTGCCATGTAGATTAAGGTTTCAGTTGTTTTCCCCTTATCAATTACAGCAAATCCCCAGAAAACTCCGAAAACCACGGAAGCTCGGAGAAAATAACTTCGTTTTAATTTTTTAAATCTTAGTTCTTTGCTCCTAGTATTCAAAGGGAATTGGTGACTCATATGGCTTTGTGTTGGTATTGCCATGTAGATTAAGGTTTCAGTTGTTTGCCCCTTATCAATTACAGCAAATCCCCAGAAAACTCCGAAAACCACGGAAGCCCGGAGAAAATGACTTTGTTTTAATTTTTTAAATCTTAGTTTTTTACTTCTAGTATTCAAAGGGAATTGGTGACTCATATGGTTTTTTGTTGGTATTGCCATGTAGATTAAGGTTTCAGTTGTTTGCCCCTTATGAATTACAGCATATCCCCGGAAAACTCCGGAAACCTAAAACATCCGAAGAAAATGAGTTCGTTTTAATTTTTTAAAAACCTTTGTTCTTTGATCCTAATATTCCCAGGGAACTTCTGACTTACATATTTTTTATTTGTTGGCATTGTAATCTAGATTAAGGTTTCAGCTGTTTGCTCATTATCAATTACAACATATCCCCGTAAAACCCGGAAAACCACGGAAATCCACAGAATTTCTAGAACTCGGAACTTGTGATCTACGGTCACTGAAACCGTTATTGCGAAGTAATTCTTCTGCTTCAAGTGTGTCCCTCGCAGGTTCCAAAGGGTGAGTATATGGACTACGAGATATCTGCCATAATTGTGATGGTCACATGCAAAGAAAAGGGGAATCACATCTTCTAAACATGCCAAATGTAAGTCAAAGTTGTTATCTTTAGTTGCTCGCTGAAATCTCAAAATCAATGACACTTTGTCCATATTACCATTCCAAAATTGCGCTGTTTTACCGAATGTCCCTTCTCTAACTTCAGTCAAGAAAGTTTGGTAGTGACTGTGGAAGGTTTGGTAAGATAAATTAATTATCATTCACAGATGTCAAAATAGAATATGAAGTGTGTTCTGTCAGGTTTCCAATCGCCTTCATTCCTTCAGCATCAGGATTTTTTCCAGTATTCTTTGTCATGCTGTAATTGGTAAGGGGAAAACAACTGAAACCTTAAACTATATGGCAATAGCAACAAAAATTATGTGATTCAGAAATTCCCTGGGAATATTAGTATCAAAGAGCAAATATTTTTAAAAAATTAAAACAATCTCATTTTCTGCGGATTTTCGTGGTTTTCAGGGTTTACGTGGATATGCTGTAATTGATAAGGGGAAAACAACTTAAACCTTAAACTAGATGGCAATACCAACAAAAAAACATATGAGTCCGAAATTCCCTGATAATATTAGGAGCAAAGAACAAAGATTTTAAAGAAATTTTTAAAAAGTCAATTCCTCCGGATTTCCGTGGTTTTCGGAGTTTTCTGGAGATATGCTGTAATTCATAAGGGGCAAACAACTGAAACCTTAATCTAGATGGCAATACCAACAAAAAAACATACGAATCAGAAATTCCCTTTGAATATTAGGAGCAAAGAACAAAGATTTAAAAAATAATACATAGTAATTTTCTCCGTATATACGTGGTTTTCCGGGGTTTCCGGGGATATGCTGTAATTGGTAAGGGGCAAACAACTGGAACCTTTATCTATATGGGAATACCAACACAAAAACATATGGTTCACCAATTCCCTTTGAATACTAGGAGCAAAGAACTAAGATTTTAAAAAAATAAAACGAAGTCCCTTTCTCCGGATTTCCGTGGTTTTCGGTGTTTTCCGGGGATATACTGTAATTGATAAGGGCAAACAACTGAAACCTTAATCTAGATGGTAATTCCAACAAAAAAACATGTAAGTCAGAAATTCCCTTTGAATATTAGGTCCAAAGAACAAAGATTTAAAAAATAAAACATAGTATTTTTCTCCGTATATACGTGGTTTTCCGGGTTTTTCGGGGATATGTTGTAATTTGTAAGGGGCAAACAACTGGAACATTAAACTAGATGCCAATACCAAGAAAAATGTGTGAGTCAGAAATTCCCTGGGAATATTAGGAGCAAAGAACAATGAAAAATTAAAACAAATTCATTTTCTGCGAATTTCCGGGGTTTTCCGGGGTTTCCGGCTAAATGCTGTAATTGATAAGGGGCAAACAACTAAAATCTTAAACTAGATGACAATACCAACAACAAAATATATGTGTCGGAAATTCCCACGGGGGGGGGGGGGAGGGTTTCATATTGGTAGCCCATGGTCTCTTTCTCGCTTGTTCTTTCATACGTTTTCTCTTTCTCTCCATGCTACTAATAATAATAACTGATGGTTGTCTGCGCTATTTCTTATGGATACCGATTTAGCCTATCACACTTGATAGGACAGCTAGAATTTGCAAGCACAAAGTAACAATTGCAATGATGTTACTACAATAATAATAAAAATAAAAATAATAATAATAAACATCTGTCTTATTTTCCTCTGTACCAGGGATATCAGAAACAGCAGACGACTTTTTCAGAAGATTCTTTTTATCTGCATTTACCCTCCTTTTAGCTACCAGACCATATCAGGAGTTCGGGATCTGTGTCTATTATTTTCTATTGTTAGTATATTTTATGGAATATATTTCAACTGATAATAATTTAAATGAATATGATACAGGATGATTCATGGTTTGTAAATATCTAATTCGGTATTTGCCTTTATGACTGAGGAAACCATGAAAAACACCATTTCGAATTGGCCGGCCACGGGATCTGAACTTGGGACCTCCCGAATGCGAGTCCAAGAGATTACCGTCTCGACCACCTCACTCGGTAAGATTAAAATTGTATTACTTGATAAATCCAGAATTAAAAACAAATTTTACTTGATTGTGAGGTAGCCTATTTTACAATGGAAAAACTACCGAGTGACATTTTAAATTGGAACGATTATTCTCTAAAGATTATTTGTTTGTTATACTGCACTGTGATCTAATTTTATATTTGGCTATCCCAAGATACACCACATAAAAGGAAATGAGATAATTTTATGGCAAGCTATTATGTTTAATTTTATTTATAATTTGTATTAGTTTAGGCCTATTGTTTAGGCATCTAGACAATAAATTTTATTTGAAGTCCCTGATATGGGGAGCATAGATGACTGCAGAACTGTGTGGTGGGGTGGTAATGATAATGTTATGTCAAGTACAGTATTTATTAGGTTAAAATGAAATTTTATACTATGGGCTAATTTCTCTAAAATGGTGGGTAGTCTATAAATTCCCTGTTAATTTTTGAAGTGAAATTATGTTCTTCAGACTATTGACAATTGAGCATTCTAAAAGCTTTTTATGAGATATGAGTGCAACATATTCCGAGAAAAAGCTTTTCAAAAACAAAAAATTTACCACGAGATAATACAAAACTTACGTTCATGACAATCAATTTTTACCCGACTTCACCATGCTGTAGGCCTACCTTCCTTTAATAAATGTTTGATTTTCTTGATATGCCATACAACTATGGTCTATAAAATTAAATTTAAAAAAAACTTACTAATCTATTATAGTGTCTTTAGTGACCACTGAACCTTTTCGTAGGCATTACTGATCACGTTTGTAACTTTCACTTATATTATATCGAACAAATATTTAGATTTAAATCAATCTCAAATCACGGATTATACTCGTACCATTTGAAAGTTTTAAAGGCCTATTAGAAAAACAGACTATATTCCTTACCTAATTAGTTACCACCGGTGTGAGAAATGAAGATAGTATTTATTTCTTAATGTGAATACCTCAATAGACTAGATATCTAAATCTACCATTAATACTACTGACATATTTTTTCAATGACTGACAGACTCATATCGCTAAAAATGCACGTTTTGCAACTACAGTATTCGCATTTCCTGTGAAATTTCGAAATGATTCAATTTTGTCCCCAACTTAATATGATATAACATCAGCAAAAATTCGAGACGGTAAATAAAAATTGCATATTTTCTTTGGATAAATAATTGAACGACTGTTGTCTTTGGTAATCTACATATTAATTAAACTTAATTAATCATTAATATTATTCATTGTCGGCCGCGGTGGTCTAGAGGAAGCGTGCCCGCCTCTAGATCCGCAGGGCGCGGGATCAAACCCGGCCGCGGTCGATGGATTTTTCAGGACGTAAAAATCCTGGGCACGGAGTCCTCCGGGAGGGACTTTAAGCTGGGGGTCCCGTGTCGTAGATTTACGGCACGTAAAAGAACTCCAAGCCTAAATTAGAGCCTCTGGACAAAATTTCTCGGCCCTTTCACGTCCAAGAAATATTTAGTTTCCAGAGGCGATGGGCTTACCACCTGTCCCTCTACCCTCTCTCGGCAAATAAGCATATCAAAATTAGTATAGGTAATGAAACCTCCACTTGGATGCCCCTTCGCCCCACCTGGGGATCATAGGGTACCAGATACAGATACAGAATATTATTCATTAGGTGAGGTAGAACAACTTGGGGATCGAATTGAGAGTGAAAATCGAGCAATCTACTTCCGAGAAAAGTATATATATGGAATATATGGAATGTGACGTCACATGTACAGCACACTAGGGCCTCTATTCCTTGATTGTTGCTCTAATAACCCTGTTTTTTAAAGAAGTCCGTCCATAGATCTATATATGTGTCTTCGATATGTACCAAAATTAAATTCATCTTCGAGATAGTCATTATTATATTCTGTATAGGCTACCACATTTCATTTTCGGGATTTTCTGGAACATGACTCTAATTATTTATTTCAAAGTTTATAGCGTAAATGCCCGTATTGAGTTAAAGTCTATTTTTTGTATAAATCCTCTAAAGGGTAGTTATATGCTAGCAGGTGGTATAAATAAAATGATTCACAGCACTGTAAGCCAAAGCCTCCGCTTTGCACGTAGAGGGAGGCAGCAGAATGAACACATCCCATGGATGTCCTATTTTCTTTGCGGGAATGCGAAGCCAGGAAATTTCAAACTCTTGAGTAAGATTGAAGTATTTCGCATCATGTAGTAGGCCTATAATGTGGTTCTATTTAGAGCTTTTTGAGAAAGTTAAAAGAATTGTCACCTAACTGTTGAAATAAAGCAGTGTTCTCAATCGCTGTGTAATCTCAAGTCTGCAAAGGATGAGAATCCGCTACGATCAGTTTAGAACAAATGATCGGTTTCTTCGGTAGTTGTGGGGCAGGCCGTAATTACTGAGTCGGTCAAGTATTACTTTAAAGTGGCTGGTCTCTTGAGGCTGAAACAGGATGTTTTGATGGAACCTTTTACACTCATTCGTGGAACTCCAGTTTATAGCGAAAACATGGGGAGACGTTCAAGAAAGCAGTAAATACACCGTTAGAGTGCGTATTTCTTTTTGTGATTCACTACAAACCAAGACAGAGTGTAAAATAAAAAAAGAATCAAGAAGGGAAAATAAGTTCTACAAGTGGCAGTCATCCTACAACGGGATTGTGTTTAGTCTTCATTTTTGGAATATTCAAGGAACAACCTTCGTAGAAGTGTACACACTCGGAAGTGCGAATATTCTTCTTCTTCTTCTTTCTCCGAGTTTTTCTTCCCGTTACGGGGACGTTTGTGCGTCCCACGCCACCCGGGCCTTACGTACCGCGACCTGTCGGAGAAGGGAGTTTCCATGGATCATATATACACTTTTTTGACCAGACAGGACATGGAAAACCTCCCCGGATGAGTCATCAGCCGCATGCCGGAGCCAACTCCGAGACGACACATAGGACGAGACACACCAGTCGCGCACACATTCATTCCATACATACATACATACAGGCCATAGTCTATTTTCCAGAGCCCTCGACCATAGGCCCTACTCTGGTTGCGTTCTGCTTTTGTGTTTTCGTGCTAATTTGCTTGAAATCTTCTATTCACTTCGTTCTGGCAAGTGATTTGTCATCTAGTTAAGTCTTTAGAGACTTTCCGGCTGATTGAGTTCATTCTGAACTTCGTGCTAGAGTTTTTCCTTTCTGGAAATATTTACGTGCTAATTATTCCGTTCTGGAATTTCATCGATCTGAGTTAGTCATCTGAGCTTTTTGCGATCTATTGGTTTTGTATCAGTCTCTTTCTGCTGGGCATTTCCTTTTTCCTGCTATCTGTTGTTCGTAGCTTCGATGAATTAAAACAAAACCATGACTCTCTTTAGTTCTATTCCCTCTTTGCCGGTCCGGATGTTCCCAACCTGTCTACTTCGGCATCTGCTGGGGAGAGTCGAGCTAATCCAGCAGAGCCCTGGAACCCTTAGCAGGGGCCCTCCCGGGGCATTTAGTCGCCTCCGAACCCCGAAGCGCCATGCACAACGCTCCGGTACCTAATTCAGTGTAAGTAACACCAACCACGGCCCGCCAGAGGCCAACCCAACTAGTAGACTACCACGCGCAAGCACGTGGGGGCTCACAGCCCATTGCCTGGCTACCTCAGTCTCTCCGCGCCGCAGGATCGCCCTTTACGACACGGTGGACGAGACCGCGGATCGGGTAGATCCTGTTGCGCCAGGACGCCTACCTGAGGTACGTAGGACGCCCTATATGGGTCCGGGCCGTACTCATGGCCCGAACTTCTGTCTCCCGCTCTCACACGCGCCCTGTCCAAAAAATGGATTGGGTGGAGGTATGAGGCCCTAGGTTGCTCCCAGAAGTACAAAACAACCCTTCACCTTTGGTCCCACCCAGTAAGGACGGTACTTCAGTCTCCCCGCCCGCATCCGTCGCCCTTTACCACGCCAAACCCAAAGTGGATCGGGTAGACGGGTGAAGGCCACTAATATACGCCTACCTGAAGTACGAAGGACGCACCCTGTACGTGGATGAGGACGAATCCCCCACGCACCTCTGTCTCACTGCGCACAGGCCCCGCCATACCACGCCCGAGACACAAAAACGTGGCAGGGGGGCGAACGTGTGCGCTAACCAGCGAACAGGCATTCCCCCAGAGGTACAAGTCCTGCCCCCCCCCGGCACAAGTTTGCCGGTACCTCAAAGTTTACTGCTGAGGGCCGATCCTTTTGCCCAGATACCTGGGATGGGGCAACGACATCCCAGCAACTGTGCACCCGGAGGTAATAATGCACAGCCCCCTTTCTGTCCGGAAGGAGGTATTCGGCCACCAACACGCCTTATTCCCCCCAACTCAGCTTCGCCCAAAACGGAGCCCACAATCCGCAACCTGTGGAACCGCCCGATGGCCTCAGAGGAATGGCAACCTCAAGATAGCCCGTACATGCCGACCCGTCAATTTTGGCATTTGAGCTACCCCAAGGTCGGGGCCCCCACCCACTAGGGCACCCCCACGGGCATTCATTCCATACAAGCTGCCGATGGGACGAAGGTGTTGACGACGGCCAGATGATATCCAGGGACCATGAGAGTCTAAAGTTTCCGAACATTTGGCTCGCAGGTGAGGAAATCCCCATCTAGGAAACTTTCCCCGTCCGGGAATCGAACCTGGGCCCACTGCGTGAAGAGAGCGAACGCATTCCCTACGCCGCAGCGGTACCAATACTATTAAGAATAACTTCTCTGGCTTGCAACCGGGTCAAATGTATTTTACCCAAGATTTCGGCAACACACTACTTTGCTATCATTAGGGAGATTGCAAGCCCAAGAAGTTGTTCTTCAATATAATATTCACTTCAACTATTTTGTCGAAATACTACCCCATCAATACTGTGTATCTTTTAAAAACAAAAGTTATATGTGATGCGGGTTCGTGCTAGCGCACTTCCGTCAGAATATTCTACTTGGTACTCGTATTAGGCAATGTAACGTTGAGGAGGAAGAAGGGGCTTATAGTTGTACGTGATATGTCATGACACCAAAGGAAACATTCTGATCATTTCATCGCATATTCAAGAGCAGTGCAATAGACACGCCCTGCAATTTCCCCCTTTGTTGTAATTTAAAAATTAATTCTAACGTATCAACCCGCTGCAGCGTTGCAGTCGCGATTTTAAACATGCGCGATTAGGCTACTTCTTCAATTCATTAGGAAGCCAGACGCAGTCTGAGCGGTTGTCATTTTGAGCTTTCCTGTTAAAGCGTTTCGAAATGTTCAAAACGATCGAACGACCCAGCGACTGTGAAGTCAGATCAGTGATTCGTTTTTTGAATGCGAGAAATGTTACGCCAGCAAACACTCATCGCCAATTGTGTGAGGTTTATGAGGAAACAGTAATGAGTGAAGTGGGTTAAACAGTTTAAAGAAAGGTCGTGAAAATGTGATGATAAGCCGCAAAGCGGCCGACCGTCTGTGATCAGTAGACCTGGGATTTTAGGCCCTAAAAAAATTAGTTTTAGGCACCTAAAATAGGCTTTTAAAACAAGTAAATAGGCTTTTAAAAGAGAAAATAGGCACTTAAAATACGCTTAAAAAATGTGTAAATAGATAGAAAATAGACTTTAAAGTATTACAATATACACTTAAACTGTAACTGGTCTTATTTTTTACTGCAAGAAACGTGGTAAACCTATTCTTAACAAAATTAACTGCAAAATTAGGCATCTCGAACTATAGTCACCTAAACAGATGTTCTTTCACTGGTGACTTGACACAGTAGTCCTTCCCCCTTAATACTCCCCTTCCCCCGTCAGTCAGCATTGCTTTAGCGACAATTGTTTGGAATAATCAAGTTTCTGTGAAGAACCCACCTCTGATGTTTTGCTTTTCAATGAGGGGTGTCCATTATGAGATTGTAAAAATTACAGGAGTTGAATTTTATTTTAAATGTTCAAAATAGGCATTTTAGGCACTAAAATAGTAAAATAGGCTCTAAAGGTCCAAATAGGCATTTTAGGGCACTATAAAACTCTATAAATGTAAGTGATTTATAATGAAATGTCCACATATTTAAAAATTTTCATATTATTTCATAAGGAACAAAATAGGCATTTGCCTTAAAATCCCAGGTCTAGTGATCAGTCACAGATGATTTGGTGCAAACTGTGGAAGAAAACATCTGTTTCTTCATCTGAAGAAATTCTTTTTGGCTTTCAACACAGGCGGCATTATTCTTTGACGAAAGCATACAAAAATTGGTTTCCCGTTGCGACAAGTGCCTGAATAACGGCGGTGACTATGTGGGGAAGGTGTATAACTTAAGGTGTAAAGTTATGAATGATAATAAAGTATTTGGAAAATATTCTTTTATTGTTTTTGTTGTTTTTAAATGATCGGTATTTACTTTAGAACACGCCTCGTAAAGTGTGGTGTTCATCTTCGAATCTTGGTATTTTCTCAGATGGTTTAAAATTCGTGATCAAACTCCCCGTAAAAAAATATAACAATAATAATAATAATAATAAAATCAGGTAAACTGATGTAACGTAGTGCCAGTATGTTTTTCTATAATCAGTTATGATTGCAGTTATGATATGTAGAATACAAAAAAAAAGTCAAATTGTCTGGTTTCGGGATTTGAACCATGGAACTCCAGAATGCGAGGCCAAGACGTTACCATCTTAGCCACCTGGGTCAGTATAACGGTCTAGTTTGATAGGCGCAGGTAAAGCAATAGTGTTGTAATAGCTAACTGTATTTTAATTGCCAAAGCAGTAAAACAATTGACTATGTTGTCATGATAACTGATTTGCATTTCATAAATTCTTTCGAATACAAATATTACCATAAAATAGGCACTAAATTGAGCATTACTCCGAAACAGGTCAACCGATTTTATCCAATATCAATAGACGTCTTCCCATGGACATTATAAATGTGTATACCAAGTTTCATAAAAATTCAGTAAAGGGTATTTGAGTTACCGCGTCTTTAAAATAGACACTAAATTGGGTTTTACTCCGGTACCGGTCTACCGATTTGGTCCAATATCAGTAGACATCTTCCCATGTACATTATAAATGTGTATACAAAGATTCAGGAAAATCCAATAAAGCATATTTGAGTTATCGCGACTTCTTATATATTAACATAAAAGGCTCTAAATTGGGCATTATTCCGGTACTGTCCAACCGATTTAGTCGAATATCAATAGACGTCTTTCCATGGGCATTATAAATGTGTATACGAAGTTTCATAAAAATCCGATAAAGCGTATTTGAGTTATTGCGCCTTAAAAATATACACTAAATTGGGTTTTACTCCGGTACCGGTCAACAGATTAGGTTCAAATTCTATAGGGTACTTTTCATGGGCGTCATAAATTCGTATACCAAGTTTCATGGAAATCCTATTCAGCATATTTGAGCTATGATGCCTTTCTAATATAATCTATTAAAATTGGCACTAAATTGGGCATTACTCCGCTACCGGTGAACCGATCTGGTTCAATATCAATAGGGTTCTTCCCATGCACATTATAAATGTGTTTTCCAAGTTTCATGAAAAGCGTATTTGAGTTATGATGCGTACAGACACACGAACAGACAGACAGACATTTTTTCGTCCCCCACACAATCTCATAAAGTACCATACTGGCACTTAATAAAACAGCAAGTAAGTTCAACAATCAGTGTTCGAGTTTCTCTCCTCTTCGTCCCTTACATACGCTCATTTGATATCATCCGCCCCGCTGTGGGCAGTTTGGCACCGACTGGTACCAAAGTTAATCTAGTGCTCACCCATCTGTTCATCTAGAAGATAAGATAAAATTGTGAACTTGCACTATTATTTAGGATAGAATTTAAGTTCTGTCTTGAAGGTTTGCATTACTCTTTGAATAATAACATTTTGATAAATAGTGCTTGGTAGAAACAAAACATTAGGCCAACTGTTCCCAACCTATGAAGTATCACGGCCCCCTTGGAAAACTTATTTATTTTGGGGACCCATAAAACTGTCGCAAAATTTAGTGCGTTTAGATTGTTAAATTTATCTAATGACTAGGGCAAGGCATTTGATGATTTTGCATATTTTTTATATGAAGGTTAAAACATATTTCTAATATGTATAGATGTGTATCATGAAATAATTGATTAGATAAGGGCAGTATGTTTTTGCATTTTTCGTCATTTTCAAGAGGTAGGTCATTTTGTGGCAATTTTTAGGTCATTTTTGGCCTTTTTAGGTCATGTTGCAGTGGAGGTATACAGGAGCTTTTCCATGTACTTTCAGACAACAGATAATCGTTATTGAAAATCTCCGCCAAGTGTTCATAGGTAACTTAGTTCATTTTAATTCAGGTTTATTGTTAACGCCATAGTAGTTTGTCTTGTAGCAGTTGATTACTTGAAAAACTTATTATAATTAATAATAGTAAATTTATTGGTCTTTTTTTTAAATTTCGGGTCTTTTCACTATTTTTAGGTCTTAAATGCATTTTTTATTTTGCATTTTTCACTATTTTATGGTCACTAAATGCCTTGCCCTACTAATGACATAACATAGCAATATTATGATGATGTTTTATGTCTATTATATACCTAGAAGTCAGCCTTGTGGTGTAGAGGTAGCGTGCCCGCCTTTATATACGAAGATTGCGGGTTCAAACCCAGCCGCGGTTTTTTTCAGGATGTATAAATTCTTGCCACGGAGTTCTCCAGGAGGGACCGTAAACTTGGAGGCACGTGTCGTTGATTTAGGGAGTTTAAAAGAACTCCAAGCCTAAATTAGATCCTCTGTATAAAAAAAAAATCCTTTGTCCTATCACGTTCACGCAATAACTTAGTTTCCTAAAAGGGTTGTGAGGCGATGGGTTTACCACCTGTCCATATGTCCTCTTTCCGAAAATAAGCATAACAAAATTAGTCGAAATAACAAAACCTCCACTTGCAGATCCTATGCCAACAAAGAGGTTACAGGATGTGTATATGCCTATGTACATATACCTAACGTTGTTAATGTAGTGGTTGGAAGTGTTGCGAAATTTGGCTTAATGAAATATACAGTGGACTCTAAATTTCTAATAGCCTACCACTCAATATTTACGCCAACCTGGAAAATCATTAACACCGAAAGGCACGGATCTTTCCTCAGTACACGAAAAAACAGCGTACAAAGAACAAGGAAAGTGACATCGCATTTTCTATCCTTTTACAGACTTCTAATGAACTATATTGTGATTTTTCATGTCCAATGCCGGAAGTGTCAAAGGATCTATTCACAGCTTACGGAGAGTAGGTGTTCGGTGCATAGCTTCTGCGATGTTTAGAACACTATTATTATTAGTTAGCACTCCATTTTTACGCACACGAACGGGTATTTTCATTGATGTGTTGTTTTTGTTAAAGCTTATATAGTTCTCTCTGAATACCGCTAGGCGCTTGTAGGTTAGTTTCTTTGTTTATATTCTCTCTGTAAATTACTCTGCGTTTATCTTTCTCTATTGTCTAGTCCCAGGGGCGCACAGCTGTTGTTTTATGCGCATGCCCTCCCCCCTTCTTCTCTTATCTGACTTCTTCCTTATGGCTGTGGACTAGCCGTTCGTTCTAATTCTACGTCTGTCTTTTCCTGAGTTGGGTTGCTTGTGAACTTCGGAGCGAATCTTGTTTGTCTGCGATACCACTGGAATGGTCTGAAATACAGGTGAGCGAGTTATTTTCATTTCATGTAATATATTTATCATATTAGTTCATTTATTTTATTTTTTTATTGTTCATTGCTCATTTGCTTAACATGTTTTTTCTCTCGCTCGCCTGGCTTTCGCCAGACTATATTCTAGTGATATCGGTATGACTGTTTCGTATGAATGTTGTATGTTTCCGCCCAACTCCCTTCCTTTCTCTTATTCTTTTCTCTCTTCTGCCCTTCAGGCATCTTCTTCTTTTTCATAAAAGTATTATTCAGTTTTGTTTCGTAAAGATCTAGATCTCTCTTGTACATATATATACCATATAACCAGACTATTTTTTTTTTTTTTTACAAGCAGTTCAAGTATAAATGTTAATAATTTTCAATATGTTTCCTTAAGAGTTTGTAATATAGTTTTTTTTTTATTTCACACAAAGTATTTCATAATAGAAAGTTTTGTTTATCAGAATAAGTGTATTCACATTGTAAATAAATTTTTGAGTAAGAAAGTTAAATCTTTTTCTAGCATCAAAGTAGTATTTATATACATTTATGTTCTTAACTAGTCACTTCCCATTCCCTAGTATTGCACTGTTGTCCTATCCTATGACATAACCTATATGGAATGGTACTCCGGTTGTGTCTTCGAGTGGGAAAACCCACTATTATCTACAGTGCAGGGACTTTTTTTTTTTTGTGCCCTCCCTTACCCCCCGAGTGCCAAGCAATGAAGCCAGTACCTCGGGTCAAACCAAATTCTGGTAACCATTTGTGATTATGTCCCTATCGTGAGTGTGTTCCATCCTGAAGGGATGTGGTGGATCGTGACGTGTCCAAGCTGGTATCTTGATTCATTTTCAAGCTTTCATCAGCTAGGTGTTTGTGTGTGCGGTGTTACGGAGTGAGTAGTGTTCTTGATTGTTTAGAGTTTTGTGTTTGTGAGATTGTTGAGTTGTTTTGTACTGTTGATTGTTGTAATTATTGCATGCTACTTTGTTATTTTGAGGGGTGGAACTAGGCCGGCATTTGCCTTACAGGCGAGGGAAAACCCCTCTCTAAACCTCGCCCAGCCTAGGGTAGTGAGCATTGCTCAGCCAGTTGGCAATCTACCTGTCTAGTTTAAGTTTTCAGTCAGTGCAGCTTTTGCGAACTGTTTTAATATCGGGAAAGTGTGTTTTCTGGTCCAAAAGTTTAAGTTTGGTGTCCAGAATTCATTTTCTGCTCGAGCGGCCGCGCGTAGAGGACGGCGCGCTTCGCTGAAATGTGCGCATGAGTAAAGAACGTGTATCATTGAGTCAAGCTCGTTATCTACGCAGGTGCATCTAGGTGCGTCTGTTAGCCGGAATCGTGCCAAATTGGCAGCAAAGTTTCCGTGTCCTGTTGGAATTGCGTGGTGTAGTGGTCTAATTGAATCCAGGTCATGGACTGTCTTTGGATGACGCTCGGGAAAAAGTCTCGTGTGATCCTACCATGTAAAGCTACGGTCCATCTTCGTTGCCAAGAGCGCAAGGTAGCGTTTCTGATCTGAGTGTACAATTGTGTTCGGTGAAAATTTAATAGTTCGTCTGGCCCAATCTGGAGATCGTGGATGGTGTGTGGCAGTTGTTTTCGGACATGGTATTTGGCTATTCTTTCCTTTAAAAGTAAGTCTACTGGCAATACCCCAGCAATTACAGGAAGCGCATCGTTTGAAACTGTTTTGTATGCTTTCGTGAATTTGATTAGGGCAAGTCTTTGGGCCGAGCGGAGTTTTCCTAAGTGTTTTGCTTTGATGTAGGGCGCCCAGCCGTTTGCAGCATAGGCGATGATTGATTCGAAAATGGCGGAATACAATATCTTGTAATTTGTGAATCTATAGCCCCACTGTTGTCCCGATAACCGGGCAAGGGCTTGCGTGAGTCTATTAGCTGTGGTGCATATGCGCTGTACATGAGCTGTGAATTTGTTACCTTCCTGTATCGTGATTCCTAAATATCGTGTTTCCTGTACTCGGGGGAGTCGAACTTGACCTAGTCGTATGTCTGGAGGGTGATTTCCTAGTTGTCCCTTAAGGAACATCATGTGTGACTTAGTGTGTGAGATTGTTAATTTTCCTTTAGCGGACCAACGTGTGAGCGCAGCTAGCGCAACACTAGATTTGCGCTCCAGTTCGTTCCTAGACATTCCTTCGACGAGTATAACGGCGTCGTCCGCATATGCTATTAGGTCGACCAGGTTAGTTTCAAGTATAGTATTTAGTGCTTCGTCGAAGATAAGGTTCCACACCTTGGGCCCCAATACTGAGCCTTGGGGACACCCTTTGGTCGCAACCTTAGAGAAAGTGTGAATGCTGTCTCTAATTGTGATTCGTCGAGAGCTAAGGTAGTCACGGATGACAGCGTAAATGTTTTGTGGGCAGTTGATTATTCTAAGCCTTTCCAGCGCATGTGGCCACCAGACATTGTCAAATGCGCCTTCTATGTCGATGAAGATAGCAAGGAGGTATTTGGACGTGGAGTTCGCGATTTTGCTTTGCAACAGTGAGACCGCGTCTTCTGTGCATTTTCCTGGTCGGAATCCAAATTGTCGATGCGATAAGTTTTGTTCAAGGATTTCGGTGATTCTAGAGGCTATGAGATTTTCGAACAGTTTTCCCATTACCGGGAGCAAACAGATAGGTGGGTAAGATCTTGGGAGCGATGGGTCCTTAGTGTCGTCTTTCAAAATGATTTTTAAAAGTCCGCTTTTCCATTGGTTGGGAAACATGCCATGCTGAAGGCAGGCATTGTATATGTTAAGAAGCTTGATTTGGAGAAGTTCTCCACCGTGTTTGATAAATTCGGGGTGAATC
Source organism: Ectobius pallidus (assembly GCA_964059195.1). Classification (NCBI taxonomy): domain Eukaryota; kingdom Metazoa; phylum Arthropoda; class Insecta; order Blattodea; family Ectobiidae; genus Ectobius; species Ectobius pallidus. The sequence goes on along the minus strand of CAXKWD010000006.1, from coordinate 51,094,160 downwards.
TGGTCTATTCCTGGAGCAGTTTTACTATTTGTTTTGTCCAGTGCTATCTGTAAGTCCATGAGGTTGAAGGGGTCAGCAATTATTTCATTGTGAAAGGGGAGTCTAGCAGCTCGACGCAGGAGCTGGTGTTCTGGGGTTTCGCCTGCAGGGGTGTCGTCCGGTACTAGCGCATCTGACATGACGGTGGCTACTGCTTCCCAGGTGTCGGCAATTGTGCCATCTGGGGCTTGGAGGCTGTGTATGGCAGTATTTGGGTGAAACTTATTGACTTGGAGTTTGTATGCTAATCCCCACGAGTTAAGGGTGCTTTGGTCAGTGACGAACGCACGCCAAGATTCGGTTTTCGCAAGGTAGATTTGCCGAGAGTATTCTCTCCTGCATTGGGTGTATTCTGCATGTAGTGCGTTTCGCCTATCAGGGTCAGTTCTACTCCTTACTCGTTGGAATTGTCGCCTTTTCCGATTTGCAGGGACTAAAGCACCTGTGAATGTTCCAAGCGACGATAACACAGGCAGCAGTGGTAGCAGGAGCTCCGTATGATCTGTTCTTGGACCCAGTCGCCCGGTGCCGCCGAGTCCTATGTGGACTGCTACACCTTTTCTGTGGATCCATCTGCCTGGACATTTTTTGGATGTTGTGGACCAGTCTATCTTCGCCTGGTAGCCAAATCCGATCCAGCATTTTGCCTGTGTATCCTTTTTTGAGCAAACTTCTCACCATATTTTTTCCATCCCATATTTTTCTTTGAATGCTTTGTGTGTATGCTTGTTCGCTACTTGCTTCGGCTCGTTGTGCTTTGTGGGGAGGAGGTTTTTACCTTCTTTTGCTAATATTCTTTACCTTTGCTTTTCATGTTACTATGGCGGCTCGAGAGAAAATTTCTTTCGATCTCTTGCGCAAGGAAGAGCTGCAGTATGAAGCCACTATACGTCGTATTCAAGGAGTCCAGTCCATGGGTGTTGAGGCACTCTTAACTGCTATTCGGGATGCTGTTCAGGCTGAAACAGCTACCTCCACTTATTCCATACCGGAAGCGGATTATGAGCTTCTGTATCATCAGCTCCATTCTGCTCTCGCTCAACTGGGCGAGGCTATAACCGAACTGCAGGACGACTTCTCAGTAAAAAGGTACAAGAGAATTTATTATCGTCTCCTCCATTTTTTAAATAAAACGTTGGATTATTTAAACCTTGAAACAGATTCATCTAAAGTAACTGTTTACAAGCAACTTCTTGACTTGTTAATTAAAAGTAAAGTAAGAATTTTGCAGATCAAAGCTCTCTATTCTAATTCTATGGAGGAACCTGTTTCGGATGTTTCACCCTCAGTGATTCAATCCGGTTTTTCATTGCCTAATTTACCAAATATTATTGCACCGGACTATTCGCCTTCTGTGAATCAGTCTGGCTTGTCATTCCCTAATGTGTCCACTGTTGTGCAATCTATTATTAAGTGCCAGTATGGTACTTTATGAGATTGTGTGGGGGACGAAAAATGTCTGTCCGTCTGTCCGTCCGTCCGTCCGTGTGTCTGTACGCGCTCTAACTCAAATACGCTTTATCGAATTTTAATGAAACTTGGTATACGCGTTTATAATGTCCAAAACCCAATTTAGTGTATATTTTAAAGGTGCCATAACTCACATACGCTTTATCGGATTTTCATGAAACTTGGAATACCTATTTATAATGTCCATGGAAAGACGTCTGTTGATATTGGACCAAATCGGTTGGTCGGTACCGGAATAATACCCAATTTAGTGCCTTTTTATGGAATCATATAACAAAAGGCGCGGTAACTCAAATACGCTTAATCAGATTTTCATGAAACTTCGTATACTTATTTATAACAATCTTGGCAATAAGCCTATTGAATTCGGACCTAATCGGTTGTCCAGTACCGAAATAAAGAGTAATTAACAGTCAAATTTATTATAATATTTTGTTCAATTCGAAGCATTTTGTTTGGCTCGTGGCCAACCAATCAGCGGGCGAGTCCCGTAACTAATGTAAATAACGAGGAAATCAAAGAGCAATAACATTCTTTGAAACAAAATCTATGCACTTCAGTGCGCGTTCCTATTATTATTATTATTATAATGAGGAATTCTGGAACATGCCTTCAATTCCTCCTGAAACCTTCCTTAGTAAAGGAGGGTAAAAAAGAAGGCACCTTCTTCAAATGCAAAATCAAATTCTCGGTTCTTTCTTATAGCGTCTTCAATGAATGACAGATTATAAAGCCTCCTTCAGTTGTCATGGACAGTTGACATCTACATGAAAAACAAATGTTCCCATATGTTCGATTACAGGTTAAATGCTGTTGTATAATGACTATTTATTTTGTTAAAATTGATTACAATTAAATTAAAGTATTGAATTTTACTTCAGTCTAGGTCAGATTAATAATTCCTGACCTCTTAATAAATAAAAACATTAAGCTCTTAGAATATCCATTAGTTGGTACTACGTTTCTGCAACTAGAGACACATCAATATTTATCACTGGAATATCGAGCATATTATAATACAATTGAATGAAATAATACAATAATGTAACATAAGAAAACTAGCAGGGCTCGGAAATAACGCGTAATGTCGAAATACGGTAAGTGATTTTTCTTTTCCATGAGCTACGACGCAATAGCCAGTTGATAGCTGGTATTAGACGCTTCAAATTCGTAGTGTGTTTTGGTCTTGGGGTAAAGTGCTTGTCTAGTAGATCTAGAGGTATCACGTTCGAATCCACCCGCTACCGACTTTTTTTATTATTATTATTATTTATGTGAAATTGAGCCTATTCCATTCTTGTGTTCTATTTTATTAATGTGCTTAAATAAGTATTATATTTTTCTTTAAAAAGAAAAACTGGGAATTAATTGTCTTTCATTAACCTACAACATCAATCCTAAAGAATGATTAACATAAGCCTATAAATGTTATTTCAAGAACAGAAACTAGCTTTAAAGTTATTGCGTTGCGTTAAAATTGCATAAGCCTCTACTCAGAACATAACTGCATACCGCTAGGTGGAACTATCCTCTTCTTATTGGCTTACTGTACTATTTCATTGTCAATGCATTTTGTAAAATGTTTATATATTTTAAGAATTTATTATATCAGTGTATACCAATATGAAATAAGGTTAAGAATAAAATTTTAGACCTTTGTTCTTCCGTAAGCCCTGCTTAATGAATCGATCTGGAGTTTAACTCGGAGATCTATTTAAATATACTTATTTTATGTATAATAATAATTATGATTCATAACTGGAATTATAACTGATTAAAAAAACATACTGGCACTTTGTTATATCAGTTTACCTGATTTTATTAACTCTACGAATGCACATCAGTGTAGTGAATTGAATCAGGATGTTGCTAGGCCTATTTCTAATTCTGTTCAGAGTGTTAGTGCTAGTGGGCAGTCTTCTATTTTTTCAAAACTACCACACCCAGTAGCTATGTTACTTAATGATAATCCCCAATTTTCTATTGATACTTCAGATAAAATTTTGGAATTTTTAAAATTCCTGTTCTATTCACAGCATGGTAGGGCATTATTGATGTCGGATGCTCAGTTATTGCAGATTATTTTTCCTTATGTAAGTGGTCAGCTTACTCAATATGTTTTGAAAGCTATTAATGAAGCTATTTCTATTGAACAATTTCATATTTTGCTTTTGAATGATTGTGTTCCTAGACGCTTACTTGGTGTTTTGGAGCAGAAATTTTTCAATAGACCTCAACGTCCCAATGAATTGACATTGACATTGCTGAATTTTCCCAGGATATTAGACTTTATGCCAATTTGTTGAAGTTGACTTATCCAGAAAGTTATATTGTGAGAACGATTGGTTTGAGTTCTAGACATGTTGAGATTCGTTCCCTTTTTCTTAGTATAACGCCACCAACTACTTTTTTACATTTGGAACAAATTATTTCTAGTCTCAATGAAATGAATTTAGCTTGTCTGGAGCCAGTTCCTGTTTCAATGAATTTACCTACTTTACCACCCCCTCTTCATGTACAGCCTGTTCGTCGTACTACGCAGTGTAGCTATTGTGGCAAATTGGGCCATCTTGTACAATTTTGTTATTCTAGACAGCGTAATAATTCTCGCTCTCAACCAGTTCAGAATTTTTCTACTGATTCTGTGATTAGACAGCGGCCTTCTTGTAATTACTGTCATAAACAAGGACATATCGAAACCCAATGTTTTCAGAAAGCCCGTACTCAATCTACTTCGCATAGGCCTATCCGTAATAATTTATGACTAGAGTCGCTTCACGTCCCTGATTCTCCGATTATCTGTGCTACTGCTACAGCTTCACTTCCATATATTTCTTTGGTATTACATAACCAGCATGTATCTGCTTTATTAGATTCTGGCAGTAGTTTTTCATTAATTAGTGCTCAATTATTTTTGAAACTTAATCTCACTTTAACTCCATGTCAGCTTTCTATTTCTTCTGCCACTAAAGATCCTCTCAAAGTTCTGGGCCGTGCTAAAATGAAAATTCGCATTCTAGATTTTTCTTGGTATTTTGAACTCTTGGTTGTAAAAAAATTTGTCATTCTGGGAGTTGACTTCTTATCTAAATCTGGTATGATGCTCGATTTACAGAATTCTTGTGCCTTATTCAAATTTTCTCCCAACTCTAAGCTTTCTTTTGTCTCTAAACAGATTTTTGTCCCTGGTTATAGGCCTATTGAGTCTTTGTCTGCTAAAGCTCATAACCTTCAAGATTTTTTGGTTGAGGAAGATCAGGAACAGTCCTCTGAGACTTTAGATCTGTCTCACCTTTCTATTGAACAACGTCATGCTTCATGTGAAGTTTTTGATCAGTTTCCTGGAGTTTTAACTGACAAATTGGGATTGACTAATGTTTTGTCATACCGTATTGAGATGAAAGATCACTCTCCAGTTAAACTCCCACCATACCGTCTTGCTCCTCCTCGGATGGCCATTCTCCGCAAACATATTGACTCTATGCTTGAGCAGGGAATTATTCGTCATTCCACCTCCACTTATTCTAGCCCTATATTTCTTGTCCCAAAGGGTTCTGATGATTTTAGGCCTGTGGTTGATTATCGGGTGCTGAACACCAAGCTCCTTGTTGAGTCGGTACCATTACCCGATATACATTCCTGTTTTCATTGGTTTGCGAAGGCAAAATTTTTCACCACTTTTGATCTGAACAGTGCCTACCACCAGATTCCCCTTTCTGAGGATTCTTGCCAGTACACAGCCTTCTCGAACAACTGGAATTTATTCGAGTACTCTCGAATTCCATTCGGGATCGCCATTGGTGCTCAGGTGTTAACTAGATTGCTCGATACTGTATTTTCTGACATCAAGTTTCACTATGTTTTCAATTTTTTGGACGATTTAGTCATCTATTCAAATTCCTTCGAAGAGCACGTCAGGCATATTCAGGAAGTGTTAACTCGTTTGAGACTTGCTGGCCTGACTGTCAAGCCTTCGAAGATGCGAGTCGCCACCTCTCAATTGAAATTTCTTGGGCATATTTTGACTCCAAATGGTCTTCGAATCGATCCCGATCGTACTAAGTCGATCAGAGATTTTCCACCTCCCAAAGATGTGAAGGGGATCGCCAGGTTTATGGGGATGATACATTTTTTTGGTAAATTCGTTCCTAAGTTAGCGGAGGTTGCATTTCCTCTCAACAAACTCCGTAGGAAGGATGAACCTTTTGTTTGGGGCTCTGAGCAGCAGTCGGCTTTTGAACACCTTAAACTTGCCATTTCTAATCCACCTGTTTTAGCTGCTGCGGACTTCACTCGCTCCTTCATTTTTCAAACTGATGCTTGTGGCTCTGCGGTAGCTGCCGTTCTTCTTCAAGAGTCTGATGCGGGCAGAAAGCCTATTGCTTATGCGTCCCGCTTTTTGAGCAAACAGGAAAGTAAATATTCCATCTATGAGCTTGAGGCGTTTGCCGTCCTCTTTGGAATTGAAAAGTTTCGCATGTATCTAGAGCATGTGCCTTTTCAACTAGAGACGGATAATCAGGCACTTTCCTGGGTTCTTGCTCGGCCGAGGAAATCTGGTCGTTTGGCTCGTTGGGCTCTTCGCATTTCTGCCTTTTCATTTACAGTTACTCATATTCGCAGTTCTCAGAATGTTATTGCTGACACATTATCTAGAATGTATGATGGTTATTCTGATGTTCAGGAAAATTCTTCTCCTAATGTTCACCCTCCTATTTTGACAGCCATTCTATCTGATTTGCCATGGGCTCATGAAGGTTTGTTGTCTGCGCAGGACCGAGATTCTAATATTGTTGCACTCAAGCAACGGAGCGAGTCTGGTGAAGCAATTTACCCTTATGTGCTCCGCAATGCGATGCTTTGTTGTCAAACTAGGCGAGCTACCTCTCCTAAAATTGTATTACCAAACAGTCTTATAGATGTTGTATTCCAGTATTTTCATTGTTCCCCTGTTGGTGCTCATCTTGGTATTCATAAAACCATTTCAAAGATTAGAGAAAGGTTTGTTTGGTTGGGCATGTTTGCTGACATTAAAGCCAGAATTCGTGCCTGTAAGGTGTGTGGTCTCAGCAAACCTGCTCAAACTAGGTTATGGGGGCAACGTTCTTCTAACATAGCTTCAAGGCCTATGGAAAAGGTTTTTGTTGATTATGTGGGCAAACTTCCACGTTCTTCTTCTGGTAACACATATATATTGGTCCTTATAGATGCTTTTACCAAGTTTGTTTGGTTGCGTGCTGTAAAAGAGGCTACCTCCAAAACTACCATAGCTGTCCTACGTTCCATTTTTGGTTCCTTTGCCTATCCTAAAATTCTGGTATCGGACAATGCGACCCAGTTCACTTCCCATAGTTTCAAGCATTTCTGCTTAGATTCTGACATTCAACATATCACTACTGTCCCATATTATCCGAATGCCAATCAATCGGAAAGAGTAAACAGAAACCTCAAATCTGCTTTGATTGCCTTTCAATCTTCAAGCCATACTCAATGGGACAGCCAGCTTGATTGGCTGCAACTTGCATTTAATCTGTCACGTCATTCTGCTCATGGTTTTGTGCCATTCAAATTACTTTTTGGCTATTCTCCTAATTGTCCGTTATCTAATTTGTGGTCATTGGATGAATTACTACCTGATGATTCTGGTGTCTCTGATATTAAGGATCGCTGGCGGAGAGCCAGGAATAATTTGTTCAACACTCATCTCAGAGACAAGAAGAGGTATGACCGCACTCACCGATCTCCCAAGTTTGCCTGTGGCCAACAAGTTTTCCTATTAAACTATCCTAAGAGCAGTGCTATTAACAAACATTCCGCTAAACTTTGCAACCGTTATTCCGGTCCATTCCTAATTACCAAACAGTTTTCTCCTGTGTCATATTTGTTATCTGACCTTGATGATCCTTCTGTGACTCACAGAGCTCACGCTTCCCAGTTAAAACCTTTTCATTCTATGCCAGAGGTGTAACTCTCATTATTGCTTTTTGCCATGATTCAAAATTTTCTATTATGGATAGACCTATAGGATTCTAAACAAAAGCAACCAAAATTTAATAAGAAATTTAGGTATATGTTGAGCCTACCAGCAAAATAAAACTAAGATTAATTTAGAATCATTTATTTAAAAGCTATAGTGCTTTATTCTCAAAATTTGTTAGCACTTTGTTAAACAAAAGAGTATACAAAAAATTATGTAGAAAAATTTTGTGATTTGATCATATGTGCATTTTGAGACTTATTAAAAAGATGCATCTATATACAAAATTAAAATTGAATATAAAATATTGGTAGAGTACTCTACACTCAAAATGTACGCCTAAATTCAAATGTTCCCTTAATTGGAAAAGGGACTACTAATAAAATTTTTTTGAATTAAAATTGTTTTTGAATGAAATATATATTACAATTATGTAAAAGAATAAATCCTTTAAATATTTGGACATTTTTTCATGAAGAAGGATTTTTCTTAAACCGTGTGCGTGTGTGTACTTTTTTGGAGCTGCATACTGCTGGATTCTTTGCACTTACAGTACCCCTCACCGTGGGATTCCAAGAAGAATAGCCTGTTTGAAGTTTCTACTGATCGCTCCAGCCCTGCAGTGGGGTAGCGCGCTCCCATCATCTCTTTGACCTGAATATGGTCCGGCATGCGTCTGGTGTTGCATCGGTCTCCTGTACAGTATACATCTATAGCAAATATCCAACATTACAAGAACTGGATTCCCCGTGGCTGTATTGGACTGAAAGTGGTTTGGGAGTGATTCTCAGGTTGAACACTGGGGTTCCCTGCCGTTCAGCTGCAGCCAAGTATGGTTTATACTATTTGAAGTAGCTAAGGCTACATCATATTCTACATTTTACATCCATGTACTATTTATTGTTCGTTAAATCTACACTTCAACATTTATGGTTCACACCTGTGCTTCAGTAACAGTGACTGTTCATATTCTACTCTCAGCGGGGACATTTCTTTAAAGGGGTGAGGCTGTTCGGTGCATAGTTTCTGCGATGTTTAGAACACTATTATTATTAGTTAGCACTCCATTTTTACGCACACGAACGGGTATTTTCATTGATGTGTTGTTTTTGTTAAAGCTTATATAGTTCTCTCTGAATACCGCTAGGCGCTTGTAGGTTAGTTTCTTTGTTTATATTCTCTCTGTAAATTACTCTGCGTTTATCTTTCTCTATTGTCTAGTCCCAGGGGCGCACAGCTGTTGTTTTATGCGCATGCCCTCCCCCCTTCTTCTCTTATCTGACTTCTTCCTTATGGCTGTGGACTAGCCGTTCGTTCTAATTCTACGTCTGTCTTTTCCTGAGTTGGGTTGCTTGTGAACTTCGGAGCGAATCTTGTTTGTCTGCGATACCACTGGAATGGTCTGAAATACAGGTGAGCGAGTTATTTTCATTTCATGTAATATATTTATCATATTAGTTCATTTATTTTATTTTTTATTGTTCATTGCTCATTTGCTTAACATGTTTTTTCTCTCGCTCGCCTGGCTTTCGCCAGACTATATTCTAGTGATATCGGTATGACTGTTTCGTATGAATGTTGTATGTTTCCGCCCAACTCCCTTCCTTTCTCTTATTCTTTTCTCTCTTCTGCCCTTCAGGCATCTTCTTCTTTTTCATAAAAGTATTATTCAGTTTTGTTTCGTAAAGATCTAGATCTCTCTTGTACATATATATACCATATAACCAGACTATTTTTTTTTTTTTTTACAAGCAGTTCAAGTATAAATGTTAATAATTTTCAATATGTTTCCTTAAGAGTTTGTAATATAGTTTTTTTTTTATTTCACACAAAGTATTTCATAATAGAAAGTTTTGTTTATCAGAATAAGTGTATTCACATTGTAAATAAATTTTTGAGTAAGAAAGTTAAATCTTTTTCTAGCATCAAAGTAGTATTTATATACATTTATGTTCTTAACTAGTCACTTCCCATTCCCTAGTATTGCACTGTTGTCCTATCCTATGACATAACCTATATGGAATGGTACTCCGGTTGTGTCTTCGAGTGGGAAAACCCACTATTATCTACAGTGCAGGGACTAAAGCACCTGTGAATGTTCCAAGCGACGATAACACAGGCAGCATAGGGAATATTTAGGAAATCAATCCACCGCTATTTTTTCCAAATATTCTTCTGCTCAAGTTATGGTGTTCTTTAAACTGTAACAAAACTTTACAATAACGCTAGCTTTACTTCCCAAAAACTCACTTTCTCAGCCGGATTAAGACTAGAGAAAATATGCCGACGATAAGACAACTAAGGTAGGCATTGTTTTCATATGACAAAGAGCCGGGATTTTTCGGAATGAAGACAAACGGCAATTCCTGTTTTCTAGTAGAATTATGTGTACGAAAACACTTCAAAGATTCCATGTATTTAAGATATATTAAATAACACGGAATCTTTGAATAAATACTCTCATTTCAGTGTTTTGTATAGAACCTTAAACATGATCTTAAATAGCCTGCTATGGAATCTGTAAACGTTTTGGACCTTCACAACATCTTTTTGATGATATCAACACTGCATTCCACAGATCACATCTCAGATACGGAGCAGTTTGCAATTGAAAGTATGCAGGAATTCCTTTTGTTACCTTTTCTCGTCAGAATGTACTCTCTTCTTATTTGAACCACCAATCGTAGTTTAAGCTCTCAATAGACTTAGCCTATACTAAAAGAGTTTCCGCACATTACATTTTCTGTAGACTATATCTATGTTAATTTACGCATAGGCATCCCAAAGTCTTGCTTGTTACTGTTAATTTACGCATAGGCATCCCAAAGTCTTGCTTGTTACTGTTAATTGTCTCACAATAAATGAATAACGTTAAAAAATGAGATCAGTGATGGCGGTTTACCTAATTGAGTGTTACCGACTTAAATCACGCTTAATTATAATGCAGACTATGCCATTGATTAATTATTTATTCCAAAATAATTAAATACAGATTTCATGTTTTGCAATAGCCTACCGGTATTGCAATTTTAAGTTATAAACATGATAATAGTGATAATGACGATTTTGTAAATCCCTTTAAGATAGTTTGACGCTAAACCACGAATTGAATTACAATGTAATCCTGCCTATCTCCCTTTCCGAAAATATTACGTAATGATAAAGAGATTTGTTTTTATTCACGAATCTGCAAACAGTAATAAAATAAAATTTGTTTCACTTACGATAGTATGGTTCTCAGGTAGTACAGAATCCTATTGTAAAACTCTCGAAGATAACAAGCTTTGTGAAATAAGTTATAATGGAATGTGGTTTGACATAGCCTACTATATATTTCACAAGTCTAAATGCCTAATCAGGTGTAATCTTGTCACTTCGAAAAGTGGCCAATGAAACAAAAGGTAGTTAACAGTTTGTATAAAAACTATTTAATGATAACAAGATCAATAAAAATATTGTGGTAATAAAAATATGTTCTCGATTTTGGTTAAAGTTGTTAGGCCTAAACCTAAAAAGAACAAGCAGAAATAAAGTGATTTCTGATCGGAAAACGCGCTTATTTACATAAATGTACATAAAATCGAATAAAAACACTAAAAAAGCTAGAAAACAAAAACTCGTATAAAAACAAAATTTTATAATTGGGTTAGGTAAGTGACATGAAGATTATTTGACGACTTTCTCTTACTTTTAATGCCACTTCATATGAAGAAAATCTCATTTTTCGCGATTTTCCCGAAAACAGCTCTAACGAATTTGTTTGCAAATGCATACATGAGGTGCTTATATGTACTAAGAACTAATTCTTTTACAGTATTTGAAAATTTTTTTCGCATTCTTCTGAAGGGTATTTCCTAGCCACCTCTGTTTGTAGAAATTCAGTCTTTCCTGCTCGTACCTGGTGAAAATAAAGCCTTGCAACCACTAAATAAGCACTCCAACATACTCTTCGTGCTATTTTAAGAAGATTTCGTCCCAAACCATCATCTGTATTCAAAAGAATATAATAGCATTGTTCCCTATAAGATTTTTTGTGTTTTATATCCTTGGGGATGCGTTTCGAAACGCAGTGTCGACTTTCTCTTCAGTTTTATAACCAATTTACAAGAAGATAATGTAATTTTTTGCCGATTTTCTCGAAAACGGCTTTAACGATTTTACATGATAATATTATAGGAGAAAAATTCCTCTGACACTGGGACTTGAACCCAGGACCTTTGGATATCCGTGCCAATGCTCTACCAACTGAGCTAAGCCAGAGTTCACTTCATAGCGCCAGATGGAACCTCTCTTCTATGGCTGATTGCCCTTAATAGTCGACCTCACTGACAGACAAGTTATGTCATATGCAGTATTGTGAGGCACACGAATTAGTTATTTTTGTGACCGGGCTTCCACTGTTATTGTGCAGTAACATTCAAGATAGACATATGCATATCCATATGCATTCATGCACCACAGATTATTGTCTCTGTTGGACTTTACATGATAATATTATTGGAGAAAAACCCAGGTCCTGGGTTCAAATCCCAGTGTCAGAGGAATTTTTCTCCAATAATATTATCATGTAAAATCGTTAGAGCCGTTTTATGCATATATCTTTCTAATGATTTTGTTTCAATTTTCTACATGAATTCCACAATATGCGTAATACATTATATTGTATGGTACATAGTGTTTTATAATATACTAAGTATACTACTAAGTATACCAAAACTTGTATTTGGGTAAAGAAAGTTAAATGTTTCACATCAGAGTTTAAAGAAGTAGCGTATATATGTTTATTATTATTATTATTATTATTATTATTATCATCATCATCATTATCATCATCGTCAATATTGTCACTTTTATTATTATTATTATTATTATTATTATTATTATAAATTATTACTTATACTGATCTTAGATTTTATTGTAAGAGTTACTATAAACACAGCATAACTTTTTTTATTTAGGTTATAATTGTCTAACATATTTAAATAATACTAACTTATTTCTTTATAGCACCTGCAGTACCAGTGAGAAGACCATGGGACATTGATCTTGTTTCCGAGAAGCTGGGACCCTTCTTAAGGTAGTAATTGCAGAGTAAGGCATAAATTGCAGGTGGTGTAAGAAAAGGGTGATGTGTAGGTACTGAGGAAAATCTGTGTTTGTTTTCAACATTTCGTGGTAGGCTGTACTCTGCTACAGTTTCTTGCCGGCAGTGATAACCCACATCGAAACATATGCGGCGTTGCCACATGTGTCGGGGGAGGAGGAGAGAGCCGCCTAGCAGGTTTCCATGGGCTTCACGGTTATTTATATCATGGTCACCGCACGGACGGCCGGACGCTGAATGAAGGGTGTTCACTCCGGAACCACATCGTACAAAAATCTTACATAAATCAATGCTAGTGTCCATGTGCGAAACTCGTGATCCAACTCGTGAAGTCGCCTCTTCATTGTATACTCCTACTATTGAATGGGAGATAATGCAAGAACAATGAATTCTGTGATGAGGCAGATGAAATGCATTAAGTATTCACGGATTCCATTAAAACATTTTTCTTTCACCTTGTATGATTGAAAAAGCTGAAACGTTTGAAAGAATAATCATTACACTTATTTTTTTATTATATTATAGTAATTTGCTTATTTTTGCTAGAAAGTTAAATGCATTATATTATTGCATTACATTAGCCTAGTAGTGAAATATTAGACGTAAGAACATTGATATCTGCAAATGTAGGGACTGATCATATGCTGGTATTTGTTACAATTAGAGGGGAACATAGAAGAAAGAAAAGGGGAAACGACAGAAGAAAAAGATATTGAATTATTAGACGACCCTAGTGTGAGAGATTTGTATAAAAGAAGATTACAATATAAAATTGAAAATAATACTATACAAATGTCTGATACACTAGAATCAGCATGGGAAAAAATTAAAGGAAATATTCTAGATGCTGTAGAAGAAGCATTAGGGAAAAGGAAAATAAAAACCACACAAAAAGGAAAAAAACACCATGGTTTACAAATGAGGTAAAACGATTGGCAGACGAAAAGAAGGAAGCCTTTCTAAAATTTAAAGGTACACGATTGCCGGAAGATAAAGAAAGATATAAGAGGATAAGAAATCTAGTAAATGATAAGATAAAACAAATAAAAGAGTCTTATTGGGAAATCAGATTTATATGGTGCTCAACGAAAATTGTGGAAAATGGTTAGGAATAGCAAAAAGGAAGTAAATGAAACTGTAAAGGTTAAACAAAATGATTTAACAAGATGGAAGCAATATTTTGAAGAATTACACAATGATGATATTTTAGACGAGGACAATAATAACCACGTAGAGTGTATCTCACAAGAAGAAATTGAAGTCAGAGACGAAGAAATAGTAGAAAGAATAAGAAAATTAAAGAATAGGAAAGCACTGGGACCAGATGGGATAAGTAACGAATATTTAAAATCTGGTGGGAAAAGTTTAAATGAAGAATTAAAGGAATTATTTAATAAGGTGTTTAAAGTGGAAAAATACCTATGGAATGGAATACAATTCCTATTCACAAAAAAGGAGATAAGACTAATCCAGGAAATTATAGAGGGATAACTTTACTATCATGTGTATTAAAATTATTATCTGGTATAATACAAAGAAAAATTATGACATATGTAGAAATTAGTCAACAACAACAAGATTTCGTCACAATAGAAGTACAACAGATGCTATATTTATTATTCGCCAAATAGTCGAAAAAGCGATAGAATACACCACACCAGTTTTTCTTTGCTTTGTGGACTTAACCAAAGCTTTCGATCGAGTTAGACTAGATGATGTAGTAAGGAATCTGAGAGAAAAAGAAATACCAGAACGGATAATTAAAGTAAAAGAAGAAATGAATAAAGATACAACTACAAAAATTTGTATAGAAGAACAAACTACAGAGGAGATAAAATGTCAGAAAGGAATAAGACAAGGTGACTCCCTCAATCCGCTATTGTTTAATTTAATAATGGACAAAATTATATATAGCGTGAGAAACCTACGGGGTTATTTGATGAGAAATAAAAATTTTAACATAATAGCTTATGCTGAAGATGTGGTACTGATAGCCAGTACTGAAGATGATTTACAACGATTGCTAGTTGCTACATCATTTTGTAAAGAATGCAGAGAAATATAATATGAAAGTATCTACAGAGAAGAGTAAAACCATGTGTATCTCAAAAGAACCAATAATATGTAAACTGGAAATAGATAAGAAAATGATCGAACAGGTGATGAATTTTAGATATCTTGGAGTGGATATAACGAGTGATCGCCATGTAATTAATGAAGTAAGAAACCAAGTGCAAAAAGCAACTAGAATCTCGGGATGTCTGCGTGATGTGATCTGGAAAAATAAATATCTTAGTATAGAGAGCAAAATAAAATTATATAAAACTGCAGTTAGACCAATAATAACATATGGTACAGAAACTAGAGCAGAAAATAGCAAAACTAAACAGCTTATGAGAACAACAGAAATGAATACATTGAGAACAATATTAGGGAAAACAAGATTAGATAAAGTAAGAAATGAAACAGTCAGAAAAATGTGATTTAATGGACGTGGTTAAATTCACAAAGGTAAGAAGACGAGAATGGAAATCCCACGTTGAACGAGCAGAGCGAAATAGATTGATTAAAGCGGCAAGAGATCTTTTACCAAAAGGAAAAAGAGAAAGAGGTCGTCCAAAGAAGAGATGGAAGGAAGGATGTTTATCATCTCCATCGGATTCAGCGTGAAGACGAACAAGCGAAAGGTTAAACAAAAGAAGAAGAAGAAGAAGAAGAAGAAGAAGAAGAAGAAGAGAAGAAGAATTAGCCTAGTGTTCCAGCTTACACTGATGATAAGTACACTTGTTCTGTCCGCAGTCCGCATAATACGAAGTAATCTATATAATGCAGTAATTATTATATTAGCCTAATCTTGACGCACGTATGTTCCAGCATCATATCCGAATGGCAGGGGCAATTCTGATAAAACTTCGTGCACAACCAGAGATTTAAAAAAGAAAATTCAAAGTATTCATTTCTTCCCTTATTTTTAACCCCTGTCAGTGTTATTGTCACTATAAAACTCTACATGCTTTGATCAGTGCTTACGAATTTTATATTTGCAATCTGTAAATTCGGCATAAAATTCTCTCAAAACAAGACACCCCTTACTTATTTTCAATCCACATTACTTTATTCCTATTCAATCCTGCATTCTTCGATCAATTATTAGCAAATTTTACACATATAGCCTTAAGAAAAATGAAAAAATAGGTAATAATAATACACACAGGCCTTAAGAAATGAGAAAAATTAGACAACAATAATATTCAAACAATCCACCCCTTATTTATTTTCAACACTTATGGTGTGTTCTTAGTACAATTCTACATTCTTTGATCAATTTTTACCAGATTTTACACACAGAGACATTAGGATGAGAAAAATTGTTACTTGTAATAATATTTTACCAAATTATTTATTTTCAACTCCTATTATTGATCTACAGTTTTTACCAAATTTTACACCAGGAGTCTTAGTAACAGACGGAAATTGTATACACTCATTTTTTCAACCCACTATTATACGATCGCTATACAATTCTGTTTCTTTCATAAAATTTTGCCAATTTTTTCACACAACGAGCCTTTAGAACGACGATAAAATCGTAGAAAATCTGCGCTCTTTAACTATTACGAGAAAAGGAATTTCTAGGAAACCTTAGTGTCCAAATAAACCTGGTTACGTTACGTATTTTGAACCCGATAACATTTACCTATGTATATATATAACATATTTATACCTATATATACCTTATATACCCTATATATACCTAAATTCTCGGCCGTTTTCTATCATGATTTACACTTGCACTCTATATATGCACGGAAATGTTTACCCAACGTTAATACTCGAGCAAACCAGCCTTTATGTGTTTTCAAAGCCTACATAGAAATTTACATTCCTTAACAAATTTTTGCCAAAAGCTATACATTGACTATTTAAACCTACGAGAACATTCTAGAAAACTTCAAATCCGGACAAACAAACCCTTATTTGGTTTCCAACTCTCAATATGTAAGCTCTGTACATACCGACATATAGATTCTGTGAATATTTTACTAATTTTTACACACCGACCTTCTAGAGACAGTAAAATTAGACAAACTAAAACTACTACTCGAAAAACTACTCATTCCTATTTCACTCCCTATTATATATTCTGTTTAACTTACATAATATGTCAAATCATCTAGAATCTAGATGACATCAAAATTCTAATAATTAATCACTTACTCCAATTCCCTCCAATTCCTTATCTTATGATATTATGTTCCTTATACATCCAGTATTAGCATGTATTAAGGAATCATGTACGCAGACCCTCTTCAGGATGGAGAAAAATATAAGAAACATTAAAGTTTAAAAGCCGACCCTTTCATCCCCTATTATAAGTTATAGCCCATTTTCTCAGTACCAATCTATAGGCTATCCTCTGTGCGATAGGCAAAATTCAAATTAGGTCACACAAATCTTCCGTTGATTTCAGCCCCTATTAATTCAAACAAAATTTCTTTACACATTTCAGGTATCTTAAGTTTGATATTTGCCAAATTTTGTTTTCAAATCTAGCAAACAAAAGTTATTCTACATCAAATTCAGCCAATTTACCGTTTACCGTTTTCATCCAGTTTCAGTTATTTTTACAAATATTATCTTTACAAATCATCATTATCTGACCTAAGTTTATTTTAAGCCCTAAGCATGTAATAAGAGACAATGGGTTGGAAAAATTTTAATTCTATGTGCGCAGTAAAATATTTTCTTATTCCTTTGATTCCAGCCCCTAAACGGTTGAATGGGAAAATGAGGATGGGAAATCAATCTCCTTTAATCCCAGTAGAATTTTATGTAAGGGGAATACCTATTCCTTCTTATCCCAACACCTACCAGGAATAGACTGTAAAGATTAAAAAAAAAACCAAGTCCCTGTGCTCTAAGAACTAATAAATAGATAGAGTCAATTGGAGAATTTAATGTTGTACCGGCATGTTGCCATGGTAGCTCAGATGGTTAGAGCAGCGGCACGGGGAGCCTGGTTCAAATCCCGGCTGCCATTGAATTTTTCAGTTTGACTTCACCTTACCATAATAGACAGATAGATCTTTATTTGCTAGAGACATCAAAGTGTATAGCAACGCCAAATTAATAAATGCACATACAAAGTTTGCTAAAATAGTAGGCTACCTTAAAATAATCTGCTATTAAAATACTCATCCAATGTATACATAGGATTTGAGATCAGTGTTGATCTAACTGTCCTCTTGAATGCTGCTAAGGAAATATTTTTAATATTATCAGAAAGTCTATTGTATATATTTAAAGATATAACATCAAAACTATTAGATATTTTACTATATTTGCATTTGGGAATATATATGTGTGAACTATTTCTCTTAGAGTAGCTATGAAAGCAGAACAAAGAGTGTATCAATGGGTATCAATGTTTCTCTTGATATAAAGAAGATAGTCCAAGATGAACACTGATCTTAGAGTCGGAATTCTCAGTTTTATAAATAAAGGCCTACAATTTGCTCTAAAAGACAATCCATACATAATTCTGATCGCCTTCTTTTGCAAAATAAACAGCTTGTTTGCTGAAGTATTTTTTTTCCCCACAATAGGATTCCGTAGCTTAAGTGGCTATGTATACAGGTATGTGCGTAGTAAACTGTAAGTAAACACTCTAGGGGAAGATAGTTTCTCAAAATCCTTAAAATGAATAATCCCCTACTCAAAAGTAGATATACTGTTTATATGTGAAAGCCAACCCAAACCAGCTTCAAGATGAACTCCAAGGAACTTAAAAGATCTGCAGGAATCATGATTTATTTGAGTTAAATCAAATGTAATATCGTCCGTTTTGGCGTCATTAAGAGCCCGATTATTCGATTCACACTATTTATTTATTTTGCTAGAAATTTAATTCATTTTTGTGCTTTCGCAAGAAAATTTGATAGTTAGATCATCGGCAAATAGATAAGGCTCTATGCATTCATCACGTATATTGCAAGGTAAGTCATTAATATAAATAAGAAAAAATAGTGGACCTAGCACAGAACCCTGTGGAACACCATGTTGAACCCAACTGTATACTGAAGCCATACTGGGCAGATTGATGTCTGTTAAATAGATAAGATCTTACAAAATTTATACTATCATAATTAAAACAATAAATTTTTAGGAGAAACAGAGACAATAATCTGTGGTTCATGAATGCTTGTGTATCTTTAATAAATTTTTAGTTTGTCTAAAAGTATTTCATGTGGCACCGTATCGAAGGCTTTCGTCATATCAAAAAATCTGCTATGTACGATATCACCTCTATCCAAATGTTGAAAACATTCCTTATTAAAAGAAGTTAAAACGTCAATTGTACTACGAGCAGTCCTGAAACCGAACTGATGGCCTGTAAACAATAAGTTTGTTTCAAAGTAGTTACCATTTTGTTTATTCATAAGAATCTCAAAAACCTTCGATACGGTTGGTAATATGCAGATAGGTCTGACATTGTTATAATCAGATTTAGTCCCATTTTTGTAGAAGGGAATATCTTTAGCATATTAAATGCTTCGGAAAAGCTGCAGGTTTCAAAACAGCAATTATAAATGTGTGTTAGAGATTCGAAGATGTACGTAGAAGCTAATTTAAGGATTCTGGAATTAATCCCATATACGTCTAGACATGTGCTATTTATTAAGTTTTAAAATAATACTGTAAACATCCTCAACGCCAACATTGCTAAATATAAATTCACTATTGGACATATAGTGGTTTAGTAGAGTCGTAGCGTTATTAGTATTACAATTACTAACAGGAGGTTTATTTACAACTTCGTTGACTCTATTGGTAAACTGTGAGTTGAAATTCTCAGCATTCATGTCAGATGGAACATTGTTAGATTTACAATTATTATTTACGACATAGACCCCAGAGTCCAAATTGATTTTTTCTTGTTCTTATGACTTCGGAATAGTAATTCACTTTAGTTTGTAGATTTCTGTAATGTTTCACAATAACATTGTATTCACATTTGAGTTCAAGTAGACCATATCACATATAAATCATAATAAAACATACTAGTCTTTTTCAAATTCCGAAGTTCAACTGTAAACCACTTATGAAAATTAGTTTTCATTGGTTTACGCTGCTTAACTTGAATCCAATCTGAAGTTGATGGACCTGAAATATGTTCTTCATTGCCACTGGATTGTTTTTGTTTTGTGTTATCGACTATTGCTGTTGTAGTGTATTGTGTAATATACTCTCATAAAGGAAACAGAAATTTATAATGAAAACTCAGCCCTCAGTGTTCTGTTTCCCTCTTTTGTTTTTTTTCTCTGTTGACATTGTTAAAAATAAAGTTACGGCGAAGATAGTCGCAGTACTCTGAATACGAAAGAACCAAATAAATGTAAGTGTAAAACGTTAGTAGTTATTTATTATACTACCAATAACCCCTCAGTGGTGACCCCGACGTGATCGGCACCTCAGTGGTGACCCCGATGCATCGGTACCTCAGTGGTGACCCGATGGAAGAAGTACAGCAGACTACAGCTGGAACTGCTCAGGAAAGCCAAGAAACCGTAGTAGCCCGCGTATCTATCAAAGTTCCGCCGTTTTGGAAGCCTGATCCGAGGATATGGTTCATTCAACTTGAAGCACAATTCCGTAACTCGAAGATCACCCAGGACCAAACTAAATATGACACTGTGGTGAGTTCAATTGACTCAGAAATTCTGACACAAGTGGCCGATATTCTCACGAATCCTCCGTCTTCCGGTAAATATGATGCAATCAAAAAGCGTCTTATTTCAACTTTCGCAGATAGTGAAACGCAACGAACACAGCGACTATTGACTGACTTGGAACTCGGGGATCGTAAACCGTCGCAATTACTTTGTGAAATGAGAAATTTAGCTTCAGACAAGGTAAGCGAGAATTTTCTTAAAACTTTATGGTTACAGCGGCTACCAAGAGAAATGCATGCTATCCTGTCAGTGAGTAGTGACGATCTGACGAAACTGTCGACCATGGCAGACCAGATTTGGGAGCTAAAACCCACAAGCTCGTACCATGTTGCTCCTATTGCTGTTACGCAACCAATGAACAACTCAATAGAGGAACTGAGGAAGCAAGTTTCTGAGCTCTCACTCCATATTGCAGAGTTGAGTAAGCATGTTTTCACCGACCGCCGCCGACAGGGCAGACCAAAGTCTAGATTCAGATCCAGAGGTAGGAATGTAGAAACAGAACAGTCAACAAAGGTAGGGAAATGTTACTACCACACTAAATTTGGCGAGGAGGCATACAGATGTCTACAGCCATGCAGCATGTCTCTCCGAGCTACACCTCACAATGGACCGGAAAACTAGTTCCCCAACTCTCCACGGCGACAGGGAGCCAGGGGTTAGAGCTGAGTCGCCTTTTTATTAGTGACAAAGGGACAGCAACCCAGTTCCTGATTGATACCGGTGCAGATGTCTCTGTAGTGCCACCAAAACACAGTGAAAAGAAGTCACCAAATAAACTTGAACTTTTTGCAGCGAATGGTACTAGGATCCAGACGTATGGCCAACGACTTATGACACTTGACCTTGGTTTACGTCGAACATTCAATTGGCCATTCATAATCGCAGAAGTAGGTAAACCTATAATAGGAGTCGATTTCCTGTCGCATTTCAATTTACTCGTCGACAGTTCTAAACATCGCTTAATAGACGGGAACACACACTTGACCGCGTATGGTACCTCTTCTCACAACTACAAACTTCAGGTCCAGCTAACGGAAATTAATAACCGATACCAGCGGATTATACATGAATTTCCTGACATTCTGCGACCTAACATTCTCAACACAAAAATCGCAAGCCACCACATTGAACATTTCATCGAAACGAAAGGCCCACCAGTGTTTGCCAAAACTAGAAGACTCTCAGCTGAAAAACTCTTAGCAGCCCGTAAGGAATTTGACTTCATGCTCCAGCAAGGGTTATGTAGACCCTCGAAAAGTTGTTGGGCTAGTCCTCTGCACTTAACTCAGAAAAAATCTGGTGATTGGAGGCCTTGCGGGGATTATAGGAAACTCAATCATATCACAGTACCCGACAGATACCCTATACCTTTTTTAACCGACTGCAACCACATCCTGCATGGAGCTTCCATATTTTCATCCATTGACCTTGTACGTGCGTACCAAGAGATACCGGTGCAAGAAGCGGACATACCGAAGACGGCCATCACAACACCTTTTGGACTATTTGAATTTCCATTCATGCCTTTCGGACTAAGAAACGCAGCACAGACCTTTCAAAGATTTATGGACATGGTACTCAAAGGGTTAGATTTTGTCTTTTGTTACTTAGACAATATCCTGGTTGCTTCTCCAGACGATAAAGTGCACCTTCAACATATCCGCATCCTCTGTGAACGACTAAATGAATACGGCTTATGCATCAATGTTGCCAAATGCATTTTCGGTGTGCAGCAGATCAAATTCTTAGGGTACGAAATCAGTCCTCAAGGTCTGAAGCCTCTACCTGAGAAAGTTAGTGCCATTAAGAATTTTCCAGAGCCACAGTCAGCCACTGGATTGCGCCGATTCTTGGGAATGGTAAATTTCTACCACAGATTCATCCCAGAATGCGCCAAGCTGCAACAGCTCCTCTCAAAATTACTTAGCGGACACAAGAAAAACAGCACAAAACTGCTGGACTGGAACGAAGGAGCACAAACCTCTTTTGCTGCAATTAAGGAAGCCCTCTGCAACACAGCGGCCCTGGTACATCCTATTCCCGGTGCTCCACTCTCCTTGGTAACAGATGCGTCGGACGTCGCAATAGGAGGACTTCTTCAACAGGATACTGACGGCGCAGCCCGACCTCTCAGTTTCTTCTCACGAACTCTCACTAAAGCACAGTCCAGATACAGTGCTTATGATCGCGAACTATTAGCAATATATAGCGCCATTAAACATTTCAAGCATCTTTTAGAAGGCCAGTCCTTTGTAATTTTCACGGACCATAAACCCTTGGTGTATGCTTTTCAACAGGATTTGGACAAGGCATCACCCAGACAGGCTCGTCAATTACAGTATATTGCACAGTTTACGACGACAATAAAATACGTTGCTGGCCAAGACAATATCGTGGCTGACACATTGTCACGTTTAGCCACCATAGAATCTCCCTCACCTCTAAATTATATCATTAGGCAGATGTACAATCGGATGGAGACCTCGAATCACTGCAACAGAATCCCAGAATGAAAATAGTAAAACTCAGTCTGCCGGATAGTAGAAAGCAATTATACTGTGACATATCAACAAAGCATATACGCCCGTATATTCCACGCAACATTCGACAAGCAGCCTTTTCATCTGTTCATCGTCTTTCTCACCCAGGAATCAGAGCAACAACCAAAATGATCACTGAACGATTTATCTGGCCCAATATGAAGAAAGACTGTCAACAGTGGACACGAGCATGTATCGACTGCCAAAGATCAAAAATTTATCGACACACTAGATCTCCAGTTGGACAAACCCAAGTTCCCAACGACAGATTCAAACACATAAATGTCGACATCGTTGGACCTCTACCTGTGTGCCAAGGATTCAGATATCTCCTCACGGCTATAGACAGATACTCTAGATGGATGGAAGCTGTACCAATAGTAAACCAAACAGCTGACTCTGTTGCACAGGCTCTAATAACCACTTGGTTTTCACGTTTTGGCATTCCTGTAAGAATAACTACTGATCAGAGTCGACAGTTTGAAAGCCAATTATTCAAATCCCTAAGCAAGTACCTAGGTTTCCAGAGCATCAGGACAACCGCATACCATCCACAAAGTAATGGTCTTATCGAACGACAACACCGCACTATGAAAGCAGCACTCAAATGCCATCTACTACAATCCTCATCGTGGGTAGACTCATTGCCTCTAGTCTTATTGGGCATGCGATCTGTGGTAAAAGAAGACTTGGGTCACTCAGCCGCCGAGCTGGTCTATGGTACACCGCTCCGTCTTCCAGGAGAACTGTTTACCGACCAGCCTACCGTATCAGTCTGACTTCGTGAGACATCTCCAAGAGACAGTAAGAGGACTTAAACCAAGTCAGACATCAACCCATGGCAAGAAACCTGTTTTTGTGTCCAAAAATCTCGTCGACTGCTCTCATGTTTGGACCTCCATTATCCTCACTCCAACCTGCGTACGACGGTCCCTACCCAGTAAAGAGTCGAACTGATAAGTTCTTCGACATTAATATCGGAGGGTTAATAAAGCGAATCTCAGTGGACCGCCTGAAACCAGCTTTTCTATTGGAAGAAGGTCCCCATAGTGTTACTAACCCTCAACAAGAAACTCGTACTGATGTGACTGGACATTTCACCAGATCAGGACGCAAGGTCCACTTCCCTGCACGTTTCTAGGACACTATCGCTGTCACTAGGGGGGAGTGTGTAGTGTATTGTGTAATATACTCTCATAAAGGAAACAGAAATTTATAATGAAAACTCAGCCCTCAGTGTTCTGTTTCCCTCTTTTGTTTTTTTTTTCTCTGTTGACATTGTTAAAAATAAAGTTACGGCGAAGATAGTCGCAGTAGTCTGAATACGAAAGAACACAAATAAATGTGAGTGTAAAACTTTAGTAGTTATTTATTATACAACCAATAACCCCTCACTGTCGATTGTAAGGATGTTCTTTTATCACTTCTAGTTTTAGGCCTAATAACACCATAAGATTCTGCAATTACTTCAACTTTCTCAATATGAGGCATTTTCACACTTTGTCATGTTTAGCACCATTGACACTATGCATTTCTGTAGATACTGCAACTTTTTCCGTTTGGGCATTTTCCCTTCATCCGTTGCACGGTTTGTGATTGAACGGCGTTTGCATATGTCTTCTGCATTCTGATCTTGAGGGCACAGTTAATGGATTGACGAATTTTCTAAGAATATTTATCCTTTTACGTAATTCACAAATTATTTGATCTTTTTGCGACAGTATAATTTTGACTATCTGTATGTCTATTTTATTGTTATCGTCTGCTAGCTCAGACGGGCGTCGCATATAAGTTCAACATCACCGTGGTAGTATTTTCACTTTCACTATTACAGCACTGCATAGAATAGTCATCAATGATGTTCCTCCCAAAATGTTGAGACCTCCATGCCTTATAACGCCTGTTTAGGTAGTTTCATATTTGTAAACGTTGTCTTGTGATCTAGGCATTGTTTTGCTTATTAAATTTACGTTCACTTGTGCTTGCTGTATATATATATATATATATAGCAAGCACAAGTGAACGTAAATTTATATATATATATGTATATTAGTTGTCTTTATTTTTGTAACTGTATAGTATTATTAAAAAGTTGATTTTTCGCTTTAGTGTGCAGTATAACGTAGGCATACAGAAGATATTCATAATATCACCGTGTGCATTATCCCTGTTATATAATAGGCCTACAATATAAGGTTAAAATGCCACAAATTTTACCGGATATATTGAGTGTAATTTTCATCATTGCGTATATTAAAACTGTTTTGCGTTGTTACTTTTTCCTCGTTTTTAGTTTTTGAACGCTTTCTTATGTGCAAAACCTATTTTCTTCCATGGCAGTTTTCCACATTTTCCAAAAAATTTTATAGACAAAACTAATGAGCCCATTAGATTTCCATGCCAGTTGTTGCTAATGGAAGTATATTTAACATAAAAATACATTTTCACATAAAAATATTTTTTTTAAAAGGGAATATAAAGATGATTTTGTTATTTTTAAAAATGAAGTACGACCCCTCACTATTGTACAAACTACTGACCAGATGAGCTGAATATCATGTAGGCCTTTTCTATTTAAATACTGATACCAGAAATGTCTGTGCAAAAATAAAAACTGCAGGTAAAATATTTTCAGATTTTCAAATTTCACTTCAGTTTTCTCTTAAATTGTAACAACAGCCATTTCCTTAATTTAACCTGCTTTTTATTTCCATTTTTATCCCTTGTTAAAATTATTAGTATTAGTGTATGGGATTCCAAATTCCATTTAAGAAGACGTAATTGTGTTGGCTTCACTAGTCAGAAAGAAGTCCGGTCTTTGCCCACATACCATTCCCAGACCTTCAATTAGAAGTGAAGAGATGATTCACTCAGTGTGGAAGATGAAAGTTGTAGGCAGGATGACCATAACCTTGGGAGGCGTATTAACTGCTAAGCTGCACTGCAATACCCCATTCAGTACCATAGTACTGTGTAGTCCGTACTTACACTGTGTATATGAGCCTACATTCTCACGTTAGGCTGCAGAAATTGGCTTATTGATTCATTTGTGAGACATAGTAAACTCTCCAACGTGAGGTCAGCAGCCTTTCTTTTTCTTTTTCATTTTACTTCGCTGTTCAAAATATCATTAAGTTTGTATTGGTATTGTGATGACTAGGGCCAGGATTTTTAGGTCTTTATAAATCCTGTATTACTTTTTCTGACACATTAAAATAGTTTTATTTTAGTTTTACCATTTTAAGACAAGTTTTTTCAGGTTTTACTTTAATAGCCTAAGTACTTTAGATTCATTGAAACACATGTATTAATTGATTTTATTTTTACGTACCGTTTCCATGGCACTAAATCGCGGAATCATTACCACTATTTGCCAAATTTTTAACATATTTAAATTTAGAATTACCCCTGTCATTTCCAACTCCAAAACAAAAACTCAACAAGAGCGTTTTTCAATAAATCAACCAATTTTTAGAATGCTTTATTTTCGGTGTCTTGCTGGAGTGAACACTGTGAATAAACTGCAAGTGTAAGCTTCTTAAGAATCCTTTTAATTTTCTCTAAAGAAACCGGGGATTTCGGTTCACTAAAGGTTCCCTTTTACCGGGGCAAAGAGTTACAAAATTACAAAATGAATTCTACATTTTGCCTACTGGGAACAATGAGCAAGATGCTAAATGCAAGCTGATTATTTAGAAATTAACCTTAGCAGAGCAATAATAATTAGATTAATTACATGTTATTAGTTTATTACGTTTTTTAAAATTCTAGCTATTTTTAGGTGATAACGTTTTATTTAGCCATGTTTAGTTTTTCACGTCTTCTTTAGCCATTTTTAGGTTTTATGAGATTGGTCTACGGGACTTCCGTGACAATGAAACGGATAAGTATGTTTAAAATATCAGTTAGCTAGCAAGGAACAAAATAGTGTAAAACCTAAGAATCCGGGCTCTTGTACTGACTCGGGCCCATTAATCAGTGACCATTTCAGTATAAGAATATGTGAAATTTCAACTAGTCGCAAGGACTATCGTCATAATTGTATAGTTTCTTTTATCGCTTTCTATTTATTGCTTCTACTTGCGGTTTTTAATGTAAATTCACAAGGACAGTACACTGAAACATACCTGTAGCTTCTTTGATAAAAACAATTACTCATTGAACACAGCGATTGGCTATACATAAGCAGCATATGAACAAAAGAACATCTGAGAATAATGTATAATTATATGTGTAATGCAAAAGTATTTTAAATCTAGTATACTAATAAGTGCAATATTAATAAGACTATATTATTAGTTAAGGAGTTTAATCTATAGTAATAAACAGCCGTGAAATATTGCACCATTGTCCCGCCATAGGCTATCTCGCTCACAATGACACAAATAGCGATGTGCGTTATTCATTTTCGTGTGTATAATATGCCTAATTCTGCGAGTGTCAATGGTCACAATAAATAATATACCTCGAGGCCCATATCCTCTCAATAAACCCATATACTTGCACATGTATCGTTGTTTGGGGGGGCCCAAATTTAACTTTGCAGGATGCTGGGGGCTCAGTCTTTCTGCATTATGCCACGGACTCTTAATTCTTGTTAAAATCACAACTTTCTTATCATCATCACTTATTTAAACAATGTATTAATTTTAAACAATTACTTATTGGTTTCTATGCAATATAAACTCAAATGAATCGTGAAAATGTTTCAGTTACTTTATATTTATGTTTACTCTTAATGTTCTGCTAGTAGACTAGTTTGCTCATTAATTTTGTTCTGCTAATTTCTATTTATTATTCACATATTTTTTGTAAATTTGTTATTTTGCAATTCATTGCATTTGATTTTTTTTTAATTTATTAATTTAATTCATAGAAACAATAGGCTACAGGGAATAATCCTTGGGGATAAGGTGGCCGGTGCGTAAGGCTGACAATCTTGCCACCTTCATGTGCCGAATGCCTCAAACTCTTGGAGCCTAAATCTCCTGGAAACCTAAGGGCCGTCGCGTCACGGTCTGTATAGGGACAACTGTTCTTTACTTTTTTGTTCTATTGTATTTTGTTGATGTTATAAGTGTTTATAAGTAAGATATCCTTATTATACATTGGTTATTTTGGAACCCACTGTACTATGTTTTCTGTACATAAATCACTACCACTCTTACTACTCTACTACTAAACTAGCATAAGCAGTAAATATATTTACGGAATGTCATAATATGTTTAAAAAAAATAAGTTTGATCTATTCTAATTCACCATGAAGGATGTTTAACTTTTATAGACTTCAGCTAGCGATCAATTAATTTATAATGCATGATGAATAATTAATTACTTACGAAGAAAATGCTGTGAGAAGAAGCACATAAATTACAAATTAACTACCCGTGTTTATGTATTTTTGCTGATAGACTATCGTATGATATAAATTACGACCTGTAGTTAATTAATTGCGAGTTAAAATTTTAATTATGATAACCTTATGCATGCACTTGAAATACCACTTGAATATTAAAATACTGAAATATGCCGGTCTCTTTTCGGTTCATAGTAAACATATTAATGTCTCAATTTTATTATTTCCTTAGTTCAACTTTTATAATCGAATGAGATTTTACTTGGTAGGACTAAGGATTTTTAGAGAGAGAAAGGTGATTCACCCACCTTCTCTTTTGTTTAGGACTTGACGGCACATGGGAAATCCCTTCCATTTCCTCCTTAGAATCAGTGAAGAAATGGTCCTATATGAGCTGGTAACACTAATGTTTCTTATCGAGAATACTTTTCAACTGCAGTAATAACAGCCCGCCGCTGACCAGCTTGTGACGGCAAATGATTGACAGCTAACTTGTGCCAATTAAATCTTACATAATTTAGTCAGTTTTCATCGGTCAACATATCTCTTTCAGTTTGTTTTATTTCATGCTATATCGAACGTAACTGGTTTACGGTATTCAAAAGTGTTCAGAAAATTTAAGTTTGCGGTAATATAACATGTTTCAGAATTAAAATTGCACCAACAACTGAGTAGCCTACAACATGAAAAGCTGATCACGAAGCCTTTGAATAAAATTAATTGTGCTCACTGTAAGACAATAATATCGTTATTATTACATTTATTATTACGGTATTTTTAAAAATGCAACATACTATGAAATAGCGTTGCTTCCTATCCACCTCAAGTGTACTTCTGTTTTGGCCCACAAATACGGTATGTTGGAGACTGAACAGCTGTAACCAGGTTGGAGGTTAGTGTTTACATTTCTTTCTATCGAAACTGAAACACTTCACATTACATTAGGCCTACTAAATAAAATACTTACGACTACAAAAATGACTGCACCGTGCTTGTTGGAACGGTAATGTTTCTTCTTCGCTGTTAGTTACATTAAATATATATTCCGTAACAGTTTTTATTAAATTCTATTGTGGGTATTGATTGGTGACCCATTTCATAAAAAAAATCGGCAATAACATAATTTTCCAGGTCATAATAAGTTACGCTTTATCTTATCGGGTTCTTTATGATGTATGTTGCAAGGAAACAAGTGTTTCCTCTCTGCCTTATAGCTAATTGGGTGGGTACCGACTGCGCGCGAAAGGGTAAATTTTTTCCCAACTGCGCGCAAGCTACTGAATTGTAAGAAGCCCAACTGCGCGCGAGCTACTAAATTTTAAACAGCCCAACTGCGCGCAAGCCTACCACAAATATGTCAAATACTTGTGAGTCTTTCTCATCTAAGTAACACTAGTAAATAATTTTATCAATTATAAAAAAAAATCATAACATTTCTGATGTTTTCATCACTATTATCACTTGGAGGATTACCTCCTTTCCTAGGATTCTTACCTAAATAAATTATTATTCAATCTCTAACCTTAAACGAAAATAATTTATTAATTACCCTAATAGTTATCTTCTCATTAGTTACGCTATACTACTATTTACGTATTTCCTGCACATCCTTACTAATATTAAATGAAGAATCTCATTGAAACACACTCAGTACAAAATATAAATGAATAGCAAATAGGCCGGCATTCATAGAGAGTCCTAAGTCTCCAAAAAATGGGAAGGAAAATGCAGGAATAATCGCCGCGCGCAGTTGACCTATACGCAAAACGGACCTCCGCGCGCAGTCGGGTACTTAAAAACAGTTAGAAATTTATCATGCGCGCAGTCGGGTCCTCCGAGCTAATTGACTTGGTGTCTGCTAATTTACTTATCTAAGGGGTGAGAGAAATATTGTATCAGTTCTGGGAGGACGGAGGCTGTTATACCTGGAGATCACTGCATTTAGCATAATTTTCGGTGTTTTCCTCTCACTAGTAGGCCTATTGAACATTTCTGTTCACAAACTTTG
Source organism: Ectobius pallidus (assembly GCA_964059195.1). Taxonomy (NCBI): domain Eukaryota; kingdom Metazoa; phylum Arthropoda; class Insecta; order Blattodea; family Ectobiidae; genus Ectobius; species Ectobius pallidus. Next base: position 51,063,929 of record CAXKWD010000006.1, on the reverse strand, counting down.
TCTTGACGTCCTTCATCATTGGGCAGAATTTAGAGTTAAAGTGGTTCAAAATGGAGTACTTGCACCTGACGCTGTTGAATGGTTAGAGTTAGACAAAGCAAACTTTTGAGAAAAGTTACTTTTTGAATTTAAATTAATCTGAATATTTTAAAAATGATAGTTCAGTCACGTTGTTTTATCACACTACAGTTGTTCCAAGCTACATACCAACTAGTTTAACACAGGCAATTAGCAAACTAATTTAACATCTCACCTGAGGAAATGCTGGGACACAATGGATGGATTTTCAATGGTTAGCATGGTTTCAGAAAGGAATATTCTTGTGAAAGTCAATTTACCGTAGGGTAAATCCGGGTGAGATGGCCATGCTTTTTTAAATGCTTAATAACTTGAAGGATTTTCAAGATAATTCGTGTGCAAAATGTTCAATTAGGTCCTTGGATGTCACATTCTCATAGCATAATTTTTTATGGAGAAAAAAAGTAATTTAGGGTAAGAAATCCCAACATTTAAAAAAATGGTGCGTTGGCCATCTCACCCGAGGTGTCAGGGGGAGATTGCCATAGGACATAGGGACAGTTTTCGAAGGTAGAAAGTACAGGTAAAAAAGTAGAAAGACTAGTTAGCTCTTCTCCAATAAATATATACAAATAACATGAACTTAAGTGCCAAATAAGTTATCACAACGTAAAAATAAACATATTTTGGAAAACAGAATCAATCCTGAGTAACTGAAAAGTTCTGATACATTTCTGAAAAGATAACTAAACTCTACTGCATGCCACTACTGCATGAATGGCAGGGAAGGGCATACCATCTACTGTAACTCTACATCATTTATCTCCATCTTTCGACCTTGTTAGTTGATGTCAGGAAAACGTAAATATGAAAAATAATACAACATTATGGAGCCACCTTTGGCATAGAAACATGAGTCCAATCCACTTTTTAAAAACATAAATAATTTTGAGAATGAATTTAATAATGTATTTAATTAGGGGTACACTGTCAAAGTCGTCTCTATTTACATACATCTTTCCGGATTGGATTTTCAAAATTGTTTCATTAAGGTATACGTATTAATATGTTCGTTTATGTCAATTCCCTAGCAATAAATATAAATAAGTAATTGAGAAACGATGGAAATTAGTCTTAAGAGAAAATTTTAACATTTCGCGTTAGAAAAAATCAGAAGATCTTGAAAATATGGCTCTTAAGTTGTTGGCCAACTCTCCCGGAAAAGGAGTGGGCCATCTCTCCTATTTGTAAAGGTGAGGTGGCCATACTCAGTAGTTAAAAATTGAAAAGTTTAGAACAGAACACGTAATACAAGTGAAATATATAAGGTTCACTCACCTCACACAGTGAGTATCGTTTAACTGTTAGCAATAATGCCTGACTTCTGCTTATTTCATTCAACATACAAAAAATAAATGGCCAGTTAGAAAACAGTAATATTAAATCAATCGCGGATTTCTAAATATAAACAGCGCAGGTGTTCAACAATCGACTCTTAGTACCAAAAGCTTGCCGCCTACCAAGTTACGTTGAAATATGTTTATCGGCCTTGAAATCAGAGCGATTGGTCGTCTCTCCCGCATGGCCGTCTCTCCTGGAATTACCCTATATATTTTAGCCGAAATTACATAAATCACTGATAACGGTAATAGAATGGTTGCAATAATTATAGGTAGTTTAAATGTTTTTACACGGTTTCTCATGGCTTATTAATAACAAAACTAGGAAGAACTAGAGTTGACGGGTGGATAATAATATGGACATTGGAATATGTACAGAATCGAAAACAGAGTACGTATTGGCGAATTATATTCAGAAAAAGTTAACATAACATCTGGGTATCACAAGGTAACGTGATCGGACCTTTTTAGCTTTCGTGATTGATCTTCCAATTGGCATAGGCTCAAGTAGCTTTTGGGCTTTTCGCAAGATTTATAGGGAAATATAACAATTGGAGGACATATAGCAATGCAGTACACATATGTGCTAACAAGGTGAAATTAAATTAGAAAAAAGTAAAGCAATAAGTTTCAGGAAAAATGAAGAGGAGTCTTAAGGCAGCGTTCACACTGAGGCGATAAGCGATAAGCGATTTATCGGAAGGAATTTGTTGCGACGATATATTGCTAGGAAGGTTCACACAGCGAGCGATAAATCGGCGCGACCTGGGCGATAAAAATTCCCTTTAGGCAGGCCTACAGGCTGAGGTAGATTTCGATGTGCTAAATATCGCCTTATATGAGAGCTATCGAGAAACCAGTTACTGATTTGTAGAGTACTCATCAAGCGCTTTTCAACGATACCCCATAAGACGTGGTTTAAAAAATTTTGAACTTCCATCCCCCAACCAACCACCCCAACTCGTACCATGAAAACTCCCGAATCGTTGGTGTCACTGTGAACTCCATAGGGAGTTCTCTAATTTATTCAAACAAAGTTTCCCTCTATACTTCATAGGAGCCGAGATATACATATTTCAAAATTTCTACCCCTCCCCGACCCTTCCCTGGGGCCAAATTTGGTCATTAACGAACTTGTCCGAACTATTGGGCCTAGAAATAACATAATAAACTTTGGTTCAAATATCTTCAAAATTATGGCTGCTAGCGTGTAAAGATATATATATATATATAACTTTTTTTTTTTTGAACGGGCGGTGGTTTCGTACTTGGACGCATGAAACGTAAAGATATGAAAGAATTTTTCGAAAGTCATGACATGGTATCGATTGAAATAGGTAGATTTTTCTTCGAAATCTACCTAAAATGTGGTGGGAACACAATCTTCACTACAAAAGTTAGAATATCGTAAGCAACAAATCGCTCAGGCGACCAGCATGCTGCACTTCGAGCGATATAGCACTTGCGATATGTTGCGCTATCGCGTGAGTGTGAACCTTTTTTATCGCCTCCCTTTAGATTTCAAGTATCTGTCCGTGCGTGTCGCGTATCGTATATCGCTCGCGATATATCGCTTATCGCTTATCGCCTGAGTGTGAACCCTGCCTAATAGCGTACAAAATAAATAACTAGCAAATTCCAATAGTTAGTCATTGTGTAAGCGCTTCGGGGTTACTTTCAGTTGTGACTTAGGGCTGTGTTCACCAACACGGATAAAATTTCTCGGTATCGTGGATAATAAAAACTACGATTAATCCATTATCTCAAACAGTAAACATTTTGGGTTTCACCACATGGTTTGTCACCTTGGTTTTCAAAAGCTTGGTTTTTGTTTATTACTTGTCTGACCCTTAAATTGTTCATAAGAGTAACCAACGTCATCTAGTGGTTGTTGTGTGAAATAACGGGGGGAAGACTGTCTATTGGCTACGTCCGGACGTGAAATGTATACGTTGCCATAGCAACGGAAAGTTTCCCTCACGCTGTCTCTAGCTAGTAGTTCTACAAATGGTCACTAGATGTCTCACTGTTTTGGGGGCGTTTTCCCCTTGAATCTTTTGCAGAAATTAATGTCGTCATAAATGTCTAAGTACGGCATACGTTCCATTATCCATTAGGGTGCCTTATTCTGCGTTCTGCTTCATATTCCTCGTCACTGTGATCATCTCTCATGTTGATCAGATGTACCAATCGCCTAGGCGCCATCTTGATGTCGCAGTTATCTTGGTTTATCCTGTTTTGCTGGCCGATATTTCACCGGTAAAGCATTAGCTTGGATATTATCGAAAAACCAAGTTACTGTAGCTGGTGAAACGCAAAATGGACAATATCGCAGCTTTTCAGCCTAAAAACCAGGATCAGACAGATTATCGGCGTTGGTGAACACAGCCCTAGAGTGGGAGAGCAATTGTATGAGGAAGAGTTGACGGTGAAGGCATATACCGGTAGTTCGTTAATTAGTCCAATAATAGAGTACGGAGCAGCTTTTTGGGATCTATTTATATAGAGTGGGGCAAACTTAGACATTAGATAGGATTCAAAATAGGGTTCAAATATTCAGGATGGTAGATGGAACAAATTAATAAATGGAGTATTCTTGGAGATCCTCGATACAATGCAACCAGCTTGGAGAGGCTTTAGCATTAGGCTGATCGACCAGATTATACGTATAAAAAAGGTCCATAAGCTAAAGATTCGGGAAAGACAGCAAAAGATAAATGTAGGCAATAACTCTTTCGTAAGTAGATAAAAAAATAAGTGGAATAATTTGCCTCTAAGGGTGATGGGCCTCTTCTTAAAAGTGTTCAAATGAAGTCTTTCGCAAAAACTTAAGCGGAGGTTTGAATTTAAAACAATTCTGTTTTTCGTCAGAACTATAATTATTAAGGTGTTGTGTTAAGTCTTTGTAATATATTGAATTAAAATGTAGTGTATATTAATTCATATTCTCATTTAAAAGTTAATATTTTTTGCAGAATTTAATTTAATTCTAATTGTAATGTATGAATATGGTACTGTAGTGAGTATGTATTATGACTAGGGCCCGGATTTTTATGTGCTAAAAAACTTAAAAATATTTATTTTTTATTTGCTAAAAATGTTTAAAATATGTGCTAAAATTTTAAAAATATGTGCTAAAACTAAAAAAAAAATATTTTTCTGAAAAGAAACAAAAATACCAGAATCTGTATTGAAACTCACCAATTGCAGCTAAACATCAGATGTAAAATGCTGACTGGAGTTGCAGTGCGCAACAAATGTCATCTCCAGATTATGGATCACAAATCCTTACCTATTATCCGAGAATAATGCCTTACATTGAGAAAAGGAACGTTCTACATCACACAATGTTAACCTTGCATATTTGAAGAGCTGTACTGTATATCACTAACACACACGATCAAGTTCACTTATGTTTTGGCCTTCCAAAACTTGAGCGACTTTGCAGAGGGTTTGGTAGCCACCATTTTTCTCAAACATACCTTTAAATTTTTTCTTAGAACTTCTATTTTCGAACCTGAGATAGTGTTAAGTAGCCTTTCAACATATTGTATTTCTTTAACTGAACTACGCAATGTTGAGATTGGGTTCTGTTCTTCCCCAATAAGGAAGTGCAAGTGAATCACTCTCACCTCATTGCAAGTGAAGCATTTGTGTTGAATTCATTCGAGATACAAATTTTTGTTGTAAAATGTTAAAAGAGAATGAGAAAAAGTACTAAAATATTTATTTATGGAGAATATATCGAAAATGTTTATTCATTTAACTTTTTTTTGTAAAACATGTATTTTTATGTAAAATAAAATTTAGAATTTGCAGTTTTCGGACCTTGATATGAGCATCAGGAAAAGAAAATTACATAAAAAATCCGGAAAAAGTACTAAAATATGTATTTATGAAGAAAATATCGAAAATATTTATTCACATAACTTTTTTTGTAAAATATGTGTTTTTGTGTGAAATAAAACTTGGAATTGGCGTTTGCCGGACCTCGATTTGGATATAAAACTTTGTTTTAGGAATGTACGCATCAGGGAAAAAAATATTTTTTTTACATACAAATCCGGGCCCTAATTATGACACGTTATTGCCACCAAACACTAGCGAATTTACAGCAATATACACTATATCATGGTATTTCAAAGAAACATGCGGCATAAGTACTGTATTTTTAAGGTTGAGGCACTGTGGTAGAAACCGGTAGGTAGCGGGTTCGATCCCCGATGAGGTAGTTGAGATTTTCAACTGACCTGATGACACTATGACCCTGGGGTCGATTCAGCCTCTAACAGAAATGAGTACCAGAAGTGGGCCCGGATAGGGAACACATTACTTTTACATATCTCTCTTAAGTGTGAAATTTTAATTTAAAAAAGTAGCTTATTTTCTCAAAACTGTTTAAATCATGACATCTCAATTTGAGAGATGTCATGGATTTTCTTTATTAAGTGATGAACAAACTGTATTTCCACTTTTATCCCATCTTAACAGAAATAAATTTAATACAATGTAAGGAAATTTTTTAAAACATAAAATACACAAAAAAAGTTTCTTCCTCTTGCTGTCGAGACTTTTTAACAATTGTGTTACAACTTGTTAACTTGAATATTCTCTTTATGATAAATAATATGATTAAAATATATTAAAATTCCAAGTAATGCATTTTTAAACATTATTTTAGATTCAATCTCGCAATGAGCAATTTTAAAATTTAAAATTTAACAAGTTATTAAAGTAAGGTAGTGTTTGCATTTTGTATTTCAGCGTGAAGAGCAAGTCTTGAACATTATACGTATAAAATACCTCAATTTTAATAGGACTTAGAGATGTGGAGGAATAATATTTATAAAACATATGTTATCAATGGTGGAAGGTGTATGTAAGCTCGTCAGGCAATTAAAGTGAACAAGCTCTTCGCTTTATAGTGGAAAGTATTCCTTAAATACGATAGTAGCCATCAATAGTTGTGTTATTTCTGTTTATTCAAATGGTATTGGTAGATCTTTAGTTCCGAATCGGAGCATTTGGCATAGGGTTCGTTACTCATGGTGCTTACCGTATATCTGAAGGAAGAAAAGAAGAAGGAATGTGTCTGCTAGGTGTCTGCCTGAGGAGTAGAAACGACTACCTACGAAATGTGAAACGTGCAAGGATAGTTTTTCCCATAGGCTATACCAAATTTCTGGCCCTTCTCACGATTTGTTATGGCCGAAGGAATAAACAAAACCACTTTTTAGTTAACAGGAAAAACTACTGCTTTACGAAATTCAGACTAATAAACGGATCTTGAGTTTTCTCTGCATATAAGATTGCGCACGCTAATATAGGTACAGTACATGGCCGTCCGGAAGGGGGGGCAGGGTAGGGCCGCTGCCCCTCCCTGGAAATTGTTTACACATAAATCTATAAATTAAATGACTACAAGCAACTAAATGTGAAGTGAGGTTTAACTCTCCAAATACTAGTATGTTTGCGTTGTTTGGATGAAAACGAGCTGTAACAGCTGAGTAGATATTAGCTTGTAGGAATAATTAATTACCCTAAACTTGGAACCATTTATACCCAAACATTTTATTAAGTGCCAGTATGGTACTTTATGAGATTGTGTGGGGGACGAAAAAATGTCTGTCCGTCTGTCTGTCTGTCTGTCCGTGCGTCTGTACGCACCATAACTCAAGTACGCTTTTTCGGATTTTCATGAAACTTGGTATAAACATTCATAATGTCGATGGGAAGAACCCTATTGATATTGAACCAAATCGGTTCACCGGTACCGGAGTAATGCCCAATTTAGTGCCTATTTTAATAGATTATGGCGCCTTTCTATGAGAAAGCTATGACAAAAACACTATTGTTTTACATGCGCTTATCCAACTAGACCCATCACTCAAATACGCTGTAACGGATTTTCATGAAACTTGGTATAGGCCTACCCATTTATGACGTCCATGAGAAGTGCCCTATTGAATTTGAACCTAATCTGTTGACCGGTACCGGAGTAAAACCCAATTTAGTGTATATTTTAAAGACGCGGTAACTCAAATACGCTTTACCGGATTTTTATGAAAATTGGTATACACATTTACAATGTCCATGGGAAGACGTCTATTCATAATGGATAAAATCGGTTGATCTGTTTCGGAGTAATGCTCAATTTAGTGCCTATTTTATGGCAATATACGTATTCGAAAGAATTTATAAAAAAAATGAAAATCAGTTATCTTGACAACATAGCCTATTGTTTTACTGTGATCTTATAAGGCCTTGGAAATTAAAATACAGGTAGCTATGACAAAAACACTATTGTTTTACATGCGCTTATCCAACTAGACCGTTAAAATGACCCAGGTGGCCGAGATGGTAGACCTTTCTTCTTCCGTAAGCCCTGCTTAATGAATAAATCTGGAGCTTAACTTGGAAATCAATTTAAAAAAAAAACATATTCTGCATATCATAATTGCAGTCATAACTGATTAAACAAAAACATACTGGCACTTTTTTACATCAGTTTACCTGATTTTATTATAATGAAGATAAGGCAAGGAAATGTCGCATTTTATAGTTTATATGAATAGTACCTATGAAATTATAAGGTGTATGAAAAGTCATGTGAGTGTATACATCAGATGTTTTGTTCGTAGCCATGGCCATAGCCCAGCTACAGTAAATGAAGGATGATGGTTATATAATAATATTAATAATAATAATAATAATAATATTAATATGAATAGTAATAATAATAGTAATAGTAGACCTAATAATAATAATAATAATAATAATAATAAAGTGGTTGTAGTAGCATAGTGATGGTGGTGGTGGCAGTAATTCATTCATTGCCCCCCCCCCTTGACAAATTTTCTGCGGACGTCCATGGGTACAGATACAAACTAAATAAATCACTGAAGCTATTCAATTCAGACTGAACATATGTTCTGTTTCAGCTACTGTAAATGTTATTTTTCTGGTAAGATAAGTGGAAGATCATAAAGTTTTCTTTGTATTTCATGAAATCAGCTGCAGTTGAAGAGTCTGAATTGACTTGTTAAATTTAATTATTAACTGAAAGTTCGTGTGTAAAGAAAGAACATTGTACTAGTATTTGTCGTCTTAAAAGATAATCTGCTCTGGGCTAAAAGGTAATGAAATATGCTTTTTCGGTTAGCGTCTTATAGTCTTACTAATAATCCAGTTGTAACATTATACCAGGAATATACACAGCTGAGGAGAAAAAGTGTACTAATAATCATTGCATAAGGCTGAATGTGTGCAACGCTTTACACAGCCTGGCCCCCTTGTATAAACTTGACGTAAATAATCAAGATGGCCGATATCCGTAACGCATATTCTGAGCATATTCTGAGCTGCTTTGCGGAATTATAAACATTGTTCCTTGTTTGCGGGACATATTTCCATACTTGTAGCCATGATTACAGCTTTCTGAAAACAATATAATGAAAGACTGAAATGTCTGCAGACGACGTGTTGCTGTTTGTTCAGGGCTCCGATAGATGGCGTTCAGCAGTCCTTCATAGCCAGGGGCTAGTAACGTCACAACTAGAGTGACGTATTTGATGACGTTGGACGTACAAACCCGGTGTAAACCTCGGAGTTACACTCCGTTTATTGGTAATACGGCGTATGCAGAACTTGCACGGTGAACAACCAAACAACCGTTCAACGCAGATATAAGCAGCTTTTATTAGTAAGGCTGTTAATGAATATAGGCCTAATTGATAAAAATTGTAAACAAATAATTCATAATATGTATCATTTATTCAAGACTATAAACCATTCTTTAGTTCAGATAACTATTAAGTTTAAATAAATAATTATGTACCTATCACTTTTTTTGTGACCAAGTAAAAATTAACTACTTTCAACATTATTTTCTGTGACTTTTGGCCATTTCATCTGTGTACTGCAGGTAACTGAGTGGTCATAATTTATGCAACAGTGAAGTTAAACAAAAGATCTACCATCAAAGCGTTCAAAAATTTCGGTACACTAGTGCATAATAAATACATTTCCCACCAGCCAATAACAGGTTATGAAGCATATAATTATTTTACTGCCCGAATGATAAAACATAATAAATAAACATTATTCAATTGAAAACTAATCAGGTGTATGCCTATGAATGCCCGTCCACTGATTGAAAAAGCAGATAGAGTGCTTATTGTGTGAACTGAGCAGATGCACTAGCTATGCTTCAAGGATATATACTGGTAATGCAAAGATTATATAATTACGTCACCCTTGCTTTTAACCTGACTGTAAAACATTTATGGATTTTTAATAAAATACCAGTAAGTCCGCAATCTATCAAATTTTAACGAAATATAGTGTCAGTGTGTATTTGACTATAACATTAATAATTTTTGTGTAATTTAATTGTATTTGTATCATTTAGTGTATTTTATGTAATTTTATGTTATTTTGTGTAATTTAATGAATTTTATATAATTGAATGTATTATTTTTATCATTTAATGTATTAGTAGCCCTGGGGAAATGGAAGAAAAGCCCATATGGTCTTAATTTGCACCAGGTTAAGTAAAAGAATAGTTTTATTTATATTTATTATTATTATTATTAAGGCAAGCTAATTTTGTTCACATGTTAATGATATTTCTTTGTTTTATTTTAGTATATTTTATTTACTGTATTTTAATGTATTCATTCATTAATTTATATATTTATATTTATATTTTACTGTTAGCATCTTACTTTATTTTGTTGGCCTACTTGCAAGTTCATATGTAGCGGTGAATTTTATCCTGCGGATTGCTAACTAAGCAAATATGCATTTTACACACAATGCGAAATTCAGATGCTCACACCACATTCACCAGTTCGTCCGATTAAGCTCATGATGTTGTTTTCTGTTAATATGCTAGTGCGTTGGATCACATGCTGGTTCGTCACGCTGAAGGTCCGGGGTTCAAATTAAGGCCCACCGAAATTGATACGACGCAGTGGACAACGTTTACGGCAACGCTGTTACTTCATAACTTCTTAGCAAGTTGAGAAAATCCACCCAATATATAATATAATTAGTAAATATAATTTAATAAATCAAATTGTTCGACCTCCCCTTTGGAATTGGATTATTGCCTTGTTTTTCAATGGGTACAAGCGTATGGTGGAAGAATGATTCTTGAGCTTCAAAGGAGCACATAACATGCCCGGTAAAATTGAGAATACCTCAATTTGTGCACTAATTTTCAAATTATCATTAAGTTCAGCTTCTTACCCTTGGCCAAATTCAACCTCAAGCAATATAAGTGATTCTTAATAACGTGAAATTTGAATAGAAAATTATTGACAAATTTCAGTATTCATAATCACTCAAATCGATACAATTCATTTATTTAACTGTAATCGATAAAAACACCAAGCAGTAGTCATAATTTTTAAGCCTTGAAGAAAAACCATATCCTTTTACCCCAAATCACAAAGAAAGAAAAAAAACTATCGTCCAACAGAGGAATACATGTTCATTCCCTATGTCGCTCACTAAAGACGAATTCACATATTTAATGGTTTAACAACAATTGTTTCCATTGTCATGAGCTAAGAATGCTTCTTCTTGTTCCTTAGATTCTAAGGCATCGAAAATATTTAGATAGCCCAAATCAGATGCCAAAGGGAAAAAATTGTTGGCTTCGTATTTATATGCAAATGTGCAAGGCAGAAGCTGTCCTGCTTTATAAGTAGACTTCCTGGAACACCTTGCTATCAACCACATTCTTGTTCTGGCCAGTGCAAAAATAAAAATAGACCAGTGCAACATTTCCTCCCTTCTCTTTTTAAGTTTAATATTAAACAGATTATTATAATATAGTTGATGCTACAACTTCTTGCTTAAAGAAATCTACATTCGACACATGTATAAATCATGTTTGTTCCTCTAACTCGTAAAACATTTTTTTCTATAAACTGCTCAGTGTAACAATAATTTACTTGACTTAAGTCTGAGTAAATTTAAATTCTAATCTAAACCTAATCATTTTGATAATAATCTCAGGAATATTTCATCTTGTTTGCTCCAATGGACTACCATGTTTGCGCCACTTCACTCCTTCCACTGTAGTACCACAGTGTGTTAGCGCCACCCAGAAAAAAATAATGAATTTGCAGACTGGCATCATATGAAAATTTCTGGTCACAATTTTCCTTCCACCTTTCTAGGCAGCGAACTAACAGAAGAGTAACCAAACCCTTATCTGGTGTGTTAAAAATTATGTCCTAACACTTTATTGTTAATGGACGAAAAATCGCCGATATCTTAGTTGAATTAAACACAATAAAAAGATATGTTAAAACATATTGAATTTAAAAGTGTGTGTGTGTTTTTTTTTTTTTAATTTTATTTTTTTTTATTTTATTTTAATAAGAGACGTTCTTTAAAAAATCAAGGGGGCGAGAGTTTTTAATTTTACTGTACTTCTTTATATTCTATATCCAATATTGTCTGGTTTCAGTTTTCCTTCTCTTACTTTTTTGTGGGCCAGTTGACTTATCTGTCTTATAGTCTGCCGGGTAATATCAGTTTCACCCAACTCCACGAATAGATTTTACATGTGCCAAATAGTATTTAATTTTTTTTTTAATTGAGATATTTTTTTGAGTGTAGACTTTATTGAAGAAATAAAGAGATGAGCAAAGTAAATTCATACAATTCATACAGTTAATGGTAACGTTCAGTAAAGCTTCATATAGGATAGCTGCTTAACATTTTATTTATAATGAATTTTTTTATTAAATTGACGAATTATATTTAATATAGCTTACGTGAAACACTTTGAATTAAGTAAGCATTCAATTTTCCTTATTTATCATTACTTAAAAAAAGGTCGTAGGTCAACAAAACAAGACATTCTTATCGTTAAGTTATATCGTGAGAGATTTTGAAATACATTCTGTTTCGCTAACACAGAAGCTCATATCTCTGAAACTTTAAAAACTCCGTGGTGCTACATCCCTGAAGGGACAAGGCCAACCACCCGACCGCTGCGTCTGTAGTCAGCGACGTTAACCACAAGACCACGAGATCTTTAGTTCTCTGAGAAAAATTTAATAAGATTATTCTACGAGATAAATGCAATGCTGTTATACACATAATATTAGGCCTATACATGTTTTTACGTCAAAATATCGTTCACCCTTTCCTGTCCTTCTGATAATTAATTTGGTGGTTCTCTTCTAGGCACATCCCTTACATTTTGGTCAACTTTCTTTGAGCTGTTTTTCTATACTGTGCGTACTAAAAGAAGTTAACTTAAACCTAATGGAACGGCGCCCGCTGTGAGAGGCTAATGCCCATGTCTCTTTTAAAACACTAGCTAATATTTCATGGCAGTTTGTTTTTTAATATATATTTTTTTTACCAATGCTGGCTAGAGTTTATATAGCTTCTTACAAGGATAGGTCTAATGAAGAAGGAAATAAAGAAAGGAAGAAAATAGGAGAGAAAAAAAGATAAAGAAGGTAAAGAAAGAAAAATAATGAAACAAAGAGAGAGAAAAAGTTAGACAGAGAGCAGGAAGGAAGGGAGAAAACAATTAGACCGATTGACGGAAAGAAAGAGTAAAAAGAGCAAGAAAAAATTAAAGAAAAAGAAAGAGAGAAAAAGAATAAGAAATGTGATAGAAGATAGACAGACAGACAGACGAAAGAGAGAAAGAAAGACACAAGCAAACAAACAAACAAACAAACAAACAAACTGAACATACGCCATTGGCGCGGACAAGGCCGACGTCCGAACGCTGCGTCATCTACCTGCATCTTTCGACTTCATGGGCGGAGACATGATTGGGGGCATATGGTTAGCATGCAACCTCGCATGTTCCTTAACCTCAGCCCTTCTATACAGCTCTTCTATACTGTAGCTGCTCAATTGTCTTCATGAGGTGGGAATCACAACGTCCCAGACATCCCAACCTAAAAAAATCAAGGTATTACCGGAGATCGAACCCAGGCCTTCAATTCTGTTGTGAGCATCATTACCACCACACAACCCAGGAAGTCAAAGAAAAAAACTTCTTTGTATAATTCCAAAATACAGTATTGTGAGAAAATTCAATAGAGGATTTCGTACAGGCCTATTCTGCTATATCATCCCCCCAAAAGACTCGCAGCGCTTTTTTTTTATCTATTGTTTCGTATTTTCACCGTATAAATGACGTTAAGATTGATGAAAAATAGATGATGAGTAATATTCATACGTCTCTCTGCTAAAATGTATCGATGTTGGTTTTTAGTTACAAATTTTTTGTCTTTAGACTTATATTATTGTTTCATAACAAATTGTGTATTAAAACATTCATTCAAATGTAGCATTACTTCTTGAGAGGGTTTGCTTGTAAGATTGTTTTGTGGTCGCCTTAGGATATGATATGTAGATCAATTTGCTGGGGGAATTTGCATTTAATAATCGGGAAAGTCCTTGGAAATGTTTCATGCTATTTTTAATGATGATGATGATGATGATATTAATATTAATAATAATATAATGACAAAAATAGCCTATTGCTTTAACAATTATGATAAGATCTAAGCACAAAGTTATTGTTTCCTGGTTCCAAATGAGGATGCAATAGTGGATTCGTGTAGCAAACATTTACAACAATTTTTTCACAAATTTGCTCCAATGTGAGAAACAGGGCCTACTTACGAATAAAGAAGTGAATTTTCCTAAATTATTAGTATTACATAAATTTTTTAAATTACCAGCTTAATCAAAACTAACATGTTTCATGGTGTTAATTTGTATTTTTTTCTTTCAATAGTATTGTTTTTAGCTCACCTGCAAAAATAATAAAGATTTACAGCTTTGATTTAAATTTCTACTTTTTAAAACTTAAAATTCGGTTAAATATTGTAATTTATGTAGAAAAATGCAAAGGCTGACAATACTTTTGTTTACTGAACTTTGATAACATCTTCACAATAACACAAGTAGGACTAAACATTTTTCTTACTCGAACGTAAAACATGAACTAATATAGGCCTAATATAACTTATGACAAATAGAACTCTTTTATTGTGGCCCCATCCATGATATAATAATTTTGGCCAGAGGAAATGGGCACCCCTTAATGAAATTCACTTTTCTACCAATGTTTGTAATTGATATGCTGGTAGGAAAAAAATATATTACTAATAGGTGAGTTATAAGTTAAAATGTCAAACTTTTACAAATCGATAGTAGGCCTATATTATTATAAATGTAGGCTATTCTCTTTTCCTGAAATGCGTTTAAACGACTAGGTTCTGATAACATTTGTATTGTCAATCTTTTCTTTTTCTAGATACTGTTACAAATGAACATAAATTGATGGCTTTCTAATTTTAAGTTCTCAAAATACGTTCATTCCAAATTATTTTGAGTTGTAAAACATGAGTCACTAAAATGAATCTTTGTGAGGTAGTTCAACATGTACCGGTAACATAAAAGACCGGGCTTTTATAGTCAACTAATGACGTTTGGCCTATTAATATGAATGAAGCTGTAGAATGAAACATTGAGAAGGAAATGGGAAGATATTCGATAAAGTGGTTTCTAATGTAGGCCTAGGTCTTTTCCAATGCTGTCATAATAAAACTGTATTTCAAATTTGTCAAGTATTATTTGCAGTTCATAAATAAAAGCACTATGTTCCGTGAAATAATGGAATTTCAATAAACAAGTCCGTGAACGTCGCAATAATGATCGGTAAAAATACTGTAGCGACTGTATAATAATTTCATGCCAGTGAATCCTCCAAACCCAATGATGTGATAGCTATTATAGCCTAATAGCCTACACTGACAATACCGTAGTTGCCCTGGATGGAACAGCTGACTGTTCTCTGACTATCCGTTCACAAGTTCGCGGACTAGATCGTGACCCAAGTCGATGGCATTTAGGCCTATGTATGAGTAAATACAGTAGTTCCATGCCTGTAGATTACAGGCAGCACGCAACCGACGTTAAATAACCATTCACATTAACATAAAATGTAGGGTGATCTCCGTCGTGTCCGAACCTAGGCGTTTGCTTGAAAACATGACGAGCTCCGATTTCTTTGATCGTTTGCCAGATTTTAATCAAATTAATTCAAAATTGACGATCCAATTAAAATTTTGGTCACATTCACACAAGTCGAAGTTGCTCCGTTGGCTGAGGATACGGACCCACTGTGTGCGCTAGCAGTTGAATTTGACTCCGCCGCTGATCTTCAGCGCTCCCGTAGTTCTCTTGTTCCCTCGGTGTTAAACTTTGGGAGATATTTGAGTTCTCCTTGTTCCACCCTTTCTTCTGACAGCCGTTTCCTTCTATTCTGATAAGTAATTCGTTTCATAATTGCCAATACTCATGTAAAATTCTGATTTTTCGATGTTGAAGCCATTACAACTTGAGCTCTAGGTAAAGCTTCTCAAGTGCTTACTATTTTTTTAGCAAGGACACATCGATCTTGTTCGCGAGATAGACTGCCCTCAAGGTATGAGTATTCATATATATATATATATATATATATATATCCGTCTCTCTTTCGCAAGCGTACGCCACGTCCAGAGATAGCGTCAGTTGCCGCAATAACCTCGCTAGGGAATCTTAGATGTACAGGCTATCTGTATTTAGCTGATTTCTTGCTTTCGATTCATTACTCACAGAGTTATTACGTCATGAAATTCTTCGTAATTTCGTTACGATAATACGCCTGCTGCCTGTTGCATGACAGCTGAGTCATTTAATCCCATGTTTCCATTTCTCTGGTAGAATTGCTAAATAGGGAGCATACCAAATTTCGTATGTTATTTGTTTCATCCACCAGATTTGTTTACTGCAGCCATTCCCAAGATCCCCTTCGGACCCCTTCTGGGGGTTGCAACATACTCCAAGGGATCTCCAATAACAATGTATGTTGTAAGTATCCTTTCTTTGGCCTTCCACCATCCCCGGAGACCTCGACATACGCCACACTCCAGTCCCAACATTTGGTGCATTTGTTCTACTGCTCCATTTCCCGTTCTTGTAGATCCTAAATCAATGGGGAGGTGTGTATTGAGTCAGCTATTTGCATCAGCACTAATAAAGCTGTGTATTTTCTTTATATTCGGTAATCCATCTCGCCGGAGGTTGTGTCTCCGATCCGGTATTCACCTGATTGAGTGAGGGAAACTCCGAGAAAACCTCACTTGAATCAGTTACTACGAGGGTTCACCCGTAGCAGCCCAGACACTTCGGGCAATTGCCCATTTGAGCTCGATTTTCCCCAGGAGTTTCAACATCCTCCTAGAGTGCGTCTCACTATCGGTTAGTGTAAATTCCGGTTTTCCTGGATATCGTCTATTTCCTGCCGTTTTTTTAAATACCTATTACATGTCGCGAAGTCTTTAAATGATTCGTTTGCTGATTTCATCGTTCAGAACTTCAAAATAACGGAGTTTTAAGCGTTTTATATAAAAAAATTCAATCTTCATAATTTACAAAGCCTATATTCCCAAAAATAAAAATGGAGGTCCAAGAGAAGCTCAAAACCCTAAATGTTTTGCCAAACTGTAAATAATTTCGATCCTGGCAGGTCGAAAGCCTTCATATGTGCGTAAATGTGACAGGCTTTTGCTTTTAGAATTACAGGCGTGAAAAAGAACTCCTTTGGGGAAAATCTCGGCCCACCAGCGACGGTCATAGGACTAAGTAGCTGTACACCCGGTCGTTAAATAATCATAAAATCAACAACCAAGGTTCCTACCTAAGAAAGAAAGAAAGAAAGAAAGAAAGAAAAGAAGAAAAAATGAAGAAATTATATAAACACAGAGGCAGTAACTTCAAGTCCTTGTGAATATAATTAATAGTTAGCCTATGTACTACGCCACCAAGTTAAATCTGCACGGCAATAGGGGAAGTGTTTCGGCGCTAGTGTCGCTCAGCTACGGAAGGGATGTAGGGGTGGGTGGGTGGCGGATACCTAAACACGTGCGAAAGATCATAACATGGTTGCCAGACTATTCATTTGAACTGCGGACGTGGAAGATGTCAGGTCATTTAAAAACACAGTAATTCTCAGCGCCTCTGTTCCAGCCAAGTAACCCAACACCGTGGACAGGAAGTGGCAGCGTGGCGGCGGGGGTGAAAGAAGGGACAGCTCATTTTCCCCAGTTGGGACATGGTTGTCAGACTATTCATTTGAACTACTGCTCAGCTGCTCTCTCGCCTCCTGCACTTCCTCCCAGGTTGCGGGGGCGGAGCCCACCTTCCTCTCTACCCTGCAATACACACCTTATTAACACCTCCCTGTTAATCTGGAACATCGCCGGCTTGACGTGATAAGCCAGAGACCGGATTTTAAAGGGAATTATGCAATTTCATACATAATATTAAGTGGCTTTGATTCCATTGTTCTCCCTCCTCAACATTTCCATAATGGGTTCCTTTTTAGGGGAAAGTTACAATTGCAATAGTTTTCTTGTGTTCTTTTTTGTGTGACTAGTTCATGAACCATTGACCGTGGAAGTATAAAAACATGTGATATTTCAACCAATCACAAATGTCTATTGTTATGATTTAGGCCTATTGTTTTATTTTTATAAGTTTGATTTAATCGCACCTACTTGCAATTTTGTATGTAAATTCACAAGGACTGAACACTCAAACATCTTCATGCCTGTAGTTTTTTTTTATTAAAAAATAAATAATTGAAATCGATTGGTATTATGTAGGCGGCATATGAGCAAAAGAAGATACGGATATTTAATGTGTGATGAAGCAATTTAAATCTCGTATAGGCCTATTAAAACATTATATTTATTAACATTGACATCGTTTTTACATAAATTGCATGAATTACATAATTTTATGCTTAGACCTAATTATAATGTTTTTCTATAACAAATATAAATAACTTATCTAAACGAATACAACGAATCTTGTGCTTCCGTGTACCACAGACTCATGAACCTTACTTAAATTATGCATAAACAATTAAAGTAAGCAATTTATAAATTAAAAAAAACTAAAATCCTGATTTTACTGTACTGTAGGCCTACACTTCACGATTAAAGTGCCGATGCCCGGGAAAAAAAGGACCTCAGATTCAAGTTCCCTAGCCCCCCCCCCCCCCAGAAACTAAAGTATTTCTTGGTCGTCAAAGGTCCAAGGAATTTTGTCCAGAGGCTCTAATTTAGGCTTGGAGTTCTTTTATGTGCCGTAAATCTATGACATGGGCCCTCCAGCTTAAGGTCCCTCTCGGAAGACTCCGCGCCCAGGATTTCCACGTCCTGAAAAATCCATCGCCAGGATCGAACTTCGTACGGCATTTTATGTTATTTTGAATTGTAAATTTTAAAAGAAAAATAATTCCAGTTCGCTTGTGCTTAATTTCGTATGCACCGGAATTTAGGCTCTTTTGGTTGGCAGCAATTTGTTTGAAACCAATCACATATGAAAATAGTTGAGCATGGTAGAAACAGTCGTTGAAAATATTAAGTCGTGATCTATTTGTGAAGAAATTTATCTCTGAAAGTTATAGAAAAGGCAAATAACGAACTAATAACTTATTAAAAAAATCCTTCGCTAGAAATAGCAGACTTCGAATGATTAGGGACAAAAATTAAATATGAATGGGGAGCGAAACTAAATATTGTGTTGGCTTATGTTTGTGTTTTGTCCAAAACAATAAAATTGCCCTAGTTATTGCCGCAATAGTTATTTATGTCATTTTGAATTGTCAATTATTAATAGGTAGGCCTACACGATAACAGTGGTAGGAGGAATACTAGTATTTGTATTTTCTTTGCCTCTAACGGGCTCAACCCGTAAAATGGACTTTACATAGACGGAGAGAGTTCTGTTAAACAATGTTTACGATCCAAAGTAACATAAAATTGTTTCATTGTTTATTTATATGCGATTTTTTTTCGCGAAATAGATTTATCAAGCAGCCCATTGTATTGGGAAAGAATCTGAAATTAAAGTATATTATAATTCAATATTATTAGTCATAAGCTAAACGATGTTCTTAAAGACAGTCGTTATTGATTACTTGATATGTCTGATATTTAAATGTCATTACTGCACATGAAAGATGTAGAACATGGTATGCTTTGTTCTCATACAGTCTATTGGCTATTTTTTATCATGCAGAGTTAGCTTCCTCCCGGAAATTTTGACGTGGGTACTATAAATGCACATTTCACTCATACTGCCGTTACAAGTAAATAACTTGCAATTGGTTTATCTCCTGAAAGCGCGTTCCATTTCGTACATGCCAGCTCCGTATGGACAGCTCTTGTGTACCGTATGCTTTTTGTTTTTGCCTCTCAGAAACAAATTTCAATTTTGTACATAACCAGTACTTTCCGGTAAAGTAGTAGGCTTCTGTATTCCCCAGACAATTGTTTCTTAACCGGAAGGCATCCCTTCCTTTGTTAACCTAATTACCTGGTTTGTACGGAAACACGTCTGTTTACAAACTGTTCTCTTCAAGTGCATCACCTGTTCGAGTCAATAAATTCTAATCTCTAAGTTTCCTACGCACTTGGGATCCACCTCCCTGCTTCTAGAATCGCTTGGCGTAGACATTTTTCCCGAGGCTAAGTTTTCCTATGAAACAAAGGAAAAAACCTACGCACCTTGCTGCTTGTCTAGATCTGATATTTCATTTAAACAGTCTTTTCCTTTAGTAGTAAGGATAAATATTATAATGTGAAGGGTATTATGCTGCTTTTATTACCATTATTATTATTATTATATATTATTATTTGTTACTATTATTGTTGTTATTGACAGTATTATAGTCAGTAAGAGACTAATTTACTACTTCCTCTACCTCTACTATAGGTATTAGGTATAGTCGGCGCGCAAATGTTTCAGATAGTATGATTAATAGAATGGGTAGATCCTGTCCGTTTTAGAACCAGCCCTGAAGTAAACAACAACACCTATCCACCGAGCGAGATGGCCGAGATGGTAATATCTTGGACTCGCATTCGGGAGGTCCCATGTTAAAACCCTGTGCCCGGCCAATTTGACTGGTTTCCCCAGTCGTAACGGCTAATGCCGAATGGATATTTACATACCATGAATCATCCTAGCTATTTCATCCCATATCATATCCATTTAAATTAACATCAGTTGACATTTCGTCAATAAAATACACCAACAATAGAAAATACTCGTAATTGACAATCAATATGGCCCCTGTATAGACACAGATCCTGAACTCCTGATAGGGCCTCGAAGCTGAAATGAGTATGAATATAGCTGAATTAAAAAAAATAAAAAATAAAAAGCTACCCATCCTACTGTCTAAAATATTTGTAAATATAGTAAAGCTAAAGGAACTATTGTGTTCGACCCAGAAATTCAATGTCACATTTTCAACATAACACACATTTTGAGGTCTCCTGAATAAATAAGGGGGGAAACTATTATTAGTAACATGTCTCTTGGGTGTGTGTGTACAGCCTAACTGGAGAACGAAAAATTGAATAAAAACAAACAATTATATTTGACTATAGCTTCTGGGGGCGTGAAACGAATATAGACTTTTATTTATTTATTTATTTTACTTTTAATGCCACTTTACACAAAGAAAATGGCATTTTTTCACGATTTTCTCGAAAACGGCTCTAAGGATTTTGTTTAATTTTTTGTACACGAGGTGCGTGCACTAAGAGCTAAAACTCTTACTTAATTTTTTTTTTTTTTAGATAAAAATATCTGAACGATAGTTATAAGTAGAGCCCGGAATTCCATGCAAATGCATGTTTTTATATACGGTACTTTGGTTACACTTCTCAAACTTTGTAGTTACTCATTACATGACTTATGGATTCCAAATAACCATATTTTTTCCGTGCATGTTTGCATATTTCGGCCTTTCTGTGGCAAAATTCATGCATAATGCATGTTTTGGATTTTTTGGTTTAATATAGCATATTCAGATGTTTTTAATGCATATAAACCCTCATTATCTGGTTTTAGTGCATAATATTAAGTTACCATGCTTAACTGTGCATATTATGGATGTGCCTCCCTAAAATCTCGACTTTTCAAAGAAACGTAAAAATGTTGTACTGTATTACTATTGTTATTTGATTGACTTGGGAACAGAGTCTGCCACCTGCATGAATTTGAGAGTGCAAACTACAGTTTACCCTAAAGGCCGGTTACACACATGGCGTTTTTTTCCGTCGCGTTGAATTTACCGTCGCCGCCCAAAGAAATGAAACGTTTACACACGGGGCGGAAAAATTTCCGTCGCCGTCGTATGATCATGCTGGTTTATGCAGTGTAGTTTCAACTTCAGATCAATTCACATCAGTTTAACTGTGTTATTCAGATTGTTGATTGCAGTGTAGTTTGAAATGAACATGGAGCAGCTTCTAGCGTTATTGATATTCCGTCGTGAAATGATATCCGTTAATTTAATTCTGAGAAACATATATACTTCAGTCAAACCTCGATATAGGGTAAGGTGGTACATTTTCGAACACTTAACAAATATTCTTATTTTATGAACACAATAAACATAAGAAAAATTCAATTGTATTGTAATCGCAAAGTTGGCAATGTAGTCGACCCTTCACAAAAATATGAAAGTCAAACAGCTGTAAAATTTGTCAGGGCAATCAATCTTTCCAGAATAACGTTCGAAAATGTAGATACAATTCTAAACACCAGTGGGTACTATTTTGAACAGTGACATTTTCAACGAACGATCTGCTTTCTTCCAAATATTATTTTATTTATTATTATTTACCAATAATATGAGCGTAACAATGAAGTGTCACATTTTGAATAACCAGATCGCAGGATTGGGGCATGTGGTCAGCATGCCGACTCCTACGGCAGTTATTGATGGCTTACTGAACAGGAGTCGCTACTTCTTTATGAATTAGTCTCTCGGTTGGTGTCAAATGGCTAAATGCACCCCGTTCCAGATCGCCCTACCTCAGAAGAATCCGAGGAGGTACCGGGGATCGAACCCAGACTTGCGGGTCCGTAGTCAGAAACCACTAGACCATACAGGCGGTCTGTCATAACATCAAGAGCAATAATAAAAATACTTAACAGCTGCATGCTATATTGCTGAGATGTAATAACATTGCAGAGGAAGTGTCGAGTATAACTTTTCGTTGAAATAATACCACTGTTGAAAGACGTATGAATGCCGTCCCTTTATCTTATTTTGAGTAGCACAGGTTATAATAATAAACATGCAGAATGCTGTGTCGGCAAAACAGCTTCTTCCTGCAAGACATAAGCGCTGTTGGAAACAGTACCTAAAAAATGTGTTCATATTTGTAACTTTAGCTAGTTTTTGTAAATTGTAAATGTCGAGGGTTTTATCCCATAAAACAGGTCTCGCTTCGATTAATGAAATGAGAATTTCATTATCAATAATACTCGTACTACTCATAATCAGGGCCCGGATTCTGATGACCTAAAATTATTTGAAAAAGACCTATAAAATGACCCTAAATTTAAAAAAATTACTTAATAACTATAAAAAATGACCTAATAACTGATATTTTATTTATAAAAAAGTATTATTGTACACACAAAGTTATAGACTAGTTTGTACATAATTGTAAAAACTGTAAATAATTGTAATGTTGTGAATGTTCATTTCTCACGGAAACTGAGGCACTGGTGAGTCTAATTCGGCATTTCCTTTTGTGGTCTGCCGGATTATTGAGGGTAAACAGCAGTTAGCAATCTCAAATTCAAGCAGATGCCAAGTCAGTCTAATAACAATAGTAATATAATACACAATTTTGGCGTTTCTTTGATTCTCATTTCCGACTGAGGCATGACAACACTTTTCCTTCTTGCATTAAACAAACAACATTTCAAAGACAGCACCGCTAGCGACGAAAAGAAGTTAATACACTCAATGTAAATACAAGAAAATGAGTAAATGATTAAGCAAATGACACGAAAATGACAAAATAATTACCTAAAATCGAAATAAATGCCCTAAAAATATAAAATGGCATAAAATGCCAAAAATGACCTAATAAAAATGCATTTCTACAATCTAGAGGCCATGATTAGAATTTATCCCCAAGTTGGCAATGTCTATGCAGCATCAATAAAAATATGACATGTCATTAGAATCCGGGCCCTGCTCATAATACTCATATTAATTGATGAACGAATATACGATAAACCTGTCAACACAACACAAATCACACTGAGCATAGAACTGCCGCCGACGGAAATTTTACCGATCGTTTTTTTCCGCCTCGTGTGCAAGCTCTAATTCACTTCAATGTACTACTGTCTTTGGGCGGCGAAGGCAAATTCTCCGCGACGGAAGAAAAACGCCATGTGTGTAACGGACCTAAATAAACAGTAATATAATACACTAGGCTACAAAAGCAAATGCCGACTCGCCGACCCCCACCACCTTCCACTGAAAGAAAAATGCTAAACAGAATGTTCACTGCTTGAATTTGTCAGTCACTAGCCATTGTTGAAGTCCGTTGAATTATCTTTAGAATCGTGTTGTGGAGAAATGGGTGTGAGAGGGAAAACGTAAGAAGGTGCTTAGTTCAAATCCTGATCTTAAAGTTTTAAAAACAGTGAAATACGTATCCTGTGGAAAAAATTTAAAATACGTGGAATTCGATCTCATCCTCAGTCAAATTTCTTCCCTTAAGTATTCACCTGTTACTTCTTGTGAAGTAGAAAGATCCTTTTCTTCGTTCAAGAATGTCCTAACTGATAAACGCACGAGTTTAAGTGAGGAGAATTTGGAAAAACTCGTTGCTGTATATTGTTTTAAAAGAAGTTAAAATATATTGCAGTACAGTGCGGATTTTTGATAGGGCATGTTTCGCCCCTCATAGTGCATATTTGGAGATACGATAGTTAGGCTTGCCAGATTTCTGAAATGTTCAACCGGGACACAGGAATGCCCCCCAGCGTCGCGGGTACAAACCCTTGGCGGATTTTTAGAGTGTTTTAGAGAGTCGTTTATTCTCAATGCTATGAATAAATGGTTACTGATTAGGAACCTAAACCAGGGGTAGTAATAAATGACATAAGAATATAAATTTAAACATTTTATTTCTAACATGTTAATATTGAAACTGGAATTATTCCACCCTTTCGATTTATTTATAAAACAATAGTTAATTAATATTTATTCAAGTTATCTAAATTATTATTATTATTTTCCGTATCAATTCTCGTTCCGATTATTATTATTATTTTGTAATTCCAAATTTGAAATATTAACTGTAAACAAAACGTACATATTCAAAATACAACGTACCAAATTCGTAATTCCAAACCGCGAATTGGTTTAGTCAATAGAAAGGCATTACGTAAGCGAGAGTATAGCCAATCAGAGAAAAGCATTCTACAGCGCGAAACAGAGCGTTAATAGGAGCTCACTCCATTACTATTCGTCTAACAGCACAGACCGTCGTGTCGTGCTCTCGCTTGGAAAAGTTCGCGGCAATTAAAACCTACGCTATGGCGATTTCCACAAGCCACATACGCAACGTATACAGGACATATATAATCGTGTGAGTTACTTTCATTTGTGATTAGCAAGACAAACCAAATATCACGTAAGTAATGATAAGTGAAACTCAAGTGGTGACGACATACACACAGCAACACAAACTACAAGCTACCAGTTTATAAATAAATTCCGATAGATAAAGAATTATAGTGTAGTTATTATTTCAAAGACAGTAACTAGCTATAAGACAATACCCCGAGATGATTCATGCACCTACCACTGCGCACAGCAGCTGTGGAAGTTGAGGCGCGTAAAACAGAATGGACTCCGACGGGGAATTGAAGTAAGTACTTTTACCGAAGAAATCCTTCACCCCTCCAACTCAACCCGAGTCCACCTCAACATTGTGGCTCTCCAACGTGTGGCAAATAAGAACAATAAACTGCGTAGAGACTCTGCAAGTGAAACCTAATTAAGACATTAGCAAGCAGAATATTGTGTGATACAAATTAACATTGAGTGTGGAATCGCAAGTCATAGCTAGGTATCGCGTCGCGCAACAATTCACATCACGCCATCAGGAAGCCAGGTGTTCAGCATCGGGCAGCAGCAGTTACCATCCGACAACAATCAACGTGCAGCCTGGAATTGATTGTCGAAGCCTACAAAACAAGTAAGGTGTTGTATATTTAAGATCCCTGATGAAACTTAGGAGCCGTGAAATCATGACGTCACAGGAAGAAAGTTTAGATATGCAAGAAAACGGACAGGATTTGTTAACTAACACCGAGATGGAATGCATTGTACACAATGTTAGTGCAGAAAATAGTTTACAACTAGTAGATGTAACTGAAACAGACATGGAAATTCCAGTAGAATCAGACGCTTCCATTGCAAATGAAAATGTAAATAGGCGCGAAAGCAGTGAATCTTCAGATGATCCGTTAGAAAATTCAATAAAATCTTTTATGCAACAGATGTTCAACAAATTGAGTAGGAAAATTGAAGATGTTAGGAGTGATGTCAACAAAGTCAGTATAGATGTTAATAATGTTAAGACAGATATTAGTGATGTCAAAACTGATATCAATGATGTTAAGAGCGATGTTAACAAAGTTAGTAATGAAGTTAATAAGGTAAAAACAGATGTGAATGAAAACATTAGTTCGAAGTTAACAAAAATGGACGATAACTTAGCAAAACTGAGAGATGATTTGAAACTAGAAGTAGTAAATGAAATACAAGAGAGATTAGGTGACTTCAAAGCTGAAATAAATAATGACGTCACAGTAGCTTTAGAGAACATTCAAACAATTGTAAACAATGATGTAACAGAAGTTAAAGAAGTTATTGCAAACGTAAGTACTAATCTTCAGACAATGCAAACTGACATTTCCACTGCAAACGAGGAAATGAAAGTTATAGTAGCTAATGTTTCAGAATTAGACAGTAACGTTTCTTTGATAAAAATGCAAATCAATACTTTTGACGAGAAACTAATAGGTTTTGCCAAAATAAATGATGATGTTAGGAATGACCTTGAGAATAAGAATCAGTTATTGAAAGTAAAGCAAAAAGATATTGAGATACAGGTTATCGAAACTCAAGAAGAGTTAACGGTACTAAGTAGAAAAGTCCATAAAGATGAGGAAATGTTATCAAATAGGATTTGTGTATTAGAAAGTAGGATGAATGTACCTGTTGGTTAACTGTAAACAATGATGTAAATATTCAGCAACTGGGAAGCAATATGAATAGAAATATTGTTGAAGAAAGTTATTCACAAGTACCATGTAGATCTCCCAGATGTCATGAAAGGGTTAATAGCCATAATGGTTCCCAGCTGCAGGATATAAATGTACCTTTATCCACAGGAAATAGTCAGTCAAGTGCCAATTTCCCGAGCTATTTGATGAATGAGATCAAATTGCATGTTTTCGATGAAAACATGAACACTAATCCTCAGAACTTCTTAATCGCATTCCATGATTATTTTAGACTTAGAGCTATCCCACCAAATATGTACATGATTATAGTGCGAAAAGCATTACAGGGCAGAGCTTTAAATTGGTTTAACTTAACAACAAATGAAACCACGACTTTTGAGGAATTCAAACGTAACTTCATAAGTAGGTATTGGAGTTTGACGAAAAGAAACAGTATTAGGATGCAACTGGCAAATGGTGTTTACGAACCTGAATCAGGTCAAACCATGATAGATTATTTCTTAGAAATGGCTGAGTTAGGAAGACAAGTTGATCCACCATTAAACGAGTTTGAATTATTAGAGACTGTCACAAACCACTTTCAAGAAAATGTAAGATTGAACTTGATCGTAGCCAAGCCTAGATCTTTTGCAGAAATGCTGGAGTTGCTTGCTGCATTCGAGCAACGAAATACTTACCGAAGTAGACAGAATTATGTTGATTCAAGTAGTAGGATGTACCCACCCACCAATAGATTTACAAATTCTGGGGTAGGGGCAGAAGCAAATGTAAATAATTATGATAGGAATTATGAGACTAGGAACACTTATAGAGGTCCTATGCCTAAGCAGAACAGAAACAATACAGGATATTTCCAAAATAGGACAGGAAATAGGCCATTCAATATAAATGATGACAGAAATCAAATTAACCATGTAACCTTTAACAGACAAAATGGCGGCAATGGAAATAATCCCAATTCATGGAAAAAGGTGCCATGGATGAGGAACCAAGGTTATAGAAGGAAGTACCAAAATCGTACATACAATAAGAGAGATGATAGGAGAGATGATAATGGTAATGATAACCAAGTTAGGCCAGGTCAAGTTATAAATAATGGCAAATGGCGTGTTAAAAGTGTAGAGACTCAACAAAACACGTTGAATCCCAGAGCCAGACCATTTAATAATGTACGGAATGAAAATGAATCTGATGACATTATTGTGGAAGTTCATGACCAGGAAAATGTCAGTAATACCCAACCGTTAAACTAGAAAGCCAATATCTCGAGGGTTCGGATGGTGTTGGCGCAATTTCAGTAAATTCAGACAAGCAAGTAGAACCCATATACAGTATTCAGGCACAAGGAAATTTTTCAAATAGTAAGCCGAATAAAGAAAAGAGTAATGGAAATAAGAATGATGTTATTATGGATCCTCCTAGAATTAAGATGATGATAGGAAATTATGAAACGACTGCATTAGTAGACACAGGATGTTCTAATAGCGTAATAAGTGAATCTTTGTACAACAAACTAATTCAAAATAAAGTCAAATTAATTTCAATTCCTATTTGCGGATTATCATGCACGGTAGCGATTAAAAGAGCGAAACAATCAGTAAAATTTCAATGCATGTTAGATGTCAACATTGGTAATTTAAAGTTTGAGATATTTTTCCTAGTAGTTCCGAAATTAATAACTGATGTCATTATCGGAGTCGATGTTTTTACTGAGTATAACAGCATAATAAGTTTTGAAGACAACAATCTAGTATTGAACTTACAAGGACAGAAGATGAGCATTCCATTCGATAATGATTTGAGTAGGAGAGACGCGTCTAGCGAGATAGGTGACAATGATATACCGTACGAGACATTTATAGTAGAGAATATTCAAATGAATGATATGATGATTCAAAAAGTAGGCCCTTGCTGCGAAGAAATAAATGATAATGATGAGGTATTTAAATGTATGACGTTAAGTTGCGAAGACTGCGCTGATAGATATGAAAATAAAGTTGACGAGAATGTCAAAATAGAGCAAGTAGAAATAGGTTATGTCTCTATGAGTAAATTAAAAGAAGCCGATCCTAGCGCGAACTCGACGATGATTATTTTGAAAGAGAAAGTAGATATGGCTCATAATTTGAATGATAACCAACGTGATAGATTGTTTTCAATATTAATGAAGAATAAGGAAGTATTTCGGAAAATGTAGGACTCTGTAATATTTATGAACATAAATTTGACATCGACCCAGTAGACAAATTCGCATATAAGAGTAGACCCATTCCGATTGCATTGAAAAAGGAAGCGGATATGACCATTCAGAAAATGTTGGATTCCGGAGTAATTGAAATTTCGACTTCAAAGTATATAAAGACATTATGTTGAACATTTAAGAAGAATTAATCGCTTTGTTAGAGTAACAGATAGTTGTTTCAATAATAAAATAATAATTCCAGAGGTGTTCTGCAGCGTTATTGTGCCAAAATAAGAGATTATAAAGTTAAAGAATGAATACAAAAGATTGTGGATTAAATAAAAGAATGCTTGATTAATAAATATTAATGTTAAATAAGTGGTTCTAACTTAAGAATGAATAAGTAAAAGAGAAATAAGCTGAAATAGAATAAAATGAATGGAATTGCTGAAATGTGCGAACATGATCCGAGACCGAACCCTGAGAATGTCAAAATGCTGTATATAAAATATGTAGATATAGTATATGATTTAGGTATAAGAAGTTTAATATGTTGTACAAAATAGAGATAAGATGGATTGATCATTAATGCTGACATATGTACATAAAATGTTTATTATTTAAAAGGGTAATGTTTTCTATAAATTGTTTATTATTTAAAAGGGCAATGTTGTGATGTAAAGCAACATAGTGTAAAACTATATATTTATTTGTTTCATATATGGTGTATTATGTTCGTATGTTGTATGAAAACACATAATAAGCAGTGAGTAAAGAAAGAGAATTTGTGCAAAAGAATAAATAAGTGATAAAACGAACGATGAGAATCTCGACGTAACTAAATGTTAAAAATGGACGATGAGTGAAATCTCGACATATATATATATTTTCAAAATATTAAAAATTCTCTATCACTGACAAAAAGTGTTAATATACAAAATGTGTTTGTTTTTCAAGAAATTGTTTAAAAGTTAAAAGTGTTTAATGCTATTTTTAATTAATTGTTCAAATATTTTTCATTTTTTAATGATTGTGTTGAAGGAATGCAAGGTAATGCAAACCAGATTTGAATTGTTTGTATTCAAATAATTTTTGGTGAGATTTATTTAATTGAAAGTTGTAATGTTTAACACATACAATTATGTTACACTAACAGATGTCGTCATCCACCATTTCAAGTATTTACTTTGAGTTTTTACTAATTCGAGTATAATTTAAAATTTGATAAGAATAAATATTCTGGGGTATGATGTGCTAATTTAATTATTTACCTTTTCGGACATAATTAAATTAACACAGGGGCATATTGAAACTGGAATTATTCCACCCTTTCGATTTATTTATAAAACAATAGTTAATTAATATTTATTCAAGTTATCTAAATTATTATTATTATTTTCCGTATCAAAATTCTCGTTCCGATTATTATTATTATTTTGTAATTCCAAATTTGAAATATTAACTGTAAACAAAACGTACATATTCAAAATACAACGTACCAAATTCGTAATTCCAAACCGCGAATTGGTTTAGCTAATAGAAAGGCATTACGTAAGCGAGAGTATAGCCAATCAGAGAAAAGCATTCTACAGCGCGAAACAGAGCGTTAGTAGGAGCTCACTCCATTACTATTCGTCTAACAGCACAGACCGTCGTGTCGTGCTCTCGCTTGGAAAAGTTCGCGGCAATTAAAACCTGCGCTATGGCGATTTCCACAAGCCACATACGCAACGTATACAGGACATATATAATCGTGTGAGTTACTTTCATTTGTGATTAGCAAGACAAACCAAATATCACGTAAGTAATGATAAGTGAAACTCAAGTGGTGACGACATACACACAGCAACACAAACTACAAGCTACCAGTTTATAAATAAATTCCGATAGATAAAGAATTATAGTGTAGTTATTATTTCAAAGACAGTAACTAGCTATAAGACAATACCCCGAGATGATTCATGCACCTACCACTGAGCACAGCAGCTGTGGAAGTTGAGGCGCGTAAAACAGAATGGACTCCGACGGGGAATTGAAGTAAGTACTTTTACCGAAGAAATCCTTCACCCCAAACTATTCACCCCAGTCCACCTCAACATTTAAAGTTACATAAGTAAGAAGAAACATTTTGAATAAGGAATAAACATTTGAACAATATTTACATGGACTTTTCATTGGCTAGGACGTTTTTTAGACTATTTTGGTCATATAGCAAATCTAATTCAAGCTGTCCAAAAACGCAGTTTTGCCATAAATTAATCAATTTTCATTAAAAATTCTGTACAAACATTGTCGATATGGTATAATAGCGTATTCGCATTAAATTCCATCTCTTTTCAATCTCTTTTTAACAGGAACAACCCATTGTAGGTTAAAAATTAGAATAAAGTAATCACTTATTTTCGACGCCACGCCTCTTCAAGTATATGCTACATCCTCTTAGCTCTCTGTCGAGTCTCTTCACCGTTTAGCCATGAGTACATGAGCTTAATTCCTGGAACAGTAATTATACTTTCTCCTTAATTATCCCGGAACGCCCGAATACTTGCTTTATGAATATTCTCATGAGCTGCGTTGCAGCGATAGTTGTGGTGTCGACATCTACAAAATAAACAGTATGTAGGCCTAACCCTCATTTTCTAAAGACCTAGGCTACTAATAAATCTTACACCTGTCTGAACTGAAACCAGTGTATTCACCTTCTGCAAAGTATTACTTTATATCTAAGCTTATTTGTAACTTTAAAATGAATAGCCCCGAAATCGAACCAGCACTTTAGGGCTTACATATATTGTAATGTAGATCGCCTACGGATTTTTTTTTGGTGGTGTGGGGACACTCACTATTTACATTTACATTCTCTGGCTCGTCTATTAAGCTATGTTTTCACTACTAGTAATGCTCTGCGACTTATGACTGCAGTGCTGAAGTTGCTACTCTTCATCGCTCCGGCATAAACGCAGGGCGGGAAAAAAAGTACATATGAAATCGGCGTATATTTTGGTTACACTTTGTCTTAATAAATAACCATTACTACGGTCATGATCTCTTGTTCTTGTTACGACAGTTGCCTTGCCTGCGCGTTGCCGTAGAATCAAAGCTTAGGCTACGTAACAAAGTGGGTTGCATTGGTTGTTATTGTAATGTAATTTCTATGTGATTCATTAAAAAGGTAATTTAATCCAGCCATTCCACGGAAAGTGAGCCTGAAGTGTCCAGACCGTAACAACCATTTAATATTAATTTAAAATATATGTCATCATTGAAAAATTATGAAATTAATTTTCAATACTAGTCTACTGAAGAACTAATTCTCAAAAATGATTTCATAATTTTTCAGCGATGACATATATTTTAAATTAATATTAAAAGGTTGTTACGGTCTGGACACTTCGGGCTCACTTTCTGTGGAATGGCTGATGTTTGGTATCATAAAATTGAAATAAATAAGAAACCTGCATATAAACTTATGGGTTCCCTGTAGAAACTTCAACTTCAGCACTGCATGTGAGGGAGTAGAGTACTGGCTATATTGTTTAATTTTATTGCCGAATTTTTTTACACATGAAGATCAATCAATGGAATAATTTCATTCTTTAAGCACTCTGATTAGTTTTCGAAAACGATGTGTCTATATATCAGGGTTTTAATGAGTCTCGCAGTGTCAACCTCGTGAATATGAACACCTTGTAGAGCAACCCGTTTGGAACCATTAAGTTGAAGTGTTGACAGGTCACCAGTGCCACCTACTTGTATAACATGTAAGACATCCGGTATATTCTGGACGCTTATAGCTGTAATTCTTGTTCTGCCAGGTCATTACCACCTTCCTCATGTGCATCGAACTACATTCACACAGCGTAGTCCTCTTGCCACTTAATGTCTTTTATAATATGTAGGCTATAATATAATGTCAGGATACTTTGACCATGAACTTCTTCGTTTCTGATAATGCAATATCTTCTATCAAGAGATTTTCAGAGAGTTTGGCAAATACACTTCTCCTGTTATTATTATTTATATTCATTTAGGAAACTCACACCCGTATTTTCCTTTATTTATTTTGCTCTACCCTTTAGGGAAAATAAACTTTTCGTTTCTGTTTAGTTCATTTTTCATTTCCTATGTGCTGGCATTGTCTAAGGATTTTAGTGAAGTTTTGCATACGAATAGATTGAGCAAAGACAAGCATATTAAGTAATTTAACAGTTTGCACAAAAAACAATCATTCATATATTTAGTTACAAGCTGGTACCATATAAAAACGTAAAGAAAAGAAGGCAACTAAAAACTAAAATTTCCAAAATCTCTGTACGTTGTCCGCTTTATCATCTAACTTCGTTTTTATTTATAAAAAGGAGAGAAACATACGTCATGAAAAACATACGTCAGTGGTTCCCAAACTATGGGTCGCGGGAACAATTTCGGTGGGTCGCGAAAAGGGCGGGAAAAATTAAACTATCGTAATTTAAAGAATTCAAACAAAACTTCCATAGCTGAAGGAATAAAACTGTTGAAAGGCACATGAAAAACATGTGCTGTATTTTATATATATAGGCCTAGTAGTGGGTCGCGAAAAAAAATTCTAGGTGAAGGTGGGTCCCAGGACAAAAAAGTTGGGGAACCGTTGACATACGTAACAAAGTTCATAAACTATAAAACCTAACCAAAAGAGTGACTTAGACAGCAGGCGAGGCTGCAGGGTATTGATTGTGAGATTGCATCGCTGAAAATGATGTCTGGACTAAGGTAAAACAAAAACATCCCTTCTATTCCTTGTGTTTCAAAGAACCGCACTTCGCACGCTCCTGTAACACAGGACTTCAAAACTCACTCATTAACTGTGCCTTCAACTGCTCCGTCTCCAAAAGCAAGCATGCCAGTATAAATCTCGCACCGAACGAGTAAAGAAATTCGAAGAACAACCAGTTTTATGTTGGGAATACCGTCTGGCACGCAATACTCAATGCGTGCTACTGGGTAAAACACAAATGGTGTCTCAATGTATGTAAGAATGATTTTAGCGATTATAGAGCTATCTCCCAAAATCTGAAAATTAATGCAACAGAGTTTTAACTGAAAGTAAGTGTTCGTGTTTGTGTCAAATTACATTGTTTATACTTTTACGTAGGTGTTGCAGCCTCACACTCACAGTCAGATTAAAAATGTTGACAATATTAAATCGCTAGTAGAATTGTAAAATCTTCCTTGATTTGATTTTCAAAAGTTAGCATAATTACAAGCATAATTACATTCGATTGAGGATCATCTCATCGTTGGTGTGCAGGTTCATGAAAAAGAACGCACTGGCGAAATAATCAGGCGGACAAGCAGACGGACGGGGAGGCACATTCAATTGTGAGCCTTTATGAGAGATGATGGGGCTAATATCAAAACTTTAGACTTTTAACAATGACGCCCATAGACTCTGGTAACTTCTTTTTCGCACATTTTCATCCCTTAATACTGAGAAGTTCAATAAATAACATATTTACTTACTTGTTGCATTTTATTATTTCATAAACTATTATATAAAAAAACCGAAAGTGACTTTTGGCCCACTCTGTACATAAGTTACACAAGGTATTACTTCCTCTGCCACATCACTACCATAGGCATTATAGCTTAGATGGAGGAACTTTTGTTTCGATCGTGAAATTCGGCGTCGAGTATTCAGCATAATACACGTTTGAGGTCCTCTAAATCTAAACATTGAAATTTCAGAAAGACAGTCATAACAGCATAACTCTTGAACGAAAAAATCAAATCCATTCATATAGATATCGTCTGGTAATGTGAAATGAAGACTGGCGATGGCTTTCTGTTACTTTTACTGCCCCTTTATATTGTATTTTTTGTTTTTGTTTTTTAATTTATTTCGAAAATGGCCCTAACAATTATCTTTATATCTTGTATACCGAGAGATAAAACTTTTATTTGAAACTTTCTTTTACAACATTTTTATGAAGGGTTGTTATAAATCAGTCGTCGTTTCCACAAACTCCTGCTTCGTGGTGAACAATTTACCTTTACATGAAACCGATACAGCTGAATACACATTTCCTGCAATACGATCTATTGTTCTGTATCGTAATGTGAAGATAGAGATATATATGATACGGTCAATGTAAACAATTGGGCATTATTTATAATGCCCGGGCAATTTAAAAAGTGCCCAATGGGACGTGACAAAATGATAAATTATATAGAAATTAACACATTGCCCGGGCATTATGAATAATGCTGGAAATTAAATGGGCAATTTGAGAGAATTGTTATTCATATTTATCGACATACAAAAACAAGAGGATATTATACTATTAAAGTAAATAAGTATGAAAAATACGTACGCCTAACAAAACAAAAAAACATATACATATACACACAAAATGTCAAATCCAAGAGTCTTTATTTAATATAGCAGCTTCCACTTTGGTGACATTTCGAGTTACATAGGTTAACTCACGCACGTTGCCAAATTGCTGTCAATTTATTAAAGTGACCAGAGAAATTGTAGCAGTATTAATATTGACCGGGCAGTGTAAGAAATTATCCTAGATCGTCGTAAAATTATTAATTTGCCCAATTTTATCGGTCATTTTTTATAATGACCAAGCATTATGAAAACTGCCCTGAATAATCAGATTGAGCGTAACATCATAGGTATCGATCGCCTGCGTGGTCTCGTGGTTATCGTCGCTGGCTACGGATCCCGGAACCTTCTCGGATTTTTCTGAGGTAGGGAGGTCTGGAAAGAGGTGCAATCAGACTCGCGATACAAACTGAGGAGCTACTTGATTGAGAAGTAGCGACCCGGTCAAGAAAACCATGGTCATGGGTGTCGGCATGCTTACCAGATGCCCCCAATCCTGCCGTAGATGGTAGATGACGCAGCGTGGTAGGCCTATTCCCTCTAGGGATATAGCCCCAGGGAGTTTGGTTTTTATTATGTATGTATATGTATATGTATATATATAATCACAATGAATATACTGTATGTATAAATGTGCTCTTCTGTTCCTTAAGCTGTATTAATAACGTTAAGTTATTAGTGACAGTGGTCACACGGTCATATGCATCTACCTTCAGACCCTTTCTATAGGCTGTGCCCTCCTCGGTAGAATGGCCCGAGCTTTGTCAACTTCTTCGGGTGTGGCTCCCAACTCCGGAGCATACTTGAGTTAAGTGCAAAATCAACAGTTCTGAGAAACTGAAAACACTTACATCAATACAAGTATGGATCTCTCTTCTCCAGCTAAATACAATGACAAGGACTTGTACAGAGCTGGGCATTCAAAGTTTCTAAGAATACAAGGGCAATAACCATAGGAAAAATGTGTATACAATCTTAATAGAATTCCTTTTCACACTTAAAATTTTTTCATTGGTTGAAGTTTTTTCCCCACAAATTAATTTTGCTTAGCTTATCTTAAAAGAATTACCCTATATTAAAAATATTGACAGTTAAGGCCTATTCTGTTTATCAAGCAACAAAGTGAGAGAAGAAACTTGATTCACATATTAATACCGGTTTTGTACTAAATAGTAATTAATATTCGAAATAACAGTTAGGTATTGTTGATCAGATTATTCTTTTCCCGCAATGAATATTTTGTGGTCATCACGTTCGATTGGGTTTCTGATATATCGAAATAAAGCTTTAATATTTCTCTTTTAGGATTACTACGAAAGGAATTAGAACATATTTATAAATATAAAAACAATGGCAACATTGCAATGAAACGAATACACCTGATTTTAGCACCTAACCTTATCCATGGGAACATAAATACAGTATATAACAAAATATAACTGAAATTACGAAAAGTACAAAATCATCGTTTAAATTCTTAATTTAAACTCAAACGGATTGTTTCTATATAAAAATACGAGCGTAAAATATAATTCGACCGCAGACACATTGAAAGTCATGAGAGTCAACACAATTACAGTTTGTGACATCAGACTTAATAACGTTTTTCCAGTTGGAATTAGACTATCATTCAGCAAATCAAAGGTAGAAAATAAAAAAATCGGATGCGTGGAACGCCACGCAATAGAAGTGAAACTTTGATTTTTTATTTTTTTATTTTTTCAATTTGGATTATTGGATTTTTTCAACTTTGGATTGTTGGACTTTTTTTTGGGTTTTTTATTTTTTAAATTTTGGATTTTTTATTTTTAATTTTGGATTTTTTAAATGTTGGATCTTTCATTTTTAATTTTTTCTATTTTTTAATTTCGGATTTTGGATTTTTTAATTTTGGATCTATAGATTTTTTATATTTTAGGATTTTTGGTTTTTTAATTTTTATTTTTTTATTTTTAAATTTTCGATTTTTGGATTATTTAATTATGGATCTTTGAATTTTTTAATTTTGGAATCTGGTATTTTTATTTTGGATTTTTTAATTTTTGGTCTTTGACTTTTTTGTATTTTTTGTATTTTTGATTATTAGATTTTTAATTTTTTTATTTTGTATTTAATTTTTATTTAATGTTTAGATTTTTTAAAATTTTGGTTTGTTTAGTTTTAAATTTGGGATTTTTTATAATGGTGAAGGGTTCACCACGCCACTAGCTCGAATTTGTAAAACGCAGTGACTGATACCTTTCCCCCGCGCGCTCCCGTAAATTTTTTAATTTTAGATATTGTAATTTTGGATTTTTAGATTTTTTAATTTTGGATTTTTGGATTTTTTAAATTTTGGATAAGCCTAATCATTCATTTGATTGTTTTCTGTGCAGTCCGTCACAGCCCTACTACTTTCGTGATGATTTTGTTCGTATCGCAACTTTGGGTTAGCTCTCGATTTACACCTAGCGCGCCTAAAGTAGTTTCACTTCAAAAATATAAGTGGTCATTGTTTTATAGTGCTCGAATATAAGCTGTCAAATGAAGAATATAAGATAGACGGAAAATCGATCCCCACACTCAAGAACTGACCTTATGGGCGTCGTGTTCACTTAATTTTCCAATAGTTGTGGAATCTAGGTGTCCAGAGGGTTAAGGAAGTGTGTTACTGGTATGCGCCATTCCAGAAGAAATCTCTATTACAAAATAAATGCTGAAAACTTCTTAATTATAGAGACAGCCCTGATATGTTTATAGATCTTGAAATTGCACGATAACTTTTCGCATTGCACTCCAAGTAAAAAATTATTGTTACAAACTCACTTTTACGGTTCGGTGTGACATAGATTGACTATGAGGCATCGGTATGTTATATTGCTTATTTTCTGCCAGCATATCTATAGCATTGTATAAAAATAATTTGCATTAAAGAATAAAATAAAATACATGGATATGAACCCCTATATTTAAGGTCTCGATTCAAATCGTTTCCAAACAAATTAAAACAAATCTCAAACTAAGAGAATATATTAAGCAAATATCCAATTCTGAATTAGCTATAAAATTTTCCTAATGGAAGGCTTTTTGCTTGACTAAGGTAAATATGGTTTGCCTATAGTCTTGCTGTCCCAAAAGATATATGACAATACACGAGTGAAATATCTTAAGAGGCCGACTGGAACCAATGTCGTTAGTAAGAAACCAAATTTGTGAAATCGAAAGCCCTGTACAAGCAGAGTTATATTGAGTAAAATCAGGTAAACTGATATAACAAAGTGCCAGAATGCTTTTGTTTAATCAGTGATAATTGCAATTATGATATGTAGAAAAAATACTTTATTTTTGTAATCGATTTCCGAGTTAAGCTCCAGATCGAATCATTAGGCAGGGCTTACGGAAGAGTAAAGGTCTAAAGTTTGATAAGTATATGTGAAGGAATATGTGGGAAGTGTTATTTGTCCTAGCTAACTTCCAAAGTCCTGTATGAACACTGTAAAACAATAAGTTACCATGAGAACTGATTTGCATTTAATAAATTCTGTATAATATATTACCACAAAATAGGCGATAAATTGGGCTTTACTCCGGCACCAGTCAACCGATTTGGTCCAAAATCAATAGTCTTCGTCCCATGGACGTTATAAATGGTATACCAAGTTTCATGAAAATCCGATAATGCGTATTCGAGTTATCGAGCGTACAAACACACGGACGGACAGACTTCTCCCGTCCACCACACAATCTCATAAAGTACCATTTTTGGCACTTAATGGTAGAAATGTTTAGGGTTTTGTCCAATATCGCTGTTCCAGTGCATCGGAGAGCAGAATTATTTATTATCAACATTGTTGAGAACAACATTTGCTATACGGTAACTTATGTATTTATGATTTTTCTGCAGGTTACAGTTATCAAACTACAGAACAGAGAAAGTGTGCTAATTTTTGAAAAATCTGGAGTAGATGGTTGAACCCGTAACAAACTTAGCTCAAAATTATTTAAACAAATTCATTATATTTACTGTGCAATGTTTCTATCGTTATTTGGTTCGAACGAACAATGTACTTATTGCTGTAAAACATTAAAAATGTGTACGTATGCTTACTGGAGAGTGTAGCTAATATTGCAAAATAATAATATTAATATTAATAAGTCTGGAATTCCATCAAAAGTGAATATTGTGACATGAGATGAGTGCTTGAGAGTTGTAAATGCTGCAGCTGAAATTATCATGGCACATATCCGTGAAGTATGCAATAACCTGGAATGTCCTCCATTTGATGATTTCTTTCGTGACGTCAATTCTGTCATCTGTTTCCAATAACGCTTACTTTGAAACACAAGCGCGCTACGTTGGATCAATGGGGAAAAGAGTGTTCCGTTGGCACATGCTGTTATTTCTGTAGTTAGGCCTCGATCTTTCGTCTCTTAGCTTTTGACTGAAGCAAGCAAGAAATATCTATCTAAAATGTGAATCAAAACTCGTCGTCAACCACTGTTCAGCATTGAGCTTTGCTTCCAATTCCAGTGAAGCAGTAAAGATTTAGTCATCTGATATTCTGCGACCAAACAGCTCCAGTGAACGTCGAGAAAGTGCATTTTTGGCGTGAGTGTGAATACTATTAATGGGGAGAACACATTCCATGAAATGGGTATTATCATGTGTGCAACTCCACACACTGCCGTTTTGCCAGACAAAAATTTTCCTCGGTTCAAAACCTATGTCTCTCCCGATGCAGTAAGTTTTATAGGATCCATTCAAATAAAACGCTGTACCACTCAGAGAATTGCAGGCTTGTCAGCTATATGACAATATTGTTAGCTATAGCCTACCACTTACTGATTTTCAGGGTGTTGCACTCCTTTAGTGACATGTGGCTTGGTTCTAAAAGGGCCAATGTCATAAAACTTGCTTTTGAGATAGTTGACTTTGAAGCCTTTGTAGAAGTAACATTTTTTGCTGAGAACTTCCGACATTGGCCCCTAAGGTTTCTGTATTATGTATATTAATAGTAACAGACATTGGCACTTTTATTATACGAAAGATAAAGACTAGCCGAGCTCAGTAATACATACATCTCATTTTTGCAAGAAATTGACATTGGTCCTTTTAGAATCAAGCCACAGTAATACTTTGTTATCAGACTTCATCTGGTTGTATGAGAAGTGGTCGAATGTCCCTAATTCGACGGTGTGCTCCGCGACGTCGTCGAGGAGAGATCGGTAGAGCAATACCTTACATTCGTTCGTAACCTTGTGGTTGCAATTTAATAGTGTGAAAGACAATAAATAAGTTTTTGTGATACGAATAACACAAAATACAAGAATATCTACTAAGTGTGGTGGTGATTCAGGAACAAAATGATTGAAAGGAAGAATACATTTATCGTAAGTTTCGTGGGAAGAGACATACCATCAGCATATGAAATACATGAATGGATTTATGATGTGCTAAAATTAGAGGAACACGAAATAGACATGATGCAACTAAACAGTTTCAATAGACAAGTATACATTAAATGTAATTCCGGAACAACAATGGATAAAGTTCTTACGAACACGGGCGGCATGGGAAAATTCCTGCATAGTACTGGCCAAATCAGTAAAATAACAATCACAGCAGCTGGGTTAGGATCAAGATTCGTGAAAATTTATATCATTCCTTTAGAAATTACAATGGACCAAGTGAAAGAGACCTTAGAGCAATATGGCTCTGTGACAGCAGTTATGTCTGATAGTTGGGGAAACAATTAAATATACAAAGTGAATAATGGTATACGTAGTGCGAAGATAGTATTGAAGAAGCATATACCTTCCTTTATAGAAATTGGAGGATATAAAGGATTTGTGAGTTACGAAGGTCAACCCATAACGTGTGCTATATGTAATCAGGAAAATCACATACGTAGCGAATGCCCCAAAAGGATTGCGCAAGTCTCAAGAGGACAAGATAAGTTTACATGGTCACGGCTAGTGCAAGGTCATCTACCCCCGAGGAGAGAATCCTTAACAATAAATAAAGAAGTAACAATATGGCTGAGTATCTGGTCACTAAACAGTCGCAGTCGGTGGAAAACATACAGGAATCCGACCCAAACACGAGCGTGGAAAGAGCTGTGGAGGGGATTGACCCAGAAAAAGGCATAGGGGAAATGGAAGAACAACAAATAGATGGAACTGATGTGGAGGTAGAACCAGTGAATAATACAGCAGGTCCATCCCCGGCAGACAAACTTTTCACAATAAGAGCGTACGCCGATGATGTATCCATTCTCTTAACGCAGCCCGAACACACGAAAACGGTACCAGATATCAACAAAATCTACGAAGCAGCGACGAACGCAAGAGTGAATTATAAAAAATCCACGATGTTAAAATTTGGTTCCTGGCAGAACATAATAAAGAACGTAGAAATACAAGCACAAACTAAAATACTAGGCCTCATAATAACGACCAAACTCAATTCAATAATAGAAATTAACGCGAAAAATGTTGCTCATAAAATTATATATAAGCTCAAACAACAGTTCAGCAGACAACTTAACTTACTGCAAAAAGTATGGTATGTAAATGTATTTATTCTATCCAAATTATGGTATACAGCACAAGTGATACCGAAAGTGGAACAATACACTCAACAAATTGAACGAGCTTTAGGATATTATATTTGGAGAGGGTACTTATATAAAGTAGCACGTGAACAATTACGACTACCCATAGAGGAAGGAGGACTGGGACTTATAGCAGTAAGTCCAAAATGTAAAGCCTTGATAATGAAAAATATCTTAGAAGCAAAAGCAGGTATTGGAGATGAACAAGATATACAATATTGGACCAACAATGATAAACCTCCAGACATTTTTACAAATATACTTAAACTAATAACAACTATACCGGAAGAATATAAAAACACAGAAGAACGGAAAATAACAAAAGGTTTATATAAGTACATATTACAAGCAAAACAGAAAACACCACAGATACAGGTAAAATACCCAAACCAAAATTGGAAAGCAATTTGGAAAGCATTTAAACAACCCTATATCAATTCAGACTGGAAAGTGAACGCCTACAAAATAATAAATGAAATCATCCCAACCGAGAAAAAAATGTATCGCCATAACATGACAGCGACACCATTATGCAAAAATTGTGGAGTGATCGATACCGAAAGACATAGATTAACAAAATGTATAGACAGTGAGCCAATATGGAAATGGGCAATTGCACAATTCAAAACACTTTTCCCATCATCACATGACAGTAACATACAGGGTTTGCTCCTTAAGATGGACCGCATATAGAATTCTAAGAACTTCCTGCAAATATGGTTTGCGATGGGATTTCAGCATCATGTGACATCTGCAACAAAGCCATCAATAGAGTGCTTTAGAAAAACACTACAGGACACTATAGTAAAACTCAAGAAAAAGACAACTCCGCTAGCTAAGGAATATTTCAAACAAATAGAGCCCTTCCTTCGGTCCCTATAATATGCGATGTGAGTTCAGTGTAAAGAGTTTGAGGTAACTGGGGTTC
Source organism: Ectobius pallidus (assembly GCA_964059195.1). Taxonomy (NCBI): domain Eukaryota; kingdom Metazoa; phylum Arthropoda; class Insecta; order Blattodea; family Ectobiidae; genus Ectobius; species Ectobius pallidus. The sequence goes on along the minus strand of CAXKWD010000006.1, from coordinate 51,021,241 downwards.
AGGTGTTGACCATGCCAGATAACTAAAACATTAGTTTATTTTAAGAAAGACTGATACAGAAGGGATTTCAATTTCTGAATTTCAGATGTGTATCAGAACTAAATGGAGAAATTCAGCAACAACACACAAGATTAGATATTTACGTTTTCAGTATAAGTTTCAAAGAGGACAGTATAATTTTTTTACTGTATTATATGTTTTTCTGCTGTTATTATTTCTTTTCTACTGTTTTTGCGGATCTGTTATTATAAGTTTGTGTTTGTAAATAAATAAATTAAAAAAAATGTATCCAATTGGAACGGCTTTATGGAGCAGGTCACAGGTGGTGTTGATAGTACACGATCAAAAGTTGTATTCCTCCCGTTTATCATCTTTCATCTACTGAAAACGGCACTAAAATCTGTCCTTTTAACAGTAAGTGAGAAGAACAGAAATAATTCCACGAAAATCTGCTTTGTAACATTCCGCCAGCCAATATAGTCCAGGCAACGAACGAAAAATAGAAAAAAAAAATCGTGTAGTTTTGAAATTTTGCAGAGATGTCGGAGGGAGTGTCCCGAACAACATACTAAAAGTCCCCGAAGGTGGGGGGTGAGCGGGGGGCAGGGGGGCCCGCAGAAGGTCCCAGTTTTAGGTTTTTCGCTTATATCTAAACAACGGTGCATCATAGAGGAAAAATTTCTATATACAAAATTAAAGCTGATAAAATTTCCTACAAGACTGATCCTACACATTTCTTTCTATTTCCAATAGTTTTCGAGATATCCGCCAACGAAAATAACAAATTTTCGAAGAAAGCTCTTTCGCCTCGCGCTTTTCGACACACTTTGCCTTCTAGCGCTTCGGCCCTTAGGTATACAGCAATGTTCTCATGAACGACGTTGTAGCGAAATAAATTCGCTTTAAAATGAGTAGTCATTTGTTATTATTTATTCAAATGTTCAAAAGTTATAACAATTTAAAGTTTCGGTCAAATTTCGAGATTTCGAAAGAAAACCGTACATCGCACTTTCTCTATATTTAGGGGTAATGCATTTGTATATAAACGGTATATTGTGTATTTACATCATGAAACAAGTGGAGAAATATAAAAAAACCATTAAAGTTGAATTTATTAAAAATCCGATCACGGTACAAGCACAGGACATGGAATGGAAAATACATTATATTTTAGGCAAGAAAGGAAAAGTGGGCACAAAAAAAATCATGTAGTTTTAAAATTTGGCAGAGATGTGGGGGAAAGTGTCTTAAACAACATAGTCAAAAGTCCCCATGGATAGGGGGTGAGCGGGGGGTGGGAGGAACTTTTGAATGTAATTTCTCGCAGTTTTCCCTAAACACACTAAGGCTATGTGTTCTAGCAAAAAACAGTTTATGCACAAAATTAACTACATAAAAGTTCTTATAAAATTGATCTGAATGATATTTTTGTGGATTTAATGGTTCAGGAAATAGAAGGATATGAAGTATGACATAGTTCTGGATATTCTGTTTTACATACACCTATATATTATATTTTTTAACAAAAATGAAAGGAGATGATAATTAAATTAGCATGATGCCAAGCAAGCAAACTAGAAAAATATACTTACTAATGGTTAACGTCACACATAAAACTCATTATCGTTATTATTATTATTATTATCATCATCATCATCATCATCATAATTATTATTATTCTTGTTGTAAAGCTTAGCCGTTCTATGTTACGTTAAAAAAATTACCGGTATTTTGAAAAATGGTAAGGAATTAGATATATTGAGATATTGTAAGAATAGTAGGCCTACCTATTACTTTAAATAAATGTTTACTTGTCTATGTGGCTTCTGAGAATATTTGAACATCATATTTTGTCACTGTGCAACTCGGTGTGGTGGCAGATATGGATGCCGAAAAGCTGGTATTAAATGCTCAGCCGTTTGTGGAACCTGTCATGGTACATGCACCAACAAGTATACCATTAGAAGAAGAAGATGAAGATGAAGAAGAAGAAGAAGAAGTTTAAAATTGATGACGTCCAAGCAAATTAAGTAATTGTTCAGGCACTCTTTAATTAATGTTGTATATGTGTATAAATGCTGAATGTTGATAGAACAATATAACCCTAAGTTATCATACGATGTACTAGGATTCCAGTGTTGGAGACTGAAAAAAATAGACAACTATACATTTATTTCAAGTATTATGTAGGCCTACTAGGTCTTATAATTACTAAATATATCTAACTCTTCACAATTTTTCCAAATGATATTTTATAAGAAAAATATAATGGATAATAGGCCTGGTTTATACTTCTTATAACGTACACTCATACCATGAGATTTTTGTAAGCTTTATAATAATAATGAGTTTTATTTTTCATGTTTACCTTTAGTACGAATATTATTCTAAGAACTAGTTTGCTTGCTTGGCATCATGCTAATTTAATTATCATCTCCTTTCATTTTTAAAAAAAAATATAATATATAGGTGTATGTAAAACAGAATATCCAGAACTATGTCATACTTCATATCCTTCTATTTCCTGAACCATTAAATCCACAAAAATACTATTCAGATCAATTTTATAAGAACTTTTATGTAGTTAATTTTGTGCATAAACTGTTTTTTGCTAGAACCCATAGCCTTAGTGTGTTTAGGGAAAACTGCGAGAAATTACATTCAAAAGTTCCCCCCACACCCCGCTCACCCCCTATCCATGGGGACTTTTACTATGTTGTTTAAGACACTTTCCCCCACATCTCTGCCAAATTTTAAAACTACATGATTTTTTTTGTGCCCACTTTTCCTTTCTTGCCTAAAATATAATGTATTTTCCATTACATGTCCTGTGCTTGTACCGTGATCGGATTTTTAATAAATTCAACTTTAATGGTTTTTTTATATTTCTCCACTTGTTTCATGATGTAAATACACAATATACCGTTTATATACAAATGCATTACCCCTAAATATAGAGAAAGTGCGATGTACGGTTTTCTTTCGAAATCTCGAAATTTGACCGAAACTTTAAATTGTTATAACTTTTGAACATTTGAATAAATAATAACAAATGACTACTCATTTTAAAGCGAATTTATTTCGCTACAACGTCGTTCATGAGAACATTGCTGTATACCTAAGGGCCGAAGCGCTAGAAGGCAAAGTGTGTCGAAAAGCGCGAGGCGAAAGAGCTTTCTTCGAAAATTTGTTATTTTCGTTGGCGGATATCTCGAAAACTATTGGAAATAGAAAGAAATGTGTAGGATCAGTCTTGTAGGAAATTTTATCAGCTTTAATTTTGTATATAGAAATTTTTCCTCTATGATGCACCGTTGTTTAGATATAAGCGAAAAACCTAAAACTGGGACCTTCTGCGGGCCCCCCTGCCCCCCGCTCACCCCCCACCTTCGGGGACTTTTAGTATGTTGTTCGGGACACTCCCTCCGACATCTCTGCAAAATTTCAAAACTACACGATTTTTTTTTACTATTTGGTGTTTTTCGACGTTTATTGACTGGACTAATATAGTGAAGTTCCAAGACATTCTTGAGAGCCTTATAATCGTCCGGAGTTGGGCGATGTTGTATTCAGGTTTGGTGAATATCATCTTTTGATATCTTGCATGGCCTCAATTGGCAATATAATGGAGTACTGAGAGTGGATTTAAACATTAATTTTCCTAGATTTACGCAAAGAACAGCATAGAGAAAATTCCAGTGATGCCAAATTGCTCCTATGTACTCCTGTTTTAGAAAATAGTGAAATAGATGAAGGTATTATGCTCTGGATGTTATTGAGCAAGTTGAGGAGCTTGCCACCAATTCTCCGTACAGTCTCATTAATGAGTAACGAAGAGAATCATTCAGCACCAGGGACCTTCAAAGCGAGCTAAGTTGAAAATTGCAAGGAATCAAGATTTACGTGAACTGAGATTGTAGTGAAAATTTTACTTTTTTAACAGGTAATACATTATTACGTCATTATGAGCATTTCATATATTTTGATGGTAGGTTATTTCTATTTACCTACTTTTGAATCTTGCTTTTACTTTGAAACTTTATTAATATCTCATTTTTAGTTAATTATCAATATTCAATATTATTTTATGCCAATATTTCTGCAATATGTGCGTGTTTTGTAATTTTCCATAAATTCGCATTTTCGCTGCTCTGTAGTTTGATAACAAAAAAACAAAAAACCTAGAAAAACCATAAATACAGAAGTACTGTAGTAGCAAACTTGTCCGTTACAATATTGATAACTACTTTTATGTTCTCCGATACATAAAAACAGATATATTGAACAGATGCCAATATTTCTGCAGTATGTGCTTGTTTTGTAATTTTCCATAAATTCACATTTTCGCTGCTCTCTAGTTTGATAACTAATAGACCCTAGAAAACCATAAACACAGAAGTTATAGCAAACTTTATCCTTTACAATATTGATAACTACTTTTGTTCTCCGATACATAAAAACAGATATATTGAACAAAAACTTAAAAAGAAATAGACCTAACATTTCCAGTGTTTTCAATATAACTCTGCTTGCACATGGCTTTCGTTTCTGCAAACTTGATTTTTTTTACTAGTGGTTGGTCCCTAAAACACATAAAAATTATAGAAAATCGACCATTGGCAAGGAATCATGTATAACTTGACTGGACTAGTAGGCCTAGTAAGCCTGCTGCTATTCAGAAAAGCATTAGGCCTACAGAATCGAGTTAAATTCATTTTAATTAGGGTTCGGATACTTATGACCTAAAAAAGTGAAAAATATGACTGCAAATATGACCTTAAAAATTACTAATTATGCCAAAATATCCTAAAAATGACCTCATAAAAGAACGTATTTTCTAAAAATAAAAGGTCTAATTTAAAATGTTTAATGACACTAAATTATTACATCACATTAATTCAATCAGATAATCCATTTTTAACAATTTAAAATGTGATTTACAGTTTTAACTTGTAATCAACTTCTAATCTGTTAATGTTTCCAGATACCACTGTAAATGTGAACTGAAAATATTTTAAAAACATGTCTGTTGGAAGTTGTTAACAACAAGGCGGAAAGGATAATTGTGCTATTACTTGTTATTGTTCCTTCACGTTTCAGTTACAGTAAAACCAAAATGTTCCTGTCTAATTTTCAGAAAAAGTTAAGTCGACAATATAATTGTCTCTATTACCGAATTTATAAATGAAATATGACGTTAAATTACAAATATGACCGAAATACGACCAAGACCATGAAAATGTCCAAAATATGACTTTATATGCAAAATAAAAACGGTCCGTTTAGGATAACTAATGTGTAATTTACGTTTAACTTGTGTTTGCGAGAGAACGGTGGTCAGGATAAAAATATGACATGCCATAAACATCCGAACCCTAGTTATAATATTTTCAGAACGTCTAATTATATGGAAAGATATTGTATGCCTCATACCTACATCTAATTCAACTAAGGCATTAATTCTCTCTTTGCCATTCACCCTCAAAGTTCAATCATGAAATTTAATAAATTTAGATCATGTTCTGTCCTGAGCGTGTACTGAATCCGACTTTTATAAGAGTGTAGATGGATAATGTAGCTCCTACGTTAACTGAAGAGCGTATGCGTTAACTAAACATTCCCGGGTTCCATTCCAGCCTAGAGCATATTTATTTTCATTTAAAGACTAATGGCGAGTTCCACCGACCTTCGTTACGGCTAAAACGCGTCGTTTTCTCCTGCTTGTACCATGTTTACGTTCCACCGATCCTGGTTACTTCATCTCGCCCGTTAATACTCGCGTTAACTTACAGACAGAAATTCCTTGCGTTAAATCTCGCGTTTGCTTCAAAACAAGATGGCCGAATGTGGTTGTATGCTACAATATGCAGTATTATCCACATTAAACAATAAACCCAGTACATTAATGCATTAATTATAGTTTCTGAAGAATAACATGAATACAAGGGAGTGATTCACTTATTTCCTTTGCTAGGATAGAGCAGTCAGGTAGCCTAGCAGAATGTGACCCTCAGCATGAACACAAAAGCAGGATCTGGGGTTTTCTCAAATTCCACAAGATAAAACTAGTCACTCAGACGAGAGGATCAGTTAACACTGTAACATTGAAGGAGGCGAGTGGTTACAAAATAAAATGTTTTTCGCAGATGCACGACATACAACAGTATTCTGAAGTATTTCGCTCATAGTTACGCCTAGGCTACATGCCATCGAAAGTGCCGCTGTGCATTTGTCATTTTCTAGCTTGTATTATTACTAGTAGGTTTACGAAATGTAAAATTGATTAATATATCTCTATTGGATTACTTCTCAATAAATTAAGAGTGCACGGTGTATATTGTTATGGAAGAAAAATTAGACCTAAGTCAAATCGTTTTTTGAGTGTGTTATGTGTTTGTTATTCCCGTGTTTATCCAGGAAAATGCCATTTTCTATCTCCTATGACTACAACATTAAGGTAAGAGCTAAGCTGTGCACTTATCACATTGTAATAGTTTGCAATAATTTTATGATACGGTATAATAAATTGTAATAATATTACACCAGCAGTAGGCGTATAGCCTAGGCCAATTCACATTTTATGTTTGATACATTTTTTATACCAATAGCATCGAAAGAATTACAGGTTAGCTTAAAAAATGATGATAAAGTTATGATAGGTTAATAGTGCGAGTGCAACATCATAAATTGTATAATATACTGCATTAATAAAATAAATAACATTAATAATTGCGTTCTACTACTAATGTTTATTTTCTGCTGGCTACTGTGAAACATAGCAGCCAACGTTGCCAATGGAAAAATGACTTTGAATGGCGAAGGAATCGGGCATGGAAACAATATAACATTCAATTTTTGCATCTCGATATATAAAAAAACAATACTCACTCAACATATTTATAATTTTGAATGATGTAATATGAAAATTACTAGTTGTGTGTTCTCAGGTTTAACATTGTATGTTGGCAGTAGCGACAGTGAATGTATGAGAAGCTTGTGTACCAAGATTGCCTGCCTTCTAACGCGCGTTTGGAAACGGGTGTTTATTTTAACGACAAAAGTGTTGGTGGAACAGTGTCCACTTAACGCAGACGTTATACAGTAATAGCGCGTTACTAAAGTCTTCGTTTGGGTATATTTAAAGATTGTCGGTGGAACCGGCCATAAGAAATACCGTATATTCAGTGAGACTTTACGGACAGTTTTTTAAATTACTGTTAAGGTTTTGTTTGTTTGTCAAACCTGAAAAAAGAGGAATATCAGTATGGAGTGACAGAAACAATGTTTTCTGATCATCACAGTTTATGGTTGATGCTTAAATGGAAACAAAATACTATCCAGCAATCGATAAAAACAATAAATTATAGACAGTTATTCCCAGAAAATATTCTCCAGCTAAGACAAAAACTAACAGAGATTGCTTGGGAGAGAATATATAGTTGCAATAACTTAGAAAGTGCCTTTGATAACTTCATACACACACTATCAAGTCTAATAAATACATGTTGCCCTAAAGTAACGAAAAACGTGAAACATAAAGGTTGTCCCAAGAAACAGATGCAGTTTAACTGGTTCACCCCCAGACTTCAAACACTTAGAAATACAGTTTTAACTCTGTGCTCATTGGCCAAAGTAGGTAACACTGAGATGAAACAGAAGTACAAGGTAGCCAAAACAAAGTACAAGAGAGAAATACAATTGGCAAAAATGAGGGCAAATGAAGCATTCATTGGAAAATCAAATAATAGATGCAAAGCCGCGTGGCAGGCAATCAATTCAATTGTTGGACATCAAAAAACTAGACAAGCAATTCCAATTTCGCCGGAAATCCTAAATGAATATTTTATAACTAGTACTAGTTATAACCCCTCTGACATCCCAACATTAGGCGATGAACCTTTAGTAGATATTCCCCCAATTTCACATAATCTAAATAACCTGATCTTCAAATGGGAACATGTTACCTGTAAAATGGTAAACAATGCTGTCTCTAAACTTGCTAATTCTAGTAGTGAAGATTTCTATGGCATTTCCAACAATATTATTAAACATATAATTGATCTAATAGTGGTCCCTCTTACTCTCTTAATAAATAGAATATTTAACACAGGTAAATTTCCCGAAGTCCTGAAGGCTACAATTGTAATACCAATATACAAGAAAGGAGATATAAACAGACCAGATAGTTATCGCCCAATATCCCTCATACCAATAATATCCAAGGTAATTGAACATTGTATTAAATTTCAAATGAGTAGCTTTTTTGAAACACAACATCTTCTTTCTCCATCTCTTTTTGGCTTTAGGCCAGGTCTGTCGACAGTAAACGCGGTAGAAACTTTAGTCACAGAAATACTCGATGGGTTTGAAAAAAAGTTGATAACTTGTGCTTCATTACTTGATTTAAGTAAAGCTTTCGATACTGTGGCTCATGACATCCTGATCTCTAAACTAGAGAACTATGGCATCAAGAATAAAGAATTGGCACTTATTAGGTCATACTTGGCAAATAGAACTCAAGTAGTCATGGTGAATAATCGTAAATCAAATACCTTACCGGTCATTATAGGGGTACCGCAAGGTTCGGTTTTGGGACCGTTTCTTTTTCTGGTATATATGAACGATTTGCCAAAATTTTTGCCACATAAGTCCGTAATATATGCTGATGATACAACTTTCATAACAGCGGACCATAATTTAGAGGAAGTAAAAAGAAAAACACAAGAAATGCTTAGAAATTCCGCGGCATGGTTTCATAAAAATAACCTCATCTTAAACAATAGCAAAACTGAAACAATGTTCTTCTTCCTCCATAGGTTAAACGAGAATATAAATGAGTCCGACTCTGTTAGACTATTAGGCATTCATTTGGATCCTAAATTGAATTGGAAAGCCCATACCGAACAGCTAAGCATCAAGCTATCCAGAGTAATCTTCTTGTTAAGTAGATTAAAAACTTTAGTTAGTAAACAGCATCTACTTAACTCTTATTATGCTTTTTTCCATTCCCATCTCCAATATGCGGTTATATTATGGGGAAATTCTTCTGGCGCCCAAACAGTGTTCAAGTGGCAGAAAAAAGCAATAAGAGTAATTACGGGAACTGTACGCCATGAAACATGTAGACCCATTTTTAAAGAGCTAAAAATCTTAACTGTACCCTCACTCTATATTAAAGAATGCCTCCTTTCAATAAAAAAAACAGACAAACACTTTAACACTCAGAACAGCTATTCACGGGTATGAAACTAGAAATAGAAATGATTTAAACATGGACTACACCAGATTATACATGAATCAAAATAGTTTTAAATATACAGGTATGAAGTTATACAATATGCTACCGCTTACAGTGAGAAATTTACAAATTCATGTCTTTGAGAAGTACCTTCATAATATTTTAATTGAAAAGTGTATATATGATGTTAATGACTTCAATCTCTGTTAATTTTATTATGTTTTTAATGTATTTGTTTTTTATGACTATTGTCTATTTCAACTTGTGTTGACAAATGACAAATAAAGAGAATTCAATTCAATTCAATTATGGTTATTTAAGCAGCTCTTAATTGTATGTGTAGTCCGGATCGTTAATTTCTACCAGTACACTTTTTGTGTAGCGTCTTTATTCACCATGGCTCTTTGTGTTACCTTATCGTGCTATCAAATATGTCATTGGATCTGAAATGATAATGGTGTTCACATGAAAGCTTTATAGCACTTGCCGACAGATGAAGGTAATTCCAGGAAAGCGTTAATACTTGTGCTGCCAAGATACTTTAACTGTCACATCACGAAACCAGCAGCTATTTGAAACAACTACTCTGCCAGCATCTCTGATAGAATGTACTATATATCAAAGTCTGTCAAATGAGAGAGAACCTAGAACTCTAAAAAAATATTTGAGTAAAACATGATTTATGTTTTGACTAATTTATTTGCATGATAATTTACTTTTTATTAATTATTTTTATGGCTAGGTGCTTCAACGGATAACTTAGATTGTGGACATTTTTGGATGAAAGTCCTATAGATCTTTGAGCCATTTTTTTCTCTTCAGAAATCGTTTTACTTGAACCGCCATGATGTAGCTTATAGAATATTTCCTCCAATTTTTGTTTCTCAGTTTCATCATTTCAGTCCATGGCTCATGTTGACTCATGTAAAAATATATGTACAGGTGGTAATGCCTTATCCTGTGTTTGTGTTGGTTTCTAAAGTATATTTTATAGAAATAAACGTAAAATGGAAGATAATATCCAAAAAAGGAAAAAAAAAATATTTACTATAACCAGTGGCGCCAACTTTTGAAGAACATTGGGTGGGCTCAAAAACATTAACCTGGAAATTTTTAACCACTGGCCGACAAGGTGGAAGGCAACCGTGCTACCAACACCTCCCGGGTGGGACTCTAATTTAATTATTCAAAGTTTATAATTACGGGGACCTTTGGAGGAAAGATATTAGGTAACAACTAAAATAAAATAAAATAAAATAAAGTAAAATAAAGTAAAACATGCAATAACTATTGAGTAGCACTGCATGTTGTAGGCCTACATGTACAGTACTTCTCCCTATAAATTCTTCAACAAGCAAAATCGAAAGCCAACTTTTCCCCGTTATCCGTATGTAGGGTTACACATAGAACAGCAATGTGTGAAATTAACTCTTCTCTGGGAAAACTGGCATTAACAGAGTAAATTTGTCGTAGGCTATAAATTTGAAGGATTCAGAAACAATTGCAAACGATCGCGATCGTACCGTAAGTTAATTGAAACAAGGGAGACCATGTTACTTGAGTCAACGCTTGCATAAACCTATAGGCTAACCTAATTTTGGTTTTGCACCGACTAAACATGATTTTTTAGTAATAATAGGCCTAATAATTATCATAATAAATATTTAAGATAATTCACAGCCCCACGGGCCCATATAAGTTGGCTCCACTGACTATAACAGCAGTTTGAAGAAAGCAGAAGCTAGAAGATAACTATGTTCGTGTTTTGTTTTCTTCCAGAAAAGGCCTCAAATGTACTTTCGTTTTTTCAACCCTATTTCGCAAGTAACATGTAGGTCATATTTAGGAGATATCTACGTAAATTTACTAGGCCTACTTCGTTAGAAAAATATTATCAGTCTTTTTAGGCAGATTTCGAAGAAAAATCTATTTATTGCAATCGATACCATGGCAAGATTTTCGAAAAATTCTTCCATAACTTTACGTTTCATGCCTCATATATATATATATATATATATATATATATATATATATATATACCGTATAGCCTATATATATATATATCTTTACACGATAGCGGCCGTAATTTTGAAGATATTCGAACCAAACTTTATTATGTTATTTCTAGGCCCAATAGTTCGGACAAGTTCGTTAATGAGCGAAATTGGCCAAAGTATGGGGGGGGGGTCGGGGGAAGGGGTTGAAATTTTGAAAACTTTATATCTAGGCCCCTATGAAGTATAGAGGGAAACTTTGTTTGAATAAATTAGAGTACTCCCTATGGAGTTCACAGTGCACCAACTATTCGGGGTTTTAGGGATACGAGTGGGGGTGGGGGTGGGGGGGGATGGAAAATCCAAATTTTTGAAACCACGTCTTATGGGGTATCGCTGAAAAGCTCTTGATGAGTACTCTACAAATCAATAACCAGTTTCTTGATAGCTCTCATATAAGGCGAGATTTGAATTTTTGAAAAAGTGCTCTTTCCTCTTTTTGCAGTTATTATTGCGGGTTTGTCATGCCAAGGCTAAAGAATAAGAGTGCTGCGCAGCGACAATAAATTAAACCAAAAGCACTTCGAAATCTACCTCAGCCTGTAGGCCTGCCTAAAGGTATTTTTTTCTTTTATCCTTTCATTTTAACGGGAATAATAAAAGTACTGTTGGTATTGCTATTGATCTACCACTTAGTTGTCAGCTTTATATTCTTGTTATAAAATTATTTCAAGCTGGCTAGAATCTTATAAGTGTTCGGCCACCGCCTGTCTGCAGACCCGATAATAAAATATTAACTGGAATCGTTTAATATTATGCAGAAGAGAGCAGGGAGATGTGGGATTTAGACCCACACAGACAAGAATAGTAGCAAAGCAACAGAAAGGATACGAGTGTGGAAACTTGTTTGAGGGGCTCTGGTTCAATGCGACGCTCCAGGTCGGCAACTCGCTTCTCCAGTTGCGCCACCCGCTCGCGGCATCCGCACCATCTCACCCTGCGCAACCAAATTCCTCATCAATATTCAATGCTAATCCCCAAGCCGGTCTCAGCTCGTCTTTACAGATATCTTCAATTCATTACTATTAATTAGAGTTCTCTAGCACTTTTACAACATCAGCATAAAATTTATTGTTTCTTAAAACAGTAAATTGACATCCTATTATTTTCCGCTATAATGACTTGGCTAACTTAGAATACAAAATACGCATTTTTTACAACGTAATGTTTAAAAATATCCATATAATTATTTTTTTAAACAGTAAATTTATACCAAATACATTACTTTCAATAATTTGATCAACTTACACAATGAAATAATCATTGTAATCAATTTTATAACATAAAACAAATTTACATTATAATAATCTGGTTAATTAAAAAAGCTACCGGCTACGGACTAGTTGCAACGGGTTCGATCCCAGGCAGCGACAGGGTATTCTTCTTTTCCTGTCGAGTCCAAAACATACTGGGGTTGATTCAGAAATCTATCCAAATTACTGGGCAGAATTAATTTTCGTATGAACCATCAAAGGCAAAACGCTTCAGAGCACGGTGCTGACTTAGCTACTTCCATCATATGTCCGAACGGCTAACTTTTTGGATACTTACTTTACTTATGCAATAATGGCGTTGAGCACCTTAGATTTCGGGTGATACAAGCGTGCACCACATTTTTTTCAGTGACACGACTGCAAATTAATAACAGCGCTCTTTGAGTTCTCATTTACAGTAGAATGCAGCATAAGCGATCTTCCTGAAGAAAGTTCTACGGACAAGTTGCAAAGGGTTGTGCACTAGTCATTTACAACAATGATTTTGCTTTAACCTACGCTATAATAATAATAATAATAACAATAATAATTTGTAATTAAACTTAGGCGTGTACAAAGTTATTTATATATATATGGAAATTTTAAAACGAGAGGGCACCGAACTTTATCTCATACTGTTAAATGCCTTATTTTTTTAGCCATTGCCTTATTTAAGTATTTTTGAATTTACATTTCTTGCATTTGGTGACAGTTTGTTAAAAAAATTATTTCCGATATTTTTAAAACAGTTCCTGCGGATTACTCAGTCTAATAAAATGAGAGTATAAATTATTTGTATTCCTTGTTTCTTATCGATTAATATCTGACCTAATATTAAAACTCTCAATCTCTTTTATATACTCCAGTACGTGTAATATAGTCAAGGTCATAATGTTCAATTCCATAAAATGTTGTTTTTATGACCATTATTACATTTTATAGCCTTACTTTTGCCAGAGAATAAGGAACAGCGAACGTTTAGATTATGCTGAGGGTTTCGACACTCGATTCACTCATCAGAGATTGAACCTATGTCCCTTGATTATTATTGACAAGTTTGCTAACCAATAATCTATTATTTTGTGCAAGAGAAAAATACTCACTACTTGAAATGTATGTAGTGTATTAGGCCTATACAGTATGTGAGAGAGACTGGTGAGTAAAATGGAACATGCGTTGAAGAGCTTCCAAAGGGTTGGTAGCTACAGCACATTAGCATTCATCTAGTAGAACGGACCCCGCATGACAATACATTAGTATTCCTTATCTGTATGCGGGTTACTTACCAAACCATCACACGCCAATGATCTGTACACAAACACAATAAAAAGAACAATAAAAAACTCCTGTAGAAACTGATAAAAACAAAACAACAACTCCTCACTCCTCTGTTATCATTGTTTCATGCGTGATTAGCAAGGCCATCGTATACAATGCTCTGGCAATTTCTTCTTTTCTCCTTCTCCTTACTTGTGATTATTGTTCTTTTTCTTCTTTTGCTACTCAGTTTTCTCCACTTCACTTTTAGTTGTGCTTCACCCTGTCCTGAAAAATTCACCTTAAAATTTTAACAAGTAAGGTATGGCAATAATAAGTAACCAGCGATATAATTAAGTGAAACTATGTCCTTCCCCTTTCGTTAAATCTTGAAAAAATATTAACCAGTAAACCCAGTTAATTCTTCGCGTTGCTCGTTTCTCATGGACCACTTCGTCACACAGGTATTAACTGGCCATGACAACTTTGCCGCTAACTTAATCCGCTTCAATCTCACAGACGACGATCTATGCGCTTGTGAGGACAGCGAACCAGACACCATGTATCATATGCTGTATACTTGTCCTCGATATCGAGAAGCTCGACTACTCCTCCACGAAGCCGCCAGGGCAGAGGAGGAAGCCTGGGCACCGGACCTCACGTTCTGGACGCGTAAAAACACCTTCCCAGCACTTAAAACCTTTGCAAAAACAGCACTTCTTGAAAAGTCTATAGCAAATTAACACACCAAAGTAGACGGTCATTTGGCCACTACTCCAGTCCGAACGAGGTTTTCGAGGGGCTTCCCTCGTTCTTAGGCGAATGCCGGACTGGTTAATAATCCCCTCAAACAGATACACGCACTACAAATCTCTAGTATTCATAACTACAAGTCACTAAAAAAACACACTCGGGAAATATTGCACATAAGACCTATCCGCACTTAGGTCTATCCTGCGCCAAAATACAAAGACACAAGTACACAGCCCAAACACGTCACACCATCAACATCCCCTACGGATGTACATAAGGGCACAATTATAGGTATACACACATCTAGGGTTCGGATGTTTATGACCTAAAAAACTGGAAAATATGACCTTAAATATGCCCTTAAAAATGACTAAATATGACCCAAAAAATCGTAAATATGACCTAATAAAAGAAAGTATTTTCTAATAATAAATGTTCCACTTTTAAACGTTTAATGAAACTAAATTACTACATCGCATGAATGCAATCAGGATCGTGTTTTTAAGAATTTTACATATTATTCACAGTTTTGCTTGTAATGGACATCTAATTTTAAAGCATTTGCTTCTGTGTGATTGCTTCACCACTTCAATATAATATTTTGTAGTCCATGCGTGTCCCTATAAAACGTGAAAAATTGCATTAATTTAAAAATTAAATTTCTATTAATTGGGCATAAACATTAGATTAATGAAATAAATTTCAAAGTAGGCTAATACGTACCAGTTTTCAGTCTCCTTTTTTGTCTGCATTACACTATACAACCGCGTGCATTTTAAGATTATCGAATAGAAATCTTCTCCTGTTGTCACTTAATATCGTCTTAAACCGCGAGAAGCTCTTTTCGACGTTACAGGATGTCACAGGTAACGTCATTAAATCGTTTTGCAGCCGTCACTTTAATTTCACACACTTTGCAATACAAAATTTTCCCGTCGGTGCAGAAGTGGTTTTCTCCAAACTCCTTAACAAAACTTTTTAGTTTTACACTTTCAGAACACTTATTTTTCGGCATTTTGATGTTACCCGATACCACTGCAAGTGTGAACTGAAAATCTTTTAAAACTGTCTCTATTGAAAGTTGTTAACAACAAGGAGGAAGGCGGTAAACCCCCGTGCATTGTGCTTCAACTACCTGCACTTGTTACTTACTGTCCCTTCACATTCCAGTTACAGTCAAACCAAAATATTAGTAACTCTTTCTCGAAAATTTTAACTCTACGATTTAGTGCCTACAGTATACTGTGCAATTGTGCTCTTTTACCGAATTTATTACTGAAATATGACGTTAAATTAAAAAATGACCGAAATATGACCAAAACTATAAAAATGTCCAAAATATGACCTGTGCAATTGTGCTCTTTTACCGAATTTATGACTTAAATATGACATTAAATTAAAAAATGACCGAAATATGACCTAAATTATAAAAATGTCCAAAATATGACTTTATATGCAAAATAAAAACGGTCCAATTAGGATAACAAAAGTGCAATTCGTGTTTAATTTCAGTTTGCGGCAAGATTAGACGTCAGGATAAAAATATGATATGTCATGAACATCCGAACCCTACACATCACATATGGTTACCCAAATTTGGTTTGACCGGAGGTTTAGGCTTAATTGCTTGGCACTCCAGGGGTAAGGGTGCGCACCAAAAAAAAAATGCTCGTTTCTCAATTTTCAAATGAGTATCTTAATTACCATTATAGGCATGTTGCATACGACTATTTTTGTTCGAACATAATTAGTCTGAATGTTTAAATTTTGAGATTTTAGATTCATCCAAAAAGACGGCAACGAGCTCGCCATGAATTTCGCATCAAGATGGTTGACGTAGTTCATGTTTTGTACGAGAGATGGCAGCTTACAGCATCAGCCAAATCGAAGTTTCCTTTTGCTGTTTTTTTTTCAAACCAGCACGAAAATAATTCATTTTACTATGATATTAAAATCAACACGAACCGAATTGATTTTATTTTAAATACAGGCTATTTACTACGCAGGTTCCAGTTGCTACCTCAAGGTCTCAAGATCGTTCCGTTTTCGATAATAATCGATACCACACTAATTTCGTAGAAGAAATTATTGTCGAAATAAATGTCATCATGGCACCGTGACGTCACATGTAATAAACGTATTACAGTAGGCCTATAGTCGAACAAAAACATATATTAATTCAGGAAACCTGGCATAACATTTAGGAGTCTTCTACCTTTAATGCCTACGATGCGTATTGAGAAAGTAAAAAATAAATAAATAAAT
Organism: Ectobius pallidus; assembly: GCA_964059195.1. Taxonomy (NCBI): domain Eukaryota; kingdom Metazoa; phylum Arthropoda; class Insecta; order Blattodea; family Ectobiidae; genus Ectobius; species Ectobius pallidus. Next base: position 51,004,421 of record CAXKWD010000006.1, on the reverse strand, counting down.
AAATAAATAAACATATTTAAATCATTATCCTACAGAATTAATCAGTCCTAAATCACCAAATAAATGGGCAGCTATCTTCTGAGGGATTTTATCTACCGTCAAAATAAATCTAGTTATTACACTTTGGAAGATCTACGGTATTCTATAGCTGAAGCCATCGTCAGGATCTACAGACACCACTTATTTATGAACCATTTTATTTTGGAGCAGCTAAGAGACCCTAGGAGCGCTTGTAGCAATTGCGAAAAGATTTATATCCTACTGTATTCAAATATATGGGAATTAAGAGAAATGAGAGGACGAAGAAGGAAGTTATTTTAGAGACTGAAATTGCGTAGTCAGCAGGGGCGATTATCTCATATAAAAATAAAAAGTAAGGTAAAACTCTCCCAATGTGCAGGTCTTGGATACCTTTAAGGTTCCTGGAAGTTCAAGCTTAATGGTGGTAAAGATTGTTTCTTATAGTAATTTCAGTTAGAAACTTACACAATCCACCTTCGTCTCTGTTGGAGGCTAAGTCATAGTGCCAACAGAGGGATCAGTCCAATTTAAAATTGCTGGTTTTATTACAGGGGTATCGAACCGGCTATTATTAGTCCAGTCACCAGTTACTGAAAATTGGGGTTGCCTGGAGAAAGGTCCGAAGTTAATAATATTTTAATATGTTATATGTGGGTATTCTGAGGTGTAGAATCAAAGTTTTCCAATTCGAGAACCCTGTGCTAACTTCAGGGCAGTCGAAAAACCCCGAATTTTTGGGGCTTTTTTCAGTGTTTTCCTTATAACTCTTAAACAATGCATTTTATCCTAAAACACTTCATTACAGAAGCTAAAAAGCATAACATGTTCTATTATTTGCTTTGTTTACACGTTTTCTAAAACCAAATACGTATCGAGATATGGCTCTTCAAAGTTTTGAAAAAATTTCAAGATATTGAAAAATTGCGAAAAATGGAGCATTTTCCCTAGTAACATTTCTGTATGAATAACGTTCAATAACCTACACAAAAGAAATCCCATCCTTAATGAGAAGTTCATTTAATTCATTTAAGAATAAAGTACACAATTATCGATGTATAAAAATGTATTTTATAAAAAATTATACAAGATGTGATATGTGGATATATTAACTAACTATTACAAATTATCCATTAATATTGATTCATAAAAGCCTTCACCTCTTTGCTCCCGATGGCAAATCTGCATCATCTCTCAGTAATTCCTCCTGAGCAATGATCGCATCGATGATGTCCTCGTCGTCGCACTCAATGTCCGTGTGTCTACCTCGTTGATGTTGGTCTCAGGCGAATTTTCTCAAGCATTTCCTGCTCAATTTTTGTAGATGGCTGAGTACAGGAGTCCTGCTTTTTTGCAGCTGCAAGCCCCGATGCTACACCCTGTCGTGCACTTGCATTGTATCATGTGCAGCAACTTTTCTTGAGCAGCATCCATGGTCATTGTTATGGGGATCAGCCCTCGTTTCGTTAAATTGACAGTAACGTTTCGTTGCCAAGCCACGTCTGCACTTGCAGATAGGTACGAAAAGAAGGGTACCGGGCAGCATATTGTGCAGGGGGAACTCTGGCAAGGTTGGGTTTGGATTTGCCACGGAGTTGGAAAATATTCGGTAATGAAGATCGTCCAGAGTATCTGTGTCCATGTTTCCACCGTACAGTATCACAAGAAACTTTGCCCCTGCTTTTGAAATTTGGCGTGGTGTTGATTCGTCATCTTTGAGAACACTAGCGATGTCAGACAGAGAAAGGGCTTTCTCATAAATAATGAAAACTTTCTTCTTTCCTTGTCCAAATGGGTTTGATGTATTGTCACATCCGCTTGCTGCATGAAGGAAAAGAATATCCTGAATATTATATTTGCACGAAGCTGACGAAGACAAAACATTGGGGCATTACCTCTCCCATTCTTTTGGAAATAAACTTTCTTTTGAGAAGAGTCAAATGCAGTCAGCAATACTAAGAGATCGACGTCTTCACCTGTGAAAGCGACACTATCGTAGTCAGAAGCCTTAGATATTGCAGTTTTCACTATAATAACATCGGCATCTTCTATTGGCTGCTTAACCTCGATACCCTTTGCTGCCATTTCAGTCACCAGCATTGAAATAAAGTTGTCGTCGAATAGACATTTTTCTTGTAATAGTGTAACGGTCGTTGTTAACCAAAATAAAAGTTTTCTGGACTATTGCAGCAAAGCCCGGCGATATCTTTCAGCAGCTTTGGTGTTCTGATAAGAAACGTCACTAAGATATCCATCGAATACAACTATGGCATTATAGTGTTTCTGTACGTAGTCTACGTAGGTCTTGCACACTGACTCGAACATGTGTGATGTTGTCTTACCCCATACAACCTTATGCAGTCAATTACTGCAGATTTTCTGCTGCCAAGGTCTTCTTCCTGTAAGGAGTGAATGCTGAAATGGCAACAAAGGAGGACATCATCGATAAGATCATTGCTCAAGAGGAATTACTGAGAGATGATGCCGATTTGCCATCGGGAGCAAAGAGGTCAAGGCTTTTATGAATCAATATTAATGGAAAATTTGTAATAATTTACACATTTTCTACTTAGTTAATATATCCACATATCATCAAATGTAGTCTAAATTTTTATAAAATACATTTTTATACATCGATAATTGTGTGCTTTATTCTTAAATGAACATCTCGTTAAGAATGGGGTTTCTATTGTGTAGGTTACTGAACGTTATTCACACAGAAATGTTTAAAGATGAAAGTTACTAGGAAAGATTCTCCATTTTTCGCAGTTTTTCGATATTTCGAAAATTTCTCAAAGCTTTGAAGAGCCGTATCTCGGTACGTATTTGGTTTTAGAAAACTTCTAAGCAATGCAAATAATAGAAAATTTTATGCTCTTTAACTTTTATAATGGAGTGTTTTAGGCCAAAATGCACTGTTTAGGAGTTATAAGGAAAACACTAAAAAAATCCCCAAAATTTCGGGGTTTTTCGGCTGCCCTGAAGTTCGCACATGGTTCTCGAATTGGAAAGCTTAGATTCTACACCACAGAATACCCACATACAACATATTAAAAAATAATTAACTTCGGACCTTTTTCCAGGCAAAAGTACCTGGTGACTGGACTATATACTTTCTGGTACGTAGTAAATAAACTAACTGCACTACAGTTTTCACTCCTTATCGAGAAAATCTTTAATGTGTTTTAGTGCTGGTATTTAGTTCTAAAGTATTCTCTAAACTTTTCTAATAGGCCAGTCATTTGGTAGTTTTACCTGGAAAGTTTTCCGGTAGTTTTGAAAATTTGTGATTTTATAGATTTCGACGTGCTATTTTAGAATTTTCACTTTGCTACCTCGTATCTTTGCCGCTCGCGCCGCCATATTGGAAAAATGGCGCCCTAAAACAGTTTTTTCACAATATCTCCTTTCCGACTCATTTTACGATGAAAATAGTTATGTAATAAATTAAACTAGAGAACATTTCCTATAATTTATGCAGTAACAATTTTTTTTGTTAAATGAATAGTTTCAGCGTACGAGCGCCGCAAAGTCTACTCCGACACGCGTTTTGGCCAAAGCCACGGAAGATGCGGATACGCCACTACCTGCATAATTTTGCGGTACAGCGTTTAATGAGCGATTTAAACTAAATAAGGTCTCCGGATTTAAAAAATGCCATTATTTTTGTTATTTCACATCTAGGTTTCGTGTTTGCTGTTATGGCGGACGCAATTTTAAGGTCTGTGTAGACTTTTTTGGGGCCTAAACGGTAAGTCGTATAAAAAAAACCTGTTTCAGAAGCAGTAACGACTTATGACTTTTTGACGTATCTTCATCGGTTATTCCTTAGATTGAGTTAGATTTTTTTATTTTAAATAAATTCTGTATATCATTCTCACATTATGTAATATTGGCACACATGGTATGAAAGATAGAATCATACAATTTGGTAGGAATTTGGGCACATACAACAGTCATAAGCGTGCTAAATTTGGTGTTTCTAGCTGCCTCATAAGTATAGAAAAACTTGCTCGATAGCCGTGACATCATTCACATCTACGATAGTCTAATCTTCCACTTATTAACATTGATGTTTATTCACTTCCAGATGAGCTAGAAACTTGAAATTTGGCAAACTTATAGATTTTAGATTTATTAAAATACATGTTCAAAATCGTTCAGCTCGATCAATGTAATAAGATAATTAAGATACCATTTGCTCAACTAAAATATATTTTATAGATATTGGCTTATAACCAATGTAAAAATTCCCAAAGGTTCAAATCTTTAATATTTCCCCCTACAAACAAACTTCGATTTTTTTTGTCACTGATCATTTGTACGGCATCAGATGATTTGGCAAAAATAAATTTATTTGGCCTGCACTCACAAAAAATACTGGAATACATACGTCTTGGACTGTTTGGAAAATATTATTTGATTTTTCCCCGAAAAATATTATCAAAATTATCCTAATTTTTAAGTATTTTTTATCCTGTAAGCTAGTCTAAGCAATAACTTATATCTCTCGTTGTGAAGTACCTATTGCAAGAAAACATGACGTGTTACGTAGAAACGGTCAACGGATTCATGTTCAGTGACGCAAAATTGGTTAAGATCACCTATCACACCACTTACCGCAAAGGAAAAAGTTTCCAAATTCAGCATCAAAGCTGCATACAGTTATTTTATTATACAAAATGTCAAAATAATATTTTTCACAAATGTCAATTAACCAGATGTGATAGAGAAAAACGAAATGCATTTTCGAATTTAGCACAGCGAATTTAATCAAACTCACCTATTTTCGTTTTTACCGCAGAAATTTTCGTCTTTTTTCTAGGCTGATATAATCAATACGGCAATCAGCATTTCATCTACATTTGATTCCCTAATAGTTGTCAGCGAAGATGTAGATCTTCTTATTCTTTTGACGGCTCTATCTACGCGTTCAAACATAGCCTATATAATCTCAAACCAGGAATAGGAAAAATTTCGCAACGAATATATTCAACTCCATGCCACTGCTAAACCTGGTGATAGGTTTGGAACGAATGTTGTCGTGCTACTGCTTCCATCGGTGGCAGCGATGCAATATTAAATTTATTTTCATATGCTGATTTTGTGAAGCATGTATATCTATAGTTGTTTAACGACACACTTTTCACTGCACTGTAACCATACAATGCAAGGAGGAAGCTTCAGCAATGATCTTTGGATCTGCATATTGGTTTTTGAATACCTGGACAAGCTCGTTTAATTCTGTTTTATAATACATTAGCACATTTTATTTTTCTTTGTTTAAAGAGTGCTGATGTTGTATCACAGCCACTGAAGGCGTGCAGAAATAATATTATGTTATCTGCGGCTGTTTTATTTTTGTTGAATATATTCGTTGCGAAATTTTCCCTTTTCCTGGTTTGAGAATATATATATATAATATATGTGTGTGTGTCTCTGAATGCGTAGATAGAGTCGTCAAAAGAATAAGATCTACATCTTTGCCGACAACTATTACGGAATCAAATGTAGATGAAGTGTTGATTGCCGTATTGATTGTTATTAGCGTATCCGCGTGTCGGAGTAGACTTTACGGCGCTCGTACGCTGAAACTTTCCATTTTACAAAAAAAGTCGTTACGACATAAATTATACGAAATTTTCTCTAGTTTAATTTAATACACTACTATTTTCATCGTAAAATGAGTCGTAAAGGAGATATTGGGAAAAAAAAACTGTTTTTGCGCGCCATTTTTTTAATATGGCGGCGCGAGCGGCAAAGAAACGAGGTAGCAAAGTGAAAATTCGAAAAGAGCACGTCGAAATCTATATAATCACCAATTTTAAAAACTCCCGGAAAACTTTCCAGGTAACCCCCTTTTTGAGCACCAAATGACTGGACTATAAAGGGGAAATACAGTTTATGACACTTCAACGTACACGCTAAATTTTGTACGATTAATACACGATTCTGTTTGATTCTCTGACGTACGTGGAACGTCTTCTCTGGAGTTATAAATTACGATTGTCACCAAATTTGTCACTGAATCTAGCCCTCCTGGCATCGCATGCCACAACTTGCCCCTAAACTACGGCTTGCCGATATTATACCGGCTGCCATTCATTGCAATACTGAAATATAAATGCTAATAAAGAATTTTTTTTTTCACGGATATAATCTGAAGCTAAATATTTAAAATGGAAAAAAGAAACAAATACTTTCGCTGTCAATTACGTCCACGGGCTCCATATTTATACACTAATTGGTTAACAACTTGATCATCAAAGCACCGAACATACTAGTTAAAAAAGAAGTTAATGGTAGGCCTAAGGTCGGAATGTTATGATTTCCCTCAGTCACTTTTTTGTGAGTTGTAATTTTATTCCCTATGCAAAGGAAAGGAAATCGTACCTGATGAACATTAAACAATTTTATTTACACAAAACTAGATTTAAAGAACTCAGAATACTGTGATATAACTATTAGTCATGTGGTTTGATAGTGATCCCCGAAATAATCAGACGAGTAGACCTGTATAATCAATTTCTTTTCAATCAGGACCACTTGACTTCGCAAATTCTATACCAGAACAGATGTTCCATACTTGAGATTCCTTTAAAATATTGAAATGCTGTTGATGTAAAAGTGTAACATTTAAATCAAATGTTAGAAGTTTGAACAACGAATATATGAAGTTAACTAACCTGTACTCTAGCGATAGACCTATCTTTAGGGCCCGGAAGTTAGGCAAAATGCTTTTTTCTATTTGGGTCGATATATAAGCATGTTACCGTACATTTAGGGAAGATTTTATGTGGCCTTTTTTTTTTTTACCTATTTTGGTTTCTGCTGCCTATTTTAAGTTTTTTTGTCTTTTGGATTATGGTTTTTTTCTGTGATTATTTACAAATTAAAAACACAATAAGTTTTTCAATGTGTGAAAGCGAAAAAATGTTACACAAATAATGAAATGACACATTCACGTCATAAAAATATTTACCGAGGATCTTGTTTGCTATAAATGCATTAATTTGTTTTCAAACAGTCGAAACCTTTCCTCCTCAAAATATACAATTAAGCATTAAAACCTAATTTTGTTGCTTATAATCAAGAATATTAAGAGTATGTTAGATATATAGGCATTCATGAACCACAGATTATTGTCTCTGTTGGACATTACATGAGAGTATTATAGGAGAAAAATTCCTCCGATACTGGGACTTCTTAAGAGTGGTAATCACTGTGATAACACTAATAATAAATTATTAAGTGTCTTACATAGCTATTTTCATTAATAGAGTGGTATTACTCTCTATTTTGACTATTTTAATTATGGGTCCATTACTGCCTATTTTAGGTATTTTAAATGCATTTTGCCTGCTTATTTAACCAAAATAAAATCAGGTAAACTGATATAACAGCGCCAGATGGAGTTAATAGGTCATATTTAAAAACTATTGAGTTTTAGACCACGTTTCTTGAGAATCGATAATCGTCGGTCGATACTTCGGTACCGGTCAACTTATTTCGTCCAAAATTATTAGCGTTCGTCCTAGGGTCGTTATAAGTGCATACTAGGTGTCATGAAAATCTGATAAAGCTTATTCAAGTTATCGCGCAGTAGGCCTACAGACACTCAGTCGGATAGACGGACAGACAGGCATTTTTCCCGTCCACCATGCAATCTTAGAAAATACAATAGCCTACTGGCACTTAATAAATGCCTGAACTTCCGAGCTCTAGATATCACTGATAAAATAAGACGATGTGTCAAAAAAGGTTAATTACATTTTAATCAAAACAATGTTCGGTGCAATTAGCAATGAATAAAGCAATCCAATCCCAATGCAGTAACGCTATAGCGTATTTTCTTTCTAGTCAACGTTTTCGATGTTTTTAGAATCATCACAGAACATATTATCGTCCAGGTCACTCATTCCATAGCCAGTGTGTTGCGTGTTCTGTATGTAATTTTTTCCTGCCGAAAATTTATTTCTTTACCTTAGTTTTACCTCTCCCTTTTAAGGACATTCAAGTGACCTTACAAGGAGAGGGATTATCTCTGGATCACAGACAAGGACATGGATGAGTGATCAGCCCCAATACCGGGGCGAGGATGGGATGAAGATGATAATGACGGCGAGATGATATCTGGGGACCACAAGGGCCTAAAGTTACCCGAAATATGCCTCACAGGTGAGGAAAATCCCCAGTAAAAACCCCACCTAGGTAACTTGTCCCGACTAGGATTCGAACATGGGCCCGCTGCGTGAGAGGAGCGAACGCAGCCCCTATGCAGCGGTGGACTTTCCTGCCGGTAAAATTACTATATGTATACTAAACAAAAACACGTTCATATTTGCAGTCAGCTGTCTTTCATACTTAATGCATACGTGCATAAAACTAAAGAAAAGGGTCGACAGTATTAGGAATATAATGTGTAGGCCACTAAACCGCGGAATTTATTTATTTATTTATTTGGCAACTCGACAGTGAGACAAACATTAAGCCACATACGTCAGACATTTCATGCATCTCGATGACCTAATGTTACCTAACTCCTTTGACACTATTTGTTCTGGACTGAAATATTACTGGTAGAAGACAATCGCCCTTGTTTTTTAGTACACGTTTGACAAAAATCTTACACTTTGTGAGTAAAGTCAAACTTAAAGTCGTAAGCGTATACGTAACTGGTAGACGTGCACAACCTTTCTCAGGTTAAAGTAGTAACTTACAGTTAGGTTTATTTAGCTCCTAAGGAATTGCATTTCAGAAAGCCGATAAGTCCACGAGTTATTTTAGTGTGGAGCGGATTTATACAGAGGGATTGGAAATCACGAGTTGTATTTTAGCCTAGTACTGTTTTCCGAATAAAACAAATCTAATATAAATAACAAAGGTCTAATAAGACCCATACAAGTTACTCAATAATACTATTTACGAGGATATATATTTTTTATCTCAGAAAAATGACCGTTTTTATATACTGCAAATTTGGAATGATACATGGCAGAGGAAATGGGAGAATCCCGAGAATACCTGCCCCGAGTCCAATTTGTCCACCAGAATTTCATACCAATCTGCCGAAATTTTAATCAAATCCCTAGCAAAGTTGACTCTGAGGCTATCCATTCGTGTATTATAATGCTAATTCACTTATTATTTATATAGTTAACGTATTGAAAGTATTTATTACTCATTCATATCTTCCTTCATTCTTGTTTAAAAGATAAACCTGATATATATTTCGCTTTGGATATTTTGTAACTTCTACCTGTGATTATATAAGAATAACGAGTCTCGCATAAAGGTATCCCACCCTTATGAGTGGCATAAACGTCACACCATCGCATCTCAGCCCATAACTTGTGTTAACACGGAGGTGCAGCGGGAAGTCTAGTCAGGAGCCTCTAGGCGTTGCGTGTTAATTCTCAAGAAATTCCATAAAAAGTGCCTTTGGATTTTTGCAAGTCACTAATGTTTGTTCCTTTTACTTCCAACGTTTTCTTCACAAGCGTCTTTGTCTATGGGCTAGATTAAGCGCGTTACTGCGTCATATGAGTGTCATATCGATCAACTTTTATTGTGACTGGCCTCTCTTTTTTAGTTGTGTTCCCACACCATTATTACAGTAGCATCATAAGTAGAGAAATTATAGTATCGGGATAACACATTGAAATTCTATGTGCATTTCGCTCCAAAATACATGTTCTGAGGTTCCTTGTTAAAAAGCCTCTATGTATGTGTGAGAGGCAAATAATTATAAATATAATTATAACGAGAAAATGGAGCAGCTTCTGCTTAGACGGTTATGAATTATGATACGAAATTCCATTTTCAGTGACGCACCTGGGCAAATCTCCACAACAAGCAACTACCAAGTCAACAGAAAAGTCTCCTGTACCAGATCATAACAGGTACACCCCACAGCTGAACATTTACACCATCCGAGGATCAAGTCAACTGCACTGTGGCAAGATTGATACAGTGAAATATAGTTTTGACCACTGTATCAACACCCAACTACCACGAGCTACCGTCCTCGAAATGATCGGCTTACAACAAGCAAATTTCAGCACTGGCCATCTTCAAATTTTGCCTTTCAGATATTCAGACTGTGGTCATTTTAAGTTAAGACTTGGCGTTTTATGCAACAACAATCTGTAAATAAAGTGAATTTCGTGCGATCCGTGTTTTCAGTGGATTGAGTTATAAAAGGATGGTACACTAGCGAAATGCGAATATGTTGTTATAATCTTACTACGGTAGTTGTGTGTTCAGTTTATATATAATTATATAGACATGTAACTGATTTTTATATATTTTTTTATAAACAGGTCACTACCAAATCTATCACAACGTACCACAAGATATAAGATATAAATATGTAAACAAATAGGCTTACATAGAACTACTGAATTTCAACTCAATTGTAAATTATATTGACTATTGTGTAGGCCTACATTTTATACAAATCTCATTTTACAGTTTAATGTACATAATTATTCAATCTATACTTCTTGCGTCGGCTGCGGTGGTCTAGAGGTAACGTGCCTGCCTCTAGATCCGGCCGCAGTCGAAGGGTTTTTCAGGACGTAAAAATCCTGGGCACGGAGTCCTCCGGGAGGGACTTTAAGCTGGGGGGCCCGTGTCGTAGATTTACGGCACGTAAAAGAACTCCAAGCCTAAATTAGAGCCTCTGGACAAAATTTATCGGCCCTTTCACGTCCAAGTAATACCTTAGTTTCCGGAGGGGGGTTAAGGGGCGATGGGCTTACCACCTGTTCATCTGCCCTCTCTAGGAAAATAAACATAACAAAATTCACATCGGTAAACAAAAACCTCCACTTGGAGGCCCTTCGCCCCAACATGGGGGCATAGGATTCGAGAGAGAGAGAGAGAGAGAGAGAGAGAGAGAGAGAGAGAAATACTTCTTGCAATACATCAGGATTGTGTACTGTATAATTTAATCGTGAATCATTTACAGGTCTGTAATTTGAATTTTCATGTTTTGTATGCATATTGTTCACATTGTGTTAATTATATAAATTATGACTTCAGATAGGCTAGAGGTTTCTCACTTATTCTGACTCATAATTTGATCAATGTTAATGATTATGGCAAACTAGCAAAATATATAATGGTATTAATGCAATAATTACATATATCTGCTATTCTCATAGGCCTAATCCACATAGACTTTTGGAATTGTACTTAAAAAGTTAGTGGTAAATAGGCGGAAATTTACTTCACTTTTGTTAAGAATAGACCTAAGTATCGTCAGAGCCATTTTGGAGAAAATTCCGAAAAGAAAGGGAAAATAGTTATATTCATGAGATGGCATAAGAGAACGCAGTGACGTGCTAGTTAACGTATCTCCGAGACCAGTGTTTTTCAACCTGTGGGTCGCGACCCCCTGGGGGGTCGCGGAGCCTCTGTAGGGGGGTCGCGAGAGGTCGAGAAAACTTCAGTTTTTTTTATACAACATATAATTTGTGAGACTTAAATAAAAAGTCGATAAGAGTTAAAATTATTATATTTAACAAAATTTCCATATAATCAATCATACAAGTCAGAAAAATGCTAGTTTAAAACATGTTATTACAAAAAAATATATATATTAAAAATGTGTTTAAATAGAAAATGATTACATCTGTGCTTGATTATCTTAAATAGCAGTATGTATTGTTAACGCAAAATGATACTCTTTATGTTATTTACACAAACTCATTAACAAGAAATAAAACCTTCGAGTAATCGTTCATTTTAATGTGAAGGTTGCGCTTGAGTTTGATCAATTAATTTCTCCCATCGTGGATCCGTTTTTGCCACATTAAGTATTAAATCGTTTTCCAAATTTAAGCGATTTCTTTGTTTACATTTTATTCGAGCCATTGAGGAAAATGCCAACTCGCACAAGTACGAGGTAGAAAATGGAATCAAACACTTCAAAGCCTCGGTTGTTAATTCCGGGTATTCTGTTCTTCTTTTTAACCAAAACGTATCCAAATTTTCAGACTTGAATTCCAAGTGTAACATCCCATCGGCAGATAGTTCCAGCAGATTCTCTTTGAGCTTAGTTGCTAAATTTGCCTCGTGTATAGCTGCATTTAAAAACGGATTTAAGATCCATCTTTGCCCAGTGTTATCCGATATCTCTTGCAGTGAGAAGTAATGACACAATTCTTTCTTCAAATTATGTAACACCATTTTCATACCAGATATATATGAGTTGATATTGATCTCGCTTCCGACTCTTCAATGAAAGACTGTGTGGACGAAAATGAATCAAAGTTGTTTTGATTTATAGATGATGACCACAATTCAATTTTTTTTATAAAGCCATGGAGTTTGTCTTTTGCTGTAATGACATTTTCATCACGCCCTTGAAGACTTTTATTCAAGTGATTTAAATGTTCAAATAAGTCAGAAAGAAAAGCCAATTTTAAAAGGAATTCCGGGTCAGAAATGAATTCAGAGTAATGTGACTTGGCTTGCTGTAAATATACCAATAGTTCAGCGCGAAGTTCCATAACTCTGGTCAGTACTTTGCCTTTTGATAACCACCTAACCTCTGTATGGTAAAGCAAATTGCGGTGTAGTGTCCCCATATCTTCACAAATGATTCGAAACAATCGAGTCTGCAACGCTTTTCCTTTAATAGAATTTACAATGTTAATAATAATATTAAGAACTTGACTGTATTCTTGCGGTAAGGATTTGGCTGCAAGAGCTTGGCGATGGAGAAAGCAATGCATCCAACAAGCGTTTGGCATCTGTTCTTTCAGTCTAGCAATAAATCCACTCTTCATGGCTTTTGCTTCGTCACTACAAATAGCAATGCATTTTTGTGCCCAATCGATATTCATATCTTGCGTACCTTCAAGGAACATGTCATGCAAGCATTGACCTGAAGTATTTTTGGGAAGTGCCTTGCAAAATAGTATTTCTTCCATTATTATTTCATTGGATTCAAAACGCACAAAAGCTACAAATTGCGCACAACCCGCAATATCCGTTGATTCATCAAATTGCAAGGATACAAAAGAACTTTTCTTTATTTTTTCTATGACTTGATCACGAACATCAGACGCCATATTGCTTATCCTGCGTTGAATGGTATTGTCAGAGAGAGGTATACTTTTGAGCTTTTCGACCTCTTGCTTGCCAAACATAATCTCTGCTATATCTAAAGCCGCTAGTAAAATCAAATTTTCGGCAATACTGTGAGATTTCCCTGCTTTAGCCACACGAAAAGCTACTCGATAACTAGCGAGCAACGCTTTCTCATTTAGGTTGGACATTTGTCCTATAGCAGTTTTTTGATGTTCAAGAGCTTTTAATTTTCGCTCAAAAAATTCCACGGATTTATTTTTTTCATTAGGATGTTTTGTGTTTAGGTGGCGTACCAACTTCGATGGCTTCATGCTTTCTCTTGACAAAATTTCAAAGCAAATTACGCACTGCTGTTTACTGTCAATCACAGTAAACCCAAATTTTAAATAATTGTCGTCATAAAGACGTTTTTTCTTTATTCCACTACTCCCGCTAGACGTTGATGGTTCTGATGATCTTTTCAGGAATTTATCCATTTTCAATTATAACAACTCAAATAAATACGTACCGTAAAACAAGTGGTTCGCGCTCTTCAAACAACTAAACAGCAGACATGACCGCGCGTGACTTACGCTCACAAATCAGTCTATAATTACTCCAACTCCAAGGCACCTTACAGTCCACATAACACCGAATTTACACTTCTGAATCGTTTTCACTTATCGGGATTGCTTCTGATTCGACTTCCTTCGCTGTCTTGCATCAAACTGCTATGGCCGCGGTTGACCGTCGTATTTATAGGCCAGCGCATTCTAGCGAGAATTATCTCGAAGCGTAAAGAAACGTCTCGAAACTTGTGGATCTTTCGTGGACTACCAGCCAACATCCGGAACCTGCACTAGTTCCTAGTGTTACCAACAGATGGCGCAAATAACGCAAACGCCTAAAATTGTTGTAAGTATTACATATTTTTAACATACATGGAAAAAGGGGTTGGGGGGTCGCGAAATATTTTTTGATACTATGGGGGTCGTGTCCTGAAAAAGGTTGAAAAACACTGTCCTAGACCATACAATTTAATTTTCATACGATTTTTCATTTTGATGCTATGCTGTTCACAGAAAAGCGGGCAGTGTGACAGGTAAATAGAAATGCATGTACAGATACCGTATTTTCCTGAAACTACTTTCATTGGGCCCGAATTTCAGAAGCGATCTTAATACTTATTTACGTATAATACATGTACATTAGTGTTATATATAACTTAGAAAGAGAAAATAATAGCATATTTTTGTTGGATAATTATAATTATTTTAACAGAAAATCCTTCATTTTAAACCACAAGATTAAGTAAAATTTATGAATTTGTGAAGTCAAGTGGTCCTGATTTAAATTAAAGCTAAACTGATTATTCGTCTACTCGTCTGATTGCCATATCATATCATAGGCTATAGATGATAGTTATATCACATTATTCTCAGTAAGCTTCATTAAATACAATTTGTATTTACATAACTTATATTTTTATTAAGTAATACATTTTAAACATTTCAATGTTTAAAATATACTGAAATAGTATATGCTTTTACAGTCAAACTTGCATTAAAACTTCCCACTCCCTTAAAGACTAATCTTTATTCAAAACAACACCAAAGACCACAAATGGATGCAATTCGTACGTCTATTGAAAGAGCACCCCTTTCCCCAAATACAGTGCTCCTCTTACCGATCACAGTCATAATGTAATCACTTCTATGTTAGGCTAAGAGAAAATACTGTATCTCAACAATGAAAATAGTTTTACGACTATGTGTGGGTTTTTGTTGTTACATTGATCCAAAGCTTCTGGCAATACAATCGCCTTATGTTAGTGCTTAAATCGTTACTATGCTGACATTTTCGCGTTAAGATTCTGTCACGAGCAGGCCCAACGAGAGGGGGGCACCCTGGGCTGCAGCCCCGGGCTCGGCAAACCAGGTTGTATTTTTTACCTACTAAATTTACTATAATATAAAATGGATTGTAAGTCAAAAAACAGGTTTAAGCTATGATTTAAGTGTTTATTTTTATCTGCATTTCCTGTCTTCTAATGGTGACCCGGAATTAGTGTGTTAACCTGAAACGGATTATTCTTCAAGAAAAATGTTATTTTTAAAAAGTAGAAGCAGAAATCCTTTTGGACTCAACAGTAGGCCTCACTAATGTTCGGACTTTAAAATAATAATTTATTATAAGGTAAGTGGAACTTCCTGATACAATGATTATAAAAATTCAGAGATTTGTGTGTCCGTAATATTAATTTGTATAGGCCTACTTCTCGGAAAATAAGTAAATTTTAATTAAACTTATTTTAAGAAACTTTGAATTGACATATAAAAATACGCATCCGAATACATCGATAAAACATTACTGTACAATAGTAAAATTCATGGGCTATAAGGGGCAATTAACCGCAATGTGCGCAACTTGCGCCATTTTCTGAAAATTTACTTTTTCCCCCAGAAAACCAAGAAATTAAAATGATTTGCGCAGCTTTATTTTTTTTTTAAATTAAATCGAAACATTTTTCAGTACACTTTATCAAGGTAACCAGAAAAAATATCCCATCTGAAGACGAACCGTTCTATTGAGTTTCAGTGTGAATTTAATATTTGATGGGGGCCCGCTTTGGTCATTCGAATGAGATATTTTTTTAGGGAATAAGATGAAACTTTCGATTATATTATATTATTTACCCTCATATGAATCAGTATGAAATTCTTTAATATTGACAGTTAATCATATCCTGGAAAATGTCTGTTCTTAGTGCTAGAAGGCTGGCCTGTACCGTGGTGGAAAAAGAAATGAGGGATGAGAGACTTACTCTGTCTAAACCCCCTTCCCTAACAAACTCTTTTCCTATTTTCCCACTAAATAAATTGCTTAGCTGCGAACACATAAACAATAGATTTTCAATATGCTAAATACAGTTTAAAAAATGAAATAGTAAAAAATAAGTGTTTCCACATAAATAAAAAAGAACAGTAATAATTTCTTTACAAAAAAATACATAAATAAATAAATGAAAGCATACTATCTGGAATTTGAAATGCCACGAGATACTAGTGAACGATGATTTGCATATTGTTTTGTATTTTGAAGTTCCATAATTATTAGTAGGCCTACATAAAAATGCTCTGAAAAACCAATTTATTGTGGAACAATCGTTTGTCTTGTAATCAGATTTTACAGTTCTTTTATTTTAGGATTGTTACATTTTATCAAGTACTGTACCGGATAGAAAAACAATGTATACACTATACTTCACCTATAAAGGCAATCTACAATGGTATAAAATAAAATAAACTAAGGAAATCAACTCAATAATGTTTTATGTGAACTTAATTTATAAACACCAGTAGAAATTCTATGTTCATAATTCAGTTAGAGACTAGGAATGTTCAGAACTGTTTGCTATTTACACAGTAAAAAAGACATGCTAGCTATGAAATAATCTCAGATTGATAGATACTTAGTTAAACAGTTTTAACCAAACTAGCTTAATTTTGGCAGACAAACGATTCCGACGAAGAATCGCAACATGGATAGCCTATTAAGTTACTGACGTTCGGTTCAGATCAGTCGTAAATATTTGAAGATACGCAGATATTCACTAAGAATAATATTGCGGAAGGTGTGTGTTTACATAATCAAATCATAATCGAATTTGATAGCCTATATCCCTTCCTACAATTTCATATCCATGCCTTGTCGTCCTGTCCCATTACCTAAACCCAAGCGATTGTAGTTTGTTTGACAGGCCTAGCCTATATTCAACATTATTTTTATCAATGTTGTTTTATTATAACTGTTATTATTACGATTATGATTATTATTTTATTATTATGATTATGATTATGATGATGATGATGATGATGATGATTATTATTATTATTATTATTATTATTATTATTATTATTATTATTATTATTATTATTATTAAAGGTTGATATTCAAAGAACTATATCGCGGCACACTTTGTCAGTGGGGTCAGTGTTTTTTTGTTGTTGTTACATTGACCTAAAGCTTCTGGCAACAAAATCGCCTTAGGATAGTGGGGGCCAGTGCGTAGAGCCGTAGACTGTTAGTTAAAATGATACCTGGATGTGCTACATGCTTATATCACTTACTATGCTGGCATTTTCACTTTCAGATTCTGTCACTTTTGAAAGTAACAGATATTCAAACAACGTAAGTATTTTCAGTACATGAACATGTAACAACAACAAAATATTTTGGAAAATACTGGTTGTCTTGTGTTTTAAAATATTGCAGGTTAATTTTGTATTTACACCTATTCATTTTTCTTTCCAATAATTTATCCTATGGACCGTTCTGACCTCATTTCACCTCTTCCTTGGAAATCGGACCCTTCTTCTTGTTGGATTATACAGGGCGATCCATATAAAACTGAACACTTTTAAAGGCTTATAACTTTTAAACTAATAATAGCATACATATGCAACTGTGCTGAATTACAGAGTACCTTTGGGAGATTCCTCAGAGTAAATGTTGAAAATGTCCTCCACCTGCATCCATACACAACTGTACTCGTCGCACCATATTCTGAGACGTTTTCCGAAGCGTATCCTCGTTAATGTTACTGATTTCATTCCTTATTGCTTCACGGAGTTCAGCAAGTGACCGCGGTCTATTCTTGTACACCCTGTCCTTAAGGTAGCCCCACAAGAAGAAATCTGGAGATGTCAGGTCTGGCGATCTGGGAGGCCACAGATTGTTTGAGACAAGACGATCACCGAAGAAGCTGGCTATAAGTTTCATGGAATCACCAGACGTATGGCATGTTGCGCCATCTTGCTGGAAATAACCTTCTGTTAATTCGATGTCGTCCAGTTGTTCCACGAATGTATTGAAGATGCGACCATAAACCGCAGTGTTTACCTTGGTGTCGTAGAAAATGGGACCAACAATTCTGGTAGCTGACACCGCACACCAGACCCCAACCTTTTCCGGATGCAATGGAGCTTCGTGGATAATATTCGGGTTCTCAGCAGCCCAATACCTGCTGTTTTGAGTGTTGATGTAGCCTGAGAGGTGAAACCATGCTTCATCTGTAAACCAGGTTATGGAGAGAATGTCTGGGGTTGCAATAAGAAGAGCCTGAAACCATTGGCAATAACGCATTCGCTTTTCCGCGTCTGGTTCTTTTAACTGATGCACTACATGCACTCTGTATGCTCGTAGGCCTGCTTTCTTTGCAGCTCTCTGACATGTGCCATATGAGTAGCCTGTCTCCTGGCTCAACCGGCGCAATGATTTCTTTGGTGAGTTCACAAAACGTTCTCGAACATCATTAACACACTCTTGACTCATCACAGATCTTTTTTTCCCAGTTTCGCTGAGGAGAGAGCCAGTTGTCTCCAGCTTCCTCACCATGGATAAAATTGTTGCCCTTGTTGGAATATTGCGCACATTGAATTGTCTTCTAAATGCCCGTTGAGTTTCAATCAATGACTTCGTACACCAATATGTTTTCACAAGAAAAACACGCTGCTGAATTGAGAACTGCATTTTCGTTTCTGACTGCAAAACTAGAGACTGAAAACTAATTACTAATAAACAACAATAGTCGTAAGGCAACAATGCATGGATGGTAGGAGTACAAACATTATTACCAATATCGATTCTCCCAAAGCCACTGAGATCATAAAACCAAATTTCAATCTTTTATTACTTTCCAGAGGGAAATTATAAGTCTTTAAAACTGTTCAGTTTTATATGGATCGTATAAGTGTGCATACTATTTTACTTGATGATATCCATCTGTGGGCAGTAGTTACTCATCCCGTTGAAAGGACATAGGCCGAAGAATGGTACATTATTTATTATTTATTTATTTATACTGGAGAAGTTAAGGCCATAAGGCCTTTTCTTCCCCTGCACCAGTAAAACTATACATATAGTAAATAATACTACAAACAATACAATACAAGAATTGATAAATTATGAATTAAAACTAAACATACTAAGTTAGAGACAATAAAATTACAAGTTTGATAAACTAAACTAAAATAAAATTAATGACTAACAAAATGGATATCCAATTTATTTCTAAATTGTGGTATATTTCGACAGTCTCTGATATGACAAGGCAACGAATTCCAAAAGCGAGGAATTGATACACTAAAAGATGAAGAATAGAATGATATTGTATGTCGGGGAATAAGCAGTAGATTTTGGTTATGCGTTCGTGAGGTCGAAAGGAGATTAAAACGAGAGTGTAAATAAGAAGGAGAGGAAGATAATAAGGAAGGATCTGTGAAGGAAGATAAGAGAATGGATCATTCTTCGTATCCATGACAAGGTGTGAAAAGATGGGGTCACCTGGTCAAATCGTCTGATATTAGGCCAATAGATAAATCACCGCCGTCTCGAGAATTACACTGCCTGCCCTATGCTTTATTTTAACATGGAGTTCAGAGTATTGCTCAATTGCCTAATTTCTCCAGTAGAGGCGACACAGTTCACACCCACATTGCATGAAATTTCAGCATACTTCAGTTTCCGAGTTTATACTTCAGAGGGCAACACAGAGCATACGGCAATGTAAAGGATATTGCAGCTGGGTGTGGTAGGTGCTTCCATCTGTAATGTCGCCGCGTACGCAAAATTAGCCGCATAGGACAGGCAGTATATACACGAGTAATACAGTCTAGAAGGCAGTGAGATAAATCTAACACAAGCGTTATGAGCACGCTGAAGACTGTCAGTAAGGCTGGTGATTAAGTTGGTCAACAGAATATAGCAGTAATCAAAATGAGGCTTCACTAGCGCTTGGACTAGACGTTTCTTTAGTTCACTAGGGAGGAAGTCGTTCACAGTTTTTAGAGAATGGAGTAATGAATATACCTTTTTACAGACGTGTGATACTTGAGTGTTCCAATTTAGATCTGAATCCATAAAGACGCCAAGATTTTTTACCGATAACTAGCCTATAGTTTATAGGAGAGCCATTACTTTGCTCACGCGGTATGGTATTAATATTTACTCTACTTATCGGGTTACTACGAGGAAAATCTGCTTGATTGTGATTTAGGCTCAGTATTTATTGGCTTAAGAGAATATACTTACCTTCAATCATCTGATGTTTTTTCTTAGGACTAGATATACAATTAATAAAATCAGGTAAACTGATAAAACAAAGTGCCAGATGGAGTTAATAGGTCATATTTTAGAAACTGTTGAGTTTTAGACCACGGTTTCTTTAGAAAGTTTGATCAGTATTTGTGAAGGAATGAGTGCGATAACTAGAATAGGCCTATTAACAGAACGAACTTAAACCAATTCCTCACGTCAACAATGTCCCTTTATTTTTTCCAAAACATCTGAAGGCGTTTAAATACGCAGTCACTTGTCTTCAGTTTTCATCAGCATATTCAGTTCTATCCACTGCCTTCTAAACTGTATTACTCTCTCGAGACGGCGCACAGTGGTCCGGATCGGAAAAAAAGCGGACAAAAATCGATTTTGAACTTTAATTTAGAAACGCCAAACAACTGTCCAAGTATAGTATGATTGTCAGTGTACATTAATTTCACTTTATGTTTCGAAATTGCTTCTTGGTTTCTCAGTTATAATACTGCAAAAGTGGCATAACTCTTAGTTCCTGAACCGCTCACTTCTGTAAGTAAACTTTGCAATATCTTTCTCACTTGAAAATGAAACTCAAGGTCTATAATATTGTACCTGTAGATACTTTATAATGTGCTCTATCTATTAAAAGCACGATTGTCGAATTTAGATTATTTATAAGGACTTTTACATTAATTTTAATAAAACCTAATTTTCTTCAAGAAAAAAAGTTTTGCTTGACTTTTAAAAAAATGTATACATATGTATCCTATGAAACTTACGCAAGTATTAAAATGAAGTCTTGAAAATATTTCCTTAAAGGTTTCTTCGCCAAATCCCGCCAACTCCGTGAATGAGAAGGCCGAGAAAGTTGATATGTGCGCTCTGAGGATAAACAGTCGCGCGAGATAAGGGGCTGTTCAGGGATGTCTTGCAGCCAGAAAACCGAAATGATCATCAGTTGTGAGAAGCATTTGATTAGTGGTGGTTGTTTGTATTGTGAATAGAGATAAATGAGTTTCATTGTCAATCGTAGTGAACTTCATAGCAAGATTCGTAAAAATAAAGATCAATCTCGCGCGCGGCAGGAAAAGTTTGTGATGCATCTAATTAATAACTTTCAGTTAAATGTTGACGAGAGTGTCGAGAAAACAGTGTACAATAGTGTAAGGAAGTTTTTTCTGCCTTATTTTTACCGCTGGAAAAATGTAATTTCGTGGAAAGTTTCTTGTATAAGAAATATTCAGAGTGGTTGAAAAAAGATGTGATTTCAAGAGTGACCAGAGCGTACTTCATCTTTCGTGCCTCCTCGCCTTGTAGACAGTAAAACCCGAATTATTGCGTAGAAAAAATCGAGAACTGCATTTACACGATTCTGCAGGCCTATTCGAATGCAGTGGGTTCATGAAACATCAGAAATTTCTCGGGCGAAAAAAGATCATATAACGAATTGAAATTTTAAATAACTTGGTTATAAATAACACCTAAGTGCGTTACTCCTTAATATTATTAATGATAGATGGAAAAGTAAGCTTTAGCAAAATCTTAAAGTATGAAGTGCTATATTTGTAGTGCCAAGATTTCAGAAATGAACAATTTACAAACAATAGCACAGAAGCCCGTCGACAATACAGCTTGAGTTTGGATTATCAGTTCTGCATGCCCACATCCGATTTTTTTAAAGTCTCCTCCATATTTCCTATCGCCTGGACTTTAAAAAGTGGAAAGCGAGCTTGAAAGATGGTACCCGAGACCTATTGGAAAGAAAAAAAAAAGTAGTGTAAGACAAATTCAGAACCAGATTAGGTCTTTTAGTTGATATTCCGAAGCCTGGTTATGGAACCACCAATGATGGTAACACTGCCCAAAGGTTTTTTTTGAAAATACTCAGTTTCCGAAATAACTGGGATAGACTTAGAGTTAATAACTCATTTTGGAATAATTTTAAAAACTGTTTCCTCCAGTCGTGAAATTAATTGTTCAGAGTTCAACCCCTACCGCAGCGAAACAGCAAGTTTATAAGTACGGCTGTACTCGTGGTATTAGGCCTACATGCCACCAACTCTCCACAAAATAATTATCCATGGATCTTCCATTATAGAAGCTCCTATTCTGCCGATTGGGGAACTTTCAGAAGAAGCCTTAGAGGCAAGAAACAAAGACGTAAGAAAATATAGGGAAGACCATACCAGAAAATCCTCAAGAATTTCCAATAATTATGACTTGTCCCACAGACTATTGCTAAGCTCTGAACCAGTAATTTTCAGCACAGGAGGTCTACCAAAGAAGAAAAGAAGACAGTTAGCTCAGGAAGTGTATAATTTATTGGCAATACCCAAGGATGAAACGGAGCAGGAAGGAGAAGAAGCCGACAGCGACTCATCCGGATCAGAGTATGAATGAATATTTTTTACCTGTAGGCCTAAGTACTGTACTTTTATGAACTAAAACAACAAATTGACCTAATATTAGTATTTAGTTTAAAGTTTTGTGCTAAACTATTTCAAATTGTTATGGAAAATATTTTTGTCCGCTTTTTTTCCGATTCGGACCACTGTGCGGCGGTGGTTCTATCAATTGATGCAAATATGCTATTTATAAAGTAAACCGATTTGGTCCATAATCAATAGAGTTCTTTCTACGGACTTCATAAGTGTCTATAGCCTTGTAAGTTTCATAAAAAGCTTATGAAACTTACTCGAGTTATGGCGCGTTCCGACACACGCACAGACATTTTTTTCCCGTTTGCCATTTTATCTTAGAAGGTAGCCTACCATTCGGCATTCTGGCACTTAATACATTTAATTGTTCTGTTTAGTCAATATAGCCCGGGAAGAAGTATAACTGCCTATGAAATAGATTGCCTGCAACACACTAGCAATCTAACTTTCTGAATCTGCCTACTCTTGGGATATCCCTTTTTTAAGGGATCTGCAAAAGGGTGGTCAGTAGCGGGAGGGGGGATTTTGTGAGATGGGTACCCTCCTGAGTACCTCGGGTCGTAGTTTACTAATTTACACTAGCAGATTTAAATACAATCCTAGAACAAGTCCACCGTACAGAGAGCAAGGATTGGCTGACTTTCTCTCCATGAAAGCGTAATATTCAGGTTTGACATTTATTTTAGTATCAAAATATAGACATAAAATATGTTTAATCCTTCTTCCTCTTATAATAATTATTATTATGATTACAATATGTTAGGCAACGCATTAATGAAAAGAATGGAGAATCATGTAGTTAACAAAAAGAAAACCCAGGAAATTTTTACTAGTTTAAGAGATACGGAAGAAGAATATTCCCCAGTAAAATTGCTTGGTTTTGTCTTAGACAAGAAATTATCATGGAATGACCACATATCATTTTTGTGTAATAAATTATCCAGAGTAACTTTTCTTCTTCGTAGACTTGTTTCCTTCGTTTCAAACAAAGGACATAAACAGCCCTATACTTTGGCTTTTTCAATTCTCATTTTCCATAAAGGCAAAGTGTTCCCTATCCAGGCCATGGAGGCCCAGAGGGTTCCAGTAGGTGAAGGTTCCCAGATTTTGGACATTCGGCACGTGAAGATGGTAAGGTTGTCAGCCTTACGCACCGGCCGCCTTTACTCCCAGGATTGCTCCTGGTACTCATTTCTGTTAGAGGCTGAGTAGACTCCATAGTGCCACCAGAAGGATTAGGCCACTTGAAAAATTTCAACGACTTCATCGGGGATCGAACCCGCGACCTTCCGGTTGGTAGCGCAGCGCCTCAACCACTACACTACGGCGTACCCCCCCCCCCCTCATTTTTCATATGGACTCATATTTGGGGTAGCCTAACCGCCCTCGTCCTGATAAGAAAGCAATCAGAACCTTAAATGGAAAATCCACCTTTGATTATTGCAAACAGTTTTTCATTGACACTCAGATATTAACTTTTCCGTTCATTTATATTTTTTCGTCTTTGATTTCTATTAAGGATAGAATGAATGAATATGCTGCGAAATTCATTCTTATAATATTAGAAACTATGGTGCTCTTCAAAACAATCAATTTCGCACATCAAAGGCTTTGAATAGCTGGGAATCTATAGGTGTCAGACTTTTTAATATGTTGCCCCCTTCTGCTAAACATTTTAAATATAATTTTAAAAATTTGGTTGTTAAACAAGGCTTTTTACTCTGTTGACTTTTTTATAACTGAAGTGCATGATCTACCTTTTAAAATTTACTGCTTTATAACCTTGACAATGCCTTGTACTTGATATAGCCAACTGGCTGTAATTAAATTATTATTATTATTATTATTATTATTATTATTATTATTATTATTATTATTGCTTTGGGCTTGGTTTGCAACAATTTTGAACTTGTAATAGTTGAGTTTGTTGTATATTATTTTGGATCAAGGGTCTTTCGTTTTTTGGCGAGGAATCCAATGTGGTGCCACTTAGGGTTCAGAGTAGTTTCGGTTGCAGCTTCTTTGTGGGGCCTGACCGCAGGGGCACTGAAAGCTAGCACTGGGCCCGGAGAAGGGTGTATATGGGCATCCCCTTCTTAATGTATCAATCTCATTTTATTACTTGAAATGAGGTGAAGTAATTTTAGTGTGGTAAGTGATATTCAACTAATTAAAAATAAATATTAGAATTGAAATATACTAATGTAATTTTTATCACAAAAGCATACAAATCTAATTTATACATAATTCCTTTGCCAGTTGCTTTGCCAATTGAGTCTCAATGGCCAAGGTCCCCACATCTGTGAGGCGCTGTTATCACGCAGTTGACCTGAGGCAACTTTTAGCACGAGCTAGAGAGCTGAATGACTTACCTGCTTCAGCTACAGTAACTGAAAGGGAGCATAAAATGCGTAAAGCTGCACATACATTCCGAAATAAGTTCGACATTTTTAATACGTGAACGATAGTCCCAAAGTGATGTCTCCAAAGTTGTCAGGGTGAATTATCGTTTTCAGATATTTCATTTCTTAATCCAAAACTTGTGATAATTTGCATGCTTCAGCGACCTGGACTTCGCTGGGAAAGTTTTAAATCATATGGTTTACATTACATCGTTGATGCGCATTTGCTCTGTATTCCTTGGCACTGTACCGCTTTACAGTCTATTTGGTTAAGCACAAATCCAAATAGGGCCCTGAAGTTTATGAAAAATCAAATTTTTATTTATGAACTGAATTACATGCTACTGTTAAAATGTGTAAAAGACATGAAAGGAAAAACATAAAAGTAATGATTTTATTTTGCATGTTGTTGCATATTTTGTTAGTTTTGCGAGAATGCATCATATTTGCATGGTAATAAAATGTTTGTGCATACTTTATTAATTTGTCATATTTTTATCGGCATATTAAATATGTTTTGATAACCGACTGTACAATAATAATAAGACAGTAACTTACATAGCCTAATGTCTTCGGGACTGATTGTATAATATAAAAGCATTTCATTCGTTTTTAATTTACTAAAATTTGTTGCATTCACCTCTTTTTTTTTCGGTTGTGTAATGTAATTTATACAAACTCCACTATGTTTTTGTAATTTTTAATATTATTCATCTAACAAGAGTATATAAATTACTTAAATGATGGAGTACGCCGTGGCATAGTGGTTGAGGCACTGCACTACTAACCGGAAGGTCACTGGTCCCTCCCCGATGAGTTCGTTGAGATTTTTCACTTGGCCTAATCCTTATGGGGGCACTAGGGTCCTGGAGTCTATTCAGCCTCTAACAGAAATGAGTACCAGAAGCAATCCTAGGGGTAAAGGTGCCCGGTGCATAAGGCTGACAACCTTACTACCTTCATGACCGAATGTCTAAACCTGGATCCTCAATTTCCTGGAACCATGAGTGCCTTCATGGCCTGTATAGGGAAAAACTTGACTTTACTTTGATTTATATGATATAGCATATTTCATTAGTTTCGGAGCCTTGTTTTACAAATTTCAGAGCATATTTGCATGCATATTTCGTCTTCTGGGCCTTAATAACTAAGTTCGCAAATAATTTCAAATAATTAGCATGTTCACGGAAAGGTGTACGAGGGTTTAGGTGTAGGTATGCATAAAATGCCCTTCAATGCCCAATAAAGCAACTAACTTTATTTGTATTTTTAAAAAGGCTGGAGAAAGAACGTTCTAATAAAAGTCATATAATGATAGGGGTAATTAAAACAAGTAGGCCTAGGCTGAATGAATGAATGAATGCACACGTTTACTTCATTTTTTCCAGCTCAGGTTTTTAGTTTTCCCAGCCTTTTAAGAACCTAATTAGCTGCTCTTAACAAGTTGTATCCAGAGTTCATGCTCGTTAATTTGTAAGTAGAACCATTATATTTCAAGTAAAAGTAAATCCCAATCAACTGGCAACATTTTACTTGGAATATGTGTTTTATATTTCCAGTTTCTTTACATTTATTTCAAGAGCGTTGGAAGCTCTCAGTCAAATCAAACCTCACCCATTTTTATGCATGAATGATCACATATTTTTAAATCCTGTTGTTATTATTATTATTATGTACTTCGTTCATCTAAAATAGTCAGTTCAGTGCTCTAAAATTTCGTGCCCAGCTTTTACTTTCATAAATAGAATATTATGTATTAGTTTACTGTGGAAGCGGAAGTAGACTGAAAACAATGAGGTTTATGAGATGATGGTAGATTATTTACAGGCCACAACAGTGTCTTAATTTATTTTAAGTGTAAGCTCGTAGAGCTTAGAGCCCATTTATTATACTTTTATAGCAAATACTAGTAATAAAGTATTAATACAAGTCACTAGATGGCACTGATGCCAGTTACCAGCAAACAGAATTTGGCACGCTTGTATCTATTTATTTACATTTAGATAAGGAAAATATCCATTGTAATCTGTATTGTAATAAACTAAGGAATAGCTTTACATATTTATTCCTGTTACTATTAGCTATTATCGTTAGATTAAATAATTAATGTTAATTAGCAACAGAAAGCTGGATTGCCGACATCGAACTGATATCGATAAGTCGAGTGACAGCTCATTAGCATTTACTTGGCGCTACAGCCAGAATACATTAGCTCACTTAGAAGCGTCATATCGATTATTGCACTTGGTTGTAGAAGCAGCTTTATGAATAGATCGATTATTCACCACATTAAAATTAATAATTTCTCTGTAATTATACATTACAATTATAATGCAAATGCTCACATGCAGATTTTTTATGTTACAGAATAATTACAGCATGTTATTATCTTTAAATGTACTCTTATTCTGGATGGAAGCTACTGGAAACTTCAAGAACAGCCTTCCATAGGATTCTAGAACCTGACTCTTTGTAAGATGATTATGTGAACGCATTTTGGCCGTTAGACTTTATTCACTCTCTCACCGAGCGTCGCTTCGTAAGGGCACAGCCCCAGTTTAGCAACAGACCACAAGTCTGAATATATTACTGTACAGTTTCTACGCACAACTACATGGAACCAGCATTAGCAGCCACTATTTAATCTACCAGGAGGTGGATTCTAGGACATCACTAGAACTTCGTGGAGCGTAGCTTGTAGCCATGGAAGGACTCGCTACTGGCCACCGTTCAGGATGGACTACAGCACCATAGAACTTCAGCTTCCCTTAACTTCTGTCCGGCTAAATGCAGTCACATTCTCATCAGATGTAGTCGCAAACAAAGTTAAGTAACTCAAATTCTAGCAATGTACTAATACACAAAAGCCAAATAAGGCTTAACAAGTTTTTGCAGCTAAAGTAATTTCTCCTTATATAATTGTAAGGAGTTTTGGCATCCTTGCAGCTCCTCTTTTTCTCTAGGTGCAAGTTAAAGATGCTGCCGTAGTAGCTTTGAACGAATATAGCATAACTCACAAAGACCAAGGAATGGTCTAGCAAATTAGTGTCTTTTTAAAAGTAATTCAGCTTTTATAAAGTTAAGAAGTTTTGGCAAGCAATTGCAGCTTCTCTTTTCCCTACTGACAGATAGAGTATACTGCAGTAGTATTTTGAGCCAGTACAGCTCAATTATTCCAAAGACTTTGTAACCATTTGGGATCAAAATAAAGAACTTTACATTTAGTATTTCAAAGCACAAAACATAGTGTATTTTCTAGGGAATTCCAGTTATTCCTGAAATCTACTTAGTGCAAATAGCAAAGTGCTATTCAATACTGATCTATAACAAATATAATTCCAAGTAAGAAGAATAAAGCAACAATTCTCTCTCTCCATTATTCCTGCTTCCTTCAATATTCCTACACTTCTAAACATATATATTTTTCTGGGCACGCTCAACCTTGCCCAGTGGTCCTCCGAAACCTATAGCAAATTCTGTCAGGCACACTAGCCTACATTTTTTGGTCCTCAACGAGCCTGGATTCTATCCACGTCGTGGAGATACATTTCATCCACTCCTCAGACCAAAAACCTACATTTTTTGGTCATCCGGACCTGGATTCTATCCACACCTTGGATAATCACTTTGTTTACTCCTCATACCAACAGTGTACATTGTTTGTAAAACATAACTTGTACTTGTACAATTCTAATATTCTATTGTATTTTCAGCCTATGTTGACTGGATCACACACTAAGAGCAGTCATAGCAGGCCTAGTGGTAAGAAAAGGTGCAAGAATTCTGGTAGAACAGTGCAAGGGACAACAGTCTTACTGGATAATCAGGTAAGTGACAGCCTTCCTTATAACACACTGTCATACACCACCCCTCACAATGCCAGACTCACAAGAACTTGCCACAGATGCCTCCAGACTTAAGAACTACAAGCAGAAGAGGGCAGTCATCAAAGGAAAGTTAACTAGATTCTACCAATATGTTTTGTCAGTTCAAGTTGACCAAGACAATATTGAAGAAACTGCACACAGACTATCACAGGATGAATCACTACTAAGGAACTTTGAGGAAATACAGGGCAAAATAGAAACATGTGACACGGACCCGGATTGGGAAGGAGAAAGACAAGCTTTCGAAGAGACATACTACACAACTGTAGGCATGGCTCGCAGAAAAATCAGGGACTATAAAATACAATCTAATGCTCGAACTAACTACACTTCTATGGTTCAATTACCACAGATAAATTTGCCACACTTCAATGGCAAGCATGCAGATTAGCTACCATTTAGAGAACTGTTCATCTCGCTTGTTCACAGCAACAATTCGCTTGATCCAGTTCAAAAGTTTCACTATTTGAGAATAGCATTGCAAGGCTCAGCCAATAAACTCATTGACACACTACCTTTAACTGCTAATGGTTATGAAACCGCCTGGAACTTGCTAAATGAAAGGTTTCAGAACAACAAAATTATACTGCAACAGTTATTACAATCTTTGATTGACTATAGCAAGATCCCTAAGGAATCACTCAGTCAATTAATGGACTTGCTTGACCACTTCACCAGACAGGTTAG
This sequence comes from Ectobius pallidus, assembly GCA_964059195.1. NCBI lineage: Eukaryota > Metazoa > Arthropoda > Insecta > Blattodea > Ectobiidae > Ectobius > Ectobius pallidus. The sequence continues at coordinate 50,974,814 of CAXKWD010000006.1, read as the reverse complement.
GTCAATAGAATCTATCACACCAGAGAACCTTAGATGGGACTACATGCTCACTCATCTTCTCACGTCTAAACTTGACCCTTCTACGCTCAAAGCATGGAGCCTAGAGGGCACAGTAGACCAACTAAACACATTCAAAGAACTCTGTAACTTCCTACAGAAAAGGGGAAAAGCTCTTGAGACACCAGACAGCTCCAGCAGGCCTAAAACTGTACCCAATACACAGAATAAGCCTATCTACCACAGACAAGTGAGCCCACGTACCTTTGTTGCCCATGCAGCCAACAATTGTATACTGTGCAGGCTAGAGCACCCACTACACAAATGCGAAGACTTCCATAACCTTAACAACACACAGAGATGGAACTTTGTAAACAATAATAGACTATGCAGTAATTGTCTCAGAGCAGGACATAATGTCAGAAACTGCACATCTACATTTTGTTATAAATGCCAACAACGCCACCACACTCTGCTACACCAAGACAAGGTTCGCAGCAATGAATATAGGCAACATGCAACTACACAATACACTAGTAGATTGCCTAACAACAGACAGAACGGAAACCAAAGCCACAATGGTACTAGACAATCTCCAACTACTACCAGCAGCAATGCTACAGGCTCAGCATTTGCTAATAATGCACAGATCACTCCTAAAACTCATACATTTCTTGCCACAGCAGAAATACTAGTCAAAGCTCAGAATGGCAGACTCGTAAAAGCCAGAGCATTATTGGACTCAGGTGCCACTCATACATTCATAACCCAAGATTTGGCTGATAGGCTACAGTTACAAACCAAGCCTACCACCATAGCTGTGACCGGTGTAAACCTACACACCTCCAATATCTTGGAAATTGGACATATACAGATAAAGGACGCCCATGGCAATGGCTATAGAAGACAGTTACAGTGCCTCATCATTAACCAGATTGCCAAAGACATTCCCAGTGCACCTATAGATGTCACCAGCTTGAGAATTCCTAATGACATTGTGCTGGCAGACAACAGATTTCACTTACCCGGTAGCATTGACATTTTGCTAGGGGCAGATGTATTCTGGAACTTGTTAATGGGACACACTATACCCATCAACAAAACCAACAAACACAAAGTATACATAAGAGACCAGACTGGGATGGATCCTCTCAGGACAAATACATTATGCACAGGGTAGAAGACAAGAACCACGTTGCCACTTAAGCATAACAGAACAAATCCACAAGAACATGCAGAAATTCTGGGAAATTGAAGAAATTATCCAACCAGTAAGATCTGAAGAAGACTCCATATGCGAGCAACATTTTCAAGAAACAGTACAGAGAGATAAAGATGGACGTTACACAATAACACTGCCGTTCAAGAAGCCCACAGATAATCTTGGTGCCTCCAGAAGTGGAGCTCTAAAACGTTTCTTCTCTAATGAAACCAGACTCCATAAACAGCCTACTATACTCCAACAGTACTCAGACTTCATGCAACAATACGAAGCCCTAGGTCACATGGCCCAAGTAGAAGAAAGTTTCTACCAGGATGGCCCAGAAGCATATTATATTCCACACCAGTTTGTCCTAAAGGAAGACTCAGAAACCACAAAGCTCAGAGTTGTTTTCAACGCCTCATTCAAAACCTCTACAGGTACATCACTCAATGATATTCTATACACTGGACCCTGTGTGCAACCTGATCTCTACACCATACTTTTGAAGTTCAGATGCCACTCATATGTTGTGAGTGCTGACATAGAGAAAATGTACAGGATGGTAATGGTACAGCCACAGCAAAGAGACTTCCAAAGAATCTTCTGGAGACATTCTAAATCCACTCCAGTGAAAATATATCAGCTCAACACTATCACATATGGACAAGCCTGTTCAGCTTTTGAAGCAACCAGAGTACTCAACCAGTTGGCAGAGGATGAGAGAAACAGATTTCCCACAGCATCCAAATTGCTATCTACTTGCTTTTATGTTGACAATCTCCTTGCATCATTTTCTACAGAGCAAGAAGCTATACTAGCAGCCACAGAAGTATCACAACTGTTACAGGCAGGTGGATTTAACTTAACACAGTTTTGCTCTAACTCACAAGAAGTTATGAGAGCACTGCCTCAAGAAAAGCTCTCTAAAGCTACACTTACTCAGTTAGAAGAGCAGAATACAGTCAAAACACTAGGATTACACTGGAATCCATTGCAAGACTTGCTACAGTACACAGTGAAGTTTTTGCCAGAAGCCACTACTAAGAGACAGATTCTATCTGCCATCTGAACTCTATATGACCCTCAGGGACTAATTGCACCTATTATATCTGCAGCTAAATGTATTATGCAACAGATTTGGCTAAATGACATAAGCTGGGACCAGCAAGCTCCTGTCGACATACAGAAGGCCTGGAATGAATTGTACCTACAATTGAAGCACATAGAATTATACAGAATTCCAAGGAATGTCCTTATACACAACTTCAGTTATGTAGAACTACACTTTTTCAGTGATGCAAGCCCACAGTCATATGGAACAGCCTGCTACATAAAATCCAAGGACAAGAGCCATAACACTCAAATTCAGCTACTAACAAGCAAATCTAGAGTAGCCCCACTCAAGCAGATTACTTTGCCCAGACTGGAGCTATGTGCAGCTCAGTTGGCAGCTTGCTTATACCAAAAAGTTACCCTATCTCTGCAGATCACAATATCAGCAGTATATTTCTGGACGGACAGTCTTATAACTCTACAATGGATCACACAGCCTCCACACAAATGGAACACTTTTGTAGCACATAGAGTAACCAAAATTCAAGCTGCTACACAAAACTGTCAATGGAGATATGTGCCAACACAGCAGAACCCTGCAGACATAATCACTAAATCTGTCACACCTAAGAAATTACATAATCAAACTCTATGGTGGATTGGTCCAGAATTCCTAACACAAGAAGAATGCTTTTGGCCAACCACTGATAAAGTACTTCAGACAGAAGAAATACCAGAAACCAAGAAAACTGCCAAAGCTTTCATAATCACAAGTACACATAATGAATACTTGCATAGATATTCCTCCTTTAGAAAGCTACTCAGGAATACAGCTTATATTCTGAGATTCAAACACAATTGCTTAAACAAATCTGATAGACTCATTGGCCCTATCAGCACACAAGAGCTACAGAAAGCTCACAATGCTATCATACATGCTACTCAGAAAGAAGCCTTCTCAGAAGACATAGCTCATATTAGAAAGAATAATTGTGTTTCTAGAAGCAGTTCACTATTGCCACTGCATCCTTATTTGGATAAAGATAGCATACTTCGCGTAGGTGGAAGATTGCACCATACTGATCTAGACTACAATGCTAAACATCCAATCATATTACCTGCCAAGCACCATATAACAGACATCATTGTCAGAGACACACACTTAAAAAGCTTACATGAAGGCCCTCAAGGCATACCGTACACATTAAGACAACAGTATTGGCCCATTCATGGAGTTCAAACTGTAAAATCAGCATTAAAAGGATGTCTCACATGCTTTAGACACAGCCCTGTCAAAGCACAGCAAATCATGGGAACTTTGCCCCAAGCCAGAGTTGCACTCAACCGAGCTTTCGACACCACAGCCATAGATTTTGTAGGCCCTATCTCTTTAAAGGATCATGTTAGAGGCAAAACAGTATACAAAGCTTATATATCTATGCACATGTCTATGTACCAAAGCAGTACATATTGAATTGGTAACAGCAGCCACTTCAGCAGCATTCATTGAATCTTTACAAAGATTTGTATCTAGAAGGGGACTACCTTCTCACTTATACCTAGATAACGGTAGGAATTTCGTAGGAGCCTCACGAGAGCTGAGTGAACTCTATGAACAATTCCAGACAGAGCAAGCTAACACAGATATCATGAACTGTACAGCAAATTTAAATATACAATTCCATTTTCTGCCTCCAAGGGCAAGCCACATGGCAGGACTTGTAGAAAGATCTAACCGCAGCATGAAAACTATTTTATACAAAGTGATGAAAGATACTATCTACAGCTATGAAGAAGCCAGCACCCTTCTATGCAGAATAGAAGCCATCATCAACAGCAGACCACTGACGCCGATGAGCAGCGACTCGCAACACTACATGGCATTGACCCCAGGTCACTTCCTCATTGGTGCTCTTTTGAATTCTATCCCTCACCCAGATTTACAGTCTATAAACCTATCCAGGCTGTCACGATATCAGTTGTTAGAGCAACAGTTCCAATGCATTTGGACCAGATGGGTCAAAGAACACCTAAATACTTTGCAACAGAGACAAAAGTGGAACACAGAAACTCAAAATCTACACATTAATCAATTAGTTATATTAATGGTGGACAATGTTCCTCCTATGAATTGGCCACTGGCTAGGATTCTAGAAGTTCATCCTGGTCCAGATGGTAAAGTTAGAGTAGCAACAGTCAAAATTGCTAATTCAATTCTAAAAAGGCCTATATCTAAGCTGTGTCCACTGCCTGCTCAGTAAATTTTTTTTCTTTTCTTGGCCCCCCCCCAGTATGTAAGCTCGTAGAGCTTAGAGCCCATTTATTATACTTTTATAGCAAATACTAGTAATAAAGTATTAATACAAGTCACTAGATGGCACTGATGCCAGTTACCAGCAAACAGAATTCTTGGCACGCTTGTATCTATTTATTTACATTTAGATAAGGAAAATATCCATTGTAATCTGTATTGTAATAAACTAAGGAATAGCTTTACATATTTATTCCTGTTACTATTAGCTATTATCATTAGATTAAATAATTAATGTTAATTCGCAACAGAAAGCTGCATTGCCGACATCGAACTGATATCGATAAGTCGAGTGACAGCTCATTAGCATTTACTTGGCGCTACAGCCAGAATACATTAGCTCACTTAGAAGCGTCATATCGATTATTGCACTTGGTTGTAGAAGCAGCTTTATGAATAGATCGATTATTCACCACATTAAAATTAATAATTTCTCTGTAATTATACATTACAATTATAATGCAAATGCTCACATGCAGATTGTTTATGTTACAGAATAATTACAGCATGTTATTATCTTTAAATGTACTCTTATTCTGGATGGAAGCTACTGGAAACTTCAAGAACAGCCTTCCATAGGATTCTAGAACCTGACTCTTTGTAAGATGATTATGTGAACGCATTTTGGCCGTTAGACTTTATTCACTCTCTCACCGAGCGTCGCTTCGTAAGGGCACAGCCCCAGTTTAGCAACAGACCACAAGTCTGAATATATTACTGTACAGTTTCTACGCACAACTACATGGAACCAGCATTAGCAGCCACTATTTAATCTACCAGGAGGTGGATTCTAGGACATCACTAGAACTTCGTGGAGCGTAGCTTGTAGCCATGGAAGGACTCGCTACTGGCCACCGTTCAGGATGGACTACAGCACCATAGAACTTCAGCTTCCCTTAACTTCTGTCCGGCTAAATGCAGTCACATTCTCATCAGATGTAGTCGCAAACAAAGTTAAGTAACTCAAATTCTAGCAATGTACTAATACACAAAAGCCAAATAAGGCTTAACAAGCTTTTGCAGCTAAAGTAATTTCTCCTTATATAATTGTAAGGAGTTTTGGCATCCTTGCAGCTCCTCTTTTTCTCTACGTGCAAGTTAAAGATGCTGCCGTAGTAGCTTTGAACGAATATAGCATAACTCACAAAGACCAAGGAATGGTCTAGCAAATTAGTGTCTTTTTAAAAGTAATTCAGCTTTTATAAAGTTAAGAAGTTTTGGCAAGCAATTGCAGCTTCTCTTTTCCCTACTGACAGATAGAGTATACTGCAGTAGTATTTTGAGCCAGTACAGCTCAATTATTCCAAAGACTTTGTAACCATTTGGGATCAAAATAAAGAACTTTACATTTAGTATTTCAAAGCACAAAACATAGTGTATTTTCTAGGGAATTCCAGTTATTCCTGAAATCTACTTAGTGCAAATAGCAAAGTGCTATTCAATACTGATCTATAACAAATATAATTCCAAGTAAGAAGAATAAAGCAACAATTCTCTCTCTCCATTATTCCTGCTTCCTTCAATATTCCTACACTTCTAAACATATATATTTTTCTGGGCACGCTCAACCTTGCCCAGTGGTCCTCCGAAACCTATAGCAAATTCTGTCAGGCACACTAGCCTACATTAAGATATCATATCCATAAGCCCTAGACAGTGGGCAACTAGTAAGACAATGAACAGTCATATGAGTACGCGCTTTGATAGAATGCATGAGGTGGTTTGCCGTAACTTCTAGATCTAGAGTATACAGATGCTCTTGATAATATTTAATTTAATGTTTAAAGTGCATGGGGATGCTAAAGGCTATTACAAAGAATTACACAAGATTTAACAATAACACAAATTCAAAATAACCTTACAAATGTAAAATAAAAATAGTGGTGTTTGGTAGTAAGATAAGTCAGTGTTTTCATGACAGCTGAATGAAAAGAAGACAGTACTTTTCAGTAGAAAATACAGCATATGGGAATATTATTATGAAATAATATATTATGCAACAATCCTATAATAGCAATAGATACGAATAAATTTATGAAACGAGCAACGCGAATACTCAACAAGTTTACTCAACAAGCTACGCAAGAAAGAATTCATCACCAAGATGGAAATTGGAAAGCATTTAAAATGTTACATTTGGAAGTGATATAGCGCTTTACACAGGATAAATTAGTTTGTTAATAAAAAAATGTTTTAAATATTTTGATATTAAATAAATTATTAAAAAATTAGCGGTCTAACTAATAACCGCGGGAACATGCTAGTTTAAACAAAATAAAATCTGTTCGTGTAAACTTTAATATCATAGTAAAATCAATTCCTTTTGTGCTGTAATAATCCGTTGTTTTGAAGAAAACAGCAAAAGGAAGCTTCGATTTGACTGACGCCGTATGCTCCCATCTTTCGTAGAATACATGAACTATGTCAACCAGCTTTATGCGAAGGTCATTGCGGGCTCGTTGCCGTCTGTTTGGGTGAATCTAAAATCTCAAAATTTAAACATTCAGGCTAATTATGGTCGAACAAAAACAGCCGTATGCAACTTACCTACAATGCAATGACAATTAAGATGCTCGTATTAAAATGATGAAATCCGCGTTGCTCGTTTCATAAATTTATTCGTATCTATTGCTATTATAGGACTGTCGCATAATGTACTATTTCATAATAATATTCCCATATGCTGTATTTTCTACTGAAAATTACTGTCTTCTTTTCATTCAGCTATCATGAAGACTAATTACTGGTTATCTCCTTTTGATCTTCCATTCCAATATCTATATTAACATAGACCTACCCTATATGCTTCAAGTTTTATGAATATCTAGTCCCTACGGTGCCAAGACTCGGACCCAGGACCTTTGGCTTTGCGATGCTCTTCTAACTGAGCTAGCCAGAGTTCGAGATAAGGCACGAGATGGAATTTTTCTCCTACAATTACCCGTAATGTTCGGTCTAACCGGTAATGTATAGTCTTGTGAAGTACCATACAACATGTAGATATTTATTAATTTATATGATTCCACTTTTCATGAGAATAATCATAGAAGGGAGATTTGATCAGCTGCTTTGTCGCGAATTCGGGTTAGCTCAGTTAGTAGAGCATCAGCATGGTATGCCAATGCCAAAGGTCTCGGGTTGGAGTCTAATAAATTTTGTCACGTAAAGTAAACAGAATAATATCATTCTGTGGAAGCAGGATTACTTATTTTTCTATTTGTGTAGGCCTATTCTTGACTGCAAATCTCTCAAATACCAAAATGATAAATTTTTATGAATTACCGTCGAAATCTATCGTAATCTTAAAAATCTACAGCTACATCTTAGAAGTTTTATGGACATAATAATGGGAAAAAGTAATGTGGTGATGAACTATAGTCATAAGACTACCCAATTGAAGAATTCCTACACTGATCTTGAAACATAATATGAATGTGAAAAACATGATTTTGAACCATGCTTACAATTGATTGCCAGGCCCAAGTTATAATAACAGGAAAGCCCAGACTTCGTTCTTGGCTGTCACTTTTAATATATAAATTATCCTATCATGTGGGAATTTATAGGTACACATTCATATCTCAGTTCGTCTTGAATTTATGAGAATTTAGCCACACCCGTGGATGTCACACTGTCAGTAAAGTGAAAACATGAGATGCTTACCTGTGACACCTGAAAATGCAGTGAGCTTACGTCACTCGTGCAGATAGGGGTCTAGAGGAAGGTTTGGGATATCTTGGATACAGATACAGTTTAAAAACTGCGGAGATTTTTCTATATGTCTATGAGAACTTTTACAGTAACAAAAACCTCAACCAGCTTGCAATGTATCCTATTACAAAAACGAAGATATCAACAGTTTCACTGCTAATGACGTATAAAAGATTAATACCATAAAATATGTAAAATATGAGGATTTTTTCACATGTTAGAATATTACATAATATAATATAATATAGAATATAATTATTATCGTGGAAAATAGGTACTGCCCAGAAATTTTCCCCATTGATTTCAAACTTAAGAGCCCCCTGATGATTTCACTTGATGAATGCTTTACAGTGTATCAAGTTAACTCCATGTTTTCTGTGCTACCATTGTACATCAAAAGACCAAAACAAGGTCGTGCACACAAATTAAGTGTTATAATATGATGGCTGCCCCTACGCTCATTTCGGAAAGTGAAAACTAGACAATAAAAGGAGAATCGAAGCCCCGGCCTCAGTTCAGTTTCGGCCTTCGGGATAATCAGCGAAATGAAAACATAAAAGAAAACTTTAAGAAGTATAATCAATAATGGAGAAGATAAATTACTTGATTATTTCAAGAATGGCAAATTAAAGATTTCCCAGAATATTTCTGAACTATACAGCAAGAGGAAACAGACGCTTTGAATGTCCATTGGATATATGGTTAGCCAGGCTTTCTTGATTTGGAAACAGGCCAACGCCTATCCATGAACGGAAAAGAAAAATCCTCAGCTAATGAGAAATCCAAATGAATGACAATCAATCAGTAATCACATTTTAAACAATTTTTAACATAGGAAAAACATATTTTTTCATACGTGCCTGATCATGTACGTAAATTGTGGTGACAGGAGTTCTAATTAGTTTGAGTTTCCTTCAGGGATGTTGTGTTGAGGAAGTTTTGGGAGTCTTCTAGTAATAATATATATATTCGACCTCATTAGAGGTCTTGGACAACTAAATACCATACCTAAATTTAGAGTAGGCCTGCTTAACACAACGGTATAGCAGAAATCTAAGATAATACAACCAGTTGATTTCCAAGTTATTACATTAAACAAATTTTAACTTACAACACAGCATTGTGAAAATACATGTTATTGTACCGTTGAGCTCGACCAATACATTAAAAATGGACGACTGATACCATCAGCTCAACAACCGTTATTTTTTGCCTAGGCCTTTTGATATTTTTGAAGCCATTTCAGAGAATCTCGCTATGTAGATGTATTAATAATATTTAAAACAGAAAGACCATACTCAGCACACACACAAACGGTGAATACACCAGAAGGAAGCTAGAAGATGTGTCTATGTTAGAGTTTTAGCGTAATATAACTTTTAATTGTTTTAGCTCAATGACAGAACTAAAATACAATGCCACAATTTTTAATTATTAATAAATCTATGCGTATTGGGAGTATTATTACTATTATTATTATTTATAATCCCTTAATTACAAAACGTATAGACATGCTGAGAAGAAAATAATTCACACAATACAACAGGAAAATTGAACTTATATCTGACCAGTCACAGTTCCCAATTACTTAATTATTTGAAAAATTATTTTGCAAGTAATGGAAACTCAACAAATTATCTAACAAACTGAAGAAAACCAGCAATTTTAACAAATTCAAGTCATAATCATCTGCTTGCCCATGTGAAGAAACATGCTATTTTGTAGGTGAATACTTGTGCTGTTATAATCTTCTGCTTGCCCATGTGAAGAAACATGCTATTATGTAGGTGAATACTTGTGCTGTTATATGTGTAAATTGTATGTGTTCTATATTAGTTTAGAGAATTTCACATACTAAATGTAATAACTTACCAATTTATTATTTTTATCTATCATCAAATTAATTTAGCTTATGAATTATTCATAAGATTAATAGGCAAAGAATAAGTATCTCATGTCATGTATTAATAAAATGATTAATAACATATAATACAATACAGCTAATCAGAGTGCGAATTAACGGGGGAAAGAGGGAAATTCCCTGGCTCGTCAAATGTTTCCCTGTCACATAACAGCGATATTACCTCTGCCAGGGAAATTATTTCTCTCTCTTCCTAATCATATTAATATCGACTATTGTTCATTGTAACCACTGGTGAACATACTTCACATGTTTGGTATTGTATCGTAGGCCTATATGGGTTATATTTACGTACCAATAAACTGTTATTTAAATCAGAATTTTTAATTCTTGAAGAAGAATGTGAGTTAAATGTTTGTCATGAAGAAGCTTGATTCGCATTCTGTAGCTTATAAATTAGTATGCATTTACTGCTTTTCCCTTCCAAGGTTTGGATGCTGAGCCTAAAATAAGGTTATGACAGTGAAGTACAGTAGCCTAATATTCAGGATCTGAATAATGAGAAGGGATATATATATACAATAAAACGCTGCATTAAACTTGAAAACTGAATCATATTTACACTTTATTACAAAATGCAAGAACTTACAAATTAAAGACGAACAGAAACAATCCTGGAGGATCTTAATACATTACAACTATATTTTTACAAATCATTTTTATATTTTTTACACTTCACAAGTCTTGACAATACTGTGAAACAAGTAAATTACATTTATAGTTTCAGTAAACTTAGGTAGATTATCCTCCAGGTGAAATAAACCCACTCTCAACTTACGAAACTATATCAGTACTGAGGCTTACAACAACTATTCAGCACTGTCAGATTTTATATAACACCATAGCTGTACAAGCAATGCAGAAAACCTATTAGTTGGTAGAACAATTTTATCGTATCTGGGATATAACTCATCACTACAGATTAGGATTTCCATGCACTATCAGATTTTAAAATATGCATGCATTCATGCATTATAAATTAACTAAATATGCAAAATAAAGGGGGTGGGAACTACAAATATGCAATATCAAAATTAAAACTTACAATTACTTTCCAATGCACAATGTTCTACTTTCCAAATTTTAAATAGTCAGGTTCATGCTTTTGTTTGTCAAAATAGGTTTTTACGCAGAAAATGACCTTTCTACATCACAACAAGAGGCAGGTAGAAACTTCAACACAAAAAACCATAATCATGATTTCCATTTATACCTTTGTCCAGATTAGGCCTACCTTTAGTTGCCACACCCACATCCCCATATGCTGATCCGAAATACTTTTGAACGTATTTAGGGAATCAACTAATGGTATGACCACAGCTTCCAACTTAGTTATTGTGGAAACAATTTTGCAATTTTAGGGTCATTCAATAAGAGACAAATTGGTCCGGGGAAAAAACGGTTGGCAGTACAAGTTTGATAATTTAGGATTTTAAGTTGGCATCACTGGGTTGAGTTCTAATCAGCTAATGGATCAACATTGCTGTTTATAACCTCAAAATTAAGTTTAACGATGTCGGGTCTTCTTGAAAATTCTACATTGTTTGTTCTGTGATTCGTTTTTGATTGCTGAATGTGAAAAACAAGCTAATATATACTCTAGAATGACTAAAGTGTATGGTGAAAGTTGTATGAACCGTGGAAATTTTTACAAGTAGGTAGAACAGTTCAAAAGTGGCCGAGAATCAGTGACTGACGAACACCGTTCTGGCCGGCCTGTTGAAATTACAACTTCCTCACTTGAAACTCGAATTGATTACTTTATTCGTGCGGACCGCCGTGTCACAGTGGAAATTATTACTGAAAATGTTCAATGTTTCTACAGTTCATAACATTATCAGTGACAAGCTTAAGTACAAACTTTGTGGGAAATTGGCTCAGACACCAAGACAAATAGTTCTTTACATCCGGTATAAAATAGCTAGTAACCCGTTGGGACAAGTGCATAAATGTTGATGGGGATTATGTTGAAAAGTAGGAAATGTCTTGTTTTGTAAAATTAAACTATTTTCTCCAGGTCAGTTTGTCTCTTTAATTATTGAATGACCATTGTATTAATGTAAATTAAGTATTTTGTGCATTTATTCTTAAGTGTAGCTTTAGCATCTTTAATACAAGGTGTACCATCAACTCAAAAACTGCGAACAACCTAAAATAGGAAATTATACAGATTAACAGGTTGCAAAACATTAGGTCTTTTCTGGGCACACTCGGAATATTGTGAGATCTGGAGAATCCAACATTTATAAAATGCAGAATCATTCTATTTAAATTAAAATATTCACTCAAACCAGAAAATAAACGTAATACGCAATATGCATGAAACTGTCTGTAAATAGACGAAAACGTGCTTATACAACTTATTTGGAATGAGTAAGCCATGAAATGGATATTTAGCAAGTTTGAGAACATGCATTTGCATGGAAATCCTGTCTTTACTCATCACATTAATTAAAGGGCACAATTCCTTAAATTCTCTGAAATATAAATTTACATTTGAAAGATTTTTGTCCACCTTAGATAAAACAATTCAATTGAAAAGGTCAGTACATTAAATGGATATAAACTATTCCAAATAAGGTTTTCAGCAGGAAAGAAATGACAATTATTAAATAGGTAAAAGCTAAGTTGTGTATGGAGCTAAGAAGGCCAAAATAAGAGAAAAAATCTTCCTTGCTATAATAATCTATTAGTTCCGAAACTTATAGGTCTATGTCCTCATCTATGATTAGTTGTAAGTTACTGTACTACTAATTTTTCTTTGTTCACTGATTTGCTTTTATCTACATGAATGAACACGAATTATAATTTCATCGTAAATCAACCTACCATTCATAATATAACACCATCTCTCATAAGAAATTTTGAGTTTTATTTAAATCAAAACGATATAAACTATATTTACATAATTATTCATTCACAATGTACAGCATAATCATCACATACCTTTACGATAATATTTAAATATTTAAAAGAAAGACGAGGAAAATATTTATTTAAAAGTAATTCCCTTATGTATAACTGAAAAATGTGAATTTTACGACTATTTTGTTTCTATTCAGCCTAAGTGATACAAATTTAAATACAAAAATGCCCTTTGTTATTACTCCTAGAAATTAGAAATCTGTCTGTATAAGGGATTCACAATAGAAGACAATAAGCATAAATCCATGATAATTTTCTTTAGCACATAATTTAGTTTACAACTAAGAAGTTCCTTCTTGGATGAACCCCCCCCCCCTCCAAAAAGAATTCAAGTTCATTTTGTTTCTAAATGATTCAAGAAGCTGCATCAATAAGTTTTAATGCCACTGTAACTGGCTCCCAAAATGGAGATAGCCCAATTACTGAACCAACCTCTTCAATTTGCATTGATTCATCACCCTAGCAAGTTGCTCCATCATCATTATTGCTTTTTCATATACCAGCTCATCAGAAAAACCAATAAGCATAATGTGTAGAAGCTAATATTGTATTTCAACTTTATAGTCAATAGTTTGAAAGCATACCAGTTAGAAAAATTAAAGTAAATAATATTTTGCAGGAACCAATAAAGAAGTAAATTACATTTTCAGCTTTGTTCACAAGTTATAAACAACAAAAAATTGCACAAATTCAGTGGTTGTATTTTGAGCAGACCGGTCTGATTTATACCCATGTTTTAATTATATCAGGGCGGACTCCACTTTAATTACAAACATTTTGCTCTGTTTTTGTGCAGTGGAATGCAGTCCAGCCGTGGGAATCGCTGTGTAGAAAGTTGTATAACGTTGGCAGCACTGCGCTGCTCTACATATAGTTAGGGCGGGGCCGAGGAACTCGTTCTGGACGCATGCGCGATGCCTGCAGGGGCAGTGGACGGAACAGGATCTCGATGCGAGCGGCGTTGCGACAAAACCTCTGATTTATTTGAAGGCAGGTTTTTATTGGTTCTATGCTATATATTGCTACTCTACTGAGATCGTACAACAACAACAAAATAGTAACGAACACACTTGCTAGCGTCTCATGATTTCCTCTATGCTAAACCCGTGCATCTTTGTGGACGGGTTTCTAGGAGGTGGCACCACTGGTTTTTCGCGTGAAGTGGAAGGTCCTGGTTCAGGCTCCGGTTCGGGCACGGGCCTTGGTCGAATGTCAGGGGGTTCTGGGAGTCTCCTACGGAAAATACTACTAGGACCTGGTATAGCGTCCGCACTAGTCACTGTAGCTGGTTTTTGCATAAGGTCCCTTCGAATTTGAAGCTGCGGTAAATGAGGAGGGTCGAGAGGCGGTGGCCGCATTGTGTATGAAGATGATGAGGAAGACGACGTGGAAGCGATAGGTTCATGGTGATGGCATCGCGTCGTCGCGGTCGGCGGCGCTGGCGGGGGCAGTGGCGGAGGGGGAGGAGGTGGTGAAGAAGAGGGTGAGGGTTCTTTATTCGAGAGGGGTGGCTCCGAAGCCCCCAGCACCTCGGGTGGCACATCGCCCACTGCGTGCGTAAGGGCGTGTCGTCTTAGGTCACAGTTCCTCCGGAACACTTTGCCGCAGGAACCGCACTCGTAGGGTTTGTGGTCCGTGTGCGTGAGCAGGTGCGTCTTGAGGTTGGAGCGTTGGTTGAAGCTGCGGCTGCACACCGGACACTTGTGTGGGGACTCCTCCATGTGCAAGATCTTGTGAACCGCCAGCGTCCGTGACTGGCAGAACCCCTTCCCGCACTCCCCACACTTGAACGGCTTCTCCTTCGAGTGGATGTACCTGCAACACACAATACATACACATGACTCACAACATGTATGACTTGTAGGAGACACAGGGAGATGAGATGTGTTTTCACTTAGGGGATGGCAGTTTTAATTTTTTTTAATTAAGGAAGGGCAAACGAAACTCCTTAAACTTTTTTTAGACCCAAGGTGCAGATTTGCAGCTGATTTTTTAAATTTCAAAAATTGTATACAGGAGAAATTTAAGAAAATATAACTATTATTACATATTTCTCAGGGTTTCCTGTTAAATAATATTACTGTTACCGATATTAACAGTTTCTTTATTAGTATCACAACTTTGTTTATAATTATCAATTCTCTCCTACTGTTTAAGCTCGATTAGACGTTACAAAAATTTTAAAATGTCTTATGAAATACGGTTATGTTGTAACATACAGTAGAAAGCATTTATCTTTCCTTTTTCCATTCGATAAATTAAACCATTCCAATAGTAGAATAAGGTTCCCTCTCTCGTTTAACAGGACCATGATTCTGGTAAGACGTGAATATTATTTGGGTTTGTAACAATTATATTACACAAAGAGATTTTTATAGGCTAATTATATTTATACATGTCAGAAAATAAGTAATATTCTCTTACTACAAAGCTAACAGGAACACCTAACTTACAAGTTTTCTGCTCTTAATTCAGACCCCATCATTGAGGTATCGTAACCACAGTAGTTTTAAGTCGGTTTCTTACGGTTATTTAACGATGACTGTGTATTGCTATTTAGGCCTCTAACCGTCGCCATTGCGCCGAACTTTCCTTCTTCAAGAGTTATTTTACATTTGCATATTTCTACAAACATAGTAGTGTTGGTTTTACGCACACATAATTGCCAGTGGTCTCAGACGGGATCGAACATGTGAACTTGAAAACGAAAGAATAATTAGCTGTTTCATACAGGCTGTGCGTTCTACAATTTGGTTTATGAAATAAAATAGGAAGAGGCAAATTACATAAATACATCGAAAATTAGATATGAATAGAATAATTCTTGTAAAGAAAGACTTCAATGCGCGAAAGGGAGAAAGCTATTCTCAACACCCTTCAAATTCTTTTGTTTTCGGGAATACCCATAAAACATTTGCTTAACTCTAGACAAATTACAAATACTGTAAATTATGTTAAATACTGTTTCATTCAATATTGTTAGCAATATCACGTTCTATTTTCACATTGATAATGGAACCCCGAAACAATATATTTTATTAAAAAATGCGTTAAACTTGCATGAAACAGTTGGTGTTAAGGTTTTGCGAGATTTGGTTAATAGAAGCTGAAAACTTGGAGGTTAGGCGAAGATTCAAATGAAAGCATGTCCATCCTCGGAAAGTGATATCACCTTCCTGTCCCTTATGGTCAGCTGGCGGTATTGGAGTACGTTCTTTGAATACTTCTGAGAAACAAATTAAACGATTCTCCGCGGACGCCTTCCATCGATCACAGGATCATAGGTTTGGAACCTGTCTCGTTCAAGGGAAGTATACCACAACTTTCAGATTTACGTACGATGTAGAACACATAGAAATTTCAAGAACGAAAAGGAAGATGTAATGAAGAAGAAATATTAAACGGAAAATTAATCACTTTTGTAAAGAATTAAATGTTGATATTTCGAATGGAAAATACCGAGAAGAAATATCATAATTTGACGTATTTAAATGCTAATGGTTAAAGAGTAATACATTTTAAAATAGAAGATAGGCCATTGAGGAGTTACCTTTTGTAAAAAGAATGGCAAAATTACTTCATAGAAAGAAATTTCAATGGTAGTCAGAAAGAGAAAATAAATATCTGTAAATATTTTGAATCATAAAAATAGTGAATTAATTATGTTTAGAAGAAAAGAAAACATAAGATCGTAGAGAAAGCTGTGGATTTTTAAATATATATGTAATTGTTTTGAAAGAGCAGTCAAACGACATGAAAAAGTACGCTAAGCAAATAGATAAGAACATACAATTAGTAATTACACTACGAATAAGTTTACTACAAAATACTGTTTAGCACCGTAGCAACGCTCTCGAAGTGGCCCTGGGACATGACGGTAAAGCTATGATTGGAATAGGAAGGAATTTTCTCACGAGACTATGGGCCATGTGAGTCGAGTATGAAGTTACAATAGAATGACATTGCTTCAGTCTGCCTCGGCTAGGGGATTATACTCTCACCTGGCCACCATACAATTGGATTATAGCATTTTTAAAATAACCACATAGTCGTGAGAGCAGAAGTCACTAGACACAAGGTAGACAGACTTTAGTTCTGGAAGTTGCTGTCATGCCACGAACAGAATTGAAAGTACGCAGCCTACAGTGATATGAATCGCGCATTCTGCCGGCATTGGTTGGAATCTAAACACGAAAATTATCCATATGAATTTTTGGCCAGGGATTTCGTTCCGTCGCTTCCGAGGGAAATACACCCACTATTTTCAAATTCCCATATATATATAGGTTAAATATATCTCAAATATTTTTTTTATTACCACATCTATACTTTTTAGGCCGACTGTTGGAGAAAGCTAAGGGTTCTACTAGCATTATTTTACATGTCTAGTAACAGTGCATATTCAAATGTTCCGCTCAGTGCAATTCTCCCTCTCAGCGCATTGATATGAGTATAAGCCCGCTTATTTCTGTGAATCCCAGTTTAGCGACAGGTGCATGCTTCGCATCCGCGTGACATCATAGCGTCATGCCAAGAGTTTAGTTTGTGTCGAGCCTCCACTCACGAGAGACGTGCTGGAGCGCAGTCTAGTATCCCGCCTAATTCAGACAATAGAACGGAGGTTTTCTATTAATTAGCGGATAATTACATAATACTTTATTTACAAGTATTATCGTGTGATATTAATTAATTTCTACTAGTTACAGTAGATTCAGTATTAAGCCTGCAGTTACACGATCAAGTCACGGTCTGACACTGCTCCGGTTCTAGTAACAAAAGCCAGTTCGCGCTCTTTGTATTTTCACTAGAAATCATTGGAATAAAACTTCCTTATAAGTTTTATTAATTTCAAGTAAATTACTTATACATAATTTACTTATTCGCCGTATTACAAGTTCATTAGATTCACTTATTAGTTCCAAGTAAGTACATAGCGTGTGACGTCATCACTCACCAAGAAGCTATAAAACGTGAACAATCAAGTGCTAATAACTTAAAATACATTCATTCTACAACAAATTTTATTACCGTTAAATTGAGATATAATTCATTAGTAAATTACAAAATTTACTAAATTACTTCTAGCGGTGCAATCCTGTTCGCGCCAAATTCCAATTCATTGTTTCAACGTGTTTATTCAATTATTATTCAGTGTTCACCTATTATTTCTTCGAGTGGTTACAAGTATTAATAAAGTGCAAGTATTTCATTACATTCTAGATTGTTTAACCAATATGTTTCCTTTGATCTCTGTACCCAGTGTCCTCGTGATATAGTCCCTTCTTGCTCTAAATGGTCCTCCGAAATTTTATACTTCTCACATGTACATTGTTTCATCCTTACATGAAGCTACCTTATTAATCTATCCTGCATTTATCCTATCACGGATATTATCGTCCAATCCCTAACATTGGTCCTCTCACGAGCCTGATCTCAAACATTGCTCCTCACGGACCGGATTTTCGGTCCAGTCCCAAACATTGGTCCTTACGGGCAGGATCATATTGGTACAATCATATTTATTGCATACTTGTATTCGCAAATACCGTTTCTCGAGTTCGTCTCATCCATCTGTGCTTCCGCGTCGGTCAGTTCGTGAGTTCCAGCAACCCTGAACTTCGCATCGCGGACAGCATCAAGCAGCAGTGATTTGACTCATCGTGGGATTCCGGTCACCAGCGAACTTCAAGAAAGCAGTGAACAGCTGATTTACATGTATCATCGTGCAGTGGTGGTAACATTTCATATTTAAACTTCAATTTCTCATCTCATCATGGAAAGTGAACTGAGAGACTTAACGAAAAAAAGGGGTTTTCTTAAAAGAAAATTCACATTTATTCAGAAATTCTGTAACAATATTCCTGAAGAAGTGGATGTATTTCAACTAAAAGTAAAATTTGACAGCCTTATTGAAATTTGGGAGGAATACAAGTCCATACAAATTCAGATAGAAGCTCTCATTGAAGCTGAAGAAGAAATAGAACTGCATATGCAATATGACGAAGAAGTGAGAAACAATTACGAGGTGCTTAAAGCAAAGTTAAGTGGTCTTCTGTTTCTACACGAACATCCAGTGTGCAGTGTAGGATCTCATCACAGCCAACGATCTAATCACAGTGGTAACTCTCATCACACATGTCAATCTTCTGCTTCACAGTGCAATAATAGAAATATACAACTTCCAAGGATTCAAATTCCTGTATTCAGTGGGGATGTGACTAACTTTAAACACTATCACGACACTTTCAGTAGTTTAGTGGTGAACAATGATTCATTGGATCCCATCCAGAAATACCATTATTTGCTGAGTTCTGTTAAGGGACAAGCCCACGCGCTCCTTCAGAATCTTCCAGTCACGAATGAGAATTTTCCAATAGCATGGAATTTATTGTGTGCAAGATATGATAATACTCGAGTTATTGCCACAGCTCACATCAAAAATCTACTTTCATTACCAATAATGAAAGATGAAAATGTTACAGACTTGCGAAACTTACTAAATCAGTTTCAAAGCAATCTTAACGCCATCGAAGCCCTCAATCTTGAAATCCCATTACACGAAGTCATGTTTATTCAATTAATATTGGATCATCTTGGTGAGACTACACGTAAAGAATGGGAAAGTAAAATTGACTCAAAAAAGTTCACATCACTTCAAGAGTTGATGAACTTCCTAGAAGCCAAGGCTCATTCATTAGAAGTGTTATCCAATTCCAACAACGTGTCCAGCCCATCACCTGCAAGAAAGGTTGAGCTGCGATCTCCAAAATACACTGTCCGAGAACCGCGACAGTCGTACGAAGGTACAAGCAGATTATCGTGTGCCTATTGTCAACGCAATCACAAGCTGTATCATTGTAATGAATTCCGGCAAATTCCAGTCAATGAGCGATGGAATTTCGTCAAGTCACAGCACATGTGTGTCAATTGTTTCTCAACGAATCATACGGTACAACAGTGCAATTTAGAATCTTTCTGTGGTTGTCAACAATCAGTCCACAGTCAACTTCTGCATCGTGACATGAATACGGTTTCGCTTCAAGATGATGAAAACTTAACGACAGACGAAGAAACAGAAATGCATTCTTTCTTTGTCACGAGCAAACCTAAACATCAGCAAACTTGTTCTCTGTGTAAACGAAACCACTCGTTACATAAGTGCAAAAATTTCCGCAAATTCACAGTGCAACAACGATGGAGTTGTGCACGATCAAACCAGTTGTGCTTCAATTGCTTTTCCACACAACACAAGGTACAAGAGTGTGAATTACCTTCTTACTGTAAATGTGACTTAAAACATAGCAAGTTACTGCATTTTACAAAGAAGCAAGAAAATTCAACTGCATACGCCCTCACATGCTTTAACATCAGTCGAAGTCAACAGAGTGCTTCACTACAGAGCAATTCTAACCAAGCTAGAATTCAAAACAATTCAAGCAAAGGCTCTCATCATATGCAGAGCAAACGCTTAGAGACAAACCGACCCAGTGCAGCGGTCAAACCAGTTCGCAATAGCTTCGCTTCCTTCAAACACAGGAACGAACATTTGCACCCATCTATTCACAATAAATCTTTCAGCAGTCAAGGGAGATTTAAAACAAGTGATAGTGTAAATACAAGAGGTAAATCAGATCCGTTCTACCGAGCTTTACATTCACACAACAACATTCAGCAGTGTATGTCTTCAGAGCGAAACAACACTACGCAGTGTCTGCCTTCATCGATAAACAGTACTTCTCAGTGTCTGTCTTCAGAGCGAAACAACACTCCGCAGTGTCTGTTCTCATCTAGAAACAATACAAAGCAGTGTATCTCATCTTCCAAATAGTGAAAAGCTATTTACTTGCATCATCTGCATATGTCCAGTTTAGAACTACCATGTTAGCAAGAAATCTACATGTAGCCAAACCGTTACACTGTGAGATATGTAAGAAAGCAACTTTTCAGCACCGTTTGTGTTAAAATCTTACTTAATGTTTATCCAATGGTCTTTCTACATTATGGCAAGATACCATGTTAGTAATATAAGATCATCAGCTGTGCCCTGAATGATATAAAGAAATCAACACGCATTTCTTCAACAAGTTTCTACAAATTGTATTCCAACAAGTCACCTGATCTACATTACATGTTCCTGAATCAGCTGTTGCGCACAAGTCGAAGTCTTCACTTATGGATGCTACAACAACAGTTTGGATTCCAGCCAGTATTCAACTAGACCTTCACAACCTTGCGTGTGTTGCTAGTCTAAATAGTGTAGAGTCAGTGCTTCAATGTAAATAGTTAAATTAGTGCTTTCTATTCAATATCCTATTCTTGCAATATGTGTAAGAAGGCATATTTTCAACACATATCACATGTATACATCCAATTAGAATCAGTGATGGTTTTGTGTATATGTAAGTTTTTATTATAGCTTTCTCCTTAGTTATTTTTCTTAAAATTAATATTTTAACGGGGGGAGTCTATGTTGGAGAAAGCTAAGGGTTCTACTAGCATTATTTTACATGTCTAGTAACAGTGCATATTCAAATGTTCCGCTCAGTGCAATTCTCCCTCTCAGCGCATTGATATGAGTATAAGCCCGCTTATTTCTGTGAATCCCAGTTTAGCGACAGGTGCATGCTTCGCATCCGCGTGACATCATAGCGTCATGCCAAGAGTTTAGTTTGTGTCGAGCCTCCACTCACGAGAGACGTGCTGGAGCGCAGTCTAGTATCCCGCCTAATTCAGACAATAGAACGGAGGTTTTCTATTAATTAGCGGATAATTACATAATACTTTATTTACAAGTATTATCGTGTGATATTAATTAATTTCTACTAGTTACAGTAGATTCAGTATTAAGCCTGCAGTTACACGATCAAGTCACGGTCTGACACTGCTCCGGTTCTAGTAACAAAAGCCAGTTCGCGCTCTTTGTATTTTCACTAGAAATCATTGGAATAAAACTTCCTTATAAGTTTTATTAATTTCAAGTAAATTACTTATACATAATTTACTTATTCGCCGTATTACAAGTTCATTAGATTCACTTATTAGTTCCAAGTAAGTACATAGCGTGTGACGTCATCACTCACCAAGAAGCTATAAAACGTGAACAATCAAGTGCTAATAACTTAAAATACATTCATTCTACAACAAATTTTATTACCGTTAAATTGAGATATAATTCATTAGTAAATTACAAAATTTACTAAATTACTTCTAGCGGTGCAATCCTGTTCGCGCCAAATTCCAATTCATTGTTTCAACGTGTTTATTCAATTATTATTCAGTGTTCACCTATTATTTCTTCGAGTGGTTACAAGTATTAATAAAGTGCAAGTATTTCATTACATTCTAGATTGTTTAACCAATATGTTTCCTTTGATCTCTGTACCCAGTGTCCTCGTGATATAGTCCCTTCTTGCTCTAAATGGTCCTCCGAAATTTTATACTTCTCACATGTACATTGTTTCATCCTTACATGAAGCTACCTTATTAATCTATCCTGCATTTATCCTATCACGGATATTATCGTCCAATCCCTAACATTGGTCCTCTCACGAGCCTGATCTCAAACATTGCTCCTCACGGACCGGATTTTCGGTCCAGTCCCAAACACCGACAATAAATGAACAAACAAAAAAAAAAAACAAAAAAAAAACGCTGTTCCACCAAGAGAATGGTAGCATTGATTAACACTGAGGTGTTCATGTTGGAGCAAAGAAGTTCAATGAAATATAAGACCAACGAAAATGAAGTAATCCATTTTCTTCACTCTTCCCACAGATCGAAAGCAAGCATATCGATTATTGATTATAGGGTCACGATACACCATCAGATATATAATAATATCATAATATATATAATATTCTACAATAACAGAGCCGACTGTTTCTTCACCAGGAAGTCTTTTAGAAATCTGACAGAGTTTGGCAAACCCGGATTTTTCAGTAATTCTATTAGCTGGCAAAAGAAAGGAAACCGGCGGTGGTTTTAACGTCTAGGAGTAAAATAAACAAGCTTAATTAATCAATTCTCCCCAATTTAGTATGTAAAATAAGGGCCCGGATTTTGATGACTTAAAATACTTTTAAAAAATGAGCTACAAAATGACTCGAAAAATGCAAAAAATTATCAAAAACTAAAAGAGTATAAAATCTGGTTTACTCTTCAGATTTGTATCTATTCTCCATTTATGTCGTTGACACAATTATACGCTTGTAATTATTTAGTTACATACGGTTAAATGCAAACAGCAAAAACCGTCTTTCTACATCCAAATTAAAATTACAACAAGGTTTATTTAAATAGTCTATGCTTATTTTCAGTTCTGATAATATTATAATAGCCTATGTAAGTAACTCTATATAATGCAAGAAACAACACAAAATGAGAAAATGACTTTAAAATTTTTAAAATACCTAAAAATATGAAATGTGGAAAGAAAAAGACCGAAAAATGGCAAAACAATTACCACATAATGACACTGAATTCTAAAATAGCCTAAAAATGAAAAATGGGGAAAATGGCCAAAAAAGACCCTAACAATTATAATCTAGGAGATATGATCAGAATATCTGCACTAGTTGGGAACGTCCATGATGTACCACTTAAAAGATGACATGTCATCGAAATCCGGGCCCTGGTAATAATGATTTCAAGAGTGAAAGAAGAAATGAGCTAAGGGAGGGACAGACAAGGAGGGGACATGGAGAGACTTCCATCTTTCAATTTCTGTATATATCCAAAATAATAATTTTCTGCCTTACAGTAATATCACTTTCAGTATGTAGCCTACTCCAAAGAAGGTGCAATTGTTCGCAAAACAAGCAACGATCAAAATAGACTTGAATTCAGATCTGTCAACTCCAAGGGGGGCATCATCGGTATGCTCCCAGCTGGGTGGCCAAGGCCACTATATTCAATTTACGAATTCCATCACATGGAAAGTGGTGAGCTAAAACTTGTCAGTGATATCTGTAAATAAAACCTAACGGCGTATACTACTTTCAAAATACAATGAAAACAAACAAAACAGAAAAACTTACGTACACCAAATTTAGATTGTTGGCACTAACTGGAAATGTATACTCACATAATATTCCGTTAACGATACAGTATCAGCTACTGTACTCCAAGAATAAGAATGTAGGATTAACTTATCTGTTAATATGCTTTTATACCATATAAAAATATCGCTAAACCGGGTCAGGACAGTTTCTTCTTCAAAATATTATCCTTGTATGCATGTTAGCACAGAATAAAATTACAGGAGTTCTGAAGTTGGAATATCTGTAAGCATTACTAGGCTATATTCAGTGAAGTAATTCCATAGTAGCATAGTACAACACTTGGATATCCGAACGAAGTATTTGGAAAAAATGAACAGGTGGTTTCTAGCGAATAAATTAACTGCAAATTTTGATTAAACATTCTTATTCAACTTCACTGCTAGTAGCCTACACAATCAACTCATTCTTTACAAGTCGATTAAAATGATAATTATATTAATGAGATAATCTGCAAGGATGTGGATTGTATAACAATGTGGTTTTAGTAATAGTACCATAAAATGGTGGTGGGAACGCCCATGACTTAATAAGGCCACGACTGAAGTTCATCTTGAAGAGATATGTTAGAAATTTCCGAAAGAACGAAACTCCAAGTTGAATGAGCTATCAATATTCCGATAATATAACA
Source organism: Ectobius pallidus (assembly GCA_964059195.1). Taxonomy (NCBI): domain Eukaryota; kingdom Metazoa; phylum Arthropoda; class Insecta; order Blattodea; family Ectobiidae; genus Ectobius; species Ectobius pallidus. Next base: position 50,950,004 of record CAXKWD010000006.1, on the reverse strand, counting down.
TTCAATAGGCCTGTTAATCAAACAAAAATGTTAGAATATTTGTTTTAATTATTTAGAGCCTTTATGATTATATAATTTTCTTAAATATATGAGCAACAAATTGACAGAAGTGCATACAGTACTGATAAATAATAGTCTATTTCGAAAAACAAAATTATAGTACGAAAATTGTCAGATATTTAATGAATTCAGAATAACTATAGATTTTCAATTTACAGGAAACCACCGATCTTGATTAAGAATGTAATTTTTCAATAATAATGATAATCAGCAGTTTCTGATTATAATTTATTAATTTAATTTCAAATGCTTTAACCATTTACGCAACAGACTATTAACAATATTTTTCAGGAAATTGTCATCATTAAAACTATGTAGGTTAAAAATCTTGAATTCATTTTTTTTTCTCAATACACAGTATGTGCATATTCAAATCTACCTATGATTCAGGTTATATCAAGAAACTTTAGTAAGGAATCGCACGCACGAATTCAAAACACGTATTAATAAAAAAAATAATAATAAATAAAAATAATAATAAAAAAAATCGGGTGTGTGGAACGCCTCGCGACAGAAGTGAAACTTCTTTGGCATCGTCAAGAGTGAAATAGAGGAATACATATAACTTAATTATATCGAACGAAAGAATGAAATCATCTGAATAAACACTTTCCTCGGCATTTTAAATCGAATACGTATAAAACAATAACACAGTTGTGATGAATAATGTCCAAACTGTCACTGATCGTAGCCACTGTGTTTGTTTACATGAACGGGTCGCTTTGGTTAAGCTTCCGAGAACGTTAGTGACGTGTAAACGATGCTCACGCAACGAGTAGACCCATCTATAATGGTGAAGGGCTCACCACGCCACTAGCTCGAAGCAGTAATAGCTCCCCACTCAATGCCTGATACCTTTCCCCCGAGCGCTCCCGAGGCCCCAATCTTTCGATAACTCTATGCTTGCTACTTACCCCCACTACTTTGGTGACGATTTTGTCCGTAATGCTAGAGCGTAATGCAACTTTGGGTTAGCTCTCGATTTACTCCTAGCGTGCCTAAAGAAGTTTCACTTCAAAAATGCAATTTTATTCGAATTTATTTACCTACACCCTGAAAGTTTTCATCACATTTAGTACAAACCTAAAATTTTTAAGTTGGGATTTACTGTTAATCTGTTCCAAGAATTATGACAGAAACTGGACATTTTGACACTGTCATTTGTACGATACTCAATAGAATCTGCAGGTCGTGTTTTATTTTGTAAAGGTGTTAATGTTGTTTTACTTTTGTTTGTTATTCAGAACTATCTTTTAATAATGACAGGTCAGCTATCGAACTATTGGATTATTTTAACTAAATGAAAATTATAACTTAACCTAGAAATAAAGTGCAAATTAGTTGACGTTACCTGGCACTGATTCAAATCAAAACGATGAGACCATGAAATTCAGTATAGTTTTAACAGTCTTCATCTGTTTGAAACAATTTAATCGTTCCGACAGAAGTCACTATAGTCCAAAATGTAAGTTATGAGTAGGGCTAGGATTTTTAAACAAACAATTTTAGCCGTCTTCATAAAATATAATGAACACTAATATGAACACCGAAAATTGTATTACAGTATAATTTTGACACAGTTATTCTAGTTTTTTTTTTACAAAATAAACAAGTAACTATTCCTTATATCTGCACTCGAAAAATAGCATAAACAATTGAGATATTTACCCTTTAATTAAACAATTATTCAATAGACCACTCAATTCACTTCCTATCTACAAAAATAAGTAGGTGAATTTGTTCCTTTAATACAATTCTTTGTCGTTGGTCGGAAAATTGTTATTTTATAGTTGAAACGACAATGGATTAGTTGCAGATTTCGAAGAATTGCAGACAGCTCAAGTTTCATTTCCTGCGACGGCGAGGCGGCACATTTTCGAGTTACAAAGACAAGCGACAAAGCGATATATATATATATTTATATTGTTAATTTCAGTGCGTTGTATAAATTTATTTTTATTACTTCTTTTCTTAAAATGCACAAATTCACATAATTATTTAAATTTGCATTAATTGGAAAATCGATTTAAAAATCTTGTTTTTCTGCAGAAGTCCTCTTTAGCCCCTAGTTTTTAAGCAAAAGTTCACTTTAGCCCTTAGTTTTTCAGCAAAAGTCCTCTTTAGCCCCTTTTAGGCCTTCAAGTCCGATTTAGCCCTTTTTAGGTCCTATAAGATTCGTGTATTCGGAAGCAAGGGGTATGAAACAGAAAAATACGTTAAAATGTTCTAATTGGGAATCTGGGGGAAAAATAGATTAAAATCTTCAAATCCGGGCCCTAGGTGTTATGAAATACTGTACACCTGTTTTAAGTATGAATAAACCATTGCATACATGGACTTGATGCTGAAAGGTTGTCGTGCACATCGGCACAGTCGCATTTTCGTGCACATCGGCATATTATTTTTATCTTGTAATATTATCGTGCTCATCGCCACACGCCCCGTTGGGGGTAGGGGTGGACATAGAGACTCAAACCTACAGCCTCCTTTACCATTGCTCCAAGGCAGTACTCCTTAGCTACCGTGGGTAAGGAAACCGGCCGTTGATATCGTAGATAGGTTAAGTCAGCCGGCGCGGTGGCTCATGCTGTAGCGCGTGAGCCTGGCATGCTTGCGGTCCTGAGTTCAAATCTCGGGGCCGGCGGGTGTGTTATTCGTGGTGGACGAAGCCGTGCTTTGGGGGGTTTTTCTCGGGGTTCTCCCGTTTCCCCCTTTCATTCCACCAACACTCTCCACTTCATCTCACCTTTCCCCCTTCATCCTCATCCCGTTTCCACTTCTGGCATCGGGTCTGCTTCGGCAGTCGGAGCCCTTTGGGGGCCTCTCCCGTTCTCCCCGCTGCTTGTGGTCAAGAGGTTGTTGGTGGTGTGTGTCACGAACCTGTCGGGGCTCCCGGTTGGAGGTACCGCAGGGGGTGGCGCACACGTGGCATGGTACTAGGCTTGTTGGATGTAGGGGAGTTCCGTGGGGGCCCACGGGGGGCTTTGCGGGTCCGGGGCGGCCTTTGGGCACGCAACTCATCCCATCCCGGAGGTAGGTACAATAAGTCGGCGACGGCTGCGGTGCTTAGGGGCGTTCCCACCCCGCCTCCCCGCCTTAAGGGGCATAACATAGAATAGAAATAGAATAGGTTAAGTCAGGTTAGGTTAGGTTAGGTTAGGTTAGGTTAGGTTAGGTTAATTCGAAGTCTCATTCAATCGCAGGCAGATACTAAACAATACAATTATAATATTAAAGTACGGTACACAGTATGTATCTATAATAATAATAATAATAAAAGGAAGTGTTTGTGTTTCTGTCTATCTAGCAGTTACTGTGAACTCCATTCCATTCAATACGATGGTATAATTCCAACTTTGTCTGTGTGTCCACCCCTACAAAGCGTGTATGGCGATGAGCACGATGATATTGTAAGATTAAAATACTATGCCGATGTGCACGAAAATGAGACTGTGCCGATGTGCACAGTATTAGTTACTTGGAAATTGGTCAGGATATCAATTAGTGAGTTCTACCTGCATATAAAGCATCCTTTCATCAATGTAGTAAGTAGTATCTATATTAATAAAAGGAAGTGTTCTGTCTTTCCTTCTGTCTGTCTGTCTGTCCGCGAGGCCCAGCGAAATCTACTGAACGCAGAGATCTGAATTTTTAAACATAGGTGGATTGAAGGGTCGGAAAATGCACCTCGAAGCCGGAATTTTAATTTTCGCTTTAGTTCGCGAGTTATGAGTGAAAAACGGGCAAAAAAACGTGCATTTCTGCGTTTTCGAAGCATCAGTTTCAGTAATACATTTCAATGTCAAATCAATTACAGTTGGCTTTGGCCATTTTTGTAACATCGCGATCGCTTGATTTTGTAAGTCCATCCTGGACGATTCATTTGTTTAGAGTGTCAAGGCCCACAGACATATGAAATTTTCAACCTTCACGGAAGAAGGATAATCAACATAGGCCTAAATATGGCCAAACATTGTTCGATTTGAACGAAACTCACTATACAGGGGTTTTCTGGGCCAAGGAACTGGAATCTCTGGTCGCTTTTACCAGGGGACGCTACTTAATCGTGGAATGCACTCCACGTGATTTAGGTGTTAATAAATACAATGATTTAACTATTTTGCTCTTAATTTTTTAAATAATTATCGCGGGGGAAGCCGCGGGCACATGCTATCTTATAATAATAATAAAAGGACGTGGTTGTCTGTCTGTCCGCGATGCCCAGCGAAATCTACTGAACGCAGAGATCTGAAATTTTAAACATAGATGGACTGAAAGGTGGGAAAATGCACCTCGAAGCCGGATTTTTAATTTTAGCTTTCGTTCGCAAGTTATGGGTGAAAAACGGGCAGAAAACGTGATTTTAGCGCTGTCGAAGCATCAGATTTCAGTAATACATTATATCAAATCAATTGCAGTTGGCTTTGGCTATTTTTGTCAAACCGTGGAAATAAAAGCATCGCGATCGCTTGAATGTTGTAAGCCCACTCTGGTTGATTCATTTGTTTAGAATGCCAAGGCCCGTAGACATATGAAATTTTCAACCTACACGGAAGAGGGAAAACATAGACCTAAATATGGTTAAACATTGTTCGATTTGGACAAAACTCACTATACAGGGATTTTCTGGGCGAAGGAACTCGAATCTCAGATCGCCTTTACCAGGCGACGCTATCTAATCGTGGTATGTAGTCCACGTGATTTAGGTGTTAATAAATATAATGATTTAACTATTATGCTTTTAATTTTTTATTTTTTTATTTTGAAATAATTATCGCGGGCGAAGCCGCAGGCACATGCTAGTATAATATAATACAATATAACTCGAAAAGGTCATTTTTGGAGTTATTGATTTCTGCCGTAACGAGATATATATAGATATATGTGTGTGTGTGTGTAAAAGATGAAGTATGGAAGGGCATATCGTATAAGAACAAAAAATACCATAATCTTAATTACCGGTATGTAGAGTAGGCCAAATTTAACATACCACGTCATTTTTTATTGTTAGGGTCATTTTTAAATACAAAACTAGTTAAAATTAACAAAGCATACACCGTTCTTGAATCTATATCTTCTACTACTAAAACCGCACATTCCCCAGCCAGCATTATGATTTCTAAGCGTATCTGGTGTGGGTCCGCTCCATATAGGAGGCAGGCTAGCATCAAAGCGGCGGAGAAGGTTGACCTTGACCACACGAACAAGTGAATGCCATCATGCGTCGGCTCCGGTATGCTAGCAATTAATACTAACTCACCATCCCACAGTTTACAAATAATAGAAATTCCATTACAGGATCTCTGGATGCAGTTGTCTGGCGAAGCCGTACATTCTCTTTTACTGACAAGTGCCAAATCGTTCTTCATTTTACTTAAGTAATGTGTACAGTAAATAAAATCGTACTATCTCAAGGAACAGTGATCTGGATCATAGGCGTAACCAGGCCGACCATATGGGGGGGGGGGGTTATAACATCCGTGGGGTTCGGGGGGCCAGGGAGAGGGAAGTCCGGGGGTCCTCCCCCGGAAAATTAAAAAAATTAAGATGATAAATAACGAGTTTTAAGCTTCCGGGGGTCCTCCCCCGGAAAATTTTAAAAATTAAGACGCAAAATAACGAGTTTTAAGCTTCCCACGCTTTATACTTGTATTAAGTAATTTATGGGCAGACTTAAAAAAATTATACAATTTTCCTTTTTTTAATCAATGGGGGGGTTCAAACCCCCAAAACCCCCCCTCGGCACGCCTATGATCTGGATCTTACTTTACATCACTTGAATCATGACCAATACATCTTTCCCACTTCACATTCTGATATAAAATAAGAAGCTATATTGCAAAGAGCACATATTCAGAGTGGGTTTTCGGAAAAAGGTTTCATATAAAAGTTTTAGCCCAAAATGTGTAAAATTTCAACAAAATCCCAAGAGCTGTATTCGAGAGAATAGCGACAAACGAAATTATCTTCATGCCAAGTCCCCTTAAAACTAAGAGAAAGTCGTCACCAATCTTCGTGTCACATCGTCAGAAGGTGCCTAACCCAAATACAAAATTCTGTTTCTGTAAGATTTTCCGTTACAAGAGGCAAAGAGAGCGCGTATTCAGAGTGGGTGGCTTATAACTACCCTTCAGATAATTTTTTTCGAGAAAAATGTTTCAAATAAAAGTTTTAGCTCTTTGTATAAGCAACCCATGTGAAAAATTCAAAGAAAATTATTGGAGCCGTTTTCGACGAAATCGCGAAAAGCGAAAAACAAGAGACACTTGTCTTCAATCTTCATGTCACATCCTCAGAAGGTATCTACCCAAATATAAAATTTTATTTTGATACGATTTTCCGTTCTGGAGCTAGGCTGTTCACAGATACACAGAGACATGTTTCCGAAAATAGTATTTTTGGATTCAGGAAACCTCAAAAGGTGTATTTATGTTAAAAACCCAACTTCGAATTTGAGGGTTGAAAACAATACTTCTTCTATCCATAGTAGGCTACCTATGGCACGGGCAGAGGAAGCATTAAGTTTCCTGACCATCGTCAGTAGTTTATTCTCTAAATAATTAAAGCATTTGAAATTACTTGCAAAGAAATTAACTTTTTATATCAGTAACTGAAATTTTAGGACATAAGTTAATACATAGTTTTAATAATAGTAATTAGCAACTGCTTTCTTGTCTTTATTATTGAGCAGGACTATTTTGTTAATCAAGATCGATGACTTTCCGTGAAGATGAAAACCGTCGGTTCTACTAAAATCTATAACGTTCTACTATGTGCAACACCTGTAATTTAACCAAGCTGGGTATTAATAAATTAATTTATTATGTACCAACATCCATCCAAACTTCAACTATAAAAAAAATTTACATACGGATAAATATGTTTGGAGGTAGAAGGGATACGGGTTTATGAAAACATAGACGGTGTAGACAGGTGAACAGATGGATAGGCAGCCTCTAAGATGTCTGAGATATAGCTGAATCTATATTTCGCGTGAAACCAAAACAATCTAGTATTATTAAAGAACCGACTGATGATGTGAAGAGGGTGTTTGAAAGTATGCCCTTCTAAGCAGTGTCAAAGAGCCAGTTTTATCGTAATTTGAAAGATCGTTGAGTAGAGAGAGATAGTGGGCTTTATGTTTACGTTTATGAAAATGATTGTTCAAAATTATTTTTACTATACGATTACAAAATTATATTATAATATAGAATTGCTAACATATGGAAATCAAAGAATAGACGGATAAGGTCAGAATTCTAGGTTTTAGGTATTGTAGATCTTGGCAAATGAGAACTACTGTACTTTCTCAATATTAAGGAAGGACGAGGTAGGAGAGATCTAGTTACAGAGGTAATGCATGTAATAACATGACAAAATAAGACCTGGTAAAACTATTAAGTTAAATTATAAAACTATTACCGTTACATTTACGACACTCCAGTCAGTAAAGCCATGTTTTACGGCTACAGGTACCCATAAAAATTAAAATCTCGACCTGTGGGAAGATCAGACCCCTGTTGAGAGGCTACCTGAATGTTTGAAGGTGGCGACCGAATTCAAGACATAAGCAGTCTGCACAGCTATAAAAATTTATTTTATCGACTTCTGTTTTCTTATTTTGATTGATATGCTCCATGTCTTCCAGCTTGCGGTAATGAAAAAAAGTTGTACATCTACTGACCAGACAGGTATAAAAATATGCTGTGCAGTTTCGGTCTCATATTTCATGTGCTGTATGCCTCTGAACTTGCAGCGAGCAATCTTCTGCTAAATCTATGCCATTTCACAATGAAAAATGCACTCGAACTTGAGAAATATGTTTGCATAATTGATAAAGCGATCGCCCATTTTATATATCACGACTAGGGTATCGTACCGTGCTACCTTAATTGTATATTGTCGTTATGAATAACAATCAATGCGTTTAGTTACACCACCCATACTTTTCAATACGTACTTTTGATTCCAGAGCATCATATTTTACACTTAACGAAAGATTGCTTATTTGTTTAATAATTTGCCCATTTTACATAGTTTAATATTATCATATAAAATTAATTCAATAATTAAGCATTTAAAATATTGAACACTGTACTAAGTTTTTTGTTTGGTAAAATTTAAACTCATACAGAAAAAATGAATAGGCTGATTTTAAATACGGACTCATTAACATTAGAATTTGAAGAAAGTTTTAGAACTATTTTAAAATATCAGAATATAATTATGGCTACTAAATATACTATTTTCATAACGTGGTCTACCTATCAATAGGTGTAAGGATCTAACACTAACCACGCTTCACATTTTGATAACTTTCATCTACGTATAATAGGCCTAATACATTGCACAGTGATAAAACACTGTAAATTATTTGATTTGTTTAGTGTTTTATCGACACTTGATATTAAAATAGTACTTAGGCTATGTCGTGAATCTGAAGAAATCACGCAGAAGCAGAGGCGTCGCGTCGCCAGGAATTTTATTAAGGGGGGGGGGGAAATCAACATAATTCCAAATACAATGATTCTTATTTATAAGGCTAAATTATACAATACTATATTATAATGAATGAATTTATTATCATGAACAATTAGTAATATTACGAAAGTAATCAAAACAAGTGTACTGTGCGCTAGTTCCTAATGCAAGTTAATCCACATACAAATGATACGAAAGATAGGCAATTTTATTATGAGCGACTGAAAATTAATTTCGGACCTCAATTTCGAATGAAATACATTATTCTCGTAGTTTCCCGGTCCGTAGTTTTGAAACCCCAGCTGAATTCGACGAGGCTGCAAAGTTTTTAAATTAACAGATTACATTCTTTTGAGAAACAGCCTTGGTGACGGACTATTATAAATAAACTGAGGCAGTTATAATTAGAATAATTATAAAACTCGTTACAAAATATTTATTTTTTATTTTGCATGCAACAACTGTAGATTACAAAAGAGTAGTCTACCAAAAATTAATCCATAAGGTATTCCAGCCCCCCTTCTCCCCCATGATGCGCAGAAGTAAATCGTTAAAGGGCATTCTCATCCGTTGACATTAATGCTGGTTGTCGACCAAGAGCTAAGCTAACTTAGCTTAGCTTAGCTCATATACAGTGAGGGATTACATAATTATATAGATGTGCCGGATTTCATATGTAGTTTTGTCGGCATAACTACATATGAAATCCCGCACTGTATATGAGCTAAGCTAAGGTAGCTAACTTAGCTTAGCTCTTGGTCGACAACCGGCAGTCGATCTGCTGAACTGCGTTTTGATTCATAATTATAAATCTAGCAATCAGTGGAGTAGTGGCAAATTTTCCTGTGTGGGAACGCCAGAAATTCTAGTGTATATGTGTGTGTGTGTATACATATACACTAAATTGTTTAAAATTATCCTGTAAAAATGCTTTAAAAAATTCAAACTAATAACATTTGGTTTAAAATTCCAATCCCTTCTGCACCACATTACCTTGTCCTTTCGATTGAGCATAGCTCATAGTTGCAACAAAAGAAGAACATCATTTTCAGTAATTATGTGCTAGTATTTTGAAATTTTATACTTGCTTTTTTTTAAGGTTATTGCTGGAACTAGTAAATATATATTTTATTCAAAAACTTTCCAAACAATTCAGAATTATAAATTACATAAATATTTGTTTATATTTACCAAAAGCCCAGCGGGAGAACGCCCTTCCCCCTCCACTACACCCCTGTAATTAGGCTTACCTTTTGTATCGTGATCTTCGTTATGTTTTATCGGTATATAAAATATAGCACATTAATCTTGAAATTTATTGAAAGTCACAGTATTACTGACGAACGTCCAGTTTCCATTTTTCGCTCCTTAAAATAAATAAAGCATTACCTAGATTAAACAGAGGAATCTGACTTCTCCTAAGGTTTATTCACTTTCTTCTTCAATTGTTTTTCTCTAATGTAAATACATTCTGCATTATGTACACCAAGGACCATTGTTTTCAGTCAGGCCTGTAGATAGACTGAACCAAATGTCATTTCTAACATAAACGCTTTCAATGAGCTAGCAGTTTAAATGTAAAAAAATTCTGCAAATCCCATTTAAAATCGTATAAGGTACATCTTGTATTTCCAAAACTGCAAATGAAAACTAAAATGTTGAATATGTATGCTAACTGATGTTAATTGTATGTAGGCCTATAATATGTAGCCTAAACTTGTGTTCTCTATATCTAATTAAAACTCCAATTTACAATTTTATTATATGACGTAAGACAACCGCCGTAAGTAATCGTAAAATATTGTTAGCAAACATAACTTACGTAAAAAAAAAAAAAAAGATTTTTATCATATAAATTCACCTACGACTAAGCAGGGAAGACTTCATGCAATCAGCGACATTTTATTAAAATGTGAGAACATTTCGAGGTGCACTATCTCCTTTACGGTTTAATTTCACTTTAAGATCACCCGATTTTAGCTAATGCAGATGACGTTTGTCTGTAGGCCGATGACACAAACAAATCGAGAGAAATGCAGAAATTCTTTTCGATACCTGCAGGAATGTTGGGTTGGAAATCAATACAGAAAAACTAAGTATAGACAATGGTCGTGAAGCGTCCAGATAATGCGCTACAAAATATTAGAATAGCCGGTAAATCGTTCAAATTCAAATATCTGGGAGCAATAATTACAGCCACAAATAATATTTGGGTAGAAGATAAGTGTCGACTGAAATCAGGAAATGCTTGTTTTTATACAGTTCAGAAACTTCTCGCCTTCTGTCCAAAAATCTAAAAACAAAAATTTATAAGACAATTATACTGCCGCTTATGCCCGTTTGTCTCGCCACTCTCGTAAATAGGGTGCGTTTGCACTTCACCAATCAGATAGGCGCCAACCTACATAAATGTAGATAAATTTGTAGTTTCCGATCAGTTCCTTTTTACGAGAATGGTGACGGACAACCCTAGCTAGTACTTGCTCAGCGGTAGTAAGAACTCTTATCCCTTTCGTGGTTAATTGGAATTACAGGGGAGAAATATTATAACACCTACTTGATGAATATGTTTGATTTATTAGTACTTCTTTCTAAGCGACACACTGGGTTCGTTGCACAAAGGAGTCTGCGATGCCTATATTCATATATGCTGCCTTATGCTTTTAAATACTGGACGTGTCTATATTCATATACGCAAACTTCTATATTCAATTACTATTCTGCTTATATTTTATACTCAATAATAACGCGCCCCGACGATCCATATATGACTTGTATCAAACACTTCCTCTAATGTTTACGGCGCGGAGAGATTCTCAGTCTACGTTTCACAGGTAACAAATATTAAAATGTTCAATTATTACGCGCACGATAATTCTTAAAACTTGTATTTAAGACTTAACCCTCTATTTCTTTACGGCGCGGAGAAAATTCACATTGTACTTCTTTTCGGCAACGCTTCCCAGTTAGAACAGCCTCTTTTTCGTAGTTAATTTTCCCTCACTTGATTTCATCAATTCCTCTCCTTAACATCATTTCATTGGTCCACTTCTTATGCCTATTCGTCTCGCAGCCTCTTATTGGTCAGCTTGAATGGTATAGTAGTCTTGTCCCTCGCTAAAAGTCAGTTAAAACTGAGTTTCTTCCCCTAAAATACATTTGTCAATTCTGACATGAATGACTGGCGTCTATGTGTCCATACAAAGCCATTAAGCATCCGGTCTTTCCGTAATTGCTTAATAAGTCCAAAGTCATGAGTCTGGTATAAATTTTATACGCATATTCTTATAGTATGAAATTTTCCGAATCTTTTGATATTAATCTTCTGTCTGTCCGATGATAATTACTTCTTGTAATTAATTATGATTGAATTTTGATATGAAATAATTAATTGATGGTCACATGTTATATGTCAAGTTGTAGGTCCTGTCACTGTCTTGCCGATGGTGTGATTGGTTAAGGGGTCCGACATTCCAAACGGCTTCATGTGTCCCAATGAAACAATTTCAAAATTAAGGAATTAATTCGGAGGCATTCATCACTACGAAAATAACTAAATTTTTAAATTTTTTTATTGTCCTCACTTTCAAAGGTCTTCACATCTCCCTAACATTTCTCGTTCATGTTATTCTGATTATTATCATTATCCTTGTCCTTTCCTATTTTCTTATTCATTCATCTCTCCTCTGTGCAACTATGCCATCGCCTAATTATCATTAAATTCTCACCTCATAACACATACAAAAATTATTACACTCTTATCAAATAATACCTTTTGTTGAAAAATCTTCACACTTTCTGCAATATATAGTTAACTGTTCTCCTGTGTAAAACAACATCATAAATCATTAATTTATACCACAACAAAATGTTTTTTTTTTTTTTTTTTTTAATTCAAACACTTTTCTTTTTCTTTTCACCTGTAGTAGGCCTATTATGCGCTAATGATTTATTTTCTTGCAGTCTTCTGGCAAGTTCAATTTTATTCACTTCATGTAATGTTTAACCTTTGCATTTTCAAACCAAATTCCTTTACATCTTTGTGCTCACACCAATTAATTTGTTACCTTACTTATACCGTACACATCCTTTCACCATTTGAATTGTATCCCTTTTTTTTATAGTCTATCCTTTCAGACTACGTAAATTAATTATTCCATGTGTCTTTCGTTGATTCATCATATTTTTCATTCTCACATTTCTATTAATACTTTTCACATACATATTACTTCAATATTTCTCAACAGCACGATTACCTCGGTAACTTGTTTTACAGCATGTCAAATTGGTCAGCGCTTTAAGGAATTCACTAAATATGCAAATAGTATAAAATAATTATCTCTTACCTTTTCATTAAATTTTGCATTAAAATAAAAATACTACATTCATCTTTGTTTTATACACGTTTCTGAAATAAAAATTAGTCAACGCGAGAGTGTGAATTTAAAACTGATAATTAATCAAATAATTGCGTGATATCTTTGGTCGTTGGTAATGTCTGCTCCCCTTCAACTCTTAAATTCGATACGGGAATTGGCCATAATATCTATATACACTTAAATACTAATTATTTACATAGTGGGCTAATGGAGAACAAAGATTTATTACTCCATAGCATGTAGTGAGTTGCAATTAGTCCTTCCTATTTTTCACTACACAGGGGCACATATAACTCAACCGTAGAAAACGTATTCACATTTATCACTAGGATAAGATGCGTCGGGAATAGACATTTCAACGAGAAATAATCACGACATAATTATTTTATTGTTCAGAGAAATCCATTTTCGAACAATCCAAGTCCTCATCTGTCATCCTACATTTCCCGTGGAATTTATTTCGAGAATTCCCTGCAGTCCAACAACAATCCTAGCCTGACACTCATCACCAGCCTGCAGATTAGCTAGGTTATGTAACTTTGCATTCTGTCTGTACAGGTTGAAGAAAAAAATGTTTTGAAAGTCGTAAGAGTTTACAAGACAATGAACTCTAATTCGTCTTCATTCTGTGCTTCAAATCTTTCTTGAATGGAAAGTGTGCGGGGTGTTGGAAGGTCATGTGCTTCGTTTACTTTATTTTTAAGTGTATCTTGGATATTTTCAGTAGTGTTAATTTTGTTGACATTTACTGCTTCCGTTTCGTAATATTTCTCTGGGTCGTCTGTTTCATATGGTTCGGTCAGCTGGGGTAGAAGACCGCCTGCTGTGTGGATAGTTTCACTTTCCGCTGAACCGGGGTGAATATTTACAATGGTCTTTCCGCTAGCAAAAAATTCGTCGTGTCCAATATCTGGTAGAATGGGACTTTTCTCTCTAACTTTCTCAGCCTGGTTGAAAGGAATAACTGTTTCTGTTCCATTATTTTTAACATTAATTACGGGCGACTGCGAATTCACCAGAGTGGATTCATTTCCATGGAAAATTCGAATCGTAATATCTGCTAGTGGTTCGTTATTGTCAGTATTTACAGTGGTTGTGTTCTCTTTCGGCGTTATTGTCAGTATTTACAGTGGTTGTGTTCTCTTTCGGCGTTATTGTCAGTATTTACAGTGGTTGTGTTCTCTATCGGAATTCCTGTGGGCTGTTTAGTTAGGCCTATGTTATGTATACCATTTTTTTTTTTAATTGTTGGTGAGCTTTCCCTTGGGTCATGTACATTCGGCACGGCAGTTGACGTGATATTTGCATGTTTGTTTACAGGGGTTTCCTTTTGTGATCTATCCTTGTCAGTTTGTTTACACTGAGTTATTTCTAGAGTAGGGGTTTTATTTACAAGGGTTTTACTTGAAATAACTTGTGTTTTCTTTACTCCTGGTTATTGGCTTGTATTACAGGCTACCGATGAGCTAATCTGTCCTCAAAAATTGCTTTGAAATGCAGGTTTTTTCATTAGGAGGGGCGTGGAAAACCTTTACTCGTTTAAAACTTCGTTTGCGGGTGAGCTAGGCCTATTTGAAGTTTCATTCCTCTCATTATTGGGAGACCTGGGACGACTCTCTACTGGGGACCTTACATATCGGTGATTATTATCATTCCTAACATACCTGTTATCGACAACTCTCCCTCTGAACTGTGGACGGAAATAACCCTGATTTAGGTGGGGACGATAATGCCATGAAGGGGTTCGGCCTCTGCCAGTTCGTCCTCGCGAGAAATTATTATTGTATCCATTTCTACCTCGTCCCGCCTGCGCTGGATAATTGCGATTGTTATTATAAGGTCTGTACCTGGAAAAACCATTATAATTATAATTATAATTATAATTACCATTGCCTCTATTTCTCCAGAAGGAATTTCTTGTGCCCCTTTGATACTGGTTATTAGGCCAGTGCGGTTCTGGACTATTTCTTGGACTGTTCCATCGGTCATCATTTTCTCTCCTATCGTACGGGGTTTGCCCATTATCACTGTCTGGTGTCCCTACCTCACTTTCAAAATTCTCAGATACTGCCTGAACATAGTTTATAGCCTTCCTTTGATGGTCGGCTTGCGATATCTGAGGATTTTGACCTAATCGGACTGGTGGATTCGGTATTTCCTGTAATGACTTCAGTAGGCGTAGCATATCGCCTATACTCTGGGGAGAAGCAACAATTAAGCTATTTTTTATTGAAACGGGAAAATGTAGGCATAAGGCCTGAATGAAAACTTTTTCCTCAATTGTAGGGATCAACAATTGCTTGTTGTCACATAAAGAAATGAAATACTCTAAGTAAGTCATTCCGCAGCTGCGGTCAAACTTCCCATGAAAAATTTGATTACGGATGTGTTCCTGTGTTGCCGTGGACCAAAAATTGTTCAAAAATGCCTCCTCAAAACTTTGCATATCTAGTGACTTGTTATGATTGATTACATGGAACCACCTTGATGCGGCCTTTTGCAGTGAACGTGAAACTAAAATCATCTTGAGATTTTCAGGCACATTCCTTAATCTAAAATAGGTTTTCAGCTCGTGCAAGTACCTTACAGGATTGGTTCGTTGGGGATCCTCAAACACTGGTAATGGCAAGTCGCTACTACTCAATGTATAGTTACTCAGGCCACTGGTAGAAGGTTGGTCTAATCCATTGTCAGCTCGGAGTAAAGGATTAGGCATCTCGGGTAGATTAGGGCTTGGTGAATTGTTTTCCGGTAGGGATGTTGTGGAATTAGTTGCTGGGGCTGGTATAGGTACATGCTCACGATTTTCAATTGCACTCTCATGTTCCCTTACTTGCTGTCTGAGCCTATCCACTTCCGATTGCAAACTCAATAATCGGCTACCATTACTTTCTGTCATGCGTTCCATCACACTTACCTGTGATCTTACAGAGTCTATCTGTCCCGTTAAAACCTGTTCTGAAGTTGAAATCTGACTAGTGACACGAGAATCCAACTCTTTTAATTTATTTTCCACTTCAGCCCTTTGGTTTTCAACTATTTCTTTTAAATGTTTACTTTGCTCTGTTAATTGTGTCTTTAACTCAGCTCTCAAAGTTTGGTTTTGTGTATTTATTTGTGTATTAATGTCAGTCTTCAATTGTTGGTTTTGTGTATTAATGTCAGTCTTCAATTGTTGGTTTTGTGTATTAATGTCAGTCTTCAATTGTTGGTTTTGGGTATTAATTTCGGTCTTCAATTGTTGGTTTTGTGCATTCATGTTATTTTTTATATCCTGTAATTGGGCAGTTACCTGAGACATAATAGCTCCCACTTGTGATAGAATGTTATTCGTTATTAACTCCATCTCTGTACTATTGACTGAGTGTGACTCTACAGTAGGCATATTTGGTACATTGGGTACAATAGGTACATTTTGTATATCCGGAGAGGTAGGCAAATTGACATCAGTTACACTTCCTATATTAGATACCGCCGGTATATCAGTTTCAGGCACACTTTCATTTTCACTTAATTGGTGTGTGACACTAGGAATCCCGTCTGAAATTGAGGCCTTAGAATTCTTGGTGTCCATTTTTAAATGAATTACTTTATTATTGCGTAAACGCATAAAAAAAAATTTTTGACTTCTCTCAGCAAAACAAACAAACAAAAATTTACAACACCAAAATAGAGAATCCTAAGCTCTCTACATGAAGGAAAATTGTGAACAATACCTGTTGTTCCCAGCTGTGGTAACGGGCTCCTTTATGGGGGGTCATCAGTCACTTCCCTCTTTCTCTAGTCAGCTGTCGGATGATGGTGTCTTCTTTCACTTTTAACTCACTCGCTCTTTTAAACAATTTATACTTGAATGTCGATCGCCAGTTTATGTGTTACTCGAATAATTCTATTCCTCGATGAAATGGAAATGTGTCAGTTTATGGCTAGTTTATGCAGGTGTTAGCTTATGAAAGTAATTTATGCCTGTAATTCAAAGTAATTCTCGCCCCACGTTGGGCGCCAGCTTATGCCCGTTTGTCTCGCCACTCTCGTAAATAGGGTGCGTTTGCACTTCACCAATCAGATAGGCGCCAACCTACATAAATGTAGATAAATTTGTAGTTTCCGATCAGTTCCTTTTTACGAGAATGGTGACGGACAACCCTAGCTAGTACTTGCTCAGCGGTAGTAAGAACTCTTATCCCTTTCGTGGTTAATTGGAATTACAGGGGAGAAATATTATAACACCTACTTGATGAATATGTTTGATTTATTAGTACTTCTTTCTAAGCGACACACTGGGTTCGTTGCACAAAGGAGTCTGCGATGCCTATATTCATATATGCTGCCTTATGCTTTTAAATACTGGACGTGTCTATATTCATATACGCAAACTTCTATATTCAATTACTATTCTGCTTATATTTTATACTCAATAATAACGCGCCCCGACGATCCATATATGACTTGTATCAAACACTTCCTCTAATGTTTACGGCGCGGAGAGATTCTCAGTCTACGTTTCACAGGTAACAAATATTAAAATGTTCAATTATTACGCGCACGATAATTCTTAAAACTTGTATTTAAGACTTAACCCTCTATTTCTTTACGGCGCGGAGAAAATTCACATTGTACTTCTTTTCGGCAACGCTTCCCAGTTAGAACAGCCTCTTTTTCGTAGTTAATTTTCCCTCACTTGATTTCATCAATTCCTCTCCTTAACATCATTTCATTGGTCCACTTCTTATGCCTATTCGTCTCGCAGCCTCTTATTGGTCAGCTTGAATGGTATAGTAGTCTTGTCCCTCGCTAAAAGTCAGTTAAAACTGAGTTTCTTCCCCTAAAATACATTTGTCAATTCTGACATGAATGACTGGCGTCTATGTGTCCATACAAAGCCATTAAGCATCCGGTCTTTCCGTAATTGCTTAATAAGTCCAAAGTCATGAGTCTGGTATAAATTTTATACGCATATTCTTATAGTATGAAATTTTCCGAATCTTTTGATATTAATCTTCTGTCTGTCCGATGATAATTACTTCTTGTAATTAATTATGATTGAATTTTGATATGAAATAATTAATTGATGGTCACATGTTATATGTCAAGTTGTAGGTCCTGTCACTGTCTTGCCGATGGTGTGATTGGTTAAGGGGTCCGACATTCCAAACGGCTTCACGGTTGTACTATATCCATGTAAGACATGGTCGCTTACTCTTCGGAAAGAACATAATCTGAGTGTGTTCGAAAACAGTTTGTTTATGAAAATATTTGGGCTTAAGAGAGATGAAAATGGGGACTGGTGAAAAGTGCATAACGACGAGCTTCATAACCTGTACTCGTCACCGGATTTAGTAAGGGTAATTAAATCACAGATAATGAAATGGACTGGACATGATGCGCGCGTGGGGGAGGAAAGACATCTAAAAAATATTGACTGGGAGACCCGAAGGGAGAAAAACCACTTGGAAGACCTAGACGTAAGTGGGAGGACAATATTAGGATATATTTAAGGGAAGTAGGATTTGCGAGGGATGGTTGGAGTTAGCACAGAATAAGGTTGAATGGCGGGCTCAGGTAAGCGTGGCAATGAACCTCCGGGTGCCATCCTTTAGCTTGCTTAGGAATTGCCTATTGCCATTGGGTAAGTAAGAAAGTTCTTTCTCATTTCATTGACAAAAACTAGTCTTGGAAGTTTCTTGAATTTAACATGTCATCTTAGTATGTGCTCTCAATTCCATACCATTCAAGATAATTATCTAATGAGGATTATACAATGAAACTTGTAAAGAGTCGTAACAATTGAAAATAAGAATCATCCGATTGATATAATCGATGTTATCGGTCATTTCAGGAACGTGCTTCCTTTATTTGGAGAACGTGATGAAGAATGTGGAAGGGGTAGACTATTATTATCTCCCCGAGTCAAGAAATATAGCTTCGACTAGAAAATCGGATGAAAAAAAAAAAGTAGTCTAAAGACTTAACCCCGTGTTCAGTAGGTTTAATTGAAAATCGGAACATTTAGTATAAAAGCTAACTTCAGATCTAATGCTTATGTGTGTAAACTGCATTTTCTGATTTTAGATAGGCTAGGCATAAGTTATATAGAAGTAATCTCAAGTACTGTAAGACTCTTTTGCTAAATGCAATCAAACTGTCAAATTTTCTTTAACATACAGAAATGCCAAATTCCAATGTTTAAATGTTTCCAAAGGAGATTCAAAGCTGTATTATGATCTTATTTTTTTAAATGTAAACTAAACTAAAGTTACGAAAGAAATAAAACGGGTCTTTTATTTTAGAGTCTTTAGTTATTAGGCTACGTTGTGGGTACGACACTTTTTAAAAATTAAGTTTCAGTTATATATATGTGCGTGTGTTTGTGTGTGTGTGTGTGATCAACTAGTGTTGATTAATATTACTGGTTAAATTCGCTGTAATGTACAAAGCTGTAAATAATATTTTGCAATTTTTATAAATTGAAGGCTTTAGCTTCTACTGGTAAGTTGTTTGAGGTACAAGGAAGACGCTATATATTGAATGCTCTTATGTGGATCTGCAATTATAATTATCTCGTTACAGTTATACATTTATGGCAGAGTTATTTTATATGCGAAGAATGTTCACAATTTCTTATGCCATGCGAGCCTATGTTTTTTTAATAGATACAGTGTAAAATACTATAAGATAATTACTGGTTTTCATTCATTATTACTAAGTTTTGATGTATTATATTACTTAAATATTTTAAAGAGTTTATAAGTGCATAGTTCTAATTACAACTACGGTACAACCATACTTTCCAAACTAACTTTTGTTTTCAAAACCATAGCCTATTCTAAGTTATTTATTTGGAATTTATAGCCTACATTCACAAACAACCTTTACTTATGAGTGTGACGGTAAGACACCAAATAACTAACTCCATGGCGCTACATCCCTGAAAGGATTAGGCCTACCACCCGACCGCTGCGTCTACTACCACAGGCAGATGGCAGGGTTGGGGGCATGTGGTCAGCATGCCGACACCCACGGTCATTAATGATGGTTTCCCTGACCACAGCCGCTACTTCTCTATCAAGTAGCTCCTAAATTTGAATCACGAGGCTGAGTGAACACAGTTCCAGACCTCTCCACCTCAGAAAATCCAAGGAGGTACCGGGGATCGAACCCAAACTCCTTATACAAATTTAAGAATCCTGCAATATTACGAGAAATATTATTATATCTTTCTATGGGCAGGAAGTACCATACTGCTGGTACCAAACAATACATCATCAATGTAATGTTTCGACAAAACATCTTGATATTACAACTGGAAGCTTGCTTAGGCTAGAAAAATAGAAGCATCCTATTGAATAGGAATTTCTAGCAATGTTTCATATCCAATCGCATGGATTCTACAAGCCCTACACATCTGGGTCCTTTATAAACTATTTTATTCTCGAAGATCACCAAAGTCATTCACCTTAATAAAATTAGACCATATTATGTTATATAATTAATCCAAAAGACATCCAAACTGTTCTTTATTTCAAATATTAATTTTAATTCGACCATACCATAACATGTTTACTGTTATTACACGTGAGGAAGCAGTATATTAATGACACAGACTCATTAAAATACCGGTACATAATTTCATTACAGCACTCTTGTTTAAATTATCGACTAATATCGTACAAGGACCAATCTTCAAACCTTGAAGTAGCAAATCAAACTGCACAATAAACAAGTTATATTTGCAATTATATCAATTCTGTTCATGTTTATTTTAATAAACTGAGTTCACTTCTCGTGTTCCAATGTGCGTTGCGTTGAGGTTGAAACGCCCAAGTGTAACCCTGCTCCTGTATGCCTTATCGCCTGCCATCCATCGCAGAGACAGGAACTTACTAACAGCTGATGACCGAAATAGGGAGAGTCGTTTATTTTATAAATTACACAGTATTCTAAAGCTCAAAACTTCGACACTTAAAAGCCAGTCATATGCAACATGCCCATAATGGCTACTAAGACCCTTGTATGAAAATTATGAAATGAGCCTAGCGAACGCCATACTCACATATTTATGAATGCCATCATAGGCTCGATGCATTGGCCTAATGAGCTATTATAATTCGTTAAAGTTAATATTGTTTCAGTACACAGAACTCGTTGAAGCTCTATAATAGAGGTCTACAACAGAATTTATATGGAAGTACATGCAGGTTAATTCTACAGTCATTTTAATGAATGATTCTGTAAGTAAAACTTTTTATAAATAATCTTTTTATTATTACGATTGTCCCTGCAGTGATTTTCACAAGTGGTAATTCTTGTAAAGATATGAGCTTTAAACTGTCATATTGCTCACGTGCTCACAAATAAGGAATGCTTAACCACCTTCGTAAAATCCTTCAAGAATAAACTGTTATAATAAAAATAAATACGGAACCCTTAGTGTAATAAGTGTAAATTCAAATCTTGTATCAATCGTTGAAGAGATATTTAATATCATCTCTGTAGGAAATAACGCAATGCAATTAAATTGTTTACTGGGCATAATAATTTCGCTGCCTAGTTGCAACAACATAAACATCTTCATAACGACCCTACTTACTGCAGCTAAATATTTATAAGCTTTCTTAAATATATCTAGACTACTTATTTACAGCTGTTTGCAGTTAAGATTTCTTCTAAATGGACTAGTTTTATAAATGTGCTTTATTATAGCCTGCTTTTATCTGTAAATAAAAAAAACAGCAAAACTGCTATTTTTATGGACGAGATCGGGTTGTTTTATAGTAATTTCAGATAACGTCTTGTCGCTCTACGTTAATAATTTTGCATGAATATCAAGGAGATTCTGTGCCTTCTTCCATTTACGAACGAACTGAATTGTTGAGGTTTTAATGCTTTTCTTGAAAACATGAGTTATAGAGTCGTAAATAATTTTTATCATTGCCATAACTGATCAGTCAGTCAAAGATATTATCCCACGATTGGCAAGTAAACTTCTGTTTAAAAAGTATGTGGTAGATTGAACATTTACCCGAAAATTGTATTCGAAACATATACAACTCTTTAAACAAAACTTGAAAGAATTTCCTCCAATTTGTTAACTGGTACATTACCAGATAGGCAGATAGCTCTTAGTAAGAAAGAAATGCAGAGCCATGTGAGCTCAGTGGGCACTTGAACTCCAACTCTTGGCCTTTGACGTTTTAACTCACAGCTTTGGACTAAAATTGAATTATACTGAACAGTACAAATTGATTGATCCATTTGAAATTATGTGTTCTAATGTAAATTCGATGTGCAAATATTTGTATGCTAAAGCTTTGCAACTTGAGTGACACCTAGCTAAAAGCTGCACAAACTAGAAGCCAAAAAAAGAAACCAATTTCGCGGCTACTCGAAGGTAGGAAATTTTACTAAAATTCATTCCCAATAGGCCTATTACAGCTCTCTCAGATACCACTTCCTTATTTAACATCAGGTGGTCGTATAAGAAAAAAAAAATTATATTCCAGATCAGGAAACTGAGAGTTAACCAACGATAGTTAAGGCTTATTCTGTATTACAGTATATCACCTGAACCAGTGAAAATACGGCCAACTTTAATTTGATTATATGATCATTGAACGCACATACACTGTTTGAGATTCTAATTCATGTGAAGCCTATTTGAATGGAAGGTTTGTTCTTGACCTTGTTACTTCCTATAATATTGAAAGAAACCGTGATCTTGCGAATGTTTGTTGAATTTTATTCGTGAAATAGACTATTTTATTTCTAAAGACGTTCTATTTTTAGTTAAAGTTACAGGCGGTAGTTTGATTCAGGATTAGGATATAGGCTATTTAAAAATTAAAAGTTTGAAAATTACCATACTAGACTTAACGGACTGGGCACTTATTTCAAGCCAGTGGCATTAATATTACTTAATTAGGTACCCTCTCGAAATTCAAATGATATAATACTCTACTGTCCCATGAGGTTACCCATGAGTTTAGAGATATTTTATAACATACTACATTAATATGAATATAAAATCATGGAAATACAATTATATTTAACGAGAAATTTCGTTCATCTTACAAAAAAAATATTTGAGGAAAAGTCTTTAAATTTGAGTAATATTTTTGCATTAACAGTCAATTTAGATTGAAGACGTTAATATGTGTTAAAATGCTTTCACGAAACTTCATAGACGGGTATATAAATAGAAATGCATGGCTCCTTATAAAGCCAGTAATCGAAAATACCGCTTTTTTTCATTTTTCAAGTGTATATCCCTTAATAATTAATTTAAATATTATGTACATAGCTTGAGTTAATTTTATATTTCATACATTGTCACGAACATGTAAAATATTTAAAATGGAAGCGTAATGAATTCGGGCATAAAACAAGGTCTAAAACATTGTTTTAGTTTATTGCTCTTAACATGTCGAGGTCTGCAGTTTTCAAGACAATTTGAGATCTCCTACAGTAATTACAAACACAGACATTTATTTTCCCAATGTGAAGAGCTCTGCTTAGAAGAATTATCATATGTTTACAAGTAGCTTAAATGACAGAGGAAACATTAAGTTCTTGCAGATATATCTAAAGAGCGCTCTCTTTAGAAAACACTGGACAGATTTACGTAACCAGGCTAGCGTTGTCGCGCGCAAGGCGTGCATTCCGATACACTGACCGCACGTGTCAGTCTGGCAACGCCGCATCACTCGCTCGCTCTCTTATAATAATAATAAAAACCGGTCCCGAGGTTTCCTCTTCTACCTGAGCGACCAGTGCAAGAGAGAAAGAAAATAAAATTTAAAAAAAAGTCAGATACATTCCAAGCATGTGTCTCTCTGGAGAGCAAAGCGGACCCAAACTGTCAGACGTGACCAAACACTTCGGCGGGCGGGCGTCTGGGGATTTATGTGCGCCATGACGCTCCCGTCAAGCGGGTTGCCCTCTCCCCTTCCGCTCCATTCACTTTGACATCTCACACATGCCTGTGAATGGGAATGGGTGCTAACAAATCTCATTTCGTATTCTGAAGAAAAAAAAAAGTCTCGTTCTTCCGGTTATCAACTCTGACTTGTGATATTTTAAAGAGTTTAGGCCTTAATTAAAGGCTGTATCAGTTTGGTCCATCTAACGGCCCGCGGGACACATGCGGCCCTTGACTCCATTTTTTTTTTTTTTCCCCCTGACTCTCGACTGCGATAATATTGTAGAGGGTACTAATTTATTACACTGTTAAAAAAATTAAAGTATCAGCAAAATATATTTTTAAAATTTGCAAATTACGTCTAAAAACACAATATAAGTGTTACTTGATACATTTATATTACATATAATTTAATCTAAAATTATTTTTTTTACTGTAGAACTAGAACGTGTCTAATAAGAATGAGAGTGATTAAATGCAAATTGATGTGACTGGAAACTTTAACTCAGCTGTAAATTCTGACATTTAAAGATCTGTGACAGTCCGTGAGGGAAAAAAGTCATCTTCCCAGCCCTAATTTTTTTAGCAGGAAAAACATAATATAGATGTCAAAATACATAAAATATTGCTAAATTTTTGTGAAATAGGGGCGAATTATGTTGTCAGATGGTGCATGCCATTATAAACCACCTAATACATGGTTTTGCATTCAGAGCAACCAAAATCATAGACAATCAAATTACTTTCCTATAATAAATGGTCTATAGATCGTCCCAACCTTAAAAAACAGTATTGAGTTAAATGTAGTATTTGCATCTCACTTGCACTCGTACGTTCTGCAATTAGCTTCGTCCTTTTCTATCCCGACAATGTTGCCATTTTTCCAAAGTGATAAATGTAATAATGTGATTGAGAGGTCTTACAGAGAATTTTCCGCTCTATCTCATGATGTCAATTGTGAAGTCATAAATAATTAATATGAGGCCTATTTTTCACAATTACGTTAATTTGGCGGAAATCTATATTTTTTCAGATGAATAACTTATCACGTGATAGACAAGAAACCAATAATCGAAACCGACTAAGAATTTTTTTTTGGATTGCCTGATATTTATAGAAAATACTCTCTTTCCCTTGGCAATAAATTTTACATAAGAAGAAAGCTATATTTTTTTTTATGAAGTGCTGCTTGAAAATTTTCGGATGTTAACACAAAAAAGTTAGTTAGCGAGTAACCTACTTTGTTTTTTATTTTACATTGGTGACTAAGCGAGAAGAAATGTTTATAGATGTCTGAGAAAGTATTTAAAACAAACCAGAGCTCTATATCATGTAGCATTAATAAATTATCACAGTTTTCCCGAGCTCGACAATCAGGCAGTCCTGACTCCACGCTGTACAGATTTTGTTTACTCATATGTTTCTCAGATGATCGTATCTTCTTCAGAGCTCAGTGTTATAATGTGATCTGTGTAGTGAAGTTTAACTTATGGTGTGGCTTTTGTGATTTTAAAAATTAAATTTTATATTTATTTTTATTTTATATTAATTATGAATAGAGAAACTAGAAATCGTAGTGTTTGCAAATTGCGCAGTAAAGAGCGAATTATAGTATTAAATATACTTAATTATTTCTTGAAGAAAATGAACGTTACCCAGCCAATTAAAGAGTCAGCAGAAGCTACACGGTGTTCAGAAAGTGTACTGTATAGAATAAGAAAAGAAAACACGAAAGGTCCTTTGAGAAGGAATAATACCACTCCCTGAGGATAGTGAACAGGCCTAAAGGAAGGTAATGTATTTTAACTATTACTTTCCTAATCTAATTATATTCTTTAAAATTTGATTATTATAACATAATAATTGTAATAATAATAGCAATAACAACAACAATAGTAAATAATATTATCTAAATGAAATTTAATAATAAATTTAACATTTATAAATGATTAGCTCAAAGGACCCGGCGTCACCTGGTTTTGTATTTTGCTTATACTTCGAAGTCAATTTTAGAGGGAGCCCTCTTAATTTTCAAAATCTAGGCCGTAGAGGAAGAACGACTTATCACATCCAAGGACTTGGGATTTTGCACCCCATTACTTCTAAAGACCATGGATGGTGGGATTGAGATAAGAAGAGACAGAAATTCCTATTAGTCTTGCTTATCTGTGTGTCAAGTCTGGTAAAATGAGCTAAAGAATGTAGATTTAAACGTCATTTAATAGGGATTAAAACATTCAAGTGATTTTTTTTTTCAAATTTAGTTTTACCTAAATTTCTCTCTCGGTTCTATTAGCTCTGTGTAAAGTCTGGTAAAAATTGGTCAGAGAATGTAGATTTAAATAAAATTTATATAATATGGGTTGCGATATTTAAGGAGTGATTTCTTCCAAATTAACGTTGGTTAAAATTTCTCTTGGTTCAATAGGTTCTTTGTATAAAGTCTGATAAAAATTGGTCAAAGGTTGTAGGTATAAATATATATCACAAAATAGGGGTGAAACATCTAAAATGGGGTTTGTTCTAAAATTAGTTTTCCTACCATTTTCTCCTGATTCTATACGTTCTGTGTATAAAGTCTGTTAAAAACAGGTCAAGAATGTAGATCTAAATTTTGGTGATATAATAGGGGTAGAAACATTTAAGGGGTGGCTTCTTACAAAATTAACTTCGCCTATTTTTTTCCCTTGTTTTTATAGGGTCTGTGTGTAAAGTTTGGTAAACATCGTTCAAAGAATGTAGACTTGTAAAAAATCACATAGTAGGGAATGAAAATTTCGCTAGGGGTGCTTTTTTTCGAGAATGATTGTCTCGTAGAATTTTTACTCGATTCTATAGGGTACATGTGTAACAGTTTGCAGATATTAGTCAAAGAATGTAGATTTTTGGGCTTATAGAGAACATATTACTCATGGGGCTTGAAAATAAGGGAAGGAGGGTGTACCGTTGTTCTATCTGCAGGGCACGATTTACAGTAATTATTATATACAACAAACAAATTTCGAGGTTTTCACGCCTATCTAAGAGCTCTTTCACATCATGTGCCTGGTCTTGTGATGTGAGTAGATCTGGCATCAGTGCGCTGCATAAGACCAATACTGTCTTTTAAGGTTGGGACGGTCTATAGATCAGCGGTTCCCAACCGGTGGGTCGCGGAAGGGTTACAGGTGGGTCGCGACTCGATCCTAAAACTATCAGAAACCATCGAATAAACCATCAGAAAAGATAAGAAAAATCGAAACAAATCAAACTGTGTTTTGATTGTTTTCTTGGTTCTTTGTGAACTTTTATAATTGTAGTTTTTATCTTCACCTAGGAACACTTGTTAGTGAGTATGAAACCACTTGTTGCATATATTGCAAACATATATCTATAAAAAAGTAAAGTGTTCCCTATACAGGCCATCCCGCGAGAGGCATTGGCAAATCTCCGCGGTATCACCCTTGCCTGAATCACCTCGGACGAGTCGTGGTCATCACCCCACGGCTTCGTCCCGGGTCTGGACCTGCCTTCGGGCAGAACACTCATCATCATCATCATCAATCATCATCATACAGGCCATGGAGGCCCAGAGGGTTCCAAGAGGTTGAAGCTCCCGATGGACCATGGAGGTATTCCGATAAGGAAAAAGGTTGGGAACCACTGGTCTAGATAGTAAACAGAAAAACAACGCTATAAAATAAAGTCTTAATCTAAGTAATAACACATAGATGTAAAGCCCGATTAACTCATATTGATCTTTAAACGACCACAGATTTATTCTGGATTATTATGATGTGTAACTTACAACAATATTCTAGAATAGCACTGCAAATATAAATGCCGAATGTTCACCAGTTTATTCCTAGGTCCTCCCATTAATTATTACGGAGCCAAGCTCAGTATGCCATCTGGTTTACGTAAAATCTCTTTCTTTCAACCGTGAACTGGGGCTACTGTGGTTTATTCTCTGATCAACATCTTGTGCGAAGCTCACTTAACTTCTTCACAAGTGTGAGCCGAGTGTACAGAACAGGCCACCTATATTCCGAAGACAGGCCCGATGTATCCGAGTGTTGTGAATGAAGTACTTTAACTTCTGGGAGTCCTAGGATTTGTGGGGGAAGCAATCAAGATTTTAGTAAAACTCTATCTTAAGGCAATTCATGAAAAATTATATTATACTGAAAAATATTTTATTTCTGAATTATTAAGCAAATACAACTTAGAGATGTAAGATACGCCATGAGTGGTTGGTTGAGGAGTGTGCTGCAAATCGGAAGTCGTGGGTTCAATATTCCCGATGAGGTAGTTGAGATAACTTATTTCAATTGACCGAATCCTTCTGGCGGTACCATGGACCTGGGGTCGTTACAGGCTTACAGCCTCTAATGGAAACGAGCATTAAGAGTATTCCTGGTTGTAAAGGTAACCGATGAGTAAAGGCTGACATTACCACCTTCATGTGCACAATATCTCAAAATCTGGTAGCTTCTAACTTCTGGAACACTAAGGCCTACATAAGAATTAAATTTGCTTTTTAATTATATTCATTTTTACACAGAAACAACAGTGTGAGGTAGGCTACATGAACGCGTATTTCCTATACACCGCATCATTACTAGGGCAAGGATTTTGATGAATTGCATCTTTTTTTCTTGTTAGACAAAACGCAGTAGCTTTTGTATTTGTATGTTTTGTATGTAGTTTTGGCTCTTAAGAGAATTTTTATTCAGGCTAAAGTCTTCCTGCAGTACCTGAATTCAATAATGTAATTATTAATTTAAATTAACACCGTAAATAATAACAAAAAGTTCAAAACCTCTTATTCCACTAAGTAAACTTAGAATCTAAAATTATTTTTTCTTAGAAAGAATATAAAATTTATTTTTAACCATTTTTATATGTATTCTTTTTTATTTTATTACAATTCCTGATAATTGATAGGTCAATAAAATCCTAACTGTAATTAATACGTATTGTTACACTTCTTTATTTAATTTTTATAAGTTAGTAATGTGTCGAGAAATAAATTACGATTATGGCGTGGGTAAGTTATGCAATACCACAAAAGAATAAATGTTTTGTTTACTATCGGCACTTCAATAGACCACTTGTCGCGACACAAAATTCACTTTTGAGAGACAATGGAAGATGTTGCATCTGCAGAAATGGAAGAAGGCACTAGTATAATCTGCAGTGACCTTAAAAGTGGTTTGTAACATCGGACGCTTAAAGCGTAATATATCATTGCTAATGGAATGCGACGTACAGGTGTTTCCATGGCAGAGCCAGTTTTTATTCATCTCTCAGCAAATAGAAATATATTGTACAAATATAACCAAGCTAAGTTTCCTTCATTAGCGATTCCATTTCGTGGGGCCTCTGACCTAAAGCTTCACGCCTCAGTGGTGTTCAGTCTATATTCGATCCAGAGGTAAAAGAACTCTCTTGAGCTTATAGCACTAGTTAGGTTTCCAGCATG
The DNA here is from genome assembly GCA_964059195.1 of Ectobius pallidus. Taxonomy (NCBI): domain Eukaryota; kingdom Metazoa; phylum Arthropoda; class Insecta; order Blattodea; family Ectobiidae; genus Ectobius; species Ectobius pallidus. The sequence goes on along the minus strand of CAXKWD010000006.1, from coordinate 50,920,702 downwards.
TCTCTCTCAATTAACAACAGATACCAACCAGAACTTCTATGAAACAAACTCGTGTATACATAACAAACATTACAAAATTAGGTTAAACAACGTGTCTTAAAGAGTTACGATCTTCACTTTAAAAATAAAATAAAAAAATTAGCAAACTTCCAATATTGTAATATTTTACTTAAAGTTCTATCGGCATAGTGAATTTTTACATACCGGTTTCTTCTTTGTTAGTTTATTAGTTTCAAAATTGTATCCATTAGAATATTTCTAGGTTTGTATTAAACGAAAGACACAGTGAACACTATTAACCGTTCATTACTGTCCTACTATTTTTTGTTGTTGTTGTTTAGGTTTTGAAGTAGCTCTGTATTTTCTGTTTTTCTTCCCTTCTTAATTTTCAAGTGAAATCTTATTTTACACCTCTCTTACTTGTTGTAGTAGTAGTTACTATTATTATTAAAATTATTAATATTGTTATTTTATTATCATCATAGATGTTTATTGTTGTGGTAAATGGGTTTTACCAAAGAGTTTAAGTTCAAAAAATGAACTAAATCACCTACAATCACCAATACCGGGATTCAACTTCCTGATTTTTTAAAATTTCAGTTCATGATTCCTGTGAATATTTTAACTTAAGGAATCCAGTAAAACAACAGCAGTCACAAATAAATTCCAAACATATTAAAAGGCTTGACTGTAGGGGTATAGCAGGAAATCGATTTAGGTGTGTTTTAACTGAAAAAATCTGTCCCATCTACATTTCGATATCTTAAATTTCTTTACTACCTAAGCCTACGGAAATTCCAGTCTTTATTTTTCTTAACACATTTATGTAGAATATATTTTTAAAATATCTGCAGGAATTTTAAAATTAATTCTCAGCTTCATAATTAATAAGTTATCCAAGTCTTCAAGACGTTTGCTCTTTCGTTCGTTACTGGAGCCTATGTCGTGTGACAACAGATACTCGGTTAAGCATATGTTTTGAGTGGATTTTGCTGCCAAGTATTTTTCAAACGAGAAGCCAATTCCTTTACCGCCAATCACATGTATTTTTATATGAGCTAATGACGTCCCGATAGCAGTAAGAGTCTTCCCTCCGTCTCGCCGTCTCTGATTGGACCGCGTATCTAAGTAAGGAGAAGCACAAACGGCTTGTCATCTGCAAAACACTTGTAGTCATGCAGTATTATTCACTGTTCACTGTTGCAATAAATGAATAATAAAAGCCTTAACAAATTAGGGGAGAAAGAACTGAACTGAAAAACTAACTACTACAATACTAAACTGAACCATACTATACTGTACTCCGTGGCGCCACATCCTATGGTGGGAAGGGACCTACCATACGACCGCTGCGCCAACTACCTCCCCTTTTGATATTATTCTGACACAAATGGGGGGAGCATGCTTAACGCTTACTCCTACGACCTTTATTTTATAGGTTGTTTTCTTGACACGAGCTATTTCTTTAACACGTAGCTTCTCAGTTGTCCTCACTAGGCTAAATGCACACAGTTCACCTCTCAACCTCTGAAATATCTGACACATACAGATATGGACTGATACAGATTAATGCTGTATTGTAAATACTGTATTTAAATTTATATTTTTTATGGGTACAATAATACGTACAGTATTTGCTTAGCTTTTAAACAGGGAACGATAGTGAAAAATACCCATTAATCATAATTAACTCAGGAAGTATTCTCTGCAACTACGTAAGGCTAAAACAAGTACTGTATGCTACATCTTGAACCTGCTCTATCGCCAGACAATATCTGAGACAGCTTGTATCTCTACCTGAAAGAGACGTGGTACTGATTGGCATTACAGTGCATGTTATTTAACAGACACAGAGAAAGTGATAAGGAACTGGGCGACCGACGTGACAATTCATTTTTAAAACCTACAAGTATTTCGCGAGCGCTCACAATTCACTGTCGCTTGCACTAATGTAATTGAATTTATCACAATGTAATTTAAAGAATCATAATCTCCCAAATAACCAATTTTTATGCTTGCATTTGGAATATGCTATTTCGTAAACATTGAAATTTCGGCTGCCAGAGTTTGATCGTTTGGTATCGTAGGCCTAATCTGAGTTTTCAGCATTAATACATTTTTCAGGCCCCATGAATATTATAATATGTTACTAGTTTCAGACAAATATGTTTGTGTGTGTGTACTTTTACTTCTGTTTGTGAACAGCATGGCTCAAAAACGAAAAATAGTAGGCCTTTTAAACGAATTTTCGTACTCGAGACAGTTAACTTCCTGAGATGTGACATGAAGCAAGCTGATGACTTTCTCTGGTTTTTACTTATAGTTTGCAAATAGAACATTTCGTTTCCAGAATTTTTTATTTACTTTCTAAACCCGTACATAAATAGAGAAAGCATTGTACGTACCCCTGAAACTTGATAACTAGCTTTGATCTGAAAGACTAGCTTTAAAATCGCTTGGTTAAAAAATAAATTTCAACGATAAGATCGGTGTGTAGACTATCGGTAAACTTTATTTTTTTAAAGTGGGTACATTTTGAATTTTTGAAAAATGAAAGGTCAGGGTATGGAATTTACGTATGATGCTGATTATGGGTACTAGATGTAGGAGTAGAGTAGACACATAAACATGCAAACAGGACCCCAACTTGCCACTCTAGAGAAAAGTAATTTGATTGTATTTTATGCGCAAAGAGGGATTAAGTTGTGAGTCACCCGCCATGCAGAATGGATGTGACCAGCTGAGAACAGCGTTCTTATATCAGTATAGTCTTTTCTCAGCAAGTCCAGAGAATGTCACATGGAGCTGGAGGAGGCTTTGGGGATAAGGGCCTTCCATACTGAACATCGAGGTTTTATAGGTTGGGCTATGCGTGCTTTCATGCTTCCAACTACTGCAATGCAATAGAGTGGCACGATGCCGTCGTGTATGCATGTTTACGAGTGCCTGCTCCCTACTCTACTCTAGTACCCGTAATCTGCATCATACATACATTCCGTACCCTGCCCTTTCATTTCTATATTTCAAAATGATATCACATTTTCAAAAATTAAAAAGTTGTCATGACTTATGTCCCAACTCTCTATTTTCGAGAGTGTGGAGACAGCAAGTCAATGACTTCTCTTACTCTTAATATCACTCACATTGAAACAAAGTGCATTTTTAAGGATTTCTCAAACGGAATCCGCACCCCAGCTAGCGGGCCAATTATTCTGCTGGAATGTGAAGCGTGAAAATCGCGTGATCTTTTCCTAGGTTAGAGGCTTAAGTGATGTTCTCAGATCCAAGTTTTTAAGAGTGTTTGAAGTGAAGGGTCATTTATTGTTACAGCGGTTTTGGTACATAATACGTGTTAGGCAATGGATTTATTGAAATAAGCTTGCTCCTGATAATGAAAATAGGTTTGTTCGCAAAACAAATCCGTGATTGCTTGAGATTTGTTGCATTGCGCATGTCCAGACTGTAATTTAGCTGTGATTTGCACTTTGCGAACGATTAGAAGAATTTGGAATCGATAGTTTCTGCGTTTAATTGATATGATATGCGAATATAATAGCCTACGTATTTCCCTTTAACATGCTATACATGCAATATACATGCAAGGTTATTGGAGGGAGGAGTAAGGCGCGTCAAAATAGGTTACTGCGCATGTCGGTAACAATTCATGGTAGAGCCTGGAAACTTTTCTTAAAGTACAGAAACTGTCCGTGAGAACACATCGAACAGAAGATTGACAATCATAATCACAAAATCTCGCTTTGCGAACGCGTGTGGAGAAAGAGCGCATGCGCGAACGATGTGTTCCTGGTTTCTGACTACTTTGCGAACAAAATTAATATTTCACATTATATTCTTATACTGGATTACTACTTATCAGAGGCGTTAAATACCGAAAGCGTTAGTTGTTATCATTAAGCTAGATGTACGAGGACGTACAGGCAAGCAGCCATCATGATGTTGTAAACACAATGTACACAAAACTTAAATCTGCAATGAAAATACATAAATCTACATTTCATTTCTGAATGTAATTTTTTTCCAGAATAAGATCTGGTAAATTGATTTACTTACATTTTCACTATCAACATGCCGTTGACAAAATATTTTTTAAACAAAAGTAATGTTTCCCTTTTCAGGCCATGGAGGCTCTGAGGGCTCCAGGAAGTTGAGGCTTCAGATATTAAGGAATCAGAACGTGAAGGATTGACAAAATAGCCAGATCGTTTTAATGACATGTGACCGTTTTAACTTTTAATGTAGGCATAAAAACTGAGAAAAACTTTAATAACCTTGAAATTTAAATATTCATGTTGCTTTGGCAGTTTGGTGCATATTATAATACTTTCAATATTTCGTATCAACTATTTCTTTTGTCACTGAATGAAAACTATCACAGAATATTAATCCACATAATACATGTGTATGTGTGAAAGTATAGGCCTATACTTATATGTACACAGACAACGAATGTGTTTGCGGGCTATGGACAAGGCAGACAGGAAACAATCAATAAATTACACTAGCAAAAACAAAGAAAATAAGTGTGAGGTTACGTAATCAAAAGGTTAGAAAACATTTTTTAAACGCGCGAAGAATAAAATAAAATTTATATTAAAAATTATTCTATAAGATAATCTCTGAATTTCATCGTATTTGTTAACAGGATTAACCAAGCATAACTTAATCTGGAACGGGTGTGCAACTGAAATCTCAACTGGTGTCATCTCCATCCTGCTACAATTTCAGAATTTCTACGGCGAATGAATGGCGACATCTACCCGTACAATAAGGGTGGAGATCAAGGAGAAGGAGGAAGAGGAGGAGAAGAAGAAGAAGAAGAAGAAGAAGAAGAAGAAGAAGAAGAAGAAGAAGAAGGGAAAAAGGCGTCTAGATTACAGAAAACGTTGGTGAGTGAACGTACTTTTTTCTTATAGGCCTTTAGCTATAATACTATTTCATATGAAATAAATTCGGAAATATTCTTTTTTCGGATCTGGCAACTCTAGTGAAAGGGTTAACCGACATGGAGAACTGACAGGTGTGATTTGGAATATTAATCTATACTCTATATTCTCCTCCACTTCTCCAAATCTTCGAATTTCAGAATTTATTAACAGCCAGCGTTAAGAAATACAGGATCGATTCAAGGATGATGGGTTGATGAAACCCCCATAGGTTTGACCTTAGTGTGGGAGCAGTGAAGCAAACCAGACGGACATATGTGATATATTTGTAGGGGAAAAATACATTTTACTTGGAGATAAGATTTTTATTTTAAAGACAGGTAGAAGCAATAGTGATGCAGGTTGTAACAACATAACAATTTCGGGGTTTAGAATACATCCAACAGGAAACAAGACGGGCAGGTGGAGATATAAAACCAAACGAGTTCAGAAACTGGGAACAGCAGACACAACATAATGAATAGGATTCATTTCTGTATATTGGCCTCCGGGTACCGCTATGCTAATGACGCCCAAGTTACTTACAAAATGTGAAGTCTCTATAAAGCCTACGCTTTGGCCCACACAACTCCGAATTATGCAAATTTGTAAACACTGTTCATTTAAGATTGTTCCCTATTCGCAATTAACTTTTAATATCTCAAGTATCACCTGAATGGTTTTGTAAAATAGGCCTACAGCTTCAACTTCTTTACATTAATTTCGATGCAACAGATTTAGAAGTGCACAATGAGGGTCGGACTGGCCATAAGGGCATTCGGTCAAATGTCCGGTGCACTGCGCCGCCCGATTTTCGTTAAAAGGCGCAGGTTGACAAGCGATTATTATTAATATTATTATTATTATTTTAAGATGAAAAATAGGCAAAACTGTAGAAAGCTGTACGTAACAGATTGAGATCCAATTCGGGTAAACAGAAACTGAAAAAGGCAGCTTTATAGAACCCTTAACCACGATATTATGAATGCGGTAGCGAAAGATCGCACTGTTGAAATCTCTTCCGGTTGTTTAATGTAAATATACACTTTATTATTCACTAACTGTGTATGTTATATTGTATTTCTAAACAAATAAACCTGACGTTTTAATCATTACACTACAAGTCTGACTTTAGATTTGTTTGAAAACATAAATTGACAATCCTTTAAGAACACATCATTTTCTGACGAGTCAAAAGTGTAGTTTTTATAATAGAATGGGTGAGGGATTATTGGGTGGGAGGACAGATGAGGCGGTATTCTCTGGATGCCGGAACAGAACTTTGTTCCCAGTTCGAATCTGTGTACAATGTCTTTCACCACCCAAGTAAACTCAGAATCGGTTAGCATAACTAAGTTTAAAATTGAGCAACAGCTTGTCTTTATCCCGTGGCACTGCATCGTTTGTAGGGTCAAAGCCTAGCGTGCGCCCGCTTGGCTTGTAGGCCTTCCGTAGACGGTAATATGGGGCAAATATTCAGCAATACCGTAGTTTTTTTATTGGAGGCACTACTGTTTTTCTGTCGCATAAACGACAACTACTAGACCATAAATTTATTTTCTGAAGGTATTAAAGTGCATCCCGATTTTGTACAATTTTTATTTTTAACGCTTTTAAAATATTGGAGTTGAATTACGATTAAGGTGTCTATTTTAGAAACTTTGATCTCTGTCTCCAAAAGTAAGAATAGGGCTATAGACAACGGAAAAATTATTTAGGTTACTGAAAATGTAAGTTTAGTTGAGGAGCCGATGTCTCAAGATGGACCTAAACATTATCATAATTCTTATTCAGTCCAGCCCCGCTAAACTTACAACTCCATCTCCTCGTGGTGTCCCTTGGATCTCTAATGTCAAATAGTCGGACTAATTAATGTGGGCGCAAACCGAAACGTTAATATAGTTAGCAGAGAATGTTTCTTTTCAGTTGGCAGTTGGTAAATAACAGTAAAAACATTTAAGTACAGCCTTATCACTAATAGATAAACAATGTACGACCTGTGCCTTATTAAGTAACTGAATAATCGCTCAGTTAAGAACTGCTCTACTTTGCTTGCAATTCCACGCAGCAATATGTCCAGACACATAACTTATTAGTTATTACTATTTAACCTACACATACACGACAAAATGTTATGTCTGCATCTATTCTGATTGTCCAAGTAACATCCGAAAGCGGGGGCTTTATTGCGTTTTCTAACGTAAACAGCCTATGTAGGAAGATGTCTGTCGCAACCAGACGTCCGTAATTCAAATTGCACCGGTGATGCTTGTGACAATTTGCAATTTTTGTAATACAAAATCATATCGAAATAATGCTCCCAATGGTAGCACTTATACTTTCTTTTTAAGTTCAGTTCTATTCTCCCTCAATATCAATACAACTCAATTGAATACTGATCTAAAAATAGACAGCGAAGCTGGCAGGGATAGACCAGGGGAGGGAGGGGGCCTGAAAGACTTCAAAATAGAGCTGTGATATTTCAGAACGAAAAAAGGCTTTCTGTAATGTCTCACAGTTAATGACGTTGCTGGGGGCCGCCTGCGTGGTTTCGTAGTTAGCGTCGCAGGCCAGGGTTCGATTCCCGGTACCTCCTTGGATTTTTCTGAGATAAGGAGATCTGGAACTGAGGAGCTACTTGATTGAAACAACCATTAACGGCCGTCAGTGTCGGCATCCTGACCACACGCCCCCCCAATCCTGCCATTTGTCTATGGTAGATGACGCAGCGGAAGGTCCTGTCAAGAATTTTAAATAGCTTATTCTACCGGTATGTAAGAGTGTCAAAAATTTAATTAATTAATTTAGCAATTTGGAGACAAAACTTGATTAGAAGAACATACACTCATGGCCCACCTGTAAATTCTTCTGGCCCACCTCCAGAAAAACCTGGCGCCGTCATTGGCTGCTGGAGACCTTGTCTAATTAGAAAATTATTGAACGTGTTTTTACAATGAAATTCAGTCTTACTGGTCAAAGCATAAAATATAATTTAACCTCCCAACTAGCCTCGTAAGTTTAAAATGTCTATGTCGAATCTCTGAAGAGTTTTCTCTGCGCACGTAGACCTACAGTGTGTACTGTAGTTTAACTGGCATAGAGATGCCATGAAGTTTATTTCAAAGAGGTATTTTTCATATTATATGAAAAAATATGTTAATATTAAAGTTATATTGAATTACATAATAACAATTCCAATGTAAAAGAAACTTAATAGAGAATTAGACGGTATAATACCAGGTATAAATGTCATAAATAGTATTGTTACTCTAATGCTTGTAAAGGCTCAACTTTTTAGAAGGAAGTTTCTGAGTCTAAGTTCAAATTGAATATGTAAGATTCCAAGGTAAATAAAAAGTTAGGTTGGATATTACCACTGTAATCGTAAATCAATTAATTTACACTTAAAAGAATTTAAAATAATCAACGGTCTAAGCTAACCTAACCATTACAAATAAAAATTACTTGAGGTAATGCAATATACATCCATGTCCATTTGCACTTGTTGCATCTTGCATTCAGTTTTATGTTCAATTCTTTTGCCTAAAACCAACCTATTTAGGATGAAATTACTGAAGTCTAAAAACATTTGTAGTTAATTTTTACAGGGATCCTATTGTGTTCTTTTTTGTGCAAAATTACAGCAGGTTTGCAAGCTAATATATTTATATAGTTCTGTTTAGGTAAAATCAAGGGATGTTGTGTTGTAAGTCTGAAAACTCTCTAAGTGTGAATGGACTTGAAGTATAGGGTCAGGTCAACTGGGGGGGGGGGGATAAGCGCAAAAAAATATGTAAGGTAGCATAACTGTGGTGTGACAGTAGAATTTAATTGCAGAGGTTATTGCAAGGAGTTGAGTGTGACCCAAACGTAACAAAGAAGCATCCTCGCCTGGACACGCATGGCTGCATGCTGTGGCACAGTTGGTAGCACTGCGACAACCGGTCAGGCAGCATGTAATTAAAGTGTCATTATAACACGTCCTGTCTTCACAATCCCTCAATTCCTATCTCACACTCCTATCTAGATGAATTCCTAATAGTGGTTTGTCTCTTCAACCCGGAGCTGTAAAATATCTCTCCCCCGTCTCCATCCACCGCACCGGTTAATTGAATTAGTATGTCCTTCAAGTTTCTGCTCCGGAAGAAAATAATGGTACTCCGCTGCCATCAGCAAAAAAACATGGGTCCTTTTCAGCTACAAGTTTCACCTGTTTCTAGAGCAGTTTATCTTATTTCCATCTCAAGCAACTGTTTTTGCCCACATCTCCAACAACTATTTGCGGTTTCTAAAATTCTTCGGTTTCTGAACACGTATCTCTTGACGCCACACGTTTGATTCATTTCGCCATTATAAAGAAGTGAGCACAGTAATTATGTATTTTATGGTTTTTATCCAGATATATTTTTATAATTTTATTGAAGTGAAAAGAAATGTGAAATTCAAGTAAAAGCTGCATATTTTAATTAATATTAAACGGTATTATTTTATAAAAATGTCGGTAACGTAAAGGATTTTTGTTAAGGCTGAAAGCAGACTGGATCTAACCATATCTCTAACATCCTTTTTGGTTGCGTTTTAATTGATGGTATTCCTACTTCCAGCAGACACATGCAAGCGTTAATTAAAAGAAATTAAAGTCTATTACCGGCAAAATAGAGAAATACGCAAAATTGCGAACAGAAATAAATATAAGTTGTTTACTACTACAAATGAAAGTCTCAATGAACATCTCATATATGTTCATATATATATATATGTATGTGTGTGTAATTATAACTCAGACGTAACCTGTTTTCTAATTTTAAAAATACCAGAAAAAGTACTTTTAATACAAATTTTAAAATTAAAAAATATTTCATTTTTTTGTGGTTGTGCTTTTACGTGACAATTCAACTCAAAACCAAATCTGACAATAGAGTTCCTGCGTAATATTCAAGAGAATAGCTTCATAACCAGGCAGTTAATGAAAATAACACCAAAACGTATTCTTTTTTCTTAACAAAATGTGTAAATTTGGTCAATTAGGCATATACAATATTTGCAAGGCTTTTAAATATGAAAAATCCTATGCGAAAAATTTACGTGAAATTATTAGAGATAAGACACGTTTTAGCGTATAGCCTTCTAAAATCCAGACTTAGAGAAAACATTCCTAGTTAATTTTTACAGGGATCCTACTTTTGTGTGTGTGTGTGTGCGCAAAATTACAGCAGATTTGAAAGCTAATATATTTATTTAGTCTGAAAACTAGATAAGTGTGAATGGATTTGATGTATACGGTCAGATCAAACTGTGGTGTGTGTAGACTAGCCTACAACAACACAAGTAGTATAATACAACGTCATAGTATGGTATTTAATAATATTGAAAACGTTAAAGCATATAATTTCATGAACTCGATAAATACCGGTATTAAAAAACATTTCTTTTCTAATTTTGCATAACTAATTCTACTTTACTAAATCGCACAATGATTTCATGACATCAATAGAGATTAGTGACTGCTTTAGAGGATAATACATGGCTATAAATTTCACACGTTCATAAAGCAACATCACTGATCTGTAAAATAACAAATTAAATGTATAATGAAGTTTTAATGCGTTATATTATCTCATATTTTCATCAATATATAGCATCTAGTTACCGACTATTACAAATATACAATATTATAACTTAATTGATTTACAGCTGTTAATGGTAACATTATTACTAGGGCAAGGTATTTGATGATTTTGCATCCTTTTATATGAAGGTTAAAACATAGCTCGAATAAATATAAATGTGTATCACAAAATAATTGATCAAGTAAATGCAATTTGTTTTTGCATTTTGCATATTTCGTCGTTTTTCAAGAAATATGTCATTTTTTGGCAATTTTAGGTCATTTTCTGCATTTTTAGGTCATTTACGGCATTTTAGGTCATGTTTCAGTGGAGGTAGAGAGGAGCTTTTCCATGTACAAATTGTTACTTTCAGACAACACATAATCGTTTTTATTTGAGAATCTCCGCCAAGTGTTCATAGTTCATTTTAATTTAGGTTTATTGTAAGCACCATAACAGTTTGTCTTGTAGCAATAAAGAATTATTTATTTTTTCTTTCTGTTTAAATGGCTCATATTTCCTAAGGGCAATTTGATGGGCATACCAGTACAGAAAGAATTTTTTTTCGCCAAGGGTGCCCAAGTAGTATAGATTTACTTAATCTTTTAGTAATGAAATAAGTATGTTTCATATTGTAAATTCATATATAACGCACTGTTATCTGTTAAATTGGTTTTAGCAATTTATTACTTTAAAAAAACTAAATATAAGTAAAGATGCAAAATTTATTGGTCTCTTTTTTAAATTTTGTGTAATTTTTCACTATTTTTAGGTCATAAATGCATTTTTTATTTTGCATTTCTTCACTATTTTATGGCCATTAAATGCCTTGCCCTAAATATTACTAAGTGTGTGCATTACAGTACCTCAAACAATGTCAAAATAATTATTTTAAATGGAATATTCTTATGAATCTGAGAAGAAGTAAAAATGCAATCATCGAAACTAAGAATCTGAAGAAAAAAAATTTAAGAAGAAAGTATTTCAACCTAGAAATAAATATCACAGACAAGTACATAGGTATGTCTATACATGATATTTTGACAAGCTTATCTTGTTTCGTACTCATCTTGACCACTTAAACAAGCTCTTGTGGTTTCAACACTCCTCAGAGTCTTGAGAACATATCTTAATCATCTCAAGTATATACTTGAGGGTTCGTAACCAATTCTTCGACAACAGTTCAATGAACGAAGCTTTTTCTTCACGCATAATACACAGGATTTGTAGGAGAACGAGAAACCTTAAACTTAAATATTTGAATAAATTCACAAGGGCACATGTGGACTTCGGTAAACGCTAATTTATAAACAACCCCACCTAGGGGAAGGATATTGCAGCGATATGGCAACTGCGTAAGATACATAGTGTAAAGTTCAGCTGTATACAATAAAAAAGTTCATAGAAATTTGTATTAATTGAAACGTTTCCTTAAAAATTATGTAGAACACATCAAATTTGTTCAGAAAATGTTAAGTCTTACTAAATGTGTCTTACTTTACAGTAGGCCTGTAAGCATAGGCCTATAATATATTTTGTATGACATTCTCTTCATTTAAATTGGTTGTAAATATGAATAGAACCTCGTTACCACATCGCACCTCCGAAAATACACAACCGAAATAAAATATGACTAATGCACTCACGTAACTTTCTTTGCCCTAACCATGGGCTATACACCTTTCTCAATTCACATTCTGACATAGAAAGGGGCCGCGTTGCAAAGACAACCTGATGTTTAGCTTTATTGCTTACCAGGCAAGACAGTTTCTACAAACAGTGGGTGGTTATAACTAGACCTGGGATCTTAGGCTCTAAAAAAATTAGTTTTAGGCACCTAAAATAGGCTTTTAAAACAAGTAAATAGGCTTTTACAAGAGAAAATAGGCTCTTAAAATATGCTATAAAAATATGTAAATAGACAGAAAATGGACTTTAAAATATTACAATATGCTCTTAAACTGTAACGTAATCTTTTTTTACCGCAAGAAACGTGGTATACATATTCTTAACAGAAATAATTGCAACATTAAGACAGAATTACAAATACAGAATTGCAAAGAACAGTTTTGGTTTATATGAAAAATTGACACAAACAGTGGGTGGTTATAACTAGACCTTCTTACTATATGTAAGAAGTATGTTTCCTTCTTACTATATATCTGCTACTTGTTTTGAGCTAATCCTCCCCCGTCAGACAGCATTCCTTTGGCGACAATTGTTTAGGAAAATCAAGTTTCTGTGAAAAACTCACCCTCTGCTATTCTGCTTTCATGTCCATTAAATGACTGTAAAAGTTACGGAACTTCAATTTTATTTTAAATGTACCCTACAGAATATGCATTTTAGGCACTAAAATAGTAAAATTAGGCTCCAATGGTCCAAATAGGCATTTTAGGGCACCATAAAACTCTATAACTAAAGGTAAGGGTAAAGTGATCCCTATACGGGCCATGGAGGCCCAGAGGGTTCCAGGAGGTTGAGACAGGAACACCACCTGCGAAACGGCCGTCCAGAAGTTTACTAAGGTAAATAAAGTGCATTAAAGAAAGTGTTTTTATTCAACTAATAAATTTATGCCATTATTTATACTGTTTTACGATTCACCATCGAAACTCAAGCCTTCTGTATATAGCCTGCATTTTTTTACTTAATATTGAGCAGACCCAATGTATGTCCGCATTATAAATCACAAACATTCAAACAATACTTTCATGGCAGAGCATTTATACTATTTAAGAAAACATTTCGAAATCGACATACCAGAAGATATAAATATTGGCATTGCAAGCGAACCTAAACTCGTGGCATCGTTAACATAACCTTCAATTTAAAGAAAGTAACGATTCGGCCTGACTTCCTTGTCATTTAGATATTTCTGCAATTATGCTACAAAACATTTATATAAAACTAATAAACTAATGCCATTATAAAGAATTTTTTAATGATTTAATCTTCGAAATTCAAGCTTTCCCTATAGCCTGGTATATAGAGAAAACTGGTTTTGGTCAAAGCTGTTGGATGTAGTGTAATAGCGCATTTTTTATTCAAATATCGCCTGACAAGTTATTGGTGAAGTTCTTGTCCAAAACATTGGATAGTGGAATACCGGCCTAAGGGACCATCTGCTTCAGATGCCGCTTGGAGATTGTAAATGCGGATAACCCCTTTCCAAGGAGCCGGAAGAGCTCTATAAACAATCCATTTATTACCTAAAATCCCTCAGAAATGCCCTACAAATTATTATTTTAAAAATGGCTAAAAATAAATGTTACATTCTAAATTTATTTTGCGGAAAAAGAGGGTTTTAATTTTTTGCTACTATTTACAGTGATAATTTTATATAACAATTATTGTGTTTTTCATGTTTGCGTTATGTATGTGTACATATATTTTTTCTTTCTAAATGTTGTACCGGTGCATAAATTACCGTATCATAGGTAATCCCACGAGAGTTTATCTCGTTTAACTCGTAATCTTGTGTAAACTATATTAAGAACATTCTATGAATAAAATGTAACGGATTTTGCAAATAATAATTGTTTTCTTACTTTGTTTCAATATTCTGTCCACCGTGAGGGGGTAACAAATGAATGGACATTCCATGCATCTATTCGAGTTCCCAATGCCACCAATAGTGTGATCACAAGATGGATATTGACATCATGGATTGTTAACATCAGAACACAATAAAATCATACGAACTGGCCTGCACTGAATCGAAATTTAATCAATGCACATTTACATTATTATAAATTTCTAAACAAGTTATACTGTATAAAATAATGCGTTTTCATTTTGTTCAGAGGCAGTATGTGACGTATTATATTAATCACTGCACGTTGGATGCCTTACGTGTCCTGTAACGAGCTGACGTTTTATCAGATAAATTGCATCCTTGCTTTCACAGCAAGCATATAAGAACGATCATGATTGGTCTATATCCGAGGAATTGCTAAACATTATTGGTCAATATCAAGAATGCGGCGTATGTATGGAATACTCTTTAAATTTTTCGTTAGTTATCGGTACTGTAGTCCTTTCTGTCATGATTTCCAGTTTTAGTATGAATTTGAGCAGACAATAAACACTTAATGCAAGTTTTAACCGAACGAAACTCTACTGAAGGGGTGGCTGGAGTGGTCAATTACATAGGGGTAGAAGAAAATATTAAAATGTATACAAGATGAATTTAATTGACAACAGTTAATATAAAAATGTTAAAGGAACCTAAAAAACACAATTGAGTAATTGGGATTCTCTGCATAAAATTGAATAAGAATGCTGTAAAAATCACAAAATAAATAAAAAATGGTCTTAAGATAAAAATGCCTCAACAAATAAAGTGTAACATGGATGCATTTAACATGAAACGTGAAAGCAGTTGTGTTTCTGTGTTACTAGAAAAAAGATGAAATTTCATTAAATCCTAATCCTAGTGATGAGTTGACTATAGATCCCACCCTTAAACACCGGGTAATTTTCGTGTTGTCCTATGCTTCAGCCCAGATATCTTACAGTACCGGTAGTATTTTAGTTATTGCCATACAATTCATTTGGAATTTTACTACTTAACTGTGGGCTGTTTGGTATGGCTTTCATATTATGGTTGGAACATTTATAAGAAAACTAGGAAGTTTTGCAGACTTTGAGCAGCCAAAAGTGATTGTTAGCCTGGTCTGATTAGCTATCATTCCTTGTCATCATGCAAGCCAGGATCAGGGATTGAAATTATTTATCTTTTTGCATTTGCAAGGAAATGATACGAACCAGTTGTATATACTGAAGTGTAAATTTTTCGATCTTGATTAATTCAGGTTTCGTTTAAAGGCGTTCAACACGTTTAATATTATAAGTTACGTGTGGGTTACGTCATGTTACATTAGGAATTGGTTTTGGGCTAATTAGGTTAGCTAGATTAGGTTCAGTTCCCCCTTTTTTGATATGAGATGTTCAACAGCCTAGCCTACTTTCAGTTTTCAAATCTTGTAAACTGTAATAATCGTCCAAAATGCCTTGAAGCTAGTGATGAGCAAATGCAAGACCAAGACCAAGACCAAGGCGGTCTTTGTCTTGGTATTGCATTCTCAGTCTTGGTCTTGCATAGGTAACCCTAGTCTTGGTCTTGGTCTTGCATACTCAGTCTTGGTCTTGTTGCAAGAGTCTTGCACGAGAGTCACGATATGCTATACACTATTTGAGAGTGTAAAATTATGAATATTATATTGTAAAGTTTCAAATTGAACGGCTGTGGAGACAAGAAGTAATATTAACAGGATGTGTATGAAATGTTTAAAAGATTTCCGCATAGGAGAGAGATTCTATCTGACCTGTTTAAAACTGTATAAAAAAGGAACAAAACATGACGGCATTGAAGCAGGTGCTTTAGAAATTGTGTAATCTATAGAAAATCACACAATGTCCATTCGAAACCCAAACCCATAGGCTGCAATAAATAATATTTCTCTTTCCATATACCCTAGTTCTAATTTATAACACATTGTGATTTCCGCTACCCCCCCATAAATGACTTTCTACTTGCTTTCAAGTTTTGGGCCTTCAACTAATTGGGTCATAAAAAATCATAACTATTATTCATGCAAGAAAATATTTCTAGACCAGGCATTTTCTACTTTTAGTATCTTTTCCCATTCGATATGAATCCTTAACATGAATCAGCAGCAAGAACTTAAACACCGCCACCGTTATGTGTCAATAACAAAATTGTAGTAGTAAAGAAAGGTTTTCAGTGGATGTCCTACCTATCATCAAAAAAATGTAGGCCTGTATAGATAGAGTACAATCCGATACGTAACTGTAAAGTAATAACTAGCAAATACCCTTCAAATAAGTTCCTGTTTTAATTAATCTACGGTTTAATTGTGTTTTATTGAATAATTATGAAGAATACCGGGCGTATAACCTGATTTTTTCAGACTTCACTTTATTTTGAAATTTTCTTCAAGGAGAATGGAATGGGCTGAATAGCTATGTTATATTTTGTTCAAGTAGACAGAAAAGATTCTATATGTGAGAGTAGGCTACGGATATTAACGATAGGTGTAAAAAAGGATATCGTCGTTAATGAAATAGGCTACTGAGCATGTTAATAGGAGTTTTAAGTTACGGGGCTACTGTTTAAAGTTTCAAATCCTCAGTCATAGGCCACCGCATGGCTGAGTGGATAGACCGCTCGCCCTTCTCCGCTGGGACCCGGGATCGGATCTCGATGGATCCATGTGGAATTTGTGGTGGACAAAGTGGGGTCGGGGCAGGCTTTCTCGGGGTGCTCCGGTTTCCCCTGCCATATATCATTCCATCGTTGCTCCATTCATCCTAGTGTGACGATTTGGTTGTAATAAAGAATTATTATAAATCCTCAGTCATAGGTTTATTTTAATCCAGTGAGAGGTTAGAGAAACTAGTTATTAAATAACTGTATGGCAGTTAATTATGTGGTCAGTATTTATATTGTACGCAAAATGCAATTTCATATATGGCTTAGGGCCTTTGTTACATTTGTTTGTCTTTCGTATCATAATACTAGAGAACTACTGCAATTAAACATTTTAAAAATGAATATGGAGTGTTTATCGTAAATTTAACTCCCACCAATTCAAGGAACTAGCTGTATGGAATGTCATTCAGGGAAATCCGTCAGATTAATTGTAAGTTTTCATTGCAGTAATTTGTTTTAACGTAGTGGTGAGTTAGGTTGTATACGGATTTCACATGTATTATTTGAATGGTGCGCTCGTTTTTGGATACGGACAGCGTCAGGCACCGGATCTGCTCTCATTGGTTACAGCTCGATTAGGCAACCTCTACATTATAGACCTACCAGCCTTGGGATTACCCCGGCTAGCGACTCTGCGGTGCCTTTGAGTAGCGGTCGCTGGCTCGCTGCATACACACGGGGCTTTATAAAACTTTTTTCAAATAGCAAGACTGCAGGAGTCTTGCAGTTAGGTCTTGTTCTTGCCAGAGTCTTGCAGGGTTGGTCTTGGTCTTGGTCTCGGTCTTGCATGGTCGATCTTGGTCTTGGTCTCGGTCTTGCATTTTCTGCAAGACCAAGACCAAGACTGCAAGACCAAGACTGGTCTCGCTCATTACTACTTGAAGCTGGGTAATATAGACAATAGAGTCTCAAACGTACATATGAGAATCAAAGTGTCAAAATCACAGTTTTTCCATATTCCGAAGAGGTAAACCTCGTTGCATTTATAAGTAGAAATACGGGAAAAGTTAACAATTATTTTTTCCAATAGTTTATACGAAATTTTCTAAATAATTGATTTTTACTTTGGACACGTGAAGTCAGAATGAAAAATTCAATGCCATAGCCGGGATTCGAACCAGGATCTTCGGCTCTCCGTGCCGATGCTCTAACCAACTGAGCTACCATGGCAACGTGCCGGCACAACATTAAATTCTCCAACTGACTCAAAATCCCTGGTTCAAATCCCGGATATGGCATTGAATTTTTCATTCTGACTTCACGTGTCCATCTTAGCCTACACACGGCCAGTGTAAAGAATTATCATTCCACTGATTTTTACTTTGTTGGTGCAGTATTTAAATATTATTTAAAAACTGATGATTTTAAAATACTAATTACTAAAGTATACATACTATAAACAATATTATGTTAATTTCATAGTATAAACAATATTATGTCAATTTTGTTCAATAATTTTATGTTCTTGTGCTAAATTAATTATCTGTACGATTATACCACTTTTGTTTCGGCTATAGCACTTAGCTAATGCTTCAGTGAATGCAAGTTTACTGCTTTTCCACCGATATCAAAGAAACAAAGGAGGATTTGATCTCTCTGTTATGATTTGTGTTCCGATTGTTTGGTACAGAAGTTACACGACATTGGCAGACTTAATTGTGTTCTGAAATTCAGTCCTATATTCTCTAGTCCTGATACACCAAAGGAACGATTATGTCACCAAAAACGTTTTTTTAAAAAAGGTGCAAGACCTCCCTCTGATCTTTAAAATGACCCTATCGTCTGAACGCTTTGCCATAAATATCACATAATTGTTTATAATAAGTTAATAATACTAATAACATTCATTATTATAGTAATTTAAAGTTACCTACTCGTTACCTAAGAAATGGTTCTGGCTTCTGAAAGCTTTTGTCACAAATATCGCGATTGTTTACTGATGACAGAATAAACATACGTAAGTATAGTCCAGTTATTCATTGCATGGCCAAGAAGAAGAAGAAGAAGAAGAAGAAGAATTCAGGATGGGGTCCTAAATAGGATTATCCACCTGTCAAGGGCCACCCCGCGCAGTTGCGCATAGCCCAGAGACGGGAGAATGGGAAGGGAGGTGTGGAGCGACGGGATTGTGATCTAACCATCTACTTCGGGTGTGCAGCCGCGGAAAAATCACCCCCAACCCGGCCTATGCACATAAGTTGGCCGGGCGGCGGAGAGATAGGACTTAACCGAAGGTAGGCACTCTTAGCCCACCCAGCAAGCTGGGTGGTTTCCCAGGGAAAACCTCGTGGAGGTGGTGCCCCCGGCCTGCGCCGGTCGTCCTAACTCTCTAGGGATCCTCTCCGCTAGGAGTGGTGTTAGAGCGTTTTGGCTGCACTCAGCTTTAGGGACCCGAAGGTAGCTCAAGCGGGGAGGTCCAGCTGTGATCATAAACCCAGCCCCGTACGGACCTCCACCTGCCCCCCTCACGCTGTTGATCTGCGGGAGACTCTTCCCCACTGGGACTCTCCAGGGGTCTTTCCAATGATCTCTCCACACGGGCGTAGTCAGTCCGGTTCGGCTCCCTTCGGACGCCACCGTCGTGGACCTGCTCTGCGTTTATACGCATCAACTTTCGATGATCATTGGTCGGAACACCCTACCTGGGTCGTCAACCCCAAAATCGCCACCTGTATCGGAGCAGGCCGAACAGGATTTGTCGCACTTTTGTGATGCTGGGACTGGAGGCGGGACGACTAGCCTAGTCGGAGCGGTTCTACCCAGCCCGACCCATGAGCGATTCCACTCGCTTCATCGCACACACATCCCAGCATCGTGCTTCATCGTTCAAAGTGAGTCCGTCTGCAATCAGTGCTGGTCCGGCGCTCTGCCTTCCCGCACTTCATTTATTTTCCATGTCAAGACCTCTCGAGCGTAGGCCTGTAACACAGGAAAACCAAACCGACTCACCCAGAAGGGGAAAGCAGGTGGCCACGGCTCCTCGGCATGCGCGGCTGCATCACGCAGCCGTCGACGAGCCTCAGAGTGGAGCCGGCACGAGTACAGCACGTGTTCCACCGTTTCCACCTCCCGTACTCCGCACTGGCAGAGGGCGCCCTGCGCCTCGCGGGCGTCGGGGTTGAGTCCGAACCGATGGAGGTACGCCCCGAAATCACCATGTCCCGTCAAGAACTGCATCGTCCAGAACGAGGGCCGAAGCCACTTCATCCGGGGGCGAGCAGCCAATCGGGGGATGAAATCGTAGGTCGTGCGACCGTGGTCTTCCTCGCGCCATTGACGGCACCACTCGGCAAACAGGAGCCCATCTACCACCCTTTTCGCCCCAATTTCAGCGTCAGGACCGCCCGTCGGATCGACGTCCGCACCTAGTAGGTGGAACGGTCGACCTCGCCTGATGTTGTAGGCGCAAAGTCGTCCTCGCAAGTGTAGCTCTATAGGGAGAACCCCGGCCACCACTTGGAGTGATACTTTGGACGTCGTGCGATACGCGCGTAAGCAGCGTATCAGCACCGTTCGCTGAGCTGAGCCGAGAGTTCTCATGTGTCGTTTGTTCATGTATGGGAACCATCCTGCTGCGGCGTAGGAGCACACAGCGAGGAATAGTCCCCGATACAGAACCATGTAGCTGCATGCCCGGTAACCCCATGAGGCACCGGACAGCCGCCCCATCGAATGAAACAAAGTTGTTGTTCTCGTGCGAACGTAAGCTGCATGCGCGTTCATTCTGAGTCCTGAGTCGAGCAAGACACCGAGATAACGATGCTCGTCGACCGTGCTCAGACTCTGGAGTGGGTCCGTATGAAAGCGGACGACGGGGTGGCGAAGCAACTTGCCCTTGAGAAGCATACCAACGGTTTTCCTGGTCGAGACTCGGAGTTTGGCACTTTCGCACCAAGTCTCGAGCTCGCGCAGTACGGCCGTGGCAGCATTCTCCAGTGCCAGCCTACTATCCGTAGGGATGAGTACGTCAAAGTCGTCGGCATACGCTATCACCTTGATCCCCTCAATCTCCGAGAGAACTTCTATGCACTCATCGAACAACAGATTCCACATCAGAGGGCCGAGAACCGACCCCTGCGGGGATCCCTTTGTTAGGCGGCTTCCTTTCGTTAGGAGGAAAAGTTTGCCGACAGCTCAACCCATGTTCTTTGTTTTTACCGCACCAATCAGCTAGCTACCCCAGCCAATCAAAATCTAAGAATGTCCTGTGGCGATTTTGACAGCTACTCGTCTACTCCGCGTGGAGTGAAACGCGCGGTTGCAAGATCAAGTTACACGTGTGAATTGAATAAAGCGAAGGAAGAACTGAGGTCAGTGATAACAATGAGAGAATATTGCAATGTTGCTTTTGTTTTGGAAAGCGGAAACCCAAGACCGATTTAGTCAGATCAATTAACATCAAGAAACACCGAAACCTTTGAAGCCGACTGGCCATGCAATGAATAACTGCACTATACAGATCCCTGAGAAGATCCTGACTTCTGAATGCTTTGCCATAAACATCATACGGGCGCTTATTAATGATAAAACATAAATACAACCTTACCTCTGATCTCTGACATCCGATCCTTTACCATAGACATCACAGGAGTGTTTATTTGTAATATTATAAACACAATTGCAGGGCTACCCTCCTGTGTTTTCTGAGATGACCCGGTCCTGAAAGCTTTGCCACCTACTTCACCAGGAATGTTTATTACTGATAATGTAAACATAAGTGATGGCTTATCTACAACCTCTGAGATGGTCCTCGTCTTCTGATTGCTTTGCCCAAACATCATAAGTGTTTATTAATGATAGTATTTACATGCATAATGACCTCTGACCTCTGACCTCTGAGGTGGTCCTACCTTTTTAATACTTTGCCATAAAAATCTGGGAAGTATTTATTAATACAATTATAAATATAATCGCAGACTCACCTGTGATCTCTGAGATGGTCCTGTCGTCTGAAAGCTTTGCCACAAATATCACAGGAGTAGGGTCGCTCGTCCGTGTGGGTCCGCTCGTGTATCAACAGGTTGTAGGACTTGGTGAACTGCCGACTGCAGAACTTGCAGATAAACTGCTTCTTGGGCCGGGACGCCCTTCCTGGGGCGCGAAGTAGTCTGCGGTCCAGATGGGCGTGCGGGTGGTGTGGATGCGGAGGAAACATACCACTTGCCGCTCCCGGGAAAGGAAAACTGGCGGGACCGGCTCCCGCCCCAGAACCAGAAGCGCTGGCAGCGAACAAACCGGCTGGTGGCGGGCCGTATGGATGAGGGGGCGGAGGCGCCCCTGGATGAGGCAACAACATGGCGGCGGCTGCAGCAGCATGGGCCGCCGCGGCTACACACGCCGCCTCCTCCCTAAGAGCCAATTCCTTGCGCTTGTCGGCCATAAGAGCCATGAGTTCGCGTCGTTCCACTTTGTCATCCAGTAGGAGGGGCGGGTACGTGGTCACGAATCGTTGCGGAACCACCGGCACGAACGCGGAGCTCTCGCGGTGTAATCCAACCGCCAAGTGGTGGTGGTAGAGTTCGAACCCGGCAGCACTGCGCCTCGACAGTGATAACGGTTCATCTCTAGATGCGGAAGCGGCGCCTCCGGAAGCCGAGGTTCCGGCGCCCGAACTCTCTGCGGCGCCTTCCACCGGCATTGTTAATCCGTATTTCACCTGGAACACAAACAACATTAATTTAATCGCGAGTCCTTGACAGGAGATATTTTCATGACTATACTAAGCTACCGCATTTCTTTAGGTTTTTGCCAATTTTGGTGGATGTTTATGGGTCATTCTGAAAAAAATTGCCGTTTTGGTGTCACAGGCCTGAAAAAGACACTTCTAGTTGAGATATCAATAAATTTGTTTTTTCAGATTTCGTACCGAACCCATGCGACTTTCTGTGCCACCCTAAATGATTTCTATGTGTACATCGTGTTTATGTAAAAAAAAAGTGGGAAAAAGTAAGGAGTGTGACTGTCACAACCCATATTCTGCATCCGACATTTTTACTTCTTGGCATGAAAATGCCCAAAATGAATCGTCATTCGCGGATGAATGTTAGTTCAACGTCCAAATGAAACTGTCTGGAGTATGTTTAAGAATAAATAATAAAAAATTTAAAAAATCTGAGCGAGGAAGTTCATTTGAATCTTTGTCACAGGAAACCGTGATAAGGAATGTTACCCGGTCTAGGGCTCTCCAAAGAAGAATTAATGGGTGGGAAGGAGGGTGATTTTGAGGGGATGAAGTATTGCGTCATCTTTTCCCCCTACGACCAATTTCCGACCAGACAGCGAGGAGAGAGGAGAGTAAGAAAAGTGAAAAGAAGAGTGAGGAAAATTGTTTTGGGTAACACTCCTTACGTAAATTGCTGTGTCACGCCTTTTGTAAAACATTTTCATTCGTCTCCAGCATTTCAAGGCCAATGTATTGCTACCTTACAACAGCTCAGTACATTTCTATTTTTAAAAATCTGAAAACATGTTCAAATAGTACATGATCAATGGTAACACTCATTACAAGTTCAATGCATTTCACCAAACTCAAAAACTCATTTACAATCACAAAACTAAAAAAAACTCAAGATTCCTATGCGGTTTCGTAAACTACAACCAACTGGTTGATACCATGGAAAACCAGTCGTTCGGAAAAACCGAAGTTGAATGTTCAATCTGAGGATCCAGTAGAGGAGGCAAAACGGCAATTTGTTTGAGAGTGACCCTTATGCTATACACAAAATTAAGAACATTCTGCCTATAAAGGTCTTTTCAAGGGGTTTCTGGACAGACGTTTTATTTGTCTCCGACAACTCATTTGCCTACTGAGTAATGTGACATTTGTATGTATATACCATAGGCATTATTTCCTCGTTCGGTTGAACATGCTTAATCACAAAGACTAATTTTCGTGTAAGTATAAAATTCTAAATCCATATAGGACTATTTTCTCATGAATTATAATTTATAACTTTAAGTGCTTCTTGGCAAAGTGCAATAAGTTGTAAATTTGAATGTGAAATTGGAAAAATCTAAGGTAGCAGGACCCATTTTTAGCTATTCAGAGGTTACATGTTATTAAATTTATCAAATACATACCAAAAATCAAAATAGTATTACGACTTATAAGTTATTTCCTATGAGATAACATTTATCTGAAATATCACATTAAAATTATGATTTTGAAAAATACAGAGATAAATATTTTCATAAAATGTGATGTAATCATTTCAAATAATCAGTAGACCACTAAGCAGGATTCATATTTGAGACCCGAGGAAATAAGAGTTATTTAATATTATATTATATAGAAAGATATTGTTGAATCGCTGTTATTCAAGAGTATCCGAAGAGGCCTTTTCACAGTCTACTAGGTCTCGTTCCGATAGAAAATCTAGCTTGAGCATGACTGGCTGCTAAATGTAGCCTACATCATGTCATGTCGGATCTATGCTTCTTTTTTCGATAGTTATATTTAAACAAAAATCTAGGGGTATGAGTTTCAACATAACACATCATGAACGACGTCAAATGAACAAAATACCATAAAATAAAGAAAGAAGACACTAGAAGGATGAACAGAAAGCAAGCAAACTGTTATGAACCAATTCAAGGACAAGCTAAAGACACACTCATACAAGTGTACAGAGAACTGCAAAAGTTTTAAATAGCCTCCGGGCACAAAGCATTCAAGCTCGATTTCAGACGAGATGTGATACGTTTTTAATGGTACTCTTGTTCTGTATTTAAAGACTTAATCCCCCGAAGACATCATCAGGACTTGTAATCTCAAGTACTGGGAAAGTCCTGTGTCCACCATCGGGATCTGAAAGAACAACCCCTTTGGAATGGGAGCGCTTAACCCAAAATCTGAGTGTAGGGTAGGCTATTTCGTATCCTGTGGTGGGGTTTGGTAGAATCCAAAACCATGTGAGCTAAATATCAGTGATCATAATTATTACGATCTCCCGATTATATATGTATGAAGGAATTAGGAGAGGAAGAAACAGAATATGCATGAAACAGCCGGTATTTTTATCACATCCCCAGCTTTCAAGGCAAGGTTATCTGCATTTTTTTTCCAAATCAAATTCATATTCAAATATGTGACATTGGAACAAAGAACTTACTTCTATTCCGAAGGAAAGCATACTGCGTGAGAACTAAAATCCACGCTTTCAGCCAAATTGGTTTTACCTACAAGCATTGCATTACTCGATCACCGAGTGGCTGGTTCAAATAGGTAAGCCATTAAATATCTCGAATATATCTAAATTATGCATTTTGGGGTTTTATAAATGGTACAATAATTAAAATTATCGCTACCATTTGAACATCCAAAGGGTTGTGTAACAATAGGCAGCCACTTTCCAGCTTTGGGATGTGGGTCACTAAAGTTACGTCAATACTTAAACGCCATTATGTTGATGTATTTGCACAATTCTTATCAGATAAAGATCCCCTTGAAGCAAAGTGACGGCTAGATTATGCAGGATCTTTTATTAATTTCAACTGTTTTTATATTAGGCTTGTAGCCTATGCAATGTTTTCATTCAATTGAACTTTTTAAAATAATTTATTACTTTGTGTCCAAAGAACTCGTTATTGAAATATCAATAGGCTCAACAGATAAATAAGCCCTGCATACGAATGTGTGTGTGTGAGTGACTATACAAAAGCCAAACGTGAAGGAATAAGCTACACTGTTTAGATTAATCATGAAATTAAAAATCAACATGTTAGACTTCCTTATTAGAGTATACCCGAGTAATTTCATATATTTACGCCTACAATAAAAGACACTATCTATGTTTATGTATATGGGTATCATATGTGATCTCTTTCATACTATTAAAAATAAATTGGTTCTGGACTCATCGCCAGAACACGAGCAATTGCTCTTTGGGATTCACAGTTATAATTATTATAAATGGCATTATTATGTGCTTACATATAAATTGTATTTTCTAGAGATTAATATGTATTTTACACGGCATGTTTCTATTTATGTATAAATAAGATAAAATATCGAATAAAGCATCTTATAAAATTTTAAGTAATTTTGTAAAATTAGTTTTAAACAATTCCGAATATACAATATAAGAAAGACTTCTGGAGATTATCAAGTTGGTTTCTAAACAAATTGAGCAATTTCAAGTGTGAATATGCCAAGAGATGGAAGCAATGGAATGGAAAGTGAGTTGAACAATGAAATACCTCTAGACAGTGAATGGAGAATTTCAAATATTTCTCTCTCTCTCTCTCTCTCTCTCTCTCTCTCGTTCGTAGTTTTACCTCTCCCTTATAGGTACCTGAATTTCAAATATATGTGTAAATAAAAATTAAACTCACTGAGGTTTAATACATGGATTGCTTTATGAGAAACAAACATATTAACAGAAAACAGTCCAGAGTAAAAGTAATTTCCGGTGTAATTCATTCCTGGTCAATGGTACATTAGTTTTGACATATTTTAAGACTCTTATTGTCACTGCCGTTACTGATTCCCGTATAGCCTACACTTAAATTTGGTTTACCATAAAGCCTCTTCTTCATACCGATTAACATATCGCGTAATTTTGAGCTGACAGGCGAGATGGACGGCATGTTTGTGTAATTAGGAAGGCGAACACAAAGTGCTTTATTTTCTGCAACAGCACAATAGCAGATAAAACAAACGATAAGAATAAGTGGTAGCTTAATGAATGCAAGAATACTGATGACTTTATTTGCAGAAAGGAAACACAGACGATTAAGTTATTCATAGAACTTTTTTAAAAGTACGAGTTGGACATTTCTATTCTGCAAATGTCGCAGCTGTACTCCAGCAGCTGGTACATAGAGTCTGGAATTCGACATTTAAAACACACTTGTAACGTGTGAATCCTGCTACCATTTATCTTCACCAGCTGCGTTCCCAAAACTCATGTCTCAATTATAGCGTCGAACAATGTTGTGAAAAATCTCACAGGCAAATTATGAGAAACATTCCGCCCAAAAAGTTCAAACACACGCAAAAGTCAACTTAGGAAATAAAAAATCGAACCTGTAAATTATAGACATCGCTGTTACCAAACCAGTAACTACAGTAGGATTTGGACAGAACAGAATCATGCAATGAGTGCACACAATTTATTTTTAATTAACATCTCCTTCCGCCTTTTCCAGTTTAAATCTCCGTTGATAAGATCGACACGTCATCTGCACATTGTACTGTAACCACCGCTTTCCGTAGGTTTGATTGTTTTGTATATATCTAATACGTTTAGGACACTAAAGGTATTTTGGATTTTAAACTTAAACCAAAGATATCAATGAATAATTTTAAATCCATTTACATTCTTTAAAAAAATAATGCTTAGGTTTTTTGCCTCACAGCCTTACTAATAAAAGCTGCTTATACCTGCGTTGAACGGTTGTTTGGTTGTTCACCGTGCAAGTTCTGCATAAGCCGCATTACCAATAATAGGTGTGTAACTGCCGAGGTTTGTAAGTCCAACGTCATCAAATACGTCACGCTTTTCATGACGTTACTAGCCTCAGGCTATGAAGGGACTGCTGAACGCCATCTATCGGTGTAGCGGGCAAACAACGATGGATCGTCTGCAGACTAATTGTAGTTTCAGTATTTCATTATATTGTTTTCAGAAAGCTGTAATCATGGGTACAAGTATGGAAATATGTCCCGCAAACAAGGAACAATGTTTATAATTCCGCTAAAGTAGCCCAGAATGTTTCATAACAAGTTACCTTAAGAATGGATGCATAACCTCAAAATTCAATCTCAGACATCTACGAAGCGACCGGCTGTTACGCATATCGGCCATCTTGATTATTTACGTCAAGTTTAAACAAGGGGGCCAGGCTGTGTAAAGGTTGCACACATTCAGCCTTATGCAACGATTATTAGTACACTTTCTTTCCTCAGCTGTGTATATTCCTGGTATAAATGTTACAACTGGATTATTAGTAAGACTGTGTGTATAGTACATGCATTAAAATCCGTATACAATCAGCATTAATATTTTGAATATCTAAAAATATCCCGAAAATGAAAGTACGAAAAAATTGAAATAGCTGTTCAAACTTCATGAATTTTCAAAAGTTATAAATTTTTAATCTTGCTCACAACTGATTCCTTTCAAATAACAAACATACAAAATAATACAAAAAAAGAATTGATATGTTAACCCTAAACCATCCACATTGACCTTCTGATGGAATCTAAATATTCCAGATCTTTGATATATAAGCCTAATACAAAGCTTGTGTAAAACAGTGAGGCGTTTTCCAATACAGCATTATGTCAAAAACATTATCGAAACGTCTGGTTCGTTGTCCCTTGTCCCTTAGCCTATATGACACAAAACCGCTCTTAAAATACAAATACTGTGTCGATACCACTCATTTCTTCCTTTTCCTCCAGAAGGACCAGAAAAAGAACTTGCAGTTATTGGAACTTGTAATTCCGAAAAACGGGGGGGGGGGGGGTATATTTTCTACAATTTTGTGGATTACATTTGCATATAACGCAAATACCACTCTCTGTAGCATGGTTTAATCGCACTACGCTCCAGTATTTCTAAGTATATTAGTGACTCGAATGATTCCTTCTTTCTTTCTTTCTTTCTTTCTTTCTTTCTTTCTCCTATTTTTACCCCCCCCCCTTTTAGGATTTAAGCGACCCAAGCCACCCGGGCCTTACAGGGCCGCGACCTGTCGGGAGAGGAACGCGAATGATTAAGTCTCAAAATGAGCTTTCTGAAGTTTTAAAATATGAATACATTCCGAGTTTTGCTGTGATATCAGGAATAAATTCTGCAAGAAATTCAAATAAACCTTGGCTATATGGCTATATCTTGTATAGGTCCTATACATTCCAGAAGGCTACTGCACAAACTTACAGAATTTCTAGACACATATTTTCTTTCGGTTTTATGATTCATTCATAAAATGCCGAATTCGAGATTCCACGAGCGTTCTCTCTGATGTGAAAGTAACAGGGTGGGTACTTGATATATCACATATTTCACCAGACTTGACGGCAAACAGCAGATATCTCTAGAACCTATCAATGTTCGCTTTGTTATAATAGCCTACTGGTTTCCGGAATATGCACGCATAACTAAAGAATAGGTGTGAACTTACAAACCCATTCATTACATTCTATCAGTCTAGGTTAGTCACCCAGCAAAGTGTCCTTGGGTAGTTGTTCTCGACATTTCAACTGAATGCTGAGATATAGCCACACGCTTAAGGTAGAGCACGGAGCTGCATTGTTATAAGGAGATATTTTAAATTGATTACTGCAGTATTCTATTATAACAACGCTAATAAAAACTTGCACTCTATTATCGGTTTCACTGATCGGAATTAACTGCTAAACCAATAAGCTCAACGGCAAAACATAAAACATGTGGATCAACAAAACAAATTAAAATGATTATGACCATTTCCACAATTCGACTATGAAACTCTTTGCCTAAAAATATCATGACTGTCAAACTTTTAGAGAATTCAAACAAGCATTGTTTGGATACCGAACTCACTCAGGATTATCGCTTTATACATAAATAAGTATTTATTAGTTTTAACTCGTGAAGTTGTAAATAATCTAGAAAGTCATAATACTATTAGATTAATTTTTTTATTGTTTACTGTTTATATTGTAACTTCATATTTTAAGTTCCAATGCATTTTCCCTTGCTCTATTTTTCTTAAGAACTTTATAATTTTTGTATTGTACTTGAAGCTTTTGGAATCCTGATACAGGAGAAGAAAACAAGGCGAAGTGTTGGATCCCATTCATACAAGTAAAAGTGTAATGAGAAACAATCATAAAATCATACTCCATTAAAAATATCGTACATCTGTTCTCTGCTATGGGCGCTATAATTATACGTTACGTAACGAATAGTTCTGAAAGTATCAAACTTCCGAGTAAAGTTCGTCCATAATGAATAGAATGAGAAAGTGTGATGACTTCGCCGCTAATACAATGGTAGGTATAGGGAGAGCGGCGGTCCACCGAAACACTGGCAGCACCTTCGTTTATGTTTCAACTTCTCAATGCTGCGTCATGATAGTTTGGCATCTTATGATTAAACTCGCAATCTTTAATTAACCCTTGGTCCTATTTCTGTGAAATTTGTGCAGAAATAATCTGCACAACACAGTCCTTCTGATGGTTAAAACAGAGACTTAAAAAATGCGGACATAAATGTTTTTATTTCATTATATAAGCATCACCAATTACACAAAATTCATGGAGGGTGAAACGGAATTTGACTATGCGACAATTTTTTTCATTTTTGTGTCCCGTAAAAACTTCAAGCGAGAAAGTTTTAGGGAAATATTTCAACTTTATTTTAAATTCAGTACCACCTTTATATCTTGAATGGTTTACGAGTAATTGAGTGGTAATTATTCCGGGCGCTCAGCTCTCTGAATGATGTGAGACGATCGTGAAATGTTGAGGATGAAGCAAATTTGACTATGCGACATTTATTATTTTATTTTTGTGTCCAGAAAGAGATTAAGGGTGTAAGGTTTAGTGAAATATTTGGATCTTATTATAAATTGAGTACCACCTATATATCTATAATGGTTAACGAGTAATAGTAATTACTCTAAAGCTAAAGCTATCAGAATGGTATTGAGGTATTAGCAGGCATCTTTTCCATAAAATACCAGCAATAACGTAAAAAAATTTACATAATTTATTCGTGGTCTCAATAATAATACTATATTAACTGACTACTTGTACCCATACTGCAAGATTGACCCGCTGAGGAAAAGGAATGAATGAAGCTTTTTTCTAACTTAGTAAGTCTGCACTACTTTTATTTATGCATTTATTGGATTATTTATTTATCATATTTTCTGTTCACTTATGTTAGTAATTTTTATGTATAATTATCATAGCAAATGTCTTATTAGTTTAATATCTTGTTCCTTTTTTTAATAATATAATTTAACAACATAGGCCTAAGACGTACATCAGTTACAGCGAACGTGAATGGTCGAGGGTTTGAGCAAATAGCGGGCTGTAGTTAAGGCAAGAGGATTTAATTTTTTTATGAAAAAATCAGGGAAAATGCTTTGAAATATTGTGTGATGTATGTAGAATGCGTTGCATCACAATTTTTGCGTATGTGCGTCTTTATCGGATGTTGAAATGCCAATTTTAAAGATCACGCGCCCTATTTTTGTAGTGCTGCTTATGAAATTTTCCGTGCCCTGCAATTCACAAATCATCCCTTAGTTTATATTATCTCTGTTCACATAATTTGTACACATATCTACACTTTTGACCGTGTTTCACCTACATAACTTACCCCATACAGCCAGGAGAAAATTAATATTATTATAAATAATATTACTATTAATACAATAATAATACAAATTAATACTCAGTAATATTCTATACAATGTAATATTAATATTAATTTATAAAATATCCCTTAGCTGTTTTCTACCCTAATTATACGTTGTTATTTCTATACAAATGTACATTCTTTAACAAATTCTCATCAAATTATACTAACATACCATCTACCCTATTTTCTAGGCAACAAAATATTAGATCAAATCATCCCTTAGCTGTTTCATACCTATATTATATAATTGTTCATTGCTTGTGAACATCTTCAATTTTTTTAAAGATGTGGAACGAAATGTTACGGTCAAGCTTCTTGGAATCTGAGAAATTACTGTTACACACGGCCACGTTTATTTATGGAGATGAGATCTTCCAAGACGTGTAAAGCAGCCCGAAAATTGTCAGAAGTATCTAACAATTCAATTTAGATAAGGTGAGTCATTTTGAAATAGATTAATGTATTATTTTGTTTAATAATGTTTGCAATTTTTCCTATACCGCCCGTAGTAATCTTGCTCCCGCGAATCTCAAGCAGAGTAACTGCTACCTAGCGGCGGAACCAGTGAACTACCTCAGTCATCACACTTTCTCCTCTATTCATTATGGTTCGTCTAAGGGAGTCCTTAAGTGCAAATATGCATTTATAATGCTTCGGGAATACAATAAAATAAAGAGAGAAAGAAAGGATACTACACAGAATACTGATTTATTTTATATTCGATATCTTCGATTTCGCCAATTTTTAATCGATTTTATATGTTTTAAATCTATATTGTTTTCACATACCATAGTCTATAACTAAACTACTACTAAACTTCGTGGCGCTATATTCTAGGAGAAAATAGGCCTACCATCCGATCGCAGCGTCATTTACCACAGGAAGATGGCAAGATGGGGGGGGGCATGGTTTCCTCTACATTGTCAATCAAGTTAGCTCCTCAACTCATCAAATTTGTGTCATGAAACTGAGTGCACCCTCACTAGTGCAACCACAAGTCCGAGCACGCGATCCGTTTTACTTTCTCCCATAGAAAGGCCTATACGTAGTAGGCCTATAGAGAAAGTATTGTGATCGTGACAAAAAATAGAAATTGAGATAACACGGGAACGCATGTTTCACGATGCCTACAAACCGAAAAAAGTGTTTTTGGAATGACGTCTATCCGTCTGTATGTGTCCGTGGACAAGCACAGCGGGTAAACGGTTCAAATTGTATTTAGTTCATTTTTTGAATCAAGGACTTTTTCGAAATTTTATCGAGCCGCCCATAATTTGGGTTTTATAACAGAAATATTAAGGGACTTTTCCTGAAAACGTTTTTAAAAATTTTGATTTTTTAAAAAGTGGCTCTAACAATTTTAATAAAATGTGAAATTTGAAACTCTTATCTATGAATAATAAAATGCCTATACCCGTTTCTCTGCAAAAATGACTTAAGGAGTACTTTACTCTATCCATTTTCAATTTTTCTAGATTATCTCCTTTGTAGTAGGCGATATATGAAAACCTACCACAGTAAAGTTGTAGAGAACATTAAAATGAACATTTTTTGTTCAACACATTTCTTTATACAATTAATAGGTTTCAAGATAAAAACGAAATAAATAAGACTTAAATGCAAATTTCAGAATATAGGCCTACATGCGAATTTTATTAATATGAACGAAATTGTGTTGCCCATTTTAACAAGAAAACTATAATGTATTTATTGTTGTGAAATGCAGTCAGTTTAGCTCAGTCGTAATGAACACGCCAAAACCTGTTACAGAGAGGTGATATGGGCTAATAAGGAAGAGATTCTGGGTTCAAATCAAACCGCATGCCACCGAAATTGACTTAGGTTTATCATGGTTTCCTCATCCACAAAGGCAAACCCCGGATTTGTAGGACTTGTTTATTTTCCATAACTCATCGCCGCTATGTCACTGGATATTATAATCTCTTAAACTGAATATCAGAAAAGACATCACTGACCAATAGAAACAGATGCACGCGAATGAGTTGTTACTGGTTCACGCAAGCATTCTAAACACGTGATATGACCTTTTTGCAGTTAGAGCGTGCAATGTAATCTAAATAATAATAATAATAATAATAATAATAATAATAATAATAATAATGAGTAACAACAATAATTATACTGTTCCAATTGCTGGTACGTGAGGTTATGCGGTCTGTCGGTGGTCTACGAACGATCGTACGATGCTGTCAACACCGTTATTCTTTCGCAATGGCGACAATGCAACTCACTGTTATACTGCACTGTTATATTGACTGCGGCTTGTACCACAATGGGAGGTGTTATGTTAAAATTAATTCTACAACTCACTTTCGTAACAAATTTTGTACAGATATCTAAATAATGCATAATACTATGCGCATAAGTTAAGCACCCGAAGCGGAGGCGGCAGCCGTAGCGGATCGTTGTAGAATAATGTTGATATCAATAGGAACTCGAGTCATATAATGTGACCACTTAATTCTACTCCCACTGGATATAAGATATAAAAGAAAATATAGCGGTGAAACATAAGTTTATATACTTTAAGAAAAGTTGGCGATCTTGGTCATGTCATATGATTTCCCAGTAGCCTACCTATTTCAGAGATATTTACTGTGGAATGTTAAGGTTCTCAAAATATTTAAGCTTTTCTTGTGTTACATTCTTCATTATAGGTAATAAATTTTGTCAATTGCATGATTTACTTAGACAAACAAAATTTATTGACTGGTGTGTACATCCACTCAAAATATCTACCCTCCGCCAATCATCGTTATTATTATCGTTATTATTTCACGGAAAAAGCATTGTACATAAAGATCGGCCCTGATGCCTTCCGTTCTAGGTATTTGTTAGTAGTTTATAGTATTATAAAAAAATGTATTTACAAAAATTAAATGCCTCTATAATTTACTTTTTCTGTGCTAGCTTTTAACACGTAGGCCTATATGCGAGAACGTTTGTGCAACATACAGTGAGTCCCACGCAAGAGTTGGCCAATGACGTGGCTTCCTGCGGCGCGGCGGGCACAGCTCCAACTCCCGAGCGATCGGGTGAAATATCTACGCTAATAATGCCGCGATGGGTGTAACGATTCAGGTTCTCACATTTCCAGTTAAAATTACAATGAAAATAAACACATACCTCATCACAAGAGCTGTTGGAAATGTTTTCCTCTTGCATCCACATAATACTGGCACCTTTTTAGGAAATTTTCTTTCACGCGCATAAGTTCAGCTTCCGAGATAAAGTTAATTTCTCTTGTGATATTGTCTTTAAGTTCTTCTAATGTATGGGAAATTGACCTATACACTTTATTTTCAAGTTTCCCCATAAATAATATTCACATATTGTTAGAACTTAAAGACAATATCACATAGGCCTATCACAAGAGAAATGAACTCTGTCTCGGAAGCTGAACTTATGCGCGTGAAAGAAAATTTCCTAAAAAGGTGACAGTATTGTGTGGATGCAAGAGGAGAACATTTCCAACATCTCTTGTGATGAGGTACATGATTATTTTCATTGTAGTTTTAACTATAAATGTGAGAACCTGAATCGTTACACCCATCGCGGCATTATTAGCGTAGATATTTCACCCGATCGCTCGGGAATTGGAGCTGTGACCGCCGCGCCGCAGGAACCCGCGTCATTGGCCAACTCTTGCGTGGGACTCACTGTATTATTTTGCACCATTCATTTTAATTATGCAGAAACGATATTACAAGTTCAGTTTATTTGATTAGCCTACATTATAAGGACATTGTTCTTAAAACTGTAAATACATAGGATTGCATAAGAGCAACAGCTGCAGTTTGCAAACATCTTTTGCGATAAATTATCAAAGTTCCATACTTGTACATGTGTATTTAGTTTCCTTGTTAAGTAATTTTCAATGGATCAACGTTCTGTGTTACAGACCGCTTCATACGCTTACAACCGGAAGCGATAAGTAAAAAACATAGCAATGTTCAACGATAAAAGAGAAGATGCATGTTGTGGAACAGAGCTGATTTCAACCAACTCGATCAACTAAAATATCCTGCACGGTAGAGTGAAATCGTTTGGAAATTATCAGAAAATGTTATTTCCCATTTCACGGAAACTGAAGACAGATAGGGACTACGAAATTATTGACTAAGGTTAACAGAAATCGTCCTTACACTAATAATAATAATAATACACAATTTTTAAGTTATTTTCTATGAGCACGATTAAGTGCTAAAGATATGAGCTGTGAGGAGGAAGTTTTCAGGTGATGTGACCAGGCGAAGAGAATAGTTGCACAACAAAATATGTTAAGTCAACATCTTCTGTGAACACAGTGAATATTTGAAGCCTTGACCCCCTCTCCACATTCTTCTTATTTCCCCTTATTAGTTACCACATACGGAACTTCTCTGGTTTCAGTGTGCAGCATATAGACTAAATAGAAGTCGACAGAAAACCTTATTGACAAGGAAGACATGCGAAGGTTTCGAGTTTGCCAAACCCTAATACTATTATAGTTTTCTAGTAATAATCTAGTAATAATCTAGGTCACATAGAAGGAAATTTCTATTTATAGAATAACATTTCTACATACATTCATCTTCGGATTTTTTGTAAAAAGTTTTATAAATAAATCTCTTACACACACAGAGCATTTTGGGAAGAAAAAAACTGCTGTCATACATTGCAAGAACAAACTTCAAAGATTAAAGACAGTCAAGAAATACTATTACTACTACCTTTTATTTCAATAACGAGTCACATGTTATTAATTTGTCATTGTATTGAAGGCCCCCCCCCCCAAAAAAAAACTATTGTGGATGTAGATATTTTGCGGCAAAAAACGTTAAATCACGTTTGGCTATGGCATTTTTATCATGACAAAGATCCAATTAAATCGCGAGATTCATTCATAAAGCGCAGAAAACTGTTTTCGGAATACGTTAACGTCAAAAAATAATAAATGAAAATCAATAAAGAACAAAGTAAAAGAGATAACGAATAGAGAAATAAGAAAGATAGAAGAAAAGAAAGAAATAGCCTACTAACCTAATATAAAGTAGGCCTATAAATGAAGTCAACCTGAACTAAAAATTACTAAATTATAAAATGAAGAGGCAAGAAAGATGAAAAATAGAGAAGTACGTTATAAATTAAAAGCTATGGTCAGAACGTTTTTAGATTCTCAAATTTACAGCGTAAGAGCAGGCTGAGGGAAGTTATAGGAGATTAATATTATAATTGCTGTCGAAGTAAGACGTTTAGTGGAAAGAAGAACATCATGACCAAAACCTGTTATAAGGAGGAGCAAGCTCAAGGTGGAAAGGTCAAATACTGGAGCATCTACCTGTTGCTACGATACTTCAATATGTTAATATAATTCAGTGTCACTGAAAATCTCATTAGTGCACTTGTTCCTTTAATGGCCCGGATTTTAATCATTACAAAGGCGGGATGATTTAATGATAGAAACAAGTTTTACACTAAACACAAGAGTTGCCAGACAGTGAAAAATTTCCTAAAACAGGGTTTCCCAAACATTCCGCACTTAGGATGTCATATTTTCCGTCACTGCTATATTCAGCCGCTGAAAGAAGAATTTCCTATGAAGTCTGCTTCGTTGCACTGTATTTTATTTTGTTATTGTTGCAAAATCGTAATTATTTTATCCACAGCATAAATTCTTTTCATAGACAATCCCACGAGAGATTATAAATTTATCCACAGATTCGTTAATGAATAAAATGTGTCAGATTATATAAACATTAACTACTTTCTTATTTGTTTTTTCTAAAATCAAATCATCATTGTGTCAGCAGTCAGATCACGGCATACTAAAAGAATGAATAATCGATTATCGAATGTATTTCCAATGCTACCAACAGTGCGTATGGGAAATACGCTAACCTATTTAAGATAAATGATTAAAAACACACGATATGTCTTGAACCGAATCGCAATTGTATTTTTAATCAATGCATATTTAATGCGTTTCAAGTTCCAAATAAGTTATGTTATATAAAATAATGTTTTATCTTTTTCGCTGGCAGCATTACAGATAGGCTAATGTAACGTATTAGTCATTGCCTATTGACGTGTCCAATAATGAGCTGACGTTTTATCAGATAAAATGGCTTTCTTGTGACTCTTGTCTGCACATTATAAAGGTGGTACACATTGGGCCAACGAAAGACAACAAAATATGTACTGAGGCGAACGTTGGCCGCAAACGCGTTGGCGTTCGGCCTCTCGTCCACATCAAACCAAGGGGTAGGGGCCAAGGGATTCTAGACTACACTACGTCTACACCAGGAGAGGGGACCCAGCTCTGATTTGCCTCTAGTACACACTAACTGAATCTCGGCCAGAGAAGCGGTTGGTTGTCGTTCGTTGGCCTTCGTTGTCCCAATGTGTACGCGCCTTAAGATAAACGACCGCGATTGGTGTGTATGCGAGGAATTGCTGAGTTATTGATCAATATCAACGCGC
Source organism: Ectobius pallidus (assembly GCA_964059195.1). Lineage (NCBI taxonomy): Eukaryota > Metazoa > Arthropoda > Insecta > Blattodea > Ectobiidae > Ectobius > Ectobius pallidus. The sequence goes on along the minus strand of CAXKWD010000006.1, from coordinate 50,883,069 downwards.
GTCGTATGAATGGAATAGTCAATATAATAATTATAACCAAAAAACTGAACCTTTTTAAAGAGGAAAGATTGTGGTATATGGGTATATGAATTTAGACTAGGCCTATATTATTGCATTAGTACCAGTAGACATACCTTCATATTAACATATATTGCTCCAAACCTAAGACCAATGGTATATGCAATTGAAAATAAATTGTTTTATCAACATTAGGCTATATTAGATTACTATAAAACTAGTGCGTCATTACATAGGCCTACCGTTTGAAAGTCAGAAATACTTATACAGTATTTTTATTTTATAGCAAGTGTACATAGTATTATTTTTAGTTTTTCACTATATCCAATTATCTTGTGTGGTAACGGCATATCTCACCAATAGCAATTCCTACTTTGTGCGTAGTAGCGGTATTAGTTGTACGATTTTCCACAACATTATCTATTATTTCTTTGTAAAACACTTGAGTTTATTCGTTCTGTTGCAGCATGAAATAAATAAATCAATAAATCAAAATTATGAAATTAATAATAACACGAGACTGCTTACAATAATACCTTAAAGCTTTCGGAATGTCCTACAGTGATCTCAGGAGGTAACCATTCAGCCCCTTTCCGTTTAATAGCATGAAATAACTCCTGGCCACTAGATCAAAATGGTCACGATTTACACGTGCTGACATTTTATTGGTTACTTAACCTTTTAATGACTCACTGTGCATGTTTGGTCACTGATATGCCCGAGGCTATGAAATAAACAACGGAAATCATGTGGTATCAAACTGTACAAGAGACAGGATTGCAGACTACCGGGATAAAAAAGGGAGAGAATTCACCTACCCATATCTTTGGCACATGGAAACTATAAAATTAAAATAAAGTAAATCCAGTTCTAATAGGTGTATTATTGAAACAAGGAATGAATTATATAGCCTACTTGTCATTGTGAAGGAATTATCATAATTAGTGACTGCTAATCATAAGAATCAGAAGACCACTATGTCTTGGTCAAAAGATACCACATATAATTTACGAATTAATTTAATTAGGTGAAATATATGAGGCTATGTTTATAAGGCATGGATGTGAACAAATAGAACTACATAAAAATAAAGCAGGATAATGAATAGGCTACGCTGTAAGAGTTAATAAAATATATCAATAAAGTGCCTGGTTCATGGATTTTTTAATGGATAAAACCAGAAGCTATAGGTATTCACAATATTATAAGACTAAATTATCAGTTAGTGCTTTGGAATCTTCATATCTTTATTTTTCATTCTGAAAAATTATATAATGAAATTTTTTCAAATGATGTGCTAAATTAATTGTATTGTAATTGCTTTCGATAAAGTTTATAGGCTATAAGCTTATGAATAGTTTGTAAATAACGAGTTTGTTTAGTACTTCGTATTAGTTGAAAACTTAACTACATCTGATAAATTTTCTGGTAAAGTCTTGAACTGTACTAACTGTACAATGCTATGTATGTAATTATTATTAAATGAAAATTGCTGAACCGACAGCATTGGAATATGATACGTTTCTTGTTTGCTTAAGCAAAAAGCATTGTCAGAAAGACACTCCTTCAAGAAAGCGTATTTGTTAGAATAAAGGCCTTATATTATTGTACAGACTATGATGTAAGTTAAGCTTGAGTTAATTTTTTCTTTCAAATCGTGTTTTCACAAAGAAGTGGTCCTAGTACAATCAACATACCGTATTCAGTATGTTCAAGATTTTCCACATCGTTGAGTTTACTACCATTCTTTATTTTGTTATATTGTTCCTCGGAATCACCACTTTATGGACACGGATATAAATCAAGAATGTAATGTCAATAGATTATATGTGGGAACGTGAATATACATCAGTCATATCCGTATTGTTTTGAAAATAAGTTCGCAAACTATATAGCTCTACTGAATCTTCATATTTATCACTAACCCTTCATGTCAATACCTTTAAATCTTGTAATGTTTAAATTTCATCTTTCCGAAAGCTCTATGGCGACAAACATAAGAATCTAGGTAAATAAATTATTTAAAAAATTAAGTACCTCGAATTCAAAAAAAAAACACATAGGAAGAAAACACTGCCAACGAAGTGAAATGTAAAGGTCCTACTAAAATATCTAAGTTGCCGATATGAGCCACTGCGCTTGCCTAGCGGGTTCTAGGCATGCGCAGTGGCTCATATCGGCAACTTAGATATTTTAGTAGGTCCGCTTTTTTTCCCCCCTACCTGTACACAGAGATACAAATTAAAAGTATAAATCATGGTGTAAAATTACCAAAGAATCTCTAGAAGTTACTGGTCTAATCGTGGGGGCAAGAAGTATAATAATTCCTCACTTCTTCGTAGGCTTCTGCACCAATTTTGGCCTGTATTTTATCTTCGATAGTTTGTTAACAGCTAAAGTATTATACTTGTATACGATACTTTGCCATTAGAGAAAGCCGAAGGACTTTCAGGATAAACAGTAAAGATGAATCACGTAAAAAGCTTACCCAGTACTGAAGTTTACTTTACAATACTGACTGATTATAGTTTATTTTTATGTTTTCAAAGGCGTCAAAGATTTTCTTATATTGTGAACAATCTTATATAAAATTTGTCATGACCTGAAAATTTTATAGAATTTTGAATTTGGTAATCTGATCTTGTACAAGCAGATGTTGAATATTTCATTATAAACACTTGTATTGTTGTCTCGGATACTGTTGGCACGGTGGGCACTCTTGTGTGTGTTGACCTTGAGGAGTGGTTCATCCTCGTCCAGTTTCATGGCCGGACTCGGGAGTAAACGTAAAGATGTAAATCTAGATCGTTACTATGGAAGTGTACCGTACGCGTGAATCAGGTCTTTATTGAATTCCTCGTTGGCTTCATCATTTTCTGTTATAAAGTTCACACGACTCTGCGTTCCTAAACAACGGACTGTGTGCCAGCATTTCCCATGGGATTCCAATGTGGTCTAATGATATCTAATGAATCATAAACTGTAAATTGGATTTTTTGTTATACCAATCCCATTACTTCCAGTCATCTACCTATTACTTTTGTGAATCATCTCTTTTTTCTAGGAGGTTGTTGGTTCCACTAAACGAAGTAAGTTATCGTAAACGCTGAAATATTAATCTAAAATTATTTTTTCACTGAAATTTCTTTACCCGTTAAGAATTAGAAATATTTATTTAAATGTCTGTTAAAATCGATTTTTTATGTCGAGCTAATCGGTACAAAGATAGCCTATATACTTTTTGACAGAAATTACCCTAGCACCAGGCCTACGGATAACGATTTTGGAGTATAAATGCAAACATTAGTACAATATTTGTTCAAAATCTAATTACTGCCACCACCATCACTATGCTACTATTGCTAAAATAGCTGTATTATTATTATTATTATTATTCTTGTTATTATTACATAACCCACATAATTTATTGTAGCTGTATCTATGACTATGCGTACAAAGAAAAAACCCGATGTAGCATTATACATTCACATGACTTTTTGTACCCCTTACAATTTTACAAGTACTATTCACATAAAATGTGATACTTCCATATTTTTTACGACAAAATGTTTCAGTGGAAATGACAAGTTCAGTGGTAGTAATTATTCCTACATGCTCATATAATAGAAGAGCTAAAAGTTTTTGTTGGACCATACTATAATATGCTTATTAAGCTACATGTGACGTAACAGTATCATAATGGCCATGGGCGTCCAGAAAGGGGGTAAGGTACGGCCTTATGCTCTCCCCTGGAAATTTTGTTGACATATAAATATTTAAACTAAATGTCTAGAAACAAATGTGAAGGGAGGCTGAGCTTGTGAAGTCCTTAAGCAGTGAATATTAGAATAAAAAAACTGGGATATCTTAAGAGGTAGGCAATAACATATTTCAGGAAAAAACGCACAGCTCACTGAAATACAATACTAGGCCAAAAAATAATTTTTCCTAGCGTCAGCCGTTTTCAAAATAATCATACTATAGTCTATATTTACATTTTGCCAACTGTAAAATTGGGGATTTTTTCACCTTCATAATCTCATAACAAACAAAAACAATAGAAGTTCCACCACATTTCTGACATGGTGCCGTTTATTTCCAGGCTCTAACTGTAATAATTATTCTTATGATAATATTATAATTGAATAACGTTAATGTTGCATTTGAAGAACGTGCACGAAAAATCGAACTTATGATTACTGAATTACGAAAAAATAGAAAGAAGACTTTAAGTGAAACATTTATTTTTCAAAAATATTTTTATTTTTTTAGTGCAGCTGAAACCACAGTAATTTATTAATTTTATGACGACCCGTGAGAAAGGATATATAAGAATGTGGAGATATCTCGGAGCGAATTCTGTAATAACAGTGGTGGTCGGATGACTGTAACAGCCATAAACATAATCAATCATGCTGTCATTTCGCGGTCTAAGTCTCGGAAAAACTAGCACAAGCAATCAATAAATACGCTTTTCACTTAATGACTTGGATCATAAGACAATACGGCCTTTTTGAACGTTTATAGACTTAGCTTTAATGAAACCTTCGCATTAACGAAGTTGGTATTAATGGAAGGAAAGCTTTTTATTCTTCTTGGATGGAGTTTTTTTCTTCTCTCCCCCTTCTCATCTCTCTGCTTCATCTTGATTACACTTTACATCACCCACCTTCTAAGGGTTACCAGCAGTACCCTGTGGGTATGAAGGTTTGGAAGGAAATAAGTTACTTCTCCCACAGCAGCACAATTTACATGTTAACCTCCTGGTTTAATATTCAAAATATAATACGCCATCTGCTGTTTATTATGAAGTTTTGAGATTAATTATAAAGTATATTATGGTATATTCCATTTCGAAATGTAGATATACATTTCTAGTTTGACGCAAATACAATTTCATGAAACTTTGTAGAATTACTTGTAGTTTCCTGAAACATGCAGTAACATGACACGTTGATTAAAAGTGATTCAAGGAATTTTAACGAGTTAACAAGTGTTAAGTAATGCTCCAAGATTATTTTTTCGACGAATATTTTGCAGTAGACATATCCACACAGCCAAAGTTATTCTAAACTAGCAGGTTTCGCTTCGCCCACGATAATTAATTCGAAGATTAAAAATTAAGAGCAAAATAATTAAAACATATTTATTAACACATTATGGAAAAACAACCTCAGATTCGAGTTCCCTGGCCCAGAAAACCCCTGCATAGTGAGGTCCGTCCAAATCGATCAATGTTTGCCCATTTAGGCCTATATTCATTTATCCCTCTTCCGTCATGTTCAAAATTTCAGATGTCTACGGGCCTTGACATTATAAACAAATGAATCGACCAGGGTAAGCTTACAAAATGAAGTGATCGATAATTCCGTGCGATATGTTCAAAAATCGCGATGCTCTTATTTTCAAGTTAAGACTTATGAGTATGACGCACAAAAAAAGCAAGCCACCTGCAATTGATTTGACAACTGAAATGTATTACCGAAAACTGATGCTTCGATAGCACTAAAAACAACGTTTTCTGTCTGTTTTTCATTCATAACTCGTGAACGAAAGTGATAATTAAAAATCCGACTTCGAGGCGCATTTGGCCACCCTTCAGTCCATCTATGTTTAAAATTTCAGATCTCTGCGTGCAGTAGATTTCGCTGGGCATCGCGCACAAACACTTCCTCTTATTATTATAAAATAGGCCTACAGTAGGACAGGTAAGTTGATTGTTATGGGAAAAGGCTACAAGAATATCAAAAATTACAATGTGAAAAATTTAATTTGGCTTCTGCATCCTAGAAGCAAGCCTAGTGGTTAAGAAATAGTTCAAATTTGTCAATAAAACCTGAATAAAAAACGCACAAAACAGTTGAAAACCAATCACTACAGAATCATACGGTATACTTAAGAACAGCTCTACCTGGTCCTTTTCCGGAAAACAAGGTATTTTTTTGCATTTAACGATCTAAAAAATAAAACAAAATAATAGATATTACGAATGCGTAATATTTGATAGGTTTGTTTTATTGGATAAATTTGGATATGATAGAAAGCCAATGATTAAAAATATTCTAATACCTTAAAATTATTCTTGATTCACAATAATTCCATACCGAAAAGGAGCAAGATTGATCAAAGCCTGTCAATTGTTTTTCACTTCCTACCGACGGAGGTTCAATCATGTGTTACACTCAATCATTCATCATAATGAGTGAAATGTTATTAACCAATCTTGAAACAGTTTATTATTGTTATTGCATATTATTGTGGATCAAGAATAATTTTAAGGCATTGAGTAATTTTTAATCATTGGCTTTCTGTCAGATCCAAAATTCATTTTAGACCCGTTGATAGGGCCAACTCAATTTCTTCTGGTTACTGTGAAGTATGTGAAGTATGCTGGATATCCAACCAACATCCAACAAAAGCGGTTTGAACTTCCTGTAATTCACTTCTATTTTACAGATGTGTTGCCACTATTAAACTTCCAACCCTCGTATTATTGTAATGTTTTTTATAACTTCTACAGTCTACGTGAAGAAGTCTGTTGTAGTTGTTAAAACAGCGTCTACGCGTTTATAATATCACTTTATCTTAACTGGGGCTCTAGAAATATTGAATTAGATCCTTTACTGTGCAATTTTTTAATACGTTCATTCTTTCTTCCTATGCTTTCTCCCCTCTGTGAGATTTAGAACCTAATCCCATAGGAGAGCGGGCAAACCTATGGATCACGTGTAAGTTATTATGGCAGGGCATAAAAGGATTCCCTAGTTTGTAATTAACACGACCTCTCTCTCCTAAGACAACACAAACACATGCACAAACAATGGAAAGGAAAAGTTCAAAGTAGATGTTGAGGTACCGGTAAATTTCAAACCGGCACTCGTCTTGACAATTGGGAAACAACCCAGATTGGCCTCCACCATGACTAACTCCCCTCTGAGCCACCTTACTCGACGATCATGTTCATAAGATATCCATTGGTAAACAGAAAACAGGTAGGTAAAAAAGAAAACATAAGGCAGAATGGATTCTATGCTTTAAATGATAGAATTATTAGGCCATATTACCTATTATAATTATACTGGAAGCTTATTTGGAAATGCTTAATTAGGCCTAGATCATTTTTTTTAAATTAACACACAACAAAAGAATTACTGTGGAAAATTTCATATGGTTTTACGGTAGTATTTACTCAAATGACACTTCTCCTATAGGGATTTAATAAATGTTATGAAAAAACCAAACACAATATTCAAAATGAGAAAATATCCTAAAATCTTAGACCATTCTTCATACACTGTACCATAACCAATTTAGTAAAACATCTGCTGATATATAAGTAAATAATGATCATAAAATATAATTTGTTTTTCTTCAATCACTGTCAGTAATACATTGTGCATTTATCTGTTTTATACATGGGAGCATAGGAAATCTGAACACTGAAGTTCATTAATATGGGTTTTTGTAACTACAGGGTCTTTATTATAAGTTGAGACCGGGCGACGGAAGGCGCGCGCAGCCGGGCTGACCTTGATGCAACATCGGCACGTGCAGTTATTGTTAAAGTGTCAACATGGTGAGACCCATTTCGCTGCAGCATCGTATTTTTGTGTGTAAACATTATTTTAAGTACGAGTCTGCTGGACGTGTACGTGATGAAGATAAGGTTTATCGAACAAATTCTCACACATTGGAGGAGCCGAAAGAAAACATTACGAATGAAATTAGGGGCATTACAGTGGAAGAACTCACTCGCGTCAGCCAGAATGTGGTTTCCAGATACAATGCCTGTATAACACAGGAAGGACGACACTTCCAACATATGTTATAAGGTAAGATATGTAATACTTTATATAGCCTACACTTTAAGCAGGGAAGCCGCGCGCGCGTCACCGGCGGCTAATGCGGACTCCGTAGCGGAGAGTGAAAACACCGGTCGCCCGGTCTCAACTTATAATAAAGACCCTGTATATGATTCCTATCCATTGCAGAATATCAATTAAATAATTGATCGTTCAAATTCAAGGATGGTGTTTTGAAAAGGATGGAAAAATACATATGTTATATATTTCCTGATCCGACATACCAGTACAATATTACAGAAATCTCATCATTTTATGTCTCTGATTTTAAACAATGGTTAGAATAGAAAAAGAACCTAATTTATTACATGAAATAAAGTGGAGTTGCGTTTTTTATACAGTAGATGTGCGTAGACACAGGATACTTAGTTAAAAGAGCTTTAACTGTCCTTAAATGGGCTAGATTTAACATAATAATAATTTCAAATAATTTCATTTAGTTTTTGACCACATACAGTAAAATGCTTAGTTGAAAAACTTAAGACAGTCACTCATTAGAATTAGAGTCTTTAAAAAATTGTAAAGCTCCTAAAAAAAGCCTTACTTTTTCTATCATTAGTTTCCTAATTAAAGAATTGAGCTATGCAAATAATGAATAGCAATTGTAAACAAAAATAAGCTCTTAAGTTAATAAAGTTTAGGAGAAAAATAATTTAACATCGTATTCATTTCCTAACCTATCATTGATGCTCTTATTAATAAATTTCATTCCTACAGTGGAAATACCAATGTAATATTTGAAGTAGTTATTAGTAGTAAATTATTACGAGTTTTCAGTTACTTATTCCTCATCTGGTATTTGATAGTGGTTGTGAGACAGAAAAAACAACTTCATATATTACTACATTGTTCTTGTCACCATTGCAAAAATACGCTGAGAAATATTGCATTATAAATATCACTCACTGTCTTACTAAAGAGTTTATTACATTGTTATTACTTAGGATAAATGGATTCATGTACATCACAGAGCAAATTTTAATAAAAGTAATTGTGAAATAAATTACTGCCACACGCATTCGTAAGTTTATTATTATAATCAGTAGGGTCCGGATATATTTTTCCTTACTTAATGCAGTTGTAGAATTGATTTAAACAAGAATTGGACGTTCTAAATACTTAGATGTATTATATGTATCACATGTTTACACATTTAGGTCACTTTCACAGTTTTGACCATATTGTGTATGTTTTCAGGACTTAAGGTCATATTCCGGTTATTTACATTTGCGGACACTATCTTGAATTCAGAAGTGTTAATGGTTGATATTTTGAAGGAGAAGGAAAAGAAAAGATTTTACAATGTACAAAATCATTGGCAGTTTAAGGGGTGATAAACCTGTTATAAGGACGACCCACAATCAGACTGCAACGAACTGACTGTTCAAATATGCCCTCATAATGGTTTGTGACGTTAAAAAAGAGGTACAAGACCATTTTTACTGACAACCGGAGAAGATTCGTTTTTGAGAACTTTATTTGAAGCTGGACCTGATAATAATATATTGCAATGATACCGGTAATTAGCTACAGGTACATTTAAGGTCATGTTGTAAATTTCTGTCATTATAATGTCATAAACAGTCAAACCCTACTTATCATCAGGGCCCGGATTTTGATGACATGTCATCCTTTAACTGGAACATCATGGACGTTGCCCACTAGCGCAGATATTCTGATCCTGACACCCATTTTTTAATTTTAGGTAATTGGTATGATTCAATGTCATTTTCTAGTCATTGTTTTGGTCATTTTACGGTCTTTTTTTCCCACATTTCAAATTTTTATGTTATTTTTAAAATATAAAGTCATTATTTTGTGTTGATTCTTGCATATTATGGGTTTTGTGAATATTATCGGAATTCTAAATAAGCATAAATAAATAAAATATAAATTAATAGAACTTGTTATAATCTTAATTTGGATACAGAAAGACGGTGTTTGCAGTTTGCATTTAACCTTATGTATTAATTAACTAATTACAAGCCCTAATTAGGTCAAACAAATTATGTAGAATAGACAAATATGATGATTTCTTTTAGTTTCTTCTTTTAGTTTTTGGAATTTGCCGGTAATTTTATAGTTCTATTTAAAGTATTTTAGGTCATCAAAATCCGGGCAGTGCTTAGCAGTGGCGGACGCAGGGGGGGGATAGGGGGGTTACATCCCCCCCCCCGAAATTTGAAAAAATGTACTCTAAGTGGCCAGTTTTATAAACTAATTGTATATGTAAGTTGATTAATTTTTTTTAGTATTCTTTCTACCTATTCAAATCCCCCGAAAAAAATGTCTGCGTCCGCCACTGGTGCTTAGCACTAATATAATTTTACATACAACACAGTTGCAGTACCTGGGATTCTTAGTTTAAAATGTAGTAAGATGGAATATCTTAAATAACAAAATAATATTAAACTATGAATTATAAGATACAACTGTAATGTTAATGTGTTACGAAACAACACAAAAACATACGGCTCATGCAAGGTTTGGAAGAACAGGTAATGGAAGGGTGCATGGGTTAAAAAAGGATGAGAATCTGTTCAGGCTGCAGCAAATAAGAAAGAACACAATGTGTTGGAAGTTAATTATTTTAGAACACCGGCAGGCACAACAAAACTCAAGGTGAATGCCGCGGGACATGCTCAAGCCAGCAAACTCCCCCTATTGGAGGGGTATGGAAATCAAAACGCATACACTATGCAGCTGAAAAACGTTGACAATGAAACTTTTTTCTCGAGAATTAACGCTAAACAACGTTACTAACTCAGTTATTCATGTCGTATAAGTTCATCTGGCATATTCTTGCATCTGAGCAAGATAATCAAACCGTTTTTTATTCCTTTGTTAGGTCGTCATATTTTTGTGACTATCGTAGAACATTAGAAAAAAGCCGCGTTCATCTATCTGTACAGCTCCCTAAAACAAGGATTTTAACAACAAAATAAGTTTCGAAGTTTTAATAAACATTTCAGACTTAGCGCTAATTTATATATATATATATACTTCGTAAAAGTATAGTGCGAGAATGTAGACTATAAGCAAAATTTCGTCTCATCAAATCATCATCGGATCAATATTTTAAAATCGTTCAGTAGAACCTCTGGTTTGAGGAGTAAAAAGTATTGCCTATCTGCTGTTTTATCGTCACAAATAAATGAAATAACTAAACTAATTGAAGGTAATATACCAGTATGGTATTTCATATTCAGTAATTATATTTAACGACAAGGTTGGTCCTTCAAATCAAATTATAGCTCTTGTTGTGGAAACGTCAATAGTGACATACGAAGTGCATTTCTTATGGAGTTTCCCTCTTTTTAAAATTTTGCTGCTTGTTAAGTACAGAACAGATTATCACTTTTCTGAAAATGTGTTGATTTTTTTTAATGTACTCAGGTTGTTTATTTCCAAAGATTACTTTGAAATCATTTTCTTTACTTCCTACTTGCGCCCTCCGTCGATAACACCGTTATTATTGCAAAATCACTACAAGGGGGTGTGGTAAGGGGTGGGGTATAGAGCGACAGAAAAAAGCGTCTTCAGATAAGCTTCTTTTCGGAAACGTTGCGCACGCCACACACACAACGTGGCCTTGTCATGATTTCCAACATGGCGTCCAGCGCTCTGATACATAAAGGATTCCACTGTGCTGCTGATACAATGCGATTCCTAGAATTCGCCGCATTGTTGCAATATTGGCACAACTGCATGTACGCGTCTCTGTGGGGGGTCGTCGACCCTCATCATTGTTGCAGACATTGTTGAACTTGGACGAGATGGAGTGCGTGGGTTTTGAAAACAATATAGCTGCTGGTAGCCAAGGTGTTTTTGTGTAGTGGCAGAGGGGAGGATAAGGTGACAGAAGTTTGAAATGTAAGCAGGGCGAGGCATGGCAGCGTCAAGATGTGTGTCTGTCGCATGCAGTGTAATTATGCAGCTTACCTCATACACTCCTTAACAGATGCTGTTGCGAGTAGCACTATACACACTGTGTCTGCACTAGTCGGGAGCGGATGCTAGACTGCCGAGCGCGCGGCAAGCACAACCGCTGCTGCTGCTGCTACTCGCTACCTGCTCCGCCCGCAGCGGCCCCCCGGGGAAGTCCCAGACAAGCTACTCCACTCCACTCGGTTACACTCCACTGACCGCTTAGTCAAGTGGATTAGTTGTCTATGAACATTTAACAGGAGAAGGACATGTACTTTTTGTCTTGCCCTCCTATGCTCCCTTCATTTTATATAATAGCATAAGGTCCTTCGTCGCTGTCTGATTATTTTGACTGAAATTTCTTTATTTTGTAATTGGTTTTAATTTTAATTTTCTATAAAATTTCCTCATTATTCTTTTTTGATTACAGCCATACCTTTGTATAACGAAGATCGATATAACTATAAACTCTCATTTAACAATATTTTTCTTTAGTTCTAGCAAATTTCCCATCTCAATAACCTTAAATTTCACTCCCTATAACGATAAAGCTGTTTTAAAAACACTCTTTTATAACAATATTTTGAAGTTAAATTGCTATTGCAAATCGAGTAGCTTTGCCCTGTGGATGGAAGCTGGTATCAGATTACTGTCCATCCCAACCACCATATTTGTTTCCTTTTTTTTCTTTTTGGGGGGCCTGATAACTGTTAGGCCTATACTTAATAGAAATTCCAGAAGAGAAAGGTTGAGTTGGGGACTAAAAATAGGGTCACTGAGGGTAAAATCACCCCTTACGTGTGCAAAATCACACAGAGAGTTCGGTTACCACTTCAAAATGCAAATCATAAGAACGCCCTATGGAGCAAATTGTTTTAGTTTTGCCTTAGCTATATGGCAAATTTGATGTAATTTTTTCCCTTCTTCCCACCCTCTATGAGATCAAACTTTCTGACATAACTTCTGCCTACGCTCAAAGCTTGTGGCGATCTGTGATGTTATACCAGTCTGAATAATTATGTTTCAGTGTGAGGGTGTAAAGTAGGGTTACCACTCAACGGAAATGAGGAAGTTAGTGGTTTTTCAAGATTTGGATTTGTAATCAATTATGTTTCGCTTCTTTGCACATCTTTTCCTTGAGTTATCGTGTAGATTACAAAGTATTCTCCATACCATTTTCATAATATTGATATATGAAAGTCACTCAATATAACAAAAGCTCTCATATAATGAAACAATATGCTCGGGCACAAATATCGCTGTACAGAGCTTTGACTGTACTGCCAAAAAAAGACCGATGAAAGAAAAAACTTGAGTAGTCAACTTGATCTCAGGCCCATCCTAGAGGTTACTACTTTTTTTTTTAAATGCAGAATTCAAATAGATCTGAATACGAATCCATTCCAATACGATCACGTTTTCATGCAACATTTTCGATACGGTTTTGAAAACGTTTCCGAGCATCCACAGAATGCGCTAGTCCCCTATTCCACGACCAATGAAAGTTGAAACCCTTTTCGCCATAGCCTACACGCGAGAACATTGAAGACCAAAGAAATGCCTGCTTTAGCGTGTTGAGATCGAATTGAATACGGTAGTGTTTTCATGGCGTTGAATACGATCTCAATCCGATCCGATCCCACTTTTTAGGTGTATTGAAAGTCAATTCAAGAAAGGTGTAGTACATTATTTATTTAAGGTATCGTGCACATTCTGCATTATCTAGCCTAAGGCTTAACCTACTGACAATGACCCAGTTTTGAACCTTGGAAGGGGATTTTTCATTACTGATAAACCCCCTACCAGGCCGGGAATCGAACCCGGACCGCCGGGGTGGAAGGTAGGTACGCTACCGATTTATCCCACGGCGACGGACTATAGTAGATTAGAATCTGCCTAGGCATGATAACAGCATAAAGCATTGGCATAAGATAAGACACAGAAAATTATTGAAACATGTCCCCCATCCCCCTTTAACGACATCCGTGCATAATTTCCCGTAAAATCTTCGTTAGTCATTAATCATGCAAGCACATCTTGAATGAAACGAAGATGCTAATGCTGATGTGAATTTTATTATTAGGGGTTTTAAGTCGAAAGTATAGGAATTAGCATCCGCGTTTCATATCTTATGTCATCTTTTATTTCTTATTTGCTCCTGCATTTAATTCCGTAACCACCTGCCGGTACCAAGAGTCTGCACATAATATTAAGTTTCAACCAGGTCCCGGAAGTTTGTAAAAAATCATATTTTTAATAATGCATTCTATATTACATGCACAAGATATGCAATAAAGAAAACTGGATTTTCATTTTGGATATTGTTGCACATTTTGTTAATTTTTTTTTATAATGCAACATATTTGCTCGACATAATATTTGTTCACACTTTATTACTATGTCACCTTTTAGAAGGCATATTTCTGAAAAATTTTAACTTTATACTTTGAAACATCTACAGAAAAATTGGCTATTTAAATGTTTTCAGAACCTACTGTAAAATAAGCGACATACTCTGTAATGTTTTCAGAATATACTACGTAACAATCAAGAGATGATTCTCTTTAATGGGTTAATCAAATGTTCCATTCACGACAATAACGCAAAAATAATGTTTGATCAGGTTATTTTGCAGTATGGTATGGGTAACCTATAGGCCTTTTAAAATAAATTCATTCCTATTGGCTGTTGTTGAGTAAAAAGATGGCAGATACACCTTGACTGCCTACGAATGGCATTAGAACCTGCTGAAAGTCACTTTAATTAAGGTGTCTTTTAAAATTAAATATTCTTAATTAAATAACTAGGTCTTAAATATTTTCTGCTTTGTGCATTCCTTTTCTGGGTGCTGTTAGAAATAGTTTTATATTTACTAAAAGTGTTGCGTATAGCTGATTATTAAAAAGTTTTGTAATGTAATTTATATATGCTATGCTATTTTCCGCAATTTATAATATAATATAATTCAGCTAACTGGAGAACGTAAAGTACCGGTATTGAAATTATTTTCAATGAATTAACTTATTTTACGAATTTTAGAGCGATATTTGCATGTGAATTTCGTCTTTTAATAGAACATTAACTTCTAGGCCCTGCTTTAGTTCTTTCAGAATAATTTGTGCAACATGTAACTTAAGAATAATAGGCTATATGTATTTATAAAACAGGCAATGTTTCAAATTCTTAACAAACTTTGTATTTTATTAGAACGTAAAATATGTGACAACATAGCAATATAAGCACGTTCAACAGATTAAATTCAGTTTGTACAGTTATTGTTAAACAAAATAGGCCTACATGATGAAGTGTTTTATTGTGATGAAATTTAACCTTCCAATTGTTATTAAATCAAAAAAATGCAAACCTTTAATCCATTGTTGCTAAAACCTAATGCCGTTTGTAGGTTACACAACTTTCTTGCTGTACGAAGTGGCCAGAACTTTTATTTTTAATTATTTTTTATTCATTCTTGTGTCCAACTTTAGCGTTGTGTATTAAAATAGTTGAATTGAAATACTGATCCCATTAGTTATTCTAAACAAGAATATGTGAAATGTAAAATAATAATAATAATAATAATAATAATAATAATAATAATAATAATAAATAAGGAAATTCGAAGTTCCACTCAGGTCTGAGGAGGATAAACATGTGATAAAAATTGTTTCAAGCCTGCCTAAATTATAATTTAAATTTTTTGCGACAGATAGGTTTTTGCTAGACTAAAAATGTCAATTGCATTGTAGATTATTCACATTTTTGCTAGACTAAATATCAATTGCATTATAAGCTATTTGATTTTGATTCTATATTCTATAACTAAATTTAAAACTGAGATTAACTTATATAATTCGATGAACAAGTAAACACGTTTCGCTAATATCATTCGGATGTGATGAGAAAGGGGGGGGGGTTGGGTTTTCGCATGCGAGAGTTCTCGAACGGGTAACACTATACATTCACAAGTTTATGATATCTGGAAGACAGACAACTTAACCTGTATATAAGTTTCATAATGCAACAAATGAGAGTAGATTTGAAACGGCTTAATATGAATCAACTAAGCTAATTTAAAAAAAGGAATCAGTGATTGTATTCTTTCACGCTATCTACTAATAATAGTAATATTGTTAATAGTTTTAATAATAATAATAATAGTAATAATAATAATAACTTCAATAAGTATTTGTGTCCGGGGTGACATTATAGAATTTTTATAAACAGTAACAGGCTGAGAACTTAGGACTGACAGTCAAATTATTAACCTATGTGTCTCTCTCAAAAAAATATGGAATAGGCCTATTGCACTTGCGCAGTCTTTTAAAATTAAAAAAAGTGACATAGCTCGTTTTCTGCATTAAGCTTCGATAATATAAGCCTAAATAGTCGACAGCCCACAGTAACAGTGCACTCATTATCAGCAAGCGCATACCTCTATGAGTTTTGGTGAAAATTTCTGTGTGGTGGGGTTAATAGGTCCTAGACCCGTAATAACAAGTGGAGGAAATATAGCTGAAGGAGGATGAGGAAGAGGAGGATAGGGGAAGTAGAAATAGAAGAAGAGTTAGAAGTTTGAGATAGTTTTTTCATGTTGAACACAATATTTTGAGCTATATATCGTCATCCCATTCAAAGAATAAAAAATGACGTGTTTTGAACTGGCTCTTCTGGAGTGTGGATTATAATAATGAAATTTTTTTCCACATTTCATTAAGTGCCATATTTAATCTGTTTTATCTACTTAAGTTCTGTAGGCTACAAACAAAACTGTTCACCTCTTTAAATTATTTGCCCTGGGGTGAAGCTTTCTTTTACATTGAAATACATCCGCCACTGCACAGTAATTTATGCGTGGTTTAATTGCGTTAACGCAACACCGCTTAAATGGGCTTTATAATTTCAGTGATCTTGCGCACTATCTAATTTAACAGTACTCTGTGCCAGAGTAATTCGTTTCGGCATAAAATTTACATAAGTTATTGCACAATTTTGTCAGGTGGATAGGGGCAAAGAGGGAAAAACACCAGAAGTACAGACCAGACAAGAATTATAAGTTTTATTTCGTGTAATATGTTGTACCTTATAAGGGATATTTAAGATTTATCCAATTTATGTATATTACATATCTTACTATAAATTCATAATAACACTTATAATTAGACCCCGGATTTATAAGAAAAATAAAACAGTCAAATCAGCAAGCAAATAAGCATGAAAAATGTAAGAAATAAGCACCAAAATAAGCAAAAACAAATACACGAAAATGAAATAAATTATTAGTTTCGTAGATATCTTATCTTATTTAGGCCTACAGCTATTTTAGTAACTTATGTAAGGAAGGTCATCCGCAGGATTTGTATGAAGCTTCTCTGTCTGTCAGTAGAGAGCGATTTGTAAAGTGAAATATGTTCTTACAATATCGCAGGACATCACAAGCGCATGTGGAAAGCAACAGTTCCTCCTCAATATCTGTTTCTTCACGGGAAAAGCATTTTAGAAATCTGAAGTCTTTTAAAACACGCATTTTTTCAGTAATTCTTTCAAGAAGAAAGGAAACCGGTGATATAGGCTAGATATGTAGGAGTGAAACAATGTGACAGTTTTGAGTAAAATATGCTATTTTAATTCAAAAGTAAAATCTTTTACTAACAGAATAAGCAAAATAAGCAATATCAAAAAAATAAAATAAAATCGCTGTCTGAAAATAAACGTGCATTTTGCTTCGAAACCCGGCTCTAGTTATAGGCTAATACTAAATAATAAATACAGCAAGTAGGCATGCAACATTATGAACTATAATTAAATTGGAATTTTATGTTACCGGTACAACTTAAATGATTTACAATATTTTGCAGTTGCTTTTAATCTCGACTGCTGCCAAGGCCTTTTGTTTAGGTGGTGTATGGGGGTTCTACATTCATTTGTCCACAATTGACATATTTCCCTTACATGTATTGATGTATATAAGTGTACATGTATATAAGTATTTCTGTTACAATCGGTTTTAACAAGTGACCCACCATTAAGACGTAGTTTTAAGATGTTTACACGTCAAAAATGAAACCATGTAGCCTACAACTAATCGCTCATTTGGATTTTTATTCTGACCTTCTCCCTGGTCCACTGATATTCCTGCTGCATATCAGTCATCAGAACACTATACTGTTTTAAACAATCTCACAAGGACCATGAATTAGGCTATGTAGGATAGCCTATATATGTCCTAAAAGGGAGAGGCAAAACTAAGAGAAAGAAAGAAAGACAGACAGACAGACAGAAAGAAAGAAAGAAAGAAAGAAAGAAAGAAAGAAAGAAAGAAAGAAAGAAAGAAAGAAAGAAAGAAAGAAAGAAAGAAAGAAAGAAAGAAAGAAAGAAAGAAAGAAAGAAAAGGATATCATATAGGTCAGTGGCATTTAAACTTTTTCCATCATGTACCCCGGAAACATTATCAACTCACACCCGCATAGTGCATACGTAATTAAAATGGTGCATAAGTATCTTATCTGTTATTATAAAACTAGCTTAAAAGACCCGGCGTCGCCCGGGTTTTGTATTTTGTAATTGGAAATTAACTTATGAAGGACTTTAGATTTATAAATTCTAGGTCCTTATATAGGTATTTATAATTTGAAGTAGAAAGAACGACTTATCACACTCAAACTATCCCCTAAGAAAATGTTTGAAATAGCTTTTATGGCTATATGTAGAATTTTGCATCCCATCGCTTGTACAGTACACAGCAAGCCCGGGAGGGGTTCTAATAAGAAGAAACCGAAATTCCGGTAACATAAAATTGTATTATCGTGGCTGAAAATTTTGTTTCTCACTGTCATGTTACCATAAAACCGTTTTCGGAATGAAATTAAACAGAAATACAATATCACTTTCATACATCTTTTCCCAAAACATATTACCTTACCTCGTAGGCCTATTGTTTTCTCTATTTCCAGGCTAGAGGAGGTAATGTGACTGCATTATTTTCGTGAATTTCATTCTGTGATATAATAATATATATATTACCATACCTCGTATTGTTTTCGCTATGTCCAGGGTAAAGAAAGTTATGTGACTGCATTATTTTCGTGGATATTGATAGTTCTCTCATTTGTTTCTCTCATTTGTCAAATTTATTCTACTTTCATTTTTTTTCCCTTGGCCATCTGAGACCCGCTGGTAACAACATGTTTTAATGTCAAATGTGATTCGGATTCGATAATTCTGTGTAAGAAGGGATTAAGTATTCTCAAAAACATTTGATTTTTGGCATTTAGAATCAGAATTTTTCAAAATCCTTTCTTAGTGAGCACCTACATTATGAAACGAAGGTACTGTCAAAATTCCAAGTCTCTACCTGTTATAGTTTAGGCTGTACGTTGATTCCTGTCATTCAGTCATTAAGTCAGTCAGGACAAAGCCTTTTATATATATAGAGATAATATATCACTATAGTATAGTTATTATAAAATAATATCGCTATAGTATTATAATATCTTATGCCAGTAAAGGAGCTCACAGGGAACCGTTTTAAAGCTTCATTAAAAGCTTGGCTTAATAAAACTTTGCCCTTATTCACTAGATGACATAAAACACCCAGCTGAAAATCAATAAACAACATGGTGATCAGATTTACCGTATTTGTTTTGAGTCTGAACCTTATTAGACATTGGCTATTATATATTCTGTATTTTATTTTCTGTGTAACACTAATTGTATGGTATGTATTATTTTATAAACATTGACACTGTTTCATGTAGGTTTTGTACATATTACGAACAATAAAGCATTTCATTTCATTTGCCTATCCTTCCTTCTTTGGGATTTACAAGTTTACAGACGGCTGTGGAACGAAGCTGTGGATCACTTGTGTTGAGACAGGACATGGTGTGTGATGTTAATGACGCAAAGTCTCCACAACAACGGATAGGGAATGTTCTTGGTTATGTTAAATTAATTCCAATCTGGAGTGGGAACATTACGAAAACCCTACACTCAGCTTGGACGACCACGGGATTTGAACCCTCCACCTCCCGAATATGAGATCGCAACTTTACCGGCTAGGCCATCTCTCTCAGTTGATATAATTACGTCGCTTTACTGCCAGAAGGTCGTAAATCGAGTCTCCACTGAAAATGAGTTTATATGCTCATTCACTTCAAACATATGCAACATATCTTTAACAAAAGGTTGTATGTTGAAAACCACTCTCACTTAATGTAGATGTGTATTCCATATGGTTGTATTATTTTTTCCAGAACCAAAAGGTCGTAGGCCTAAGTTGCGTATTCAACTTTCTGGCAGACATGCACATACGACCTTATGCCAGTAACGCGACGATTATATCTAAAATAAATCAAATTGAAGCTAATGCATGAAAATAAATAGTGAATTTTAAAACTAAGAAAATGAGTCTGGTTTCTAGTGTTCATATTGTGACCATATGTAATTGCAGGATAGAAAATCTAAAATAGTTAATTTCATTTGATTCATAACAGTGATAACTAGGGTCTGGATTTTTAGGTTTTTATAAACCGTGTTTTAGTTTTTTAAACATATTAAAATAGTTTTATTTTTTGTTTTTACCATGTTCAGATAAGTTATTTTCTAAGTTTCACTTTAATAAGTACAATAAACACATTGAAAAAACTATGTTTATTAGTTTTATTTTTACTTAAATTCCCATGGCTCTGATCCACCAAACTTTAGGAATATTTTTTCCTAATTTTAACATTACCTCTGTCATTTCCAACTGCACCACAAACTCAACAAGAACGATTTTTCAATTAATCAGTCAACTTTTAGAATACCCTACTTTCGGCATCTTGCTGGAGCAAACACTGTGAATAAACTGAAAATGTAAGCTTCTTAGGAATGCCTTAATTAAATTACAAAGAAACCGGGGATTTCGATTCATCGATTTCCTATACCGGGACAGTTGGATATAAAATGACAAAATGCAATGCTATATTCTCTCTCAGAATCAGTTAGCAAAATGAAAAATGTAGGCAATTATTAGCCTAAATAACTAATTTTTAGTAGAAGAATAATATTGGATTAATTGGATTATTATTAATTTGTTAAGTATTTTATTGTATTTTACTTGAAAAGCAGTTTAGCAATTTTTACCTTTTAACGTCTTATTTAGCTATTTTTAGGTTTTATAAGATTGGACCCTGTGACTACCATGACAATGGAACGGATAATTATGTTAAAATAGGGTCTAGTGATAACCTATTTCATTTTGGATACTGCTGAAGTGCTAAAAGAGGTCATTCATGATATAATATTTAAATTGAATTTATAGCAGTTACTTATGATACAAGGGCTGAAAGAAGGATTTTATTTCGCTCGCCCTTACGGGCTCGTTCCGCAAACATACCTACTCGCAAAATAAAATAATTTGCCATGTGTATCATACTCTATTTTTAGATAGGCGTTAATATTTGTGAAATAATAATTTTTAATACGTACGCTGCAGCCATTTTGGGAGCTTACAGCTGTTCGTGAAGACTCCTGCCACCTTGTACGCATTTCCGCACACAGAGAGTACTGATTTCTCGTACATGGCTGTCAATGTAAGAGATGGAGTGGACAACGCTTTTAAGATGGGATATGTACATCGTGTATTTACAGGTTACGTAAAACCATTAATAAATGTGTTATTCTCCGTTCATGTTTACCAGCTCATGTATTACGTGCAGTTTATTTAGCGCCAATTCATTCTATTGTTTTATATGGCATAATTGGGTGGGAAGAAGTTGCAAAACCGATCCTCAGCCCTTTGCTTTGTCTTCAAAAACGCATCATAAAGATTGGTTTATCAAAGCCTTCCGACTATTCCAAATTATTATTTTATGAATTTAACATCATATTGAGCTATTTTCATAAACATCATGGCTGCTATAGGCCAGAAGGTCATCAATATAACACGCGAAGGAATCAGTTTAATTTATTAACTGAACCAAAAAAAAATGTTACAACTGCTGGAGTTAAGCACTGTTCAAGTTTCGGCCCAACACTATCCTATTCAGTTATTAGCAACCATCCTGAATTAACTGGCTTGAACAACAAATAATTTAAATCTAAAATCATACATTTTATATAGGCTAGTTACTTGTATTTCCTTACTTCTGCCATTATTACAACAATTCAATATTAAACTATAATATAGATATAATTACTTTGTTTTACATTCAAATCTGTTTAACCAAAATTTTAATAAATTATTATACTTTTCATACTTTTCAATATATGGAAAATCAATTTTTGTATTATTGTAAATAATTAATTTAGTTTAAGTTATTTTATAGTAGACCTATTGAACTGAACCGCCCCCGAGCAAAGCTTTGCTTTTTCGGGAGGCGTTCGAATTCGCATTTGTAAATATTTTATATTGTAATTTGCAGCAATAACATTTTTTAATATTATTGTATTATTATTACTAACTTACATAATCCAATTCTTACGACGCAGTATCTTTGTTTTTGTTTTTTGCAATGGCATAAATTTCTTAAACAAATTAAATTAACATTTTCAGCCTGGTAGCTATGTTATTCCATTTACGAGTATAGGCTATATATATAAAAGAGTAGGGTTTATAATTATAGACATACCCTGGCGGGAACGTATGGCTACGCTTATGAAACGAACGCAAAGCAGAAGTCCATTGCTCCTACTTGTATTTATTGAGCAAATATTTAAGTTGAAATTTGAGCAAGTTCGCATGTGAACCGGTAGAACTTGTGCTGCAGCGGCCATCACGAGAATTAACTGCAGGGTAATAGTTGGCCTTGCGACCCTAGCGTGTCACAGACATTCAATTAGCGATTTTCATGAAGTTGCCAGTGTACACAGAACTGTAAATCCATCAACCGCAACAATTAATGCGCATTACACACCTACCAGTAAACAAGGTGTCATCAATCACGTTACCATACAGTGCAGTTAGCAAGGTACACAAGTAAAAAGAAGCCGCGCATAGCGGGTCCAGTGAGCCTATTATCATAACACCTGCTGTTTCCTTTCTTCTCGTACTGTTTAAATTAGAATAAATTCAAAATATAAAACTAAAAATTAAAAATCTGTTGATACACTTACATAGTTTATCTTTTCTGAAAATCAACAGTGCAACTTTCTTGCTTCATATTAAAAAACAAGGCCATATTTGCGGAAGTACGCATGCAAAGCTACATTGTTCTCGAGAAAAGTTTTGTAAGTCCGAGTCTGTAAAAGATATTATGCAAAGCTTAAAACCAACTTCAATTATAAAAGTTCCATCTTAGTGCAAGCAGTTGGCGTAAAAACTAAATAAAATCGTTGGGGCTGTTGTTTGTGTGTGTGTGTTTTTTTAACGCTGAATTACCTCATACAACCCTTCATCTTTTTGTCACAAAATTAAGTTTTTTTTCCTTCCTTAGAAATTCACGGTGACAAAATAATAGTCTACGCTTATTACGATTCGACTGTTTTCAGGTCAAATGGCGTAACCCTCAAAAGTAAAATTTTGTGAAACAAACAAACAAAACAAAAAAACATTAGGCCTATGTATTAAAATATAGGAGTAGAGGAATTATGAATTACTGCAACGTTTATCGTTACACTAGTTGGTTTGCTCATCTAAAAATATTAGTTGGTTACTTCTGACTTGTATGCTCAGCTTATATGGTAGCCACACTTATTGGCCAGTTTGAATTTGACATTTTTCAAAAACAGCTTGTATTAATTTTCAGGCTTTTCAACCATAAAGAACTTTTTCAGGGTTGCCTACTTTGGCCAGCATGTGTATTTCTATTCAAACTATCTATCTGTCTCTACCTTAACTTCATTTTTGAAGAAAACTCATTTTCGAAGAAAGATGAGGGTTACGTCATTTGGTCTGGACACACTCGACATGTGATGTAACAGTGTCTTAATGGTATATATTAATAGATTGCCATGAATTAAAGTGCTGTTGTTATTTCTGCTGTCGATTTCCAGCCAGACGTATCTGATATCTATTAATATCGTACGCGGAATAATGTTCAAGCCTTGAAAGCAGCATCTGTAGCAGTTCAAAATGCATATTCAATAACCTGGTATTTAAAATAAAATAAATTTTGTTCATGTTAATTTTAATATTATAATAACTTGAATTCATTTCGTGTGTTTTACTGTGCGTTACTTTGAGATTAAAATGACCAAGCGAAGCCCTCCATCATGCATTAGATCTATATTGTCACCTGCCATGTATCGCAAAGACGAAAACATCAGCTGAATGGTCAAGAATTAGAGTTAGAGATATTATTTTGCTTTATCAACTGCAAGGTATTCTAAAAACTGAAAATTAAGTCGAACTAAACAGTCGTATTTTAATTAGTATAACTTATAGTCAATTTTATATTTAATTCAATTATCCTCAAGTTTATTAGTAGTAAACCTATTAGTATAAATCCGTGATAATGACTTCATTTTCAGCAAAATTCGTTTTAAAATTTTCAGTATTTCGGTGTTATCACTAATTTTGTGGTGTTATTTTTAAAATATGATCTATGTATAAAAATTTTATAATCCACATTTTTAATTAGTGTCAGCTTAATTAAAATTTCATCCTCTTGTATTTTCGTTTATTGTAGGAAATATTTATTCATTTCGAACTTTTCTTAAGTTCGTAGTGAAAGCTTATAAGTTATAATTAAATAGCCTACTGACATCTGAAAGAATTTAGGAAATAAATAATTCTTAAAAACTTAATTTATTTCATTTTCCAGCATACCAACAAAAATCTGACGTGAACCACTCAACTTCCTCTATGCTTAATATGTATTCTAGTGTAAAGTAGGCCTACATGAATGTATTGCAGTAGTGCGCATTCAGTTGTCTCAGTCGAATTCAAAATCGCATTATTCGTGAGGCAAGTTTTTCTATGAATTGAGTAAAAATGTTTCAAGTAAAAGTGGTATAAACACATCGTATACAAAATTTAAACAAAATCGTTAGAGCCGTGTTCAAGAAAATCGCGAAAAACTGAATTTTCTTCATGTAAAGTGTAATTAGAAGTAAGAGAAAGTCGTCGCCAATCTTCGTGTCACATCCTCAGAAAATAACTAACCGAAATATAACATTTTGATTAAAACGATTTTTCATTCTTGCGCTCGGCTGTTCACAGACACACATATAGGCGTGTTTCATAAAATTGTATTTTGGATTCAGGGGACCTCAAAACGTATATTTATGTAAAAAACTCAACTTAGAATTTCGGAGTCTAACACAGTAGGCCTACTACCTACAGTACGTATGATACCGGCAGAGGAAGAAAAATGGGAAGCCATAGGCCTAGAAGTTAGAATTTATGGGGCGGTCTATGCATTCTGAATGTGCTGGAACATGCATCGTATCTCAGATTGATTCTGTGATTATTCCTCCTTGGTTAAATGAAGTGCAGTGGGCAGTTCGTTTTAGAACGAAAATCGCCTCTCAATGACAACACAGCCTATGCATTTATTTGTTATCAGGGTCACGAGGGAATAAGTGCAGGAAATTATGAAAATATTGTTTATAAATGAATTGATCATTACATTTCTTCCAATTAAAACAATATTTTTGTAGGAATTTTTTAAAAAAACAGTGGGATTATGTTTATTTTTCGCGTTATTATACGAATTCGCGTTATTTCGCGATTCAGAACTGGGATCATGGCCGGAAGTAAAATAAAAGTTTGAAAACCTTTGTTGAAAGATGTTATTCGCGTTACGCGCCTCGCGAATTTCACTCATTAATGAAGATAGCAAATTCCCATTCAAGCCCACACACATCGTACAGGAAATCGTAAAATAATGATGAGCGCTCATATCCATTCACACAATATAACATGAAAATAATGTTCTACGGTTTAAAGACACTTACAAATAGTTTCCTCTGCTAATTAAATAAATTTCCATGCTGATTAATGTTTCACAAACCCTAACGAAACTAACTCAAGAAGGAACTAATATCTTAAATGAGCAAGATATTGAAATTGTGAAGTATAAAGTATTAACATTTAAGAGATACAATGAACGGGAAATCAAATTGGAGGGATCATACTGAACTGGTACAAAACAAGGCAATCGAGCATTATTATCACTCGAGACAAATGATTATTAAAATCAGCTATATTTGGATAGGTAGTATAGGAGGAAGATGAAAATGAATTAATATAGACAGAGTAAGGGCAAGGTATTGCAAAAAAGAATCTTAGAATTCCAATAAATTAATCAAACTTGCCAACTGGGTAAGGTCAATGCAATGGGCTTAATTTTAGTTAGAAAAATTAAATGTATAAAAAATATTTTACAGAACGATCAAAGTATTATTGAAAATGATTGTCTAAAATTCTTACAAATTAATAAGTTGGTTCACCGCTGTGGCTCAGGGGATGCGTTCAATCCTCTCACGCAGCGGGCCCGGGTTCGATTCCTGGTCGGGACAAGTTACCTAGGTGAGGTTTTTCCGGGATATTCCCTCACCTGTGAGACAAATGTCAGGTAACTTTAGGCCCTTGTGGTCCCCGGATATCATCTGGCCGTCATTATCATCTTCATCCCCATCCTCGCCTTGTTCTGAGTGAGTGTGTGTGTGAATGGTGTGTATCGTCCTATGTGTTCGTGTTGTCTCGGAGGTGGCCCCGCGTTGGGCTGATCGCTCATCCGGGGAGGCCCTCCATGTCCTTGTCTGGTCAAAAAAGTATGTATGTGATCCAAAGATAATCCCTCTCCCGACAGGTCGCGGCCCTGTAAGGCCCGGGTGGCTTGGGTCACTTAAATCCTAAAAGGGAGAGGTAAAACTGCGAAAAAGAGAGAGAGAGAGAGATTAATAAGTTGGAAAGAAACTGTGCTAGTATAGAAAATAATGTAAATAAGGTAGGCTTTAATTGCATATGGCAGAGAGCAGATAAGATAAATATTCCCACTAGCCTATGAGCAAAATAACAAAGAACTGGTGTCACGAAATAAAAAGACAAAAGTTGTGTAGCGAGTTAAGAAATTATAAGTCACTAGAGGACTGTAGAGAAATGAAACTTTATTGGGGGTCAGAAACATATTTATTAAATAACAATAAGCAGGAACAAGAAGGATTAACGTGGTGGCGTCCTGGTATCTGGAAGCTAAAGTTCAGAAGAGGTAACATTAATAAAGGAATTTTCCCATTATGCAGTAATAAAGAGGATGCACTATACATTTAGAATATAGAAAAAAATAAGAGCTGAATAGATTAATAGCGTATTCCTGCAAGAAAATTTGTTGTTCGATTAATATAACCTTATTAAAAAGGCTAGGCGAATTCTTATCTATAGTAAGGATAATTTGGATATAACTTAATTTCTTTGTTTTTTACTAAAATTTGAATAAATAAATTGTTATGTATTATTATTGTATTAACTCGTACCTTTGTATTGTAAATAGAACATGTTCTAACCTTTTATACATAATATTTTGTCATACTTGTCCAAATTATGTATTGTTTTAAGTATTTGTTTAGTATAAGTTTTTCTAATATATTGAACTGAACCACCCCCGAACACAAGCTCTGTTTCTTCGGGTGGTGTATCAACTTTTGTATGTATTTTTCGTGTAATTTGGAACAATAAATTGTAATTGTAATAGTAAAAAAAATTGTAATTGTAAAATGTACAGTAGAGGATTAATGGCCGAGTGCACCAACCTCGGTATTCAGAATACCGCGGTAAAATTGCTTAGTAACCCCGGTGAAGTCATACTTTCGTTGCACCGTGCTCGGTTTCAACTTTTACCGCGGTAAGATGCTAACCGGCCGTGAAGGAGCTGTAATGTGAGAAAACAGCGGTTTTCTTTCCAAGATGGAGATCAGCGTAATGTATCATATTTTCGATATATAGGCCAAAAGCTAATTGAATGTAATGAATAATGAGTGACAAGCAGGCCTGAGGAGAGGGGGCAGGGGGCAAAGTCCTCGGGGCCCAAGACTCAGGGGGGCCCAAGCCTATCGCTTTATTTTTTATTCTTATTGGTTTCCTTCTGAGATATATATATATATATATATATATATTATATACTATAAAGCTCAGAAATTCTCATTTGAGCCAATGCATCTATAATATTTTCGCTGCGGCTCCCTGATGCAAAATAAAGCCTACCCCAATGGCTAGGGAAAATATTACGAAGGCACGAGCGTGGTGGTAGACATGAGTCATAGTAGGCCCCTGCCGCTTAGTTCTTTTGACTTGACCCCCCTCGCAATCCCTTGACTCAGGCATGAGTTCATTGTAGTTCGTTGTTCGTTTTGTAAGTTTTCAACAGTTGTGAGTGAGTTGTGAGTTCGCTCTGCTGTGTGTATGACTGTAAAATTAACGTTATGGAAAATAAGTGTAAGTCTGGGGCAAGGAAGAGAAAAGAGAAAATGGAGAAAGATGAGAAAGGGAAAAAAGGCCAGACAAGTTTATTCATTTTAGGCTTTTCTCTACCTCAATGTGCAGTGATAATTGAGATGAAAACAACAAAACGCGAACACCTGATCATGTTTCAATTGAAGACTTTAATGAAGAATGCACTGAAGATGTGATAGTAGAAAACGGTAAGTTTTAACAATGGTGTAATTGTTGATTTGTCAGTGCTCAATAATTTTTAGTTTAGTATTAAATTACATTTTCTCGAGTCCATTATTGTAAATAATTAAATCTTATTTCATTTTATAGCCTGATAAGTAATAAATACCACAATTAAAACTGTGTGTTATGTTTGCAGCGTGCAATGATAATGCAGAAAACAAAAGCCAGTCAACAGATGTTCCAGTTTTATGTCAAGACAGATTTCATGAACTCTGTGCTGAAGTTGAAATAGTGGAGAAGGGTAAGCACTGTTATTACTGAATATTTATTATTTTAACCTGCATATATACTGTATTACAAAACTGACAAAAAACAAAGTAATTGCCGGAGTTCCGGCTTAGCTCAGTTGGTAGAGCATTGGCGCGAATAGCCAAAGGTCCTGGGTTCAAGTCTCAGTGTCGGGGGAATTTTTCTCCTATAATATTATCATGTAATGTCCAACAGAGACAATAATCTGTGGTTCATGAAAGCTTATATATCTATCTTGAATGTCAACTGTACAATAACAGTGGAAGCCCGGTCACAAAAATCACTAATTAGTGTGCCTCACAGTACTGCATATGACATAACTTGTCTGTCTGTGAGGTAGACCATTAGGGCAATCAGTCATAGGAGAGAGGTTCCATCCGGCGCTGTGAATTGAACTCCGGCTTAGCTCAGTTGGTAGAGCATTGGCGCGAATAGCCAAAGGTCCTGGGTTCAAGTCCTAGTGTCGGGGGAATTTTTCTCCTATAATATTATCATGTAATATCCAACAGAGACAATAATCTGTGGTTCATGAAAGCTTATATATCTATCTTTTCTATTGTTATGATTGAAATAATTAAAATATATTTGTTGTGTTCCATTGCAGACAAATCAACGGCCAGTGCTCATTATGAAACTAATGGTGCAGACTTCCAATTACTGCCTGTCGGTTTTGATGTTGGAACTTTAAGCACTTTAAATTCGACAACTAAGGAAATAGAAGAGGCAGTAAAATGTGGTCCACCTGAACACCCAAAACATTTTCCAGCTGACCTCAATTCTCGTGCATTTCCTACATCTCTTCTTCAGCGTAAATTTCCGCCCACCATGCCAGAAATGTTATCTTGGAGCAAAGAGAAAATGCAAAGTATTATTCAATTATTGTCGATGCAACTCCTCATTCAAATCATGTTGAAAAGACAACATTCATCCTAAGTTATGTTCACTTCATTAAGGAAATTTATGAGTATGAAATAAATGAACGATTTTTGGAATTCGTAGACTGTAATCAGAAAACAGGAGTTGGTATTGCAAATTTAATTCGATCAACACTTACGAAACACTCAATTCCTCTCAGCGATTGCCGTGGACAAGGTTATGATAATGGAAGTAATATGAGTGGGGCTTGTAAAGGTAAACATTCACATTTTCCTCAGTGGAATCATCTTGCAAAATTTTCTCCGTGTGTTTGTCATAGCCTTAATGTGTGTGGAGTACATGCTGCTGAGAGCTGTCCTGACGCAGAAAAATGTTTTGGTGTGATTCAACAACTTTACAACCTGTTCAGTTGCAGTCCTCAACGATGGGAAATTTTGAAACAGTGTGTTGGTAGTTCTCTATATTCCATGTCTGATACCCGTTGGAGTGCACGAGTTGACGCTTTACGACCAATTGCAGTCATGTAGATAAAATCGCCATTGCTGTTGAATCTCTCAATAACTTGAATTTGTCAGCTGAAACACGTTCTTTGATACGAGGTATTTTGGACTATGTGAAATCTTTCAGGTGCTTAATCACGGCATCAATTTGGCTAAAGTTGTTGGTAGCAAATGACTACAGGAGCAAACTACTGCAAGCTCGAAATGCTGTAGATACTGAAGTGAGAAACATTGAGAGATTACTGGACGATTTAAGGTGTTACGTGAAAACTGGAATGCAGTTCTCTCCGAATGTAAAATCGTTGCCATTGTTTCTGGTGTCTGATAGGACGAACGGGACGCTCTCTGGATGTCAGAAGAAAAAAACATATCAGACACCAGAAACAAAACAACACTGACTACTCCGCCATAGCATCTCATTCGGACGAAACTGGCCACAAAATACCTTTCGACATCTGGCGGGAAACAATTAAAACTTTAAAGGATGCACCCACTGACGTCACGACAACTGCGACTGTTTATTCTTCACAGGCACTTCTTTTTAATATGAATCTTCCTCCGAAGAAGGACACGATAGGATGCCCGAAACGTTAGACACTAAAAACACGACGCGGCCCAACCCGGATAGCCAGTACAATCAGTTTATGTTTAAATAAGGTGTAATGTTAACAGCGTTTCTGTTCAATATTTGTGTTAATGTGATCCTGTTTAACAGTCTCTACATTTAAATAAAATAGCATTTATATTTTAAAGAATAATTCTCACACGTATGCAATCCAAGGCAAAGCAATACCACAGAATCTCTGTTCTGAGTTCGACATAGCCCCCTTTTATTCCCGTTCGAGTTTTGTGGAAGTTTTAGGTGCAAAGTCATGTACAGTCAGCGAAATGGACAACTGGAAATTGCCAACAAAACGAGACCGGTCAGACGCTTTAACATCCCCCTACAAGTACATGATCGGTTACCCCACCCACTTCTGTAAAAAGAGAGAGAGAGAGAGAGAAAAAAAGAGAGAGAGAAGAAAAAGAGAGAGAAAAGAGAGAGAGAAAAAATATAGAGAGAGAGAGAAAAAATATAGAGAGAGTGAGAAATAGAGAGAGAGAGAGAGAAAAGCGAAAGAGAGAGAAAAAGAGAGAGAGAGAAAAAAAGAGAGAGACAGAGAGAGAAAAAGAGAGAGAGACAGAGAGAGAGAGACAGACAGAAAGAAAGAGAGAAGGAGCAAAACTAGCGGTCATGGAAGAAACCAACACAAATTGCTCCATGGGAATCGCTTCGTAGCAGAGTAACCGCGATATATTCGGGCGTTTGGAAACTGTGGTATTGTAGCGATGGTGCACAGTTTTTCTTAGAATACTCTGATATTACTTTTACCCCGGTTACGAAACCGCTGAGAAAACCGGAGAATGGTGCATTCGGGCATAAAGGTCATAATAGTCAGAAATCAGCATGGATGGTCTATACCTACCTATATGGTCTATTTGCTATATTTTTACAAATTATACAGGCCTAATATAGGGAAAAAAAGAAAACAATTACAAAATAAATACAATACTATTATAAAGAAATTAAACTTGCGTTATAGACTTTGTTTAAATGAAAAACAGAGATATAACAAGGGGAGATTTTTGTTGTGTTTTGTTTGACGAAAATAAACGGCTAGCCTACGGCAGTCGGTAAAATAAAGGAAATGAGTCAATTAACACAAACTTATCGGGGAATTAAACAATATATTGAGAGAAAAGGGAACACAATTCACATCAAACCATATATATGTAATTCAAAATAGTACTTGTCAATAAATTCAAATTACCTACATCAATAAAACAGAAAAATTCATAAGAAACAATAACTTCAAATGTCAAAGTTAAATATTAAAAAGATATAAAATATAAAATAATAAATATTTCACTAATAATATCTCAATTAATTATATTAATTTAGAAGTACTCACATAGAGTGGGTGCCACTTTTTAAAGACTCTTTTTCCAAGAACTTCCCCTATCTGCTGCCACCCTAATCCTCTTCGACTTGTTAAACAGTGAATATAAAGGTTATTAGGCGTATTCACACTTGTCTGCAGTCCAGTATAATGTTGCCAAATACGTACCATAGTACTTACTTTACTTAAGAAGCAGTGAATGACAGCGGCAACACTGGGGAAATCCACCCGACTACCAGAGCACCTGTTCTTTGTCGGTGTCGAAGTCTGTGCAGATTTTCGAATTAGGGAACAATACTGCACCTATTATATTCTTTTGTAGATAAACGATGATTTGGGACGAGGCCTTCTTAAAATGGCACCAACAGTACATGCCACACACACAAACACACATTCATAGGCCTACTCATTAATAGGTCTATAAACATACATAATGACATGGTGTGATATTCATGTCACACAACCCCATTAAGAGTCCGAAGCACCATTTGTAGCACCAATAAAAGTGTTCTTGCATCTATAATTATTATTTATTACCTGTATCTTACTGGTTTATTTAATTTATCAAGAATGAACAATACAGGTTTACACCCAATTACAATGTTCACGACTATGCTAGCAATACACATGTACTTACAAAAGCAAAAATATGAAATAGGTGAATAAAAAGTAGGAAAATTAGAATAATTACCGTGTTAAAAGTAAGAAGTAAAGAGAATATGAGAGAGTGAAGAGAATATGAGAGATTAAGAAGAAAGCAAGCATGAAGAATGTAAAGAAAAAAGAATAACTTAATGAAAATGGCAGACTTAAATGAAGGACGTACGTTGCAGACCAAGGTACCAAACGTCTATAGGCTATTCCACTTTGAGAAAAAAGCATCGGGTTATATTGACGTTGACAGTGCCTACCATAAGTAGCGTACCGGTACTCGATTTATGTGTGAAATAATATTGTTACCTTTCGCCGTTGAATTTTCAATGCTCCCTTCCTTCGTTAAGATGTCGAATCAAATTACCATAGTTGTGCCTAATACACAAGAAGAAAGGTAATTCACACAGCCCGAATAATTATAGAGGTATAAACCTGCTGACAACTCTATCAAAACTATATACGAGAATTTTAAGAAACAGGCTAAACGAGTGGCTAGAATTTCAATTTAATTTTCCAAAGGCAAAGTGGGTTTAGGAAGAACATGAGAAAAATTGATTATATTAATTATAATGAAAACTGTGACGGATAAATACCTTAATAAAAAGAGGGGGACAATCTATTGTTGCTTTATTGATTTAGAAAAAAAAAACTTTCGACACGCTTAACAGGAATAAATTACGGTATAAACTTATAGGTTTAAGTGACCTGTTTACAAACAATATAGCGGTTAGCCTATATATATAATAAAATATGTTATCTATGGTTCTGCGTATACATAATTAACGAAACTGATTAGAAAAGAATAGGTATAATCCAAGGGTGCAACCTCAGACCTTATTTATTCATTAATTTTATAAACGTATTTTTCATGACGTAGAAATACCAAAGAAGCCCCAACCGACAATTATTATGAATATGTCAATTAAAATTTGCAGATGATTTTGTGTTAACTGCCGGTTTCCTGATAGGTTAAAAAATAATTGTCGCGGTTAATAAATTCTGTAAAGAGAAAATTCAGCATAGATAACAAACTTGTAAATAGTGTAAATTCTACATAATATTTAGGAATTTTTAAAAATAACAATGGGTAATGGGAACTTCAAAATAAGACAGCCTGGAACAGTGAAAAAGTAGCCACGAATGCTATAAACAATTGCTAAAGTTAATTATGTTAAATAAGGTTTAAAATGTTAAATAGCATATAACACGCTTTAGTATAGTAAAAAATGCTTATGGAACTGAGGTGTGGGGGAAGGCATGTCGGAAATATATAGATATGATGAGAGCAGGTTCTGCAAACAAATGTTACATGCCCCAAGATATTCATCAAACGAAGCAGCTATATATGAATTAAGGCCTACTACCTTAAATAAAATCTTCAAGTGGTTTAGATACACTTGCGAAATAGATAATAAAGTTATAGTAAAAATTAATTGAAAATGGTAACGGAAGAAGAGCACATTAGGAAAATATTAGATGAGATAGGATTACAGTGGATATGGAATTTAGTATCCACATTAAAATTTAAATGTTTTTTGCTCTTTACTTATAATTAAGCTGAACAGGTTTCCTTTCTTCAATTTTAACGGTTTTACTACTGATTATTTTAATTTTCCTGTCATTATTGAATCATTAATGATCTAACTGAAAGCTTGTAATTTTTGTGTAAGTGTATATTTTGTTGAAAGATATTCTTTGTCTGCAAGGCAATCTGCGTTGTGCAGAAAGATTATATGAATAAACAAGGACATCAAAAGAACATCGTCAGTAGGTAAATAGTGAAACAGTGAAATTATTTTACATAATTTAAGGAACAAAGGTGTTTACACTACATAGTCTATTACCAGAGTATTTACATTCATTACTCATATTCTAGACACCACCTATTTCTGAAATTAATTCATCAAATGAGTAAAAAGCTTTATTTATAATATATTTTGTTAATTCAGATTTAAATCTACTAATTATAACCGGGAGTTTGTTGAAAAATTTCATACGAAGTAATTTTACCCTTGTATTATTTTTGTGTGGGGTACGCCGTAGCGTAGTGATTGAGGCGTTGCGCTACAAACCGGAAAGTCGCGGGTTCGATCCCCGATGAGGTCGTTGGAGTTTTTCAACTGGCCTAATCCTTCTGGTGGCACTATAATAGTAATAATAATAATGTTTTATTTTGCCTGGCAGAGTTAAGGCCATAGGGCCTTATCTTCCACAAAAGACAAAATACATTAAAAGGAATTTACAAAAAACAAATACAATAGATATCATACATAATACAAAATGCTAAAAATAAAATAATAATACAATATTGAAGTACCTATATTAAAACATAAGACAAAAATGCGTCCAATAATATGCCGAGAAAACAAAATTAATTAAAGAATTATATTATAATTGGATGTGTGTATAATTATAATATTATACTATAATATACACCAAAATTGAAACTTAAAACTAAGAAATTAACAAATAAAAGCAATATAGGCTAAGAGCCATGAAAATTGTGTACAATATAAATTTACCTGGGCTAGATAACGAGACATTCAGTCTAGTTATAAGCGAGATACTTGATTGACTTTGACCTAAAAATCTGTAAACTCCGACTACCCCTGATGTCCGGCGGAAGGGAGTTCCAGATACGGGTGATGGCTATTGTGAATGAGGCAGAGTACAGAGATGTTTGATGGCGTGGAATTAACAGTAGACTGTTATTCTGAGATCGTGTGTCGCGGTTATGTTGGGAAGATAACAGTGAGAAACGGGAGACTAAATAATTAGGTGCAGTATTATTAAGTATCTGATAGAGTAGAGTTAGGGAGTGTAGTAGACGTCTGTCCTTTAGTCGAAGCCAGGATAATTGCTCAAAATAATCTGAGACATGATCATATCGACGTATGTTGAATATGTGACGGACACAAGAATTCTGAACACGTTGTAGCTTACAGGATAATTCAACACTTAGGTCAGTGAACAGGACATCGCAATAGTCGAAGTGTGGCATCACAAGTGACTGCACTAACGTCTGCTTTAGTTTAGCAGGTAGGAAATTTTTCAGTCTATCTAGTGAATGCATAATAGAAAATAATTTTTTTTTTTGCGGATATGTTTAACTTGTGTATTCCATGTCATGTCAGAGTCAAAGTACACACCAAGATTTTTTACAGTTCTACTGTATGGAATAATTGTGTTGTTCAAGGTCACAGGCAAAAGTTCAGTGTTGTCAATAGAAGCTAGCGATCTGTTTTTTCCAATCAGAATGGCTTGTGTCTTGTCAGGGTTCAAATTCAGTCCAAATTTTGTTGACCATTTACTGATAGAGTGTAGGTCGTCGTTGAGCTTTGAAAGAGAGTCGTTGATTGTATCAGGCCGAAAATGTAAATATATTTGCAGGTCGTCTGCATACAGATGATGTCGGCAATGTTTTAGTGATGAAGAAATGTCATTTATATAGATTGCAAAAAGCAAGGGACTTTTTGGGCCTATGGCCAACACTATGGCCCTGGGGTCGACTCAACCTCGAACAGAAATGAGTACCAGGAGCAATCCTGGGGGTAAAGGCGGCCGGTGCGTAAGGCTGACAACCTTACCACCTTCATCTGCCGATGTCTAAAAATCTGGGAGCCTCAACCTCCTGGAACCCTCTGGGCCTCCATGGCCTGTAATAGGGAACACTTTTTACACTTTTATTATTTTTGTGTACAGTTAAATTTTGGACATCATTCAGTTGGTTGTTATAAACAAATAAAATGGACCTTAAAATAAAAATACTAGGAGGAGTCAGGAGAGATACATTTTTTTAAATTTCTTGGCATGAATTCCATTGTGGGTTGAATGCAATTTGAACGGTACCTTATATTTTCAGTCTCACAACCAAAATGAAATGCAAATATCGGCATTGGTGAATTAAACGTGAGCCTATGAAGTAGGAAACAGGGCGAAAACCAAGGATCTACCACGGTTCAAGTTCGTTTGCTTCACCCACCGCAAGTGTTAATCCTAGTTTAGTGGCAGTTAGGTTAACAGCAGAGAGGTTAACAGCAGAGATATTACTTTAGCATAGGAATGCTACTGCAATGTTAGTATCTTGATGAATTGAAATAAATGAAAATGCATTTATTTTGAAAGACAACTTACAGTTTGAAACTTTTTAAATATAAAGCTCAGTCCAAACTCAATAACAAACCAGGAGGCATATCTTGAATATCTCCTGGTAAAATAGTTTTCAACTGACCAAATTATACTATAAATTTGCTACACTCAAGACATGTTGAAAGTAGAGTTCCTCTGCTATTTTGCGTGTCCCGGTACTGCATACTGTCACAAATAACACTGGTAAACAAAAATCAACTTTTTTTTGTGACATGGATAAAACAAGGCGTACCTTATGTAAAATTTCACCAGAAAGCAGAAAATGACCTTGGATTTTTCTCTATCACCCAATATTTGTTTGCTACAAAGTGTTTTGTGTTATACTGAAATATATTATTTTCGGTATGTTCTTAATATTATATTTAATTCAAAATTTTATTATAACATTTTTTTAGCGATATTTTGTCACTGCGGCATCTCAGATTGATGTCCAGCAGTAATCAGCAAGAACTAAGACTCCATTTGCCTTGGTACCGCTTTTCCATAGTTGCAACGTCCTGGTGGAATTGTTCCCCATGTTCGTCGCTTACGGCGCCCAAATTTTCAGGAATGAAATCGAGGTGAGCATCCAGAAAGTGAAGTTTTAATGACATGTTACATCTTATTTCGCTCTAGGCACTAAGTAATTCAGTCACAAGGTCTTTGTAGTTTTCAGTTTTGACATATCCAAGAAAATTGGTCACAACTGTTTTGAAAGCTTTCCATGCTCTTAGTTCAGCTTCATTCAGCATGTTGTCATATTTCCCATCTTTCATAACTTCTCGTACTTGCAGTCCCACAAATATGCCCTCTTTAATTTTGGCCTCACTAAATCTCGGAAATTTCTGTTTCAGATACAAGAACCCCCTTCCGTTCCGATCTAATGTTTTTAAGCTAAGTTTAGAAGAATCAATAAATAGGCGCAAATTGCTTGGTTCATGTTCCTGCCCCAATGCATAAAATAAGTTGTCAACATCCGTGCAGTATCCTATACCAAAATCCCTTCTTGAGCGAAATAATGTGTAGCCTAAGTCCTTTTTGATGATTTCGAAATTCAGTTATATGTACGTCACCTTCGAGGAGATTCATCCTTTTAATCTGGATGCTAGGAGTTCTGACTGTGATTTTGCTAGTTTTAAATCTCGAACTAAATCATTCAGTTCAGCGTTTGAAATCAGATGTGGCTTTGTTGAACATTTTGGTGCTTGAAAGTCTGGATCATTGTCGATTTCCTGTGCGAATTGCACAACATCAGGTGGATCACCTTCGTCCAAACTCCACGGTTCTGGTGGGTTTGGGATAGGAAGTTCTTCACTATGTTTGACGGGCAAGGCTGATGGTAAATTGGGATATTGCACAGCATCCTTGGACTTCAGTCCGATGCCCTGTATTTTAGTGAGGCAAAAGTAACAATCTGATGGACGGTATTTTGGTTCTCTCCACACCATTGGTACTGCAAATCCAATATTAGGTTTTTGACCTTTCAATCAACCTGTTAACATTGTTACACAAGTCTTGCAACATATGTGAGGGGCCCATGACTTGTCTTGATCTCCTACTTTAACTCCGAAATAAAGTTTGTAAGCTCTTCGCACAAGTTGGGTGAAATTACGTTTTTGCGATTTAAAAGTTATTTCTTCACACTCATAACAAAAACTGTTGACATTATTTACAAATTGCCTAGGCATTGTATTGACTTGTTAATTCACAGTCAATCACAGTACAATAATAAAAATAAACCAAGTATGTAGAACACAAACACGTTAGTAAAGACGACATAGGGAATGCAGTAACTTCATATGCGGGTAAATGCCTACTAATGCACAATCTCATTTGGGTGCGTACTTCTTGCATTTGATATACTGGAATGAACTTGTCTTAACACACTGCTGATACATACATTACATGAAGTTGTACAATATGCATAAAGTGACTCACTAAACTGTTGAAATGATTGCTGTTTTTTTTGTTGTATTTAAAAAATAAACGCTTGTTACTAAAAATCCGTGGGTGATAGGCAATTTCTGTTTTTAGATTTGTTATTAGGGTGCCTCAATACATCCGAAACACCAAAAAATTTCCGTGTCACAAAATGTGTGTTTAACAGTGTAATTATTGTGATCTTTTTAGGTAGATTTCGAAGAAAAATCTACCTATTGCAATGGATACCATGGTATGGTATCATTTTCGAAAAATTCTTTCATATCTTTACGTTTCATGCTTCCCTAAGTACGAAACCACCGCCCGTTCAAAAAAATTGTGATATATATATATATATATATATATATATATATATATATATATATATATATATATATATATATATATATATAGTCTATATATATATATATTTATATCTTTACACGATAGCGGCCGTAATTCTGAAGATATTTGAACCAAATTTGATTATGTTATTTCTAGGCCCAATAGTTCGGACAAGTTCGTTAATGAGCAAAATTGGCCCAAGGGGGTGGTCGGGGGAGGGGGTTAAAATTTTAAAACATTTATATCTCGGCCCCTATGAAGTATAGAGGGAAACTTTGTTTGAATAAATTAGAGTACCCCCTATGGAGTTCACAGTGACACCAACGATTCGGGGGTTTTGGGGGTACGAGTGGGGGTGGGGTGGGGTGGGGTGGGGGGATGGAAATTCGAAATTTTTGAAACCACGTCTTGTGGAGTATCATTGAAAAGCTCTTGATGAGTACTCTACAAATCAATAACTGGTTTCTCGATAGCTCTCATTTAAGGCGAGATTTGAATGTTTGAAAAAGTGCTCTTTCCTCTTTTTTGCAATTATTGTTGCGGGTTTGTCATGCCAAGGCTAAAGAAGAAGAGTGCTACGCACTTTGAAATCTACCTCAGCCTGTAGGCTTGCCTAAAGGGATTTTTTTAGTACACGTTCCGCAAAGTGGCTGTTTCTCGGACTGTTAACATGCCTGAAAGTAGCACTTTAGTACGATAAAGTAATTTTACCGTACTAGGCCGGTAACCCTAGTGAACATATTTCCAACTGTGGCTCCTAGATGTCTCCCAGTGTAAGTTCAATTTTACATGTTAAGGGCTTTATTCTTAATTGTCTATTAACATATTAACAAGCATAGTGAAACTTGTCGTTTAGAAATCTTTTATTTAAGAAATAAATTTCATAATACTAATTTTTTTCTTACAACTAAGGCTGGGCGCGAACTCTTGAAGTTGCATAACTAAGCCATAACTTGGTACACTAGACCACGAATGTTAGTTTAAAGCGCTAACTTCAGACGAGACTCTTGTACGATAGCTTCTTTTAAGGAATAATAAGCTTTGTTTCAGAAAATAAAACAATTTTATGACGCGTATTTCAGTTGATGTAAACGCATTTCATTATTATTATCCGGTTTTACAATGTACTTCCATTTACATTTTCCGGTAACCCAAGATTACACCTTGCATTTAATTTTCATTATCCATTTCTGTCTATGTCGGCCGCGGTGGTCTAGAGGAAGCGTGCCCGCCTCTAGATCCGCAGGGCGCGGGATCAAACCCGGCCGCGGTCGATGGATTTTTCAGGACGTAAAAATCCTGGGCACGGAGTCCTCCGGGAGGGACTTTAAGCTGGGGGTCCCGTGTCGTAGATTTACGGCACGTAAAAGAACTCCAAGCCTAAATTAGAGCCTCTGGACAAAATTTCTCGGCCCTTTCACGTCCAAGAAATACTTAGTTTCCAGAGGGGGGTTGCGAGGCGATGGGCTTACCACCTGTCCCTCTACCCTCTCTCGGAAAATAAGCATATCAAAATTAGTATAGGTAATGAAACCTCCATTGGAGGCCTCTTCGCCCCACGTGGGGATCATAGGGTACCAGATACAGATTCCAGATTTCTGTCTATCTGCCCATAAATTCTCTTCAATATTTCTTCTTCTAATTGATGTCTGAATTCCTTGTATCCATGTGGTCGGCGGTCTCCCTCTTTTCTTCCTTCCTGGTGGTTCCCATTCCATAATCCTTCGTGGTAGTCTTTCCTCTGACATCCTTTTTGTATGTCCATACAAAATCAGTGATCGAATTTGTGACATCCATTTTCTTCCTGATGACTTCGTTTCTGACTCTTTCCCGTCTAGATATCCCTGCAGACCGCCTCCAAAAGTCCATCTCAGTTGCCATTAATCTTTTTATTACTTGGGATTTAACTGTCCATACTTCTGATCCATATGTCATAATGCTTCTAATAATTGTGGTAAAGATTTTTCCTTTTGTTTATTTTCTAATCCGTCGATCCCACAGAAACCCATTTAATGTTCCAATAACGAGCTTATCAGCATTCATTCTTGAACTAATTTCTTTATCTTGTTTGCCATCTGTGTTATTTTTACTCCTAGATATTTGTACTCTTCAGTGTGTTTAATAATTCCCATCCCTTCTTCCAGTGTCAAATCTTGATTTAAGTCTCCTATTACCATGTAGGCCTATTTTGTTTTATTCTTGTTGACCTGACCCATCCCAGAGGTAGGTACAATAAGTCGGTAGCGGCCTCGGTGCTTAGGGGCGTTCCCACCCCGCCTTAAAAGGGCACAAAATAGAATAAAATAGAACCTGACCTAACCTGGCCTACATGCGATAGTAAGAATAATAGTTTCTACATTCATTTGTCCAGACTTTACTTTCCGTTACTTCTACTTCCGTTACAGAACATTGATTATACGTCAAAATAAAATGTAAGTTACGAGTAGGCTAATTGCATAGCCAATCCAGGACAAATTCTCCGCAGAAATGTGTGGGAAGGAATTAATTTGGATAAAAAGGAATTAATTCATGTTATTACCATTAAATTGAAAAATGAAAGTGCATCGCGAGGGCGTGGTGGGAGGGAACATTCATCCAGAGTGCGACTTACATTTATTTTTTCCCCGTTACTTAAAGAACCTATGCAAAAATAAAGATCACAGTTGTATATAAATGCAATGAGGATGCGAAGAATAGGCTAGGTTCTCAACATAGAAATGTGGAATTTTCATAGTGTATCTTGTAGGAGTTCGTTAGTTTGCCCAGAGTTGGGGAAGCTATTTTGTAAGGGTTCGTTGGATTGATTCACAAGTAGGGTCGTTATTTCGTGGGGTTCTTGGTTCGTTGTGATTAAAAAAGGGGTTGCCCCAGCTGGTCAGATCAGCGGTAGTTCAGCATTCGATCTTAATCTATCAGGGTCGTGGCTCGATAAAGTATGAGGGAGACAGAAAGGGGGGTAGATGACGGGAATGTTGTGGTTAAAAATATGCAGAAGGTCCTGAAAAATCGTTTACTGTCCAAATAATTGAAGATACTTTGCAGAAATAATATTCTAGGTAACTCAGATGATGTAAGTCGTTATACTGTTAATTACTGGCAGTATAATAACATTTGTTATATGCACTTCGTAGTCCAATGTCTTTTATCTACATAATAACTTGATTCTACGCGCTTCACTTAATAATGTCTGTATTTAATTATAACTTACTAGTTTTTTCTATTTTTATAGCGCGGACTGAAAAATAAAGGTTACACTTCGATACTTGATAACTTTCGGACGACAATTATGAGCTCCGCTCCGATTCAATTAATGTCTTAATCACTTTTATTAATTCATGCACTTTCTAATTAAATCTCTTTCTTTTTAATACTTACGCGCAGCAATGTAAAATTGTATAATTGCAATCTGTTTCTATATGCGCGGATTTAATCTCTATATATATATATATAAAAGGCTTTGTCCTGACTGACTGAATGAATGACTGACTGACTGATTGACTGAATGACAGGAATCAACGTACAGCCTAAACTATAACAGGTAGAGACTTGGAATTTTGACAGTACCTTCGTTTCATAATGTAGGTGCTCACTAAGAAAGGATTTTGAAAAATTCTGATTCTAAATGCCAAAAATTAAATGTTTTTGAAAATACTTAATCCCTTTTTACATAGAATTATCCATTCCAAATCACAGAATATATTGTTGCCAAATGGTATCAGGTGGGCTTGGAAAAAACAAATGAAATGCACTTTTGACAAATAAGAGAAGTTATCAAAATAATTCATGTTATAAATAAATATTACAGAATGAAATCCACTAAAATAATGGAATCACATAACTTTCTCTACCCTGGACATAGAGAAAACAAAACGAGGTATGGTAATGTGTATATTATTATATTATATCGCAGGTTTTTGGAGAGAAAAGTATGAAAGTGATAATGCTTTCTGTTTAATTTCATCTCCAAAACGGCTTTATGGTAACATAAGAGTGGGAAATTTCCCGCCTCGATATTACAATTTTATGTTACAGGAATTTCTGTTTCTTCTTATTTAAACTTCTACCAGGCTTGCTGTGCACTGTACAAGCGATGGGATGCAAAATTCTAGATCCTCTATGAGCCATAAAAAATTATATCAAGCGTTTTCTGAGGGAATAGTTTGAGTGTAATAAGTCGTTCTTCCTATTTCAAATTATAAATGCCTATATAAGGACCTAGAATTTAAAATTGAAAATCCTTCATAAGCTAATTTCCAATTACAAAATACAAAACCCGGGCGACGCCGGGTCTTTTAAGCTAGTACTTTATAATACAAGTTTAGTGAAATGTTATGCAACCGTAATCTGTTGAAGTCGTAGCCTATGTCGCAGTTGTCCGTATAGGTCCTGATGTTGAAGTAGTCTCTCAAAAGTGCGTTGTTCGAGTGGGCTTCGTCTCTCTGTGTCGCTAGTAATATTCCTTAGAGTTTGGTTTCGTAATATTTTGTCATTGGTCAATTCTTTCATTTAGTTTTCGCTAATTGGCTTAAAGTTAGTTGGTCTGCTACAAGGTTTAAAGATTTGTCGGTTGGGTGACGCTAACTTTGGCTTGGTCATTAATTCATTCTGTCACTTCTAATGATGACTCCACAGTGTCTCGCTAACCGGAAGTGTACTGCCCACAAAATATGTATCTGCTGATAACTGTGATAACTGAAGGTTATCATCATTAGTATTGTTTTCATCTGATGGTTTTTTTTAATCCGCTTCGAATGGTATAAGTCTCCACTCTGTCCGATTGAAATTATAGGAGTTATTAATAGTGTCCGATTAAAATGCTATAAAGGGGTTATTAATTGTGTAGTGTAGTATATCAAGTTGTAGCTAGTGTTGTCCTCTTTCATTTGGTAGAATTCGTCTTGTTGTAGTCAGCGTCTGCCATGAGTTATTGATGTCTGAAGTTAGGTGTGTAGTGTGGGAAGTCTAATGATAGGGGCTGCTGTCGCGGGTTGTAGCAGTTTCGTAAAGGGGGATTTCAGAGCGGTTACAATCTTTACAAACTAATTGGGATTACAATTAATAATGATCATTATTCTTTCACGTGCATCTTGCTTGTCTATGAGCTCTATCTTGAGAATTCATTGGCATCGACCTTTCAGCAGCTTCTAGTGACACGTATGTACAATGTTGGTTTGAGACTAAGCATTAAATTCAAGAAAGCTAAAGGAGGAAAAAATGAAAATGCAGTGAGATGAAAATATAAAGTTTCAGACAATGCTCCACTAAACTGAAAAACAAATACATAGTATTAATGTTTAGTTGAATTGAGCAACATTACATTACTCCCTTGCGGACTGTTGTGTGCTTCATGTTTTCTACAGACATTAGAATGTGCAGTCATGATTTTTTTAGTGTTTTCTAATATATTTGTTCACAAATGTATGTCATTGAATGTGAATTCTGAAACTGTAAATACGGACCAGGAGTCTGATTTATTCTGTCAGAACGATTGTAGATTAAGAGCAAATATGGCATCATGCCATGTGATCCTCACTGGAGGAGGGAACTATGATTGTAAAATAACTAATCAACCACTAGTTTCTTATTCGCATCTGCTTCATCCAGGTTAGATGTTGGCTTTTCCGTGTCATTCAGGAGACTCTTTTTCATACGTTATTGAAAGGCCTCAAAATATTTTATTCACCAAAATTCCTATACTTACCTGTTGCTAGGCAAAGTAAACCATGAAGTATATGCAACA
The DNA here is from genome assembly GCA_964059195.1 of Ectobius pallidus. NCBI lineage: Eukaryota > Metazoa > Arthropoda > Insecta > Blattodea > Ectobiidae > Ectobius > Ectobius pallidus. Next base: position 50,838,313 of record CAXKWD010000006.1, on the reverse strand, counting down.
AGGGTCTAACGAACAGCATACATTATTAAGCCCGAGCAAATGTTTCTTTCCGATACAGTGTGCTGTGTGTACAATTCTCTCTTCATAAGAGAAGAATTATAGTAGAGAATGATGACTTGGGTAAGTTCTAGTAAAGGGAGAGAAAATAAACTTCTAAGATAGGTACCGGTGGTAGTGTTAGCCCATAGAGAGACTGATACTAATTGCATAGAGAATTTAAATTTCTGTAACGTGGATTTTCCTTTAATTTCGCAGCATAAGGATACCTTAATCATATAAAGAATAATAGTGTATTGCGTATTCCCACATTTATTACGCCTGGTTTAGATTATAAGACGCAGAAATATCAGAAACTTCCGAAACTCACTTCCCATTATAAATAAAAATACTCGTAAATAAAATAAATAAGTTCATTAGACCCCTTACGGGCAAGGGCCTTCTGCTGACGTAGGGGTAGCTCGGTTTCTTGTTACTCACACGGGGAGCCAGTCTGCATGGGTTTAAGCGATTGGTCTCTTTTTGCGTTTTTCCTTTGATAGTTATCTTGATGTTATCTTGATACTTACGATAGGCTACTAGTAAATACTAATCTAACACTATTTGTGAGTAATTCTTTAATTCTCGGATTGTCAATCTGAGGGGTGTATTTGTAGAAAAGGGGTATGGTTAGAAATTATTAAGTTTCAAGAAATCAATTGGTTACTTGGTAACACTAAACCACACTCAATGAAGGATAAGACAGGAAGCAAGTGCCCAAGACGAGGGTAGAGCGAACCCTATGTAGGGAGAAGGAAGTCAGACCACTTATCCAAACACCTAAGCAAAAGCTACTTTGTATAACAATCTTTAATAAATTTCCTCCATGTATCAAGCATTTAGAATATATATACAATCTCCTTGAACAGGTAATAAAACTGTTAAAGACAAACTATTATCAGTAGGGACCGGATTTTTAGGTTTTTAAAAACACTGTTTTAGGTTTTCCATTAGGTGAAATAGGTTTTTTTAGGTTTTTTGTCCAAAATATCGTTTTTGGGTAGAATAATTGGTTTAATGAATTTGAATGTGCTACATAGGATTCAATACATAATACTTGTAAAGTTTAACTTAACAAAATTGACTTAAATTTGTTTAAACTTGCTTAAAACAATATTATATAATTGAAGACAGAAAGCATAAACAATCAAAAGAAGCAGTGAAAATAAGATTGCCACACATTTCCTGGTTACAGTATATCACTAAATATTTTTCAAGATTCTCAACTGTGAAGTTCTTCCTGTTGTCTTACAGTAGTTAATAGTTAATACTGTATATCCTTGTTCATACACGGCAACAATGGTTGTTCGTACAAATATTTTAAAAGGAATAGGCCGGTACTCTTTTCCTCTCTTGTTACTGTCCATCCTAGACGACAATGGGTTGAACGAAACGCTGGTGGTATTAATTTCAACCCGACAAAAATGATTGTCTCTCCGCAAAATATCGATTTCTCAACTGTCAAACAAAAAAGACAAAAAAAGTAGCCTAAATTAGATATTTTAGGTTTTATATCCCGTTTAGGTATATTTAGGTTTTTATACCCCATTTAGGTAATTTTAGGTACCACAGAATTAATGTGGGTGAATCCTATGGACATGATTCGAAAAAGTGTATAAGCGGTTTTTGTTTTGGAAGTAAGGAAAAAAATAGGTAAAAACCTAAGAATCCGGTCCCTAATTATCAGACACAATAAATATATGACATATATGACAGAATAATTTATGAGAAACTTCTCTTTTCAAAAGGGAAATAAGTTAAGCAGCGAAATATTAGGCTACCAATGTGCTAAATGTAAGGTCTGAAACTTCTTAGAGTAAATAATTTACAACCACCGATAGTGGGATTAATTAGGAAAATCACCTTACATATAATGAAAGATTAACCTCATTTAAGTTGGAATAATATTACGGAACGACAATTTAATTGCCAAGGTAATTGGTTCATAATGAATATGTGACTGCAATCCAGACAAGATTCTCAAAACTAGTAGAAATACCTATGCAAAGGTTTGACTATTTCAGTAAGCCTCTATCAGAAACAGTTCCAATATAGTTAATGAACTGGCATAATAAATTTTACTGCAAGAAAATAGCTTACATGCTATAGAACGAAGAAATTTCCAACACAGAGGAAGGAAAATTGTCTGACCTTTTCCACAAATCAATTATATTTATCTTCATTTAATACCAATAGCTTTCAATAAATTATCTTAGGCCTTTAGTCCTATAGCACCTAATGTTAAATATTACTAAGCGTACCAAACTATAAATAGTAATGTCAATAACTTGAGAATAATACAAGAAAATGTATTTTCTATGACTGAAATTTCCAAAACAGTGCAAGGAAAATTGTTTGACTTTATTCAATTAAAAATTATATTTATATTGATTTAATACCAATAGCTTTCAATAAATTATCTTAGACCTTTAGTCCTATAGCACGTAATGTTAAATATAACTAAGCGTACCAAACTGTAAATAGTAATGTCAATAACTTGAGAATAATGCAAGAAAATGAATTTTCTTTGACTGAAATTTCCAGAACAGTGGAAGGAAAATTGTTTGGCTGTATCCAATTAACAATTATATTTATATTGATTAGTAATATCAATAACTTGAGAATAATACAAGAAAATGAATTTTCTATGACTGAAATTTCCAGAACAGTGGAAGGAAAATTGTTTGACTGTATCCAATTAACAATTATATTTATATTGGAATATCAATAACTTGATTAGTAATATCAATAACTTGATAATAATACAAGAAAATGAATTTTCTATAACTGAAATTTCCAGAACAGTGGAAGGAAAATTGTTTGACTGTATCCAATTAACAATTATATTTATATTGGAATATCAATAACTTGATTAGTAATATCAATAACTTGAGAATAATACAAGAAAATTAATTTTCTATAACTGAAATTTCCAGAACGGTGGAAGGGAAATTCTTTGACTGTATCCAATTAACAATTATATTTATATTGATTAGTAATATCAATAACTTGAGAATAATACAAGAAAATTAATTTTCTATGACTGAAATTTTCAGAACAGTGGAAGGAAAATTGTTTGACTATTATATTTATATTTATTTAATATTAATGGCGTTCAATAAATTATCTCAATAATTAATATTTGATAATATGCCGTGAATGCGGCATGTGAGAAACTTCTGGCGTGTGTGAAAAGATTGAGTTAACACTGAAACATATTTTGTATTTTTAAACACGCCCGCTAGTTAAGTTGTACAGCGCTCGGTACCTGAACACGGTCGAGCGACTTCAGAGCCACCTTTTTAGTAGCCGGAAACTAGAAATACGTTGGAAACGTAAGATTCTGGATCTACCAACCGCAAGAGTAAGATGTTATTTCAAGTTTCTGTAAAAGTGTGGGCGTATCTCCATGGATCTACATGGCTGTGTTCTGGGTGACCTTTTTCCATTTTCTTGTTGACAATGCATTCAAGTTTAGTTGTTCAGATTTTCATGCTCATCCAAAACTTTCGACTCTAAATTCCGTTATGTGTATTTTTCTTTTCTGGTTATGAATATTAAGTTTTTCGGGTTAAAGTTCTGACTTTGAAAATTTACGCCCCGTTTGATTTCATATATATTTTTTATATAGTTAAATTTTTCGGTGTCAGTCCGTCTGTCTGATTTATTCACTTAGTCAATTTGTTTCACGTATTTCCATAGTTTCTGGTTTCTAGTAAAAAGGCTTTTGCAAAATCCACTTAGATTAACACAGCAATACTACACTAGCAAAATTCAATATACTTTTATGCTCCAGAGCTTATAGACTGATACATAAAGTAACCATAATTAGTAGAAAATTTTCAGTAATATTTGTCCCCTAAAGAAGGCTGCCAGTTGACATGTATATGATAGATTCTACATAGATTTCGTGGCATTTTGTGATATTTTAAGTATATCTTTAAAGGCTTCACGAAGCTCTGCCGTTTCATATTTTTATGAGAATAATTTTCAAGTTTCAGTACTGGAAGCTTTATAGCCATATAACGTAAAGGTACACAGTCAGCATATCAAGCAATATGCTTTGAGTCCACTGAACCTTAAGATGCTATTATTAGTTGTCGGTTCAGCGAACTTTTGTAGATGGCATGTGTTGCTGTGACCTAGTTTTTGTTACGCCATTTACTAGTGGTGTAGTTTTTCACTTGTGAATTAACCAAAACTTAAACTACTAAAAGTTCGTAGGGTTTCAAGTTTAAAATTAGCTTCAAGGACCTTGTGAATAAAAAAAACTGGATTTGATTTTGTAAGATTTCAAACAGAACAAAATATAAGAACTGACGTTGCCTGAAAAACTAATACTGAAAGTTCCATTGTTATATAGCATAAAGTGTAAGGTCGTATGTGTATATAGCAATTATACGGCAGTTATGTAAATAAGTTTTTAAATGATACAAGATTTTGAGGATTTGTATATAAGTTTGTTGTAGAACGACGTTCAAAAAACTATATTAAATTTTAAGGGATTTTTAGCAGATATTTCCGGAAAGCTCATCATTAAAAAGAAAAAGCATTATTTGTCAAATTAACAGTACTTATGTATTACGTGACTTACGAATAGGAAACTGGATTTGATTTAAAAATTGAAATAGAATAAAATACAAGAACTCTTGTTTTCTGTAAAAGTAATATTCCAAGTTACATGATTACATACCATAAAATGTAACGTCGTAGTTCCCCATAAGAAATTACGGCAGCCATGTAAATAGTTTTTTTTTTTATAATGGAAGATTTGGTCATTGTATATAAGCTATTTTTAGAGGAACGTTCTTGAACTACATTAAACTCTAAAGAATGTTTATCAAAGATATATGAAAAATGCTTATGATTTGAAAATAAGATTATTTGTCAGGGATGTGAAATTTATTAATATTGGAAATAAAAGTTGTTAAAACAATTTGTGTCTTACCATTTTGCTAATGTTTAATCCAATCCTGTCATTTTTATATAATCTGAAAACAATATATATTGGCGGGCAGTATGGGCAACAGCTGCTGAAAGAGTCAGTGGCGGATTACTGAATTTAGGAAAGGTGGTCAAAATAAGATCTACATTACATAAAAGTACTGTTAGCTTCCAAGTACGAAAAACACCACAATAACTAATAAGGAATTGAAATCAGAATAATTAATGTAGCTACTAGAATGGCCTATGCTTCTAAAACCCAAATGAAAAGGCAAGCTGTAACCTTAGAATAAATTAATACTATTCATGACATTAACCAAATGTGGTTGTGACTACAATGGTGAAGGGAAATATTTAGTAAGAATTATCATATACTATTTTAATAATGCAACATAAATAATATGCAGATTAAATTAGGAAATGAGATATAAATAGGAACTATGTACTCATTTATGTAGGCCCCAAGTCTTATCGTGAAGCATTACCGAAAGATCTGGAATTTACCATGCCAAAATACATATATCCAATTGAACATCCAGCACAGAATCAAAACGAAAAGGGAAGGGTAATTTTCATTAACCATGATTAACTGTTATAATTCGCCAAATCCCAAGAAAAATGGCCACGATAGCCAGAACTATTATGCAGAAAAATCAGACAGAACGGTTAGTTTCCTTTACCGTTTAACCTTACACAGAACATCTGTCAAATGCGTGATATTTGATCTCTACACATTAGACAAGCCGAGTCGCCACAAACCAGAAAATTTCATAGTAGGCTAACTGGGAAAGGCCTCCAAATATCACGGCACTTACTATAGAATTAAAACCCTCACATCTTAACATTATATAACAATTTGGGTAATAATTAAATATAATACTCAAGTAGACTAGGCTGGCTAAACTACAAGGAAAACGTGGCTATACTTCATATCGCATTTACACGGAATTTATTCATGAAGATGATCATTTTTACACACATGGATTGCATAAGGTGGTCCCACACTTCATATTCACAAGATCACGGTAGCCAGAGAGAAGAATCGAGACAGCAACTGTACACTAGAAACACTACTAAGGCACTGAACTGCTCAGCAACATGATGACTACCCTCTCAGGCAATATAGGAACCACGAAAAACGGAACTAGAGAACAGCAACATGTGGCGGAAAGAGAAACTAGGAGGTGGAATTTTTAAAATTCGTCTCAACTCACATCTACTGTCACCTTAAGCTGCTTAAGCAGGTAGACCATTGTCTTCCTACACTTTCGTCGAAGGTGTCGGTCCATCTGCGTTTCGGTCTGCCTCCATTCCGCTTGCCTGTGCACGGGTCCCACGTCGTGGTCCGCTGAATCCATATGCACCCAATTTCCTCGAAGTCTTCTTTGCTTGGACTGCAATGCCCTACGCAACAGTTGCGTTGGGAACTTTATCTTTGATGAAGATGTCAGTCGAATGCCTTGTGTATCATTTTTCTCTGGCATACTTGGATGACTTCCCATTAACGATAAGCCCATTAACAAACCTACAAGTTAGTTAAAATAAAAGTAAGTTATACATATAATATATTTTATCATTGCAAAGAAATAATGCCAGATTTCTAATTGTTAATAATTCATTTAGCACTCAAGTCTAAAGGAGGAGGTGTTTTAATAGAGATACTAATTGCATTGATGTTAGGGGCTTTAACGTTTCTTCCTAGAAATTCCGGTTTTTAAGGGGAGGATAGTCTGTCTTTAATACAGGTTTCATTGCTGCTGTATAAATGGGAATGCAATGTTCATTTATATGCAGGTTATTGGCAAGATTAATTGATTTAAGGAAGTTAGAAACATCAGTCTCACGTCCTGTGCTGGTAATCCCCTGTTATGCATTTTATTGTTTAAGAATTTTGATTTTGTACCTTGATGTAATTTTTCTCATGTAGCAAGAGCCATTGTCTGGCAAAAGAAAGCCATATGATTAATTCAAGACTTTTCTAGGAATTATTTTTACAGGGAGTTTAAATAGTTCAGAAATGATGCCATTTCTTGGCATGTATATGTGAAGTAATTTTTCCTACCTTAAACAGCATAAATCTTAATTCGGTGCACGCTCACATTATCACGTTATCGACGTAAGTGTGATCTGATAGTATTAATTCAGTGTGCCATTCAAAAATGAACCTCCAAGCTCAATAAATTTAGGGACTTTGCCGAATTGGCCATAAAATATTCATTCCGATTATTTAATAGATTTAGATTTACCACGTCAAGAAACTAGATCATAAAAGAGAGTGAAAATTTAAAAAAAAAGTAATGTAGGCCTAACATATGACAGGCCCGCTTTAATTATAATTGATTATAGCTTTTTATTGCTATTTTTTATGTGAAGATGCTTTTATGGACTTACGTAGCGATATCTGAGGCGTCTACTTTAAATTTTTCATTTAGGCTAACCAAATTAAGGATAGACATAAATAGTTACAACTCACACCAGAATATGTTAGAGAGTTGTCTTTTAATATTTTTAAACTAGTTGTATCTAAGTTCCTGTAACATGAAGTGTTTTATTCTGTAAATGAATCTTGTCACACATCATTACAAAGACAGAGACGTTTTAATTGAATTTCTAGATTAGTAATATAATAAGTATGATTAGGTTAGGCCTAAAGACAGAAATAATTAGTCAAACCTCTGTATAACGAAGATCGATATAACGATAAACCCGTATGTAGCAATATTTTTCTTTGGTCCAGGAAAATAATATTAAATGTAACTAATTACAACGAAGAAGCTATTTTAGAAACACCCTGTTATAAGAATATTCAGATTCAATCGTTACTGCAGAATATTAGCTTAGCTCTGTGGGTGGTGGCTGGTATCAGATGAGTGTCCTTCCAGCCACCAGGGGCCTGATAACGATGACATTTCTTTGAAATTCCAAAGACTTAAGTTCAGTAGGGAATGGTATGTAGGGTCACTGAGTGTAAAATCATCTCTTACATATGCCAAAACATACAGTGATTTCGATTCCTACTTCAAAATGCACAACATGTGTAGTTAAAACACCCTATCAAGCAAATTGTTTTAACTTTGCCTTTGCTGCGTGGTGAATTAGCTTTCTCTTGCCTCTTGTCATCCTCTACGAGTTTGAAATTTCTGGCATATGCAAACTCTCAAAGCTTGGAATGATCTATGATATTAAACGGTAATTTTTCAGTGTGTAAAGAAGCTATGGTTACCAGTGAACAGAAGTCAGTAAGTTCAGGAACAAAATTAACAGTTCTTCTTTCAAGATTTTGATTTGTGATTAATTATTTTTCACCTCCTTGAATTATCTACCCTTGAATTATAGATCACAAAGCAGTCTGCATCATTTCTAAAGGTGACATATCACAGTCCTTCAGTATAACAATAATCCTAATATAACAATATAATCTGCTAGGGCCCGAATTATCGCTATACGGAGGTTTTACTCTACTAAACAACCTGGAAGCTTCGCCCTTGTAAACATTAGATAACTTACGCGCAAGGATGAAAATCGCATGTTTTATCAGTAAAATGGATAACTTTTAAGTTATCAACAACAAGAAAGAATTTACATCCCGTTTCCTCCCCCTTCATTTATTGAGTTCGATCCCCCACCCATGTTTTCAAGCCACCAGAATAAATTAATTTAGGAACTGAAAGTGCAAGGGTGTCGTGTAAACGACAAACTATCTGATATAATCTTGCCTCATGTTATACATAAAATATGAAGAAAGATATTAATAGTTACTATTAACGTTTTCAAATACAACTTATATAACCTCGTACATAAAAACCGCCTTAATTAAATGAACATAATAACTTTTTTTTTTTTTTTTTTGTGTGCCCACCCTTACCCCCGGAGTGCCAAGCAATTAAGCCTAAACCTCCGGTCAGACCAAATTTTGGTAACCATATGTGATGTGTGTATACCTATTGTGCCCTTATGTACATCCGTAGGGGATGTTGATGGTGTGACGTGTTTGGGCTGAGTACTTGTGTCTTTGTACTTTGGCACAGGATAGACCTAAGTGCGGATAGGTCTTATGTGCAATATTTCCGAGTGTGTTTCTTTTTAGTGACATGTAGTTATGTATTCTAGAGATTTGTAGTGCGTGTATCTGTTTGAGGGGATTATTGACCAGTCCGGCATTCGCCTAAGAACGAGGGAAACCCCTCAAAAACCTCGTTCGGACTGGAGCAGTGGCCAAATGACCGTCTACTTTGGTGTGTTAATTTACTATAGACTTTTCGAGAAGTGCTGTTTTTGCAAAGGTTTTAAGGGCTGGGAAGGTGTTTTTACGCGTCCAGAACGTGAGGTCCGGTGCCCAGGCTTCCTCTTCTGCCCTAGCGGCTTCGTGGAGGAGTAGTCGAGCTTCTCGATATCGAGGACAAGTATACAGCATATGATACATGGTGTCTGGTTCGCTGTCCTCACAAGCGCATAGATCGTCGTCTGTGAGATTGAAACGGATTAAGTTAGCGGCAAAGTTGCCGTGGCCAGTTAATACCTGTGTGACGAAGTGGTCCAATTTAATCCATGGCATTTTAAGTCTATTTCTGATATTTGGGAAAAAGTCACGAGTGATTCTACCATTTTGGGCAACTACCCATTTTTGCTGCCAAATATCTATTAACTGTGAGTGAATGCGTTCATAAAGATGTGATCGATCTAAGCTATCAAATTCCCTTGGTCCGATTTGAAGGGCACCTAATTGAAAATTAATTTGCTTCCGCACTTTGTACCTGGCTATCCGTTCCTCAAGCAGAAGATCAACAGGAAGAACACCAGCTATGACTGGTAGAGCATCATTCGAAACAGTGGAGTAGGCTTTAGTTATTCGCAAGAGAGAATGTCGCTGGGCAGATTTGAGTTTACGGATGTGATGTGTGTTAAGTTTAGTGGCCCAAGCGTTTGCAGCATACGAGACAATAGCCTCAAAAATAGCAGAGTAAAGTATACGATAGTTAGTGAATTTGTATCCCCACTGCTGTCCAGAAAGTCTGGCTAGGGCCTGAAATAGGTTGTTAGCTGTAGCACTGATTCTTTGAATATGAGCGGTGAATTTATTACCTTCTTGTAAAGTTATACCCAAATACTTTGTTTCTCGAACATATGGGATCCGGTCTTGTCCTATCCTGATGATTGGAGGGTGATTTCCTATTTTCCCCTTGAGGAGCATTGAGTTTGTTTTAGTTTTAGAAATCTTTAGCTTTGCTTTGTGGGACCAAGTTTCCAGAATTTTTAGTGCTCTATTAGCTTTGCGTTCGAGATCTGTTCTGGACTCACCTTCGATAATAATTACTGCGTCGTCGGCATAGGCTATGACGTCAGCGTCTTGAATCTGTTCAAGTTGTCTGAGGGCTTCATCAAACACCAGGTTTCAGACCTTGGGTCCCAATACTGAGCCTTGGGGACACCCTTTGGATGCGGCCTTTGTGAATGAATGAAGGTTATCCCTTAGCGTTATTCGTCTGGACCGAAAGTAGTCACTGAGGACGGCATATATGTTCTGTGGACAGTTTATATTACGAAATCTCTCCAGGGCGTGTGGCCACCAGACGTTGTCAAATGCGCCTTCTATATCTACGAAGATGGTAAGCACGTATTTAGAATTAGATGTGGTTACTATTTGCTGGAGCAGTGAAGCTGCATCCTCAGTACATCTTCCAGGGCGGAATCCAAATTGCCTGGGCGAGTATGATTCTTCTAGAGAAGTGTCTATTTTGGAAGCTATGAGATGTTCAAAGATCTTTCCCATGACAGGGAGAAGACAGATTGGTCTGTACGACTTGGCCAGAGATGGATCTTTGGTGTCATTTTTTAGAATAATTTTGAGTAGTCCCATTTTCCAGGCGTTGGGAAATATACCAAGGCTAAGGCACGCATTGTATATCTGAAGAAGTTTCTCTTTAAGGAGCGGACCTCCTTTCTTAATGAATTCTGGGTGGATTTCATCAATGCCGGGGGCTGTTCGATTTTTGGTTCGGTCTATAGCTATTTCAAGATCTGTTGTATCGAAAGGGGTGGCGTTGTACTCATTCTGGTATGGTCTTCGCGCAGCCCTGCGGAGTATCTGCTGTTCTAGAGTTTCCCCTACATCAGAATCATCGGGGACCAGGGCGTCTGTCAGAGTGGTGGCCACAGTGTCCCACGTGTCGGCAATCGTGCCATCTGGAGTACGGAGACTATGGATGACTGTGCGCGGGTGCAGTTTTTTCGTCATAAGTTTATAGGCAATCCCCCATGAGTTGATGACACTTTGCTCTGTGACAAAGTTCCGCCAGCTTTCTACTTTCGCGAGATAAATCGCTCGTGAGTATTCTCTACGTGATTGAGTGTATTCTGCGTAATATCTGTCCCGGTTAGGCTGTTCGCGAGCTCTATTGGCCTTTTGGAACTTTCGCCTTTTCCTGTTAGTGTCTCGCCTGAGTTGATCAAGAGCATCGCTCCACCAAGGCACAGCTTTCTTTCCAGGGAGTGTCATGGGAATACTTTTTCGTGCTGCTTGGGAAACGGCAGCAGTGAGTTGATGCACCTGATGAATTACTTCCATAGTGGAGTTTAGGGGAGAGTTGAGAGGAGTTAGGTTAGTTTCTACGTTATTATAGAAAGCTTGCCAGTCTGCATTTTTGAGATTATAGCGCCTGGCATGACGTATTGTATTTACAATAGTGTCTTCAATAACTATTTCTAGAACATTATGTGCACTGGTCCCGATTTCTGGCTTAATGGTCCATTGAACATTGCGGTGGCACATGTCTCGTGAGATTAGCGAGACATCGATGTGTGATTGGCCTAGCCTAGTTTGGAAGGTGGGTTCAGTATTCTGTCCATTGAGTGTAAACCAGTCCATTTCCGCAAGGAGCTCCTCCATAAGCTCTCCGTTATGGTCCGTGTAAGGGACACCCCATAAGGGGGATTTGCCATTCGCATCAATACCAACAACAATGTTGGCTTGCGATCTTCCTATTTCCCTTAGCTTGTTTAAGACTGGATCAGGGGGTTCAGCGGGTTGGAGGTACGCACTAACTAGTGTAAATTCGCCGATTACAGTAGCTATTTTGACGCACGTTAAATGGGGGATAGAATAGTGAGTTTGCTTAAGGCACTCAATTTCCGGGTTTAGGATTACTATTCCTGTCCACGGGTATTCGTCAGGGGAATTTCCAGTGATGATTTGATGACAACAGCTAAATCCAGTGATTTTATTCCCGTGGTATGCGTAAGGTTCTTGTAAAAGAAGGATATCTACGTTGTGTGTGTGAGCTTCCGCGCGAATTTGGTCGGTGACTACTCTGGTCCTGTCAGTGTTGATTTGCCAGATCTTGATTGTTTTCTCAGCCATCGCCGTAGTCAGTCATTTCCTTAAGTCTTCTAATCGCGGTTTCCCGCGAGGGACAAAGTGGGTCAGTCGTTGAGTGTCGAGCGTCCTTTTTATAGCGGGTGCACAGAGCGCAAGTAGGGGGGTCAATCTGTTTGCGAGGGCACTCTGTGTACCTGTGCCCCTGTTTGGCACAGTAGCCACACGTCTCAGCGTCCGCTCTACAGACCTTGGCAGTGTGTCCAAGATTGTGGCATAGAATTTATATAAAACTTATTACATTATATTATACATAGCTTTCGTACACAGTAAATGGTTTTAAAAAAATCCCGAAAATTCGCTTCACATGAACATGCTTCACATCGCTACGCGGACCTGTGAAAACATTTTTAATGTGAGCATTCCCACATTCAGGACTATGCCTAAATGTTGGCTTTCACTCAGCCTTATTCGATCTTTATCTGAGAAAGATGACGAGGAATTAATAACATTGCTGTAAAAATGGTCATCTTTTGTTTATGTTATAATAATTCTGAAAAGAATATTCCATTCATATGTCGCGTGTCTGATATTGACCAACGTTTAGCAGTTCCTCGGATGTAGATCACTCACGAACGTTTATCTCGTAATATGCTTCCTAGGGTCGCAAGGAGGCAATTTTATCTGATAAAACATCAGCTCGTTACTGGATACGTTAGGCATCAACGTGATTAATACGTCACATGCTGCCAGTGAACAGGATGAAAATCCATTATTCTATACAACATAACTTATGTATGTTGTTGAATTAATGTAAATGTATATTGATTAAAAACACAATTTCCATTCGGTGCAAGCCAATTCATATGCTTTTATAGCGTTGTGATGCTGAGGCACTAAGCATTATTGGTAGCACTGGGAACTCGAATCGATGCATGGACTCTTCGTTCTTTTAGTATGCCGTAATATCACAGCGGGTAGAATATCGACAACAACGTAAGAAAATAATTATTATTTACATAACCCGTTACATCTTATTCATGGAATAGTCTTAATAAATCTTACCCGAGATTACGAGTTTCATCAGATAAATTTGTTCGAACTTCTTTCTCGCAAATATATCGATATACTCGCAATCTATCGTGGGATTACTTACAATAAAACGAAATTCAAATAAGCTACAAACTTGTTCATATACAAACCCGACGATACAAACGTTGTAGTTATCTTGACTTACGGATCTTCAAATACACAGAAATTAATATTTAACAGTAACCAAGGTCAACAACTTTATATCTTCATCTTAAAATTTGGCGTTTAATACGGAACGCACGCCTAGATTCAATCCTCTGTATCTCCTCATATTTTTCTGAAGCAGGTTTGATGCATAGCAACTAATTAAATTGTTTGGAATATGTGAGGAACCAATAATAATTGTTGTCTTGAAGACTTACATTATTTGTTTTCGAGAATAAATTATTTGTGATTTCATGCCTTTCGGGATTTTGGATTTGGGAAAAACTTAAGAAATTTGTATTCGGGAGATCGGATTCAGAGATTCATTCATTCAGTTATTGATACGATCGGAGGAATGGATTCAGGAGAATGGGCTAGAACGAATTAAAATTATTCTTAAATCAACCCTTTAATTTCCAAATCGATCTTCTTGGCTTTATAAAAACTTTATTTATTGGCAATTCATATATATATATATATGTATAATTCCCATATTCACAATGATTAATTAAAATGTTGTGATACTTTGGGCGTAAAATTGATGTCGGCTACTGGTAGGGAAAATTTCAATAAGTTTTTAAAAATTACAATAAATAACCTTATAGGCCTACATACGTAATGAATCCTATTAGCCTATTTCTGTAGTGAATAGCGTAGTGAATTGAAATCTATCTTTAGCAGTTGCTTTAAAATTTACTTAGCCTTTTTTTCTGTGGAAATTTTATCAATGCCTAAAAATCTTATGTGAAATAGGCCTAAATAACTTCCTATGCCCTTAATATCTTCCAGCACAGAGTACATGGCCGTATTTACAGTGGTATGCATTTACTTCTCTCAGTCTCTTTTCCTCGTCGATTTCAAACTTACAGGCCACTGACGATTTCACTTAATGAAAGGGTTCAATTCAGTGTTGACAACTTATGAGATTTCCCACTGGATCTGGCGGTATCAGTTGGCCGACTGGTGGGGAAAATTTAGGGTCAGAGGCTAGAGGGATGTCTGGTGAAATTCGAAATCCACTGAAGTTTGCAAAAATCCGGGAAATACAGAATTACATCAGATAATAAAGCAGTAATTTATTTTTTTCAATTAATGTTTCATCTTTATCTTCTCACTTTAAGCTTTAATGCATGGTATTCTAAGCCAATCCTAATGATCCCAAATCATTTTTAAAGCCAATTATGTGTAGTGGTATTAATAACTCATAGGGCCTAATGTATTAATGTACTGTCACATGTACATATAGCCAATTTGTTTGTTTCTTAGTAGTAGCGTGCATTGATTTGTAGAAAGAATCTTTTACTAAAAAAGAATGAATCATATAGGCCTAAACAATAACGTGAGGATTGTAAGAGAAATTATTAGTGACTTATCTGTACTGAAAATATAAGTTAAAATGACTTACTTACTCAATGGTAATAAACAATTCCTAAGCAAGCTAAAGGAATACTATCTAGTCACTGGAACCCGGAGGTTCATTGTCGCGCATACCTGAGCTTGCCATTCAACCCTATTCTGTGCATAACTTCATCCAACCATCCCCCACAAATCCTACTTCCTTTAAATCTATCCTAATATTGTCCTCCCACCTACGTCTAGGTCTTCCAAGTAGTCTTTTTGATTCGGGTCTCCCAATCAATACTTTTGAGATATGCCTTTCTTCCCCTATGCGCGAAACATGTCCAGCCCATTTAATCCTCCGTGATTTAATTACCCTCACTATATCCGGTGACAAGTACAGGTTATGAAGCTCGTCGTTATGCAGTTTTCTCCAGTCCCCATTTTCATCTCTCTTAGGCCCAGCTACGAGTATTTTCCTTTGTAAGCACCCTGTTTTCAAATACTCTCAGATTATGTGCTTTCCGAAGTGTAAGTGACCATGTCTCACATCCATAAAATACAACCGGCAGGATAATTGTCTTATAAATTTTTATTTGTACATTTCTGGGCAGTAGACGAGAAGATAGAGTTTCTGAACTGCATAAAAGCAGGCATTTCCTGGTTTGAGTCTGCACTGAACTTCTACCTTAACATTATTAAGTGTCAGTATGGTACTTTATGAGCTAGTGTGCGGGACGGGAAAATTTCTGTCCGTCTCTCTGTGTGTCTGTACGCGCGATAACTCAAATACGCTTTATAGAATTTTCATAAAACTTGGTAGGCCTATACACATTTATAACGTTCGTGGGAAGAAGCCTATTGATACTGGACCAAATAGATTATAGTACCTATTTTATGGCAATATATTAGAAACCAGCTTAATAGGCCCGGCGTCGCCCGGGTTTTTTATTTTGTAATTGGAAATTATCTTATGAAGGACTTTCAATTTTTAAATTATAGGTCATTATATAGGAATAAGAGTTTGAAATAGGAAGAACGATTTATCACACTCAAACTATTCCCTCAGAAAACTTTTGGTATAGCTTTCTATGGCTCATAGACGATGTAGAATTTTGCATCCCATCGCTTGTACACAGCAAGGCTGGTAGGGGTTCAAATAAGAAGAAACATAAATTCCGGTAACATAAAATTGTATTGTCTTTGCGGAATATTTTATTTCTCACTCTCACGTTGCCATAAAACCGTTTTGGGGATGAAATTAAACAGAAATGTAATATCACTTTCATACTTCTCTCTCCAAAAACCTGCAATATAATAATATACATGTTACCATACCTCGTATTGTTTTCTCTATGTCCAGGGTAGAGAAAGTTATGTGACTGCATTATTTTCGTGGATTTCATTCTTTAATATTTATTTATAACATGGATTATGTTGATAGTTCTCTAATTTGTCAAGTCTCGTTCCATTTATTTCCAAAGCCTTATGTGAAGACTGCCAACATTACTGGTGTCAAGTGAACTGTGATTTGGATTTGATAATTCTGTGTAAAAAGGGATTAAGTATTCCCAAAAAACATTTAATTTTTGGCATTTAAAATCAAAATTTTTCAAAATCCTTTCTTATGAAACGAAGATAATGTTAAAATTCCAAGTCTCTATCTGTTATAGTTTAGGCTCTACGTTAATTCTCTGTCGGATAGTCAGGACAAAGCCTTTTATATACACTGACCGGCAAAGAAAACCGTTCACTTAAAGAATTTTTTTAAAATTAAGTTTAAATAAAAGTTATGTAGTAGGCCTAGTGCTTGAAATAAAACTACTGCAATTGTATACGTTTTTAAGATTAAAATGTATGGACACACTTCACACTTAATTCCCCATTTTTCCTCTTCCACCGTGGTGAATGGTGAGCCTAAGGTTGCAGGGGCATAACGGAGGCTGCATCCATCATCAATTTTAGCAACAGCTTTGGCAAAGTCTTCAGGACTGAGAGACATTAATTTCAACTAAACTTACTGACAGAATCACTTCGATGCGAAGGGAGAGTGTCCGTTCAGTTTGGAAGGAAATGACGCAATACAACAATAAAACACCTAGCAATGTGTACGACAAGCTAGTGCTTATAATCATATTGGAATCACCGTATTGCGATGTTTTTTTTTGTTTTGTTTGGTGATAGGCCTAAAGGGAAGATATGAAGAAAGCAGATATGCTGTGTCTATAGCTAATGATCCATTAAAAATAATAATTCATCCTCAGCAAAAACAATGTATAAACATCCAATCAAAATTTTGTTTAATCTTAAAAGTACAACAAATTTTACAGTGATCGGTTTTTTTTGCCGGTCAGTGTATATAGAGATAATTTATCAAATGTATATCAGCTACCATGACAACATATTGTTTTAGAAGTGTCGTGCAGACCGGCATACGTACACATCGGCAGAGTCACATTTTCGTGCACATCGGCGTAGTATTTTTATCTTGTAATGGCTATCGTGCTCATCGCCACACACCGCGTTGACATAGGGGTGGACATAGAGACTCAAACCTACAGCCTCCTTCACCACGGCTCCAAGGCACCCTTAGCTACCGCCGCTAAGGAAACCGGCCGATGATATCGTAGATAGGTTAAGTCAGGTTAGGTTAGGTTACGTTAGATTAGGTTAGGTTAGGTTAGATTAATTCAAAGTCTCATTCAATCGCAGGCAGATGCTTTATGAATGATTTCTAGACAATAGCCTACAATTATAATATTAATGTATACAGTATATATCTATAATAATAAAAGGAAGTGTTTGTCTTTCTGTCTATCTAGCAATTATTGTGAACTTCATTGCATTCAATACGATAATGTAATCCCAACTTTGTCTCTATGTCCACCCCTACCCCAAGTTAACGAAGGGTGTGTGGCGATGAGCACGATGTTATTGCAAGATAAGAATACTATGCCGATGTGTACGAAAATGCGACTGTGCCGATGTGCACACAACCGTTTTAGAGACTTTATAGGCTATACGGCTTTGGAAGTTGCAATACAGTTAGCTATGACAAACAACACTATTCCTTTACATACACTTATCAAACTCGATCGTTAAACTGAGTGAAGTGCCCGAGATGGTAATGTCTTGGATTCGCAATCTGAAGGTCCTTGGTTCTAATTCCAAAGCCGACCAGTTTGAATTTTTTAAGTGAAACTTATTTAGCCGCGGTAGGGGTAAATCGGGAGCTTGTGTCACGCTTAGTGATGAGCGAGACCAGTCTTGGTCTTGCAGTCTTGGTCTTGCAGTCTTGGTCTTGGTCTTGCAGAAAATGCAAGACCGAGACCAAGACCAAGACCGCATCAGCATTAGCAAGACCAAGACCAAGACCGACCATGCAAGACCGAGACCAAGACCAAGACCAACCCTGCAAGACTCTGGAAAGAACAAGACCTAACTGCAAGACTCTTGCAGTCTTGCTATTTGAAAAAGTTTTATAAAGCCCCATTGTGTATGCAGCGAGCCAGCGACCGCTGCTCAAAGGCGGGGTTGCTAGCCGGGGTAGTCCCAAGGCTGGTAGGCCTATAATGTAGAGGTTGCCTCATCCTGCGGTTACCAATGAGAGCAGACCCGGTGCGTGACGCTGTCCGTATCCAAAAACGAGCGCACCATTGAAATAATACATATGAAATCCGTATACTACCTCTCTCACCACTACTTTAAAGCAAATTACTGCAATGAAAACTTACAATTAATCTGACAGATTTCCCTGAATGGCATTCCATACAGCTAGTTCCTTCAATTGGTGGGAGTTAAATTCACGATAAACACTCCATATTCATTTTTAAAATGATTAATTGCAATAGTTCTCTAGTATTAAAGTACGAAAGACAAACAGATGTAACAAAGGTCAAAAGCCATATATGAAATTTCATTTTGCGTACAATATAAAAACTGACCACATAATTTATCAATAAAACTTAAAAATTTTTCCATACAGTTATTTAATAACTAGTTTCTCTAACCTCTCACTGGGTTAAAAGAAAGCTATGACTGAGGATTTATAATAATTCTTTATTACAACCAAATCGTCATACTACGATGAATGGAGCAACGATGAAATTACATATGGCAGGGGAAAACGGAGCACCCCGAGAAAGCCTGCCCCGACCCCACTTTGTCCACCACAAATTCCACATGGATCCATCGAGATCCGATCCCGGGTCTCAGTGGTGGATGGCGAGCGCTCTAACCACTCAGCCATGGGGGCGGCCTATGACTGAGGAATTGAAACTTTAAACCATATATGGGCAACGCCCGGCCCGCGGGCCGGATGTGGCCCTCCCCGACTTTTGATCAGGCCCGCGGAACATTTTAAAATCGCCCTCGAAAAAGTAAATATTTTCGGTTCTCGCCAACAAGAGAGTGAGGGGGGGGGGGGGAAAGAAAAGCCTGAACTACGAGGGTGTTGCTTCCGGTCAGCGAATGAAAAATGTTGCAATAGGCCTAAATCAAACTATCGAACCAGATTTACAGATGAAAATTTGGAAAACACTTTGCGCTTGTGTATTAGTGGGATTGATGCCAACATTGTTTATCTTGTTTCTCAAGTTCAAGCTCAAGCTTTTCATTAATTTCTGCTGATTGTAAGTAAATTACTCAGTTCGATTGTTCATATTCATGTATCTTTAACATTATACTTTATAAATATAAAAAAACCGTATCATGATTATTTTTTCACAAATACCTTTTATCTAAGGCCCGCGACTTCATAAATATCGTAAAGTTTAGCCCGCATCTTTCCAAAGGTTGCCCATACCTGCTTTAAACAGTAGCCCCCGTAACTTAAAACGCCTATTAACATGCTCAGTAGCCTATCCTAGATGGCGCCTGGAGGTAAAGTCGAATCCTCTTCAGCTCTCACAAAAAAGTGTGTTAAAACTGATCTTAAATGCTGGAAGTGCAACACGAATGTGCGTAAAGGGGTTTTATGTTTTTCTTGTGACAAGTGGTGCCATTTTCGTTGTGGTAATCTAAAACCAGAAGAAGTGCCGAACCCAAATGACGTGTGGAGTTGCCCGCGTTGTATGGAAAGATCTCGTGTAAGTGAGGTTATGTCGGTTTCTATCCCCAGTAGTGAATCAGACGATGAAATTAAATCTTTACATGAGATTAATACAGTTTTAAGACAAGACATAAAAGTGCTTAAAGACGCTAATGAGAAACTTAAGAGCAATGCGGATGAAATCAACTCAATGAAAATAATAATCGAACTTCTAAGGGATGATGTAAAATCCTTACTGGACAAACTTTCTGAGTGCGAATAACATAAACAAATATCATCTAACCATGCAATTCAAGGAACTAGCGGGGAAGACCAAACAACTTGGAATAAACCTACGAAAGTGTTGAAACAAAAATATGCCAAAGTACCTAGTCGAAATGTGCAGTTAAAATTATCAAACCGATTTGATATTCTAAAGGAAGAGGAAGAGTTATGTACTGAAAATAGATTAAGAAATATAAATAAAAGTACATTTTGTAGGAAACAAGTGATTAGGCAAAATAAGAAAGATATGGGCAATATACTAATATATGGAGACAGTCATGGGCGAGACATATCAAGTAGATTATCTACAAAATATGAAAATATGACTGTGACTGGAATTATAAAGCCTAAATTATAAATCTCTGTAGTGACAAAAGAGATAGAAGAAAAAATCAATTCATCAACAAACAAAGACTGTATAGTTATATGTGGTGGTTCAAATGATGTCTCAAAAAACGAAAGTAACATGTGCATTAGAAGATTAAAAAGCATCATGGGTGCTTTAAACGGCACACGAGCAATAGTGGTAAATTTACCCTTAAGACATGATCTGTTACAATTATCTAGTGTGAACAAAGAAATAACATTAACTAATGAAAGGATCAAGCTTGTGTGTAAACGCTTTAAGAATGTAAGAGTGGTTGATATTAGTAACATTGAAAGGAACTTGTATACTCAACACGGAATGCACTTAAATTCCTCTGGAAAGGATGAGATGACTGCAAGGATAGCGAATGCACTACAATCATTGAAAATATGTGAAACAGGTCCAGTTTATGAGTTAACTTATTCTGTTGAATTAACTAATGAAATCGGGGGTAATGACAAATTGACAGAAGAACAGGATATTGGTAAGACTGCTACTATTTCACATGAGCAGGAGGATTTTTTAGGATAGATAACCTACAAACCTGTAAAGACTCTCAATCTTCATGTAGCACTAATAGGCGTAATATTGGTTTGAAAATAGCCTGTCTTAATGTGCAGGGGCTAGAGGGAAAAAATTTGATTGTTAATAATTTTGCTGCTGAAAACAGGATTGATGTTTTATGTATCAGCGAGCACTAGTGTAAGAAAGATGAAATTAGTTATAAGTTATTAGACGATTATAAACTAATTAATAGTTTTTGTAGGCTTAACCATATTCATGGTGGTGTAGCAGTTTACGTAAATAACTTAACTGCAGGTAAATTTAGTAAAGTAGATATTGATTTTTTATGTAGCGAATTAAATTTTGAAGTAACAGGAGTATGTAATGAAAGTATGAAGTTTGTAATAGTATCACTCTACAGGTCACCGAAGGGGGACCCTGCCATGTTTTTAGAAAAATCTAGAAAGTCTACTTGAATTTTTTAGTGGGCATAGGTGGAGAAAATTTAAGATCATAATTGGTGGTGATCTAAATGCACATTTTGATGTCACAGAAAATAAAGCTAGTGTACATGAATTTAAAAACCTACTTAGGCAATTTAACTTTAACTGCAGTAACTTTAAGCCTACCAGAGGATCAGCTTGTCTGGATAAAATATTTACTAATGTAAATACAACTCAACGCTGTGATGTCATTTGTTTTCCTCATTCAGATCATGATTCTATAGTACTTGAAATTGATAATGTTAACTTACAAGTCGGTACACAGTGTACGGCTAAAGTAGCTATTACTAGGCCAGTAAATGAAAACAAATTACTTAATTTTAGGACATCTCTATATTCTTTTAATTGGGCTGACTTATTTAGTAGGAGCGAATACTGCTCAGCCGACGTTATCTTCGAAGCATTTTTTTCAACTTTCATGAGTATTTTTGAAAGATCTTTTCCTCTGAAAAAATGTGTAGTTAATCTTCAGTCTAAGAGAAATAAAGTTAGTAGGAATAGATCTGAATGGTATACTCCTCAGTTAGCCCTCTTAAAAAATAGAGTACTGTTGTATTATTACTTAAGTAAGAAGTTAACTACTGAATCATCTAAGGCAGTTTACTTAGGAGCTAGGATAGAATATAAAGTAGCCATTAATGAAGCCAAAAGACTGTACAATATTAGGTACATAGAGGCATCAAAAAATAAATGTAAGGAGGCCTGGAGAGTAATTAACTCAGTTGCAGAAAATAGACAAGGGGAAGCAGTAACAGTCTCTCCAGATGAATTTAATACCTTCTGTGTGCAATCTGTTCAGGATATCCATAGCAAAATTGGCAAACCTGCTGAAACCGCGATAGATATAATGCAAAACTGTATTTCAAGATGTAGTTCAACATTTCTTTCCTTTTTTGAAGTAACACAAACAGATGTTATAAATGTTGTAAATAGGTTAAGGTCCTCAAATAGTGTTGATATTTTTGGTGTTTCTTGCCTTATGCTGAAAAAGGTAATTGATTGCATAGCTTGTCCGTTAACTTTTGCCATAAATAAGTGTCTAGTTCAGGGGATATTTCCTAATATACTTAAGTTGTCTAAAGTAGTACCGGTATACAAGAAAGGTGATATAAAATCTCCCTCCAGTTATCGTCCCATTTCTCTGACTCCAGTTTTCTCTAAAGTCTTAGAGACTATAATATATAACCAAATGTGTAACCATCTAGATCAAAATAGGATTATCTATGACGAGCAGTTTGGATTCAGAAAAAATAGGTCTACCACTAATGCTATTGACTCCCTGATCAAGAAGGTTTTCATGGTATTTGAAGGGAATAGCTATGCTCAGGTTACCTTTTGTGACCTGAGCAAAGCTTTTGACTGTGTGAATCATGAGTTGTTGTTAGCCAAATTGAGTATTTTGGGCTTCCATGATACTAGCTTGTATATGCTTAGATCGTATTTAGTAAATAGAAAACAAGTTACGTGTGTAAACAATAACAGGTCTAATGTAGTTAACATTAGATGTGGTGTGCCACAGGGATCGGTGCTAGGGCCGCTGCTTTTCTTACTTATGATTAATGATTTGCCATGTTTTGTGAATACACACACAGTTTTATATGCTGACGACACTACTTTTATAAACAACAGTTCTGATACTATTACATTAAAAGCTATGACAGAGAGTACTCTTTCTCAAGCAACAATATGGTTCAGAGCAAATGGATTCCTGCTGAATGAGAGTAAGACTCAGTCAATGGTATTTAGCCTAAGAGACACATCTCTGTTTGATAGTCCAGATAGTGTTAAGTTTTTAGGTATTTATCTAGATGGAAAGCTTTCTTGGGAACCTCACATCAAATATTTAACTATTAGATTATCCAGGGTGATCTACTTGCTGAAAAATTTGAAACATCATATAGCAGACACCTACATTAAATCAGCGTATTTTGCTTTCTTTCATAGCATAATTTCTTATGGTGTCCTACTATGGGGTAATTGTAGCCATGTTCAAGATATTCTGTTACTCCAAAAGAGAGCTACTGATGCACATAAACTTGAACACTGTAAGCCTTTGTTTATTAAATCAAAAGTTATGACCGTTATAAATTTATACATATACAATGCGTTATTGTATACCAGGAATAATCTACCAAGTCAACAACTTAGACAGGGCGTACATTCACACAACACAAGAAATAGAAACTTTATTGATGTACCTTTTTACAGGCTATCTAAGTCACTCAAAAGTTATCATGTAGTGGGAATGAAATGTTATAATATGCTATCAATAAGTGTGCTTAATTACCCAGTTGACAAGTTTAAACATAAGCTATATGACTGGTTAGTTGGTCATCCATTTTAATCCCTAGACGAGTTCTTTGAATTTAGTACTAAATCAATTATCTTTTGATATTTTAATTCTTGGTTGTTTGTAAATTATTTTGTTTATAGTACTATTATGTATATATATGTAGGCATGTATTTTAAATGTAAAACTGACTTTGTCTATTGCTTCTTTGTAAGCTTAATGACAATAGAATATTATTATTATTATTATTATTATTATTATTATTATTATTATCCATTAACGATGGTATCCTTTTTTACACCTATCATTAATACTCATGGCCTACTCTCACATAGAATCGTTCCTGTCTACTTGAACAAAATATAACATAGCTATTCAGCTCATTCCATTCTCTTTGCAGAAAATTTCAAAATGTAGTGAAGTCTGAAAAAAATCAGGTTATACGCCCGGTATTCTTCATAATTATTCAATAAAACACAACTAAACCGTAGATTAATTAAAACAGGAACTTATTTGACGGGTATTTGCTAGTTATTACATTACAGTTACGTATCTGATTGTACTGAAGCTATACAGGCCTACATTTTGCTGATGATAGATAGGAGATCCACTGAAAACCTTTTTTACTACTACAATTTTGTTATTGTCACATGACGGTGGCGGTATTTAAGTTCCTGCTGCTGATTCATATTAAGGATGCATATTGAATGGGAAAAGATACTAAAAGTAGAAAATGCCTGGTCTAGAAATATTTGCTTGCATGAAGAATAATTATAATTATTTATGACCCAATTAATTGAAGGCCCGAAACTTGAAAGTAAGTAGAAACTAATTTATGGGAGGTAGCGGAATTCTTTAAAGTGCAGAAATGATCTTTTCACAATGTGGTATAAATTAGAACTAGGGTATATGAAAAGAGAAATATTATTTATTGCAACCTATGGGTTTCGGTTTCCAATGGACATTGTGTGATTTGCTATAGATTGCACAATTTCTAAAGCATCTGCTTGAATGCCGTTATGTTTTGTTACTATATTATACTGTTTTAAACAGGTCAGATAGAACCTCTCTCCTATGCGGAAGTGTTTTAAACATTTCATACACGTCCTGTTAATATTACCTCTTGTCTCCACATCCGTTCAATTTGAAACTTTACAATATAATATTCATAATTTTACACTCTCAAATAGTGTATAGCATCTCGTGGATTTTTGGTTTAAAGTTCTGCAATGGGATAACAGAGAATATTTAAATTTACACCCAAAGTTTACTGTTCTAGCTTATATCACCATGGACGTTTCGGCAAACAGCGTGACATCACATTACTGTTTACTGCAACAAAAAGCAATTAGCATTCGTTACTTTCGCAAGCAATAACACACATATAATCGGTTAACTTTAAATCATGTAAGATGCGTAAAAGAAGACTGCAAGACTCTTGCAACAAGACCAAGACCGAGTATGCAAGACCGAGACCAAGACCAAGACCAAGACCAGGGTTACCTATGCAAGACCAAGACCAAGACTGAGAGTGCAATACCAAGACCAAGACCATGACCGCCTTGGTCTTGGTCTTGGTCTTGCATTTGCTCATCACTAGTCACGCTCAAAAATCGTCACGAGATTAGTGTAACACTGAAAATCGAATCGAATCGAATCGAATTGAGAATATCTGCAACGTACTTTTGATACGTGGCTCCTTCCTCTTTTATGCCCACTACTATGTAGTAGGCAATGGGTACCTAGGCAAAGCCCATTTGCCCCATGATTTTGAGTATGATTTGGAAGTGGTGTCATAGCTGTAAAGTAGGGGTGGTTAGGAATGTTCGATTCTATTGTTGTAGCCGAAAAGACAGTCTATTGTAATTTTGTATATCCAATTTCTTGCTCTAAAATTTTGTTTTACGCGGTCAGAGGGTCCTTTTATTTAAAAATTTTGAAGTTTGGGGGGGGGTGTTATTCTGCGGGTTGCGGCCCGTCTTTTGCAAGGGAACTATTCCAACATTCGTTGCGAGGCCTTGGAAAACCGCAAAAAACCTTGGCAGAATAGCTTGACTTTAGTGATTTAGCAATAGGACCAGATTTTATTTAGTGTAGGCTTAATGCATGGTGACTTCTAGTCTGGAGATCCATTTCCTGAAATCACACAAAATGCTTATTAATTTCTACTCGGGGAACCAAATTAAAAATTTCCCCCTGCTATTTGGCTCGTGTTCAGAGTATTGCCAGTCCGAATTACCAGTTATCCGCCTTATATAAGGTCTTGTGTGTTCTGTTAGAGTCCTAGTGCTTCAATCATCTCCTGTGGAAGGAGTGACTTCGGCCTCTTGTGTTTGTCGTGTGTTATGTCATAACGGCCCAGCTCCGCG
Source organism: Ectobius pallidus (assembly GCA_964059195.1). NCBI lineage: Eukaryota > Metazoa > Arthropoda > Insecta > Blattodea > Ectobiidae > Ectobius > Ectobius pallidus. The sequence continues at coordinate 50,812,100 of CAXKWD010000006.1, read as the reverse complement.
ATTTGGGGATTTTCGTGCCCGTTGCAACTTTCGTAGAATGTCGCCGCGCTTGTCGCTATATATTCTTGGATGGTGTCCATGTTAGTTTCCTTATGGAGGGTCCAGATTGGAGTGACTCGCGGAAGTTTAGTGATAGTGTATAATACTCTGTTTTGTAGTTTTTGCAGTTTACTCATATGAGTTTTGCTGGCGTGGCCCCACACTGGGCAACACTGAAAACCGTCACGAAATTAGTAAGGTGTGACGGAACGGACTGCACAGAAAACACTCACCTCAATGATTAGGATAAATCAACTGCTATACGATTTAAGGGACAAAATAAAATAGCCTACTCAAAGGGGAAACTAATGATAGAAGGAGACGTAAAGGAAATTTTTAGACCTAGTACGAGGACCTGCAAATGGGAATAGTAGTAGTAGGCCTAGTAGTAGTAATAATAATAATAATAATAGAAATAATAACAATAATAATAATAATAATAACAATAATAATACTTACTTGCTCAATGGCAATAGACAATTCCTAAGCAAGCTAAAGAAATAATATCTATTTTATGGAAACGGAGGTTCATTACCGAGCTTAAAAGATCAAAGATCCAAAATTTAAAAAATCCAAAATTTAAAAAATCCAAAATTCCAAAATTAAAAAAATCAATGATCCAAAATTAAAAAGTCCATAAATCCAAAATTTAAAAAATTAAAAATCCAAATATCCAAAATTTAAGTAATAAAAAATAAAAAATTCAAGAATCCATAATATAAAAATAAAAAATGCAAAATTAAAAAATCCAAAATCCAAAATTTAAAAATTTAAAAATTAAAACTTAAAAAATCCAAAATCCAAAGTTGGAAAAAATTAAAAATCCAAAATTAAATAAACGAAAATACAAAATTATAAAATTGAAAATTAAAAAACGAAAATACAAAATTAAAAAATCCAAAAAATAAAAAATTCAAAGAATCAAAATTTTAAAAATCCAAAATTCCAAAATTAAAAAATTCAAAGATCCAAATTTAAAAAATCCAGAAATTCAAAATTAAAAAAATTAAAAAATGGAAAATACAAAATTGAAAAAATCTAAAAAACGAAAGTTAAAAAATCGATCATTGAAAGTTAAGAAATCGATAATCGAAAATTAAAAAATCCAAAAAATAAAAATTTCAAAGATCCAAAATTTTAAAAATACAAAATTAAAAAATCCAAGATTCTAAAATTAAAAAAACAAAAATTTAAAAATTTAAAATCTAAAAATAAAAAATTTAAAAGATAATAAAATCCAAAATTTAAAAAATCCAAAAAATAAAAAATTTAAAGGTCGAAATTTAAAAAATCCGAAATCCACAATTATAATAGTTCAAAAACCCAATATTAGAAAGTTCAATAATGCAAAATTGAAAAATCCAATAATCAAACATTGAAAAAAATAATTAAGACAAGTTTCACTTCTGTCGCGTGGAGTTCCACGCACACTTTTATTTTTTCTTTATATATAAATAGGCTATATTTATTTATTTTACGTGAGTGTGCGATTGTCAAGATATCACTGATCTGTATAGTTCTCCTCATGATGGACGATTTTAATCTGATTTTTTAATACTAGACCTTTGTTCTTCCGTAAGCACTGCTTAATTAATCTGAAGCATAATTTGGAAATCAATTTTTTACAAACTTATTTTCTCCTTAATAATTGCAATTATTATTGATCAAACAAAATCATTCTGGCACTTTGTTCTATCAGTTTACCTGATTTCAATTAAGTTCCAGTAAGGTATTTTGTGAGATTGTGTATGGGGACGGGAATATGTCTGTCCGTCTGTCCATCTATGTGCCTGTATACGCGATAACTCAAATTCGCTTTATCGGATTTTCAAGAAGCTTGGTTTAGGCATTTATAATGTCCAGGTGAAAAAGCCTATTGATATTGAACCTAATCAGTTGACCGGTTCCGGAGTAATGCCCAATTTAGTGCCTATTTTAAGGTAATATATTAGAAATGCGCGATAACTCAATTGCACTTTTTCAGATTTTCATGAAACTTGGCATACGCATTTATGATGTCCATGAGTACAAGCCAATTGAATTTGAACCAAATCGGTTGAACGGTACCGAAATAACGAGTATATCAATATTAATTTTGTAAGGGATGTAAAACGCTACAATATTATTTATTGCATGACCCACAATATAATATTAAACATAAAGTAACAAATTGCCAGTCGTTTACTGATATTGTTAGCCCGCCTTCATTGAGTCATTTCTTCATAATGATGTCAGTGTAAATAATAGTGTGAATAAAAGATTTGAAACACAACTAGCCGTTGAAGATCGATATTATATTTTGCATTTTGTAGATCCGATATCTACATTATATTTTAATGTGAGTATTTTTCTTGTTCGTTCCTGCGCAGCAAAATATCTAATGTAATTCCGACAGATTGATTTCAGATTTAGTTTTTATTCATTCAATAAGGCTGCTTTAAACTTGAAACAAAAATGTCAGTGAATCGTAGGCCTATTGCATCATTAATATTATTGCCAGCGAATTTTGTTTTTGGAGTTTAACTCGAAAATCTATTACAAAAATAACTTCTTTTCTGCATGGACCTATTATAATTGCAACTATCACCGATAAAAAAAAATAAAAAATAAAAAAAATAAAAAAAATAAACATAAATAACTTTGTTATATAAGTTTACCTGATTTTTATTTGTATCTGTAATTATTGCTCCCGGATATTTTCCACTTATTCGAACGATTTATCGCCTATTCAAATATTTTGAAGCGCTTTATTTTGACGTTTCATGACCATATACTTTGCTTTTTCTGTATTAATTTCTAATCCAATATTCCTGCAGGCATCAAAAAGACGTTCTGCATTCCTCTCGATTGTGTTAATGTCATCGACCAAAAGACAAAACGTCATCTGCATAAGCTAAAATCGGGTGACTGCTATTACTCAAAATACTATCGTTTGGCACCGTCGACTTACTGTCATTTGCAAAACAATTTCATTCTGGGTAAACTTTCTGGTTATTAAGTGCCAGTATGGTTTTTTTTTTTATGAGATTGTGTGGAGGACGGGAAAATGGCTGTCTGTCCGTGTGTCTGTACGCGCGATAACTCAAATATGCTTAATCGGATTTCCATGAAACTTGGTATATGTATTTATAAAGTCCATGGGAAAAAGCCTATTGATATTGGACCAAATCGGTTGACCGGTACCGGAGTAATGCCCAACTTAGTGCCTGTTTTATGGTAATATATTAGAAAGGCGCGATAACTCAAATACGCTTTATCGGATGTTCATGAAAGCTTGGTATACGCATTTATACAGTAATGTCCATGGGAAGAAGCCTATTGATATTAGATCAAATCGGTTGACTGGTACCAGTGTAATGCCCAATTTAGTCCCTGTTTTATGGTAATATATTAGAAAGAATTTATCAAATGCAAATCAGTTCTCATGACAACATATTGTTTTACACTGTTCATATACGGCTTTGAAAGTTGCAATACAGTTAGCTATGACAAATAACACTACCCACATATTTCTTCACATAGCCTATGCTTATCAAACCAGTCAGATGTTTGATTATTTCGTTCAAGTTGAAATGAGTACTACATGAATACTGTTATATACAGAAGGTATATTACTATGAATTAATTAGACCTACGTAGGCCTACATTAAGCGGAATTCTTTGCCAGTGCATTTTGTGAAATGTTGACATATTTTAAGAATTGTTTATATCAGTGTATTCGAGTATGAATGTGAGGTTAAGTATCAAACTTTAGACTTTTGTTCTTCCGCATCTGGATCTGGAGCTTAACTCTGAGATAGATTATGAAAGTAACTTCTTTTCTGCAGTATCATAATTGCAGCTTCACTGATTAAACAAAAGCATTATGGCACTTTGTTATACTGTATCGGTTAACTTGATTTTATTTCACATTATACTTGAAACTACTCTTCTAGAGTAATATTTTATGAGCTAAAACGAACAATATTTCAGTCACAAACCCCCACAGACATAATAGACTGGCATAGGGCAAGATAGGGTGACGCGCCGCGCTTTTGTGGAAATTCGTCTACCTCAAAACAGGACTGAATATTTTGAAAACTCTTTTTGAGATTCCAAGCTATGATCTTTCCTCCCTTTATTTCAGCAACGAAAATATTTATAAAATAATAATTAAATGTGTAAATACAATTATTAAATTGAAAGACAAAGCGGGAGAGATGCCGCGTTACAGGGTGCTATGCCGCACGTATGAGAGACATGCCGCATTCATAATAACATTCTAAATTTACATCAAAGGCACGTATAAAACAAAAGAGAACCTATCTGCACAATCTCTGGATATGGGTGACTAGCCTTTTTTTCATTTTCTGTACCAAATAATCCTTCAGGCCCAAGTGAGGGTTTTCCCAATTTCCTGTGTCCATGCGCCTACGAATAGTCCTCTCTGGCATAAGATAGCAACGTTCGGCTTCCCGAATGGAAATTTCCCATGCCTTAATTCGCCGAACAGCTTCTTGTAGGTCATTGTCACTCCATAGGCCACGATGTTTAGCTCCTTCCCTTCCCCTATACCGAGTTGACATGTTTATTGTTGAAAAGAGCAGAAAAAATAATTTTGGGGGGTAATTATACTGCAAGACATTGGGCGGCGTGTCACCCTTGAAAGCTATGCGGCATGTGACTCAAAACTCCGGGTCACGCGCCGCACTCATCTGTAGAGCTTATTGTTATTGTTGTTATGGCGAACTTCACTCACAATATCTTTACAACCTCTAAATAGTCTATTAAAAGTAGTAAATGCAGAAAAAAATGGAGCAAATACAGATCAGGAAAGAATAAAGTAATGCGTCCAAAAAAGTTTCGCATTGAAACTAGTGCACTTACCTGATAAATACCGCTATAACAATGACATAAACACCACAAACAATGAACACACGCGATCCAATTACTCTAACGAGGGAACTGGAGATGGTTTCACGACAACTAGCGGTATCTAGCGTCAAATGTTCGAGTGCGACAACTATCCCGGTGCGGCGCGTCACCCGGTCTTGCCCTAGCTGGTGTTTGTATGATTCACCTATTGAGGAAGTTTCAAGATTATTTATTATTTGAATAATCGTCAACTAAAACCAAATGGGATTGATTAAATTAGAAATCACTGAATAAAAGGTCTGGGCCCGCCTATGTGGCCTAAGTGCGTGATCCCGTCAGGGCTCAGCCCCTGAGCCGACAAGACAAGACAAGAATAAAAGGTCAACTGTTTTACACACAAAATTGATAGATTTCTAATATTCAGGTCAAAGTCCCTATTTTTAACATAAAGCATTAAACTCGACTGCTCTTTTATACGACCGCCTGCATGGTCTCATGGCTAGTTACGGATCCGGCTACAGATCCGCAGACATGGGTTTGATCCCCGGTAGCTCTTCGGATTTTTGTGAGGTAGGGAGGTATGGGACGGGGTGCACTCAGCCTCATGATGCAAGTTAAAGAGCTCCTTATTGAGAAGTAGCAGCTTCGGTCACGGAAACTATCATTAATAGCCGTGGATGTCGGCGTGCCGACCACATCCCCCCCAATTATTCCATCTGCATGGAGTACGCTATAGCATAGTGGTTAAAGTACTGAGCTACAAACCAGAAGGTCTCAGATTCGATCCCCACTGAGGTCGTTGGAATTTTTCACTTGGCTTAATCTTTCTGATGGTTCTATGGCTCTTGGGGGTCGACTCATCTTCTAACAGAATTGAGTACCAAAAACAATCCTGGGGGAAAGGCGATCTAGAATCTACGAGCCTCAACTTTCTGAAACCCTGAGGGCCTGTATACAGAACATTTTTACTCTTATATTTGTCACTGGGAAATAATTTAATTAATATACTATTATGTGGGCTATGATATGAAACACATTAGTAATCCGGTTCTGTTAAAGGAAAATCTTTGTCCGATATTAAAACGTTCAGGAATTTAATCACATATGCTAAACAAGTTGGTAATATTAGTTTCAGCTTCCCTTGTGCGTTCCCCTAGTTAATGTGATAATATTCACTAATGGCCTTCTAATAGTGCGTAGTGCTGACGTTTTCTGTCCAGATCCTGATAAAAGTGGACCTACTGCATTTCAATTCCCACAGTAAATAGTAAGACTGTTTAAGTGCCACACTGGAAGCTGGCGTGTTAGACACTCCATTATCTGGAGCCAAGTCATAATTACCAGAAAGTGGCGATCGATGGAGGTCAAGTCATTTCCGGAGGCTCTTCTCCAAATTTCTAGAAATTTTCCCATTACTGCGGGATGTGATATTTGGGTTTTTCAAGGCGCTGTTGCCTTCTTAAATGAGCGTAACACACAATTAAAATTTATGATTTCTTATGTCAGTGATTTTGGATAGAGATTACCTATTTCTGTAAGTTTATGCGTGCTCTAGTGAAATTCATACTGTAGTGGTAAAGGACCTGAAAGTCTAAGTTCAATTCTCTTCATCTCCTAAGACGAGTTTCATTCAATATTGTGATGGGAACTGCGAAACTATTTAAATAATGAATATTTGAATTCTGTCCTCGAAAAAAGTATTAGGAGTAATAATTGCTAATTGACCACGTGAAGGTGGTCCTGTTTTACAACGACCGTTCGGTATTTCGTCTGTATGTCTGTAAAGTTGTGTATTAAGCAGTTATGACCGAACGCGTTGTTCGATTTCTTCGAATTTTGCATGAATGACCATGATTCCGTTAAAGATGGTATTCGGTTTACTGGCTCCGTTTCATGTAGCCTAATGTTCAGCTTCTTTCAAGGATTCTAGCCGAATGGTTCATGCTATAAAAACTTGAAGACTACTTTCACTCGCAAATGTAAAATTTTCTACAATCTTTTCCACTACCTAAAAGGTAACTAATGGTTTACCGACATTTCGTCTGTTTGGCTGTAAATTTGTTGTTAAGCAGTCACGACCAATCGCGTTATTCGATTTTCTTTCATTCTGGCATGAATGTGTCTAAAACTAAAGTCCATGGCGCTACAACCCTTAAGGGACTAGGCTTAGCACCCGACCGCTGCGTCATCTACCATAGGCACATGGCTGGATTGGGGCATGTGGTCAGCATTCCGACATCCACGGCCGTTAATAATGGTTTCCGTGAGCGACCGGAGCCGCTACTTCTCTATCAAGTAGCTCTTCAGTTCGAATCACGAGGCTGAGTGCACTCCGTTCCAGACCTCCGTACCTCAGAAAAATCCGAGAAGGTACCGGGGATCGAGACCGGGCCTGCAAATCTGTAGCCAGCGACGCTAACCACGAGACCACACAGGCGATCATGAATAATTCTTGAAATCGTTAAAAACAACGTAAGTGCTAGAATTTTTATTTTTTATTCCCTTGAAAGATGGTGGCCTTTTTTACTGATGACGAGCAGATCTTGGAGATTTTTTTGGATGCTAGGTATACTGTTAATAGAACTACTAGTAAATACTTATTGTTCTTATTGTAGAGACAGTTCACTTTTCCACATTTTCTTGGTAGTCTAGGAGTCTTTCCACTAATGCTCATGGGAGTAGTGACTAAACGATCCCTTATAGAAATGAAAGAAGATCCCATTATTATAGGTTGTCTACTTTCTTATTACAATAGTAGGACCTACATATGATCCGAACCTGGTTGAGATAATTATTATAAAACAATATTTATTTTCATTTTTAAAATCTCTTCAGCAGATCTGATTATAGTCGATGAATACTTTATAGGCCTACAGTGTAATATTATCACCATTTTTCCTGCATAGACTGCAAGTGGTGCGCAAACCCTCCATTACCAGCCATAGGCTACTATTGTAGAGTACACCGTATCGTTCCACTCCTAATCACTCTCACCTTATTCTTTATTTGTTCTGTCTTGTCTTTATTTTCTGCCTTTTTTCTCTCAATTTCTTCCTTTTCTTCTCCTTTACTTTTTCATTTTTTTACCACCCTCTCTTTGTCTTTCGTTCCTTCTCTGCCTTATAATGTCTCTCTCTATACCTTTCTCTCTCATTCTCCCGCATACACACATATGGTCACCAAAACTGACGCAAGCGAACAAATTTAAGAATAAATGTGTGCCCCCCCTCTGCGACAAGGTATAGGACCCATTTATCCAAGTTAACCCCCCTCTTATTGGGCGGTGTTATCATCTGCTCTAGTAAGATCCTATCTTCTTTTCACAACACAGCCTCTGACTGTATTACTGTCGGCAGCCTTTCATGTAGTGATAAGTAACTATAGATAAGTAAGTTCTAGTTTAAAACCGATACCTGCTACAGATACACAAACTGTCAGAAACCGGCCATTTTAATGGGGTTGTTTCTTTCAGAACATGCAAAAATGGGATTCTTTAACTTTTACCCATTCCCCTATGTAAATGCAATCTGACAGAACAAGTTGCTAATTTTTTACTCCCTCTGCCGTAGCGTAGTGGTTGAGGCGTTGCGCTACAAACCGGAAGGTCGCGGGTTCGATTCCCGATGAGGTCGTTGGAGTTTTTCAATTGGCCTAATCCTTCTGGTGGAACTGTGGCCCTGGGGTCTACTCAGCCTCCAACAGAAATTAGTACCAGGAGCAATCCTGGGGGTAAAGGCGGCCTGTGCGTAAGGCTGACAACCTTACCACCTTCACGTGCCGAATGTCCAAAATCTGGGATCCTCAACCTCCTGGAACCCTCTGGGCCTCCATGAAATGTATAGGGATCACTTTACCTTTACCTGGCGTACCATAGGCACTATAGATAGAGAAGTATTGTTTCGACCCCAAATTCGAAGTTGAGTTTTTAACATAAATACATGTTTTGAGGTTCCCTGAATCCAAAAATACTATTTCCGGAAACATGTCTATGTGTGAGTGTCTGTGTGTCTGTGAACATCCTACCTCCAGAACGGAAAATTGTAGAAAAACAAAATTTTGTATTTGGGCTAGGTACCTTCTGAGGATGTGACAGGAAGATTGGCGACAACATTATCTTATTTTTAAGGGACTTGACATAAAGAAAAGTTTGTTTTTCGCGATTTTCTCTAAAACGGCTCTAACGATTTTCTTTAAGTTATGCACATGGGGTGCTTATAACAAGAGCTAAAACTTTTATTTGAAACATGTTTTCTTAAAAATTCCTTGAAGGGTGATTATAAGTCATCCGCTCTTTACAGAAACTCGGTCTTGCCTGGTGAACAATAAAAATTTGCATCAGGTTTGGAACAACTGAATATGCGCTCTTTCACGGCCTCTTATTCTATACCAGAATGTGAAGTAAGAAATATGTAGGCCTATTGTTGGCCATGTTTAGAGTAAAGAAAATTACCTGAGCGCATGAATAAGATTTTATTCGTGTTATGTATCCTTCGGGGATGCGATATGATGTGGTAACGACATTCTCTTCATTTTTGTAACCAATTTACATGGAGAGAATGTCATACATAATAAGTTATACTAAGAGGAAAACTTATTTGGGCAGATGAAGTTAGGCTATGTGACTTTTACATCAGATTTTTTAAACTACTTATATTTCCTAGAAGGAAAATAAATAGTCTAATTTGCAGATTTTAACCATTTTTACTTTTATTTAATCCAATAACCTTTTAAAGCAGCTTCCTTCTGGGTTAGGCTGCTAAATTTGAAATCAATAAGATCCCAAATTCAGCTTTATTGTTGGCCCGCAAAACAATAGATTTTTACTCTCACACTATAGCCTAATAACGTAAATGAAAGCAGGAAAAATTGCTCAAATCATTATCTCCTATCTTGTATCGTTATAAATATATTTTTAAAGATTTTATATAAGAAATTACGAACTTTGTAGATGATATTATCTAAAGTAAAACACCTGAGCAAAAGGACTAAAGTTAAGGCACTTAAGCAAAACTAGGTAGGCTACTACTAAATAAAGTAGTTCTAAATAAATTCTCATAGCCGAAAAGGGTTGAGAAATGCTGCTGTTAAAAACCTTACGAAGGTTTCGTTTCTGCCAGGTAAATGCTTAAATGCACTTAAACCCAAAATGACAACTAGAACGTATAATATTGTATGCCCTTTTCTATGCTATCACACTTTTAGCTACGCTATTGAGAGCATTATTTTCACTGTCAATTGGTGGAGTGAGCAAATCCCTTTCTTTGAATTTCATAATTGGCATTAGTGACAGTGTCATCTGCTAACAGTCAGGCAGGGAGTTTTAATTCCGCATGGTGTTTGTATATTGTTTACGGTGCGCCAGTGCTGACAAATATTTGCAGACAAGCTGACTGCAATCAGCTGCTGATAACGCGACACGGAACCGTAATTAAGTGTCACCCGGCTTCCAATATCGTGTCATCCCAGTTTATTACGCCTGCCTCCAATAAACCCGGCCGACGCTGCCACTCCCAGCTCATCTTCATCATACTCCCGCCATAAAACTTATCTCTTCACGAATTTTATTAATTTCCAAGTCACTTGCAATCCTAAGCGAAATGAACTAACAGTAACGAAATTCTCATAATCATGAATTCACATAATCCTTTTAGTTCATTATATTACCATGATTGATAAATCATAGACGCAGTACGTTTTCCATTAAAAAAATTTCAAGATTTCGTATTTCATGGAGGATTTTTAAATGAATGGCTAAGGTCTTTTTTATTGCCCATTTATTTAACTCAGGGTCCATGGGCCAGTGGCTATACCCCTGGTCATACATTGAAATTTACATTAAATTTCATTCATTAACAGATCTTTCCCTTCTTAAATTTCAGGATTATGTTTTTGTTTTATAATGGTTAAGGTTATCCTTTTTTTATACTTTGCTGCAAGTTCTGTTACATAAACGTTAAGTAATAATTAAGACGTAAGTGAAGTAAAATATAGGACTCGCTATTTAAAAATTCCTGGAGTTCCTGGTAGTTTTGAAATTCAGTTTTTAAACAAAAGAGGGCGAAGAGTAGTAGGGACGAGAGGAAGGGTAACTTAGCACTTCCAGTGCTTTCCTTCCCGGTCCTGCTTTTAAGACATTCCGCATGTTGTTACATTGGATCAAAGATTTCCCGGCGTTCATAGCAACGGGTCTGAAATGGCGGCTCAATATCAAAATGTTTTGAATAAGGCTTTGAAAACTGAACGGGGCCAAAAAGTTGGCAATATTGAAAAAGTTGAAATGCCGGAGAAAATGCAGGAGCACAATACTGGAGTAAAACTCCTAATATAATTGAATTGAACATTATTATGAAAAAGGATTTGCAAGCGAACCTAAAATCGTGCCATCATCAACATAACCTTCAATTTGAAAACAGTAACGATTCGGCCTATTTTCTTTGTCATTTAGATATTTCTCCAATACCGGTACTGCTACAGAAATATTTATATGAAACCAATAAACGAAGACCATTAACTTACATAGAATTTTTTTACGATTTACCTTCGAAATTCTAACCTTCCATAGTATAGCCTTCTATACAGAAAACTGGTTTTGGTCAAAGGTGTTGGACGTAGTGTAATATCACATCTTTGGTTCAAATATCGCCTTTTAATCTTGTACAGGTTCTTGCTGAAGTTCTTGTCCAAGGAATTTAATAGTGGAATACTTGCCTAACAGTGGAATACTTGCCTAACCCTTCAGACTGTTACTCACCTCTGTTTAAGATGAGTAGGCCAACGTAGGCATTCACGGCCGGTGTCATAATTAAAAACACTATTAGTATGGCTATCCGGGTTTAGCCATGCTAATATTGTTTTTATAGTTTTTACTCACTTCTGTTAGAGGAAGTGTGTACACCAGAACTATTGTATTGTCAACAAGATTGGATTATTGAAAAGCTCGACAACCTCTACGACATTCACGTCTGCAGCCTGTTACCTAAACTAACTAAAATATATCCCATATAGCATTAAAACCCTGCATTAATACATAAATAATGTGAGGTAATGTGCGATGTAATACAGATTTATATAGGCCTAATAAGTGTCAAGTCTAGCTACATATTTAATAACCAATTTTTTTAGAGAACTTGAATTCGACTTCTAACACAATATAGGCTACGTCAAGTAAAAGTTGCGCCAGTGCTAAAAATCTACTGCAACCAACTTTGGTTTCAATCCCAAGGAAAATATTATTATTTTGTATTCATTTATTAAATATCCATAATGTGATAAAAATTGAAAATATTAAAGTTATTACGACTTTTTGTTAAATTTCTCACGGTGGTCGCAAACATCGTCATACCTGTTGGTTGAAAAGCGTTGTCGACCCCATTCCTTATGTTGGCAGCCGTTCAGAAATTTAATAATCTCTGCTGCGCATGTGCATGTGTATACACAGCAGTAAATGGTAGGGCAGCTTGAGGAACTAATGTGGGTCACAGTAGATAATTCATTAGGATAAATCTAATATTTATTGTTTCACAAATAATATCCACAGAGTGTTATAAGTTACACATTGTAAGATTATTTTATTTTCCTCATAGGATTGCCAGGTTCGTTTCACAAACATACCTACTCTCGAAATAAAACCTCTCTTTTATTTATTTATTTGTTTTCGTTTTTATTGTTTGTTTTTGCGGAAAAGTTTCCTGCAAATTGTCAAGGGCGTGTGTGGTCACCCAGAATGGGTCACTTTAGATAGACGAGTTCAAAATGGAATTTGTACTTGTAAACGTAATTTTTTCTGGCAGAATTTCGGCCAAAAATTAAGCACTGCATGGAAGTAAAACAAAAATACGTAATTAAATACTTGACAAACGAGAGAGGCAACTACCTTAAACAACTTCCATTTACTTCAAGTCGTTTGTTATGCTAGTCATCCACCAATAAAAGAAAAACATTATGAATTCTTATGCATCGTAATTCATAATGTGACTTAGCGATGCCATTTTATCTCTGTTTTACGATTTTACCAGCAGGTAACCTCTTGGAAGCGACTAACTGCCCTGAAAACCGCAAACGCGTCCACTATAGGTAGCAATCAGCTCCCAGGTCGTCGCCTCTAGGCCTTTGTGTTAACTTGTTCTGCGCAATAATAATGTGAAGTCATCTGGTTTTATAGTAGTTTCCAGTTGAACTTCATAACAGCGCAAGGAGAGGCGGACGATCCAGATGGCAGAGGAAGTCTCACTCCAGCGACTTGGCTGACACACATATTATCTCTAGGTCACGATTCAGCTTGAATTTCTTATGCGAATAATGCGGTTTTGTCCTGCGATTTTCATTCCAATCAATTGTAAAACAGAAGAGTGTCTTGCTAACATGCTTCACTTAGCATCGTATGTTATGTTACTTTTAAAAAGTTCCTTAGGATCGAAACTTCGGGTGTAATAACTTCAAAGCGTGCATAGGCCTATAACTATCCTTCTGGGTAGTCGAATGATTAATATGCTTGTCACTGTACACAAAGTTCACTCTTTGAAGCAAGTTAATGGGATTTTTCTTTTTAAACTTAAAACTCTTAAACCGCCTTCATTCGGCAGAAATAGGCCTATCGACGACCAAGTACAAAAGGTCAAGAAGTAAAAATTCTGAGTTTTGAGATATTGCCAATTTAATGTTTATCCCTTTCAGAGCTGGGTTGCCATGTTTTTCCACACCACTGTAGCCAATTGAAGAACAAGAAAGTAGTAAAAATATCGTCAGGTCGTAAATTAACATAACTTAAATGATTATATAAAAAGGAGGGTAGTAGTAACAAGGGAGGTATAAAGTAAAATGGCCGCCAACCGACGCCGCCCCCAGCGTCGCGACGCCGCCCTTGAACCATGTCACGTCTGCACTAACGTGACGCTATTATACAGGAATCGAAACAGTGAGAGACGCCTTATCACCCTGTGCTAACCCCGTCTCCTCCAGACGCCCCGTTTAAGAGTTAGGACCTTAGGCAAAACCGACGCCGCCCCCGACGTCTACTTAGGTCCTTTGATCCATGGGTGTCCTGTGACGTCACGGGAGTCGATTCAAACAAGGGAGATCCGCCAATATGCACCGTGCTATCCCCTACCCATCCAAACGCTTCGTTTGCGAGTTAGGCCCTAGAACCATTGTTCCCGTTACGCAACAGGAACAGGTTCTATCGTTGTGCCTTTTATACCAGGGTACATGTGTGACTCATGGTAGTCGTTTCGAACAATGTAGTTACGTCCTTCCGCACTATGTTATCCATATTCATCACAAAGGGTGTAATAAGGCCCTTTGGACCAAGGAGAGGTTAGACGTCATGGTAGTCGTTTCGAACAGTTGAGTTACACCATTTAACACTATGCTATCCCCGATTCATCCCACGGCTGCAAATAGGCCCTTTGGACCAAGGAGAGGTTATAACCGTCATGGTAGTCGATTCGAACAATAGAGTTACGCCTTTTACCACTATGCTATCCCCCATTCATCCTGACACCTGTAACTAGGCCCTTGGGATCAAGGAGACGTTATGGACGTAATGGTAGTCGTTTCGAACAATGAAGTTACGTCCTTTCGCACTATGTTATCCATATTCATCCCAAAGGGTGTAATTAGGCCCTTTGGACCAAGGAGAGGTTATAGACGTCATGGTAGTCGATTCGAACAAGTGAGTTACGCCTTTTAACACTATGCTATCCCCTATTCATCCCGATGGCTGTAAGTAGGCCCTTTGGATCTAGGAGAGGTTTTGTACATCATGGTAGTCGATTCGAACAATTGAGGTACCCTCTTTAACACTATGCTATCCCCGATTCATCCCGATGGCTGTAATTAGGCCCTTTGGATCTAGGAGAGGTTTTGTACATCATGGTAGTCGATTCGAACAATTGAGGTACCCTCTTTAACACTATGCTAACCCCGATTCATCCCGATGGCTGTAATTAGGCCTTTTGGATCTAGGAGAGGTTTTGTACATCATGGTAGTCGATTCGAACAAGTGAGGTACCCTCTTTAACACTATGCTATCCCTGATTCATCCCGATGGCTGTAATTAGGCCCTTTGGATCTAGGAGAGGTTTTGTACATCATGGTAGTCGATTCGAACAATTGAGGTAGCCTCTTTAACACTATGCTAACCCCGATTCATCCCGATGGCTGTAATTAGGCCCTTTGGATCTAGGAGAGGATTTGTACATCATGGTAGTCGATTCGAACAATTGAGGTACCCTCTTTAACACTATGCTATCCCTGATTCATCCCGATGGCTGTAATTAGGCCCTTTGGATCTAGGAGAGGATTTGTACATCATGGTAGTCGATTCGAACAATTGAGGTACCCTCTTTAACACTATGCTATCCCTGATTCATCCCGATGGCTGTATTAAGGCCTTTTGGATCTAGGAGAGGTTTTGTACATCATGGTAGTCGATTCGAACAATTGAGGTAGCCTCTTTAACACTATGCTATCCCCTATTCATCCCGATGGCTGTAATTAGACCCTTTGGATCTAGGAGAGGTTTTGTACATCATGGTAGTCGATTCGAACAATTGAGGTAGCCTCTTTAACACTATGCTAACCCCGATTCATCCCGATGGCTGTAATGAGGCCTTTTGGATCGAGGAGAGGATTTGTACATCATGGTAGTCGATTCGAACAATTGAGGTACCCTCTTTAACACTATGCTATCCCCGATTCATCCCGATGGCTGTAATTAGGCCCTTTGGATCTAGGAGAGGTTTTGTACATCATGGTAGTCGATTCGAACAATTGAGGTACCCTCTTTAACACTATGCTAACCCCGATTCATCCCGATGGCTGTAATTAGGCCTTTTGGATCTAGGAGAGGTTTTGTACATCATGGTAGTCGATTCGAACAAGTGAGGTACCCTCTTTAACACTATGCTATCCCTGATTCATCCCGATGGCTGTAATTAGGCCCTTTGGATCTAGGAGAGGATTTGTACATCATGGTAGTCGATTCGAACAATTGAGGTACCCTCTTTAACACTATGCTATCCCTGATTCATCCCGATGGCTGTAATTAGGCCCTTTGGATCTAGGAGAGGATTTGTACATCATGGTAGTCGATTCGAACAATTGAGGTACCCTCTTTAACACTATGCTATCCCTGATTCATCCCGATGGCTGTATTAAGGCCTTTTGGATCTAGGAGAGGTTTTGTACATCATGGTAGTCGATTCGAACAATTGAGGTAGCCTCTTTAACACTATGCGAACCCCTATTCATCCAGATGGCTGTAATTAGGTCTTTTGGATCAGGGAGAGGTTTTGTACATCATGGTAGTCGATTCGAACAATTGAGGTACCCTCTTTAACACTATGCTATCCCCGATTCATCCCGATGGCTGTAATTAGGCCATTTGGATCGAGGAGAGGTTATGGACGTCTTAGAATAAGAGATCGTAATGCAAGGACAGCTTAATTGTGTGAGTATAACCGAGCTAGTCCTATGAAATCGAACTGTTTTGTATTTTATCGTTCTGAAAACAAACATACGTGTAAAACTACTTTCGAATCTAAAAATAATTCCTTGCTTGTTACACACACACACACACACACACATACACACATGTCCTGGAAAACAACTCTGCCACCTCCGCCTACTTTCCGCGTATTATTTCAACAATTCGGTGTATTATTTTTTTTTTTCGAAAATATGTAATGTTCCAAGGGAGATTATTATTAACAACAATATTTCAAAGGTTAAAACAGGCACCTTTTTACAACATATGGCCTAGGTTTCGCCCCCTTTATTATCAGACTCCAGGATTTTATAGTGATGCGTATGGATGACAACATTAACACCTTTTTTTTGTGTGCCGAATGTCTAAAATCTGGGAGCCTCATCCTCCTGACACCTTCAGTGCCTCCATACTTGTAATAAGGAACACCTTTTTAATAGGTCTATATAATAAATTAAATCCTGACTGTTCATTGTGGTAGGTTCACCAAGGCCCTATATTATTGCATCAAATCTGTACAACAATATTGCAAAGGTAAAAACAGGCACCTTTTTACAACACATGGCCTAGGTTTCGCCCCCTTTATTAATAGACTTCAGGATTTTTAGTGATAAGTATGGATGACAACATTAACACCTTTTTGTGCCGAATGTCTAAAATCTGGGAGCCTCAACCTCCTGGCACCTTCAGTGCCTCCATGCCCTGTATTAAGAAAATAAAATCCTGACATAGGAGCAGGATTGTGTGAGAGGAAGGGAATACATTAAATAAATAATAATACGATACAAAGTGAATCTGATTTTTTATTAATATTATTACAATGTGACTTAGTTATATAGATATAGAGATACTTAATTATTCTGTTTACCACAAGTGTTTCTAATACATCAAAACGTAACAACAACATTTTATTACATTTGTCCTTTATGTATTTATACAAAAAAGCTACACATGTTGTCATGCATCAGCCATGTTTGTAAAGCTAACACATTCCTATATGAACACATTCCATAGGGAAAACTATGATATTCACAAGTTATGTTAGTTTTAGGAAGACACCTTAAGCTTGGACATTCATACTTCGTAAGATCCAGGATTTGAACATCTTTTGAAACTATAGTTTGTAAAAAACGTTGTTTTTCAAGGCCTTTTACAAATACATACATACAGTGTCCTAAATCATTTTGTATTATACATGGCAAATGATCGTACTTCTCAAAACCTAACTCGTAGTGCAGTCCATGATAAAAATGTTCAAGAAAATGTTTAGTACCTTCGTCCACAATACAGTCTCTTGGTGATTCAAATAACAGGTGAAGCACACGAATGGCAGTAGTAGTAAGATCAACTGAAGCATATTCTTTCAGTATGAAGTTTTTTGTACTCTGTTCATAATAGCCTTGCAAATCAACTATGCGACAGTCCCTGATGAAAGCAAAACAATAATTAATTACGTATAGTTATACGGTTTAGGAAACATTACATTCCTTTTTTTTTGATAATACCATATCCTGAAGAAGAATTATTTAATAGCAGTAGTGTATATGGGAATGAATTAAACATTACAATATCCATATGTTCAGTAGCTCAACACAAACACTTGAGAAGTAATAAACATTCATAGCAATCGTATCCATTCTATATTCCTTTGAGGGAGAAACATGTAACTAGGCATTAACCAAGGATAGGTTATATGCCTTTGAAGCTGTAATTATTCCACCCCTTTTGATTTATTATAAACAATAGTTAATTCATATTTATTCAAATCATTCAAATTCTTATTATTATTATTTCGGTATCAAAATTCTCGTTTAGATTATTATTATTATTTCTTAATTCCAAATTTGAAATCTTAACTGTAAAAGGAACGTATATTTTGAAAATACAACGTACTAAATTCATAGTTTTGGCCCGCGAATTGTTTTAACCAATAAAAATGTTCTACGTAATGAAAAGTACAGCCAATGAGAGAGAAGCATCCATTAGCCGCGAACATAGCGTGGTCAAGAGCTCACTTCCACCATATTCGCCGAGGAGAGCAGACCTGCGTACGTTGCTCTCGTGGAAAGTCGCGGGAATATAACCTAGCCTAATAGCGATTCTCACTAAAGCCACTTATTAAACACGACTGTACATTATAAAGATAGCGTGTGAGTTTTCTTTACATAGTGTGAAATAAGAAGATAGAGAAATTCACGTAAGTACATGACAAATGCAATTGAAGTGGTGAATCTACACAAACAGCTACGCAGAACACAGTTAATTTGAATAAATTCCGATATAAAACGTTTATAGTGCAGTTATCATTTATAAAGACATAACTAGCTATAAACCAATCCCTCAGATGATTCGTGTGATACCCTGAGCTACAAAAGCCGTGGAAGATATATAGGTGCAGAACTGAAGGAGCCCAACAGAGAATCGAAGTAAGTACATTTCCACAACGAATCCAGCTCCCAATCCCGGCACCCATATCAATTTGGTGCACCAACGTGTGGCTTTAGAGGAACTATTGAACTGTGAAAAGACTCTGCGAACAAATATTCTAATTGGGACATTAGCAAGCAGATTGTGATACACAGAATTAAGTGAGAATCGTGAGCTAGGTACGGTTACGCGCGCAACAATCGCCATCACCCCATCATGAGGCCAGCCCAGGTGTTCGACTTCATGCAGTAGGCAGCAGCTGTGACCATCCAACATCAACCGACAACAATCAGCTTCCAGAATGAAAGTAATTGGAAGAAGCCTGTGAAGCCTGCGAAGCCTACAAATAAAGTAAGGTGTTATTTTTATGATTATAAATGAAACTCAGAGGCCGCGAAATAATGTCGCCACAGAAGGAAAGTTCAGATGTGTTAGAAAATGGACAGGACTTGTTAACTAGTACTGAGATGGAGGGTATTGTAGACAACATAAGTGCTGATAGTAGTTTACAGTTAGTAGATGAGATTGTAACTGATATGGAAGTTCAGGTCGAAACAGATGTTTCCGTTTCAAATGTAAACGTGACTAGGCGCGAAGACAGTGAATCTTCAGATGACCAGTTAGAGAACTCAATTAAAAGTTTTATGCAGCAAATGTTCAACAAGCTTAGTAGTAAAATTTAGGATGTTAAGACAGATATTAACGATGTTAAGACTGACATCAATGATGTAAAAGGTGACGTTAGCAAAGTTAGTACTGATGTAAACAATGTAAAATCAGATGTAAATTCACAAAATGAAAATATTAGTTTGAAGTTAGCACAAATGGATGAAAACTTGACAAAATTGAAAGATGATCTAAAACAAGAAGTTGTAAACGAGATACAGGAAAGATTAGGTGATTTCAAAGAGCAGGTTAATAATGACGTCACCGTTGCTCTAGAGAATATTCAAACCATTGTCAATAATGATATAGCTGAAGTCAAAGAGGTTATTTCAAATGTTAGCACTAACTTGCAAACAATGCAAACAGATGTTTCTAATACTAGTGAGGAAATGAAAGTTATTGTAGCTAATGTATCAGAACTAGATAGTAGTGTATCACTTATGAAAATGCAGATGAATGCTTTCGATGAAACATTGTTAGGTTTTGCTAAGATAAATGATGAGGCTAGAAATGACTTAGAGAAGAAGAATCAGCTGTTAAAAGTCAAACAGAAAGACATTGAAATACAGATTGTAGAAGCACAAGAAGAGTTGACAGTGTTGAGTAGGAGAGTTCATAAAGATGAAGAGTTACTGACAAGTAGAATTTGTGTATTAGAAAACAGATTAAATGTTCCTGTAACTTCACCTGTAATTAATGATGTGAATATACCTCAACTGGGAAACAATATGAGTAGGAATGTTGTTGAAGAAACTTACTCACAGTTACCATGTAGATCTCCTAGATGTCAGGAAAGAGTCAATAGTCATAATGGTTCCCAGGTGCAGGATATCAATGTACCTTTGTCCACAGGAGTTAGTCAGTTAGGCACAAATTTTCCTAGCTACCTGATGAACGAAATTAAGTTACCTGTGTTCGACGAAAATAACAATACCAATCCACAAAATTTCTTAACTGAACTTCACGATTATTTTAGGTTGAGAGCCATTCCGCCTAACATGTACATGATCATAGTAAGAAAGGCATTGCAAGGTAGATCTTTGAATTGGTTCAATTTGACTACAAATGAGACTACGACATTTGAAGAATTCAAAAGAAATTTTATCAGTAGATATTGGAGTCTATCTAAGAGAAACAATATAAGGATGCAGTTAGCTAATGGTGTGTATGAGCCAGAGTCAGGTCAGACGATGATTGACTATTTTTTGGAAATGGCCGAATTAGGACGACAAGTAGATCCTCCACTAAATGAATTTGAGTTACTGGAGACTGTTGTAAATCACTTCCCAGAGAATGTGAGACTAAATCTGATAGTAGCAAAACCCAAAACTTTCTCTGATATGTTAGAATTGCTTGCTGCTTTTGAGCAAAGGAATATTTTCAGAAGTAGGCAGAGCTATATGAATTCAAATGATAGAATGTACCCTCCCACTAACAGGCTTGCAAATTCTGGGGTAGGGGCAGAAGGCAATGCAAATAATTGTGACAGAAGCTATGATGCTAGGAATACCTACAGAGGCCCTATGCCTAATCAAAATAGGAATAATCCTAGGTATTTCCAGAATAGATCAGAGAATAGGCCATATAACAGAAACAATAATGGAAGAAATCAGATAAACCATGTCACTTTCAATAGGCAAAATGTTGGAAATGGTAATCATCCAAATTCTTGGCGAAAAATGCCATGGATGAGGAATCAAGGCTATCGTAGGAGGTACCAGAACCGTACTTATAATAATAGAGGTAATAACAATAGTAACGATAGTCAAGTTAGGCCAGGACAAGTAATTAACAATGGTAAATGGCGAGTCAAAGGTGTTGAGACTCAGCAGAACACGCTTAATCCTAGAGCCAGACCATTCAACAGTAATACACGTAGTGAAGAGGTACCTGATGACGTTGTAGAAATCCATGATCAGGAAGATAATGGTAATGTACAACAGTTAAACTAACAAGCCAATATCTCGAGGGTTCGGATGGTGTTGGCGCAAGTTTAGTCAATTCAGATAAACGTATAGAACCCATAAATAGCATTCAGACACAAAGAAGCTTTTCAGATAATAAGCCTAATGAAGAAAAGAATAATGCAAGTAGGAGTGAAGTTATTATGGATCCTCCTAGAATAAAAGTAGTGATAGGAAATTATGAGACAAACGCATTAATAGATACAGGTTGTTCAAATAGTGTAATAAGCGAGTCCTTATATAATAAGCTTATCCAAAACAAAGTCAAGTTGATTTCTATTCCTATTTGCGGATTATCTTGCACAGTAGCGATCAAAAGAGCAAAACAGTCAGTAAAATTTCAATGCATGTTGGATGTCAAAATTGGTGATTCAAAATTTGAAATATTTTTTTTAGTAGTCCCAAAATTAGTTACAGATATTATTATTGGAGTTGATGTTTTTACGGAATACAACAGTATCATAAGTTTTGAGGATAACAACTTAATATTAAATTTACAAGGAAACAAGATGAGCATTCCCTTCGACAATGAACTGAGTAGAAGAGATGCGTCTAGTGAGTTAGGTGACAACGATATCCCGTATGAGACGTTTATTGTAGAAAATATTCAGATAAATGATATGATGATTCATAAAGTAGGCCCTTGCTTCGATGATATAAATAATGAGGTAGAAGTATATAGATGTATGACATTGAATTGCGATGACTGCGCTGATAGGTATGAAAATAGTGTTGATGGAGATGTCAACATAGGGCAAGTAGAGATAGGTTATGTCTGTACGAGGAATGTAAAAGAAGCCGACCCTAGCGCGAACTCTATGACAATGAATATTTTGAAGGAGAAAGTTGATATGGCTCACAACTTAAATGAAGATCAACGTGATAGGTTGTTATCGATATTAATAAAGAATAAAGAAGTATTTTCGAAAACGTGGGACTCTGTAACATCTACGAGCATAAATTTGACATCGAACCAGTTGATGAATTCACTTATAAGAGTAGGCCAATTCCGATTGCATTGAAGAAGGAAGCTGATATGACCATTCAGAAGATGTTAGACTCAGGAGTAATCGAAATTTCGACCTCAAAATACATCAACCCTTTGTGTTGGACGTTCAAAAAGGATAAATCTCTTCGCCTTACCGTTGATGCGAGGCATATGAATAATTATATCGCTACAGATAACTACCGTCCGGAAAGTATTGAACAATTGCTCAGTAGATTAGAAAAGGGAAAATGTTTTTCGAGCATAGATTTGACTCATTCGTTTTGGCAAATTTCACTACGTAAAGAGGATAGGAAGTATACAGCTTTCAATCATAATGGACGTACGTACGAATTTACTAGATGCCCATTTGGTTACAAGACAAGTGGAAGTGCCTTACTACGAGCACTTAGTGTGATTTTTCCAGAAACCGAAACTAAAGGAATCATTTCCTATTTAGATGATTTTCTTCTTAGTAACGATGATTTTGAAACCCATTTAGTAAATATCGACTATGTTTTAACAAAATTTCGTGAACATGCCATGACAGTCAAACCTTCTAAAACATGTTTCTTTCAGAAAGAAGTAGAATTTGTAGGTTATGTAGTAACTTCCGAAGGTATCAAACCTAATCCAAACCGTATTGCTTCAATTCAAAACATTCCAGTACCACGCACTGTTAAGCAGTTACGTCGTCTTTTAGGCATATGGCAGTTCCAAAGTAGATTTCTAATTAACTACGCTAAGGAAGTAGCACCCCTTAGAGAACTGTTAAAAAAGGGAATTCGTTGGAAATGGACAGACGAACATGATCGTGCTTTTAATAAAGTTAAAGAGTTGTTTTCAAAAGCTATCTTGTTAGAGAGACCAAACGATGATAGGCCGTACATAATTCACACAGACTCTTCATGTAAAGCTATAGGTTGTATTCTTAGTCAGATTGATGAATCCGGTGAAACCCATGTAATAGCTACAGCTTCGAGAAGTTTAAGTAGTACCGAACAAAGAGCTTGCATTTCAGAATTAGAAGTAAGTGCCATATACTATGCACTGACAAAATTTAGACATTATGTATTCAATAAGCAAGTTACAGTATATACTGATCACATTTCCCTAGCTTTCATGCAAAAATGTAGATTAACAAATTCTAAGATTTCAAGATATATACATGAAATCATGTCATACGACATCGTAATTAAGCACATTCCCGGAAGAGATAATATATTTGCAGACCTGTTAAGCCGTTTAGACCAGCATTCAAACATCCCAGATACTATTGCTTCACCGAAACAAGAAGTGTGTATTTTAACTTTGCCATGTGTAGGATCCAAAGGATTAATAAAAGGGTTCAAAGACATAAAGAAATTGCAATCTGAAGATGAGAAAATTGCTGAATTGCTAACTTGTGCTAAAACTATCCAAGAACTTTCTGAGACTGATGCGTCATCAGAAAATCAATTAGTGATCAATTCATCAGACATAGATGGTACTA
Organism: Ectobius pallidus; assembly: GCA_964059195.1. Taxonomy (NCBI): domain Eukaryota; kingdom Metazoa; phylum Arthropoda; class Insecta; order Blattodea; family Ectobiidae; genus Ectobius; species Ectobius pallidus. The sequence goes on along the minus strand of CAXKWD010000006.1, from coordinate 50,788,188 downwards.
ATATGGATGCTGATAACAGTAGTATAGATAATGTAAATAGTAGTGTAGGAGAAATACAAGATTGTAGTTTCAAACCAGGTAATACTGTAGGATTGTTTGATGGAGTTTTATATAAGTTATGTGGTTCAGATGAGTTAAAGTGGAAAATCTATGTTCCAAGATGTCTAGAACAGGATTTAATTAAATGTTACCACCAAGCGTTATGTCATTCAGGATCAAAAAAAGTATTGATTAATTTGAGTAAAGATTTCTATTTCAAGCATATGGCGAGGAAAATCAGGCAAATTCTTAAAGTTTGTACCACTTGCCAAGCAGCTAAACCGTTGAACGTAAAATATGACACAGAACCAAAGAATATCATTAGAGAGACTAAAAATAGTTTAGTAGCATTAGATTTCCATGGTGAATTACCTCAAGGCAGATTCGGTTGTAGATATATCTTCGTAATGTATGATTGTTTTACCAAGTTTGTAAAAATTTATCCAGTGCGACGAGCAACTTCTAAAGCATGTGTGAGCAAAATTATTAATGACTATATCCCGAAATTTGGAGATATCGAAGCCGTACTTTGTGACAATGCCACATCATTCACTAGTAGTCATTTTCAAAATTCGCTAAGAGCAAAGAACATCAAAATTTTCCATAGTTCAAGTTACTTTCCCCAAGCAAATTTCGCAGAAAGAATCATGAGAGATATTACTTTATATTTGAGGATATTGTGTCATAAATCACACACAAATTGGGTTAGCCAGTGTAATGTAATAGAAAGAGTAATCAACCATTCCGTAAACGCGACTACATTAGCTTCTCCATATACTTTAATGACAGGTAAAGATGCAGACCCAGTTATCGCGAATCTTCCCCAAGCTAAATTCTATAAGGGCAAGAAGATGTCAAATGAGGAATTATGTAAGAGAGCTCTGGATAGAATAAAGAGTAGGGCAGAAAAGAGAAAGGCAAAAGTAAAGAGGTATAAAGCAAAATGGAATCCAGAAGTAGGCACAAAAGTATTGTTGAGAAATAAGAGTTTATCCAGTGCACTCCATAGAAGGTATAGACGTATGAATATGGTTTATAGAGGACCATTCGTAATTACTAAGAATTTCAGTAACCATACATATGAGCTAAGTACTCTAAATAGCAAAATAATAGGACGTTATCACAAATCTTTACTGAAACCATATTATGAAGAACACCAAGTCTGATGGATTGAGCATTAATGTTGATGTATATAAAATGTTTATTATTTAAGAGGGTTATGTTTGTATATAAATTGTTTACTATTCAAGGGTAATGTTGTGATGTAATGCAACATAGTGTGTTACTGTATATATTTATTTGTTTGTCAAAAGTGAGTTGTATTTGTATGATGTATGCACACATATTATGACAGTGATTCAAGGAAAGAGAATTCATGCAAAGGAATAAGATAGTGATATTTTACAGACGATGAGTGCCTCGATGTAAATAAATTTTCAAATATGGACGATGAGACATTCTCGACATATATATATATATTTTCAAAAATGTTTAAGAATTCTCGATATATATAACTAACAAGAAGTGATGTCATATACTAGACATGTTTGTTTTTCAAGAAATAATTTTCAGAGTTAAGAATGTTTAGATAGTATTTTCATTTATTGTTCAAATGTTTGTCAATTAAAAAAAAAAAAAAAAAAATATTGTGTTAAAGAATGTCAGGGTAATGCAAACCTGATTTGATTTGATTTGTGTGTATCCAAATAATTTTGGTGAAATTCATTTAATTCAAGTTGTAATATTAAACACATACACTTATGTTACACTAACATTTATCATTATTCACCATTTCAATGATTAATTTTGAATTTTTACTAATCCAAGCTTAATTTAAATTTGATAAGAATAAATATTCTGGGGTATGATGTATTAATTTAATTATTTACCTTTTCGGACATAATTAAATTAACACAGGGGCATTTTGAAGCTGTAATTATTCCACCCCTTTTGATTTATTATAAACAATAGTTAATTCATATTTATTCAAATCATTCAAATTCTTATTATTATTATTTCGGTATCAAAATTCTCGTTTAGATTATTATTATTATTTCTTAATTCCAAATTTGAAATCTTAACTGTAAAAGGAACGTATATTTTGAAAATACAACTTACTAAATTCATAGTTTTGGCCCGCGAATTGTTTTAACCAATAAAAATGTTCTACGTAATGAAAAGTACAGCCAATGAGAGAGAAGCATCCATTAGCCGCGAACATAGCGTGGTCAAGAGCTCACTTCCACCATATTCGCCGAGGAGAGCAGACCTGCGTACGTTGCTCTCGTGGAAAGTCGCGGGAATATAACCTAGCCTAATAGCGATTCTCACTAAAGCCACTTATTAAACACGACTGTACATTATAAAGATAGCGTGTGAGTTTTCTTTACATAGTGTGAAATAAGAAGATAGAGAAATTCACGTAAGTACATGACAAATGCAATTGAAGTGGTGAATCTACACAAACAGCTACGCAGAACACAGTTAATTTGAATAAATTCCGATATAAAACGTTTATAGTGCAGTTATCATTTATAAAGACATAACTAGCTATAAACCAATCCCTCAGATGATTCGTGTGATACCCTGAGCTACAAAAGCCATGGAAGATATATAGGTGCAGAACTGAAGGAGCCCAACAGAGAATCGAAGTAAGTACATTTCCACAACGAATCCAGCTCCCAATCCCGGCACCCATATCACCTTAGAATTGGGGAAAGTTCCTTTTAAATCAGATCAACACTCGTTTCACCACTGTTTATTCCACAGATCTCTGTTTCGCTAAATGCATCTGTATATTTTTTAGGTAAGAATACCGATAACAGATCTATACTTTCGCTCTTTCGAATATGTAATAACACACAACGACCATATTTTGTTTCCTTTATGGTCGCATATACAATATTGTAAGGCACGTTCTCTACGAGCTCTGACATTCCTACACACCTTGGTAAAGACGATGCTGAGTTAAATTTCGCAACTAGAGAAGACATCTGTAAAAACAAGAACGAAGTCTGATTAACTACTTTATTAATATTAATAATAAAGGTACCACACAAAGCTGTAAAGGTTATATCATAAAATAGTGTAGATGTAGTCTTACCTTATAAGTTTTTAAAGTAGAAGAAGAAGAAGATTACTGAACAACTGTAGATCCGCTTACACACTTAACATGACCCCGTAAATACATGTCTTTTATACAAAACTCTCGAACAACACTATGACGTAGTAACAGAGACCTCGAGTTATTTTTTCATACTTTCTAAATAACTTTTCGGTGATGTAGTAACAGCTACCTTGAGATATCTTTAAGTAAGTAGACAGATAACGTAAACATAACAAATACGTTACGACACAGGAAAATCCCGATGCTTCATACTTTCTAAACAAAATAACATTTCGATAGCTAGTATAAATAGACCCATCTTACTTTCACTTCTCAGTGTACTACAACGCTTTCTACATATAAGGTGAGTGTTAGTGTGCTTTTAATTAGCATACATTTATATGTTAATTATACTGTTACATATATGAATATTTCTACTGTTTCCAGATTCATTCTACACTTGTGTTTGTTGAGTTTTGATAATACTGATAATGTCTGCCCCTGTATATACTATCTCCTCGCAATCTGACAACGAGATGGACACTATTACGCTAGAAGATTCTGAGCCCGTATATACTATCTCCTCGCAATATGACAACGAGATGGACACTATTACGTTAGAAGATTCCGAACCCGAGGTATATACAGTGTCTAGTACGGAATCATCTAACGAGATGGAAACTATTACGTTAGATGATGCCGAGCCTGAGGTTTATAATGTATCTAGTTCAGAATCCGATAACGGGATAGGAACTGTCACGCTGTCAGATTCCGAAGAAGAAGAAGAAGAAGAAGAACTAGCTTCAGACAACGAATTAGATATAATGGATGAAAATGAGGAGGAACACGTACCTGTAGCGTCGACGTCACGTAATACTGGCGAAAACGCTACGGTTAACGTCCCTACTCTGTTTTCAGTCCTTGAAAGTAGTCGTAAAGACTACAAGCGATTTAATTCCGTTGGATTGCAGCTAGTGATACAACTCAAAGAACCAGGTGCGAATGCAGGACCAAACCCCTTTGAACGTTCCCTTAAACAGGCTATAGACCATGCTTTAGTAGAAGCGAGAGACCATGATATGGTTGGCATTTCGATTTCCAACCAGGAAAACGAAATGGATAAGCCTATCGGTCTCTCGTACAGGCGTAAAGATCAAGTCAGTGTTGAAGTTATTAGCAGCGTAGTACAGAAAGTATGTCAATCGAACGCCCGCTTCAATGCCACCGACCGTTTGCGTCTGGTTGTGGACATAGTTCACATGCCTAACGGAAACGGGCGAAATAGAGGCATAGCCACGAAGGGGCGTAGGGTTGGCGTACTTGCCCATTTGAAGAGAAGCGTAGTCTTCGTACAAACAGTCGTGAACTGTTTAGCATTTGCTATAGTAATCGCTATTGCTAGATTTGGTGAACGTAAAATTTATAAATCATATATAGATAACAACATGACAAGCAAAAAACTCAAAGCAGAGGTGGATGACTTGATCAGAGATTCGGGTGTCGATCTCTCGCAAGGGGGAGGTATCCCTGAGCTGGAGAAGATCCAGGCTTATCTAAAGGATAGTTACAGACTTGTGGTATATAGCGGATTTAATCTTGACTCTGTTATGTACGACGGTGGTAATATAGGGAAACAGATACTTTACTTACTGTACGATCCTGACACCCTCCACTACCACACCATCGTAAACCTCACCGGTGCTATGGCTAAACGTTTCGTTTGTCAAGGATGTCATAATGGGTTCAGTAATGGGGCGCAACATTCCTGCCATTACGTCTGCTTTTGTTGTAGAACCACACCTCCTTGCGACCCTACCAAGGACGTGGTGACTTGCGATGTTTGTCGTAGAGAATTTCGCGGACGTGCATGTTTCGATAATCATAAGAGCACCAAGATTCAAGGGCGCACTGTATGCATGGGTCTGCAGAAATGTTTACACTGTGGAAAGTTTAAAACATTTCAGCAGAAACATGAATGTTTCAAAATTTATTGTAGCGTATGTAAAAGTTTTCAAGCAGAGACAGGACACGATTGTTACATGGCGCCTCTGAAAGAGACTAGGAGTTCAAACAAGGTGATGTATTGTCATTACGATGCTGAAACAACCCAAGATACCCGTATTAAAGACAATACCTTTCTACACGTCCCTAATCTGATTTGTGCACAACAATCTTGGTCTCTCTGCGAGACGTCCAAGGACGAAGAGTGTGCACGATGCGGAAAACGCAGTCATTCTTTCTGGGAAGATCCCGTCCGTGATTTCATGGACTATCTGAGAATGGATAGACCTTTCGATAAGATTATAGTCATTGCTCACAATGCCAGAGCGTTCGACCTCCAATTCATTCTCGAGTACGCTATTAGGCAAAAGTGGGTTCCCGACTTGGTTATGTCTGGATGCAAGATTCTTTGCATGAAGCTCGAGCATCTCGTCTTTCTAGACAGCTTGAACTTCATTCCGCTGCCTCTGCGTAGTTTCCCCAAGACCTTCGATCTCAAAGATGCCGTTAAGGGGTATTTTCCTCATTTTCACAACAAGGCCGAGAACTTGGACAAGGTTTACCCCCGCCATCCAGATCGAGAGCTTTACGGGCCCGATACCATGTCTGTGAAAGACAGAGAGGCATTTATGACATGGTACGGGACCGTTAAAGATCTTCCTTTCAATACACGTGTAGAGCTCGAAAGGTATTGCCAGGCCGATGTTACGGTGTTGAGAGAAGCCTGCACTCTCTTTAAATCCCTTTTCAAACAGATTGCCAACATAGATATTTTCCTTGAGGCCATCACTATTGCATCGGCCTGTAATAGAATCTTTAGATTGATGTTTCTAAAACCTCAAACCATTGGCATTGCTCCCTCCTGCGGCTATAGAAAAGCAGACAGGCATTCCCGTAAATCCTTGATGTGGCTTATCCACGAAGCACGGGAGAGGAACGTCGTCATACGTCATGCAGGTAACGGACGTGAGGTACGGCTTCCCGAACTTCCCCAATGGAAGGTGGACGGTTTCTGCGAAGAAACAGGAGGTTTTTGAATTTCTCGGCTGCTATTATCACGGCTGTCTCTGTCAACCTAACAGAGACGTACCCCTGATGGATTCTTCAGAATCCCTTGCCGAGAGGTACGAAAACACCATGGGCCGACTGGACATGATCCGATCAAAGGGTTATACCGTCCACGTGATGTGGGAATGCAAGTTCGACGTTGTTCTCGAACGGTTCCCCGCACTCAGAGACGATCCTTTGATCGGAGATGTCCCGTTGATCCTTAGGGACTCTGTCTACGGAGGACGTACCGAAGCCATGCGTCTTTACCATAAGGCGGATGTGACGAAAAACGAAAAAATCCTGTACAGCGACATAATGTCATTATATCCATCCGTATGTAAATATAACAAGTTTCCTGTAGGTCACCCCACTGTTCACGTTAGCGACCAGTGTACAGATACGGCTAGCATGTTGAAGAAAGAAGGCCTCGTTAAATGTACAGTCCTGCCACCGCAAGGGCTCTACCATCCCGTTTTACCTTTCAGGTGGAATGGTAGACTCTTGTTTCCCCTTTGCCGCACCTGTGTTATGACTATGGAACAAGGTAGCTGCAATCATGCGAACGAGGAAGAGAGAGTTCTCACTGGTATCTGGGTTGTGGACGAAGTGAGACTAGCACTAGAAAAAGGCTATAGAGTGATTAAAATCCACGAATTTCTCGAGTACGCTGTTACGCAGTACTCGCGTGAAACCCATGAGGGAGGGTTATTCGTTGATTATATCAATCTATTCCTGAAGATTAAGACGGAATCCAGCGGATACCCTGCTTGGGTGAAAACCGAGGCCCAGAAACAGGAATATATCGATTTGTTTTATAAACACGAAGGTGTTAAGCTAGACCCCGAACAAATCGTTAAGAACACTGGAAAAAGGACCTTAAGCAAGCTTTGTTTGAATAGTTTTTGGGGCAAGCTCATTGAAGATCCAAACAGAAGCAAAACAAAGCTTATTAAAGAACCAAAAGAGCTGTACAGGTTCCTCACGACACCGGGAATAGAAGTTAAAAGGCTGCTTTTTGCTAACGATGAAGTCGTGTGGGTTAATTGGATCTCTATAGAAGAGGAACAGGTCTCTCTTCCTCATACTAGTGTCGTTCACGGTACCTATGTAACAACGGGTGGTAGAATGGCCCTTTATGGTTACCTGGACAATCTGCAACGTAGAGCCTTGTACTGCGACACAGACAGCGTAATATACACAGAGACACCTGATGACGCTAAAAAGTACACTGTTCCCTTAGGTGATTATTTAGGCGACATGACTAGTGAACTCATCGACTATGGGGAGGACGCTTACATTTCGGAATTTGCAAGCGGGGGTCCTAAAAACTATGGGTTTAGGGTTACCGTTCCCTCAAACAACACCGCCGATACCTCTGTGTGTAAAGTCAGAGGTATCACTCTTAATTATAAAACGTTGAAGGATGTCAATTTCGACGCCATTAAAACCATGGTTTTAAACGGTGATCCTACAGCGACTATCTCTGTGAGAACGGAGAAGAAAATTAAGAGACGTCCCGGACCACAGATCATCTCTAAACCGGAAGATAAGACATACCGACTCTGTTTTCGAAAAAGACGCAGAGTCAGAGGAGGGTATGATTCCATGCCCTTCGGGTATAAATAGGGAAGGGACGACAACACCGGGTCAGTATGGACTCGTCCTCGTCTTTGGACTGTATAGCTATTGCTTGGATGGACCTTCACCTATGATTAAATATTGTTATGGTTGTAATTCAATTTGACCACCCTTTCTCTTTGATAGTTTCAGACAAAATTCAATACTAACGTGACGTACCACGAAGGTCTTCCTGACTTTAAACAAGAACAATGCACTAAACCAAGACTAGTTATTTTAGACGATTTGCTAGACAAAGTTTATTCGACAGAAGTGAGTTCGTTATTTACAAAAGGCTGCCATCATAGAAACATTTCGGTTATTCTCATAACGCAAAACCTGTTTCACCAGTCTGCTCACAGCAGAGACATCTCTTTGAACACAAAGTATATGGTTTTGTTTAGAAACCTGAGAGATAAAAATCAAATTACTTTTCTAGCAAGACAAGTGTATCCCGAAGATTGGAGGTCCTTCTACAGAGCTTTCCTAGACGCAACAAAGAAACCTCACGGGTATTTACTGATAGACTTTTGTCAACGCACCAACGATTTACTTAGATTTAGAACTAAAATATTTCCCTCGGAAGTTACAAAGGTTTACGTCCCTGTAAAGGATGAAAAGGATAAAATCCAATTACCATATGTTACAAGTTCTTAAAAAGGCAACTCCCAAGGTACGAAACGTTATTCTAAAAAGTGCAAACAAAGACCTGATACTTGCTATTATAGACTGTGTTCTTAATGTTTTGAACGGTCAGTGTAAATTATCTACGTGTTCTAAACGTAAGCTGTTTAAACATAAACATTCCTTAAGACATCTTCTAGATAGGAACGTACCTTTGTCTAGGGAAAAGAAAACCTTGGTACAGAAAGGAGGATTTTTAATTCCTCTCTTGTCGTCCGTGTTATCCGTCTTGGGATCTTTAACATAATGTTACAGAAAATGTTTCTGGTTAGTGTTAAAGAGTACAAGCGATTAAAACGTTGTGTCGAAGGTTCAAACCCGGCAGTTGATGTTACGGATCCGTACAAAGAGTTGGCTAAAATACGCGAGAGTGAGGATCCTATATTCAAGAGAAAACAGAACAGAATACTCGAACAGGAAGTAGCTGAATCGAGGAAAAGAGTTAGAGATTTATCACCCGAGAAAAAACCCATCTCCGAGGACGAAGCTAAACGTAACGTTATAGGTGATGTAGCAGGTAAATATTTATCGGCTTATGTAACATCGCCAAAGATTGTAGACACACAGTTTGGAATCTATAAAAAGAAAGAGACGGGAGAGTACATGATTGGTAATTTTAAAATTCAATTGTTAAACAATAGTTTGATCATTAACGGTATAAAATACGATGCGAGTGTAGGTTTATGGGAGTTGCTTACTAGGAAGAAGGTGGATATGAATCTTGTTACGCAGGAAGACCTCGACACGTACAAATACATTTTAACGAGGACCGAAGGACATAACAGAATCGATAATAAAACCGCTAGAACAGTTAAATACAAACAAGTCATTTCAAAATTGTTTCCATCGAGAGAGCTTAGGTGGAGTACCTATAAACAACGGAGATGATGAAGGAAACATTACACAAGTTGTATTACGACCCTGAGGCATCTACGGGTTTTTCCACTATTGCTAAACTTTCACAAGCTTCTAGCATTACAGATAAAAATATAGAGCAATGGTTAGTTGAGCAGGATGTTTACTCCTTACATAAACCCATCAGGAGAAAGTTTCCTAGGAATCCGTATTCTGTAAATAACCTTTACGACGTGTTTGAACTTGATCTAGCCGAGCTACAAAGCATTGCAAAACATAATGACAACGCAAGATATTTACTTGTTGCTATCGATGTGTTTTCCAAATTCGTATGGGTTGTACCTTTAAAATCTAAAAGAGGTAAGGATGTGACAGAAGGATTTAAAAAGGTGTTGGAGAAGTCCTATAGGAATCCTGTTGCTGTAAGAACCGATAGGGGTAAAGAATTTCTAAACAAATCTTTTCAAGACTTGTTAAAGAAAGAGGAAATCGAGTTTCAAGTGTGTAGGAACCCGGATGTTAAATGTTCCGTCGTGGAAAGGTTTAATAGGACTCTAAAAACTAAAATGTACAAATATTTTACTTTCAAGAACAGCTACAGGTATCTCGAGGTGTTGGATAAGTTTGTGAAGGGTTACAACGATAGCGTACACAATACAACAGGAATGGCCCCTAATATGGTTAGCGATAAACATGTTTTGAAAATATGGCGACGTATGACAAGGAAACAGATTCGTGTGAAACCGAGAGCTGTAAGGTTTTCGGTAGGGCAAACGATAAGAATAGGTAGAGAGAAAATGAAATTCGCTAAAGGTTTCGAGCAAAACTATTCTACAGAAATATTCAGAATCGTCAAGGTCATTAAACATTCTCCTCAACCTGTACACGAACTAGAAGATCTCAAGGGCAGTCCTATTTTCGGACAGTTTTACAGTTATGAGCTCACACCAGTAACTATTTGGAAAGACACTGTTTACAAGATAGATAAAATTCTACGCACACGTAAAGTAAAGGGTAGTAGCGAACATCTCGTTCGCTGGAGAGGTTACGGTCCTGAGTTTGATTCTTGGGTTAAAGCTAAGGACTTAGCGTAATGGGAGAAGAAGGATTTTACGTTACTCTCCTGAGCGATGCATCGTACAAATCGTTTCCTAGTAACACCCTTGCTAGTTTCCAGGTGCAGTTGGCACAAAGCATAAAACTGGAGAGGAATCATTGGGATGTGGGCTTGTGCGAAATTAGTTACTCTCAAGGGAATGTATCGGAAACGATAGCTTCGACATCTGAATCGAAATCTTTGAAAACAAATCTAAATAGGAAAGAACTTGTTTTTATATACTGTAATATAATAAAACCGCAACTTGTAGGAGATGCGTACGTTAAATGTCTTAGAATTATTCAGTTTCCTTTAAATACAGCAACTCATGTCTTTCCTGAAGTTTATTATGTTCCTGTCGAATCTTCCGAATTTCAGGTGATAGGTATAGAAATGACAACAAAACTAGGAGAACTAGCTAACATAACGGATAGCACTAAACCTACGATGCTCGTTTTACATTTTAAAAAGAGAAGGCAGATGGTGTTATGATTTAGTTTGCGATGGACCACCTTACAGCATACTACGTGAATCAGTCGGGAGGGCGTCTAGGCAATGTTGGTCCATTCTACAGCGGCAGCCCCTATGTTCAACACGGTAGTGGAATAGGTAGTTTCTTGGGAGGATTATTTAGAATGATAAAACCAATTCTCTTTTCGGGTGCTAAAGCGGTAGGTCGTGAAACTCTTTCGGCAGGAGCAAATATTTTAACCGATATAGCAAGTAGAAAGGAAGGTGATAAGGTAAAAGATATTATTGCTAATAGAGTAAACGAATCAACTCAGAAACTCGTGAATAAAATGAAGGGTAGGGGTAGAAAGAGAAAGAGGGCGTCTCCTAAGATGCGAGATATATTTAGCGATGTAAAGAGGAGAAAGTAGTCAGTCGTGTAAAGATGTTTGCCGTGACAAAGTCAGAGTTCGACCTTTTCGAGAGGAGCCCTATTCAAACATCGGTGGTGGGAAATGTTACTACATTATGCAAAGCCATTACTCCGGTGGAACAGAGCGTTCTCGAATTCGTAATTGCTGCGGACAGCGAACACTATACAGATTTAAACGTACAACTCATGGTGGAGGGAAAATTCGTTAAAAGCGACGGGGCAGATTTAGGTGAAGGCGATAAGGTTACAGGAGTAAACAACTTGCTTCATTCGCTTTTCAGTCACCTTAGCGTTTCCTTGAACGGGACATCAATCACCCCTTCGGAGAACTTGTACAATTACAGGTCTTACCTTGAAACATTGTTTGCATACGGTGAGGATGCTTCTAAAACTCATCTGACAAACGGTTTTTGGTATGCCGATAAAGCTATCGAAGGTTTGACAGAACCTAAAGAATTGGCTGCACTCAACGGAACGTTGGGACCTAATGTTAAAAACGACGGTTGGACCGAAAGGTACAACAAGTCTAAGAATTCTAAAGTATTAGTCATGATAGGTAAAATACACGGTGATATTTTCAATCTGTCTAAACTTTTACTGCCTGGAGTAAACATGCATATAAGACTTACGAAAGCAAAGAGAGAGTTTTATCTCTTGGGTGAAAACGACAATTCAAAAGTCTTCTTTAAGTTTCTCGATGCAGGTCTGTACGTGAGGAAAATTAAAGCTTCGCCCAGCATTCTACTAGCACACATCAAAACTCTAGAGAAAGGTCATAATGCTCACTATCCTATCACAAGAGCGGATTTGAAAACATTTACGTTTAGTTCAGGAGCAAGCTCCATTTCTATAGATAATGCATACATTGGTACTCTACCTAAGCGTCTTCTCTTCTCCATGGTGAAAAATTCTTCTTTCTCCGGCACAGTGGAGTCCAATCCCTACGAGTTTCGACATTTTGCTTTGAGTTCTTTTGCTTTGTACGTTAATGGACAACAGATTCCATCAGAAGGATTACACATTTCCACAGATCATGAGAAGACTACTACTCTAGCTTACGATACACTATTTAAAGGTTCGGGGATTCATCATAGCAATAGCGGGATGCTAATCACTCACGACATGTATATAAATGGGTATTTCACACTGATGTATGATCTTACACCTGATGTTTCGGCATCGCATGGTCATAGAAGTTTGCCCGGTAGTGGGAACATTAGAATAGAAGCAAAGTTCGATAAGGCTTTAGAACAAGCCATCACTTGTATCCTCTACTCCGAATACGATAACTCTATCGAGATCACTAAAGATAGAAGAGTGATTACAGATTTTTAGAATAATGAATAGTAACCAAATAAACTATGCTTTACGTCACGTAGAAACATTCGGTGGGGTTTACCCTAGCGATATGTTACCATCTGTTGTAACGCATAAGCCTAAGATTTATGTCATTAACTTTGATCCTCATTCTTCGCCTGGTTCTCATTGGGTTGCCGTGCTTTTCAAAAATCAGAATTTTGCCTATTACTTTGATTCTTTTGGCCTACCACCCATCATTCCCGGGATAACAAAATTTATAAAACAAAACTCTATACAATGGCTGTACAACACTCAAAGACTCCAGGGACCGACAACGGCAGTATGTGGACATTATGCCTGTTTGTTCACATACTTCATGAATAATGGCTGGACGATGCAGGAGTATGTAAACATGTTTACTACGTCTCCAGACATAGAGGTCGTCCGCATCTTCCACAAATTCCTTGGAACTCTCTGTGGAACGAGGAAGGTTGGAGGTCAGAGATGTTTTCCACGACATGTGCATTGTAAGTGTTTATCTAAATGGATTTATTGTTAGCTTAGAAAAGTAGGTTGCGCTCAAGTTAAAACTTTTACTTTCTGATTTCAGAACGAAAAGATATAAAACAGCTCGATTTCATCGGCCTAGCTCAGTTTCGTTGCAGTGTCTGGAACGAGAGGTCCTCCTAGTTCTATCGTGATGTCTTCATCATCAGAGACTGCTACTACTAGCAAGAGCAAAACCAGCAAATGTAAAAAGGTATGTATATTCATTACTCATATGCTTGTATTGTTTGTTTGTTTGTTTATTTGATTGTTTTGTTTTCAGCTTTCATCATCAGGCCCTGTATAAAATTAGATTTCTTACGGGTATTGTTTTATGTGTTTCAGGTTTCGTCATCAGGATCTGTAAAGAAACAGAAGAAGATGATGATCGACAAGGTTGTGAAGGAAGCTGTGTCGGCAACACTCCCAAGAGTTGCTCCTACAGTGCTAGCCCGCAGAACCTACTTCCTCAACAACAGAAAGGACCGATACATCAGTTTTGGATTCTACTCCATTGTGAATTACACTGGATGTGCCGAGATTGGAACTTCTAACGGTGCTTGTGTTATTTTGTCGCCCTACCTCCTCTCTTCGTTCTTGTTACATTTACCTAAAATGTGTGAAAATATGTGTTATTCTAAACCTTATCTGTTTAAAGAAGACTCTTTAAAATTACAGACACGTAGAGACTTGAAAGAATGTGTGATGCAATACGATAGTGCTCGTATTACTTTGAAACCATTTGTTTATACACTTTATTTCATAGGAGCGTGACAACCTTATGATAGGGGGATAACGTTGTGACGCTCTGCAATAAAAAAACACAATCCTAACCGTTTCCTAGTCCAGACATAGTCATTTTCAATTATTGGCTAGTAAACACTGTTCACCTAGAAGGAGAAGAAGAAGAAAGAGTTATGTAAGTATAAACTTTTTATTTTTATTTTGTTGTTATTAATAACTAGAGATAGTCTAATAGGGAGAGGTACGACTTCGGTTCGGGGTCTTACGGGCAAAGGGGCTTATTACACTAGCCATAGGGCCTAATGGTAAAAAGGTATAAACGAAGGACGTGTTCTATACCATGACGTCATAGAGCAAAGGACCTAAGTGTGCGTCGGGGGGCGGCCTTAGGGATGAACATGGAATACCATAACGCGTAAGAACGTATCCCAATGATTCCTATGACGTCATGGATCAAAGGACCTAAGAGGGCGTCGGGGGGGGGGCGGCGTCGGTTGGCATAAGGTCCTAACTTTTAAACGGGGCGTCTGGAGGAGACGGGGTTAGCACAGGGTGAACAGGCGTCTCTCACTGTTTCGAATCGTGTATAATAGCGTCACGTTAGTGCAGACGTGACATGGTTCAAGGGCGGCGTCGATGGCGGCCATTTTACTTTATACCTCCCTTGTTACTGCTGAGGGTAATTTTAATATAATTTTGTTTGTATTTGTATAGGCTATTTTAGTTCTAGCACAAATAAGGCTGTTATACTCTGAGATTTAATAATAATTATTATTATTAACTTATTATTATTATTATTATTATTATTATTATTATTATTATTATTATTATTATTATTATTATTTGCCCAGACGACAAGTGACTTTCAATTACTATTTCTTTAAAAAAATAAGTAGCCAAGAATGCGAAAAATTGGCATAGTTGGTAACCCTGTTTCAGAGCTGTTCTTTATTAGAAAACGAAGTTTTCAGACAAGGAAACAAGAAAAAATTCAGCTGAAATTTCAAAATAGAATTTTCATGCTAGATATGCTATTAGTATTCTCTCTTATATAGTAATGCGAGTAGATCCTACTTTAACTCGACCACTTGCCATTTCAATTTGTGTCTTAAGCATTCACGACCAAACGATTTAGATTTTCTTCCAGTTTGGCATGATTGTTCCTTGAAGTCATTAAAATCTATGTTTGTGTAATCATTTTTATTTTTTGATTCCGTTTCAGAATGGTGACCGTTTTAATAGTAATGTTCGGTTCATTCAATGATTCTAGTCAATCGGTGCAGGCTAGGCCTATAAAAATCGAAGATTACTTCCAGTTTCGAGTGTAAAATTTTCACAACTTCGTTCCAGTGCATTTTAACGTAACTATAATTCACTCGTCCATAGCGCGCCTGCCTTCCACTCAGGCGGCCCGGGTTCGATTCCCGGCCGGGTTGGGGATTTTTCAGTAATGAAAAATTCCTTTTCCGGATTCAGGTTCAGGTTTAAGCGCACCCCGATAACAAATCCGCTGAGAATATCCTCTTACGGGATCCCAGGGGTCGCTCGCGAACCTGAGGAATAATAATAAATAATTTACTGGCTGTAAATTTGTTTATTAAGCAGTCACAACCAGTATGGATGTTTCTTGATGTCATTAATCTTTTATCTATTGTAGTCATCACTGTGACAGCAGAAGATAATTTTTAATGACGGAGATGTTTGTAACACAAGGATAACGATTTGCAATTTTTAGCATAGGATTTTGTCGATTCTATGTGAGCACATTCAAGCACGGCCGTAGCAGATAAATGATTATATAGTGACCGCGTTTAAAGGATCCTCAGGCGGCAACCCTCTAATACAGTATCTCAACCCCACCCCTGACCAAACCCTCCATAAACATCTCCATAAACATCACGACGTAGGCTATGTATAAGGATTTTAATACCGTATTTTTATTCCGTTTCAAGATGAAGGGCAGATCTCAGATTTTCTTTTTGAACGCGAGATCTACTGTTCGCATAATTACTAGTATAAGTCTATACCCTTAGCAACCAGGGAAGGCGGTTGAGGCCAGGTAGATTCCTTCACCCACAGGCACCCTCACATTTACAAGGGCAGGAGATTTAGGACCAACCGTAATTTCCTCCCCGTGAGTCACCTAGTCTACTTCAATCAATCAATCTTGGATTTTTTTAATATGTCATTTTATCTTAAAATGTTTGTTATATATCAATTCTACACATAATTACAAGAAAAATGACACCAAACAATGTATAATTTACTTTAACAGGAACATCTATAACAAATACATAAATAAAAGTTACGAGAAAACTGCTTTCAAGTCCTATGTTCCTATTAAAGTAAATTATACATTGTTTGGTGTCTTTTTCTTGTAATTATGTGTAGAATTGATATATAACAAACATTTTAAGATAAAATGACATTAAAAAAATCTAAGATTGATTGATTGAAGTAGACTAGGTGACTCACGGGGAGGAAATTACGGTTGGTCCTAAATCTCCTGCCCTTGTAAATGTGAGGGTGCCTGTGGGTGAAGGAATCTACCTGGCCTCAACCGCCTTCCCTGGTTGCTAAGGGTATAAGCACATATTGTTGGTCTGTTTGGTGTTGCAGAAGTAGTGTCTGGATCAAACGTTCGCGGGAAAGGCTGTAAACCGAAGGTCCTGTGTCGTAGATTAAAACATAGCCTATTAAAGTACTCTGGACTAAACTTCGCCTAGTAATTCCTTAGATTTCTCCTAGAGGACGATTTAGTCTGTAGGCCTCCCACGTGTCACTCTGTCCTCTACAGGAAAATAAAGAAAACTAAACTCCGTGGTGCTACAATCCTGAAGGGACTAGGCCTACCACCCGACCGCTGCGTCATCTACCAGAGGCAGATGGCAGGATTGGGGCATGTGGTCAGCATGCCGACACCCACAGCCATTTATGGTGGTTTCCATGACCGGAGCCGCTTCTCTATCAAGTAGCTCTTCATTTTGAATCACGAGGCTGAGTGCACCCCGTTCTAGACCTCCCTACCTCAGAAAAACCCGAGGAAGATCGAACCCGGGCTGACGAATCTGTAGTCAGCGACGCTAACCACAAGACCACGCGGCGGTCACAGGAAAATAAACCTTAACTAAATTCGTCTTCGGTAACAAATCATACCCAAAAAGCCGTAAGGTTCGAAAATCTATGGTTCATTTTAATCGTTTCATTCCGAATTTGTACGCCCATAAGGAATTTAAAGTGTAAAAGAGGAACATATAAAGGATTTTTTTTTTAAATGTGCTATTAAAAAATTGCATGAAGGATCAATTTCGAAAATAAAAATAGGAAACAAAATAACAAAAGGGTTAAGACAAGGATGTGGCCTATCTCCAATGCTATTTAAGATATATCTGGAAAGAATATTAAGAACCTGGAAGAAAGAACGTCAACAAATGGGAATTCCAATTCAAAATAATTATGTGTACTCATTAAATTATGCATATGACCAGGTACTAATTGCACAGAACCATGACGACATGGAATAACTTATATGGTAAGAAAATTAAATGAAGATTATGAAAGTTGGGGATTGACAATAAACCAAATATTTAATTATTGGCGAAGAGACAGAACCATTGAAATTAGACAATGGAGAAACAATAGAACCAAGCACAGAATGTAGCCTATATATCTAGGGACGAAAATAGATCAACATGGGAAAAGGAACACAGAAATTGAACACAGAATTTCCGAAACAAAGAAATCAATAAATGCTCTAAATTCAATTTGGTGGAATAAACATAGGCCTATAAGTTAACAAAAAATAGAAAATTTCAAATATACAAAACAGTAATTCAAAGTATCGTCACCTATGGTGCAGAAGTTTGGCAAATTTCTCCCAGAAATAAAAACAAAATATTAGCTACAGAAATGGATGTTTTAAGGAGGTCAGCAAGGAAATAAAGTATAGAAAAAATAAAAAGAATACACAGATAAAAGAAATTATGGAAATGAAGGAAGAACCAGACATCATAGATATAGGCTAATAGAGACTACAATGGTACGGACATTTTAAAAGAATGACGGAGGATCGACTTCCACGACAAATTATGGAATGGACACCACCAGAAAGAAGGAAAAGAGGTCGTCCAGCAAAGACATGGATAGAAGGAGTACAGAAAGCAATGATTTCAAGACACATAGAGCCAGAGCAGTACAGAGAAGAGTGGCGTTTGGTTTTCGGAAGACAGCGTCAGCAGTCATGAATATCAGATTAAGAAGAAGCTATTAAAGTAGATTTCTACACAATACAGATATTTTTGAAAAACATATAGCCTATTAAAAGTATAACAGAAAACCGAAACGAGGTTACTCGTGCACAAGACTGTGGCGAATTGTGCATTTTTCAGCAATTTATGTGTACTGGTTCAGATAGCCAAGAAGAACCATAAGAATTACTAACAATCGCTACGTGTTTTATTTAGTGCCACAATGGTAGTTTTTTGAGATTGTGTGGGGACGGGAAAATGTCTGTCCGTCTGTCTGGCCGTCCGTCTGTACGCGAGATAACTGAAATATGCTTTATAGGATTTTCATTAAACTTGGTATACGCATTTATAACGTCCATGAAAAGAAGCTTATAAATATTTGACAAATCGGTTGACCGGTACCGGAGTAATGCCCAATTTAGTGCCTATTTTATGGTAATATATTAGAAAGAATTTATCAAATGCAAATCAGTTCTCATGGCAACATATTGTTTTACAGTGTTCAAATCCCTGGTTCAAATCCCGGCTATGGCATTGAATTTTTTATTCTGACTTCACGTGTCCAGTGTTCATATAAGTTACGGCTTTAGAAGTTTCAATACATGTAGCTTTGACAAATAACACTACCCACATATTCCTTCACATATGCTTATCAAACTAGACCTTTGTTCTTCCGTAAGCCCTGCTTAATGAATCGATCTGGAGCTTAACTCGGAAATCGATTAAAAATATTTATTTTCTGTATATCATAATTGCAATTATCACTGATTAAACAAAAGCATTCTGGCACTTTGTTTTATCAGTTTACCTTATTTTATTTTATTCATTTAGGCTATCACTACTATTTTCCTGTAAATATCGAACTACTTTTGCATGCAGTTCTCGATTTCAAGATATCCTTATATTGTCAATAAAAATGTTTGGGTTTTATAAGGGTTTTGAATAAGGACACCGAAATATGTCATCATTTTGTATGTATTGATTTATCCAGATTTCAATGACTTTATAGATTACCTATCGCCTGGTCCTATAGATGTATTGCTTCTATTTGAAGAAAATGTTACATTTTGTGGGTCCGCAAGTTCGCACCGCCAAATTTCACAGAAATCGCCTGAAATTAATAAATAATATGTCTACTTCCTCACTTCTGCTACCTACTAATAATTATCGGTAAAAAGTAACGGGAATTGCAAAGTGAAGTTCTGGTGGGCTACTATCTCAGAATTGGAGGCGTGTATACAGAAATAAATGGTTGGCACGGGAGTGATTATTATGTGGCGTTTCCCACGGCTCGGGCTAACCGCAAACGCTATCACAGGCGCCATGTCAGTCTGACTCGCGTAATGAACAATTCGTGTCGCCAGGTGTCTCTCGAGTGTTGCTGTCATTCAGAACTAAGTGGCTTCCAATCCAATACACTTAATCCTACATCTTTCTTATCAACTCTAATTACTGTACATCAGCTTGTATAAATTAACCAGGAATAAGGAATTATACCAAAAGCTTCTACTGAGATTAACTCTTTTCCAGCGAAAATGTCTTATCATAACGAGAAGAGCGGATTTTATTGCTCGTGAATTTATCCGGACCTCTAGTTATATTTATTGTGAATATTTAGCGACTACTCACAGAATTAAGCATGCAATTAATAATTATTGTTAAATCCACGAACTTTAAACAAATCGCTATTAGTGTCATTGTAAACGAGGTACCCTAAGGCAAAACAATGGATATACAGTAGAACTTTAGATGTCCGGATTAATTTGGAGCGGACCCAATTCGGACAATCAAATATCCGGATAATTGAATAAATCATTAAAAAATGACATTAAAAAAACTAAATTGTACAGTACTGTACTTAGGCTACATAAAGTTTTACATCTTGTACATATTGGTCAGAGTCAGTTGTTTTGCTAACAAATTGTCGATTTTGTTGGCTAAAAGTTTTACTTTTTCGCAGATAATCGGCCCTGAAAGAGGGTTCCCAATGCTTGCAGTTGCAAAACCACTTGAATACTGCTTCAAAGCGATCCGGATAATTGGCCATCCGGATAGTTGGAGTTCGGATAATTGGAGTTCTACTGTAGTCACAGTATACTTGGTTTCATAACTAAAGAATCCTACAGAGAAACTGATAAAATACTACCTGATAGGAAGTGATAAAACGAGTTCAACATTTTTTACGAATCGCCCGTGCATGCTTAACAGACTGATGTGTAATATTCTTGCTCTCTAATAATAATAATAATAATAATAATAATAATAATAATAATAATAATAATAATAATAATAATAATAATACCGTTATTATTATAACTTTATTATTATTATTATTATTATTATTATTATTATTATTATTTTCAAAACTTTTAGAATCACAGCGTTGAGGCTGGATTTAAGATTCTGCTCCAGGTTGCCTCCAGCCCCCTCAGGAGCAGATTCTTTACGGGTCCGGTCCTTATAGCCCAGTCAAAAAACCTCAAAAAATGACCCAACCTCGGGAATTGAATCCGTGACTATATATATATATAAGACCAGGACTCCACCGTCTAGGCCATTTCATTCGGTCTCTAAATCATGATCGTCTATAACTTTTCACATCACTAGGATATGAGTGAATTAGTAGAAGTAACACTTTTTTTTTGTATTGAAATATTCATTTATTAATTTTAGTTAATATCCCAGTCCACTGCTGCGGCACAGAAGATGCGTTCGCGCCTCGTGTTTCCTGTTCGGGACAAGTTATAGTACTTAGATGGTTTTTTTCCTCATCTGTGAGACGAACGTTACTTTAGACCCTTGTGGTTCTCGGATATCACCTGGACGTCATTATCTCCTTCATCTCATCCACGCCTTGTGTTCGACAAGAGTATCTCATCCTAAGTGTTCGTATAGTCTCGGAGGTGGCCCCAGCCTTGGGTTTATCACTCGTCCGGGGAGGCTCTCCATGTCCTTGTCTGACCAAAACGTAGGGGAGATTGCACCAGTGCCGGATACTTAAGCCTTTTGCCCGTTTTTTGGATAACCTGTTAATAAATTGAAATAAAACAAAAACCCGGCAGTATTAGTGTTACTATTAGTGGGGTGAGTTAGCTGAAAATTATACCAAAAGATTTCACATCCGGCAACCAATGCGCCACTTTGGATTTAGATAGTACATGGGTAGACGAGTCTAAAAAGCCCGGGACACAAATTTTCCTGGCCCTCTAGCGGTTTTGATGACGTAATCAATATGGCCGCCAAAGATTTGTGGCACGCTTCTACATTTCCCTGTATATCTTGGGTTTGTACTTTGATATTAACCTATATTATTAGTGATTATTACTCAGGAGAAAACGTGCTTTCCATCGGTATATCTGACATTATTGTTTACGTTCATAATACCAGAAATATTTGTACCTGAATTAAAATTTTTGTTTTTGATTTTGATTTTTTCGAAACATTTTGCTAAATAACTTGGAATCCGTTACATGTACATGAAAATGTGTTCTATACTTTATTGTTCGTCAGACAATTTACTATCCAACAGTATATATGACTTATATTTTATCACAAACAGTTCCTGAAAATTTGCCAAAACAATGTAGAGTTGCACTGCGAGTCGTTATGGCAACAATTTAATTTATATGGGTTCCGAAAAGTAATAGAGGGGCTTTATCACTGATTAAGTAGCAGATGTAATTGTTGTAATTTTTTATGTTTAGGTAAGTAAATTCTAGATTTTTAGGAGGTACTTTTTAAAATCGTAGCCCCCTCAAATTTTAAATTTGGGGGGGGGGGAACTTCAAAAATGTAATAATAAATAAAATCAGGTAAACTGATGTAAAAAAGTGCCAGTATGTTTTTGTTTAATCAGTTATGACTGCAATTATGATATGCAGAATATGTTTTTTTTTTAAATTGATTTCCAAGTTAAGCTCCAGATTTATTCATTAAGCAGGGCTTACGGAAGAAGAAAGGTCTACCATCTCGGCCACCTGGGTCATTTTAACGGTCTAGTTGGATAAGTGCATGTAAAACAATCGTGTTTTTTGTCATAGCTACCTGTATTTTAATTTCCAAGGCCTTATAAGATCACAGTAAAACAATAGGCTATGTTGTCAAGATAACTGATTTTCATTTTTTTTATAAATTATTTCGAATACGTATATTGCCATAAAATAGGCACTAAATTGAGCATTACTCCAACAGATCAACCGATTTTATCCATTATGAATAGACGTCTTCCCACGGACATTGTAAATGTGTATACCAAGTTTCATAAAAATCCGGTAAAGCGTATTTGAGTTACCGCGTCTTTAAAATATACACTAAATTGGGTTTTACTCCGGTACCGGTCAACAGATTAGGTTCAAATTCAATAGGGCACTTCTCATGGACGTCATTAATGGGTATACCAAGTTTCATGGAAATCCCTTACAGCGTATTTGAGTGATGGCGCCTTTCTATGAGAAAGGCGCCATAATCTATTAAAATAGGCACTAAAGTGGGCATTACTCCGGTACCGGTGAACCGATTTGGTTCAATATCAATAGGGTTCTTCCCATCGACATTATGAATGTTTATACCAAGTTTCATGAAAATCCGAAAAAGCGTACTTGAGTTATGGTGCGTACAGACGGACGGACGGACGGACAGACAGACAGACAGACAGTCGGACAGACATTTTTTCCTCCCCCACACAATCTCATAAAGTACCATACTGGCACTTAATAAAATAGATTAAATTAATAAGATTCCATTCAGTAATACTAAATGTGTTGTGTGAGGAACTTCACCGTGTTAAGAAGATATTGCTTTCGTCTACCTCATAGGAAGGCAGAAATTACCCAATCATGTCAATGAAGAGGAAGCATGAATTGGTTGATGCTACGACTGACCCAGTGGTTGCTCCGTTTGTATGGGTACTGTGTTTGTTATGCCAGAAGCAATCAAAAGAGCGCTTGATCTTCCGAAGTATGATGGTTACTTAACAATGGCAAAGAATCTTGATTTTTGCTGCACATGGTGAGCTTTCAAGTGGTATAAGTAATTTTGATTAGTTGGACGATGAAAGTTGTCTTTCTCATGCTGCCCATGCAGCGAAATATCACAAATCCTGCAAGAACAAATATGACATAGATTATCTGGTGAAAAGAAACAGAAAGGACATCCCCATTGCTCAGACCAAACTCCTTCTACATCAAAATTATCAAGATCATCATGATTTGGATGCCATACACGCTTTCTAACATGTGCGAAAGCTGCTGAACGTTCTCGTAGAGAAGATTACCATAGTCCTGAAGAAATTGTTTATGGTACAGTTCTAACGGCATTGGTTCAATACATGCAGGATTCGTACTCATCTAGCAGTACTTCTCCAGTGTTTAAACTTTCTCATCTTACAAAATTAGTGTCTCAGCGCATGATGGAAATGGGAATACAAACTCACAGACAGAATATCAATAGAACACGTCTTAAGGAACAACTATTATCTTTTATACCTGGTCTGAGAGCAGATAAGTCGGGATGTGAAATTATTTTCACTTTCGAAGGGGATGTTGGCGATGCCATTCGCGATGCCTGGGCATTTAATGACTTTAGTGATGGTATGTGTCTGGGACGGGCACAATCAATCTTCTTCTACTATCATTACTTCTTTTCATGGTTCAAGTGTTACGATTATTCAGCATCCTCACAGTGAAGCAATATGGAGATTGACGATGACAGTGTTCGTATCCAGCAGTGGAACAAACAAACTGTCAATGGCCTCCCTGAATATTACACTACTCTTCCTGCCACTGGTCAAAATTACAAGTGACCCACCTTTCCCAACTGTTAATATACAATACACTGACCATGGTCCTGCCTTCACCCCTAGGAAAGTTTAAATCCTTGGCTTAACTCTGTCCTAGAGACAATGCATATTGAAGATATACAAGGAATAGAGCATGTGCCTAGAGTATCGTTTTCGGCTTTTCATGCCCAAAATGAACCTGATGTTAGAAAAATAAGGTGCAATTCGTTATTGCTTCCGCTTCTAAATGACGAAATTGCGACTCCAGCAATGGTACTTTATATGATGGATATCATACTAATGGCTACAGAAAAATTAAATGGAAATCAAACACCCGTGATTACATGTGACCAACCAGTATATGCTATTGGGAAGCAACTGCAATGAAAATTTCCTGACAAATATGGCGAGGATCGCATAATAGTCACATAGAAATGATGGTCATTAACTTACTTGGCAAGTGATTAACTGGCAGTGGATGGACTGAATTAGTAACAACCGCTGGTATTTCAAGTTCTGGTGTTGCAAAATCCTGCCTTACATCGTCGCATGTAAAAAGATCTCGGTATGCACATGAAGTTACTTAACTGCCTTGCATTGTCTACAGGTAAAAACATTCAACGAAGCATGTTGTGAAAGAATCAGTGGCGAATGCATTGAACTGTTGATTTTGTCGAAAACATCTGATTGTCCTCAGTTCCAATCTTGGAACACAGTTATCAAACTGGAATCCCTTCTACTGCAACTTGCATTGAGTATTCGTACATTTAACTTTACAATGTACGTCGATACTTTGGCTCAATTATGTCTGTGGACATTTGCGTTGGGCGCAGTCCACTATTCTCGTCGGTTGCCAGCATTCGTATGTTCTCTACAGGACCTTTCAAAAAACATCCAGATATACATGCTGAATTTCTTCATGGCAACTTTACGAGCAGCAAAACTGCTACAACGTTTTCTGCAATATCTGACAACCAGCTTATGAAAACAATAACAAAGTTATAAAGGGTGAAGGTTGAGCTTTGGCATCCTTGATAGTAAAAATGCTCTGCTTAAGTGGATGGTAGCAGCCCCTAGGATCAGTTCTTTAGTTGAGGGATTTGAAGAGAAATCAAATTTAAAAGATGATAAAAATGTGGGCACAAAGCATCGCGAAGATAACTTATGCATTTGAGAGAAGGTTCTTAGAGCTGCCCCCGTCCCAGACACATACCATCACTAAAGTCATTAAATGCCCAGGCATCGCGAATGGCATCGCCAACATCCCCTTCGAAAGTGAAAATAATTTCACATCCCGACTTATCTGCTCTCAGACCAGGTATAAATGATAATAGTTGTTCCTTAAGACGTGTTCTATAGCTATTCTTTTTGTGAGTTTGTATTCCCATTTCCATCATGCGCTGAGACGCTAATTTTGTAAGATGAGAAAGTTTGAACACTGGAGAAGAACTGCTAGATGAGTACGAATACTGCATGTATTGAACCAATTCCTTTAGAACTGTACCATAAACAACTTCTTCAGGATTATGATAATCTTCTCTTCGAGAACGTTCAGCAGCTTTCGCACATGTTAGAAAGCGAGTATGGCATCCAAATCTGTTGACGATAACTTCTTCAACAGTTTTTCATCCTGCAATTTTAGAGCAAGAGTATGAATTGTAGGCCCAATTTCCAGCGTGGATACAGTCACAAGTTTGTCTCTACCTTCTCCTTCATCACAAAATAGGCACACCTTTTCCACATCTGAACAAAATCATCATGATCTTGTTAATTTTGATGTAGATGGAGTTTGGTCTGAGCAATGGGGATGTCCTTTCTGTTTCTTTTCACCAGATAATCTATCTGTCATATTTATTCTTGCAGGATTTGTGATATTTCGCTGAATGGGCAGCATGAGAAAGACAACTTCCATCATCCAACTAATCCAAATTACTTATACCACTTGGAAGCCCACCATGTTCAGCAAAAATGCAAGATTCTTTGCCATTGTTAAGTAACCTTCATACTTCGGAACGATCAAGCGCTCTTTTGATTGCTTCTGGCATAACAAACACAGTACCCATACAAACGGAGCAACCACTGGGTCAGTCGTGGCATCAACCAATTCATGCTTCCTCTTCATTGACATGATTGGGTAATTTCTGTCTTCCTATGAGGTAGACGAAAGCAATATCTTCTTAACACGGTGAAGTTCCTCACACAACACATTTAGTATTACTGAATGGAATCTTATTAATTTAATCTATTTTATTTATTATTACATTTTTGAAGTTCCCCAAAAATTTAAAATTTGAGGGGGCTACGATTTTAAAAAGTACCCACTAAAAATCTAGAATTAACTTACCTATACATAAAAAATTACAACAATTACATCTGCTACTTAATCAGTGATAAAGCCCCTCTATTACTTTTCGGAACCCATATAAATTAAATTGTTGCCATAACGACTCGCAGTGCAACTCTACATTGTTTTGGCAAATTTTCAGGAACTGTTTGTGATAAAATATAAGTCATCTATACCGTTGGAAAGGAAATTTTCTGACGAACAATAAAGTATAGAACACATTTTCATGAACATGTAACGGATTCCAAGTTATTTAGCAAAATGTTTCGAAAAAATCAAAATCAAAAAGAAAAATTTTAATTCAGGTACAAATATTTCTGGTATTATGAACGTAAACAATAATGCCAGATATACCGCTGGAAAGCACGTTTTCTCCTGATTAATAATCACTAATAATATAGGTTAATATCAAAATACAAACCCAAGTTATATAGGGAAATGTAGAAGCGTGTCATACAACTTTGGCGGCCATATTGATTACGTCATCAAAACCGCTAGAGGGCCAGGAAAATTTGTGTCCCGGGCTTTTTAGACTCGTCTACCCATGTACTATCTGAATCCAAAGTGGCGCATTGGTTGCCAGATGTGAACTTTTTTTCAGCTAGTTCACCCCACTGTATACATCAATTAGAATTTCAACATAATTTATCTTACTGGATCTATTTTTTTAGATTTATATATTGAATAAAACGATACCATCCGCAAAACTGTTACGGACATATTATTTTGAATACAGAAATAGAGTAAAAAATTTTAGACTGAAGAAAATATTAAATAAAAATCATATAACTACAGTATTGGCTTTTATTTGAAGATAGATATTGTCTCTGTTTACAATGCATACACACAAAGAATGTTATATTTTTACTGCCACCAGAGCCAACACGAGCAATCACAATAACACTCCCATCCTTCTAAAAAGACGATACTAAATACGACATTCATTCTTCCTTGGCATTCTCGATCCTATGTCCAATTAGTATTCCAAAGTGACGTTTTCTTTTGGATAAGGTACAATTTGAGATTGGTTTCTGTTTAGAACTCTTTACATAGGCCCACATTTTTTTCAGGAACTTATTTTTCCTTCATTTTCTTTTTAATTTATATGGATATTAAAATTTCACTTAATTTATCTCCTATTATCTCCTTTAGTTAGGGTTATCTCCTCTTCAAATAATTACTGAATACATTGGAAATCGGTCGAATAGAATTTTTGGAAGCTTTTAACCCTATGTGGACATATAACCGCATCGACTGGAAGAGGAACTTGAATTTGTGACAGTGGGATATTTTTTGGTTTTGCCAACACGATAGTAGTTCTTGAAAGCAAATCTATCTATCTATCTCTCTCTCTCTCTCTCTCTCTCTCTCTCTCTCTCTAATCCTATGCCCCCATGTTGGGGCGAAGGGCCTCCAAGTGGAGGTTTCTGTACCTATGTGAATTTTGTTACGCTTATTTTCCTAGAGGGGACAGAGGGACAGGTGGTAAGCCTATCGCTTCTCAACCCCCCGGAAACTAAGGTATTACTGGGACGTGAAAGGGCCGATAAATTTTGTCCAGAGGCTCTAATTTAGGCTTGGAGTTCTTTTATGTGCCGTAAATCTACAACTCGGGCTGGGAGCCCTTGTCGTAGCTTAAAGTCCCTCCCGGAGGACTCCGTGCCCAGGATTTTTACGTCCTGAAAAACCCATCGACTGCGGCCGGGTTTGACCCGCGACCTTCGGATCTAGAGGTGGGCACGCTACCTCAAGACCACCGCAGCCGACTTGAAAGCAAATAATATTATTTTATTTTCCAAGACAGTGCTTTTCTAGTACAATGATGCTGTCCGGTATTGGGACCATGCCTGACCTTAGAAAAAGATGTAATTAATTATAACATAATGGGATTTTTCTCGGAAAAATATATATTATACTAGTGCCTACAAATGTTGAATTTTTAACAATATATAACACATTTCTTCAAATTATGTTTAGATGTTCAACGAGCACTCCAAATATTAACTGCCGAACTAACTCAGCAGACGACGTGCACTTAAAATTGTATATCTCCCCAGTGGCGAAAGGAAATCCAAAGATATTCCACCAAGTAGTCTTTGGTATAGTTCTAGGACTTTATAAACGTAATCTTCTGACATCTATTGGAGAAAGATGTGAACTTCGTACTGTCCGGTACTGGGGCAATATCCCCTATGTATGTCAGCCAAAGAAACTCTTCCCCTGTCGCTGTCCTGTAATTCTTTTTTGGTACAATCATAGTGTGCGAGGTCAACAGTTATAAACCAATGCATTTTTCTTTTAAAAAGACGTGGCCTATATTAATGCTAACTAATGTAAATCTTTTTAATAACAAAGTTCTTCAATTTACATTTAGATAGCAGGCGATCACTGAAAATGGCCCTATTAACTGCTTAACCAACTTAACAGACGATGTGGACTTAACAACGGATGCGAAATAATTCCTACGATATTCGACCAAGAAAGGGGTAAACTTCATGCTGTCTGACACTTGGGAAATCTGCCTTACTGGTACAAAAAAAGTCAAAACTTTGCTCCAACACTAGAAATTTTTGTTTAAAAAAAAAACTGAATTATTAGTCTCGGGACTCGTAGCTGAGATTTCCTCTGGAGGTCATTGAGCTGAAAATTATTTCGCCTTTTGCCGAATTCGAAATTGTGACTTTACAGTGACTAGTTAGGGCTTCTCTGTACATTTCATCATTTAACTTACAATAATCTAAATCACTGTAGGCTATCGTTTAAATAAAATACACAACTCTTATGTGATACATTCACTTAACTTTCTCTACCCTAAGCAAGAACAAAACAATTTTATCGTCTCACATTCTGATATACAATAAGATGTAGCATTGCAGGGAATGCGTATTCAGATTTCTCAACCTCATTGTAACCTATTCACGAGACAAGACGTAAAGCCCGAGTTCGTGCAAATGGCAATTGATGTACAAAATTTAAAGAATATTGTTTTAGCTGTTTTCAAGAAAATCGCAAAAAAATACAGTAATTTGTTCTCCTTGCGAAGTGGTCGTAAGAATAAAGTCGTATACAGATGTAATGTCTCTTCCCCTGAATACTGTTTGCCCTTGTAACATTATGCTTTGATTTTTTTATTTTTTTTTATTTTTTAACTATGCTGTTTACAGTCGCACACACACACACAAAGACCAGACATTCAGACAAACAGACATACATGTGTGTGCCTATATTTGCAAAATCACAGACTTGTTTCTGAAATTTGTGCTTTAGACACAGGGGAGCTTAAATTTATAGATCCAGTAGCCTGCAAAAAATACAACAATTTCTGCGGTAAAAACGAAATTAAGTGTGTTTGATTAACTTCGCTGTGGTGAATTCAAAAATGCATTTCGGTTTTCTCTATCACATCTGGTTAATTGACTATTGTACAAAATGTTATTTTGACATTTTGTATAATGAAATAAAATCAGGTAAACTGATGTAACAAAGTGCCAGTATGTTTTTGTTTAATCAGTTATGACTGCAATTATGATATGCAGAATATATATTTTTTTTTAAATTGATTTCCAAGTTAAGCTCCAGATTTATTCATTAAGCAGGGCTTACGGAAGAAGAAAGGTCTACCATCTCGGCCACCTGGGTCATTTTAACGGTCTAGTTGGATAAGCGCATGTAAATCAATATGTTTTTTGTCATAGCTACCTGTATTTTAATTTCCAAGGCCTTATAAGATCACAGTAAAACAATAGGCTATGTTGTCAAGATAACTGATTTTCATTTTTTTTTTATAAATTCTTTCGAATACGTATATTACCATAAAATAGGCACTAAATTGAGCATTACTCCGAAACAGATCAACCAATTTTATCCATTATGAATAGACGTCTTCCAACGGATATTATAAATGTGTATACCAAGTTTCATAAAAATCCGGTAAAGCGTATTTGAGTTACCGCGTCTTTAAAATATACACTAAATTGGGTTTTACTCCGGTACCGGTCTACCGATTTGGTCCAATATCTGTAGACGTCTTTCCACGTACATTATAAATGGGCATACAAAATTTCAGGAAAATCCAATAAAGCATATTTGAGTTATCGCGACTTCTTATATATTAACATAAAAACACTAAATTGGGCATTATTCCGGTACTGGCCAACCGATTTGGTCCAATATCAATAAACGTCTTCCCATGGACATTATAAATGCGTATACGAAGTTTCATAAATATCCGAAAAAGCGTATTTGAGTTATTGCGCCTTTAAAGAAGACACTAAATTGGGTTTTACTCCGGTACCGGTCAACAGATTAGGTTCAAATTCAATAGGGCACTTCTCATGGACGTCATAAATGGGTATACCAAGTTCCATGGAAATCCGATACAGCGTATTTGAGTGATGGCGCCTTTCTATTAGAAAGGCGCCATAATCTATTAAAATAGGCACTAAATTGGGCATTACTCCGGTACCGGTGAACCGATTTGGTTCAATATCAATAGGGTTCTTCCCAGGGACATTATAAATGTGTTTTCCAAGTTTCATGAAAATCCGAAAAAGCGTATTTGAGTTATGGTGCGTACAGACACACGGACACACGGACAGACGGACAGACGGACAGACAGACGGACAGACATTTTTTCGTCCACCACACAATCTCATAAAGTACCATACTGGCACTTAATAACTGTATGCATCTTTTGATGCTGCATTTTGAAACTTTCTTTTTGCGACAAGTGGTGTGATAGGTGATCTTAACTAATTTTGGGTCACTGAACACGAATCCATTGATAGTTTCTACATATCGCGTCACGTTTTCTTGCAATCAAAATGAGAGAAATGAGTTATTTCATAGACTAGCCTATAGGATAAATAGTACTGAAAATTAGGATAATTTGATAAGCATATGTGAAGGAATATGTGGGGTAACTAGAATATTAACAGAAAACACTTACAGCAAATTCATCACGTCAACAATAGGCCTATTCTTTTGTTTTTGTCAAATTACCTTAAGCCATACAAATACGCAGTGGAAAAAAATCAAAGTTTATTTTAGAGATGAAAATTGTAAAGATTTGAACTTTTTGAAAATTTCCCATTGGTTACAGGCTAAAATCTATAAGTTTGCTAAATTTCAAGTTTCTAGCTCATCTGGAAGTCAATAAACATCAATGTTAATAAGTGGAAGATTAGACTGTCGTAGATGTGAATGACGTCACGGCTATCCAGCAAGTTTTTCTATACCTATAGGGCAGCTAGAAACATGAAATTTTGCACGCTTATGGCTGTTGTATGTGCCAATATTCCTGCCAAATTTTACGATTCTATATGTTCTATGTGTATCAAATATTAAATAATGTGAGGAAAATATACAAAATTGACTTAAAATAAGAAATTAGCCTATACCTTAATCTAAGGGATAACCGATGGAGATACGACAAAAACCAAACTTGTAGATCTCTCAAAATTCGTTATTCCTGCTGCAATCGGTTTTTTTATACGACTTACCGTTTATCTACTATAAGCCTCCAGACCTTAAAGTTGCATCCGCCATGACACATTTTCAGAGAGCAAAGACGAAAACTAGATGTGATAGAAAAAATATAGTGATATTTCTGAAATCAGGAGACATTATTTAGTTAAAATCACTTATTAAATGCTTTACCGTAAAATGATGCAGGGTAGTGATTATCAATGCTGATAACTCGATGTCGAATTCCAGTTCTAACACGAAAATTTATCTACGTATTGTAGAGGAAGTGCAAATTTTGATAGATTTAATCGCATAACCTCATGCTCGTCCTAAAAACTGGCGAACAATCTGGATATTCGCAGACAAAGGTAAATTCAGCATGGAGCACTGCACCATTATTACATATAAATGTTAAATGTAAGTCCAATCTGGGTGATAGAGACATTTATAGACAGTTACAATTACACTAATTGTACATGCACGCAACGTCTCGTACTTTCTAGCTCAGTATAACACTTTTACTGACCTTATATAGATGCGTAAGTGTTCTACAATCCGTTTCTTTCCAAGCTCAATACTATGGTACAAAGCAAGACATGAAACCTAGCACTTTTAACGCAGTTAGCTGACCCGATCAAGATATTAAGTAAAAATAAGCATAAGTTAAATTATACAATATGTTAGTGCTAATAAACTGAAGTCATTGAAGAAACGTTTGCTTTTTAAATTACTTCGCATATTTACATTACACAATCATCTTGCTCAGTTGCTCTTCGGGATTTTTGTTTATAAATAAAACGTAAACTTTAGAGTACAGTGCCGTAATATCTACGAGTGGGGCTACAGCAGATACTCCGTTTTCAAATATAATGATTTATTTTTAACCAGTAGATTACACTTTTTTTTTAATTCTTAAGACCCGTAATAAAATCACTTACCGAGCGAGGTGGAAGAGATGTGAGCATCGGGAGATACTGGGTTCAAACCCCGCAGATGGCCAATTTGACTTTGAATTTTTCATGGTCTACCGAGTCATAAAGGCAAGTGCTGAATTGGATAGGTTTATTTATTTACCATGACTCATTGCCGCCATTTGATCCTGTACCTTAATATTTAAAATTGAATATAAGTTGAAATTAACAGAAAGCTATAACCCATCAACACTGAAAAACATATGCACATCAGTAGTTAGATGTCCACTGGTGTACACACAGAACCTGACACGTGATATGATTAGATAAATCTATTTTTCGTGAGTGACAGACTCACGAATTGTGGTTAGCATTATTAATGTCAACGTTTGCTATTTTAAACACTTCTAGACCGAATATTGTCTGTTTACACTTCCGAAAACAAACACGAGTATTCTTTTTGCGAAATTTTCATTTATAGGGCGAAATTTTTATTTGTATGATATTTTATTTTTCAAGGGAAATCTCCAGTTTCTGAGATGTCTCTTTCTATAACAGGACATACAGGATCTATTTATTGCAAGTCAAATAAATATACTCGTATGTGCAGATTAATGAAAATAAATATTTAATAAACTACTTAATTCTATTAGCAGATATGCCAGTGGTATAATATAAGTGTAAAGAACTAAATATTTATTTATTTTATTTCAAAAATTTCTCTCATCGGAGGTAGCCTCTGCGGACTAAGTATACTTACATAAACGTATAAAATATTGTTGCAAAATAACGCATAAATCATAGTGCATTTTGTTTTGCGAAATAAGACCGAAATTAATCCAACTTTTGTACCGTAATTTAACATTTTCATTCACCATAAAATAGGTTACCTACGTATAACCTATGTTGAACCTAGTATAAATCAAACTTAATTTAAAAAAACTACCTGTTAAGTATAAACGAACAGATTTCGTAATTATAGGTCTATTCTATCGATATGCCATTTTAATGCTATTTTGAACTAATTGTACTGCTTTTAATTAGAAAGCTTAGTCAAGTGACAATTATGTACTGTTATGGGGCATAAATCCCTCGATTCCACTCGGTTCTTCACAAATATTCCAAGAGCATTGATTGGGTTGGAATCCTGGATTCCTCCAGTAAAATTGAGGAGCCATTTTATTCCGGTCCTTCAACCTTATAGCATATTTCATAAGTCATAACGCCGTAACATACATTTTACGTGTTGGTCAGCAGGATAATGGAACAAAAATCAATCCTTCTACTCACCCGATTGAAATCCTGAGAACCCTTATCAGTATTAACGTTCGTTTTACTATCTCGCGTATAGGCCTACGTAGGCAAATATAGAGAAAGTGTAGTGTTCCCAACAAAAATCTAGATCTAGATAACACTGGGGAAAACATGTTTCACGATACCAGAAGCAGAAAAAATTGTCTTCGGAATCAAGTCTGTCTAGCCTATCTGTCTGTCCGTCTATGCAGTTCTGGCTATACAGTCCATTGAATTTTTGGATTATGAACTTTCATGAGCATTTGTTACACCCCCTAGAGCAGACATGGGCAAACCCCTATCCATTGACACGCAACCCGCAAACTTTTGTCAACTTACACATAGTTCGAAAAGAACGGGTAGATGGAGACACAAGGAGACAATAAGTGCAGTGGCGGTTGTTCATTCTTAGGGAAACACTAATTTCACTTTATAATGTACACTACAAGAAACAAATAATACAAACAATTTTGTATTTTTAATTATTCTTTTACGTGCGCAATTATTTCATTATACAAAGGCTTAGAATGTGTCATAACGCCTTTCCAATCGGAACTGTGTCGCAACCCGTCACTGCTTGCAAAGACAGTATGACTCCTGCATGGGAATAATCCACCACGTACACCGAATGTCCGCAATGCCATCTTGTGTGTTATGCGGGAAGGTCAAGAACCACAAGTGGTTCGCGAACCAGTAAATGCCCATGTATGCCCTAGAGTTTAGTTTCTACTTCTGAAGTACTGAGAGCAGTTTTCATGAAAAAAATTTCAAAATTTTTATTTTGGTAAAAAATCCAATTTCAAAACTTCTGACTTTGGACAAAAAAGCCGCTGTGTTAATTTTTCTACAAAAAGTAATTATTCCTCAGGTTCGCGAGCGACCCCTGGTGAGTGGTGATCCCATAAGGGGATATTCTCAGCGGATTTGTTACCGGGGTGCGCCAGTCCCCTACCGACTTAAACCTAACGACACACACACCCAGTCCCGAACCCGGGAAAGACATTTTTCAGTACTGAAAAAATCCCGACCCGGCCGGGAATCGAACCCGGGACGCCCAGGTGGCTGGCAGTCACGCTACCAACTCACCCACGGCGATTCGTGTTCGTTTTCGGATTTTCTTGGATATCTCAACTATGGTGGAAGATACATAAACATTTTTTACCGTAAAGCTGTAGACATACTTAAAATGAACTTTTTTTTTGAAAATGATTTCTTTATCAAACTACAGTTATCTCGATAATGAAGTAATTATGGCTTCCGTGCAACTAGAAGATATCTTATGAAAATAACGCCATTTCTTCGTATACCTATTAGCAGGTGCCCGCAGCTTCTCCCGCGATTATTTACTTTTATTTAAATAATTTTAACATAAAAATAATTAAAACAATATATTTATTAACACTGACATCGATTTTAGATCAATTGCACGAATTACATAACTTTATTCTTAATTATATTGTTTTGCGGCACCCCTGGTGTAATGAAAAACGAACTCAAAGAGGGTTTCAAGACTTGCCATATGTCACTGTAGCCCTAAACTACAGCCCAACAAATTGATTCTATAGGCTACAGGTTTCATCTGTGAACCTTCCTTCCCCTATCGTGTTGTTTCTCCGCTGCTACTAGTGCTACTGGAATTCATAAAAAGTAGCAAAATAGTATCTAAAAAACTCACAAGTCTCTAAATTCAATTAAATCTAACTAAAATAGATTAATAACACGTAAGCCATAACGTATACGTTATGAATTAGGCTTTTAAGTGAGAAAATTTGTGCAACATGTTTTGTGCCATTTATTTTTAACTAATTCTGATTCATAGCCTATTATGTGTGTGGGCATTCATTAAGAATCATTTCATGTTTTGTCCATTTCTGTTAGGAAACTATTAACCCTATTCAAAAGCTTAGTACAATAAAGTTGATGAGATTATTTGAAATATTCTCCAGATCAACCTGCCCAACCTATGACCCGCCGCGCCGGTCAGATGGGACTCACAAGCGCAGTTTGTTGGAATATTTTGCGTCAGGAATTATTTCATATCATTAAATTATGAAATACTATTATCAAGCATTAAAATACTTTTAAAAATTAAACCTCAGCACGTTTTTAAAGTGCGATAGTCTCAAAATAACTGTTTCTTCAACTCCAATAAGAATTCTAATATTTCTTTTCCTCAATGGTGTTAAGTTAATAAATTATTACAAAAAATATAATGTTTTAGAGACACATTTTCTGTCGAAGTAGATTCTGTTGGATTTTAGTATGGATTTTATTTTTGGTATAGCCTAATCAAGTGGTATTTCTAGCTATAACTTACGATTTTGGGCGATAATAAGTCTGATTTTCATGCTCTTCTTTTCTTGCATTCTTTTCAATTCTGATCTGCGACTTATTTTTTATTTTATAGGCCACTAATTCTTTTCTTTTCACTCACTTCCTTCATATTTTATCTTTTCCATCCCCCCTCTTCCGTTTGCAATGTCCTTTTTCTGTTTTCTTCTTTCTTTATTCTTCACCTTTCTTATTTCTTCCTCGTCTTTTATCCTTTCAAAATATGTCTATTTTCTTTCTATTTTTCTTCCTTCTTCGTCATTTTTCTATTTTCCTAATTATTTTCCCCCATTACTTATATATTATATTTTTTTTAATTTTCGTACCTTCATTGAATCTTTCCTACGTTTTACTTGCTTGCTTGTTCATCATTCTCTCTCCCTTCAGTGAAATATCTTCATCTTCCTTTTTATTACCTTTCTCTGTATACGTTCTGCTTGCGCTGAAGTCTTATGCTTTGTTATGCTTATTCTACTTTTAAATGCAATTATTTTTTTCATTTTTCACTGCTTATTGCGATAAACCTCTGCCATGATACTCTGGACTAAAATAGTCACCTAAGATAGGATTGTCCGCTATACAGAAAATTGGAAGTAGTATATCAACGAAGGAAAATCAAACTTTATCAATCACTGGGTAAATCTTAATATAAATTAGCTAGTTTACATCTGAAACTAAACTCTGGCTAGACCATTTACACACTATAATCCACATAAAAATCTAAAAAGATAACATACTCTGACCGTTATTGACGTAGGTATTCCCAGTGATTCTCTGCCGGGCTCTGAACACGAGATCATGGGTTTAACTCAGGAGAAGTCAAAATGCTTTTATCATAGACCTTCCGAATGAGCTGAGTCCTATATCAAACTACGAATTCATAAAGTCAAAATTAACGTCTCTGAACAAAGTTTTTCCTGCTTCACGCGCAGTGGTGACATACTTGTTTCCCTTAACGCCCTTAATATTAAATCTTGAATTATTTAATTATAATCAAGTGTGACTAAACAAACATGGCTGAATAGCGTGAATACAGATGTCAGATTTTGATAGGAAAGAACTTCAGTCTACAGTACTGTAGATGACAGTATTCATTAGGTGTAAGTTTAATCAACTATTAGCTTAGTATCCTTGAAAGGGCGTGAAGAAAAAAAGTGTAGTGGAAAGTAATACTTTCCAAGATTAGATCTGTTATCGTGGTAGTTTTTAGTTGTGGTTTTTGTGTAGTGGTATTAAAATGAAATGAGGGTCTGCACGTAATTATAATAAAACCACCTCTTGCTCATAACGAACTTCCGCCGATTAAGTCACAGCTACCGAGTCAGTGCTCTCACACGCTATACAAGCAGTCTCATACTAAAAATTTGCATCCTGTCTTTTTAAGAGGATGAGCCACGCCCATTAACTACGTTTACGTTCCTCAAGTGATTGAAGCCTTGCTTTAATGCCCTCTTATAGCCTATATAGCTTAGAAAGGGAGAACACTATAGGTCTGTTCCTAAAGCTAAATCATGTACTGTCAACTACCACGATGCTTACGCCTAAGTTGAAAAATTATATTGTGCGCAAACGTCGAGCAGCGAAACTGACAATATGATCATGCGTTGTGGTACTTGACAGTACGTGAATTTAATTTTGTAACTTGCTACCCTCGACAGTGTTTTATTTGAGATATATTATGAGGTTTCTTTTCTCGAAGTATAATGGTACAGAAACACGGTTTCGAAATTCTGTCTGGCATGTAGTCTGAAATCTGTAATTTGCACTATTGTTCACTCTTAGCACCTAAATGTTTAACCTAAAGTGAAACTATTTGTAAGAAAGTATTCTTTATACAGGCAGTAGAGGGGGGTCCACGAAGTTGAGGTTTTAACATCAATAAATTTCACACTGATAGTGAAAGTAAAGTGTATTATGTGGAAAACTAAAACCATCCAAAACACCACTATCAAATATTGGAGAAGGGATAAGAGGCAGAAAACGGAGCTTATTATAATATATCAATGAAGTTTATTTATTGTAGGTAATTTACTGATGACTAAAGGCAGGATCTCCATGCGCTATCAAATCTTAAAATATTCATGCATTATCTTCTTCTTTCGCTGAGTTTTTCCTTCCCCTTCTTAAAGGACTGCGACCCGTCGGCGAGTTAGTTTCTATGGATGGCATACTTTTTTACCAAACAAGGACAAGAAGAGCTTTCCTCGATGAGTGATCAGCCCAATGCCGGGTCACCTTCGAGACAACATGAACACATATACACACATATCACACACACTCATTCCTAAGAAGGCGAGGAT
Organism: Ectobius pallidus; assembly: GCA_964059195.1. Taxonomy (NCBI): domain Eukaryota; kingdom Metazoa; phylum Arthropoda; class Insecta; order Blattodea; family Ectobiidae; genus Ectobius; species Ectobius pallidus. The sequence goes on along the minus strand of CAXKWD010000006.1, from coordinate 50,749,600 downwards.
GAGATAAAGGTGATAATGATGGCCAGATGATTTCGGGGATCACGAGGACCTAAAGTTTCCCGGCATCCGTCTCGTACGTGAGGAAAACCCCCGGGAAAAAGTCCACTTAGGAAACTTGTCCAGACCAGGAATCGAACCCGAGGCCACTGCTTGAGGAGAGCGAACGCGGTGGCACTATCAAATTACCAAATATGCACAATGAAGGAAGAATGCATTATTCATATGCACTATCAAAATTCAAACTTACATTTGATTTTCGAGTGTCATAATGTAACTTACTATTAAACCTCTTCCAAAGGGGGGGGGGGGGGAGCATATCCAATTTGTTTACACTTAACAGTTCACTATAGAACACGCCAATTCACAAAGGAATTGTGCACTGTACATGTACGACAGACCTAGACATAAAGTGTATTGAAGTTAACTACTTTACTGCATTCATATCATAGTAATTTTAGACACTGGACAGAAATCTTGGGGGAGGGATTTTAAAAGTTCATGAGACATTGTACTGAAATCTGCTGGTGTTTAATGTATTCTTCTAAGAAATTTTTCCTCAGGCCTTTACATAGGAGTTCAGGGGTTTGAAATTCCAGTGTGACAATGCAAGGAATTCTCAGGCAGAAAGGTTCCAAATCATTGGTCTTTTCTCGAGGTATTGTATGATAAAGAAAACCTAACTCTTAAGAGGTAACCTTTATAAAATCAATTCTAAACACTCAGAATTTTATGCTCTTTAAAAATCCACAAACAAACAAAAAACAAAAACAAAAAAAATCAAACTTCAGGTCCCTTTTCAAACAAGAAGTCACATTTAAGAAATCGGAGTGAACAGCAGAAGCTGATTACTTTTTGGGACCTAGATTTGGTTTTGAATTGTGACATTAAGATATGATGTAGGCCTAGTCTATACAAAACGCACATAAATTATCACGACACCGTATCATATACCTGTAGTTCTTTTATTTTAAAATTTTAAAATTGTGATATAAAAAAGATCAAATGGACCTAACTCATTAGGATTAAATAGCAATAGGCTATAGACAAAATTGCATTTCATCCATATTTTTGCTAAAATCTGATTTATTAGTCTCACAATTCTAATAATTCTCACGCTTAAATTCTAGGTGATTCAAACAACTTTACTCCCGCCAAACCTTTAGTCACACCCGTACAAATTCAACCAAATGCTCGCGCAATTTTGCGTTCCATTCCCCTAATATAACAGTGTATGCACAAGAAAATAAAACCCCAAAAATTCAAATAGTACCTAGGGCGTGTCCCTCCTCTCCCACTAAGGAGGCATGTAAACAATCTTAATGACTCAACTACTTATACTAACCTATTATTAATAATGTTTTTACTTACAACACGGTGTTGTGAGAATCTTGCAAATGCTGGCGCAACCTCTGTGAAGGGTTAAATTCCTGAGGCAACCCAAACGATTTCCCCTCTCCACACGAGCATTGGACCACCCGCCCCTGGCGTAATATTTATAAGCGAGAAGGGTAAGTAGGAATTATGGAGTTATGGGGGCGTGGGGAGGTATCTCTAGCCAGGAGATCAAAGTACCTGCGGGGGAATCATTTTACCATATTGGCGTACGGTAAAATGTCACGAACAAAAAGGATTTTGTACATTATAGGGTCTGCAAGTTTGTTTTGTGTATTTTCCAAGAACCTTAGTAAGAGGTTTAGAATGATTTAATCAGTGAATCGAAGGAAATTTCAGAATGCAACATATTGAGAGAGATCCATTGTTCGTTGTTCTTATGCAATACATTATAATAACCTATTTCCATAACTCCTCAACTTATTATTATTGAATTATTAAGGCAAAATATATCGTATACAATGTTGTATAAAGCAACTAAGATACATAAAAATTATGTGAAACATAACTTCCTCTGCCCAATTAAATATTTGTCTCTTGGTATAATATATTACGCCTATGTATGACATTCTCTTCATGTAAATTGGCTGTAAAAATGAATGGAATATTGTATCCACATCGCATCCCCGAAGGATACACAACCCAAATGAAAACTGTTTAATACACTCACGTAACTTCCTTTACCTAAGCGAGGGCAATACATCTTTCTAAATACACATTCTGATGTAGAATAAGAGGCCGTATTGCAATGAGCGCGTATTCAGTGGTTTCAACCTGATGCAAAGCTTTACTGTTCACCAGGTAAGACTGACTATGTGTAAACGTTACATGGCTTATAACTGCCCTGTAGAGAATTTCTACGATTTTTTCAAACAAAAGTATTAGCTTTTGATATAAGTACTTCACATACAATTTAAACAAAATCGTTAGAGCCGTTTTCGAGAAAATCGTGTAAAGCAAAATTTTCTTCATGTAAAATCCCCTTAAAAGTAAGAGAAAGTCATCGCCAATCTTCATGTCACATCCCCAGAAGACATCTACTCTTACCAAATACAAAATTTTGTTTTCGTACGATTTTTCGTTCTGGAGCTAGGTTGATCACGGACACCAGACACACACACACATACATGTTTCTGAAAATATAATTTTTTGATCCAGTGAACAACAAAATGTGTATTTATGTCAAAAACTGAACTTCGAATTTCGGGTACCTAACATATACGGTAGTACCTATGGTACGAGCAGAGGAAGTAAAAACATTAAATTTGCGTCAATCGTTTACAAAGTGGCATATATTTATATTTTAATGTTTTTGTTCAAAATTTACTACATAGTGTTCACAAATAATTAGCAGCGATCCTTCAGTGCTAGTAGAGCGATTTCTGTCATTGTTAAATCTACAGAATTGCAATTGCGGGTGTGAAATTTACTGTAGGTTGTTTAAGAGCCTGATATTTGTTATTAAATCGAACGGAGAATCAATTTTGGATACACGAGGTTATCTGAACAAAATATATTAATATTAAATAAGAATATTGTTGAGCAATATAAAATCTATTGGAGCCAATATTAAATTATTTATATAGCCACGTAATATGGCTGTTCTATCTACGCAAGAAAAATGGCTACATCTGTTGTTATATAGTTGACGTGCGAAACGAGTGGGCAATACACATATGAGAATCTAGATTCTCATATCAAAAGTTCCTTTTTAATTACAAGTTTCTGGTCATATGTCTAGCAAGCAACAAGACACTAATCCTAACAGAAGTTTCTTTTGTGTTGCTTATGGCAATTCTTTGTTTTCGTGTTAAAGAAAATTAAATCTGTTTATTTATTCCATTTTTTTTAGGAAGTTCAAGCCAGAATAACATTGTTTATTAACGTATTAACGGGAAGCGAACCCACAGCCTTTGTTACGGGAGGGGAAAACGTTTTGTCAATTAACAAACCACAGCCATCACTGAAGTTCGTTTACACTTTTGAAACTCTCCATTAGAACTTCAATTTTCTAACGAACAAGAGTCAGCCCATCCTTTTTGCAGCCGGCTGTACAACACTGTATTAACTGTAATACGCCCATCGCCCATGCAGTAAAATCTTATTGAAAATCACATGACCTTCTTTCATGAGAAGTGCTATTTTCTCGTATTGCATATCGACATAGAGTAAGTAGCCATATTGTGGCAGTGTACCATCATTCATAGCGCATTCTCAGCTTCACGCAAAGCCGGAGGTCTAACGTTGAAAAGGCAAGATCTTTACTGGTGAGCCGCAAAAATAACAATATTTTAGTGCTGGCTAGTATCGCCTATTCCACATAAACTCAAACATAATGTAATTTTCTGCCTTTTCTTGATCCTAGTTTGATGCCGGATGCGACGGATTAACAACTATTCTAGAGAACAATAAAGTTATGAGCAATTGTGAAGAAATGATCATTGCATGTTTATTGAGCGCAGATCCTCTTTGACCATGGAAAGTTTCATAGCCTACTTTATTTCCCAATTTAATGGAAGTTAATGTTAACTTAATAAAGTAATAAGGGTGCAGTTATCCAGTGTCCTCTCCCACAATAATTAGTGCCAGTGGATGCTCCATAGTAGTAAAGGTGAGCTGCGTATCAAAATGGCCGCCCCCGACGCCGCCCCCCGACGCCGCCCCCGACGCCTACTATGGTCCTGTATGACATGATGGGATTCGATTCGAACAATGCAGACGAGGGTAGTAAGCCTGTGGTACCCTCACCCAAATCAGATCCCTTTCGAAAACCGACGCCCCCCCCCCAGAGGGCTAGTTATGCCCCTAGATACGAGGCGAGGGCAGACGATATATGCAAATACGGTCTAAGAAACACGTTCCTATCTTATCCAGCTCCTTTAGTTACAACGTAATGATAAAACATAGGCCTAGTGTATTAATTAGATTCATATGGGTTGTGTATCCTTCAAGGATGCAATGCAGATATCGTAGGAATGAAACGATATGCATTGTTTTCACATAGTTATAATACCTAGGTAATAATAATAAAGATGGTAATATAAGGTATTGCATAGATGCGTATTCTGTTAGCAAATGAGGGTCTACAACTCAATTACGCGGTAAGGGAATGTAATGTCCATGGGAAGAAAGAAACACGTCCTGTGTTACATTTCCTCATATAGTTACAGCGTAATGGTCATACATAGGACGACTGTATTAATCAAATCGAATGCCATATAATACAGGGTCTTTATTATAAGTTGAGACCGGGCGACGGAAGGCGCGCGCAGCCGGTCTGACCTTGATGCAACATCGGCACGTGCAGTTATTGTTAAAGTGTCAACATGGTGAGACCCATTTCGCTGCAGCATCGTATTTTTGTGTGTAAACATTATTTTAAGTACGAGTCTGCTGTACGTGTGCATGATGAAGATAAGGTTTATCGAACAAATCCTCACACATTGGAGGAGCTGAAAGAAAAATTACGAATGAAATTAGGGGCATTACAGTGGAAGAACTCACTCGCGTCAGCCAGAATGTGGTTTCCAGATACAATGCCTGTATAACACAGGAAGGACGACACTTCCAACATATGTTATAAGGTAAGATATGTAATACTTTATATAGCCTATACTTTAAGCAGGGAAGCCGCGCGCGCGTCACCGGCGGCTAATGCGGACTCCGTAGCGGAGAGTGAAAACACCGGTCGCCCGGTCTCAACTTATAATAAAGACCCTGTATTAGGTAATACACAGGTTCGTATTCTGTTAACTCTGATACGTTCTAATATCCATGGGAAGAAATCCTATAGTTAATAGAACATGGATTAGGACGCTGTGCGTGTGTGTGTAATAGCCTATTACAGAATTAGTACTTGTGCAATACACGGACACTGAATTTAAGATAAACACAATAACAAAATCATGTGAAAACAATTCTGTTAGAATAACAAAGTTAGATGTTTAATACTGATATCCCTCACCGAAACAATATTCAAATATGTACTTTTATATTTCTACAAAGCTATGCGAATAACAACAAATACATAAAAAAAACATTCCATACTGTAATAATTAGAGAGAGACTGAGGTCAAAGAATGCTGATGTTTACACTGTGTCCAGTTAGTGCCTTCTATAAATACCGTGTACATCTAGTGATAATCAAACCAAACAGTTTGTGTGAACAGTGTGGTGAACGAAGATAGAAGACACATCTGCTGATTCTAAGGTATGTAATAAATATATCTTCAACTACTTATCAATCTGTGGCATAGCAAGTAATAATATGACTCGTAGCATGACAGATAGTGTGACAATTATTGAGTATTCACTGCAATCTGAAATACGTGGTTTATTAACGTAATGAAAGGTTGTAATACAATACGATTTTATTTAACGAAATCTAGAAATACCAAAGTAATGAAGCATTACTATTAGGCCTATATAATATGTGAACCATAGGTTTATATCTGTGTTTTACTATGAGTATGGATTAATGGTGACTTCAATAAATAAATAAATATAATAATCTGCAAGCGTTTGAGATAATACAGAAAAATGACTGTTTTAGATACCATAATACCGAAGTCTAATAATAATAATAAAAATAAATTAAATCATGACATTACACATTTAGTACTATGTTTTTACGATAAGATACTACAGAAAACAAACAACCTAATAAGAGACTATTTTAGAAACCTAATTTAACATTTCTTAGACATACCGATGTATGACGCCTTACTAATACGATTATATAATACGTGTACCATAGACTTATCACGATTACGATTAATGGTGACTTCATAAATAAATAAATACAATATTCTGCAACAGCTTTTTAAGGGTTCTGTATCATTCAATGAAGCAATGGCAGTACCGTAGAAATGAAATGATATTAGGTTAAAACACTGCACAGTCCCGCAATGAATGTGATTTACTCAGGAGTACTAGTTACCCAGGAAATATCCATCCGGGTTATACAAAATAACTACATGTGTATCAAGCCTATGCTCACTAAAACACAATCATAATCAATATCCCCCTGTTTACTGAGAATAATTTAGTTAATACTTTACATTCTGAGTCTCAGCGAAAAAGGTTGACTATGTAACGTGTAGAATGTCAGTATCAAGCAAACAAAGTCGAATTGAATCTCACCCTTTTTTTTAGGATTTTATTTAACAATTGTTAGATATACCACAGGTCTATATCGACTAATGGTGACTTCAACAAATATAATATTACAGAAAGTTACCAGCATAACATTTCATAAATAAGAGACTTATCACAAACCTAATTTATATGCTGGTAGGAATGGATTATTTAGAAGTCTAATAGCTCTATAAATATGCGTATGGCTGACAACATTAACACCTTTATGTGCCGAATGTCCAGAATCTGGGAGCCTCAACCTCATGGAACCTTCAGGGCCTCCATGGCCTGTAATTGGGAACACTTTTTAATAGGTCTATATAATATGCGTACCACATGCTTATAACTGTGATTTATCTTGAATATAGATTTAAGTTGACTTTAAGTCTATAATAATAATCAATTAAATCATGACATTACATAACTAATATTGTGAACTTAAATAGGAGCAGGATTGTGTATAGTAATGTATGAAAGAGGAAGGGAATACATTAAATAAATAATAATACGATACAAAGTGAATCTGATTATTATTAACATTAGTACATTGTGTCTTCGATATACAGATACTTAACAATTATTCTGTTTACCACAAGTGTCCCTAAAACACAACGATACGTAACAACATTTTATTACACTGTCCTTTATACAATAAAGCTAATGATGTTGTCCATCATCAGTCATGTTTGTAAAGCTATTACATTCCTATACGAACACATTCCCTCTGAAAAACTATGATAGTCACAAGTTATGTTAGTTTTAGGAAGACATTTTAAGTTTGGACATTCGTAGTTCATAAGATCTAGGATTTGAACATCATCTGAAACTATAGTCTGTAAAAAACGTTTTTTTTTCAATGCCTTTTACAAGTACAAACATACAGTTTCCAAAATCTTTTTGTACTATACGTGGCATATGATCGTATTTCTCAACACCAAACTCGTAGTGCAGTCCATGATAATATTGTTCAAGATAATATTTACTACCTTCGTCCACAATACAGTCTATTGGAGATTCAAATAACAGATGAAGCACAGGAACGGTAGTAGTAGTAAGATTAACTGAAGCATATTCTTTCAGTATGAAATTGTTTGTACTCTGTTCATAATATCCTTGCTAATCAACTATGCGACAGTCCCTGATGAAAGCAAAAACAATAATTAATTACCTATAGTTATAAGTCTTAGGAATCACACCTTCAATATATTCATTACAGTGTATTCCTATATGAAGAAGAAGTATTTAGTGTATAAGCGTATGAAATAACTGAACCTAACCTAACAATACAATCTCAATTTGTTCACTACATCAACACAATCACTTGAGTATATTACCTAATTGAGAAGTAATAAACATTGATACCAACAATATCCAATCTATATTCCTTAGACGTAGAAACAGGTAACTAGGCATTAACCAATGATAGGTTATATGCCTTCGAATTAGGGAAAGTTCCTTTATAGATTAGATTAACGCTAGTTTCACCACTGTTTATTCCACTGATGTCTTTATCCCCAAACACATCTGTATACTTTTTGGGTAAGAATACCGATAACAGATCTATACTCTCACTCTTCCGAATATGTAACAACACAGAGCGACCATATCTTATTTCCTTTATAGCTGCATATAAAATATTGTAAAGGACGTTCTGTACAAGCTCTGAAATACCCACGCACCTTGGCAAGGACGATGCGGAATTAAACTTCTCAACTAGAGATGCCATCTGTAAAAACAAGAACGAAGTCTGATTAACTACTTTAATAATAATAAAGGTACCACACAAAGCTGTAAAGATTATGATATAAAATACTTTAGATGTAGTCTTACCTTATAACGTTTTAAAGCAGAAGAAGGTTGACGACTGAACAACTGTAGAACCTATTACACAATTAACAAGACCCTGTAAAATACATGTCTTTTATACAAAAAACGCTCCGAGCGACACTATGACGTAGTTTAGGTATAAGGTTTTTTCCATTTATGATGTTGTAACAAAGACCTGAAGATAACGTTAAATAAGTAAACAAGTAAGACGAACACAGCAAATACGTTACATACCTTAAAAAAACATTTCCACAACTACTATAACTAGATCTACCTTGCTTTCTCTTCACATTCTAGCATAACGCATTCTACAGATAAGGTGAGTGATAGTGTGCTTTTAAATTCGCATACATTTATGTGTTAATAACATACACAAATATTTCTACTTTGATTTTTTTTTACAGATTCAATCTTTTGTAGTGTTTGTAGAGTTTTGAAAATAAAAAATGTCTGCCCCTGTATATAATATCTCATCGGAATCTGAAACCGAGATGGACACTATTACGATAGACGATTCCGAACCCGAGATTTATACAGTGTCTAGTTCGGAATCGGATAACGGAATAGAAACTGTCACGTTGTCAGATTCCGACGGAGTTGAATCCGAAGAAGATGAACAACTAGCTTCAGACAACGAATTAGATATATTAGATGAAAACGAGGAGGAACACGTACCTGTAGCGTCGACGTCACATAATACGGGCGAAAACGCTACGGGAAACGTCCCTACTTTGTTTTCAATCCTTGAAAGCAGTCGTAAAGACTACCATCGATTTAATTCTGTTGGACTGCAGCTAGTGATACAGCTCAATGAACCAGCTGCGAATGCAGGACCCAACCCTTTTGAACGTTCCCTCAAACAGGCAATAGGCCATGCTTTAGTAGAAGTGAGAGACCATGATATGGTTGGCATTTCGATTTCCAACCAGGAAAACGAAATGGATAAGCCTATCGGTCTCTCGTACAGGCGTAAAGATCAGGACAGTCTGGAAGTTATTAGCAGCGTTGTCCAGAACGTATGTCAATCGAACGCTCGATTCAATGCCACCGACCGCTTGCGTTTGGTTGTGGACATTGTCCATATGCCTAACGGAAACGGGCGAAATAGAGGTATAGCCACGAAGGGGCGTACGGCTGATGTACTTGCTCATTTGAAGACAAGCATAGTCTTCGTACAGGCAGTCGTGAACTGTTTAGCATTTGCAATAGTAATCGCTATTGCTAGACTTGGTGAACGTAAAATATATAGATCGTATATCATTCACAACATAACAAGCAAAAAACTCAAAGCAGAGGTGGATAAGTTGATCAGAGATTCAGGTGTCGATCTCTCGCAAGGGGGAGGTATCCTTGAGCTGGAGAAGATTCAGGCCTATCTTAAGGATTCATATAGACTAGTTGTGTATAGCGGTTTTAATCTTGACTCTGTGATGTACGACGGTGGAAATGTAGGCAAACAGATACTGTATTTACTGTAGGACCCTGACACCCTCCATTACCACACCATAGTAAACCTCACCGGTGCGATGGCTAAACGTTTCATATGTCCAGGGTGTCATAATGGTTTATAAGAGGAGCGCAACATTCCTGCCATTACGTCTGCTTTTGCTGTAGAACCACACCTCCTTGCGACCCTACCAAGGACGTGGTGATTTGTAATGATTGCCGTAGAGATTTCCGCGGACGGGCATGTTTCGATAATCATAAGCGCACCAAGATTCAAGGACGCACTGTATGCATGGGTCTGCAGAAATGTTTAGACTGTGGAAAGTTTAAAACATTTCAGCGGAAACATGAATGTTTCAAAATTTATTGTAGCGTATGTAAAAGTTTTCAAGCAGAGACAGGACACGATTGTTACATGGCATCTCTGAAAGAGACTAAGAGTTCAAACAAGGTATCTATGTGTATTGCGATGCGGAAACGACGCAAAATACCTGTATTAAAGACAATACCTTTCTACACGTCCCTAATCTGATTTTTGCACAACAATCTTGCTCTCTCTGCGAGACGTCCAAGGACGAAGAGTGTGCACGATGCGGACAACGCACTCATTCTTTCTGGGAAGATCCCGTCCGTGGTTTCATGGACTATCTGAGAATGGATAGAGCGTTCGAAAAGATTATCGTCATTGCTCACAATGCTAGAGCGTTCGATCTCCAATTCATTCTCGACTACGCTATTAGGCAAAAGAGTGTTCCCGACTTGGTTATGTCTGGGTGCAAGATTCTTTGCATGAAGCTCGAGCATCTCGTCTTTTTAGACAGCTTGAACTTCATTCCGCTCCCTCTGCGTAGTTTCCCAAAGACCTTTGATCTCAAAGATGCCGTTAAGGGATATTTTCCTCATCTTCATAATACGGCTGAGAACTTGGACAAAGTTTACCCCCATCATCCAGATTAAGCGCTTTACGGGCCCGACACCATGTCTGTGAAAGACAGAGAGGCATTTATGACATGGTACGGCACCGTTAAAGATCTTCCTTTCATTACTCGTGTAGAGCTCGAAAGGTATGTTACGGTGTTGAGAGAATCCTGCACTCTCTTTAAATCCCTTTTCAAACATATTGCCAACATAGAGATTTTCCTTGAGGCTATCACTATTGCATCGGCCTGTAATAGAATCTTTAGATTAATGTTTCTTCAGCCTCAGACCATAGGCATTGCTCCCTCCTGCGGCTATAGAAAAGCAGACAGGCATTCCCGAAAATCGTTGATGTGGCTTATCCACGAAGCCCGGGAGAGAAACGTCATCATATGTCATGCAGGTAACGGACGCGAGGTACGGCATCCCGAACTTCCCCAGTGGAAGGTGGACGGTTTCTGCGAAGAAACACGAGAGGTTTTCGAATTTCTCGGCTGTTATTATCACCCGTGATGGATTCTTCAGAATCCCTTGCCGAGAGATACGAAAACACCATGGGCCGACTGGACATGATCCGATCAAAGGGTTATACCGTCCACGTGATGTGGGAATGCAAGTTCGACGTTGTTCTCGAACAGTTCCCCGCACTGAGAGACGATCCTTTGATCGGAGACGTCCCGTTGGTCCTTAGGGACTCTGTCTACGGAGGACGTACCGAGGCAATGCGTCTTTACCATAAGGCGGATGAGACGAAAAACGAGAAAATCTTGTACAGCGATATAATTTCCTTATATCCATCCGTCTGTAAATATAACAAGTTGCCTATAGGTCACCCCACTGTTCACGTAAGCGACCAGTGTTCAGATACGGATAGCATGTTGAAGAAAGAAGGCCTCGTTAAATGTACAGTCCTGCCACCGCAAGGGCTCCACCATCCCGTTTTACCTTTCAGGTGGAATGGTAGGCTCTTGTTTCCCCTTTGCCGCACCTGTGTCATGACTATGGAACAAGGTAGCTGCAAACATGCGAACGAGGAAGAGAGAGTTCTCACTGGTACTTGGGTAGTAGACGAAGTGAGACTAGCAGTAGAAAAAGGCTATAGAGTGATGAAAATCCACGAATTTCTCGACTACGGTGTTACGCACTACTCGCGTGAAACCCATGACGGAGGGTTATTCGTAGATTATATCAACCTGTTCCTTAAGATTAAAACGGTATCCAGCGGATACCCTGCTTGGGTGAAAACAGAGGCCCAGAAACAAGAATATATCGATTTGTTTTACAGGCACGAAGGTGTTAAGCTAGATCCCGAACAAATCGTGAAAAACGCTGGAAAAAGGACCATAAGCAAGCTATGTTTGAACTCGTTTTGGGGGAAACTCATTGAGGACCCTAACAGAAGTAAAACAAAGCTTGTTAAAGAACCTAAAGAGCTGTACAAGTTCCTCACGACACCGGGTATAGAAATTCAAAGGCTGCTTTTTGCCAACGATGAAGTCGTGTGGACTAATTAGATCTCTATAGAAGAGGAACAGGTCTCTCTCTTCCTCATACTAGTGTCGTTCACGGTGCCTATGTAACAACGGGTGGTAGAATGGCCCTCTATGGCTACCTTGACAATCTGCAACGTAGAGCCTTGTACTGCAACACAGCCAGCGTAATATACACACAGACACTTGAAGACGCTAAAAAGTACACTGTTCCCTTAGGCGACTAGTTAGGCGACATGACCAGCGAACTGATCGACTATGGGGAGGACGGTTACATTTCAGAATTTGCAAGCGGGGGCCCTAAAAGCTATGGTTTTTAAGTTACTGTTCCTAGTAATAACACCACAACATCTATATGTAAAGTCAGAGGTATTACTCTTAATTACAAAACGTTGAAGGATGTCAACTTCGACGCCATTAAAACCATGGTTTTAAACGGTGATCCTACAGCGACTATCTCTGTGAGAACGGAGAAGAAAATTAAGAGAAAGCCCGGGCCACAGATCATCTCTGAACCGGAGGATACGACATACCGACTCTGTTTTCGAAAAAGACGCAGAGTCAGCGGAGGGTACGATTCCATGCCCTTCGGGTATAAATAGGGACGTAACGAGAACACAGTGTCAGTATGGACTCGTCCTCGTCTTTGGAGTGTATAGCTATTCTCATCACAACTGCTTGGATTGACCTCCACCTATGATTAAACATTGTTATGGTTGTAATACAATTTGACCACCCTTTCTCTATGATAGTTTCGGGACCTTCCTTCTCAGGGAAAACAACTTTCTGTGTTAAACTTATTAATAATTTGCAACAATTATGTAACGTGAGTAAGTACGAAAGTATTCTATGGTGTTTTAGTGAAAGTAACGCTGTGCCTCCCCAGACAAAATTCAATACTAACGTGACGTACCACGAAGGTCTTCCTGACTTTAAACAAGAGCAATGTACTAAACCTAGACTCGTTATTTTAGACGATTTGCTAGACAAAGCTTATTGGACAGAAGTGAGTTCGATATTTACTAAAGGCTGCCATCATAGATACATTTCGGTTATTCTCATAACGCAAAACCTGTTTCACCAGTCTGCTGACAGCAGAGATATCTCTTTGAACACAAAATGCATGGTGTTGTTTAGAAACCTGAGAGATAAAAATCAAATTACGTTTCTAGCAAGACAAGTGTATCCCGAAGATTGGAGATCTTTCTACAAAGCTCTCCAAGACGCAACAAAGAAACCTCACGGGTATTTACTAATAGACGTTTGTCAAAGAACCAACGATTTACTTAGATTTAGAACTAAAATATTTCCCTCGGAGGTTACAAAGGTTTACGTGCCTGTGAAGGATGAAAAGGATCAAATCCAATTACCATATGTTACAAGTTCTTAAAAAGGCAACTCCCAAGGTACGAAACGTTATTCTAAAAAGTGCAAACAAAGACCTGATACTTGCTATTATAGACTGTGTTCTTAATGTTTTAAACGGTCAGTGTAAATCATCTTCGTGTTCCAAACGTAAACTGCTTAAACATAAACATTCCTTAAGACATCTTGTAGATAGGAACGTATCCTTGTCTAGGAAAAAGAAAACTTTGGTACAGAAAGGAGGATTTTTAATTCCTCTCTTGTCGTCCGTGTTATCTGTCTTGGGATCTTTAACATAATGTAACAGAAAATGTTTCTGGTTAGTGCTAAAGAGTACAAGCGTTTAAAACGTTGTGTCGAAGGTTCAAACCCGGCAGATGTTGTTACGGATCCGTACAAAGAGTGGTCTAAAATACGTGAGAGAGAAGATCCTATATTCAAGAGAAAACAGAACAGAATACTTGAACACGAAGTAGCTGAATCGAGGAAAAGAGTTAGAGATTTATCACCCGAGAAACCTATCTCCGAGGACGAAGCTAAACGTAACGTTATAGGTGATGTAGCAGGTAAATATTTATCGGCTTATGTAACTTCGCCAAAGATTGTAGACACACAGTTTGGAATCTATAAAAAGAAAGATACGGGAGAGTACATGATAGGTAATTCTAAAATACAATTGTTAAACAATAGCTTGATCATTAACGGTATAAAATACGATGCGAGTGCAGATTGCACAGAGTTTGGAATCTATAAAAAGAAAGATACGGGAGAGTACATGATAGGTAATTCTAAAATACAATTGTTAAACAATAGCTTGATCATTAACGGTATAAAATACGATGCGAGTGCAGGTTTATGGGAGTTGCTTACTAGGAAGAAGGTTGATATGAATCTTGTTTCGCAGGAAGACCTCAACACGTACAAAGACATTTTAACTAGGACCGAAGGACACAACAGCATCGATATTAAAACCGCTAGAACAATTAAAAACAAACAAATCATTTCAAAATTATTTCCCGAGAGAGAAACAACGGAGAAGATGATGAAGGAAACATTACACAAGTTGTATTACGACCCTGAAGCATCTACGGGTTTTTCCACTATTGCTAAACTTTCACAATCGTGTACCATTACAGATAAAAATATCGAGCAATGGTTAATTGAGCAAGATGTTTACTCCTTACATAAACCCATCAGGAGAAAGTTTCCTAGGAATCCGTATTCTGTAAATAACCTTTACGACGTGTTTGAACTTGATCTAGCCGACGTACAAAGCATTGCAAAACATAATGACAACGCAAGATATTTTCTTGTTGCTATCGATGTGGTTTCAAAATACGTATGGGTTGTACCTTTAAAATCTAAAAAAGGTAACGATGTGACAGACAGATTCAAAAAGGTGTTGGAGAAGTCTGATAGCAATCCTGTCGCTGTAAGAACCGATAGGGGTAAAGAATTTCTAAACAAATATTTTCAAGACGTGTTAAAAAAAGAGGAAATCGAGTTTCAAGTGTGTAGGAATCCCGATGTTAAATGTTCCGTAGTGGAAAGGTTTAATAGGACTCTAAAAACTAAAATGTACAAATATTTACTTTCAAGAACAGTTACAAGTATCTTGACGTGTTGGATAAGTTTGTGAAGGGCTACAACGATAGTGTACACAATACAACAGGAATGGCCCCTGGTAAGGTTAGCGATAAAGATGTATTGAAAATATGGCGACGTATGACAAAGAAACAGATTCGTGTGAAACCGAGACCTGTAACGTTTTCGGTAGGGCAAACGGTAAGAATAGGTAGAGAGAAAATGAAATTCGCTAAAGGTTTCGAGCAAAACTATTCTACCGAAGTATTCAGAATCGTAAAGGTCAATAAACATTCTCCTCAACCTGTATACGAACTACTGTACGGAGCTCAACAGAAGACGAGCGGGGTATGAAGAGAGGGGAATATTGTCGCTTTGATTCCCCGTTGCACGTGCGGGCCATGCATTGAAGTGTACTAATCATTCACAAAGCCTTGTACTTCTTGCACGGTCGTGTGTTGCGCATTTTCATTTCAGTGTTTATAAAGATTGTGTTTTATTCATCAACGTAACTAAGTTAATGGTAATAATTATTAGTAGGCCGTAGTCAATTTCGTTTACAGTATATCACAATGGAACCACAGAGGAAAAAAGGAAAAACAATACATAGCGAGGCCCGGGAAACTATTAGAAGGGGGGGTTAAGACGCAGACTGCGTTTGAAATTTCTGGGGGGGGGGCAAAATATTATCAATTATGAATTTTCTGGGGGGTGAAAATTGTTGCAAAATTAGAGTTTTATATGTTAAAAATAAAAACAGCCAAGTTCTAGAACTTCAAAAGGTCTCTTCTAATTCTTTATAAAGATGAAGAATTTCGACAGCCATGGGCGCCCATACCCGGGGGCGGGGGGGGGGGGGCGAAGGAAAAAATGTATATTAATAATTATTATAGTCAGATGTTTTTCTTTTAAGACAATTATTTGAATTGCAGAAGTTTTACCAAATCGACAACATGGAAGCAGAATCCACAGTGGATTAGGAAAGGGGGGTTCAGGGGGTTTGGACCCCCCAAAAGTCAAAACCTAAAAAACCTGTATTAAAAAAAATATTTAATTAAACAAGATTTGTTGGTGTGTCAAATATGATATAGGGTTATTTTCTTTTCATAACATAATGAGTAGGCCTATTATGTCCACTGTTCCATGTGTTATTCAACTTTTCTTATAAATAGTAATAAGTATTATAACTTAGGTAACAATTTCTTGTTTAACTTGCCATGTCTTAGAGTATAGTAAACAAATTTGCTATCTAGTTTTTCAGTGCTAAAATAGCGTAAAATGTGATTTTCATTAGTTCAACATTTACAAATTTCCCGGGGGTGGACACCCGATTTAGGTAACATTTTCTTGTTTACATTGGCATGTCTTAGAGCAGGTATGGGCAACCTTTGGAAAGATGCGGGCTAAACTTTACGATATTTATGAAGTCGCGGGCCGTAGATAATAAGTAGTTGTGAAAAAATAATCATGATACGGTTTTTTGTATTTATAAAGTATAATGTTAAAGTTACATGACTGAGAACAATATCGAACTGATTAGGTATTTTCTTACAATCAGCAGAAATTAATGAGAAGCTTGAGCTTAAATTTGAGAAACAAGACAATCAATGTTGGCATCAATCCCACTAATACACAAGCGCAGAGTGTCTGTAAGTCTGGTTCTATACTTTGATTTAGGCCTATCGCAGCATTTTTCTAGCGCTGACCGGAAGGAACACCCTCGTAGTTCTAGCTTTTGTTTCCCCCCTCTCACTCTCCTCTCCCCCCTCTCTTGTTGGCCACATCCGGCCCGCGGGCCGGGCGTTGCCCATATATGTCTTAGAGTATGGCAAACATATTTCCTAACTAGTTTTTTATTGCTAAAATAGCGTAAAATGTGATTTTCATTAATTCAATATTTAAAAATTTTCTGGGGATGGACCCCCGACCCCCTTTTTAGGGGGTATTCCAAACTCTCCCGGCACCTCCGACCCTCCCCACAATTATTTTCTGGCTACGTCATTGTTGCACTTATTATATTATTAATATCATGTTACAAAGTGGCCCAAGAAGTTAAAGCGACAAAAAATAAATTAATTTAAAAAAAATTCCCCCCCCCCCTCAGACGGTATCATATGGGCCCACTTGTCGACAGCCAATTGGGTTGGGGTGAGCAATGAAGTCTGAGGGTGAGCAATGAAGTTTGGGGGGGTGAGCAATGAAGTTTGGGGGGGGGGGAGTCATGACTTTGGGGGGGTGGACACCCCTGTATTCGTTACTCGTGTAATAAAGTACAACATTGTAAACTTTTTAAAATTACATATTACATATTATACTATTACAATAATTATTTTTTGCAGATTAAGTTATTCTTAAACTGTCGAATTCCTGAATAAAGTAACGTAAGAAACCCAAATTGAAGTAGTTATAGGATTTGAGAATAACCGGTAACGAACAACTTAATAATTGTAGGCCTAACGGTTAAAAATAAAATTCTTAAACATTAAAACGTTGAACTAGAAACGCGACTAATATTTTCAGGACAGGTAGTATTAAGATGCAATCGCTAAACATGCTGAGACTTTGGCATTACGCAGCAAATTCCTTCCGTTAGCCTTCTCTTGAGCTCCAAGCAGTAGAAGATCTCAAGAACACACCTATTTACGGTCAGTTTTACAGTTACGAGCTCACACCTGTAACTATAGGCAAAGACACTGTTTACAAAATAGATAAAATTCTACGCACTCGTAAAGTAAAGGGTAGTACAGAACATCTCGTTCGCTGGAGAGGTTACGGTCCAGAGTTTGATTCTTGGGTTAAAGCTAATGATGATTTAGCGTAATGGAAGAAGAATTTTACGTTACTCTCCTGAGCGATGCATCGTACAAATCTTTTCCTAGTAACACTCTTGCTAGTTTCCAGGTGCAGTTGGCACAGAGCATAAAGCTTGAGAGGAATCAATGGATGTGGGCTTGTGCGAAATTAGTTACTCTCAAGGGAATGTATCGGAAACGGTAGATACGAAAACCACACTAACAGCAACAACAACACCTTTGAAAACACATACTAGTAGGAAGGAACTTGTTTTTATATACTGTAATATAATAAAACCGCAACTTGTGGGAGATGCGTACGTGAAATGTCTTAGAATTATTCAATATCCTTTAAGTACAGCAACTCATGTCTTTCCTGTAGTTTATTATGTTCCTGTCGAATCATCCGAATTTCAGGTGATAAGTATACAACTAACAACAAAACAAGGAGGAGTTGCTAACATAACGGCTAGCACTAAGCCTACTATGCTTGTTTTACATTTTAAAAAGAGAAGGTAGATGGTTTTACGAATTAGTTTGCTATGGATCACCTTACAGCATACTACGTGAATCAGTCGGGTGGGCGTCTAGGCAACTTGTGTCCTTTCTACACAGGCAGCCCTTATGTTCAACATGGTGGTGGAATAGGTAGTTTCTTGGGAGGTTTATTTAGAATGATAAAACCAATTCTCTTTTCAGGTGCTAAAGTAGTAGGTCGTGAAACTCTTTCGGCAGGAGCAAATATTTTAACGGATATAGCAAGTAGAAAGGAGGGAAAAAAGATAAAAGATATTATTGCTAACAGAGTAAACGAATCAACTCAGAAACTCGTGAATAAAATGAAAGGTAGAGGTAGAAAGAGAAGAAAAAAGGCATCTCCTATGATGCGAGATATATTTAACAATGTAAAGAGGAGAAAGTAGTCAGTCGAGTAAAGATGTTTGCCGTGACAAAGTCAGAGTTTGACCTTTTCGAAAAAAGCCCTATTCAAACATCGGTGGTGGGAAATGTCACTACATTATGTAAAGCTATTACTCCCGTGGAACAGAGCGTTCTCGAATTCGTAGTTGCTGCAGACAGCGAACACTATACAGATTTAAACGTACAGCTCATGGTGCAGGGCAAATTCGTTAAAAGCGACGGGGCAGATATAGGTGAAGACGATAAGGTTACAGGAGTGAACAACTTGCTTCATTCGCTTTTCAGTCATCTCAGCGTTTCCTTGAACGGGACATCAATCACCCCTTCGGAGGACTTGTACAATTACAGGTCATACCTTGAAACATTGTTTGCGTACTTAGAGGATGCTTCTAAAACTCACCTAACAAACGCATTTTGGTATGCCGATAAAGCTATCGAAGGTTTGACAGAACCTAAAGAATTGGCTGAATTAAACGGAACGTTAGGACCAAACGTTAAGAATGACGGTTGGCTCGAAAGATACAACAGGTCTAAGACTTCTAAAGTATTAGTAATGATAGGTAAACTACACGGTGATATTTTCAATCCGTCTAAACTTTTACTGTCTGGTGTAAACATGCATATAAGACTTACCAAAGCAAGGAGAGAGTTTTATCTCTTGGGTGTAAACGACAATTCGAAGGTCTTCTTTAAATTTCTTGATGCAGGTCTGTACGTAAGGAAGATTAAAGCTTCGCCTACCATTCTGCTAGCACACATTAAAACTCTAGAGAAAGGTCATAATGCTCACTACCCTATCACAAGAGTGGATTTGAAAACCTTTACGTTTAGTTCAGGAGCTAGTTCTATTTCTATAGATAACGCATACATTGGTATTCTCCTAAGCGGCTTCTCTTCTCGATGGTAAAAAATTCTTCTTTCTCCGGCACAGTGGAGTCCAATCCCTACGAGTTTCGACATTTTGCTTTGAGTTCTTTTGCTTTGTATGTCAACGGTCAACAGGTTCCATCGGAAGGATTACACATTTCACAGATCATGAAAAGACTAGTACTCTAGCTTACGATACACTTTTTAAAGGTTCGGGGATCCATCATAGCAATAGCGGGATGCTAATCACTCACGACATGTATATAAATGGGTATTTTACACTGATGTATGATCTTACGCGTGATGTTTCTGCATCGCATGGCCATAGAAGTTTGCCCTTTAGTGGGAACATTAGATTAGAAGCAAAGTTCGATAGGGCTTTAGATCAAGCCATCACTTGTATCCTCTACTCTGAATACGATAATTGTATAGAAATCACTAAAGATAGAAATGTGATTACGGATTTTTAGAATAATGAATAGTAATCAAATAAATCATGCATTACGTCATGTACAAACATTCGGTGGGGTTTACCCTAGCGATATGTTACCTCATGTTGTAACGCATAAACCTAAGATTTATATCATTAACTTTGATCCTCATTCTTCACCTGGTTCTCATTGGGTTGCCGTGTTTTTCAAAAATCAAAATTTTGCCTACAACTTTGATTCTTTTGGTCTACCACCCATCATTCCCGGGATATCTAAATTTATAAATCAAAACTCTATTCAATGGCTATACAACACTCAAAGACTACAAGGACTGACAACGGCTGTATGTGGACATTATGTCTGCTTGTTCACCTACTTCATGAATAAAGGCTGGATGATGCAGGAGTTTGTAAACATGTTTACTACGTCTCCGGACTTAGAGGTCGTCCGCATCTTCCACAATATCCTTGGATCTCTGAGTGGAACGAGGAAAGGAGGAGGAGGCCAGAGATGTTTTCCAGGACACATGCATTGTAAGTATTTAGCAACATCACGGATTTCTTTTCAGATTAGAAAGTAGTTTACACATATGTTAAAACCTGTACTTATTGTTTTCAGAATGAAAGCAGATCGAGTTCATTGGACTAGCTCAGTTTCGCTGCGGTGTCTGGAATGAGAGGTCCTCCTCATCCTAGATCCATCGAGATGTCTTCGTCAGAGATGGGCAAGAGCAAGACCATATGTAAAAAGGTATGTATTATATATTCGTTACTCTAATATAATTAGATTTCTTACAGTATTGTTTGTTTGTTTCAGGTTTCATCATCAAGCTCTGTATAAAAAATAGATCTCTTACGAGTATTGTTTGTTTGTTTGTTTGTTTCAGGTTCCATCGTCATCGGGCTCTGTAAAGAAACAGAAAAAGGTCTACAAGGTGGTGAAGGAAGCTGTGACAACAACAACAACGAGAGTTGCTCCTTCGGTATTAGCACGCAGAACCTATTTCCTCAACGGCAGAAAGGACAGCTACATCAGTTTTGGATTCTACTCCATTATGGATTATGCTGGGTGTGCCGAGATTGGAAATTCTAATGGTGCTTGTCTTATCTTGTCGCCCTACCTCCTGTCTTCGTTTTTGTTACATTTACCTAAAATGTGTGAAAATATGTGTTATTCTAAACCTTATCTGTTTAAAGAAGACTCTTTAAAATTACAGCCATGTAAGGACTTGAAAGAATGTGTGATGCAATACGATAGTGCTCGCATTGTTTTACGTAATGTTGACATTAGTTTCCTTGTGATGAATTCTAACATAATCAATGACATTATGAGTAAATATGTTCTCATGCAAAGCGAAGTGTTTAATTATATAAACAACAAACAAAGTGTTCCTGCAAGTTGGGACATGGTTACCGATGAAATACCCATCCGGCTCTATTACTGTGAAGCCATTTGTTTATACACATTATTTCATAGGAGCGTGACAACCTTATGATACAGAATAAAGTTGTGACGTTCTGAAATGAAACTATAACCTTAACCTTTTCCTATTCCTTACATAATCATTTTCAATTAGTTGATAGTAATAGTAACAGTGTTCATCAGGAAGAAGAAAAGATGCTGTATAGAAGAAGAATTGGTAGTGTAAGTATAAACTTATTTTATCTTTTCATAACTAGGCAAAGGTGGGAAAATAGTGAGGTATTCGTGAGCCCTTGCGCACTGTTGTACGTGTGTCAATATTACACTATCTCTAGCCATTGGGCCTAATGGTAAAAGGGTATAAGAGAAGGACATGTTTCTTAGACCGTATTTGCATATATCGTCTGCCCTCGCCTCGTATCTAGGGGCATAACTAGCCCTCTGGGGGAAGGTGTCGGTTTTCGAAAGGGGTCTGATTTGGTGGGGGTGCCACAGACTTACAGGCCTCGTCTGCATTGTTCGAATCGAATCCCATCATGTCATACAGGACCATAGTAGGAGTCGGGGGGCGTCGGTTTTGTCTACGGTCATAACTCTTAAACGGGGGGTCTGGTCGGGTTGGCATTAGCACAGGACGAACGGGCTCGTCTCGCTTTTTCGAATCCACTATAATATCGTCACGTTATCTTATACGTGACGCGGCGTCGGGGGCGGCGTCGGTCGGCGACTATTTTGATACGCAGCTCCACCTTTACTACTCTCCATGTGATGCAGACTGTTCAATGAATTGTGCATGATTCGTTGTTCATGTTCGATTCATGTGTTATACAGAATTCACCGCTAACTTTATCATTAAGAGTCGTTTCACTTCACCACAGGCTTTCGAATACTCCTAGATGCCGTTCATGCAAATAACCAACGTAACTTTATTGGCAAAATGTTGATAATCAAGTTGGTTGTACCGTTGAGCTCGATCAGTTAAATAATTTTATAAAACCTTAATCTCAGTCTTTTTTATTTAGCCTAGGCCTTTCGGTTTCATACAACTATCTTCAGGACATCTTATTTGCTAGAATTACATTTAAAACTGTCTTTAATATAGACGTCATTGTTGATTAAAATCACTAAAATTTAAAAGTTCTTAAAAGCATCAGTAAAATTTATTTCTTCTTCTTGTGTGAAATTTAAGTTTTAGGAATCTTAACAAACAATGACGTCTTTATTAAAACAGCTTTACTATTTTTATACGCAGCCTAATTCTAAAAAATAGGATGTCCTGAAGATGGTTGCATGAAACCGGAAAGCTTAGGCTAAATAAAAAAGGTTGAGATTAAGGTGTTATTATTTTATTGGCAAAGCTGAAGCCGTCGACATTATGCGATACGATACCCTACTTTCGTTTTAAAAGTGATTTCTGTTTTTAGTGAAAATGTCGTTGCGGGCGAATACCGTCCTTCTTATAAGGAATTGACCACAAAAAGCTTAAAGCATCACACTTCCATTGAAAATTGCTGATCAATTCTACAGAATCTCTCCTCCTGTTTAGAGGTACTGAATACTGAAGAAAATTCACCATTCATATATTAATAAGAATTTTAAGCGATAATGTTGACTTTTATCATATGATTGCAAATTTCCGAAATGTTTTGTTTAATATTCATAGACCAGGATATAGCCTATAAGCGGTCTGCTAGATTTACAGAATCATTGTTTTAGCAAAGGTAGCATTTTCTCGGTTATTTCAACGGTAGATAAGTCTATATTGATTACAGAGAGTAATTTATCTTTTTGACTGATACATTAAGGGAAAGAGAAGATTGAGGTACCTGGAAAAAACATAATTGTCAGTAAAGAAACAGAGGCAACGATTGATTTGTTGGAATGCTATAGGGATCATCATAAACTATCTGAGAGTTCTCTTTATTTATTCGAGACTCTGAATTTCTTTCATAACAATCTGAGAACTGTAATTTTATCAATTGCTGAACAATAACCGAAATGAATAATGCTTTCCTTTGATTGGCATTTCTATCACTCGTAATTACTCTTCTTAGACAGGTTCCTATTTTGCTTCAGACGGGGAGAACTCATAAATTATTTCCTATCCGCGTTTACGAAAAGAGATGTTTTATTGTTTTCACACTGCTAAACACTTTCTTAATTTTCATTTTGATTCAGCATTCTACTCTGTTATTGGGAAATTAGAGACAGCATAATGATCTGAACTGATTATGGCACTTACGAAATAGTTGAGGGAGAAGGTCTGTATTTTAAATTGCCTTTGTTACTAACCAGTAGAATTTTATAACATTGTATTGCATACTACAGTATGTTGTTATAAATTCTCAATATCCTAATACCTACTTATACTAAATGCTTGGTTTCGTCAGTATCAAGAATGAAACGTAATAAAATTTAAAAGGAAAACTCTTTCGCAGTAGAAATTAAATTTTAATTTCAAGAATAGGCTGTAATAAATAATTAGTAAATTACAGTAAGGTAGAAAAGATGTTTACACTTTTAAAAAATTTCGGTTTCTATATTAGGCCTATTTCTTGTCTTAAATTATATCTTAATTCTAGATATCTAAAACCACACCTCTTTTATAGTTTATTTCAATACAGTAGGCCTACAGAATATTTTCGCGTTTCATAACAATAGTTCATGTAGGTAAATCATAGCAGGATGCATTATACTTACTCTATAGGATTGAATTATGCTTTAAATCGTACACGTATAGCCTAATAAACTAAACTGTTTAGAAAACAATAGCCTAATAGTGTAATCTATTTTGTAATGTGTTAGTTGTTAATTCCCATATGAACTCTTTGTTTTGTGCTATTGCTGTAGCTCAAATAGGCTACATAGAAAAGAGGGAAGTATACTCAGTTTCATGTTAGGTTTTTTTTACTTTAGAATTATTTCGCATGCGTATATTGTAGCCTATCTGAGTGGATGAACGTGAAGTTGAATCTTGATAGTCCCTTTATCACCTGAATTAGGGTTATTACAGAACGCAACTTCCAAGATCTTATAATGTTGATCAAATAGAGTCATATTCACGTTTTATATTAGTTAAAATGCGATAACTCCGCCTTGTCTAAATAAAATGTTAAATGTTAAATATCATATTATATTATTCAACGAACCTCAGATCATCTTCAGTGATGTCATTAAGCATAAATTAAGATGACCACAAGTAAGTTGAAATATATCTGATATTTAACATTTTACATTTTATTTTGACAACTTACGAGACATAACAATCGAAAGTTATTAATAATAATGTATAGCCTAGATCTCTAGAACCCTAGATTACTTCTGCTGCTATTATCACCTGAAAATCGTTCGGACCACACACATATTTCTTGTACGCCTACACGATAGGTGATTACTGTTAACCATTTCCTGTTATGTTACATCAGAGACTCATTTTGAGAACGTGTTTCAATTATTTGTCCACCAAAATAAAAAACTACATTTGGTATACCACAATGTATAGGTCCTTTCTATCACATTGCTGTTTCAACATTGTCATTAACTGATTATGAATAGGCTATGTACAGGAGAAAAAAGTAATATATGTGTCATGTTTATATTACGTTTCTTAAGATTTATGCAATTTCTACAGTCTATTTTAGGTTATATTTTTTCTTGGAACTATCGTATTTGGAAAAACAAGTGAATGCTATACAACAAATCTGTATGTTAATAATTTTATCTATTTTAAGCATGGCCAGTATAAGTTTCTTACATCGCCTTCTGATATAAGTTATAATAAAAACCACATTGCAAGGAATGCTTATTCAGTTGACTCAGCCTCATGCAAATTTGTCCCTCGAAAGCCTTCATGTCTGAGTTTGTACAGACGATGACAGCATTGTAACTATTCGTCCAAGATTTTTTGCGAAAAATGTTTCAAATTAGTTTTGCTCTTAGTATAATTATGCATCTCGTGTACAAAATTTAAAGATAATTATATAAGCTTTCATGAACCACAGATTATTGTCTCTGTTGGACATTTCATGAGAATATTATAGGAGAACAATTCCTCCGACTTGACTTGAACCCAGGACCATTGGCTATTCGCGCCAATGGTCTACCAACTGAGCTAAACCGGAGCTCAATTCACAGCGCCCGGTCACGAAAAATCACTAATTAGTGTGCCTCACAGTACTACATATGACATAACATGTCTGTCTGTGAGGTAGACCAATAGGGCAATCAGTCATAGGAGAGAGGTTCCATCTGGCGCTGTGAATTGAGCTCCGGCTTAGCTCAGTTGGTAGAGCATTGGCGCGAATAGTCAAAGGTCCTGGGTTCAAGTCACAGTGTCGGAGGAATTTTTCTCCTATAATATTCTCTTAAAGATAATTGTTTCAGGTATTTTCGAGGAAATAGCGAAAATGAATTTTTCTTCATGTAAGGTGGTAGGTAGTAAAAGTAAGGGAAAATCGTCGCCAAAATATAAAATAGCGAGTTTTCAGGAGCACAGCCGCTTCTTGCTTTCCGACTTCCACCTCTCTCTGTCTCTCTAGTTTCTGTCTTGTAGTCCTCACGGACACCTTATAGACCTACCCATTTCCTTGGTGGTCGTCCTCGCCTTCATATCATCTCCCCGAAGACGTCTACTTCCACGCCCTTTTGAGCCACCTAGATTCTTCCATTTTTCCAAATGATCATACCCAGATAAGGCGTTTCGTCCCGATTTTAGCTATGTGGTCCGTTCCCATCATCCTACTTATGATCTCATTATCAAGTCTAGAGATGCCACACCACCTTCTCCAGAAGTCTATTTCCGGGGCAAGTTTTCAGTTAGTTATTTCTTAAACTTCCTTCTCATAGGTGCAAAATACTTTTTACTCGTAAGAAGGACGGGCAGTCGGGCAACCAGCAAAGTATTAAATAACCAATAACTCTCAAAATTAAGAACAAGTCAATTATGTACGTTAATAACTAAAACACATAACAAATTATAAAACATACTTATTTAGTGGTTATTTTACGTATAGTTTACACCACTTTTACACTTATCTTTTTCGACACCACAGAAGTTAAATCCGTCTGTAAATTTTCTATTAGAAGCAGCTTCATCTGGATTTTGCCGAGTACCCTCACGCATTGTAGTATTTACATATAAATCCGCAGGATAATGTTCAGTTGAGGACTTAATGATAATACAGGTGATGAGATTACGACAAAAATGTATCTTTTGAAATGACGTCTGTCTGTCTGTCTGCCTGTCTATCCGTGACCCGTGTAGACATGTAGCCGCTAAACGATTCATTTAATTTACTCATTTTTTTAAATTAAGGAATTTTTTTGAAATTTCATCGAACCGGGAACCAATTTATTGCTATAACCGAAATATTAAGGGAAGATTTCATTAAAAGTTTTTCTTTTTAATTTAGATTTTTTTTAAATGGCTCTAACAATTTTAATAAAAATGTAAATTTTAAAACATATATGTGGCTAATAAAATGGCTATATTGGTTTTCCTGTAAAAATGACTTAGGGGGTATTTTATTCGTGTCCATTTTCTATTTTTCTAGACTACCTCCAATACAGTAGGTGATACATAAGAACTTAGCACATTAAATTTGTAGAGGGAATTAAAATGAACAGTTTTTGAAGTGAAACTTCTTTAAGCGCGCTAGGAGTAAATCGAAAGCTAAAGTTGCGTTACGAACAAGATCGTCATGAAAGTAGTGGGACTGTGACGGACTGCACAGAAAACAATCAACTCAATGTAGTACAAAATTTAAAAAATCAAAAATTCAAAAATTCAAAAATAAAAAATGAAAAAATAAAAAATTCCAAAATTACAGGAGTCCAAAAACACAAAATTAAAAAAGTCCAAAAACACAAAATTAAAAAAGTCCAAAAACACAAAATTAAAAAAGTCCAAAAACACAAAATTAAAAAAGTCCAAAAACACAAAATTTAAAAAGTCCAAAAACCAAAATTAAAAAAGTCCAAAAAACAAAATTAAAAAAGTCCAAAAACAAAATTTAAAAAGTAGAAAAATCCAAAATTTAAAAAGTCCAAAAATCCAAAATTAAAAAATCCAAAAATCCAAAATTAAAAAATCCAATAAACCAAAATTAAAAAAGTCCAAAAATCCAAAATTAAAAATCCAAATTAAAAAAATCTAAAAAACAAAATTTAAAAAAAACTACGGAAGCGTGAGGGGGAAAGGTATCAGGCATTGAGTGGTGGGCTATTACTGCTTCGAGCTAGTGGCGTGGTGAGCCCTTCAGTATTATAAAAAATTCAAAATTTAAAAAATTCAAGAATTCAAAGTTTAAAAATCAAAAAATTTTAAATCAAAATCCAAAATTTAAAAAATCTAAAAATTCAAAATTAAATAATCGAAAATCCAAAAATAAAACATCCAAAAAATTAAAAAATTCGAAGGTCCAAAATTTTAAAAATCCATAATTCCAAAGTTTAAAAATTCAAATATCCAAAATTTAAATTATCCCAAATTTAAAATATCGAAAAATTTAAAAAATTAAAAAATTTACAATTAGATCATCAAAAAATTCAAAATTTAAAAATATAAAAAAATTAAAAATTAAAAATCGAAAATTTAAAAATTCTAAAAAAACCAAAATTACAAATCCAAAATTCAGAATTAAAAAAGCAAAAAATTGAAATTAAAAGACCCAAAATTTAAAGATCCAAAAATCCAACATTTAAAAAGTCCAAAAACCCAAAATTTAAAAACTTCAATAATCCAAAATTGAAAAAATTTAATAATTCAAAATTGAAAAATACATAAATTTATAAAAATTCAAGTCTCACTTCTGTCGCGTGGCGTTCCACACACCCAATTTTTTTTAATACACATTATTTTATAAAATTAGTAGGCATCAAGATAAAAATGAAATTAGTTTGGCTTAAATGTAGAATTCATGACTGGGGACAAGCTAACAAACTTCATTTTAATGCAAATAAAACCAAAGCTCTGTTGGTAACTAGACGAAGGAATGCTGAACCAGTCAACCTCAGCATGAACAATACACCAGTACAGTTTTTCTGATAAATTAAATTACTTAGGTATTCTATTAGACCAAAAGTTAACCTTCCGCCCTCATTTTGATCATGTAGCCAAAAAGGCAAGTTCACTACTTACAAAACTGGCATTTGCAACTAGACCTACCTGGGGACTTAATCACGACATCCTCAAAATAATATATCATGGAGCAGTAGAACCACTTATTCTATATGGTGTAGCAGCATTTCAGGATGTACTTCAGAAACGGTGGGCACAAAACAAACTGCTCCAAATTCAACGTGGGTATTTACTCAGAATGATCAGAGGGTATCGCACCATCTCCACTGAAGCTGCTTTAATCGTGGCTGGAATAGAGCCATTGTTCTTAACAGGTACGATGAAGGCGCACATAAGCAACATAAAAAGAGGCAGACCTGTACCTGAATATATATCAGAACTGGAACTTGAGAAACCGCTTGATAAGATCTCGGCAGGACATCCTGCCCTACATATGCAATACTTCAGGAAACCAAATGACAGTGGGGCTCACCATTATGAAATTTATACTGATGGGTCTCGCTTTGAAGACATACTCGCTGGCACAATGAATGTAGGGTGTGCATTTGTTGTGTACTCCAACTCAACAGAAATATTTACAAACAAAAACAAATTGTCCCCTGAGTGTTCAGTGTTTCAGGCTGAACTCCTGGCCATTAGAGAAGCCATAAAATGGTGCAAGGATACCAGCCATAGTGTATGTGTGTACAGTGATTCGAAGTCTGCTTTACTTGCTATAAATGACAAATACAATCTACACCCAATCGCACACGAAGTGCGCAGATTGATAGGAAAATTCCCTGGTCATGTCTGTCTTTCCTGGATTCGTGGACACTCAGGAATTGCAGGAAATGAGAGAGCGGATGAACTGGCCAAAACAGCTGCAAATTCGAACCTCCTTCCCACCTATTCTGCTTGTCCCATTTCTTACATAAAGAAGACAATCAGAAGAAATATCTTAGAAGAATGGGATACTCTGTGGCAGAATAGCTCAAATGGTTCTACAACAAGAGATCTATTTTTTCCTACAGTGGGCGATAGGTTGAAGTGCAAAAAACTCATGCCGAATTTTGTTCTGACGCAGTTTCTGACTGGGCATGGAAAATTCATGCAATATCTTCACCGATTTCGGATCTCAAACACTGCCACCTGCAAGTGCGGTCAGCAAGATGAAACAGTTGAACATATATTGTACACATGTTCACGTTATGAACTGGAGAGGATTGAACTTCTTTTGTGTCTGAACAGAATAGACTTAGAGTATGTCAGTCCCATTGGACACGTCCTTGCTGACAAAAACGGACACAAACTTTTTCAATCGTTTGTAAATAGAATATTTTCGAAGCTTTAACTCTCACACTTTTATTCAGTCATTGGGGTATTTACTTACCTAACTTAATGTATTGCTCAGTTAATTTATTTTATCTTGCTTAGTTAAGCTATTTATTCCAACAATATCTTATCTATAATTTAAGGTTATGTTTATATAAAAACGAATTCACACAATTAACTTTAACTTAAGACTTACGACATCGTAAGACATAAGAAACTGTAGGACTATTGTAGACATTATGCCTGGTAAGAACTGTACAGTATTGTAAATAGTGTATATTAGACATTCAGATTCCAATACCAGGATAACCTATTGTAAATAACATTTGTGACATCTCCAACCCTAATGTACCTTCGGGTGAAATAGGGTTTTGTGTAATGTGGATATTCAATAAATAAATAAATGTAGAATTTGAGAACATTGTGACGTGCGCAAGCAGCGGACTGTAGAATAATAGTGCTGTATTAAATTTACGCACGAAACATCCCGTGGGAATGAACGTTAAAGAGGTTTACAGAAATAAGAAACCCTTAATGATAGCACTGACACTACTTTCTTCAAGTGTCACTCTCACTCGTCAGATGAAGCTGGATCGATGTCTTGAATCCTGCTTGAGAACAGAGCGATGAACGATTCCGCCATAAATAAAACCCTTGTTGGTTTTAACATAGTTTTATTAATAAATCCGGAGGACCGCTCGACCTTAATAGCGTCGAAAACTAATGTGAATAGTAGTTAAAACATACACAAGCAGCAACTGTATGCTGTGATTGTGATTTTCAGTTAATCTTGTGAAGCTTATATTCACAAATCACAAAGCGCAATGATAATGTCATTCAATTAATTGCGTGTTAATAAAATCAAGGTAATAGGCTATAAACTTTTAAGCACTCACATTGTATAATGATTCCTTTTCGTAGTGAATATCATATCAAGAATTAATCCTGAAGTTCAAACAGGGTTTAATAAAAACCTGGTAGAAAGTCTAGCAGCGGCAATGAAGAATTTCACCATTCAGCGATGAAATAATATGTAGAAATCTGCTTCTGTGCAGTAAAAGTCACTCAAGACGAATCCTTGTATCGCTGAGGACGAAATATAATGTAATTAAAGTTGAATAGCCACTGGTGACTGAGTCCAGAAAGGACTAGAAATCCATTCAAAGGATTATCTTCACTTCACTTCACTTCACTTTTATTTATCGACGTCACACCATGTAAGGTTTCAACGTCCGTAGAGGTTGTAAACAAATTTGTCTGTGTGTATACAAAAAGTAGTTGTCCTAAATTATTAGATCATATCTTTATTTTACATCGGTATAAGAATCGTTTCTCTCCCTGGGAGTTGCAACACCTTGTCGTTGGTGGGAGAGCTTGCGTGGTCCGTTGATCCTATGGGCTATGCCGGCGGTAGCATCTTGCTACTGGTAGGGCCACCCAAGCCGGACAGGTCATAGGGGAGGACCCAGACGAAGAAGCAACTCAGAAGAGGATAATCCACCGGCTTCAAGGGCGGAAGAGGAACTAGATTCCCAACGACTAAGAAGGCGAAAGAGATTTCCAATCCTAACCTGCTGCCTTGCAGTGCGAAATTGGTTTTTCAAAGGCTAAGGGAAGGAAAACCCTGATTAAAAACCAGGGGTAGACTGGACTCCCTGAGCTGTGGAGAAAGCAACCAGCCTAGGAGAAGAAAACTCCAAAATCAAATCACCTGGTCCTCCAGGTTGGGGGTTGGGCGTAGGGCTAACTCCCCTACCCCGTAAAAAGAACATTGTTACGGATACCTTAAGTAAGCCAATAGTAAAATCGGATAACTTGGTGACGACCCGGCGAGAAAAACGGTTAAGGAGAAGGAAAACGGATATGGTATTAGCTACATGGAACGTGAGGACATTGAAGAGACCTGGTAAGCTGAAAGAATTAAGGAATGAATTGGATAAGTACGGAGTGAAGATAGCAGCATTACAGGAAGTAAGATGGAAAGGGCAAGGGATGATAGCGACAGGAAAACATATCTTGATGTATAGTGGAGGAGAAGAAGGCAGAAATGGGACAGGATTTTTGATAAAAAGGTCTGTGAAGAAAAGCGTGATCAATTTCAATGCAATTAATGATAGGATGTGCTCCTTAAGACTCCAAGCAAAATTCTTTAATGTTACAATGTTCTGTGTGTATGCCCCTACAGAGGAGGCAGAAGATGAGGAGAAAGATGCTTTTTACTCCAAACTGGAAGAAGAACTTAATAAAGTTCAAAGACATGATGTAAAAATGATTCTAGGAGACTTAAACGCAAAGATCGGAAAAGAAGAGGTGTATAAGCACATTGTAGGGAAAGAAAGCCTGCACGAAAGTAGTAATGACAATGGATTGAGGCTAATTGACTTTGCGAGTGGGAAGCAGATGATAATAAAAAGTACCTGGCAGCCCCGGAGAAACATAAGGAAGGAAACTTGGATATCGCCAGATGGAGTAACAAGAAACCAAATAGACCACGTGATTATAGACAGAAGGCATGCATCAGATATTATGGATGTTAGAAGTTGTAGAGGGGCTGATGCTGATACAGACCACTATCTTGTTAAAATTAAATATAGGCAAAAAATTGACTTGGCGAGAACTGAAAAAGCAAAAAGAAAGGAGAAGCACAATGTTGAAGCATTAAAAAATGAGGAATTGAGAGAGAAGTATAAGAAGAAAATAGTAGAATCTTTGGAAAGAAAAAAGGAGTTTTGGGAAAAGGGGGAAATGGAAAGTAAGTGGGAGATACTGAAAATAACTATTAAGGAGGCTGCGGATGATGTCTTGGGAAAGAAGGAGCATGTGAAGAGAGAAGAATGGTTTGATGAGGAATGCTTAACACTAATAGAAGAGAGGAATGAAGTTAGAAAAAGAATGCTCCAAAGGAGGACAAGACAAATAGTTGAAGAGTATAGAGAGAAGCGGAGAAAAGCAAATAAGATGTGCAGATTAAAAAAAAGAGCGTTTGAGAGAAAGAGAATTGAAGAATTGGACGAAATGAAGGATAGAAATGAAGTACGAAAGTTTTATGAGAGAACTAAAGACCTTAAGAGAGGTTTCCAACCAAGAGTGGTCTTTCTCAAGGATAAGGATGGAAATTTTATTGGAGAAGAAAATAAAGTGCTTGAAAGATGGCAGGATCATTTTTACAAGTTACTAAATGGAAATAAGGAGGATAGAGAAGAGGAGAGCATCAACGAAGATTTGGAAAGAAGAGAAGCAAATGAGGTAGTAGGAGAACCAGAATTAGAAGAGGTCAAGAAAGCAATTAAAGCATTAAAAAATAATAAAGCCCCAGGGGAGGATGCAATAGAATCGGAGTTGTTAAGGTATGGGGGAGAGGGAATAGAGAATGCTGTTTATGAATTGATAAAGGAGGTGTGGAGGAAGGAGGAAATGCCCAAGGATTGGACAGTAGGCATAATTTATCCGATACACAAGAAGGGAGATAAGTCAGTTTGTGAAAACTACAGAGGGATTACGCTGCTAGATGGAACTTATAAGGTTTTTGGTAAGATATTAGCCTCACGACTTGAATTTTGGATGGAAAGAATTTTAGGGGACTATCAATCGGGTTTCAGAAAAAACCGCTCTACATTGGACCAAATATTTATATTAAGACAAGTGCTGGAGAAGTTTTATGAATATGACAAGCAGCTTTATCAACTGTATGTCGATTTTAAGCAGGCGTACGACAGTCTAGAGAGAGGTAAAATTTACAAGATTATGCGAGAATTTGGAATCCCGAGTAAACTGATCAGGTTGACAGAGATGACCCTGAAATCAACGGTATGTAAGGTGAGAGTTGGACAGGATATGTCAAAGGCGTTCATAGTGGAAAGGGGATTGAGACAGGGAGATGTGTTATCCACACTGCTCTTCAATATAGCATTGGAAAAAGTTATTCGCCAGCTACCAATTAACCCAGGGGGAACTATTCTGAACAGACTAGTGCAAGTGATAGCATACGCTGATGATGTGGCAATCATTGCAAGAAGTGAAAAAGCCCTTGAAGAGAATTATGCTGTGTTAGAAGAGGAAGCACGGGACTTAGGATTAGAAGTGAATATAAATAAAACAAAATATATGGAGACAGGAAACACAGAGGGAGGAAGAGGAAGGACTTCAGTAAGATTGCATGGGAAAGAATATCAGCGAGTTACAACATTTAAATACCTGGGCTCAATAATAACAGCGGATAACAAAACATCGGTGGAAATACAGGAGCGGATAACAAGCGGAAATCGATGCTTTTACGCCTTGCAGAATATGTTTAAATCTAAGAATGTCAGCAGGAATACGAAAATTAAAATATATACAACAGTACTAAGACCTATAGTGATGTACGGCTCAGAATGTTGGGTGATGACCTGCAGAGAAGAACAGTGGCTTTTAAGATGGGAGAGAAAGATATTGAGAAAGATATTTGGACCAATTAGGGATCAGGATGGCTGGAGAATGAGGACAAATAAAGAGTTGCAAGGATTGTTTGGACTCCCAGATATTGTTGTAAAAATAAAGCAGGGAAGATTTAGATGGGTTGGCCATGTCCAGAGAATGGAGGAAACCCGCATTGTTAAAAAAATCTTTATAGGAAAACTTGAAGGAAGAAGGAGGAGAGGCAGGCCAAGAAAAAGATGGATTGATGATGTTGAGGAAGACCTCAGAAAGATGGGAGTTAAAGGTTGGAGAAGGAAAACCAAGGACCGAAATGAATGGAGGCAGGTCATTAAGGAGGCCAAGGTCCTACATGGACTGTAGCGCCGACCAGTAAGTAAGTAAGTATAAGAATCGTTTTAAAATTCCAGCTGCTTTGTGTGGTTGATCCGTAGTTAAGGCTGGTATATTCCATGGGCTATATCCATACTTTATGCGTAGGTCGTCATAAAAGTCATGGTCACTGGTATTAAGATTTGGACACGAGAAAAGTACGTGATTTAAATTTCCTATCTGACCACGGGAACAGAGTGGATTGTCCTTTTTTTAAATTCTGTGTAGGTAATGGGGGGTGATGGCCGTTTGGAATTTAACTTTATATATAAGAGATATTTCAGCTCTGGATGCTGGTGTTGTGATAAACCAGGGTTTATTCTTCTGCATTGCGTTAGATCTATGTATCCGGATCCTGTGTGTGATATAATCTTGTATTGGTAGTAAGAATTTGTCGTGGGTAGGATGCGCTGACGCCTGTTTTGCCAATTGATCAGCGAGTTCATTGCTCCTGATGTTACGATGACCCGGGATCCAGATGAATGTAACTGAATTACTTTCTTGCAGCGTGTGAATTATCTGCTTTATGTTGATTTCCAGCCACGAAAATTTTGTATTGATATCCTTACGCGATATTGTGTCCAAAGAACTTCGTGAATCAGAAAATATATAGATGTTGTATCCTGTAATGTTTTTCAGGCTTATGAGTGCCTGACGGATAGCTATTATTTCAGCTGTATAGACGCTGTTGAGAGCAGATAGTGTAAATTGTTTTCTTTCATTAGTACTGTCATTATAATAAGCAGCTCCAGTACCAACAGAAGTTTTCGATCCGTCAGTGAAAATAATCATAGTTTTGTCAGGGGGAAAAGTGGAAACGAGATCAAGATAGATATGGTTGGAGTTAATATCTTGTTTATGGAAAGTAGTAGGGGAGAGTGTTGTACCTTGGGCCATTTTTTATTGTGTTGCCTTTAACTCGAACTCTAATAGCATTTTCTTAGTTTTTTTAGTCTCTTACCAATGCACTGTGCTTTCTTAACATATTGGCATTTGTTTTAAGTATGTACTCCAGTAAAAAATAAGAATAAGAAAAAAATTAAAATATACTGCACAGTGGCTCAAGGTACAACACCCTCATGTACCATGGACCATACTGCATAAGGGCATAAATAGACATTTCCAGAGGCTGAAGCCTATGCGAAGTGTATGGGGGGAATGTTACCATCACTACACCAGCAGCTGATGCCTTTTCCAGAGCATCAATAGACAGATGTGTCTCGTGATTGTCCAAGATCAAAAGAACCCTATTTTCTTCAGTTAAGAAAATGGTCAAGAAACTTTAAAAATGTTGCTTCATTTGACCACCCAGATAAATTAGCAGCTCCCATACACCCTAGAAGGCCACCAAACAACATTCTGTCCTTGAAATGAACAGAGGGAATATGAACAAAGGAGGTAGTTAGTTTCCAACAGCATTCACAGCTCCAGTCATAGTGACTAGTTGCCCTCTTTCGGTTGATATTGCACTTCCAATCTGTTTTAGACTTTTAGGATCAACGATGTTTGACTGTCCCTGCACAGTGCTTAGGCCAGTTTCGTCCAAGTTCCATATGTTTTCGAGAGGAATGGGACCAAATCTGTTGTGAACATTTTTTATGTTATCGAAGAAACATTTTCTTCTCTGGATCATTCAAATTAATTTTCTTAAGAGCCTTTTTCAAAATTCTTGCGTCAGCAGGCTCCCGGGTCTTACTACGAATCATTGTTGTCCTGACAACAATACTGGAACACATAAAAATAAAATATAATGTAACCTCTTGTACCATGGTCCGCCGGCTCAAGGTACAAGACGCAGTTGTGGCTCAAGGTACACGATTGTCTGTTTCCACACAAATGTGGCTATCGATATGATCTTCCGGTATCTAAATAACAAAATGTATGGTCATTTTACTCACCAAATAATAGTGAATGCAATGGATATTCGCAAAAACATCTTTATGCACAAGATAAACTTCAATTATCAAGCAACTGGCGAGGAAAAAATTCAGTTTTCACCAGAAAAAACAACTTTTTGGTCTTGCACACGCAGATCTGAAGCAAACACGTCGAAAATTGCACAGATAATGCCTGAGGACACGAGAAGCATATAGTTCCACGGTTAGCGCGCTAGATGTCAACAGTTCTCAGATATTAGAACTGGTCCAAGGTACACTATGGTCTTGGTACAACACTCTCCCCTAATATCTAAATCAGGAGGCTTTATAAGGTATTATAATCAGTGCAGTTTAGAGGATATTTGGGGAATGGTTGGATTTCCTGGTCGTGATAAAAGGATTGGAATGTGTCGAAGATAGGAGGAAGTTTGTAATTATATCGGTGGCCGCTGTTTAATTCCCGTAGTTCCATCATATATCTGAGTTTGGTGTAGAGTGGATGGGCACCGTTGAGGAATACAAATGTCATGGTTTTTATGCTTGATTCTGTTGCACGGTCCTGATGCGTCTGTAGGTGGAGTTCCTTGAAGACTTGGAGTTTATTCGGTTTCCCACCAGTTCCCAGTATGCTTTTTCCTATACTGTATATAATAGAGCTTATTTTATGTTGCCATTGCTTGGTAGGGGGTGCCAAAACCTGTATCCCATATTCAAGTGAAGATCTAATTAAGTTATTGTAAAGCATGTAAAGGGCTTTTGGATGATTACCCCAGTATCTTTCAGTGATGAAACGGAATAGATTTTGCCTGTTGCATAGTTTGTTGGTCAACATCCGATAATGTTGATTGCCCGATAGCCTATAATCTAGATATATTCCAAGGTATTTGAGATGCGTGTTATAACGTATCGGGATCTGCTTTAGATGTAAGTGAGGCATTTTCTGTTGTGAGGTCATTGATCTGGCAAAGATAGTAAAAGCACTTTTGTCAATATTGATTTCCATTCCCATATTGTCCAGTTCTTGGGTCAAGATATCAATGTCATCTTGGAAATCCTTATTTGTACTGGTAGGTGATGATTTAGGAAATCGGTAATAGAGAATAATATCGTCAGCAAAGCAGAGTATTTTACTAATCTTGAATCGTAATGTATGTAGGTTGTTAGTGTAAATGTTAAATAGCATGGGACTAAGGGAAGATCCTTGAGGAATCCCCATAGACGTCTGCCTGGTTTGCCGATGGTTGTAGTACGGAGGGAAGGCGAGTATACGGCCGACCATTAACTGAAGTATGGTTTGAATGTATATGGTTGGTATTCCTATTTCTCCCAAGGTTTCGCATAATCGATGTAAATTCACTCTATCATACGCTGTACTTAAGTCAATCGTAATAGCTAATGTGTTTTCGTCCTTCATCCAGCCTGTATAGATATCGGTAATCAGATATAAGATGCTTAATGTACTGTTATAACTTTTTCGGAATCCAAATTGTTTCGCATGAAGAATGTTACATCGCTCAATGTAGAAAGATATGCGTTGATTCAGGATTTTTTCATATATTTTTCGTAAAGTTGAGCTAAGTATGATAGGTCTATAATGGGATGGCTGAATTCCAGTTTTGTTAGGTTTCAGAATCGGGATGACGGTCATTTGATTCCAACTCTGCGGGTAAATTTGCCCCTGTAATATGGCATTATAACCAAAATCTAGATGTGGAAGCAAGCTCTGTTCCATATGGTGTAACATTTCATATGCAATTAAATCTGGTCCTAGTGCAGATCTGTGCGTGCTGTGCTGTCGTATGATGTTGGATATTTCCGTCCGGGATATGGGTATATTGAATGAGTAATGCATCTCGGTTGTTGGTGCTATGTAAGGGGGATGAACTTGATCCGGAACCACGTGTTTAAGAAAATCTTCCTGTAGTTTGATGCCAAAAGCTATCTGATCGGTATTGTAAACTTTTTTGCCAGTAAACCATTTAACATGACGCCAAATTTGCTTCGGTGGGGTAGAATAATCTATTCTAGAGCAGTAATCATGCCAGTTCTGTCTTTTAGCACATAAGATGATCCTTTTCACATGTGCTATATGTTGTCGGAGGGGTAAATATGACTGGAGGTTGCATTGTTTTTTGAAGTCCTTAAGTAAGAGTTTTCTCTTAGCTATGGCGTGTTTTATATCAGGAGTCCACCATGCGGGTTTCGTCCGGGTTTGAGGTTTGGGGGGGTGTAAAAGGTGGATGGTGCGTATTTAGGTACTCTTGTAGAGTAGAATGAATAAGATCCAAGGAATTATTAGAGGGAAGACTGTCGTCGAGTTGGGGTTGGATGGAATTTTTAAAAGATTGCCAGTTTATGGATTTATTACGATGTGGAATTTCAGTGATAGGAAGGAGAGGTTCCTTTGAATTGATAGCAATAATTATTGGAATATGATCACTGCCGAGGGTGTCCGTTGCTGTTATCCATTCAGTGATTGCAACTAGGCTAGCTGAAATAAATGTGAGGTCCGGTGTTGTATCTTGTTGCCCTCTATATCCAAGTCTGGTAGGCGTTCTTTTGTTAATGAGATGGACGTTACAGATTTTTAGTTCTTCGATGAAGTGGATAGTATCAGTAGCATAGATGGAATCTATGGGTTTACCTAAGTTGAAGTCACCAAGAAATATATATTTAAATTGTTGATCCAATGTAAAAGTCGTTCTCCAAAAAGTCCGCGTTATGTGGTTATTGCTGGCGTTATATATGCCGGTTATTTTCAGTCGACCCATCGTAATTTCAATTGCTTGAAATGTAAAGTTGTAATTGTTAATCGTGCGGTAATTGGTAATGGAGATATATTTTTTAAGAAGGATTGCGATGCCTCCTCCTTTACCCTCCCTATCATTTCTAATAGTAACATATCCTGGAATTTGGAATTTCATCGTGGGCGTTAACCAGGTTTCAATGATTACCATGACGTCAAAATCATGATGCTCTGCGAAGTTGATAAGTTCTTCTTTTTTACTTTTGATGCTTTGTGCATTCCATTGCAGTATTTTTAATTGGACCATTATTTGCAGGAAAAAGAAATTTGATCTAGAAATTATATATATATATATATATATATATATATATATATATATATATATATATACTGCGTGCTGAAATATTGAGAAGGACTTAAGTATGTAAGTATGGTTTCTTACGTTCTGGAGTAATCCATGAGATCTTTGATTTGTTGCTTTATTCGCACAATGTCCCCCCGTAGGTGATCCGGAACCTTGTTTAAGGCCGTGATTACCGTGGAATCAGGTTTCATCAATTGGCGCATATGGTGAGTTTTTGTTGGAGCAGAGCTTTTCTTAACTTGCGTTGAAGGTCCTGTCACAGACCCTAAGGATGATTCCGAGTGTGGAGTACTGATTGTATGCTGTGTGTACGTGGGAGTATCTGACTTTGCTTGCTCCTTTATCCGGCCATCCGGAAAGAGGAGAACTTTTTTATACAAAATCTTGTCGGTCTCGACACTATTATCCTGTTCTTTTCTTTTGTTTGTGTTATAGGTCAGATTTGAGTCTGTAAATGGAGTCTGCTACTTCGTCGTGGTATCTCTCAATGGGTGGTGGGGAGACAATACTGGCGATCTTTTTTCCAAGGGTGGAAATTGGGCTACTGTGTTGAAAGCCAAAGATGTTTGTTGCTGTACCATTTGTGCGTAGGAAGAGCGACCCATGGCTATCTGTTTGGCTTCGTATCTTGAAATCGGCAAAGAGGCCAATTTGTCATTAATTTGTTTCTCCAATCGATAAGCGGGGCAGTGATGATCAGTGTCTGTAGTCGAATAATTACCTTTACAATTTACACATTTAATGATATTCGTAGTACATTCACCCTGATGCGTGTCTTTGCTGCATTTTAGGCATTTAGGGGTTGATCTGCAGAATTTAGCAATGTGGTTAAGTTTACCACATTTGGTGCACAGTCTAGTGCGATCGTGGTATGTTTCAATTTTACAGTTCTGGTGGTACAATATCACTGACCGAGGCAACCGTTGGCTGCGGAATGTGATCTTAACAGTTTCTGTTGGTATATATGAGGGTAATCCCTGATCGTCAATAATTTTTTTGTTAAATCTATATACATTTGTTATTTTAAAACCTTCTGGGACAGAAGTATCAACTTTGATATCTTCATTTGTGATGCTTG
Organism: Ectobius pallidus; assembly: GCA_964059195.1. NCBI lineage: Eukaryota > Metazoa > Arthropoda > Insecta > Blattodea > Ectobiidae > Ectobius > Ectobius pallidus. Next base: position 50,708,767 of record CAXKWD010000006.1, on the reverse strand, counting down.
CTTCCACACCTCAAATTACTCCTGAAGAGTATATGGCATAAGCTGGGATGAAAGATTCCGTGTGATGTACATTCTCGAAATCAGAATTAAGGAAGGTATTTGCCGCTGAATATGTTTTGAAGTGCACATCGATTTGAAATTTAGATACTTTGTTGATATATTGCACGTCGTAGTTTTGCCGGAATAACCATTGTCCCACCTTCATCGGGTGCATATGTCCCAATGCTTGGCCAGGTTGTTTTATGGACACGAAATATGGCCCCGTGTCAGAATGTTCATATCGGTGATCTCTTTTTACCGGTAACTCTTTATGTGAATTACTCTCTTGTGTGAATGTGGTATGATTCTCTGGGTCCAACTGGATTTGGCTAGTAGAATTAGGCCTATTCACTGCCTGCAAATTATCTGTCTCCATTGAGTTCGTAATATGTAAACTGTTTGGCACAGGAAACTGAGACTCGCTAGCTGAATCCATCATAACAACAGATCATAAATCCTCCCCTCCCGGGGAGGCCCAAAGAATGAGTACCAAAAGTCCACAATAAAAGTTAAAACCTGTATCCACAATCACTAGTCACCAATACTGACCAACACAAAACTAAACGTCTTTCAGAACAACCCGCACTGAATCAAAAGCTTCCAGTTAAGCTATCTGGAAGTCACGTATCTGGAGGATTTGTCGGCAGGTGGTAATACAGCCCTTAGTACTATTAAAGGCCCTCAATCCTTCCCCCTGCCAATGGTAGATGCAGTGGCGGCTATTCAGGGGAAGTAGGTGAAGTAGCACTTCACCAGTATTTTTCCTTTACAATACGTATTTTTAAAGTTGATTTTCCATACCATGAATGTTGGTTTTTACTATAAATGTATCTATGACTATGACTACACGAGCTATACTGCGTTTTATAAATATATCGAACGCACCACGAAAACACTGCAAAATCACTAAAAGAACGAGGAACCTGAAATATTAGCGTTCAAATCGTCCGCCATTTTAGTCAACAATGTGTATAAGTGTCAAAGGATTATAATGGCGATGAAGACGAAAGATGTAGAAGGAATGAATATTTGAATAATAATGCTTTGTAACAATATTAGTAAAAGCAATCCCATTGGACGAAGATTACGAGCAATTGAGCGATTATATTTTAATAAGAGATGAAGATTGTGAAGCAATCATAAATAATAAAAGCAGAACGAATAAAATATGTTTATAGTTATTGACTATTTAAAATAATAAATATATTAATTGAAAGTAAAGATTAATTTGATATCTATAAGAGAGGAAACTAAAGGTCAATTGTTTTTAAACAATAAAAGATTTCATTACTAGGTTGCAGAGAACAAATTATAATTGAATAAAATATTATCAAGGCCGCTAAAGAAAAGAATAAATATTAAGAGGGTTAAATCAAGAGAGCCATGCATATAAAAATTCCATCAAAGCTCAAAGTATCAAACATAACTGAACAAACATACATTAAATTATTTTGTTTCCCATAGAAGCAAAATGTGCAACGTATTTTGCACCATTTATTTTTATATTTATCTTTAGTAATTTATTCACAAATTAGCGAATTACTTTTTGAAAAGGTAAAAATATTCTTAAAGCCTAGTTAATTTCAGTAACGTTTAGAGAATCCATAGCCCATGGTAACGGCAAATACCCTTAGGGCCTGTACGACGACCTGCTGATATCATATTTAGCTGCCAGAAAGAGAACATATCTGGAAGTTGGCCAAGAATTGCGTATTGTGATCTCCTGACAAAATCTGTCTGGCAAGACAACTTCCAGATAAGCTAGCAGGAGGATGGAGTGGCTGACAAGCTTCCAACTGCTAGTTAGGAATCTTGGTTGAAACAAGATGGCAGTGTTCCGAAGTTTTCTGGCCACCTGAATTTTAGAACTGATACCGGAAGATTTAATTTGCTTAAAATTGTCATTTTATGCTCACATATGAATGAAATAGAATTGAACAAATAGAGTAATCACTTAAAACGATATGTTGTTATGTAATTTAATTGTACAAATACAAATCCGAGCTGCCGCACCTAGCGGAGGACTACCGAACTACAACAAACACACCTCTCTGCTCAGCGAGGTAAGGACCATTTTACAAATTTTTACTGCCGGTAGCAGTTCAGCGATGGTATTACGAGGCATCTTCCAGTTAAGCTATCTGGAAGTCACGTATCTGGATGATTTGTCGGCAGGTGGTAATACAGCCCTTAGTACTATTAAAGACCCTCAATCCTTCCCCCTGCCAATGGTAGATGCAGTGGCGGCTATTCAGGGGAAGTAGGTGAAGTAGCACTTCACCAGTATTTTTCCTTTACAATACGTATTTTTAAAGTTGATTTTCCATACCATGAATGTTGGTTTTTACTATAAATGTATCTGTATTTTTGAATTTCCCGCCACGCCACCACCTGGTGTCAAAGCTAGGAGACACTTAAATCCTGAGTGCGCAACTTGCTTCAAGTCGGCCGTGTGAAGGTGAACTGGAAACCACGCCCTCCGTTGCATGGGTAGTCTGGTCAACTAAAACTGAGGATATGCAAGCAGCAGTTTTCTCGCTTATCCCACGTCCCCATACCGACGCGAACAGACTACCCACGAAGCCGTCCCTCTTGTTCAGCCATATTCTTCGCCAGCACCTCATACTGTCAGCTCGGAGAAAGAGGTGGGCACGTTAGATCTTCCACCGTCTGACGCCGCCAAATTCGAATGTGTTTTTAATTCAGAAAACCCGGATTCCACAACCCCGATTAAGTATTCTGTCGCACTGGGAACACTAAGCGACTTCCTCTACCTCGATCATTAAACATACAATTTTCTTGTCTCTTATTTCATTTCGGGGAACTCTCACGCGATTTTCCCTGCCCTAATTATTATTATTATTGCTGTTGTTATTATTACTATTATTATTATCATTATTATTGTTATTATTTTTTAAATTTTTTTTAAAATTATTATTATTATTTTTTTTTTTTGCTATTTTCTCTTGTCACACAACTCACACAACGTTCGACGAGACGAGAGAAATTAGCAAAAAATAATTAGGGCAGAGAAAATCACGTGAGAGTTCCCAGAGATGGATTAAGAGACGAGCAGTTTAGATAGGCCTACTCATAATTTCTAAAAATATTTTAAGTTTGCTGTATGAAATGGTATTTGCAGCACGCCCTCGTTTTGAGCCACGAGCCGCTACTGGGTGAATTCCGATTAAGCATGTGGCATTTTTTTTCTCTTCACCTAATTTTCCGGCCACGAGCCGCCACTGGGTAGATGATGCACCTGTCAGATGGTAGGCCAAGTTGACAAGACGTTCGACAAAGGATCTAGTGACACGGAGTTTAGTCTATATAGAAGCATAGCCCATAGTACGTTTATAAAAACACTTTAAAATAAACTGAATGATAACGTAAAAAGTATAAACTGAAACGATATGAACGTAATAGGGATGTAGCTCGCCAAACTTCTCCGACAGATAGCGTGGGTGTACTAGCCGGTATGCGCTAGCCGTTCGTCACTTGTTTTTCCAGTTTTCTTCTGCTGGCTTCATGCTTTTAAATGGCGCTCCAACTTCTCAGTCCGAAAAATATGTTCGTAATTTTATATTTTTATAGAGGACACGAGGCTACTATACGTACTTCCTTGTCTACTGGGCCCTTCTAGAATGTTGAAGTGTCAAAAATACGAAAGAAAAATCACAGCAGATAGGCTCTAAATAACACTAAAAAGGAAGGATTAACGAACAAATATTGTGAGATATTTCCGATACAGACGACATTATTTTGTACTCGACTTGCAGTAATATGTTATCAATGTATGAATATTTATATGCAGTGCGGGGATTAGATATTCTTTAATTTTTAAATTAATATTAAATTTGCCGTGAGCATCGAGAAGATGTTATGGACCATTTAAAAATAGAGTAAATTACAATAAATAAATTAAAATTACCTAGTAACGCAATGATAATTACAGTAAATTGTGTTAGTTTTATACCTTTGTTAAACTGTATCTTTAGTGCACCTTTATATTTAAACACCACTTCCCTGTTTAATTTATTTAGTTATTTTAGGCCTATTTATTTTACTTTGCTGTATAAATATGTGAATATTAGGCTACTGTAGCCTTCTATTGCATCTGATATCAAAATTTAAGTTCTGTGATTTCTAAATAGCCAAGTTAGATTGACGGCCTCGAATAAAAATTGTGACAATAGCGTTGCCAATTTAATAGGCTACATAACTTAACGTATGATAATTATTAAATTCTGCCTTTATAATCTGCTATGTCATGCAATGAAATATTTTGAACAATATTCTGTTTCATAACTAGAAATGGAAATCATGTAACGATGGTCTAGCATAACTTACCGATAATAAAAGGAATAAGAAAGAATGAGGAATGAGAAGAAGAAAAAAAAGGCCTAATCGATTCCCAAGTTCCCATATTTTTTAACTACGAGGGACAGGAAAGGTAAGTTTTCGTGATGTAAACATATTTTAATATTTTGATTTTGAATACTTTTTAATATGACGGTATAGGCTAAATCTGCATTTGATATAGAAAATAAATAATATTAAAAATGTCTGCGAATACACACCACATAAATCAGTGTTTATCACGTATATCAATTAGTATTTTACTGTCTGAACCCTAGAGATATATTCTTTTAGTTACTTTGAATCATACCCAATCGCCAAATTAGCAGTAATGTATATAAATATTCATATCTGCATAACATTTTGTACGTCGGGAACATAGTAATGTAGTTAGTAGCGGGCATTTCTCACAGTATTTGTCAGCTTATTCTTCTTTCTTTTCGACTTATATAGCGTCTATCTTTTGCAATTTTTCTTTAAGTTTTTTCACGTAAATATATTCTGGAAGTGTCCAGTATACAAGGAAATGCGCCTAGTAGCGTTTTACCCGCTACAAAAAAAGAAAAGTTCGAACGTATTTTTCAGTCTGCTAATATGAAACGCCCAGTGATCTCAATATATAAACAGGATACACAACAACTGTGCTTTGGAATTGCATAAATCGTGACGTTCACTTGTTGTTAAGTTGGCTACTCCGTACGTATTGGTGAAGTGTGCTTCCTATGTTAAACATATATTTATGAATGTGTTTTTATGTTTTTTCATGACAAAATGGTCAAATATTGCGTGGTATATGGCTGCACAGAGCTCCAGAGAAATGGAAGTGGACTTAAGTTTCACAAGTAGGTTATTTTTGTTTGGAACTTTTGAGGATACTGGCCAAAACTGACTTAGCCTCAAACTTAGCATAGCCACGAACGCTTGTCTTTTTCTTGCCTGTTTGTACAGTTTTCCATTTTCTTGGCCTGATATACCGAAGAAGTGGGTTCAAGCAATGCGCAGAGAATATTGGTCACCCACAGCGTACAGTACATTAAGCAGCAGACACTTTACACCTGATTGCTATCAGTCAAGGTCTGGTGCACTTGTAAAATTAGTAAAAGATGATGTACCATCAGTCTTCAATTTTCCAGGACACCTTCAAAAAATTATTGTTCCAAAAAGACAACTGGTTCGTAACATAGGCGTAACCAGGCCGACCATATGGGGGGGGGGGTTACAACATCTGGATACCCCCCAGGGAGGGGGGGTTCGGGGGTCCTTCCCCGGAAAATTTTAAAAATTAAGATGCACAATAACGAGTTTTAAGCTTCTCACGCTTTATACTCGTATTAAGCAATTTATAAGCAGACTTAAAAAATTTTACAATTTTCCTTTTTTTAATCAATGGTGGGGGGGTTTCAAACCCCCAAAAACCCCCTCGTTACGCCTCTGGTTCGTAATGTGGTTAGCAGTAGGCCTACTTTAGGTACCATGTAGGAATATAAATTATGCAATATGTCAGTCATGTAAACATAGTATTCTTATGCATGTAGGCCTAGGCCTAAATTTTTCACGCTAGTTTTTAATTGCAAAAATAAGAGGAAGCAGATGTTTTTGTATAAGACCTCGCTGAAAATTATACGAAAATGGATAAACAGATGATCTCCCACCATCTCCTATCAAAACAGAATTGAGAAAGAACAAAAGGCTACAGACGATTGTCTGTCGCAAGAACAAGAAGATAAATAGCATGGCTAATTAAATTTCAGATTTGAAGAAAAGGAACTTCTAAGTAGTGCACCACCACTTCCAGCGCTACACCAGGTAAGGATTTGTGGAAGGTACGCTGGCCCGCAGAGGTTCTGAAAACGTCTAAAAGCACTGGGGATGGAACAAAGAAAACTTTCGAAGAGCCTACAATACTTTCTAGCCTCTTCGAACTAGTGGAAACATACAAATAAGTTATTTCAATTTTTTAAACAAAATGTATTAAGAAAATAACCGTACAATAATTTTATAACACTGAAATGATATTTAAAACATAAAATTTTACACATGCCACTGTCTTTCATTTCATGCATTTCTGAAATATAAATTCTTTAGATACAGTTTTGTTCTCTGATTGTTAATTAATTTCATACAATAAGTTCATGGTTAATTTGAATTGATTATGCAAATTTTCTCTATAATAACATCACAGTAATTCTCTTAATTTGAATAATATAAAATCTCTATTTTAACAGATACAAATTATAATAATATTGAATTATTATTAATTCACATAAAATATTACTTAATATTGAAGGTGTTTTTAAATTTTTACAATATCAGAAAACATTCTTAAATAAATTACCTTGCATTAAGCTAGCAACAACAATTTATTGGTAATAAAAATTTCATTCGGTTTAGTCTACTTCAATTAGTTTAAATAATTTACATTTATTTTAAAATCAAATTTTATGTCTTTCAAAATTTAAATAAATATACAACCTGAGAGATTATTCTGGACGGATCACAATGGAAACTGCCTCATAATAATTCCTTTCATTAAGCATAAGGTTCCATTGTAAAACTTCCTTTAGAAATTAACATATATTTATTACAACTTATTGGTTATCTACTAATTTACATGCAGAAAATACCATCTATAATTATTTGACTACTTTAATTCATTTTCACAACAGAGCGGATGGTATTTTCCTAAGTTAAAAACATCACATGCTAAAAATTAAAATCAATTTACTAACCTTATATTTCATGGGCCATATACTTACAATAAAATATTCATTCTCTCGGGGCCCCTCGAGAGAATGCTCTTTGCGACTTCCAGAATTTTGAGGTTAACTAAATAATAAAATCCAGTTTGGAGGTGAGTGACTACTTAAAATGAAAACTCCATTTGAAAAATAAGGAACCTTGCCCCAACTAAATTAAAACAAATAAAATGTTAAATCATCAAATCACAGTCCAAATAAAAATTACAGCCCTCCGTGCATTTAATCTTAAGCCATCAGAAATATTAATTTCCAGCTCCTGTTAAAATGGCTGCTTAGTTTAAAAACATTATGGCATGGCACGAGGCAGAAAATAATCCAAGCCTTTAGGCTAATATCAATTAAAAGCAGTTCATCATGTAGCTTTGCCAAAACATTATTTTAAAGCCATTAATAAACTGCAAAAGAAATAACTCAAGGTACTGATTACAAGAGATAAAGTCCACTCACCTCGACTGGCGAAGTTAACTGTCTGTGTTCTGCCATTACGGCAATGTTTTGAAAGGCGACCATACTGGTCGAGAGCCGAAGAAGCAAAGAGAACTTTCGCGGGCTCGGAGCTCGCTATATAGACCTGCAACCTGATCGTGTTTTGTTTTTTACTGCATTGCAGATTTTCAGGACCAATAAGAATTACTTTTATAATGTATTAAAACAAAAACGAATCTATATGTAACACAAATAGCGGTGCAGTTTATATGCACAGCTACAACACACAATCACTGCCTACTGGAATGCTCTCTTGCTTGGCATCCAGACTGCAGCGTGGAAATTGTAGGGAGAGAAGGGGAAGGGGAAGACAGAGCAGCTCTCTGTTTGCCAAGGCCATAGAACTACTCAACTGTTTGAACTGGTAGACGATTAAAGGGGGTGATCAAGCGGGCTTTCAAATATATTAAATTAAATATTCACATTTCAGGCCGATGCTGTGAGAGAAAAATTCGTGGCATTATTTAGCAATAATGGCACAGTAGGCCTACTGACTTAAAGTATTTTGAAATTTTATTTCAGTGGCTTCCCTTTTCGCTAGTCTACAGGAATTTTTTTTAAATAATAATAATGTGATTTGTATCCAGTACAGTAACGGTAAAATTGAAGGTCACTATTTATACATTTCCAAAGTACTTAGAACAGATTTTGTCTATTCTCTTTATATATCGAAATCAAGCATAATATCGCAAAATGAAGGCCTATTGTGAAGTTATTTTAATATTTAAAATGCGAGTGTTTACAACTGTTTACCAATGTACATTCACGCCTGATTGAGATTAAAGAAATATTTTTACCAAACCATTACGATATGAAATTAGTTTTGTTATGTACTTAAAAAGCATCAAGTAGTTTATATTGAAACGTTTCATTCATAAAAGTGTTTTAAAAACGCCAATACATCTTCATAATTCCATTAATACACATGAGTTTGTTAGAAGGAGATACGGGATAGGACTAAATTATACGTTCACTTTCATGGCGGACCGCGAACCCTGCCGTCACGATTTTTCATCATGCAGTGCTACCTCCAGTATGTAATAGAGCTCAATGGAAACGCCATTTAAAAGCATGGAACTAGCAGACAACAACTCGAAAAACAAGTGACGAACGGCTAGCGCATACCGGCTAGAGCAGTGGAGACATCTGTTGGTTCTAGTTCGCTACATCCCTATTGCATTTTCATACGCAAAGTCTTCTATTTCTAGTGGAAATTAATTGAATTATTGTGTGAAAAATAAGTGTTAAACGTGTGTACAATTTAATAAGAGAGTATCCATACGAATAAGTGTAGGATTATTAAATAAACAAACTGTGTAGTGCCCTTCTCGGTAGGGTAAAATTCCTAAAACAATATCATGAACGAACTACATTTTTCTATAAATACTGAGACTCTTTCTCTAGAGCCAGTAGCTCCTAGTGTAAATAATTCTTCAGAGAGTAATTTTCAGTGTAACTTAAGTGCTAAATCATCTACCTTCAAGACGTACTCTAAAGAGAAAAAAGCATCGAACAAAGACCTTGAGGTAACAAATAAAAATAATGACTTGGAAGTCACCAGCGCACAACCTTCTACAAAAAAACTAAAGAGAAATACAATCAATGCAAGCAGCAAATTGCAGACAGATGGAACTTCATCCATTCCAGCATGTGAAGACCATATTATACATCCAGGCATACAAATCAGTAACAAATTCGACCCACTTTCTAACGAGAAAGAATCAATGGACACAGACTTGAGTACCGGAACTGATGATCCACAGCCAAATGGTAACTTCTTTGAAAATAACCGCAAGATACAATCATTACTTACCCAACCCTTAAAAATTAGCTACTCTGCTGATGGAATTCGATATAATACCAGTTGTAGAGCTGATTATGATACACTGTATTCCATATTTCGAACTGAAGGGCTACAATTCTATTCTCACGAGCCTAGAGAAGTAAAATCACTACAGGTTGTCATAAAACGACTTCCTACTTGTGTGACACCTGAAACTTTAAAGGAAAAGCTTCAATTACTTCACTTCCAAATAGACAACGTTAGGCAACTAACTGCTCCATCTCAAACAGCAGAAGGAATCCCAATGAGAAATCCAATTCCTGTCTGGGTTCTGACGATGCCTAATAATGAACTTTCAAGAAGTATCTTCCAACTTCATGACATAAACAATCACATAATCAAAGTTGAAACCTACAGACAAACCCCTCATGTGATTCAGTGTCACAGGTGTCAAGGTTTCGGACCTACCTCAAAGAGGTGCAACCTGAAAGTAAGTTGTGTCAAATGTAGTAGTGATCACCTATTCTCCGATTGTCCGCTAAAGGGTCCTGATTACTTGCCCAAGTGTTCAAACTGTGGTGGAACTCACACTGCTAGTTACGGTCAGTGCCCTGTACAGCAGCAACAAAGAGCTACTTTACAACAAAAACTTAGAAATAAACAATATGGACCCCCAGTTACAAACAGTAAACCTCCAGCATGGAAAGCAACTGACTTTCCCACACTACCTGTACCAAATCCCACGAACATTCAATCACTTCAAAATATATTCAATTCTTCTGCCAGTAACCAGCAAACTTCCGCAACAGATTCACTATCTGAGACTCTAAAAGACATTCTATGCTTCCTAAAAGAAGTAAATATTAAACAAATCATGCTTCTTATACGCCAGACCTTACAGCGCTTACAAACAGCAGTGGACCCATTCTCAAAACTTTTTATACTGTTTGAAGCATTTACTCTCTATTTTAACACCAATGAGACCGAAAATGGCCCTTAGAGATACAAAACTACACAAAGATCTTACCTTGCTGAATTTCAATGCAAACGGTGTCAGTAACCAGATATACGAACTTCAAAATCTGTTAACTACTTATGATATTGACATAGCATGTTTAACTGAAACCCACTTGAAACCTGCTACTAAATTCAGAATACGTAACTACACAATATACCGAACTGACAGAAAGGATAGACAAGGTGGTGGTACAGCAATTGCCATTAAATCAACAATTCCTCACCGCTCAGCAATAATACGTTCTTTTAATGTTCTAGAGGCCACTGGGGTCTACATAAGAACTGGTGGCACAGAAGTTTTAGTTGCAGCCGCTTATTATCCACCATATGGCCATATGAGTCAAGTAGATCTAAATATACTTGAGAATATTATAGGAGAAAAATTCCTCCGGCACTGGGACCTGAACCCAGGACCTTTGGCTATTCGCGCCAATGCTCTACCAACTGAGCTAAGCCGGAGCTCAATTCACAGCGCCAGATGGAACTTCTCTCCTATGACTGATTGCCCTAATGGTCTACCTCACAGACAGACAAGTTATGTCATATGCAGTACTGTGAGGCACACTAAGTAGTGATTTTTGTGACCGGGCTCCTACTGTTATTGTACAGTTAACATTCAAGACAGATATATAAGCATTCATGAGCCACAGATTATTGTCTCTGTTGGACACTACATGAGAATATTATAGGAGAAAAATTCCTCCGGCACTGGGACCTGAACCCAAGACCTTTGGCTATTCGCGCCAATGCTCTACCAACTGAGCTAAGCCGGAGCTCAATTCACAGCGCCAGATGGAACTTCTCTCCTATGACTGATTGCCCTAATGGTCTACCTCACAGACAGACAAGTTATGTCATATGCAGTACTGTGAGGCACACTAAGCGGGAGGAACGGGATGCCCTGATATTTCTGCGCGCCGATGACGACACAGTAGTCTTGCCAGCAGATAAAGGAAATGCCACAGTTCTGTTGAAGTCTGACTATGACGCTAAGATAATGGAACTACTGAATGATCCTGCCTACAGAAAACTCGACCGGGATCCCACAGCTACCATTGAAAGGAAGACCACAACATTGATTAAGAAATCTACGGTACCTGATGAGATGAAGAAGCTAATGATACCACACGGGGCGGTGCCACCCAGACTTTACGGGCTCCCGAAAATTCACAAGGAGGGGGTGCCACTGCGCCCTATAGTAAGTGCTATAGGAGCGCCAACATACAGACTGGCTCAACAACTAGCAAAACTTCTACAGCCATATGTGGGAAATGGTGAGCACCACATCAAGAACTCATCGGAATTTATCAAGATCTTGGATAACACCTCAGTGAAAGATGGAGACCTGTTAGTCAGCTTCGACGTGGTGTCGCTTTTTACTAGGGTTCCAATTGAAGACTCTCTAGAACTTCTCAAGCCTCATTTCAGTGAAGGCATAATTAAACTATTCAGGCACACGCTCACTTCGACGTATTTTCTCTACGGGGGAAAATATTACGAACAGACGGACGGTGTAGCCATGGGATCGCCACTTTCACCTGCAATAGCCAACCTATACATGGAACATTTCGAGAAGTTGGCGCTCGAAACTGCACCACTCAAGCCATCCTGTTTTTACAGATACGTGGACGACACCTTTGTCATTTGGCCTCATGGCCCGAATAAACTGCAGGATTTTCTAACCCATCTCAACAGTATCCATCAGAACATCAGCTTCACTATGGAGATCGAGGAAGAAGGCCGTCTTCCCTTCCTCGATATCTTAATACAGAGAAAGACCAATGGAAAACTGGGCCACCGTGTTTACAGGAAACCGACACACACCGACCTTTACCTAAACGCGGGCAGCCATCACCATCCGGCACAAAGAAGTGGGGTTCTTCACACCCTCTTCAAGAGAGCCGTCTCTATCTCTGATAGGGAGAGCCTACCTGAGGAACTCGAACATCTGAGGAAGACTTTTTTACAAAATGGCTACCATGAAGCAGAGATCCGCCAGGCCCTGAAAAGGGCCGTTCGCCAGAAAAATAAGACTACCCAAGTTCCTGAGGACACCGCAGGAGTAGCGGTACTACCATACTACGGGAACTTGTCCCAGAGGCTGGCAAGAATACTGGGAAAAAGGAAGATAAAGGCGGTTTTCAAACCGCCAGTCAAAATAAGAAATATGCTGCGCCTTGTGAAAGACGACCTGGGCCTCAGGACCCCGGGCGTATATCAAATTCCATGCAAATGCGGCAGGGTGTATATCGGCCAGACATCCAGAACCATACAGCAACGCTGCGACGAACATGCCGACATCTAAGACTGTTCTACCCGGACAAATCAGCGATAGCAGAGCATGCTATAAACTCAGGCCCAGGACACCAAATCCAGTTCACAAACACCACCATCTTGGCCAAAACATCAGGCTACTGGGAACGACTGATTAGAGAAGCAATAGAAATTAAATTTCAACCAGAAAACATGAATAGGGACGTGGGCATTAACATCAGCCCGATTTGGGAGAATTGTCTCCAAACAGTTAAGTACAGAAGAGAGCGGACCAATGGGAAGACGCAGAGCCGTGCTGACACCTGATTGGTCGGTACGGTCCAAGTAGCCTTTAATATATATACGACCCCAGGACGACCACTCGGCACTTCAACGCCTTTGAAGATGGAGGCAGCGTTGGCCTCCGAAACGTCGGGTTTAATTGACGAAACCACCTGGCTGACTGCCCGAGAAAACTTCACTCAGCTTCTGCGCCAGGAAAACCTCAGATCCTACAATGATTGTTTATGTTACAACTTGTCTGGTGATAAAAGTTGTCAATAATTGTATGTATAATAATTGCTCCAAGGTTATCACGAAATCTCTATATATATAAAAGGCTTTGTCCTGACTGACTGAATGACAGGAATCAACGTACAGCCTAAACTATAACAGGTAGAGACTTGGAATTTTGACAGTACCTTCGTTGCATAATGTAGGTACTCACTAAGAAAGGATTTTGAAAAATTCTGATTCTAAATGCCAAAAATTAAATGTTTTTGAAAATACTTAATCCCTTTTTACATATAATTATAAATTCCAAATCACAGAATATATTGTTGCCAAATGGTATCAGGTGGGCTTGGAAAAAACAAATGAAATGTACTTTTGACAAACAAGAAAAGTTATCAAAATAATTCATGTTATAAATAAATATTACAGAATGAAATCCACTAAAATAATGGGATCACATAACTTTCTCTACCCTGGACATAGAGAAAACAAAACGAGGTATGGTAATGTGTATATTATTATATTATATCGCAGGTTTTTGGAGAGAAAAGTATGAAAGTGATAATGCTTCCCGTTTAATTTCATCTCCAAAACGGTTTTATGGTAACATAAGAGTGGGAAATTTCCCGCCTCGATATTACAATTTTATGTTACTGGAATTTCTATTTCTTCTTATTTAAACCTCTACCAGGCTTGCTGTGCACTGTACAAGCGATGGGATGCAAAATTCTAGATCCTCTATGAGCCATAAAAAATTATATCAAGCGTTTTCTGAGGGAATAGTTTGAGTGTAATAAGTCGTTCTTCCTATTTGAAATTATAAATGCCTATAAAAGGACCTAGAATTTAAAATTGAAAATCCTTCATAAGTTAATTTCCAATTACAAAATACAAAACCCGGGCGAAGCCGGGTCTTTTAAGCTAGTCATGTATAAGGCAGGGGTCCAATTTGAGACCTGGCACTTTTAAATAAACGCCAATTAAAAAAAAAAATAAATAAAAAAAAAAAACATACGCAAAACTGTAGTATTGTGCAAAGCACGGCCTCTAGAAGGCAGTGGTGCAAAGAGTTGGATATTTACTTCCGAGTGTCACGATCTCTTAGCACATGATGTTTACCACAGATATAGAGGAATAGATCGGCAGCGTGAGGGGAGGGACTGAAGCCAACGCGTTCGCTGCGTCGCCATATTGCGATCACCAACAATCTGACGAAAGGAAGGGAAGCGGGCGCGGGAATCAAACAAGAAATACTTTTTAAAGCTTTTTTTTTTAAATTGGGATTTCACAATCCAGTAAATCAATTAATAAATATAGTTTTATTGTCATTCGGCCATTACAGCAGTAGACGTCACACTTATGTACTAACTTATAATAAACTCAGGTAAACTGATATAACAAAAGTGCCAAAGTGCATGTAGAACCTAATAGTCTTAAGTCTGTATACAGAAGATGCTTCTATAGGATTAATGTTAATTTATAGTCACATATCTTTTACATTTTTTCAGCTTTGGCTGGTAAATTGGTGACTCGTCAATTTGAATTTACTTGGTAAAGTTACAAACTAGGAATATTCTAGCTTCTTTTTCTCTCGAATCATATGCCCCCATGTTGGGGCGAAGGGCCTCAAAGTGGAGGTTTCTATTTACCTATGTGAATTTTGTTACGCTTATTTTCCTAGAGAGGGCAGAGGGACAGGTGGTAAGCCCATCGCCTCTAAACACCCCTCCGGAAAATTTTAGCTTAGGCCTACACAATATTATTTGTAAATCACGATTAAAAATAAGGAAAATCTAATACTAATGTAATTATTTTTCTAATGCTATTAATGAGTGCTTGAAAATGGGATGATTTCTTTTACTATTTTTTGAAGTGAAACTTCTTTAGCCGCGATAGGAGTAAATCGAGAGCTAACCCAAAGTTGCATTATGGACAAAATCGTCACGAAAATTTTACGCTCAAAATCGTCACGTAATTAGTGGGTCCATGACGGAACGGACTGTACAGAAAACAATCAACTCAATTTTTAGGTTTATCCAAATTTTAAATATCCATAATTTAAAAATCTAAAAATCCAACATTTAGAAAATAAAAAAACCAAAATTAAAAAATGCATAAATAAAAAAACAAAGATCCAAAATTTAAATAATCCAAAATTCCAAAATTAAAAAATCCAAAATTTAAAAAATTAAAATTAAAAAATGGAAAATCCAAAATTTTAAAATCTAAAATGGAAAACTCGGAAATCCAAAATTAAAAAATACAAAAAATAAAAAATGATCCATTTTTTTAAAATAAAAAATAAAAAATTCTCAATTTAAAAAATTAAAAGATAAAAAATTTAAAAATTCCAAAATCTTAAATTAAAAAGTCCAAAAACGCAATATTAAAAAGCCCAACAATCCAAAATTGAAAAAAACAAAAAATTAAAACAAGTTTCACTTCTGTCGTGTGGCGTTCCACGCACACTTTTTTTTATTTATTATAATAATTATATGTTAACCTCATATTCAAGGAATTCTCTGATTGAGTAATATGTTCTTTGCAAAACCAGTTTTTAATTTTAATTTTGAATTGTCTGCTATTTAATGCTTTTGGTTCGTTTGAAATTTTATTGTATGTTTTAAGCCCATGTATTGTGAGGGTTAATCTATGGGAACAGAATTTTAACAACTCGGTTTCTGGTGTTGTGTTCGCAAGTATGTTGTGTGTTGTACTGGTCAAAATTAATGTGTAGATGAGTTAGAAGCTCTAGTAAATATATTGAAGGAAATGTTAATATTTATAGATCTCTAAAGAGTGGCCTGTATGATTCCCTATATGATGAATGGGTCATAATTCGTATGTTTTTTTAATTATTTTTAAGATGCTTTCTCATTCGCTACAGTTTCCCCAGACAATATTCCGTAAACCAGTATTGAATGAAAATAGCTGTAATAGACCCAGTTTAAGCTATAGTAATTTGGCCAGCTTATAATTGAATGTTAATTTGACCTCAAATGTAGTGGTATAGTACGTATTTGAAATTACAGGGATTCCCAAACAACCCTGTGGTTCACCATTTCACTATAAATTCGGGATTATGTAGGAAGAAAAACAATTTTCCGTAATGAATACGTGCTACTTAAGCGGACACTTTGGTGATACCAATATGGCGTCGGCTCTGCTTCCCTTGCCCCTCTTCGCCCCTGACTCGGCTTCACTGCCACCTGCAGTTAAGGATACGGCGCTGCCGATCTATTCCTCTGTATCTGTGATGTTTACTTTCTCAATACTTCAGCCTAAAATTTACCAACATTTCCACAGCTTAAAGAGAAAGATTGCCAGTACTGATTGTAGCAGCAAAGATTTAGAAAATTTGAAGATATATCAATAATTATTTGATTTTTTTATCCACTTTCATTGTGTACCCTTTATATAGATATCACTTGTATAGGAATATAATATAGATACATATTAGAAAATGTGATATCGTTACCGATAATCTTGTTTTGAAGATTTTTCTGGAGTATTTTGATATAAACCTTGATCTCACAAAAAAGTAAAGTAGTTTATCTTTCTCGAGTTTCTGAGTTTCCGCTTCCCGTTGGCGCGATTTAAACATCTGCCGCTGGGTTGCTGCGTGTTTGTGTCGTGTTTGACGCATATGTCGTGAGTTGTGAGTGAATGGATTTTAAATGCTTTAGACTATTATTGAATGCTATTATATTAATTGGGACACGCGAAATTTGTTACTGTTGTTCACCTTACAGAAACTGTTAAAAAGTAGCCTATACTATTAGACTGAACGCTGCATTACAATGGAACCAAGAAGTCCTGATACAACAACAATAGTGTGTTGTGCTACATTAGAATGGCAGAATTCAAAGAATGCAGCCACACGCAAAGTTATCCATAAAAATGTTACATTGAGACTAGTTAGAAATGCATTTCGTGAAATATTCCTTGAACTTAAGGCTGATAAATCGGTTAACAAATACCTCATGAAAGGTATCGTTGTGCACAAAAAGTTCATGTCAGAGGGCAAAGCCTCCATTGCATTTCCGGAAGAGAATATGACCCTTTTCATTTCTAACGCTCCTCCATCACAATTACTATCTTTCCTTAGGACTGTGTTTGTTAAATTAAGTGGTCAACAAGGAAACCCTAAGCTGGATCCACGGACTAGACTTCTGTCGAGTAAACAGAGTGCACTAGAAGAAATCAGCCCTGTCACTCTTCAGGAGCTAAACAAAGTGAAATCAAGGGTTGTATGTGAATCGACTACTCCACCAGGAACGAAGCGATCTCTTCTTGATAAGGAGCAACGTAAACCAGTAAGTATTATGCCTTGGAGTTCTTAAACATGCGGTACTGAGTATTTTTTTTTAATATGTTGTGCTTGTTTCTTTGCTTTAGTACGGTGTATGTTAAACCTTTTCAGAGGTATTAACAAGCCATCCAGTTCATAGTAACCAGTGTGAAGACCAACATAATATGGTAATCAAGTTTGTCTAGTAATAATGTTGATGGTTTCTGTTAGCAGAATGCATTGTGACTGTTTTACTAGACATGGCCTCCATCAGAGGAAAAGAGTACACTGATACGACTGGTAGCTGAAGTAACTAGCAGTAGGCTCAGTCACTGTGATAGGCCTGTTCCTGTTATTGTTGGTCTGAACGCTTTGTTTCATGGAAATAATATAAGAAAGGATGGATCATTATTTAAGACCTTTCTTAAAATACAGATGATGCTAACTAACAAAACAGAATGGAGTACACTATAATTATTTCTCTATCCTATACGTACCCTATCAGTCACATGGCAGTCTCAGTAGACCTACCGTATTTTACGGACCATAAGACGCACCTTAATTTTAGGAAGGAATTTTAAAGGAAAATAAATTTAACGTGATTCTAAATGAAACATTTTAAAGGGAATAATATACTAAATTGCATACACAATCAAATCAGTGCAGATCATTTCTACCGTAACTTAAAATCTGCATTGTACGAAAATCTCTTGGTAAAATCCCATCTACGGGGACCATTTTTTTGAACCGAGATTCTCTTCATAAAACACTTATATCACACGAATTTTGTAATAGATAGATGTGTGGAGAGGAAATGTTGTCTTGGCGAATGATTTGGTCGAACCCGCCCACCCTAATTGATACATTTTCTTTTATATCACGATCTAGCGAAAACTCCCTTCTTCTCCACCATTTTTCTGTCCTCGTCCTCCTGATTGGAAGTTGGAGGTGTGACGTCATATCGCTAAACAAGATATGATTGTGGATGAACAGTGTGACAAACCTACAATGGTACAAGCCACTAGCTGCTCGTAAGAATGGTGGTTGTGCTATTCAGTATATTGCTCCTTAACTAACATAAACGTTCCTAACCTAACAAAACATCGGAGGTAGGCCTATTCAGTACATTGCTCCTTAACTAACATAAACGTTCCTAACCTAACAGTTGGTAACCGTGTATCGCTCATAAACAAAGAACATCACACAGTCCGTGGAAATGTGAATATCGCGTGAATTGGTCCCTGTAATTGGGATTATGCCAATCTCTTCTGTACAGGTTGCATCGCGTAAATTTTAACAACTGAACTGATTTCTCATGAAAGACTGAAAATACTTTTACACCCTCTAATCCTCAATTCAGCATATGGTAAGAGTAATGGGACAAGGCTGTTTAGAGATCATTGCATTCATTTAAACCACTCGGTGAAGATAGCCTACTCCTTTTGTATAATCATTCCTTTCATTTCGCATTGTATAGGCGTACCTGGCTTTCGGCTACCCTCATTTTAGATTATGACAAGTGAAGTGATGTACAGTCTGTGCTAAAATTTGTAACGGTCTTGTCTTTTACAGCACCTTGTGTATAAGGAAATAGAGAGACAGGATAAAACAAAATAAAGAGGTATTTGCGGCCAATTTAGAGAAAGAAAGAGAAAGAGGAAAACAAAGAGAAATTGGAAAACAATATCTGACTAACAATCCAAGGAAATTTATACTAAAGCGTGTGGGAAGACACCTTGCTTCGTAAATATGTATGTGTAAATACACATATAAACTAAACTTCTTGGCGCTACATCCCTGAAGGGACTTGGCCTACCACCCAACCGCTGCATCATCTGCCATAGGCAGATGGCAGGATTGGGGGGCATGTGGTCTGACCGGAGCTGCTACTTTTCTATCAAGTAGCTCCTCATTTTGTATCACGAGGCTGAGTGCACCTTGTTCCAACCTCCCTACCTCAAGGAGGTACCAGGAATCAAACCTGGGCCTACGGTTCCGTGGCCAGTGACGCTAACCACGAGACCAATCAGGCGGTCAAATACACATATACACATATAATATATCTAAGGGGTGGGTCTCAGTCACCAGAGCATGGTGCATCCTAAGGTTGCGGATAGAGGATATGGTCACCAGATATGGAGGGTAGGCCTAGCTGTGAATATGCTGAATAAACAGTCGCGAACAGATGACATGTGAGACTATAAAAACTTAAATATACCGTAAGTGAACTATCATGTAAAAGTTCTTAAAAGCATTCAAATTGTTGAAATACCGTATTGCACAATAAAACATTATTCTTCTTTATTATTTTGCACAGTGTAACATACGTAACAAAGTACTGTAACATACGTAACAGAAGAAAAAAAATTTAATTTATGAAAATCAGCCTGAACTATTGAAACAAAGATACTAGGTTAATGAGTGTAATCTTGGCTACCCAGAAGAAAATGTCCTGGAGTTCTTGTGTTACATAATTCACAGAGATTTCCATGTAAGATAGATAAGGTTAAATTCTGTGTCCGATTTCTATAACATACAGTACGTAACACCCATTTTATTGATAATAATATTTAATGTATATTACTGATTAATAAAACTTTCATATATTCTGAAAGTACATCTTTGAATCTATCTTCTGATATGTACGAAGTTCCAGTTAATGCCATATTTTAATCGCTGTAGGGATCTAAAGTGCATCCAAATGTAACATACGTAACAATGGAATGGCTCATAACTACATGGTATTCCGGCAATATTTACCATTTTAATTTTGTTTACTCTACAGTGAACTCTTGATAAACCGGACTAAAGTGGACAGGGGTCTGTCCGAGTTATGAAATGTCCGGCTTATGGAGGGGAAATGAGGAAATGGCATCTAAGTAATGAAATTTCGAGTTTAAGCCACAAGAAAAATGTATGAGGCAGAATATAGGCAACTTAGCCTACAGTTGGAACAAAAACAAATAACAGTTCAGTACTAAAATAAAATTACTAGTCAGAGTCGAAAGAAACACTATTACATTATTAGATGATGATGATTGTTGTGGGCACTTTTAGCATATTTTTCTGAGGAGTTTTAGGCCGAGATACACTGTAAATGTTCTTCTGTCTACACTTTTTCTGTTGGTTTTGAACAATTATTACTTCTCTTGCAGTCCTGAAATGGCCGTAGAATGACTGTAGATCTGGGTCTGGATCGTTAAGAATCTGTCTGAGTTATCCAAAGTCTGGCATATTGAGGTCCGAATTATCGAGAGTTCACTGTACTTCAGACCATTAGACGCACCCAACATTTAAGGCTCTGTTTTCAAGATAAAAAAGCGCATCCTATGGTCCGTTAAACAGTATATACTTCACAATTAACTTGAGTGTAATTCTAGAAATTCTAGTTCTCACATGGCTTTCTCTGCTCTAATTTTAGTTATGAGCCAATCCACGTGAAAGTGGACAAAGGTGGTTACATCTTTTTTTTACGTGACATAGACATGTTATATATCAAAGTAAAGGGAAAAGACTGTAGAATTTGAAAATAGATTCACAATTCTATTAAATTAAAGGTATCTATATAATAACAACTGCTGAAATGTGTATTTTTTTTGTTGACTGAAATTTATAATTTAACATGTTGGCTAGTACTGCATTATACTCATGGAATCAGTAGATTTGCTGCAATTTTTAATTTCACCTACAAAAGCACAAATAAGTGAAGATTTTGTCATCATAAAACAATTTTTTAAGATCAGTTTAAGTGAAGATATTCATCAAATCAATTTTCAACGTATCCTTGTCACACCCGTCACAAAAAACATGTAATAGTTTGGGTAGAAAGCCAAGTAATCATTGTATAATATGGAAACTTGGTAAAAGTTAAGATATTTCAATACAGAAGACACACCTAAAATATAATTTTGAAATTCCTACTATTTTGGCTTAATTTTGATGTGACGGGTGTGACACATGTTGTGTGACGGGTGTGACATTTATGTAAAATGCCTTTTGCAGCTTTTATATTATAGTGATTATTTCATGCAGATGTTGAATAAATCATATGTTTGCATTAATACTATCTTTAAAATGGCTCTTGGACTTCCGTGGTAGAGAACAGAACTTCTTTGCAAGACAAAGAAACTACGATCTACCAGCTTTGGCTATGGATGACATAGGTGACCAGTGGAAATGTCACAAATGTTTTAATGTTGGTAAAGAAGTGAGGTAAAGATCTAGTGATCCCCTATAAAGGCCATGAAGGTTTTTAGGGTTCAAATGTTCAACCTTCAACATTTTTAGACTTTTAGCACATGAAGGTGGTCAGGTTGTCAGTCTTATGCACTGGCTGCCTTTACCCCAAAATTGCTTCTGGTACCCATTTCTGTTAGAGGATGAGTTGACCTCAGGATAGTGCCAGCAGAAGGATTAGGCCAATTGAAAAATCTCAAAAACCTCATCAGGAATTGAACCTGTGCCCTTCTGGTTTGTAGCACAGTACCTCAACCAGCAGCATGACATTGTACCCCAATAAACTAAGTGAGAAGTGATAGCCTAATTAATTCTGTGCCTGATTTCTGTACTGGTAACTGTGTATCTTAGAACTGCTAAGAAATTCAGACAGACAATACCTCTAACAGCCGATGAAATGAGTAGGCCCACATGGAAACAAATGAAGGAGAACAGATAGAAAAACAATCAGCCAATCTAAATATAGCTACACAATACTATTTTTGTATGAGAGACAACAAAAATGTCCTGGTGACAAGAATAACCAGATCCACATCAATTCAGTAAAAGTTTGCGAAGAGCTCAGGCTTCCAAGTAGTCCAGGATTTTAGAGTAGAGGAAAACTGCCTAACTAGTACCGGAGGAACATTTCACTTCACAACTTTACACAAGCCTGTTAAAAATGTGGACAGAGTGGAAAAAAGACTAACATGGGAATTCTTTTTTATACTGAGATCACGTGTTGGGATTCCCAGGATTGGTATATTAGCCCAAAAAATTTTCATGAAATTCATGCAAAATGGTACAGAGGCAGAAGGTGCAAAGTGTGGTTAGCATTGCAGATTACAGATCCATCGGCCTGGGTTCGATCCCCGGTACCTCCTCGAATTTTTCTGAGGTAGGGAGGTCTGGTAGGGGTGCATTCAGCCTCGTGATTCAAATTGAGGAGCTACTTGATAGAGAAGTAGCGTCTCCGGTCATGAAAACCACCATTAACGGCCGTGGGTGTCTGCATGCTGACCACATGCCCCCCAGTCCTACCATCTGCCTACGGTAGATGATGCAGCGGTCGGGTGGTAGGCCAAGTCCCTCCAGGGACAGAATTTAGTTTAGTTTAAGTCTCGGTTATAAGTTGATGTTGTCATATCCGACATGTCACACCCGTCACGTCACACCCGTCACACTGATAAAGTAAATTTTCAATAACTATATAAATATTTTTGTAAAATCTAATTATGCATTTCAGTATGTTTATCAGTCCTCTTACTTGAAAAAATAAAACATATATAGTGAAGCTAATCAATTCACAGAAATTTCAATTAAACCTACATAAGAAAAAACCTTTGTCCAATTATGGTCACACCCGTCACATGCACAATATATTTTCCAGCTCAAGCATACAGCCTTGAAAAAAACATTAGGCCTAGATCATATTTTGTACTTCCAATGGGTTGGTATGTTAACAGAAAAAACTTTGATGACATTCCTGCAATATGGTTCAGAGGTAGAAAGAAATAAGTGTAATGAAATCTGTTCAAATGTCACACCCGTCACTATGGATTGGCTCTTATGCTAACACTCACATGACTTTCTGTACCCAAAGCTTTCACTTGTGTAGTGTTTTTGTGTGTGCTACCTGCTACCTTCCATTTGAGACATTTTAATTTATATTTAATACTGTAGTAAATCTAATTTGTGATGTAATAAATTTACTATATTACCTTACGTCTCATTCTTGGCCGTAACACGACTGACTTCATGTGAATTCTATGTATTAATATAGGCCAAGCAGAAAAAACACTATTACTTAATTGTGGAAAGACGTGCAAAGGAACTTAGGGCTCAAGTAATGTAATGTAAAAGCAACATGATTTTCTATAACAATTAATTTTAATAACAATAATAAGTTATAATTATTACAAATTAAATATAATTTACATATAGATAATTTACAGATTTTAAAGTGCCAGGACTGTTTGATTAAAGTTACTGTGCCATTGAAATATGAAAACTATAGCATTATGAAAGAAGAAGGGAAAGAGGACAGGAAAAGAAGAGAGAAAAGAATTAACACTTGCTCACACAGACACGCATGTTACGAGGACCGCATGGCGCGAAAGGTCTCCACCGGCAATTGCAAGTAACAGATAACAATATATAATATAATATCACCATATGAATATATCTGATTACTTACAACTGTCTGCAGGGCGTTCGCTGCATGCAGTGCGCTTAATAGTGCAGGCAGTACTGGCGCACGAGTATGCAAAACTTTTCGGACGCAGTTTCTTTTTGGATTCTTAATTATGACACCTTACAGTATGTAGAAATGCAGGTTGCCACCAAATATTGTGGTCGAGGTTATCTTGACCCGCCATTAAAGATGGCGGATGAGCCACATCATGTTTACGCCATTATATCCGTGATCCCTGGTCCAATCTTTCCGTTCGTTTTTTTAAATAAAAGGAAATTAAAAATACAACCAAAAATGTTATTACACATTTTTTTATATCTTCTACCCTTTGAAAGTTATTTAGGTGCAAAGTGTTTTTTTAATATTCATAGAAAGGGTATACTGCAAAATGAAACTATTTACAATTGGTTTAACCACTTTTTACGTTTATTGCATGCATTCCTAGTACATACATATATTTTTTATTCAGTTTCAAATATAAAATACATGTTTGCAGTCCTCAACAATACATACATATAGTGGTATTCAGTTCATTTGCTTCTTTTTTACAGCTGCAACTAAATGTCGTACAGCGAGACCCACAATTGCACGGTGGTACTATGTAACCAGGCACTGCCTTTTTTGTAACATACTTTGGTAGAAGTTCATTGCTATTTTTTTCATAACCAAATTCCGTCAAGTCTAATGTCTCGCACAAGGGGTTGAAAGCATTCTTCCATATGTATGTTTGGGCTGTTGCACGTAAAGCATGTTGATGTAAAGTATCTGTAGAGCATGGAATTCTGTCTAATGACAAACCAGTCTCACAGTCCGAGATATGGATATAGGGTGACTGTACCAGTGGTTGAACACTTAAGATATTCTTCATATTTACATTCCAATAAAAATTAAATGGGTGACCCAAAGTAAAATTGGAAAAAAGGGTTTGAAAGAGCAACTTTTATTCTACAAAAACATGGTACAGGTTGTAAGTCTACAAACATGCATTTACAAATTGTGTCCTGTTATACAAAAAATGGCCCATTTCACCAGTACTTGAACAACCTGTTCCAGTAACTGAACACTAAATGCACCATAAGTTGAACACTAGCCTTTAATAGTATGAAATGTAATCAAAATTCTAGTCTAGCTATCTAGTCAGTAACAAAGGAAATATGGAAAGCCAAATTATTTTAATTGGCCCAAATTTTAAATGTTTTTCACTGTACAAGGTACATATTTTCATAAGTTGTCACTCTTACGGTCATTATTTCTGAAACATGTCTTCAGTTTTTTCTTCTTACATACATTCTGGTGTGAAACTGGTACCTAATCTGCCCTTCTGACCCTGTGATGTTAGGTTCATCTAGTTTCTGTAAGATAGGCTTCCTTTTGTCTTCGTGAAGCCGTTTTTCTATTTCGTCATCTTCGTTTTCAGATGATGGGAGCAAAGTCACATCATCTAAGCTGTCCCCACTTTCTATCCATTTCTCGCTGGGTTCAGAGTATTCTTTCTCAATAGGCCTACTTGTTCTTTGTTTCCTTGCAGGTTTTTCAAATGTCCGCCAGCATGGTCTCTTGTGGTTATCATCGCTGACTACAGATTCTTTGGCCCGGGTTCGATCCCCGGTACCTCCTCGGATTTTTCTGAGATAGGGAGGTCTGGTACGGGTGCACTCAGCCTCGTGATTCAAATTGAGGAGCTACTTGATAGAGAAGTAGCGGCTCCGGTCATGGAAACCACCATTAACGGCCGTGGGTGTCGGAATGCTGACCACATGCCCCCCAATCCTGCCATCTGCCTATGGTAGATGACGCAACGGTCGGGTGGTAGGTCTTGTCCCTTCAGGGATGTTGCGCCATGGAGAGTTTTTCAAATTTGTTTTTAGATGCTTCTTTCTTTTTGTTTTCATTCACAATGTCAGCAACAGTCTCTATCAGTGTTTGGAGCTTCACAGGAAAACCTTTCTTTGCATTGGCATGGATCCAACTCACCAATAGATTTTCTTCCTCTTTTGAAAGGATGGTTTGAGGCCCCATTTTGCATGCCATAGGCACCTTACCGGTAACTTTATTTGAGAGTATGCTCAAAGGAACATTAAAATCTCTAGAAGCTTTTCTAAGACCCAAACCTTTGTTTACAGTCTTTACCGCCTTCATCATTGTCTCTTCTGCTTTACGGTACCTTACGTAACATGTGTTACGGGCAATATTTTCATTTAATTCTTCCATTTCATTCATCTGCAGGAGAAAAAGGAAACAATAAACTTGCTTCTATTGTTGATTTTCAGGGACGCCAGTGCATGAACACACCAGTAGTTGAACACCAAAAGAAGTGTTCAACTACTGGTTCCAAGTAATTAATGTTTATCTTAAATTCATATCATGATTTCCCATAATTTTTCCTAAACAAATACTCAATTTTATTCAAATATAAGCATAATATCAAAAGCACCAGTAGATGAACAGCTGTTCATCTACTAGATTTGGTTGTTTTTGTGTGTTCCAGTAAATGAACATGCTCATTAAACCATAATGCAACAAGAATTCAGTTAATTATGCTGGTATACAAACTTTTCAATCTCTGCAGTATCCAAAGAAATCAGATTGTTGGCAAAAATGTTACTCAACTGAATATAAAACACTTATAACAACAAGCATGTCACTTACCATTTCTTAATCTCAATCCTTGCTCAGAACAAAACATGATGCATGGTTTCCTTTAAACATCTACCACACTACAACATGGATGACAAAGCTTCTGAAAATTGTGAAGCAGGTTGACTAAACCTCAAACCATAAATAGCACTCTTTGGAGAAACAAAAAATTTCCTTCAGACCTTATCAAATGTACCTAAACTCACACTGTTCAACTACTGGTGACTGTTCAACCACTGGTACAGTCACCCTATAACGTGCTTCGTCTGCTGATAGTCCTGGTTTATTTATTAGTTTTAAATATAGTTGTTCCAGAGCTGTTGACTGTGAGGGAGAGGTAGTCCATTTCCCAATGGCTTAACACATTCGCTACCGTGCACGCCATTTGGCGTGGAAGAAAAGCCAGCACTTCCCTCCCATCCACGCCAGCTGGCGTTTAAGCGCCCGCGCCAATTTTTTGTATATTTCTTCAAGGAAATGGTGAAGGTGGTAGTTTCCATTTACGGCAATAGATAGGGGGTGTATACAGTTATTAGTTTCCATGTAAGGCAATAGATGGTGGGTGAATACACTTACTGGAGTTAGAGAAACCCTAAAATTATGTCGTTGACCTCCTGACAATAAAAGAATTCCATGTGCTTTTCAAGACCAGTTTCGCAACGCCGGTCAGTAGCATGAAGAATGGTTAGCATTAGGCTTAGTGGTAATTCCGTGTGCAGTGACAAAAGAGAAAAATGTGATTATAGGCGTAGGCCATTATCAGGTGAGGAGATAGACGAATTATTATTCAACAATGATTGTGGTGTTGAATTAATCCCGTCTGCTGCAGCTCCGCGGCCACTGAACAAACAAAGAAGTCTAACTGAAAGTATGTAACATTTTTATGCAATAATTTCATATAGTTTTCAAGAAAAGCTGAAAATAGTGAGGTACTGTAAATTCACGTGTATGCTTAAATGGCCATTTAAAAATCCCTGGGCTGGGGCATTTAAAGAGCTGGCAGGTAGTGAGTAGTGAATGTGTTAAGGATGTCTTGTGCGTAAGGTTGTTAAATTTCATTGTAGGCCTTTCTCTTTGAAGATATTTTGCTTGTGTCGCAACCAGTAAAAGAGTCAGATACTAAATGGCGATCTATTATTCTTAATTTGTTAGATGTAACTTTCATCCAAAGACCCGAGCAATTATAATTTTTAAATTTTGGCCAGAAATGAATTGCCAAAACAAAAATATCAGTAGGCCTATCTGAACTATGAATCATTAGCTCTGATCCGGGCTGTACAGCATGAAAAGCACGCACGTATATTCTGG
Organism: Ectobius pallidus; assembly: GCA_964059195.1. Taxonomy (NCBI): domain Eukaryota; kingdom Metazoa; phylum Arthropoda; class Insecta; order Blattodea; family Ectobiidae; genus Ectobius; species Ectobius pallidus. Next base: position 50,680,916 of record CAXKWD010000006.1, on the reverse strand, counting down.
TGTCTGCTTCAGTATGATTTCATCTTAGATCCAAAACCTCTGAAGTCACGGCTCCCTGGATTTTGAAACATTTAGTTTCGTCATCAAATCTTCCAAATATCACCTAATCTTGATTTTCATTCAGTTTAACATAGTGATTTGCACTTTTGCACAGGAATCTTACAAGTTCTTGTTTATTTGAAGAGCAACATATAAAATTCTTGATATTTTTAGGTATGTGAGTGGATGGTCCCAAGATTTTGAGTTATATAGGACTGGAACCTTTTGCATATCTTTTCGCTTCCATATTCTTCATAGAAATTTCACCACATTTATCGAAAAGATGTAAATTCTTTGTACGTTAGGTTTGGAATAGAAAGAAATTATGTACTTGTCGAAGTCCCCAAACGTATTTACGTAGTTGAATGATGAACACAAGAGCCATCCAGTCAAATATATGAATCATGCAATGACTTGACGAAAGACCGTAGTCTACATCATAAGCGCAACTAACTTCATTGTCAATAACATTCATAAGAACGAGCTTATCAGGTTTTTTCATGAACCCATTCACATCAGTCAAGGCACGAGGATATTCTGCTAGTTCATGACTACCAATAGACTTCGGGTCATATTCACGTTGAATCGATAACGTTACAATCTTATGGATGCCAAGAGATTCTTTTGATTTCTGAAGCTCCTTGCTTGTACCTTTTTGGCAGTTTGTATCTTTCTGCTTAGGAGCGTATTTTAAATTCCGAAAGCTTGCCCTCTTCATATGGTCGAAGACACTTTTTTCTTTTTCCTAAAGCATAAATAAAAGAATTCTTCATGAAGATTTTCTCCATGTTCTTCAAACTCCAAAATACAAGATGGTACATTTTCGTTTACCAATTTATTCCTCTTTTTCTGTAAATATGTTTCTTTTTTCTGGCAGGCTCCTAACTAAACTCTTTAAATCAGCCTCATCTCTATTTATTCTAGAGGGACTCCATTCATTATGCGTGAATGAATCCTCGGCTGCTCCTGTAGGATCATTGTTCATGTCACAAAAATTCCAGGAGTTCATTGTGAATAGCACTCTTTGTTGGATACAGAACTATCCATTTCCCCATTGCATCTTTTTTTTTATCCCAATCAATCCACCACTGACCGCTGATAAACTTATCTGTGATTGCTCAATAGCTATAGTGATCCTGAACTCTTCTTGACTGACAACATACCCCTTTCAAGATCAGTTTTCACGCCATCTGGAAGTTAAAGCATGTCTTGTAAGTAGGCCTACATCGTGATACCAGGAGCATAGTTGTGGTTCATAGAAAAAAAAGTACGGTAACATTTTTCTTACAGATGCAATATGGAGTTCAAAATTGCAATCTCTGTCGGCTTTCAACGAGTCTAACAGTATTCCAACCAATTCACAGTATTCCATATAAGCTTACTACTGCAATGTATCGTTATTAGCGCTTCTGGGTGCCATGAAATCATTGAAGCTTTTAAATAAATTTGAATTTTCCAGATCACATTCTAAAAGAGTGTATGTCGTACTGAAATCAGCCACATTGTGATCGGCAATAGCTTCCCATAAGATTTGGACTTTTGAAGTTATAAACAACTCCTCCAAAACTTGAAGTTCAGCATACTTAACATATTGCTCAAGCTGCAAATAAGTAAGAGCTTCATAGAGTGTACTCTAACGCCCCTATCGTAGTGATTACCGTTTAATATGGATTGTAACGTATTTTCACCATATAATCCTGCTTCTTCTGTCATAATAGATTAGACTTGACGGAATTTGATTATGAAAAAAATTGCAATGAACTTCTACCAAAGTATGTTACAAAAAAGGCAGTGCCTGGTTACATAGTACCACCGTGCAATTGTAGGTCTCGCTGTACGACATTTAGTTGCAGCTGTAAAAAAGAAGCAAATGAACTGAATACCACTATATGTATGTATTGTTGAGGACTGCAAACATGTATTTTATATTTGAAACTGAATAAAAAATATATGTATGTACTAGGAATGCATGTAATAAACGTAAAAAGCTGTTAAACCAATTGTAAAAACCGTAGTTTCATTTTTCAGTATACCCTTTCTATGAATATTAAAAAAACACTTTGCACCTAAATAACTTTCAAAGGGTAGAAGATATTAAAAAATGTGTAATAACATTTTTTATTGTATGTTTAATTTCCTTTTATTTAAAAAAAAAGAACGTAAAGATTGGACCAGGGATCACGGAGATAATGGCGTAAACATGATGTGGCTCATCCGCCATCTTTATTGGCGGGTCAAGATAACCTCGACCACAATATTTGGTGGCAACCTGCATTTCTACATACTGTAAGGTGTCATAATTAAGAATCCAAAAAGAAACTGCGTCCGAAAAGTTTTGCATACTCGTGCGCCAGTACGGCCTGGTCTATAACCCAATCCAGCCATGATCCACACGAAGAACAGGCATCCAAGTGAAGAGGAAGTAGAAACCCGTAGAGTCCGGTGAGAAGAGAGAGTGTACATACAAAAATTCTACAGCCCTAAGGAAAACTCGGCTATCCCCTAGGACCACTAGCACAACAACGCCACCTATCATGAACTACTAGCGACGTCATAATGGCATCATAATGACCATTTTATATCAAGCCTGAACAAGATTTACCTTTTTCTGTATCTCGCAGTTTTGTTTACATAATGATCAAAGTACTGTGCGGCAGTCTTGCTTCTATTCTAAAGTTCAGCACAGTACACTTGCTGTGATTTAATCCTTTGTATTTTTGGGTTTGGTACGATGCTCTGCTGTGTTTCTGTACAAGGTGTTCCAAGCAGTTACACGGCCCATGGTTGGCTACCAACACTCCCATTTGTTGCTGACGATCTTCCAGCTCATTAGTTCTTCCTGTAAAGGCTAATCCATTGCTGCCAGTAGTTTTAGGCCCATATGCACATACCATAGGTGTACATATTCTGATTTTAGCTTGCTTGCCCCTTTGAAATTCTGCAACCAGTCACAGCTTTTAACTTGCTTGACAAGGAAGATTACAACGATGATAAGCAATACTGTCGCTATGAGGCACAAGCTCCTCTAAACCTGGTGGGTTTCACGGGGCCTAAGGAAACTGCAAGGCCTGGCGGAAAGAATATGAAACTGGATATATCAGTGCACTGGTAAGTCGTTCAGTTACTTAGTTGAGGAACTTCAGATGTCTTTAGAGAATTTTACCCTGAAGGAAGCCGAGGAGAAACTAAAATGTGGAGAGTTTGAATTATCAATGAACAAAGGTACTAGTCCGGCATAGGAAAAATTTTCAAACATTTTCGAGAAAACATCATAAAATCAATAATAACAATAACAAAAATCCCTTTAGGCAAGCCTACAGGCTGAGGTAGATTTCGAAGTGCTTTTGGTTTAATTTACTGTCGCTGCATAGCACTCTTCTTCTTTAGCCTTGGCATGACAAACCCGCAATAATAACTGCAAAAAAGAGGAAAGAGAACTTTTTCAAACATTCAAATCTCGCCTTATATGAGAACTATCAAGAAACTAGTTATTGATTTGTAGAGTACTCATCAAGAGCTTTTCAACAATACCCCACAAGACGTAGTTAAAAAAATTTCGAATTTCCATCCTCCCACCCCACCTCAACTCGTACCCCCAAAACCCCCGAATCGTTGGTGTCACTGTGAACTCCATAAGGAGTACTCTAATTTATTCAAACAAAGTTTTCCTCTATAGGCTACTTCATAGGGGCCGAGATATAAATGTTTTAAGATTTCAACCAGCAGCTTCGCCAAGAATTTTGTTAAGGGGGGGCAAAATCAATTTCGGACCTCAATTTCAAATGATTAGACTAAACACATTAATATTCACTTAGTTAACCGGATCGTTATTTTGAACCCAAGCTGAATTTGACGAGGCTACAAAGTTTTTTAAGTTAACAGAATACGCTGTATTGAGCAATAACCTTGGTGAGATATTATTGTAAATACATATTATAGTTATAATTAGTTAATACTTGCTAAACTCATTATAAAGTAATTCTATTTTTTTATTCTCCATGCTACAACTGTAGGTTGATAAAGAGTACCACAAATAAATGAATCCAGTTGCCCCCCCATGCCGACGCCCATGATTTCAACCCCCTCCCCCGACCACCCCCTTAGGCCAATTTTGTAGAGTGAGGACGTGCCGCTGCGCTCTCCGTGCTCTTTGATATGGTTCTTCAGAACAGTTCTATCAGTACGCTCTCATGCAAGCGTTGTAAAGCAAAATTAATAAACGGCTTAAAATGTTCGGATTGTGGAAATGTTTTCCACCCCAGCTGTGCAAAATTGATAAATACTATACAGTTTGTGGATGAAGAAACCATCAAGTGCTGTGGAAATAGTGAATCTGTGAATATTCATGAAAATAGTGTAGCCAGTGTAACGGATATTGACGAAGCATTTCATGATGCTCTTTTAGATATATCAGATTCGGATAATAAAGTGGACGTGCGTATTTTTAAATACGTTATTAAACAAAAAGATGACATTATTATAGAACTTCGAGATAAAATAAACATATTAACAAAACAGGTAGAAATACTATCAACAACTAGGGCTGTGGAAAAAAACAGCAAACTGGTAGGCGTGGCAACTGGTTCAGCGGTTTTACATAAAAACAGTACGAACAGTGCCGTGATTGACAAAAATTGTGATCATCTTGACGAAAATGAATTTCCATTACTGTCTCAAGGCAAGGATGATACGAGAAATACTCGTATTAACAGTGAAAATCAAGGAAGAGAAGAGATAGACAAAACCAAATTGACTGAAGTTCTTAGCAAATCAACAAGAAAACGCACCTTACATCACAGCTGTGATCATCTTGACGAAAATGAATTTCCATTACTGTCTCAAGGCAAGGATGATACGAGAAATACTCGTATTAACAGTGAAAATCAAGGAAGAGAAGAGATAGACAAAACCAAATTGACTGAAGTTCTTAGCAAATCAACAAGAAAACGCACCTTACATCACAGCTCTGAGGTAAATGAAGGAGAAGTAAATATCGGTGCACAAAGGCCTAACTCTACTGATCTTCTAGCAGTGAACAGGTCTAGGCCTAAGACACAAAATGTTCTTGTAGGCTCCAAGCCTCAAAATGAGAATAATCCGCAACTAAAAGGAGTAAAAAAAGCATGGTTTCATCTAGGCAAGGTAAAAAATGGAACAACCATTCAAGAAGTGAAAAGTTATATTGATACGACTTTTCCAGGTGTCAATTGTGGAGTAGAAAAACTGGTTTCAAAAGGTACTAACTGTAGTTTTAAACTCTGTATTGATTTCGCCCACAAGGATGATTTCATGAAGGCTGAATTCTGGCCAGAGGGAGTAACACTTCGTCGTTTTTTATTCAAGAGGATAAACGAGACCAAGGACGGCACGGCCCTATAGATGCTCATATGGTGAATACATCCATCCACAGAAATAAAGAAGACCATTTTAACAACTATATCAGTATAATGCATATCAACATACTATCAATTAAAAATAAAGTCAACGAATTAGAGTGTTTTCTGATTCAGAATAAATATGAAGTAATCAGTATTAATGAACATTGGTGTAACACAGATGAAATATCATACTACAGTATGAGAGGTTATATTCTTGCTAGTGCATATTGCAGAACAGTTACCCACGGTGGAGGGGCTGCAATCTTAATAAAAGACCATTTCGAATTTGAAGTGATTGACTGTAACCTTTATTGCCTCGAGAAGGATTGTGAAATAACTGCTATTAGGTTAACCCAGGACAATGTCATCATTGTGTCTATTTATCGATCATGCAATGGAAAAGTAGAATCATTTTTTGAAATGTTCGATCAGTTTTTGACATATATAAGTGCTATGCAGCCTAAGGACAGACTAATCATATGCTCCGATTTTAATATAGACTTAAATGTGGATGTTAAAAGGACTGAGACTTTTGGTAATTTACTTAGAATGTACAATCTACACGTCACAAATGACAAGCCTACTCGTAACCAAGCATGCTTGGACAATATAGTTACAGATCTGGATAGGGGTAGATACCATGTGACGGTCGTTGACCCCGGCTTGTCAGATCATGCAGCAGTAGTGTTTGAGTTATCAATCTATGAAAAAGTCAATGAGCAGTTATTCTCGGAAACTGCTATCAGCTTTATTAGGCCTATAACGACACAGCGCCTAATTCAATTTAGGAGCTACTTAGCAAGTCACAATTGGGAGCTTAAAGGTGATGCTCAAGAAAAATTTTCTAACTTCTTTAATACATTAGTAACATTATTCAAAGACTGTTTTCCAGTACGTGCATTTAGAAACAAACCTCGTAAAAGACTCCTGAATTGGTTTAATAGTGATCTGGAGAAACTAAGACTATTGATGATTACCTACTGGGATATACATAAAATCACAAGACAAGAAGTGGATAAAAATAACTACAATGTATGTAGGCCTAAGAAGAATTATAGGAAACAATTAGACCTTACAAAGCTTACAGCCATTGAGCAATTCATATGCAACTCAAGAAACAAATGTAAAGCGGCTTGGACAGTGATTCAGCACGAAAGTGGAAAATCTGCACAGAAAAACGTCTGTAAGATTAATCCTGATGTTCTTAATAATTATTTTATTGATTCAGTGGAATCCATAAGATTGAGTGTTCCTGCCGACTGTGATGAAGTTAAAGCACTCCTTGGTGACAATACACATGAACTGCAGTTTGATTGGGCTCCTGTAGAAGAAAAAACAATCCTAGAAATTCTTCAGAAACTTAAAATATCCAAAAGTAAAGATTTTTACGAAATGTCGAACGATTTTATAAGACAGATTGCTAGTGAAATCACTGGACCTCTAACCAGTTGTATTAATAGTTGCCTTATAGAGGGGATTTTCCCACAGGCTTTAAAGATATCAAAAGTGGCTCCTATTTTTAAAAGAGGTGATCCAAATGATCCAGCTAACTTCAGACCTATATCTGTTGTTCCGGTCTTATCTAAAATCTTAGAGGCCGTTATGGTCAAGCAACTCATGAACTACTTTGAAATGCATAACCTGCTTGATGTAGCGCAGTTTGCATATAGAGATGGCAAATCTACCATAGATGCAGTGGATGAAATGTATTCTTTTATTCTAGAAGCTTTTAAAAAAAGAAATCTTGTCAGAGCTACGTTGTGTGACTTATCTAAAGCCTATGACACGGTTTCTCATGAGATAGTGATTTCCAAGTTGTTATATTATGGTATTAGTGAACGAGCTTGTAAACTCATTGAGTCCTACCTTGATCAAAGGAGTCAGCTAGTATGCGTCAACAATAAATCTTCAAGCTGTTTAAAATGTGAAACTGGAGTTCCTCAAGGTTCCGTTATAGGGCCTCTTCTTTTCCTGGTAGTAATCAATGATTTGCCTCGCAATATATCAGGCAAAAGTATAATCTACGCCGATGATACAACTCTATTGACGAGTGCAGTTTCCTATGATGTTGTTGACAATCAGGCCAAAACTATGTTTGATATGGCTCAAAAGTGGTTTGTCAGCAATGGTCTTAAACTTAATAATGATAAGACAATTCATTATAATTTTGGTCTGATTAGAGACAATGGTATTAATGAGAATGACAGTGTTAAACTTTTAGGTATTTACATGGACACAAAACTGGACTGGAAAGCGCACACTCAAAAACTATGTATCAAGTTGTCTAGAGTTATCTATCTATTGAGTAGACTCAAGCAAAGTGTTAACAACAACTGTTTACGTCTAGCGTATTTTGCTTTTTTTCATTGCCACCTTATTTATGGCATAAGAATCTGGGGACATGCATCATCTACTAAGGAAGTGTTTATTAAGCAAAAGAGAGCAATAAGGATTCTTTATAGTCTTGGTCCAAGAGAAAGTTGCAAAAGGTACTTCATACAGGGTAGAATATTGACAGTGCCGAGTCTCTATATTTTAAGTGTAGCAGTGTGGTGTAGAGAAAATATATCAATCTTCAAGAAGCGCAGTGATGTACACCAATATCAAACCAGAGGAGCAGATAAAATTGATAGATGTCCTTTCAGACTATCAAAATGTAAGAGTTCTTATATAGGCCTTGGTGAAAAAATACTGAATTGGGTACCTACAGACATACTTAATCTTCCTGTAAATGAGTACAAGAGATGGTTAACTAATAGCCTTTTAGATAAAGCACCATACAGTATAAATGAAAAGTTTGTGAATGAAGGTGATGTATATGTTAGAGACTAACATTTTTTTTAATTTTTGACAAAACCTATTATAGCAATCGCTGTCTAATGGTAGCTGATATCAAGTTTTAATTCAAGTTTTAATTCATTAACGAACTTGTCTATTGGGCCTAGAAATAACATAATAAAATTTGGGTCAAATATCTTCAAAATTACGGCCACTAGCATGTAAAGATATATATATATATATATATTAGGGATGGGTCGATACCAGATTTTCTCGATACTCTATACTCGATACCGATACATGATTTTTTCCTCGATACTCGATACTTTGATACTCGATACCTTCAACATTTCCAGTTTCAATAAATAGGTACATTAAAAATTAAAATTTGAGAGAACTGTGTAATACCAACTAAATTAATTAAGTCTGCATATTTAATGAGACAAAATTTAAGATCATCAGTAGCCTATAATTATTTTTAAACTCTACAATAAAACTAAAATTAGTTTTTTAAACAGTCCACTTACAAGCTTTTGTTATGAGAGAATTTTTCGAAAGTCATGACATGGTATCGATTGCAATAGGTAGATTTTTCTTCAAAATCTACCTAATAATAAAAATAATAAATGTGTTAAGACGCTAAAACGATTTTTAATACTTTATCCACCTTTTATTTATCTGCATGATGAATTTCTTCTACCAACATGTAGAAAAGCATGAAAGTACTGGTATTACCTACACTTAGCAACTACAGTTGTTTAGCTGATAGGAATGTCGCAAGCTTATTCTGGCTTGCCTAGGTTGGGTTTGACCTGACCCACCAAGCTTAAAGAAACCTGCCTGCTTGCTAGCTATGACCCTGGCAACTTGCCTGCCTGGCGTTCAAGCGGGTATGGGCAAGCTAAAATCGCGATTTGTACACCTCTAGCACATACCCTCCAACAAGTTATATGGTTAGGTTCCCCTGGGACCTCCTCAGATTTTTCTGAGGTAGGAAGGTCTGGCAGGGGTGCACTCAGCCTCGTGATTCAAATTGATCAGCTACTTGATAGAGAAGTAGCGGCTCCGGTCATGAAAACCACCATTAACAGCCGTGGGTATCGGCATGCTAACCACATGCCCCCCAATCCTGCCATCTGCCTGTGGTAGATGACGCAGTGGTTGGGTGGTAGGCCAAGTCCCTCCAGGGGTGTAGCGCCATGGAGTTTAGTTTTATTCTTGAAACTCCCGGGAGAAACCTGGTGGGGGTTTGGGCAAAACCTCCAACAATTCAAAACAGGAAAGAATTACCGGTACAGGGCCAATACCAAAGCCTCCAACAAAGAAAAACATAAAGGAATCATTAGGCCGATACCAAGTTTCTGTACTCGAAGCTCCTGGTGAAGGGAGTCTGGTGGAAGATTGTAGGGGGGGATCCGGAGCTTGGGGACAATACCAAAGCCTCCAACAGGGGATCGGGACCGATATCAAGCTTTTGTATCTGGTAGAAAGCCTCGATAGCAACCAAGCCACCAAAACCACTGTTTTCACCATTAGGTTACCAGCATTGAATTTTGTCCAGACATGAATCAATACCCATGTCCTGTAGATTCTGTGTTAAATGAGGTTCAAGGATATAGAACACGTCAGATCACAATATATAAGCATGTTATAATATATAATAGGCTATAATATTTTGTAAACTTATTCAAGCTGGAAATATTCGGCAAAATACCTTGCCGTCCCCTTCCACTCAATACCCGCCTGCCCGGCCGCTCCCCTATCCTGCTGGCCATGGCTTAACGCCGGTAATAATATTTCACAATAAAAAATACCCTTGCACCAAACATATTCACAATTATAAAAATCGCCGTATATATGACAACAGAACATTTCACAATTATAAAAAACAAAATAATATTTCATAATAAAAAAGACCCTAGCACTATACTACCGCCGCTAGTACCCCTACTTTCCAGGCGGGTCCCGTTAGCAAGTTAGTGGGGGACTTGTGTGCGGCATGTATTACTTTATTCCCAAATATTCTTTCATATTGTAGGACTAGAAGGTGAGAGTTATTAAAAATTCCTTAAATCTTTTAAAAGATTTGCATTTGCTTTTAATACATATTTTTTGAGTACCGGTATTGAGTATTGAGTCTTTATTTACGGTAATATAGTAGGGAAAGCGCAAAATATGCATGAATGTTAGAAATTCGCTCTTCCTTGCATCTTTCTCTGAGTATAGGCTACCACATGACATGGTATCTCTCACATTTCATGCCTCACAATAAGCATTGACACTGGTCTTCGGGCTGGTGATATCCTTTGGTTTTACACACTTTAAGGTAGAAACCATGTAGGCTACTGTGTGTACCTTGTCACTACATGTCGCAATCCATAAGAACCTTGCATCCATTCTCATGAAATCATGGCATCAGTACTAAAGAACTCCTTCTATATTTCATTTCTTTTCTCCTTCATAACACAGATCAGATTGAGTCTTTATTTGCGTTTAGACATTACTGAATGGTACATTGTAATACAATGGGGGATATGCTAAGAAAAGAGCATGAAGTTCTTACTGGCAGATTTCAAGTTTGTACTTGCAGTCATATGCACAAAAAGCCTGCAGACTCCTCCACCCACTGTGCCCACGTGACATGACGCTCTTTGTACTCTGTCGCTTAGTGCCTGCTTCAATTCCACATGTAATAAGACCGAGCGGCGGGAGTATTAAGTAGGAAATTTGTGAGCTACCAAAACGGGACACTCACTTCACTCACAGCATGCTACTAGGGTGATTTGCGTGTAATATATGGACATTCTAGAAAGAATGAAAACTACAAATTTTTAGTTTTAATCCCTCTGTCAGTACTAGGTGCTAGGGGTCTAACAATTTTGTTTAAATTTTGTAATTGAGGTGCTTATGCTAAGAGCTAAACTTTTATTTGAAATATTTTTTTGGAAAAAATTCTCTGACTGGTAGTTACAAGGCAGGCATCGTTCATAGATTCTTGTCTGGTGAATGGTAAAGCTTTGGATCACACTAATACAACTGAATACCTATGCTCTGCAACACGTCCTCTTATTCTATATTAGAATTTAAAGAAAGGTGTATTGCCACGCCTAGGTTATACAAAAGTATTCGAGTGCATTTATTAAGATTTTATTTGGATTGTGTATCCTTCAGGGATGTGACACGAGGTACGGCAACGACTTTCTTTTCATTTTTACAAGCACTTTATTTGACAAAAACTTAATTTTTCTTAATTTTCTCGAAATAGGTTTAACAATTTTATAGGCTTATTATGTAGGCCTACTATAATAGCCTATATTATAATAAGTACTATTTGAAAAACTTCTCCCAAGAAATTCTCTGAAGGCTAGTTATAAGCCATTCATTTTATACAATATAGGCCTAGACTTGGATTTTTTGGTCTTGCCTCGCGAATAATGCGACTTGGAAACGAGGCTGATACAAGTGAATGCACACTACTGCAATTCAGCCGTGTACTCTACACTAGAATACGGTAGGCTATATTAAGGGTAGAGGGAGTTATATGAATGTTTCATATCACATTTTAAAAATACTAATTACCGGTATATTTAATGATGTAATTATGTTTTAGTGAATTTTCGTTAAAATAATTTAATCCTAAAATATTATGGGAATAAATATTTTCATTTATTATATTACTTCGCTTAAAGTTTCTTGTGAATACTTGTATTATAGTGATTGTTATTGTAAACTTCTAAAAATTAATTCATGCATATTATGAAAATAATTATCTCTTTTATATTGTAGGCCTACTGTGAACTTTGGTGGGTTCGTTCCCGGTTTTCTTCATATCTATTTTGTTTTATATTCTGGTTTTCATGTTTTGGATTTTTTTTGTATTTGTGTTGCAGTTAATTTGAAATTAAATTTTGAGTTTATGCATGGGGCAACTGTTTTCATAGCTTCTACTTTTTTTAGCCGAACTACTGGTAATAGGGATTTTGCGAAACGAATTTTGTTTTGCTTCAAAATCTCAATGACAACTGAATGGAATTCCAGCCCTTCTTCTTCCATTGCGGTATGTGATATGATGTAAATGACGTTTCTATGAAGTCTCTTCTTTGTTAAACTTCAAAGAGACCTGATAGAATTAATTTTCTTCCTCTTGCTTAATGCTGATGTGGCTATCATTTAAATCTCCCACTGTGAGAAGACCCTTGTTTGTTTTCATAACTTTGTTTATGCAGGTGCATTCTTCGTGTGGATTGCCTGAGTAGAAAGTATCTGCCATGAGTTGGACCTATTCTGTCATCGTGTTGTTTTTTGCATACGACTTGTGAGTGACTACACTTCTCAGCAAGAAGACACTCATACTTTATGCTTACTTTTATAGCATATCCCCCAATGAGCATCATCAGTATTATGATAAAAATACAACATTTCAATAACATTATAAATGAGTCAGCATTATACACATGAAAATGAACATTATACATTATAGGCCTAGCCTACACAAACCAATTTCAGTCTAGAACAAACTGCACCAGTACTGAGCAATTAAGGGGTTCTATTAACAAAATTGTAATGAGTTAAGTTCATACCTACTCTACAATGCACAATCTCTATATATATAAAAGGCTTTGTCCTGACTGACTGAATGAATGACTGACTGAATGACAGGAATCAACGTACAGCCTAAACTATAACAGGTAGAGACTTGGAATTTTGATAGTACCTTCGTTTCCTAATGTAGATGCTCACTAAGAAAGGATTTTGAGAAATTCTGATTCTAAATGCCAAAAATGAGTGAAAAACGGGCAGAAAACGTGCATTTTTTGGGTTTTCGAAGCGTAATATATTTCAATGTCAAATCAATTACAGCTGGCTTTGGCTATTTTTGTCAAACCTTGGAAATGAAACTTTCGCGATCGCTCGAATGTTGTAGCTCACGCTGGTCGATTCATTTGTTTTTAATGTCAAGGCACGCATACATATGAAATTTTCAACCTAATCCCGAAGAGGATTATTCTTCTTCTTATTATTATTATTATTATTATTATAAGTGGGATAATCAATATAGGCCTAAATATGGTCAAACGTTGTTCGATTTGGACGAAACTCATTATACAGGGGTTTTCTGGGCCAAGGACCTCGAATCCGAGGTCGCTTTTACCAGGCGACGCTATCTAATTGTGGTATGTAGTCCACGTGATTTAGGTGTTAATAAATATAATGATTTATAAATAATATAATAATATAATAATAATAATTATATAAATTAAATGTTTTTGAAAATACTTAACCCCTTTTTGCACAGATTTATCAAAACAAATTCTCAGAACGTATTGTTACCAATGGTATCAGGTGGGCTTGGATTACATGAAATGGATGTTTGACAAATTAGAGAAGGTATCATTATAATTCATATTATCTATATTAATAAAAGGAATTGTCCTCGATGTCCAGCGAAATCTACTGAACGCAGAGATCTGAAATTTTAAACATAGGTGGGCTGAAGGGTCGGAAAATGCACCTCGAAGCCGGAATTTTAATTTTAGTTTTAGTTTTAGTTCGTGAGTTATGAGTGAAAAACGGGTAAAAAACGTGCATTTTTTGCGTTTTCAAAACATAAGTTTTCAGTTATACATTTCAATGTCAAATCAATTACAGTTGGCTTTGGCTTTGGCTATTTTTGTCATATCTTGAAAATAAAACTTTCGCGATCGCTGAATGTTGTAAACCCTAAATATGGTCAAACGTTGTTTTATTTGGACAAATCTCACTAGACAGAGGTTTTCTGGGCCAAGAAACTCGAATCTGAGGACGCTTTTACCAGACGATACTATCTAATCGTGGTATGTAGTCCACGTGATTTAGGAGTTAATAAATATAATGATATAACTATTATGCTCTTGATTTTTAATTTTTGAAATAATTATCGCGGGCGAAGCCGCGGGCACATGCTATCTCTCTATATATAAAAGGCTTTGTCCTGACTGACTGACAGGAATCAACGTAGAGCCTAAACTATAACAGGTAGAGACTTGGAATTTTGACAGTACCTTTGTTTCATAATGTAGGTGCTCACTAAGAAAGGATTTTGAAAAATTCTGATTTTAAATGCCAAAAATAAAATGTTTTTGAGGATACTTAATCCCTTTTTACACAGAATTATCAAATCCGAATCACATTTGACATTAAAGCATATTGTTGCCAGTGGGTTTCAGATGGTTTGGAATTAAATTAAATGGAAGTTTGACAATTACAGTTTGCTTTGTCTATTTTTGTCATACCTTGGAAATTAAACTTTCGCGATCGCTTGAATGATGTAAGCCCTAATATGGTCAAACATTGTTTATTTGGACGAAACTCACTATACAGGGGTTTTCTGGACCAAGGAACTCGAATCTGAGGTTGCTTTTACCAGGCGATGCTATCTAATCGTGGTATGTAGTCCACGCGAATTAGGTGTTAATAAATATAATGATTTAACTAACTATATTATGCTATTAATTTTTAATTTTTGAAATAATTATCGCGGGCGAAGCCGCGGGCACATGCTAGTTTCAATATAAAATATTACAGATAATATCATTCGTTATTTGTACTACCAGTAATTTATTTGCGGTAACTTAACATTGTAGACAAAAAAAGTAGCTTCAAGGTTAAAGGATAAGCCTACATTACGTAAATAGCCTATCTTTTTTAAGGGTTCCTTTAAATTCTAAAATGGAATAGAAAGCATTTTGACTAAGCCATTTATCAATTGTTATTTTAAACGTATTCAAGCTAATATCGTGAGCATTTTTTGGAAGACAGTTGAACAGGTCAGCACTGAAATATACATAGCTGTTATGAGTTTTGGCCAGCCTATAGTAGGCCTATGGCAAGTCAATTTTGTAATTATTTCTAGTTCCATATGAATGGATCGATTGCCTTAAGTTTTCCTTGGCATAGACTAAGCAGGTAGGCTATAGATATAAATTCCAGGGACTGTTAATATTTTATGGGTTTTAAAGTGTTCTTTGCACATTACTTGAAATCGCAATCCTAGTATAGGCCTACATCTAATAATTGAAATTTCACAAAATAATTTAATTTAATTTAATAATAATTTAATGTTTCTTGGAAGCTTATTGTATATAGCCTATCTATATCACAGGATAATAAGCACCCTTCTGAAAGAGTTTTAACGAATTAGCTGGTCTGTATGTAAATCATACATGTTTCTAGTAGTAGGCCTATGTCCATGTACACTGCAATTAGTTTGAAATTTATCAATATTATCTTTCCCCTATGAGAGTGAGGACTTTTAATTTTTCAAATAGCGGTTTTAAAGGTTCGTTTTTTCTTTCCACTTGTAGATGTAGATGTAGATATCTCGTTCTGTAGATCCTATGTTGAGCGAGGCTCAAGGATATAGAACACGTCAGTTCAGAATAAACATGCATGTTATAACAACAATATACAAAACTGTAAGCTGAAAAACTTACTGGAGACCTATAATCATATTTACTCCATCATGAGAAGAATCACTGAAAGAATGCAAGCTACTTTTGAGCTTTGTTGCCAGCAAAGGCGCTTTACCAATACACCAGGCATTTTTGTCAGTTCATCACTTGTAAACAGTTGCTTACATTGGTCTAACATCTGCAGACTGATGGCTGTGTTGTTTTTCTCAACGTTTTTAAAGTGTTTGATTCTGTTGGACATTCTCATTTGGAACGAATTCTGTTATCATCAGGATGTCAAAATGCAGACTAGTATTAATTGAATATGTGATGATATTTTCATCCAGAGGGATGCCACAACTAGATCTCAAGAAATACCGATTAGAAGAGGAGTTCCTCTAGGTTTTTCTTTATCACCCTTGCTGTTTATTGCAGCAGTAGATTTCATTTTTGAAGGAATTGAATAATCAGTCAAAAGGTATGGGTTCACTCTTTGTGATGCTCTTCCTAATGTCTTTTGTGTTTGTTGATGATCTGGCACTCACAGCAAAAGATAGTGCCTCCGTAGAAGTTTTGGATGAAATGTTGCTCAGTGTTTGTCAAAATGTTATCTTAATTCAAAAAGGAATCGTTTGCGAAGATACAATGTCAACATTAAGTGCCCTAAATATTTTATCAATAGCAGATCGTGAACAAATACAGGGTGATCCGTTAGAGATGTCAGAAAAGTAAAACATCGTGTACAAGAAACTATTTAAATTTATTAATTGTAAATGGTACAGGCAGGTGTAGGAAACCTGTAAGTTTTGTATTCCAGCACATTAGCACTCAACATGACTGCCATTGCGAATGCAGCACAGATCATACCGTGCGGACAGGTTCCGCCACGTGGCGCAGAGCATTTCTGGAGTGATTTGCTGAAAGGCTGCTGTAATCATCTGTCGTAGGTCAGCTACATTCTGTGGTCTTTGTATGTACATGGTTGACTTGATGTACCCCCACACAAAAAAATCTGGAGGAGTCAAGTCCTATCCCGTAACCTTCCGCCTGTACGAGGCATGTTGAGACCATCTTCCAAGAACATGTGATACCAGTTAACAATGTCTCGATGCGAAGGGTCATACCGACAGTTGTACTGACGTCGGAAAGCCTGCTGTGTTTTTATTACACTAGAAAACTTCGCATACCATACTAAACACTGAACGCACTGTTGTGGCGTGACCACAATTTTGTCTTCTATGCACGATAGCGCCACCAAGCCATGTGGCCGAAGTCTGAAACATCACTTATTGTTAACTCCCATCCTTTCCACTTACATTACAGCAAATTGCACAGAGCTATATACATTAACCTCTTAAATATAACGTTTTACTTTTCTGACATCTCAAACAGATCACACTGTAAGTTATTTAGGGGTGAGTTTTGCAGATGAAATAGTTATGGTAAAGGTAAAATCAAAGCTGTCTTGGCTGACAAAATTGATATCTCACATCTACTCAATTCCTTAAGCCTGATAAAAAATTAAACATCTTAAATCGGTACATAAGGCCAACATTAATTTATCGTCTACAGTGTTCTCCGCTTCTCAAACTCAAGAAGTAATTTCTGAAGGATACTGATAAGGTTATCAGGAGTGCTGTGTGAAACATATCATTGGAATCCGAATTCACTGCCCTGATGCCATGTGTTATTCATCGAGAAAATATCGTAGTCTTGATATTATGAAAGCTGAATGGGAAGCTTATCTCCCACACATTAATAATTTAGAGATGGGGAATATTTCTTGTGACTGTTACTTTGTAACTGTTACATGTATGTAACGGAAACGGCCTGTTACAAAAAATCAAAAGTAACGGTTACCAAAGCTCCTCCTAGGATATCTTATTTTCGTCTCAACCAAAGGTGAAACCAGAAAATAGTGAAAGGAGGGGCCGATACAAACGAAAGTTTGCTATTATTGCGGGCTAAAGACAAATATAAGGTGCCAATTAGGCTCCGCCCATTGTGTTGCTATGGCGACAGCAGCTGACGGCCAGCGACTACCCGACCGTTCCCGACCCTTCCCGAGCCCTGCGATGACTCACTCGACATTCCCTACCCCTTGTACCAAATATTGAAAATACGATTACAATGATGCGAGAGTGCCCCTTGTACCAAATATTAAAAATACGAGGGAGGACATACTATGATATTGCGCAGGGAAGAGTTTTAGATATAAAAGGTTTGATACCCAAACGACAACTTCGTTCATAACATATATGCATCTGTCCCATTTAAAACTTCTCTAGAACCAAAAATGCTCTTTTCAGAACCAACATAACATTTCACAATTATATAAAACAATATCCTTAGGCCTACTATTTATCATGTATTACACATCTCTGTAGTAAATAGGCTAGAAGAATTCTCGATTTTTACTGCAACGATCACTAATGGCGTAGTGGTTAAAGCGATAGACTATAACGCTAGCGGTCCCGGGATCGAATCTCCGTAGGTGCGAAAATGATTAGGATAGGGATAGGTCCCAAATAGGTAGGTAGGGTGAAGGAGAGAAGGGAGGTAATAGGGAAAAGAGGAGGAGAAGAATATAAAAGGGGAAAATAAAAAATAAAATTTTCTGTGTTTCTAGTATTTCCGCCAGATGTCTCTGCGCTGCTACTAGTTCCACCAGATGTCTCTGCGCTGCTACTATTTCCACCATTAATAATAATAAGTAAGGAGCACCCGAAAGAGCATTTGTTCATATTATTTTTAGTTTAAAACCGGCCGGTTTTAACCGGTTTTATCCACTTGAAAAAAGCCAGGCAATTTCGTCCGGATAAAATCAAATTTAATAAAAATAATGGAAGTTTCTTTCATGTTTTTATTTCCAAACATCATAAATTTAAGTTCCAAGCTCAGAACCTGTAGTAGGCCTACTTAGGACTACTGAGTGCAAATGCAGAGCTACCAGTTTTATCCACTTGAAAAAAGCCTGGCCGGATAAAATCAAATTTAATAAAAATAATTCAAGTTTCTTTCATGTTTTTATTTCCAAACATCACAAATTTAAAAGTTACAAGCTCAGAACCTGTAGTAGGCCTACTGAGTGCAAATGAAGAGCTACCAGTTTTATCCACTTGAAAAAAGCCAGGCCGGATAAAATCAAATTGAATAAAAATAATTGAAGTTTCTTACATGCTTTTATTTCCAAAACATCACAAATTTAAAAGTTTCAAACCCAGAACCTGTAGTAGGCCTACTTAGGCCTACTGAGTGCAAATGCTGAGCTACCAGTTTTGTCCACTTGAAAAAAGCCAGGCATTTTATCCGGCTAAATTCAAATTGAATAAAAATAATTGAAGTTCCTTTCATGTTTATATTTCCAAACATCACAAATTTAAAAGTTACAAGCTCAGAACCTGTAGTAGGCCTACTTAGGCCTACTGAGTGCAAATGCAGAGCTACCAGTTTTATCCACTTGAAAAAAAGCCAGGCATTTTATCCGGCTAAAATCAAATTGAATAAAAATAATTGAAGTTCCTTTCATGTTTTTATTTCCAAAGATCACAAATTTAAAAGTTACAAGCTCAGAACCTGTAGTAGGCCTCAGTTTTATCCACTTGAAAAAAGCCAGACATTTTATCCGGCTAAAATCAAATTGAATAAAAATAATTGAAGTTCCTTTCTTGTTTTTATTTCCAAACATCACAAATTTAAAAGTTACAAGCTCTACTGAGTGCAAATGCAGAGCTACCAGTTTTATCCAATTGAAAAAAGCCAGGCATTTTATCCGGCTAAAATCAAATTGAATAAAAACAATTGAAGTTCCTTTCATGTTTTTATTTCCAAACATCACAAATTTAAAAGTTACAAGCTCAGAACCTGTAGTAGGCCTCAGTTTTATCCACTTGAAAAAAGCCAGACATTTTATCCGGCTAAAATCAAATTGAATAAAAATAATTTAAGTTCCTTTCTTGTTTTTATTTCCAAACATCACAAATTTAAAAGTTACAAGCTCAAAACCTGTAGTAGGCCTACTTAGGCCTACTGAGTGCAAATGCAGAGCTACCAGTCTTATCCACTTGAAAAATGCCAGGCATTTTATCTGGATAAAATCAAATTGAGTAAAAATAATTGAAGTTTCTTTCATGTTCTTATTTCCAAACATCACAAATTTAAAAGATACAAGCTCAGAAACCTAAAATTGTATTTAGTGTAATTTAATACAGTGAGTCTCAGGCAAGAGTTGGCCAATGACACGGGATTCTGCGTCGCGGCGGGCACAGCAAATAAAGCCGCGATCGGTATAATGATTCAGGTTCTCACATTTACAGTTAAAATTACAATGAAAATAACCACGTACCTCATTACAAGAGATGTTAAAAATGTTCTCCTCTTGCATCCACACAATACTGGCACCATTTTAGGAAATTTTCTTTTACGCGCATTAGTTCAGCTTCCGAAATAGAGTTAATTTTTCTTGTGATATTGTCTTCAAGTTCTTCTAATGTATGGGAAATTGACCTATACACTTTATTTTTTAAGTTTCCCCATAAATAATAGTCACATGCTGTTAGAAGAACTTAAAAACAATATCACAAGAGAAATTAACTCTGTCTTGGAAGCTGAAATTATGCGTGTGAAAGAAAATTTCCTGAAAAGGTGCCAGTATTGTGTGGATGCAAGAGAAGAACATTTCTAGCAGCTCTTGTGATGAGGTATGTAGTTATTTTCATTGTAATTTTAACTGTAAATATGAGAACCTGAATCATTACACCAATCGCGGCTTTATTTGTGTAGATATTTCACCCGATCGCTAAGGAGTTGGAGCTGTGCCCGCCGCTTCGCAGAATCCCATGTCATTGGCCAACTCTTGCGTGGGACTCACTGTACCACTTCACTGTGTAATTCCCAGCAATAGTTAATTACCGTATTTACTCCAATATAATGCATCCTCGAATTTAATGCGCACCCTGGTTTTGAAACTTAAAATCATAAAAAAAGAGTTTGTTAGCGAATGTAATGCGCACCAATAGGATATTTTATTTGGAATTTTGTCTTAGTATTTATAGAATAATGAACCAACACATAAACATTTACAGTTAACTGCCAGTTTTAGGCCTACAAGTAGACCTATAGGCATGGCTCATCAATATTCACTAATGTGTTCATCACTGGAATATTCGGAGGTGCTTATTTTTATTGCTAAATGGACAAACAAAATGTTAAATGCATGTTTCGCAATAAAAGCTGATACCACTCTTAAATGAGTTTAAAATCGACAATGCACAATATTCCACATTTGCACTATAGAACTGACAAACACTATTTTTTTATTATGTTTCAGAAATTAAATTTCATATGGTGAAGGCTAACGATAAAATGAACGAAGTCGAGAATTATAGCAGTGCCTTGTTATGTAGATCAATATTACCTCCGACCTACGAAACGGATTTATACTAGAATTTAACGCGCACCTCAGTATTGAAATCTACAAATGGACAAAAATAGGGCACGTTATATTCAACTAAATATGGTAAATTCACCATTCATCATAAGACTCTTGCATATTTGCTTTATTCTGCCTGTTGATGTATACAAGCTTCTGGGCTTTTTCATTGCCTAGTCTGTTTCTCAATTTTGTTTGTATTAACCCAAATGAAGAAAATACTCTTTCGATTGATGCAGAACTGGCTGGCATACGATGTAAAGATTCTATGGCTTGACAAAATTCCAGCGATAGGTGATTACGCTTCAGATTTGTGTAATTGATGGAGAAATAAGTATAAAAAATCCCTTTAGGTAGGCCTACAGGGCACAGGCTGAGGTAGATTTCATAGTGCTTTTTATGAATTTATTGGGGTAAGTGTAGAATAAAAACTGAAATATTTTTTTATAAAAAGAGAGTTGTTAATTATGTATTAATTGATATCTTTTATTAATTCATTTTTAATTTGGCCAAGGATTATTGTTCTCAAGATATTTAACTATTATTTTTAATATTTCAAACTTTATTTCATTGGTAATTTTAGCCTCAGTTGGTCCTCATGAATTCATTTCGGCATGCCTATTGGCTGAGGTATATTTTAAAGTGTTTTTGACTTTCAAAAATTCAAATCTCTCCTTATATGAGCGCTATTGAGAAACTAGTTGTTGATTTAGAGATTACTCACCTAGAGCTTTTCAACGATGCCCCACAAACATGGTTTTAAAAATTTTGCATTTCCACCCTCACCCCCACAACCACTGAATCATTGGTGTCTAATTTATGCATACTAAGTTTCCCTCTAAACCCCATAGGGCCCTAAATATAATTTTTTCAAAATTTCAACCCGCTCCCACCTCCCCAACCAGGAAAAATTGATTTTAGTCGGCTAAAATCATGATTTTAACCGGCTAAAATTGAAAAAAACCGCTGGTCAGGTCTTTTTCAATTTTAGCCGGCTTTTTTACAACCCTGATCATAGCGCTCATACCATAGAAATCAGGGTCGATGTCCTTCCTTTTTTCCTGTCATGATTTTTGATGTGCTTGATATGGTTCAGTGGAGGGTAGTAGCAGTTTCATCTTCAGTTCCTCTACAAAGAAAGATTCCCTTGTTAGTTCATAGGCAATCCTGGAGGGCACATATATCCCAATTCCTAGTACTTTCTTCAGGAACCTTGCTTTCACTCCTACTCTGGCCAGGTCGCTGATCGTCAGGTGCTCCCATATTTGTTCTATACCATATGTGACTATTGGCATTATAGCTGCGTTGAAGAGGGTCATAGCTGTGGACAAAGAGAGTCTGCTGATGTTCTGTATTCTATATATTATGGCTTTCGTGGCTGCTGTTGTTCTCTCCTGGATGTGCATTCTGTATGACGACATGGTCACTTGTAGGCCGACTCCTAGATATCGGAAACTTTTCACTGTTACCAGAGGTTCTCCCTGCAAGGTTGAGATGTCGTCCGCTGCTACTTTCCCCCCTTTTCTGATAACCATGTGAACTGTTTTGTCCTTGTTGATCTCAAAGCTATTTTCGAAGGCCCATGTTTCTAGCTTCTGAAGTGCTGTTTGTAGGTCTTTTCTGTGTTGCGACCCTAATGCCATATCGTCCGCATACATGATTAGGCTCACTGTGGGTAGGTTCTCAAGGATACTTGTAATGTCTGCTGTTATGATGTTAAACAACAAAGGGCTCATGGGGTCACCCTGTGGTACACCATTCGTCTGTCTCACTCTTTCTGATAGAACAACACCATCATTAATGACAATATAATTGTAAGTTAGTATTGTCTCAATTATTTTCGCTAGGGAGTGAGAGTCACCCAGCAACCCTATAAGTTTCCTTATTAGTATACTCCTGTCGATCAGGTCGAACGCCTTTCTGTAATCTACAAGTACCACATGATACTTTCCTCTCTTATGTCTCAGCGCCTGTTTTGCTTCTTCTTGAAGGAAATTCACTGCTTGTAGTGTACTCCTGTTTTCTCTGAAACCAAATTGGCAGTCTGGGATACGCAAGTCAACTTCCTTGGCTAGTCTTTTTTTTAGAATTTTTTAGAAAATCTTGAAGATTGTGTTCTGTGGTACTATGCCCCTGTACGAGCCAGACAAATTACACTACGCGGCCGCCTTCATTCTCATACGAAAGCCGTAACTAAAGGGTGCCCCCAGGGCTCAGTACTGGGACCCAAGTTATGGAATCTGGCATTTGACGAGGGACTAAGACTAATAGACTTAACTGACGATGCCGAAGTGATTGCCTATGCTGACGATGCTGTCCGCCGGACACAGTCCGCCGCCGTGGGTGAGTCGGTAGCACGCCTGCCTTCCACTCCGGCGGCCCGGGTTCGATTCCCGGCCGGGTCGGGGATTTTTCAGTAGTGAAAGATCCCTTCCCCGGGTTCAGGACTGGGTGTTAGGTTAAGTCTTAGGTTAAGATAATGCACATTGTGCGCGATTCCTAAAATTATTATGCTGACGATGCTGCCCTGATTATAGAAGGCGAGTCCAGAGCAATACTCGAGGAGAAGTCTAACAGAGCACTCGATATCCTGAACTCTTGGTCAGATAAAGCAAAATTAACCATCTCAAGGACTAAAACAAACAGTATGCTACTTAAAGGTAAACTTAACACTCATCCGCCTAGAGTCAGGCTCGACAACACAAACATAAAATACGTCCGTGAAATCCGATATCTGGGCATCACCCTCCAAGAAGGAAACAAGATCACAGCTCATGTTCAGAACATCTGCAACACTGCCAATAACCTAACCCAAGCCCTGGCCAGACTCTCTGGCCAGCAATGGGGTTACACGTTCACCAACTACCATACACTATACTCATCCATATTCGCGCCAATAATCTCTTATGCCGCTAGCACCTGGGCACCCAGGATCAATGTCCACCATATCCGGAAACTCAAAACCTCACAAAGACAAGCACTTCATGTCATCTCAGGAGTTCTCCCGGTTGACCTCCTCCTCCAAGAACGTTCACACAGATTTAGAATACGCAGACGGCTCCCTGTTCACATAGGTAATCTCCACCTGGACATGAACAATACGACACCAACGATAAAGATCATTTGTACACCTTATTGCACGACGAAATTGTTAACATATGGCAACAAAGATGGACCGAATCTCCAAATGGGAAGATCACGAGGGACTTCTTCCCTAGTGTCTCCGCACGTCTAAAAATGCCATGGATCAAACCTGACCATTATGTCACTCAAATTTTAAGTGGACACGGAAACTTCGCTGCAAACCTCATTAGGTTCAATCTTGCAGAAGACGACCTTTGCGCCTGCAAAGATAGCGAACTAGATACAATGTATCACATGCTATATACCTGTCCGCGCTAATAGAACCCAGACTCCTTCATGAAGCAGCTAGAGCCGTAAACGAAGTCTGGGCTCCTGACCTACAGTTCTGGACTCGTAAACACGCCTTCACAGCTCTCAAAATTTTCGCCAAACAAGCACTCCTGGAAAAACAAGAAAACTAAACCCGCACTGGTGGAGGGACACCCTAATGGGTAACCTATCACCCCAGCTCGAGTAAGGTTTTTGAGGGGTTTCCCTTGCTCATCGGCAAATGCCGAGCTGGTTAAAAATCCTCTCACATATTAACACTCAGCTCACACCTCTTAGCACATCACAAACAAAGAACATAAAACACTCCAAGTATAAAAGCAGGATAACTGCAACAATCACTAAACACAGTTACACAGCCCAAATACCACCAACATCCCATCCGGATGAAGCACCAAAGGCACTTACAGGAACATAACAGCACAAATGGTTACCAAAATTTGGTTTGACCCGAGGTTCTGGCTTCATTGCTTGGTACTCGGGGAGCAAGGGAGGGCACAAAAAAAAAGTCCCTTACCTTTGTACAAAATTGACATTTAGGCCGTTCTCCAGTTTTCTGGGATTGATCCAGTTGAGAGGCACCGATTAAAAAGGTCAGTCCATATTGGCAGTAGTAGATCTTTTGTTTCAATTATATGTTCCATGAATATGTTATCCGGTCCCGCTGCCTTTCCTCTCTTTGTAGTCTTGGTGGCGTCTTGGATTTCTTTTGAAGTGATCGGTGTGGGAGCTTCTGTTGTATTTCCTTTAAGTGTTGTCTGGAAGGTTGTTTCAGTGCCACTCTTATTGAGAATCCCGGTGAAATGCTTCCCCCAGGTCGCACCCGGTATCTCTCTTGCTGTGGGGGTTTGTTTTTTCCTTAACGCAGTGAATGGGTCTTTTCTAGCTTCTTCTGCTGCTTTCCTGGCTTCTTCCTCTATGAAATCCGCTCTTTTTGTTTTCAAAAGTAGTTTATACTCTTTTCTTTGTAAGGCATAGGCTGTCATGTTTTCATCATTATTTGTGTATTTTGCTCTATATAAAGCTTGCAGCGTGCCTTTCCGTTTAGTATAGCATTGACTGTCGAACCATCTTTGTGCATATGTTTTCCTTTTTGGGATGAATGCTTTGCTAATCAATCTATTAGTGATGTGCATAGCTTCTTCTAGATGATCTTGTGATATGAGTTTTCTTACTTCTTCCACCTCTTTCACATCATGTAGTTTTGTCAGATCTATCTTTCTAGAAGGTCTCTGCTCAGGTAATTGTTTCTCTGATAATGACCGTGGAGTTATTTTTATTGTTGTAGATATAGGTATGTGCTTTCTGATGGGAGCTGCTCCTGAGGACCATCATCCCTCTTGCTTCAGTACGCCTAAGGCATTTCCTTTGTAGAAAACATGGTCAATCGCGCTTGCTCCATTATGCGCGAAGTAAGTTTTTAAACATTTTTCATTGGCTAGAGTGTAGCCTTCTTCTAAAGCTTCCAGAACCAGGTCAGTCTTCGTGCTTGGTTTGTCAGTTCTGCAGTTTATGCTGCCTGTTAATATTACATTTGATCGGTTTGCTGCATGGTCTAGTGTCTTAAGAAGGGTGTCAAACACATCTTCTGTTGACGTGTCTGGAGGAATATATATTCCTATTATTGTAATCCTTGTCGTTATAACTATTGTGGCATTTACTTCCTTCTTATACTCTAGTATTTTTCCGACTGATGGTTTGAGGAACCATGACACTCCTCCTGCTGGTCTACCCCCAGTCTTACTTGCGTATGAGTGCACTCCGTAGAAAACCTGGTAGGTCTAATGTTTCCCTTAGAAACGTCTCCGTCATGATCATAACATCGTAATCCTTTGTCAGACTTGGTGGTGCATATTGTAGTGCATTTCTTAGACTTTCTGCATTCCACAATAATAATTTTAACTCGTTTTTATTCGATGGGTGATCCTTTGCTTCGCCTTTGGTTTCTATCTGTTTTTTTCTGTGTTGTCTTATTCAAGTGATGCTCCTCCGTATCTTCTCTCCCATCTCCGAAACATGTACCTCCTCGCGATGATACCTTCCGTCCAGAATTTAGGATCTTCTGTCTTTTCGAGTAGTGTAAAAGGTACCCCTACCTTGAATGCTTTCGTTTTGCATCTTGATTGCAGGGCTTCACACTCTACTTCTCCTACTATCCCCCTCTTTCTTAGGTATGCTATCATTTCATCCACCGTCGTTGATTGTTTCAATCTCCCTACATACAGCCATGATTTTTTCTCCGCAGCCTGTAGGTCACCTTCTTCATGTGGTTTCTCGCCGACTGTTATCTTTATGCTGTTTCTCCTCTTTCTTCTAGCCGTGACTGTTTCCCAGTTCCCCCTTTTTTCTCCTTCCTCGCAGTCCATTGTGGAGTTTTCCCCGTCGTCTTTCATAACTGTCTGGTCATTTATTCTATTTTTGTTTCTTGCTCTATTATTTCTATGTCTTGTTCATCCGTAGATTTGTGCACATTAATGGGTTTATTGCCTTTAGTTTCTGCGTCTTTCTCTTGGATCATAGGCCATGGTTCTGAGGCCTTCTTGTGTTGCCTCCTCTCTGTACTCTGCATTATTACCGACTGCCCCTGTTCAGTTTTGTTACTTCTGTTTTCTCTGTTGGATTGCTCAAGTACTTTTTGATTCCTTCAGCTACTTCTTCTTTTATAGTTTCCTTTAGATTTCTTATTTCCGTCCCTATTGCTCTCAATTCTTCTCTCCCGTTCTTTATCATTGTAAAGTCGTCCTTACATTCTTGGCATAGCCACATTAGAGCTGTGCTTGGTTTTTGTAGCGTGGCGAAGTCGCCTGCGCTAACACCTGAGCATTCCTTGTGGAACCATCTTTTGCAATTGCTATCGCAGCCTATCGCTGCTTCGTCCTTGGAGATTTGCTCCACGCATCCTCCGCATGAGGCGGTATGGTCCCATTTTTTCAACCCGCTTTCTGCTGCTTCTTTTCAAGTCATAGTTGGTATTCCTGCTTCTCGTATGGAGATTTGGAAGTGGGTTATATTTCTCCTCTGCTGTAATCTCTATGGCTGGATCGTTTAAACGGGTTTCAATATGGCGGCGTACTGGCCTGCCTCGGGTGCCCACCTTCGTCACGTTTTCCCGAGCGCACACCCTCTTGCAATTTACTTTGCAATTTATTTCAGATTGCACTCTGAGATCTAGGATCTCAAAAACATGTATTACTGTTCTGATATTTGCGCTTCTTCCACCATTACCTAATTTCTCCCACTGCACAGTGGTCCAAAACGCGGATCTAGCGGGACAAAATTATATTATGTTTTGAAACTATACCCTTACATGTAATATACACATACAATGCACAGAAACTCACTTATGCCCGGTTTCTACAAACTTGTGAATTACCTATGGGTAAATTACCCATGGACAAATTAGTTCCATTTAACCTACAATGGTATAATGAGCAAGGCCTTGGAGTTGTACAGTTAATTTAATTCAGAAGGCTTTGATTCTCATTGTTATTGATCCTATGAAAGGTTAAATTTTATCCAGCCATCCATGAAAGGACAAATTAACCCAAAGATTTACCCTTGGACAGATCTAGCCCGAGTTTGTAGGAACATTTTTTCTGTCATTTTCATATTTACCTAGATTACATTTATCTAGAAACTCGCCACAAGTGTAAGTGATTGCTATCTTTAAATTATTTGTGTTTGTGTGGTGTTATTCTTTTGTAAATTTTGTAAATAGATAATTTACCCACAGGTAATTCGCGAGTTTATAG
The DNA here is from genome assembly GCA_964059195.1 of Ectobius pallidus. Taxonomy (NCBI): domain Eukaryota; kingdom Metazoa; phylum Arthropoda; class Insecta; order Blattodea; family Ectobiidae; genus Ectobius; species Ectobius pallidus. The sequence continues at coordinate 50,652,697 of CAXKWD010000006.1, read as the reverse complement.
AAACCGGCCATTAAACATATAAATTTGCTGTATAAATGTATTAATATACATATATACCCATAGGCGTAACCAGGCCGACCATATGGGGGGGTTATAACATCCGCGGGGTCTGGGGGGTATGGAATACCCCCAGGGAGAAGGGGGTCCGGGGGTCCTCCCTCGGAAAATTTTAAAAATAAAGATGCAAAACAACGAGTTTTAAGCTTCCGGGGGCCCTTCCCCGGAAAATTTTAAAAATTAAGATGCAAAATAACGAGTTTTAAGCTTCCGGGCCCCCCCCCCCCGGAAAATTTTAAAAATTAAGACGCAAAATAACGAGTTTTAAGCTTCCCACGCTTTATACTTGTATTAAGTAATTTATGGGCAGACTTAAAAAAATTATATAATTTTCCTGTTTTTAATCAATGGGGGGGTTCAAACCCCCAAAACCCCCCCTCGGTACGCCTAAGTATATACCCATATATACACGCATACATTACACGCCTATATAAATACATGAAACACACATACATACAAGTAAACACGCTCATATATAGATAATATAATGTTCATGCAGTTTATGTTCTCTTTTCAAAATTCTAGTCATCATCATCATTATTTTCTTTATTTTTGTGCGTCTTAACGGGACAGAATTATTTGCATTTTGAATATACACATACACAGAACACAGAATGTACCACATTTGGACATACTAATTTATTATGTCAATCAGTGGACAGAAACTCAATTAGCTGTACGCAGACAGATCTTTACTTCCTCAGTTCCAGCAAACATTTGCCCTATTTCAGTTACAGCACAAAGAAACTGTTTGCGGATTAGGGAACATTGCTAATGTATTCGTTTGTAGAAAACGATGGTAAAGGAAAAAATCATCTACTTTAGATCAAAACACACATACACACATAGGCCTACATACATATGTACACACATACATATATACATACGAATACAATGTTTTATGATACCATATTATAAGATTACAGTTCTGTTTTCAAAATTTTAATCGTAATCATCATCATCATCTTTTTCTTTGCCATCTTCACCACCACCTTCATCATCTTCTTCTTCATCATCATCATCATCATCAACATCTTCTTAAGGTGACGAAATTTCCTTCTGTTCATCATTTCTGTGGCTTTTGATTAGATGTGGTTCTTTTAAGAGCTGTCAAACTTCCAAGGGTAGACTGTATTTCTTCTTCCGGGGCAAGGGGCGTATATTTGATATCACAGGATCTGAAGTGTGAAACCGGACATTTCCTCATACGAACCGGCCTTTTTCCTCTATATTATAGTAAAATTCCTCAACTTCAAACATCAATAACTCAACAAATAAAATAATGACAATAAAACAAATTATACCAATAGAAAGAGAGAAACACCCCCTTCAATTTCATATACTACACTAAACTTTTAAATAACCCCTTCAATCATTTTAATCGGACATTATAATTAACTTCCATAGTTTTAATCCGACAGACTTGAGACTTAGATGATTCGATTCAGCTAAAATCAACCCACAAAATGGAAATAGTATTAACTCTGATAGCCTTCAGCTATCACAGTTATTATCACAGATATATTTAGTAGGAGGAGACTTCCTGTATGACAGACATTCTGACGACTAGGTCGAGATGTCACATAAAATTAATGACCCAACGAACATTAACGCATTTTAACCGAAGAAAGATTCAAACAAGCTAGCAGAAACCAAGATCTCCTCCAATTAAGTAAAACTCAAGGATGAAACCATCCAATAGCAACAATTCACCCCTCCACCTACCCAGGAGATATTACCGAAGGGCCCCGAAGTCACAGCCTCTTTTTGGATCAGAAGACAGACGACGAATCTACGACACTAAGACAGAGCCTTCAGCTAACTTTTATAACATGGACTAAACTACAATATTCTATAAATATTCAACTTCAAATATATCGAATCCGCGCATTATAAATAGATCAATTTAGTATAATATAACATCGCCGCGCGTCAGTATTAACCTACGGAAGTAGAGATTGTATAAGTGATTTTTGTTAAAGTAATTAAACTTAAAACGTACCCGGTGCATAACTAGTAAAGTTGCCCGCGAGATAAAAAGGAAGTATTAATAATCCGCGCCATATAAATAGAATCGACGGAATAATTATTGTGAATAGTGAAGAAGCGCGTAAGAAGTGAATATTATCATAGTCTTAGACATTGCAACAACTTATAATTACTACGACTAAAATTACGACATCACCCCTTGGACTTACATCATCTTATGAAAAAACTCAATAATACAACTATTACCTTTCAGAACAAACCTTTTTATTTAGAATATAGATTGAAATAGAAAAGATCATAAACATTTTATTTCACCTAATTCATCCCGATTTGCCTATTCGTTCCCTCGGACAATTTCTCTAGCCACCGACCCGTTATTAATAGTCTCTTGCATAAATCTACCAACTGAGCAACTAGCTGACAATAACCCTTTTTCGATATAAATCAACTAAAGAACTGGTATAAATGGTCTCCCAACTTGGCGCCAACTAACCCGAATTAAAGTACAGCTATAAAATGGCACCCAACTCTTTTAGGGCAACTAAAGAACAGCTATAAAATGGCTACCAACGTGGTTGCTTGAATTTGAAATTCCCGAGGAACGAGTAACAAAAACACTTTAAATTTTCGATATAGTAAAACCTCAGAAACAAACACAAATTAAAACAGTTTCAAATCAGTGTTAAACAAATTTAAATTTGAATCAGTGCAACATCATCTGGATTACCACAACATCAAAGCCCTCCAACTGGATATACACCTACCCCCCAACAACAGGATATTCAACAACTGGACCCCGGATCAACCCCCAACAGCTGGACACCCGGAGCAACAAAAGGGTATCGTTATCCAAACTTATAGGTCGAATCCGGAATTTTGCTTCTATTTTTAAAGTAAAATCTTAAGCAATTTTTATTCAATTTGCATTGTAATTTTGTGATTTAATTTTTGTTAATTTTTATTTTAATTTTCAAATTTTTATTAATTCAGTAACTTAAATTTATTTTTCAAATTTTTATGAGATTGAGAAGCCACAAAAAGTTTCAAACCATGGAGCAAAATTCAGGGACTCGGACATTATATTCAGATTCGAATACTCCTAACAGTGAAAGTGAAAATTCACCAACTTGTACCGAAAATAACAATGTGAACCCACATGAAGAAGAAAGTGATCTCGCGGTTAGTCCCATGCCACTTACAGACGACACACCGAACCCCATTTGTGCTCCCTCAGAGAATAACAATACGCAACCTGCTGCTACACCGAACACTATAAATCTTTCACAAGACACGCTAAACCCTAATGCTGAATTTTTACTACAGTTACAAGCCATGATCGCAGGAATCTCAAACCAGCTGTCTTCACAAATCACGGAGCTAGCTACACAAAACTCCACTTTAAATGATAATATGAATTCTATGAATTCACAGATTTCAACACTAAACACCACACTTAATAATCAGAACTAAGAAATGAAATGAATACCAACATGGCTACTGTGAACACAACACTTAAAGATAAAATCACAACACTGAATACACAATTAAGAGCAGACATGACACAACAAACCTCAGAATTTAAATCTTTAATCAACGAACACAGAACTCACGTTACTGCGGAGTTGCAAAATATGGACTCCCGCGTAACTGCACAAATAGCCAACACCGAACAAGTACTCACCAGCCAGGTAGACTCCGTTCGAGCCCAGGTTGGTACTATAGAAAGAAACACAGTGAATAACTCCACGAGGTTAATTTCCCTCCAGTCCGAAATTGACAGGCTCCAACAAAAAGTCCGTGAACAGGAAACCATTATTGATCAATCAAGGGAAAATGCAATAATGCCCCATGCCTGTAATGCCCCCTCTACCTCAGCTTCTACGTCATCAACCTTACCTGATCCAGTGCCAAATGTACCCGAAGTACCAGAACCCTCTGTACCTATGCAAAGAATGAACAATGGTTTGGACCAACGAGTTGCCAGTTCTAGCCGCGAGCCCCCACAAATTCCCATTAACAATTTTTCTTTAAATAATTCTGACTTTCCGCTTCCTTGCTTTGAAGAGACAATTAAAACTAACCCAGTAAGATACTTAAAAGATCTCAAGACATATTTCACTCTACGAGGTGTCCCTGAACATTTGAAACTAATTTTCGTGGCGCAATCACTAAAAGGAACAGCAGCTCGATGGTTACAAGTCATCAACCCAGATAATCAGCTGTCCATTAGTCAGTTCAAGGAAATGTTTTTATCAGAGTTCTGGGGCGAACCAGATCAGCTTCGTCTGAGAGCGAGGATATTTCACGGGAAATATGATAGAAGCCAAGGACAATCGTATCTTGAGTACTTTATCTCATTATGCGAGAGTAAGCAATTACTCAAGCCTGAGATAAAGGAGATAGATTTCCTTAATGCCCTTCACTCACACTTCCCTTCAATGGTACGAAATTGCCTCATAATTGCCTCTCCCCAGTCCACCACTGACATGTTAAAATTATTGAAATCCATGCAGGATACTTCCTATCAATCTAACAAACAAAACGCCCCCATAGTGTCTGCAAATCAAATGCACAGAAAGAATATCAACTTAGTGCAAACCGCCCTTAACCACACTCCTTTTGAAAACGGGTTGCGATCACCCAACCCTTCTAAATCACCTGACAACACTGAAAATAGACAATATGATGGTAAAAACAACAATGAGTTTCGACACCCTGACTATTATTGGCCACAAACTGAATTTTCGAGAAATTCTAGGAGTAATTGGAGAACCAGTGGTTATCGTTTCCGCCCCTATGGCAATGGCAGATATAACAATAGCTACCGAGGACAATATAGGCATAACTATGCTAGTTCTCGGCCAAACTGGTTCAACCGAACCCAATACAACCAAGGCTACTTCAGACCTTACTATAGAGGTAGAAACAATTACAGGTACGCCCATAGTAATAATAATCAATACACCAGAAACAACTCGTATGACCATGCTAGAAATAGACCCAACAACAATGATCAGAACAATCAGGAACAAAGAACGCAGTCTCCCACTCCCACTGTGACTTTAAACGAGTGAGGGGTCAACACACTCTTCCTGTGGTAACCCTTGCAACCCTTTCAAAAAAAAATAATTAAATTTCAATTTGACGACCTTATTTGGCTACCGTTCAGAACGAGTTGCAGGAACTACAAATACCACCTTCTAGCCCACCAGGTGAAGCTAATAAGCAAAGCACGTTAGCTACTTACAACGGAAATATATATAAATTCTGTGGCAAAGAAAATCCCGCTTGGAGACCTTACATCCCCCAATCTCTTGAAACTGATATTATAGCAAGCTATCACGAAAACCTTGCGCATAGTGGAACCGAAAAAATGATCGATTCTATTAGTGAGCATTTCTACATAAAACAACTTGGACGTAAGATTAGAATTTACATAAGAAATTGTCACCTATGCCAAGTAGGCAAGAGTAAGAACACAGCCTATGAAGTGTCAGTAAATTCTATTGAAGCCACCAAGCCCAACCAATTAATTTGCGGAGATATTTCAGGACCATTAGTCCGAAGTAACTTCGGCTGTCAATTCATACTTATTTTTGTGGATGCTTTCTCCAAACTTGTAGCACTGTACCCTATACGCGACTTATCTGCTAGAATCTGCCTAAACAAAGTAGAAGAATATGTCGACACATTTGGCAACGTCGAATTTTGTTTAACGGACAATGCCAGTATATTCTCAAGCCCAAAGTGGAACTCAGGACTCTCTAAACTCAATATAAAGACCCTACACTGCTCTTCATATAATCCCTCTGGCAATATCTCTGAGAGATATATCAAACAAGTGATTTCCTATCTAAGATTGCTAACTCACCGACAGCACAAAAATTGGTATAAATATTTAAAGCCCATCCAAGCCATACTTAACGAAACAAAACATCACGTTACGAAGGAAATTCCCTTAGAAGTAGTAACACATTGTAAAGTGAACCCTCTTTTCAAGAACACCCCCCCTGTGTTACCAACCTGCAATAAATCAGACTTGGACATTTGCAATGCTATCCTCAAACGCCTACAAAGCAAGTGGTTGAAAAGAAGGCAACAGCCCAGACGCTCTCGTCCTAGATGGGATCCTTTGCCGGGAGATTATGTATTGCTTAAATCACATATAATTTCAAGTGCATTACACAATCGCCAGAAGAAATTCAGTCTCCTTTATTCTGGACCATTTCAGGTAAAAGCAAAATTTAGTACTGATACCTATCAACTCACCCATATAGAGAATCCAAAGAAAATTCTCGGCAAGTATAGAAAACATTTGTTAAAGCCCTATCATGTAATGGCTAGCAAGCCTTAGCCTGGTATTTGGATTGGAAGAAAAAGGAAGTGTAAATATAAGATGACCGGATCTGAAAAAGGATTGAATTGGACTGACTATGTAAAATAATTAGAGTGATTCCTACTTCACAAATTAATGTTTTACCTGACATCTAAGGATGAATGTACAATTTACGGTTGAGTGACTATAGTCTTTAATTAATTTGCTGAAAGACAATTCTCCGATACGAGGCTTATTATATCAAATATGATGAGTATTCGCAGCAAATTAACCCACTACAAATACAAGTGCACTGTATTATTTTTGTAGTGATCTCCATGTGTAAATAGATAATTTTAAGTTATAAGGCTACCTCCCCTCTAAATTCAATGCTGAAGAGATAAAACATTCATTTGACTAAAGGAATCACACTATTATTTGACCTCATGATTAATTAGACACAACCATTTTCGGCACATTTTAATTTTATTTATTGGAATAGTATATAACATAATATGAACAAAATTTTAAATTTTTCAAAAAAAAAAAAAAAAAATTATTTTACATACAAAAGTATGGACAGCACATATTATCAACCCTTTCCCGAAAATTAACCAAGTAAAGTTATTTTAGAAGTGAAGAAAATATGGTAAGAGTGAACAATGAATATGCTAAGAATATTGAAAAAGTGTATGCAAACAAGGTAAGATATTAATAAATTACGTATACGAGAAAAGTATTGAAAAAATATGATGAAAAAGAATAAAATAGGAAAGTCAAGCAAAGAATAATAATGTATACCGTATAAAATTACGATGAAAATATGTAGCGACGAAATATGTGACATAAGTGAATGAAATATGATAATAAGTGAGATAAAGATTGATATTGAAAGAAATGAATAAGTTGATAGAAAAACATAAAGAATATCGAGGGTAATGGAAGGTAACATAGCAAAAAGTACTTACAAGGTGAAATTTGAATAGGAGTATAATATGTGAAATCTGGATATAATTTAAGAGTTATTTAAGACCATAATAAGGAAAGGAAAGCGTACACCAACGTTTCACTTCAATTAAGCATCAGCATCAAAATTCAGAAGAATGAAGATAAAATTAATAAGACTAGGTTATGAACACAAACTTGAATCATAGTGTGTATTTTATTGATAAGATATAATGAATATTTTTATGATTTACTAGTGTAACAGAAGGACAACGGACTGAATACAATATGTACGACGAATAATAAGAAGACAGACTACGTTAAGGTAAAATAGTATTGTAAAATTGCATTTTATTGTTTATGAATTTATGTATGTGTATGTATAATTAACTAAAGAGTCAAGGTGATGTAAGGACACTAATTACGGAGAAAAACGTATCAAACAAAGATAATTAATTAAGAAATAATATCACGAAACTATTTCAAAACAAATTTAAAAAAACCGAAAATAAAACAAGACATAGGTCTATTTAGGACTTTGAAAACGGGTATTATAATGACTGTAAAATCTCGCTCGTATTATTCTTGATCACCCTAATATATCGCGTGATTTTTCACTCATTATGCGATCATATGAAACCGGACATTTCCTCATACGAACCGGCCTTTTTCCTCTATATTATAGTAAAATTCCTCAACTTCAAACATCAATAACTCAACAAATAAAATAATGACAATAAAACAAATTATACCAATAGAAAGAGAGAAACACCCCCTTCAATTTCATATACTACACTAAACTTTTAATTAACCCCTTCAATCATTTTAATCGGACATTATAATTAACTTCCATAGTTTTAATCCGACAGACTTGAGACTTAGATGATTCGATTCAGCTAAAATCAACCCACAAAATGGAAATAGTATTAACTCTGATAGCCTTCAGCTATCACAGTTATTATCACAGATATATTTAGTAGGAGGAGACTTCCTGTATGACAGACATTCTGACGACTAGGTCGAGATGTCACATAAAATTAATGACCCAACGAACATTAACGCATTTTAACCGAAGAAAGATTCAAACAAGCTAGCAGAAACCAAGATCTCCTCCAATTAAGTAAAACTCAAGGATGAAACCATCCAATAGCAACAATTCACCCCTCCACCTACCCAGGAGATATTACCGAAGGGCCCCCGAAGTCACAGCATCTTTTTGGATCAGAAGACAGACGACGAATCTACGACACTAAGACAGAGCCTTCAGCTAACTTTTATAACATGGACTAAACTACAATATTCTATAAATATTCAACTTCAAATATATCGAATCCGCGCATTATAAATAGATCAATTTAGTATAATATAACATCGCCGCGCGTCAGTATTAACCTACGGAAGTAGAGATTGTATAAGTGATTTTTGTTAAAGTAATTAAACTTAAAACGTACCCGGTGCATAACTAGTAAAGTTGCCCGCGAGATAAAAAGGAAGTATTAATAATCCGCGCCATATAAATAGAATCGACGGAATAATTATTGTGAATAGTGAAGAAGCGCGTAAGAAGTGAATATTATCATAGTCTTAGACATTGCAACAACAACTTATAATTACTACGACTAAAATTACGACATCACCCCTTGGACTTACATCATCTTATGAAAAGACTCAATAATACAACTATTACCTTTAAGAACAGACCTTTTTATTTAGAATATAGATTGAAATAGAAAAGATCATAAACATTTTATTTCACCTAATTCATCCCGATTTGCCTATTCGTTCCCTCGGACAATTTCTCTAGCCACCGACCCGTTATTAATAGTCTCTTGCATAAATCTACCAACTGAGCAACTAGCCGACAATAACCCTTTTTCGATATAAATCAACTAAAGAACTGGTATAAATGGTCTCCCAACTTGGCGCCAACTAACCCGAATTAAAGTACAGCTATAAAATGGCACCCAACTCTTTTAGGGCAACTAAAGAACAGCTATAAGTGATGAGCAGTATATTAAGAACACTACCTTCAGACAATAATTTTCTCGGTCTTCCAACATTTAATGAAGATGAAGTATTCAGTGAATGAAATTCCATAACACTTTCCGGGAATATTAGTTCAGAATTTAACCATTTTGTATATTTGATCACAAATCTACCATGTTTTCTACCACATTGTTTCCAGCGTTTCCGGAAATCATATTTAAGCAATAATGGCACTTTTGAATTTTAATTTAAGACAACAGTATTGTAGTCCCGCAATTCAAAATTTTCTTTCACATAATTACACAAATCTTGCGTAATGAATTTGTTTTTCCTGAATAATTTGAATAATTCCATGCGGGTCATAACCCGTAATTTACTTCTAGTGTGTGACATTCTACTCTTTTGGATCCCTTGTTTTCCCTAAAATATAAATAAAGTATATATAAAAAGACTGTAGAATATTTTCAAAAGCTTTATGAAAATTAACTAATTACATATTTTAGTAATATTTTTAGTTTGTTAAAATTAATTGAATACTTTTATTTACTTAAATTGCTAAAATAAATATCTTATTAACCTTTAGGTATTATTTATTGATGATTCTATTGATTCAGTGTAGCCTACTGATCGAAATCGCACATTTTACTAATAAACGTATTCTGCAAGAAGTAATTTTATTTCTTGGATTCTTGGAAAGAAATAGATTTTTCAGAAAAAGGCGCAACTTGCGCACTTTGCGATTCAAAGCAACTTATAGCCCATGAATTTAACTATGATCTGGTGAATTTTCAAAGTGCTATTCAGATATATATTTTTTATAAGTCAATTTAAACTTTTTGGAAAAAAATAAATTAACTTTTTTATCTTTAAAGAATACAAACTAATATGACGGACATACAATTATGTATATATGTTTACTTGTTATACCAAAAAGTTCCACATACCTTGGATTAAATTATCCAGGAGTAATAAATTCCTCCACTAGTTCACACTTGCTTCCAGCCACTGACAAACCTTACTGAGAAATAAACCGTCTGATGCCTGACGCAAAATCGGCAAACCTTCATTCAACTTTGGGGATGTGTCATGCTGTCATAAATCAAAGTACCCTTATTTAAAGGTTCATTCCTGATAAAGGGATATGTTTTTAGTATTATCAGACTGTTGCTTAATTTTACAAGGGTGACCAAAATGAGTTTTGTCCCGCTAGATTCGCGTTTTGGACCACTGTGCACTGTTTAAAATAGTCCCCGCCCTAGACCCCTCCTTCCCCGGGCGGGTTTCGATAGTGAGTATGGGAGGAGCTTAATTGGCACCTTGTATTTGGTTTTTCCCTTATTGCGTGTGTGGGGGTATGGAATATCCCAAAAAGGGGGGTCCGGGGTCCTCCCCCGGGATTTTTGTTACAAAACAAGGGAAAAAACAACAGGACACTCAAGCTCCTCCCACTCGTGACATCTAGGAGTGAATGGTGGAACTACTAGCACTTAGCATTTTTTCCTCTCCTTTTCCCCTTTCTACTATTCAATCCCTTTTCTCCTTTACCCTACCTACATATTCCTATCCTTTAAATTTCCGACCTAAGGAGATTCGAACACGGGACCACTAGCATGTTAGCCAGTCGTCTCACCCACTACGGCATTGAGTGATCATTACGATGAGAAGCGAGAATTCATGTATTTACGTTTATATAGTTGCATGAAATTGCGGATATTGATAATTTCCTATTAATTGCATTTGTATGAAATGAAATATGACTTTTTAAGAATTCTGTATGGTTTCTCCAAATTTTTCAGCAGCTCTCCTTTTTCTCATGGTTTTTTGAATACCTTTATTTTTTGTTTTTATTTTATTTCAAATAATTTTTTATATATTTATTTTTGTATTTTTTAATGTTTATTTTTTATTTATTTATTATTATTGTTGTTATTGTTATTTTTAGTTGTCAACCAGGTTTGTAGATCAATTAGGTCCGACGTTTCGGAGACGAACGCTGTCTTCATTCTCAAGGTTACTGAAGTGATGCGTCAGATGGTAGACCAGCTGCAGACTGTCGAGATGGACCGACCGACCGAGGACCAAATAAGCTAACTGAGATCAGAGCATTGCGGGCGAAGCCCCTGCGTACGAAATGCATTGCTGGAAGTGAAAACGGGTTCCTATCCTATAACTTAAATTTGCTTACGCTAACGGTGTTTCGCATAGGACTTGAACCTATGCAGGGCAACTGCAATGAATTAGGGGTTCGGGCCTTGGCCCTTTTTTGTTTAAGTTCCGGTATTCACCTTACAACCAGGGAAAACCACGGAAAACCCTGGTCGGAACTAGCAAAGGGGATTTGGTCATGGTCCTCCATTCTGTAATGCCTGGTAGGGGTTGAACCAACCAGTTGGGATACGTGTCAGCTGAAGGCTTATACGTATTGGGAAAGGGTATTGTTAGGCTGAAGGCCTCAAAAATTCTGACGACTTTAATCGTCCCCTGGGAAGCGCAGTCGCTTTCCAAGTTGCCGTACTAAAGGGTTCTCAGCATCTTGAAGCTTGGAGTCGAAACTCTGTGCGAGGCTTCTGATGTGTGTGGCAAGTAGTGGAACCTTTAGGTCTTCATGGATCTGCCTGTTACTGACGTACCAAGGTGCGCCCGTAGCGAAGCGAAGACATTTCGACTGCACGGCTTTTAGTCTTGAGACATGCGTGCGTGCTGCGGCCCTCCAAGCTGGACTGGCATAGTCTAGCATAGGTCGGATGAGTTGCTTATAGAGCAGAGCTCCATTCGCAGGGAAAAGTCCTCCTCTGCCGTTAAGCAGAGGGGATAAGATTCCAAGCCGTTGCATGGCTGTTCGTCTAACCTGGGTAACGTGGGGTTTCCAGGTCAGCCTTTTGTCCAGGGTTACCCCCAAATATCTGGCTGTTTCGACCCATTCGATTGGCTCTCCGAAAAATTCTAAGGCCTAGGCGGCGCCGTTCTTTGTTTTCCAGTGAAGAGCAAAGCTGTGACGTTGATGGAAATTCGCCACTTTGTCAGCCAGAACTCTAGCTCTTTGAGATATGTCTCGAGATACTTGACGATTAGTACGAGGACTAATAACGAAAGACTACTTTCCAAGCGTCAGAGTTAGACTCAAACAGAAACATATCAAGACAGATTATGCAACAACACAATTTTATTCCGGCCATGGGTACTTCACAGCAAACCTCCATAGGTTCAATCTAGCAGAGGATTTCCTCTGCTACTGTGAGGACAGCGAACAAGACACGATGTATCACGCGTTGTACACATGCCCGCAATACATGGAAGTACGCCGAGAACTCATTCACACAGCTACACAAGCAGGAGAAAGAAAGCAAATGAAGCATTTAAGGAATTTGCAGCACATGTAATAGGTATACGTAAACAACAAGAACTCGACGATGTCTAGACGCATAATATTGAGACAACACAATTAGAGAGACATACACCCTAGGAGATTGCTCAGGCTCCTGGGGTTAACCGAGCACCAAAATAAAGACAATTGTCTAAAGTGCACGGGTTGCTATGGGCTTCACTCATAGCAGCCGATCCGAGTGAGGTTTTACGGGGTTTTCCTCACTCTTAAGGCGAATGCCGGATCGTAGACACTACCCCCGATAGACAGATAGGACTACACAAACAAGGAAACACAGTTCTATAGCGCTGAAACAAACAGCCAGCTCTAACAACCATTTCCCCAAGTTCAGTAACTACTAGATGGAAAAGAGCAATAGAACGCATCGCCGAACAGTTGTTGGGAGCAGAGTATGGCCTATGGTCGTGGATCTCCGTGGGTGGTGGTGGGCCAACAAAAAAAGTGCAGTCCGTTTCGACGTTGCCAAAAGCGCTGTGGGCATGTCATTTACATACAGGCTAAAGAGGACAGGGGAGACCAGTCCCCCCTGAGCAACTCCAGCTCGCATGAAACGACATGAAGATGTGGCTGACTGGAAGGACGCCTGTCGAGATGTCACTAGAGGGGTAGTATATATACTACTCCCAAGTTGGGAGGAGTCGACCAATGAGGGGGCACTATCATTTCCATCAGTCATATTCCGGGCCAATGTTTCTCTGCTGACTTTAAGTTGTTTAAGACAGCGGTTCCAAGTTGGATTGATGGCCAGGCCCCCATCTCTGTTAAAGTTATGGGGTTCCAACTTGATTTCAACAGCTTCCTTGATCAGTCTGTCCCAATAGTTGGATGTTTTGGACAGAATAGTTGTCTGGGCAAACTTGATTTTGTGATGAGGTCCCCCGTTGATAGTGTGCTCTGCCACCGCAGACTTCGGGTATTCCAATCTAATGCACCGCGCGTGCTCAGCACATCGCTGCTCAATGGTCCGGGACGTCTACCCAATGTACGACTTGCCGCACTCACAAGGGATGCGGTAAACTCCCGGTGTCTTAAGTCCCAAATCATCTTTAACCTGTCTCAGGAGACTTCGGATCTTCCTTGGCGGTATGAAAACTGATCTAATATTGCGTTTCTTCAATATTCTGCCTAGTTTTTGTGAAAGGTCACCAAAATATGGTAAAAACGTGGTTCTGGTGTCTCTAGAATTCTGCACTGGTTGAGTTCTCTTATTCACGGTCCTTTTAAGGGCTAAACTAATTTCCGATTCATTCTATCCATTCTCACTAAATGTCCTTTTTAGGTGGTTGAGTTCATCTGCTACACTTTCTTTATCCGAGATTAAAATAGCTCTATGGATGAGGGTATTCAGCACTCCTCTGGGTTGAGCCGGGTGATTATGGCTATTACCGTTAAGGTAGAGATCTGTGTGCGTACTTTTTCTGAATACTTTATGGCCAAGAGTGTTATTGGGCTTCTGGTAAATCAAGATATCCAAAAACGGAAGATGGCCCTCCTTTTCAACCTCCATGGTAAAAGTGATGTTCCTGTGTATACTATTCATATGTTGGAGGAATTCCTGGAGTTTCTCAGGACCATGGGGCCAGATAACAAAAGGATCATCCACGTACCTGTAGAAGCATGAAGGTTTTTAGGGTGCTGTATCCAGAGCTTGTTGTTCAAATTCTTCCATATATAAATTAGCTATGGCTGGAGATAGAGGGGAGCCCATAGCGACCCCTTCGCTCTGTTCATAATACTTTCCACCATAAAGAAAGTATGTGGAAAGTAACAGGCAGATCCATGAAGACCTAAAGGTTCCACTACTTGCCACACTCATCAGAAGCCTTGCACAGAGTTTCGACTCCAAGCTTCAAGATGCTGAGAACCCTTTAGTACGGCAACTTGGAAAGCGCCTGCGCTTCCCAGGGGACGATTAAAGTCGTCAGAATTTTTGAGACCTTCAGCCTAACAATACCCCTTCCCAATACGTATAAGCCTTTAGCTGACACGTATCCCAACTGGTTGGTTCAATCCCTACCAGGCATTATGGAATGGAGGACCATGACCAAATCCCCTTTGCTAGTTCCGACCAGGGTTTTCCGTGGTTTTCCCTGGTTGTAAGGTGAATACCGGAACTTAAACAAAAAAGGGACACGGCCCGAACCCCTAAATTCATTGCAGTTGCCCTGCATAGGTTCAAGTCTTATTTGAAACACCGTTAGCGTAAGCAAACTTAAGTTATAGGATAGGAACCCGTTTTCATTTCCAGCAATGCATTTCGTATGCGGGTATGGAATCGGAGTCAAAATCATCGCATTGCGGGCTCGCCCGCAATGTTCTGAGTAGTGGTGTTTTCTGTGTAACCCCTGCGGTGGGATGCAGAATGCAACCCGCAATACAGGGGCAGACCCCGCAATACAGGATGCGGTGCGGTGGGTTGGATGCGGTGGGATGTGTAGGGGAAGGTGGGTTGGATGCGTAGGGGAAGGTGGGTTGCGGAGTGGGGTCCTCAACTACCGGGTTACCCACAAAGTGGGGCCTCCAAGCAAATAGCGCCAACTTAATCATTTATTTTTTTAATTTTATCATTTTCGATTCAGTCTCCCCACCCACTGCCCTTTGGTCATCTGGGTGTTTGATCATAGCTCTGGGTGCTTGCGCCACCTGTGTGTAGAACAAAGGCCTAAGTGTTTAATTAATGGTAATATTTGTGAGTTTGTAATATTGCGGCTTGCATATGTTAGCATGGTTCCAGACGTGATGCAGCTGCGCGTACTAGAATAGCCCGGCTCACCGCGCGGGAGGTCCCGCACGCACACATGCTGTCTCGCATGGCAGAGCCGCATCTCTGCGTACCAGAATAACACAGTTCGTCACGCGTGGGGTCCCAGCATGCACGTTGTACTCTAGCGTATGTCAATGTTGCAGTACATGTGATATAATATTATTGCGTATCTTAGCTAGAGTACGGCCCCCCGCTTGTATACCGACGCCGTACCTACGCGTGGTGACCGTGGTCCCTAGCGTGAGCCGATATAAATACACATGCTGCAGACGATTTCGCTCATTCAACGGATAGCAGCCGACATGGAAGGTACTACTACTGGATTCTTCAAGTGCTCAGAGTGCGATGCCAAGTATAGACACAAATTCCATCTGAACCGGCACGTGAAGCAAAGGCATACACAAAGCCATTTCTCCTGTGATTCGTGTGGGGCTTCATTTACCCGTCGCGATGTATTGACCAGACATGTGCGGGAGGCACACTCTAACAGTCAACTAGTCTGTGTTAAATGTGGAAAAAGTTTCTCCTGTCAACGTTATCTAAACGACCATTTGGAATCTACCCATAATCCAATGAATCCTAATGAAATGTACAGACAACGTGAAGCCAAGACACCGAGACCTACGTCAATAGTCATCGAACCCGGGTCACCTGCAGCCGGGCCATCAACAGCCATTGAGCCAAGGACAGCGGTAGCGAGACCACAGACCAACCCATCGGTACTAAGCCAGCCTGATGTGTCCAATGAACCAAGTCCACGGACAGCCAGACAATCAGTGTTGAGAACAGCTTTGGGCGGACAAAACTATGATTACTCGGTACGTGTTATATATATTAATGTGTTATATATTAGTGTGTTACTTCCGAGACAACTCGTCTCATTATATATTTTTTTGTTACAGCCTTTCGCCGTGCCAGATGCAAACACGCATCCCATTGCAGTATCATCTCAGCAAACTGCAGACGGTGGCCAAGGAGTCGCGCCCCATCACATGCCAGATGTTAACGTGCAGACACAAGGATCCATCTCATCGCATGCGGTGACAGATATCGGCAGCCGTTATAATGTGGGGGGAGCTCTCACCGCTCACGGCAGCCAAGCAGTCTCGCAGTCAGTCAACAGACATGGGGCCGCTACTCAGTCTGATGTGAGTAGCTTACTACAATCACATGTTTTTTTACGCTAATGTTTACATGGTTTTTCTATATGTTATGCTAATGTATACATTGTATTAATTCTTACAGAATGATTTTCGCAAAGTGGACTCAGCCTTCAGATCGAGAATCGCTACATATGCAGCAACCAATATCCCGCAAGCGGACCTGGAGAGCGGCCTAGCAGCCTACAAACCCAAGATGGAGGCACTGGTGAGGGACTCTATCCAACAATTTAAGTCTGTAAAATTCAATATTTTTGTGGAATGTGGTTTTGAGAACTTGGAAGGAAAATCCACTCTACGTAATTTCAAATCAAAAAACGAGGTAGCTGTTGTAACGACCAACCTATCAGAACTGTTAGATAAACAAATAGAGAAAATTCAACAGGAATATCAAGACGTAGCCTTACGAGGGTCTGGGTTCATGTTCAAATCCATACATAAAATTGAATTACGCGTCAACCATTATAAACCTTTTACAGGTAGGAAATTCATGCTTCTACCACAGCGTTTTAGGCATTCAAAATCTCTAGTGAACATTGACAATCATGACGATTATTGTTTCAAGTACTGCATCTTGGCAAAATTTATAGAGGTAGGTAATGACTTATGGGCTAGCTATCTCGGGAACCAAGAATTATCTGACAGATACGACTGGAGCTGTGTAAAATTCCCGGTAGCATTACAAGACATTGGTAAATTTTCTAAATTAAATAACATATCGATCAATGTGTTTGGTTTAGATGACAATGCGGAAGTATACCCAATCAAAATTGCTGATAAGGAGTTGGACGACCATAGAGACTT
Source organism: Ectobius pallidus (assembly GCA_964059195.1). NCBI lineage: Eukaryota > Metazoa > Arthropoda > Insecta > Blattodea > Ectobiidae > Ectobius > Ectobius pallidus. The sequence continues at coordinate 50,635,292 of CAXKWD010000006.1, read as the reverse complement.
GCTCTATGTCTGCGATGAAGTAAATTCACATTATGTCTTAATTTCTGATTTCAACGCATTCATTAGGCCTTTTGTCACATCGGACAAGCGTCAAGTCAAAGTATGCAAACGGTGCTTTACGCACTTCCAGTCGTATAAAGGTGAGTCAGCCGACCAGAGACTTGAGGCTCATTTGGCTGTATGTAATTCGTTCTCACCCGTCAGGTGTGAATTTCCTAAACGTCTGGAAGTAAGTTTCACTAAGCATGAGTATTCGCAGAAGATTAGGTTTGTGATCTATGCGGATTTTGAGTGCTTATTGGAACCTATTGCCGGATGTCAAAATGAACCTACAAAATCCTGGACTCAAAAGTATCAAAAACATACACCTTTCAGTTACGCCTATTTTATTAAGGACTTGGAAGGCGAACATTCAAATCTGCGGCTATACAGAGGACCCGAGGCAGGAGCCCATTTTATGAGTTCTCTTGTAAAAGACGTAAAGTCCATAGATGCCATTTTAAACTGTGAAATAAAACCCATGATCCCTCTCACGGCAGAACAGAACAACCAGTATATGACCAGCACCATCTGCCATATCTGTAAACAAGGTAACTTCACCGAAGAAAATTACAAAGTCCGTGACCACTGCCACGTGAGCGGTCGGTTCAGAGGTGCAGCACACAGAAACTGTAACCTAAATTATAGGAACCAGTCTTTTGTCCCTGTTGTGCTACACAACCTGTCCAACTATGACTCACACTTCATTGTGACAGAGTTAGGTTTTGACAAGAACCGTATCAATGCCATTTGCAATACCCAGGAGAAATACGTGACATTTTCAAAATTTATTCCCTCCTCTTATTTGAAAAGGGGAGGTATGGAGTTGCGGTTTATAGATTCTTTTCGATTCATGTCCACGAGCCTGGAAAAATTAGCAAACAATCTGCCTAAAGATAAATTCATAGAGACGCGGAAAGCTTTCGGTGACAATACCGATTTGGTAAGTCGCAAGGGGGTTTTCCCCTACGACCACGTCACCTCGCTCGAAATTCTAAACGAAACAAAATTACCGCCTAAAGAGGCGTTTTACAACAAGCTCGGCAATGCGAGTGTTTCAGATCGTGACTACTCTCACGCTGTCAATGTGTGGCAATCATTTTCGGTCAACTCATTAGGGGAATATTCAGACCTATATTTAAAAACAGATGTTCTGATTTTGACCGATGTTTTCGAGAATTTTAGACAAATGTGTCACGATACCTATGGGCTAGATTGCCTTTATTACAGTACTGCTCCTGGGTTCGCTTATGCAGCCATGTTAAAGTTTACACAGGTAAAGTTGCCTATTTTAAACGATATGGACATGGTGCAGATGTTCGAGCTTGGAATTCGCGGAGGATTATGTCAATGTGTTACAAGGCATGCTGTGGCAAACAACGAGTCGGCATTGTACTACGTCGACGCCAATAACCTCTATGGTTATGCCATGTCACAAGCGTTGCCTATAGGTAATTTCCGTTGGCTCGAGAAAGACGAGATAGAGTCGCTCGACATTGTCTCCATACCGGCCAACTCCAATTTAGGATACGTCCTGGAAGTCGATTTGCAATATCCAGAACATCTACATGATGCTCATTCAGATCTACCATTTTGTCCAGAAATGAAATGCCCTCCTGGAAGTAAATTCAAGAAACTTTTGACCACGCTTGAAACTAAACAAAATTACATTGTGCACTATACCGTGCTTAAACAGGCGTTGCAACACGGACTGAAATTGACAAAGATCCATAGGGTCATCAGTTTTGAGCAAAGCTGCTGGCTTAAACCGTATATTGAGTTCAATACGTCTAAACGGAGGGCTGCCAGTAACGCATTCGAAAAGGATTTCTATAAGCTATTAAATAATAGCGTATTTGGGAAGACAATGGAAAACGTGCGAAAGAGGATAGATTTTAGGCTGGTGTCTGATGAAAAGTCAATGTCTAAACTGATAGCTAAAAGCAGCTTTCAGGATAGAACCATCTATAACGAAAACCTTGTAGGTGTTCACCTTGCTAAGACTAAACTCGTTTTGGATAAAGCCATCTATGTCGGCATGTCCATTTTGGAAATTTCAAAAACAAGGATGTACGACTTTCACTACGACACCATGCGAAAGTATTTCGAAAACAAAATTAAGCTCACATATATGGATACTGATAGCTTCATATACAAGATCGAATCCGACAATCTAGACCGTGATTTGTTAAATTTGAGAGATGAACTGGATACTAGCGTATACCCCCCTAATCATCCCTTGTATTCATTGGAAAACAAAGGAGTGGTCGGTAAATTCAAGGACGAAGGTGCTGGTCATACTATAACTGAGTTTGTAGGCCTGAGAGCAAAAATGTACGCCATAAGGTTTAACGATATGAACATAAAGAAATTGAAAGGTATTAATAAATGTGTTGTAGAGAGAGAGCTCTCATTTGAAGATTATGTCGGTTGTCTTCAGAGCGGGCAATCGTCATTCTCGGTAAACAGGTCTATACGATCCTATAATCATAACGTATTTTCGATCGCCATGAATAAAGTAACCTTAAGCGCTTCAGATGATAAGCGGCACATTTTACCTAATGGCGTGGATACTCTTGCTCACGGGCATTACAAAATCAGGGATGCTGAGGAACCCCCAGCTAAAAGATGTAAAGTGTAAAAATGTATATAGTGTCAGAGTCTTGTATGTAAATAAAAATGTATTATGCTATGTATCCTGTGTGTCTTGTGTGTGTAAATAAAAATGAAATATGCTATGTGTCTTGTGTTTAATGCTGTGTGTCTTGTGTATGTTGTGTATTATGCTATGTGTTGTAAGGCAAAGGAAAGGAAAAAAAAATGAATTATGCTGTATGTTGTAAGGTAAAGGAATGGAAATAAAAACACATGACTATACTTGAGTCTTTAATGAAGTAAAAAAATACAAGTGTTCCTTCCTCCTCCTGCTCCACCACTCCACTGTTAAGACTCTGTTCATTCTATATAATTTCTATCCCTCAATTCCAATATGATTTCATGTATTTCCTTGTGGTGATGTAGTGTGGCAGCAGACGAGGACATGAGAAGCTTTAGTCTGTCAACGAGCTGGTTGGGGTCGAAGTCTATTTTGTGATTCGCATGTAAGTCCTTCCACATGCCTCCACGGTGTGACAAAACCTCATCGGAGGAGTCCTCCTCTTCCGAAAATGAGTTTGAATATTGTTCCTCCTCTTCTTCTTCCAGAAATAATTTTTTATTAACATGACACGTATTGATGGGGTCAGCCTGCTGATGAGTGTTCGTATCCGAGAGAAGATATCGATTGGAGATGAATTTCTGTCTGTCTTGACAAATTGGGCACTTGGATAAATAAAGAGAAATCATAGCCTTTGTAACGTTTGCAAATTTTCTGGATAGTTCATTATACATTTTATCGCGACCACCATGTCCTATTGCCGCATGAGCGGTATCAATAACGTCGTATATGTCATCAACCGAAAGGTAATATTTTCTATCGTTTTTTGCAACAAGTTTCCTAATTCCTCCTATTTCTACCACATCAAATCTTTTCAATCTTCTTTTTTGTGTAGCCGTCTTCTTTTGTGATTCTTTAGCAGTATCTACCTCCCGCATGAGTGATAAGTAATTTTCCTTTGTTAGAACCTTAAAACGAGTAGATTTTTCACTCTCAGTTCTTAAAAGCTCCCCCACGAAACTCTCTCTCGCCTTTTTACAACTCTCATCCATGATATCGTGAAACGTAGAATGATACCCAGGGATGATGACTTTACTCTACGCCGGTCTATTCTGGACTGGTGTAAAACTTGTCTGGGCTCACTTATTTATAGGTAAAATTAATCTGGACCGGTTAATATGAGTCTGTAGCTGGTCCAGATCGATCTTGACCAGTCAAGATCGATCTTGACCGGTCAAGATCGATCTGGACTGGTCACTACTGTTTAACAGTTTCGCTACGCCGGTCTATTCTGGACTGGTGTAAAACTTGTCTGGGCTCACTTATTTATAGGTAAAATTAATCTGGACCGGTTAATATGAGTCTGTAGCCGGTCAATATCGATCTTGACTGGTCAATATCGATCTGGGGTTGGTTACTACTGATTAACAGTTTCGAATGGGTCTAGGTCTCGGTCTTATGTATTTACCGTACCGTGCTAGAACTAACAAAAAAATATAATTTTTAATCACATCTTACACCTCACAACTCACTGACAGCTGGTAGGTCTAGGTCTCGCAAGACATCAAGAACTTCTGCGATGCGTAAAGGAGCACAGTCTTGGAGTGGTCTTGATATGGCAGTCATGATCTTGGATCTAAAGGGTTAGTTGATTTTTTTTAGGTTTGCATCTTGTTATATTACCACAAACAATTCAGAGGTGGTTTTGTACACCTCATGTTTCTGTGAAATTATATTGCACTCGATGAAGTATATAGCTATCGTTTTCCAACGGATGAACAATTTATACATGATGAAATGATACAAACAAAGTGGAGTGTGATGAATTTGCTCTTATTTAATGATATCCATTGGAGCTATCTTTTAACCTTCATCAAATGCCATGGCATTTGATGAAGGTTAAAAGATAGCTCCAATGGATATCATTAAATAAGAGCAAATTCATCACACTCCACTTTGTTTGTATCATTTCATCATGTATAAATTGTTCATCCGTTGGAAAACGATAGCTATATACTTCATCGAGTGCAATATAATTTCACAGAAACATGAGGTGTACAAAACCACCTCTGAATTGTTTGTGGTAATATAACAAGATGCAAACCTAAAAAAAATCAACTAACCCTTTAGATCCAAGATCATGACTGCCATATCAAGACCACTCCAAGACTGTGCTCCTTTACGCATCGCAGAAGTTCTTGATGTCTTGCGAGACCTAGACCTACCAGCTGTCAGTGAGTTGTGAGGTGTAAGATGTGATTAAAAATTATATTTTTTTGTTAGTTCTAGCACGGTACGGTAAATACATAAGACCGAGACCTAGACCCATTCGAAACTGTTAATCAGTAGTAACCAACCCCAGATCGATATTGACCAGTCAAGATCGATATTGACCGGCTACAGACTCATATTAACCGGTCCAGATTAATTTTACCTATAAATAAGTGAGCCCAGACAAGTTTTACACCAGTCCAGAATAGACCGGCGTAGCGAAACTGTTAAACAGTAGTGACCAGTCCAGATCGATCTTGACCGGTCAAGATCGATCTTGACTGGTCAAGATCGATCTGGACCAGCTACAGACTCATATTAACCGGTCCAGATTAATTTTACCTATAAATAAGTGAGCCCAGACAAGTTTTACACCAGTCCAGAATAGACCGGCGTAGAGTAAAGTCATCATCCCTGGGTATCATTCTACGTTTCACGATATCATGGATGAGAGTTGTAAAAAGGCGAGAGAGAGTTTCGTGGGGGAGCTTTTAAGAACTGAGAGTGAAAAATCTACTCGTTTTAAGGTTCTAACAAAGGAAAATTACTTATCACTCATGCGGGAGGTAGATACTGCTAAAGAATCACAAAAGAAGACGGCTACACAAAAAAGAAGATTGAAAAGATTTGATGTGGTAGAAATAGGAGGAATTAGGAAACTTGTTGCAAAAAACGATAGAAAATATTACCTTTCGGTTGATGACATATACGACGTTATTGATACCGCTCATGCGGCAATAGGACATGGTGGTCGCGATAAAATGTATAATGAACTATCCAGAAAATTTGCAAACGTTACAAAGGCTATGATTTCTCTTTATTTATCCAAGTGCCCAATTTGTCAAGACAGACAGAAATTCATCTCCAATCGATATCTTCTCTCGGATACGAACACTCATCAGCAGGCTGACCCCATCAATACGTGTCATGTTAATAAAAAATTATTTCTGGAAGAAGAAGAGGAGGAACAATATTCAAACTCATTTTCGGAAGAGGAGGACTCCTCCGATGAGGTTTTGTCACACCGTGGAGGCATGTGGAAGGACTTACATGCGAATCACAAAATAGACTTCGACCCCAACCAGCTCGTTGACAGACTAAAGCTTCTCATGTCCTCGTCTGCTGCCACACTACATCACCACAAGGAAATACATGAAATCATATTGGAATTGAGGGATAGAAATTATATAGAATGAACAGAGTCTTAACAGTGGAGTGGTGGAGCAGGAGGAGGAAGGAACACTTGTATTTTTTTACTTCATTAAAGACTCAAGTATAGTCATGTGTTTTTATTTCCATTCCTTTACCTTACAACATACAGCATAATTCATTTTTTTTTCCTTTCCTTTGCCTTACAACACATAGCATAATACACAACATACACAAGACACACAGCATTAAACACAAGACACATAGCATATTTCATTTTTATTTACACACACAAGACACACAGGATACATAGCATAATACATTTTTATTTACATACAAGACTCTGACACTATATACATTTTTACACTTTACATCTTTTAGCTGGGGGTTCCTCAGCATCCCTGATTTTGTAATGCCCGTGAGCAAGAGTATCCACGCCATTAGGTAAAATGTGCCGCTTATCATCTGAAGCGCTTAAGGTTACTTTATTCATGGCGATCGAAAATACGTTATGATTATAGGATCGTATAGACCTGTTTACCGAGAATGACGATTGCCCGCTCTGAAGACAACCGACATAATCTTCAAATGAGAGCTCTCTCTCTACAACACATTTATTAATACCTTTCAATTTCTTTATGTTCATATCGTTAAACCTTATGGCGTACATTTTTGCTCTCAGGCCTACAAACTCAGTTATAGTATGACCAGCACCTTCGTCCTTGAATTTACCGACCACTCCTTTGTTTTCCAATGAATACAAGGGATGATTAGGGGGGTATACGCTAGTATCCAGTTCATCTCTCAAATTTAACAAATCACGGTCTAGATTGTCGGATTCGATCTTGTATATGAAGCTATCAGTATCCATATATGTGAGCTTAATTTTGTTTTCGAAATACTTTCGCATGGTGTCGTAGTGAAAGTCGTACATCCTTGTTTTTGAAATTTCCAAAATGGACATGCCGACATAGATGGCTTTATCCAAAACGAGTTTAGTCTTAGCAAGGTGAACACCTACAAGGTTTTCGTTATAGATGGTTCTATCCTGAAAGCTGCTTTTAGCTATCAGTTTAGACATTGACTTTTCATCAGACACCAGCCTAAAATCTATCCTCTTTCGCACGTTTTCCATTGTCTTCCCAAATACGCTATTATTTAATAGCTTATAGAAATCCTTTTCGAATGCGTTACTGGCAGCCCTCCGTTTAGACGTATTGAACTCAATATACGGTTTAAGCCAGCAGCTTTGCTCAAAACTGATGACCCTATGGATCTTTGTCAATTTCAGTCCGTGTTGCAACGCCTGTTTAAGCACGGTATAGTGCACAATGTAATTTTGTTTAGTTTCAAGCGTGGTCAAAAGTTTCTTGAATTTACTTCCAGGAGGGCATTTCATTTCTGGACAAAATGGTAGATCTGAATGAGCATCATGTAGATGTTCTGGATATTGCAAATCGACTTCCAGGACGTATCCTAAATTGGAGTTGGCCGGTATGGAGACAATGTCGAGCGACTCTATCTCGTCTTTCTCGAGCCAACGGAAATTACCTATAGGCAACGCTTGTGACATGGCATAACCATAGAGGTTATTGGCGTCGACGTAGTACAATGCCGACTCGTTGTTTGCCACAGCATGCCTTGTAACACATTGACATAATCCTCCGCGAATTCCAAGCTCGAACATCTGCACCATGTCCATATCGTTTAAAATAGGCAACTTTACCTGTGTAAACTTTAACATGGCTGCATAAGCGAACCCAGGAGCAGTACTGTAATAAAGGCAATCTAGCCCATAGGTATCGTGACACATTTGTCTAAAATTCTCGAAAACATCGGTCAAAATCAGAACATCTGTTTTTAAATATAGGTCTGAATATTCCCCTAATGAGTTGACCGAAAATGATTGCCACACATTGACAGCGTGAGAGTAGTCACGATCTGAAACACTCGCATTGCCGAGCTTGTTGTAAAACGCCTCTTTAGGCGGTAATTTTGTTTCGTTTAGAATTTCGAGCGAGGTGACGTGGTCGTAGGGGAAAACCCCCTTGCGACTTACCAAATCGGTATTGTCACCGAAAGCTTTCCGCGTCTCTATGAATTTATCTTTAGGCAGATTGTTTGCTAATTTTTCCAGGCTCGTGGACATGAATCGAAAAGAATCTATAAACCGCAACTCCATACCTCCCCTTTTCAAATAAGAGGAGGGAATAAATTTTGAAAATGTCACGTATTTCTCCTGGGTATTGCAAATGGCATTGATACGGTTCTTGTCAAAACCTAACTCTGTCACAATGAAGTGTGAGTCATAGTTGGACAGGTTGTGTAGCACAACAGGGACAAAAGACTGGTTCCTATAATTTAGGTTACAGTTTCTGTGTGCTGCACCTCTGAACCGACCGCTCACGTGGCAGTGGTCACGGACTTTGTAATTTTCTTCGGTGAAGTTACCTTGTTTACAGATATGGCAGATGGTGCTGGTCATATACTGGTTGTTCTGTTCTGCCGTGAGAGGGATCATGGGTTTTATTTCACAGTTTAAAATGGCATCTATGGACTTTACGTCTTTTACAAGAGAACTCATAAAATGGGCTCCTGCCTCGGGTCCTCTGTATAGCCGCAGATTTGAATGTTCGCCTTCCAAGTCCTTAATAAAATAGGCGTAACTGAAAGGTGTATGTTTTTGATACTTTTGAGTCCAGGATTTTGTAGGTTCATTTTGACATCCGGCAATAGGTTCCAATAAGCACTCAAAATCCGCATAGATCACAAACCTAATCTTCTGCGAATACTCATGCTTAGTGAAACTTACTTCCAGACGTTTAGGAAATTCACACCTGACGGGTGAGAACGAATTACATACAGCCAAATGAGCCTCAAGTCTCTGGTCGGCTGACTCACCTTTATACGACTGGAAGTGCGTAAAGCACCGTTTGCATACTTTGACTTGACGCTTGTCCGATGTGACAAAAGGCCTAATGAATGCGTTGAAATCAGAAATTAAGACATAATGTGAATTTACTTCATCGCAGACATAGAGCAAGTCTCTATGGTCGTCCAACTCCTTATCAGCAATTTTGATTGGGTATACTTCCGCATTGTCATCTAAACCAAACACATTGATCGATATGTTATTTAATTTAGAAAATTTACCAATGTCTTGTAATGCTACCGGGAATTTTACACAGCTCCAGTCGTATCTGTCAGATAATTCTTGGTTCCCGAGATAGCTAGCCCATAAGTCATTACCTACCTCTATAAATTTTGCCAAGATGCAGTACTTGAAACAATAATCGTCATGATTGTCAATGTTCACTAGAGATTTTGAATGCCTAAAACGCTGTGGTAGAAGCATGAATTTCCTACCTGTAAAAGGTTTATAATGGTTGACGCGTAATTCAATTTTATGTATGGATTTGAACATGAACCCAGACCCTCGTAAGGCTACGTCTTGATATTCCTGTTGAATTTTCTCTATTTGTTTATCTAACAGTTCTGATAGGTTGGTCGTTACAACAGCTACCTCGTTTTTTGATTTGAAATTACGTAGAGTGGATTTTCCTTCCAAGTTCTCAAAACCACATTCCACAAAAATATTGAATTTTACAGACTTAAATTGTTGGATAGAGTCCCTCACCAGTGCCTCCATCTTGGGTTTGTAGGCTGCTAGGCCGCTCTCCAGGTCCGCTTGCGGGATATTGGTTGCTGCATATGTAGCGATTCTCGATCTGAAGGCTGAGTCCACTTTGCGAAAATCATTCTGTAAGAATTAATACAATGTATACATTAGCATAACATATAGAAAAACCATGTAAACATTAGCGTAAAAAAACATGTGATTGTAGTAAGCTACTCACATCAGACTGAGTAGCGGCCCCATGTCTGTTGACTGACTGCGAGACTGCTTGGCTGCCGTGAGCGGTGAGAGCTCCCCCCACATTATAACGGCTGCCGATATCTGTCACCGCATGCGATGAGATGGATCCTTGTGTCTGCACGTTAACATCTGGCATGTGATGGGGCGCGACTCCTTGGCCACCGTCTGCAGTTTGCTGAGATGATACTGCAATGGGATGCGTGTTTGCATCTGGCACGGCGAAAGGCTGTAACAAAAAAATATATAATGAGACGAGTTGTCTCGGAAGTAACACACTAATATATAACACATTAATATATATAACACGTACCGAGTAATCATAGTTTTGTCCGCCCAAAGCTGTTCTCAACACTGATTGTCTGGCTGTCCGTGGACTTGGTTCATTGGACACATCAGGCTGGCTTAGTACCGATGGGTTGGTCTGTGGTCTCGCTACCGCTGTCCTTGGCTCAATGGCTGTTGATGGCCCGGCTGCAGGTGACCCGGGTTCGATGACTATTGACGTAGGTCTCGGTGTCTTGGCTTCACGTTGTCTGTACATTTCATTAGGATTCATTGGATTATGGGTAGATTCCAAATGGTCGTTTAGATAACGTTGACAGGAGAAACTTTTTCCACATTTAACACAGACTAGTTGACTGTTAGAGTGTGCCTCCCGCACATGTCTGGTCAATACATCGCGACGGGTAAATGAAGCCCCACACGAATCACAGGAGAAATGGCTTTGTGTATGCCTTTGCTTCACGTGCCGGTTCAGATGGAATTTGTGTCTATACTTGGCATCGCACTCTGAGCACTTGAAGAATCCAGTAGTAGTACCTTCCATGTCGGCTGCTATCCGTTGAATGAGCGAAATCGTCTGCAGCATGTGTATTTATATCGGCTCACGCTAGGGACCACGGTCACCACGCGTAGGTACGGCGTCGGTATACAAGCGGGGGGCCGTACTCTAGCTAAGATACGCAATAATATTATATCACATGTACTGCAACATTGACATACGCTAGAGTACAACGTGCATGCTGGGACCCCACGCGTGACGAACTGTGTTATTCTGGTACGCAGAGATGCGGCTCTGCCATGCGAGACAGCATGTGTGCGTGCGGGACCTCCCGCGCGGTGAGCCGGGCTATTCTAGTACGCGCAGCTGCATCACGTCTGGAACCATGCTAACATATGCAAGCCGCAATATTACAAACTCACAAATATTACCATTAATTAAACACTTAGGCCTTTGTTCTACACACAGGTGGCGCAAGCACCCAGAGCTATGATCAAACACCCAGATGACCAAAGGGCAGTGGGTGGGGAGACTGAATCGAAAATGATAAAATTAAAAAAATAAATGATTAAGTTGGCGCTATTTGCTTGGAGGCCCCACTTTGTGGGTAACCCGGTAGTTGAGGACCCCACTCCGCAACCCACCTTCCCCTACGCATCCAACCCACCTTCCCCTACACATCCCACCGCATCCAACCCACCGCACCGCATCCTGTATTGCGGGGTCTGCCCCTGTATTGCGGGTTGCATTCTGCATCCCACCGCAGGGGTTACACAGAAAACACCACTACTGTTCTGATCTCAGTTAGCTTATTTGGTCTGGTCTGGTCTGACATCTCGACAGTCTGTAGCTGGTCTTCCATCTGACACATCACTTCAGTAACCTTGAGAATGGAGTCAGCGTTCGTCTCCGAAACGTCGACCTAATTGATCTACAAACCTGGTTGACAACCCGAGAAACCTTTATGAATAAACTTCGCCAGGAAAATCTGAAATCTTACATTATTTTTAGTTGTGTTGAGAAATTTGTGGGTGTCGAGCGAATGTAACAGGTCTGGATTGGAGTAACATGTCGAGAGTTACACCCGATACCATATTCTCGCCCGTTACAGTTACTCTGACCAGTGACAGTTACTCTGACCCGTTATAGTTACTCTGACCAGTGACAGTTACTCTGACCCGTTATAGTTACTCTGACCAGTGACAGTTACTCTGAACCGTTACAGTTACTCTCACCAGTGACAGTTACTCTCACCCGTTACAGTTACTCCAACCAGCGACAGTTACTCTGACCAGTGACAGTTACTCTCATCCGTTACAGTTACTTCTATATTTCTGTTACAGGCGTTATTTCCGTGACTTTCGCCTTTCCGTTACTCTGACCAGTGACAGTTACTCTCACCCGTTACAGTTACTTCTAATATTTCTATTACAAGCGTTATTTCCGTGACTTTTGCCTCGTTCCGTTACATCTGTTATTTCCAATGTTTGGAAAAATAAAATTAAAAACAACAAAAAAACAAAAAGGAAAATTTAAAAAAAAACACGTAATTTTCGTAATTATAAGCTTTTCATGCCACTTAAAAATTTATTAAAATACGATACTGCCTTTGCTGGATAATTTAAACTTAGAATATGGATATATAGCATGAAATATGAACTCAATAACTGTAGTAAATTATTCGAAATAAAATTGATAATTTTACTACTAATAATAAAGTCCCTATAATATAAAGCCACACGGCTGACACACTCACCCGCCGACATTATTGTTTGCCCACTTCCAGATGAACTAGAAACTTGAAATTTGGTACACATATAGCTTTTAGGCTGTCAACCACAGGAAAATTCCAAAAAAGTATTTTTTTAAATGTTTATTCCTAAAACTCCCGAAAAAGGGCTCGCTCACTGACATTAATGTTTGCCCACTTCCAGAAGAGCTAGAAACTTGAAATTTGGTACACATATACCTTTTAGGCTGTAAACCACAGGAAAATTCCATAAAAAGTATTTTTTTAATTTTTAGCCCTATAACTCCCGAAAAAGGGCTCGCTTACTGACATTAATGTTTGCCCACTTCCAGATGAGCTAGAAACTCGAAATTTGGTACACATATAGCTTTTAGGCTGTAAACCACAGGAAAATTCCAAAAAAAGTTTTTTTTTTAAATTTTTTAGCCCTAAAAACCCCCGAAAAAGGGCTCGCTCACTGACAATGTTTGCCCACTTGCAGATGAGCTAGAAACTTGAAATTTGGTACACGTATAGCTATTTTGCTGTAAACCACAGGAGAATTCCAAAAAGTTTTTTTTTTTATTTTTAGCCCTAAAAACCAGTGGCGGAGGCAGAAATTTTTCGGGGGGATTTGAATAGGTAGAAAGAATACTAAAAAAAAATTAATCAACTTACATATACAATTAGTTTATAAAACTGGCCACTTAGAGTACATATATAGCCTTTTTTCAAATTTCGGGGGGATGTAACCCCCTATCCCCCCCTGCCTCCGCCACTGCTAAAAACCCCCGAAAAAGGGCTTGCTCACTGACATTAATGTTTGCCCACTTCCAGATGAGCTAGAAACTTGAAATTTGGTACACTTATATCTTTTAGGCTGTAAACCACAGGAAAATTCCAAAAAGTTTATTTTTATGTCGATAATCGATGTTTTTTACATCAATGGAAAACAACCGCTGTTTTTGCTACAATTATGTTTCTCTCCGACATCAATGTTTTTGTAACAAAAAAATAGATTAATAGGCTACCTTGGTTCTACGATATAATTTTATGGGTCTGGTAGATATCTCTGCTTTCTTCCATGCAAGGTGTTCATGCCTGGTATGGCTTGGGCACAAACGCTCCCATTGGCTGCCAACGACCTTGCATGTGACTGGTCCTACTTGCACGTTGCTGCCAACCTTCCATTTAGCACGCTTTTTGAAGCACCAGCCAAGCTCCGCAGTTTTGTTAGGTTAGGAACGTCTATGTTAGTTTAAGGGCTATATACTGAATAGCGCGAGGTTTATTGTTCTCACATTGAATCTCTTCTGTGACGAAACCCTAAACCCTAACACTGGAGCATGTATGAATACCAGCGATGGTGCATGGCGTCCGTTAAGGCGAGCTGATGTAATGACTGATGTTGGGAGCCCTACTTTCGCACCACGTGACACATCAACTCCATCTACCGCCGCAGCTGAACACTCCCACAACCAGACGACATATCAACATGTGGTATTTTAGTGCACCATTTTTGGTTAGTTTTCCGTGGACTTTATAGTAATTTTGATTTTATTTATAACATTGTTATTTACGGGAGCTTAATTTCCCAAAACATTGATTTTTTACATCGATAGTTTTCATGGAAATATTTCTGTTTATTTATGAATTTTGCCTAATTTTCTGATACCATGGCCATTTTTTAAATATACATAGATTTTTATGTCTAAATACATCGATGTTTTCAGGTTGATATTATCGTCACATCGATGGTTACCTCCAATTTTAACCTCGATGTTTTAACTATCGATGCTCATCCCTAAATTGAAAGCTTAATTTTACAACTGTTATTTTATTTCGGGGTCCCTCCCTAGAGCCCCAGCCTTGGCTACGTCCCTAACCGGGGGGGGGGGAGATAAAAGGGCATTCCCCTACAAGTGGGAAGTGATCTGGCGATTAACTACGTAATATAAAAAAAGTAACAGGTAATGGTTATAAATAACAGTTACTTTTGTGTAACTGGAACAGTAATATAACTGTTCCAAAAAAAGTAACTGGTTCCCATCTCTAATTAATATCTGTGTGAAATTAAATTCTGTTCCAGATCTTCATTTGCACAGCACTAGAAATTTCACACTTGAGATACAGAACTCTCTCCATGAACTAAGCTTGGATGGTGATTTGCAACCACATGTGAAAAGGCTAATAGCAGCGTTATATTTGAGAGAATTTCAAACATTGCAGAATCTTCCACATAAAAGAAAAAGCGTCTGTCTGTTTGACGATTGGCACAAATCTAATAGCTGGATCTCCACTGAACAAGGACTTATTTATCGCAATGGACAAATGCTATCAAAATGAACTGTAAAGTTGTTGCAGTGAGAAATAACCCTGGCAGAAGTCAGGTTTCCTGTTGCTGAGCGTGTAACGAGTACAAAACCCTCTCACTTGTACTTGGTTTTTGCTGCAAGAGTGAACTTTTTTGCAACAATATACACATCACAGGTTACAATCAGCCATTGCAAAAGCTTTTAAACAATAGAAGAAATATGAAGTCTTTGAAGCAGTCCCATGCACCTTGGGACACCAGTTCACTTAAGAGAGCTGATTTCATGGTTACTGATTGTAAGAACAACAAGGCTTATGTTTTAGATTTCACTGTTAGGTTTAAGCTGAGTAAGAACGAAGTAAAAGATGCTGATGAGGAGAAGAAAAAACTCGCTAAGTGCCATGCAAGAGATGTACTATGAAATACAGAATTGGGAAATATTTGATTTATGTATTGGTACAGGGCAGTTGTTTGAAAATTTACTCTTAATGTTAAAAATAATAAATTGTATACTGTTTTACAGACTATGACTTTATGTGTATTACAGGATTCTGTGGCCATTATACACTATACCTGTTTACTATACCATAGTATCAACAAAGATTCCCAAAAGGACTGTTCTTAGTCAGCAGCCATTGTACCAAATATTCCCAAAAGGACTGTTCTTAGCACTGCCTTCTAGATTGTATTACTGCCTGTCCTATACGGCTAATTTTGCGTACTCGGCGACATTACAGATGGCAGCACCTTTCACACCCAGCAGCAATACCCTTTACATTACCGTATGCTCTGTGTTGCCCTCTGAAGTATAAAGTCGGAAACTGAAATATGCTGGAACTTCATGCTATCTGGGTGTGAACTGTGTCGCCTCTACTGGAGAAATTAGGCAATTGAACAATACTCTGAACTCCATGTTAAAATTAAGCATAGGACAGGCAGTGTAATTCTCGATCGAGACGGCGGTGGTTCTTGGTCAGCAGCCATTGTACCAATCACATTTTCTGGGTAACTACTACTATTTTCCCATTGATGATTATCCTTTTTGACAGATTGGTAGGCTGTACCTCTGTGGTGATCCTTCACTAAGGACAGCTATCCTTTGAGTTATTCTCTTTTCAGTTATCTGAGTTAACCTAATTAAAATATATGACATGACAACCTAATTTTTATTTTGAATAAGGTATTTGGAAGTGAATATGAAACTTTTGATTATACACAGTAACATATGTGAGCTACGAGGTTTGGCTGTAACTAGACATCGGATTTATATGGAAATGCATATTCCACCTGCTCTAACGGATGATATGGAAAGGAGACTTTAAGTACGTTTTACCATCACTTGTTACTGTATGTACATATAGTTTATAGTGCATATAAAAGCATATTTTTGGCGTTGTTGCAATTTTAGTATGCACCATGCATATATCAAACTATTTTACGGATTGGAACGTATTTTTAAGTATTAACAATTTTTATAGAGTCGTGAAATACTTGTGCTGTCTGCTTACTACCCAGAAACCCATAATGAGCTTTCAGTGAGAGGCTTGTAATTCACACTGGTGACGTCACCTGGGAATCGCAACTCTCCAAAGTGAAGTTACTGTTGTGCAATGCAATTACTGAAATTCAAAATACCATATATGGGGTGTAGTCTGAGGCGGAATATGCCTTTAGACATATTCCATAACGTTCTACAATAATTAATTAAAACATTTCATTTTATTAATATCATACAGAAATTAATTAAACATTGGGGAAGATAAGTATAAACCATAATTATTAAGAGTTTGAAAACTAGAATCAATTTTGTTATAAGAAATGGGAAAATTAATACTTTAGAATAAAAGCAAGTGCAAATAACTGTAATAATAACACAGTCTGAGGAAACAAAGGCAGGCTGTCAATCACTTGAGCAAATTCTGTGTATTGGTATTGTGCTAGAATTTTAACGTAGACAAAAGAACATCAGATAAGAGGCGATTTTATTGTGTGATGGGGATAAACCAGCTCTGCTCCGACACTAGAGGAACAATAGGGTGTTTAAGGTTCTAGGAATTGGAAACCTTCAGAGATCTGTGTTGGCTTCCGATATTCTTCCGCACTAGCGGAATAATACTAACATATAATAACCAATAAGAATGAGGGACTAATTTGTGTGTCTGACGTCAGTACGAAGCTTCTTGGGACGTGATGATTTTTGAGACAGAGAGAAGAGCCGAGAGCTCCAGAGGTTTCGGTCGCGTGGTTTTTGTAGGCCAGTAGGCCACATCCCGGTAGTAGTCTCGGAATTTATAAGTCCAGTCGAGGGTCGCTGGGTACTTAATCGAAGTTAAAGTCCGGGAAGAGCAATCATTGTAATATACCAGTAGAATCTGAGTAAACTATCAATTAACAAGAAGCCGCGTATTGACGTAACATATTGCTGAAGAGATTAAATTAATATCCCGAATGTTGTAATCATATTGTAATTGTGCATAGAGTTTTGCATTGGAATAAATTTCGCTCTTACCCAATTATAACGACTTTACATTGAACGCTTTCCTTATAACGTGCTGTCCCTGAGATAAGAGAAAATTAAGTCGGGCAATAGAACAAACAGGTACGAGCCGGGATTGGAACATCACGGCGTCACATCACGACAACAGAGCTACAGCATCCTGAGGGTCCAGAGAGAGACTGCAAGTAAGTTACACGCAGGCATCTATCTTCCAAGGGACTTCTATTCCAAGTCGATGAAACTACATACGCTTGTGGCCGCCATGTCACAAATTTTCTCGTTGGCAAACTAAGTGAAGAAGAGCCGGGAACGCCTTATTTGATCGCTTGTAGGGTCTTAGAAAAAACTAATCACTCCACGGTAGCATGCTTTGTGAATGACGCTCTAAGAATATTTTGGCCAGAAGAGGGCAACGACGACAAGTTTTGTTTCCTCCTTTCTGATTCTGCATCCTATATGTTGAGTGCTGGCTCGGCTTTAAAAACATTTTATCCCATTTAATACATGTTACTTGCATTGTACATGGACTTCATAGAGTAGCAGAAACAGTAGGCCTACGAGAACAATTTTCTGAAGTGAACACTTTGATTTCAAGTACTAAGAAGGTATTTCTGAAAACTCCCGTGCGAGTAAACGCTTACAGAGAATCACTTCCGGAACGACCTTTATTACCAGAACTAATTATTTCGCGTTGGGGCACATGGATAAATGCTGCTCTATTTTATTCAGATAATTTTAGTGCCGTTAAAGAATATGTTTGCGGCCTGGATCCAAATGATACCACTTCAATTCAGCGTTCACAAGAAGTATTCAAAAGTGAAACTTTACATAGGGATTTCAGAGATGCCAACCTTGAAAGGTGGTTATCAGTAGTGTGAGTCCTCCATGTTTAACCGAAAATCACAATTACAAGTTTCACAAAATCGTGATTCAGTGAAATTTTTGAAGGTCCGGGGCAAGGAAGCTCTTCCGTATAGGCCTACTGCTTTCGAAACTGCTGATTTTTCGCAGTTCGTTTTTGTCCATTAGATTCGTCACTGGTTTTACGTTTACATGACATATTTCCTCAATATTCTACTTGCAATGCAACACTCAATAAAACTTCTTGCAAGCAACGGCATCGGGAGTCGTCAGCGGCATTACAGTGATGATAAAAAAGAGAAAATATGTTAACACCAAAGATGTTATAACTACAATTATGTTATAACTGTAAGATACATATCTTTGGTTAACACACACGTCAAAGATTGTAGTGTCCAATGTCGCCAACAACGGAAGTTTTCTTTTACAAACTATTTCTCATGATAACAGTTGGCATCTCTGCTGGCACATTAATTTTTTTTTTGATGTTCGCGGGAGAAACAAACCATTATAAAAATAGATATTGGGATTCGTAGAATCCGTAATCTTCAGTACAATTTCCATATTGCCGTAGCAAATTCAAGGAAATCGTAGAAACTACGGAAATTCCGTAGCAGTTGGCATCTCTGGGATTTAAATGTAATCAAAGCTCGTTTCAAAAAGTTACCTGAAGTAATTCAGACATTAGAAAAGTGTTGTTTGCCCCTTAATGATGCCCTATTAAAATCCTTGAAAAAGTGAAAGATGAGCTTAGTTGTGCGCCTGTATATGATGCGGAAAAACTGGGTGAAAATCTGTGCAGTGTTCTAATATACAAAGAAATCCTGAATTTAACATCTTATGCTCTGTGAATAAATACCTGCAAGGTGACAGTGTTGACCTTCCAGAAGAAATTTCACCAGAACTTGTAAGTTCTTACAAATACTGCCCTACGACATCTGTGGACGTTGAGAGATCGTTCTCAGGATACAAACTCATACTAACCAACAGAGACATTATTTACTCCGGAACACTTAGAGAAGATGATGATAATCTACTGCAAATCCAATTACAGTCAGCAGGAGGACATGCTGAATGTGATTAGATTGCATTTTAACTTCATATTTTTGAGATTTTGGTGCATATGTTACATATTTTAGCAGCATAAATGCATGCATATTTTAACAGTTTTTAGTGCATATAATTCCGATGTGCAGTGCAGTGCCCAGTGTCCAAGATAGGCCCAAGCATTGGCGAGATCCGTGTGATATAAAGTACCGATATGGAGCTACATCTTCATCATCATAGTCTTCGTCATCCATAACCTCATCAGGTTCAGATACTTGGTCTTTCAATGAAGAAGATTTGGATCTTTTAGGGGCTGTAGCTAGATCTAAGGTGTTCAGAGCTCCAAAACATCCTTTTGAGGCTTATGACGACCGAGAATTGTTATGTGATTGTGTTATTTTATGTAATTATTGTAATTTTGCATCATTGACTTCGTCTATTTCAGTTGTATAACTGTCTTATGGAAATAAAATTAATTTAATTGAACTGACACTGCATTAAACTCAACCATATTGATTACCTGTTTATTGGTACATGAGTGTGCGAAATATAATCAGCATACTAAATCAATTTCCTTTTTATGGTGATCAGCAAGGCGGAAAATTTCGTCTGGGAATAGGGAGATAGGACGATATCAAGGATAGTGGAACGAAGCAATGCTTATGGATTGTCGTTGAAAGAGATGATATATAACAAAAACATAAATGTAATGCAGCCTTCCTTCCAAGAAAATAATAGATGCTGATTTTCATACACCAAACTTTTTTTGAAGGTATGTAGGTATCCAGTTTTGTGTATTAGGTAGGAATACGTGGCATTTCAGTTTTGATATAATATTATTATCCTTTACAAAAAATCCACTTCTTTTAAAACTCTTTTTGCGATTTGTTTAAAAACCTTATGTGATAGAGGAAAACAGATTTCAGCATTCAATTTAGCGTGCTAAAGTTAGTTAAAATCACCATTAACATTTGAGACAGCAAAGAAAACATTTATTTTCGCAGGCCTGTTTAATAGATATGCTTGCATTTTTATCGGTGAGAAAAGTGAAGAGAATGGATTATTTCATTTTTGTCATTCTTCTCTTTCGTTGACTCTTTATCTTTGCTCCGTGTCACCTCAGTGTTAATCAAAGCTGTCATTCTCTTGGTGGAATAGCATTACTTCTTTGTTCATTTACATTGCTCCAATGTATATGCAGCCTTAGGCTTAATAGATTAGCCTAGAATTATGATCTTCACACTCTACATCCTGTATGGTCTGTACTTAAAATAAGTCAAGTTCTTTTTATCATGTTTACAGGGGAAAAGGCTGTGTTTGTCTACTCCTCTCAGTTCAAGTCAGTTAACCAAAGAACAGAAAGATATCATGAATGCTGTGCTTGGTGGGAAGAATATATTCTTCACTGGAGGTGCAGGAACTGGGAAGTCATACCTACTGCGTCGCATTATTGGAGTCCTGCCACCTGATGAAACAGTGGCTACAGCAAGTACAGGTGTAGCAGCCTGCCACATTGGAGGAATCACTCTGCATACATTTGCAGGTAATTTTCTTTTATTCGATATATTTTGCAATTAAGGACATCATCTGAATAACAGCATACATCCTTATACTCTTATTTTCCGATGATCAAGGAAATCAGAAGCGTCTGTATATGTATATTGCTAACTGCAAACAAATAGCTGAGACAAAAATAGAATATTATAGACTTGGTATTTACACTCAACTTCACTTTTTTTGTTTTTCCAAGAAAATGTTTCAACCATCATGGTCATCCTCTGCTGCCAACTGTTTAGAATTTCTGTTATTTGCTGGTCCTGATGAAATTAGTGAGGATAGGGTTGATATGTTTGGTGAAGTCTGTGATGGATGAAAATTTTGAATGAGGCTGCTTTCTAGTGTGTCGAAGTTCATTAATTTGTAACCAAGTGCAAATCAGGATTTTTAAAGAGCAGGATTTGTCGGTTGTAAAGTAACTGAGGATTTGGACGACATGGTCCTTGAAACACATGCTACTGGAAAAAAAAGCAAAGCATAATTGTCGAAGTTCAACTCATTATCATAATAATAATAATATTTATTATATAATTATTTATTAAATAGTAATATTTATTATTGTTGTTATTGTCATTTTTATTATTGTTATTATTATTATTATTTTATCTTTATTTTGTTTATTTTTTAAAATAATTTTGTAAGTTCTGATGGTTTCTTGACAAATGTTGTGACCTTTGTTCCAAAAATGTGCTGCTACTGCTGATTTGTCGTATTGTTGATATTTTGTATATGTTATCTAGAATGATTGAACTTCAACACATCTATAGAAAGTAACATCATTCTAAATTTCATGTATTCATGAACCCGAGAATATTGTCTCTGTTGGACATTACATGAAAATATTTTTCCTCCAATAATATTTTCATGTAATGTCCAACAGAGACAATATTCTGGGGTTCATGAATACATATTTCCATCCAAGTAAGTGAAGTTGAATGTACAAGCTGACTCTATACTATCGTTTTATTTACGGAATCACTTCTCCGTAAAAAGATCCCACATAAATTTTGTGAACTGAGACAAACATTACCTATTACCTGTTACCTATTTAATATGAAAACATAGAAGTGAATGGTGTATAAGTGAGGTTATACAGAAAACCATTCACATAGGGTACTTGGAGGGTTTCTGCATCAGAAGATGATTTATTTATGAAATCACATGATTTTATTATGCCTTTGTTTTCAGCAGATATGTGGCACAAACACAGTTAAAGGATTGTCTGATTAAACAGTTAACAACACAGAAGAGTCACTTATTAAATATAAATACAGGCTGTACTTAAGTGAATATCGGAGTTATAAACTTGTATCTTTTTATGTTATTCATTACAATAATGAACCATACCTGAAATGAAAGAGTAATTGATCAAGTTTTCGAAACATAGATTTCAAGTGTTCGGTGTGGGCACATTCATGAAATGGCACAGATCCAGCCAGTAGTTCATTTCTTGCCACAGTGAAGTCTGGTGTAATTGACTCGACCACTGCAGCTCTACATCTTAGCTCAGGTAGCATGGCACATTAACACTTTTAAACACTCCACAAAATGAGTCACAGGGGAGATCCAGCAATGTTGGAAAAGCTCATTTAATCATTTCTGCACTTTGTTAAGAAAGTATAAATGATGCATGTTGTTGTTGTTCATCCTCCAGTTGAGGAAAGAGCAGTTTTGCAGCATGTCTAGATATGAATTTCCATGACATTTTCCTGATGTGTTCCACCATCTCGTCTGATACATATGGCTGTCTGGAATTTTTACCTTTAAACATGCATTCTGGGTCTGAAATCAACTACAAATAATGTTGTCTTTGCAAATACATGAATTGAACTGTAACAACTGAATTATGTCTCATGAGTTACAAAATGCAAAATGATTATGTATGTTTGGGAGTTCCCATTTTTACAAATGGTTGTGCCAAGCACTATAACTATAATTACACACCTATACACACACACTTCCTCTAAATATATTCCTTATGGTATTAGGCTATAACAGAAAATATTATGTGTAAGGCTGGTGGTCTCTGGTAACAGCTGTAAGGTCTGGATCATCAAGTTTTGGCTTGAGAAAGAAGTTTTTCTTAGAGATTTTGCCAGTGTGTGGAATTAGTACAAATCCACTCCCTCATGGTAGGTGAGCTGCAATAAAGGAGCAGTCCAAACTAAACTATGCAGAGATGCATTACTATGACAAACAAAGAAAAGATCGTATAATAGGGGACTAGATTATTACATCATATCAATAAACCAACTGGGCTTACACTGAAAAAATTACCCATCAGCCCTCGTATCGGTATGTCTAGATTAGGGTTCCCATAAACTATTTTTAAAAGCAGGACTTTGCATTTTTCCCTTGAAAGAACTGGGCTTTTGTAAAAGAATGGGACTCATTAGATAATTTCGGCGTGATACAAACTATATGCAACTCTGAGTAGCAACCAATCTATAATCTAGCAATGCTAGCAATGAATTGATGTCTCATCATATGCAACCGGGAACTGTGTCTAAGTAACACTGCAACTGAAGCATGGAGAAACAAAGTGATATAACGTTGAAACCACCTTATAATCTCATTAATATGTAAAAGGAAACTAACTAGGAGAAGAATTTGTGCATAACTATAATTGTAAATTGAATGATTAACTTAAACAAATTTTATAACTTCTTGTAACAGACAACAATAGTCCTTCGCCACCAGGATTGCTGCATATTTAAAATGGAATAAATTCCTTATGCCTAATGCACTTCTTTTAGGAAGAATACTTATAAAAGTAAAAACCAGGACATTTGAAAAAAGTTGGGGCACTGGAGCATACTATCAAAAAAGATAACTTCCTTGGGAAAACCAAAACAAATGGGAACCCTAGTGTAGATGGAACTTTTACACCATCCAACTAGGGAACGAAGTTGACGTAAACAAAACCACATGATTACAGGATCTATTTTCTTATTTCCCATTTGCTGCAATGGGCTTTTATATGTTTCACAATTTCCACTTTCTCGTGTTGCATTCCCCATGTACTAAAATAATCATCTGTTAAATACAGAATATATATTTTATCGTAATTCTGTTAATTAACATTTGTAAGTATGATTTTAATATGGTTTTATAACTTAATTGAATGTAGTGACTGTATTGTGTAACAATCCTCTTCCATCCTCCACAACTAATGTTTGAAATCAGTTTTGAACATAACTGGAGTGGTATAGTGAACCAAGATACTTTGTCTTGCAGGCTTATTTACGTCAGATAAGAGAATTTAGATGAAAGGGAAGGAAAATAAACTATTGGCCTAGATTAAATTTTGGTTAATGTGGGTCACACAACATTAAAAGTGGGGAATGGCAATACCATAAAATCCAAGAAGTAGACTTTGCTATTGGGGTGAAGCACAGGGTTAAAGATCCCAACAGTAAAGGGGAAAAAGACGGGAATTTGCATATATTAATTTATACTAGTTCCAACTAAAGAATAAAGTAGATGTAAACAAAACCACGTGACATGATGGGTTCTGATTGGCAGTTGGACGCACAACCCCTCCAGGCACTTGCTTGTCGTCTTCTTCCGAGTATTAATGTAGTTTCTTCAAAACATAAAAAGTAAGTAATGTATTTGATGTAAGACTATATTAAGCACGTTTCTCAAGTTTGTTGCAACACTTTCTATGTGATTTAAGCAATACCAATATTATTATTTGATATTATCGATTGAATGTAATGTGACGTGCATGCCTGAAGACAACAAAGGTATGAAAAAATAACACTGTCACTTATCATGTATTCCTCGAAGACAGTTAACGTTTAATTCATACGGTGAAAACAAGCTTACCACAGTTATTATAAATAATAAAAGACAGCAATACAGTTCAATGGCTGAAGCTAATCAGGCCTCACCACCTCGTGTTGTTAAGCACAAGCGGGGAACGCCATTAAATAGTGGCGAAAAAACTGTGATCTTGAATGTTTTTAATACATTTTGCAGTAGGTAGATATTCATTATGACATTGAAATATTACAATGCATTAGCATTTTAAACGTAGGCATATGTAATTTTTGTGAAATCCACCTTTGTTTCTGTAGATGCTAGCTTACTTTGATCAATATTAACGAGTTCCTCTTGCATTGAAATTGCGACGTCTGCAATGTGTCAACGAACACGTGGTCGTGGAGTAATACATATCAGTGTGTTTGTTTACATCTACTTTATTCTATAGTTGGAAATAGTATAAGTATGCTTTATACTTCATACCATAAACGAGACATAATTATGTCATTTGCATAAGTAAGTATTATCAAATCAAATCAAATAAAATCTTTATTCACCTTTAAATACAATATATTTGTACAATAGGCTTCGTCAGTTTTTGGATAGTTTTATATAATAACAAAAAAGCTAAGAATACAAATTTATATGTATGTATGTAATACATAAAATACATAAGTATTGCATGTGATACATGAGTATTATGTATGTTTTTATTTATTTATTCAACTGTTTGCTATTTTGTCTGCATTAAATTCCATGTGGTCGGTAAAATAATACATTTAGCTTTGTTTACATCTACTTCAATTTTCAGTTGGACAGTGTATAGAGAAATTCCATCTGTTACTAGAGAAACATTTCTAACTTATTGCATATATATATACAGTGTGTCCCACGCAAGAGTTGGCCAATGACGCGGGTTCCTGCGGCGCGGCGGGCACAGCTCCAACTCCCGAGCGATCGGGTGAAATATCTACGCTAATGAAGCCGCGATCGGTGTTATGATTCAGGTTCT
Organism: Ectobius pallidus; assembly: GCA_964059195.1. Classification (NCBI taxonomy): domain Eukaryota; kingdom Metazoa; phylum Arthropoda; class Insecta; order Blattodea; family Ectobiidae; genus Ectobius; species Ectobius pallidus. Next base: position 50,609,734 of record CAXKWD010000006.1, on the reverse strand, counting down.
CACACTTACAGTTAAAATTACAATGAAAAAAAAAACACGTACCTCATCAACTCACGCGCGTAAGTTCAGCTTCCGAGACAGAGTTCATATTTTCTCTTGTGATAGGCTAGGCCTATGTGATATTGTCTTTAAGTTCTTCTAACAGTATGTGAATATTATTTATGGAGAAACATGAAAAGTAAAGTGTATAGGTCAACTTCCCGTACATTACAAAGGAAACGGGTGAAATATCTACGCTAATAAAGCCCGCTGATGGTGTAATGGTTCAGGTTCTCACAAAGAAAAACACACGTGATTTATCTACATGTGTCAAGTGTACATTTGTTGTTACAATGCCACGACATAGGCCTACGTATACAATAGAACAAAGTATATTTATGTACGATTCGTATTTGATTACATCATCTTGCAAGGACGCAAGACATCGGTTTTTAGCAAAATTCCCAGGTGTACGTCCTCCAAGCAGAGAAGCCGTGCGAAAACTTGTAAGTAAACTTCGGGAAACGGGTTCGATTCTCGATAGGAAACGAGGGACCAAGCGGTGCGTACTTACTGAAGAGAAATTAGATCAAACCCCCATACATTAGAGGAACTTAAAGACAATATAAGAAGAGAAATTAATTCTATCTCGGAAGCTGAACTTACGCGCGTGAAAGAAAATTTCTTAAAAAGGTTCCAGTGTTGTGTGGATGCAAGAGGAGGACATTTCCAACATCTCTTATGATGAGGTACGTGGTTATTTTCATTGTAATTCCAACTGTAAATGTGAGAACCTGAATCATAACGCCATTAGCGGCTTTATTAGCGTAGATATTTCACCCGCTCGCTCGGGAGTTAGAGCTGTAGTCGGCGCGACGCAGAAACCCGCATGATTGGCCAACTCTTGCGTGGGACACACTGTATATATATATATATATATCACCTCAAATTAAAAGCTTTTGTGTATTTTTTCTGCATTCATTTGTATGTAAGTTTGATTTTCCTCCAGCTCATGCTGTTTATATCCTTAGTTAATTAACTCACTGATAGATGTAAGTAAAATCCAAAAACTTCAATCTTTTCAAAGTAATGTATTCAGAATATAGACTGCTGGTTTGTTCAAAGAGATCTACTTCACAAAGAACTTGGGTTACACACAGTATAGGAATTAATCCACCTGTCTATGGAATAATTCAGAGAGCCGGTCAGTGCACATTGTAGTGGTAGAGATGTATGTAGTCACCTTTAATACAGCTCCCTATTCACTTGTACGAAGGTCCCTATGATGTTTAATCCAACTATCGATCAAACTTTATTCGTTGTAGAACTCTCATTCTATCTTTTAAGTTTTAACTCTCAGTGTTACACATCATACATGATAAAGTACACTCTTGAGTTAGCATGGAGGTCATAAATTTTATTATTTAAATTAATATTAAGTCTTGTAAATTTAACTGAAATTGAAATTCTGAGGATATGAATAAGAATCATTGTTTCTTGATAATAACAAAATAAATAAAAATATACTTCAGGGCTAATTATCTGGAACTGCTTGGAGTAAATAATTTTGGTCTATTGAAGCTTAGTGTACAATTGTTTTGTAATTAGTCTAGTTACACATAAAATTTTAATGTGTTTTCAATAAAGCCATACCAGAAATATATGTTCCAAATTTCAGGAATAGGTACTGGCCAGGCGGATCTATCCAGGTGCATTGAATTGGCAAGAAGAACCCATGTGCAACAAGCTTGGAGAAGATGTCGTCATTTGATCATTGATGAAATATCCATGGTGGAAGGAGAATATTTCGATGTAAGTTTTCCAGATATGTACAGAGGACCCTAATTTATTACTTAGCCACTTTTACATGCAGGATTCAAATCAACCTGAATCAGTTTTCAATATCGAGATTGTTATGTCAACATTGATTCAATCAGAAATAAATTTTAGATCCAATTTTCTGGAAATAGAAGAATGGATCATATTTAGATCAAACTCATTTTGATGTAAACAGTAGCAAACTGAGTCCCAATGCACACTCATACACTCATATGGCCATTCATTCCTTTGACAGCTAATCAATCAATTTATTCAGATAACTTATACGTATAACAGTAATATCATTTTACTCTTTTATGCCAGTTTTTCAATTGGCCTAATTCTTCTGGTGGCATTATGGTCGTGGAATCGACTCAGCCTCTAACAGAAATGATTATCTGGACATTACTGGGGGTAAAGCAGCCAGTGCAGTGCGTAAGGCTGACAACCTTACCACCTTCATGTGCCAAATGTCTAAAATCTGGGAGCCTCATTCTTGGAACCCTTAGAGCCTCCATGACCTGTATAGGGAACACACTACTTTAATTATTTGCCATAATTTATTTATAATGACTAGAAATTATTAGTGTAACACATACTTTTTACTCACGGAATATAATATGGCATTTCTTTATGCACATTAGCCACACAATTAGCCATATACAGGGTCTTTATTATAAGTTGAGACCGGGCGACGGAAGGCGCGCGCAGCCGGTCTGACCTTGATGCATCAGCGGCACGTGCAGTTATTGTTAAAGTGTCAACATGGTGAGACCCATTTTGCTGCAGCATCGTATTTTTGTGTGTAAACATTATTTTAAGTACGAGTCTGCTAGACGTGTACGTGATGAATTTATTCGGACATTTCCTGCCACCTTCAAGAGCACAAATTCACAGAATTGTTAATAAATTTGTAAATACTGGCTCAGTGCAAAACAAAAAGCATGTGCGCACACAAACAGTGTTAACAGAAGAAAAGCTAGACGAGATTGGCGCTTATCTTGAACATTCACCAAATAAATCACTCTCAAAATTAGCCCAACAAGTAGGGGTTTCAGTTTCTTCTGCACACAAAGCAAATTAGGGGCATTACAGTGGAAGAACTCACTCGCGTCAGCCAGAATGTGGTTTCCAGATACAATGCCTGTATAACACAGGAAGGACGACACTTCCAACATATGTTATAAGGTAAGATATGTAATACTTTATATAGCCTACACTTTAAGCAGGGAAGCTGCGCGCGCGTCACCGGCGGCTAATGCGGACTCCGTAGCGGAGAGTGAAAACACCGGTCGCCCGGTCTCAACTTATAATAAAGACCCTGTATAACCAAACATAACCGAACTATGAGCATTGGCCCCACCCTGCAGAGAAAATAAGTATAACAAAAAAAAATGAACGAAATTATCCAATAAATATTTACACAGATGGCAGCAAGAACGACAACGGAGTAGGATCTGGAATAGTTATATATGTAAACAACCAACCTGTCCATCAGTTACAATATAAGCTACACAATAATTGTTCCAACAATCAAGCAGAACAATTCGCCATACTCAAAGCACTGGAAAAGCTAGAAGACATAGACACAAACGGATTAGAAAAATCAGTCGCAATTCACACCGACAGCAGGATAACTCTCGATCTGCTCAGCAACCACAAGAAACATAACGAATTAATCGACAGAATCCGATGCATCACGGCACACCTACAACGGCATAATTGGGTACTCCATTTCACTTGGGTGAAAGCCCACGTCGGAAACACAGGCAACGAAAAGGCAGACTGTCTGGCTAAGCAGGCAGCTGGCAGCACTGAAGTAGAAGCAGCTTTCAACAGGACACCATTAAGCGCGGTCAAAAGAACTCTAAAAGCCAATTGCTTGGAAAGGTGGGAAACAGAGTGGCAAGCTACAACCAAAGGTGCTATAACAAAAGCCTTCTTTCCTACTGTACAATGCAGATTACGGCTAAAAATCACCCTCACACATAACTTCACAGTGTTAACGACAGGACATGGCAAACTTGGCGCATACCTACACCGGTTCCAAATAATTGAAGACCCGACCTGCATCTGCAATAGAAACATTCAAACAATTGACCATATTTTGTTCGAGTGCGAAGTGCTAAAAAATGAAAGAAAAACACTAGAAACAAACATCCTTAGATTAGGGGGACATTGGCCAGCAGATAAAAGAGAACTAGTGAATAAATACTTAAAATATTTTCAGAAATTTGTAAATAGTATAGATTTTGACAGGCTACACAAAATTGTAATCTAGGCTAAGTATTTACTACATAGACTGTAATTAATACACCAAACATGTAATATTGCGCTATGCAATGGAGCATGTAGCAAATAAAGGTTTTTTTTTTTTTTTTTTAAAAAAACCAAACTTAAAAGTCATGTTGGTTGTACCATTGAGTTCTATTGTGTAGTACCTTAATCTAACTTCTTTTATTTTTGCCTAGCCTTTCAGTTACATACAGGTAGAACAGTCATCAGGATATCTTGTTTTGTAGAATTACATTTTACTTACTTAATTATTTACTCCATGGCAATTGACAATTCTTAAGCAAGCTAAAGGAATATTATCTATTTTATAGAACCAGGAGGTTTGTTGCCACGCTTACATGAGCCCGCCATTCAACCCTATTCTGTACTAATTCCATTCAACCACACCTTGCTAGTCCTACTTCCCTTAAATCTATTCTAATATTGTTCTCCCATCTACCTCTGGGTCTTCCAAGTGGTCTTTACCCTTCAGGTCTCCCAGTCAATATCTTTTAGCTTTATGTCTTTTCTCCCCATGCACGCAACATGTCCAGCCCTTTTCATCCTTCGTGATTTAATTCACCTTACTATATTCAGTGAAGAGTACAGGTTATGAAGCTTATCATTATGCAGTTTTCTCCAGCTCCCGTTTTCATCTCTCTTAGATCTAAATTTTTCCTAAGCAGCCTGTTTTAAAACAGTCATATTGTGTTCTTCCCAAAGAGTAAGGGACAATGTCTCACATCCATATAATACAACTGGCAGGATTTAAAGTCTTATAAATTTTTATTTTTAGATTTTTTGACAAGACATGAAGTTAAAAGTTTCTGAATTGCATAAAAACAAGGCTTTCCTGATTTTAATCTACACTTAACTTCTGCCTTATTAAGTGCCAGTATGGTACTTTATGAGATTGTGTGTGGGGACGAAAAATGTCTGTCCCGCCTTTCTAATAGAAAGGCGCCATAACTCAAATATGCTTTATCGGATTTCCATGGAACTTGGTATACGCATTTATGACGTCCATGAGAAGTAACCTATTGAATTTGAACCTAATCTGTTGAACGGTACCGGAGTAAAACCCAATTTAGTGTATATTAAAGGCGCAATAACTCAAATATGCTTTATTGGATTTTTATGAAACTTCGTATACGCATTTATAATGTCCATGGGAGGACATCTGTTAATATTCGACTAAATCGGTTGGCCAGTACCGGAATAATGCCCAATTTAGTGCCTTTTATCTCTTATATATATAAAAGGCTTTGTCCTGACTGACTGACAGGAATCAACGTACAGCCTAAACTATAACAGGTAAAGGCTTGGAATTTTGACAGTACCTTCGTTTCATAATGTAGGTGCTCACTAAGAAAGGATTTTGAAAAATTCTGATTTTAACTGCCAAAAATTAAATGTTTTTGAAAATACTTAACCCCTTTTTACACAGAATTATCCAAACAAATTCACAGAACATATTGTTGCCAGTTGTATCAGGTGGGTTTGGATTAAATGAAATGGATGTTTGACAAATTAGAGACGGTATCATTATAATTAGAGTCCGGATTTCCATGCAAATGCATGTTTTTATATTCTTTGGTTACACTTCTCAAACCTTGTAGTTACACATTACATGACTTAGGGATTCCAAATAAACATTTTTTCCGTGCATGTTTGCATATTTCGGCCTTTTTATGGCAAAATTCATGCATAATGCATGTTTTGGATTTTTTGGTCTTAATGTGGCATATACAGACGTTTTTAATGCATATAAAAACTCATTTTCTGGTTTTAGTGCATAATATCAAGTTACCATGCATAACTGTGCATATTATGAATATGCCTCCCTAAAATCTTGGCTTTTCAAAGAAACGTAAAAACGTTGTATTGCATTACCATTGTTATATTTTGATTGACTTGGCAACAGAGTCTGCCACCTGCATGAATTTGAGAGTGCAAGCTACTATTTACCCTAAATAAACAGTAATATAATACACAAGGCTACAAAAGAAATTGCCGACTCGCCGACCCCCACCACCTTCCATTGAAAGAAAACTGCTAAACAGAATGTTCACTGCTTGAATTTGTCAGTCACTAGCCATTGTTGAAGACTTTTAATACTTTAGAATCGTGTTGTGGAGAAACAGGTGTGACAGTCAGGGAAAAACTTAAGAAGGTACTTAGTTCAAACCCTGATCTTAAACTTCTGTAAACGTAAAAGATGTATTATGTGGAGAAAATGTAAAAGACATGGAATTCGATCTCACCCTCAGTCAAATTTCTTCCCTTAAGTAGGCCTATGCACCTGTTACTTCTTGTGAAGTAGATAGATCCTTTTCTGCGTTCAAGAATGTCCTAACTGATAAACACACGAGTTTAAGTGAGGAGAATTTGGAAAAACTCGTATATTGTTTTAAGATAAATTGAAATATATTGCAGTACAGTGCGGATTTTTGATAGTGCATGTTTCGCCCTTCATTGTGCATATTTGGAGATACGATAGTGCATGAATGCATGCATATTTTTAAGTTTGATAGTGCATGAAAATCCGGGCTTTAATTATAATTCATATTATCTGTATTAATAAAAGGAATTGTCCTCGATGTCCAGCGAAATCTACTGAACGCAGAGATCTGAAATTTTAAACATAGGTGGGCTGAAGGGTCGGAAAATGCACCTCCAAGCCGGAATTTTAATTTTAGTTTTCGTTCGTGAGTTATGAGTGAAAAACGGGCAAAAAACGTGCATTTTGTGCGTTTTCAGTTATACATTTCAATGTCAAATCAATTACAGTTGGCTTTGGCTATTTTTGTCATACCTTGAAAATAAAACTTTCGCGATCGCTTGAATGTTGTAAGCCCTAAATATGGTCAAACATTGTTTTATTTGGACGAATCTCACTATACAGAGGTTTTCTGGGCCAAGAAACTCGAATCTGAGGTCGCTTTTACCAGACGATGCTATCTAATTGTGGTATGTAGTCCACGTGATTTAGGTGTTAATAAATATAATGATTTTACTATGATGCTCTTAATTTTTAATTTTTGAAATAATTATCGCGGGCGAAGCCGCGGGCACTTGCTAGTGTTAATATATAAGAAGTTGCGATAGCTCAAATATGCTTTATTGGATTTTCCTGAAACTTTGTATACCCATTTATAATAATAAAGAGGAAATGCGCACAAATGTGCATGAAAGTTTATAGTTATATTTCTTTGCTGTATGAGGTGATGCTCTTCGTCCTTTTCGGGCAGAGTTCTAGATGATACTGTCCACATTGTCGACCACATAGTTTGCATTTACAATCGTCTGCTGCACTATGGAAATTTTCTTTTACACACACTTTGTAATGAAAACCATGGACAGCGAATCTTGTTAACACATGTCGTTGCGGCCGGTCTGCATTCATCCAGTTGCGATTTACCATGGCCTCTGTGCCGTAGAGTTCAAGCGGGATGTCATTTCTCTTCTGTATTCTCTCTGATAGGAGGCTTTTGTAGCCATCTGTTGTCGGAAGTTGTCGTGTTGATCGTAATTCTTCGATTAGGAAAGGTTCATTGGCCAGTTCATAGACATGTCTGGATGCTGTTGTACATGGGAAGACGTCTACTGATATTGGGCCAAATCGGTAGACCGGTACCGGAGTAAAACCCAATTTAGTGTATATTTTAAAGACTCGGTAACTCAAATACACTTTACCGGATTTTTATGAAACTTGGTATACACATTTATAATGTCCATGGGAAGACGTCTATTGATATTGGATAAAATCGGTTGACCTGTTTCGGAGTAATGCTCAATTTAGTGCCTATTTTATGGTAATATACATATTCGAAAGAATTTATGAAATGCAAATCAGTTATCATCAGTGGCGGACGCAGAGGGGGGGATTGGGGGGATAGATCCCCCCCCGAAATTTGAAAAAGGGCTATATATGCACTCTAAGTGGCCAGTTTTATAAACTAATTATGTATGTAAGTCTTTCTACCTATTCAAATCCCCCCCCGAAAAAAATTCTGCGTCCGCTACTGGTTATCATGATAACATAGTCAATTGTTTTACTGTGATCTTATAAGGCTTTGGCAATTAAAATACAGTTAGCTATGACAAATAACACTATTGCTTTACATGCGCTTATCCAACTAGACTGTTAAACTGACCCAGGTGGCTGAGATGGTAACGTCTTGGCCTCACATTCTGAAGTTCCATGGTTCAAATCCCGAAACCGGCCAATTTGACTTTTTTTTTGTATTCTGCATATCATAATTGCAATCATAACTGATTAAACAAAAACATACTGGCACTTTGTTACATCAGTTTACCTGATTTTATTATTATTTCTATTTGTAAATATTATTGCTCCCATAGATTTTTAGTTTTAAATTTATCACTTGACAAGCAAACTTAGATTTACCTTTGGTAATACGGATTACCAAAGGTAAATCGAAGTTTGCTTGTCAAGTGATAAATTTTAAACTAAACTTTTGTTAAAGCAATCAAGAATGGACACTCAAACATACAGTTATCCCATAGATTTGATTTTCTCCACTTGTTCGAATGCTTTATCTGCTTTTTAATATTTTGTAGTGCATTATTTTGATGTTTCATGACCTTATACTTATTGTTAGATTTTTTTCTGTATTTATTTCCAATCCAACATTCCTGCAGGTATGGAAAAGACTTTCTGGATTTCTCCCGATTTTGTTTGTGTCATCGCCCAGCAGACAAACATCATCTGCCTAAGGTAAAATTGGATGATTGCCATTTAATTCTAGGCCTACCTTTGTTTTCCTGAACTTTCCTAATGGCATATTCCAAAGCGAAATTAAAAGGTAAAGACGATAACTCAATCCCCTCGCTTCAAGCCACTTTTAATAGCAAACCTACCCTGACTCTGCTATAGGTTTTATTTAGACACCTTTTGCAAGTTTAACTAATTTCTTTGGTATCCCAAACTCAATGACAGTATTGCAGAGTTTGTCTCACCTAACTGCATCGTGTGCTTTTTTAAAATCTATGAATAGCTGGTGAACATATAATAGAACTATGAAATGAAGGTCGTAGTAATTCTCCGATTAATATTTGTAAAAATTCAACTCACTACATATCTTCCAGATATATGGCAATACTGTGCTTCTGTAGTAATTTTTCTGTACTAATACACAATAAATACACTACAGTATAAAAAGTGACTTTGTTAAGAAGGTACTGTAATACCATAATGAATAGAGGAGAAAGTGTGATGACTGAGGTAGTTCACTGGTTCCGCCGCTAGGTAGCAGTTACTCTGCTTGAGATTCGCGGGAGCAAGATTACTACGGGCGGTATAGGAAAAATAGCAAACATTCTTAAACAAAATAATACATTAATCTATTTCAAAATGACTCACCTTATCTAAATTGAATTGTTAGATACTTTTGACAATTTTCGGGCTGTTTTACACGTCTTGGAAGATCTCATCTCCATAAATAAACATGGCCGTGTGTAACAGTAATTTCTCAGATTGCAAGAAGCTTGACCGTACATTTCGTTCCACATCTTTCCAAAAATCGAAGATGTTCACAAGCAATGAACAATTATATAATATAGGTATGAAACAGCTAAGGGGTGATTTCATCTAATATTTTGTTGCCTAGAAAATACGGTAGAGGGTATGTTAGTATAATTTGATTAGAATTTGTTAAAGAATGTACATTTGTATAGAAATAACAACGTATAATTATGGTAGAAAACAGCTAAGGGATATTTTATAAATTAATATTAATATTACATTGTATAGAATATTACTGAGTATTTGTATTAATATTGTATTAATAGTAATATTATTTATATTAATATTAATTTTCTCCTGGCTGTATGGGGTAAGTTATGTAGGTGAAACACGGTCAAAAGTGTAGTGTACAAATTATGTGAACAGAGATAATATGCCTGCTAATACCTCAATACCATTCTGATTGCTTTAGCTTTAGAGTAATTACTATTACTCGTTAACCATTATAGATATTATATAGGTGGATAATATAAACTAAGGGATGGTTTGTGAATTGCAGGGCACGGAAAATTTCATAAGCAGCACTACAAAAATAGGGCGCATCGTCTCAACATCCGATAAAGACGCACATACGCAAAAATTGTTTTGCAATGCATTCTACATATATCACACAATATTTCAAAGCATTTTCCCTGATTTTTTCATAAAAAAATTAAATCCTCTTGCCTTAACTACAGCCCGCTATTTGCTCAAACCCTCGACAATTCGCCGTTCGCTGTAACTGATGTACGTCTTATGTTGTTAAATTATATTATTAAAAAAAGGAACAAGATATTAAACTAATAAGACATTTGCTATGATAATTATACATAAAAATTACTAACGTAAGTGAACAGAAAATATGATAAATAATCCAATAAATACATAAATAAAAGTAGTGCAGATTTACTAAGTTAGAAAAAAGCTTCATTCACTCCTTTTCCCCAGCGGGTCAATCTTGCAGTATGGGTACAAGTAGTCAGTTAATATAGTATTATTATTGAGTCCACGAATAAATTAATTAAATTTTTTTACTTTATTGCTGGTATTTTATGGAAAAGATGCCTGCTAATACCTCAATACCATTCTGATTGCTTTAGCTTTAGAGTAATTACTATTACTCGTTAACCATTATAGATATTATATAGGTGGTACTCAATTTATAATAAGATCCAAATATTTCACTAAACCTTACACGCTTGATCTCTTTCTGGACACAAAAATTAAATAATAAATGTCGTATAGTCAAATTTGCTTCACCCTCAACATTTCACGATCGTCCCACATCATTCAGACAGGTGTAGCGCCCGGAATAATTACCACTCAATTACTCGTAAACCATTCAAGATATAAAGGTGGTACTGAATTTAAAATAAAGTTGAAATATTTCACTAAAACTTTCTCGCTTGAAGGTTTTACCGGACACAAAAATGAAAAAAATTATCGCATAGTCAAATTCAGTTTCACCCTCCATGAATTTTGTGTAATTGGTGATGTTTATATAATGAAATAAAAACATTAATGTCCGCATTTTTTAAGTCTCTGTTTTAACCATCAGAAGGACTGTTGTGTGCAGATTATTTCTGCACAAATTTCACAGAAATAGGACCAAGGATTAATTAAAGATTGCGAGTTTAATCATAAGATGCCAAACTATCATGATGCAGCATTGAGAAGTTGAAACGCAAACGAAGGTGCTGCCAGTGTTTCGGTGGACCGCCGCTCTCCCTATACCCACCATTGTATTAGCGGCCAAGTCATCACACTTTCTCATTCTATTCATTATGGTAATACTTTAAATACTTTTATTATATTTTTTTGGTCTATAATGTACAAGTCAAACTAGGTTGCGTACTTTGTCCATTCTGAATAAGACCTTCACTCCCTCGTGAATTCAAGTATAGGATGCTCCTGAATGCAGTACACTTTTCTTGAAAAATTCTGAATACTTTTTGCTAAGCCTGAGAATATATCTTTATATGGTCGCCACTCAGGCTATTTCAGATTTGTATACTTCAGTGAGTGGAGTTATTACACTAGGCTCAGGTATGTAGATAGTTTTAGTTTCAGGTTCAGAAAAGAATATCAATTTTTTTTTAGAATACAATGATAAGGGGGTACACTTAGCATAGTGGTTGAGGCGCTGCGCTACAAACCAGAAGGCCGCTGGTTCAATTCCCGATGAGGTCTGAGTTTTTCAATTGGCCTAATCCTTCTGGTGGCACTATGGCCCTGGGGTCGACTCAGCCTCTAACAGAAATGAGTACCAGGAGCAATCCTGGGAGTAAAGGTGGCCGGTGCATAAGGCTGACAACCTTACCACCTTCACGTGCTGAATGTTCAAAATCTCGGAGCCTCAAACTCCTGGAACCCTCTGGGCCTCCATAGCCTGTAAAGGGATCACACACAGTGACAAGAATTACAAATATACGCCAGAATTTACATTAAAAGAATTGAACATTGTTCTTGCGTTACTCATTGATTACAAAATTATGAAATCTGTTCTTTACATTAGTGACACAAAAAAATATTTAAGTTTTTTTCTTCTAGTTTCAAATTTTCATTTATGCGATGAGTGATCACGTTTCTTCTTTTTTACAAAATCAGGTTGTCCACGGGTCGGGAAAAGGCCAGGAATTTCGTATGGTCGGGGAAAATCCAAGAAAAGTCAATGAATTTGTTAAAATATCCAGAAAAATTTGAAAAATTGCAAAGCTAAAGATAAATATTAGTGCGTTAAAATAAACAGGTGTCCAAGGTCAGTGTGGCAAACCTTCGTTCTCTTAGTTCTGGAGTATGCTGTATCCATGGTAACTGGATTGTTTATGGTGGGTTGGGTGCGCGGCGAGTCTGAGCATATAGGATTGTGACTTCATAATAATGTGATTGTGCTCCGCTTCGCACGTTTAATTATGTGGGAAGTACTGAGGCATTATTTATACATTTGAAGAGGTGTACAATTCGTAGTTGGTCGGCCTGCTTCGTTGGAGGACAAAGAACATCACTCTTTGGTGGAAGCATGCATAACAGGAGACACGTCCGTTTGTTTTGCGACTTCATTAATGAATGTAATTTTGTGATATTTTACTTATGAAGTTTGTCAATTTGAGTGTTAATGTTTCGAAGGCAGTGCAGAGACTGTCTGAAATGTGTTGTTGACAAGCTGATGGAGAAGTCACCTTTGAAGTACCCCTTAACTCAGGGTTTGTCTTTTATGAGTTCAGAAAAAATCGTCTTCACTCCAGAAGAGGCTGTTTCACAGATGGTGTCTACAATGAATATTTTGATTCAGTGGATTTGATTACTCCCTCTATTGCTCAGAATGCAGATCATAAGTGTAGGGATCTTATTTCGAAGGAAACTTCAGTAGTTGAGTTCAAATCTTACTCTAAAAACACAAGGTTGAACAAATGTTGGATGAAAACGCTTGATAGTTATGACACTCCTAGTTTAAGGAAAGTAGTTTGTTTATTACTTCCAATTTCACATGGAAATGCTTCAGTGGAACCGTGACAGTGACTTTTGGTGGAAAATCTGAAAGAAGAATCCATAGTTGCTCAGCGCCTAGTATATGATGCAATTGCTCAAGAAGGAGGTTTAGAACATCTTTCCTTCAATAAAGGCATAATTCTCTCTATGAGAAATGCCAATGCAAGATACGAAGAAGCACTTCAAAGTAATAAATTGAAACGTACAGAAGAAGACAAGGCGAAAGCAGAAAAAAGGAAAGCAAATTCTCTGGCCAGGGAACTAGAAGAGAAGAGAAGAAAAGAAAACTACTCTTAAGAGTCCGAAAAAGCTGCAGCTGCTCTAGATGAACAAATTAAGTTGCTGAAGAAAAAAAAAAGTGGGATCAAAAAGACTTCTAGACAATAATAGGCCTATATGAAGGTATATTTAATTTATTGTACTGTTCCTAACTTTTGTATCTGTTATAGCCTAAGTAATTCTTGTTTGCAATTACTTTTATTATGTATAAATTAATAAACACTTTTCCTATAATTAATTAGAAAGACGTTATATTATGTGATATTTTTCTTGCCCTAATATTTAAAGTTCGTCAGCTTCTACCTAGAAATTTAAATTTAACCTTCATGTACTTTGGATCTTTTAAACTTTATGTAGTTCAGAAAAGAGAAAAGAAGACAGAAAAGATATCCGGGAAGAAGAAATGGAAATTCTTGCCAACATCAAGAACTGAATTTATCCTGAAGGCCGCAGACCTGTAGTACTGCCTGTTGTCACTAAAAAAACTCAATATCATTTCTTCAGAACCGTAGAAATATTAATGGCCTAAAAAAAAAAAAAATGTTGATCTTTCGTGGCTCTGGGGTTCCTCGCAGCCTCAGATCTCAAACATCCTCGTGTTAACACTATCACAATATAATACTACAAGTAGCCTATATGCCCTTCTGGAAGCTGAGGGCTATGGCTTACCTGGGAGGCAACCCCACCTTTTTCCCACTACAACAAGTGAAGGGCTCGCCCCACTTTCTTCTTGAGGCCTTCCCTTTACCAGTGTGCTACTTGAGTTTTTTTCTCAATGGGTTCTCCATTGTTATCTAAGTTTTACAATGTCACAATTTACACTGATCACTTTAGACTAAGACCAAAGATACAATAAAGAAACTAAAGGTTAAAGACCTGCACCAAATCATTAGATATGGCCTGTCACCTCAACAAAAACAGGTGGGTGGGACCCAAGTATGAGATCCTGTACCCCTTCAATTTCCCTTGTGCTGTCCTTGTGGTCTATCAAAAACTCAAAGTTCTTCCTTAGGCTATGTAGGTTAGCTTCAAGTTGCTTGGCAGAGATCCACTGATTACCCAAGAAAGTCCAGACTGATTTTTCTAACTCTCTTTCCTTTATTTTCCACGTTTCATATCTATAGATCGTCCCAACCTTAAAAAACAGTATTGAGTTAAATGTAGTATTTGCATCTCACTTGCACTCGTACGTTCTGCAATTAGCTTCGTCCTTTTCTATCCCGACAATGTTGCCATTTTTCCAAAGTGATAAATGTAATAATGTGATTGAGAGGTCTTATAGAGAATTTTCCGCTCTATCTCATGATGTCAATTGTGAAGTCATAAATAATTAATATGAGGCCTATTTTTCACAATTACGTTAATTTGGCGGAAATCTATATTTTTTCAGATGAATAACTTATCACGTGATAGACAAGAAACCAATAATCGAAACCGACTAAGAATTCTTTTTTGGATTGCCTGATGTTTATAGAAAATACTCTCTTTCCCTTGGCAATAAATTTTACATAAGAAGAAAGCTATATTTTTTTTTATGAAGTGCTGCTTGAAAATTTTCGGATGTTAACACAAAACAGTTAGTTAGCGAGTAACCTACTTTGTTTTTTATTTTACATTGGTGACTAAGCGAGAAGAAATGTTTATAGATGTCTGAGAAAGTATTTAAAACAAACCAGAGCTCTATATCATGTAGCATTAATAAATTATCACAGTTTTCCCGAGCTCGACAATCAGGCAGTCCTGACTCCACGCTGTACAGATTTTGTTTACTCATATGTTTCTCAGATGATCGTATCTTCTTCAGAGCTCAGTGTTATAATGTGATCTGTGTAGTGAAGTTTAACGTATGGTGTGGTTTTTGTGATTTTAAAAATTAAATTTTATATTTATTTTAATTTTATATTAATTATGAATAGAGAAACTAGAAATCGTAGTGTTTGCAAATTGCGCAGTAAAGAGCAAATTATAGTATTAAATATACTTAATTATTTCTTGAAGAAAATGAACGTTACCCAGCCAATTAAAGAGTCAGCAGAAGCTACACGATGTTCAGAAAGTGTACTGTATAGAATAAGAAAAGAAAACACGAAAGGTCCTTTGAGAAGGAATAATACCACTCCCTGAGGATAGTGAACAGGCCTAAAGGAAGGTAATGTATTTTAACTATTACTTTCCTAATCTAATTACATTCTTTAAAATTTGATTATTATAACATAATAATTGTAATAATAATAGCAATAACAACAACAATAGTAAATAATATTATCTAAATGAAATTTAATAATAAATTTAACATTTATAAATTATTAGCTTAAAGGACCCGGCGTCACCTGGTTTTGTATTTTGCTTATACTTCGAAGTCAATTTTAGAGGGAGCCCTCTTAATTTTCAAAATCTAGGCCGTAGAGGAAGAACGACTTATCACATCCAAGGACTTGGGATTTTGCACCCCATTACTTCTAAAGACCATGGATGGTGGGATTGAGATAAGAAGAGACAGAAATTCCTATTAGTCTTGCTTATCTGTGTGTCAAGTCTGGTAAAATGAGCTAAAGAATGTAGATTTAAACGTCATTTAATAGGGATTAAAACATTTAAGTGATTTTTTTTCCAAATTTAGTTTTACCTAAATTTCTCTCTCGGTTCTATTAGCTCTGTGTAAAGTCTGGTAAAAATTGGTCAGAGAATGTAGATTTAAATAAAATTTATATAATATGGGTTGCGATATTTAAGGAGTGATTTCTTCCAAATTAACTTTGGTTAAAATTTTTCTTGGTTCAATAGGTTCTTTGTATAAAGTCTGATAAAAATTGGTCAAAGGTTGTAGGTATAAATATATATCACAAAATAGGGGTGAAACATCTAAAATGTGGTTTGTTCTAAAATTAGTTTTCCTACCATTTTCTCCTGATTCTATACGTTCTGTGTATAAAGTCTGTTAAAAACAGGTCAAGAATGTAGATCTAAATTTTGGTGATATAATAGGGGTAGAAACATTTAAGGGGTGGCTTCTTACAAAATTAACTTCGCCTATTTTGTTCTCTTGTTTTTATAGGGTCTGTGTGTAAAGTTTGGTAAACATCGTTCAAAGAATGTAGACTTGTAAAAAATCACATAGTAGGGAATGAAAATTTCGCAAGGGGTGCTTTTTTTCGAGAATGATTGTCTCGTAGAATTTTTACTCGATTCTATAGGGTACATGTGTAACAGTTTGCAGATATTAGTCAAAGAATGTAGATTTTTGGGCTTATAGAGAACATATTACTCATGGGGGTTGAAAATAAGGGAAGGAGGGTGTACCGTTGTTCTATCTGTAGGGCACGATTTACAGTAATTATTATATACAACAAACAAATTTCGAGGTTTTCACGCCTATCTAAGAGCTTTTTCACATCATGTGCCTGGTCTTGTGATGTGAGTAGATCTGGCATCAGTGCGCTGCATAAGACCAATACTGTCTTTTAAGGTTGGGACGGTCTATAGACGTCTCTCACATCTCTTATAACTGTTAACTTAAAATCAAGTGACTCTCAGAATAAAGATTTTTGTATAGCAGTGAATAAAGATTTGAAGATTTTTGTATAGATTATAGAATAAAGATTAGAAGATAGAATAAAGAATATAGGAGGAAATGGTACTTTACGACACAACCGAGTCCCCCACTCCTACTCTCAATCCCTCCCCTAGCGGCGGCATTTGAACTACTAGCAGCGACGGTAACGTCATCTCTTATGCAAATGATGAAACAGAAAAAATAATTTATTTCTTCTATATTCTCTTCCTTTCCCGTCTCCTTCTTCTATTCCTCTCACCTCCTCTTCACCCTACCTACCTATTTGAGACTTATTCCTACTAGTAAATTTTGGATCGACCAGGATTTGAACTTGAGACCCCTAGCATTATAGCTAGGAGTCTTAACCATTACGCCACGAGTGAATGTTGAGCACTGACAGAAGCTTTCGTATATTTGAGTTATGACGGGGGATTTCATGAGTTTGAACGCAAGAATCGGTTGTCATTATTTTGAGATATTTTGTTCGTTATGAAAAGAGTAGTGTTGGTGCAAGGGAATTTTCCTGCATCAATTAAGTCATATTTATTGTTATAATATGGCGTTTTTTATAATTGTGAAATATTATGTATGGTGCAAGGGTATTTTTGTATTGTGAAATAGCCTATTTTGTAATATAATTGTGAAATATTATGTGGAGGTGCAAGGGTCTTTTTTTATTGTGAAATATTAGGTGACATGTCAATTGTAATTATGCATTACCGGCATTGAGGTTGAGCAATGGCTACAGGCATGATGGCATGCGCTGTGGGGAAGAGGTGCAGGCAGGAAGTGGCCAGGCGAGTAGCGTATGGAAAGGGGACTAGCTTGTGTCGCAAAGTACTGTCATGCCAAATATAGTATCAAGATTTTTTAGCAGCAGTGAAAACCCCATGTTTCTAGGATGCTTCGTTCTTGCACATTCTAAGAATAACTGATGTGGCTTCCAACAGAGTGACATCACAGATCCTTAGCTGCCAGCATGCCATTCATTGCAGGAGTTGAATTTTGTATGGCAAAGCAACTTGCCTCTCTTTTTTGTATGCATGAGTATGCATGCCAATCTACAGAAATACTTAGATGTGTTTTTGCATGTTTAAACATCACGAATGTAGATTTAGGAATATGTGTTTGTAAGTTTCTAAACAGAGATAGATCCCAAGCAGATTCAAAGGATGGCTGAACAGAATAAATCGGTGTAATTTTGAGCCTACCTGAAGTCTATTATAAGTTTAAATTTAATGTATTATTTCAAACTTTGGTTTTGTTTACAGCAGAAGTTCAAATTGCAATAACAGAAACATGTGAAAAATCCTAGAGCAATGGTATATTCTGCTAGGGTACTTCTCGAATTTCATAACTTTTAAGAAGACACAGTTTAAAGCATCTCACAAGTACCAGTCTAAGCTTCTAAAAGGTCCTACAACAAAAGATAAGAAAAGCTTTGTAATATGTAGTGCTAATGTTTTTTACATATTATAAGCACTCTTCAGAAGATCAAGTTATGCATTCTAAACTAGAGAACTTGCCTAAAACTTCAAAATTTGGGAGTTGTTTCTATGTTTCTGTGTGTAGATCTTCTCCCGTACAGTCAATTGAATTGGATGATGAAGATTTTAAGTAGAGCCACTTCCTTTACCACATCTTTATTCGAATTCCATACATGTGCAAACAAGGGACCACATTATAGGTAGGTTTTTCTTTTTTTTTTTTCCAGGAGGCAGGAGTTAATAAAAGCCTAAAACCCTAAAGGTACTTTTCTTGCTTTAATTTTGGCAAACTCTTTGATAAGATTGTTTACATTATTTGAGTGGCTAACTCATTTTCGATGGAATTGGTAGCAAGACCTGAAAATCTTTCCTGGCTCATTGAGCTATGCAGATATGTTTTAATTCACTTTAGTTAAAAAAAAAAAAAAAACTTCTTTTTGTGCTTGCCACAGAGATCGGTAGTGTCAAAAGAACCTAAAGAGACACTAAGGGTTCATAATGGGTCACTTTTTGAACTAAAAGTCCCTTTTTTTTAGCATGGCACTAAAGGTCACTTTTCAAGAAAATTAACTAAAAGTCACCATTCTGCTTTTGAGTCTCTCTTAAAAGAGACCCTCATGTAACTTTAAGGTAGCTCACTTTAACAGAAACTTGTGAAAAATCCTAGAGCAATGGTACATTCTTCTTGGGTACTTCTTGAATGTCGTACCTTTTAAGAAAACACAGTAAAGGCATCTCACAAGTACCAGTCTATAACTAAGCTTCTGAAAGGTCCTACAACAAAAGATAAGAAAAGTTTGTAATATGTAGTGCTAATGTTTTTACATATTATGAGCACACTTCAGAAGCAGTGGCGTAGGAAGGGGGGTGCGGGGGATGCAGGCCGCCCCGGGTGCCATCACCCGAGGGGGTGACAAAATAAAAATATATCTTTGTAAGTAAAAAATCGCTCAAGGGAATTTAAAGAAAATAATAATATTATTTAAAACAATTAAATAAGCTTAACAACTATGTACAAGTCAACATGCGTATTGAAACTTCTTTTAGTTTTGAATGCAGTCAACAAAGGTAATAAAACGCGGCTGAACTGGCCGCTGTGTTGATACGAACAATAATATTATGGTTAGGGGGAGGGGTGTTTATTTCTGCCGATGCTTGTCACTGCAGTTTTATTAACTTAAATGAGACTTCAACAAACAGTGATATTTTATATCACTCAAGAACCAATTCTACCCGCTGCGGCAGTCATGACTTGGACGAAAATAAACTTTGAATGTCAGTTGACTCTGAAGTCTCCCACAGTCTAGATTTTGAACTGGTATGTGCGCATATTTAAGAATAGATTATTAATAATACAGTTCCGTAAAATACTTACATTACTTGTTTATGAAATTTATTAGGATCACCTATAAAAAAATCTGATGTATAATTCACATAACTTCCTCTGCCCAAATAAAAGCCTCTCCTTAAAAATAAGAGAAAGTTGTCGCCAATCTTTGTGTTACATCCCCAAAAGGTACCTAACCCAAATGCAAAATTTTGTTTTCGTACGATTTTCCGTTGCAAGAGGCCGTATTGCAAAGAGCGCGTATTCAGAGTGGATGGCTTATAACTACCCTTCAGAGAATTGTTTCGAAGAAGTGTTTCAAATAAAAGTTTTAGCTCTTAGTATAAGAAACCCACGAGCAACATTTAAAGAAAAATGTTAGAGCCATTTTCGAAAAAACTTTCTTTATGGAAAAATAAGGAAAACTTTTCTCCAATCTTCGGTTCACATTTTGAAAGGTACCTGACATAAATACAAAATTTTGTCCTTTTATCAAAATTCAACTTTCCAAAATTGGAGATTTCGCTTGGAAAATAAAATATAAAAATATAAAAAAATCACTCCAAAAATAAAACTTTGCACAATTTCGGGAGTGTATTTTGGCCTAGAAATGTGTGAAACAAAAGATGTTCGCTTTATTAATGGTAACACCCACAATTCGTGAATCTGCCGCTCATGAAAACAATGTATATGTCTGTCTATAACGTACTTTAGATTAATAATAATAACAAAATAATAATAATAATAATAATAATAATAATAATAATAGTATTTATTCTCGTTTAACAGTACAATGTACAGCAAAATGTGCTTGATATGTATGTCTCCTTAATCCTAAAAAAATTCGCTTAATTAGGTTAACTATGTCTTATTTGCACCATTGGAAGCACTGGTTACAACATGGCGACAACATGGTAACTCGAATCGCTTTATGGATGGTTGATTCATAGTATGCCATGATTTTGGAGATTAGTTTTGCTTTTATATAACAAAGTAATTATTACTAATTTTGTATAATCCGTTGAGTTTACGAGTTACATCAGATAAATTCGTTGCAGCTGCATCTATCGATAAACTCTTAAACTCTCGTGGGATTACCTTTTACTATCCAAAAAATAACACTTGGAACTGTTCCATTATTTCATAATTTAAATTGGGGGGGGGGGGACAAGAAATTTTCCGCACCAGGTACCACCTAAGCTTGCTACACCACTGTTCAGAAAATCAAGTTATGCATTCTAAACTAGAGAAATTGCTAAAACTCTTCTCCTTCTCCTTCATCATGTCAAAATTTTGGAGGTTATTTCTATGCTTCTGTTTGTAGATCTTATCCCGTACAGTCAATTGAATTGGATAATGAAAATTTTTTAAGTGCACCACTTCTTTACCACGTCTTGATTCGAATTCCATACATATGCAGCTACCTCGGACTTTTCAGTTTCCCCAGTCTAATATTTCTGAAATGTTCTTTCCACTCATATTGAGGTTCCATTTAGATTTGCCTTTATATACATTGTCGCAATCATTATACGTTATCTTGTAAATGCCTGATTTTTTTTCCTGGAGGAATTTTGTCTTTCAATTCTGATCTTAGTAATATATCTTTTGAATTTATTTTAAGGAGCCAACCTTATGGTATGTTCTTTGAAGATCATGTTGAATTTATTATTTACCCAAGGGTGGTGTGTCATCTTTTTAAAATGAGTTCACACTGAACCCCAGAAATGAAAAAACCCATTCTGTGTGGCATATAAATGAAAAAACCCGTAACCTGAATCCAAAAGTATTATTTTCAGAAACATGTCTTTGTGTTTGTTTGTGAACAGCCTAGCTCAAAATGAAAAATCGTATGAAAAGGGAATTTTATATTTGAGTTAGGTACCTTCTGGGGATGTGACATGAAGATTGGTAACGACTTTCTCTTACTTTTACTGTGATTCTACATGAAGAAATATTCATTTCTCACAATTTTCTCGAAAACTGCTGTAATAATTTTGTTTAAATTTTGTATATGAGGTGCTTATATGAAGATCTAAAACTTTTATTTGAAACATTTTCCGTAAAAATTTTCTGAGAGGTAGATATAAGCCAGGTACCATTCATATATAGTCAGTCTTGCCTGGTGAACAATAAATCTTTGCATCAGGCTGAAACAACTCAATACGCACTCCTTATAATACAACCTCTTACTGTATATCAGAATGTAAAGTGAGAAAGGTGTATTGCCTATGCTTAGAGTAAAGAAAGTTATGTGAGTACATTATATCTGAGTTTATTTTGATTGTGCATCCTTCAGGGATGCAATACAAAGCATCATAATGAATAGAATTGTGATGAATAGAAGTTCGTTTTTTGTGATTTTGTGTAAATTTTCTGCTTGCACGAGGGTCATTCAATAATTAAAGAAACAAATTAGTCTGGGAAAAAGACGGTTGGTAATAAAAGTTTTATACATTTAGGATTTTAAGTTGGCATCACTGGGATGAGTTCTAATCAGCTGGTGGATCAACATTGCTCTGTTTATAACTTCAAAATTATGTTTAGCAATGTCAGATCTTCTTGAAAATTCCACATTGGTTAAACAACATTCTGTGATTCGTTTTTTGATTGCTGAAGGTGAAAAACCAGCTAAAATATACACTGACCGGCAAAAAAAAAAAATGATCACTGTAAAATTTGTTGTACTTTTAAGATTAAACATAATTTTGATTGGATGTTTGTACATTGTTGTTGGTGAGGTTGAAGTATTATTTTTAATGGATCATTAGCTATAGATACAGCATATCTGCTTTCTTCATATCTTCACTTGATCACCAAACAAAACAAAAAAAACATCGCAATAGGGTGATTCCAATATGATTATAAGCACTAACTTGTCGTACATATTGCTAGGTGTTTCATTGTTGTATTGCGTCATTTCCTTCCAAACTGAACGGAAACTGTCTCCCTTCGCATTGCAGTGATTCTGTCAGTAAGTTTAGTTGAAATTAATGCCTCTCAGTCCTGAAGACTTTGCCAAAGCTGTTGCTCTAATTGATGATGGATGCAGCCTCCGTTATGCCCCTGCAACCTTAGGCTCACCATTCACCGTGGTGTGAAATTAATTAAGTGTGAAATGTGTCATTACATTTTAATCTTAAAAACGTATACAATTGCAGTAATTTTATTTCAAGCAATACGCCTACTACATAATTTTTATTTAAACTTGATTTTTAAAGATTTCTTTAAGTGATCGTTTTTTTTTGCCGGTCAGTGTACTTTAGTATGACTAAAGTGTATGGTGAAAGTTGTATGAACCGTGGAAATTTTTACAACTGGGTAGAACAGTTCAAAAGTGGTCGAGAATCAGTGACTGACGAACACAGTTCTAGCCGGCCTGTTGAAGTTGCAACTTCCTCACTTGAGACTTAAATTGTTTGGTCCACTGAAGGAGGCATTAGTGGGAAGAAGTTCCAGGCTAACGAGGATGTCAACAAATTTGTGGGAAATTGGCTCCAACACAAAGACAAAAAGAGTTCTTTGCAGCCGGTATAAAAAAGCTAGTAACCCATTGGGACAAGTGCATAAATGTTGATGGGGATTATGTTGAAAAGTAGGAAAAGTCTTGTTTTGTAAAAATAAACGGTTTTTTTCTCCAGGTCAGTTTGTCTCTTTAATTATGACCCTCGTATAATGTATAACACGCATAATATATTACAATTTATTATGTATTATGCATTATAATGTATAGTAAAACCTGCCATCAGCGGAACCTTTATGAACCGGAATACTGTCTCCATCGGAAAAATTTCCTGGTCCCGTAAGTTACGATGTATTATACATATAAAATTACCTGTAATTACCGGAACCCGTCTGACGTGGAAACAGAAGCCAAATTTGCGGCTTTAACGGAAAATGTTTCGTTTTGAACCCAGTAAACAGGAAAACACGTTCTGAATTACTTGGACAACCCTAGTAAGTAACGAAAATAAATCTTTGGACATCCTTGCATTCCAATGGCATGTAACTTTTGTCACGTGGAGGGTTGATCGTAAGGTGTAACGGTACTCTTTAGACCATGGTAGGGAAAACGGGGGAAATCCTGCCGTCAAGAATGTACTATACCTGGAAAACAATACAGTAATCTACGCGTAGAAACCGTGTTTCTGTTACTGTGCTGTCATTAAGTTCATTGAAAAAGTAGTAATCGTGTTTTCAAAATGGCAGACAGAAAATTGTAGTTTTAGATTTAAATACGAAAATAAAAGTCATTGATGCGAGTGAAAGCGATAAGTTGACGGTAAAACAGATTGTGACTAAATTTAATGTTGGCAAGACTCAAGTTTACGAAATTCTAAAGGAAAGATCGGAAATACGGGAACAATGGTTAAGTGGCAATGGAAAAGTGGCAAAGTGGCATATCAAAATGTAAGTAAATGTAAGTAGTATTTCTTTATGTAACCTTTACTCACCGGAATCCTGCCTATAGCGGAAAACAATTATAGTCCCTTGCAATTCCGTTACAGACAGGTTTCTCTGTATTATACTAACAGCTAACATTTTCATTTGAAAAATTTTCCCAATAAATTCTCTAGCTACTCATTTCATACACAAATTTGCCTCACAAGTAATGCGACTTTGAGTGAGGCTGAGACAACTGAATGCACACTACAGTAGTATATTCGTGTATTTTACACTGAAGTTTTAAGAGTAGAGGAAGTTGCTGTGGTTCACAACAGATTTTTGAAAATAAATCAAATTTAATAGCAATTTTTAAAACTTCACTACTTTTTTGCAAGCAGAGTCACACTTTCTGGTTTGAAGTAAACCTAATTATACTATGTACCGTATTTTTCGGACTATAAGACGCACCTTGATTTAGCATGGAAATTTAATGGAAAAAGTGTAGTGTGATTCTAAACGAAAATTCGTGAAAGACTGAAAATACTTTTACAACCTCTTACAATTAATAATACGGTAAATGTAACGGAACAAGGCTGTTTGGAGGTCATAACCTTCATTTAGACTACCCCATGGACACATCCTTTTGTTTGAAAGAATGCTACTCTCATTTGGTCGTCACAAGTACACCGAAGTACAGTCTGTGCCACAATTTGCAACTCACTTATTTGGTGTAGGCTACAGCACCTTGTTTATTACCACGGTATTACCGGCAATAGGCCTTTTTACCGTAATTTTATTAGTTTTTAGTTTTAGATGCATTAGACGCACTCAACTTTGAAGGCTCTGTTTTCAAGTAAAAAAGTGCGTCTTATGGTCCGAAAAATGCGGTACTTGGTTTTCTTGGAAATATATTGAGTGCTTTGCTTTTACAGAAGCTGGAAGCAGTAGCACGTGAAATAAGAGGAAATGAACGTCCATTTGGAGGAATACAAGTGATTTTATGTGGAGACTTCCTGCAATTACCACCTGTAGTTAAAGAGAATGAACAGAAAACAATGCGGTTCTGTTTCCAGACAGAGACATGGGACCGTGTCATTCACTCTAACTTTGAACTCACTCAGGTGCATCGCCAGTCTGATCCCAAATTCATTGAGATTCTTCAAAACATTCGAATTGGAAGGTGAGGTTGATTTAACGTTAATGCAAATGAAATGTTATATTGTAAAGGAGCCAGTCATGCAACGTAGGAATTCTAGTTGAAATTAAATATTGCACAAATGAAGTATTTCTTGCTGTAGGGGAGTATAAAAACCATTAAATTTTAAGGCTGCATCTTGGTTTTCTCAATTTTATGTAGATAGAATGAGTTCTGGGCATCTTTCTTAAAGTTACTTTTCATATGCCCAACAATAATAAAACTATAACCATTAATGACTCGAAAAACATAAGACTTTTTATAAAAAGTAAGTTTTAGCATTTGTGTAACCCATTTCATTGTTTTCATGTACATTTTCTTTCAAAGTTTATATCCTCTTCGTTATGGAAGTATTTATTAACTCCAAAAATGGCCATATTTGGTTATATATGTACCTTGCTGAAAGGATGCTTTATAGGCAAGTAGAACTTATTAATTATTATCTCGACCCATTTCAAGAAACTAATACTTCTACTTTCACCAAGTCTGTAAATGCAATGGTTTATTCAAACGTTAACACATCTATATCTCAAAAATAATATTTTGGATTTAGTGATTTCTTCCAAAGTGACGATATGTCTATTTCATAATGAAAAAATCTAGGGCTAAAAATCAAAGTGACTAACAGAATCAGTTACAATTGGGTATAGGAAGCAGTAGCACGTGAAATAAGAGGAAATGAACGTCCAATACTTCTACTTTCACCAAGTCTGTAAATGCAATGGTTTATTCAAACGTTAACGCATCTATATCTCAAAAATAATATTTTGGATTTAGTGATTTCTTCCAAAGTGACGATATGTCTATTTCATAATGAAAAAATCTTGGGCTAAAAATCAAAGTGACTAACAGAATCAGTTACAATTGGGTATAGGATTGTTGTATTATATAATATACTCGCTTCGCTCATTGGGGGCTCTGCCCCCAAACCCCCGCTGAGGTTCTCGGGAAAGGTTTTTTAAAAGATCTATGGGAAATAGAGCGCGTGTATTTAGTCTGCTGTATTATTGGCTGTTACCTTTTTTGGCACAACAAACCTGAAAAAATAAATGTGGGAAGACTTTGGGATTTTTTCGGAATTTTCCCGTCGGTTGCAAGCTAATAGGCATCAGTTTGCCAAGTCTAAGTTTGGGAAAACCAAATATAAGGTGCATCGTCGCATGAGACATATCCCGCCCTCACCCACCCCCAGCGAAGCACTTTCTTTTAAACCACAATCTAGCGAATTCTTCAAGGATAAGCAGGCACAAGGGTACAAGGCAAACCTGTGGGTACTCTCGAATTTTTAATATTTGATACAAGGGGCACTCTCGAATTTTTAATATTAGGTACAAGGGCCACTCTCGCAGTGTTAATATTTGGTACAAGGGGGACTCTCGCATTTTTAATATTTGGTATGGTCGGGAGTGTCGGCGACAATATACATGGATAGTTTGTCGCCATGCTTCGCTGAGAAACAAAATGTGAATATCGAGTGGGCGGAGCTTGAACTGCACCTTATATTTGTCTTTCGCCCTAAGTTTTCTAGGTCAACTGGAAGTGTACATACATTTATGGTGTATTTTATGGAGTAAATTTCAACTGATATTAATTTAAATTGGACATGATACAAGATGAAATAGCGGCTAAGATTCATGCTATGTGATTATTCAATTTGGCCTTTGCCTTTACGACCAGGCAAATCATAGGAAAAAGACAAGTAAAATTGGTTATAATATGTTGTAAAGAATGGGGGACTTCATCTCCGAGTTATGATTAAAGAATATAAATTATGAAATTTCTTTAACAGATAAAATAACATTTTGTTAGTTCTGGACAAAAATATGTTAATTGGATTTAATTATTATGAACCGGAGACTTCAGAATGCGAGTCCAAGACGTTACTATCTCGATCACCCCGTTAGGTTGATGGAAATAATTATTTCTAAATTTTCATAGCCATACGTGAATAATGTTTGATAATACCATTGCCATGGAAACCGAGCCCTTTTTCGGGGGTTTTTAGGGCTAAAAATGTTCAAAAATTTACTTTTTGGAATTTTCCTGTGGTTTACAGCCTAAAAGCTATATGTGTACCAAATTTCAAGTAGCTACCTCATCTGGAAGTGGGCAAACACTAATGTCAGTGAGACGAGCCGAGCACTTTTCTGGGGGTTTTTAGGGCTAAAAATTAAAAAATAAACTTTTTGGAATTTTCCTGTGGTTTACAGCCTAAATCCTATAGGTATACCAAATTTCAAGTTTCTAGCTCATCTGTAAGTGGCCAAACATTAATGTTGGTGAGACGAGCCAAGCCCTTTTTGGGGAGTTTTTAGGGCTAAAAATTTAAAAAAAGAACTTTTTTTAAATTTTTCTGTGGTTTACAGCCTATAAGCTATATGTGTACAAAATTTCAAGTTTCTAGCTCATCTGGAAGTGGGCAAACATTAATGTCGGTGAGCCGAGCCCTTTTTCGGGTTTTTTTAGGGCTAATAATTAAAAAAAATAACTTTTTGGAATTTTCCTGTGGTTTGCAGCCTAAGAGCTATAAGTGTGCCAAATTTCAAGTTTCTAGCTCATCTGGAAGTGGAGAAACATGAATGTCAGGGAGCCGAGCCGAGCCCTTTTTCGGGGAGTTTTTAGGGCTAAAAATTAAAGAAAATATTTTTTTTTAATTTTCCTGTGGTTCACAGCCTAAACGTTGTATGTGTACCAAATTTCAAAGTTCTAGCTCATCTGGAAGTGGGCAAACATTAATGTCAGTGAGTGAGTGAGTGAGTCATTCAGCCATGTGGCTTTATATTGTAACAAGGGCTCGTCGGGGTTCAAAATCAGAACACCGAGTTTCTAATTGAAGGATGGAGGGTCCTTTATTTCCTATAAAACAGTGGTCAATACAGTCAGAAAACTCCGGAATGTTCTCCAGTTCACTCTTCCGTTCGGTGCAAACTGCCACGCCACAGCACTGTCCCACTCCAGTTCAGATCAGCTCACCAGCTCTTCCATTCACTAGTTCCTCCATTCACCCTTCTCTCTGGTCACTAGTTCCCCGTTGACTAGGTCTTCCGTTCGCGGGTCCCTCCATAGACTAGTCCCTCCGGTCACTGGCTCCTCAGCTTCCCAAGTCACACTTACTTGAGGTCGCGCTGATCAGTGCTCTCCGTACAGTTCACACTCTGACGCTGACTCTCTCCCACTGTTACTGACTGTTACGGACTGACTGTTCTCCCATTGACTGGCTCATCACTCCTTGCGGACTGACTCCCTCTGACTGTCCGTTGCTACTCACGGACTGCATCTCACTGACTGACTGTCCTCTCGTTCATTGACTGACTCTCTCAACTCTGACTTTCTGACTGACTGACTGTCTGCGTCGCCTTGCTCGAGCCCTTATATAGTCTTGACGAATGTTCTAGAGTCGATGTCTGGAAGTCTCTGCGCATGGTCCAGAATAAGCGCTGCGGCGCCCAACAACACCCCTTAGCGCGAGCTCCTCCCTACAGGCCTTCCCCCATGAAGCGTGGCCCAATCGCTGTGCCGTTGTCACGCCCATTAGCGCTCGCTCGTCTGCCGCCTGTCCACTAGGAGGCCGCGAGAGGCAGCGATGTTTCTAGACTCCGTCGTTCTGGCAATTTCTGGGTGAATCCTTTTTCTGTCAGTTTCTAGGCAAGTCTTTTCAAGGCTTTGTGACAATATTATAGGGATTAGTATTAGTATTAGCCCATAAAGTCCCCGTGGGGCACGGGCCTCTCTCCTGAGAGAGGTGGCTTGATTTTAGCCATACCGGTTAGCCATTCCGGGAGGGACCTTCCTAATGTTGCTTCTGGTTCAGTATTTAGTCTATCTCTTATGACCTATTTGTGCTTCTAAACACTTTTCACTGCGAATTTAGTCTTTCATTTTCAATTGTGCAATGGGTCCTTTTTCCGTTGTAGTTGTGTTGTTTCTCTGAATTGCCGTCTTGATTAGGAGTTGCCATTTTCCTCTGTCCTTAGCTGTAGTGGTCCAGTTGTAGCCGAAAGTTGCCCTTAGTTCATCTACCCATCGTGTCTTCTGTTGTCCTACTTTACACCTTCCCGTCCTTGGATCCCAACTACAAATCATTTCTATTTAATAATGAAAAATCTAGACCTATAAATCAAAGTGGTGTGTAGAATCTGTTACAATTGAGTGTAGGATTCATTATATTATACAATTCAATAATAAATTACCTACTAATCATTTCTGTTTTATAATAAAAAATTGAGGCCTCTTAATCAAAGTGATATGTAGAATCTGTTACAATTGAGTTTAGGATTGGTTGCATTATATATAATTCAATAATAAATTACCTACTAATCATTTCTATTTAATATTGAAAAATCTAGAGCTATAAATCAATGTGATGTGTAGAATAGTTACAATTGAGTGTAAGATTAGTTACATTAATAACTCAATAATAAATTACCTACTAATCATTTCTATTTAATAATGAAAAATCTAGAGCTGTAAATCAGAATGGTGTGTAGAATCTGTTACAATTAAGTGTAGGAATGGTTACATTATATATAATTCAATAATAAATTACCTACTAATCATTTCTATTTAATAATGAAAAATCTAGAGCTATAAATCAAAGTGGTGTGTAGAATCTGTTACAATTGAGTGTAGGATTCATTATATTGTACAATTCAATAATAAATCACCTACTAATCATTTCTATTTAATAATGAAAAATCTAGAGCTATGAATCAAAGTGATGTGTAGAATCTGTTGCAATTGAGTGTAGGATTGGTTACATTATATATAGTTCAGTAATAAATTACCTACTATTCATTTCTATTTAATATTAAAATATCTAGAGCTATAAATCAAAGTGATGTGTAGAATCTGTTACAATTTTGTGTAGGATTCATTATATTATACTGTAGGCTAGTGTGCCTAACAGAATTTGCAATAGGATTTTCGGAGGACCACTGGGAAAACCCAGAAAATATATATTC
Source organism: Ectobius pallidus (assembly GCA_964059195.1). Lineage (NCBI taxonomy): Eukaryota > Metazoa > Arthropoda > Insecta > Blattodea > Ectobiidae > Ectobius > Ectobius pallidus. The sequence goes on along the minus strand of CAXKWD010000006.1, from coordinate 50,579,462 downwards.
TTAGAAGTGCAGGAATAATGGAGAGAGAGTATTGTTGCTTTATTCTTCTTTTCTTGTAGATTACTGCTTCTCTTCTTACCTGGAGCTGTATTTGGTATAGACCAGTATTTAATAGTACTTGCTATTTTACTAAGTAGATTTCAGGAACAACTGGAGTTTGCTAGAAAATACACTATGTTTTGTGCTTTGAAATACTAAATGTAAAGTTCTTTATTTTGATCCCAAATGGTTACAAAGTCTTTGGAATAATTGAGCTGTACTGGCTCAAAATACTACTGCAGTATACTCTATCTGTCAGTAGGGAAAAGAGAAGCTGCAATTGCTTGCCAAAACTTCTTAACTTTATAAAAGCTGAACAGACTAGTTTGCTAGACCAGTCTTTGGTCTTTGTGAAATATTGTAGTTTATTCAAAACTACTGCAGCAGCATATTTGGCTTCCACGTAGAGGAAAAGAGGAGCTGCAAGGATGCCAAAACTCCTTAAATTTATATGAGCAGATTTACTTTATAGTAATGTAAAGATGCTAAGCCTTACTTGGCTTTGAGAGTTAATACATGGTTTAGCTTGATTTACTTAACTTGTATTGCGACTACATCTGATGAGAATGTGACTGCATTTAGCCGGACTGTAGTTAAGGGGTGTACAGTTATTGAAGCTGAAGTTCTATGGTGCTGTAGTCCATCCCAAATGGTGACCAGTAGCGAGTCCTTCCATGGCTACAAGCTACGCTCCACGAAGTTCTAGTGATGTCCTAGAATCCACCTCCTGGTAGATTAAGTAGTGGCTGCTAATGCTGGTTCCATGCATAGTTGTATGTAGAAACTGTACAATAATATATTCAGACTTGTGGTCTGTTGCTAAATTGGGGCGACGATCGGTGAGAGAGTGAGTAAAGTCTAACGGCCAAAATGCGTTCACATAATCATCTTACAAAGAGTCAGGTTCTAGAATCCTATGGAAGGCTCTTCTTGAAGTTTCCAGTAGCTTCCATCCAGAATAAGAGTACATTTAAAGATAATAACATGCTGTAATTATTCTGTAACATAAAAAATCTGCATGTGAACATTTGCATTATAATTGTAATGTATAATTACAGAGAAATTTAATAATTTTAATGTGGTAAATAATCGATCTATTCATAAAGCTGCTTCTGCAACCAAGTGCAATAATCGATATGACGCTTCTAAGTGAGCTAATGTATTCTGGCTGTAGCGCCAAGTAAATGTTAATGAGCTGTCACTCGAGTTATCGATATTAGTTCGATGTCGGCAATGTAGCTTTCTGTTGCTAATTAACATTAATTATTTAATCTAATGATAATAGCTAATAGTAACAGGAATGAATATGTAAAACTATTCCTTATTTTATTACAATACAGAGTATAATGGATATTTTCTTTATCTAAGTGTAGATAAATAGATACAAGCGTGCCAAGAATTCTGTTTGCTGGTAACTGGTATCAGTGCCATCTAGTGACTTGTATTAATACTTCATTACTAGTATTTGCTATAAAAGTATAATAAATGGGCTCTAAGCTCCACGAGCTTACATATACAATTCAGTAATAAATTACCTGCTAATCATTTCTTAAAACACATGAAGTCCAAGCTTTCCAACTGTGTCACTTATTTAAAAATTGCACACACACTAAAATCTTAAGACAGTGGATAAAAACAGCACATACATAACCGCTACGTTTCGACCGGCACCAGCCGATCTTGCCTGAGGAAGATCGGCTGGTGCCGGTCGAAACGTAGCGGTTATGTATGTGCTGTTTTTATCCACTGTCTTAAGATTTTAGTGTGTGTGCAATTTTTAAATAATCATTTCTGTTTAATAATAAAAATAATTGAGGGCTCTTAGTCAAAGTGATACGTAGAATCTGTTCAATAATATTAATTACCTACTAATCATTTATAATTAACAATGAAAAATCTAGAGCTATAAATCAATGTGATTTGTAGAATCTGTTACAATTGAGTGTAAGATTAGTTACATTATATATAATTCAATAATAAATTACCTACTAATCATTTCTATTTAATAATGAAAAATCTAGAGCTATAAATCAATATGGTGTGTAGAATCTGTTACAATTGAGTGTAGGATTGGTTTCATTATATTATTCAATAATAAATTACCTACTAATCATTTCTATTTAATAATGAAAAATCTAGAGCTATAAATCAATGTGATTTGTAAAATCTGTTACAATTGAGTGTAGGATTCGTTATATTATACAATTCAATAATAAATTACCTACTAATCATTTCTGTTTAATAATAAAAAATTGAGTGCTAATAATCAAAGTGATATGTAGAATCTGTTACAATTGAGTTTAGGATTGGTTACATTATATATAATTTAATAAGAAATTATCTATTAATCATTTCTATTTAATAATGAAAAATCTAGAGCTATTAATCAAAGTGGTGTGTAGAATTTTTTACAATTGATTGTAGGATTGGTTACATTATATATAATTCAGTAATAAATTACCTATTAATCATTTCTACTTACCATATTATACTCGAATATAACACGCACCTTTTTTGTCCATTTGTAGCTTTCAAAACTGAGGTGCGTGTTAAATTCGAGGGCACATTAAATTAGAGTTTAATTCCGTTTCGTAGGTTGGCAGCACCGGTAACTTTTATCTGCATAACAGTGCATTGCTGTAATTCTCGACTTCATTAATTTTATCGTGGCCTATTACTACCATTACATAGAGCGTATAAATAAAATTACTAGTAGTCACAAAATGGAGGTCAAAAAGATAAGAATATCTTATGATGCTGCTTTCAAGCGTGAAGTAATTCTTTATGTTGAAAAAAATTGTAATAGAAATGCAGGAAATGCATAGTTCATTATTCCCTTAATACCATGACAAAATTCCAAATAAAATACCTATCCTACCATTGATGCGCATTACGTTCGCCAACAAACTTTTTTTTTTTTTATGATTTCAAGTTTCAAAATTGAGGGTGCATTATATTGGAGTAAATACAGTAATAATGAAAAATCTAGAGCTATAAATCAAAGTGGTATGTAGAATCTGTTACAATTGAGTGTAAGTTTGGTTACTTTATTCAATAATAAATTACTTATTAATCATTTCTATTTAATAATGAAAAATCTAGAGCTATATATCAAAGTGGTGTGTAGAATCTGTTACAATTGAGTGTAGGATTGGTTACATTATATATAATTCAATAATAAATTACCTATTAATCATTTCTATTCAATAATGAAAAATCTAGATCTAAAAATCAAAGTGGTATGTAGAATCTGTTACAATTGAGTTTGTGATTAGTTACAGTGTATTAAATTCAATATCAAATTATTTATTAATCATTTCTGAAAAATCAGACAAAGAAGTGAACAACAATTCTTGGTCTAAAAATGAGAAAAACATGGATTTTTTCGCTTAATCCTACAACTTGAACTTGGATTGAGAAGAGCTGGAAGTGATGAATCTGGCAGAAGCATTAGTAACCATTTAAAACATATAAAATTATCTGAGTATTAAAATGTTAAAATTGTAAGTTTGGCTGTAATCAGATAATCATAATATATTTAATTAAATTATCTTTTAACAGAAAGACATATAAAATGTAAACAAATAGACTGAAAGATATTTAAAAAATGATGGAACATAAACAGTGAAGCAACTATAATAGAATAATTACAATTTGAGTTGAACTTAGACACGTAGCCGAGGATGGGAACAAGGGTCCTTGAAACATGTTCTACCAAAAAGTTGGTAAGTGATGCATAAGTGTCTAAGTTCAACTCAAATTGTAATTATTCTAAGACTGAAAGATGCTTGAATGGAAACTGTACCGTTATACGTAAATACCACTAGTCCTTTTTCTGAAAGTTGCTGAACTAATTTCCAGTGTTATAGCCTATATTAACATATAGTAATTTTTTAAAAACATATTACAAAATAATTAATTACTTATTAATGAAATTTGAAACTTCCTCTTTCCAGTAATGATATTCTTTTTTTGTATTCACACTCATAAAAATATTTCACAGGCATTTAAATGGCAGTCTGTTTGAGAATTTCTTTTGCTGTTATATATTTTTTTTAAACAAGATCTGTATTTACCTACTAGAATCATTACTAGATAGTTCTGAAGGTTCATGACTATATTCTTTGATTATTCTTCCTCACAAGGGAACTGTACAAGGTGTCATGTCGAAACCTACCCTCAAATTTTGCATATCTATAGGTCTTCATTACAGATAGACATACTCAAAAAGTTAGCTGCTCACGTGTTTGAATTGTCCCATAAGGAAAGAATCAGGGGCATGTGTACAGCTCGCTTGACTAGCCCACATGCTGGGGAACATGAGCGATAGCAGGTGTGAGGCAGAGGAAGGAGCTACGTCGTTACTCATTGAACGTGATAGTGATGCCAGTTCCACATTTGATACTATTTAATCTGTATAGACATTGAGGGGTTGGTTATGATTGTTATTGTGTGTGTGGGTTTATAGACCAGAAGTGTGACCACTCAATTTGCATGATTAAAACAAAGATTTTTCGCCATGCTCAACACTAACGCTTCAAACAACCTGTTCTCAGTGTTGGCATTTCTTGTCCAGACAAAATTCTTTAGGTTTTAAGAACTGGACTAACATATTACATATTGCACACGTCATTATAGGCCAAAGTAAAATAGTAATAATAATATTAGTTGAACCAATTTAAACAGCACATGAGATTCATTTAGCTAATCCTAAACTCTTAAACAAGTACTGATTACTTCACGAGACCTACTGGAATACAAATTGATGTATCAGAGGAGGGTGTTAATAATTATTATATTGTTATTTGTCCCTTAGTGGTAAGGAAAGGGAGAGATAAGACGAAGTAAGGCCTACTTGGAAAACAGGAACTGTGCTATGCAGCACTGTGATGGCCATCGACTCACAGTACGTAGTGGAGGGAACTATATCCCCTCCCACCAACAGCTGTGTGAGGCTACTCAATATTTTGAATTTGCAAAATTCACAATTAATTTTCACCCACTTAAAGATTATATGACCAGCTAATTTTTCACATGTGTCTATTTGCATTGAAGACCTACCAACTTGCAAAATTTGAGGGTAGGTTTCGACATGACAACCCGTACAGTTCCCTTGTCAGTAAGATGTCCTAAACATGTTCAGTGGGATTTTAGTCACAACTTCACCCTGACTAATCTTTAACATTGATACTTACTTCATTAAGCACTGTACAATGGAAACCTGTTTCACAGTGTTGCTTGCATTACCTTTCATTAGAACAAAGTTGTCACCATTAAATGTGCCATTGGACATACACACGAGCTCCAAATGGGCTATAATGGAAATGTCAACCCAGTCTGTAATTGATCCTCCACCGAAGGGCACACTTGGTGACAATACATCTGGTGCGTGCCGCTCTCTTTGTCTTCTCCATACATGTTTTTGTTCATTCCAGTTATGTGTTGACAGGCAAAGTGCAGATGCACTACTCGAAGCTGTGTGAGAAGTTTTGGTACCCTGGAAGGCCATCTTGAAACCAAACAGTGTTCATTTTCTTCTTCTTATGGTCCTAGCAGACACCACTACAATTCAGACTTCTGCTGGGCGATGAGCAACACAATAATGCCATGGCACATACTGTGGAAAAGGTTTCTTTTGTACTTAATGAAGTTGGTATCAATGTTATAGATTGCCCAGTATGCCTAAATCCCATTGAACATGTTTAGGACATTCCACTGAAGGAGATTCATCAAAGGAGAGCTGAAACCATAAATTAACTTCTAGCAGCATTAGAAGAAGAATGAAAAAATACCCCCAGAAGGGTTGTGAAAATATTCTGAAGCATACAAAAAGTCATTAATGCTATGGGTGGCAACACATGTTTAAAAAAAATTACAGAACACTTATATGATATTTTCCCGGGCTACTAACCAGGTGGTGAATTGGATTAATTCCGACGTTTCGAAACCAAACTGAGGCTTCATTGTCAAGGAGAACGAAATGCCGGGATTAGATGGCGTGTATTTATAGGACTGCTGTGAATGGGGACATCCGGATTGGAGAAAGGATTCACGCCATCTAATCCCGGCATTTCATTCTCCTTGACAATGAAGCCTCAGTTTGGCTTCGAAACGTCGGAATTAATCCAATTCACCACCTGGTTAGTAGCCCGGATGTCCCCATTCACAGCAGTCCTATAAATACACGCCATCTAATCCCGGCATTTCATTCTCCTTGACAATGAAGCCTCAGTTTGGCTTCGAAACGTCGGAATTAATCCAATTCACCACCTGGTTAGTAGCCCGGGAAAATATCATCTATTACCAGCACCAGGAAAAATTCAAAGCACATTTTACAGAACACTTGTTTGTTATAAATGGAAAAAATGACTTTTTGTCTATCATTGCTGTTAATTTTTAATAAAAGCAATAGTTTTTCCTGTTTGTGGTAATACCTTGTTCGTTCTTTCTTCTTCTTCTTCTTCTTATTTGGTTTAACAGCCTTTGTGGGCCTCCATGGCCTTCCTCCATTTCTGCCTGTCTTTCACCATCTCCCTCCAGTTTCCTATTCCAAATCTGCTCAGGTCGTTTTGTACGCAGGTTCCCCATCTTGTCCTTGGTCTCCCTCTAGATCTCTTTCCTTCTGGTGTGTTAATGTATACCTTCTTAACTTTCCTTGTGCTTTCCATGCACATGATGTGTCCCAGCCACCTCAGCCTTATACATCTGATGTAAGTTTCCAGATTCGAGTCTCTGTACAGCTCGTTCATCATTATATCTGCTTCTCCATCCTTCTTCAGTCTTCACTGTGCCATAAATCCTTCTTAGTATCTTTCTCTCGAATACTGCTATTTGATGACATATGTTTTTATTTAAAACCCAGCTACAATGCTACAATTGGTCTTATTTGTGTTTGGTATACTTTGATTTTTATATTCCTAGAAATTGTTTTGTTTTTAATTATTGGTAATAGAGCAAAATATGCTCTATTAGCAAGACTTATTCTTCTTTCTACTTCATCTTTTATGTCATTGTTGGATGTCAGTAAGGCACCCAGGTAAGCAAATTCATTCACTATTTCAAATATATGGTTTCCCATTTTAATTTCCTTTGCTTGCTCGTTTTGTTTTTTCTTTGTAATTGTCATGAATTTGGACTTCTTAGTATTTATCTTCAATCCTAGTTTGCTGGCATCTTTGTCCAGTATTACTAGAGCTTCTTCTGCTTCCTGTTTTCTTCTCCTAGTGATAACGACATCATCTGCATATGCTAGAATTTGTTGAGTTTTGTTAAAAATAGTTCCATTCATTTGTATTTCTGATTTTGCTGTTGCAATTTGTAAAGCTAGGTTGAATAGCAGTGGCGCTATTCCATCTCCTTGTCTAACACCCTTCTCCATATTGAATGTTCCAGATAAATTTCTCCTGATTTTAATTACCGCATTTGGGTCACATGATACAGCTCTGCATACATTTATCAGTTTCCTGGGGAAACCAAGTTGATGCATGTATCCCCACAGATTTTCAAGTTTCAGATTATTGTATGCAGATTCAAAATGTAAAAACGAATTATGCAAGTCTATACTCTGTTCCCAGCACTTTTCAGACTCTTGTCTCATGATAAATATTTGATCTATAGTTGATCTACCAGGTCTGAATCCGCATTGATAGTCTCCAATTACCTCTTCCATGTATGGAGTGATTCTTTGGTACAGAATATTGGCCAATATTTTATATGCCGTACTTAATAGAGTAATTGCTCTGTAATTTCCACAGTTCATGATATCCCCCTTTTTATGTATTGATACTATTACTCCCATTTTCCATTCATCTGGTATAGTTTCTGTTTCCCAGATATTTGTTATCAAATTTAATAATGCTTTTTTTAGCTTTGTTCCCCCTTTCTTGATCATCTCTGCTGGGATGTGGTCATATCCGGCGGCTTTATTATTTTTTAATTCATCTATTGCCATTTCAATGTCGATCAGGTCTGGAGGCTTTATATCAGGTTCTGCTGTTTGTATTTCATATTCTTTGTTTTCATTTTCTTGTCCGTATACTGTCTTAAAATGATCCTCGTAGAATTCTTTCCATCTTTGTAATATCTGTACCTCATCGCTAATAATGGCTCCTGCGCTATCTTTAACTAGTTATGTTTGTGGTTTATATCCTTTTTATACGTGGTTCACTTCTTTATAAAAAAAATTTACGTTCTGATTGTTATATTCTAGATTTATTTTCTCCAGTTTCTCGTGCATTATTGCTCTTTTTTTATTTCTAATGACATGGTTAGCTTCTTTCCTTTTGTTCTTGTATTCAAGCTCATTTTCTTGTGTGTCTTCCTATCATTTTTTATAGGCTTTATTTTTTCTTCTACCACTGCTAAGCAATCCTCATCAAACCAGTCATTTCTTTTGTGTATCTCTTCTTTGCCTATTGTTTTCTCTGCTGCCTTATTTATGCAATTTTTAATTCCTTCCCATTCTTTATTAACATCTGGATCCATTTTTTCACTATTCAGTGTATTTAAGTTTTGGTTTATTTCTTTTACATATTCTTTGACATTTGCTTCCTCTTCCAACTTATTTACATTCCATCTGAACCACTCATTCTTTCCCACGTTAGTTGTCATGGATATTTTCACCCTAATTTTAGCTCTACTAGTTAGTGATCTGTCCCTACTTCCGCTCCTCTTACACTCCTTACATCCATTACTGCTGAGGCATGTCTCCTGTCAGTTAATATATGGTCTATTTGATTGGTTGTTTGTTGTTTGTTTGTTTGTTTGATTGATTTTTGTTGTTTGTTTGATTGTCTGGGGAACGCCAAGTCATTTTGTGGATTCTTTTGTGGGGGAACCAGGTACCACCCACTGTCAAATCTCTCCCTTTTGCAAATTCTATCATTTTCTTTCCATTCACTGATAAACAAGCTGTAGATATATGACATACTGTATACCTTTTCTATTGCAGTTTTTTATGCTGATTTCAATTCTGGAAACCGTTTCGCTCTATCACGTCAGGTTTGAAGATATCAACAAAAATTAATTTTCATTAATCATCGTACATCAAACTCTTTATGTAGTTTTTAGTAATTTTTCATGCAATGTCATAGGATTACATTGTTGTGTCATTTGTGAAACCAGTTATACTTAATGTAATATATCAAAATATTTTTGATATCGCATTAATATACTTTCATTTGTTCCTTTTTATTTTTACATTAAGTGGATATTATGGCGTCCACAGATTGCATAAATTCACCAGACCTGATTTCCTATGTGTGTGGCTATCTGACAGACAAATCACATCGGAAGAATTTTACACTGCTTTGAAAAAAGCATAATTATGAACTATACTTCGATTGAAAGGTGGATACTGGTAAATCGTGGGCACCACAGTTCATTGTTTGACATGTGCATGCAACTTGCGAGGTTGGGTAAGGAAGGCGAAGCAGAATAACCACCTGGCTTTTGGAGTTCCTATGATATGGCGTGAGTCAAGCAACCACACCACAACCGTTATTTCTGTTTGGCAAATTCCACCGGATTTTCCTACAAAACTTGTAAATCTGTGAAGTATCCACGGTCGCGGGAGACCCCAAATAACACCACCTAACAGCACAACTCGTAACTAGAAAGCATTCGCCCGCAACAGTTCGATTCCAGTTATTTTTGGGTCCCCCCTCGTATGTAGTTAAAGGCACAATACACATAAAATCCAAGCAAATTGCTATACTTTCTTGATCTAAGCTGTGTTTGCTTTGAATTTCTTGGCTGTAGACTTGTGTTTGTGCTGAGCATTTGGCATGTCACGCTGGAGCATCCAGCACTAGTCAGCCAACATTGCTGCACTCCATCGACCCTGATACGGTGACTCCATCACCGAGATGTCCTGATGAAAACGTTCACCATGTTCGTCACTGACTGAATCTAGGTTCTCGGGGAAGAAGTCAAGATATGAATCAAGGAGATGAAATTTGAGGGACATGTTGCAACCCAGCTGTTTGTATGCACTAATGCACTTCTTCACAACATTCACATAGCCACCAGATTTATAATTTCCAAGGAAACTGACCACGACTGATTTGAATGCCACCCCTGCATGTCTTTCAGTACCATTCAGTAAATCTTGGAAGTTGCCGTCAGCAAATATCTTCCTTATATGTGGACCTATGAACACGCCTTCTTTTACTTTTGCATAACTCAACTCCGGAAATTTGTTGCAAAAGTAACGAAAAGCATCTGAATCGTGTAGTGCCTTCACAAAATTTTACATGAGCCCCAGCTTGATGTGAAGCAATGACAAGGTAACTTTGTCATGGTCAATCAACGGTGCACGAAGAACATTTTTATTTCTTGGCTGCATTCTGCCTCTGATCGGCCAATTTTTCTTTATGTAGTGGTGTTTTCTATCTCTGCTGCCCACTCTGGGTCAGACACTACAACTGCAACCATTGCCTCGTTCGCCGGAGTTTTCAGAGTTCCTGTTGGGCCTTCACGACTACCGTAGCGGTCTCGGGGCTCAAGTCCCCACCATACTTCACCCCAACAGGCAATCTCCTACTTTCCGTAGCCCACCCCCCGCGACGTGGACACCGAGGTTGGATTTTGGGGGGCAATACCTTGTTCAAAACGTACGTTTATTCTCAATTGAGCAGGTTTTCTGTTCATTTAATAATTAAGGAATCGCGCACAATGTGCATTATCTTAACCTAAGACTTAACTACCCAGTCCTGAACCCGGGAAAGGGATTTTTCACTACTGAAAAATCCCCGACCCGGCCGGGAATCGAACCCGGGCCACTGGAGTGGAAGGCAGGCGCACTACCGACTCACCCACAGCGACCACCCACCCTGTTCATTTAAGACAGACATAAGACATAAAATTTGTGTGTCCATTTTTGTTATCCCTGAATGTAGTTAATGCAGCAGGTCACTGCTTTCAACAATGAAGAGTTCTGGTATTCAGAGGGCTCCTGTTCATTATTTATCATTATCACTTGTGGGGGTGGCAATATAGTCCCTTCTGTGATACCTCCATATGTAGGCTCTGCTCACCATGCATGTTTGCAGCAAGAGGGAAAAATTATTGTCATCTAGGCTCATTCCAGACCTTTATAGTTGCCATCTGTCAATATAACTAATAAAAATGAATATATGTTGATTTTTAGAGTTACTCCTGAGATATCAGACACCTTACGGGCTACTATAAATCAAAATATTGATGGGGATGGTATCCTGGCCACTCAGCTGTGCACTCACAAGCAGGATGCCCAACTGACAAATACCAGCAAGCTCAGTCAACTAGAAGGTGAGGTATTATTATTTCTATTGAAAATCAAACATGTTGTTATTTGCATCAGTTGGCACTTATACTGTAAAACAATTTAAAACGAAGTGATGTAAACAGTGGAGCATACTGAATATTGAGAAAAGTCAAAAAATAAAAACACTTCTAACTCCACTTACGTCAATTTTTAAAAAAATGACTAGTTTTGGGCGTGTTTCTCCCATCATCGACTGGCAATCGTGGGTGGTATTATATGTATGCTGACTGGTGCTGCTATCCCTCTTCCTGGTGGGATTTCAAAATTCACCAAAAACAGAACTATCAGGTATCTATCAGATCGAGTGCAAAGATTGTAATATGATTTATATTGGACAAACCAGGAGAAGTTTGGAAATTAGAAGAGAAGAACACCTGAGGAATATTAAATTAATGCGCACAGAAAAATCAGCAGTAGCACATCATTGCTGGACTGAAAACCACCACATTAATAAAGATATAAAGCTACTTAAACACATCAAGAAAACATCAGAAGTAAACGCATGGGAAAAAGATTTTCATCATAAAGAACAAAAACAGCGTCATGAATTTTGAAATCCCGCCAGCAGAGGACTTTATTATACTTACCACCAGGAAGAGGGATGGCAGCACCAATCAGCATACTTATACTACCACCCACGATCACCAGAACACCAGTCGATGATGGGAGAAACACTCCCGAAACTAGTTCGGTTTTTAAAAAATTGATGTAAGTGGAGTTAAAAGTGTTTTTATTTTTCGACTTTTCTCAATACGTAATACTATATTACTGTGTTGGTGATATGTAGGCCTACATTAAAAAAATTTTGTCCATGTTATTTATTACCCAAGGTCATTAAAACCCAAACATTTAGTTGATACACACATACTCATCGACATTCATTTATATATTTAAATTCTCAGTTCTTAGTAGAGGTTTAGTAAGCAGGTTATTACCATCCTTTATTTAAAGTTTAAAAGTGATGTTAATTAAGGGGAAAGTTACACCTTTGACTGCCTAAGAAATTAAATTCTTTATAATATTTTTTTATATCCACACATTCTTTTTTAATTTGCTTAAGGTTTCTCAGTGCATGTTAATATTTTATGAGAAATGGTCATAAAAATTAAGGAACCACCTGCTTGTTCCCTTTAAATTTGTAAGTTTTTTATTTGCTTTCTGTAATTACAATTTTACAAAGCATTTACATTGCAACTAGAGGTCGTTGAAAGTGGTTTTATTTTCAGGGAATTTTTGTTTTATTTTTGGAATATTTTTGTTATTTTAAAAAAATTGTGTATACAGTGAAACCTCTATTTTACACTTCTATAGGGGACCCCCCCCCCCCCCAAAAAAAAAATGTAAAATCGAGGAATAGTAAGAGAAAAGCATGGAGACAAAACAAAGCATAGGCTACATCATTAAAATACCTTTAACTCACTTTTTAATAACCAAATGAATAAATAAAGATAGATCTACCGTAATTTTGAACACACAAAAGGTAAAGAATAAAAAACTAAAAGCTGACGTAATGCTGCATTTTATAAACAAACATAGGCAAAGTCTTAATGTAGGGGGGCGCATCTCGCGATGTGCACAGGTTTCCATGGATGGGTGATGTTTTTTTTTATTTCTCAGCATGGCAGGTTGATGAACATGACGCTTCTTGTACATTGCTTATGAACAGTGAAATTAATTTAGTAGGCCATTCTAAATTCTCCTGAAATTCTAGTTTAGTGGCAGTTAGGTTAGGAAGGGTGTTACTAATTAGTGATAGGTTCTGTTAGGTTATGAATGGTGATATTAATTTAGTAGGACATTTTGAATTCTGCAGAAGGGGAGGTTTGTTGTATTGGTGAACCTGTTTCCCAGAATTAAACGTGTTCAGCTGGTGTGACGTCACACCTCTAACGTCCAATCACGAGTTTCTTCATATAAAATATGGTGGAATTCACGCTACTTTTTGCTAGGTCATGTTATAAAAGAAAGTGTAACGTTTAGGGAGGGTGGGTTGGACCAAATCATTCGTCGAAGCAACATCGCCTCTCCAGAGAACTATCTATAACAAAATATGTGTGATATTAAGTGTTTTATGAGGGAAAAGTTGGTTTTCAAAGTGAGCCCCCTTACAATGTGACTTTACCCAAACATAATTTACTCTTTAATCCAACCTAACAAAGATGTTTTTTTTTTTCTTTTTTTTTTTCTTGAGCCTTTAGTCTGTACAGTTAATTTTCCATTTTTTGGCACATGGCAAGAATTTCATTAGGTACATTGAACTTTTGAACATAAGCTCTTGTTTTTTGTAAGCCTTGTAGAGCATCTAAGAAGTTGATATTGTCTACCTGAACCTCACAACACCCTTCGTGATCTATGCCTTCTGCTTCTTCTTCTTTTTCCTCGACTGCAGCAAGGTTATCATCTAGCACCTGGTCTACACTTTGCACTTCGCAAACATTCACACTGTCGTCGCAAGCCACACTAGCACTCTTGAAATTCTATTCCAGGGTGAATGGATTCCCATCCCTGCTTCTCCTGAACACTTACAGCCTTACTAATAAAAGCTGCTTATATCTGCGTCAGGGGCGTAGCTACTTTAGAAGCTAGGGAAGCAGTGCTTCCCCAAGATTGTAGGCAAAAATTAAATTAATGTTTATCGTGTAATAGTCTGTAAATCCAAGACATTTAATTCGTAGATGAAGTACATTCTTTTCATCAGATCATGTGTTCCCTAAATGAGACAACATGAGATGCTGCAGTCTTATTGCACAGTTTGATGCGGCAGCCCAAGTTAGGAAGCTGCTTTTGAACAGCAGTCTTCTGAGCTGTGCGGAAATGCAAGCTTTGTAGTTTTCCCGCCACTAAAATTGGTAGATTTGGAAGCGGTTGCAGTGTTGTATTCCACCGCATTAGCGCTGCATGCGTTAGGGTAGGTCCGCATGTGGTGTTGTGGCAAGGTGTGGTGTGGGCGGTTCTGTTTATCATCATGGGTGACAGCAGTGATTCTTGTGATTGTGTAATTGAAGACGTAATAAGTAATAACAAAGAAATTTAGTCTGCGTTCAATCGAAGTCTTCTAAAAGATCTATTGCCCTAAACGAACATCTAAACAAAATGTTTCCTGCTGTTGCTCCTACACGATGGCAGTATCATAGTCGTTTAGTAGAAATGATTAATTAAAACAGGTCCCATATTGAACAGCTATTTGACGGCATTGTTGAAAATAAGAGTGAATGGGATTCAGAAACCATTGTTTCTGCCCAAGGTCTGCTGACGACTATAAAGGGATTCGATTTCAGTTTATTTTTAGAAATATTTTGCTTAATATTTCCATTTTCTGATTCACTATTCAAAGTACTTCAGACAAAAGTAAATGATATTTCTTTCTGTATGCGAAAGATTGAACACTTTAAACGTCATTTGCAGAAACTTCGTGAGAATTTTGATTCTGTCTGGGAAAAAATGAAAGTATTTTCGTCTGAACAGGATTGCTCCCAAAAGTCTAAAAGAATTTGCATAGATTCAATTCCGGGTGAAGATAAATCTTCATACAAAATACTTTTTTTTACGGAGTCATTGATGTGGTATCTCTGAATATTTCAACCAGGTTTGCAGAGGTCCCCAGACTGAAATTTTTAAGTCTCCTTGACAGCAGGCAGTTTCAGAATTTTCAAACTCAGTTTCCAGAATATGCACTAGAATGCTTACAAGAAAATTATGGAATGCATTTCGACATTGCATTATTGAGGAGTGAACTTTCTGTTGTTTATTGTGATTCTGATATGGCGAAGGAAACTGTTTATGACCTTCATGAATACCAGGTATATCCGGACCTTCGACGTAAGAGCAGTTTTTCCTCAAACATACAAACTGTGCAGTCTAATCTTAACAATTCCAGCTACAAGTGCAACAAGTGAAAGGTCTTTCTCTGCGTTAAAAAGGATTAAAAATTGCCTGAGAATTTCTCAGACTTAGGAAAGATTAAAGGCACTCGCATTGTTAAACATGAGTAGACACACATTCGAAGATGACATCACAGAATTATTTATCGGGAGAAACAGGAGAATAGAGCTGACCTTCAAAAATGAAGGTAAGGATTTTAATCTAGCCTTTGCTTTTCCATATCTATGCTATCAGCTTCCCTAATTATTTATAGTACGCTACGCCACTGATCTGCGTTGAACGGTTGTTTGGTTGTTCACCGTGTAAGTTCTGCATAAGCCGCATTACCAATAACGGGTGTGTAACCGCCGAGTTTACATCGGGTTTGTACGTCCAACGTCATCAAATACATCACTCTATTTGTGATGTTACTAGCTCCTGGCTATGAAGGGATTGCTGAACGCCATCTATCGGTGCAGCGGCAAACAACGATGGATCGTCTGCAGAGTTTCAGTATTTCATTATATTGTTTTCAGAAAGCTGTAATCATGGGTACAAGTATGGAAATATGTCCCGCAAACAAGGAACAATGTTTATAATTCCGCAAAAGCAGCTCAGAATATTCGTAGCCTCAAAATTCAATCTCAGACATCTACGAAACGACCAACTGTTACGGATATCGGCCATCTTGATTATTTACGTCAAGTTTATACAAGGGTGCCAGGCTGAGTAAAGGTTGCACACATTCAGCCATATGCAAGGATTATTAGTACAGTTCTTCTCCTCAGCTGTGTATATTCCTGGTATAAATGTTACAACTGGATTATTAGTAAGACTGTAAGTGTGAAGGGATCCTCACTGCAGCCATCTTCAACAGCAAACCCACATTTCTTGAAGCAGTTCTGGATGGTTGTAGGAGTTACATTTCTCCAGGCCTCTGTAATGTAGTGCATTGCAGACGGGATGCTCAGCTTCATCTTTGTCGCATCATGCAGCAGTCCCCCATCTATTAATGCAACAGCCTTTCTTATCACCTGTCAACTGTAATAGCACTTAAAAGTGTTAAATGAAGTTTTCAAATGTGTCAAATAAAATAAAAACGTTTTTTAATGGTGGCAACATTGGACCCACCATTTTAGTGTGTGTGTTTTGTTTTTAATGGGTCATTAGGCTGACCCCTCTAAGGACAGTTTAGTTGTTGCTCGGAAATGTCCGTTACAAGAAGTAGTTGTGTTCACCATGTGTTCAGTTCAGTATTTCACTGTGTTAACATCAAGAAAGACTTGTTGTTTCAATGAAGGGCTTTAATGTGTGAATGCAGATTAGAACAAAATGGATTTTCAATGTTATTAACAAATAAAGTACACTTGACTTATAAACTCTGCAAAGTTAGTTTTTAATAGGTTATGGGCCCAGGTTACGAGACCAGTGTGTCTAATAAGTCAAGGAATTTCTCAAGGTTATAACGAAAATTCAAGATGGATCTAGCAAAGCACATAAAACCGCTAAACAGTGAAATAGAATGGCCTATGTGGAAACGGAAAATTCGAGATCTGCTGGATTACCATGAAGGAGCTTTAGACGTAATTGAGGGTAAATTGAAGAAACCAGATCCGCTATTAGAAGGAGCCAATGAAGCAGAAGCTAGAGCTCACAAAGAAAAGTCGGATTTGTACAGGAAAGCTAACAGTTACGCAAAATCTACGATAACGAGTGCAGTTACTGATGCAGTTTATCAGAAGATCATGGACACAGAAACGGCTTATGAAGCATGGGAGGCTTTAAAGAAGAATTTTGAAGCTTCGTCTAGAGATCAACTTTTCAAGTTATGTACAGACTTCTTCGCCTTTAGTTGGAAATTTACAGAGGATGTGTCAACACATGTTGCAAAGTTAAGAAGTTTATGGAATGAATTAAATAACGGACTTAAAGCTAAAGATGAGGCTGCTTTACCTGAACTGATTCTGGTATGTAAAATCTTGCATATTTTGCCAACTAATTTTGAAACATTTAAATCAAGTTGGATGTTGTTATCAAAAAGTGAAGACAAAAAGTTTGAAGAATTACATTCACAGCTTTGTATGTTTGAAAGAAACTTCACAAAAGGTGGTGAAAAAGTTGAACAAGAAGCATTAGTGGCCAAATTAAATGCAGATAACGTAACCAGAAAGAAGTTTGTTTACAAGGGTAATTGCTATTACTGTAAGCAACCAGGTCATTGGATCAAAAGGTGTAAGAAATGGATAGCTGATGGTAGACCGCCCAAGAATGCAGTAAAGAAAAGAGAAGAAGACAAAACAGTGGTAACAAATGTGACATTACTATCTGTTTGTAGTGAGGCTTGTACTACAGAACTTGATGAAGATAATTGGTGGATTGACAATGGTGCAACAAAACATGTAACAAAGTGTTTAGATTATTTTGTCAGTTTTGAGATATTTAAATCTCCTCACAGTGTCAAGGCAGTTGGACAAGAGTCTCTGAATGCAATAGGAAAAGGGTCAATAAGAGTCTTGTCAACAATTGGAAACAGATCTGAAGAAATCATTCTGAGTGATGTCTGGTATGTACCAAAAATCTCTAAAAACCTTTTCTCAGTTTTAGCTGCTCAAGACCGTAACGAGAACAGCATTTTTGAGTCGACACCTACAACCTGTACTTTGAAAATTAATGGTCAAGTAAGACTGGTTGGAAGTCGTGAAGTAAATGGTTCTCTGTATAAAGTGGCAATTAAACCATTAGTTCCTAAGCAAGGTGCTGACGTAAACTTAGTTGAGGAGAAATCAGACCTTTTGCAACTATATCATGAAAGGTGGGGTCATCAAGACAAACGTCATGTTAAAATGAAACTCAAGAGAGACTTCAACATTGAGGTTAAGTTAAATGAAGAGATTTGTGAACCTTGCACGTATGGAAAGGCACATCGCCTACCCTTTGGTACAAGAGAGAAGTCAAGTAAGCCTGGTGAGTTGATATCAACAGATGTGTGTGGTGCTTTTGATGAGTCATTCCAAAAGAAGCGATACTTTGTGTTGTTCAAAGATAATTATACAAAGTTTAGATACTGCTATTTTCTTGCACAGAAGTCAGAAGTGAGTGATGCATTGAAGGACTTTCTTAGGCATACAAAGACACTAGGATATTCTGTCAAAGAAATGTTAAGTGACAACGGCAGGGAATTCGACAATGAAGAAGTTAGGTCTATTTTACGAGCAAACGGGATCACACAGCGCTTGACAGCTCCCTATACTCCTGAGCAAAATGGTATTTCTGAACGGGACAATAGAACAATAGTTGAAATGGCTAGAACATTGAAGTACTCCAATCCAGAAGTAATCTATCCTGAAGGAATATGGGCTGAGTTGGTTAATACAGCTGTCTACATTTTAAATAGAACAGGAAAGTCATCTATAGATGGTGTTAGTCCTTATGAATTGTGGTTAGGAAAGAAGCCTAGAACAAAACATCTTAGAATTATTGGTTCAAAGTGTTATGCACACATTCCAAGTCAGAAACGAAGAAAGATGGACAAGAAAGCTGTAAAAGGACACCTCATAGGGTATGATGGTGATGAACGGTTCAGAATTTGGATTAAAGAAGATCATAAAGTTATTCTGTCCAGAGATGTCAAATTTGAAGAAAAACTTGGTTGTTGTATTGACAACAAGTCAAATTACCATTTCAAGATGTAAACAATGAAGATAAAAAAGTTCAAGAGAGTGATGAAGAAACCATCAAAGAAGATACCAGTAATAAGGAAGAATATGAAACTGAGACCGATACAGAGATGGATGATGAAAGCCATAAAAATTATGAAGAAAAACAAGGTGTTTGGTTGAGAGATCGCTCATCCTTGAAGAAACCAAATTTCTTGAATGAATATGTAATGGCAGTAGAAAATCTTATTAATGTGAATAATGTTCCTGAAACATTTGAAGAAGCATTAAAACAAGAAAACAGTATTGATTGGAAAAGAGCAATGGACAAGGAAATTGGTTCATTAAGGGAAAATCAAACTTGGGAACTTGTAAATTTGCCAAAGGATGCCAAGGCAATACCATGTAAGTGGGTTTTCAGACTAAAAACCAATGCAGATGGCAGCATAGACAAGTATAAGGCTCGACTTGTTGTCAAGGGTTTCAATCAGCGCGAGGGTGTTGACTACAGTCAAACATTTAGTCCAGTTGCAAAAATGACAACTATTCGATCTATTTTAAGTGTTGCAGCAAATAAAGGGATGCATATTGCACAGTTTGATGTATCAACGGCCTTCTTGTATGGAGAACTTGAAGAGACAATCTATATGGTACAGCCAAGAGGGTATGAAGATGGCACTAACAAAGTATGTAAACTGAAGAAGAGCTTGTATGGCTTAAAACAAGCGCCAAGATGCTGGAATAAGCGATTTGGGAATTTCTTACTTGGTCTTGGTTTTGAAGTGAGTCAAGCTGATCCGTGCTTGTATGTTAAAAATCAACATGGCAAACAATTACTAGTAGTTTTGTATGTGGATGATGGGTTAGTTGCAGCTACTGATCAGAAAGATTTGAAAAACTTTTTCGAGAAACTGAAAGCAGAATTTAAGGTCACAACGTCAGAGGCAACTTATTTCTTAGGCTTACAAATTGAACAAAGCAAAAATGGTAACATCAAGATTCATCAGGAAACATATGCAAGGAGCATTTTGAAACGTTTCAATTTTTCAGAATGCAAGGCAGTGTCTACTCCAATGTTGAAAATTTCGGATGTTCAACAATCAGGGAAAGAAGACAATGAAAAACAGAAGTTTCCATACAGAGAAGCTGTTGGAGCTTTAATGTATCTGATGCTTGGGACTAGGCCTGATCTAGCCTTCAGTGTGAGTGTCTTGTCAAGGACTCTTGAGAATCCTACCGCTGAAGATATATTAAGATTAAAAAGAGTGTTCAGATATGTGGCAGGAACAATTAACTATGGAATCACATATAAGTCAAAAATAAAAGGTGACAGTTTAGAGTGCTACAGTGATGCAGACTTCGGAGGATGTACAAAAACAGGGCGTTCAACATCTGGAGTTGTTATTAACTATGCTGGAGGAATTATTTCTTGGTTAAGTCAGCGACAGGCAATGGTGGCAACTTCAACTACAGAGGCTGAAATAGTTGCTGCTCATGAGGCTGTGAAGGAAGTTATTTGGTTATCTAGACTATTTAATCAGATTACAAAGCTGAATCACATCCCCATGTTACATATTGATAATGCAGCAGCAGTAAAGTTAGCACAGAACCCTGAATTTCATCGTCGTACTAAGCACATAGATATCAAGTATTTTTTCATTCGTGAAAAACTAGCTGAAAGAAAACTTGAAGTAGAACAGATTTCAACAGAGTGTCAAGTTGCAGACGTAATGACTAAACCTTTGAACAAGATTCGTTTGCAGATTTTATGTAATCAAATGGGATTATTGTAAAGTCAGTTTTTATTTTAGTTGACAAGGGAAAGTGTTAAATGAAGTTTTCAAATGTGTCAAATAAAATAAAAACGTTTTTTAATGGTGGCAACATTGGACCCACCATTTTAGTGTGTGTGTTTTGTTTTTAATGGGTCATTAGGCTGACCCCTCTAAGGACAGTTTAGTTGTTGCTCGGAAATGTCCGTTACAAGAAGTAGTTGTGTTCACCATGTGTTCAGTTCAGTATTTCACTGTGTTAACATCAAGAAAGACTTGTTGTTTCAATGAAGGGCTTTAATGTGTGAATGCAGATTAGAACAAAATGGATTTTCAATGTTATTAACAAATAAAGTACACTTGACTTATAAACTCTGCAAAGTTAGTTTTTAATAAAAAGCTTGAATTACACCCAGATCCAAAGGCTGTAGCTGGCTGGTCCAGTTTGGAGGGAAAAATACCACCTTGATGTTTTTCAGTGCAGTATTTTTTGGGTGTGCAGCACACTGGTCAACAAACAGAATTATTTTTCTGTTTTTAGCACCCATTTGTCAATCAAGCTGGAGAAGATACTCTTCAAATAATCCTGTAGTCACCCAAGAGTTTGTGTTAGCTTTGTATTTTGTTGGCAGTTTTTTCACTCCCTTAAAGCACCGTGGCATGTTATACTTGCCTATAACAAGTGGAGGTAACTTGTCAGATCCATCTGCATTGCAAGCAAGCAACACAGTCACTTGTTGCTTGATTTTGTGCCTCCATGACATGCCTCACCTTTGTATGCCAAGGTTTTGTTTGGAAGAAGATTGAAAAACAGGCCAGTTTCATCTGCATTGTAAATGTTTTTGGGATCATAACCTTCTACCAAATGTTGAAGGTTGTCCTTCCACTCTTCAACAGTTTCGGGAGCCACACTAGCACTTTCTCCAGACAGAGCTTTATACACCAGATTGTGGCGTTTCTTGAATTTGTCGATCCAGCCATTCAACGCTTTGAAATTGTCTATCCCAAGTCTGGTAGCAAGGTGGGTTCCATCGATGGCCGCATTTGCTGTTCTAGCTTGCTTGAACCACATGGAGAGAGTATTTTCTAGCTCCTCGAGCGGTGTTGATTTTAAAGATTTTCTCTGCTTTGAGAATGTTCTACAACTTGCAAAACACTTTTCAATGTCACAGCGATTTTTTACTATTGTATTCACCATTGACACTGGTAAATTCGTACTTGCCGCTAGATCAACACATGTGCCCATGTGGGCATTGACTTGAGCAAGGATGTCCATTTTTTCCGTGATGGAAAACACTTCTCGTTTTTTTGCTGGATTTGTAGCCATTATGATTACCAACACTTGATACAAACAGTATTATAAAATATTTGATCCTCTGACGGAGCCCTTGTAGCGTTCACAATGAAGAATCAAACTCGTCGCGCCGGGAGTAGAAAAACTACAAAACTGTGCTTTAAGAATTTGTCTTGGTACGCCAAGAACCTCCCCAATATCAGCTATGGAGGCAGAAATAAACATAGAGTCACTGGACTTAATACATTATGAAAAGAATAGAGATGATAACTCTAAAATACAAAACTATAGACCATCCTTTGAAAGAAATATCACTAACATCAGATAAAAAGAAAGCTTTCTTATATAAATACCGAACTCTTCTTTCAAGTCACGATCAACAACCCCAAAAAATTCCTCAAGTAGCTGAAATACCCCCATGGCTATGGCAAAAGCCAGCAATCGAAACCTCACTCATAGAAGATTCAACCAAACATAACACAGACCCAATCATTCTGCGAGCCATATCATTATCTCTATATATATAAAAGGCTTTGTCCTGACTGACTGAATGACTGAATGACAGGAATCAACGTACAGCCTAAACTATAACAGGTAGAGACTTGGAATTTTGACAGTACCTTCGTTTCATAATGTAGGTGCTCACTAAGAAAGGATTTTGAAAAATTCAGATTCTAAATGCCAAAAATCAATTGTTTTTGAGAATACTTAATCCCTTCTTACACAGAATTATCGAATCCGAATCACATTTGACATTAAAACATATTGTTACCAGCGGGTCTCAGATGGCCATGGAAAAAAATGAAAGTAGAATAAATTTGACAAATGAGAGAAACAAATGAGAGAACTATCAATATCCACGAAAATAATGTAGTCACATAACTTTCTTTACCCTGGACATAGAGAAAACAAGACGAGGTAAGGTAATATGTTTTGGGAAGAGATGTATGAAAGTGATATTGTATTTCTGTTGAATTTCATTCCGAAAACGGTTTTATGGTAACATGATAGTGAGAAACAAAATTTTCAGCCACGATAATACAATTTTATGTTACCGGAATTTCGGTTTCTTCTTATTAGAACCCCTCCCGGGCTTACTGTGTACTGTACAAGCGATGGGATGCAAAATTCTACATATAGCCATAAAAGCTATTTCAAACATTTTCTTAGGGGATAGTTTGAGTGTGATAAGTCGTTCTTTCTACTTCAAATTATAAATACCTATATAAGGACCTAGAATTTATAAATCTAAAGTCCTTCATAAGTTAATTTCCAATTACAAAATAAAAAACCCGGGCGACGCCGGGCCTTTTAAGCTAGTAAACTATAAATGTGAAATACAGCCAACATCTTCACATATACACAGATGGATCACTTGACAGAAAAAAGAAAAGATCAGGAGCAGGCTACTTCATCCCCAATACCAATGACACCTTTTTCATACCATCCAACTCAAACTCAAGTGTAGATGCCGAACTACTTGGAATTAATGCAGCACACCTACTGCCTCAATTATAACAATGAGAAGGTTTGCATATTTACAGACTCCCTAGCAGCTCTGCTTCTGCTGAAACAATATAAACCATCAGCATATTACTTCAGAACAATTCATATATCCCACCTAATCATCAAAATGACAGAACAACAAAACAACCTGGTTTTCCAATGGATCCTATGTCACATAAGCATATCTGGAAATGGAAAAAGCAGATGAAATAGCTAGAATAGCAACTACACTCCTACCAGTGGAAGAAGTCGTAACATCCCTGAAAGCCTGTATCTCAACTGCAAATACAAAAATCGGAAAAATATGGGAAGCCAGACTGATAAATTCCATTTCAGGGAAACCCTACCAACCATATGTAAAACTGCAAAATAACTCAATATACAGAAATATTCCCAGAGCTCTGCAAATATTTGGTTTCAGAGCAAGAATTGGTCACATCATGACACAATCGTATTTGCACAGATTTGGCCTTAGTCTATTTTATCATCAGTATGAAGGAACACTAAAACATATACTAACTGAATGCAAAGCAGAAATCCCAAACACTCCAAGATTGCGCATCACAAAGGACACTATACTTAATAATAATAATCACTGGAAAGCGGCAGAACACCTTTACAGGAGACATTGTGTCATCAGAGAAAACTCTGAAAGCACATAACAAGAAGTAAGAAGAAGAAGTAAGGATTTTGTCACATGCACAATATAGCGAAAATGTGGGGGAAATTCAAAATCTTACACCTGGTTAATTCTAACATTTGAGTTATTCGTGTTTTTTTATTATTCGTGCATGTCACAGTCCCAATTCACATAGATCAGGGGTGCTCAAACGGTCGATCGCGATCGACAAGTCGATCGCGAGTGCTTTTTGAGTAGATCTCGAGAAGAAAAAAAATTTTAATAAGTAGGTAGGTAACTAATAAAATAACACTGCTTGCGGCAAAAGGTGGCTTTATCAAAGGAACGCGCGGCACTTGTCAAAGAAAAGCCGCGTTGTTTCTAGACTAGACAGTGGAGTCTAGTCTAGAAACAACGAGAGACAGTACAGTCTAGTTTCGGGCGGCGCGTTTGACGGGAACATTCGAGACTTTCGTTCACGCCGATATAAATGTTGCGCCTGCAGGAATTGGAGTCATTCTGAATTGTAACTTGATGGCGATACTACGTCGATAAGTACAAAGTTTATTATTAAATAGTGGAAAATGAGTGCAGTGAAGAAATCTAAAACGTATCATTTTAATAAGGATTGGGAGGAAGAATTTTTCTTTTGTATGGTGAAGGATAAGTGCATTTGTGTTATTTGTCGTGCGTCAGTTGCAATACCTAAGCGTGGTAACTTAGAGAGGCATCATAAAACGGTTCATAAAAACTATGAAAAGGATTTTCCGCCACAGAGTGAATTAAGAAAACTAAAGGTACGTGATTTGATATCTTGTTTGAAAAAAGAACAATCCATGTTCACAAGACCAGTCAAACAATCAAAAGCTGCTACGATCGCGTCATTTAAAATATCTCATATATTGGCGAAACACAAGAAACCATTCGAAGATGGATCGGTGGTGAAGGAAGCATTTATTGAAGCGGGTGAGACTTTATTTGGAGATTTTAAAAATAAAACAGAAATCATGTCTGCTATTAGAGAACTTCAGTTATCTCGTCCGACTGTCACAAGGCGTATTGAAGTCATGAGCCAGGACATCGCAGATAAACTAAAACATGATATCATGGAATGTACATACTTTTCTTTACAGTTCGACGAATCCACCGATATGACAGACACTGCCCAGCTGTGTATTTTTATTCGGATGGTATTCAATGACATGTTGGCTAAGGAAGAATTTTTGACAATCATACCTCTGAAGGGGAAGACCCGTGGCGAAGATATATTTGACGTTTTCTTCAATTTTGTAAAAAACTACGAGCTACCAATATATAAATTAGTGTGCATTGCAACCGATAGAGCACCAGCAATGACTGGAAACAAAAACGGTTTTGTGGCATTGTGTCGAGCTAATGAAGAATTCCCTTCATTTTTTTCATTCCATTGCATTATACATCAACAAGTTTTGTGTTCAAAAGTTTTAAACACGGAGGAAATTATGGGCATTGCGACAAAAATTGTGAATTCCATCCGTGCACGTAGCTTGCAACGGCGGCTCTTTCAGTTGCAGTTGGAAGATAGGGAGTCAGCTGAACACACTGATTTAGTTCTTCACACGGACGTCAAGTGGTTGAGTCGCGGAAAATTCCTAGAAAGGTTTCAAGAATTATTGCCCGAAATAACAGCTTTTCTAGACGAAAGAGGTGATGACACTCAGATTTTGAAAAACGAAAAATGGCTAAATGATTTGGCATTTTTGACTGACATCACAATGCACTTAAACACCGTTAACTTGGAGCTTCAAGGTAAAGGAAAAACTATTATTGAGATGATTAGCGCAGTAAACGCATTCAAAAGTAAATTGCAACTTATGATAGATCAACTGAAAAGAAAGGATCTGAAACATTTTCCGTCTTTGAAAGCAAGGATTCCTCAGTTGAATTATGATACGTATGAGGCTGAATTATCAAATATTTTGGGACAATTCGAAATGCGTTTTCATGATTGCAGTAAATTGGAAAATATAGCATCATTTATGAGTTATCCTTTTTCATGTAAAAACATTGAGGAATTAGCTACTGAAATAGCCAGTCAGTTTAATATGAACTCATGTTCTGTTGAAAATGAGTTGGTGCAGATTATATCTGATACAAATTTCTGGTGTTTTATATCTGAAGATAAATATCCGAATGTAAGGCAAATCGCCCTTCAACTGACGGCATTTTTTGGGTCAACTTACTTGTGCGAGTCTGCATTTTCTGAAATGAAGATAATTAAGTCAAAATATCGCAATCGACTAACTGACGATCATATGTCATCATGCTTGCGATTAGCACTCAGTGGTTACGTACCATCTTATGAAAAGTATGCTGAGGACATGCAGTGCCACGTTTCAACATCCAAAGCCACTCCTTAGTTAAGTTTAACACCATATGTAACTCTTTTGTTTTGTAACAACCAATAAACTCGCAATTTTGAATAACTATGAGTTTTTTCATTGATATTGTAGAGAAGAACCTAACTAAACCTAACCCAAACCTTGACTAAAATAATGTACCTATACTGCGCAGAAAGCTAATATCTATATATGCTACGGTACGCCCTACCTAGGTAGGTAGGGTGTATCGTGTATGTACGACAACCCTGCATCACACACACTTGCAGTCTCTCAGAGTCGATCGTAAGTAGTCTAAAAATATTGAGGTAGATCGCCAGCAGTTCAAGTTTGAGCACCCCTGACATAGATAATCGGGAGTTCACTGTGTATGTTTGTATATGTATGTGAGTGTGTATGTGTGTGCGTGCATGCTTGCATGCGTGTTTAAAAAAATGCCTGCCCAACATACAAGGAGACCCTGAAGGTCCAGAAAGAATTACATCACTCTTTACATAAAATACATCCATTGTGAAAGAAAATACATCAGCAATTAAGCAAACAATTTAAAACTAATTCATATTGTATATTATAATGTAAAAAGAATTAAGAGTATCTTCATATTTTGAAACTGCAATTATTTATGCCATCTGCAAGAATGTCATAGTTTTGAATTTCCTTTGTGTCCTTATGAATGCTGTGCCTCAAGCTCTAAAAATTATTTTATTTTCTGTGCTGTATTGGGTATATTGCGGCGTCCGCCGCCGTGGGTGAGTCGGTAGCACGCCTGCCTTCCACTCCGGCGGCCCGGGTTCGATTCCCGGCCAGGTCGGGGATTTTTCAGTAGTGAAAGATCCCCTCCCCGGGTTCAGGACTGGGTAGGTTAAGTCTTAGGTTAAGATAATGCACATTGTGCGCGATTCCTTAATTATTGGGTATATTGTGACTCTCACTGAGAAGAGGAATACATGGTCTGTATATAGTCTCCTTTCCTTCTCTCACTTGTTGGGCCTGTCGGCAATTCTGTTTGAGTCTGATCATAGGATCCAGGATTAATGCCTTCCCTTCTTCTCTCTTGTGACTACAGTGTCTGCCCTTCTGTTACTGCCAGTACCCAAACACAGTATACTTCCTTGTGTACTTCCCATTTAGCTTTTCTGATTACAGTAGACCTGATCCTGTGGTGTCGTGTATTTGTTAATAGTTCTCCTTTTGGATTAAATCCCAGAATATGCCCAAGAGTTCCTGGTTCTTCACACTCCAAGTGGCAACCAGTGGCGTAGGAAGGGGGGTGCGGGCCGCCCCGGGTGCCATCACCCGGGGGGTGACAAAATATAAATGTGTCTTTGTAAGTAAAAATCGCTCAAGGGAATTTAAAGAAAATAATAATATGATTTAAAACAATTAAATAAGCTTAACAACTTTCTACGAGTCAACATGCGTATTGAAACTTCTTTTAGTTTTAAATTCTGTCAACAAAGGTAATAAAACGCGGCCGAACTGGCCGCTGTGTTGATACAATAATATTATGGTTAGGGGAGGGCTGTTTATTTCTGTCGATGCTTGTCTCTGCAGTTTTATTAATTTAAATGAGACTTCAACAATCGGTGATTATATCACTTAAGCAGCAACCAATTCTACCCACGGCGGCAGTCATGACTTTGATGAAAATAAACTTCCAATGTGAGTTGACTCCGAAGTCTCCTTCAATCTAGATTTTGAACTGGGATGTGCGCATATTTAAGAATAGCTTATTAATAATGCAGTTCCGTAAAATAGTTGCATTACTTGTTTATGCAATTTATTAGGATCAACCTAAAAAAAATTATTTATAATTCACGTAACTTCTTGTGCCCAAATAAAAGTTAGCCTCCCCTTAAAAATAAGAGAAAGTTGTCGCCAATCCTCGTATCACATCCCCAAAAGCTACCTAACCCAAATACAAAATTTTGTTTTCGTACGATTTTCCGTTGCAAGGGGTCGTATTGCAAAGAGCCCGTATTCAGAGTGGGGGGCTTATAACTACCCTTCAGGGAATTATTTCGAAAAAGTGTTTCAAATAAAAGTTTTTTGCTCTGTAAGCAACCCACGTGCAAAATTTAAAGAAAATCGATTGAGCCGTTTTCGAGAAAACTTTCTTTATGTAAAAATAAGGAAAACTTGTCTCCAATCTTCAGTTCACATCTTGAAAGGATCTGACATAAATACAATTTTTTTTTTCCTTTTATCAAAATTCATCTTTCCAAAATTCGAGATTTCGCTTGGAAAACAAAATTTAAAAAAATCACTCAAAAAATAAAAGTTTGCACAATTTCGGGAGTGTATTTTGGCCTAGATGTTCGCTTTATTAATGGTAACACCTACAGTCTGTCGCTCACGAAAACAATATATATCTGTCTGTCTATAACGTACTTTAGATTAATAATAATAATGATAATAATAGCATTTATTGTCGTTTAACAGTACAATGTACAATGTACTGCATAATATGCTTGATATGCATGACTTTCCTTCTAACAAAATTGGCTGAATTAGGTTAACTATGTCTTATATGCACCATTGGTAGCACTGGTCACAATATGGTAACTCGAATCGATTCATAGATTGTTGATTCATGGTATACCATGATTTCGGAGCTTAGTTTTGTTACTATATAACAAAGTAATTATTACTAATTTTGCATAATCCATTGAGTGGACAGTTACATCAGATAAATTCGTTGCAGCTGCATCCATCGATAAACTCTTAAATTCTCGTGGGATTACCTTTGACTATCCAAAAAATAACACTTGGAACTGTTCCATCTTTTAATAATTTAAATGGGGGGGTGACAAGAAATTTTCCGCGCCGGGTACCACCTAATCTTGCTACGCCACTGATGGCAACACTAAGTGGAATGTTCAGATCATCCAGTAACAGCCTGTACTGCTGTAACATTACAAGTCATTTTAGTTGCATTTGTCCACTCAATGAAGAGGCCTTTTTTGTTTGATACTTATGGATTAGTTTTAAAGATTTAATTGTTTTATAATCCACTCAATATCATTATTTAGAACTACTAAAACCAGCTGCTTTTATTTATTTATTATTATCTTTTTACTTATTTTAAATACGATACAGCCCCAAGAAGCAGAATATTGGTCTATCTAGCCCAGATGCATACTCTGTGAGCACCAACTGTGAACTGTACACAAGCGAAGGAGTGCAGCAGTAGCCACTACATCTTCCACTACCAACCCTTGCTGTGAAGAAATAAGGTGGCTCTCTTAAGGCAGAAGCTTGCCTAGACTCTTCAACTTGAGGAGTGAAGTCAGAACCTTCCTGACTGGCAGTGATTTCGTTTTGGAAGAGAGGTTATATGATGAACGCTGGCTAATTTAGATGATATTTTTCAGAAAGTTAGTAATTTAAGTCTCTCATTTCAAGGAAATACAACAATAGGTTTGATGCCAGTGATAAAGTGCAAGTGTTCAAAAAGAAAATCAAGTTTTGGGCAGAATCACTGAACAACGGCAATTTAGATAGCTTCCCAATGGCAAAACAACTCACAGCAGAACCAGATTCAGACATAGCTGGGAATGTCTTGCTTGATAGTTTCAAAAGTTATTTTCTGGAAGATGAAACTAGCTCTGTGGTACTGAACCCCTGAAGGGACTAGACCTACCATCAGTCCAGTGTATCATCTACCAAAGCCAGACAGCAGGATATCAAGTAGCTTCTCAGTTTGTATCATGAGGCTGAATCAGGCCCGACGAAAGGGTGGGGAAGCCGGGGCTACAGCCCCGGGGCCCGAACCCTAAAAAGGGGCCTGGCTGACCAGGCTTTATTTTTTACTTTCTAAATTTATTCTAAAATAAAATTGGTTCTAAGTCAATAAACAGCTTAAGTTATGTTTTATGCATTTATTTTATCTGGATTGTCCTGTCGTATAACGGTGACACGGAATTGTAGAAAAATTGCTATTTTTTAAAAGTAGAAGCAGAAATTCTTTGGACTCAACAGTAGGCCTCACTAACATTCGGCATTTAAAATCATGAATTTGAAAAGATTAAACTGGTACATACAGATAAAATTGTTCATAAATAGAACATTGTAATGTATTTTCTCGTTTCGTGCCCAGCATCAGTTAACCGATTTGGTCCAAAATCAATAGTCTTCGTCCTACGGGCGTTATAAATGGTTTAGCCTACCAAGCTTTATGAAAATCCGATAAAGCATATTTGAGTTATCACGCTTACAGACATACGGACAGACAGACAGTCAGACGGTACTTCATGAGACTGTCTGGTAGACATAATCTTTTCGTTGCATACATTATAACGGGCGAGTTGGGCAGTAAATTTGATATCTGACGAGGGACCGGGAAAATTTGTCCCTGGGGCCCTTGCTTTCTTTCCACGGCCCTGGGCTGAGTGCACCCTTTTCCAGACCTCCCTACCTCAGAAAATCCGAAGATGTAATACTGGAGACCAAACTCGAACCTACATATCTGTAGCCAGCGAGGCTAACCATGAGACCATGCAGGTGGATTATGTTTTCCAGAAGAGCTCCATGAAAATATGAAAGAAAACTTTTGGATTATAAATCCATTCTCTACATGTTAGAAAAGCCAGCAGTATTATTGCTTGGTCGATTTAATATTAGATTCCATGAAAACAGATAATTTCAAATAAGAATTCTGTTATCTGAATTGGTGTCAGTTAAAAGACTAATTTAAAGTTTGTCTGATAAAGCTTATGCAACCACTTATTTGTATGAATTCTTTGCTTATGCAGGTACAAAAACAAAACACAGATCTTGTCTCATTGTGGCGTCAGATGTTTTCATATTTCTGAAAAAGGGAGATTTTAGGACTTTCATTTTGTAGATATTAACAGTTCTTACCAGTTGCCTGTAGTGTAGATAAACTGGTGTAACACCTTATGTTTTACACTCGTGTTTTCATCAAATTTTTGTTTCTTAGTGCAAAAATGTTGTTCATTTAAACCAAATTTTACTGCTCAAGGCAAACTCGAGTTTTCAAAATGTATTTCATTTAAAGGACTTACATGATACATTACCAGAAGTCTGTTTGAGCACATTAAAGGCAAAGAAAGAAGGAAAAACTTATTTCAATTAATATTATAACAATCTGAAGTGTAGAGAGGTTCATGTAAATTGTTTTTGCTATAGCAGATTTTAATTTTTGACTAAACCCTATTCTCAGTAAATTTATTGTATATTTTGTATTACTATAAAAATAGTTGTATTTTGGTACCCAGTAGATTATATTCTTTTTGCAGCCTTGATTTGTAGACCAAAAAACACCTCTTAAAAAATATTAATACTCCATTTATTGTAAGTTCCGATGTAACATTTGACTGGGCTATTAACAAGAACTCTTATGTAACACTGTGATTAGCTAAGGTCTGCAATATCACAATAAAGAGGTTTCACTGTACTATATTTTCCCTTGTGGTATCCATCATATTGTATTTTTATTTTATGACTTTTTTTAGGGAAGAGTAAGATATACGATGCACTTGACAGTGATTCCACTTCAACCAAGATTCTGGACCAGTTAACACCTGTTGTCAACAAGCTGGAGCTTAAAGTTGGAGCACAGGTGATGCTAATGAAGAATCTTAGTGTGGCTGATGGCTTAGTGAATGGAGCTCGAGGAGTTGTTACATCTTTCAATGACAGAGGTATGGTGATGGAAAGGAGGGATTGTAGAAAAACACAAATAACCAATTTTATAGTAAATGTATTTTCAAAACATGTAAAAAAAATTAATATGTCTTTCATTTTAAAAATATTCTATTTGTTCATTTATATTTTCTAACTCACTGCTAGGTGTGATAATTTTGTTTTAGAAACATGAAAATTAGCCAAATTTGTTGGTATAATATTCTTTATAGAGCCTACAGAATTCTTATAATCATACGAGGGTTGTGCAAAAAGTAAGTTTCCCTTATTTTTAGAAAAAAAACTACAGGATATATCGAAAAAATTCTTTTATTTTTCGATTCTTCGACTCAACTATTTTTCTACATAGTCACAGTTTCTCTCAATGCATTTTTGTAACCGTGGTACAAGCATTTTCATTCCAGCCTCATACTCTGCTTGCGCCACCTCCTTCAGAAATTGGTTGACTTCCATCTTGAGTTTGTCATCGTTGTGGAAGTGCTGTCCACCCAGGTGAACTTTCAACTTCGGAAACAGGTAGTAGTCACTTGGGGCAAGGTCTAGGGAGTAGGGTGGATGAGGCAGAATGTTCCAATTTAACTTTTCAAGCAGCTCAACTGTCTTTCTCGCCGGGGACCCAACGTGCACACACTTTTGTCATTCCCAAATTCTTTTTTAAGATGTTAGCCACTGACCTGCGACTGATTTCAATGTGGGGAGGTAAGGCAGCAACAATACCATCAAGGGTGAGGCACCTATTATGTTCAACAGTCTCTGAACCGCACTGCACACCGTCCCCCTCAGTGGCGGTCGAAGGACGATTGGAGTGCGGTTCATCACAAACATTCTGACAGCCCTCTGCGAAAGCAGAACACCATTTTCGCACCATTTGGATGCTCATCGCACCCGCGTCATACACAGAAACAATTTCTCGGTGGATTTCAGTTGGATTTTTTCCTTTAGCATAGTGAAAACGGATCACAGAACACAATTCGATGGCGGAGTGAGAGAGTAAGGGTGTCTCCATGGTTAAGAAGCTACTGATGCCAAACTAATTGTTGTAAAGAAATGGTAACAGGTTCAGTGTTGCCACTACATATGTAATAAAAATCCCTCAAAATATGAGTCTCCCACAAAAATTTTCCCCTGTTTAAGAAAATAGGGAAACTTACTTTTTGCACGACCCTCATATATAAACTCAGTTCGTACTTAGGAAATGCTAAATACAAGTAAAATCATGAATAAGTAAGACACAAATGTAGCCTAAAATAGTGTATATAGTGGATAATGGTTACTCATGAGAATGTCTGCGTAGTGCAGTGGGTAGAAAAGAAGAAAATCATAACAGATAGGGTAGGAAAAAAGTTTTTTCCAATCGGAAATGTGTAAATAAATTATAAAATGTTTTAACAATTATAAACAGTAAGAAGGAAGGTTAACAAGAAGGCTTAATATTTGTTGTTATAATTTAAGTAATAAAGAAATAAGCAGGGCCTGGATTTTTAGGTTTTTATGAACCCTGTATTAGTTTTTAAACATATTAAAATAGTTATACAGTCAAACCTTTGTATAATGAAGATCGATATAATGATGAACCTGCATATAGAAATATTTTTCTTTTGTCCCAGCGAATTTCCTGTCTTATGAATGTTAAATGTAACTCACTACAATGAAGAAGCTATTTTGGAAACAACCTTTTATAACAATATTTGGAGGTTGAATTAATACTGCAAACCTAGCTTGGCCCTGTGGAAGGTATCTGGTATCAGGTTAGTGTCTTTCCCAGCCACCAATATTGTTTTCTGGGGTCCTGGTAACTGTTACATTTCTTAGAAATTCCAGAAAAAAAGGGTTCTTTAGGGGATGGAAAATAGGATCACTGGGGCTAATATTATCCCTTATGTGTGCAAAAACATGAAGTGAGTTGGGTTGCTACCTAAACATGCACATCAAGTGCAGTTGAAACACCATGTTTTCATTTTGCGTGTTAATGTGGTAAATTTGCTGTTTTTCCCTTACCCCTTCCCACCTTCTTCAAGTTTGAAATTGCTAGCATATGCCTAAGCTCAAAACGCGCCATGATCCATGATGTTAAACCAATCTGAATGGTAATATTTTAATGTGTAGATGTAAAGTAGCTATGGTTACAATTTAACGGATGTCATTAAGTTAAGTAATAAAAATAGAAGTTTTTTTTTAAGATCACACAGTTGTGAGCATGCAGTCTTTCTGATGTGTGGTAAATCACGACCCCTCAATATAACAATACAATTCGTGAAGGCCCACAAATATGGCTATACTGAGGTTTGACTGTATTTTACTTTTACCGTTTTCAGACAAGTTTGTTGTAGGTTTAACCTTAATAAATACAATAGACATATTGAAACAAATATATTAATTTTATTTTTACCAACAATTTCCTTGGCTCTAAATCTCAGCGCAATAGGAACACTTAAATTTTTAACAGTTTATAGCAGCGTTTCTCAACCTATGGTCCGCGGACCACTGGTGGTCCGTGAAGATGGTGCAGATAGTCCTCAGACATAATTTAGAAATATCATAAAGCAAGGGGAAAGTAAAGAAGTAATTTTTTTCACATATTTCGTTATAATGATCTATAATTAATAACCCAAATATTAAGAATATAGGCCTTCTTTTAAAAATGGGATGTAGGCCTAAAATTAGGGGTCCGTAAAATTTTTTAGACATTTTAGAGGTCCTCGGGTTCAAAAAGGTTGAGAAACTCTGGTTTATAGGATACAATTAATTTAAAGCTACCCTGTCATTTCCAACTCTACACAACTCAACAAGTTTGTTTTTCAATTAATGAACCAATTTTAAGAGTACTTTAAGCATCTTGCTGGAGCAAACACTGTGAATAAATTGCTAGTGTAAGCTTCTTAAGAATGCCTTTAATTTGCTTTTGAAGAAACTGGGGATTTTGGTTCATTAATAAATTATTTTTACCGGGATAGTGGGGTATAAAATGAAAAATTACAAAATGCAATACTATATTTTCCCTTACTGGAAACAATGAACAAGATTAAAAATGTAGCCAGATATTTAAAAAAAGTAATTTTAGTATAACAATGATAATAGATTATTGGTACATATTATCACTTTTTGAAAGGGGTACTGAACGAAAATTTTTACTTTATCTTAAAATAAAATACGATTCTCGCTAAGTGCAGAGTCGAAAACCGTTTCTTTTTATGTTCGCTCATTCTCATTCTGTGAGCAATTTAAATTATAGTGTTGCAAGGCTGTGACGTCACACGGCTAACGCACCGCGCCATCAGCAGTTTTAGTTTGGCTTACTCCAGTAATGTGTGAAAGGTGCCGGTCTTGTAGTCCCTAGTAATGTTTATTGTGTAGTGTAAGTGAAGATGCCTGCGTGCAGTGCTTACGGTTGTTCAAATAATTCTGGTGTCCATAGAAATGTTAGTTACTATGCATTCCCTTATAAAAACAAGAACAGACGTTTGTACAACAAATCGGTTTCTTGCATGAAGCGTAAAAATTTTGTTCCAACAAAAAATTCTAGAGTATGTGGAAAGCATTTTAAAGCAGATTTTTAACGAATTGGATATTTTAAAAACCAAAATATTGAAGGATGAAAAATTCAGGTGCCCTAGACCAAAAGACAATGCGGTACCTTCAAAGTTCTTAATAGGAAGTAAAGAAATTCCTTCTCCCAAGTAAAAGGAAGTCTAATTACTTTAAAAAGAGGGAAGTGTAGGAATTAATTGATAATTCAATAACTGATTTTAAACAAGAAAGAGAAGCTACACAAGTTTATGAATGTATGCATGTAGAATTGAAGACTGACACAGAAATACAGTGTGAGATAGGCACAGAAATTTATAGAGCTGCAAATTCTGTCTATATGAACTACATTGATGAACATGACACCTCGGATGAAAAGAATGAAGATTACGTCCCCGATGAAATCACTAGTGAAAGAGAAGAAGATGGCATAGAAAATATCAACTTGTCGGAAAAATATTCTTTTGTGTTTGTGTAAATGCCCTTCTTACACTATTCAGTAAATGTCATACATGTGACGCTCCAGTTAATGAACGTAAAGTTGAAACGAGAGGAGTAACGTTACGAATAAAAAACCATTGTGTGAATGGGCATACATACGAGTGGTCTTCTGGAAGCATAGGTGGAAGTTTAAAAAGTAATGTGTTCATAGCCTCAGGAATGTACCTATGCGGATTAACATTTAATTATGTATCAGCTTTCTCAAATTCTATTAAGCTATTATTTTTTTCTGAATCATACTTCTATAGGCTTGTAAAGAAATTTGTAGTTCCTTCCGTGCACAAAACGTGGTTAAAAGAAAAAGAAGCTAACTATGTAGATGCTATGAGTGATTTAAATTTATGTTTATGTGGAGGTGGACAATGACTCCCCTGATTCCATTATGAATTTAGCAACGAATAAAATACTAGATTTTGTAATTGTACAAAGGGGAACTGTAGCTGGTGACATTGAAAGAGCAGCTTTTAAAAAAATAATGAGCACAATGAATGATAAACTCCCTATTAAATTGTTCCTAACGGACAGACACACAGGCATTAGAGCTTTAATGAAAAACAAATTTTCACATATACACCATGAATTTGATGTTTGGCACCATCGTCTACGTGTGAGAATGACAGTATACTGCTAAAGGAGAAATTTATCTCAATTCTCAATCACATTGTTAATATTCATAGTTGGGAAGGTAATTAGAAATACCATTCATGTGCTAAGTGCTGATAAAATTAAAAATACTAAATGGCTCAGTAAGCATTCGAAAGACTACCATGACCTATATAACATCATTATGAATACCAGATTTTTAAATGATATTATGCATCTCAATCATTCTTGTCACACAGGAAGTTTTGAATCCTATCATAGCGAACGTCTTAAATATGTACCGAAAAGAACCCATTTTTCATTTGAAGGCTTGTATTTACGGTCAATGATAGCAGCTCTTGACCACAACTTCCATCAAGGAAAAAGAGTAGTGGGCGATTCAGTGGAATTTTCTAAATCATGTGGAGATTGGGTCAATGGAGAATAGTCTAAAAACTAGGAATCTGGGCCCTATAAATAAGTAGGCTAATAAAAACTCTCATTGATTTGTTTAGATGTTCCTGCTCCATTTTCATCACACTATGACCATGCGTAGGGGTATTTACTTGAATCATGGATTTTTGTCTTTAAGTATCTTCTGGTTGAACTACACACATAATAAATAGAAAAAAATATACAGGAAATACTTTGCAGTTTGTCGTTCCCTTCGTTTGATATTTTTATTCACCATAAAGCTATGTTAGAAAGCTACTCCTAGTGATCAATCCTCTCCCTACTCCTTTTCAAGACACAACTTCACATTATTAAGATTGATTGTTGTCTAGTATAATACAGACACTATGGATAGGGATAGAAATGGAAACAAATGACTTTACAATCACTCGGCATGAACAGGATCTGGAAGAGCAAGACCATTCCATATGAATCTCAACTTCCAACCCAAGAATACAGAAAAGTAAAGTCGTGTAAAATGAAAATACAGTGAAATCTCGATACAATGATTTCGCAGGGACCAGAAAAAAATATTGTTGTAGAGAGAGATATTGTTATATCGAGAATTTACAAAAAATGTTCAAATATTGGTAGTATATGTAGGAAACAACTTCAATAATTGAAATGCTTTAAGTATTTAAGGAAATAAAGAATTTTTACACAAGAACTGCTATACTGTACTGTATTCACTCCACCCTTAAATTATTACACTAACTTATGAGCAAACACATTGTCTTTTCAGGA
The DNA here is from genome assembly GCA_964059195.1 of Ectobius pallidus. NCBI lineage: Eukaryota > Metazoa > Arthropoda > Insecta > Blattodea > Ectobiidae > Ectobius > Ectobius pallidus. Next base: position 50,541,560 of record CAXKWD010000006.1, on the reverse strand, counting down.
AGAAGCTGGTAAAACATCCCAGTCTCGTCAGCATTATAAATATCATCTGGCAAATATTTCTCAGTAATTTTTTTTCATTTCATTACTGCACCAGAGATTTGCGTCATTTGTTGGTGCAGATTTCTCTTCCCATTGAATTAACTTAAAAGTTATGCCATGGCGGTCTCTAAAGCGGACAAGCCACCCATTGCTAGCCTTGAAGTCCTCCACACCAAGCATGGTAGCAAACTTCTTAGCTTGACTACAAATCAACGGTCCATTTATTGGAATGTTTAAAGTTCTTTTTTCATTGAAGCATTCCAAGGTTGCAGTATCCAAGTCAATAAATGTTGCCGTTTTCTTTCGTTTTCTAGTAGGATCCACGGCATTTGAATTGAGTTTTTCCTCGATCTCATTCCTTTTCTTTAAGAAAGTCGACACCGTAGATTCCGAAAGCCCGTACTTTTTCGATGTTGCAGTTTGTTTCATGCCTGCGTCAATGTCTTTAATTACAGCTAATTTCTGCTGCATACTAATTTGTTTGCGAGAAGCCATGCTGACAGAGAAGCACAACAATACGCGAACACCACCAAACAAACTTGCCGTGCAGTGCAGGCACTGACTGGCGACCAGGCAACTGGTTTACTCCATTGTGCACTTGAGCGAGGGTGAAGCACGATCAAGGTCAAGGAAGGCGATTCCACCCTTAAAACGAGGCGGGGGAGTTCATGATTTGGACTTTCACGATCTATTTTTATCGTTGTACCGAGGAAAATGTATTTACGGGGATTCTAAATGTAATCGTAGTGGGGAGGTTTATCGTTATTAAGAGTATCGTAAAACCGAGGGGAATTTTACATTATTTTAATGGAAAGTATGCCGGGACCAAAATATTTTAACGTTATAAAGAGTATTATCGTTGTATCGGTAATCGTTGTACGGAGATTTCACTGTATCCTGGATTTTTTTGGAAGTATAGCAACCCTACCTATGGGCTGCTTAACAGCTGGGAACTTCTCATGCAGTATGTGGTGGAAGCCAGGTCTACAAGAGTCTGTGTTCAACCCTAGCTCACAAGCTAATAAAAAAAATGGAGGATGAAGAATATGATGCAAGAAAACCTGCATACCAGATAATTAGCACACAACTAATCAAGAGTTCACTTTATTAATTTTAGGGGCAATAATGATCTTCTAGTAAAGAAATATTATTGTTAATTACTTGCAGTTCATATGTGAGGAGCGTTCATGATGATTAGTCCATGAATCATTTTTCAGGATTAACGACGAACTCTTCATTGCCAACTATCAAACCAACTTACAAATTATTTATGTGATTAGATTAAGTCATTAACATAGAGATAATATAGTGGGTGTACAAAATCATTCTTTTTGTTTACTTCTTTTATTGAAGGTGAAAGTATTGAAAGTAATGGATGTATCTTATTTTATTATGAAATTACCGTATAATAGAAAGGGTGTTTAAACAGGCCAAATATCCTCTCTGCAGGCAAAAATGAATATCCCTGCACTGGAATTGTCATATAAGCCCCTTATATCAGTTATACATCGAGTAATATGCCTTACCAATAGGATGCTTGGGCAAAGATTGCACCTGCTGAAAGTCAAATGAAAAAAGCAATGCACACAATGTGCAGAGAGTTTGTTTAAAGGAATATAGAATCTCTTTTATTGCAGCACGCAATGAGTTGTGATCTATGTTTATTCTTCTTGTGCCTTTAATAATGACCGCTAATATAACGTCTGTTTCGATGTCTGTGATATTTTTCCATTAGAAACACACATGCAACAATAGACTTCTCAGTGTTCACCGCACCACCTGTATCACACATGGTTGCATCTTAAAAGATGGACACATCACCAAATGCTGGACTGATCACATTTTGAATTGAAACCCATATTTCAGGCTCAATTGTAATGGTGAAAGGTTATGATTTGAAATGAAAACGTTTTGTAGTATCATGCAGAACACCTCAGAGAGTGTGTATCCACTTCAAACTACATTATGTTCAGACATGGAGTAATCACATTTTGAACCCATGCTCCTCTTATTCTTGTCATGTTTGTGAATTAGCAAAACGTTTACAGTATCTAATGTGTACACTGAAAATAAGAAGATAAACAGCAACAAGATGAACATAATCTAAGCATATTCAAAATTCAGGAGTAGAATGAATGGAAAGATTCAAATGGTGGTAATAGTGACAAATTTCTCAAGCTAACAGTGTTCTTTTCTTTAAACAGGGCTTCCTGAAGTCCTTTTCTGCAACAAGAAAGTGATGGCAATAAAGCCAGAGAAATGGACAGTTCGAACAGGTGGTGGTGCATTGCTGTCACGCACACAAATACCTCTACAACTTGCTTGGGCATTCTCCATTCATAAATCTCAGGTAAAGCTATTTGTTCCTTTATTTGAATTTTAAGTCTGGAATTGATAATTGATAAAGGGAAAGAATCCATGCCTGGAGTCAAATCTAACCTCTAGAAAGGTGGATTGTAACTGGCAATAAGGAAATAAGGAATGAACTGAGTCAGAGAAAAACACTCTTTATGGAGCATGTTTGTTTTCTTTTCAACCATTCCATGGTATGTATTTTCTTTTGAATTTCAGGGTTTAACATTGGATTGTGTAGAGATGTCACTGGCCCGAGTGTTTGAAGCAGGTCAGACTTATGTAGCACTCTCCAGAGCGAAGAGTTTGGAGAGATTGCGCATCTTGGATTTTGATCCCAAGCAGGTGCGGGCAAATCCAGATGTGCTCAAGTTCTACAGGATATTCCGAAGAAGAATGCAGCAGATGGAAATAGTACCTCTAGGCAAACCTAAGGATAGGAAGTAATAATTACAAGAAATTTCTAGTATTGAAATGTAATTCATGATTTTTGTAACCCATTATTCAGAGCCTTTAAGGCTTCCCTCCAAAATGATACTGCTTATCATTATATTTTAATAAGAGTGTTATTTATATGAGAATTTATTGTTCTGCAAAAGTAAGATTCCTGTATTTCCTCATGTAATATGCACACTTTTTACCGCATTTTGGTCATTGAAAAATGAGGGTGCGTAAAATATGCACTGTTGCCGAACTGTTCCACAAAACTTATATTTTCATTTGTAGTACTCTTTATAATTCTTATAATTTTTTCCCATCCTGAAATTTCAACACAGGTGCAAACTACAATGTTAAGAAAGAACTGTGTCATTACTGCCCTGTATCAGTGTTGGAGGATTTCTTTGTGAAGCAGGTAGTGGAGTTCAGTAAATGAACAATACCTGCCATGAAATGGGCAAAAGAGCTCCAAATCCCAAAATTCTTACCACACCGTATTTTTAAAAAGTGTTTAAAAAATGCAGAGCTAAAATAAAGATCAAAATAATTATTTAAAAATTAGGGTGTTCAAAATACACTGGGTGCAAATTATGCAAGGAAATACAGTATGCTGCTCTCCTTGGTTCATTTGAAGAAAAATGGATGTAATCATACATACACCTGTGGTTGCATGCTCTTGCAATTGATAGATATCTTTTCACAGACAGAACAGCTAATATGTTTATGTACAGTCCGATTTCAAGTGATACATTATTTACAACAACATAAACACTTCACTATCAGCCATATCAATGCAAAGCTTTACACCTACCGGTATATTTTCAGTCATATTTTTTCTTAATGATACAGTGCTTCACAGTATGTTGTGAAGTAATCATGCCACCATGATACCAAGTAAAACAACATCTCATAGTCTGGGATTTTACAATAGTATGTGCAGAAGAGAAATTCTATACATTGCAAATAACAAGACCAAATTACATAAATATAACTTAAAATTACCGATTAAGAAGATTTTTATTTATTTTGGTCTAACATTTCATAAATAATTCCCCTGAAATGAGCACTGCTCACTTTTTTGTTCTTAGTTATTTTATGATGTGTTCTTTGAGGTCATGCTGGTTCATCACAAGCCTTCAATATTTATTTCCACTTTTTCTTAAAGTGAATAAGATTAGTATAGTTTCTTATAATTATGGTGTATTTAGAAGCTTTAGAAAATGTAATATGCTCCCTGCTAGCTTATATGGAAAAATTATAATATAAGTTGAGAGGGGGATAATATTTTGATAGAACTATGCCATGTTTTCATATATTCATGCCTGAAAGTTTTTATTTGATTTAATACATTGTGTAAATTATTGAGTAATTGAGACTGCTCTTCAATCAGTCATGTTTGGCAACAACAACAACAAATGGAAATTTTATTTGTTCTTCCCGTTCCTATTCATAAATTCTGAAATTATTTCATTCGCCATATATTTGACAGCATGGGTCTCCTGTGGACTAGTGGTCATTGCCAAGCTAATCTCAGACAGATCAGATTTACAGATAGCTAATTCTTGAATTAGTTTCAATATCCCTTACACAAGGGAGCATGAGTGAATTCATTAATGATCAGCAGAGCTAGGATTTTAATGCGCAATAAAATACAAGAAAATGCAAAAATGTCCTGAAACTTCAAAAAATGCTCTTACAGAAAAACACATTTGCTTCAGCAGTCCTGTATTGCAATGCACAACATGTGAAGATTCTGAAAGAGGCGACCTGTAACTGTTAGCTGGTTACCTAGAAGAAAAATATTAATAGTTTCTTGGGAAAGTATGATGCATTGTTCATTAACTTATCTTTTTACTTCTCTGACGTATAAATGTGTCACATCAAACAATTGTATAAAAGCAGAGATATAAAATTAATAATAGCATAACGCTTTACATAAAAAATATAAGGATTTTTATCCACATGTTGTAGTTGTAATTCATAGAAACCAGCTATTCATTGAAATTTTCCTAATTGATTTCAAACTTAAGAGCTCATTGATGATTTCACTTCACTGCTTACATTAATGTATAAATTCAGCTCTGAAAGAGTTAATTCTAAGCACAGAATAGTGGGATGTAACTGTTAGCTGGTTTGTCAGAACAAACATGCCGTATAAGTCTGATTAAATTAATCGGGAAACATTGTGAAGTGTCAGTGTAGTTTATGAAGTTTAATAACGTATGAGTTAAGCTGTCATACTGATAAAAACAAAATAAAATTGAAATTATTTTTTAAAATACGTTATATAAACACTAGAAACTACTCATTCTTTTGTGACAGCACAAAAAAGCAAAATAATTGTAATAATGTTTAATAAGCACAAAAATGTCAAAAAATCCATAAAAATGCAATTCCCCACACAATTGGCAAAAATGCAAAATAATGCACCAATAATCATGGTTAATTTAGCTATTTTTGTTGTGAAATGCATTTATATCAATGTAATGGCCTTTCCAGAAAAAAGATGCCAATGCATTGAAATCCTGGCCCTGGTGATCAGTGGTCACAGTGTTGTGGTTAAGTTTAAGCTCACTTAATTCTTTCAAAAACATTAGAAGTAACAGCCTTGATACTGTTAACATTTAGCTTCAATAATTACTTTTAGCTTATAACTTACAAGAAATTAGACTGGATTTTAAGGATACGTACACTGCATTTAAATTCTGAAAGCGGTATAGGTTTGACTTGCATCCTGTTATCCTGTATCTTGAACTTAGTTTGATTAGGGTTTGCATACAGTTTATAGTAAATGCCAATGACAGCTAATACATCTTTATTTAGGTTTTTATTCCATTTTGTAATGCAGTTTTTCTCTTTAGAGGCCTTAAAGGGATTGAGGCTCAACTATGAAGTTGGTACAGTCGAACCTCGAAGTCGAACCTCTATTACTCGAATTTTCGATTATTCATAGTAATTTATAATTCCTGAACAAAATTCCTATAATTACCGTACATATTTGTCTCTTTAAGTAGAATTTCTACAACTCGAAATTTTCGATATCTCGAAGCTTAAATTATATCTTTAACACTTAAATGAATTCTATAACTCGAATACTTATTTATAAGGGCATAATAATATCAGGAAGATTCGTTGCAAGGTAAGGTAACGAATTACAGAATACAGCGCAAAGTCTAGTGCAAGCTTCCTAGATCTTATAAAGTTTACAGCTTAAGCCCCAACAAAGAATATTGTTAGCCAATCAGGTACTGGACAAGTGATACAATGAATGGAAAACAAGGAAGTTCGTGCATTGACCTTGGCAACTTTTGCTGTCCGTCAATAACACACCTCCACAGATAACGGTTTCAGATGGGGGTGTTACATTGTCTAAAAATGTTAGGGTGAAAGAAAGAAAATCCAAAAGCCGTGGAAATTGTTTACTTGCCTCCCAATATTACCCTCGAAGCTTCAGCCCATGGACTAAGGTGTAATAAAAAATTTAAAACATTACTACCGGAAGCGAGCCATCACCAGGATCATCAGGAACATTGAGCTGAATAAACCAGGGAATGATCTCAATCTCCTGGATGCCATCCACTTTCTGCAAAAGTCTTGGGAAGATGTGAAGCCAGAAACAATAACAAATTGTTAAATAAAGTAAATATTTAAATCCAGTATAGTTTTTAGGCCTAAGCAATATTCGTGATCTCTACAACTCGAATTTTCGATAATTCGAATTTATTTTTGCATCCTCTAGTGATTCGAGATATCGAGGCTCGACTGTATTTGTTAATAATGCCTGCCCCAGAAATCTGCAATCTTCTAGTCAATTTGCTACAAGATTACAGTAATTGCCTGAGTTTTTGAGTAATAGTTATTTTGTTATACATTGGTATTTATTTGTTATGTGATATAATTTTCACGGAATTATAAATAATAAATAAATAATTTATTTAGCTTAGTAGAGTTAATACCTTTAGGCCTTCTCTTCATGTTGTACCAGGATTCCAAAAACTACAATTGAGGGAGTGGATGAAAGAAGGGTGTAACTCAAAAAACATAGTTTTGATATAAACAAGAAAAATATTTTAGTCACAGGTCTTGTACTACAAATCCAATAAATATTTGTGTTAGATATGTGATTAACTAACTATATGCTTGATTCTAATGTCCAAATCATTACACCTATAGTGAAGAAAAAATCTTACAAAAATTTAGTTATGCCCTTTTTCCAGATATTGTGGTTTCTAAAAAAGATCACATAGTTAAACATCATATTTTGCATTTATTAAGTGCCAGTATGGTACTTTATGAGATTGTGTGTGGGGGACGGAAAAAGTCTGTCTGTCTGTCCGTGTGTCTGTACGCGCCATAACTCAAATACGCTTTATTGGATTTTCATGAAACTTGGTATACACATTTATAATGTCCATGGGAAGACGTCTGTTGATATTGGACCAAATCGGTTGCCCGGTACCGGAATAATTCCCAATTTAGTGCATTTTTATGGTATTATATAACAAAAGGCCCCATAACTCAAATATGCTTTATCGGATTTTTATGAAACTTGGTATAAGCATTTATAACGTCCATGGCAAGAAGCCTATTAATTTTGGACCTAATCGGTTGACTGGTACCAGAGTAACAACTAATAAAAGGTCACATGTTTTTTAATTTTTGTCTACCGGTATAATTCACAGTTAACACTATTCCTTCACATATGCTTATCAAACAACACTGTCAAACTGACTGAGTTGGCCAAACGGTAACGTCTTGGACTCGTATTCTGCAGGTCCCCGGATTGAATCCCGGAGCCGGCCGATTTGACATGGATTTTTTTAAATTTTTATGTGAGTGCGCGATTGTCAAGGTGTCACAAATCTGTAGTTCTGCTGACGCTGGTCGATTTTAATCTGATCAGAAAATATTATTTTCTGCATATCATAATTGCAATTATAATTGATTCAACAAAAACATACTGGCACTTTGTTATATCAGTTTACCTGATTTTATTTTTAGTGGAATGAATATTACCAAACATATAAGCCTAAGTTGTAACATACAAAGAGGATCAGGAAACTAAACTATTGTATTATAAAGCTATTATTAGCCCATAGCTTTCTGAAACATAAACCTTCAAAGTAACCATGGGAATGTGCCTGCTGACTGACTGAAATAATATACTGTACAGAATAAAAAAAGTCACAAAATACCATACCGATAACATCAGTTATCCTTCAGAGTCAGTTTCATTTATTGTTTCCTTGCCAGGCTGTGTTTCCCTTAATGCTCATATACATTCTTATGCATCCTTATTTAAAATATTAGCAAATCTGTAACATCTTTCGCTTTAGATGGTTTTATCCCTATGTGTGGCACAGGAGCAAGAATGGAATCATCATGGTTATGAACAGGAACATTGCTCTTCCATAATGCAAACTTCCTTTGTACCAACCGCCACCTTAACAGTCTATGTGCATGCACAGGCCATAATGTGTGTTGCAGGGCGATATTTGGAAGAATGGCGCTACACAGAATATGTCATAACAAGCCGTCCGTTGGAGATTTTTGGTTCTAACTTTGCTATATTATAGATCTGCTGGTAGAGAGTGCTAGTAACGAATTTTCGGTAAAAGGACGTAACCTGACTTAGCCCTTCTTCCACCTAATCCCTCAATTAAAACAAAAAATTATAAGAAAAATACAGTAACGGGGGGAAATTGCAGTTTAAACCCTATACAACAATAATAATAATAATAATAGATTTTATTATTATTATTATTATTATTATTATTATTAATATTATTATTATTAAAAGATTATTTACAGCCTTTGCCAGTTAAAACCAATACTTATTTATGTACAAAGTGATTGCCTGAGTGAGTTAGGTATCCAAACACTTTTGTTTGAATTGTTTGAACTTCCGATAATCTCTGATGAACAAAGAGTTCTAGTCAAATTATTGAAATGGTGAATGAAGAGTAAAAATGTGGGCAGTGGGATGGCACTGATTGTGTTAAGTCATGATATCAGTGGCGTAGCTTGACATTGGGTTCTGGGTAAACTGGATTTTAAAATATGAATTTATACCTGTTCAAATGATACACGAATTCCCAGTGTTTAAAATAATAAAATAATGTTAATGTAATGCACATGGATTTGATTTCGTATATACCTATGTAAGTATATTATTATTACTAGTACTACTATTACTACTATTACTAGTTGGCTACCGGTAGTAGTAGTATTAGTAGCACAATCTTTATTAATTATTATCGAATTTTAGTGGATTTGGATTTTAAACTAAACTAAGTTACATAGATTTAAACAAAATAAAGTATAAGATTCAATTTTAGAAAAACGCCTAAATCAAGCTTAGAAGTTGGTTTTTACCCTTTGGTTCATACGATAGAGTCGAAAACGGTGTACTCCATGCCTATTATATTAAAACGTGCTACACGGAAATAATCACAATTTTAAGATAAACTAACTCTCCACTCAGTCCAATGACTGATGAATGTAATGTTTATGTTACCGTATCCTTCCCTTTATTCCATCTATTGTCCGGCTTCATACTCAAGCGCTCTTCAAGAAAGCAGGTACCTGAAGAGACTACTTATGGCATCATTTCTTTCCTTCTTTCAATATTACTTAACTTTACATAATATTATCTCTACATAGTCAATTATTTAACAAGGTTATAAAGCCATGCGAGAGTTGTCAGGTATGGAATAAGTCCCGAGAAAATAGTAATTTCTATGCTTAACTTAGAGAAAGTTGTGCGAGTGTTCTAAGAGGTTCACGTCGCGAGAAAATTGTAATTTCAGTGCTTAAGTTAGACAAAATTACGTGACTATTCTAATAGGTGAAATAAGTCGCGAGAAAATAGTTAACGGTACTTTGTTGCTTAAGATACAGTCGTGTGAGAGCTCCCAGAGATGGAATAAGACATGAGAAAATAGTAATTTCAATGCTTCTGTTAGAGAAAGTGAGTGAGTCTTTAAAGAGCTGGAATAAGACGAGAGAAAATAGTAAGAATTTTATTAAGGTAGAGAAAGTCCCGTGATTATTTCAAGAGCGGCAGAACACATGCTGGGGGTTGTGAAATCCGTTTTCATGAATTTAACATTCAAATTTGGCGGCTTGATGCAGGAGGTGACGTCACAGCCCATTTGCTTCGGAAGAAACTCTTCGCCGTTTTCGAAGAGACTAGCGTTCACAAAAAGCTCTTCAGTTTCTTTGGTGGTGACTTTATGCCGCTCTTGCGAAACAAATTGGCCTGTCTTCGCAACAAGTAAGTTAATGTTTAGTGGGAGAAGTCATATAACTCGCACTTGATGAAACTAGACATGCGCATTCACCGCTAGTCTCAGCTCGCTCGTCTGTACTGCCGCATCATGAGATTTCAAGGCTGCCTAAGCACGCGGCACCACAAATTGACAATTTATGCGTTGGGATTGGGGAATGCAACAGCGAAAAATATTTTGATGGCACGGCTAATGAGTTTATAATGATTAATGGCTTGATTGTTGCTGCCTTTATTTATTTGTTTATGAATCCACTATTTCCTTATATTATTTAGGTAGACTCAGTCTCAAAGTCTACCCTTACGCTACGCCACTGCATGATATGAATAGTTGTGAAAATTGTGATGGCAGGCAAGTGCATTAAAACAGATGTTAAAATGGGAGGGTGTCGAAGACTATAGGATTTGGAAAAGAAACAGGAGAGCATGAAAATCACAGTGGCGGTTGGGATATGTTTCCAGATTAGAGGTGGTGTGGTCTTATGTGCCTGTGTGTTTTATGGCTGTGGGTGGAAGGCATTTTAAAAGGAAAAATAATTTCATGAAAAAACAATTCAAAGTACCAGTAACTTAAATCATGCATAAAAACAACATATAGATTTTGCTGAATTCTACCACTAATCTGGTCTAGGAATGATGTTTTATTATTTCGCATGAAAATGTTTATGCGGAAATAGCACAAGTCCCACTGAGCGCATTGCAAGTTTACTTTGGCCTACAATAACCTATGATTTTCAATTGGATCAGTATCTTGATCAACATGAGAAGGCAAAACTGGCCCTTGCTGGATATTGTATATTGTAATGGTAGATGTTGGGCATGCATCAAAATTACTCCCTTCCATCTAGCTGGGTACTGAGTTGTCATTTATGTTGCTCTCACCCTCACTAATAGTGGCGGTAGTGATCTCGGAAAAACTTCCCATCAGATAGCCATTTGCAAACAGAAGTGCCAACCATACGACTGTGGATGAAAGGCGAAATTTGTTGAATACAAGTAACAAACATTCTACACTCTTCTGCTGTAATCGATCACAGGCATCGCTAAATTGGCAAAGACATAGCAGGAAAGGAGTGTACTCAACCGTACAAACCAGGTCACAGACAATCTTTGTGTAAATTCTGCAATCTTTGTAATCGATCACAAAATAATATTGATATATCGGTAAATCTTCGACAGCCACAGAAACAGCAGAAAAAAAGCATGCTGCTAAGAACTAAAAAATACAGTACACCAAAACACAATATTGTGATTCTAAGGCACATTTTCGTGCTCATTTCTCTCTTTACGGACAGAAGGGGCATATTCACGCTTAAAGACACATTTCGCGGAATTGAGTAAATTTCACGATATGGATTCAATTTGGTTCATATTGGTATTTTAAGCATATAAAAGCTAAATATAACTAAGGGAGGTTGTTTTATAAAACTTTGCGCTTATCGTTGTTACCAAAAAATACAGCCCCTAAGGATAAGTAAGTCATGTGGCAGAATAGTTAGCAGTATGCCGATATAGTCAAAGTGAGGCATAATAGTGAGGTTTTAAACTAGAATTTTCTTTAATATTGAGTAGAAATATATTTCAAGTCGTGAACATAGATAATAGAAAATACCTTCCTGCAGTCTGAAATCAAATACAATATTTCAAAGATTTTTAATTTATGAGCTGCCATTACCTTTCAATTGCTGATACACTCGCATGGACAGTGGCGTAGCAAGTTTAAGTGGTACCCTGTGCGGAAAATTTCTTGTCACCCCCCCCATTTAATTTATTAAAAGATGGAACAGTTCCAAGTGTTACTTTTGGATAGTCAAAGGTAATCCCACGAGAGTTTAAGAGTTTATCGATAGATGAAGCTGCAACGAATTTAGCTGATGTAACTCGTAAACTCAACTGATTATGCAAAATTAGTAATAATTACTTTGTTATATAAAAACAAAACTAAGCTCCGAAATCATGGTATACTATGAATCAACCATCCATAAAGCGATTCGAGTTACCTTGTTGTCGCCAAGTTGTAACCAATGCTACCAATGGTGCAAATAAGAATAGTTAACCTAATTCAGCCAATTTTGTTAGGATTAAGGAAATACATACATATCAAACACATTATTATTATTATTATTATTAATCTCAAGTACGTTATAGACAGACCGATATACATTGTTTTCGTGAGTGACAGGCTGTGGGTGTTACTGTTAATAAAGCAAACATCTAGGCCAAAATACACGCCCGAAATTGTGCAAATTTCTATTTTTTGAGTGATTTTTAAAAAATATTTTTATATTTTGTTTTCCAAGCGAAATCTCGAATTTTGGAAAGATAAATTTTGATAAAAGAACAAAATTTTGTATTTATGTCAGATACCTTTCAAGATGTGAACCGAAGATTGGAGACAAGTTTTCCTTATTTTTACTTAAGAAAGTTTTCTCGAAAACTGCTCTAACGATTTTCTTTAAATTTTGCACGTGGGTTGCTTTTGTTAAGAGCTAAAACTTTTATTTGAAACACTTTGTCGAAGGGTAGTTATAAGCCACCTACTCTGAATACGCGCTCTTTGCGATACGGCCTCTTGCAACGGAAAATCGTACGAAAACAAAATTTTGTATTTGGGTTAGGTACCTTTTGGGGATGTGACACGAGGATTGGCGACAACTTTCTCTTGTTTTTAAGGGGAGACTAACTTTTATTTGGGCAGAGGAAGTTATGTGAATTATACATCTCTTTTTTTATAGGTTGATCCTAATAAATTTCTTAAACAAGTAGCGTAACTATTTTACGGAACTGTATTATTAATAATCTATTCTTAAATATGCGCATATCCCAGTTCAAAATGTAGATTGAAGAAGACTTCGGAGTCAACTCACATTCGAAGTTTATTTTCGTCAAAGTCATGAGTGCCGCCGCGGGTAGAATTGGTTGCGGCTTAAGTGATATAAAATATCACCGATTGTTGAAGTCTCATTTAAATCAATAAAACTGCAGAGACAAGCATCGACAGAAATAAACACCCCTCCCCCTAACGATAATATTATTGTTCGTATCAACACAGCGGTTGCGTGCACATCGGCACGATCGCATTTTCGTGCACATCGGCATATTATTTTTATCTTGCAATATCATCGTGCTCATCGCCACACACCCTTCGTAGGGGTGGACATAGAGACAAAGTTGGAATTACATTATCGTATAGAATGCAATGGAGTTCACAGTAACTGCTAGATAGACTGAAAGACAAACACTTCCTTTTATTATTATAGATACATACTGTGTGCATTAATATTATAATTGTATTGTTTAGAAATCATTAATGAAGTATCTACCTGCGATTGAATGAGACATTGAATTAACCTAACCTAACCTAACCTAACCTAACCTGACAACCTATCTACGACATCAACAGTTGGTTTCCTTAGCCGCGGTAGCTAAGGGGTGCTGCCTTGGAGCCGTGGTGAAGGAGGCTGTAGGTTTGAGTCTCTATGTCCACCCCTGCCCCCAACGTGGTGTGCGGCGATGAGCACGATAACCATTACAAGATAAAAATACTTTGCCGATGTGCACGAAAATTCGACTGTGCCAATGTGCACGACACCAACACAGCGGCCAGTTCAGCTGCGTTTTATTTCCTTTGTTGACTGCATTTAAAACTAAAAGAAGTTTCAAAACGCATGTTGACTTGTAGAAAGTTGTTAAGCCTATTTGATTGATTGTTTTTTATAATATTATTTTCTTTAAATTCCCTTGAGCGATTTTTTACTTACAAAGACATAGGTTATTTTTATTTTGTCACCCCCGGATGATGGCACCCGGGGCGGGCCGCACCCCTCGCACCCGCCTTCCTATGCCACTGCGCATGAAGGTTACTACCCAGTGCTTTTGCCAACGACCATTCTGTACCTAGTTTTAGTAAAAACCATGAACTGTCATGCATTTTTCAATCAATACTATAGTTTAAAATGGAGTAAAGAGCACAGTAGGTACTGTAGCGACAAAGTGGCAAAACTGTTGCAATACTATGTTAATTTTGCTAAGCTAAGAAGTAAGAACTCAGGTAATATTGTATTCTTCTCGTAGATTTTGATGTATGGGGCCTATATATGTGAATACTACCCAACTTTTCTTAGACTGAAGTACTGATTAATAATTGTGATGAAATAAACAATAAGAGAAGTAAGAGTGATATTGTTATGTTTGTGATACAGAGAACTGCTTAGGGTATAGTAGCATTAATACTGGAAAGTTGAAATAATTTATAGCTTGATAACCGTTGTTTTTGTGAAAGCATTTACTAGTATGCCTAGAATATAAGCTCACCATTATTTTGACCTTCATATATATCTAGTTTTCGCTGACTACAGATCCGTCGGCCCGGGTTCGATCCCCGGTACCTCAGATTTTTCTGAGGTAGGGAGGTCTGGTAGGGTTGCACTCAGCCTCGTGATTCAAATTGAGGAGCTACTTGATAGAGAAGTAGCGGCTCTGGCCATGAAAACCACCATTAACGACTGTGGGTGTCGGTATGCTGACCACATGCCTCCCAATCCTGCCATCTGCCTAAGGTAGATGACGCAGCGGTCGGGTGGTAGGCCAAGTCCCTCCAGGGATGTAGAGCTACGGAGTTTAGTTAGTTTATATATCTAGTTTGAATGTCAAGTCTATCCTTCTGAATTTGCTAGGTAGTAGAATCAAGATTTTAATTGTTATTGGTGAAATTATTTACATTGTGAAGTATTACAAAATTAATTGTGAATATTTTTTGAATTCAAACTCTACTTCTCTTAGGGAGTGTCAAAATGTCAACCTAGAAACAAAAAATATTAAGAAAAACATAAAAACGTACAGAGCCTGCAATTTGGAAAAAATCTTTACTAAAAAATTAAATATAATTTGTATTATGAATTTTGATTACAGTTTCATCAGTTTTGTCCAGAAACTGCAGTTTCTTCCTTTCTGCTATCATCAGCATTAACACAATCGTCAGAAGGAATAATAGAATGAGATAAGCTGAGGGTAGGAACAATGTTTTCGGAATCTTTTTCGAGAGAATGACTCAAGTAAGGGAAGTAGAATGTAAATTCGACAAATTATCATATGTAATTTATCATAAAAAATATTCCTATACATTGTGCTTTAAAATATTCAACTTTGATTGTAAACAATTAAACATAAAAGAAGGTAAAAAAGTCAATAAAAACATTCCTTTTTTTTCTTCTTCCAATTTTGGGATTATGTTCTGCAACAGAAATTTTCAAAAAATATATTTACACTTTTCTCTCTTTACTTTACATGACAGGCAACAACAAAAACTGTTGTAAATCAGATATTTTTGTTTTGTTTTATTGTGATCAATGTTGCCCATTAATGGAAGGTAAAATCGATCATCTATTAAATTTGACTACTGATTGACTTTTACTTGAGAACGTGTCAAAGCCTGTCACTGGTAAATGTTTTAAAACAGAGTTCCCAACAAATTTTTCAAAAATTGTAATTATATAGGATCGAATTATGGTGACTTTTTCTGCTGATAGAAATAGACAATATTATGGCAAACTGAACAACCATAGCATAGTGTAGCATAGTGTAACTGTTGGGAGGAGCTCCTCATATTCATCCAACTGCACTGAACAGCTTTCATGTGAAATCTAAATATTCAAGATCGTATTCTCTCTTCCCAGTATGTTGCAACTTATTTTTTATAGCTGGGAGATATGATCGATTTTACCCTACAAAACACAGTAATCATCTAACAAGTGCATTGTTGTCACAGTGTGTTCACAGTAAAACAAGCAACCATATTCTCTCTGATTAAGTGAATTATGAAGAAACGCTTGGCTTCTAAAACTGTTTGTTTTTAATATTGTGTGTGTAAAAATTATTGCTAAATAATTTATTTACTACAACAAACGACATACATCTGCATACAGCAGATTGGTACACTGAGACTTTCAGAACTAAAAGATGCTGGAAGAATTGTTCCCAGTGTCGATATAGTGAACTAAAAGTTTGAGGTTTAACAATTGATCACTATTGATCGATATGTCTCTCATATATCAACTTTGCCCCCTTTTGCTGTACTTAAATTAATCATGTTTAAAATTTTCGTCTTTATTAGAAGCAGTTACTTAAATAAATCATGTTTCAAATATTAATCTTCATTAAAAACAATTACTTAAGTAAATCATGTTTCCAATGCTGCCGTCACCACCAGCTAAGATTCACAGACAAGCATAATTCATCATTATTGTACATAATAGTGAATTTGACATTCTGAAGTTTAATTTATAATGTTAAGAGGACACACTACTAAAAAATTGGTCAACAGTCATCAATTTGAGCAATTTTGTTTGAAAAATAATTTTAATGTTTGACTGCGATTTGCTGACAGTAGACGAAAGCTGTTTAAGAACTCCAGGAAAGCAAAAAGGCTGAAGTAGATTCATTCACCACTGCTGCTATAAGTCACATTATTTATTCGTTATATCGAAAGGACTTTATACCAAATTAAAAGAAATAGGTAGTGCTGTGCAGATAAAAAGTATATTCATAGGAAGCATAAATGGAGCTTGAGAAAGGTTCTAGAAAAAATTAAATTTAGGTATGTTTAACAATATATTACTCTTAGAACACCATTATGAAAAGGCCTGCATTTTACAGTTGTACATGATGGATGTTCTAAAGATGCCCAATTCACTGCTTACAGTAAAGTCCAAAAATGTACTAAGGGTCTTTTTAAAGAAAGGTTTACAAATAAATTGGTGCCAAATAGACCGACCAACAGTATTATTGTGATGGAAAACGCACTGTATCATTCCAGTGAACTCAATAAGGCATCAACTCCGTCGTTTCTGAAATCAGAAATTCAATCATGGCTCGCTATGTGATAAGAACATAACAGGGGTTTATTCAGAGGGGGGGCTGAAGGTAGGGTGTCCATTTCTAAGATGTCAGAAAGGAGGACACACTTCTTCGGTAATCTAGCACAGTATAAAACTTCGGACATGGACGGCTGGACAGCAGATATTACATGGTATAACCCTGACTAATTTTACTTAATAACTACATTTATATAAAATTAGCTTAAAAGGGCCAGCGTCACCCGGGTTTTTATTTTGTAATTTGAAATTAACTTATGAAGGACTTTCGATTTTCAAATTCTAGGCCTTGTATAATATGTACATAGAACTTGAAATGAGGAAGAACAACTTATCACACTCAAACTATTCCCTCAGAAAACGCTAGATATAGCTTTTTATGGCTCACAGAGGATGTCGAATGTTGCATTCCGTTCTTTCTACAAACCATGCCCGGGAGGGGTTGAAATAAGAATAAACAAATTCCGATGACATAAGATGGACATTTTTATTTCTCACTCTCATGTTACAATACAACCGTTTCGGAGTTGAAATATAAAAAAAATTAATATCACTTTCATACTTTCCTCCCCCAAAACCTGGGTCATAATATACTGCGGGCATAGGACTGAAAATGTTCCATCCTATTTTGTCTTCTTGTAGATGTTTAGGGCCTATGATAAACATCCCAATACGAAGCCTACAGCTATGAGTGACGTATCAGTGGATAGGATTTTTTACCGACTTCTGTTATAGCATACTCACTGGCACACACTTAAGCTGTCCCTCCAATTCGACCGCTTATTCTACATCAAAATGTGAAGTGAGAAAATGATATTTTCTATGTCGAGTGTAAAGAAAGTTATGTGACTGCTTCACATTATGCTTTATTTAATTCTTCAAGAATTATTTTCACAAATGTATTAATTACAACAATAGCATCAGAATTTGTTAAAGCCCAGTATTATATAGTTCCCAAAGCCCTATGTGAACACCGTAAACAATACACTATTGTCATGATAACTAAATTGCATTTCATTTTTCAGTATAACATTATCAGAAATTATATAAATTTTCAAGGAAAGGAGTGGCTTGTTTGAGTTTTAATGTTGACCACGTTACTTCCCGGGCTTAACTGAGTATGTGTGCAAATTGGTCAAGAAATGTAAATTTGTATACAGAACATACATACCCACACACATACATACACATTCGATTTGTTTGGTTGCAAGACTCACACTTTTTTTGTTATGAAATCATGTGACAGCAGAACGCTCTAACTGTGCCTAATTTTACATTTCCGACTTTTTCCGTGGATTTTCCAAAAATGTTCTTTCATACAAACCTTGTCCTGACAATTATGATCACAACAATCAGCCAAATCGGTCGTTCTCAAGTGATGCAGCAACATACACTTTGGCAATTGATTTTTATTTATATAGATAGATAAATGATTATACACTGCAAAAAGGGATTTTCATCTCTATTTATATTTTTGTCCTTTCTTTGCCATCCGCTGGAGGTTTTTGTTGGTCAGGAATTCCTTATACATGGTATTACACTCTTCCGAGAACAAATTTTATTAATACGCTTTACCGATCCCTCAGAGTCTCGAAAAGGGGGACAAATCAACGTCCGGCATAAAGCTGCGCCGGATGGAGGACTGCTTAGGAAAAAGCCTTACAGTCCGGCCAAAAGCCGGACGTCTGGCCACCCTAGCTGAAGGGGCTGTAGCCTCCCCCCCGAAATGTTAAAATGTTAAGTCATGCTAATGCTAATATTTTGCACATAACAGCACTTTAATTTCTCGGATAGTAGACAGTTTAATTGCACATCTTGATTCAAAATGTGAAAGGCAAATCGTGAAATGCCAACACTACTTTGCCAGTATGTAGAAAATTCAGCCTAAGAAAATTTTTACCTAAACAGCTCAAGCTGGCAAGTTTGCATGAAGTTATCACCACATAGTTAGCTCGCTTAGCTAGTAACGCTAACAGCTGATGAAGCTGGCAGTGCTGCATCTCGGGTATATTATAGCAGCAGTGTTTGAAATAGTGCTTGATAAATTTTCCAATTTTGTTCTAAGACTCAACTTTTAATGCCTTTATTTTAGATTAAGGTGTGATTGCGATATACACATCAACAAACAAACCTGCTTGCTTTGTTTAAGTATTGTATAGTTACGTTATTCTAACGTGTGAAGATTCAATATAGGGTAATTCTGTGTGATAATTAGAGCTCGGAAGTTCATGAAATGTCATCATTTTTTATGATACATTACAGACAATGCAGGATAAATTAATCTCACCTCAAAATGAACAAAAATTGCTTTAGCTTACTTTTATTTTGCATTTTCGGCATTTTATTCTTTGCTAGTCAGTTTTTAAGAAATTTTTATTCTTCTGTTGCATTTTCCCTATTCTCTCTTCAGAATGAACTTTTCTAACATTCAAAGCGATCTCATAATTCTTTATAGCTACAGGCTTGTAAACTACAGAGGTAGCGTATTCCGGTGAGTTTATAGGCGGCGAGCAGGCGAGATGTGTGACGACACCAGATTCCAAATCTCGCAATTCCCAGTTTTTACTCAGTCTAGAAAATCTTACGCTGCGTGATTAAACTCGTAACCTTTAATTAACTCTTGGTCGGATTCCTGTGAAATTTGTATAGAAATAATCTACACACATCAGCCCTACTGATGGTTAAAACAGAGCCTTAAAGAAGTGGACACAAGTGTTTTTATTTCATTTTATAAACATCACCCGTTACACAAAATTCAAAATTTCACTATGCGACAATTTTTTGTGTCCCGAAAAATTTTAAGCGGGAAAGTTTTAGTGAAATAATTGAATTTTAATACAAATGAAGTTCCAGCCCCATATCTAAAATGGTTTACGAGTAAGTGAGTGGTAATTATTCCGGGCGCTTCAGCTGTCTGAATGATTTGGCGCTTCGAGCAAGACAGAGAGCATGGTGCCGCTGACAAGGCTTTTGTACCTACTGATCTCGAAAGATAACCGTACATCGTACTTTCTCTATATTTAGGGGTTATATCTTTGTACATAAGCTGTATATTGTGTATTTACATCATGAAACAAGTGGAGAAACATCACACAACCATTAAAGTTGAAATTATTAAAAATCCGATCACGGTACACGCACAGTACATGTAATGGAAAATACATTATATTACAGGCAAGAAAGGTAAAATAGTGACAAAAAAAAATCATGTAGTTTTGAAATTTGGCAGAGATGTGGGGGAAAGTGTCCTAAACAACGTAGTAAACGTCCCCATGGATAGGGGGTGAGCGGGGGAGGGGGGCACTTTTACCAGTAAATGTAATTTCCCTCAGTTTTCCCTAAATACACAAAAAAAACTATGGGTTCCAGCAAAAAACAGTTTATGGACAAAATTAAACTACATTAAAGTTCTTATAAAATTTATCTGAATGATATTTCTGTAGAATTAATAGTTCAGGAAATGGAAGGATATGAAGTATGACACAGTTCTGGAAATTCTGTTTTACATATACACCTATATATTATATTTTTTTAACAAAAGAGAAGGCAGATGATAATTAAATTAGCAAGATGCCAAGCAAGCAAACTAGTTCTTAGAATAATATTTGTACTAAAGGTAAACACCACACACAAAATTATCATTATTATTATTATTATTATAAAGCTTACAAAAATCACATGGTATGAGTGTACTTTATAAGAAATATAAATCAGGCCTATTAGCCATTCTATTTTTCGCTTAAAATATCATTTGGAAAAATTGTAAATAGTTAGAAATTGTAAATATTTAGAAATTATAAGACCTAATAGGACTACATAGTACTTTAAATAAATGTTTAGTTGTCTATGTTTTTCAGTCTCCAATACTGGAATCCTAGTACTGTACATCGTATGATAAGTTAGGGTTATATTTTTCTATCTACCGAACACTCAGTATTTATACACATATATAACATTAATTAAAGAGTGCCTAAACAACTTATTTTGCTTGGACGTCATCAATTTTAAATTCATCTTCTTCTTCTAATGGTATACTGTTGTATCAAGACAGGTTCCACAAACGGATGAGCATTTAGTACTAGCTTTTCTGGATCCATATCTTCCACCACACCGAGTTGCACAGTGACAAAATATGATGTGCAAATATTCTCAGGAGCCACATAGACAAGTAAACGTTTATTTAAAGTAATAGGTAGGCCTGCTATTCTTAGAATCTTTAAATATAATTGTCTAATTCCTTACCATTTTTCAAAATACCGGTAATTTTTTTAATGAAACATAAAACGTCTCAGCTTTTCCAGAAGAATATTAATAATAATAATAATAATAATAATGATAATGAGTTTTGTATGTAACATTAACCATTAGTAAGTATATTTTTCTAAGAACTAGTTTGCTTGCTTGGCATCTTGCTAATTTAATTATCATCTGCCTTCTCTTTTGTTAAAAAATAAAATATATAGGTGTATGTAAAACAGAATTTCCAGAACTGTGTAATACTTCATATCCTTCTATTTCCTGAACTATTAATTCTACAGAAATATCATTCAGATCAATAATTTTATAAGAACTTTAATGTAGTTTAATTTTGTGCATAAACTGTATTTTGGTAGAACCCATATTTTTTGTGTATTTAGGAAAAACTGAGGGAAATTACATTTACCGGTAAAATTACCCGCCACCCCCTATCCATGGGGACTTTTACTACGTTGTTTAGGACACTTTCCCCCATATTTCAAAACTACATGATTTTTTTGTCTTTATTTTTCCTTTCTTGCCTGCAATATAATGTATTTTCCATTATATGTACTGTGCTTGTACCGTGATCGGATTTTTAATAATCTCAACTTGAATGGTTGTGTGATGTTTCTCCACTTGTTTCATGATGTAAATACACAATATACAGCTTATGTACAATATAGAAAAATATAAAGAAAGTGTAATGTACGGTTTTCTTTCGAAATCTCGAAATTTGACCGAATCTTAAAATTGTTATAACTTTTGAACATTTGAAGACAAAGTAACAAATGACTACTCATTTTCAAGATAATTTATTTACCTACAACTTCTTTCATGGGAACATTGCTGTATACCTAAGGGCTGAAGCGCTAGAAGGCAAAGTATGTCGAAAAGCGCGAGGCGAAAGAGCTTTTTTAAAAAAAATTGTTATTTTCGCTGGCGGATATCTCGAAAACTATTGAGGATAGAAAGAAATGTGTCGAGTCAGACTTGTAGGAAATGTTATCAGCTTGAATTTTGTATATAGCAACTTTTCCTCTACGATGCACCATTGTTTATATATAAGCGAAAAACCTAAAATAGGGACCTTCCGTGGGCCCTCCGCTCACCCCCACCATCGGGGACTTTTAGTATGTTGTTCAGAACACTCCCTCCGACAACTCTGCAAAATTTCAAAACTACACGATTTTTTTTTTCTATTTGGTGTTTTTCGACGTTTATTGACTGGACTATAAGATCGGGTTGCCTTTCTGTGGTAATTTTTCTCGTTCCGTGGGCCGGCCCTCGTATCTCTTTCTCTGTCTCTCACTCGAGTCCGTCCTGTAGCCAGGCCCGAAGAGAGGGAGGGGCAGCCCCGGGGCCCGGCCGACCAGGTTTTATTCTTTACTTTCTAAATTTACCCTAAAATAAAATTGGTTATATTATAAGTCAATTAACAGCTTAAGTTATATTTTGTGTGTTTATTTTATCTACATTATCCTGTCGTACAACGGTGACATGGAATTAATCAGTTAATCTGAAACGAATTATTCGTGGACCAAAAGTCACGATCAGATATTTTGTATGTTAGTTTATGCAATAATAAAATGCCATAATTGACGTAAAAACTTTATTTATTGAAGTAGCAAGTATTAAGGGATGGAAATATGGTAAAATAAAGTTCCCTGGGCCTGTCAGCGTCATTGTTAAACGTCCAAAGTTTCGGTATGTGCACCATCGTTTTCCGCGCACGGTTGAATGCGCCGCCATGTCCTTCTGCTTGCCCGCCTCAGCATTTCGGGAGTGATCGTTCTGAAGATACGGATGATCTCGCTCTTAAGTTGTTTAACAGAATCCATCCGAATCATTCCAACCCAAGATTTTCTTCTAAGGAAGACCAGAACCAGTTGTCGCACAACGAAGTTCTTGGGATCTGCATTTCTATCGATCGCTTCCTTGTTGATTTCATCGGTGAACCCTCCAATGATTCAGTCAGACGATTACTGAAATCATCGCCGCAATATTTTTTAGGTCTTCTGCTGCGTTTTTCATCCAATACAGAGCCTTTTGAGAAAGTTTTCTTTTCCAGTTCCCATAGTTTGGCTTCAGTGGGAGCTGCTTTATTGAAACGAAGAAAGAAGTTCTCTCTGATTTCTTCGTACGTTTCGCCAGTTTGTTCTTTTTCATGAACCCACACACTAACAATGAGACGTTCCTCAATCGTATATTTGCTTGTATCCGCCATTGCTTACAACACAAACATAAACACAACGTTGCACATCGACAACAATCGCCTAATAAACCCACGCGCAAGAAAACTCTGGCTTGGTCACCAAAACATAACACTGTCCTTGCTCTATCGGGAAATCGACAGGCTAATCCTACAAAACGTATATGATGGGGGCAAACATTCCTCTCAGCCTATGAATAGTTTTTAATTGGTTTTCGGTTTCGGAAAATGAGTTATTACAATATAAACATTATCCGATCGCGACTTTTGGTCCACTCTGTAGAAGCAGAAATCCTTTTGGACTCAACAGTAGGCCTCACTAACGTTCTGCGTGTAAAATCATAATTTTCAAATGATTAAACTGGTACATACAGATAAAATTGTTCCTAGTTAAAACATTTCAATGTATTTTTCCGTTTCGTGCCCGGCATCAGTTAACCGATTTGGTCCAAAATCAATAGGCTTCGTCCTATGGGCGTTATAAAGGGTATAGACCTCCCAAGTTTTATGAAAATCCGATAAATCGTATTTGAGTTATCGCGCTTACAGGCACACGGGCAGACAGACAGTCAAACGACAGATATTTTCCTGTCTACCAAACAATCTCATAAAGTACCGAAACCATTCTGGCACTTAATAATTATGTAATATCATTACATTATCTTTTATTTGCATACATTATAAAGGGCAAGTTGGATAGAGACTTTAATATTTGACGGAGGCCCGGGAAAATTTGCCCCTGGGCCCTGGGGCCCTTGCTTTCTTTCCACGGCCCTGCCTGTAGCTCCTCTCTTTTTCACTTGGATCGTTCTTCTGGTTAAACGTTCCTCCGGCACCGCATGCCCGACTTCACACTAGAACGATGCAATACAAAGACAAAAACGTGTATAACGTGCAAAAATTATGTTGTAGGATTGATCCTGTTTGTTTCATTTGAAATACACTGGTTTGCTTAAATAGCAGCACACTTGTAAGAAAGCGATATATATGATTTATGTATAGCGTAGAGCTTTATCACTGGTACTCACTACTAAATTGCGGTATTTTGTTACCTGTTGGAGCGCTTTCAACCGCATGGAGCGGCCATCTTCAGCAACTGACTTCCGTGGTGTTGTTGTTGTTGTTGTTGGGAAGACATTTCTGGATAACTGTATCGTACAGCGCGTGCGATTTGAATTGTAACTGTTCGTTTAGGATGTTGGTGTTGTCTTGTGTGGTGTGTCTGTATATTTCATATTGTTCGAGTGTGTTGAGTGTGTGACCTTTGTGGTTAATGTGTAGGATTTCCACGTCTGTATTGATGTCTGCGTATTCGTGTCCTGTGGTTATTATATGGTTTGCATAGGCAGAGTCTGTGTTTTGTTTGAGAGCTCGTATGTGTTCTGTGTATCGTGTTTTGAAACTTCGGCCTGTTTGTCCTATGTAGAATTTTGGGCAGTCGTTGCATTTTAGTTTGTAGACTCCTGGGTTATTGTATTTGTTTGTGTGTTGTTTGTTGTCTGTGGGTTGTATTTTGTTGATTGTTTTGTTCTTTGTTCTGAATGCTATTTTGTATCCTTGTTTTCTGAATTGTTGGGCGATTTTCTGTGTATGTGTGTTGAAGTATGTGAGTGTGATGTATTTGTCTTTTTTCTTTTCTGTGTTTTGGTCATTTTTCTTCGTTCTGATTTTGTGTAGTAGGTTGTCAATGACTGTGTGGTTGTAGCCATTGGTAATGGCTAAGTGTTTTATGGTGTTAAGTTCTTCTTTGTGGTCTTCAGCGGATAGTGGTGTGTTTTCAAAATTCTACATAGGACAAACAGGCCGAAGTTTCAAAACACGATACACAGAACACATACGAGCTCTCAAACAAAACACAGACTCTGCCTATGCAAACCATATAATAACCACAGGACACGAATACGCAGACATCAATACAGACGTGGAAATCCTACACATTAACCACAAAGGTCACACACTCAACACACTCGAACAATATGAAATATACAGACACACCACACAAGACAACACCAACATCCTAAACGAACAGTTACAATTCAAATCGCACGCGCTGTACGATACAGTTATCCAGAAATGTCTTCCCAACAACAACAACACCACGGAAGTCAGTTGCTGAAGATGGCCGCTCCATGCGGTTGAAAGCGCTCCAACAGGTAACAAAATACCGCAATTTAGTAGTGAGTACCAGTGATAAAGCTCTACGCTATACATAAATCATTAAGATTATCGCTACAGAATGGACAAAACTCAAGAGCGATATATATGTTTTTGTATTAATATTCTAAGGATCTTTTTGTATGTTTTGTCGATACAGAATATCGTCGCACTGGTGTAAATGGGGACTTACCCTTGGGTTGTTTTCGCAGTGAGTCAGATTCAGTTTCATACAGTTCCCTGGTGTGTTCAGGGGGGAAGTACAGGATTTGTTTGTTCAATTATTTGTAAGTGCCGGTAGTGAATAAACTTTGTGGTGCTATCAGCGTTTTTAATTATACATCCCCAAAAAATTACGATATATAGTCCTCCTTCCTCTTTCAAAATTGCCACAAAAACGTACCCGATGCTAAATAAAGATAAACTTAAATGTGAGTTTATCTGCTGCAGCCTATGGAAATTAAACTGTATGTGAAACTACTACAATGAGTGAATTTTAGTCATTCATAGGTGACAATAATTTGACAGATACATTTTCTGAGATGCATAAATGAGTGGAAATTGTTCTTACAACTCCCCTGGCAACTGCAAAATCGGAACGCTGTTTTAGTACATTAAGGCCGGGTTTCTGAAACGTTAGATATCTATTAGATTGCATTAATCCATCGATAAGTATTTCTGATTCGTCAGATGACGGTTATTCATTCAATAAATCACTCGATAAATTATTGGTAGGTAGATCACTAGATATCTCACGAAGCTCCAGATAAACATTCAATATGGCGCCAACTTTTGAAAAACATTGGGTGGGCTAAAAGATTTCATACTCCCGTCCCTTGGTTCATGAAATATATATATATATAAAAGCGGGTTTGTGACTGACTGAATGACAGAGAATCAACATAGATCCTGAACTATTATAGGTAGACAATTGGAATTTTGACAGTACCTTCGTTTCATAATATAAGTGCACACTAAAAAAGGATTTTGCAAAATTTTGGTATTAAATGCCAAAAATAAAATGTTTTCGAGGAGACTAAATACCTTATTACAAAAATTTAATCAAATACAAATCACAGGTGCATGTACAGTTCTCGTGACAACAGTGCACAGTGGTCCAGAATTGAAATCTAGAGGGAAAAAACTAAAAATTCTTACTTGTTGTAAAACTTTTTATTTTTGCTGGATTTTCATCCTCTTCACTAAACTCAGCCTTTATCAACTCTGCTGTAAAAGGGTATGCAACTGCAGCTCTTCAAAGTTGTGGGTTGATAAGGAGTAGAGGCATCAGTCTTATAACAAGTTGCGCGACGTCAGAAATGAGAAGTCAGTGTGTGAGTTGTGAAATGTTATTTTGTTGTTCTGTCAAATGGAATTCACATCTAAAGGTATGGACTTGCGATTTATATAATAATTATTGAAATAATACTACATAAGAAATTACTGATGTCATATTTATATGGATGTGTCTAGGTAGGGA
Organism: Ectobius pallidus; assembly: GCA_964059195.1. NCBI lineage: Eukaryota > Metazoa > Arthropoda > Insecta > Blattodea > Ectobiidae > Ectobius > Ectobius pallidus. Next base: position 50,514,489 of record CAXKWD010000006.1, on the reverse strand, counting down.
AATTTTTTTATTTTCTAGTATTGTAGAGGGGTTTTAAAAAAATACGTTAGAGATGGCACTATTAAATATATGTCAAGATGTAAAGAAAAGGGATGGGTTTAAGTACAAAAAGAATAAATTGTCGCAAATGATCCGTTTTTTTTACAAATCGCGTTTGTATTTCATGGGGTAACTAGCAAACATAGACATTGGTGACACGAATGGAACTTTATGAATTACCGTGTCAGACGAAAGGTTCTACAAACTCATTGTGCAGTTATGTATTCGATAAGCTAGGATTAAAGGAGCATCCCAATGATTTATCTAGATTATTAGGAGCGGCTATAGCTACTTTTAGGTCAAATTTTGAAAAGCGCTGGAAAAAAGTAAAAAGAATTCTTTGAATGTCTGTTTCACAATTCATACCGACTAGATGTAAAGAAATGGCAAGTTAGAGGAAAGGAAGAAAAAAGTAAATGAAAGGAAGGAAGTAATTGTAGAACAATTCCGCAAGAAAATGGGTTTGATAGTCGTCAAGCCAAAGCTGGGGGTAGTGAAAATTCTAGCGATGGAAATGCGGCTCGACGCTTTTTCAGAAGTCCACACTTGTCTGCTACCTTCACCGGGGTCGAGGAAGAACTAATTCATCGATTCTTAGTAATTTTGCGTGTAATTTCCAGTGGTTTTCAAGTCAGTATTGACAAATTTGATAAATATGCTACAGACACAACGAAACTCTACCTGAGTCTGTACCCGTGGTATTATATGACTGCAGTGTTCATAAAGTCCTAATTCATGGTGCACGGGTTATTGAATCAACCATTTTACCAATTGGTATGCTTTCTAAAGAAGCAAGGCATAAGCTCTTAAGAAAACTTCACTAAGGACATTCCGGTAAATTTTCACGAAAGGAAAATATGAAAGTTATATTGAATCTGTCTCTTGTCAGTTCTGATCCCATAATCTCTCATTCTTCCTCGTTTAGACAGAACAATAGTGGAAGAAAGAAATATGCGAGCTACTTCAAGAACCGAAAGTGCCAGTAAGCATATTGCAGTTCAGATACTTCGGCAAAAAGAAATAAACAAGATAACCAAATTAAGTATAATAAATGACAGATTAATTGCCCAAATTTATTCAAACTAAAATCATAAAATCTCATAGCCCGTGTTTGGTCTTAAAATGACCGTGAAAAGACGGAACATTCATTATAAATATTATTAACTAGAAAGAAGGCAAAGGTAAAAAGTTTAACAACATCATTTTAAATAACTATTAAAATGAGATTGCAGTGGATAGACAGAGAAGCTGGGAATTTCCCTAGCAGACCTAGCGGGTGCGAGATAAGGCAATGCAGGTACACAGGTACAATGTATCGGGAATCTCCCGAGATCTAATCAAAAAGGGTACTGATCCACTTAAGTAATTCTAAGAAGTCGGCTATTGTGTTCAAGCCTAGCTTCTGATGTTGCTACTGATACAACACGCTGTCCGAACCTTCTTAGAAATCCGAGACGCTAAGTTGTGGGTTTTGAGAATAAGGGAAATCCAATTGATTTCCGTGGGAAACTAACATATTATTATTGGTCGGGAGATTGGCCAATAAGAATTGATTTATAGTACCACGTGCAGGGATTCACGAATAATAATTAAGAAGAGTAGGGATAAATGTTTGTCCAAGAAAGTTTTCCTTAGGCCTACCGGGGCACTGTAAAATCACTCTACTTCAAGGCCCCGTGCCTAGAACAGTCAAAATCACTCTACGTCGAGGCCGCGTGCCTACATCAATCACTCTACTTATCTTTGTGGCCTCGTGCCCACAGAATTAATTGGACTTATAAAATTTTCGCTGTGGAATTAATCGACTTAGAAGGATTCTTACTTTCAATCGCGATTAGTCAAAATCATATACGGCAGCAATTGTATCACTAGTAACGATCTACCGAGAACTTGTAACAATATTAATTATTCACAAACAAATTTTGTAATTATTGTCAATGACTGGACTTGTATTTCCAACGTTTTGAATAAACAGAATATTCCTTCAGTGTTCAAAGAAACTGCATTATTATTCAAGCAATAATATTAAGGTGTTCTTCGCTTCCTACCCTGAAGCTAGAGGGAAGTGCTCGACGATCGACTGACTGACCGGAGGCGAGTTCGACACACAAAAACAGAAATAATCAGTATATGCATTATACTGTGGCGCCCAGGTAATCATCATTCCACCGAACCGCTGTAAGCAGGTCGAGTAGGGAGAAAGATGAGCAGCAAGAAGAAAAACAGCAGAAAGTTGATGAAGATGATGATGATGAAGAAGAAGAAGGCGGTGATAGTGATGATGATGCTCATGAAGCAGACGCAGAAGAAAGTGATGATGCAGGTGACGTAGAGGACGAAGATACAAATTTATAGGCATTTACCTCTTGTAAAATGTAATGAAAATTCTGCTATTTTGTGCATTTAAAATTTAAAAAAATATTTTTAATTGCGAAATTTATATTATAATTTTGTTTTAGGGCTTAATATCATTTATATATCAACTTTACAGAATTAAAACAATGAAACAAATTTAAAAAGTTACTTCTGTGCGAGAAATAATTTTTTCCCTCTAGATTTGAATTCTGGACCACTGTGCAGTGTAATGTAGCTTTGGAAGTATATGATACGTGATTTTGACAAATTAGAGGAGCTATCGATATAATCATTGATATAAATAAATAATGAAAAATGAAATCCACGAAAATAATGCACAATATGATGCAATCACATAACTTTCTCTGCCCTGGACGTAGAGAATGCCATTTTGTCACTTCATATTTTGTTGTAGGCTAGAATAAGAGTTCGTATTGCAGGGACAGCATTTTCAATTATTTTCTCAGCTCGGGTGTGCCAACGAGTATGCCATATCAGAAGTCTATAAAAAAATTATATCCACTGATACGTTATTCATAGCTGTAGGCTTTGTATTTTTAGTTGAGAAATATGGATGTTTATCATAGGCCCTAAGCATGTAAAAGGAGACAAAATAGGATGGAACACTTTTAGTCCTATGCGCGCAGTAGGTATATTATTGAGTCAAATGTTATGGGGGAGGAAAGTATGACTAAAACAATTATCTATTCATAACTGTCTATAGGGTTTGACAGAACAATAAAATACTGTTGTGAAAAGAGATTGTCTGTATCAACTCCGTACCTTTGGGTTAAAGATACAGAGTGTTACGAAAGGTCTAGTTATTAATACACAATTACCTATGCTTTTATCAGAAACTCCTATAAATTACAAGAGAATCATAACTTTAATTCATTGAAAACTAAAATGTGCAATACTTGAAATGTTAAAAATAAGTTTTTAATTTTAACATTCTTAAACTTGTTTTAAAAGTAGGTGTATTCTTATAAAACATAAGATATAGACTAAGTTATAAGTATTCGACTATAAATCAAGTATACAAAAATATTAATGAAAATTTTAACCATTGAAATCATTGAGCTCAAAATTATGATCAAAATCATTATGCAATATTTATTTTACATTTAAGTTTTAAATTTTCAAAATTGTAATACCTTTAGCCGTAATATGCGCCAGGGTAAAATAGAGCTGTCAGTTTCTTGTGAGATAGTAAATAATAAATAACTAGGTTAAATGTTACGTTTATTTCCGGAACACTTAAACAAATTTAATAAATTCAGTACTTGAAATTAAAACTTTTTTTTTATAATTGAGAGTTGGAGAAAGGAATTTCACATGTGATTTATAGAGTAATATTTTTAATACTGATCAAACAACCACAGGACACGAATGTTACATGACCCCCCTTGAAAAACACTGATCGTTCTGATAAGATTTATCTGGATAACCCACTCGAAGGTTTGACAGAACCTAAAGAATTAAGTGATTTAAATAGAACTTTAGGACCGATCCAAAGTATTTCATGGCTTTTGGAAGAACATACTTAACCTTAATTCAAACTCAAATACATTGATATAAGAAATTCTTTAAAATATGTCAACATTTCACAAAATACACTGGTGAAGAACTCTACTTAATGTACGAGGGTCAAATTATTTCACCGTAATATACCTTCTGTATATAAACAGTATTCAAGTTGGTCAACGAAAATAAACATATGACTATTTCGATAGTCAATATGCAAAGGAATATGATCAGTGTAAAACAGAAGGTTGTCGCGATAACGGTTTCTTTGCATTTGATAGATTCTTTCTAATATATTATCTTAAAATAGACACTAAATAAGGCATTGCTCTATACCTGTCAACCCATTTGTTCTAATATCTATAGTTTTTCTTCCCATAGACATTATAAACGCTTGTACTTAGTTTCATTAAAATCCAATAAAGCGTATTTGAGTTATAGCGCGTCATTTGTTTTCCATTAGGTAAGATGAACAATGTCAACCACTAAACGCAAACGGTCAGTAGCACTGAAATTAGCGTTAGACTGACACACTCTACTGACTACGTTTTTCAGTACCTCATTATTAAACTGGTCTTTTCTCCTAAAACTTGGACCCAATGGTTTGTCCATCTGATTGATTTCATTATAGATGGACGCACCGAAGAAATCCCGGTCTTCAGCCTCTACTAGAGCAAAGTCAATGGCATCTTTCAAACATCGTTCGAAATGATCTGACCCCCACATCGCCAGATGGTTCACTTAGGTTGATAATCATCTGCAATCCAATAGCATCAAACGTAGGGTACTTTTTACGAACACTCTCTACAAGGTGAAATGTAGGAGGTGGTGGATCTCTTACACTTCCCCTTGTATTACTTGATGTGCTGGGTGCAGATAGATTCACATCATTAACATCATCAACGACATCCTCAGAATCTGGTAACGTGATGTTACCTACACCGTTTCCAGGTAGCGATTCAGGAAGTGTAAGTTATGGGAAAATGGCTTTGAAAATTCAACATGCATTTCAACTTACATAAAAGCCACACCCACTTGACGGAAAATCACGAGATACAATATAGCTCATATTATTATAAAAGGTATTCGAGGGAATAAAATAGATGGTTTAAATTAGACAAAAAATTGGTAACAGCCAATATTGTAGCTAGATTTAAATAATATTTTCAATTACAATAGGCTACATTGGCAGGGAGGCATATTTTTTGTGCAGTTAAAAACAGATGCCTCTCTACAAGTGTGAAAAGTTTTATAAACTAGTAAACGCTATATAGGCTACCAGTATATTTAAAAGTAAGGACAATGTACATCATATTTTGCTGAGTGATATAGTACACACACACTTACAAAGTAAACTTTGGTACAAAAAAAACTATTATATGTATTATGAATTCATGGCACTTTGCTCAGTTCTAATAAGCACAGTCTTCGTAATTATTTCCTGAAAATTACAAAAGCCAACAACATCTCACTACTTGAAGCATCACTTGAGTGGGATGTTCTTCTCAATTGCAAATGACCTACTTGTGCACTGTTCTTTCGAATGAACTGAACAAAATTTTACACTACATTAAAAAATTTAGGCCTACATAGAGGTGACACCCATCAGTGTTCATTAAGCTTATTATTGGTGCATATTATGTTGTCCACTCTTTAATGCAGATCACATGGATTACAATTCCAAATCTGAAACAAGATAAAGTAAAATAATTAATATTATGTGCAATTATGCAAACTAACCTCAAACATACTTGTTGCAACATAAAATTATGTATTTAGTTTTTATATTGATAAAAACATATTAACAAATACTAAGAATCTATTCATTAATGGATATATACTGTACCTTCTCTGTTATTACGCAAATATAGCTATTGACACCAACACGAAGTCGCCCGATTAGGATATAAGCGGTCATTGTAACACAAATATGTCGATATTTCTGCAAATTTTACGATATTTTAGTACTTTCGAGTTGTTGTTGAGCTCACCGAGGGGTTTGCAGTCGTCGGTGTGTCACCAATATTTCCAGCAATATTCTGTAACTCCACCAACGCTCTCAACTATGATTACACCAATGTTACTAGAAAAAGTTATTCTGTAACTATTGGTGTCAAGAATCGATCTTGAAATCACACCAATATATTGCTGGAAATATTGGTGACACACCGACGATTGCAAACCCCTCGGTGAGCTCAACAACAACTCGAAAGTACTAAAATATCGTAAAATTTGCAGAAATATCGACATATTTGTGTTTCAATGGCCGCTTATATCCTAATTGGGCGACTTCGTGATGGTGTCAATAGCTATATTTGCGTAATAACAGAGAAGGTACAGTATATATCCATTAATGAATCGATTCTTAGTATTTATTTATATGTTTTTATCAATATAAAAACTAAATTCATAATTTTATGTTGCAACAAGCATGTTTGAGGTTATGTTTGCATAATTGCACATAATATTAATTATTTTACTTTATCTTGTTTCAGATTTGGAATTGTAATCCCTGTGATCTGCATTAAAGAGTGGACAACATAATATGCACCAATATTGTAATTTTCAGGAAATAAATACGAAGACTGTGCTTATTAGAACTGAGCAAAGTGCCATGAACTCATATACATATAATAGGTTTTTTGTACCAAAGTTTACTTTGTAAGTGTGTGTGTACTATATCAGTCAGCAAAATATGATGTACATTGTCCATACTTTTAAATATACTGGTAGCTTATATAGTGTTTACTAGTTTATAAAACTTTTCACACTTGTAGAGAGGCATCTGTTCTTAACTGCACAAAAAACATGCCTCCCTGCCAATGTAGCCTATTGTAATTGAAAATATTATTTAAATCTAGCTACAATATTGGCTGTTACCAATTTTTTGTCTAATTTAAATTCCCTCTAATTCCTTTTATAATAATATGAGCTATATTGTATCTTGTGATTTTCCGTCAAGTGGGTGTGGCTTATATGTAAGTAGAAATGCATGTTGAATTTTCAAAGCCATTTTCCCATAACTTAATATTTTCAACACAAAAGGCACAATATCTCTTAAAGTAATGGTCCAAATTGCATGGAACTTTGCACACCCATAGTTTTGTGTGTGTTCTAGAGGATAAACCTAAATAATCTGATGTATTTGCAACACAAGATTATTTCACTGATGTGAAAAAATTGGTAATCATTTTATATGGAAATTTTAAAATCCCTGAAAATTGTATCAGGCATACCACAGTATAAATTGATGGTTTATCCTCTAGATTATAGTGTTAGCTGTGAATAAAAAAAATATTACACCAATCAGATTGACTCTTTGCAAGAAATCATGTTTCTTAGGCCTAATCGCATGCTGAAAATAAAAAAAAATAATTTTCTAATATCAACCTTCATATTTGTGACACTGTAATAATTTTTGTGCTCATTTCAACCCCCAAATGTATACTTCTAATGTCCAAAATTTCATTTTGTTATTGCAAATAGTGTTGAAGATATCGAACAGTTACTGCAATGCCTGCTCGGACATGGTCTCTTGGTGTATGAGCCCCCTTAAGACACTTTTTCAGTGATATTATGGTGTTATTTAAATTAATTTATTATGAACAACTATGAGGCCAATTGTAATGTTTCAAAGTACTGTGTAAATTAAATACCAATGAATTCATTTTAAGTTAACCTAAAACGCAATTAATTTATTCAAGGGATTTATAAATGTCATAAAAGCAGTAGACAAGATAAGATACTCTTATTTGCTTAAACTTTACTATTTGCTTTATCTATATAAAAATAATTTTATAATTGGCTTGTGTTCTATAAATTAAGTAAAAACTCCTACTGAATAATTATTTTTACTCCCTCTGCCTGTACCATAGGTACTACAGGTAAAGGAAGTATTGTTTTCGACCCCAACTTTGAAGTTGAGTTCTTAGCCTAAATACACATTTTGAGGTTTTCTGAATCCCCAAATACTATTTTCGGAAACATGTCTGTGTGGATGTGTGTCAACAGCCTAGCTCCAGAACGGAAAATCGTAAGAATTTTTTTTTTGTATTTGGGATGTGACACAAAGATTAGCGACAAGTTTCTCTTATTTTTAAAGGGACTTTACATGAAAAAATGTTCGTTTATCGCGATTTTATCGGTTTGTTTAAATTTTGCACATGGGTTGCTTATACTAGGAGTTAAAACTTTTATTTGAAACATTTTTTCGAAGAAAATCTCTAAAGTGTAGTCTTTATCGGAATGTGAAGTGAGAAAAATGTATTGTGCATGCTTAAAGTAAAGAAAGTTATGAGAGCAGGGGCGGATCCAGGGACTTTACATGAAAAAATGTTCGTTTTTCGCGATTTTATCGGTTTGTTTAAATTTTGCACATGGGTTGCTTATACTAGGAGTTAAAACTTTTATTTGAAACATTTTTTCGAAGAAAATCTCTAAAGTGTAGTCTTTATCAGAATGTGAAGTGAGAAAAATGTATTGTGCATGCTTAAAGTAAAGAAAGTTATGAGAGCAGGGGCGGATCCAGAGAGACATTTTGGGGGGGGGGGGGAACCAAAGTAGAGAGGGAAGTTTTTAATCATAAAAATTAATTATTCCCAGTACACAATGGAAAACAAAATGAACATTTCAGCATTTTCTTTCAAAGGTATTTCAAAATAATGAATGTCGTTGCTTTAATTTAAGTGTTTGGGTTATGTTCTAATAAATTTTGAGTAATTTGTAGAATGAACAATTAGAATGTTATTAGTTAGCGAAGACTGATATTATTATTTTTCTTTTAAATCCGTAGGAGCGGTGTTATAGCTGACTTCCAGTTCTTCACTGAACACCAAACCAAAAAATGTAACGTGAAGGAGTTTGCAGTATGTAACATAGACTCTGAAGAAACATATCATTACGATTTTAAAAGCCCGCAAGACATTTTACACATCAATCAACTAGACACTACTTGGAACATTTTCACCTTGGAATTAACTTCACGGAGGAAAGAAAACACGGAGACGCCGTGCTTGCGGTATTGTATGGGAAACAGATGAAGCCGATGACCACGCCCCCTTAGAGTACCATAAGGGAGGCTTGCTATATACAATAGCACACAAATACTCCGAAGTTTCACTGGTTATAACAACGTAACGGTAGGGAAAATATGTAATATCCCAATTTCATATATTAACCACATACTCTGACATCATAATAATCCCAGTAGTAAGCATTAACCTATCTCGGAAGAGCCAAAAATGTAACTTTCAAATGAGCAACTTTTACATGTACGAGTATAAAATATAATGAGTCAGAAAATAAATAAGTGACCGTGCGACTATGATAATTCAGAACGAGAATAATATTCTGGACAGTTATACAGCTACACCATGTGGTTATTGACTCTATTAAACGCAATAAATGACAACTAATATAAATATTGGAAATCTATAAATTACTTAGTATTACTAATGGTTCTGCTCGAACCACAGCAGTTCAGTGGAGTTCTTGAATACGTCTAATGACGTCACCGTCGAATGCGGCACCAGGTTCAGCGCCCCTAGCGGACACGCTAGGTTTCTTGGAGAGGCCGAAACTTCGGAATCTTCCGTTTGATACAGTGTCAGAGTGAGTGAAAGAGTGTGTTTGACTACAGCGGCAGCAGCCGCCTTTCTTCAGTTAAACTCGTCAGCCACATCAGTGGCATTGCTGGATCCACCAGTGGAACTTCAGTTGCATTCACTCTCATCAGTTGAACTTCAGCAACGTTCATCCAGCAGTTGCATCAGCGGCAACAGCCGCCTCTCTCTCGCTACAGGCAGATGCAACCGCCTCTCAACAAACTACTCTCGAAGCATCGAGACAGCGGCATCAGCTGCCCTTCTGTATCAACATTTTGTCTATGAAAGACAAATCATCACAATTCAACAGACTTCAGCAGAAGTTATTTCTACAAGGAACGTTTGTTCTTACAACATCAGAAGTGGGTATTATAGTCAGTAACTATAATATTGTATCATCACGTCAGCACACATCATGTGCATACAGCACAGCATACAGCATTGGCAGCCATTGACCTTGTTACGCAACAGTGCAAAGTTACGTGAGTTATTTCTGAATTAACATACATGTCAATGAATATCAATATAAACTTAAACCATATGAATAATACAGACAGTATTTAGTACAATCATATTACACGAGTAATATACATGAACAAACACAGACAGTTCTTAAGTACAAAATCATGTAATAATGAGCATGTTTAATGAATGCTGTACAGACACAATTTTCTATTCAAGTCTCTGCATTAAATGTGGAATTATAGACATTATCAGCTTTCATATTAAAGATATTTATTATTTTGTGAACATTGGTTACAGACATTTAAGAAGAAATCATTTGATAATTTCACTAGAAAAAAGTACAAATTGTGTTAACGTATGTGTATTATTGTGTTAGAAGTGAATAAATATATCACTGACTGTATACATGTTCTTCATTAAACATTTGGTTTGTATAGTTACAACCTGGCGACGAGGACCTACGCAAATATATTAATCAAATACACCATCTCGAAAGTTTGGCAACGAAGATTGGATATCAACGAAGATTGGATATCTTCGTACTAGCTTGCATTTGGTGTAGCACCATCTCGAAATTTTGGCGACGAGGATGGGATTGTCTCGTATTAATGAGGATACATCTCGTACTAATGAGGATACGTTTCGTAATAATGATGGACTTATGGACTTGTGTCGCAGCAGTGATCAGTGCTTGTACATTGAATCAATGGCGGACATTATATTACTTCAATACACACTTATCAGCAATTCAGACAATTTATCAATGTGTGCACAATGATACTTTAAAGACATATTATTTATGTACTACAAATGTTACAGCGTATTTGTACTTTATTTATATTTGTTAAATGTGATTTCAGATCATAATCATACAGTGCTTTCCAATCCAGCTTATGGTACACAGCCTGGTACTTCTGAGTATATGGTATCAAGAGGATTTGGATGAAGCAGTATCAACTCAACACAGCAGTCAGCAAATGAAGTTTCAGTATAGCATCCGTGCCAGCGGTATTGCTTCAGAATCTCGTCTGTGCTTCAAGCAGCGAAGGATTCAACAAAATTATATCAGGTTTTCTAATCTGATAAGGAGGTCAGTGCTTATATTATTATTAGTCGTAATGGCGAACACTCAGCAACAACCTAACGCAAATTCTGGTGAAATATCTGAAGAATTAACCTCTCTTATACATAAAAGAGGCATATTGAAAGGAAAGCTAACTAGGTTTAATAAATTCCTTGATGATTGGGGAGTTCATGTAGACATAGTGCAAGTTGAAAACAGACTAGAGAACTTAAATAACATATGTGAAGAATTTGAAGAAATACAGTTTCAAATAGAATTACTTAATCTTAGTAACCAATCATATACAGCAGAACGTGAAAGTTTTGAAAACACGTATTTCAGTTTAAAAGCTAGGGCACTTAGCTTATTACCAAAGCAACCTGAAATAAAGTCTCAACCAGCACTAGATTTATCCAATACACCCTCTACGTCAGTAGCAAGATCACCAAGGTTACCACAGTTAGAAATACCTTCTTTTTCTGGAAAATTAGAAGATTTTCTTCCATTTTGGAATTTATTTGAATCATTAATACACAGAAATGATTCCATTCGAACAATAGAAAAATTCTATTATTTAAAATCATCACTCAAAGGAGAAGCTCTTGATCTTATACAATCATTGGAATTAGTGAGTGATATTTATACCATAGCTCTTGATCTAATCAAACAAAGATATAAAAACACTAGAGCGATTGTTCAAAGACATGTAAAACTGTTATTTGAAGAAACACAACCTCTAAAACGTGAAACTTCTATAGGACTCAAGACACTTATCGACTCTGCGAATAAACACATTAGGGCATTGCAAGCTCTGTCGATTAATACAGATTCTTGGGATCCATTGTTAATTCATATATTAACAAACAAATTTGACAATGTTACATTACGAAGCTGGGAGTTAGAAAACAAAGCAAATACGCTTCCCACTTTTCAGCAGTTAACTGAATTCATTAAGCACAGATGTGACATGCTTGATGCCATTCAAGCTAAAATAAAGTCAACTGATTCTAGTGTTGAGGGTCAGAAAAAATCAAACAAATCTTGTTTTTTGACTTATAACACAAATTGTTCATTGTGTAAGCAACATCATTACATTTATGCTTGTTCACAATTCAGAGGTATTCAACCTGCAGAAAGGTTATCTCACATTCAAAAGACAGGATTATGTACAAATTGCTTAGGGAAACATAAATTAAGTGATTGCAAGGCATCATCTTGTAAAATATGTCACAAGCGACATAACACTTTACTTCATCTTCCCTCTGCTAATAAATCAAAGAAATACACAAATATTAATAAGAATAAGGACATACACAGAAGACGTTACTTCAATGAAAATTCCAACAGCAATGGAATTGAACATTCAAACTCAAGCCAGTCTGATGTTTAAGTCAAGCCTGACATCAATAAGGACACAGTGCCAGTGCAAACAAGTGCTGCTACTTTCTTGACAAATGTGCAACATAAACAAACATTGTTACCCACAGCAAATATACTGGTTAAGGATAACAATGGTCATTTGGTGCAATGCAGAGCTTTGTTAGATTCTGCTAGCCATTCTCATTTTATCAGCCAAGCTTGTGCTGATAAGTTGAAGTTGCCTAAGCAAGCAACAAATATACAAGTAACAAGCATAAATCAAAATGTTACTCAATCATTTCACACAGTGAATATCCAATTTACTAGCTGTCATCAGACTTACACTAAATGGAGTATAGATTGCTTCACAGTGCAATCAATTGCAGAAAATATTCCTCCAATGGAATTAATGTCAGCAGTTGATATTCCTTCAAATGTCAAACTAGCTGATGAAACTTATTATGAGTCATCACAGATAGACATTCTCATAGGAGCAGAATTATTTTGGAAATTGCTTCTAAACAAATCAATTCAACTTTCTCCTAACATCACTCTACGAGATACTAAGTTAGGATATATAATTACTGGAGTGTTTCCAGTAGAAACCATGCAGCAAACACAACAGTGTCATTTTACCAAGACAGAAATACTTTCACAACAAATGCAACAGTTTTGGAATGTTGAAGAATTGCCTGACAAAATATTTCTTACACAAGAACAGGAATATGCAGAATCACACTATAAAGACACAATTTCTCGAAATGAGAAGGGACAATATATAGTACACTTGCCACAAAATAAATTTGCAGAACGATTATCTGATTCCAAGCCTCAAGCTGTTAAAAGATTCCATTCTTTAGAGAAGAAGTTAAACTACAATCCAGAATTGAAACATGCATATTGTCAATTTATGGAAGAGTATTTGAGGTTAGGTCATATGGAATTATCACCTTCGGATGAACATCTAAAGGAATTTCAGAAATTCTATTTACCACATCATTGTGTTCTATAGCCATCTAGTACTTCTACCAAGCTCAGAGTTGTATTTGATGGGAGTGCGAAATCATCATCAGGAATTTCTCTTAATCAAACATTAATTAATGGACCTACAGTTCAAGCAGAGTTATTTGATATTATGATAAGATTTAGACTTCCCAAGTATTGTTTAACAGGTGATGTGGAAAAAATGTACAGATGTGTATATGTAACTTCAGATCAGCAACATTTACAGAAATTCTTGTGGAGATTTTCTCCTGAAGAACCTATACAAATATATAACCTCAAAACTGTTACTTACGGTTTAGTTAACTCTCCATTTCTAGCTACCAGAACATTGGTTCAGTTATGCGAAGATGGGAAAGATGAATTTCCTTTAGCTGCAAAGGCTATTCGCAGCAATACATATGTAGACGATGCCATCTTAACAGGAAACACTGAAGATGAACTTATTAGTTTGCAAGGTCAAGTTCAGCAGTTACTTCATTCTGGGGGATTTCATATGCGCAAATGGTGTTCAAATTCACAAAAGACAATGGAACAAATCCCTGTAGAAGAACAAGCTTCTCAAAACATATTTCAACCTGGCCAGAATGACGTAGTTCATACTTTAGGAATAGGTTGGCATCCAGAATCAGACCAGTTACAGTTCTGTTTAAATTTTCAAGACAAGAAACCAACAAAGATAAACATCCTTTCACAGATTTCTCAGATTTATGATCTACTAGGACTGATTTCTCCTGTCATCACGTATGCTAAAATTATTATGCAGCAATTGTGGCTTGATAAACTAGGTTGGGATGAGGAAATTACTGGCTCTATAGCTAGCAAGTGGGAAAAATTTAAAGCAGAATTATTATATTTATCACAAATACAAATCCCACGTAGAGTATTATTCACAAATAACAATACTAACATAGAAATGCATGTATTTTCTGATGCCTCTTCTCAAGCCTATGGTACTTGCATTTACTTAAGATCCAAAACTGACAATCAGTGTGTTGTGAGATTATTCACTTCTAAGGGCAAGATTGCTCCTATTAAACAGTTAACTTTACCACGACTAGAATTATGTGCTGCAGTGTTAGCTGTTAAATTAACTACAAAGGTTTTAGCAGCTATGCAAATTGAAGAATGTAATGTTACATTCTGGTGTGATTCCAAAATAGTACTCTCTTGGATTTCACGCTCTCCACATTATTGGCAAACATTTGTAGCCAATCGTGTATCAATGATACAATCATTCAAATATTTCAAAACATGGCGGTATGTACCGACAGAACATAATCCAGCAGATTTAGTTTCAAGGGGAACATTGCCACGGACATTGCAAACATCATTGCTTTGGTGGAATGGACCTGAGTGGTTATGTCAGGACAGTAATTGTTGGCTTTCAGATTCTCATCTGGATTCAGTACAAGAAATTCCAGAACAAAGGGGAGGCATCACACTTGTATCTACAGTCTCTGCTACAGATTGGTGGCAAAGATTTTCTAGCTTGCATAAACTTACAAGAGTTTTAGCATGGTGCAAAAGATTCATTCATAATTGCAAATATTCTTACAATAAAAGGCAAGGCGAGTTATCAGCTATGGAATTAAACGAAGCTTATATTCACATAGTAAAGAAAAGTCAACATGAAACATTCAATAATGGAATCACAAGGCTTTCCAGTGGACTAGAAGTTGAAAAACGAAGTTCTATCAGATCATTGAATCCATTCATTGATCAAAATGGTTTATTACGAGTTGGAGGACGTTTACAAAATGCATCTCTATCTTTTGATGAGAGACATCCTTATATTCTACCTAAAAAACACATCATTACAAGGTTAATTGTTCGTTCAGAACATTTAAAACATTTACATGCAGGTGCACAAACACTTCTTTATACAATACGCAGAAGATTTTGGCCCATTAATGGCAAGAAAATTGTTAATTCTGTGATTAAAAATTGCATTGTTTGCTTTAAAAACAAACCTCAATCTATGACATAACTAATGGGACAGTTGCCAGCTTCAAGAGTCACTCCAAATAGGCCATTTCTATATGTAGGAACAGATTATACTGGGCCTGTATTGTTAAAATCGTCATCACTTCGTAATGCTACAATAATTAAAGCATATATCGCCATATTTATATGTTGTGTTACGAAGGCTGTTCATCTAGAACTTGTGAGTGACCTGTCCACCGCAGCATTTCTAGCTGCTTTTCAGAGATTTGTTTCAAGAAGAGGACTGTGTGCTCATGTATTTTCAGATAATGGCAGATGCTTTATAGGAGCCAACAGGGAGCTGAAAGAGTGGAAACAATTATCCATGTCATCAGCATTTCAGGAAGAAGTTACGAGGAATGCAGCCGCAAAGGGCATCCAGTGGCATTTTGCTCCTCCCTATGGAAGCCACTTCGGGGGATTGTACGAATCTAACCTGAAAAGTATGAAATATCATCTTCATCGAGTTATGGGTAATGTAAAACTTAATTTTGAACAGTTGTCTACATTACTTGTTCAAATTGAAGCTATATTGAACTCTCGCCCGCTCACACCACTCAGTAATGATCCAAATGATTTGAGACCATTAACTCCAGGTCATTTTCTGATTGGTCATGTGCCTTCTGCAGATCTTACTTCCATTCCGGAAACAAAATTATCAAAATCGCAGCACATTCAAATGTTAATGCAACATTTTTGGTAAAGGTGGAGTAAGGAATACTTAAATCAACTTCAGTGTCGCAAAAAAATGGCAAATACAATCACAAAATATCAAAATATGAGATTTGTTACTATTGAAATCAGCCAATCCTCCTTTGGTTTGGGATACTGGAAGAATAACTAAGGTCACTGCCTTCTTTATTTCTTACAAGCCATGATGTTAAATCTGGCAACATCGCATCGGTAGTCCTATCGGCTATGAACATGTCGTAAATAAAGCAATGTACTCCATCAGAATTATCGAAAAATTAAGCATATTTCAGCTTAAAGTAATCCCAGTCATCGCCTATTGTTTAGAGAACATCTGGATACACCTGAAGAGCAACTGGAGAGCATAGAGAAGGTAAAAACCGTGTACACAATGAGAGATTTATATACACCGTCACCCCTAATTGAGTAAACCAGAGAACAGTTTTTACAGAAGATTTTCGTGTTCATCAGCTACAAACGACTACCAGAGTGAGGTACGGTATGATATTAGTGTTCTTAAGGAAGAATTGGCTGGTATTAAAGAAGAATTGAATTGAAGATCACTTAATATTTTAACGTTGACTTCTCTTTTTGTTATGGAATCGGCCCTTTATGTAAGACACAACCCCGAAGTTTTTTTAAGAAACAATATGATACATACCTACAATACTAGAAATTCTGAGATGTTACATGTGCCGCAAATAAGAAAAGCTTTGACTAGCAAGAGCCCTTACTGCAATAGTGTTAAAGTATACAATGCACTTCCAGCATTTATTCTTAATGAACCTTGTATTAATAAGTTTAAGTATTTACTGAAGTGTTATTTATTGGATAAGGCATTTTATAGTTTACACGAGTTCTATGATTGTACAGCCACTGTATGTAAAAATTGACAACTGTGTCACCTTTGGTGATTCCAACAGGCCTAAATAAAGAAAGAAATAGAGACACTTCTACTGGTATGAACTTTTATCAAGTTGCTCACAGTAGGCCTAATTCATCTCAATGTGGCAGACGCCAAATCGTATATATGCAATCTCCTATCCTCCCAATATTACTACCAGCGTTTTCCTACGGCTTGGTGAAGATAATGAACGGGATTCAAACCTTAAACCTCAAAAGTGCTGCCGAATCAACACAATTCACCACCGGAGGATGAACGAATGAATGACTTGACAGCAAATAACGGAAAGCTGAGTGTTCCCAAGGAATTAGGCAAAGTTATTCTTTTCAGTGACAGTCATGAGCGTAGTCTTCCACAAAGTGCATGTGACAAGAAAAGAGATATCAGTGTTCTAGGTTATATTAAACCTGGGACAACTAGCTCAGTGGTGGTACAAAATGACCCAGAGAAGTGTACCAGAGAAGTAATAAAATATGACTCTGTTGTGGGTTAAATAACAGAGTTCGTAGGCCTAACAGGATAAGTGAGGTTATTACCAATAAAATAAGAAAAAACGTGACATCATAACGTATGAGGAGACACTGAAAACTACGAATTCCTTCAGATAGGCTATGTGGAGTCACCGCGCATTGCGATATTATGCACATCACAAGTATATGCTATGTAATATATAATAGACCTACGGATTTCGCCTAAATAAAATCGGTATTTGTGAAAAAGAAAAATATCTGAATTAAAAACGTATTCAAATGCTTCCCACAGACCACCACAGATAGGACTACCTCCTGTGTTGTCAGATTTCAAGCATCATGGCTTGTAAGATATAGAAGGCAGTGACCAAGGTTCATCCAGGACAAGACAATTTAATTAGAGTTGTCGATGTTCAAACTTCAAAGGGCATATTTAGGAGGCCTATCAGTAAAGTTTGTCCATTTCCAGACCAGAAAAATTAATTACATCAATTTTTCTTTCCTAGAGAGAGGAGTATGGTTCTGCTCGAACCACAGCAGTTCAGTGGAGTTCTTGAATACGTCTAATGACGTCACCGTCGAATGCGGCACCAGGTTCAGCGCCCTTGGAGAGGCCGAAACTTCGGAATCTTCCGTTTGATACAGTGTCAGAGTGAGTGAAAGAGTGTGTTTGACTACAGCGGCAGCAGCCGCCTTTCTTCAGTTAAACTCGTCAGCCACATCAGTGGCATTGCTGGATCCACCAGTGGAACTTCAGTTGCATTCACTCTCATCAGTTGAACTTCAGCAACGTTCATCCAGCAGTTGCATCAGCGGCAACAGCCGCCTCTCTCTCGCTACAGGCAGATGCAACCGCCCCTCAACAAACTACTCTCGAAGCATCGAGACAGCGGCATCAGCTACCCTTCTGTATCAACATTTTGTCTATGAAAGACAAATCATCACAATTCAACAGACTTCAGCAGAAGTTATTTCTACAAGGAACGTTTGTTCTTACAACATCAGAAGTGGGTATTATAGTCAGTAACTATAATATTGTATCATCACGTCAGCACACGTCATGTGCATACAGCACAGCATACAGCATTGGCAGCCATTGACCTTGTTACGCAACAGTGCAAAGTTACGTGAGTTATTTCTGAATTAACATACATGTCAATGAATATCAATATAAACTTTAACCATATGAATAAATACAGACAGTATTTAGTACAATCATATTACACGAGTAATGTAAATGAACAAACACAGACAGAGCATGTTTAATGAATGCTCTACAAACACAACTTTCTATTCAAGTCTCTGCATTAAATGTGGAATTATAGACATTATCAGCTTTCATATTAAAGATATTTATTATTTTGTGAACATTGGTTACAGACATTTAAGAAGAAATCATTTGATAATTTCACTACAATAAAGTACAAATTATGTTAACTTATGTGTATTATTGTGTTAGAAGTGAATAAATATATCACTGACTGTATACATGTTCTTCATTAAACATTTGGTTTGTATAGTTACAACCTGGCGACGAGGACCTACGCAAATATATTAATCAAATACACCATCTCGAAAGTTTGGCAACGAAGATTGGATATCTTCGTACTAGCTTGCATTTGGTGTAGCACCAACTAATAATTCAGATAAATGCACTTTATTTGATTAATTACAAGTAGCCTAATGGCCAAGTGCATCAACACTGATTAAGATTTGGTTAAACAGTGTTTACTTACACACGTTTAAGATTTTAAACATGATTAAAAAGAAACGTGGTGCACCATTCCTAATTTCTGTTTACGGAGCCGTGTTTAGCTGACGGCTTGTTTAAACACAGAGCATAAAATCGGAAAGCGAGCGTAGTATAATGAACGCGTTCTTTTGTTGACGAGGCCATTACCTAGAGGAAGAAGAAGAAGTTAACAACAAGAAGACACCATGGAGGAGCGAGGATATTCTCTGCTCTGCCTGTGATGTAGGGAAGCATATTATTATGTATCGGCGAGTCGGTGAAGCTATTGCATTGCTTTCATCATGTATAATTCGAGCTTCAGTTCTGAGCATATTTCCAATGTCCCGTACAACAATATTGAATGATCAGGCAGCATAATACCTCAATACAGTTAGTAGTCGATTCATATCAGAAACATGATGATTTCTTTCTGTTGGGAATTGCAGTACCTGTGAAACTGTTTGTTTAGACAGGCGAAATCTCGCCACAAATTTCCTAACGGAAAGTTCTTCGAAAGGATCTCCTCGCTGCACTATAAAATTTCTACGCTCGTTTTCATTCCGTTCAAGATATTCCAGATATAATAACTCTCTTCAAAGTCATCATCTACACATTGTGTTTTCTTTGGCTTTTATATCATAAACACTTGGATTTAAAAAAAACACTGCCATAGCCTTGTTTTTTCTTTTGTTTTGCTTTAATATATTTTAAAAACATAAATACACTGTACCGTTTAACATGTTAAGACTTCACTGCCTAATATATATAGGCCTATATATATATATATATATATTGCTTTCAGGATATTTTAAAACTGAAATACAGTGTTCCATATAAGACTTGATATAATGCGCTGCTACTGCTTTGTGTCTGTATTTTTTCCCTTTTTTAATATTGTGACAAAGCCCAGGAAAGCCTAGAAGCTAATAGAAGGAGGAGTAAGCCGGAAAGAACGAGAAACGACGGAGCCTAGAAAGATCGCGCTCCCCCTAGGGGATGGGCGGCAGACGAGCGCCAGTGGGCGTGACAGCAGCACGACTATTGGAGCCGCGCGCCGACGGGTGCGGCCTACTCCCTGGCGCGGTGAGTGACGGTGCGCGCTCGTGGGAGGGGCCAGAGGTGGAGCCACGCGCCCCGCGCGGACATTCTAGACAATGCGCGGTCGGAGAACTTTCGAGAGACCGGGTCTGGAATATTCGTCGGCCCTATATATGGGGCCGCGAGCGAGCTGAGCAGTCAGTCAAGGAGAGAAAGTCAGAGACGGCAACGAGGAGTGATGAGTCAGTCAGTCAAGGAGAGTTCAGTACAGTGAAGAGTCAGTACGTCAGAGGAGAGGCAGTCCGTGAAGAGCCGGAGGGTCAACGAGGGAACAGTCAGAGAGGCAGTCCGTGAGTGGCGGCGAGCGTCTGCGTCAGAGGGTGAGCTGGACGGAGAGGACTGATCAGCGCGGCCTCAAGTGAGTGTGTCTTGGGAAGCTGAGGAGCCAGTGACCGGAGGGACCCGAGAGCGGAATAGCTAGTCAACGGGGAACTAGTGACCGGAGGGAAGGGTGAACGGAAGAGCTGGTGAGCTGATCTGGGCTGAGGTAGTGCCGTCCCGGGGAACTCTGCGCGACGGGTGGATCGCACAGCGGCAGCGAGGACTGTGGAGTTGACCGGCGCGACGTGGGATGATCTGGATTGGACTGGAACAGTGCTGTAATTAGGACTGAGCACAGTGACAGTGAGCTCTGAACAGGACAGTGAACTGGCGAACAGTCTGGAGTTTTCTGGCTGTATTGTCAATTGTTGTAGGAAATAAAGAAACCTCCATCCTTCAATTATAAACTCGGTGTTCTCATTTTGAACCCCGACGAGCCCTTGTTACACTGGTGTCAGAAGTGGGATATAATTGAAGGAACGCAAGATGGAGGACATGCTAAAGTCGTTACTTCACGCCATGGAAGACCGACTGACAGAGAGAATGGATCAGCAGAATGGCCGACTGAACGACCTGAAAGAGAAAATGGACCAGCGATATGACCGACTGAACAAGATAATGGACCAGCGATATGACCGACTGAACGAGGTAATGGACCAGCGGTACACCGGAACGAGAGAGGCCCTAAAAGAAAGTACAAGCGAAATGAAGAACCTGCAGTTAAGGCCCATTGAAGAACTCAAGCAGGAACTGAAACCAGCCAATGAAATATCGAATGAACCGGGCAGCGAACTGGTGGCCGTGAAGAATGAACTAGAGAGACCGGCCAAGATGGAAAAACAGGAAGTACAGAAAGAGGACATGGCCATCACCGTACCACCAGCTACCGAAGGGGAAGATCACGCCCTGAATGAACAACAGCGGGACGACGTAGACGTAGCACAGGCACCGCGGAACGACGTGGACGCCGGAGAGACGCTGCGTGGCGACGTTGATGAAGGACAGACACCGCGGGACGGTGGGGACGAAGGAAAGACACCGCGGGACGACGTGGATGTAGGAGAGACATCGCGGGACGACGTGGACGTAAGACGGGCACCGCGGGACGATGTGGACGCCGGAGAGACACCGTGTGACGGCGTGGACGAGGAGCAGAGACTGCGGGACGTCATGTCAGGTACGGGACCGACGCGGGAAGAGGTAGCCAGTCGCAGCGCCATCTACGAAGGCTATGGGAACCAGCAGGACGCCCGAGTGGTCAGGGACGGGGTCCTGAAAGGAAGCTGGGAGTCTGAATATGGGAAGGCCACTGCGGAGCACCTAGCCCTTCCGAGAGCCGGAGTCAAAGAGGTCCTGGAGGAAGTCCACCCAGGAGCGACAGGTGACCACTCGGGAGCGAACCGGATCCTCGACAAACTGCGGAGAATGTTCTACTGGTTTCACCAATGGAGTGACGCCGAGAGGCGGCGTGAACAACGCGACACCTGTGCTGCCAGCAGAGGGCCTAGAACTTGCAGCCGTGGGGCCATGAGGCAATACAACGTGGCAGGCCCATGTTCCATTACTGATGACGGAAATCGGCACCTGTTGTTGGCCATGCATTAGTTCACCTAGTGGCCAGAAGTCTACAGCATCGAACGACAGCCAAGAGTGAAGATGCTGGTAGTACACCTGGACCGTCTGGCGGCGTATCTTGGGGCACTTCGGGACGAAGGCCCTTAAGGAGGGGGCAATGTGACAAAGCCCAGGAAAGCCTAGAAGCTAATAGAAGGAGGAGTAAGCCGGAAAGAACGAGAAACGACGGAGCCTAGAAAGATCGCGCTCCCCCTAGGGGATGGGCGGCAGACGAGCGCCAGTGGGCGTGACAGCAGCACGACTATTGGAGCCGCGCGCCGACGGGTGCGGCCTACTCCCTGGCGCGGTGAGTGACGGTGCGCGCTCGTGGGAGGGGCCAGAGGTGGAGCCACGCGCCCCGCGCGGACATTCTAGACAATGCGCGGTCGGAGAACTTTCGAGAGACCGGGTCTGGAATATTCGTCGGCCCTATATATGGGGCCGCGAGCGAGCTGAGCAGTCAGTCAAGGAGAGAAAGTCAGAGACGGCAACGAGGAGTGATGAGTCAGTCAGTCAAGGAGAGTTCAGTACAGTGAAGAGTCAGTACGTCAGAGGAGAGGCAGTCCGTGAAGAGCCGGAGGGTCAACGAGGGAACAGTCAGAGAGGCAGTCCGTGAGTGGCGGCGAGCGTCTGCGTCAGAGGGTGAGCTGGACGGAGAGGACTGATCAGCGCGGCCTCAAGTGAGTGTGTCTTGGGAAGCTGAGGAGCCAGTGACCGGAGGGACCCGAGAGCGGAATAGCTAGTCAACGGGGAACTAGTGACCGGAGGGAAGGGTGAACGGAAGAGCTGGTGAGCTGATCTGGGCTGAGGTAGTGCCGTCCCGGGGAACTCTGCGCGACGGGTGGATCGCACAGCGGCAGCGAGGACTGTGGAGTTGACCGGCGCGACGTGGGATGATCTGGATTGGACTGGAACAGTGCTGTAATTAGGACTGAGCACAGTGACAGTGAGCTCTGAACAGGACAGTGAACTGGCGAACAGTCTGGAGTTTTCTGGCTGTATTGTCAATTGTTGTAGGAAATAAAGAAACCTCCATCCTTCAATTATAAACTCGGTGTTCTCATTTTGAACCCCGACGAGCCCTTGTTACAATATTTTAAAAACGTAAATACAGTTTACCGTATAATATTTTAAAAATTCACGCCACTGTCTTTATATAATATAATAAACTGTCATAATGATTCAGACTGCAGTCTACTGAATAAAACTTCATGAATTATCTGTCGGCCCGGGCGGCTTGGGTCGCTTAAATCCTAAAAGGGAGAGGTAAAACTACGAAAAAGAAAGAAATAAAGAAAGAATTATCTGTCAATACCTTATATAATTATTCACCAAGAATTATACCGGGCAGTAATAACTGTAATATTCTTATATATATTCAGGGTAGTTTTACTTGTAAAATCAAAATAAAAAATGAATGTCACAATAGAAGAGATACATAAGTACGACACAAGAACAAGAAAGAACTTATACACAATAGGACACAATAAAACAGCATCGGAAAGGGATCCACACGTAATCAGGGTAAAATTTTATAACAAACTACCAGACAGTATAAAACAGTGTACCGGGACAAAATTCGCCAATAAATTAAAATAATGCCAAAATGCCCTCTACAGGATAGAAGAACTATGAAATGGATAGCCTTAGTATGTATCTCTATTGTATATCTATTGTATAACTATTGTATAATTCAAATTGTAAGTTTCGGACATGTCCAACATCAAATATGTATTTGATACCTGGACGAAATAAAATTAATATTATTATTATTACTATTATTATTTATTATTGACAGTGAATTCTTAAAATTTCACACAGTACCGGTACACTAATTAAACTTAAGAATATTATGATAAAAAAAATGAGCGACGACCGGGATTTGAACCTGCGACCTCGTGCACCACAGCTCAGAACTATAACCACTCAGCCACGAACGACGCATCGAACATGGCTTGAATATTGGCAATGTGAACCGGTACGGCTTCTCTTGTGTCGTGCTTCGAGACTTAAAATCGTCTTTGTAGGTCTATGAGATGTGTTTATATAATATTTATTGTACTGTTCAGTTCGGAAAAATGGTATTATGATACTGATAACATTAATATCGAGACCTAATTCGTCTAAAAAGAGAAATATGAGAAGAAGAGAGTCTCATCTATTGTTTGCAGTCGACCCCCGCCATTTCAACAAACTGCTAATCATTGTTTAACTTCGGTAACCGCCCGATTTTGACTGTTTAAGTTTAATCAACGGTAATCGGCGATTTCGACACCAATCGAGGTTGATGCTCCATAACTTTCCCTAATCATAGGTTAGGAAGAAATTATAAACGCTGATTACACTAATCGTGGTCGGTGCACTTGGCTTGAATACTGGCAGTTATAAAGAAAATACATCAATAATTAGCAGCCTAGTGTATAATACAAGTAAATTATGCTTAGCAATTATACCCATATTCATTCATCCCAAAAATTGACTATTTTCAGTACCTAAATTTTACAAAATTATTAATTTTTAAGGTAAGTTCATAGAATAGTGCACAACATGCACTCATTTTTACCTCCGAATTGTTCAAAACAAAGAAACAAAGACGAGTAACTACGCTATCCGTGCACGCTATAAACCGTCTTGTCTTTTTCTTGCCTGTTTGTACAGGTTTCCATTTTCTTGGCCTGATATTCCGAAGAAGTGGAATCAAGCAATGCGCAGAGAATATTGGTCACCCACAGCGTACAGTACATTAAGCAGCAGACACTTTACACCTGATTGCTATCAGTCAAGGTCTGGTGCACTCGTAAAATTACTAAAAGATGATGTATCATCAGTCTTCAATTTTCCAGGACACCTTCAAAAAATTATTGTTCCAAAAAGACAACTGGTTCGTAACATAGGCGTAACCAGGCCGACCATATGGGGGGGTTATAACATCTGGAGGGGGGGGTTCAAGTGTCCTCCCCCTGAAAATTTTAAAAATCAAGATGCACAATAACGAGTTTTAAGCTTCCCACGCTTTATACTCGTATTAAGCAATTTATAAGCAGACTTAAAAAAATTGTACAATTTTCATTTTTTTTAATCAAAGGGGGGGGGGTTCAAACCCCCAAAAACCCCCTCGTTACGCCTCTGGTTCGTAATGTGGTTAGTAGTAGGCCTACTTTAGGTACCATGTAGGAATATAAATTATGCAATATGTCAGTCATGTAAACATAGTATTCTTATGAATGTAGGCCTAAATTTTTCATGCTAGTTTTTAATTGCAGAAATAAGAGGAAGCAGATGTTTTTGTATAAGACCTCGTTGAAAATTATACGAAAATGGATAAACAGACAAACAGATGATCTCCCACCATCTCCTATCAAAACAGAATTGAGAAAGAACAAAAGGCTACTGTCGCAAGAACAAGGAGATAAATAGCATGGCTAATTAAATTTCAGATTTGAAGAAAAGGAACTTCTAAGTAAGCCTACTGACTTAAAGTATTTTGAAATTTTATTTCAGTGGCTTCCCTTTGCGCTAGTCTACAGGAATTACTTAAAAAAATAATAATAATGTGATTTGTATCCTGTACAGTAACGGTAAAGTTGAAGGTCACGGTTTATACATTTATTATTATTATTATTATTATTATTATTATTATTATTATTATTATTATTATTATTATTATTTATTTATTTATTCACCATATAAATTTTACAAATTTTTGGTTTCGTCAATAAACATACGGCTAATACAGTCCCGTTATAGGGCCTATATCAGGACCATAAACATACATAATATACACATACATAATTTACACAAACAACAATAATAAGTAAAAAACATAATATATAGGTAAGGAGACACAAAGCACTTAGAACAGATTTTGTCTATTCTCTTTATATATCGAAATCAAGCATAATATCGCAAAATGAAGCCCTATTGTGAAGTTATTATAATATTTAAAATGCGAGTGTTTACAACTGTTTACCAATGTACATTAACGCCTGATTGAGATTAAAGAAATATTTTTACCAAACCATTACGATATGAAATTAGTTTTGTTATGTTCTTAAAAAGCATCAAGTAGTTTATATTGAAACGTTTCATTCATAAAAGTGTTTTAAAAACGCCAATACATCTTCATAATTCTATTAATACACATGAGTTTGGTAGAAGGAGATACGGGATAGGAGCTAAATTACACGTTCACTTTCATGGCGGACCGCGAACCCTGCCGTCACGATTTTTCATCATGCAGTGCTATCCCAGTATGTAATAGAGCCAGTGATCTCAATATATAAACAGGATACACAAGAGCTGTGCTTTGGAACTGCATAAATCGTGACGTTCACTTTTTGTTAAGTTGGCTACTCCGTACGTATTGGTGAAGTGTGCTTCCTATGGTAAACGTATATTTATGAATGCGTTTTTGTTATTTTTCATGACAAAATGGTCAAATATTGCATGGCATATGGCTCCACAGAGCTCCAGAGAAATGGAAGTGGACTTAGGCCCCTTCCCCCAGCAAAAGCTACGAACACGACTATTTTTAACTTATTTTTCTATGGCTAGCCTTTTTGTCTTTCAGATCGTCTCCATGGGCTAATCTATACGAAAAAATAAAACCCAGAATAAGGGAGCGAACTCATGTAGTATTTAATGTATTTATTTATTTAATACAAACATATATTAGTCCAAAAATATTAAGTTAACTAATTAGCAAAATACAAATATGTGCATAATTAAAAAGTAATGAAATGGGAAAATGGTCATGTTTAAATATGACAAAAATTATGACATGTTCTATTTTTCATCAGTTGAATGATGCATTTCAGCGCAGTATCCAACTACGCATCTCCTAGTAACCTCTCACAGCAGGAGACCAAAACATTGATAATAGGAGTCTTTTTTTGTAATTGGTAACACGTCAAATATGCAATATTTGTATTTAATACAAAAATTCTGATGAGGAAAAAAAGAGGTGGAACATTAATTTTTATATTAGGGTGGGGCATCACTAGGGGCCCCCATAGTAGAACGCCACTGGTCACCCACAGCGAACAGTACATTAAGCAGCAGACACCTGATTGCTATAATGTCAAGGTCTGGTGCACCCGTAAAATTACTAAAAGATGCTATACCATCAGTCTTCAATTTTCCAGGACATCTTCAAAAAATTATTGTTGCAATAAGACAAGTGGTTCGTAATGTGGTTAGTAGTAGGCCTACTTTAGGTACCATGTAGGAATATAAATTATGCAATATGTCAGTCATGTAAATATAACTTAGTATTCTTATGCATGTAGGCCTACATTTTTCATGCTAGTTTTTAATCGCAGAAATAAGAGGAAGCAGAAGTTTTTGTATAAGACCTCGCTGAAAATTATACGAAAATAGATAAACAGACACAAACAGATGACCTCCCACCATCTCCTATCAAAACAGAATTGAGAAAAAACAAAAGGCTACAGACGATTGTCTGTTGCAAGAACAAGAAGATAAATAGCATGGCTAATTAATTTCAGATTTGAAGAAAAAGGAACTTCTAAGTAGTATTAAGACTAAGTATTTTGAAATTTCATTTCAGTGGCTTCCCTTTGCGCTAGTCTACAGGAAGTATTAAAAATAATAATAATGTGAATTGTATCCAGTATAGTAACGGTACAGTTGAAGGTCACGGTTTATGCATTTCCAAAGCACTTAGCATAGATTTTGCCTATTCTCTTTATATATAGAAATGAAGCATAATATCGCAATATGTAGGCCTAATGTGAAGTTATTTTAAAATTTTAAATGCGAGTGTTTACAACTGTTTACCAATGCACATTCACGCCTGATTTAGATTAAAGAAATATTTTTACCAAACCATTACAATATGAAATTAGTTTTGTTATGTACTTAAAAAAGCATAAAGTAGTTTATATTGAAACGCTTCATTCATAAAAGTTTTTAAAAACGCCAATACATCTTCATAATTCTATTAATACACATGAGTTTGTTAGAAGGAGATACGGGATAGGAGCTAAAGTATACGTTCACTTTCATGGCGGACCGCGAACCCTGCCGTCACGATTTTTCATCATGGAGTGCTACCTCCAGTATGTAATAGAGCTCAATGAATAGAGCTCAATGCATAATCCGAAGTCGCAGCTGAAACGACATTATTTGACAATCGAAGCAAAGAATCGATAGTGAGTAAGATGGCCACTGTACTAACAGGATTTAGTGGATGTTAGTTTCACGATTACTGCTACGCAGACTATTTCATCTATATATAATATAATTGGTAGCATTATTATATGGAGTATACCCGCATCTGGTAGGAATTCCAGTACCATAGCTGCGATTCCGTAAGTGGAGCAGGAAATTACGACCAAGACTGTGAACATAACCTTAAATACCGGTAAGTGTAATCTTCAACTTATACTCAACTCAACTTAAAAATTCTGAACAACAAGAAAAACGCAGGAAACGGCAACTTTTTTTGAAGGGACATATTCCAAAGTTGAGTCATACTTTTCGCCCATGGTGCATTACGTGGTTATTCATGGTTTTATTCCTCAAATGTCATGTAGCCTATTTCGGAAGTGGTAAGTTGTTTCAGATACAGAACATTGAAATATAGTGGAGGCTAAACCTATGTAGACAGTCGGGATGCTTTGTGGATTAAGCCATTGTCTGGCACTTAAGGAGTGGTATGGTATTGACTGAACGGCACTCGTCTGGTGCCCACGTGGAGTCATAGCTTAAATGTCAAAAATTCAGAAATGAGCGCTGATTGGTTGCACACGAAATTCTATTGGCTCTCAGGCAAGTTCAACGCCCAAGAAACTCGCTGAAAATCCAGAATATGCAATTCTATTTTCCAAGACACCCTCATTTCAAGTTATTTACTGCGGATTATAAGGGTCTGTCGGCATTGCCTTGAAGAAAGTTGTTTATGTAGAAGTTGCCTCCACTATACCATTGGGTGGTCTCTGTTAGCTAATAATAGCCTCAGCCAGTATTGTATGGCCGTTTTTCATGTTTCTAGGAAAAGAAACGGCGAACGACAAGTTTAGGTCGTGCACCAGCCAAGCTCCGCCCGCCGGATGCTTCCCCTCGCTTCCGAGCCTTGTGTGTGCCAATGCTTACGGCTATGTAGGCTACTTGCTCAGTGCCTATACTGCAGCTCACTATTGTAGTCTTCCTCATATACGCACAAAAATATACAAAATCACAGCGTTACAAAAATGACCGGCAAAGATAGATTTAGGCTGCGCACCAGCCAAGCTCCACCTGCTGGCTGCTTCCCCTCGCTTCCGAGCCTTGCGTGCGCACCTCACTATTGTACCATGGCTTCTTTTTTTCCATGATTGTACAATTCATCATATCCTTCGCAAGTTAGTACTTTGCGACTCACCCTGCTACCCTTTCCACTCGCCACTCGCCTGGCTGCTTGCCACGTGCTGACTGTCCCGCTTCAACGCAGCCCATGCCGCCATGTCTGTAGCCGCTGCTCAACGCCAGTAATGTATGATTGCAATCGACATGTCACCTAATATTTCGCAATAAAAAAAATACCCTTGCACCTCCACATAATATTTAATAATTATAAAAATGACCCTTGCAACAAAATAGGCTATTTCACAATACAAAAATACGCTTGTACCATACATAATATTTCACAATTATAAAAACGGCCGTATTATAACATTAAATATGGCTTAATTGATGCAGGAAAATTCCCTTGTACCAACACTACTCTTTTCATATTTAACCAAATATATCAAAATTATAAAAACCGATTCTTGCGTTAAAACTCATGAAATACCCCTAACATAACTCTTAGGCTAGGGCTCCACTAGCTGTATTTGACTGCTGCCGCGAGCAGCATTCTACTGCCTAGATTTTTACCGCAAGAAGGTGGCTTCACTTGCTGTAAATTTTCTGCGAAAAAAAGCTGTAGTTTACTGCTCTGCTCTGCTCAGCCCGGCTTCACAACAGTTTTGTTGGTATTGTTGGGTTCTTATGCATAGAATATAGACTGTCTTGTGATAAATGGTGGACATGGGTGCATTGTATCAGTGGCGTTCCTTGAGTGCTGCGGTGGGGGCGGTCCGCCCTGGGCCCCACTAACTATGGGCCTCCCCCCATTGATGCCCCATCCTAATATAAAAATTAATGTTCCACCTCTTTTTTTCACTCATCGGAATTTTTGTATTAAATAAAAATATAGAGTATTTGACGTGTTACCAAAAAAAAAATTGACTCTAATTGCCACTGTTTTGGTCTCAGGCTCATGAGTCGGTCGCGAAAGATCACTAGGGGATGCGCAGTTGGATACTGCGCTGAAATGTATCATTTAACTGATGAAAAATAAATCACGTAATTTAATTTAACATTGACGAAAAATTTAACGAGTTCACGAGTTGACCGTGAGAGGCCTCTAGAAGATGCGCAGAAGATGTATCATTTAATTGAAGAAAATAGAGCAAGTCTTAATGTATAAATTAACTTAAGAAAACACTTAATGTGTGGGATGGTCTATAATAGCTCAAAGGCGTTCAAGAATAAATTCTAAACTTATGTTTAGCACTAAAGTTGTTTTTAACTATTTGCATTTGAGTTGCAACTTGTTAAAGAAGATTTTCAGAACTGAAATTAATAAAAAAACTGTTTGCGCTCAACAATGAGACAATTAGGGTAAGGGAGGGTAATTGTAAACAAGGGGTATTTGTAAACAGTTGATATAAAACTTAAATGGTGATATTTCTGTTCTCATGATTGCTGTCATTGGATTTAGCCATCTTATTTTTAGCAGATATCAGTTTTCCTCACTTTTCTGTGCTGTATATTGTTGAATGTGGAGCTTTTTGTATTGCTGTGTGTGGAAGTTCAGAAAGCGAAGATTTCAGAAGAAAGAAAATTTCACTTCTCCCTTCATTGCTTGGTAAGTTGGACTCCTATTATTGTTTATTGAGCTTGTTATCATTCCCAAATGAGATTGTATTAAGTGAAATTACTAAAATTTAAATTAGATAAAGTGTCAGTGTGTGTTTACATTTTCCCCTGAAATAATGGAAAGCAGGGAAATTGGAAACAGAAATTCATTCCAACATAAACTTGTAAAATTATAAGTAACAGATTTATATTGTTCCAGCTATTGGAAAGTGCCAAGGGCATATGTTAGGTACAGTACACCACCATTGGTCAAGGTTCTTCCCAGTCCCAAACTTAGTACACACACACACATATAATGTTGGGGTATTGGGCTAATCTCATCCACTGAAAAATGTGTCGTCTAGGATTTGAGAACAAAATTACATAAGTTACATCACCCCAAAAACATACTTCAAATGTAATTGCTTGAAGTCTTGTTGAGCTCTTCTGCAAAACTGCAAAATTCCACGAGATAAATTTTCCTTCCTGCTTTGAAAAAAGTAAATTGCCGACTGCAACAACTTTGCTATGGTGAAGTGTAAACCAATGAAGATGTTTTGTGTCAACTGATGGAAGTGAAAAGGATAAAAAAGAAAAGGAAAATAGAACAGAGCATTGACAGTTGAGGACCAGCTGCCAGCGCTTGATGAACTTGAAAACGTAAAATTTTCAGTGTGGATGAAGAGAATAACCCGGTCCAGACTGAATATTCAGCCCCTACAACACCATTTATTAAACTTGGAGCATTTGTATTAGCTGGGTCCTCTGTGGACGAAGAAAATCTATTAACTACATCTATGCAGCCGTGGTGCAAGAGTTAAGGGAACAGGAAGTCGAGTCTACGGACTGACTGAAGAAGATTTTTCAAGCACAGGAAGATGATATTTTGATGCTGAAGAGTGGGACATTTTGGCAATTTTGCCAGAGCTCACCCTTCAGAAATGTGGGGAACGAATGAAGTAGGCTATATATTTGAAAATTCAACTGTTGTGGAGTGTGACATTTTGGCAATTTTGCTGGTGCTTACCATTCAGAAATGTGGGGAACGAACTAAGTATATATTTGAAAATTCAACTGTTATTCCTAAAGGTTAACCATCTTTCCTCTGTCCATTTTTTACCTTCATTAAGAATATACTGCCTTATCTTGGGCGTTTCTGAATAAATTTCATACAAATGTTAACTTATTTTCAATACATCTATCTGGTTTGCATTAGTGTTTGGGGTAATTGTAAACATTGTCCTAATCACTCAAGAAGACCTTCAAATTTTGCTAAAATATATTTGTTTGCAAATACCCCTGATCCCAAGTCCTTAGCTTATCTGGTACTCAGAGATTACTGTTTCCATTTACCCCCGAGTTAGTGGGGTAAATGTGAACATATGGGGTAAATGTAAACTTAGTCTAGTGTCATTCTAGATCATTAGATTAATGTTTCAAAGAGGTGGATCTATATTATAAGGTTGTTATATCTGTAAAATCCAAAATTTACATGGATATTTTAACTTGGGTAGTAACTTAATTATATCAAGTCAAAGTGGAAACTTACAAAATCCGTTTACAATTACCCTACCATACCCTAGACAGTTTTCTGTTGTAAAAGCTATAAAAAGACAATAAACGTGGCTCTTTATTCTGTCTATTATTTTTTCGTATAGATTAGCCCGTGGAGAAGATCTGAAAGACAAAAAAGCAAACCATATAGAAAAAGAAGTTAAAAATAGCCGTGTGGTAGCTTTTACTGGGGGAGGGGGCCTCAAAAATAAATCCGCCCCGGGCCCCAAGTGGTCTAGTTACCTCCTGCAATGTATATCTTAAAAGTAATTGTATGTTTGCTATTGGTTCGCCGTCGCCGGAGATTGCATAAAAGAAAATGGTGGATTCATCCAATATTAAGTCACAGGAAACGTGAAGGCGTGTTTGCTGCAATGCATCACAAACTTAGGGAATATCCAGAATTTTTTTTTATTCTACCGGATGTCGGAGGGTTCCTTTGATTATCTTCTACCTGTGGTCTCAGGCAGAATTGCATAGGGTGCTTGAGACATTCGTCGAGATGAGTTACTGCCGCAGATTTCTACAGCTAGTGAAGCCAGATTGCCGCGGCAGATTACTGCACCAAAATGGAACATGTCCTATTCCGCGGCAGTAGAAATTTTTACTGCCGCAGTAATTGTGTTAAGAGCAGTACAATGACTGCTCATATAGCCACCTAGACTTGTTTGCGTGTGTTCCATTTTCAGGCAGTAGAATGCTGCTTGCGGCAGCAGTCGAATACTGCTAGTGGAGCCGTAGCCTAATATATAATAATTAAGGAATCGCACACAATGTGCATTATCTTAACCTAAGACTTAACCTACCCAGTCCTGAACCCGGGAAAGGGATTTTTCACTACTGAAAAATCCCGACCCGGCCGGGAATCGAACCCGGGCCGCCGGAGTGGAAGGCAGGTGCGCTACCGACTCACCCACGGCGACGGACAATATATGAAAGCTACCTTCACTGCTCAACTTGCACTCATAGCATAGTGGTCAAGACTCCTAGCTATAATGCCAGGGGTCCCGAGTTCGAATCCCGGTCAATCCAAAATTTACTATTAGGAATAAGTCTCAAATAGGTAGGTAGGGTGAAGAGGAGGTGAGAGGAAGAGAGGATGGAGATGGGAAAGGAAGAGATGTAGATGTAGATGTAGGTATCTCGTCCTGTAGATCCTGTGTTGAGCGGGGCTCAAGGATATAGAACACGTCAGATCAAAAAATACCTGCATGTTATAACAATAATATAGGCCTACAGAAACTGCAAGCTGCCAAATTTATCGAAGCTGGAAATATTCCTCCAAATTGTAGAAGGTGTGAGTTATTAAAAATTCCTTGACAGCTGTTTTGAAAGGTTTGCTCTTTCTTTGAATACATAATAATTTAATGTTGTTTGGAAGCTTGTTATATATCTGTACTGCAGAATAATAGCACCCTTTTGAAAGAGTTTTAACGAGTTATTTGGTCTGTGTGGATCATTCATGTATCTGGTAGTACGTCCATGTACACTAAAATTAGTTTGAAATTTATCAATATTATTCACTACATAACACATAACAGAGTACCCTATATATGGGTCATTCTTCAAATACGGGAAAATTTGGAATGTGTAAAATCCAAATTTTTTACTTTGTTTTTAAAATCTAAAAAAAATTACTAAAATACTTCAGGGGCTACTTGATTATAATAAGACACCAGCAGAGCTTAAATGTTTATATTTTTATTTATTTAAATTTTTTAATTTTTTTAAAGCCATGTGAATGACATCCGTGTACATGTGGATGCAAATTTGTGTGCATACTCCGGAATTAATGTAATTTTAACTAGACTGTGTTTTTATGGTTTTGGGGGGGAATCAAGCAGAGATTCATTTAATCAGTTTTAAGATTTTAAGTACAGGTCACAGACACCGCAAACACAATAGTACCCTACATTTATCATCTACATGACTTGAGAGTCATCCACATACCCCTTCATGAGGCATGTGGATGATGCAAAAATCAGGCATGTGGATGACAAAAAAGGAGTTTTAGTGGTCTCAGCAAGCCATTTCTAAACCTCTGTAGGCTCAACTTCAGTCAGGTACTTTGAATTGGAAGGTTTATCATAGTGAATAATCAAAATTAATTAATATTCACTTTCTGCCTAAGTTACTTTCTAGAAGTCATGTTAATGACGGGGAATAAAAACGCTTTCCTTGAAAATGATGCAAAGTCCTTTGTTAATCCCAAACTGTTTGTAAGCAAGCAAAATTCAACCTTACAATTCAACCACAAGCTGCCCTGTTGGCTTTCTAACACTGTTGCCAGTTATACAAATTTCTCATTTCTGCATAAAAAATTCTATTCTTTTCAGCCATGTGGATGACCAAAAACCCTTGGGACATTCTTTATGTTCATTAGGTGGGGTGACAATTTTATTTCATTTTATTTTTTAGGGGTTAATATTCTTCACACATTCATACTCATTGGCAGGAAAAAAGTTGAAAAGGAAATAGCATTTTGTTTTGTGGAAAAATGCATTAGAATATACAAAACCGGGGTATGGAACAGGGCATGTGGATGATATTTCATTGAATTAAATTTGATTTTGGAATATCAGAAGTTAAAGTTAGTGACATTTCAAAGTGATAGTTGTAGTATGGAAGTAGTAGAAGGGCCATTCCAGAAAAAAGTCAACCAGGACATGGATTTCTAAAAATGAATGTAATTAGAAAGTAAAACCATATTTACGTAGGGGAAGAATTATATTTCACAGGAATATTTTGTTTTTTGAAGATATATTTTATTTAGTGCAGTTAGGAACTCCTGGAAGAAGAACCTCTTTTACACCAAGTACGTGACTGAATTTCTCCACCATTGTCATTGATAATTTTGTTTCAAATAAAGGTAAAAAACCTAAAAATTAATCATAGAATTAGTATCTGGTATTCATTAAGATTCTTTAAATGCACTTATACATGTATTTTAAAAATATTTTATATATTTTAATAAATACTGGAAGTTTCTGTACATTAGGCATGTAATTCCGTCACAAAAACAGACATTTTTCACTGTTACAATTAAAGTAATGGCAGTAGGTGGGAGAAAATTTGTATGCAAACCTAGTTTTGCCTGCTTTACAACCAGACCATATCATTTGTTTCACAGGATTATATTTAAACCAATATTTAGGGTCGTGACGGAATCACATAACCTGTTTCACACACTGATCCTCTTACTAATAAACAGCACTTAACATGAACTTAGGTAGTGTAAGTTGAGAAAAAGGTATGTAATACTAAAATAAGAATAACAGGCATACTGGAACTTTATTAGGCACAGAAAATTATCTGTAATATTTTATTGGATTATTTGGGGTATCAATTTCTTTAGTGACTGTAATGGGTAAAACAGCAGCAGAACGTCAGCGTGAGTGCCAGGAAAGAAAAAAGAATGCAGGATTACATGAAGAAATGAAAAAGAAAGACAAAGAGCAGAAAGCAATTAAAAAAGCATCTATGAACCACCTTCAACTCAATAAACTAAGATGACTAATTACGTAGCAGTACAGAAATTGAGATGTAAGAAAAAAAGAATAAATACTGTAGAAGTTCTCTCAACTAGTGGCCATTCTGCTTCAACACATTCTCCATACAAATCAAGACAATCCTTTGGAAAAGCTGTGAAAAAGGTTCTTAATGCTCTCCCCGCAAGTCCACGAAAGCGCTCATCTGTGGTCAAGGATTTAATTTCAATTTCAGACAAAACTGAAAACCTCAATCAGTAGGTTATCAAACTGTACAAGCCTTTTTCAATCTTGATCATGTAAGTTGGATGTGCCCAGGAAGTAAAGATTTTATACACATAATATATATATATATCTATAGGCCTATACATAAAAGAGAATCTGAAAATAAGGTACATGTTGATGACTCTCTAAGAAGCAAATGCCTTAGTCTGTGAAACTCATACCGGTACCAAAATAAGTGTGGATTTTCTTTATTTTGCAGTTTGCAAATGTTATGAAAGATGAAACAATGTCAAAGACGTTTCACATTCCAGAGACATTCATCATGTTAAAGTAATTGATCTGTACAAAATTTCTAACAAACTGTACAAATCCTCAGAATATTGCGATATACATTATTTCATAAGCGGAATGGAGATCATCCAAGTGTCTTCGCATTAGATACTACTACTACTACTACTACTACTACTACTTATTTCATAAGCGTAACTGATAAACAGGAAGATCATTCTAATGAAGGCCAGGTATATACAATTGTGATTTTGCGTATGGGCAATTCCACGGGTAACGGACTGACAAAGCACAACATTTTTTTTCAATTAAACATCAAATGCTGCTACTTCTAATTAATTTTCTTAAGATGTATTCATACTGTTTTAAAGACTAGACTTTAAGCTTCATTTTGGTGTACCACTATTTTGAAAAATCCCTCAATAAAAGTTATTTTCTCACCTTTGAAATTCAGGTAACGGACTGACAGCTTGTCAACCATAGATTCAGGAATATAAGTTCAATCAATTGATGCTCTGAAATATAGGGAATGAGAATACTGGCTACCACCTTAATTTGTCTGACTAACGTCTGGAAACATCTCATATAAATATCATTTGTCTAATTTAAAATCTTTGTTAGCAATTAATTAGAAAGTCCAAAGTAACGGACTGACATGGTGAGTAACAGACTGACAGTCTCTGAATTTTTTGTTTACAGTCTTGTAAATCGGTATATAATTTCAAGAGTTTATTTTAATTCAGTCAGGCTCATATATTTACTGCTGACACCACTACAAGATACACGATATACTCATAATTCTGACATTTAGATATGTCTGTAGGCCATAGTTATTTTATTAAATATTTACAAAATTAATTTAGTCAGTCCATTACCTTTTTAGTAGAGAAATGTGTCTAGGGTTATTACTTGCCTAGAATATGTACATATGAAAGTAAATTTCCATTGCAAATTACAATACATATTATATAATCCTTGTTTATGATAATAATAATAATGATAATAATAATAATAATAATTATTATTGTTATTATTATTTATTTATTATTATTATTTTTTCCATATAATATTTCACAGAAATATACGTTCTGGGAATAAACGCTTTCACGGGACAGTTTTCCAAGTGAAGGTTGATGGTACACATTATTCCACAACTCCTAGAAACTGACGAACTATCCTGCATGTAGAGAGAATCGCTGATTTTTGCATCTGGATAAAAGTGTTCCTCGACAAGCCAAGTTGTTCTAGGTTCCTGAGTAGCTCATGAGGAACAACTCCTGTAGCAGATATTATAAGAGGGATAATCTGCACCTTCTTTACTTTCCACAGGTGTTTTACTTCTTCAGCCAACTCTATATATTTCCGCTTCTTTTCCTTGGAAGTTTCCATTATGTTCCAAGTGTTTGGTACAGCTACATCAATTATCCTTGCAGAGTGCTGTTTCTGTCCACGAATCAGAAGTTCAAGCTCTACTATGACAGAAGTATCCTGACTGACCACACGGTGCCACATAACCGGCCTGACATCGTCGTCATGGACAAGAAACAGCACTCTGCAATGATAATTGATGTAATTGTACCAAAAATCCGGAAGGAAAAGAAGCGGAAGTATATAGAGTTGGCTGAAGAAGTAAAATACCCGTGGAAAGTAAAGAAGGTGCAGATTATCCCTCTTATAATATCTGCTACAGGAGTTGTTCCTCATGAGCTACTCAGGAACCTAGAACAACTTGGCTTATCGAGGAACACTTTTATCCAGATGCAAAAATCAGCTATTCTCTCTACATGCAGGATTGTTCGTCAGTTTCTAGGAGTTGTGGAATAATCTGTACCATCAGCCTTCACTTGGAAAACTGTCCCGTGAAAGTTGTTAATCCCAGAATGTATATTTCTGTGAAATATTACATGAAGAAAAAAAAAAAAAAAAAATAATAATAATAATAATAATAATAATAATAATAATAATAAACAAAGATTATATAATATGTAATGTAATTTGCAATGGAAATTTACTTTCATATGTAGATATTCTAGGCAAGTATTAGCCCTAGACACATTTCGCTACTCAAAAGGTAACGGACTGACTAAATTAATTTTGTAAATAATAAAATAACTATGACTTTTCAAATAATTATTACTTTATGGGCTTGAAAGGCACCTAGTATAAGAAGAGAAATGCTATGCATATCATTCATAAGAGTGTTAGGTTTAAAGCAGAAAAACTTTTTTCTAATTTTAAGTAACGGACTGACATTATTTTGGAGCACTCAAAAATTAGTTTTTTGATACATTTCAATTAATAATTTTGGAAATTTAAAAATAAAATCTTAAAGATTACATATTGTATGTGAAATTAACCCATTTACACCTCCAGAAACCAAATGAATGAAAGCTTAGCCATGTTGGGAACTTTTTACAAAACTGCATGGTTTATCAGTGAACTTTTTTAATGTCTCTTTAGGGAAATTTTTGGAAAGGTAAATATTTTTGAGGGACGGTATAAAGTACATAACCTGAAAGAGCAGGTTTTGCTGATTAATTCTATGTATAATATTGCACCTTTTACTTTGCTTTAAAATTTACTGCTCTGGTTGACATTTCTGTGGAATTGCCCGTATGCCACTTACGCTGGGAAAAAGCAAAACATGTTTTTTTGTAATTCAAATAACCTCCACAGATCCATACAATGATATGTTTGAAGTTCTTAATTTGAGGAAGAAAGATGATAAAGGAATTAGCTTTGTATTTCATGGAAAAGAAAATATATGTTGGCTACATGCCAGTAAAAAACTTCCCTATTAAAGGCCGTTGAAGGCTCAGAGGGTTCCAGGATGTGAGCTCCCAGATGTTTAGATAATCAGCACATGAAGGTGGTAAAGTTGTCAGCCTTATGCACTGGCTGCCTTTACCCCCAGGATTGTTCCTGATACTCATTTCTGTTAGAGGCTGAGTCGACCCCAGGGCCATAGTGCCATATGCCAGTGACCTGCAGAAATTACCTGAACAACCAGTATTTCAAATAAGAGGGTGTCGTAGTCATGTTTTCACCAAAGTGCCATGGGTGAATAATGTTAAACAAGCCAGATACTGAAAATAATTATATGGTTAAGTATTCTTTACATATATATGCAACCTGTTCCTATTTTATATGTTTAATAACATTAAAAACTCATTTAAGTGTTAATTAGATATAGACAGTCTACAATCTTAATGACTGGTATGAGTACAGTTCAATTAGAAAAAAATTTAATTTCACAGGAAAATTTGAAATTCCGTCACGTAATTCCATCACACTCATTCATTCATTAATGGTATCTAAATAAAAAGATGTAACTAGTTTAGAATTTAATCACATAAACTACAGCTCTTCTAGTTTAGAATGATGTGTAAATAAAGTTCCTCAATCCTTAGAGTTCACAGAGTTTGAGAAGGTTTCACGCTATGGTTTGTATGTGGTTGACATCTTGTAATTCCGTCACAAATACTAAAAACATTTTTTCCCTTCTAAAAGTTGTTTAAATCCAGTAAACTTACATACTCCTAGAAGCGTCCATACATCACCTATCAACACACAAAGAATCACTTTCTCTCCTAAACATAGCTCAACGTATCTGTAAGGACTATGGCAAAAAAGACATGCACTTTGTAATTCCGTCACAAATGGAATGGCCCAGAAACAAACTTTTATTTTAATTTTTTTTTTAAATTTGAATTTGAAGGGAAATATCACTCCGGAACACAAATTTTCCCGTATTTGAAGAATCACCCATATACTCCCCTGTAAGAGTGAGGACTTTTAATTTTTCAAATAGCGGTTTACAAGATTCCTTTTTTTTCTTTCCACATATTATTCTTACTGCCCGCTTTTGTAATCTAAATATTTTCTCCCTATGGGAAGAGTTGCCCCAGAATATGATCCCGTACCTCATTACCGAGTGAAAATATGCAAAATATACCATAAGTAATGCATCCTGTTTTAATATATTTTTCAAAATTTTTAAAGCAAAGCACGCTGAACTCAGTTTTGGACTTATCATTTCTATGTGTGTCTTCCAGTCAAGATTTTGGTCAATTTGCAGTCCTAAAAATTTTACATTGCTAATTTCTTGTATGATTTGTGTTCCATAATTAATTTCAAGATTTGAGATACATCTGTTTTTTGTACTAAATTGTATAAAATGGGTCTTATCAATATTAAGTGTAATTTTATTAGCTAGAAACCATGTGTTTAACTCGTGAAAAGCCTTTGTAGCTATTCTTGATAAATGTTCTTGTGATGTTCCTGTTACAAGTACACTAGTATCATCTGCGAAGAGCAATACCTTTGATTCGTCACTTATGTTATAGGGCAAGTCATTAATGAAAATTAAAAAGAGCAAAGGTCCTAGTATTGATCCCTGAGGTACCCCATTCTTAACAACCCCTAAGTTAGATTCATTTCCATTTATTATTACCTTTTGAGTTCTATCAGAAAGATATGATTTGAACCACTTAAGTGTTAAATTATCGAACCCATAATGATCCAATTTTTGAAGTAATATTTCATGATTTATACAGTCAAACGCTTTAGCTAAGTCGCAGAAAATTCCCAGAGCATATTTCTTTTTATCTAACGCTTCCAGTATTTCTGTAGTAAGTTGAAATGTAGCATTCTCAGTGGACATGCCACTTCTAAATCCAAACTGAGATGAAGTAAGAATGTCATTCAAATTAAGATAGTGTATTATGCGGTTGTACATGACTTTTTCAAAAACTTTTGAAAATGAGGTTAAGAGCGATATAGGTCTGTAATTTGATGGTAGATTTTTGTCACCTTTTTTAAAGAGGGGCTTAACAATAGCATGCTTCAGTCTTTCTGAAAATATTCCATTTTCTAATGAACAATTGCATATGTGACTAAGAGGTTTACTGAGTTCCGATGAGCAGCTTTTTAATAACTTATTACTTATCTCATCCCATCCAGACGAAGAGAATAAAGAAAAAACAAATTATTTTTTCTGTTTCATCAGTTCATTAAGAGATGGTGTCAACGCAAGCTAAAGGTTTTTTTCCAGCATATTTATTATGTGCAGTGAATAGTTTTAATTCAAATCATCCGCTATGTCTTCTTGCGCCAAGTCATCTTTGAGTAGGCGTATATTACATCATATCCTGATCACGAGTTCTTTGTGACGGGTATGCCCCTGAAGGGACGCTTCGAAGAGCGTCAGGAAGCCAAGTTAGTATTAAGTCTGCAGTTACAAGAACAAGTCGCGTTCTGACACTGCTCTGATTTCCTAGTGAACAAAGGCCTCTTCGCGCCCTTTGTAATTATACTAGAAATCGTTGGAATAAAACTTCATTACAAGTTTTATTCGATCCAAGTAAATTATTCAACATAATTTACGCATTTTAAATATTCAAAGTGCATTAGATTCGCGTATAAGTTCTACGGAAGTGTAGTGTGGTGACATCATTGCTCATCCGAGAGGCTACCTTACGTGAACTATCAAGATCTAATAATTGTGAATATATTCATTCAACAGTAAATTTTATTACCGTTAAAGTCATATATAATTCTTTGGTAAAAGATAAAATTTACGAAATTACTTATAGTGGTGTAATACTTTACGCGCCATTTTCTAGTTCGTTGTTTTCAACGTATTTCTTTAGTTATTATCAGTGTTCATATATTATTTCTTCAAGTGTTTACAAGTATTAATAAAGTGAAAGTTTTCATAACATGTTAGATTGTTAACCAATATAATTCCTGGGATCTCTGTATCCAGTGTCCTCGTGATATAGTCCACTCTTGCTCTAAATGGTCCTCCTCCCAGAGAATTTCTTCTATGTATTACACATACATTGTTTCACTTCTTTCCTAATTTATTCCTTTCTACTACTTACAATTTGTTCCTCTCGAACCTGATACCTAAACATTTGCTCCTCACGGACCGGATATATTTCCGTCCAATCCCGAACATTTGGTTCCTCTACGGGCAGGATTATATTGGTACAATCATACTTATTGCATACTTGTATTCGCAAATACCGTTTCTCGAATTCGTCTCATAACTGTGCTTCCGTGTCGGTCGGGTTCGTGATTTCCAGCAACCCTGAACTTCGCA
This sequence comes from Ectobius pallidus, assembly GCA_964059195.1. Lineage (NCBI taxonomy): Eukaryota > Metazoa > Arthropoda > Insecta > Blattodea > Ectobiidae > Ectobius > Ectobius pallidus. Next base: position 50,471,699 of record CAXKWD010000006.1, on the reverse strand, counting down.
ACACAGGACAGCATCTTGCAGCAGTGATACGAGTCATCGAGGGATTCCGGTCCATAGCGAACATCAAGAAAGCAGTGAACAGCTGATTCATACATCATCGTGCAGCGGTGATAGCATCTCATCGTTAAACGTCAAGTAACAACTCATCTCATCATGGAGAATGAACTGAGAGATTTAACGAAAAAAAGGGGTTTTCTTAAAAGAAGATTCACATTGATTCAGAAATATTGTGACAGTATTTCAGAAGAAGTCGATGTGTTTAGACTTAAAGCTGAATATGACAGTATTCAGGAGCTATGGGACAAGTTTGAGTGTTTACAAGCTCAAATTGAATCTCTAATTGAAGCCGAAGATGAAATAGATTGTCATATGCAGTACTATGAAGAAATAAGAAACAATTATCAAGTGCTTAAAGCAAAGTTAAGTGGTCTTCTGTTTCTACACGAGCAGCAAGTGCATAGTGCGAACTCTGTGAACAGTCAACGATCTAATCACAGTGGTAATTCTCATCACACATGTCAGTCTTCTACTTCACAGTGCAACAATAGAAATATACAACTCCCAAGAATTCAAATTCCTGTATTCAGTGGAGATGTGACTAATTTCAAGCATTATCACGACACTTTCAGTAGTTTAGTGGTAAACAATGAATCGTTGGATCCCATCCAGAAATATAATTATTTATTGAGTTCGTTGAAAGGACAGGCTCACGCGCTCATTCAGAATCTTCCAGTCACTAATGAGAATTTTCTTATAGTATGGAACTTAGTGTGCTCTAGATATAATAACACTCGAGTCATTGCCACAGCTCATATCAAAAATCTACTTTCGTTACCAACAATGAAAGATGAAAACGTTACAGATCTGCGAAACTTGCTAAATCAGTTTCAAAGCAATCTTAACGCCATCGAAGCTCTCAATATTGAAATCCCATTGCATGAAGTTATGTTCATTCAATTGATATTGGATCATCTTGGTGAAACTACACGCAAGGAATGGGAAAGTAAAATTGACTCACAAAGGTTCACATCGCTTCAAGAATTAATGAACTTTCTAGAAGCTAAGGCTCACTCGTTAGAAGTGCTATCCAATTCTAACAACTGTTCAAAGGAAAAGAGTGAAAAACATGCCCAAAAGAAATCTGTAAAAACAACTCGTCAATCGTATGTTGCCATCAAAGGTGATTCATGTCCTTGTTGCAAGGAAAGTCACAAGTTATATAGGTGCGACAAGTTTTCACAGTTGAGTGTAGACCAACGATGGGAGTTTGTAAAAGGCAAAGGCTTGTGCGCAAACTGTTTCTCCAACAATCACAAAAGAGACCATTGCAAACTCAAATCCTTCTGCAATTGTGGGATGGCTTCACACAGCAGATTATTACATAACAACACACGTGACAAGAAAAAGACCTCTCACCAGTCAAATACTGTGGAAGGCACTGACAATTTGCCTGCTAGTTATTGTTCTATAAAAGAAAAATCCAACCAAAAGGAGATTTTGTTAGCAACTGCAGCAGTGCATCTTGAAGATAGGCAAGGAAATCTAGTGTTGTGCAGAGCGTTGCTAGACTCAGGGAGCCAACTAAACTTTATAACTGAAGATTTAGCCAAGAAGTTGCAGCTGTCAACTACAGATGTCGATACTCACATAAGAGGCATAAATGGCACCTCTTCTTGCAATCACAGTGTTAAAGTTAATCTGCGATCCAGGATCCAGAATTTCCAGGCTGAAATGAACTGTCTAGTAATCCCTCACATTGCAAACAAACTTCCTTCTGTCCGTATCGATCCTACCAAATTCAATATTCCTAGTGAAATTGCATTGGCAGATCCTAAATTCTACATCCCTGGTGATGTCCAACTCCTCATTGGTGCTAGCTTATTTTATCAGTTGTTTACCAATGGAAGAATAATCACTCCTAATAACCCTATTCTTAGTAATACTGAATTGGGCTGGGTACTCAGTGGATCTGTTCCCAAAACCTCCATCAAATCTAAGAAAGTCACGTTTGCTCAACACAATTTATTTGTGACCGTTGACAATGTTGACACACAGTTAAGACGCTTCTGGGAACTAGAAGATTTTCCTAAACCAGTGTTTACTAAAGAAGAAAGGGAATGTGAAGAACATTTCATACAAAACACTATTCGTGCAGATGACGGTGCTTTTGTAGTGAAATTACCCAAGAATCGATCTGAGGATTCCTTGGGCGAATCCAGACAACAAGCAGTGAAATGCTTAGAACATCTGGAAAGAAAATTTCAAACTAATTCTGTCTTGCAGGAAGATTACAAAAAATTCATGCAAGAATATGAAGAATTGGGACACATGAAAAAGGTTTCACTCCCACGGCCAGGTGAAAAATGCTTCTATTTACCACATCATGCAGTAATCAAGCCCTCATCCACCACAACCAAGACTAGAGTTGTGTTCGACGCTTCTGCAAAAACATCTTCAGGCAAGTCCCTAAATGACATTCTGAAATTAGGGCCTACAGTGCAAGATGATTTATCATCAATTATAATTCGTTTTCGAACCTATAAATATGCATTCTCAGCTGACATTTCTAAAATGTACAGACGCATAAAAATGCACGAAAACGACCAGAATTTTCAAAGGATTGTGTGGCGTTCTAATGTCAATGAGCCCATACAAGACTATGCATTAACTACCGTGACTTATGGTACTAAATCAGCTTCATTTTTAGCCATAAGATCACTGCATCAGCTGTCGATAGAAGAAGAAGCTAAATACCCTCTCGCTTCTCAAGCAGTTAGAAATTCCTTCTATGTAGACGACTGCCTGACAGGACATGATAATCTTCAAGAAGCGCTACGCCTTCAAGAAGAATTAATCCTCATGCTTGACAGTGGCGGATTTCCATTGCGAAAATGGTGCTCCAATCATGAAGCTTTGTTGGAATCTGTTCCGTCATCTCATCGAGAGACCCAATTGCCTCTGTCTCTTGACAACAGTGAAAATGCACATGCCCTTGGTTTACTATGGCATCCTGCAACTGATAATTTCCAGATACAATCCCATCCTTCTCTCCAAACTCATACACAAGTTAAACTTACCAAGCGTACTATCCTATCAGTCATCTCCTCCATCTTTGATCCTCTAGGCCTTGTCAGTCCTATTGTTATCAATGCCAAAATCTTCATGCAATCGTTGTGGATTGAAAAGCTTGGCTGGGACGAAGAAGTACCGTCACACATAGCAGAGAAATGGATTGAAATCTGTGACATTTTAGGTACAATACAATCTGTGACATTTTAGGTACAATACACACGATGCGTATTCCACGATTTGTTCTCACACATGGTACCCTTCAAGATATACAGATCCATGGCTTCTGTGACTTCAGAAAAGGCCTATGGTGCATGCATATATCTCCGTTCTGTGAACAGTGAAGGTGAAGTTACAGTTAACTTACTGTGTTCCAAATCTAAGGTTGCCCCTCTTAAAAGGCAAACCATTCCACGTCTTGAACTTTGTGGAGCATTGTTGTTATCTAAACTGTACAACAAGGTGTTGAATGACCTTAATATTCAAACATCACAAAATTATCTATGGTCAGACTCAGTTATTGTTCTGTCATGGATAAAATCGGATTCACGAAAGTGGAAAACATTTGTGTCCAACCGTGTGTCACAAATACAAGAGCTTTCTGAAACAGCAGCCTGGCGACATGTTTCTACAGAAAACAACCCAGCTGATCTCGTTTCAAGAGGTGTATCGTCTGAACAATTGTCTGATATTGATTTGTGGTGGCACGGTCCTAATTGGCTATCGCAAAACTCAGCATCATGGCCTGAACAACCAAAACAGTTAAACGTTCAGGATTCCTCCGAGCAACTTGTTTCTATCTGTATGGCAGCTACCACAGTAGAAGATAGTTTCATCACAAGATTTTCTGATCTTAGGCGCCTGCAGAGAGTAACTTGTTATATGTATAGATTTATTTCTGCCTGCCGTCATGAAAACAAATATCATGGACCTATTGCAGCAGCAGAACTTCAACGTGCTTTACAAGTTTGTATAAAAATTGCTCAGAAAGAAGCTTTCGCCCAAGAGCTGAAAGATCTTAGCAACAGCCAGCAAACATCAGTGAAAAGCTCCATCCATTCATTAGTTCCATTCCTAGATCAGAATAACATTATAAGAGTGGGTGGACGGTTGGAGAAATCAGATCTTACACATGATGCAAGACATGAGGTTATATTGCCATCCAAACATCACTTAACAATTTTGATAGTGCAACATGAACATCTCAAGTTATTGCACGCCTCACACCAGTTACTTATAGCTTCATTACGACAAGCCTACTGGATACCTAGTATTCGCAGAGTAGTAAAATCTATTTTGCATAGATGTCTTAGATAGCTTATTGAGAATGTTCAATAAGCTACCTCCTGAAGCTCATCTGGTTAACTTTAAACGATTTAAATTCATTCTGTACAACTGGCTAGCAGTTAATCCATTCTATAATTTAGATGAATTTTTCAACCTCCCGTCCATCGACATATGCTTTTAACACATTTTTTCTGATTACTGTACTGTTCTGTTGAAGTTGCATTGTAGGCTATTTGGTATTGTGTATTGTGTACTGTTTTAATGTGTACTGTTTTAATGTTTGACGTCAACTACACAAGTCTACTTGTTATTTGTTGATAAATAAATTCTTAATTCTTCTTCTTCTTAATTCTAACCTGCTTCAAGTTAAAAGCAGAAAGTGCTCAACAGTTAATGGGAAATCTTCCTAGCTACAGAATAACTCCTGCTAGACCTTTTCTCCGCACAGCAGTAGATTATGCTGGACCCTTCAACATAAGATATGGGGCTCCACGCAGTAAAACTACTGTAAAATCTTACATCGCCATTTTTGTTTGCTTGGTAACAAAGGCCATCCACATTGAATTAGTTTCTGATCTAACATCAGATGCCTTCATAGCAGCCCTAAGAAGATTTACATCACGTCGTGGACTCTGTAAAGAAATCTTCAGTGATAATGGCACTAATTTTGTGGGCGCAAACAACAAGTTAAGAGAACTCAGATTGTTATTGCAGTCAACAGAATTTCAAACTGCAATTCAAAATTTCACTGCAAATAACGAGTACAGCTGGTCGTTTATCCCTCCAAATTCGCCCCACTTTGGTGGTTAACATGAAGCAGCAGTGAAATCCATGAAGTTTCATCTCAGGAGAGTTATGGGAGCTCAAATTCTCACATATGAACAGCTTTCTACCCTCTTAGCTCAGATTGAAGCTTGCTTAAATTCTAGACCACTCATTCGTCTAAATGATGATCCAGCTGATTTATCATACCTTTCTCCTGGTCACTTCTTAATTGGAGAACCTCTCACATCTCTACCTTCACATCCTCCGACGGAAGATAAGAGGTATGTAGAAAAATGGCAGCTGTTACAAAATCATTTGCAACACATATGGAAACGCTGGTCATCCAAATATCTTCACTCCCTACAACAGAGGCAGAAATGGACCTGCTCCAGTGACAACATTCAAGTTGGTACTGTCGTCATCTTGAAGGAAGACAACATTCCTCCTCTTCAATGGAAGTTAGGCGTGATCACCGCTACTCATCCGGGAGAAGACGGCTTAGTTCGAGTGATTACTGTGCGCACTTCCAGTGGTGAATATAAGCGGCCCATAGTCAAGGTGTGTCCTCTACCCCAAGACGAGTAGCATATGACACTTACTATGATCTTATATTCAAGATTCTCCACTTGAATTCCATTTCTCATCTATCTCTGTACCAAATCGTATTCTTGCGATCTGTGTTACATGTCTTTCTATTTCTATCAATCTTGATATTTCAGCTCAAGAGTTTTTACCTACTCTAGCATGAATTTCTTCATGTTGACATTCATGACACACATTTCGAGAGGATGAAAGGGTTTGTCAATGATCAACTCCTTGTCAGTATGCTAGTTTCTCCTATATAGCATCTTCCTTTTGCTGCATAGGTGAATTACTCCTTATTTGCCAACATCACGCAATGAGCAACACGTCCCATATTCCCTTGTGCTTGTATTATTGGTGTTTTGGTTTTCCCTTATCTACATTAATCTTCGGTCATAGGATCGCAATCCTAGCCACAACTACTACATGGTTTATATAGTCTTTGATCTTGACGTATGATTTCTGACTACTAGTCCTCATACATTAGATTACTAGGCAAGCCACTACTTACTACATGGGTTATTTATATTCTTTGAGCATACTGTATGACTGATCATAATAATTGTCATACTTATCATCGAATTTCTACTAACATTCCCATTTTCTGCATTCTATGTTTACTTATGAATTATTGTTATCATTCATTGGAATTATCTCTCACCATGTTCATGATAATTGCCTACATTCTTTTATAATTATCAGGTATCTTTTCCTTGTTCCAATGCATACTCCGATAGCAATGTTCCATTCTATTTATTTATTGAAGCTTTCCTTGTGTCGCTGCTCGTCTTGGGTCACCCTCCGCTGCCTTCAAGACGTCTTCAGCTTCACTTGAACTCACATGCCTGCTTATCTCTTCTGATTTATATTGTGTGTCGTGTGCTTCAATGAAAATAGTGAAAATCAGTGTATTGTCCGATATCATATTCCTGTAAGATGTGTAAGAAGTCATATTTTCTAACACATATCACATGTATACCTCCAGTTAGAATCAGTGATGGTTTTGTGTTTATCTGGTGCTTCTTTTAGCTTGCCTTTGCTGATTTCTCTTTATTAAAGCAACTGCTTCAACGCGGGCTGTATGTCAACGCAAGCTAAAGGTTTTTTTCCAGCATATTTATTATGTGCAGTGAATAGTTTTAATTCAAATCATCCGCTATGTCTTCTTGCGCCAAGTCATCTTTGAGTAGGCGTATATTACATCATATCCTGATCACGAGTTCTTTGTGACGGGTATGCCCCTGAAGGGACGCTTCGAAGAGCGTCAGGAAGCCAAGTTAGTATTAAGTCTGCAGTTACAAGAACAAGTCGCGTTCTGACACTGCTCTGATTTCCTAGTGAACAAAGGCCTCTTCGCGCCCTTTGTAATTATACTAGAAATCGTTGGAATAAAACTTCATTACAAGTTTTATTCGATCCAAGTAAATTATTCAACATAATTTACGCATTTTAAATATTCAAAGTGCATTAGATTCGCGTATAAGTTCTACGGAAGTGTAGTGTGGTGACGTCATTGCTCATCCGAGAGGCTACCTTACGTGAACTATCAAGATCTAATAATTGTGAATATTTTCATTCAACAGTAAATTTTATTACCGTTAAAGTCATATATAATTCTTTGGTAAAAGATAAAATTTACGAAATTACTTATAGTGGTGTAATACTTTATGCGCCATTTTCTAGTTCGTTGTTTTCAACGTATTTCTTTAGTTATTATCAGTGTTCATATATTATTTCTTCAAGTGTTTACAAGTATTAATAAAGTGAAAGTTTTCATAACATGTTAGATTGTTAACCAATATAATTCCTGGGATCTCTGTATCCAGTGTCCTCGTGATATAGTCCACTCTTGCTCTAAATGGTCCTCCTCCCATAGAATTTCTTCTATGTATTACACATACATTGTTTCACTTCTTTCCTAATTTATTCCTTTCTACTACTTACAATTTGCTCCTCACGGACCGGATATATTTCCGTCCAATCCCGAACAGATGGCGCTACCGTCGCTGCTAGTAGTTCAAATGCCGCCACTAGGGGAGGGATTGAGAGTAGGAGTGGGGGACTTGGGTGAGTCGCAATGTACCATTTTCCCCATGACTCTACAGCCTTTGGTGGGCCTTGGTCTCCCTCACAATCCTGCTCCATTCATCTCTCTGCTGTGCTGTTCTCTTCCAGCCTCTTATTCCCATTCTATACAGATCTTGCTCCACATCCTGCAGTTATCTTTTCCTGGGCCTTCCCTTCCTTCTAACTCCTATTATGTCATTATGCAAGAGGTATTTTGGTGTTCTGTCTTTCTCCATTCTCTTGACATGACCCAACCAGCTGATTCTTATTGATTTAATCAATTTGACTAAATCTTGCCCTTTCCATATTTGGTTTATTTCAGCATTTGTCCTTATTTTCCAGGAATCAAGTTCGCATATACCTTTTCTTTTCTGATGGAACTCAGCAAGGACGAAACAATTTTTAAAATTCCCTTCTGTTTGACATGCAGTAGAAAGTATCTTTCAGCTTCAGAGCTTAAGGTGTAGACCTGACGATAAATAGAAATTTTGATGTGACGGGTGTGACACATGTTGTGTGACGGGTGTGACATATTTTGTGTGACAGGTGTGACATTTATGTAAAATGCCTTTTGCAGCTTTTGTATAGTGATTATTTCATGCAGATGTTGAATAAATCATATGCTTGCATTAATACTATCTTTAAAATGGCTCTTGGACTTCCGTGGTAGAGAACAGAACTTCTTTGCAAGACAAAGAAACTACGATCTACCAGCTTTGGCTATGGATGACATAGGTGACCAGTGGAAATGTCACAAATGTTTTAATGTTGGTAAAGAAGTCAGGTAAAGATCTAGTGATCCCCTATCAGGGTTGTTATGAAAAAAGCCGGCTTGGTTTTAACCGGCCGGTTTTAACCGGTTTTATCCACCTGAAAAAAGCCAGGCAATTTTATCCGGATAAAATCAAATAGAATAAAAATAATTGAAATTTCTTTCATGTTTTTATTTCCAAACATCATAAATTTAAGTTACAAGCTCAGAACCTGTAGTAGGCCTACTTAGGTCTACTGAGTGCAAATGTAGAGCTAGCAGTTTTATCCACTTGAAAAAAGCCAGGCCGGATAAAATCAAATTGAATAAAAATAATTCAAGTTTCTTTCATGTTTTTATTTCCAAACATCACAAATTTAAAAGTTACAAGCTCAGAACCTGTAGTAGGCCTACTTAGGCCTACTGAGTGCAAATGAAGAGCTACCAGTTTTATCCACTTGAAAAAAGCCAGGCCGGATAAAATCAAATTGAATGAAAATAATTGAAGTTTCTTACATGCTTTTATTTCCAAACATCACAAATTTAAAAGTTACAAGCTCAGAACCTGTAATACTTACTGAGTGCAAATGCAGAGCTACCAGTTTTATCCACTTGAAAAAAGCCAGGCCGGATAAAATCAAGTTGAATAAAAATAATTGAAGTTTCTTTCATATTTTTATTTCCAAACATCACAAATTTAAAAGTTACAAGCTCAGAACCTGTAATACTTACTGAGTGCAAATGAAGAGCTACCAGTTTTATCCACTTGAAAAGATCCAGGCCGGATAAAATCAAATTGAATAAAAATAATTGAAGTTTCTTTCATGTTTTTATTTCCAAACATCGCAAATTTAAAAGTTACAAGCTCAGAACCTGTAATACTTACTGAGTGCAAATGAAGAGCTACCAGTTTTATCCACTTGAAAAAAGCCAGGCCGGATAAAATCAAATTGAATAAAAATAATTGAAGTTTCTTTCATGTTTTTATTTCCAAACATCACACATTTAAAAGTTACAAGCTCAGAACCTGTAGTACTTACTGAGTGCAAATGCAGAGCTACCAGTTTTATCTACTTGAAAAAAGCCAGGCATTTTATCCGGCTAAAATCAAATTGAATAAAAATAATTGAAGTTCCTTTCATGTTTTTATTTCCAAACATCACAAATTTAAAAGTTACAAGCTCAGAACCTGTAGTAGGCCTCAGTTTTATCCACTTGAAAAAAGCCAGACATTTTATCCGGCTAAAATCAAATTGAATAAAAATAATTGAAGTTCCTTTCTTGTTTTTATTTCCAAACATCACAAATTTAAAAGTTACAAGCTCAGAACCTGTAGTAGGCCTCAGTTTTACCCACTTGAAAAAAGCCAGACATTTTATCCGGCTAAAATCAAATTGAATAAAAATAATTGAAGTTCCTATCTTGTTTTTATTTCCAAACATCACAAATTTAAAAGATACAAGCTCAGAAACCTAAAATTGTATTTAGTGTAATTTAATACAGTGAGTCTCATGCAAGAGTTGGCCAATGACACGGGTTTCTGCGTCGCGGCGGGCACAGCAAATAAAGCCGCGATCGGTGTAATGATTCATGTTCTCACATTTACAGTTAAAATTACAATGAAAATAACCACGTACCTCATCACAAGAGATGTTAAAAATGTTCTCCTCTTGCATCCACACAATACTGGCACCATTTTAGGAAATTTTCTTTTACGCTCATAAGTTCAGCATCCGAAATAGAGTTAATTTTTCTTGTGATATTGTCTTCAAGTTCTTCTAATGTATGGGAAATTGACCTATACACTTTATTTTTGAAGTTTTCCCATAAATAATAGTCACATACTGTTAGAAGAACTTAAAGACAATATCACAAGAGAAATTAACTCTGTCTCGGAAGCTGAAATTATGTGTGTGAAAGAAAATTTCCTAAAAAGGTGCCAGTATTGTGTGGATGCAAGAGAACATTTCCAGCAGCTGTTGTGATGAGGTATGTGGTTATTTTCATTGTAATTTTAACTGTAAATATAAGAACCTGAATCATTACACCAATCGCGGCTTTATTTGCGTAGATATTTCACCCGATCGCTCAGGAGTTGGAGCTGTGCCCGCCACTTCGTAGAATCCCACGTCATTGGCCAACTCTTGCGTGGGACTCACTGTACCACTTCACTGTGTAATTCCCAGCAATAGTTAATTACCGTATTTACTCCAATATAATGCACCCTCGAATTTAATGCGCACCCTGATTTTGAAACTTAAAATCATAAAAAAAGAGTTTGTTAGCGAATGTAATGCGCATCAATAGGAGGATATTTTATTTGGAATTTTGTCTTAGTATTTATAGAATAATGAACCAACACATAAACATTTACAGTTAACTGCCAGATTTAGGCCTACAAGTAGGCCTATAGGCATGGCTCATCAATATTCACTAATGTGTTCATCACTGGAATCCTCAGAGGTGCTTATTTTTTATTGCTAAATGGACAAATAAAATGTTAAATGCATGTTTCACAATAAAAGCTGATACCACTCTTAAATGAGTTTAAAATCGACAATGCACAATATTCCACATTTGCACTATAAAACTGACAAAAACTATTTTTTTCATTATGTTTCAGAAATTAAATTTCATATGGTGTAGGCTAACGATAAATTGAACGAAGTCGAGAATTATAGCAATGCCTTGTTATGTAGATCAATGTTACCTCCGGCCTACGAAACGGATTTGTACTAGAATCTAATGCGCACCTCAGTATTGAAATCTACAAATGGACAAAAATAGGGCACGTTATATTCAAGTAAATATGGTAAATTCGTCATTCATCATAAGACTCTTGCATATTTGCTTTATTCTGCCTGTTGATGTATACAAGCTTCTGGGCTTTTTCATTGCCTAGTCTGTTTCTCAATTTTGTTTGTATTAACCCAAATGAAGAAAATACTCTTTCGATTGATGCAGAACTGGCTGGCATACGATGTAAAGATTCTATGGCTTGACAAAATTCCAACGATAAGTGATTATGCTTCAGATTTGTGTAATTGATGGAGAAATAAGTATAAAAAATCCCTTTAGGTAGGCCTACAGGGCACAGGCTGAGGTAGATTTCATAGTGCTTTTTATGAATTTATTGGGGTAAGTGTAGAATAAAAACTGAAATATTTTTTATAAAAAGAGAGTTGTTAATTATGTATTAATTGATATCTTTTATTATGTCATTTTTAATTTGCCAAGGATTATAGTTCTAAAGATATTTAACTATTATTTTTAATATTTCAAACTTTATTTCATTGGTAATTTTAGCCTCAGTTGGTCCTCATGAATTCATTTCGGCATGCCTATTGGCTTGGGTATATTTTAAAGTGTTTTTGATTTTCAAAAATTCAGATCTCTCCTTATATGAGCGCTATTGAGAAACTAGTTGTTGATTTAAAGATTACTCATCAAGAGCTTTTCAACGATACCCCACAAACATGGCTTTAAACATTTTTAATTTCCACCCTCACCCCCACAACCACTGAATCATTGGTGTCTAATTTATGCAGACAAAGTTTCCCTCTAAACCCCATAGGGCCCTAAATATAATTTTTCCAAAATTTCAACCCGCTCCCACCTCCCCCAACCAGGAAAAATTGATTTTAGCCGGCTAAAATCATGATTTTAACCGGCTAAAATTGAAAAAAACCGCTGGTCAGGTCTTTTTCAATTTTAGCCGGCTTTTTTACAACCCTGTCCCCTATAGAGACCATGAAGGCTTTTAGGGTTCAAATGTTCAACCTTCAACATTTTTAAACTTTTAGCACATGAAGGTGGTAAGGTTGTCAGTCTTATGCACTGGCTGCCTTTACCCCAAAATTGCTTCTGGTACCCATTTCTGTTAGATGATGAGTTGACCTCAGGGCCATAGTGCCAGCAGATGGATTAGGCCAATTGAAAAATCTCAAAATCCTCATCAGGAATTGAACCTGTGCCCTTCTGGTTTGTAGCACAGTGCCTCAACCAGCAGCATGACACTGTACCCCAATAAACTAAGTGAGAAGTGATAGCCTAATTAATTCTGTGCCTGATTTCTGTACTGGTAACTGTGTATCTTAGAACTGCTAAGAAATTCAGACAGACAATACCTCTAACAGCCGATGAAATGAGTAGGCCCACATGGAAACAAATGAAGGAGAACAGATAGAAAAACAATCAGCCAATCTAAATATAGCTACACAATATTATTTTTGTATGAGAGACAACAAAAATGTCCTGGTGACAAGAATAATCAGATCCACATCAATTCAGTAAAAGTTTGTGAAGAGCTCAGGTTTCCAAGTAGTCCAGGATTTTAGAGTAGAGGACAATGAAAACTGCCTAACTAGTACCGGAGAAACACTTCACTTCACAACTTTACACAAGCCTGTTAAAAATATGGGCAGAGTGGAAAAAAGACTACATAACAAGGGAATTCTTTTTTATGCTGAGATCATGTGTTGGGATTCCCCAGGATTGGTATATTATCACAAAAAATTTTCATGAAATTTATGCAAAATGGTACAGAGGCAGAAGGTGCAAAGTGTGGTTAGCGTTGCGATTACAAATCCATCGACCTGGGTTCGATCCCCGGTACCTCCTCGAATTTTTCTGAGGTAGGGAGGTCTGGTAGGGGTGCATTCAGCCTCGTGATTCAAATTGAGGAGCTACTTGATAGAGAAGTAGCGTCTCCGGTCATGAAAACCATCATTAATGACTGTGGGTGTCGGCATGCTGACCACATGCCCCCCAATCCTACCATCTGCCTACGGTAGATGATGCAGCGGTCGGGTGGTAGGCCAAGACCCTCCAGGGACGTAGTTTAGTTTAGTTTAAGTCTCGGTTATAAGTTGATGTTGTCACACCCGTCACACTGATAAAGTAAATTTTCAATAACTATATACCGGTAAATATTTTTGTAAAATCTAATTATGCATTTCAGTATGTTTATCAGTCGGTTCATTCCATGCCAAATCATCACAAAAAAGTGTAATTTCCAACCCGACCATCTCAGATTTACATGAAATTCGGTAAAAAGTTAAAATACATGAAGTTGTACACACACGCAAAATTTTACCCCTCAGTGATTTACGATATTCATACAGCAGGGTTGCAAACATGACAAAAATTGTAAAATTTTCCCTTGCATGCTCTGCAAAAATAAATCATAACTTTACTTCTAATTGAGGTAGAACCTTCATGTTGGTCTCATTTTGAAGCTAAAGATACATAGTTTTCATTAAAAATAGTTGCATTTCAAAATATTAATTTTTTCATTCCAAGGTCAAAAGGTGTAACCTTCGACCTTGAGTATCTAAGAAACTGTATCTTTAATTTTATTGAAGAAAAGATATATTAGGCAGTTAAATGCATTCTATCTATGGTACAAATTTCATTTTGGGATGGCTTTGGGAACAGGAGAAAAAAATTTCCCTATAATAAAAAGCCACATGGCTGACTCACTCACTCACTCACTGACATTAATGTTTGCCCACTTTCAGATTAACTAGAAACTTGAAATTTGGTACACGTATAGCGTTTAGGCTGTAAACCATATACAAATTCCAAAAAGGTTATTTATTTTATTTTTAGCCCTAAAAACCCCCCGAAAAAGGGCTCGGCTCGGCTCACTGACATTAATGTTTGACCACTTCCAGATGAGCCAGAAACTTGAAATTTGATACACTCTTAGGCTTTTTAAATTTTAGGCTGTAAACCACAGGAAAATTCCAAAAAGTTAATTTTTTTATTATTTCTAGCCCTAAAAACTCCCGAAAAAGGACTCGGCTCTACTCACTGACATTAATGTTTACCCACTTCCAGATGAGCTAGAAACTTGAAATTTGGTACACGTATAGCATTTAGGCTGTAAACCACAGGAAAATTCCAAAAAAGTTTTGTTTTAAATTTGTAGCCCTAAAAACCCCCCCGAAAAGGGCTTGGGTCGGCTCACTGACATTAATGTTTGCCCACTTGCAGATGAGCTAGAAACTTGAAATTTGGTACACTTATAGCTTTTAGGCTGTAAACCACACGAAAATTCCAAAAGTTTATTTTTTTAATTTTTAGCCCTAAAAACTCCCGAAAAAGGGCTCGGCTCGGCTCACTGACATTAATGTTTGTTCACTTCCAGATAAGCTAGAAACTTGAAATTTGGTACACATATAGCTTTCAGGCTGTAAACCACAGAAAAATTCCAAAAAGTTAATTTTTTTAATTTTTAGATATTTCACCCAATCGGTCAAGAGTTAGAGCTGCAGCTGCCGCGAGGCAGAAACCCACACAAATTAAATTTTTTTTTTTTGGAATTTCCCTATGGTTTACTGCCTAAACGATATACGTGTACCAAATTTCAAGTTTCTAGCTCATCTGGAAGTGGGTGAACATTAATGTCAGTGAGCAGAGCCGAGCCTTTTCTCTGGAGTTTTTAGGGCTAAAAATAATTAAAATATTAACTTTTTGGAATTTTCCTGTGGTTTACAGCCTAAAATTTAAAAAGCCTAAAAGTTTATCAAATTTCAAGTGTCTGGCTCATCTGGAAGTGACCAAACATTAATGTCAGTGAGCCGAGCCGAGCGCTTTTCGGGGGGTTTTTAGGGCTAAAAATAAAAAAATAACCTTTTTGGAATTTTTATGTGGTTTACAGCCTAAATGCTATACGTGTACCAAATTTCAAGTTTCTAGCTCATCTAAAATTGGGCAAAAATTAATGTCAGTGAGTGAGTGAGTGAGTGAGTGAGTCATCCATGTGACTTTATATTATAGGGAAATTTTTTTCTCCTGTTCCCAAAGCCATCCCAAAATGAAATTTGTACCATAGATAGAATGCATTTAACTGCCTAACATATCTTTTCTTCAATAAAATTAAAGGTACAGTTTCTTAGATACTCAAGGTCAAAGGTTACACCTTTTGACCTTGGAATGAAAAAATTAATATTTTGAAATGCAACTATTTTTAATGAAAACTATGTACCTTTAGCTTCAAAATGAGACCAACATGAAGGTTCTACCTCAATTAGAAGTAAAGTTATGATTTATTTTTTCAGAGCATGCAAGGGAAAATTTTACAATTTTTGTCATGTTTGCAACCCTGCTGTATGAATATCGTAAATCACTGAGGGGTAAAATTTTGCGTGTGTGTACAACTTCATGTATTTTAACTTCTTACCGAATTTCATGTAAATCTGAGATGGTCGGGTTGGGAGCTGTGATGATTTGGCATGGAATGACCCAGTCTTCTTACTTGAAAAAATAAAACAAATATAGTGAAGCTAATCAATTCACAGAAATTTCAATTAAACCTACATAAGAAAAAACCTTTGTCCAATTATGGTCACACCCGTCACATGCACAATATATTTTCCAGCTCGAGCATACAGCCTTGAAAAAAACATTAGATCATATTTTGTACTTCCAATGGGTTGGTATGTTAACACAAAAAACTTTGATGACTTTCCTGCAATATGGTTCAGAGGTAGAAAGAAATAAGTGTAATGAAATCTGTCCAAATGTCACACCCGTCACTATGGATTGGCTCAGAACTAAAAGAGAAGAAAAGAAAACTGCTTTTAGAGTCTGAAAAAACTGTAGCTGCTCTAGATGAACAAATTAAGTTGCAGAAGAAAAAATAAGTGGAATCAAAAAGACCTCTAGACAATAATAGGCCTATATGAAGGTATATTTAATTTATTTTACTGTTCTTTACTATTGTATCTCTTATAAGTCTAAGTAATTATTGCTTGCAATTACTTTTGTTACTTAAAGTTTTTCTTATTTGGACGGCTCAGTGCCAGAGGTGACTAAGTGCCATCAAGAAAAGTGCTAATATTTGTGAGTATTGACCAGCAAAGATCGTATTCTATCTAAGCCAAACATGACTAACAGCCTTGTTGTATCATTTACAAACACAGTTATGGCTGCTAGTCATGTTTCGCGTAGATAAAATACGATTTTTGTTGGTCAATACACACAAATATTAGCACTTTTCTTGATGGCACTTAGTCACCTCTGGCACTGAGCCGTCCATTTAAAGTATGTATAATCCTATAATTTTTCTCACACAGTTGTTAGAAAGTGCTTCATAATCATCTTTGGTCGGGAATTTCTGAAATGATCAATGGAAATCAGGGTATAAGTCGGGAATTTCTTCAGCATTACTTGATGGACACCCTGGTAGGGGTTTTGGGTGGGGGAATGGGAGACATCTAGCGGCGGCATTTGAACTACTAGCAGGTAGCGGCATTTGAACTACTAGCAGGTAGCGCCATCTGTTAATGAATTTTTGAAACAAAAACAATTATTTCTCCTTTATTCTCTTCTTCTCTTCCTTTCCCCTATCCTTCCTCTCTTCCTCTCACCTCCTCTTCACCCTACCTACCTATTCGAGACCTATTCCTAACCGTAAATTTTGGATCAAACGGGGATCGAACTCGAGACCCTTAGCTTCGTAGCCAAGAGCTTTAACCGTTACGCCACGAGTGACAGTTGAGCAGTGAAGAAAGATTTTGTTTTTTTTTTAGTTACTATAGGGGTGATTTCATGGATTCAAGAGTGTTAACGCAAGAATCGATTTTTCAAATTTTGAGATGTTTTGTTTGTTACGAAAAGAGTAGTGTTGGTGCAAGGGAATTTTTCTGCATCAATTATGCCATGTTTTATGTTGTAACACGGCGTTTTTTAAAATTGGGAAATATTATGTGAATTTTAAATTTTTCGGATTTTGTTGTTGTTGTAATTGTGAAACGTCCTGTTGGCATGAAATATTATGTTTGTTGCAAGGGTTTTTGGTCCCCATTTTTTTATCGTGAAATATTATTTTTTTATAATTAGTGAAATATTATGTTTGTTGCAGTTATTGTGAAATATTATTTTGTTTTTTCAAATCTGTTTCAAGATTGTGAAATATTATGTTTGGTACAAGGGTCTTTTTTAATTTTTAAATATTTCTTATAATTTGTGAATTTTTTTAATAATCTTTTTAAAACCTTTGAAATATTATTTATGGTGCAAGGGTATTTTTTACTGTGAAATATTATTTAGTTTTTTTTCAAATGTGTTTAAAGATTGTGTAATAAGATGTTTGGAGCAAGGGTCTTTTTTAATTTTTAAATATTTTTTATAATTTGTCAAATTTTTATTTTGTTTTTATTAATCTTTTTAAAACTTGTGAAATATTATGTATGATGCAAGGGTCTTTTTTATTGTGAATATTATTTTGTTTTTTGAAATGTGTTTAAATATTGTGTAATATGATGTTTGGTGCAAGGTTCTTTTTTTAATTTTTAAATATTTTTATGATTTATCAATTTTTATTTTGTTTTTTTATAATCGTTTATAAAACTTGTAAAATATCATGTATGGTGCTAGGGTCATTTTATTGTGAAATATTATTATTTTTTTAAAATGTGTTTAAAGATTGTGTAATATGATGTTTGGTGCAAGGGTCTTTTTTAATTTTTTAATATTTTTTATAGTTTGTCAAATTTTATTTTGTTTTTATAATCGTTTTTAAAACTTGTGAAATATTATGTATGGTGCAAGGGTCTTTTTTATTGTGAAATATTATTTTGTTTTTTCAAATCTGTTTTAAATATAGTGTAATATGATGATTGGTGCAAGGGTCTTTTTTAATTTTTAAATATTTATTATAATTTGTTAAATTTTATTTTGTTTTTTAATAATCGTTTTTAAAACTTGTGAAATATTATGTATGGTGCAAGGGTCCTTTTTATAGTGAAATATTATTTTGTTTTTTCAAATCTGTTTGAAAGATAGTGTAATATGATGTTTGGTGGAAGGGTCTTTTTTTAATTTCTAAATATTTAACACTTGTGAAATATTATGTATGATGCAAGGGCCTTTATTATTGTGAAATATTATGGTTTTTTATAATTGTTTTTTACAATAGTGAAATATTATGTTGGCATTGGTGCAAGGGTAATTTTTCTTTTAAATGTGAAATATTATGTTGGCTCTAAAAAGAGCCGTTTTGGTGCAAGGGTAATTGTTTTAAAATCTGAAATATTATGTTTGCTCTGAAAAGAGCCATTTTGGTGCAAGGGCATTTTAATTCTGAATTAAAATTGGCCCTGAAAAGAGCCTGGGGGTGGGGAATGTTCATTTCCGAAGCATTAATTAATTCTTCGGTTCCTGGGAGTTTGTGTGTGGCACACCATTGAGGTCTAATACTCGTCTCTCGGCGATATCATAGTACCACCTCTTATTTC
This sequence comes from Ectobius pallidus, assembly GCA_964059195.1. NCBI lineage: Eukaryota > Metazoa > Arthropoda > Insecta > Blattodea > Ectobiidae > Ectobius > Ectobius pallidus. Next base: position 50,452,934 of record CAXKWD010000006.1, on the reverse strand, counting down.
TTCTATCCCAGCTTTCTTCCCAATACATGTAATAGTATCTCATAGTACGATCCATATGTGGCCTCGCAGGCATTCTATGAGTGTTTCAACAGATAGGCCATTACCATATGCAAAGGCTGGCTAACATAGCAAGCTGCATTACCGGCGCTTAGTAGCGGCCGGTATGAGCTGAAGGGATATCTGGGAAGATGCGCGCTAGGCGGAGAAGGCGTGAGGGGCAGCGAGGGGAAGCGAGCAGGCAGGCAGGTGGGGAAGGTGACCGTGCCGGTGGAAAGGGGAGCAGGGTGAGTCGCAAAGTACTAACTTGCCAAATTTTGTATATATTCCTCACATTATGTAATTAGTGACACACTTATAGAATTGTAAAATTTGTCAGGAATATTGGCATATTTAACTGTCATAAGCGTGCAAAACTTGATGTTACTAGCTGCCCTATAATTGTAGAAAATATGACTGAATAACCGTGACATCATTCACATCTATGACAGTCTACATCCATCCACCCGTTAACATTGATGTTTACTCACTTCCAGATGAGCTAAAATCTTGAAATTTGGCAATGTTATAGCAATGTTATGTTATAGCAATGTTATAATCAATGGAAAAATTCCAAGGGGTTCAAATTTTTAATTAAAAAAAAAAGAAGAAAACTTTGAATCATTTTGACTACCCTATGTAACTTAAATTTGTAACCATTCAGATGTTTTTTGCAAAAATTAGGGAAATATTGTTGATGTGAGGAATTTGTTGTAAATTCATTCTATTAATACTGTACTACACCACTTTTCTAGTCAGGTTAAAAGAGCAGTGAGGCATGATGATGATGGTGATAATAATAAATGAATAAAGATAGTTCAAATATTAATTGACTCTCTCTAGCGTTGAGATGTAATTAATCAGTATGTAGAGGGAATTAAATGTAGTGCTAAAATTGTTCTTTGTCGCATGAAACATCTAAACATCACAAGATAAAAGCAAACTAATTTATTTATATTTCCATAATAATTGTTCAAACAAAAATTTAAGAAATCCATCAATATGGTACAAGAATTATGTTAATAAATTAATGTTCAGTGACATACAGATTTCAACAACAATGGCAAGAGACTAGGAAAGTTATCCATTGAGTTAATCACTGACAGCTTAATAAATAATAATAAAAATTAAAATATTATGCAAGGATCAACAGTCTTCTATTACCTGTACTACAATAAACCGATAATTTTTTCATAGGTAATCCCATGAGAGTTTACGAGTTTATCAAAAGGCAGCCGCGAATTTATCTGATGAAACTCGTAAACTTGAGTTGGATTTATTAAGACTATTCCATGAATAAAAATGTAACAGATTATAAAAATAATAATTACTTTCGTGCATTGTTACATAAAAACAAAACTAACAGCTGCGAGGTCATGGCATATTATGAATCAACCTTGGCTAGAATTGATTTGAATTACCATGTTATGCCTAATGCTACCAGTTGTGCATATAAGACAAACTTAACCTGATTCAGGTAAGGTAACAGCAGAACAGAATAAATGCACACGAACTAGCTTGTACCGAATCGAAATTATGTTTTTAATCAATGTACATTTATATTATTTCAATTTCCAAACAAGTTATGTTGTATAAAATAATGTGTTTTCATCCTGCCGAATGGGAGCATGTGACATATTAATCACCACATGTTGATGCCTTACGTCCAGTAACAGGCTGATGTTTTATCAGATAAAATTGTATCCTTGGGATCTGAGGAAGGATATTATAAGATAAATTATCGTGTTTGGTCTATCTGAGGAATTGCTAAACGTTATTGGACAGTATCAAACATGTGGCATATGAGTGGAATAGTCTTAAGTTAATTTTGTTTCAAAGCGCAGCAATGAATCTCCATGTTCCGTAAAATAGATAATATTCCTTTAGTTTGCTTAGGAGTTGTCTATTGCCATTGAGTAAGTAAGTAAGTAAGTAAGTAACTAAGTAAATAAGGAAGTAGGCCTAAGTAATTTTGTTCCAACCTTTATAATCAAAGATTTATTCCTTAACTGGAACACCATAGGTCCTAAGGACCCTCCAACATTTTCATTGCTCGACATTTCTGCTGCTTGGAGTGCTTCAGTCTTGAGGTTCCATGTAAATTCCTTTCAGTGTAGCTGCTACATGGATGCAAGTTTTTTGTTTTCATCGGTAGGCAAATTCTTGCACAATCAACAATGAATAAAAATATGGTAAGGTCAAAAAATTCTAGCCACGGGGAAACAAAAGTATGCTTTCTTTCTGACTAATGCCCTGGTCATAGTCATCCATATCTAGAACTCTCAAAAAATGTAAAAATGAAATGAAAGATAATTTCTCCTGCTTGACCCTGGGATAATAGGCCTACCTCTGATCCAGCTCTAAACCCATATAACTTAATGATTCTCTAACATTTGCTGGGAAAGTGGGTTTAGGACACCACATAGTTGGGTTTCTTCATGCAGTTACAAAGCTGCTAGATTGGGCACCAGTATTCCCATTGGCTACTGGTGAAATCCCCAACACAGGAAAGAGTTATGAGGCTGATGTCAAGGCAGTCTGCTGGAAGCCCACAGGTGGGACTTGGGGCATTGGATACAAGGCAAAGAAATACAGGAAGGGAGTCCAGGATTGAGGGGTAAGTCCTCCAACAACGAAATACAGGAAGGGGTCTGGGGGCTTGCCCTGGATGTGGATTAACATAGAAACACAGGAAGGGGAACCATGGCCGGTAGAGACAATGATAACATCTGAGCCACTGAGACCACAATCACCATCGTTACAGCCTTCAGGTTCCTGCATTGTATCTAGCACACGAATATTGTAGTAAATAGCACTTCATAGTGTCATTTTAGGTTAATTTTCTGTCCACTTCTTCACGATTTTACTTACTACTTAGAATCCTCTTACACACACAAAATAAAAGGGAAAGAAAGAAAAGGTGCTTATATGAAATCCATAGGGTCTAAATGATAATATACCATGACATTTGGCCGTTATTTATGTTTCTGAAACCAAAATAACACACCCAGCAATATGGTATACTGTCCCCGGGAAAGTATTTGATCTTTTATATAAAAGAAACATTATTTATCAAGACTCGTCTGCCTCTGGGAATCATTGGAAATGTGTGTTAGGCTGTTACTTGAGGATGAAAATTTGCCTATTGTCTTTTTATCCTTGTGTGAGATGATTGATGAATTATCTGATGTTTTACTTAACAATTGAGGGATATACCTTGGCAGATAATCTCAACAAAATAGTTTGGTCCAAATGTTATTCAAAGCCCTTACTGTACATATATGGAGAAGGGAAAGATATGTGGACTACTGTGATAAATATGAATGATAGAGGGAATTGCCTGGAGTTAAAAGGGTAGGAATGGCAACGAAGGTTGTGCCCTGTGCAGGAAAGCTGAAGGAATATCACATTACCTAATAGAATGTGTTTAGGTGAAACATTGGAGGGAAGAAATTTGGGCCAAGCAAAGTGGAATAATCATACAAGGTGAGATTAATTATTGTAGGGCCTATAAGAATTTAAAAATATAAGAGAGGAGGTTGTAACCGTTCATATTTTACACTGACTAAATTCATACTTCCCGAAACACACACGCAACATGCACATAACTTCAGACGTCAATAACTCACGAATGACAAAAGCTAGGACAATAAGACATGTACCAAACGACAGAGCACATCGATAGCTACAAATTGATATACAACATGACATAATTAACAAGACGATAGTTGCATTTAATTAGACATTAATCGGACATCATTAATAATCCCATTAATACTCTTAGTACAGGATGGAGACTTATACCATTCGAAGCGTATTGAAAACCCCTATCAGATGACAATAGTACAAATCATGATAACATCGGATTATAGGAATTATCACTAGAAAAACTTTAGTAGGAGGAGTCATTTCCGGTCTCTGAGACTGTTTGGAGCCGTCATTAAATTTGAGAGGATGACATAATATCTAAGCCAACTCAAGTGTCTTCAAACTGACAAAACTTTAAACAGAGTAGCAGACAACTAATCTTTAAACGAATCGGCGAACACCATGACTTATGCTTGACCAATGACTATACAGCACAATAGACGAACTTCACAAGATATTATCCCAACCCGTAGGACCTGGAGATCACTTCAATGACATCACAAGGACGAGACACACGGACACTACTGTAAAACACGACATACATTCATTTTAGGCTTATATACAGTTTACTTTTATCCACGCTTATAGAATTCAGATAAATCATTTTAATAACTTCGCAGCGCGTAATTATCAATTATATATAAATATTATTGCAAGCAAGTAAGTACCAGAAAAGTGATAAAGACATTAATATTCATTTTGCTTTGCACGGAGCGGAGCTGAAAATTCAATATCAATACGACCCACGCGATATAAAATAGAGAATTTATAGTACTACAGTGAATTTTAGACATAAATAATAGGAGCGCGTCTAACATAGCCTACTAAAAGAAACATTGAAAAGAATTGTGTTACCATTTTTATAAGAACTGATACTTGACTATTATAAAAGAGACTTCTGTGTCGCCGTATAACCAATATATCATTATCTGCTACCTCAATTTATTCAAGGACATTAAATAACCATTATCATTGACATATTGTGTTTGTGGATATTTTAGCCTCATGTTATTTCCCTTATCTGTTCTGCCCCTCGACTACCTTATCTAGCCACGACCTGAGAGAAAGTTCGAGTGATTCTACCACTGAGCATTGCTAGCTGGACACCATTTATATTTTACCCCAACTATCACCAATAAACGCTCCTGAATTAACGCCCATCACAAATTAACACTTACAAAATTGACGCCCAACATTGTGGCCTAAACCTAAGCAGAACTCTCTCAAAATGGTCACCCAACTTAGGGCATTGCCATACTAAAACACTCTCAAGGTAAAATAGAACAAGGGAGTATTTAGGAGGGGTTAGAGAGTAATGGAATTAGAAAAAATCAGGAAGTAAGATTAACATTTTAACTATGAACCCATTCCCATCCAATCCTCAAACTTAGAATTAGAAAATTAGAAAAATGGAATTTAAAAAAATCAGGAAGTAACATTAACATTTTAACTATGAACCCATTCCCATCCCATCCTCAACCTTGGTACATCATTTAACATTGGTATAACCTATTTCCTAGGATTTTTTGAAAATTTAAAAAAATGTACTTTTTTCAAAATTCAAAATCAAAATTTTCACTTTGAATTTTGAAAAAGAAATTTCAATACAACTATTATATGTTACATATAATTGAAAAGCTTGTAAAAAATGCTAAACAATGACACCTTACCCAACTCTGTGGGTTAAATTAGGAGAGTTGCTACATCAGTTGAAAGATACGTTCATGAAATTTTTGTAATTTTTAAAATAATTTACATGGCTGTATTGTCAAAATGGGTTGAAATATTTTGTATTTATCTTTGTATTTCTCTTAATATACATGAAAACTACCTCTCCACAAAATTTCATCCAAATCTGAGATGGTGAGGTTAAATTTTCATCAAAAGTGTGTTGATTTGACACGGAATGACCCATTAGTAAATCTATTGGCATGATGCTTTGTGATGGTGTACTTTTTCAGGAAGGGGCTTGATATGTCTAAAGCACAGTTGTCACACATAATTTATCATATTGAACCTTTACATATTAGAATAATAACATAACTTTAATACAGAGATAAAATATGCAGATTTGTTTGTTGATGTGTATGTTACAGCTGTACCATAATCTAACTAAGGTAAAGGCATTACAGCTGCTAAGTCATATAACAAAATTAAGTTTTTTTGCTTCTTGACTATTTGAAAATTTATCAAGCCTCATTTCAAGCACTGCCCTCTTAGCCGCTATAATCTATCGAGGAGCAGCATTACCAGCTTGATCAACTATTAGTAACTAAGCAAGCTGAGCTATGTGTTCTTGACTGCTTGAGCTGCAACAATTTAGTGTTAAGCTGAATTTTGTATACTATACTCCTAGAGAAAGTAGTAGGCCTATATGGCATTTCTGTTTTAGGATTCACCTTTTGCATTTCGTGAGTGAGGAGGTGCAGTTAAACTTCTACTATTCCAAGTTAAAATGTCTTATGTGCAACGTATTAGCATGTTTTAATATTTCGGGAGTGTAGCCCCCTCGATCCCCCCGAATACACTGTACTGTGTATAAGATTGTGTTTAGTAAATATTTAAAAGAAAAATACTGCACAATTAATACACATGTTTCTAGAGTCAGAATGATATGTTGTCACGACGCAAATAGCGACGTGCATAATCAACGATAGGAGACCATTCCTAAATAAAGGAAGGGTTGGGGGACCACAACTAATCGATATTGAACATTTTCATGATTATCGATACTGCCCTGAATTTATTTGAATTACAGAAAAGGAGAGGTGCGCATGCGTCGACGGTGAATCGACGAGAGAGGTGTGGAACCTGAAAGACGGTTATTATTACGTGCCTGACTACGAGAGAGAGAAGTTGAAAAGGCAGAAGGGAGAAGACGAGACTGGGATGTGCGACAGCGGCAGAGGCGTTCTGGCATGATGGTGTGTCAGACTTTCATCTAAGGAAATTCTGAATGGGAATTTCACTGATATGACTATATGGAGATAGTCGTTAGCTGGGAAAGCACATCACGTCCGCCGGTACGAGAGACCGCTTCAGCGAACACCAGCTGTGGAGAGAAGAGTGGGTCACGACTGCTCAGTCTGGACTAAGGGAAGATGTGGACATCAGGAAGTAGATGGAAACAGTACGGGATCAGAGGATAAGATAGTCATCACCCGTTGAGTATCACATAAACATTTTCTTTTGTTTTTGAGAAATGGGAAAATTTTGAGGCATTGTTTCTAAGAAATGTGTGGCGATTAGACGCCGTAAATGAAGGATTAAGAGTAGGGTTAGAAAAATAGAAGTGTGATAAATCTAGGGTGAGGCAATAAAATACAGTAATCCAACCCGTTTCTATTTCTGGTCTAAGTTAAGAAAGAGTAGTCAAGAACTGTGACCGTGGGTTAGTAAAGATGATCTCTATACTTTGGGTTTCTATGAGTGATTGTCTCACGAATGAATACATAGCTCGAGGCAATTGCTGATGTTCATTCAAACTTGTTTTTTTATAAGACAGGACGCGAGGGGAGTAAGAAAGAAGGGTAATAGGGGCTTACTTAGTATTTCTTGCGAGGGCCTCTCCCTCTTGGTTTTTGTTGGGTGACAGATGGCTATCTATGAGTAGATTTCATGCTGGCCCGTAAGGATTGAGTTGTTTTCTTTAAGAGATTTATCGAAGAGTGGGAACCGTATGGATCATGGGAAAGGGAGATAAGAAAGTGAACAGTGAAAGGCAGAAGAAGGCCTATGAATAGTAGTAGATTAAGCGCCTACCATTGAAAAACTTACATGTTAGGATAGAAGTAGGAATTACTCAAGGGTTATAAAGAGAAAGTTACTGATCTGGGGCGTGAGTTAGTTTCAGTTAGAATTCTAGGGAATTTAGAAACAAGGAAATTGGGTGCCCAGGGAGTAGAATAGTAACTTGAAAAGTATGGAAACCCGAGTAACAAGAAAGAGGGAAAATTAGAACAATGGTATAAATTGCTTACAGAGAGAGGAGTTAAAAGATAATCAATAATAACTGGTTAGATTAGAAAGAGGAGAATTGGTAATTTTGTGTAGTGAGTTGATGACAAGTAGGTCATTAGCAGGTACTAGAGATTACCCCAGAAAAGAAAAAAAAGAAGGGTGAGGTGAGGGAACGCCAGAAGTGTCCCAAATAAAATAAATATAAAGAAATTTATGAGAATTGTGAAAGTCGTCGGTGTTGGAGGCGAACAACGGCCCCACGTGCCTCTAGGAGAGAGTGTCAGGGACCTCTGACATCGATTGTTCAAAATTGTATTTTTGTTTGCGGCCCATTAATATTTTCCCGGTTGCAGGAGAGGAGTCAGATTGTTTGTAACTCAAGATCTAGACGCCGCCCCTGTATCGGTGGTCTATCGCCACAGTCACTCTGTGGGTATAGGCCTAAACTTCCATTTCTTTCTTCATGACACTGTCTTTCCTATCTATCTTTAAATACAATTCTTCATGGACTAAGATGACTAGTGGACTAGTATAGGAGACATAGGTGGAATTATTGAGTGTAATATGTAGAGTCAAGGACTGGATCATGAATTGAAAATCTTTATTTATTCGAAAGAAAGTATAATATATATATTGAGATATCCTGAAGTTGCAAATGTAAGTGACTACACAAGTTAGTAGTAAATTAGAAGGATAATACGAGACGTTCTAGTAGATACCTGGAAATAAAGAAAGAAAGGAGATTAAGTAATTAATTAGGGAGTTGTTATTGTTGAACAGAGAACGTACTTATACAGTTAAACTGGGTATACTAACCTTGAATAATTAAATACCATCCTACTAATAAAAATGTTGAATGGTTAATGTTGTGTAAATGTAATTTATTGTATATAAGATTGTTATTGTTGAAAAGAGAAAAAAAATAATATATTAAATAAAATTATGGTTATTGTTGTGCTGCATAAAGTTAACGTGAAGTCCAGCCGTCAAAAAGTTTGGTCGCCCATTACGTGGGGCTTGATATAAGAAAAGAAAATAAACATTAATCAGTTAAAATTGGAAACTTGAAATACGAGTCGTCATATATTTTGGAGCCCATAGCGTGGGGTGAGTTGTGTTGAAATCACATATTTTGATAGCCCATAGCGTGAGGCAGTGATAGTTTGATATCCTAACGTGAGGCGAGATAGTGTTAAAAGAATTTTGGGAGTTAGGTTAGTATAACTGAAATTTATTCTAAAAAAAAAATAATAATAATAACATATTTTTTGGGAAAAGAATAATGACTATTGACAAAGTAAGGACTTCTATAGAGGACTAAGACAGACGACTGAACTATTGTGTTCTAATTTTTTTTCAGTGGTATTGTTAATATATAAATATGGCTACTTATGTTGATCCATATGCACAAATAAGAGCAGCTGAGTTAACCCAAGCTATTAGGAAGTTGAGGAAGGCGGATTTAGAGGCAGAATGTGATAGAGTAAAGTTACCGACCACGGGTACAAGGGATGAGTTAAGACAACGCTTGTTAGATTATGCCCGCAAGAACCCTCAGTCATTTCAAGTGTTAATTACGGCTTTTGCTCTGAGTCAGGAAGTTTTGGAAGAAGATTTAGTTGAACATAATATAACGGTTCCACAAGATTCATATGGAGATGTAGTGTATACATGGGTTAAGTTAATGCGTAGGAAGGCCATGGCGGTAGCTGATTCGGAAGAAGTTGTACCAGTAATACCATCGTTTACAATTCAGTTAGAGCCGCATAAACCAAATACTTTGGATCTGGTTCGTAAATGGAACATTAAATTCAAACCTGGGGATAGTATTTACTTATTTTTGGAGAGATTGGAAGATTTAAAACAAAGTTCTAAGTTACAGGGTGTAGAGTTATTGTCAGTATTACCCGAAATTTTACAAGATTCAGCTTTACTTTGGTACAGGAACAGATTAACAGATTGGCCTACATGGGAAGCTTTTTTGAAAGAATTTAGAGAATATTACTTGCCTATTGATGAGGAAGACTCGCTTTTGGATGAGATTAGACAGAGAACGCAAGGTCCCAAAGAATCGATTTTTGATTATGTTAATGCTATTCAAACGTTAATGAGGAGGCTGAGTACTCCAATGAGTCCTCAACAAATGATGAAGAATGTTATTAAAAATTTGCGTCCTGACGTAAAATTGTACATTAGACCTGCAGAGATTCAAACTATAACAGATTTAATACGTGTAGGTAGACAGTATGAACAAATATTGTTAGATTCTGAGAGATATATTCCTCCTCCAACGCAGGTTAGAGCTACAATTAAAGAAACGGCTTATAAACCTCAGAGACAAGTTGTTATACCTTCAGTTCATACAGCGCTAGGAATTCAGGGAAAACAGGAACTTCCATCGTCCGAGTTACAAAAGAAACCCAATGTTAGTTTTTCTGCAAAGACGTGGGACAAAGAACGAAATTCAAGTCATGTAAATGATTCCAGAATAGTTAAAGCAACAGAAAATGAAGAGAGACAGGATGAGTCGAGGGATAATGGTAAAAACACCACTTTACGTTTTTCAAATAACCAGCGATGTTGGAATTGTGATAAAACAGGACATAGGCAGTTCGAGTGTAAGGCACCTCGTAGAGTTACTCCACGCACTACGATTAAATGTTATAATTGTAATAAGCTTGGACATAGGTCTATTGATTGTAGGATGCCCCAAGAAAGAAAAGTTAGGCCTACAAATTCTTTACGACAATTAACTAAAAATCAGGCTTGTGTGATGCTAAATATAAACCCCACAGATTTAGTTAATGGAGACAGATGTTTTGTTGAAATTTTGTTGGAGGATATTACATTTATTGCTTTAATAGATTCAGGTTCAGATAAAACTTATGTGGGAGAGAAAGGTGACTTTTTGTGTAAAATGTTAGATTTACCAGTAGAAGAATCTGAAGTTAGGGTAGTGCAATTAGCAGATAAAACTTATAGTTCTATAACAGGAGAGAGAACTTTTGAGATGAAATTGCAGGACAGGATCTTTCAGATAAAATGTAAAATTATGCCAAATTTAGCAGTAGATATGATTCTGGGCATGGACGTTTTGAAACAAATTGGGTTAGTAGTAGATTTGCAAGATGGGACTTGGTATTTCAAAGATGAACCAGCAAAAATTTTTCAATTTGTTAAGGCTATAGATTTGAAAGAAGAAGATCAACTACATAATATTCTTACTTTACCTACACCCCAGGAAGGGGACAGATTGAATATGTTTTTGGAAAATCAGTTACAGAAATTTGATCAGTGTACTGGACTTACAGACTTGATTTCTCATGTTATTGATACAGGCGATGCAAAACCTATAAAACAAAGATATTATCCAGTATCACCCATTCTGGAAAAAGTTATACACGCGGAAATAGATAAAATGTTATTGGAAAAAGTTATAGAGCCTTCAAATTCACCTTGGTCGTCTCCGGTAGTTATGGTAAAGAAACCAGATAGAACATGGAGGTTTTGCGTAGATTTCAGAAAAGTAAATAATTGTACTAAAAGAGATAGTTATCCTTTGCCATACATTGAACATGTCTTGAGCAAATTACGACATGCTAGGTATATCAGTTCAATAGATTTGAAAAATGGGTATTGGCAAGTTCCATTAGATGAAGCAAGTAAAGAAAAAACAGCATTTACCGTACCTGGTAGAGGATTGTACCAGTTTCGAGTTATGCCTTTTGGAATCCATAACGCACCAGCCTCGTTTCAAAGATTAGTTGATACTATATTAAGAGAAGAGATAGGAGAGAAATGCTTTTGTTATTTGGATGATATAGTACTTATTAGCGAGACATTTGAAGAACATTTGTCCTTGTTAGAAAAAGTCTTAGAGAAATTAAGAAAAGCTAACCTGAAAATCAATAGGGAAAAATCAAAATTTTGCAGAAGTGAATTAAAATATTTGGGTCATATCATTACTCCATTAGGAATTGCTGTAGATTCAGATAAAATCTCGTGTATCCTTGAGTATCCAGCCCCTACAAAAGTCAAGGAAGTACGAGCATTTTTAGGACTGGCTTCTTGGTACCGACGATTCATTCCATTTTTTTCTGAAGTTGTAAAGCCCCTCACTGCACTTCTGAAAAAGAATCAGAAATGGCGTTGGACTAAGGAATGTCAGGAATCTTTTGATGAATTAAAATCGAAATTATCTAGTAGTCCTATATTAACTTGTCCAGATTATACTAAACCCCTAGTGCTACAGACCGATGCTAGTTTTTCAGGACTAGGAGCAGCATTAATTCAGACAGGAGAGGAAGGAGAGGAAAAAGTAATAGCTTATGCTAGTAGAACTTTAACGGTAGGCGAGCAAAAGTGGGCAATAGTCGAGAAAGAATTGTTAGCTATATTGTGGGCAGTTCAAAAGTTTCGTCCTTATTTGGAAGGTTATCATTTTAAAGTATATACTGATCACTTTGCTCTGAAATGGTTAAATACATTGCAGAAACCGACCGGACGATTAGCTAGGTGGAGTTTATTGCTCCAGGAGTATGATTTTGAAGTAATACATAGGCCTGGTAGATTACAAAAAGTTCCGGATGCTTTATCTAGAATACACGAAGGGAAAGTTCAAGAGAAAACGGTAGAGGAAGAATTTTGCCTTTTGTTAACTAATAACTCTGAAGTAGTCGAATGGGAAAATATACAAGATGCTTGGTATATTAAGCGGAAAGCACAAGTACAAAGTAAACCTAAATTTTGGCCAGATTGGAAGGTCGTAGATGAGAAGTTGTACCATTTAAGATTAGATCAGTTAGAACAAACTTTGGAGGGAACAGTGAATAGGTGGAAATTGGTTATACCGCAAGATTATAGGATTAAGGTATTGCAGGAATGTCATGATGCACCTACTGCAGGACATATGGGGATAGCTAAAACTTTCTTTAGAATAGCAAACAAGTATTATTGGCCGGGAATGTTTAGAGATGTTGCTAAGTATGTTACTGCTTGTGAAATATGTCAGAGACAGAAAGTGTTACAAACGGCTCAAGCAGGACCAATGCATTTTTACCAGAAAGAGAAACCTTGGATGACTGTAGCTACTGATTTGTTGGGACCTTACCCACGTTCCAAAAAAGGGAACAGGTACATTGTAGTATTTCAGGACACCTTCACCAAATACATAGAATGTAAAGCGTTAAGGAAAGCAACCAGTAGAGCAGTTACGGAAGCATTTTATGAGTTGATTATCCTTAAATGGGGAATTCCGGGATATTTGCTGATGGACAATGGGCCGCAATATACTAGTAAACTAATGCGTGGGATAGCTAAAGCTTTTAATATAACCCCTTGTTATTTACCTGTATATTCACCACAAGGAAATCCGGTAGAAAGAGTTAATAGAGTATTGAAAACCATGATTGCGAGTTACATTGAAAAGGATCAAACAGTTTGGGATGTGTATTTGAGAGAATTTAATTTTGCTATAAATACGGCTAAACATAGTTCCACTGGATGCACTCCTTATATGCTAAATTATGGGAAAGAGCCTGAAATTATCAGCAGAATTGAGAAGGTAGAGAATCAACCTATACAGAAAGAAATTCCGAAGTTTTGGATAGACAGATTTGATAGATTAAAAACGGTACGTCTAATGGTCAGACATAACTTAGAAACTGCTTATAAGAATTCAAGTCATTATTATAATCTTCGGAGGAGAGAGGTGAGATTTTGTCCAGGAGATCTTGTGTTAAGGAGAAACTTTAAATTAAGTGATGCCTCACAAGCTTATGCAGCAGGCTTAAGTGCAAAGTTCGTCGGCCCCTTTATAATAAAGAAAAAGCTTAGCGAGAATAGTTATGAACTGACGAACCGTTTTGGTAAACAGTTGGGGAAGTGGCACGTTAAAGACTTGAAACCTTTTGTACCTGGGTAAAAGTTCTTAAGGCTGATAAAAGAGACACGCACAAAAAAAAAAAAAAAAGAATGTGACCTGTGCCAACATTATTTTTTTATGGTGAGTGCGGGAAGAATGTCACGACGCAAATAGCGACGTGCATAATCAACGATAGGAGACCATTCCTAAACAAAGGAAGGGTTGGGGGACCACAACTAATCGATATTGAACATTTTCATGATTATCGATACTGCCCTGAATTTATTTGAATTACAGAAAAGGAGAGGTGCGCATGCGTCGACGGTGAATCGACGAGAGAGGTGTGGAACCTGAAAGACGGTTATTATTACGTGCCTGACTACGAGAGAGAGAAGTTGAAAAGGCAGAAGGGAGAAGACGAGACTGGGATGTGCGACAGCGGCAGAGGCGTTCTGGCATGATGGTGTGTCAGACTTTCATCTAAGGAAATTCTGAATGGGAATTTCACTGATATGACTATATGGAGATAGTCGTTAGCTGGGAAAGCACATCACGTCCGCCGGTACGAGAGACCGCTTCAGCGAACACCAGCTGTGGAGAGAAGAGTGGGTCACGACTGCTCAGTCTGGACTAAGGGAAGATGTGGACATCAGGAAGTAGATGGAAACAGTACGGGATCAGAGGATAAGATAGTCATCACCCGTTGAGTATCACATAAACATTTTCTTTTGTTTTTGAGAAATGGGAAAATTTTGAGGCATTGTTTCTAAGAAATGTGTGGCGATTAGACGCCGTAAATGAAGGATTAAGAGTAGGGTTAGAAAAATAGAAGTGTGATAAATCTAGGGTGAGGCAATAAAATACAGTAATCCAACCCGTTTCTATTTCTGGTCTAAGTTAAGAAAGAGTAGTCAAGAACTGTGACCGTGGGTTAGTAAAGATGATCTCTATACTTTGGGTTTCTATGAGTGATTGTCTCACGAATGAATACATAGCTCGAGGCAATTGCTGATGTTCATTCAAACTTGTTTTTTTATAAGACAGGACGCGAGGGGAGTAAGAAAGAAGGGTAATAGGGGCTTACTTAGTATTTCTTGCGAGGGCCTCTCCCTCTTGGTTTTTGTTGGGTGACAGATGACTATCTATGAGTAGATTTCATGCTGGCCCGTAAGGATTGAGTTGTTTTCTTTAAGAGATTTATCGAAGAGTGGGAACCGTATGGATCATGGGAAAGGGAGATAAGAAAGTGAACAGTGAAAGGCAGAAGAAGGCCTATGAATAGTAGTAGATTAAGCGCCTACCATTGAAAAACTTACATGTTAGGATAGAAGTAGGAATTACTCAAGGGTTATAAAGAGAAAGTTACTGATCTGGGGCGTGAGTTAGTTTCAGTTAGAATTCTAGGGAATTTAGAAACAAGGAAATTGGGTGCCCAGGGAGTAGAATAGTAACTTGAAAAGTATGGAAACCCGAGTAACAAGAAAGAGGGAAAATTAGAACAATGGTATAAATTGCTTACAGAGAGAGGAGTTAAAAGATAATCAATAATAACTGGTTAGATTAGAAAGAGGAGAATTGGTAATTTTGTGTAGTGAGTTGATGACAAGTAGGTCATTAGCAGGTACTAGAGATTACCCCAGAAAAGAAAAAAAAGAAGGGTGAGGTGAGGGAACGCCAGAAGTGTCCCAAATAAAATAAATATAAAGAAATTTATGAGAATTGTGAAAGTCGTCGGTGTTGGAGGCGAACAACGGCCCCACGTGCCTCTAGGAGAGAGTGTCAGGGACCTCTGACATCGATTGTTCAAAATTGTATTTTTGTTTGCGGCCCATTAATATTTTCCCGGTTGCAGGAGAGGAGTCAGATTGTTTGTAACTCAAGATCTAGACGCCGCCCCTGTATCGGTGGTCTATCGCCACAGTCACTCTGTGGGTATAGGCCTAAACTTCCATTTCTTTCTTCATGACACTGTCTTTCCTATCTATCTTTAAATACAATTCTTCATGGACTAAGATGACTAGTGGACTAGTATAGGAGACATAGGTGGAATTATTGAGTGTAATATGTAGAGTCAAGGACTGGATCATGAATTGAAAATCTTTATTTATTCGAAAGAAAGTATAATATATATATTGAGATATCCTGAAGTTGCAAATGTAAGTGACTACACAAGTTAGTAGTAAATTAGAAGGATAATACGAGACGTTCTAGTAGATACCTGGAAATAAAGAAAGAAAGGAGATTAAGTAATTAATTAGGGAGTTGTTATTGTTGAACAGAGAACGTACTTATACAGTTAAACTGGGTATACTAACCTTGAATAATTAAATACCATCCTACTAATAAAAATGTTGAATGGTTAATGTTGTGTAAATGTAATTTATTGTATATAAGATTGTTATTGTTGAAAAGAGAAAAAAATAATATATTAAATAAAATTATGGTTATTGTTGTGCTGCATAAAGTTAACGTGAAGTCCAGCCGTCAAAAAGTTTGGTCGCCCATTACGTGGGGCTTGATATAAGAAAAGAAAATAAACATTAATCAGTTAAAATTGGAAACTTGAAATACGAGTCGTCATATATTTTGGAGCCCATAGCGTGGGGTGAGTTGTGTTGAAATCACATATTTTGATAGCCCATAGCGTGAGGCAGTGATAGTTTGATATCCTAACGTGAGGCGAGATAGTGTTAAAAGAATTTTGGGAGTTAGGTTAGTATAACTGAAATTTATTCTAAAAAAAAAATAATAATAATAACATATTTTTTGGGAAAAGAATAATGACTATTGACAAAGTAAGGACTTCTATAGAGGACTAAGACAGACGACTGAACTATTGTGTTCTAATTTTTTTTCAGTGGTATTGTTAATATATAAATATGGCTACTTATGTTGATCCATATGCACAAATAAGAGCAGCTGAGTTAACCCAAGCTATTAGGAAGTTGAGGAAGGCGGATTTAGAGGCAGAATGTGATAGAGTAAAGTTACCGACCACGGGTACAAGGGATGAGTTAAGACAACGCTTGTTAGATTATGCCCGCAAGAACCCTCAGTCATTTCAAGTGTTAATTACGGCTTTTGCTCTGAGTCAGGAAGTTTTGGAAGAAGATTTAGTTGAACATAATATAACGGTTCCACAAGATTCATATGGAGATGTAGTGTATACATGGGTTAAGTTAATGCGTAGGAAGGCCATGGCGGTAGCTGATTCGGAAGAAGTTGTACCAGTAATACCATCGTTTACAATTCAGTTAGAGCCGCATAAACCAAATACTTTGGATCTGGTTCGTAAATGGAACATTAAATTCAAACCTGGGGATAGTATTTACTTATTTTTGGAGAGATTGGAAGATTTAAAACAAAGTTCTAAGTTACAGGGTGTAGAGTTATTGTCAGTATTACCCGAAATTTTACAAGATTCAGCTTTACTTTGGTACAGGAACAGATTAACAGATTGGCCTACATGGGAAGCTTTTTTGAAAGAATTTAGAGAATATTACTTGCCTATTGATGAGGAAGACTCGCTTTTGGATGAGATTAGACAGAGAACGCAAGGTCCCAAAGAATCGATTTTTGATTATGTTAATGCTATTCAAACGTTAATGAGGAGGCTGAGTACTCCAATGAGTCCTCAACAAATGATGAAGAATGTTATTAAAAATTTGCGTCCTGACGTAAAATTGTACATTAGACCTGCAGAGATTCAAACTATAACAGATTTAATACGTGTAGGTAGACAGTATGAACAAATATTGTTAGATTCTGAGAGATATATTCCTCCTCCAACGCAGGTTAGAGCTACAATTAAAGAAACGGCTTATAAACCTCAGAGACAAGTTGTTATACCTTCAGTTCATACAGCGCTAGGAATTCAGGGAAAACAGGAACTTCCATCGTCCGAGTTACAAAAGAAACCCAATGTTAGTTTTTCTGCAAAGACGTGGGACAAAGAACGAAATTCAAGTCATGTAAATGATTCCAGAATAGTTAAAGCAACAGAAAATGAAGAGAGACAGGATGAGTCGAGGGATAATGGTAAAAACACCACTTTACGTTTTTCAAATAACCAGCGATGTTGGAATTGTGATAAAACAGGACATAGGCAGTTCGAGTGTAAGGCACCTCGTAGAGTTACTCCACGCACTACGATTAAATGTTATAATTGTAATAAGCTTGGACATAGGTCTATTGATTGTAGGATGCCCCAAGAAAGAAAAGTTAGGCCTACAAATTCTTTACGACAATTAACTAAAAATCAGGCTTGTGTGATGCTAAATATAAACCCCACAGATTTAGTTAATGGAGACAGATGTTTTGTTGAAATTTTGTTGGAGGATATTACATTTATTGCTTTAATAGATTCAGGTTCAGATAAAACTTATGTGGGAGAGAAAGGTGACTTTTTGTGTAAAATGTTAGATTTACCAGTAGAAGAATCTGAAGTTAGGGTAGTGCAATTAGCAGATAAAACTTATAGTTCTATAACAGGAGAGAGAACTTTTGAGATGAAATTGCAGGACAGGATCTTTCAGATAAAATGTAAAATTATGCCAAATTTAGCAGTAGATATGATTCTGGGCATGGACGTTTTGAAACAAATTGGGTTAGTAGTAGATTTGCAAGATGGGACTTGGTATTTCAAAGATGAACCAGCAAAAATTTTTCAATTTGTTAAGGCTATAGATTTGAAAGAAGAAGATCAACTACATAATATTCTTACTTTACCTACACCCCAGGAAGGGGACAGATTGAATATGTTTTTGGAAAATCAGTTACAGAAATTTGATCAGTGTACTGGACTTACAGACTTGATTTCTCATGTTATTGATACAGGCGATGCAAAACCTATAAAACAAAGATATTATCCAGTATCACCCATTCTGGAAAAAGTTATACACGCGGAAATAGATAAAATGTTATTGGAAAAAGTTATAGAGCCTTCAAATTCACCTTGGTCGTCTCCGGTAGTTATGGTAAAGAAACCAGATAGAACATGGAGGTTTTGCGTAGATTTCAGAAAAGTAAATAATTGTACTAAAAGAGATAGTTATCCTTTGCCATACATTGAACATGTCTTGAGCAAATTACGACATGCTAGGTATATCAGTTCAATAGATTTGAAAAATGGGTATTGGCAAGTTCCATTAGATGAAGCAAGTAAAGAAAAAACAGCATTTACCGTACCTGGTAGAGGATTGTACCAGTTTCGAGTTATGCCTTTTGGAATCCATAACGCACCAGCCTCGTTTCAAAGATTAGTTGATACTATATTAAGAGAAGAGATAGGAGAGAAATGCTTTTGTTATTTGGATGATATAGTACTTATTAGCGAGACATTTGAAGAACATTTGTCCTTGTTAGAAAAAGTCTTAGAGAAATTAAGAAAAGCTAACCTGAAAATCAATAGGGAAAAATCAAAATTTTGCAGAAGTGAATTAAAATATTTGGGTCATATCATTACTCCATTAGGAATTGCTGTAGATTCAGATAAAATCTCGTGTATCCTTGAGTATCCAGCCCCTACAAAAGTCAAGGAAGTACGAGCATTTTTAGGACTGGCTTCTTGGTACCGACGATTCATTCCATTTTTTTCTGAAGTTGTAAAGCCCCTCACTGCACTTCTGAAAAAGAATGAGAAATGGCGTTGGACTAAGGAATGTCAGGAATCTTTTGATGAATTAAAATCGAAATTATCTAGTAGTCCTATATTAACTTGTCCAGATTATACTAAACCCCTAGTGCTACAGACCGATGCTAGTTTTTCAGGACTAGGAGCAGCATTAATTCAGACAGGAGAGGAAGGAGAGGAAAAAGTAATAGCTTATGCTAGTAGAACTTTAACGGTAGGCGAGCAAAAGTGGGCAATAGTCGAGAAAGAATTGTTAGCTATATTGTGGGCAGTTCAAAAGTTTCGTCCTTATTTGGAAGGTTATCATTTTAAAGTATATACTGATCACTTTGCTCTGAAATGGTTAAATACATTGCAGAAACCGACCGGACGATTAGCTAGGTGGAGTTTATTGCTCCAGGAGTATGATTTTGAAGTAATACATAGGCCTGGTAGATTACAAAAAGTTCCGGATGCTTTATCTAGAATACACGAAGGGAAAGTTCAAGAGAAAACGGTAGAGGAAGAATTTTGCCTTTTGTTAACTAATAACTCTGAAGTAGTCGAATGGGAAAATATACAAGATGCTTGGTATATTAAGCGGAAAGCACAAGTACAAAGTAAACCTAAATTTTGGCCAGATTGGAAGGTCGTAGATGAGAAGTTGTACCATTTAAGATTAGATCAGTTAGAACAAACTTTGGAGGGAACAGTGAATAGGTGGAAATTGGTTATACCGCAAGATTATAGGATTAAGGTATTGCAGGAATGTCATGATGCACCTACTGCAGGACATATGGGGATAGCTAAAACTTTCTTTAGAATAGCAAACAAGTATTATTGGCCGGGAATGTTTAGAGATGTTGCTAAGTATGTTACTGCTTGTGAAATATGTCAGAGACAGAAAGTGTTACAAACGGCTCAAGCAGGACCAATGCATTTTTACCAGAAAGAGAAACCTTGGATGACTGTAGCTACTGATTTGTTGGGACCTTACCCACGTTCCAAAAAAGGGAACAGGTACATTGTAGTATTTCAGGACACCTTCACCAAATACATAGAATGTAAAGCGTTAAGGAAAGCAACCAGTAGAGCAGTTACGGAAGCATTTTATGAGTTGATTATCCTTAAATGGGGAATTCCGGGATATTTGCTGATGGACAATGGGCCGCAATATACTAGTAAACTAATGCGTGGGATAGCTAAAGCTTTTAATATAACCCCTTGTTATTTACCTGTATATTCACCACAAGGAAATCCGGTAGAAAGAGTTAATAGAGTATTGAAAACCATGATTGCGAGTTACATTGAAAAGGATCAAACAGTTTGGGATGTGTATTTGAGAGAATTTAATTTTGCTATAAATACGGCTAAACATAGTTCCACTGGATGCACTCCTTATATGCTAAATTATGGGAAAGAGCCTGAAATTATCAGCAGAATTGAGAAGGTAGAGAATCAACCTATACAGAAAGAAATTCCGAAGTTTTGGATAGACAGATTTGATAGATTAAAAACGGTACGTCTAATGGTCAGACATAACTTAGAAACTGCTTATAAGAATTCAAGTCATTATTATAATCTTCGGAGGAGAGAGGTGAGATTTTGTCCAGGAGATCTTGTGTTAAGGAGAAACTTTAAATTAAGTGATGCCTCACAAGCTTATGCAGCAGGCTTAAGTGCAAAGTTCGTCGGCCCCTTTATAATAAAGAAAAAGCTTAGCGAGAATAGTTATGAACTGACGAACCGTTTTGGTAAACAGTTGGGGAAGTGGCACGTTAAAGACTTGAAACCTTTTGTACCTGGGTAAAAGTTCTTAAGGCTGATAAAAGAGACACGCACAAAAAAAAAAAAAAAAGAATGTGACCTGTGCCAACATTATTTTTTTATGGTGAGTGCGGGAAGAATGTCACGACGCAAATAGCGACGTGCATAATCAACGATAGGAGACCATTCCTAAACAAAGGAAGGGTTGGGGGACCACAACTAATCGATATTGAACATTTTCATGATTATCGATACTGCCCTGAATTTATTTGAATTACAGAAAAGGAGAGGTGCGCATGCGTCGACGGTGAATCGACGAGAGAGGTGTGGAACCTGAAAGACGGTTATTATTACGTGCCTGACTACGAGAGAGAGAAGTTGAAAAGGCAGAAGGGAGAAGACGAGACTGGGATGTGCGACAGCGGCAGAGGCGTTCTGGCATGATGGTGTGTCAGACTTTCATCTAAGGAAATTCTGAATGGGAATTTCACTGATATGACTATATGGAGATAGTCGTTAGCTGGGAAAGCACATCACGTCCGCCGGTACGAGAGACCGCTTCAGCGAACACCAGCTGTGGAGAGAAGAGTGGGTCACGACTGCTCAGTCTGGACTAAGGGAAGATGTGGACATCAGGAAGTAGATGGAAACAGTACGGGATCAGAGGATAAGATAGTCATCACCCGTTGAGTATCACATAAACATTTTCTTTTGTTTTTGAGAAATGGGAAAATTTTGAGGCATTGTTTCTAAGAAATGTGTGGCGATTAGACGCCGTAAATGAAGGATTAAGAGTAGGGTTAGAAAAATAGAAGTGTGATAAATCTAGGGTGAGGCAATAAAATACAGTAATCCAACCCGTTTCTATTTCTGGTCTAAGTTAAGAAAGAGTAGTCAAGAACTGTGACCGTGGGTTAGTAAAGATGATCTCTATACTTTGGGTTTCTATGAGTGATTGTCTCACGAATGAATACATAGCTCGAGGCAATTGCTGATGTTCATTCAAACTTGTTTTTTTATAAGACAGGACGCGAGGGGAGTAAGAAAGAAGGGTAATAGGGGCTTAGTATTTCTTGCGAGGGCCTCTCCCTCTTGGTTTTTGTTGGGTGACAGATGACTATCTATGAGTAGATTTCATGCTGGCCCGTAAGGATTGAGTTGTTTTCTTTAAGAGATTTATCGAAGAGTGGGAACCGTATGGATCATGGGAAAGGGAGATAAGAAAGTGAACAGTGAAAGGCAGAAGAAGGCCTATGAATAGTAGTAGATTAAGCGCCTACCATTGAAAAACTTACATGTTAGGATAGAAGTAGGAATTACTCAAGGGTTATAAAGAGAAAGTTACTGATCTGGGGCGTGAGTTAGTTTCAGTTAGAATTCTAGGGAATTTAGAAACAAGGAAATTGGGTGCCCAGGGAGTAGAATAGTAACTTGAAAAGTATGGAAACCCGAGTAACAAGAAAGAGGGAAAATTAGAACAATGGTATAAATTGCTTACAGAGAGAGGAGTTAAAAGATAATCAATAATAACTGGTTAGATTAGAAAGAGGAGAATTGGTAATTTTGTGTAGTGAGTTGATGACAAGTAGGTCATTAGCAGGTACTAGAGATTACCCCAGAAAAGAAAAAAAAGAAGGGTGAGGTGAGGGAACGCCAGAAGTGTCCCAAATAAAATAAATATAAAGAAATTTATGAGAATTGTGAAAGTCGTCGGTGTTGGAGGCGAACAACGGCCCCACGTGCCTCTAGGAGAGTGTCAGGGACCTCTGACATCGATTGTTCAAAATTGTATTTTTGTTTGCGGCCCATTAATATTTTCCCGGTTGCAGGAGAGGAGTCAGATTGTTTGTAACTCAAGATCTAGACGCCGCCCCTGTATCGGTGGTCTATCGCCACAGTCACTCTGTGGGTATAGGCCTAAACTTCCATTTCTTTCTTCATGACACTGTCTTTCCTATCTATCTTTAAATACAATTCTTCATGGACTAAGATGACTAGTGGACTAGTATAGGAGACATAGGTGGAATTATTGAGTGTAATATGTAGAGTCAAGGACTGGATCATGAATTGAAAATCTTTATTTATTCGAAAGAAAGTATAATATATATATTGAGATATCCTGAAGTTGCAAATGTAAGTGACTACACAAGTTAGTAGTAAATTAGAAGGATAATACGAGACGTTCTAGTAGATACCTGGAAATAAAGAAAGAAAGGAGATTAAGTAATTAATTAGGGAGTTGTTATTGTTGAACAGAGAACGTACTTATACAGTTAAACTGGGTATACTAACCTTGAATAATTAAATACCATCCTACTAATAAAAATGTTGAATGGTTAATGTTGTGTAAATGTAATTTATTGTATATAAGATTGTTATTGTTGAAAAGAGAAAAAAATAATATATTAAATAAAATTATGGTTATTGTTGTGCTGCATAAAGTTAACGTGAAGTCCAGCCGTCAAAAAGTTTGGTCGCCCATTACGTGGGGCTTGATATAAGAAAAGAAAATAAACATTAATCAGTTAAAATTGGAAACTTGAAATACGAGTCGTCATATATTTTGGAGCCCATAGCGTGGGGTGAGTTGTGTTGAAATCACATATTTTGATAGCCCATAGCGTGAGGCAGTGATAGTTTGATATCCTAACGTGAGGCGAGATAGTGTTAAAAGAATTTTGGGAGTTAGGTTAGTATAACTGAAATTTATTCTAAAAAAAAAATAATAATAATAACATATTTTTTGGGAAAAGAATAATGACTATTGACAAAGTAAGGACTTCTATAGAGGACTAAGACAGACGACTGAACTATTGTGTTCTAATTTTTTTTCAGTGGTATTGTTAATATATAAATATGGCTACTTATGTTGATCCATATGCACAAATAAGAGCAGCTGAGTTAACCCAAGCTATTAGGAAGTTGAGGAAGGCGGATTTAGAGGCAGAATGTGATAGAGTAAAGTTACCGACCACGGGTACAAGGGATGAGTTAAGACAACGCTTGTTAGATTATGCCCGCAAGAACCCTCAGTCATTTCAAGTGTTAATTACGGCTTTTGCTCTGAGTCAGGAAGTTTTGGAAGAAGATTTAGTTGAACATAATATAACGGTTCCACAAGATTCATATGGAGATGTAGTGTATACATGGGTTAAGTTAATGCGTAGGAAGGCCATGGCGGTAGCTGATTCGGAAGAAGTTGTACCAGTAATACCATCGTTTACAATTCAGTTAGAGCCGCATAAACCAAATACTTTGGATCTGGTTCGTAAATGGAACATTAAATTCAAACCTGGGGATAGTATTTACTTATTTTTGGAGAGATTGGAAGATTTAAAACAAAGTTCTAAGTTACAGGGTGTAGAGTTATTGTCAGTATTACCCGAAATTTTACAAGATTCAGCTTTACTTTGGTACAGGAACAGATTAACAGATTGGCCTACATGGGAAGCTTTTTTGAAAGAATTTAGAGAATATTACTTGCCTATTGATGAGGAAGACTCGCTTTTGGATGAGATTAGACAGAGAACGCAAGGTCCCAAAGAATCGATTTTTGATTATGTTAATGCTATTCAAACGTTAATGAGGAGGCTGAGTACTCCAATGAGTCCTCAACAAATGATGAAGAATGTTATTAAAAATTTGCGTCCTGACGTAAAATTGTACATTAGACCTGCAGAGATTCAAACTATAACAGATTTAATACGTGTAGGTAGACAGTATGAACAAATATTGTTAGATTCTGAGAGATATATTCCTCCTCCAACGCAGGTTAGAGCTACAATTAAAGAAACGGCTTATAAACCTCAGAGACAAGTTGTTATACCTTCAGTTCATACAGCGCTAGGAATTCAGGGAAAACAGGAACTTCCATCGTCCGAGTTACAAAAGAAACCCAATGTTAGTTTTTCTGCAAAGACGTGGGACAAAGAACGAAATTCAAGTCATGTAAATGATTCCAGAATAGTTAAAGCAACAGAAAATGAAGAGAGACAGGATGAGTCGAGGGATAATGGTAAAAACACCACTTTACGTTTTTCAAATAACCAGCGATGTTGGAATTGTGATAAAACAGGACATAGGCAGTTCGAGTGTAAGGCACCTCGTAGAGTTACTCCACGCACTACGATTAAATGTTATAATTGTAATAAGCTTGGACATAGGTCTATTGATTGTAGGATGCCCCAAGAAAGAAAAGTTAGGCCTACAAATTCTTTACGACAATTAACTAAAAATCAGGCTTGTGTGATGCTAAATATAAACCCCACAGATTTAGTTAATGGAGACAGATGTTTTGTTGAAATTTTGTTGGAGGATATTACATTTATTGCTTTAATAGATTCAGGTTCAGATAAAACTTATGTGGGAGAGAAAGGTGACTTTTTGTGTAAAATGTTAGATTTACCAGTAGAAGAATCTGAAGTTAGGGTAGTGCAATTAGCAGATAAAACTTATAGTTCTATAACAGGAGAGAGAACTTTTGAGATGAAATTGCAGGACAGGATCTTTCAGATAAAATGTAAAATTATGCCAAATTTAGCAGTAGATATGATTCTGGGCATGGACGTTTTGAAACAAATTGGGTTAGTAGTAGATTTGCAAGATGGGACTTGGTATTTCAAAGATGAACCAGCAAAAATTTTTCAATTTGTTAAGGCTATAGATTTGAAAGAAGAAGATCAACTACATAATATTCTTACTTTACCTACACCCCAGGAAGGGGACAGATTGAATATGTTTTTGGAAAATCAGTTACAGAAATTTGATCAGTGTACTGGACTTACAGACTTGATTTCTCATGTTATTGATACAGGCGATGCAAAACCTATAAAACAAAGATATTATCCAGTATCACCCATTCTGGAAAAAGTTATACACGCGGAAATAGATAAAATGTTATTGGAAAAAGTTATAGAGCCTTCAAATTCACCTTGGTCGTCTCCGGTAGTTATGGCAAAGAAACCAGATAGAACATGGAGGTTTTGCGTAGATTTCAGAAAAGTAAATAATTGTACTAAAAGAGATAGTTATCCTTTGCCATACATTGAACATTGTCTTGAGCAAATTACGACATGCTAGGTATATCAGTTCAATAGATTTGAAAAATGGGTATTGGCAAGTTCCATTAGATGAAGCAAGTAAAGAAAAAACAGCATTTACCGTACCTGGTAGAGGATTGTACCAGTTTCGAGTTATGCCTTTTGGAATCCATAACGCACCAGCCTCGTTTCAAAGATTAGTTGATACTATATTAAGAGAAGAGATAGGAGAGAAATGCTTTTGTTATTTGGATGATATAGTACTTATTAGCGAGACATTTGAAGAACATTTGTCCTTGTTAGAAAAAGTCTTAGAGAAATTAAGAAAAGCTAACCTGAAAATCAATAGGGAAAAATCAAAATTTTGCAGAAGTGAATTAAAATATTTGGGTCATATCATTACTCCATTAGGAATTGCTGTAGATTCAGATAAAATCTCGTGTATCCTTGAGTATCCAGCCCCTACAAAAGTCAAGGAAGTACGAGCATTTTTAGGACTGGCTTCTTGGTACCGACGATTCATTCCATTTTTTTCTGAAGTTGTAAAGCCCCTCACTGCACTTCTGAAAAAGAATCAGAAATGGCGTTGGACTAAGGAATGTCAGGAATCTTTTGATGAATTAAAATCGAAATTATCTAGTAGTCCTATATTAACTTGTCCAGATTATACTAAACCCCTAGTGCTACAGACCGATGCTAGTTTTTCAGGACTAGGAGCAGCATTAATTCAGACAGGAGAGGAAGGAGAGGAAAAAGTAATAGCTTATGCTAGTAGAACTTTAACGGTAGGCGAGCAAAAGTGGGCAATAGTCGAGAAAGAATTGTTAGCTATATTGTGGGCAGTTCAAAAGTTTCGTCCTTATTTGGAAGGTTATCATTTTAAAGTATATACTGATCACTTTGCTCTGAAATGGTTAAATACATTGCAGAAACCGACCGGACGATTAGCTAGGTGGAGTTTATTGCTCCAGGAGTATGATTTTGAAGTAATACATAGGCCTGGTAGATTACAAAAAGTTCCGGATGCTTTATCTAGAATACACGAAGGGAAAGTTCAAGAGAAAACGGTAGAGGAAGAATTTTGCCTTTTGTTAACTAATAACTCTGAAGTAGTCGAATGGGAAAATATACAAGATGCTTGGTATATTAAGCGGAAAGCACAAGTACAAAGTAAACCTAAATTTTGGCCAGATTGGAAGGTCGTAGATGAGAAGTTGTACCATTTAAGATTAGATCAGTTAGAACAAACTTTGGAGGGAACAGTGAATAGGTGGAAATTGGTTATACCGCAAGATTATAGGATTAAGGTATTGCAGGAATGTCATGATGCACCTACTGCAGGACATATGGGGATAGCTAAAACTTTCTTTAGAATAGCAAACAAGTATTATTGGCCGGGAATGTTTAGAGATGTTGCTAAGTATGTTACTGCTTGTGAAATATGTCAGAGACAGAAAGTGTTACAAACGGCTCAAGCAGGACCAATGCATTTTTACCAGAAAGAGAAACCTTGGATGACTGTAGCTACTGATTTGTTGGGACCTTACCCACGTTCCAAAAAAGGGAACAGGTACATTGTAGTATTTCAGGACACCTTCACCAAATACATAGAATGTAAAGCGTTAAGGAAAGCAACCAGTAGAGCAGTTACGGAAGCATTTTATGAGTTGATTATCCTTAAATGGGGAATTCCGGGATATTTGCTGATGGACAATGGGCCGCAATATACTAGTAAACTAATGCGTGGGATAGCTAAAGCTTTTAATATAACCCCTTGTTATTTACCTGTATATTCACCACAAGGAAATCCGGTAGAAAGAGTTAATAGAGTATTGAAAACCATGATTGCGAGTTACATTGAAAAGGATCAAACAGTTTGGGATGTGTATTTGAGAGAATTTAATTTTGCTATAAATACGGCTAAACATAGTTCCACTGGATGCACTCCTTATATGCTAAATTATGGGAAAGAGCCTGAAATTATCAGCAGAATTGAGAAGGTAGAGAATCAACCTATACAGAAAGAAATTCCGAAGTTTTGGATAGACAGATTTGATAGATTAAAAACGGTACGTCTAATGGTCAGACATAACTTAGAAACTGCTTATAAGAATTCAAGTCATTATTATAATCTTCGGAGGAGAGAGGTGAGATTTTGTCCAGGAGATCTTGTGTTAAGGAGAAACTTTAAATTAAGTGATGCCTCACAAGCTTATGCAGCAGGCTTAAGTGCAAAGTTCGTCGGCCCCTTTATAATAAAGAAAAAGCTTAGCGAGAATAGTTATGAACTGACGAACCGTTTTGGTAAACAGTTGGGGAAGTGGCACGTTAAAGACTTGAAACCTTTTGTACCTGGGTAAAAGTTCTTAAGGCTGATAAAAGAGACACGCACAAAAAAAAAAAAAAGAATGTGACCTGTGCCAACATTATTTTTTTATGGTGAGTGCGGGAAGAATGTCACGACGCAAATAGCGACGTGCATAATCAACGATAGGAGACCATTCCTAAACAAAGGAAGGGTTGGGGGACCACAACTAATCGATATTGAACATTTTCATGATTATCGATACTGCCCTGAATTTATTTGAATTACAGAAAAGGAGAGGTGCGCATGCGTCGACGGTGAATCGACGAGAGAGGTGTGGAACCTGAAAGACGGTTATTATTACGTGCCTGACTACGAGAGAGAGAAGTTGAAAAGGCAGAAGGGAGAAGACGAGACTGGGATGTGCGACAGCGGCAGAGGCGTTCTGGCATGATGGTGTGTCAGACTTTCATCTAAGGAAATTCTGAATGGGAATTTCACTGATATGACTATATGGAGATAGTCGTTAGCTGGGAAAGCACATCACGTCCGCCGGTACGAGAGACCGCTTCAGCGAACACCAGCTGTGGAGAGAAGAGTGGGTCACGACTGCTCAGTCTGGACTAAGGGAAGATGTGGACATCAGGAAGTAGATGGAAACAGTACGGGATCAGAGGATAAGATAGTCATCACCCGTTGAGTATCACATAAACATTTTCTTTTGTTTTTGAGAAATGGGAAAATTTTGAGGCATTGTTTCTAAGAAATGTGTGGCGATTAGACGCCGTAAATGAAGGATTAAGAGTAGGGTTAGAAAAATAGAAGTGTGATAAATCTAGGGTGAGGCAATAAAATACAGTAATCCAACCCGTTTCTATTTCTGGTCTAAGTTAAGAAAGAGTAGTCAAGAACTGTGACCGTGGGTTAGTAAAGATGATCTCTATACTTTGGGTTTCTATGAGTGATTGTCTCACGAATGAATACATAGCTCGAGGCAATTGCTGATGTTCATTCAAACTTGTTTTTTTATAAGACAGGACGCGAGGGGAGTAAGAAAGAAGGGTAATAGGGGCTTAGTATTTCTTGCGAGGGCCTCTCCCTCTTGGTTTTTGTTGGGTGACAGATGACTATCTATGAGTAGATTTCATGCTGGCCCGTAAGGATTGAGTTGTTTTCTTTAAGAGATTTATCGAAGAGTGGGAACCGTATGGATCATGGGAAAGGGAGATAAGAAAGTGAACAGTGAAAGGCAGAAGAAGGCCTATGAATAGTAGTAGATTAAGCGCCTACCATTGAAAAACTTACATGTTAGGATAGAAGTAGGAATTACTCAAGGGTTATAAAGAGAAAGTTACTGATCTGGGGCGTGAGTTAGTTTCAGTTAGAATTCTAGGGAATTTAGAAACAAGGAAATTGGGTGCCCAGGGAGTAGAATAGTAACTTGAAAAGTATGGAAACCCGAGTAACAAGAAAGAGGGAAAATTAGAACAATGGTATAAATTGCTTACAGAGAGAGGAGTTAAAAGATAATCAATAATAACTGGTTAGATTAGAAAGAGGAGAATTGGTAATTTTGTGTAGTGAGTTGATGACAAGTAGGTCATTAGCAGGTACTAGAGATTACCCCAGAAAAGAAAAAAAAGAAGGGTGAGGTGAGGGAACGCCAGAAGTGTCCCAAATAAAATAAATATAAAGAAATTTATGAGAATTGTGAAAGTCGTCGGTGTTGGAGGCGAACAACGGCCCCACGTGCCTCTAGGAGAGAGTGTCAGGGACCTCTGACATCGATTGTTCAAAATTGTATTTTTGTTTGCGGCCCATTAATATTTTCCCGGTTGCAGGAGAGGAGTCAGATTGTTTGTAACTCAAGATCTAGACGCCGCCCCTGTATCGGTGGTCTATCGCCACAGTCACTCTGTGGGTATAGGCCTAAACTTCCATTTCTTTCTTCATGACACTGTCTTTCCTATCTATCTTTAAATACAATTCTTCATGGACTAAGATGACTAGTGGACTAGTATAGGAGACATAGGTGGAATTATTGAGTGTAATATGTAGAGTCAAGGACTGGATCATGAATTGAAAATCTTTATTTATTCGAAAGAAAGTATAATATATATATTGAGATATCCTGAAGTTGCAAATGTAAGTGACTACACAAGTTAGTAGTAAATTAGAAGGATAATACGAGACGTTCTAGTAGATACCTGGAAATAAAGAAAGAAAGGAGATTAAGTAATTAATTAGGGAGTTGTTATTGTTGAACAGAGAACGTACTTATACAGTTAAACTGGGTATACTAACCTTGAATAATTAAATACCATCCTACTAATAAAAATGTTGAATGGTTAATGTTGTGTAAATGTAATTTATTGTATATAAGATTGTTATTGTTGAAAAGAGAAAAAAATAATATATTAAATAAAATTATGGTTATTGTTGTGCTGCATAAAGTTAACGTGAAGTCCAGCCGTCAAAAAGTTTGGTCGCCCATTACGTGGGGCTTGATATAAGAAAAGAAAATAAACATTAATCAGTTAAAATTGGAAACTTGAAATACGAGTCGTCATATATTTTGGAGCCCATAGCGTGGGGTGAGTTGTGTTGAAATCACATATTTTGATAGCCCATAGCGTGAGGCAGTGATAGTTTGATATCCTAACGTGAGGCGAGATAGTGTTAAAAGAATTTTGGGAGTTAGGTTAGTATAACTGAAATTTATTCTAAAAAAAAAAATAATAATAATAACATATTTTTTGGGAAAAGAATAATGACTATTGACAAAGTAAGGACTTCTATAGAGGACTAAGACAGACGACTGAACTATTGTGTTCTAATTTTTTTTCAGTGGTATTGTTAATATATAAATATGGCTACTTATGTTGATCCATATGCACAAATAAGAGCAGCTGAGTTAACCCAAGCTATTAGGAAGTTGAGGAAGGCGGATTTAGAGGCAGAATGTGATAGAGTAAAGTTACCGACCACGGGTACAAGGGATGAGTTAAGACAACGCTTGTTAGATTATGCCCGCAAGAACCCTCAGTCATTTCAAGTGTTAATTACGGCTTTTGCTCTGAGTCAGGAAGTTTTGGAAGAAGATTTAGTTGAACATAATATAACGGTTCCACAAGATTCATATGGAGATGTAGTGTATACATGGGTTAAGTTAATGCGTAGGAAGGCCATGGCGGTAGCTGATTCGGAAGAAGTTGTACCAGTAATACCATCGTTTACAATTCAGTTAGAGCCGCATAAACCAAATACTTTGGATCTGGTTCGTAAATGGAACATTAAATTCAAACCTGGGGATAGTATTTACTTATTTTTGGAGAGATTGGAAGATTTAAAACAAAGTTCTAAGTTACAGGGTGTAGAGTTATTGTCAGTATTACCCGAAATTTTACAAGATTCAGCTTTACTTTGGTACAGGAACAGATTAACAGATTGGCCTACATGGGAAGCTTTTTTGAAAGAATTTAGAGAATATTACTTGCCTATTGATGAGGAAGACTCGCTTTTGGATGAGATTAGACAGAGAACGCAAGGTCCCAAAGAATCGATTTTTGATTATGTTAATGCTATTCAAACGTTAATGAGGAGGCTGAGTACTCCAATGAGTCCTCAACAAATGATGAAGAATGTTATTAAAAATTTGCGTCCTGACGTAAAATTGTACATTAGACCTGCAGAGATTCAAACTATAACAGATTTAATACGTGTAGGTAGACAGTATGAACAAATATTGTTAGATTCTGAGAGATATATTCCTCCTCCAACGCAGGTTAGAGCTACAATTAAAGAAACGGCTTATAAACCTCAGAGACAAGTTGTTATACCTTCAGTTCATACAGCGCTAGGAATTCAGGGAAAACAGGAACTTCCATCGTCCGAGTTACAAAAGAAACCCAATGTTAGTTTTTCTGCAAAGACGTGGGACAAAGAACGAAATTCAAGTCATGTAAATGATTCCAGAATAGTTAAAGCAACAGAAAATGAAGAGAGACAGGATGAGTCGAGGGATAATGGTAAAAACACCACTTTACGTTTTTCAAATAACCAGCGATGTTGGAATTGTGATAAAACAGGACATAGGCAGTTCGAGTGTAAGGCACCTCGTAGAGTTACTCCACGCACTACGATTAAATGTTATAATTGTAATAAGCTTGGACATAGGTCTATTGATTGTAGGATGCCCCAAGAAAGAAAAGTTAGGCCTACAAATTCTTTACGACAATTAACTAAAAATCAGGCTTGTGTGATGCTAAATATAAACCCCACAGATTTAGTTAATGGAGACAGATGTTTTGTTGAAATTTTGTTGGAGGATATTACATTTATTGCTTTAATAGATTCAGGTTCAGATAAAACTTATGTGGGAGAGAAAGGTGACTTTTTGTGTAAAATGTTAGATTTACCAGTAGAAGAATCTGAAGTTAGGGTAGTGCAATTAGCAGATAAAACTTATAGTTCTATAACAGGAGAGAGAACTTTTGAGATGAAATTGCAGGACAGGATCTTTCAGATAAAATGTAAAATTATGCCAAATTTAGCAGTAGATATGATTCTGGGCATGGACGTTTTGAAACAAATTGGGTTAGTAGTAGATTTGCAAGATGGGACTTGGTATTTCAAAGATGAACCAGCAAAAATTTTTCAATTTGTTAAGGCTATAGATTTGAAAGAAGAAGATCAACTACATAATATTCTTACTTTACCTACACCCCAGGAAGGGGACAGATTGAATATGTTTTTGGAAAATCAGTTACAGAAATTTGATCAGTGTACTGGACTTACAGACTTGATTTCTCATGTTATTGATACAGGCGATGCAAAACCTATAAAACAAAGATATTATCCAGTATCACCCATTCTGGAAAAAGTTATACACGCGGAAATAGATAAAATGTTATTGGAAAAAGTTATAGAGCCTTCAAATTCACCTTGGTCGTCTCCGGTAGTTATGGCAAAGAAACCAGATAGAACATGGAGGTTTTGCGTAGATTTCAGAAAAGTAAATAATTGTACTAAAAGAGATAGTTATCCTTTGCCATACATTGAACATTGTCTTGAGCAAATTACGACATGCTAGGTATATCAGTTCAATAGATTTGAAAAATGGGTATTGGCAAGTTCCATTAGATGAAGCAAGTAAAGAAAAAACAGCATTTACCGTACCTGGTAGAGGATTGTACCAGTTTCGAGTTATGCCTTTTGGAATCCATAACGCACCAGCCTCGTTTCAAAGATTAGTTGATACTATATTAAGAGAAGAGATAGGAGAGAAATGCTTTTGTTATTTGGATGATATAGTACTTATTAGCGAGACATTTGAAGAACATTTGTCCTTGTTAGAAAAAGTCTTAGAGAAATTAAGAAAAGCTAACCTGAAAATCAATAGGGAAAAATCAAAATTTTGCAGAAGTGAATTAAAATATTTGGGTCATATCATTACTCCATTAGGAATTGCTGTAGATTCAGATAAAATCTCGTGTATCCTTGAGTATCCAGCCCCTACAAAAGTCAAGGAAGTACGAGCATTTTTAGGACTGGCTTCTTGGTACCGACGATTCATTCCATTTTTTTCTGAAGTTGTAAAGCCCCTCACTGCGCTTCTGAAAAAGAATCAGAAATGGCGTTGGACTAAGGAATGTCAGGAATCTTTTGATGAATTAAAATCGAAATTATCTAGTAGTCCTATATTAACTTGTCCAGATTATACTAAACCCCTAGTGCTACAGACCGATGCTAGTTTTTCAGGACTAGGAGCAGCATTAATTCAGACAGGAGAGGAAGGAGAGGAAAAAGTAATAGCTTATGCTAGTAGAACTTTAACGGTAGGCGAGCAAAAGTGGGCAATAGTCGAGAAAGAATTGTTAGCTATATTGTGGGCAGTTCAAAAGTTTCGTCCTTATTTGGAAGGTTATCATTTTAAAGTATATACTGATCACTTTGCTCTGAAATGGTTAAATACATTGCAGAAACCGACCGGACGATTAGCTAGGTGGAGTTTATTGCTCCAGGAGTATGATTTTGAAGTAATACATAGGCCTGGTAGATTACAAAAAGTTCCGGATGCTTTATCTAGAATACACGAAGGGAAAGTTCAAGAGAAAACGGTAGAGGAAGAATTTTGCCTTTTGTTAACTAATAACTCTGAAGTAGTCGAATGGGAAAATATACAAGATGCTTGGTATATTAAGCGGAAAGCACAAGTACAAAGTAAACCTAAATTTTGGCCAGATTGGAAGGTCGTAGATGAGAAGTTGTACCATTTAAGATTAGATCAGTTAGAACAAACTTTGGAGGGAACAGTGAATAGGTGGAAATTGGTTATACCGCAAGATTATAGGATTAAGGTATTGCAGGAATGTCATGATGCACCTACTGCAGGACATATGGGGATAGCTAAAACTTTCTTTAGAATAGCAAACAAGTATTATTGGCCGGGAATGTTTAGAGATGTTGCTAAGTATGTTACTGCTTGTGAAATATGTCAGAGACAGAAAGTGTTACAAACGGCTCAAGCAGGACCAATGCATTTTTACCAGAAAGAGAAACCTTGGATGACTGTAGCTACTGATTTGTTGGGACCTTACCCACGTTCCAAAAAAGGGAACAGGTACATTGTAGTATTTCAGGACACCTTCACCAAATACATAGAATGTAAAGCGTTAAGGAAAGCAACCAGTAGAGCAGTTACGGAAGCATTTTATGAGTTGATTATCCTTAAATGGGGAATTCCGGGATATTTGCTGATGGACAATGGGCCGCAATATACTAGTAAACTAATGCGTGGGATAGCTAAAGCTTTTAATATAACCCCTTGTTATTTACCTGTATATTCACCACAAGGAAATCCGGTAGAAAGAGTTAATAGAGTATTGAAAACCATGATTGCGAGTTACATTGAAAAGGATCAAACAGTTTGGGATGTGTATTTGAGAGAATTTAATTTTGCTATAAATACGGCTAAACATAGTTCCACTGGATGCACTCCTTATATGCTAAATTATGGGAAAGAGCCTGAAATTATCAGCAGAATTGAGAAGGTAGAGAATCAACCTATACAGAAAGAAATTCCGAAGTTTTGGATAGACAGATTTGATAGATTAAAAACGGTACGTCTAATGGTCAGACATAACTTAGAAACTGCTTATAAGAATTCAAGTCATTATTATAATCTTCGGAGGAGAGAGGTGAGATTTTGTCCAGGAGATCTTGTGTTAAGGAGAAACTTTAAATTAAGTGATGCCTCACAAGCTTATGCAGCAGGCTTAAGTGCAAAGTTCGTCGGCCCCTTTATAATAAAGAAAAGCTTAGCGAGAATAGTTATGAACTGACGAACCGTTTTGGTAAACAGTTGGGGAAGTGGCACGTTAAAGACTTGAAACCTTTTGTACCTGGGTAAAAGTTCTTAAGGCTGATAAAAGAGACACGCACAAAAAAAAAAAAAAAGAATGTGACCTGTGCCAACATTATTTTTTTATGGTGAGTGCGGGAAGAATGTCACGACGCAAATAGCGACGTGCATAATCAACGATAGGAGACCATTCCTAAACAAAGGAAGGGTTGGGGGACCACAACTAATCGATATTGAACATTTTCATGATTATCGATACTGCCCTGAATTTATTTGAATTACAGAAAAGGAGAGGTGCGCATGCGTCGACGGTGAATCGACGAGAGAGGTGTGGAACCTGAAAGACGGTTATTATTACGTGCCTGACTACGAGAGAGAGAAGTTGAAAAGGCAGAAGGGAGAAGACGAGACTGGGATGTGCGACAGCGGCAGAGGCGTTCTGGCATGATGGTGTGTCAGACTTTCATCTAAGGAAATTCTGAATGGGAATTTCACTGATATGACTATATGGAGATAGTCGTTAGCTGGGAAAGCACATCACGTCCGCCGGTACGAGAGACCGCTTCAGCGAACACCAGCTGTGGAGAGAAGAGTGGGTCACGACTGCTCAGTCTGGACTAAGGGAAGATGTGGACATCAGGAAGTAGATGGAAACAGTACGGGATCAGAGGATAAGATAGTCATCACCCGTTGAGTATCACATAAACATTTTCTTTTGTTTTTGAGAAATGGGAAAATTTTGAGGCATTGTTTCTAAGAAATGTGTGGCGATTAGACGCCGTAAATGAAGGATTAAGAGTAGGGTTAGAAAAATAGAAGTGTGATAAATCTAGGGTGAGGCAATAAAATACAGTAATCCAACCCGTTTCTATTTCTGGTCTAAGTTAAGAAAGAGTAGTCAAGAACTGTGACCGTGGGTTAGTAAAGATGATCTCTATACTTTGGGTTTCTATGAGTGATTGTCTCACGAATGAATACATAGCTCGAGGCAATTGCTGATGTTCATTCAAACTTGTTTTTTTATAAGACAGGACGCGAGGGGAGTAAGAAAGAAGGGTAATAGGGGCTTAGTATTTCTTGCGAGGGCCTCTCCCTCTTGGTTTTTGTTGGGTGACAGATGACTATCTATGAGTAGATTTCATGCTGGCCCGTAAGGATTGAGTTGTTTTCTTTAAGAGATTTATCGAAGAGTGGGAACCGTATGGATCATGGGAAAGGGAGATAAGAAAGTGAACAGTGAAAGGCAGAAGAAGGCCTATGAATAGTAGTAGATTAAGCGCCTACCATTGAAAAACTTACATGTTAGGATAGAAGTAGGAATTACTCAAGGGTTATAAAGAGAAAGTTACTGATCTGGGGCGTGAGTTAGTTTCAGTTAGAATTCTAGGGAATTTAGAAACAAGGAAATTGGGTGCCCAGGGAGTAGAATAGTAACTTGAAAAGTATGGAAACCCGAGTAACAAGAAAGAGGGAAAATTAGAACAATGGTATAAATTGCTTACAGAGAGAGGAGTTAAAAGATAATCAATAATAACTGGTTAGATTAGAAAGAGGAGAATTGGTAATTTTGTGTAGTGAGTTGATGACAAGTAGGTCATTAGCAGGTACTAGAGATTACCCCAGAAAAGAAAAAAAAGAAGGGTGAGGTGAGGGAACGCCAGAAGTGTCCCAAATAAAATAAATATAAAGAAATTTATGAGAATTGTGAAAGTCGTCGGTGTTGGAGGCGAACAACGGCCCCACGTGCCTCTAGGAGAGAGTGTCAGGGACCTCTGACATCGATTGTTCAAAATTGTATTTTTGTTTGCGGCCCATTAATATTTTCCCGGTTGCAGGAGAGGAGTCAGATTGTTTGTAACTCAAGATCTAGACGCCGCCCCTGTATCGGTGGTCTATCGCCACAGTCACTCTGTGGGTATAGGCCTAAACTTCCATTTCTTTCTTCATGACACTGTCTTTCCTATCTATCTTTAAATACAATTCTTCATGGACTAAGATGACTAGTGGACTAGTATAGGAGACATAGGTGGAATTATTGAGTGTAATATGTAGAGTCAAGGACTGGATCATGAATTGAAAATCTTTATTTATTCGAAAGAAAGTATAATATATATATTGAGATATCCTGAAGTTGCAAATGTAAGTGACTACACAAGTTAGTAGTAAATTAGAAGGATAATACGAGACGTTCTAGTAGATACCTGGAAATAAAGAAAGAAAGGAGATTAAGTAATTAATTAGGGAGTTGTTATTGTTGAACAGAGAACGTACTTATACAGTTAAACTGGGTATACTAACCTTGAATAATTAAATACCATCCTACTAATAAAAATGTTGAATGGTTAATGTTGTGTAAATGTAATTTATTGTATATAAGATTGTTATTGTTGAAAAGAGAAAAAAATAATATATTAAATAAAATTATGGTTATTGTTGTGCTGCATAAAGTTAACGTGAAGTCCAGCCGTCAAAAAGTTTGGTCGCCCATTACGTGGGGCTTGATATAAGAAAAGAAAATAAACATTAATCAGTTAAAATTGGAAACTTGAAATACGAGTCGTCATATATTTTGGAGCCCATAGCGTGGGGTGAGTTGTGTTGAAATCACATATTTTGATAGCCCATAGCGTGAGGCAGTGATAGTTTGATATCCTAACGTGAGGCGAGATAGTGTTAAAAGAATTTTGGGAGTTAGGTTAGTATAACTGAAATTTATTCTAAAAAAAAAATAATAATAATAACATATTTTTTGGGAAAAGAATAATGACTATTGACAAAGTAAGGACTTCTATAGAGGACTAAGACAGACGACTGAACTATTGTGTTCTAATTTTTTTTCAGTGGTATTGTTAATATATAAATATGGCTACTTATGTTGATCCATATGCACAAATAAGAGCAGCTGAGTTAACCCAAGCTATTAGGAAGTTGAGGAAGGCGGATTTAGAGGCAGAATGTGATAGAGTAAAGTTACCGACCACGGGTACAAGGGATGAGTTAAGACAACGCTTGTTAGATTATGCCCGCAAGAACCCTCAGTCATTTCAAGTGTTAATTACGGCTTTTGCTCTGAGTCAGGAAGTTTTGGAAGAAGATTTAGTTGAACATAATATAACGGTTCCACAAGATTCATATGGAGATGTAGTGTATACATGGGTTAAGTTAATGCGTAGGAAGGCCATGGCGGTAGCTGATTCGGAAGAAGTTGTACCAGTAATACCATCGTTTACAATTCAGTTAGAGCCGCATAAACCAAATACTTTGGATCTGGTTCGTAAATGGAACATTAAATTCAAACCTGGGGATAGTATTTACTTATTTTTGGAGAGATTGGAAGATTTAAAACAAAGTTCTAAGTTACAGGGTGTAGAGTTATTGTCAGTATTACCCGAAATTTTACAAGATTCAGCTTTACTTTGGTACAGGAACAGATTAACAGATTGGCCTACATGGGAAGCTTTTTTGAAAGAATTTAGAGAATATTACTTGCCTATTGATGAGGAAGACTCGCTTTTGGATGAGATTAGACAGAGAACGCAAGGTCCCAAAGAATCGATTTTTGATTATGTTAATGCTATTCAAACGTTAATGAGGAGGCTGAGTACTCCAATGAGTCCTCAACAAATGATGAAGAATGTTATTAAAAATTTGCGTCCTGACGTAAAATTGTACATTAGACCTGCAGAGATTCAAACTATAACAGATTTAATACGTGTAGGTAGACAGTATGAACAAATATTGTTAGATTCTGAGAGATATATTCCTCCTCCAACGCAGGTTAGAGCTACAATTAAAGAAACGGCTTATAAACCTCAGAGACAAGTTGTTATACCTTCAGTTCATACAGCGCTAGGAATTCAGGGAAAACAGGAACTTCCATCGTCCGAGTTACAAAAGAAACCCAATGTTAGTTTTTCTGCAAAGACGTGGGACAAAGAACGAAATTCAAGTCATGTAAATGATTCCAGAATAGTTAAAGCAACAGAAAATGAAGAGAGACAGGATGAGTCGAGGGATAATGGTAAAAACACCACTTTACGTTTTTCAAATAACCAGCGATGTTGGAATTGTGATAAAACAGGACATAGGCAGTTCGAGTGTAAGGCACCTCGTAGAGTTACTCCACGCACTACGATTAAATGTTATAATTGTAATAAGCTTGGACATAGGTCTATTGATTGTAGGATGCCCCAAGAAAGAAAAGTTAGGCCTACAAATTCTTTACGACAATTAACTAAAAATCAGGCTTGTGTGATGCTAAATATAAACCCCACAGATTTAGTTAATGGAGACAGATGTTTTGTTGAAATTTTGTTGGAGGATATTACATTTATTGCTTTAATAGATTCAGGTTCAGATAAAACTTATGTGGGAGAGAAAGGTGACTTTTTGTGTAAAATGTTAGATTTACCAGTAGAAGAATCTGAAGTTAGGGTAGTGCAATTAGCAGATAAAACTTATAGTTCTATAACAGGAGAGAGAACTTTTGAGATGAAATTGCAGGACAGGATCTTTCAGATAAAATGTAAAATTATGCCAAATTTAGCAGTAGATATGATTCTGGGCATGGACGTTTTGAAACAAATTGGGTTAGTAGTAGATTTGCAAGATGGGACTTGGTATTTCAAAGATGAACCAGCAAAAATTTTTCAATTTGTTAAGGCTATAGATTTGAAAGAAGAAGATCAACTACATAATATTCTTACTTTACCTACACCCCAGGAAGGGGACAGATTGAATATGTTTTTGGAAAATCAGTTACAGAAATTTGATCAGTGTACTGGACTTACAGACTTGATTTCTCATGTTATTGATACAGGCGATGCAAAACCTATAAAACAAAGATATTATCCAGTATCACCCATTCTGGAAAAAGTTATACACGCGGAAATAGATAAAATGTTATTGGAAAAAGTTATAGAGCCTTCAAATTCACCTTGGTCGTCTCCGGTAGTTATGGCAAAGAAACCAGATAGAACATGGAGGTTTTGCGTAGATTTCAGAAAAGTAAATAATTGTACTAAAAGAGATAGTTATCCTTTGCCATACATTGAACATTGTCTTGAGCAAATTACGACATGCTAGGTATATCAGTTCAATAGATTTGAAAAATGGGTATTGGCAAGTTCCATTAGATGAAGCAAGTAAAGAAAAAACAGCATTTACCGTACCTGGTAGAGGATTGTACCAGTTTCGAGTTATGCCTTTTGGAATCCATAACGCACCAGCCTCGTTTCAAAGATTAGTTGATACTATATTAAGAGAAGAGATAGGAGAGAAATGCTTTTGTTATTTGGATGATATAGTACTTATTAGCGAGACATTTGAAGAACATTTGTCCTTGTTAGAAAAAGTCTTAGAGAAATTAAGAAAAGCTAACCTGAAAATCAATAGGGAAAAATCAAAATTTTGCAGAAGTGAATTAAAATATTTGGGTCATATCATTACTCCATTAGGAATTGCTGTAGATTCAGATAAAATCTCGTGTATCCTTGAGTATCCAGCCCCTACAAAAGTCAAGGAAGTACGAGCATTTTTAGGACTGGCTTCTTGGTACCGACGATTCATTCCATTTTTTTCTGAAGTTGTAAAGCCCCTCACTGCACTTCTGAAAAAGAATCAGAAATGGCGTTGGACTAAGGAATGTCAGGAATCTTTTGATGAATTAAAATCGAAATTATCTAGTAGTCCTATATTAACTTGTCCAGATTATACTAAACCCCTAGTGCTACAGACCGATGCTAGTTTTTCAGGACTAGGAGCAGCATTAATTCAGACAGGAGAGGAAGGAGAGGAAAAAGTAATAGCTTATGCTAGTAGAACTTTAACGGTAGGCGAGCAAAAGTGGGCAATAGTCGAGAAAGAATTGTTAGCTATATTGTGGGCAGTTCAAAAGTTTCGTCCTTATTTGGAAGGTTATCATTTTAAAGTATATACTGATCACTTTGCTCTGAAATGGTTAAATACATTGCAGAAACCGACCGGACGATTAGCTAGGTGGAGTTTATTGCTCCAGGAGTATGATTTTGAAGTAATACATAGGCCTGGTAGATTACAAAAAGTTCCGGATGCTTTATCTAGAATACACGAAGGGAAAGTTCAAGAGAAAACGGTAGAGGAAGAATTTTGCCTTTTGTTAACTAATAACTCTGAAGTAGTCGAATGGGAAAATATACAAGATGCTTGGTATATTAAGCGGAAAGCACAAGTACAAAGTAAACCTAAATTTTGGCCAGATTGGAAGGTCGTAGATGAGAAGTTGTACCATTTAAGATTAGATCAGTTAGAACAAACTTTGGAGGGAACAGTGAATAGGTGGAAATTGGTTATACCGCAAGATTATAGGATTAAGGTATTGCAGGAATGTCATGATGCACCTACTGCAGGACATATGGGGATAGCTAAAACTTTCTTTAGAATAGCAAACAAGTATTATTGGCCGGGAATGTTTAGAGATGTTGCTAAGTATGTTACTGCTTGTGAAATATGTCAGAGACAGAAAGTGTTACAAACGGCTCAAGCAGGACCAATGCATTTTTACCAGAAAGAGAAACCTTGGATGACTGTAGCTACTGATTTGTTGGGACCTTACCCACGTTCCAAAAAAGGGAACAGGTACATTGTAGTATTTCAGGACACCTTCACCAAATACATAGAATGTAAAGCGTTAAGGAAAGCAACCAGTAGAGCAGTTACGGAAGCATTTTATGAGTTGATTATCCTTAAATGGGGAATTCCGGGATATTTGCTGATGGACAATGGGCCGCAATATACTAGTAAACTAATGCGTGGGATAGCTAAAGCTTTTAATATAACCCCTTGTTATTTACCTGTATATTCACCACAAGGAAATCCGGTAGAAAGAGTTAATAGAGTATTGAAAACCATGATTGCGAGTTACATTGAAAAGGATCAAACAGTTTGGGATGTGTATTTGAGAGAATTTAATTTTGCTATAAATACGGCTAAACATAGTTCCACTGGATGCACTCCTTATATGCTAAATTATGGGAAAGAGCCTGAAATTATCAGCAGAATTGAGAAGGTAGAGAATCAACCTATACAGAAAGAAATTCCGAAGTTTTGGATAGACAGATTTGATAGATTAAAAACGGTACGTCTAATGGTCAGACATAACTTAGAAACTGCTTATAAGAATTCAAGTCATTATTATAATCTTCGGAGGAGAGAGGTGAGATTTTGTCCAGGAGATCTTGTGTTAAGGAGAAACTTTAAATTAAGTGATGCCTCAAAAGCTTATGCAGCAGGCTTAAGTGCAAAGTTCGTCGGCCCCTTTATAATAAAGAAAAAGCTTAGCGAGAATAGTTATGAACTGACGAACCGTTTTGGTAAACAGTTGGGGAAGTGGCACGTTAAAGACTTGAAACCTTTTGTACCTGGGTAAAAGTTCTTAAGGCTGATAAAAGAGACACGCACAAAAAAAAAAAAAAAAGAATGTGACCTGTGCCAACATTATTTTTTTATGGTGAGTGCGGGAAGAATGTCACGACGCAAATAGCGACGTGCATAATCAACGATAGGAGACCATTCCTAAACAAAGGAAGGGTTGGGGGACCACAACTAATCGATATTGAACATTTTCATGATTATCGATACTGCCCTGAATTTATTTGAATTACAGAAAAGGAGAGGTGCGCATGCGTCGACGGTGAATCGACGAGAGAGGTGTGGAACCTGAAAGACGGTTATTATTACGTGCCTGACTACGAGAGAGAGAAGTTGAAAAGGCAGAAGGGAGAAGACGAGACTGGGATGTGCGACAGCGGCAGAGGCGTTCTGGCATGATGGTGTGTCAGACTTTCATCTAAGGAAATTCTGAATGGGAATTTCACTGATATGACTATATGGAGATAGTCGTTAGCTGGGAAAGCACATCACGTCCGCCGGTACGAGAGACCGCTTCAGCGAACACCAGCTGTGGAGAGAAGAGTGGGTCACGACTGCTCAGTCTGGACTAAGGGAAGATGTGGACATCAGGAAGTAGATGGAAACAGTACGGGATCAGAGGATAAGATAGTCATCACCCGTTGAGTATCACATAAACATTTTCTTTTGTTTTTGAGAAATGGGAAAATTTTGAGGCATTGTTTCTAAGAAATGTGTGGCGATTAGACGCCGTAAATGAAGGATTAAGAGTAGGGTTAGAAAAATAGAAGTGTGATAAATCTAGGGTGAGGCAATAAAATACAGTAATCCAACCCGTTTCTATTTCTGGTCTAAGTTAAGAAAGAGTAGTCAAGAACTGTGACCGTGGGTTAGTAAAGATGATCTCTATACTTTGGGTTTCTATGAGTGATTGTCTCACGAATGAATACATAGCTCGAGGCAATTGCTGATGTTCATTCAAACTTGTTTTTTTATAAGACAGGACGCGAGGGGAGTAAGAAAGAAGGGTAATAGGGGCTTACTTAGTATTTCTTGCGAGGGCCTCTCCCTCTTGGTTTTTGTTGGGTGACAGATGACTATCTATGAGTAGATTTCATGCTGGCCCGTAAGGATTGAGTTGTTTTCTTTAAGAGATTTATCGAAGAGTGGGAACCGTATGGATCATGGGAAAGGGAGATAAGAAAGTGAACAGTGAAAGGCAGAAGAAGGCCTATGAATAGTAGTAGATTAAGCGCCTACCATTGAAAAACTTACATGTTAGGATAGAAGTAGGAATTACTCAAGGGTTATAAAGAGAAAGTTACTGATCTGGGGCGTGAGTTAGTTTCAGTTAGAATTCTAGGGAATTTAGAAACAAGGAAATTGGGTGCCCAGGGAGTAGAATAGTAACTTGAAAAGTATG
Source organism: Ectobius pallidus (assembly GCA_964059195.1). Taxonomy (NCBI): domain Eukaryota; kingdom Metazoa; phylum Arthropoda; class Insecta; order Blattodea; family Ectobiidae; genus Ectobius; species Ectobius pallidus. The sequence continues at coordinate 50,408,533 of CAXKWD010000006.1, read as the reverse complement.
GAAACCCGAGTAACAAGAAAGAGGGAAAATTAGAACAATGGTATAAATTGCTTACAGAGAGAGGAGTTAAAAGATAATCAATAATAACTGGTTAGATTAGAAAGAGGAGAATTGGTAATTTTGTGTAGTGAGTTGATGACAAGTAGGTCATTAGCAGGTACTAGAGATTACCCCAGAAAAGAAAAAAAAGAAGGGTGAGGTGAGGGAACGCCAGAAGTGTCCCAAATAAAATAAATATAAAGAAATTTATGAGAATTGTGAAAGTCGTCGGTGTTGGAGGCGAACAACGGCCCCACGTGCCTCTAGGAGAGAGTGTCAGGGACCTCTGACATCGATTGTTCAAAATTGTATTTTTGTTTGCGGCCCATTAATATTTTCCCGGTTGCAGGAGAGGAGTCAGATTGTTTGTAACTCAAGATCTAGACGCCGCCCCTGTATCGGTGGTCTATCGCCACAGTCACTCTGTGGGTATAGGCCTAAACTTCCATTTCTTTCTTCATGACACTGTCTTTCCTATCTATCTTTAAATACAATTCTTCATGGACTAAGATGACTAGTGGACTAGTATAGGAGACATAGGTGGAATTATTGAGTGTAATATGTAGAGTCAAGGACTGGATCATGAATTGAAAATCTTTATTTATTCGAAAGAAAGTATAATATATATATTGAGATATCCTGAAGTTGCAAATGTAAGTGACTACACAAGTTAGTAGTAAATTAGAAGGATAATACGAGACGTTCTAGTAGATACCTGGAAATAAAGAAAGAAAGGAGATTAAGTAATTAATTAGGGAGTTGTTATTGTTGAACAGAGAACGTACTTATACAGTTAAACTGGGTATACTAACCTTGAATAATTAAATACCATCCTACTAATAAAAATGTTGAATGGTTAATGTTGTGTAAATGTAATTTATTGTATATAAGATTGTTATTGTTGAAAAGAGAAAAAAAATGATATATTAAATAAAATTATGGTTATTGTTATGCAAAGTAAATTAACGTGAAGTTCAGATTTTTGACCCTTATCCTGGTAATGGTTTGAGAGTCGCTGATTTTTGGTATGAGTTATATACTTTGGTAGTGAGCACTGAAAAAGGAGAAAAAGAAGAAATAGAGAGAAGCAGAATAATAAAAGAAAGGTAAATCCGAACCCATTTCCGTCTCCGCTGTTAAAATTAAAAGCTAGTCGAGAGGCATGTAGGTACATAGCCTGTGTATCTATAATTTAATTTGTGACTGGGCTGATATAAAACAAGAAAAGAGGAAGTGTATTGATGATGGCGCCCGTTAATATAAATTTTCATCAATATTATCAAACTGGGTAAATTGTTAAAAGAAAGAGAAAGTAGACTGGGAGTAGGAAATTTGCAACCACCCGGTAGAGGAGGTAGTTGTACTGAACGTTGGAATGTGGATTATGCAGGCAGTGTTATGATGACACAACAGGTGCATAAGTGACCTTGTTTTGTAGGAGTTCAGTAAACTTATGTATGGCGATCGAGAATAATCAAATATTGGTCATCATAGATTTTGGCGATTTGTCATACAGTAAGAAAGCTCGTCACAATGTGTACTGACAAAAGTATAGGCAGTAGCCCCTGCTCCTAGGCCGACAGTAAATGTCGCCCTTCATAATAAAGAATATGTTTGTAAGTTGTATCTGTTGACTATAGCTATAGATATGCCGTTAACCTAGCCTATATCATATTTCATAAATCTATAACATTTGCTTTATGACACAAAAGAAGAACTGAACCCATCTTCTTTTAATGTTACAGACAGTGATGAAGTGATGAAGAAAATCACACATCAGCAATCCCAATTACATTTAAAATAATTAAAAGACAAGCATATTCTTTGTGCACCTATTTTCATTGTTGTCAACTATCACTTTTGTAAGTAGGTATAAATACATTTATAAATGAATAATGTATAGATAAATTGTTATTATGAACTTCTAGCCATGATGTTTATTGTGTATCAAGTTACCGACAAAAATAATATGACAGTTTGTTCACATGTTGTTATTGGGAGTGGAGAAAAATCAGATTACATGCCATGCACCAGAATTCATGTAGATTGAACTTAAAATTGGAAATAAAAATATTTTCACTTGTGAATGGTGAGTCTAAGTGATATTGTGAAGACTTTTTTATGTTATAAAACTGAATATAGCCAAAATTGTTGCCCCCCAAAAAAATCTGCCACCCTAGGCCTGGCCTACCCTAAATACACCATTGCCTACATGTAGTTGAACTCAATGTGTGATAAGTTTTATATTGAAAAAATATATGTTTTGTTTCAGTTTTGAAGAAATGCCATAGTTCGGTATCTGTGGAGATTATTCATCAAGCATCAGTTGAACAGGCTGCTATTACCAGTTGGGGGTGCATCAAAAGACTTTCATGATGGAGGTGCCACAGTGCAGTGGCTCAGCTACTGGTAAGCAAAATTAACATTTTGATGATAATTTGACCTATGGTTTTTGTCTAGGATAACATACTTCCAAGATGTTAACAGTGTTCTCTAGGGATTCATAAAAATTCTGAAATTTCCTTGTGAAGAAAATTGCACTTTCCTGCTTTGATTATCTTTTAATTATTTAATCTGTTGCTTTGATGAAAGTAACTTATGTCTACATTTTTGTTTTCCTCAACTTGATTACTTTTGCTGCTATTCAAAATTAAAATTTTCATAATTGTTTATGAAGTGTTGTATGAGTCATTCTCCAGAAAAGGGCAGATTCATGTCACAATTGATTTTCTGGCATTAAATAAGTATTTCATGGATCATGAATTTTTATAAGTTAGATTGAAATAAAGTCTATTTGATCCCATGGTCCACTTTTTAAACAAAAGTTACAATTTTCTGCATTTTAGGGCACAGTATGTGAGATCTCACCTCCGTGTCATGCCCCCATGCTTGTCTTGTCATTTTCATTCTTTCATAATTCAACATACTTTAATTTATATTCCATTTTAGTGTTAAACAAGAACAAAGAGCTCAAAAAATGAATCATTAATAACCGAAAAGCAAATATATCATTTTGTAAAGACAATTTTTTACACTAAACTTGTCTGCCCCCAAGTGAGACCTCACCTCCATGAAACAATATAAAAGTTCAATTATTTCCACGGAGATGGCACTGTAGTCTTTCTATCTTCCTTGTTGCCTATATTTCTGATGTATATGGCTCTAACCTTGCATAGGATTTGGTAAATCTCCAGGGTGTGCAATTCCTGTAAATATTTCACAGAATGTGCCAGCTGTCTTATCTTTAGAAGGGCCATTAATGTTGTGTTTGCTGAGAAGTTTTGTTAGAGATTGGAAAGGCAATACATTTAATTTGAGTTTGGCTCTGCAATTACTGGGAGTTTCAAGGCCCATTCAATTACCATATTTTTTTTATGGAGAATTCAAATCAATCTGAATATAATCTCAGTCTTATACAATCTACGTTTTCATGAAATTTTTGATTTGTTCATTATCAATGTGTTTCCCAGAGAATCTGTTGGATGTGCTAGTCCTTCATCCAAGGACCAATCTGATACATTCATGTTGCACACACAAGAACCAGAGAAATTTCTGTTTAGATATTGAAATTGATCTAAATATGTGTTTTCTTGGAATTGAATACAGTGTCAATCAGATATGTGAGGGACTTTAATTCAGCAAATCTTTATTTAATTTATTGTATTAAAAATCTTCAGACTTTTGTCCTTTTCTTTACGTAACCCGTTTCTATCTTACGATCACCCTATGTGGCAATGACCCAGTTCAGTGATTACAAACTTCGTTCGAACATCTGTAACAAATGACTCAGGCATTGCAAAAAGGTCATGAGACACATTTTTCATGTAACTGAGTTATACACAGAAAATGGTGAAGTAAGGGTAGCCCGTGTAACCGTACTTTGTACTCAGCTCAGACGACAATCTCATATATATCCCCTGTACGACTTACCATAGGCACCCTACAGTTTAGACTTCCACACATAACACCTGACTTTAAACATTAATTACTCCATAAAGGAAATAATGTCAACGAAACCAATTACACCAATCAATAGCCAACGACATCCCCTACAGTTTCATATATTACACATAACTTTTCATTAACTCTTTCCATCATGTTAATATAAAAACATTAATAACTCTTTTCATTTTTATCACACCAATTACAAATTAATACCGTTAGAAGCAGAATAAATTAGCCCATCAGGATTAAATGACCAGAACTATGATAACTTTCAGTTATCAGAGTTATTGATAGAAACATAAACACGGCCCCTCCCATTTCCGCTTTCGTAGACTCCATGACTCCAGGGAGATTTTGACATTTCCAGTAATTAATGACCCAAGCCTCTTGACTGTCCTAACGAAGAAAAACGGAATATATTTTAAACTGTATAGCAGAACAAACTATTTTACACCAATAAGGAAGAACTCAAACATTGACACAACCAATCGGAACTACTAACCCCCTCCACCACCTACAAAGATATTAGCACACGGCACGCACAACTCGGCATCTTTCGATCATACAACTTCACCGACGACAGACCTTCAAGACACACACCAGACATACGACGACATTAAATATTATTAGTCTAAAGATTAAGTAACTTCGCAATATATTAATATTTGGGAAAAAGATCCGCGCGATATAAATAGAATTTCTTAGTAGCGTCGAAGCGCGTAATTGGTATAATTTGATAGAGACATTGATTATCATTATAACGAAACATTAATTGTGAAAGTAACATTGAATATTAGTATCCGCGCGATATAAATAGAAGCAACGTGATATTAACTGTGAAAGTAAATATAAGTTTTTCAACAGCGCGTAAAAGTGAAGTAATTATTATCATATTTTAGCAAGTTACAAAGTGTTACTTACGAACTACAAACGACGTACTACATACTTATAATTCTCAGAACTTACATCATCTAACAGAAACAGATCGATTAATTCCGCATTTCAGAAAAGACTAAATTTTGGAGAATATATATCTATTTTGAAAGAGCATATAAACTTTTAGTTCCCCCAATTCCTGACACCGCCCCCTGACTGATTATCTTGATCTTCTCTAGCCACTTCCCTGGATAAGAGTTCTCAAGCTTCTAACTACTCCTGAGAACTACGCCGGCATCCCTTCTTCCTATTTATTAAGTAAACTACCCACACCATAAACCAGTAACAGTCATAAATAGCTACCCAACGTCAAGCACGGCGATAGCTAAATTCACTCTAACCTATGCTCGGTGATAAATGGCGACCATCGTGATTGCTAGAATTTGAAGATCGAGGGACCAGTCAATTAAATTTAATTTTTCAATAATACAGTTCAGGAACACTACACCAAATCACACACCACCAAGTTTTAAATTCTGTGAGTAATTTTAATAGAGTCAGCACAACATTGGATTACTCTTCAATTCATCAAAACCCCCCCCAACTGGATCTACACCTACAACAATTTCCCTCAGCACCTGGACACCTGGACATCATCTTCGACCTGCCGTTGGACATCTGGACCACAAAAGGGTATCGTTAATCCAACTTAAGTGTTGAAAACTGAATTTTGCTCCTATTTTTATTTAAATTCCAAGTAAATTTTTTCAATTTTAAATTTATTTTTGCATTTTAATTAAATTTTTAAGTAAATTGAATTTTATTGTATTAGTTTATGAAATTACGGAATAATAAAGTATTCCAAGTCATGGAGCCAAATTCTGATACTCAGATATTATGTTCAGAACAAAATCCTACTTCTGAAAATAATGATAGTGCCTCTGTTCCGATTTCTGGAAACCTAAATATTACGCAGAATGAAACAGGAAGTGACCTCGCTAACTTGCATGTTACGCAAACCCCAGTCAGTATCCCAGCTGTGAGTGTACCCACACCATCGACCTCCGCTCAGAACACAATGAACTTAGACCCTAACATTCCTTCTTTCAGTTTAGATTTTTTGTCACAAATACAGACAATGATGGTAGGAATTTCTACACAAATGAATGAACTTGCTACACAGAACACTACTTTTGAAAGTCAGATTTCAAACATGAACACAACAATAAATTCCACACTAGAGACTCAAAGTCAACAATTAGGAAATGAACTGAATTTCACAATTGAAAGTCAAAACCAACAATTACAAAATCAAATTACAACAATGAACTCTACACTGACTACATTGATCACAGAACACCGCACTCAGGTTACGTCTAAATTGCAGAATTTAGACACTAGAGTAACCTCCCAGATCGCAACTACAGAGCAAGTTTTAACCAATCATATTTCCTCTGTAGAGAACCATGTCACCTCTGTAGAAAGGGTAACTGCTAGCAATTCTACTAAGTTGGTATCCCTCCAATCAGAATTTGACCGACTTAGGCAAAGGGTTAGAGACCAGGAAAATATAATAGAACAAACCAGGGAAAATGCCTTGATTCCTCATGTTTGTAATGCACCATCAACATCTGCCTCTACATCTTCCAACCCCCCTGATCCGATACCTCAAGCCCCTGAAATACCGGAACCCCCTGCACCATTACCCAATACCAATAATGGATTGGAACAACGAGCTGCAAGCGCTAGCCAAACGCCCCAAAATGTTGCAAATAGTAATTTTTCATTGCACAATTCAGACTTTCCTTTACCGTATTTTGAAGATACATTGAAAACAAACCCTGTCAGATATTTAAAGGATTTAAAGACTTATTTCGCTTTAAGAGGAGTTCCAGAGCATTTGAAAATGATCTTTGTAAATCAATCCTTGAAATCTAACGCAGCTCGGTGGTTACAAGTCATCGATCCCAACAACCTACTGTCCATAGGTCAGTTTGAGGAAATGTTTTTGTCTGAATACTGGAGCGACAGTGAACAATCGCGTCTTCGATCTAAAGTGTTCCAAGGCAAGTACGACCGTAGCCACGGCCAAAGCTACTTGGAATATTTTATATCCTTGTGTGAAAGCCGCCAATTGCTTAAACCAGAAATTTCGGAATCAGATTTTCTTAAGGCGCTCCCCTCTCACTTTCCACCAGTCATAAGAAATTGTCTCGTTGTTGCGTCTCCCCAATCCACCACTGAGATGTTGAAGTTATTAAAATCCATGCAGGACCTAACCTACACTTCCAACAAACCATCTCACCCTATAGTGTCAGCTAACCAGACTCACCGTAAACACATCAATCTGGTACAAACCTCTGGTAATCAGGACGATTTCCAGATTGGGTTGCGGACAGAGGATTCTAATATTGATAAACAAGATAATGAGTCTAATAGCAACAGACCTTATTGGCCCCAAACAGAGTATGTACGAAACAATCGTAACAATTGGCAAACCCGTGGTTTCCGCTACAGGCCTTATGGCAATTATAATAACAGACAAGGAAACAGTTACCGTGGTCAGTACAGACGTGGATATTCAGGAAATAGGCCTAACTGGTTCAACCGGAATCAATATAACCAAGGTTTCTTTCGCCCCTACTACAGAGGCTGGAATAATTTCAGGTACTCCCGCCGTAATAACAACAACCAATATGAAAGAAACAATTCATATGAAAGTCCGAGAAATAGGCCTAGCAACAACACCCAAGGCAATGCAGAACCCCAGACTCAATCTCCAATCCCCACCGTGACTTTAAACGAATAAGGGTTTTACATGCTCCTTCTGTGGACAACCCTGCAACTCATGTGAATCAAAATGAAGGAAATACCGGAAATATCGATATCATACATTGTGGTACAAACTTTGTAAATAATTTTCTTGGCTTCAATACCTCACAAACTTGTGACATAAACCCCTTGCTGGCTAGCCGTGAGAAAACAAATCATATATCTAATATGATGAAATTTCCCAAGGCAGCAAAGAATGTTCAAAATATTCCAGTAAGTGAAAGTAACAAGTTGACACCTAGTACATCTCAGGAAATAAACATAAATTTTTTGGAAAATAACAAATCTCATAATAATCTGCAACTAGAAATAGAGAGTAACAATGCCAGTGCCTGCAATGTGGAGTGCACCCCCATTGTTGACAACAATATAATTGTTGGTAGTGTTATTTCTCCTCTTGTGAACGATAAAGATGAAAGTTCCCTTATTCAGAACAGTAATAACCCTATTCAGAATATTAATAATGATATCCACAACAATGAAAATTTCCCGGGACACTTGCAAAACAATACAAACAGCGAAGAAACTGACATTGTGATTGGTATTTTGCAACGAGATGAACTATTGAACACCCGACGTCGATCTCCAGTCATAGAGGTCAATATTGGTGAAAACGTCTATCAAGTTACATTAGACACTGGAAGCGATGCTCAAGTCATCTTACATTCGACTTTCCTTGAATTACAGCGCACTAAAGCGATTTCGCAAATACTGCCTGTATTTAGTATGACAGCATTATTTGCTGTAGGAAAACAAAGGTGTAGGATTAAACAACAATGTTTAGTGCCTATTACCTTAGCTGGACAGACAGTAGTAATATTATTTCTAGTAATACCTGGACTTAATCTGCCCATTATTGTTGGTTTAGAGGTATTCCAACAATTAGAAGGTATAATTAACTTCAGAAATGAAAGTTTCGCTTTCATTGATGAGAACAGGCAGGAACAAGTTATTCCTTTCTGTGACAAGACACCCCACCCTCCTGCGACCGCTCGCTGTGAACCCGACGTGAGCCAGGAAGAATTTTTCATTGAAACTCTGTCAGTTTACAACCAACCCCTCCTCCACATCAGTACAGACGACCCCTCTTGTATACAAACAAGAAATGACCTACTCTCTGCAACACAACCTTTAAATGAAAGTAACTTACAAACTGAACTCCAAATAAATCACATTAACACACTAGACGAAATTAAAGAATTAATTGCACTTAAAGTACAGGAAGCACACGATCTAGACCCCTCTACACGGAAGGATTTATTTGACGTGTTGTACAGACATAAGGACTTATTTTCCAATAAGATTGGAAAGTGCCGTTTGTACACACATAAGATAATCCGTCCCTCTACCACTGTAGTACGACACAAGCCCCGACATATCCCACTCAGTTTGCGTGAGAAAGTCTCAGCTGTTATACAGGACATGTTGTCACAAGGGATCATTGAAAATTCTACAAGCCCACACTGCAACCCCCTGTGCATAGTACTTAAGCCCTCTGGACAAGTACGCCTCACGATTGACGCTAGGTCAATTAATTCTGACTCCCAAGAAGACCATTACAGACCTTTGACCTCAGATGAACTTCTTACCCGTGCTAAAGAAGGAAACTATTTCTCTACAACGGACTTAGTTTCTGCCTTCTGGCAAGTCCCCCTGGATCCAGAGTCACGCGATTTAACTTCGTTTAATTATCAAGGACGAAATTTCCGTTTTACTCGAACACCCTTCGGGTGCATCACTTCCTCGTCTGTCCTTTTGCGTGCATTAGCTCTAACCTTTGATTGGCAGACGGATAACTTCATTATCCCCTACCTTGATGACATCCTGGTAGCCTCCAAAACCAAAGCTGAACACCTGTCCCACATAGACCAGACTTTGGGAAAACTATTACGTGCAGGTTTCACCCTCAATATCTCGAAATGCCACTTTTTCCAAAAGGAGGTGAAATTTCTCGGATATATTATATCCGGGAAGGATTGCCGAATGGATGAGGAAAAGGTGGAAGCCATCTTGAAAATCCCAGCCCCCCGTAATCAGAAGCAACTTAGATCTTTTCTTGGCGTATGCCAATACCAGTCACGCTTCGTAATCAATTACTCCCAGGAACTTTGCCCCTTAAAGCCACTCCTCAAGAAAAATCAAAAGTGGATATGGACCCCGGAGCATGATGCTGCCTTTAACCGGGTTACGCAATTGTTTGCGGAGTCCATTAAGCTTCAGAAACCTGAAGAAGGAGAAATGTTCTACGTGCAAAGTGATGCTAGTGCGAAAGGCATAGGAAGTATCCTTTTTCAGGTGATAGATGGCGAAAAACGCATTATTGCGACTGCTAGCAAAGGTCTACTATCGCCCAGTCCCGAATGTACCCCACAGAACTTGAAGTGTATGCAGTCTATGAGGCCCTCAACAAATACAAACACTACATATACAACCGTAGAGTCACCGTATTATGCGACCACATGAGTCTCAGTTTCCTGAAACAGTGTAAGCTAAGTAACTCACGTGTATCACGTCTGATCAGCGCTATCACAATGTACGATATTGAAATCCAACATATCAAAGGATCCCTAAACTACCTGTCCGGTCTGTTTTCACGGTTGCCTAACCACCCTGGAATGGCTAGTTTAGAAGTTCAGTTTGAAAAAGAGGTGAAAATTATGAGAATTTCTGTTAATGACCGACATCAGTTAAATAAGAAACTTGAAAATTTATCAAAATTGCAATCTGAAGACCCCTATTTGTCCACTATTCAGAGTGAGTTGCAGGAAATCCAACAACCAGCCACTAACCCATTAAATGAAACTATTGCGCAGAGCACCTTAGCTACATATAATGGCATCATTTATAAATTCTGTGGAAAGGAAAATCCCGCCTGGCGCCCCTACATCCCCTCTTCTGTGGAAAACGACATTATTGTCAGTTATCACGAAAATCTAGCCCACAGTGGAACAGAAAAAATGATCGATTCCATTAGCGAGCATTTTTATATCAAACAGCTTGGTAGAAAAATCAGACTCTTCTTGAAAACATGCCATCTATGTCAAGTAGGCAAAAGTAAAAACACTGCCTATGAAGTTACAGTTAACTCTATCGAATCTACAAAACCAAACCAATTGATTTGTGGTGACATCTTAGGACCCCTAGTGAGAAGTAACTCCGGTGGCCAGTTCATCTTTGTTTTGGTGGACACATTTTCTAAGCTAGTTGCACTATATCCCCTCCGTAATTTATCTACTAGTATTTGCTTGAAAAAGGTCGAGGAATACGTGATTGCATATGGCAGCATTGAAGCTTTTCTTACGGATAATGCCAGTATATTTTCTAGCCCCAAATGGAACTCAGGACTGTCAAAACTAAACATAAAGACCTTGCACTGCTCAGCTTATTACCCATCAGGTAATATATCGGAAAGATATATAAAACAAGTAATTTCATACCTCCGACTGTTAACTCATAGACAACATAAAAATTGGTTCAAGTACATAAAGCCCATTCAGGCTATTCTCAATGAAACGAAACACCATGTCACTAAAGAAATCCCGTTGCAAGTTGTAACCCACTGTAAGATAGACCCTCTCTTTAAAAACACCCCTCCTGTGTTACCGACATGCCATAAATCAGACCTTGACATCTGCAACTCCATTCTCAGACGCCTTCAGAGCAGATGGCTTAAGAGGAAACAAAAGCCTAAACGCCTCCGCAAGAAGTGGAACCCCGATCCTGGAGATTACGTACTTTTAAAGTCCCATGTGATTTCTAGCACATTACACAACCGTCAGAAAAAATTCACCTCCCTTTTCAAGGCCCCTACCGTGTCAAAGCAAAGTTTGGAACTGACACATTCCAACTCACCCACATTAAAAATCCCAAGAAAATCCTTGGTAAATACAGGAAACACTTGCTAAAGCCCTATCATGTAATGGCCCACAGACCATAAAACCGCAGAAAGTTTAAAGCAGAAGGAGAAGTAAAGGATTGACGACTTGGATTCGGAAAAAGGTTTTATCAGACTGACATTGTAAAATAATTAGAGTGATTCATACTTCTCAAATTAATGTTTTATCTGACGTTATATAACGAATGTGATATTTAAAAGGTAGAGTATAATATGCCTCCCCATGGTTGTTGAAAGACTATTACGATATGATTCTTACTCTATAAAATAGGGTGGGACATCACAACAATCATTCCACTAAAGAAATAAGTGCAACAAATAAGTTTATTGCCATTTTAGTGACCCTATGTATATATGTAATTTTAAGATAGGCAACTCCCTCTATTTATTCAACTGAAGAGTTAAAACATTCATTTGACAAAGGGAATCACACTATTATTTGAAGTAATAAGTAAGTAAACATTGAAATTTCGACATATTTGAATTTTATTGGAGTAGTACACGAAGTAATAGTAACAAAATTTTGTTAATTTTTCAAAAAGAAAAATTATTTTACATAAAGAATATGGACAGAAAATAACCCTATCCCTATACTAATTAAGTAGAATTGTATAGCAAAAGTGGATGGAAAGAATAACAAGAATTAAATAAGAATTTGAAAGTGAAATGATTATCGAGAAACATGTGTGTGTCAATAATAGGAATTTTGAAGGTAAAACACTAATGAATATAAGAAAAGGTAAGAAATAAGTGTATGGTAAATAAAAGAAATGAATAATTAAGATGGTACAATATATGTCTACGAGGAAAATATGAAGTAATGATAGTTATGAAACGAGAAATATGAGAATAAATGAGGAAATATGATAACGAGTATTAAAAGTAATATGAAGGAAAAGAATGATAATGAATATTGAGAGTAATAAGAATATTGAAGGTAAGAAACAAAAGATAATTTACGAGGTAAGAATAATGAAAACGAGGTAAAAGAATATTGAAAGAATGAAAAAGGAACATCAAAAATGATGATTTATGAGGTAAATAGATAAAAGGAGTAGGAAGGAAACATGTGTAATCTGAATATAATGTAAGAGTATTAAGTAGACCAATAAGGAAGATTAGCGTACTCCAACGTTTTACATCAACAACATATGGATTAGCATCAAAAATCAGCGTTATGCAAGAAATCATTGAAATTAATATTACTATCAAGAAATTTGAGTGTATTTTATAATTTTATTTATGTATAAGGTATAATTATGATTTTATTTACTAGTTGATCAAATGGACTATGAACTCAGCAAAATGTGTACTACGACAAACAAGAAAAGTGACTACTTCAAGGTAAAATAATGTTAAAAGTGTATTTTATTGATTATGAATTTATTTGTGTATGTATAATTACGGCAGAATTAATCAAAAGTATAGATGATGTAAGGATCTAAATTATTCAAAAACAGACATTGAAACAAAGACAATTGATCGAAAAATAATATTAAATTAAAACATAACAGAGAAAATCCACGAAATGATTCGAAGTGACGACGGAGAATTATTTTAGGGAATCGAAAAATTAAATTTCCAGATTTTATTCAAAACAAAACACCGCCACTCTTAAAATTTCAGATTGGGTATTATAATGATCATAAAATCCCGCTTGTATTGACGTCGACATCTTTACATCGCGTGAGTTTTTTAATCATTATGCGGACATCTTGTAACCGTACTTTGTACTTAGCTCAGACGACAATCTCATATATATCCCCTGTACGACTTACCATAGGCACCCTACAGTTTAGACTTCCACACATAACACCTGACTTTAAACATTAATTACTCCATAAAGGAAATAATGACAACGAAACCAATTACACCAATCAATAGCCAACGACATCCCCTACAGTTTCATATATTACACATAACTTTTTATTAACTCTTTCCATCATGTTAATATAAAAACATTAATAACTCTTTTCATTTTTATCACACCAATTACAAATTAATACCGTTAGAAGCAGAATAAATTAGCCCATCAGGATTAAATGACCAGAACTATGATAACTTTCAGTTATCAGAGTTATTGATAGAAACATAAACACGGCCCCTCCCATTTCCGCTTTCGTAGACTCCATGACTCCAGGGAGATTTTGACATTTCCAGTAATTAATGACCCAAGCCTCTTGACTGTCCTAACGAAGAAAAACGGAATATATTTTAAACTGTATAGCAGAACAAACTATTTTACACCAATAAGGAAGAACTCAAACATTGACACAACCAATCGGAACTACTAACCCCCTCCACCACCTACAAAGATATTAGCACACGGCACGCACAACTCGGCATCTTTCGATCATACAACTTCACCGACGACAGACCTTCAAGACACACACCAGACATACGACGACATTAAATATTATTAGTCTAAAGATTAAGTAACTTCGCAATATATTAATATTTGGGAAAAAGATCCGCGCGATATAAATAGAATTTCTTAGTAGCGTCGAAGCGCGTAATTGGTATAATTTGATAGAGACATTGATTATCATTATAACGAAACATTAATTGTGAAAGTAACATTGAACATTAGTATCCGCGTGATATAAATAGAAGCAACGTGATATTAACTGTGAAAGTAAATATAAGTTTTTCAACAGCGCGTAAAAGTGAAGTAATTATTATCATATTTTAGCAAGTTACAAAGTGTTACTTACGAACTACAAACGACGTACTACATACTTATAATTCTCAGAACTTACATCATCTAACAGAAACAGATCGATTAATTCCGCATTTCAGAAAAGACTAAATTTTGGAGAATATATATCTATTTTGAAAGAGCATATAAACTTTTAGTTCCCCCAATTCCTGACACCGCCCCCTGACTGATTATCTTGATCTTCTCTAGCCACTTCCCTGGATAAGAGTTCTCAAGCTTCTAACTACTCCTGAGTACTACGCCGGCATCCCTTCTTCCTATTTATTAAGTAAACTACCCACACCATAAACCAGTAACAGTCATAAATAGCTACCCAACGTCAAGCACGGCGATAGCTAAATTCACTCTAACCTATGCTCGGTGATACCCGATGAGTCTGTGTAAGAAGTTCATGTGAAAATGGTGAAGTAAAGGTAGCCCGAATTTTCTATGTAAGAAATTCATGAGAAAATGGAAAAGTGAGGGTAGCCTGATGAGTCTGAGTAAGAAGTTCATGAGAAGCTGGTGATGTAAGGGTAGCCTGACGAGTCTGTGTAAGCCCACTCTATATGTTTTGTCTTCCCCCCCCGTAACGACTCACATTCGAAGAGAATAGACATAATTTTAATGCAGTTTTTACAGTGTGCTGTAGCACATCAGCACACGATCATCGGCCGTCTTTCATACTTTCTTTCATACTTTCCTCCCCAAAAACCTGGGACATAATATACACCGGGGCATAGGACTGAAAATGTTCCATCCCATTTTGTCTTCTTTCAGATGCTTAGGGTCTATGATAAACATCCCTATTTCTTAACTAATGCAAAACCTATAGCTATGAATAACGTATCAGTGGATTGGATTTTTTGCAGACTGCTGATATAGCATACTCATTGGCAAACTCTTAAGCTGTCCCTGCAATACGACCTCTTATTCTACATCAAAATGTGAAGTGAGAAAATTATATTTTCCATGTCGAGGGTAGAAAAAGTTATGTGACTGCATTACAATGTGCTTTATTTTCGTGGATTTTATTCTTCAAGAATTATTTTTACAAAATTTGTAAAAATAATTGTGATGCTAACGATGTAATACATTTAGGCCCAGTTGTATAAAAATCGCTAACTGTAGTTCAGTTTTAATCGAAGTTCAGAACTGAACTCAGATTAATTCGCTGTTCGAGTTGTATAACGCTAATCGTAGATCACACGAATTTGGTTTAGTACTAATCGAAGATCACAGAAAGACGTTTGACAACAGCGCCAAGTTCGAGGGAAATGCGAGGGAAATACATAATATTATCGCATCGAATGTCAGTTGTCTGCGCTGTTCGATTTTCTTTTGTCTCAGTTAATGTTACGCAATTGTCTGTTGTTGTTATAGCTAATTATTAAAAGGAAAATAGATAACAGAACACCAGGAAAATTACACATGTCATAAAAGTATCGCATTACACGGCTTTTTCATTCTCGTCAGTAGGCATCTTGATGAACTGGGGTTAAAATTTGCAATCTCTCTTGCTACTTATTGTATGGTTCTACTTGCAGTTCCTTTATTCATATGGAAAATATTCCCAATTACCATCCGGAAGCTACCATTGCAAATAATCGCAGGGTGAGCAGAATTATAAACATTGAATTCGATGCATGATTTCTTTTAGTTTGAGTTTCTAGCTGTGGACGCAGTCTTTGTTCTACAGTGCTTTTACTGTACGACTTGGCCGGCAATCGCGTGGGCCGACTATCTGTGACTCATGCATCAAGCGCCCAAGTGATGCCTCGTTGTCTCGTCGCTGAAGTCTAGCATGTGATCTGATTGCGTTCACACGTGAATAATTATTACAGCAGTGTTTGTGTTTTTTTATGGTTAAAGTAGTTTTTAATTTTGCTTGAAGTGTTTTTAAGTGTTTTAAAAATGCCACGACATAATTATACATTAGAACAAAGAATGTTTATGGACGATTCGTATGGACGGCATTTCCAACATCTCCTGTGATAAGGTAAATTTATATTTTAATTTTATATTTCATATTTTCATATTTTATTGTGATTACCATTACGGAAATATATACGATTCGCCGGGAGTACCGTGATATGACACGCTCCTGGCCCCGCATGCGGTTTATCTGTGACGGTGGAGCGGCCCGTGCGATTGCCGGCCAAGTCGTACAGTAAAAGCACTGTAGTTCCTCGACTATATGTTTACATAATCGAAATCTCATTTTAAAGTGGTGTTCACTGAGTTCTGTGTTGAAATACACGAGGGTCCCGAGGAAACTAAAAACCTTCATTTTCGGATGAACCATCCTAGTTATCTAAAAATAACATAACCTAAAAATGCATCCTATGTGTAGCTCATAAGCTCGAAACAATGCGTTTAGCGAATAGTTGAAATGCGAAATTTCCATACAAATTCTGTATACAAGTAATTAAATACAAAACGACTTACCATTTCAGTTTTATTTACTTTAAAAATATATAAAAGCAATTTCGTATCTTAGCTAATCTAAGTTCATATAGATTAACCTTAGAAAGTTTGCCGGTTAAATCTGATCTTCGATCAAGGTGAATTAATCTTGGATTAGCTTTTATACAACCAAAATTCTAAGTTTAGCTTGACTGTAGATTAGTTTCAGTGCTTAAACTTCGATTAATGTTTTATGCAACTGGGCCTTAATGTATTACTTCGTTAGTATCAGAATTCGTTAAAGTCCAATATTATGTAGTGTCCAAAGCCCTATGTGAACTGTGTAAACAATACACTGTTGTCTTGACAACTGAATTGAATTTCATTTTTCAGTATAATATTCTCACAAATTAAGGGAAGGAGTGATTTGTTTGAATTTTAATGTTGACCGGGCTTAACTGGGTATGTGTGCAAAATGGTGTAAATTGGTAAAAAAATGTAGATTTGTATAGAGAACATACGAGGTCTGTTAGATAAGTATCCGACCTTATTTTTTTTCTCGGAAACCTGACGGATTTGAATCAAGCCCGCTTGCATGAGCCGACCTGAAACCTTCGTGCGCATGTCTGAATTTTTTCCCGCCTGTCGGTATCGTCTGTTGCTGGCAAGCAGCATTTGAGTGAGGTAGTGTCTAGTGCTCTCGTCGTTGCTAGGAAAATAATGATTGTAACGACTGGAATTTGGTTTCCGGGTCGTACCCGTACACCAGGACTCGTCGTCACCACTCATTAAGGTGTTCATGAAGTCGGGGTAACTGTTTGTGGAGTCAAGCATGTCATGTGAGACTTCAGCACGATGTTGTTTTTGCTCCGCCGTCAGCAGCATCGGCATTGAATTTCGCCGCCACTCTCTTCATGGCCAAATCTTCGGTCATAACTGAATGGGCCGAAAAAGTGATGATGCCTACCTCTTCCGCAATTTCTCGGATACTTCCCGCATCACTACAGCGTTCACTTTGGCAATGATCTGGTCATTTCGGCATGTTGATGGCGGACCGGAGCGTGGCTCGCTCTCCACTGATGTGCGTCCGTCTTTGAACCGGTTGTACCACTCCTTAATCTGTGTGATGCCCATAGCATCGTCACCGAAAGCCACCTGAATTTTACGAATGGTTTCCACCTGGCTATCGCCCAGTTGCAGGCAAAATTTTTATGCAATAGCGCTGCTCCAGACGTTCCGTCATTTTCCTAACAATGAGAAAACGACGAGAGCACTAAACACTACATCACTCAAATGCTGATTGCCAGCAACAGACGATATCTAAAGGCGGGAAAAAATTCATGCATGTGCATGAAGGTTCAAGGTCGGCTCATGCAAGCGCGCTTGATTTAAATCCTTCGGGTTTTCGAAAAAAAAAATAAGGTCGGATACTTATCTAACAGACCTCGTACATACATACATACACACATACATACCCACATATCCACACACTTTCGATTTTATATATTAGACTAGCTGAAAAGGCCCGGCGTTGCCCGGGCTTTGTATTTTTTAATTTGAAATTAACTTATGGAGGACTTTCGATTTTGAAACTCTAGGTTCTTATATAATATTATTATTCTGTTTATTATTCTGTTTATTTATTCTGGCAGAGCTAAAGCCATTTGGCCTTCTCTTCCGCTCTACCAGTAAAAAAAAAACTACATTACTATTACATAACACAAATACATAATATTACAGATAATTAATTAATAAGTTACTTAATACTTAAATACCAAGAACTAAACATAGTTATAATTTATAAACTAGAGTGCTATAAAACATTAAATTACAAAAGAAAATTACAAAATTAAATTACAAAATTAAATTACAAAATATAAAAATACTAAAGAAAATAATTAGGATTATAGCCTAAGATATTTAAAATTATACTAACTAATACTAAAAAGAAAAACGTATAGTTACAAGAAGTTAGGCTACGGGTTACAAATAACAAAAAGAGCTCCAATTAAGATTTCTAGTTACTACGATGAAAAACAAAACTAAATAACATGGTTTAAAATTAATATGTTAACTTCTCTCTGAAATTTACCAAGAGTTCGACAGCCTCTGACCGTGCGGGGGATGGAATTCCATTGGCGAGCTACTGATACAGAGAATGAGGATGAATAGGATGAAGAGCGATGGAGAGGAATAGAGAGTACATGTTCTGATCTTGTATTTAGGGTGTGATGAGAAGACAGGTTAAGGAAGCGGCTAGATAAATATGATGGTGATGAAGTATGAAGAATTTTGAAGAGGAGACAAAGACAGTGAAACCTTCTTCGGTCATTCAAACGGAGCCATGACAACATTTCGAAGGAAGGCGATACATGATCGAACAGACTTACATTACAAATGAATCGTACGCACATATTATGAACACGTTGCAACCTTTGGGATAAGTTAGAGCTCAAGTCCGTAAACAGGACATCACAGTAATCGAAGTGGGGCATGACCAGGGTTTGTGTTAGAGTCTTTTTTACAGCAGTAGGTAAGGGCATATTTAATCTTTTAAACATATGAATTAACGAGTTTACTTTTTTACATGTTTCGTTAATGTGATTTTCCCAAGTTAAATTTTTGTCTATCAGAACACCGAGATTTTTTACCGAATCGCCAAATGGAATTACTGAATTATTGATTTTAATGGGCATAAGGTTGATTTCATTCAGCTTATTTCTCAGTCGCTGATGCCCCACAACTATTGCCTGTGATTTTGCTGGATTCAGATTGAGTCCCAAGCTGTGCGTCCATTCATCTATTGAGTTAAGGTCGTCGTTTATGCTAGATATTGTGTCGTTGATGTTGTTAGTATTTGAATGTATGTACAGTTATGTAGAATGTATATGTTATGTTATGTACAGTTATGTATAATATGTACGTAGAACTTGAAATGAAGAAAAAGATTTATCACACACAAACTATTCCATCAGAAAACGTTAGATATAGCTTTTTATGGCTCATAGAGGATGGCGAATGCTGCATTCCGTTGCTTCTACATATTATGCCTGGGAGGGGTTGAAAGAAGAAGAAACATAAATTACATAAGATTGTATTGACTTGACGGAAAATTTTATTTCTCATTCTCATGTTACCATACAACCGTTTCGGGGCTGAAATAAAAGAGAAATGCAGTATCACTTTCATACTTTCCTCCCCTAAAACCCGGGACGTAATATACTGCGAGCATAGGACTCAAAATATTCCATCCCATGCTTTGGGCCTATGATAAACATCCCTATTTCTCAACTAATACAAAGCCTACAGCTATGGATAACGTATCAGCGGAAAGGATTATTTACCGACTTCTGATATAGCATACTCACACACTTAAGTTGTCCCTGCAATACGACAGCTTATTCTACATAAAAATGTGAAGTGAGAAAATATTTCTTATGTCGAGGGTAGAGAAAGTTATGTGACTGCATCACACTGTGCTTTATTTTCGTGGATTTCATTTTTCAGTAATTATTTTCGCCAATGTATTACACCGATGGAATCATAATTCGTTAAAAATCAGTATTATATAGTTGGCAAAGCCCTATGTGATCACAGTAAACAATACACTGTTGTCATGTGAACTGAACAGAATTTCATTTTTTTCAGTATAATATTCTCAGAAATTATATAATTTTGAAGGGAAGGACTGATTTGTTTAAATTTTAATGTTGACCGCCTTACTTCCCGGGCTTAACTGGGTATGTGTGCAAAATTTCGTACAAATTGGTCAAGAAATGTAGATTTGTATAAGGAACATACAGTCGGTCAAATAAAAAACGTCGGGCGGTATTTGATTAAGTATCACGAACGAGCATATGCGCATGTACAGGAAGACTTAAGGTTAGGTTCACACTCGCCTCTTGTCTATCCATGTATTTTCTTGATTATTTAGTCAGTTTTGTTCCAAAACAAACATGTATAGAAGGCTGTGGCTATATGCCTCAAATCCGCCATATTCTTGGTTGCAAATTTTTATAATATTAATAATTAATAGATTCGCGAGGAATATGTTTATTCAAGGAGCATTTTTTAAAGATTTTATTTTATAATACCGGTACTTCTAGTGCAAAATCAATTACTTACGTTCAACTTCTGCCACCAATCTAATAGCATCGAAATACATGGCCGGCCAGATCCAGATGAAAACTTCCGGTCGCATTATAGTGAAGTACCCACCTCTTTAAGAAATATGGAACCTTCTCGCTGCTTCAGAGGCCGAAAAATGCAGGTCAATTACAGCCCTAACTACACTTTCTCTCAAGCTAGCATTTATATGTGGTGCGATGACAAAGCAAAATGAATTATGACAATACATTAAGTGGAATATCGTGTTTTGCGCTTTCCGCATTTTACATTTTTCCCTTTTTGTTCAATTTTTCCCTCCTGTCGCATGGCCTCATATGTTCCGAAAATGACTTGTATTTTATGTTTTTTATAGGAAACTTGTGAACTAATGCGTTAAAACTTTAATTTTAACTGCATACGAGTCCCGACGTTTTTTATTTGACCGACTGTACATACCCACATATCCACATACCCACACACATTCGATTTTATATATTAGAGAGATTGAGAAAGTTTCGCCTGATTGTCCACTATTTCATTACCTGATATCTCTGAATGAGATGGTATCCAGCTATCCAGGTCAAAATAATGTCTGCCTTTTGGACTAGTGTGTCCAGAAGGGACTTTATAACAATTTCATATATAGATCGGGGTGTTACATAGAGTTTGAGCTGGGCTTACAAAGTGGAATAGCTGTCTGAGAAAATAACAATAAGTTATTCTGATGATTGCTGGCATGATGCATCCTTGAATGCCGTGTAAAGTGCAATATTTTCTGCCATATAAATGGGTCAAGTTTCCAAGTTAGTCCATATTCTTCACTCCAGTTGTAATAGTCTGCTCCAGCATTTCCCATTGTCTTCGAACCATGCGTGAAATATATGATGAGTGTTGGATCCTGAGGAGATAACGATTCC
The DNA here is from genome assembly GCA_964059195.1 of Ectobius pallidus. Taxonomy (NCBI): domain Eukaryota; kingdom Metazoa; phylum Arthropoda; class Insecta; order Blattodea; family Ectobiidae; genus Ectobius; species Ectobius pallidus. Next base: position 50,386,818 of record CAXKWD010000006.1, on the reverse strand, counting down.
ATTTGTTCAATCTATCGAGCGGATGGTCTGAGATCTGTTTGGCGGATGTGCATCAGATATTGGAGGTTTTACAGGCGTTTTATACACATGTGAATAGCGTTGAAAATGTACATAGGCCTACATCGAGGTAAGATCTTCTAGATTGGAAGCGTGAAGGGGGGGGGGATGTAAAGTTTCGGGAAAAGAATATTATTCGTGGCTGAAAATAAATTGGAAAGATAATTGCATGACTTTGGTTTGACGTCGATCCATATATGAGAATTATTGGCTCATTTTCATACATGCTGGTTTTCCTTTGATATGAAAAATTATCTTGTAGATGTTCTATAGAAGTGATTGATATTTTGCTATAGAGGATTGAGTCAGTTGGTTATAGGCGAGAGATCCACCGGGATAAGATAAGTGGATAGATAAGTGATGAGGTTGAATAGAACAAGAGGATCAGCCCCTCGGGCTTTTCCAGATATCGCCGTAAATAATTTTATTGTGTTTCGGCCGGCCTTCATTATAGTTTGAAAATGTTCATTGAAAGTAAGACGACTGTCCAGGTTACAATCTAGAAATTTTACCTCCCTGACCATTTTGAGTCTGAAATCTGGAAGATGTAAATATTTCTCTTCATGTGTGGTCCCATGTTGAAAAATCATAAACTTAGTTTTTTTCCAGATTAATGCTAATTCCCAGATGGTCCAGTGTAGATAATCAAATGTTGAATGAACTTTGAAATTCCTCGATATAAGTTTGGATCTTTCTTGAGCTGAGCGACCGAAATAGACGTATGCCATCAGTAGGGTTCGGATGTTTATGGCCTAAAAAAGTGAAAATATGACTGCAAATATGGCCTTAAAATGGCTAAATATTATCAAAAATCCTAAATATGATCTCATAAAAGGACATATTTTATAAAAATAAATGCTCACATTTTGGGGTCAAGTGTGGAGAGTGTTTTCTTTTGGATCGTCTGCGCATATGAAGTACGACCAAGAGCAATATTTGCTGCGCTTCATAGCGCGAAGTCGGAAGTGTATGCAGTTTGTCAGAAATCTGTTGTGCTAATTTGAACACTTCATTGATAGCAGGCCAAATGCATGAGTCAGCCATTATACTATGCTGGATGGAAATTATCTTTTTATACAGAAATAGAGGAAATGCCTAATTAGTGTTGTGATCTGGCTGCACCATAACAATAATAATGCTAACGGAGAGTGTGTCCAAGTGTTTAAATTCCCCAAAAATGAATCCAGACGGCTTAAATGGATATCCACAATTCACAGAGAAAATTTTATACCTTCAGATAACTCATGGTAAGTAAACACATGTTAATGATAAATATTTGTCAGTATTTTGTTAAACCCATACTGTGGTAGTAATTGTGGTTATAGTTTGTGAAGGATATTCATTAACGTATCATTATAATATTTAAATAGGGTACTCCATTAATAATAAACATTATGTTTTAGACAGGCCTATATAACAGTATGAACAGTACAAAGTCTGTACCATGTATATCAGAAGTATATGAAATATGGCCTATTAACTTCAATTATTTGGTTTGCTTTTATCTCAAAGACTCCCATACAGGCTAATATTCAAATGAATTAAACGGGAAAAAACTGCTAAGAAGAGCATGAACTGCATTATAATATAACGACATGTATCAGGCTAATGTTTTGTTATACTCTTACTGATACGGAAACCTGCGGCCACCCCTGATAAAAACAAAACATCAAGAGACTTCAACCTGAGGAATCGGATGGGAAATTAAAGTCTTACACCATTCCTTTCAAAATTTTCTGTAGCCTAAACTCTTCTAAGTTATGAGCGGCCGACTGCTTTTTGTGGTTTTCTTATGCCTGTTCCCATTACAACCGCATAGAATCTTGTCCCGAAATTTGGCTGACATCTGCTGGTGTCTCCTTATGAGATCGATAGCTGAGAAGGTAAAACGGATGTATAAGTGGGCATTTGGAGTGGAATAATTGATACCTTGTGAATAGGGCTTGGAGCGCGGATTAAATAGAGGAGGATCCAGCAGAAGGCGAGCGTTTTGCGCGGGCGCGGATACGTTAGTATCGACGTAAGAGTAGTTTTATCGGAGTCATGCCGTGGTGCGGCTGCTGTGTTGTGTCCCGGCAACCGGGGCCTACGGCCCCACCACAAGGTGAGGCATCCTGCACTTACGTGTCATGTATGCCACTGTCCGAATAAATACATTACCCAGCTTTGTTATTTTAACTGCATTTTCTCCTCCGTGTTTTATTTGTGAATTGATCTGACAAATAAGATTCGCTTTTTAAGTAATTCATTATTTAATTAGCACGTGAAGAGGTTATAGCCACATTGTGTAATGTTCTCTATCCTCTTCCCTCATTTCCTTTCACAAGAAGTATTCTACTGATATCTGATATTTTATAAAAACCATCCTTTTAGCATTCATAATTTTGTACCCATTCTTTATCGTTGTCGGGGCGATTGACATCAGTCAAGAACCTGCTGATACAGGTATTCATTTATCAACTTTTCAAGCACTTAACTGGAATCGTTTTTCATTCTGTTGTAATTAAATGATTATAACCCATAAAAGTAATTTTTATATTATGAATGTAAATAAAAATTCTGGTAGTATTCCTCTTGTTAATGAATGAAGGATTTTGGTAATTTAGAAGTAGTGACTGACTTTTCCTTTTATAGGGAAAGTCTAGAAGTTCCGTTTTAGCCTTTCAATATTTTGAAAACAGGAACAATTTTCGTAGATTAGATCAGGTTTATCTAGATTTTTATTTGGGTCATGTGAACATAATATAGGCTATAAGCATTGGGACATGGCAGTACAATACAATAATCATAAAGATTATGACAATTAAAAATACCAGTTTCTGTTTGACCATATTGAAATATTAATTTATTTATTGACCTTTGGGAAATTTTGGTATCATTCATTTTATACTGTAATGTATAAGAGAAAATAGAATTGATTTTAGAAATTATCCAAGGCTAAGTCTATTGTCTTACATTTTACATAATAACAAACATAATTAACTGTACAGTAATAAATTATATAGGCCTATATATAAAAAAACATAAAATATAATTTCAAAAATTCATCTAACTTATAAATACAGATTTTAGCCAAAATTATTTTTGTTTCTTTGTTAAAGCTAACATAGGGAATTTGTTTTAAAGACATTAGAAGAGCATTGCGAAACTTAATTGACATAATAGTAAAAATAGTAAATATGCTTATTACATGTAGGGGAAGGGCCGGTAGCACCAGACACTTAAGCCTAAACTAAGACATCACGCAGGAAAAGTAACTGAAAGTGAAGTAAAGTAGATAATGCCATTCTTAGGACCTTGTGCTTTAATTGATATGGTTTGAAATCCTCGTGTAAAGCCTAATTATTATGAAAATACAAAGAACTTTCATTCCTACGTTTTAACAAATTGCGAAAATGAAGGGTAGCACTGGACACAACATTTCATCGTAACAAACAATGGAAATCAGTCATATTTAGGTGCACAATGATCACACTGGTATGAAAGCTGATAGTCTTCAACATTTGCACACTCCTCATGCGCCCAACCGCTGCAGTCCTGGCATTGAATCCAGTCCTCGTCAAACTGGTCACTGCACAAAATACAAGTGGTTGTTTCTTCTTTACATTGCTTTTCATAGGCAGTGAAGTGCATGAACATTTGTTAGCTGCAGAATTTTTGTTCACTGCTCCTTTTGTACATCTACATTCCCCTTAATAGGGTTTGTTCCTAGATTAAGACCTGTAGGCTTAGGCCTACTGTTTATTTGCTACTATTTTTTTTTTCTTTTCATTGAGACTATTGTCAGAAGGAGAAGAAGTCAATAATTCATTTCTCTGCATTCTCAATTTCCTTGTTGATAACTTTCTTGCAGTAGGGCCTACTATCTGACAGTTCGTACTCCCAAGACGTCAGTTCAAATCTGCCTAATTATGGCTTTGGATTTATCATGAAATGCACAGTATACCAAAGTGAAGGCACATTATATTGTGTCGCTGCTTCTCTCGCACCTAATTCCCCTGATCTTACTTTAACAATGACAATTTTCATGTCACTTTCATCCCAGGAACCTCGGTTAGTATTTTTCTCCTTGAATTTCGGCATATCGTTACAGCCTGGAACAAATAAGCGAATTTAACATTTTCCGGAGCTACCATCATATGAGGCGTCCAGGGCTACCATCTATGTAGCAGAATAAATAACACGCTATTCCCATTTTATATAAATACTTCTGGACTTGAAACCACCTTTAATTATTTATTAACACTATATTCTTCACATACAGTAAAAACAGTATATTTATATTTGCGTGATAAGCTGGAATGGCGGTTGAAAAATTAACAATTCATCACTTAATCAGCACATGGAACTATATCCGCTCACTAACACAAAGTTTGAACTCACACAGGCGTCAATCTCTGTGAGATATTTTTGTAGAGTACAGGGAAAACGCAGGTGTACGACTTGTGTCACTATCTGTTGTAGAAACCTTGAACTAGCTACTGTCCGGGGATACCCCCTGTCCGGTGCTACCGGCCCTTCCCCTAATGTCATCATATCTATTATGATACAAATTTTCATTATAACATTGGTGTGGTATCGATTATTATTGAACACGGAATGATCTTGAAACCTTGAGAGCAGCAAATTAAATTGCATAATAAACAATCTGTTTTTAAAATAAAATTAATTCTGTTGTTGTTAGTTTTAATATTATCCTAAATTGAATCCATTTCATGCTGTAAAAATCTGTTGGTTTAAAGAAAATTACTAAGAAAAAGCTTCGACTTCACCGATGCCATGAGCTGCCATCTGTTGCAGAAAATAAGAACTATAGAAACAGCTGATTGTGAAGAGCAGCCACCTCTGTTTGTTGAGTGATTCTAAATCTCAAAACTTAAACATTTAATTATGGTCGAACAAAACAGTCGTATGCAACTTGCCTATAATGGTAATTATGATACTTTTACGAAAATAATGAAATTCGAATTGCTCGTTTCATGAACTTACTCATATTTAAAAAAATGCTATTGTAGGCTCATTGCATAATGAGCTAATATTATTGAGTAGTGTCATAGCAGAACTAACCAATTTCATCATAACCAGTTTTGAGAAAAACTACTAATCTACTGCATTTGTCATGTTTCAAATTTCAATTTGGTGTTCCCCCTCAAGGAGATAAGGTATATACATAGGCGTAACGAGGGGGGGGGGTTCTGGGGGTTTGAACCCCCCCATTGATTAAAAAAAGGAAAATTGTATAATTTTTTTAAGTCTGCCCATAAATTACTTAATACAAGTATAAAGTGTGGGAAGCTTAAAACTCGTTATTTTGCGTGTTATTTTAAAAATTTTCCGGGGATGGACCCCGGAAGCTTAAAACTCGTTATTTTGCGTCTTAATTTTTAAAATTTTCCGGGAGAGGACCCCCGGAAGCTTAAAACTTGTTATTTTGCATCTTAATTTTTAAAATTTTCCGGGGGAGGACCCCCGGACCCCCTCTTCCTGGGGGATATTCCATACCCCCCAGACCCAGCGGATGTTATAACCCCCCCATATGGTCGGCCTGGTTACGCCTATGGGTATATATATAAGCAGGATTAATGGCAAAAATCATAGTGCAGTAGTTTTGTAGAAATCAGTAGTTTTGGATTCAATTAATATTAAAATGGAGTTGGGCTGCTTTGCTGTGACATTATAGGTCTAATATATATAGCACAAGTTACGGGATCATTAATTTAAGACAAATTATGCACTGGTAATAAATCACTGTCGAATGCAAATGACATAAGTCACTGGCTTGAGACCTCAAGGTAAAAATCAGAACATCACAGAGCTTATGAGCCACATTGTTTCGTTCAGGGAAAACCTAATCATTTTTAAAGAAAATGTTTCTAAAAATGACATAAAACATTTCAAATGCTGTTCTACAATGAAGCTAGAGTGTGAATGACAGAGATTCAGAAGGAATGTACTTCAGGATTTTCTGATTTTGATGAACTTAATATTTCCTGTTTAACAACCCTATGGAGGCATCTCAAACTGATAATCCAGATATGCAAATGGAGCTGCAATGTGTGATATTTAGCGTGACCGTTTTCTTATATCAATGAGAATTGGCCAGCCCATTGAGTTTTGGAAACCAGTTAACAAGGAGCTTAAAAAACTAGGCAGAGGAACAAGTTGTCAAAAGATTTACTGAAATTGGTACTGTGACTTGCTATTACTCAAATAGAAGTGGCCTCTAAGGTAATCTAGTTTGATGCATCATATTTCTTCCCATTTTATAATAATTTTATTTTTAATTATTTAAATTATTATTTCGGCCCACAAATTAATTTTGAAAGTCTCATCTGGCCCTTCATCCAAAAACAGCTGGACATCACTGGCATAAGTTATGGCACTGTAGTAATTTTAATTCCACCAAAGCTTCAAGACATTACTTAAGTCCTCAGGCTACTATCTCATCTTACATCTTATGTTCACAGTTGCATGAGGTTCTCATATCCTTGTTATCATGACTAACACTATCAGCACCATCATCTTCAAAGTCTTTCACTGCATCTACATAAAACTGTAACCTTCTGTAGATTTCCATTCATTTCCAAAGTGTGTCTTCAGCAATCTGCCAATTTTTACTTGCTGACTTTAACTCCTACAGCTTCAGTTTCTGTCTGCACGTTTTCCATAGTACTCTTTTCAACATGGTATAATCATCTCCAGCATCTACAGTAAAATGTGCCTTCCCACGAACATTAATCTGCTTCCTTCTTGTACTGGTGACTATCATTCTCTTTACTTGGTTATCTGGATCTGATTTCAAGATTGAATACATTGGTACTTCTTCCACCTATATAATAGGATAATGGTAGAGAAAGTGAAAATTGATGAAATTTTGCAAATTGAAAAACCATTACTAAGAAGAAATTTGGTATTTGTTAAAGAATTATCATCACTGTTGTATGTGAAGCTAATTATCATCCTTAGTGCATGTTAAGCTAAATTATAAACAAATTTCCAGACTCTACTAATGAGATATTCAGTTCTCCAGAATATTAATGCTGGTTAAGATGCTTAGGATTCCTAAATGTTGATGCTTCCAAATTTTAAATAGTTATCATATGAAGAGGATAAGACTTCTTTTTTCACGCACCATCTGCCTTTACTCCCAGGATTACTAGTGTATTAATTTCTGATAAAGGCTGAAATAACTCCAGAAGGATTAGGACACTTAAAAGAATCCCAATGATCTCATTGGAGCCCACAACCTTCTGGTTTGTAGTGCAGTGCTTCAATCAACTGCATCATTGTACAGTACTGTACTTGGTTCGTCAATAAATTCTGGACAAACTAATACTCCAAAAGAAATAAATAAATAAAAGTATCATCTGAACTTCCAAAAAAGTTAGTGAAATAAATGGTACTTAAATTCAACATGATATGAATCATTTCAGAGATTATCATTGTGTTCACCCTTAATGCCCAGGGTAGAGTAAGGACAATATTAACATGGAATCAACTTGTGGAATTAGCATTAATATCAGGAATGCCCCATATGCTCACATCAGGTTAAAAAAAATAACAATGGAAGCCCCCTATGCAATTGTATCATGGTTAATGATATTTCTTCGGTTTTATTTCTAAAGCCGATCTCCCACGATCCAATTTGTTAGTTTAAAAATTTGTACCAACTAGCATTTCTGTACAATTATTTCTGGCTGTGCACACTAGAGTGCGTTTTGGTCCAATATACAACGCTAGCTGTTCTCCGGAAATGAAAATCGATAGCTATTACAGTCGACATGGTGGTCGATATGTAAGCACTTGTCACAAGTAACAATTTTTATGGAATCGTTATCATAATTTCCAGAGCACCTCAGCGTTTATGCTGGTTGCAATAATGGCTACTGTTAATATTGTTGTAACTTCAAAGTCTTAGCATCCGTTAATCTTCTTGACTTTAATATTATATAATTTTATCTTTTTGGTTATATTCGCTGGTCGAGTGAGCGCTGCCATTGGAGAGAATCAGCTGTACAGAGGAAGAAGCCATGTTTCTACGTCATGCAGGTCACACGGGGATAGAATGATGCTCATTGGTTGATTTCATATTTTTGGATGGAAAAATAGAAACGTTTCTATTCCCTTGCATGCAAAACAATTGTATGGAAAATATGGGATGAAATTGTGTGCAATCGCAGACGGCCATGTCACATGATCCACTCTGACGATTTGTAGGCATTTCGGCTGAAAATTGGATCGTGGGACACCGGCTTAAGGAGAGTAATGTATCATGGGTAATGATATTTCTTCGTTTTTATTTCTAATGAGAGAAATGAGAGTAATTAAGTCATAACAAAAGAACCCATTTCATGAAGGTCATGGGTCGCGAAATTAAGATTTTACAGGAGAAAGAAAAAATGTCTACCAAACCACCAACATTTCAGTTGTCTTGGACTTGTGACCTTTCAGCATGGATTGGAGATTTCAGTCACCGAATCCAGCATTATTTGAAGATGTACTCATGAACTTCTAACACAGACTCATCAACCTACCCTTACTTTCCATTTTTCCACGAACTTCTTACACAGACTCCTCAGGCTATTCTTAGATCAACAGTTTCCATGAACTTCTTGCAAGGACTCATTGGTCTACCCTTACTTCACCATTTTCTCATTAACTTCTTATACAGACTCATCGGGCTACTCTTACATCACCACTTCCTAATGAACTTCTTACACAGGCTCATCAGGCTACTCTTACTTTACCATTTTCTTATGGACATCTTTTACAGACTCATCGGGATACTTTACTTCACCATTTTCTCATGAACATCTTACACAAACTCATTGGGCTACCCTTACTTCACCATTTTCTCATGAACATCTTATACAGACTCATCAAGCTACTTTACTTTACAATTTTCTCATTAACTTCTTACACAGACTCATTGGGCTACCCTTACATCACCAGTTTCTCATGAACTTCTTACACAGACACACCCTTACACACACTCATTGGGATACCCTTACTTCACCATATCTCATAAACTTCTTACACAGACTTATCGGAATACCCTTACTTCACCATTTTCTCATGAACTTCTTACACAAACTTATCGGGCTACCCTTACTTCATTGTTTTCTCATGAACTTTTTACACAGACTTATGGAGCTACCCCTACTTCACAGTTATCTCATGAACTTCTTTCACAGATTCATCAGGCTACCAGTTTCTCATGAACTTCTTACACAGGCACACCCTTATGCATGTCGTCAGGCTACCCTTACTTCACCATTTCTTATGAACTTCTTACAAAGACTCATCGGGCTACCCTTACTTCACCATTTTCTCATGAACTTCTTACACAGACTCATCGGGCAATCTTTACTTCATAATTTTCTCATGAAATTCTTACACAGACTCATCCGGCTACCCTTACTTCAACAATTTCTCATGATTATCTCACACAGACTCATCGGGGTACTTTACTTCACCATTTTCTCATGAACTTCTTACACAGACTCATCGGGATACCCATACTTCAGCATTTTCTTATGAACATCTTATACAGACTCATCTGGCTACTTTACTTACCATTCATTTTCTTGAACTTCTTACACAGACTCATTACCACTTTCTCATGAACTTCTTACACAGACCCATCAAGCTACCCTTACTTCACCATTTTCTGATGAGCATCTTGCACAGACTCATCGGGCTACCTTACTTCATCATTTTCTCATGAACTTCTTACACAGACTCGTCAAGCTACCCTTACTTCACCAGTTTCTCATGAAATTCTTACACAGACTTATCGGGCTACCCTCACTTCTCCATTTTCTCATGAACTCCTTACACAGACTCATCAGGATACCCTTACTTCATTTTCTCATGAACTTCTTACACAGACTCATGTGGCTACCCTTACATCTCCACTTTCTCATGAACTTCATACACAGACTCATCAGGCTACTCTTACTTCACCATTTTCTTATGAATATCTTATACAGACTCATCGGGCTACTTTACTTTACCATTTTCTCATGAACTTCTTACACAGACTCATTTTGCTACCCTTACATCACCACTTTCTCATGAACTTCTTACACAGACTCATGAGGCTACTCTTATTTCACCGTTTTCTGATGAACATCTTGCACAGACCCATCGGGCTACTTTACTTCACCATTTTCTCACAAACTTCTTACACAGACTCGTCAGGCTACCCTTACATCACCATCTTCTCATGAACTTTTTACTCAGACTCATTAGGCTACCCTCACTTCTCCATTTTCTTATGAATATCTTATACAGACTCATCGGGCTACTTTACTTTACCATTTTCTCATGAACTTCTTACACAGACTTATCGGGCTACCCTCACTTCTCCATTTCTCATGTACTTCTTACACAGACTCATCGGGCTACCCTTACTTCACCATTTTCTGTGTATAACTCAGTTACATAAAAAAAATGTGAATCATACCTTTTTCATTTGTTACAGATATTAGAATCAAGTTTGTTGTTGCCTATATTTGTGATGTATGTGGCTCTAACCTTGCATAGGATTTGGTAAATATCCAGGGTGTGCGATCCCTGTAAATATTTCACAGAATGTGCCAGCTGTCTTATCTTTAGAAGGGCCGTTGATGTTGTGTTTGCTGAGAAGTTTTGTTAGAGTTAGAAAAGGCAATACATCTAATTTGAGGTTGGTTCTGCAATTACTGGGAGTTTCAAGGCCCATTCAACTACCATATTTTTTTTATGGAGAATTCAAATCATTCTGAATATAATCTCAGTCTCATCCATCTACGTTTTAATGAAATTTTTTATACGTTCAGTATCAATGTGTTTCCTAGAGAATCTATTGGTTGTGCTAGTCCTTCATCCAAGGACCAATCTGAAACATTCATGTCCCACCCACAAGGACCAGAGAAATGTCTGCTTAGATATTGAAATTGATCTAAATACATGTTTTCTTTGAATTGAATACAGTGTCAATCAGATATGATCCCACTTTTTTGGTGTATTGACTTTGAAAATGAAATCAATCTGAACCACCGCCTTCTTGAGGAATTGAGTATGGTAAAGATTTTCAGACCAATTTGGTTGAAGATGTTCCTTAGATTTTTTAAATTCAGCGAACAGAGTGCAGAAAATAGACACTTTCGTACAAAGCAAGGAAATATGAAAGAACAAAGCAATCTCAAGCCACAATTTCTCTCTTTATTACAATAGGTAGATGAGGTATTGTTTTCGATCCCCAATTCGAAGTTGAGTTTTTAACATAGATGCTTGTTTTGAAGTCCCCTGAATAAAAAAATACTATTTTTGGTAACATGTCTGTGTGTGCGTCTGTGAACAGCCTACTTCTAGAATGGAAAATTGTATGAAAACAAAGTTTTGTATTTGTTTTAGGTACTTTCTGAGGGTGTGACACTAAGTTTGGCGAAGATTTTCTGTTATTTTAAAGGGGATTTTACATTAAGAAAGTTTCGTGATTTTCTCGAAAAATGTTGTGCATGCGGTGCTTATACTAAGAGCTAAAACTTTTATTAGTAACATAAAAAAAAAAATCTCTGAAGAGTAGTTTTATGCCACTCACTGTTTGTAGAAACTTGCATTGTCTTGCCTGGTGAACAATAAAGCTTTCCATCAGGTTAAAACAACTGAATACGCACTCTTTGCATGTGAAGTGATAAAGATGCTTAATCTAAAGAAAGGTACATGAGTGCATTAATCAAATTTAATTTGGGTTATGTATCCTTTGGGGATGCAATACAAAGTGGTAACGACATTCTTTTAATTTTCATATGAAGAACCAATTCAATTCAATGTGAAGAGAATATCATACTTAATACGAGGCGCGTCCATAAAATAAGATTTCCTGGGGCCAGCTGAACTTCTGCAGGAGACTTGTTAGGACATGTTTAAACACCTACCCTACAGCTCGGACTTCGCTCCCAGTGATTTCCATCTTTTCGTACACCTCACAAAATGACAAAGATTGACAGAAAATGACAGAGAGGCGAAGGTGGTTGTCACACGGTGGTTCAAATACCAGGCGGAACACTTCTATGACACAGGTATTCAAAAGTTGGTACCACAGATGATGACCAAATTATGAACGCTTACAAAGTTCTAGAAAACACTGCAGAACAGGAAGGTAGGGTTGATATGAATGTCGATAAAACCTGGAAAAGTATTAAATACAACATTGAAGTATCCTCAAAAGAAAAATTAGGTCCGCTTGAACTGAAAACAAATAAACCATGGTTGGATGACGAGTGCATGAAATTGGTAAATGCAAGAAAACAGGCAAAACTACAATGGTTGCAAAATAAGAATGAAACTACTGTCAGAAATCTCAGTAATGCTAAATGATAAACCTCTAGAAGCATTAAAACAAAGAAAAGAAACTATCTCAAAGACAGAGTAAATGAATTAGAGGTGAATAGTAAAGACAAAAATGTTAGGGAACTCTACAAGGGAATAAATGAGTTCAAGAAGGTTTTCAACCTAGAACAAACATAATTCAGGACAAAGATGGCACTATAGTTGCGGCTCCAAATAATATTTTGAATTAGTGAAAAAATTTCGTTAATCAGTTATTAAATGTACATGGAGATCTCCAAAGTGTAGGAAGAGAAATACTCACAGCAGAGCCGTTGGTTGCTGAACAAACTCTAACAGAATTCGAAACAGCTATAGGTAAACTAAAAAAACACAAATCTCCAGGCGTTAATCAAATTCCAGCAGAATTAATTAAAGCAGTTGGGGATAGACTAAATTCAGAGATCCATAAACTCATTCTTATGATTTGGAGAAAGGAAGAATTGCCAAAGGAATGTAAAGAATGTATTATTATATTGATCCATAAAAAGGGAGATAGGGCCAAATGTAATAAGTATCGAGGAATATCTCTCTTATTAGCATCTTACAAAATTTTGTCCAATATACTTCTGTCAAGATTAATCTCATATGTGGATGAAATCATTTCAAATCACCATTATGGATTTAGGTGAAATAGATCAACTATTGATAAAATATTTTGTATTTGCCAAATCTTGGAGAAAAAGTGGGAATATAATGTCTGTTCATCAGCTATACATAGATATCAAAAAGGCATATGACTCTGTTAAGCGAGACAGTTTGTACAATATCCTCATTGAGTTCGGGATATCCAAGAAGTTAGTTAGGCTAATCAAAATGTGTCTAAATGAAACCTATAGTTGAGTCAAGGTAAGGAAACTTATATCAGATAGGTTTACCATTAAAAGCGGCTTGAAGCACTATCGCCTCTACTTTTTAATTTTGCTTTGGAATATGCCATTAGGAAAATCCAGGGAAACAAGGTAAGCCTAGATTTAAATGGCAGTCACCCTGTTTTAGCTTATGCAGATTATATTTGTCTGTTGGGCGATGACATAAACACAATCAAGAGAAATACAGAGTCTTTTTGTGCTTGCAGGAATGTTGGATTGGAAATTAATAAAGAAAAAACTAAGTACATGGTCATGAAATGTCAAAATAATGCGGTACAAAATATTAGAATAGCCGTTAAATCGTTCGAACAAGTGGATAAATTCAAATATCCTGGAGCAATAATTACAAATACAAATAATATTAAGGCCGAAGTTAAATGTATACTCAATTCAGGAAATGCCTCCTTTTATGCAGTTCAGAAACTCATCTTCTCGTCTTATGTCCAGAAATCTAAAAGTAAAAATTTATAAGACAATTATCCTGCTGGTTGTATTATACGGATGTGAGACATGGTCACATAGTGTTAAGGAAAAACATAATATGAGAGTTTTCGAAAACAGGGTGCTTAGGAAAATATTTTGGCCTAAGAGAGATGAAGATGGGGACTGGAGGAAACTGCATAACAATGAGCTTCACCGGATATAGCAAGGGTAATTCAATCACAGAGGATGAAATGGGCTTGACATGTTGAGTGCATGGAGGAGGAAAGACATTTCTAAAAAATATTGACAGGGGGACCCAAACGGAAAAGACCACTTGGAAGACCATGATGCAGGTGGGAGGACAATATTAGGATTGGTTTAAGGGAAGTAGGATTTGCGAGGGATGGTTGGATGGAGTTAGCACAAAATAGTATTGAATGGCAGGCTCAAGTAAGTGAGGCAATGAACCTTTGGGTTCCATAAAATAGATAATATTCCTTTAGCTTACTTAGGAATTTATTGTCTATAGCCATTGAGTAAGTACGTAAGTAAGAGGTCAAGTTTTATTTGGACAGAGAAAGTCTAGTTTCACATAAGATTTTTGTTGATTATATCTTATTATTTCAATTGAAATGCACTCTTTTAAGGACATAATTCTTAATAATATAGGAGGAAAATTCCTTTTGACACTGGGATTTGAACCCAGGACCTTTGGCTATCCGTGCCAATGCTCTACAAACTGAGCTAAGCGAGAGTTCACTTCACAGCACCAGATGGAACCTCTCTCCTATGACTGATTGCCCTAATGGTCTACCTCACTGACAAGACAAGTTATGTCAATTGTAGTAGGGTTATTCCACGCCAAATCATCCAACAGTGGTTGCATGACCATTTTAGAAAAAAATCATTTTTAGGTAGATTTCGAAGAAAAATCTACCTATTGCAATGGATACCATGTCATGATTTTCGAAAAATTCTTTCATATCTTCACGTTTCCTGCTCCCCTAAGTACGAAACCACCGCCCGTTCCAAAAAAAAAATTTGTGATATTTATATATATATATATATATATATATATATATATCTTTACACGATAGCGGCCGTAATTTTGAAGGTATTTGAACCAAATTTTATTATGTTATTTCTAGGCCCAATAGTTCGGACAAGTTCGTTAATGGGCAAAATTGGCCCAAGGGGGTGGTCGGGGGAGGGGGTTGAAATTTTAAAACATTTATATCTCGGCCCCTATGAAGTATAGAGGGAAACTTTGTTTGAATAAATTAGAGTACTCCCTATGGAGTTCACAGTGACACCAACAATTCGGGGGTTTTTGGGGGTACGAGTGGGGGTCGGGGTGAGGGGAAGGAAATTCGATTTTTTTTTGAGACCATGTCTTGTGGGGTATCGTTGAAAAGCTC
The DNA here is from genome assembly GCA_964059195.1 of Ectobius pallidus. Lineage (NCBI taxonomy): Eukaryota > Metazoa > Arthropoda > Insecta > Blattodea > Ectobiidae > Ectobius > Ectobius pallidus. The sequence continues at coordinate 50,371,673 of CAXKWD010000006.1, read as the reverse complement.
TTGATGGGTACTCTACAAATCAATAACTAGTTTCTTGATAGCTCTCATATAACGCGAGATTTTAATGTTTGAAAATAATAACACTTAAAAGAATTATTATAATATCATAATTTTGTCTTGTTTAGCGGCTTTGCTAATTTTATTCATTGCTGATCTTGCGCACGGCCTCCCAGAATATTATATCCTATTCTTGTTGTCAAAACAAATGATTGTAGGCTCTTCCTCTTTACCGAATTCAGTTCTTATTACTTCGGGTTTGCCATGCCAAGGCTAAAAAAGAAGAGTGCTGCGCAGCGATAATAAATTAAACCAAAAGCACTTTGAAATCTACCTCAGCCTGTAGGCCTGCCTAAAGGGATTTTTTGTATATGAGTTCATACATGTTTCAAGATATCAAAACAAGTTTTCAAAAAAATCTTGTGTTCTTGGTTTCCCAGGGGTGTCCATTTTTCAATCCTGGTGTAACACATTTTTTGCGAATGTAGCTGATTACAAACATTTTCATAACTCAACAACCATAAGAGTTAGAAATTTGAATTATGAACCATTTTGTAACTATTGAAGCATACTTTCAGAAATACTTTATTGTTTTCTTCAACACAACATTTTTCATATGAAAATATGAGTTTGAAAATCGGGTAAATTTTCCCCAAGAAATCACTTTTTGGACCAATATCACACTATCACATTTATGTAGTTTCTCCCAAATACACTACCCTAAAAAGTGTGATATTTCAGTTCTATCAAATTAATAGAAGGAGTTGTTTCTTGAAATAGAAATTTTAACTGTGAGTTAGGCACATGAAAGTCTTCTTTTATGCAACTTTTCAGATTTTTTGAAGGGTGCCCATCAGAGATATTTAAGCCCAAAAATAGTCGAAATATGAAAAACGATAATATTTGAAGCCAGTTTAGAAATAAGGGATGTATTTTTAGACCCTGATTTTTTCCTCACAGTCAAATCACATGCAGGTTTGAACAAAAAAAATTGAATGTTTACAATCACTTCCTTCTCATATAAATTTTGGCCCAAAAAGTTATTCTTTTTGGAAAAATTTACCCGAATTTCCAACTCATATTTTCATACGAAACATTTTGTGTTGAAGAAAACAATAAAATATTTCTGAAAGCAAGCTTCAATAGTTATAAAATTATTCATAATTAAAATTTCTAACTCTTATAGTTGTTGAGTTATATGTAGTTACTCCCAAATACGCTACCCTAAAAAGTATGATATTTCAGTTCTATCAAATTAATAGAAGGAGTTGAGTCAAGAAATAGACATTTTAACTGCGAATTAGGCACATGAAACTCTTCTTTTAAGCAATTTTTCAGATTTTTTGAAGGGTACCCATCAGAGATATTTAAGCCCAAAAATAGTCAAAATCTGAAAAATGCTAATATTTGAGGCAGTTTAGAAATAAGGGATGTATTTTTAGACCCTGATTTTTTCCTCACAGACAAATCACATACAGGTTTAAACATTTAAAAAAATTGAATGTTTACAATCACTTCCTTCTCATATAAAATTTGATCCAAAAAGTGATTTTTTTGGAAAAATTTACCCGAATTTCAAACTCATATATTCATATGAAAAGTTTTTTGTTGAAGAAAACAGTAAAGTATTTCTGAAAGTATGCTTCAATAGTTACAAAATGGTTCATAATTCAAATTTCTAACTCTTATGGTTGTTGAGTTATGAAAATATTTGTAAACAGCTACATTCGCAAAAAATGTGTTACACCAGGATTAAAAAATGGACACCCCTGGGAAACCAAGAACACAAGATTTTTTCAAAACTTGTTTTGATATCTTGAAACATGTATGAACTCTTATACAAAAAATGAATTTTTTCTAAAATGGTCATGCAACCATTTTTTAAAAATTTGTATGATTTCATATGGAATGACCCAGTACTGTGAGGCACACCAATTAAGTTAGTGATATTTGTGACTGGGCTCCCACTGTTATTGTACAGTAACATTCAAGATAGATATATGCATATGCATAGCCTAGGTCCGCCGCGATGGGTGTATAGGTAGCATACTTGCCTTCTACCCTGGCGGTCCGGGTTCGATTCCCGGCCGGGTAGTGGATTTTTCAGCAACGAAAAATCCCCCGGGTTCAGGACTGGACATCACCCAGGAAAATTAAAGGCTATATTAAAAAAGCCTAAATTAAAGTGTGGTGATGACTGCTAGAAAAAGAGTAGAGTAGGGTATTCACAATAGATCTATAAAGGTCGCAGTGTTGAGAAGCCGGCAAAAGGCTTATACTACCCCCTTGTAATCTAATCTAATCTAATATGCATAGCCTAGGGTCCTGGGTTCAAATCCCAGTGTCAGAGGACTTTTTCTCCTATAATATGATATGGTCACAATCATGGTAACTGAATAAACACCATGATCATGATATTCAAATAGATTAAAACAATATTCAAATTAAAAATATTACATTACTAAAATATTATTGAGCATTACAAAGTTGATATTAAAAAGTTACAGAATTAATCAGAAGTACAAAATATATTAAAGTTAACATTAGCTGTGAATTGAAATGAAACTTAGATTTTAACACACAAAATGTCTCAGACGAAATTCCATGTATTTTACAAGTAAAATCCATCTTCTGTATTCATTCACCACAGGGGACAGTAGACAGCTTTTGTTACTAGAGTGTAGTTCTATTCAACTAAAAACAGTATGAAAGGGAGTAAGAGGCACTGAATAGGCGAATTCCACGAAAGAGTACTGGGAAACTAACTTTGTATAACTGTAAGCAGAATTGGCAAAGAATACTTAGAAGAGAGAAATACGTTAAAGCAAGGAGCATCAAGGCAGTAGCATTAGACGCGTGGAACTCGGTGGCCAATTAGAAACAAACGTACAACTGAAAAAGCTCAAAAGTGCAATAACGTAAGTTTTGATTTGTTATGTGTAAAAGTAGGGGTATATTGGAGAACGATGGGAGGCTAGAATGATATCGACGCTGTATGATCACTTCCTCGCTAGTCCTCACAGGCTGCGGGAGTACATTGATATTTCTGCTGGGACCACACGTGTTGCGTGGGTCCATTTTCTACAAGTATTATTTATATAGGGAGGCGCAGGGCTTCTCCTATATTTTATTAAGTTATTCAGTGATCTGGGACTGATCCCTGTCACTGCCAGTATTATTTCAAGTAAATTCATCGACGAAATAGGTATTTGCGGTAAGACTTTATTATAGTCTGTACCACCTTTAAATTCAGTGAAATCCATGTAAGTACCAGTGGTCGACGAATTATCTAAGAGGAACATTATACTACATTAACGTAGAGGACGAGAACGTCACATCATACAATTATTCAGCGAGGTTAGATCATTCTACCCCCCCTGACATTCGAAACTACATTTTGATAATTACACTAGTCTACAGTGATTTTGCTACTGAAACAAAACAAGTGAACCAACCCTAATTTGAATGTGCTGATTACAGATCTGAACTCATGTTTGCTCTACCACGTCACAATTTTTAAATAATTACGATTTAGAGTTTTACTCTTAAGTAAATTGTGATAATGTCATTGCATATTCAAATTAATATAATTGTCTTGGCCTCCTTGATTTCATTGGTCAGTTGTTTTAACATTTCAGCTGCTTCTCACCAGGTGTATTCATTTTCCCACCAAAACTTGCTGATTTCCATTAAAGTGGCTTTATTTGTGAAGGAATACAGAAAGCTGAAGTAAAATAAAATATAGTTGATTTAAGTTCATGTAATATTGTTATGTAAGTAAATACATAAGTAAATAAATTGTATGGCTTTTCTAAAATCCTTGAGAAATTAATACATAACAGGTTAATCAATTTCTTTAACAAGTACAACATCCTGCGCCCCAATCAACATGGGTTCAGACAAAATAGGTATACAGTAACAGCCGTAAACGACTTCACAAACACCGTTTTAACTGCATTAGACAGTAAAAAAAAAGTAATGGGTATCTGCTGCGATCTAACTAAAGCCTTTGATACAGTCAGTCATTCACTTCTTTTAAGCAAACTTGATAACTATGGAGTAAGAGGAATTTGCCTAGACCTCTTGAAATCACACCTAACAGTAAGAACCCAACAAGTACAAATAACTTACACAGACGAACACGATAGATCTCAAGAATACATTTCTGAAAGCAAAGTAGTGCAGTATGGGGTACCCCAGGGATCCATCCTGGGCCCCCTTCTTTTTTTGGTATATATAAATGACCTCCCAACATGTACAAATAAAGGGAAATTTGTCATATATGCTGATGATAGTAACATAATTGTAACAGGTCAAAATGTGACTGAACTAAAAAACAACTATTTAGAAATTGAAAAAAGCATGAACCACTGGTTTCAATGTAACAATTTAACAATGAATGAGAGTAAAACAAAGAATATATATTTCAACACCCACTATAGTAAAACCCAACATCTAACCACTTTAAATCTAGGTACGAAAGAAATTACGCTAGAAAGCTCAGTCAAATTCCTCGGTATCCATATTGACACTCATCTAAACTGGAAAGATCATTGCATACATTTAAGTAAAAAACTAAGCTCTACCATCTACCTGTTAAGAAATATTAGAGACCTAGTATCAATTAAATCATTAATTAATATATACTACGGAATTTTCTATTCTCATCTAAATTATGGAATAATTTTTTGGGGGAATTCAAGTGAAAGCGAAAACATATTCAAATTACAAAAAAGAGCCCTTCGAATTATATTTAAATTAAGTAGAAGGCATTCATGCAGAAATATCTTTAAAAACAATAATATCCTCACTATGACTGGTATGTACTTATATGAGTTACTTAGACTGATAAAAACAAATGAACCAAATATCAACAAAAATAAAGATATTCATGACCATGAGACAAGAACAGCGAATAATATAGCAATAACTAGACACAATCTTCAAATAACACCAATGAGTCCCATTGCTATGGGAATCAAAATATTCAATAAGCTTCCCCATGAGGTGAAGAATTTGTCCGAAATCAAGTTCTGTAGAACTATACGACATGTACTAGTAACTAATGCATATTATTCCTTGAATGAATTTAATCCAAATAACTTCATACTTCAATAATAATATTTATTTTTTATTTTTAACCCTGTTAATAGTTTTTAATAGATAAACTTGACATACATTTCTTCTTGTTAGAACAAGGGATCGACTTGAACTTAATCTCTCCAAACAACTATTTGTAACTTCCCTGAAGCGAAGCATTTTGTTTGGAAATTTATGACAATGTTCAATAGGAACTCTACTATTGTAAGCTCGTGGAGCTTAGAGCCCATTTATTATACTTTTATAGCAAATACTAGTAATGAAGTATTCATACAAGTCACTAGATGGCACTGATGCCAATTAACAGCAAACAGAATTCTTGGCACGCTTGTATCTATTTATTTACACTTAGATAAAGAAAATATCCATTATACTCTGTATTGTAATAAAATAAGGAATAGTTTTACATATTCATTCCTGTTACTATTAGCTATTATCATTAGATAAATAATTAATGTTAATTAGCAACAGAAAGCTACATTGCCGACATCGAACTAATATCGATAACTCGAGTGACAGCTCATTAACATTTACTTGGCGCTACAGCCAGAATACATTAGTAAAATATCGATTATTGCACTTGGTTGTAGAAGCAGCTTTATGAATAGATCGATTATTTACCACATTAAAATTATTAAATTTCTCTGTAATTATACATTACAATTATAATGCAAATGTTCACATGCAGATTTTTTATGTTACAGAATAATTACAGCATGTTATTATCTTTAAATGTACTCTTATTCTGGATGGAAGCTACTGGAAACTTCAAGAAGAGCCTTCCATAGGATTCTAGAACCTGACTCTTTGTAAGATGATTATGTGAACGCATTTTGGTCGTTAGACTTCATTCACTCTCTCACCGATCGTCGCTTCGTAAGGGCACAGCCCCAATTTAGCAACAGACCACAAGTCTGAATATATTATTGTACAGTTTCTACATACAACTACGCATGGAACCAGCATTAGCAGCCACTACTTAATCTACCAGGAGGTGGATTCTAGGACATCACTAGAACTTTGTGGAGCGTAGCTTGTAGCCATGGAAGGACTCGCTACTGGCCACCATTTGGGATGGACTACAGCACCATAGAACTTCAGCTTCAATAACTGTACACCCCTTAACTACAGTCCGGCTAAATGCAGTCACATTCTCATCAGATGTAGTCGCAATACAAGTTAAGTAAATCAAGCTAAACCATGTATTAACTCTCAAAGCCAAGTAAGGCTTAGCATCTTTACATTACTATAAAGTAAATCTGCTCATATAAATGTAAGGAGTTTTGGCATCCTTGCAGCTCCTCTTTTCCTCTACGTGCAAGCCAAATATGCTGCCGTAGTAGTTTTGAATAAACTATAATATTTCACAAAGACCAAAGACTGGTCTAGCAAACTAGTGGTTTTTGCAAAAAGTAATTCAGCTTTTATAAAGTTAAGAAGTTTTGGCAAGCAATTGCAGCTTCTCTTTTCCCTACTGACAGATAGAGTATACTGCAGTAGTATTTATTCCAAAGACTTTGTAACCATTTGGGATCAAAATAAAGAACTTTACATTTAGTATTTCAAAGCACAAAACATAGTGTATTTTCTAGCGAACTCCAGTTGTTCCTGAAATCTACTTAGTAAAATAGCAAGTACTATTAAATACTGGTCTATACCAAATACAACTCCAGGTAAGAAGAGAAGCAGTAATCTACAAGAAAAGAAGAATAAATCAACAATACTCTCTCTCCATTATTCCTGCTTCCTTCAATATTCCTGCACTTCTAAGCATATATATTTTCTGGGTTTTCCCAGTGGTCCTCCGAAAATCCTATTGCAAATTCTGTTAGGCACACTAGCCTACAACTATGTAGAACCTCAATGAACAATAAAGATTATATTATTATTATATTATATTATATTATTAATGTTTTATGCACTTAAATACCAAGATTCAATATATATTTACATTTGCTTCACATAAACTATATGAGCTTCACCCATGAACGTTAATGTTTACTTTTATTGACGATAGTGTCCATTTCATTTCAGAAGTTCAGGAATTAATATAATGAATAGAAGAAGCTGTGTTAACCATCCCACAGACTAGGTTTCTAGGAAATTATCAAGCTGAAAATTATGCTGAGCTAGTACATAAAATGCTTAGAGCTTTTCAAAATCTAAGTTGCCGTATGCCATTAAAGTTACATTTCCTGCATTCTCACCTAGACTTTTTCCCACCAAATCTCGGGGCTGTAAGTGATGAACATGGTGAGAGGTTCTACTAAGAAATATCAACCATGGAATCCAGGTACCAGGGTCAATATGGACCGTGCATATTGGGTGATTACTGCTGGTTCCTACAGCGATCATCCACAAGCCAATATAAAAGGAAAAGTCAAGGTCTCAAGCCCTTTTGAATGGGGTTTTTGGTGCTCACTTCACGTTGTAAGTCTGCATTTACGTATTAAAGTATTTAAAATAACTTAACTTAATAAATATAAATTTATTTCACTTGCTTAATGGGACAGGATATTTATATGAAATGTCATATTAGACTTAATAGTTACATTATCATAACTCAAAAACCTGACGTGCTAGGAGAAATCTGACTTCAGATCTGGAATCAGCACATCAATTACTATATAAAGCGCATAAAGTTTCCTCAGTAGCAGACAAAAAATATTTTTTTGTAGACTAGTGTTATTCAACTGATTCAAGTGGTTTCTGAATTAATAAACATTAATCTTACCAGATAACTTTGAATTTTGATTTGACATTCTTAGTTATAAAGATCTATAAGTAATAACCTCACCCAACTAGCACCTGAGATAGGAAGACAATCTCGTGTATACGCTGAGAGCTGTGGCCTGTTCCAGAGCATCATACCTAAGATAGGAGCAGATTAACAACGGAGTGCCCCTAGTGCAGAGGCGAACCGTTTCAAATATTATCATGTAATCTCCAACAGAGACAATGATCTGTGGTTCATGAATGCATATGCATGTATCTATTCATAATGTATTATTGCAGGAAACCCTCGCAATAAGGTTGCTCTGAAGCCAGGACACTCGCTTATGGACTGGGTCAGACTGGGCAGTTCTGGTGTGGACTTGACTGGTGTTGGAGGTGTGCCTCAGGATGTTACGACTTCACAGCTTGCAACCCACAATAAAAAGAATGATGCATGGATAGCTATAAGGGGTGAGTATTAGGTCTACCACTGTTATATATGTTCAAAAATTTGAAATATAATGTTAATAGAGAATTAAATTCATATAAGGTGTTCCCGCTCCCACGGTAGCTCACAGGCGAAATAGGGACACGGGGAAACCTCTCCGGTTTGAAGGATGCTACACTAAGTCAAGTTTAAATACATTTATTGAGCCCCTTGAAAGATACAAAGAGCACAATGGACAAAATGATAAATAGACCCTTTAAAATACAAGATGGAATTTTGTATCTTGCTTTACAAATAAATTCCTCTTCCTAGCGGTGCCGAAGAAGATGAAATGTTGATGAAGTCAAGGGGAGACGACTTAGTAAGCTCCTTCTGGAAAATAAGGCATGCTTGCCTTATAAGACTGATGAATAGCTCGGAGGACCAGAGCAGAGCAATTTTTATAGTCGCGCTTGCTCGGACGACTGAGAAAGAATTTCACTATTCTTGAAGTGAATGCGCACTATCAGCAAATTATTTTAAGGTCGACTTGCTGCTTCGACCGAAAAGAAGAACCTTTAGATGTTGCTTCGACACTGCAACTAAAATTAAGCACTCTGAAATATTCACTTCACAGCAGTACTTACAGTCAATCCTTTTACTTAATGAGTTACGCATTCAAGTCCATACGGTTTGATCAGGGAAGTAAAAAACTTGGCTTCACACATTTGTAATTAAATCACAAATAAATTACTTTGATGAATGTACTAAATTGCGTCTCTGCAATAACTAGGGCTGGGAAACTTCAAATTCCCAGCTCGACAATAAAAACTAGATTCAGAATTCTGAACTGAAAACTAGCCTGGCGAAAGCTTCGAACGAGAGAATAAGAATGAATAGCAAGAATGACAGACGTCACGACATGTGACGTAAAGCAAGAATCCCATTGGCCAAGAAAAACAATAAATAATTAATCTTGGAAATAAATCAATTAAGTTACATTAAAATACTAAAACATAAATAAGAGAATTAATAGCATTACTTCAAAACTGAATTGTTTCTTTAAAAACACAAAATTATGAATAAAATATACTAAAAAATAATCAAACTGAAACTTTGGGTTGGAGATTATAACATGACTATCCAAAAAATGAAAGATGCGACAGTCAAATGTTATTTCTTATGAGAATTGATGGGAGAAAGAACAAACAGATAAGTAAACATATTTAAAATTATATTGAAGACACAACAAGAAAAATAAAACAAACGAAGACACAAGCCTGTTGCCATAGCAACACGGCGAATGACCTCGCGAAACCAGCTAATGCCTCAAATCCGGCCAGACACGAATGCTGGACGGAACATATTGCCCGCGATAATTTCGCTCGTGAAATTATCTAACAGAATGTGACGTCAAGCAAATTCGTGAATGCAAGGATTCGAGGCCAAAACAACTATCAAGTCGCAATAAAGTCAAAATCGGTGGAGTGGGATGCGTCCGGCATCAGCACTCTGAATGAAAGCAGGTGTCACTGTCCCTCTTCACTGACAGGCAGAGGAGCCAACTTGATGAGGGGCCTCTTATAAGTGCCTGAGACAGTGCGCACAGTGACAACTCTGACAAGGCCGTCTGGGCCTGGGTGTACTTGGTGCACCAGACCAAGCACCCACCTATGAGGAGGTACATTGTCCTCGAGAACCAATACAGGGGTACCCAAAGGAACGTCTGGCAGTACCTTATGCCACCTTGCACGACGCTGTAGCGTGTGGAGATAATCCACGGACCACTTCTTCCAAATACAAGTGACCATCTGCTGAAGATGGTTCCAACGGGAACGCAGGCTGTACCCACCAGAGAGGTCAGGACTGGGCACCGACACAATGGGCTTGCCAATAAGAAAGTGGCCGGGAGACAAATATCCAAAGTCATCCACGTCCTCAGATAACGACATCAAAGGACGTGAATTCAAGAATGACTCAATTTGTGTGAGAACAGTAGACATCTCCTCGTAAGTGTACTTACAGGACGAGGACATCCTCTTCAAGTGGAACTTCAAAGAGCGTACTGCCGCCTCATGAAGTCCTCCCATGTGTGGAGAGTGAGGAGGCAAGAAACGCCAATGAATGTTCAAATGCGCAGTGGCGTCTTGCACTGCGGAGTGATGTTCTGATGACATCAAAAGCCTAGAGAGGTTCTGCAGGTCGGCGTGAGCTCCGACAAAGTTTCTACCATTATCACAAGTGATTGAACTTGGAATTCCACGACGACTTGTGAACCTTGACAATGCCGCCAGGAAGGCACGTGAGGTGAGCGAAGTCACTAGCTCAACGTGTACGGCCTTCGTGGACATGCAGACAAAAATAGCAACGTAGGCTTTAGTAGTCACTTTGGACCGCGGGCCACCAAACTTGAGAGAGAATGGACCGGCGTAGTCCACACTAGAGTTTGTGAAAGGAGGGAGAGGATTTACTCTCTCAGGAGGCAGATCAGCCATCTTTTGCTGATAAGCCTGAGCCTCAAAGCGGAAGCAAACACTACAGCGCCTCCGTACACTGCGAACCAGCTTGCGAATGCAAGGGATCCAATACGACTCTCGCAAGTGTGAGATGACTAGCTGAGGTCCTGCATGACCTAGATGCAAGTGCACATGGAGAACTAACTGCCTGGTGAAAGCATGCTCTGCAGGAAGTAATATCTGATGCTTGTTGTCAAAAGGTAGGTTGGACCGACTTAGACGTCCACCTACACGCAGGATGTTATCCTGAATAAAGGGGCATAGTTGCCGGATCTTACTAGAAGAAGGCAAATCTTGCGAGGAAGACAATGCTTGAATTTCCTTTCTGAAAGCATTCCTTTGAATGATTCTAATGCAAGAATGCAAAGCTTCAGTAAGCTCTGACGGCAACAAAGGGCCATTGATAGGTGACTTGAGTTTCAAGTAATTATTAATGAAACGTCGCACATAAGCCATGACCCTGATTGTTTTCAAGTGTGAAAACTTAGTCAGCCATGGGCTTAAGCTAGAGGTTTCGATGGTGACTAGCGCTGCTATCTTCACCTCTGGGAGAGACGAAGACTCGAGCTCAGTGGGCAAACTGGGCCACTGAGTGGAGTCGGCAGTAAGCCAAGAAGGGCCTGACCACCACAGAGAGTTGTTAAGTAGGTCAGAAGGGGTGGCTCCCCTAGAGATGAGATCAGCGGGATTGTCCTTAGATGACACATGCGACCAAGATTCAATGGCAGTGAATTCTTGGACGTCCGCGACTCTGTTAGCCACGAAAGTCTTCAGTTTAGAAGGTGAATGGTTTAACCAACCAAGTACAACCTTGGAGTCACTCCACAGGTGTACTGAACTTATAGAAAGTTGCAACGCAGGTAACACCCGGTGAACTAACGTTGCCAACAAGTGAGCTGCCAACAACTCAAGGCGAGGTATAGTCGTTGCCTTCAAAGGGGCAACCCTAGACTTGGCACAAAGCAGACAGCTCTTGGCCTTATCGAGGTGATTAGTAGATCGTAGGTACAGACAGGCGCCATAAGCCACCTCGCTAGCATCACAGAAACCGTGCAACTGCACAGATACGAAGTTCTGCTGTAATGCTAGCCGAGGGATAGCGATGCTGGAGATGAACTGAAGTTGGTTGTGAATCTTGCGCCACTTGTCGGCGACCGCAGAAGGAATGGGCTGGTCCCATGAAGTAGTCTCCTTCCACAAAGATTGGAACAGAATCTTGCAGTAGGACACTATAGGGCATATTAGCCCAAGGGGATCAAAAATAGAGGCTATACAAGATAGCAATGTCCTTCTGGAACAGGTGGTGAATGGCTTGGAGGGATCGACTGAAGTTTCGATCCTGAGCATATCGTCAGAAGGTTGCCATATGAGGCCTAGCGCCTTTATGGAGGAGGTGTCAGAGTCACCAAAGGTTCTGTGGTCGAGAGACTCCCGCAGCTCAGGAGGAACGTCTTGGAGCAGTTCCACAGAATTGGAACTCCACTTACGAGGATTAAATCCACCTAGGGGGAGAAGCTCTCTCAGCTGAGAGACAATAACCTTGGCCTCAGACAGCGTATCAGCTGTGGCCACTATGTCATCGACATAGATGGAATTGTTTATGATGGAGGCTGCTACAGGAAACTTGCTTCCCTCGTCGATGGCTAGCTGTTTAAGAGCTCTGGTTGCCAGGAAGGAGGCAGAAGCAGTGCCATAAGTGACCGTGGTTAGGTCAAACAGCTGAATAGGGTCTGACACAGAAGTTCTCCAGTAAATCTGCTGGAGAGGTTGGTGGTCGGGATGGACTAAGACCTGTCTATACATCTTCTCGATGTCCGCTGTGAACGCCACTGGATTGAACCTAAAGCGTAGGAGGATCGAGAAGAGGTCAGGCTGCACCACCGGACCTACCGCAAGAATGTCATTGAGTGACTTCCCGTTAGAAGACTTCGCCGAAGCATCAAAAACTACCCTGAGTTTAGTCGTGGTGCTGGAAGGCTTCAAAACGGGATGGTGCGGGATAATATACTCATATTTCCCGAGTGAACTCCGAGAGGCAGGCTTCATGTGACCCAATTTCAGATAGTCATCCATGAACCTGTTATATTCCTCTCGAAGGGTTTCATTTAAAGACAGTCTTTTTTCTAATGAGAAGAATCTCTTCTGGGCTTGTAGCACTGTGCTCCCCAGGGATTCTGGAGCTGATACAAAGGGCAACTTTACAATGTATCGCCCATCGGAGTCACGCTGAGTATTGGCAGCAAAATGCTGTTCACAAACTGACTCGTCAGGGAAGGGGGCTGAGTTAGACACTCGTTCTAACTCCCAGAACCGGGAAAGCTGGTTACTCACTAACTGGTCAGCAGTTAGGAAGGCTGAGTAATTAGAAGACATAGCCTCCGAGCATTCAGGCTCATTTGGGCTTGCTTCAAGACAACGCTTAGCCGTGGATCGGCGTCGATGACCATTGGAAGTATGGCAACGCTGTGAAGGGAAAGGCGCAGAGGGCAGTTTCCCGGCGAAGTACCAACCAAGGTGCGAGTTCTGAATCGTAGGTAACTCACCGGTGGAAATTTGCCCTGGACACACCACTTGGGCGCAAATCTCCACTCCAAGAAGTAGATCGACACACTTAGGACGACTAAAAAATGGGTCAGCCAAGGGAAGATTCGGAGGAATGTTCCAATCTTTGGTCTCAATGAAAGAGTTCGGGAACCTTTTCTCCGAAATCTCCGGAACGACAATGGCCTGTGCATTGTAGCGCCATGAAGTCACTCGCGACTGAATCGCGATGCTGGTTAGCTTATGTGTGCTAACATTAGTGGACAAAATTCCCGCTAGCGTAGTCCGCTGCGCATGAGGAGCTAGTCCAAGACGCCTAAACAGCCTGTTGCTAATAAGATTGCAGTCTGAACCGCTATCCAGGAGGGCTGTGGCCTCAACAGGCGAGCCGTCTGAGTCCAGGATGCGGACAGTAGCAGTAGGAAGCAAGCAGCGCTGCTGGGTCTGACTAGAAGCCATAACACCTGCAGTGTTGGCAGCCTGGTGACTATCGCTAGTCGGGTCGTGGAGGAATGTGCTATGTCTCCCAGCACATCTCCTGCACTGAAAAGTCCTACAATTGTTGGCATGCCCTTGACTAAACAGGCATACGCGACACAGTTTGCGGTCTCTAACAAACTGGTCTCTTTGAGCGAAAGTCATGCTCCTGAAGTCGCTGCATGAAAACAGGTCATGCACAGCAGTACGACAACAGAGACATTTAGGCCTCGAAGAAGAAGACTTTGACTTGGAAGGAGCCGGAGAGCTCGGAACTGACTTAGCAGCCTGACCTTTCGTGGCAGCATCAGTCATCTGCAGTATGCGAACTCGGCTTTCCAAGAAGACAAATAACTCCTTGAGAGTAGGGAGCTTCCCTATTTTGACAGATGACTCCCATTCTCTGATGAGGTTCATCGGAAGCTTGTCGATGATAATTCTGGTAATAATCAGATCTGACAACTCCACTTCTGTATTAAGGGAATTAAGTGCATGTACCGTGCTTATAAAATGATCCAGGTATTTCTGCAGGGATTCTGCAGAATACCTCTCAATCTGAGGGGGAGAGAAGAGATTGTCCAGATGGGTGTTGGCGATTAGCCGGTCGTTATCAAACCTATCAATCAAAGTCTGCCACGCCACCTGGAAAGTCGCAGCAGAGACAGGAATATTCTGAATGACCGTACTAACCTCTGATGACAGGCAAGACTTCAAGTACTGATACTTGTCCATGTCCGAAATGTGCCTGTGTTGAATTACCAACGACGAGAAAGTGTCACGAAACTCGATCCACTCAGAGGGGTTCCCATTGAACTGAGGAAGACGGATTTCGGGGAGTTTCGGTAACAACGGCGTGACAGGGTCGAGCGAGGAGCGCTGACTGGCAGTCTGCGCCTGCTCGGGTTCATATAGCTGTTTCTTTTCAGCTATCATGGAGTCAAAGAAACTGATGACTTTATAATAATCAGATTCCACTGCGTGAAAGTCGAATTCATGATCCTGGTAGGCCTCGTCAATGGCCACCTGAGCATAATCTGACTTATAGGCCTTGAAGATCTCTACAAATTCAGAGCGGCGAATGCGCGCCTCATGAAGCGTAGTGAGATCTTCGATTTCGTACTCTCGCATAATCTGCATTTGACGCAGAAATTGCGATTGCAAGTACTCGAAGCGTCTTATTTTAGCCTTTTGGGCAGCTTCGGCCTGGGCGTGGGCTTCGGCTCTCTTAGCCTCAGCTTCCTCACGGGCCAGGGCGAGCTGGGCCTGGGCTTGCCTTTCTGCAAGGGCCTGCTGGGCCAGGGCCTCCGCTCTCTTAGCTTCGGCTTCCTCACGGGCCAGGGCGAGCTGGGCCTGAGCCTGCCTTTCTGCAAGGGCCTGCTGGGCCAGGGCCTCCGCTCTCTTAGCTTCGGCTTCCTCACGGGCCAGGGCGAGCTGGGCCTGAGCCTGCCTTTCTGCAAGGGCCTGCTGGGCCAGGACCTCCTTGTCAGATAAGGCCTGAAGAAATTTACACAACTGAGAGTTGCCTCTGGAAATGACGGCGTCGACTTCTGCCCTATAGGCTTCTTCAGCATCAGAATAATCCACACCGTCGATTTCAGTCTGCACATGGTCGAACTTAGCTGCAAGTTCGTCTAACTTAGACTCATACTTTTTGAGTTCAGGATATGTGACATCCTCAATGGCTAAATTACTAATGACATTAACCTGCCGCGTAATCTGGGCCTTAATGGGAACTCGCTTGGCTTTAAGAGCCGTCAAACCGTCTGGACTCGACATAGCGACTTGCTTATACAAATGTCTGAATTAAATAGGTTGCCCGCCTAGAGCCGGTGCAACAATGACAAATTAAGGTTTGTTTATAAGAATGGAGTGAGTTGCCCGCATAGGAGCATACGAGTAGACAAAGAAATAGTGTGTAGCTGTACAGGTGTAAGTACACAAATGTAAATGTTTACACTTTACAAGAAAGTACCAAAAACTTAATTGAAATCTGTCAGAGACCTCCCTCAAACGCAATGCGGAGGAGAACCACAGATACTTATAGCAACTGACTTTAAACTACTTATTACTGATGGCTACTGATGGTAGCGTCTCACACCGGCGGCAAACTATACCGGGAGAACAAGATTGATATATAAGAATGACTAGAATTGTGGCTAATCACTGAGGTCTCTGTAATAAGTGACCAAGACAAATTCAAACTGTTAATTGAATAGTTACTCTACGTTAATTATAGGTCACTAACTATCAATGCATCTTCAACCATAGGCCTCTGGGTCATATCCAGGCCCGGAGGAACCACAAAGAGATGTTCCCGCTCCCACGGTAGCTCACAGGCGAAATAGGGACACGGGGAAACCTCTCCGGTTTGAAGGATGCTACACTAAGTCAAGTTTAAATACATTTATTGAGCCCCTTGAAAGATACAAAGAGCACAATGGACAAAATGATAAATAGACCCTTTAAAATACAAGATGGAATTTTGTATCTTGCTTTACAAATAAATTCCTCTTCCTAGCGGTGCCGAAGAAGATGAAATGTTGATGAAGTCAAGGGGAGACGACTTAGTAAGCTCCTTCTGGAAAATAAGGCATGCTTGCCTTATAAGACTGATGAATAGCTCGGAGGACCAGAGCAGAGCAATTTTTATAGTCGCGCTTGCTCGGACGACTGAGAAAGAATTTCACTATTCTTGAAGTGAATGCGCACTATCAGCAAATTATTTTAAGGTCGACTTGCTGCTTCGACCGAAAAGAAGAACCTTTAGATGTTGCTTCGACACTGCAACTAAAATTAAGCACTCTGAAATATTCACTTCACAGCAGTACTTACAGTCAATCCTTTTACTTAATGAGTTACGCATTCAAGTCCATACGGTTTGATCAGGGAAGTAAAAAACTTGGCTTCACACATTTGTAATTAAATCACAAATAAATTACTTTGATGAATGTACTAAATTGCGTCTCTGCAATAACTAGGGCTGGGAAACTTCAAATTCCCAGCTCGACAATAAAAACTAGATTCAGAATTCTGAACTGAAAACTAGCCTGGCGAAAGCTTCGAACGAGAGAATAAGAATGAATAGCAAGAATGACAGACGTCACGACATGTGACGTAAAGCAAGAATCCCATTGGCCAAGAAAAACAATAAATAATTAATCTTGGAAATAAATCAATTAAGTTACATTAAAATACTAAAACATAAATAAGAGAATTAATAGCATTACTTCAAAACTGAATTGTTTCTTTAAAAACACAAAATTATGAATAAAATATACTAAAAAATAATCAAACTGAAACTTTGGGTTGGAGATTATAACATGACTATCCAAAAAATGAAAGATGCGACAGTCAAATGTTATTTCTTATGA
This sequence comes from Ectobius pallidus, assembly GCA_964059195.1. Taxonomy (NCBI): domain Eukaryota; kingdom Metazoa; phylum Arthropoda; class Insecta; order Blattodea; family Ectobiidae; genus Ectobius; species Ectobius pallidus. The sequence goes on along the minus strand of CAXKWD010000006.1, from coordinate 50,354,529 downwards.
GAATTGATGGGAGAAAGAACAAACAGATAAGTAAACATATTTAAAATTATATTGAAGACACAACAAGAAAAATAAAACAAACGAAGACACAAGCCTGTTGCCATAGCAACACGGCGAATGACCTCGCGAAACCAGCTAATGCCTCAAATCCGGCCAGACACGAATGCTGGACGGAACATAAGGAATCCATATATATTATAAAATTTTTCAGAGAACTTTTCCCAACCTTAGCATTGTGTCTTCTTGACCAGAGGATGCAATGTTCCCAGGAAGTTTCTGGGGTTGAGGTGCTCTGCATGCATATACCGTATTGGCCCGAAAATAAGACGGCCTCGCATATAAGACGACCCTGAAATTTTGAAGGGTAATTACCATATTTTACGGACCATAAGACGCTCCGGATCATAAGACCCACCTTAATTTTAGGATGGAATTTGAAAAAGGAAAATAAATTTAATGTGATATTTTAAAGGGAATAATATACTTCATTACCTAAGCAAATTATAACCTTGTACAATGGAATCGGTGTAAATCACTTCTATCTTAAAACCTGCATTGTACGAAAATTTCTGTACAGTTGGCCTCGCGTAAATTTAGCAACTGAACTGCTTTCTCATGAAAGACTGAAAATACTTTTACACCCTCTAACCCTCAATTCAGCATACGGTAAGTGTAATGGGACCATGCTGTTTAGAGGTCATTGCAATCATTTAAACCACTCGGCGGAGACAACTCCTTTCGTATAAAAGAACTCAACATTATTTTCTTTTTGCATTGTATACCTGGCTTCCAGCTATCATTTTACGATTGTGACAAATACACTGATGTACAGTCTGTGCTAAAATTTGTATCTGTCATTGTTTACAACATCTTGTGTATAACTGTGGTATTCCAGCAATATTTACCATAATTTTTTTTTTTTTTAGTATACTTCGGACCATTAGACGCACCCAACTTTTAAGGCTCTGTTTTCAAGGTAGAAAAGTGCGTCTTATGGTTCGTAAAATACGGTACAAGAAAATAAATAAAATAGCTTATTAGTACATTTAGCTTCACATAAAAGGGAATTTGGAAATTCATGTTGTAACTTCTTCTCTCGCCTTTATTTACGCATTGAGACAATGAAGATGCTTTCTTTTCCACATGGTCTGCCATGACTGGTGGTCAAACAAAAGCTTTACGCGTAGAGAATAGAGATGCCAATCAAGTAAACCTAGGCGCATATTGGGGCGCGTTTGACACATGTGAGATGACATGATGCGAGCGGCATGACCCGATTGTGCCAAACGCATCTCGTTGGGGAACACATATTGCAACACAGTTCTCTCGCTCTTTGTGCATGTGCTGCAGTCATGTTTCTTGTGACAGTGCAGTCAGGACCAGAAGGTCAAAGTGCAGTACAAGCAGAAGCACGAATTTGGGAAAAATTAAATCCGGTAAAGTTCGGTGAATTTCCGCACGACTTTGACCTTGGGTGGGGTGCACGTCATTTGCGTGGAGATACCCGCTACGCACGTGCACAGCTGCATTCATGAATGAAGAGTTGTGGAGCCTTAGGCTGCGCGTATAAGATGAATATGGTTTTTATAAGCACATTTTCAGGGAAAAAACATCGTCTTATATTCGGGCCAATATGGTAGAATTGAGGTGGGTGGGTCCAGGTAAAATAAGCAGTAGTTGCATGCTCAGAGGATGACGGGGCAGAAGGAGCTTATAGGGTTGCTATAGTTCATCTTGTCACTAAGTTCATCGGTCACTAAGCAGACATCTCAGACTGGAAGCACTAGAAACCTATATCCACCCAGTGTTACTTTATGGATGCCAAACCTAGTCCCTCACAAGTAAACACAGTAAAAAAAAAAAAAAAAAAGACAAGATTTCCAACATGACTCTTCAGAGAATGGCAGCAGCAAAGGAAAATTGCAGTCCAAGCAAAGAAGACCACAATGTGAGACCCGTGCACAAGGAAGCAGAATAGAGGCTGACTGAAACGCATATGGACTGACATTTTCAACAAAAGTGTAGGAAGTAGGGATGGGTCCTCAATACTTTCGATACCTCGATACTCTCTACTTGTATGATATCGGCATCGAGCAATACTTCAGAAAACTCGCTCGGTACTTTTTCGATACTTTGGTAATTCTGCAATTTAAGGAAATGTGTTATCTCCTTCTGCTTTTAGTAATCTACTAAATATAGTAAATACTTATATTTCTCCTTAAAATGGATAAAACCACTCTGTGACTTTTGTCTAGTAATAAGTAATAAGTAAAGATTTTCCGACTTAAGTTCCAAACAGAAGAGATTCTTAATTGTTTCCTGTCAAATGTTTCAATAACAACCAACAAGCAAGCTGACTGTCCAAACCCCATTGTACGATGCTTCATTGCGGAGATTACTACTACTCTCTGGCGTTACGGCCCTTCTAGGGCCAGAGCCTGCCGCACTATTGATTTCCATTCTTGTCTGTCTTGTGTTTTCCTCCTCCAATATCTTATTCCCAATTCCTTGATGTCATCTTCCACGTCTTCCAACCATTTCTTTCTGGGTTTTCCAACCCGCCTTCTGCCACCTGGCTTCCCAACATGTATTCTTTTTAACAATGATGTCTCTTAACTCCTCTCTACATGTCCAGCCCATCTGAGTCTGGCACTCTTGATTTCCCCTATAAATTGTGGTTTCTCATATCTCTCATACAATTCTCTGTTGTTTCTGACCCTCCATATGCCCCCTTCCAATTTCGGTCCATAAATCCGTCTTAGAATTTTCCTCTCCCAGGCAGCAAGTTTCCTTTCATCATCCCTTAGTAAACACAAAGTTGCTGTGGAATACATCACCACAGGTCTTATTATGATCCTGTATATTTTAACTTTGGCATTATTGGACAAGTCTTTAAATTTCATCAGATTCTGTAGGGACCAGTAGCATGTTTTATTATCTTCGGTTACCAAGGAGCCCAGGTATCTAAACTTATCCACTCTTTCAAATTTATTTTGTCCTATTTGGATAATATCAGTAGAGATCAATTTATCTTTGTCTCTGGAGTTGATCATATATATATATTTTTTTTCCATTAACTCTTAATCCTACTTTTCTTCCTTCAGTTGCTAGTTGGAGGAAGCAGTTTTTGAGTTCTTGTACAGATCTGCTAACAATCACAATATCATCAGCATAGGCTAAAATTTGAACCATTTTATTATAAATAGTCCCGCTTGGATTAATGTCAATGCCTCTAATCACGTTCTCCAGTACAGTATTGAATAAAATTGTTGAGAGTGAGTTTCCTTGTTTAACCCCTTTATTAATATCAAATTCTTCTGTAGTCTCACCTTGGATGTTAACTTTCCCTTTATTATCAGTTAGGGTCATCTGTATTAATCTTATCAATTTCCTAGGTACATAGAAGTCGATGAGGGTTTCTATGAGAGCCTTCCTATCAATGCTATTGTATGCCGGTTTAAAATCGATAAATAGCAGTGGAGGTCATTGTTAAATTCATAGCACTTTTCCATAATTGTTTTTAACACGAATATGTGACCGTCTGTAGATTTTCCTTTTCTGAATCCTCCTTGGTATTCACCCACGGTATTTTCCATTATTTTTGTCATTCTATCAGCAACTGTTTTAGAGAAAATTTTATATACTACTTCCAGTAATGCTATTCCTCTGTAGTTCTCACATATGGTCTTGTTTCCTTTCTTGTGGATTGGTTGGAAGATTATTTTTCCCCAGTCTCTTGGCATTCTTTCTTCTGTCTATACTCTTTGGATGAGTTTAACTATTTTGATTTCTAATACCTTTCCTCCATTCTTTAGTATTTCAGCCGTAATGCCAGTCTCTCCTGGTGCCTTATTGTTTTTTAAAGCCTGTATGATATTTACTATTTCGTTCTCTTTAGGTATAAACTGTTGTTCCCCCGCATACTGAGATATTATGATTGTCTCATCACTCCTCCCTTTGTCTGTTAGTAGTTCTCCAAAATACTCTGTCCATCTGTTTTTGATTTCTTCTTTGCCCCCTAACAGGTTCCCATTTTTGTCCCTGCATAAGTCTGCTCTCGGTTTGTATCCCCTCTTAAAGTTCTTAACTCTTCCATAAAATTTTCTTGACTCATTTCCATCCCATTCATCAAGTTGTGCTATCATATTTCTCATATATTCCCGCTTGACTTTTCTACATGTCACTTTTGCTTCTTGTCTTTTCCTTCTGAAGTTTTCCCTACTGGCTCTAGTTTTCTTTTGTAGCCAAATTATTCTTGCATTGTTCCTTTCTTTAATTTTAGTTTCACATAATTCATTATACCAGTCTTTAGTTTTGCTGTTTTCTTTCTTTCCAAGTACTTTATGTGCTGATTCTATTACCACTCTTCTAATACTATTCCATTGATCTTCTATACCTTCTTCTTCCTCCTCCCTTGCTTCTGTTTGTTCTGTCCATCTTCCTTCCATTTCTTTAACATAAAGGTTAGCCGTTTCTGTTGTTTTCAATTTATCATTCTGGTATTGAATTTTCTTATTCCCTTTAGTGAACTTTTCTTTCCATATCTTTTGTTTGTAATGGATAAGTACCATTATATGGTCTGAATCACAGTCCGCTCCTCTCCTACTCTTCACATCTCTGATATCTGTTGTATGTCTTTTTTCAATGAGCACGTGATCTATCTGATTCCTTGTCAGTCCATCAATTGTTTGTTTATGTATATCTTTCCTCTGTAACATCGTGCTTTTAATGACAAGGTTTTTTTTTCTCTTTAGCAATATCGATTATTCTAGTGCCATTATCATTACTTTTTTCGTGCAAACTGTGTTTCCCTGTTATTTTCTGGTTCTCAAGTTCTCTTCCGACCTTGGCATTCAGATCTCCCAGCAAGATTTTGACATCATTCCTAGCTATTCTATTATATACAGTATCCAATGTATCATAAAATGTATCTTTTATTTCTGTTTCCTTTTCCTCAGTTGGGGCGTGGGCATTGATAATAGTAACATTAAAAAAGAGTCCTTTCAGTCTTATCCAGCTGATTCTTTCATTAAAACCTTCAAAATTTAAAATACAGTTTTTAAGATTGTTATTTACAATAAAACCAGTGCCAAACATATTCTGCTTTCCTCCCTTATAAAATACAGTAAAATTGCTGGATGTCAACATTCCTTCCCCTTTCCATCTCATTTCTTGTATTGCAAGTATCCCAATTTTGTACTGGTTCATTATCTCTTTCAAATTCCTCAAAACTCCACATTCCAACATAGTTCTCACATTCCAGGTATCTGTATCTGTATCTGGTACCCTATGATCCCCAGGTGGGGCGAAGGGACCTCCAATGGAGGTTTCATTACCTATACTAATTTTGATATGCTTATTTTCCGAGAGAGGGTAGAGGGACTGGTGGGACAGGTGGTAAGCCCATCGCCTCACAACCCCCTCTGGAAACTAAGTATTTCTTGGACGTGAAAGGGCCGAGAAATTTTGCCCAGAGGCTCTAATTTAGGCTTGGAGTTCTTTTACGTGCCGTAAATCTACGACAAGTCCCTCCCGGAGGACTCCGTGCCCAGGATTTTTACGTCCTGAAAAATCCATCGACTGCGGCCGGGTTTGATCCCATGCCCTGCGGATCTAGAGGCGGGCACGCTACCTCTAGACCACCGCGGCCGACTCACATTCCAGGTGGCTATCTTTAATTCATGTCCATTGTAGCTCTTGGGTCGTTTACCAGTAATCTGTCCAGCTATCTCTAGTTTGGCTTTCTGAACGTTAAATTTTTTTACGGTATAGGGTTGTTGGCCCTATGTCCAACCCCCAACCTGGAGGACCATGTCATTTGATTTCGGGGTTTCCGTCCCCTAGATCAGCTGCTTCCACTTCAGCTACAGAGCCTGATCTGCCCTTCCCTAACTTTAGGTCATCTCATCCGCCTCCTCCGCCGTTGGGACTCTCACTCCATTGTGGAGATTAAGTCACTGCTTATTCTGAAAACCTTAAAACAGTTTGTTCATTGTTCTGCTCTGTGATCTGAGATCTGAGATTTGAGTAGAACGTCACATGATTATTTTATCCATTCATAAGCAATCTATTTTGGTATGCTTTTAAAACAAGTCTGCATACAGGCTTTCAGTCGATATCTCTACGTGACAGAAGACTGTGTGTATTGTGGTACAATAACATAATTTTTTTTTTTCAGTCAATATGAGTGAGGTGTGGAGCTATTTTCAATTAGACCCTCATAGTGATGATCGCGCCATCTGCTGCATTTGTAAAAGAAGTTTTTCGCATGGTGGAAAAACTCACAACACTAGTAACCTTAAAAAACATGTTACATCAGTGCACCTATTTACTGAAACTGGTAATGTTGACAGTATCGAGTATCTAGGAAAAATTCATGTATCAGTATCAAGTATCAAGTATCGAGAAAATCTGGTATCAACCCATCCCTAGTAGGAAGACATTGGTCTATCATCACCACAAATAGGAGTGTGTCAGAGAGAATAAGGAAGACAAATAGGAAGCCAAAACACTACAACTTAAGGTGACTGTGCATGTGTTTGACAATCCAAGAACTAAAGAACTAGAGTTACAAATAATGTTAGATTAATATTATTATTTACTAGTATCATAAGTTTTAAGATCACATTAGAACTAGCAAAAGAAGTGAAAAGGCAAACAGGTCATGGGATAAATGAAGAACCTGCAACCCCACTGCTCTAAAGGTACTGATTCTGAAGAGACCATTTGCTTAAACCCATATGGACTGGCTCTCCGTGTACAGTCACCGACTTTGGGGAGTAAGGTACTTCCCCCCTCCAACTTTTAAGTTTTTATCATACAAGGCCTATGTATAACTACTAAAAATCCAATTCTTCCACCCCAACAATATTTTCAAGTTGGTGTCACCCTCCATGTGAGTAATAAGTAATAACTGAGCTATCCCTACGTCTGTAGGAGGCCCTTGCCCTGAAGGTATCTAATGGGCTTATTTAATTTATTTTTTATTCCATATATTCTGTATATTTTTAAAAATATGGAAATTATATTTTACTTTCATTCGTTAAAAGGAAAGGTCATAAGAAGAAATTTTGTTTCAATGACCACCAGGTAAGCGAATAGGTTAATTTACAAAACCACATCTTTGTAGAAAATTTAACAAATGGAAATATATTTATAGTCCTAAAAGATATAAATATAGCCTCCTTTATAAATCAAGAATTTAACTTACTCCCATCCTCATCTCATTTTAATGGTATTGTGGATTCTCCAATTGATTTTTCTCTTAAAAGGGGGTTGACCTCAAAAGGAGAAACAAAAAATGTAACCTAGGCCTATAGGATCTTACACTACTTTTGTATTATTAAAATGATTCAACAAATGTGCTTTAACACAAAGAACAATAAAACAATGGCCAAAAATCTTTAAAAAAAATTTTAAGCAGGTGTGTTCAACAAGATCTATCATTATGTCATTACACTAAGATCCATTATCAGACAACTTCCTCACTGCTGTAAAATTATTTATTAAGGGGAATCAGTCACGAATAAGGCTAAAAAATTCAATTATCGAATTATAGCATGTAATTTTATTCCTCTATCTTTGTTTGACAAAATGGCGTTTAGTTCTTAATTTAAATGCTGCACTCTGTTAAGATGTAAATACCACACCTACTTTTGCACACTGTGTAAGAGACCATTAAGTTTCTCTTGCAACAAACAATGATTTTACACATAATTATTCATACAATTTATAAACATCTCAATTTTTGCATATCTCTCACTTTTAAAATACACTGCTGTGTTCCAACTATATGTACAATTTTTGGAAGACTTAGCGTAGTGTCTTCCTAGTCAGATAATGTAATGTTCATGCATAATGAATAGAGGAGAAAGTGTGATGACTGAGGTAGTTCACTGGTTCCGCCGCTAGGTAGCAGTTACTCTGCTTGAGATTCACGGGAGCAAGATTACTACGGGCGGTATAGGAAAAATTGCAAACATTCTTAAACAAAATAATACATTAATCTATTTCAAAATGACTCACCTTATCTAAATTGATTTGTTAGATACTTTTGACAATTTTAGGGCTGCTTTACACGTCTTGGAAGATCTCATCTCCATAAATAAACATGGCCGTGTGTAACAGTAATTTCTCAGATTGCAAGAAGCTTGACCGAAACATTTCGTTCCACATCTTTCCAAAAATCGAATATGTTCACAAGCAATGAACAATTATATAATATAGGTATGAAACAGCTAAGGGATGTTGATCTAATATTTTGTTGCCTAGAAAATAGGGTAGAGGGTATGTTAGTATAGGCTAATTTGATGAGAATTTGTTAAAGAATGTACATTTGTATAGAAATAACAACGTATAATTAGGGTAGAAAACAGCTAAGGGATATTTTATAAATTAATATTACATTGTATAAGAATATTACTGAGTATTAATTTGTATTAATATTGTATTAATAGTAATATTATTTATATTAATATTAATTTTCTCCTGGCTGTATGGGGTAAGCTATGTAGGTGAAACACGGTCAAAAGTGTAGATCTGTGTACAAATTATGTGAACAGAGATAATATAAACTAAGGGATGGTTTGTGAATTGCAGGGCACGGAAAATTTCATAAGCAGCACTACAAAAATAGGGCGCGTGATCTTTAAAATTGGCGTCTCAACATCCGATAAAGACGCACATACGCAAAAATTGTTTTGCAATGCATTCTACATATATCACACAATATTTCAAAGCATTTTCCCTGATTTTTTCATAAAAAAATAAATCCTCTTGCCTTAACTACAGCCCGCTATTTGCTCAAACCCTCGACCATTCGCCGTTCGCTGTAACTGATGTACGTCTTATGTTGTTAAATTATATTATTAAAAAAAGGAACAATATATTAAACTAATAAGACATTTGCTATGATAATTATACAGGGTGGACCAAAAGTCGCGATCGGATATTTTGTATGTTAGTTTATGCAATCAATAAAATGCCACAATTGAAGTAAAAACTTTATTTACTGAAGTAGCAAGTATTAAGGGATGGAAATATGGTGAAATAAAGTTCCCTGGGCCTGTCAGCGTCATTGTTAAACGTCTAAAGTTTCGGTATGTGCACCATTGTTTTCTGCGCACAGTTGAATGCGCCCCATGTCCTTTTGCTTGCCCTCCTCAGCATTTCGGGAGTGATCGTTCTGAAGATACCGATCTCTCTCTTCAGTTGTTCAACAAAATCCATCCGAATCATTGCAAGATTTTCTTTTAAGTAGGACCACAGCCAGTTGTCGCACAATGAAGTTCTTGGGATCTGCATTTCTGCCGATCGCTTACTTGTTGATATCATCGGTGAACGGTCCAATGATTCACTCAGTTGATTACTGATATCATCGCTGCAATATTTTTTAGGTCTTCCGCTACATTTTGCATCCAATACAAAGCCAGTTGAGAAAGTCTTCTTTTCCAGTTTCCGCAGTTTGACTTCAGTGGGAGCTGCTTTATTGAAACGAAGAAAGAAGTTCTCTCTGATTTCTTCGTACGTTTCGCCAGTTTGTTCTTTTTCATGAACCCACACACTAACAATGAGACGTTCCTCAATCGTATATTTGCTTGTATCCGCCATTGCTTACAACACAAACATAACACAGCGTTTCACATCGACAAGAATCGCCTAATAAACCCGCGCGCAAGAAAAATCTGGCTTGTCACTAAAACATAACAATGTCCTTGCTATATCGGAAAATTGACAAACTAATGCTACAAAAAGTATATGAAGGGGGTAAATATTCCTCTCAGCCTATGAATAGTTTTTAATTAGTTTTCGGTTTCGGAAAATGGATTATTTCAATATAAACATTATCCGATCGCGACTTTTGGTCCACTCTGTACATAAAAATTACTAACATAAGTGAACAGAAAATATGATAAATAATCCAATAAATGCATAAATAAAAGTAGTGCAGCTTTACTAAGTTAGAAAAAAGCTTCATTCACTCCTTTTCCCCAGCGGGTCAATCTTGCAGTATGGGTACAAGTAGTCAGTTAATATAGTATTTATTATTGAGTCCACGAATAAATTATGTAAAAATGTTTACGTTATTGCTGGTATTTTATGGAAAAGATGCCTGCTAATACCTCAATACCATTCTGATAGCTTTAGCTTTAGAGTAATTACTATTACTCGTTAACCATTATAGATATATAGGTGGTACTCGATTTATAATAAGATCCAAATATTTCACTAAACCTTACACGCTTGATCTCTTTCTGGACACAAAAATAAAATAATAAATATCGCATAGTCAAAGTTGCTTCACCCTCAACACTTCATGATCGTCCCACATCATTCATTCAGCTGTAGCGCTCGGAATAATTACCACTCAATTACTCGTAAACCATTCAAGATATAAAGGTGGTACTGAATTTAAAATAAAGTTGAAATATTTCACTAAAACTTTCTCGCTTGAAGTTTTTACGGGACACAAAAATTAAAAAAATTGTCGCATAGGCAAATTCCGTTTCACCTCCATGAATTTTGTGTAATTGGTGATGATTATATAATGAAATAAAAACACTTATGTCCGCATTTTTTAAGTCTCTGTTTTAACCATCAGAAGGACTGTGTTGTGCAGATTATTTCTGCACAAATTTCACAGAAATAGGACCACGGGTTAATTAAAGATTGCGAGTTTAATCATAATATGCCAAACTATCATGATGCAGCATTGAGAAGTTGAAACGCAAATGAAGGTGCTGCCAGTGTTTCGGTGGACCGCCGCTCTCTCTATACCCACCATTGTATTAGCGGTGGAGTCATCACACTTTCTCATTCTATTCATTATGGTTCATGGAAAGTTCCCAGGGTTGTGAGGCTTGATGTCTATGGAATTGAGGTTGGAGGGCTCAGGTGAAATAAGAGGTGGCTGGCATGCCTGGAGACTGACGAGGTAGAACCAAAAGCTATGGATGATATGAATATCGATAAAACCTGGGGAAGTATTAAAGACAATATTAAAGTATCCACAAAAGAAAAATTATGTATAGATATATGAGGGTAAGTCAATAAGTATCCATACTTTTTGTTTAATATTTTGTTGGTTGGCTTTACCGCTTTGTGATCACGCACATCGACATGTTGTTCATTTATCTCCTCATATGGAATGTTTGACCGTTATGACTCAGTTGAGTGTTGAACATTAAACATGGCTGCACCGCACAGCATTTGCACCAAAGAAGAACAGAGTGCAGTGATCCATTTTTGGTGTACCAGGAGTCAAATTCATCAAAGACTTTCTGCACAATATGGGGCAATGTTTTACCACGGCATAGCATGTACAAATGGATTAAAAAGTTCAAAAATGGTCAGACAAATGTGAAGGATGAGGAAGGAATAGGATGCCCATCCACATCCACATCCACATCCACATCCACATCCACATCCACATCCACTAGTGACGCCAACATTGAGCAAGTGCATATCATGATTCAGACAAACCAAAGAGTGACTGTCGATGAAGTGGCAAACCTTTTTCTTCTTCTTCTTCTTCTCCTTCTTCTTCTTCTTCTTCTTCTTCTTAAAGGTTTAGGCGAGATGCCTATTCTGCATTCACAGCAACTCTTCCCATCTTTTCTTGGGTCGTCCTATGTCTCGATGTCCTGATTGTCTGTATTGGTATGCTAAGTTTGGTAATTTTGTTTGTTCCATACAATATAAGTGTTGTTTACATTTATTTCTATATTGTTGAATTTTATCATGTAAGGAATATAGCCTATTTGTAATTCATTTCGGATATCTTCCTTTCGTATATGATCTAGTCTTGTGCAACCTTTAGTCCTTCTCAAGAAAGTCATTTCTGCACTCTGTATTCTACTATTATTTTTATTATTAGATATCCATGAGAATATTATAGGAGAAAAATTCCTCCGACACTGGGACTTGAACTCAGGACCTTTGGCTATTCGCGCCAATGCTCTACCAACTGAGCTAAGCCGGAGTTCAACTCACAGCGCCAGATGGAACCTCTCTCCTATGTCTGATTGCCCTATTCTCATGTAATGTCCAACAGAGACAATAATCTGTGGTTCATGAATACTTATATATCTATCTGTACAATAACAGTGGGAGCCCAGTCAAAAAAATCACTACTTAGTGTGCTGCACAGTACTGCATATGACATTGCTTGTCTGTCTGTTAGGTAGACCATTAGGGCAATCAGTCATAGGAGAGAGGTTCCATCTGGCGCTGTGAATTGAACTATGGCTTAGCTCAGTTGGTAGAGCATTGGCGCAAATAGTCAAAAGTCCTGAGTTCAAGTCGAGTCAAAGGAATGTTTCTCCTATAATATTCTCATGTAATGTCCAACAGAGACAATAATCTGTGGTTCATGAATGCTTAGGTATCCATGTTTCACTACCTTAGAGAAGTAATGGAACAGCCATCATTTTATAAAGTTTTATTCCTGTTTCCTTTCTTGTTTTCCGCCTTAATGTCCTATGAATTGTTCCGCATATCTGTTGAAATTTTGACAGCTTTATATAAATGTCTTTTTGTGTTTCAAATTCTGTAGTAAATGTGGAACCCAGATATCTAAAATGTGATACTTGTTCTATAGTTTTATCTTCCAACATTATTTTTGATCTTCAGGCCATTTTCCTAGGAATGGCATCACTTTAGTTTTCTCTTTGGATATGTTGAAATCATACTGTTTACATTTTTTTGTTTAGATAATGTATAGAATATTGTAAGTTGTCTTCTTTTGTTTGTACTATGACAACATCGTCGATGTATAATAAAATATTAAAACTGTCAGTGTCATTTAATTTATTCCCTTTAATAAAAATTCTTTTTCCAATTTTGGATGATGTCTTTTATGTAAATATTAAAAAGAGTAGGTGAGATAATACACCCTTGTCTCATGAACTTGTTTATTATTTCTTTCCAATATTTATTACAATTTTAGTGCTATCATGTATATTTTGTAATATTCTTACTAAGTGCTGTGGGTAGCCTTGATTTTCCATTATAGTCCATAATTGAAGTCTATTTACCCTATCGAAAGCCTTCTCGAAGTCAATGAAAGCAACATGTGTCTCTAAGTTGAATTCTTTTCGTTTCCCAAATATCTGTTGTAATATACAGTGAAATCCCCGTACAACGATTACCGATATAACGATAATACTCTTTATAACGTTAAAATATTTTGGTCCCGGCATACTTTCCATTAAAATAATGTAAAATTCCCCTCGGTTTTACGATACTCTTAATAACAATAAACCTCCCCACTACGATTACATTTAGAATCCCCGTAAATACATTTTCCTCGGTACAACGATAAAAATAGATCGTGAAAGTCCAAATCATGAACTCCCCCGCCTCGTTTTAAGGGTGGAATCGCCTTCCTTGACCTTGATCGTGCTTCACCCTCGCTCAAGTGCACAATGGAGTAAACCAGTTGCCTGGTCGCCAGTCAGTGCCTGCACTGCACGGCAAGTTTGTTTGGTGGTGTTCGCGTAAATTGTTGTGCTTCTCTGTCAGCATGGCTTCTCGCAAACAAATTAGTATGCAGCAGAAATTAGCTGTAATTAAAGACATTGACGCAGGCATGAAACAAACTGCAACATCGAAAAAGTACGGGCTTTCGGAATCTACGGTGTCGACTTTCTTAAAGAAAAGGAATGAGATCGAGGAAAAACTCAATTCAAATGCCGTGGATCCTACTAGAAAACGAAAGAAAACGGCAACATTTATTGACTTGGATGCTGCAACCTTGGAATGCTTCAATGAAAAAAGAACTTTAAACATTCCAATAAATGGACCGTTGATTTGTAGTCAAGCTAAGAAGTTTGCTACCATGCTTGGTGTGGAGGACTTCAAGGCTAGCAATGGGTGGCTTGTCCGCTTTAGAGACCGCCATGGCATAACTTTTAAGTTAATTCAATGGGAAGAGAAATCTGCACCAACAAATGACGCAAATCTCTGGTGCAGTAATGAAATGAAAAAAAATTACTGAAAAATATTTGCCAGAAGATATTTATAATGCTGACGAGACTGGGATGTTTTACCAGCTTCTTCCTGAAAAGACAATGTGTTTGCTCATAAGTTAGTGTAATAATTTAAGGGTGGAGTGAATACAGTACAGTATAGCAGTTCTTGTGTAAAAATTCTTTATTTCCTTAAATACTTAAAGCAATTCAATTATTAAAGTTGTTCCCTACATATACTACCAATATTTGAACATTTTTTGTAAATTCTCGATATAACAATATCTCTCTCTACAACAATATTTTTTTCTGGTCCCTGCGAAATCGTTGTATCGAGATTTCACTGTAAATGTATTGTCTGTTGTAGAGCGTCCATTTCTAAAACCTTTCTGTTCTTCCCCTATGAGAGCTTCTGCTATTACTTTCAGTCTTCTATTTATAATTCTAGAATATAACATATATAGTATTAGCAAGTTCTATAGTTTTTCCATTCTTGCGATCTCCTTTTTTAAATATTGATACCACTTTTGCTATTTTACAATTCTCGAGGATTTTGCAACTCTGCCAGCATTGATTTATTAGGTGAAATATCTTGAAGTGTAACAAATTTCCACCATATTTTAATAGTTCCATGTTTATTCCGTCAGGTCCTGTTGATTTTCTATTCTTTGTTTCTTTCAGTGCTTGTTGTAATTCTTGAATTGTAATAAGATCTATGTTTTGTATTTCAAACTGTTCTTTATTTGAGAGTATTTCATCCATTTCTTCTTGAAACCATAGTTCTCTATAATGTTTTATCCATTCATCTTCTTGTATGATATTTACTCTAGCTGTATCTTTTTTGTTTCTATTTAAATGTTTCATTACTTTATATGCAAATGTTTGTCTTCCGTGCACATCATCTTCTATTGTACTTATAAATTTTTCCCAAGACTCTAGATGCGCCTCTCTAACAATTTGTTTTGCTGCATTTCTTTTCACTTTATATACTTCTTCTGATATTTGTTTTCTTCTGTAACCAATTTTTGTATGCAATTTGTTTTTCTTTAATCGCATTCTCAATTTCTGTATTCCATATTCTACGGTATATCCTTTTCTGCTTCTTATTTTTGTCTTCCTTCCTAATGCTTCACTCGCTGCTTTTTCAATACATGTTTTTAAATAGTTCCATTCCTCTTCCGGGTTATTACTCGTGAGTAAGTTCATTAAATATTCTATCAGTCTTCGTTGATATAGATTCTTTACACTTTCTTATTTTAACAGATATACTTTATATACTTCATAACATTTTGCAGGTCTGCTCGCCTTAATCTTTTTCCATTTTGTCCATATCTTAAATTTGTCTATCATTAAATAGTGATCTGAATTTATATCGTATCCTCTGTAAACATGAACATCATCTAATTGTGGTCTCATTTTATCATTAATCAGTACATAATCTATTATAGATTTAAATCCTCTAGCAGTCCACGTATATTTGCTAATATCTTTTTTCTGCAGAAAGTATTAATTATTACTAGCGGAAAATTGTCTAAGCTCCTGCTCATTATTATTTAAATGACTTTCTCCAAATTCTCCCACTTAGAATTATACTATCATTTTTATTAATCTTCTCTATTGTTTTCTGTAATTGTTCGTAAAATAATTCTGTTTCTTCCTTCTTGCCTTCCTCAGGGGCATAGACACCAACAATTGAAGAGCGTTTTTTCAAAAGCCGATATCTACATAAAGTATAGTTTTGAGATATTAAATTTTTTTTGCGTACACGCAAAATTTTTAAGAATTTTTATCTGTGTTTTTGTTATAAGAGTGTACATGCTAACACCTTTATGATATCAATACCTTCATTTAGAGAAAAAATAATGTAGCATTGTTTATTTCAGCTCAAAATATTCAAAGTTTTCACAAAATCCGATATCTGCAAATATACTGTGTCTGCAGATTTCACGATTAATTGTATATTGCTAAGGAGCACTTTTTGCATTTATTACAAGTGTTCTATATCTGGGCATATTTTCAGCCAATTACAAAATGTATATGTCTCTCCATATAGATGTGCAGCCCTTATCCTGTTGTTTTCTTAAGAAGTAAAAACATTATTCCTCTATAAATATTAATATCCAATGTGAATACACATAAAAAAGCAACAAGACTACTTCAAAAGAGAAATACTATTGAATAGAAACATTTAAGAAACTCAGTGGTCACATACAAAAATGCAGCCATACCTAAAAACAAGTGATTGTACTGATTATTGATGAAGGACTCAGAATAAATGTGAATATTGATTTCAAAACGGTTATAAATCTATTGTTATGTGGGGCATCCATAAAGTAAGATTCCCTGGGGCCTTTACAGAAACAAAACAATATTTCAAGGAAATATTTATTGCAGCAGATACAGGAAGTGTGCAGCTATCTTTCAACATATTCGTCACCGGAATTGAAACATTTGTCATACCTTGGTACCAACTTTTGAATACCTGTGTCCTAGAAGTTTGCCGCCTGGGATTGGAACCACTGAGTGACAACCACCTCCGCCTCTCTGTCAATCTTTTTCATTTCGTGAGGTGTAGAGAAAGATGAAAATCACTGGGAGCGAGGTCCGGTCTTTATGGTGAATATTTAAACTCCTCCCAGTCGAACTTCTGCAGGAGACTTGCTGGGAGGTGTTTAAACATCCACCTTACAGCCCGGACCCCGTTCCCAGTGATTTCCATCTTTTCCTACACCTAAAGAAATGACAGGGAAAGAAGGATACGACTAAATGTTTGTCACACAGTGGATAAAATCCCTGGGGGCAGACTTGTATGACTCAGGTATCAAAAGTTGGTTTCGCGGTATGACAAATGTTTCAATTCTGGTGGCAAATATGTTGAAAAACAGCTGAACGCTTCCTGTATCTGTTAGAATATAGGCTACATGTCCATGAAAATGTGTTTTATTTCTGTAAACAGCCCCATGGAAACTTACTTTATGGACGCACCTCGTGTTCGATTCATTTATTTGTTGCAGCCCTCACATCTGCATAAAATGGTTTGACATCATCAGGGACTGAAAAGTACTGCATTAGTTTTTCAACATCCCGTTTTTTCCGACACATGGTTTACTTTTTTCCGCAAACACTTTTAAGTCTTAGCACTTCATATTCAATGTCTGATCCAAAATAAGTAGATCGAAAGAAGCACTTTATTACTTTCCCCTTTAACATTTCCCTTTGTAGCGCAAGAATAGTATTGCTGCCGAAATCTGAAATGACAGTTGAAGCCTTCTTAAAATCCCGTATTTTCTAGTCTTGACCAAGCATTTTTACCTTTATATGTTTCTTCATTATGTCTCAGTTTAGGACAAATAATATCATCTTTAAACCTCTAATCCTTCTGTAATCTCCCAAATACCTGATCAGGTGGCATGTAACTGTGACCAGGTACCAACGATTAATGCAATGGTCAGTGTTTCCACATGAAAAAATTTGCTATCCTTTATTCGCCACAGATATCGGATTTTGCTAGGACACCTTAACCGTAGATATCGGATTTTGAAAAAACTACCGTTTTTCTTCCACTTCTGAGTGGAACAGATATCGGAATATGAAAGAACCAGTATAACCATTGGAAAGGCAGCTACTTAAACTATACGAAACAATATATATCTCAATTTTGTCAAAACCTGCAGTTATCGGCTTTTGAAAAAACGCTCCTCAATTATTAAATTTCCTCTACCTATTTTTATTCTTGTAATAACTATCCTTTCATTTATATAAGAATAGGATTCCAGTTTTTTTTCCATTTGTTGTTTATTAGAATTGCTACTCCATGTTTTGCTCTTTCATCTTGTGCTACGCTGCTATAAATCATCATATAATAATTTAAATCTTTTGTGCCTTTTAGTTTCTTTTTAGTTTCAGTGATGACTGCTGGATCTACTTTCCTCTCTTTGCATATTCTTTCCAAATCAAGTGGCAAACCATATGCAAATTAGCCATGATTCTGCATATGACATTATTCATAATAGCTTTGGTTTTCATAAAGTCTTAGCAAGGTGGGATCCAAAACAGCTCACTGAACAACACAAGCACAATCGTGTGTCCATCTGCCAACACTTACTGGACCATTATGCTAACGGAGATGAAGCTTTTTTGAAATGAATAGTCACTATAAACAAAACATGGATCCATCACTTCGAGTCTGAAAGCAAATGCCAAAGGATGGAAACACCCTGCATCTTCAGTTAAAAAGAAATTCAAGAGTCAACCCTTCACAGGAAAAGTGATGTTCACACTTTTCTGAGACTCACAAGAGCCAATATTGCAACATTACTTGGAGAAGGGCTCAACAATAAACAGTGCATGTTACAGTGAGATGTTGAGCAAAGAGCTGAAGCCTGCAGTTCGAATCAAACATGGAGGCCTATTGTCTAAAGGAGTTTTGTTGCATGACAATGCACGCCCAAATATTGCCCCTTACACTGCTCAAACTATTACGAAACTGAGTTTTGAGGTGTTAGAGCATCCTGCATACAGTCATGATCTTACCTCGTCAGATTAACATATTTTTTACTTTCTTAATGATGCCTTAAGGGGCTGTTGATTCACCACAGACCAAGAACTGAAGGAAGTGATGCATCCATGGCTTGCTACTCAGCTGAAAAACATTTTTTTTTTGAGGGCATCAGGAAGCTTGTGCAATGATGGATTAAGTGCATTGAGAAGCAAGGGGACTACGTTGAAAAATTGACAGTTTTGTATTGTTGTTGCAATAAATTTAAAAAAGAGAGTGCGGATACTTACTGACTTACCCTCGTATTTGAAATGAATATTTTACAATTTAATTCTTTTGCAAACCAATTGTTAAAACTTGTCGAAAATGTAATTCATAGGAATCTGCACGTGAATAATGTGTAACTATAGTCATATATCTATAATTGATATTGTCAACAAACATATAAGGATAAGTCAATAATTACCCGCACTTTTTGTTTAACCATTTGTAGGCTAGCTATACCACTTTGTGCTGTTCGATTCTTTAGCCTGTTTTATGACTTTTAACTTGAAGCTTGTTTCATATTTCCTTCTTTTCGTTGGTTCCATGATTAGGCTCACACTTTACAATTTTACCCTGATTACATTTAATTATTTGAACACATAACACAACCTTCAATGAAACTTGTTAGAGGTACATGTGAGTTCGTGATTCGGTACTTGCTTCTATAGGCAAAAACGTAACATTACTGAAGAAGACTTTTCCTTTATGTGTGCAACCACTCACTGCGACTGATCTTGACAATTACTAGAACTTATCGAAAAATCTATCATATTATTTAAGTACATGAGTTACGGAACAATAGTGAAACATACTAGAACATAATAAATATTAAAAGTTATGTTCATTGAGCTACTGAGGAAAAAAACCGACAAACCTTAATTATTTACTAGTACAGAGTAGAATATGTCCACAAAATAGAATAGCCTATACAATGTTTTTGTGAATAGTCAAGGTCATTACCCGAATGCCCAAATCAGTGCAAATGTTTGGCAGTGCTGCCAGATGCAAGAAAATAAAATTTGTTCATTAAAAAATTTACAAATAGGACATAATTCTGTATACGCTATACAGTATTATTATCCAGATGATGATTGCTGACCTAAATTAAATTCATAGGCTGTTGATAGTTTGGGAGCCATCTTATAGGACATATATGGGTGATTCTTCAAATACGGGAAAATTTGAAGTGTGTAAAATCCAAATTTTTTACTTTGTTTAAAAAATCTCAAAAAAATCACAAAAATACTTCAGGGGTTACTTGATTATAATATGACACCAGCAGAGCTTAAATGTTTATATTTTTATTTATTTTAAGTTCTTTATTTTTTTAAAGCCATGTGGATGACATCCGTGTACATGTGGATGGCAGAAGGCCACATTAATTACTAACTTTGGCAACAATCTGCTTTTCTTTATGTGATTTCATATTTTTCTCAGCATACTTCAGTTGATTTTGCATCAAATTTGCAAATTTGTGTGCATACTCCGGATTTAATGTAATTTTAACGAGACTGTGTTTTTATGGTTTTGGGTGAAACTGGAATTATTCCACCCTTTCGATTTATTTATAAAACAATAGTTAATTAATATTTATTCAAGTTATCTAAATTATTATTATTATTTTCCGTATCAAAATTCTCGTTCCGATTATTATTATTATTATTTTGTAATTCCAAATTTGAAATATTAACTGTAAACAAAACGTACATATTCAAAATACAACGTACCAAATTCGTAATTCCAAACCGCGAATTGGTTTAGCCAATAAAAAGGCATTACGTAAGGGAGAGTGTAGCCAATCAGAGCAAAGCATTCTACAGCGCGAAACCGAGCGTTAGTAGGAGCTCACTCCACTACTGATCGTCTAACAGCACAGACCGTCGTGTCGTGCTCGCCTGGAAAAGTTCGCGGCATAAAACCTACACTATGGCGATTTCCACAAGCCACATACGCAACTTATACAGGACATGTATAATCGTGTGAGTTACTTTCATTTGTGATTAACAAGACAAAACTAAAATCACGTAAGTAATTATATGTGAAACTCAAGTGGTGACGACATACACACAGCAACACAATCTACAAGCTACCAGTTTATGAATAAATTCCGATAGATAAAGAATTATAGTGTAGTTATTATTTCAAAGACAGTAACTAGCTATAAGACAATACCCCGAGATGATTCATGCACCTACCACTGAGCACAGCAGCTGTGGAAGTTGAGGCGCGTAAAACAGAATGGACTCCGACTGGGAATTGAAGTAAGTACTTTTACCGAAGAAATCCTTCACCCCTCCAACCCAACAGAGTCCACCTCAACATTGTGGCTCTCCAACGTGTGGCATATAAGAACAATAAACTGCGTAGAGACTCTGCAAGTGAAACCTAATTAAGACATTAGCAAGCAGAATATTGTGTTATACAAATTAACATTGAGTGTGGAATCGCAAGCTAGGTATCGCGTCGCGCAACAATTCACATCACGCCATCAGGAAGCCAGGTGTTCAACGACGAGCAGTAGCAGCTGTGACCATCCGACAACAATCAACGTGCAGCCTGGAATTGATTGTTGAAGCCTACAAAACAAGTAAGGTGTTGTATATTTAAGATCCCTGATGAAACTTAGGAGCCGTGAAATCATGACGTCACAGGAAGAAAGTTTAGATATGCAAGAAAACGGACAGGATTTGTTAACAAACACCGAAATAGAGTGTATTGTAGACAATGTTAGTGCAGAAAATAGTTTACAACTAGTAGATGTAACTGAAACAGATATGGAAATTCCAGTAGAATCTGACGCTTCCATTGCAAATGAAAATGTAAATAGGCGTGAAAGCAGTGAATCCTCAGACGATCCGTTAGAAAATTCAATAAAATGTTTCATGCAACAGATGTTTAACAAATTGAGTAGTAAGATTGACAAAGTAAGTACGGATGTTAATGATGTTAAGAGCGATGTTAACAAAGTCAGTACGGATGTTAATGATGTTAAGACTGATATCAATGATGTTAAGAGCGATGTTAACAAAGTTAGCAATGATGTTAATGATGTCAAAACTGATGTCAACAATGTAAAAGCAGATGTGAATGAAAATATTAGTTCGAAGTTAACAAAAATGGACGAGAGCTTAGCAAAACTGAGAGATGATTTGAAACTAGAAGTAGTTAATGAGATACAAGAGAGATTAGGTGACTTCAAAGCTGAAATAAATAATGACATCTCAGTAGCTTTAGAGAACATTCAAACAATTGTAAACAATGATATAACAGAAGTTAAAGAAGTTATTGCAAATGTAAGTACTAATCTTCAGACAATGCAAACTGACATTTCCACTGCAAACGAAGAAATGAAAGTTATAGTAGCTAATGTTTCAGAATTAGACAGTAACGTTTCTTTGATAAAAATGCAAATCAATATTTTTGACGAGACACTAATAGGTTTTGCCAAAATAAATGATGAGGTTAGGAATGATCTTGAGAAAAAGAATCAGTTATTGAAAGTAAAGCAAAAGGATATTGAGATACAGGTTATCGAAGCTCAAGAAGAGTTGACAGTACTAAGTAGAAAAGTCCATAAAGATGAGGAAATGTTATCAAATAGGATTTGTGTACTAGAAAGTAGGATGAATGTACCTGTTGCTTTACCTGTAAACAATGATGTAAATATTCAGCAACTGGGAAGCAATATGAATAGAAATATTGTAGAAGAAAGTTATTCACAAGTACCATGTAGGTCTCCCAGATGTCATGAAAGGGTTAATAGCCATAATGGTTCCCAGCTGCAGGATATAAATGTACCTTTATCCACAGGAAATAGTCAAGTGCAAATTTCCCAAGCTACTTGATGAATGAGATCAAATTGCCTGTTTTCGATGAAAACATGAATACTAATCCTCAGAACTTCTTAATTGAACTCCATGATTATTTCAGACTTAGAACTATCCCACCAAATATGTACATGATTATAGTGCGAAAAGCATTACAGGGCAGAGCTTTGAATTGGTTTAACTTAACCACAAATGAAACCACGACTTTTGAGGAATTCAAACGTAACTTCATAAGTAGGTATTGGAGTTTGACGAAAAGAAACAGTATTAGGATGCAATTAGCAAATGGTGTTTACGAACCTGAATCAGGTCAAACCATGATAGATTATTTCTTAGAAATGGCTGAGTTAGGAAGACAGGTTGATCCACCATTAAACGAGTTTGAATTATTAGAGACTGTCACAAACCACTTCCAAGAAAATGTAAGATTGAACTTGATCGTAGCCAAGCCTAGAACTTTTGCAGAAATGCTGGAGTTGCTTGCTGCATTCGAGCAACGAAATACTTACCGAAGCAGACAGAATTATGTTGATTCAAGTAGTAGGATGTACCCACCCACAAATAGATTTACAAATTCTGGGGTAGGGGCAGAAGCAAATGTAAATAATTATGATAGGAATTATGAGACTAGGAACACTTATAGAGGTCCTATGCCTAAGCAGAACAGAAACAATACAGGATATTTCCAAAATAGGACAGGAAATAGGCCATTCAATAGAAATGATGACAGAAATCAAATTAACCATGTAACCTTTAACAGACAAAATGGCGGCAATGGAAATAATCCCAATTCATGGAAAAAGGTGCCATGGATGAGGAACCAAGGTTATAGGAGGAAGTACCAAAATCTCACATACAATAGGAGAGATGATAGGAGAGATGATAATGGTAATGATAACCAGGTTAGGCCAGGTCAAGTTATAAATAATGGCAAATGGCGTGTTAAAAGTGTAGAGACTCAACAAAATACGTTGAATCCCAGAGCTAGACCATTTAATAATGTACGAAATGAAAATGAATCTGATGACATTATTGTGAAAGTTCATGACCAGGAAAATGTCAGTAATACCCAACCGTTAAACTAGAAAGCCAATATCTCGAGGGTTCGGATGGTGTTGGCGCAATTTCAGTAAATTCAGACAAGCAAGTAGAACCCATATACAGTATTTAGGCACAAGGAAATTTTTCAAATAGTAAGCCGAATAAAGAAAAGAGTAATGGAAATAAGAATGATGTTATTATGGATCCTCCAAGAATTAAGATGATGATAGGAAATTATGAAACGACTGCATTGGTAGATACAGGATGTTCTAATAGCGTAATAAGTGAATCTTTGTACAACAAACTAATTCAAAATAAAGTCAAATTAATTTCAATTCCTATTTGCGGATTATCATGCACGGTAGCGATTAAAAGAGCGAAACAATCAGTAAAATTTCAATGCATGTTAGATGTCAACATTGGTAATTTAAAGTTTGAGATATTTTTCTTAGTAGTTCCAAAATTAGTAACTGATGTCATTATCGGAGTCGATGTATTTACTGAGTATAACAGCATAATAAGTTTTGAAGACAACAATCTAGTATTGAACTTACAAGGACATAAGATGAGCATTCCATTCGATAATGATTTGAGTAGGAGAGACGCGGGAGGGGGGAATCAAGCAGAAATTCATTTAATCAGTTTTAAGGTCTTAAGTACAGGTCACAGACACCGCAAACACAATAGTATCCTACATTTATCATCTACATGACTTGAGAGTCATCCACATACCCCTTCATGAGACATGTGGATGACACAATAATCAGGCATGTGGATGACAAAAAAGGAGTTTAAGTGGTCTCAGCAAGCCATTTCTAAACCTCTGTAGGCTCAACTTCAGTCAGGTACTTTGAATTGGAAGGTTTATCATAGTGCATAATCAAAATTAATTAATATTCACTTTCTGCCTACTTGTTAATGACGGGGAATAAAAACGTTTTCCTTGAAAATGATACAAAGTCATTTGTTAATCCCAAACTGTTTGTAAGCAAGCAAAATTCAACCTTACAATTCAACCACAAGCTGCCCTGTTGGCTTTCTAACACTGTTGCCAGTTTTACAAATTTCTCATTTCTGCAGAAAAAATTCCATTCTTTTCAGCCATGTGGATGACCAAAAACCCTTGGGACATTCTTTATGTTCATTAGGTGGGGTGACAATTTTATTTCATTTTATTTTTTAGGGGTTAATATTCTTCACCCATTCATACTCATTGACAGGAAAAAAGTTGAAAAGGAAATAACATTTTTTTTTGTTGGAAAAATGCATTAGAATATACAAAACCGAGGTTTGGGACAGGGCATGTGGATGACATTTCATTGAATTAAATTCGATTTTGGAATATCAGAATTTAAAGTTAGTGACATTTCAAACTGATAGTTGTAGTATGGAAGTAGTAGAAACAAAATTTTATTTAATTTTTTTTAAAGTTGAATTTGAAGGGAAATATCACTCCGGAACGCAAATTTTCCCGTATTTGAAGAATCACCCATATATGCTAAAACTATAAAAATTTTACAAAAATTTATACCTTGTCTTATCCGAAGGTTGTCTTATGTGCAGAAATATACGGTACTTAAAATATGTGCTATACTCTAAACTGAGGTCTGTTACATGAGTTTAAACTGTAGCAAGGTTGATGGGGATATAGAAGATTTGAAATTGGTCTGGGTACGTCCTGATGGAAGTGCTCTAGACATCAGCTTACAAAGCTCAAAACCTGGGTTCAAATCCTGCCCAGGACAAATTTTTCTCTATAGATTAAAATACTGATACACATCTCTTTAGTGAGATAAGACTGAAAACCTGTCATTAATCACAAAGAACTGTTTGAAAGGTTTTTTGTGTGGGAACCTCAAATAAGATAAAGATTTTATTTCCTAAATGTTATGTGAATTATATACTTCTAATTTTTAGGGTTTTGGTTACCCAGTGTGGTTCCAAAATGCGATTTTGTGTGTTCCACCAGAAAAAGTTATGCTCCCCATGATCTTCACTCTGTCAATATTTTTTGCCATAGAAGCTAAATTAATTCTGTTGTTAGCAAAAGCATACCAGCTGGCAGAAATGCTAGACATTAAAAGAAGTTCACTCTTCTAGCTGATATTAATATGGAATTAAGAATTAAGAATTCGCCCACAAGCATCCCATAGCGGGCAAGGGCCTCCTGGCATACCAGGGTGGCTGTCTCGTTGAAGGAACGTTTCAGGCTAGCCTCACCTGAGAATGCTAAAATTTAATATAATTGACTCTAGTTTTAGTATTAATTGTCAAGAGTTTTCCACTTCTTTCTGTCTTTGGCACTCCAAGACCACAAGTTCCCCACAACACTCTTAAACTTGTCCTCCCATCGCGATTTCTGCCTTCCAACACTTCTTTTCCCAGTTCTGGGCTCCCACACTGTCATCGCATGTGTCCATCTCTCCGGGTTCATTCTCATGACATGCCCTGCCCACATCCATTTTAATCTGGAAGCAGTAACCATCACATCCTTTATAGATGTCACCTTCCTAATGTCTTCATTTCTTATTCAATCTTTCAATGTGATGTTTAGCAGCTTCCTTTCCATCTTCGTCTGGCAGATCTGTAGGATGTTTTTATATTTTTTAGTTAATGTCCATGTTCGGGATCCATAAGTCATAACTGGTAGAATGCAAGTGTCCATCACATCCTTTTTTATCTTCATGCTTAAGGATTTGTCTAATAGGATGAATTTTAAGTTCCAAAATTTGTTCAATGCTAAAGAGATTCTTCTTGAAACTTCTTTTTGAATTTTATTGTCGAATGATAATATTTGACTTAGGTATACGTATTCTTTTACATATTCTATTGTGTCATCGTTAATTTTGATTGGTTCTTCTGTGTAGTTTGTCATTACTTTGGTTTTTTTTGACATTGATACTAAGGCCGACTTCTTTGCTGGATTTGCATAAATTTGTTAGCTTCCTCGTGTGAGTCTGTTATGAGTACAATATCGTCTGCAATATGGAATAGTTATTGATAATTTCTTTTGTTGTAGGTAAAGTGTACAATGTAACGAGGTATATGGATTTTCATCCTGGTGGTGATGAGGAACTAATGCGTGGAGTGGGGAAAGATGCTACAGACCTGTTTAATCAGGTGCATGCATGGGTGAACTACGAGTCCCTGTTACACAAATGCTATGTGGGTCGCTTGGTATATAGTGATGCAAAACAAGGCCCTCCACTCATCAACAGGGCTAGCAATCTTATTGGAAAATTGTTTATTAAAAAAGGTATGGATATTTTTAAGTAAATTGTAATTAATGAATTACTTCTTTTTTGTATGAATATTTCATGTTCCAGGTAATATGAACTGATTTTTCAGAATACTCTACTTGATCAGTTTTCTTGATTTACATTTCATTCTGTTTATTCAAGTTTTTTGTAGAGTCTAGAGAAATATGTAAAAGACAAGTTTTGATCTATTTGAATCATAACCTGGGTTTTTATTTTTAAGAACAATTTTCATAGGAAAAAAGGAAGGGAAAAGAGGCTAAAATGGCAAAAAGGGACAAAAAAGATTCACCTTAATCCATTCTGACAAATTCCAAATATGTAAAAGACAAGTTCTGATGTATTTGAATATAACCAGGGTTTTGATTTTTAAGAGAATTTTCATAGGGAAAAAGGAAGGGAAAAGAGGCTAAAATGGCAAAAAGGGACAAAAAAAGATGCACCTTAATCCATTCCGACAATTTCCAAATTAACTGTGTATAACATACAATGTGATGCAGAAAATTGATGGATAATATCATGCTGTTATGTTTAATATATACAGAGTGGATTTTTATGTAAATAAATATAATTTCTGCTTGTAGACAGAAGACTAATAAAACTAATATTCCGAATGAAAACCCAGAAGTTTGTATATGAAATTCTGTTTCACATAAAAACATTATTTCTGTAATATTTTTGTGTAAATATTTTTAGAAATTTAGCTATAAATATATCAATTGTTATATTTTCATTCTGATTTTTTAAACTGTTTTCAAAGACATTTATTAATGAAAGCACAATATGAACATATTTCTTAATGTGTATTTGTATTGAATTCGTTTTGTTCGAATACTGCATCACTGCATATGTAATCTTGACTACACGTGCCTTCTAGCAGGGTGACTAGCGACCGGGAAAACCGGGAAAAGTCAGGGATTTATGTTTTTCTGGAGAAATCTTGGAAAAGTCAGGGAATTTTCAATAAAAACCTGGAATTTAAAAAAAAATTTAGATTTGGAGTATAGTAACCATGCTCAATTACCGTATTTACCCGTGTAATAGACGCACTTCCCCCACAATTTTTTATAACAAAAAACTAGGGCGCGTCCTTAATGCGATGATTTTTTTTTTGTCAAACATGTTTTAAAAGATGCGCCAGCCGAGGATCGATAGCTTGAATATCGATATAACGGCAGCGATCAAGGTCTTGCTGTGACTAATTTATATATCGATTGTATCGTACATATAACAATCGATAGTTGCATCAATCACGTAGGTCTTGTACGCATGTGTATATTGTCAGTTTAAATTCACGTGACGTGGCCTGGTGTGTGTCGTGTTATTAGCTGTTATGAAATGTGGAGACACTGCCGGAGAAAATTTGCTTTTTACCTATTGGGATTGCTACCATGTCATGACTTTCGAGAAATTCTTTCATATCTTTACGTTTCATGCCTCCCTAAGTACGAAACCACCGCCCGTTCAAAAGTTAATATATATAGATATATATATAATATGTGTGTGTGTGTCTTTACGCGCTAGCGGCCGTAATTTTGAAGATATTTGAACAAAATTTTTGTTTGTTATTTCTAAGCCCAATAGTTCGGACAAGTTCGTTAATGAGCAAAATTGGCCCAAGGGGGGGGGGGGGGTCGGGGGAGGGGGTTGAATTAAAAAAAAAATTATATCTCGGCCCCTATGAAGTATGGAGGGAAACTTTGTTTATATAAATTGGAGTACTCCCTATGGAGTTCACAGTGACACCAACAATTCGGGGGTTTATGGGTGCGAGTGGGGGTGGGAGGTGGAGGAGGGATGGAAATTCGAATTTTTTTAAACCACGTCTTGTGGGGTATCGTTGAAAAGCTGTTGATGAGTACTCTGCAAATCAATAACTAGTTTCTTGATAGCTCTCATATAAGGCGAGATTTGAATGTTTGAAAAGAATAACACTTAAAAATATACCTCAGCCGAAAGGAATATGTGAGGACCGACCAAGGATAAAATTACCAATGTAATAGAGTTTGAATTATTAAAAATAATAGTTACACAGCTTTAGAACAATAATGCATAGCAAAATCAAAAATATATAATAAAATGTACCGGTAATATTAATTCAAAACATAATAAAGAACTCTCTTTTTATAAATTTCATATGATGCATTGTAGGCCTACACTTTGATACTGCTGTGATAAAATAATTCTCAGTAAAAAGGAGTTTAATATGGAAGTTACGGCTTAGTGAAAAAAGTGTTGTCCTCAAAGAACATTGGGACTACAAGGTTAGTATTATTGTCTTGTGATATAAAAACATTATTTCTTGCTTGTATTTATGAAACTAAAACTACTAAACTCCGTGGTGCTACATCCTTCAAGGGATCTGCGTCGTCTACCAAAGGCATTTGGCAGGATTGGGGGGCACGTGGTTAGCATGCTGACACCCACAGCCGTTAATGATGGTTTCCTTGACCCGGAGCCGCTACTCCTCCATCAAGTAGCTGAAACATAATTGCAGAATACTCTCTTTTTATAAAAAAAAAAGCTTCAGTTCTTATATCTTCCGAAGGTTAAGCCCTTCTCACGGCCGACTTAAACAGAAAACTACTGGTTATGTAAAACGAAGTTTTTTTTTATAAATAGTAAGCTTATGAGTTTTATTAAAACCAGAAGTATAGACCAGTAGTTTCTTGGTTAAATCCACTGTTAGCGTATTTTGGCCCCGTTACAGTGCTCTTTCTCCTTTTTTGCAGTTATTATTGCGGGTTTGTCATGCCAAGGCTAAAGAAGAAGAGTACTGCACAGCGACAATAAATTGAACCAAAAGCACTTTGAAATCTACCTCAGCCTGTAGGCCTACCTAAAGGGATTTTTTTGCAAATGCTCTGAGTTTAAGAACAATTTTCGTTGGACCGTTTTAAACCAGCCATCGGTTCCATCGCCGGATGCGACTGAACATGCGCTGGAAAGGAGACGAGTTTAAAACCTCTTCCTTTATTATTTATGGTCAGGGAAAATTTTTCAACAACCGGGAAAAGTCAGGGAATTTTTTAAAGTCACTTTGCTAGTCACCCTGTTCTAGTCTGTTGGGGTAGGGGAACAAAGATGTGTGTGATTCCCTGTGTTGGCCTGTTGTCACAAGTAAGCAAGTCGAATTTCCTTCAGTCTTTCTCTTTGCTTGATAACTAGTAATTGAGATTGTTTAGACTGTATAAAATGATTCCAGTTGTACTGATAAAATGCCGAAAGTGAAGTGCAGTCTTTGATCACATTTATAGCAATATGTTGTTGAATTTAATAGGATTTTTACAAATTATGGGAAAATTCTATTCTGTCAAAAGTACGGGATATCTGTAAATGTGGACCAGTGATCTCAAGTCATGCAACATTTAGCTGATTGTAAACACACAATTGCCACTTCATGTCCAGCCTCTAGACAAGTTCTTTTAGGTGCAGCATCTTCTTCTTCACATACCAGTTTCCGAAAAGTTCTGAATATTACGCAGATTTGTGCAAAACATGTCTTACATGTGATATTCCTTTATTATAAATTGAAAAATCCAGAACTTACAAAATACTTACAAAATACACAAAATTTGAAACACTACAAGAATCAACAATAAGAAAATTGTATGTCCCTTGTGTGTTATGAAGAAATTGAGAACTTGTGTGACAGTGACATTCCTTTACTAAAATATACAAGACAAACTTCTTGTGATGTTGACTGTTCAATTTCATGGATTTTCCCGTGAAAACAGACTCTTGGTTTCAACAAACAGAATCTTTGTAGTCTTCTGTTTCTGCGGCAATATGCTGATGTAACATTAATAAATATTTTCAGTATTGCCAGTTGTAAAGTGAGACTTTGGTTTCTATCCAGAGAATGTCTGGTTTTAAAAATAACACAGAGATTCAGCTTGAAAACCGCTATTTGGAACCACGATCAAGACCCTTCGAGTGATGATGAATTCATGTGTTTCTGCATGTTCATGTGTAACACAAAACAAGCCTGATGTGACACAACACTAGTAGAGTAACAGATGTGCAATGATACAGTAAGAATGTGAAGACCACAGGAGAAAGTTTAGTGCTTAGCTTTGGCTATCAGAAAGTAAATCACGTGTGCAATGCAGTGTTCATCATGAGAGGAGTTTATATCCACCTGGGCATAAAGCAATTTTCAAGACTCCAAGAAATAGAACTTTTGTTACTACATACTGATAAATATGCAAAACAGAGTGTAAGTGGAGAGACAGTTGAATGAGTGCAAATTGCATTCACTAGAAGTCCATTAAGTTTAACTGGGCTTTAAGTCCTTCAAAAAACAGTTCCAGATTGTCCATAGATAGAGGAAAGGTTCCTTCCTACTCGTGGATGGCTAGTAGCTCCGGACACTAGTTAGTTTGCATGAATGCCAAGAGATGGAATAAGCTGCTGACATTGGTTGAAAAATGTAATTCTTTTATGAAAAACTTCAAGAAAGTGATCATTTGTTTATTATAGAACTTGGAAATTATGCTCCAGGGTTGTAACCCATCGAACTCCCAAGTCCTTCATTCCTTAATGCTTTTCCAGCTTTAATGCTGAATATGTTCTTGACTCCTGTAACAAATTATGTAAATGCACCCAGTGATTTTCTATAACAGGGCACAAGCATTATTGGCTCAAACTGCTGTATGCATTACAGACATGCAGTGGCGGACGCAGAAATTTTTTTCGGGGGGGGATTTGAATAGGTAGAAAAAATACTTAAAAAAATTAATCAACTTACATATACAATTAGTTTATAAAACTGGCCACTTAGAGTACTTTTTTTCAAATTTCGGGGGGGGGGATGTAACCCCCCTATCCCCCCCCCCTGCGTCCGCCACTGCAGACATGTGAAGGCATAAAACTTCATATAAAAAGTTGACGAATATGAAAAAAAAAAACAGTAAATTGTTGGTGCCAATTGAAATCAGGGGCTGAAAATAGTGGGTTTTTGTTGATTTGTACCATGGAAGAACAGGATTATTTTTCCATCAGAATTGGCACATCAATTATAAAATATCCATTATGAGATCTGGGCAGTATATCATTTGTATGTATTAAATGTATGTATTATTTCATGTAATACATCTATTTACAGTATCATCATAAACAGTAAGAAAGTTACTCCATGACATTTGAGATCATTATTTCATTATGCACCTATATTGCCGGTATCCCCAGACATATGAGTAGCAGGTAACCATTTGTTGATAATTCGTAATGTATATGATGCCTACCAACAGAAGACAAAGACGATGATGACAAGGACAGAGTCTATGAGGAAATAGAACGAACATTTGATCAGTTTCTGGCATATCATATGAAAATTGTACTAGGAGATTTCAATGCAAAAGTAGGAAGGGATGATATTTTCAAGCTCACGATTGGAAACAAAAGTCTCCATTTGCAGAGCAACAAAATTGAGTTAGATTAGTGAATTTTGCCACCAGTAAAATATAATCATAAAGAGTACAAAGTTCCCACATCGTGATATTCATAAATACACATGGACCTCGCCAGATGGAATGACTCATCAAATCGACGATGTGCTTATAGGTGCGAGGAGGCAGTCTAGTATAATCAATGTTCAAACTTTTAGGGGTGTTGACTGCAATTCGGATCATTACCTGGTAGTTGTAGTTGTTCGGGAGAAACTTTCATTAAACAAATGAACTAGGCAAAATTTCAGTATAGAGAGATTCAATCTGAAAAAGCTAGATGAAGACCAAATTAGGAATGCTTACAAAGTTGAGATTTCAAATAGATATACAATTCTATAAAAAACTGCAGAACCAGAAGCTGGGGATGATATGAATGTCAATAAAACCTGGGAAAACATTAAAGCCAATATTAAGGCATGCGCAAAAGAAAAATTAGGCCCGATTGAACTGAAAAAAAAAACATGGTTTGATGATGAATGCATGAAATTAGTAAATGCAAGAAAGTAGGCGAAACTACAATGGTTACAGAACCCGAATGAAGGCTACTGTCGGAAATCTCAACAATACCAAATTAAAAACCTCTAGAACCATTATATAAAGGAAAAACTATCTCAAAGACAAAGTAAATGAATGCGAGGTAAATAGTAAAGACAAAAATGTTAGGGATCTCTACAAGGGGTCGGCCTGGGTAGCGCAGTTATTATCACGCTAGCTTTCTGTGCCCAGTGTTGTGGGTTCGATCCTGGCCCAGGTCGATGGCATTTATGTGTGCATAAATGTGACAAGCCCATGTCTGTAGATTTACAGGCTGTAAAAGAACTCCTTCGGGACACAATTCTGGCACACCGGCGATGGTCACAGGCCTAAGTAGCAGTATATCTCTGTCATTAAATAACCATATACCAACCAATCTACAAGGGAATAAACGAGTTCAAGAAAGGTTTTCAACCTAGCACAAACATAATTCAGGACAAAGTTGGCACTTGCGGCTCCAAATAATATTTTGAATAGGTGGAAAGATTTCTTTAATCAATTATTAAATGTACATGGAGATGTCCAAAATGTAGAAACGAAATATTCACAGTTGCTGAACCGACTCTAACAGAAGTAGAAACAGCAATAGGTAAAGTTTAAAAAAAAATAAAAAAAATAAAAAAAAAAAAAAAAAACACACACACAGACACATATCTTCAAGCATGGACCAGATTCCAGCAGAATTAATTAAGGTGTAGATAGATTAAACTCAGAGATCCATAAATTTATTCTTATGATTTGGAGAAAGGAAGAATGGCCAAAGGAATGGGAATCTGTTATTATACCAAATCCATAAAAAGGGAGATAGGGCTGAATGTATGATTACACTGGACAACAAAATTGACCTTCAAAACAATTTTTTACACAAAACATATCATTTCTTATGTATTTTGATGTGCTGAGTTCAAATATGGCCTTTGTTTTTGTCTAGCACCCTCAGTTTTTTAGTAAATCGTGTACTTACACTTCTAGTCATTTATAAATAAAACGTCAAGTCACCGTAATATCAAAGACTAACTGGTAATATTTTTTTACACAAAACATATCATTTCTTAGGTATTTTGATGTGCTGAGTTCAAATATGGCCTTTGTTTTTGTCTAGCACCCTCAGTTTTTTAGTAAATCGTGTACTTACACTTCTAGTCGTTTATAAATAAAACGTAAAGTCACCGTAATATCAAAGACTAACTAATAATATTTTTTTACACAAAACATATCATTTCTTATGTATTTTGATGTGCTGAGTTCAAATATGGCCTTTGTTTTTGTCTAGCACCTTCAGTTGTTTAGTAAATCGTGTACTTACACTTCTAGTCATTTATAAATAAAACGTAAAGTCACCGTAATATCAAAGACTAACTGGTAATATATTTTTACACAAAACATATCATTTCTTATGTATTTTGATGTGCTGAGTTCAAATATGGCCTTTGTTTTTGTCTAGCACCCTCAGTTTTTTAGTAAATCGTGTACTTACACTTCTAGTCGTTTATAAATAAAACGTAAAGTCACCGTAATATCAAAGACTAACTGGTAATATTCATATGTAGAAGAATCCTTCATAATAAAATTATATTTAATTTTGTAAAAGTAACCAATTAACATACCTGAAAACATTGCCAGCTCGTTTTCAAGTCCATCCTCTACTGCTGACAGTTGAATTTCTGCCGTTTGCTGCTTCTTCTGTACTTTCCTGTGGTTTCTCTTTTGAGGCTCCAGCAGTAGGCTAATCTGCAAGCATATTGGGTTTCCATCTTCCTTGATACCTTTTCTCCATTTCGGAAATATCTTGGTGGAATCTTTCTCCATGTCCATCACTAACTTGTCCTAGATTTGCAGTGAAGAAGTCCAAATGGGAATGCAGGAAGTGAATTTTGAGAGACATGCTGCAACCTACGTAGATTTCTATAGGCTCCTAGTAATTTCTCAATTAATTGTTCGTAATTTTGTGCTCTAGTGTTATTTAAGAACTGTTCGCAAATGGTCTTGAATGATATCCATGCTTCAAGTTCCACATGATTCAATTTACTTTCAAACAGCTGATCTTTCATTAGTTCTCGAATCTGAGGCCCAACAAAAATGCCTTCCTTCAACTTAGAAGCACTGATTCTTGGAAATTTTTCTTCTAGGTATTTGAAACCTGCTCCAGATTTGTCTAATGCCTTGACAAAATTCTTCATTAGGCCTAATTTTATATGAAGTGGAGGCAATAAAATTTTTGATCTATCAAATAATGGTTCAGCTGAGATATTCTTTTCTCCAGGGACAAAATTCTTCCTGGGAGGCCATATTTTAGTATCGTAATGTTTGGATTTATCACGGCTATCCCATTCGCACAAAAGGAGCAATATTTCGTATATCCACTTTGCAATCCTAACAGTATTCCAATCATTTTGAAATCGCCACAGATGGACCAGTTGTTCCTCTCAAACTGCACTTTTTGTAATATTAGCTGGGTATTTTTGTAACTTTATTTCATTTGAACTGCATGACCAATTATCATAACACCACGGTCCTTACTAACTATAGCAGTAAAATAATAATAAATAAATGTTATTATCGCTATTAGGTCTTGTTTACTATGTCAATCACTATAACAGAAATTTAAGCATTTTCAGTCAGTGCTAATTCAGAAAACAGGCTTTCTTTTTGAAACTGAGGGTGCCAGAGAAAAACGGTTTGCATAATTGAATTCAGCGCTAAAATCCACATAATAAACGCCCAATTTCATGCAAAAAATTTTTTGGCTGTTGTCCAGTGTTATCAATGAATTTCTCTCTTATCAGTATCATACAAAATTTTGTGTAATATACTTCTATCTAGTTTAACCCCACATGCGGACGAAGTCATTGGAGATCA
Organism: Ectobius pallidus; assembly: GCA_964059195.1. Classification (NCBI taxonomy): domain Eukaryota; kingdom Metazoa; phylum Arthropoda; class Insecta; order Blattodea; family Ectobiidae; genus Ectobius; species Ectobius pallidus. Next base: position 50,319,051 of record CAXKWD010000006.1, on the reverse strand, counting down.
CCAATGTAGATTTATGAAAAATAGATCAACCATTGATAAAATATTTTGTATTCGCCAAATATTGGGAAAAAAATGAGAATGTAATAAGTCTGTTCACCAGCTATACACAAATTAAAAAAAAAAACATCTGATTCAGTCAGGCGAGACAAATTGTACAATATCTTCATTGAGTTTGGATACCAAAGAAGTTAGTTCGGCCGATCAGAATATGTCTAAATGAAACCTATAGCAGGGTCAAAGTAGGGAAATTTATATCATATGGGTTTGCACCATCACCTTTACTTTTTAATTTTGCTTTGGAGTATGCCATTAGAAAAGTTCAGGAAAACAAGGTAAGCCTAGAATTAAATTGTAGTCACCCGATTTTAGCTTAGGCAGATGATGTTTGTCTGTTGGGCGATGACATAAACACAGTTGAGAGAAATGCAGAAAGTCTTTTCAATGCCTGCAGGAATGTTGGATTGGAAATTAATACAGAAAAAACTAAAAATATGGTCATGAAACATAAAAAAAATTGCAGTACAAAATATTAGAATAGCCAGTAAATCGTTCCAACAAGTGGAGAAATTCAAATATCTGGGAGCAATAATTACAGATACAAATAATAATATATATATTCTTGAAAAGAACATCTGCCCAGCATACTGGGAGACCCTGAAGATCCAGAAATAATTACATTACTCATTTCATAAATAATAACAATCCATTCTATAAAAGAAAACATCAGCAATTACGCAAACAACTTAAAACGAATTCACATTATATAAATGATTGTGCAATATGAAAAGAGAGTCTCTTAATATTTTTAAAGAACAGTTAACTGTGTCATCTGCAAGAAGGTCGTAGTTTTGGAGTGTCTTCTATGTCCATGCAAATGCTGTACCTCTAGCTCCAAAGAGAAGTCCTTTTGCCCCCCATGCTGAAATGGGTACATTGTAACTTTCACTGAGGTGAGGAATACAGGAATGCTTATATGCGGTTTAGAAACTCTCTATCTTCTCATCTTCTTTCCAGAAATCTAAAAATAAAAATTTATTAGGCAATTATCCTGCTGGTTGTATTATATGGATGTGAGACATGGTCGCTTACTCTTTTGGAAGAACATAATCTGAGAGTGTTCGAAAACAAGGTACTTAGGAAAATCTTTGGGCTTAAGAGAGATGAAAATGGGGACTGGAGAAAACTGCATAATGATGAGCATCATAACCTGTACTCTTCACCAGGTGTAGTAACCGTAATTAAATCACGGAGGATGAAATGGACTGGACATGTTGTGGACATAGGGAGGAAAGACATGTCTAAAAAATATTGACTGGGAGACCTGGGAGACCACTTGATAGGCCTAGACATAGGTGGGAGGAAAATTTTAGGATTTAAGGGAAATAGGTTGGCAAGGGATGGTTAGCACAGAATAGGGTTGAATGGCAGGCTGAGGTAAGCGTTGCAATGAACCTCCAGGTTCCATCAAATAGATAATATTCCTTTAGCTTGCGTAGGAATTCTCTACTGCCATTGAGTAAGTCATTGACTTAAAATCAAGTGACTCTCAGAATAAAGAGTTTGTTTAGTAAAATACAGCATAAACCCCATGTTTCTACGATGCTTCGTTCTCGCAAATTCGAAGAATAACTTATGTGGCTTCCAGCGGAGTGACGTCATTGCGCTCTAGCTGCCCACAGCCCGCGCACCGTCGCTGTAGTTTGATGTGTGGCATCTGTCAATGTCTCTTGCTAAAAAGCTCAAAGAGATCGGAAAAAATTCACCATTATTATTATTGGAAAGACAGCATTGTTAACCACCCATGGTGGTCATGTCAGACTTGTGGAGGGGACGAAACCGTGTTGGTTTAAAAATTTCAATCGGTGTTATTTCATATTTCCAATGTACATAGCTGGACTGGAAGTAACGTAACTAATCAGTGCGAACATGAAGACATTTATTGAAGATGAAGCAAGTGAATGGATCAGACCGGAGTCAAACGATTACATGTTACTGCCATCTGTTATAAAAACAGGAATTTCATTGAAGATTTGAAGCACGCAAAGAACTATTGTCATACAGGACATTTAGAGTGTTATCATAATGTAGCACTAAAATACAAGCCAAAAAAGATTCACTTTAGTTACGACGGAATGGTACTACAATCAATGTTGGCGATTATGGATTATAACTATAATGTAAACAGAAACGTTACAAGTGAAAAACTGAAATACTCAAAACCAACAAAAAAAAAGTGGGTAATGGTTTCAGTTTATGAAAGTAAAAGTAACGAGTGGCATAATGACATAGTGAACAGGGTATTACATTACGTGAATAATTCAAACATTGAATTTGTGGAAGATCCTTACCTGGCTAAAGATGTTCCACGATGTATTGCTCCAGTGGCCCATCCTGAATCGCTGGAAACTTTGGAGAGATTCTCTTTCTCGAGATTCCAAGAACTTTAAAGATACCGCAGTAACAACTTTGTCCAGTAGTAACTTTCGATATGTATTTACAGTACCGGTATTTAATTATTAGTTTAAATTTGGTATATTACTTACAACTTTGATCTTATTTACAGCAAAATTTAAATTATAATACTTTTTTTCTAGGATTTAATTGTTCTTTCACTTGCATGAAAATAAATGACCAAACTAAATATTTTACAGACATAAGCCTAGTACTGTAAAAAGAAGATTGAGTTGACTTTAAAAACTCTGTATAACATTTTTTAACCTCACCGTAGTTGTGGATTCAGGGTTGAAATTTAAATTAATCAAAATACGAAATATCTCTTCCGTCAGCAGGTTGAAATTGTCTGTACTCTTTGTTAGGCTCAGGGTATTCGTCCTGAATCTGTTTAACTACGCATGAAGGTATGACTTTTCTATTGCCTTTTCCGAAGGGCTTCCAAGAATTAATCCAGTAGACGAATTGTCTGTAAGCTACATAACGCAAGTTCCTATTGTTCGCTACTCGTAACTGTTCCCTTTCAAAATTGGATTCAGCTCTCACCATCATAAGGTGCCTAGCAGTGTTCAATGTGCCCCTATTTAATACAACAGAATGAAGGGAATTATGAGAATGTATTGCAGTCAGCACTTCCCTTCACATCTCTTCAGAACAGCAGAAACATTCATTATGAATCGCTGAAAAAGCACATTCACCACAGTTGCATTAATCAGTACTATTTACACGGTCAGCATTCCAGTATTTTCTTCATCTGACCTTATAATTACACTTTTTTCGGCTCGAATTGATGTGGCCTGATTCCAGACATGACACGAGAAACTTTAAATTTATAATAATTTTAACACACGAGATGACACCAGCCATAGGTGTAACCAGGCCGACCATATGGGGGGGTTATAACATCCGCGGGGTCTGGGGGTCCTCCCCCGGAGAGTTTGAAAAATTAAGATGCACAATAACGAGTTTTAAGCTTCCCGGGGTCCTCCCCCGGAAAATTTTAAAAATTAAGACGCACAATAACGAGTTTTAAGCTTCCCACGCTTTATACTTGTATTAAGTAATTTATGGGCAGACTTTAAAAATTATACAATTTTCCTTTTTTTAATCAAACCCCCAAACCCCCCCTCCCCCCCTCGTTACGCCTATGACACCAGCAATGAATTAGCAAACACAGACTAATGTGTCGGCTACATATGGCATTCCAATGCTTCCTCACAGTGGTGAGAGCGCTGTGACGTCATATAGCATTATTGACGGAACTTCTCTACTTGGATTACGGGCGAATGGTTAAACATAGAAAGATCGGGTTTTCGCACAAACTAATCTCTAAATATCCTCTTTTTAAACCAGCTTTCACCTAAAAATGCATTTTTTAAGTTAACAGGGCCTTTAAGTAAGGGTTCAAAATTGCTTGTCTCTGAAGATTAAAACACAAAATTACTTCATTAACAAGGGGAGGCTATCATAACTGACCCTTTGTTCAAACCTTGGCTTATAAAAATTGCTGCACTGTTATAAATTCTGTACCCGCATTTAAAAATGTAACGTTGTTGCAGATAAGTGTGTTACAATGGACTGGTATCAGCAGATGTCATCTATAAACCTCCAGTTCTTCACTAGAGGGGGCATTCCACAAACTCGGGTATCACTAGAAGGAAAAGAACTTACAACGAATGTGAGAGTGGCAGGTTCAAGCCACACTACACGTATTCAACTAGAACAAAGTGTTTCGTGGCCTTGCAAAATTCGTACAAACTATGATACAGGTAAAGTGGAGGTAGTGTTAAACAAGATGCAGCCTGAAATGTGGACTGCTCTGGGTCAACAACAACAGGAGGAAATTCCTCTGCCTATGGAAGTGACATTCCAGCCCATGCAGGTGATATATGTTTCCCAAGTTACGCACAACTCTAAACTCATCTTCTTGCGACACAAGGGATGCATTATGGACAGTGTGCCTATTGGATTCAGTGTACAGGTTCAAGCCAAAGTGGAAGGTAAGAATGATATTCAGTATTAAGATTGTGTTTGTTTTCATTCTTAAGACAGCATCTCAAGAAATTGTCTTACTAATAAAAGTTGCTTAATGGACATTGAATGGTTTTTGGTTGATCACTGCACAAGTTCTACATAAGCTGAGTCACTTATAATCCCTGAATAACTGCTAAGAATTACTTCAGGTTTGAGTTTGATTTGAATCATAATCAGTACATGTCATACTTGGGATATTTCTCATCCATGGCAGTAAAGAAAGAATGTGACAGTATTCCACCAGTGTCGCCATCTATCCGAGTTGTGAACAAACAACAGCATGTTGGCTAGCGTGAAAATAAACCTAGTTTTTCTGTATTTCTTTAAAAATTAATTTCAGAAAGCCATAATTGTAGGTAAAATTAAGAAAATAAGACCCATAAACAAATAACAATGACAACAATACCTCAAAAGAAGTTGACAGTGTTTCATAAATTGCCTTTAGAATAGATGCATAACCTCAAAACTAAACTGCAAACTTCTACTAAATGATTGGCTCTTACAGTTATTAGTCCAATCAAATTATCACAAAAAAAGCCATATGGATGCAAAATTTAGGGTAGAGCTATTTTTTTTATATGATGTCTGGGATGGTATTCTGAGTAATTTCTGACATTTTGCCAACAAAATTTTTTGCCGCCAGAGCCGCCATCTTTAAAAAGCTTCAAAATGTTCGATTTTATTTATGTTTGTGCCCATTATCTGCCAAACTACGCACCTGACAAAAATGCATTATTATCCATCCTAAAAGTGGACTAAATTTGCCACAGTTTGAGATCAAAATGAGTTTTCTATCATGAATAGTTTCAGAAATACAGCTCTCCGAATTTCAGCAACATTTTGCAAAAAATCAAAAAATCTGAACTTTCAACTAGTTTTTGCTCGCTATCTTCTAAATGACCAAACCTTCAGTAAAATTTCGAAGGATAACTTTTAAACTAGAGTAAATTTGCAACAAGTTGAGTATTTAATGTTTTGATACCTATTATAGGTCACCAGATACAGAGGTATCTACAACTCCTCACATTTCAGAAAACTTATCGACGGTACGAAAGTCTAGTTTTGCCTAGGATATTCTAAGTGGCGTTTCTCACAGTAAAATCTGTGTTGTCTTATAGTTAAGTTTTACATTGTAATTAACAACCAAAAAAGTATTTCCAACAATTTATAATGATAAAAGACTAAAAAAAAATGTAAAAAGAAAATAATAAGGAAAGTTGGTGTAGGTACAGCATTTTAATTTGGAAAGAACGGCGTTTTATTTTAGAAGAACACTTTTGCAGTGTCCTCTGAAAAAAATTACTTCCTATAGCAGATACAGTTCTCCGAAAATGGAAACATGTTATCGTTGGAGTGGCGCTAAGAGGCTCTTTGTTACTGCTCCGCACACCGTTCTCTCCGGATACATCTGTTTTAATGTGTTTGTAACAGGCAACCTTAGGCATTTTGAAATATTTGCAGACACATTATGACTCCAAGGTTTCAATTATCTTCGATGGTTATCCTTCAGACGTTAATCAAACAAGCACTAAGAATTGTGAGACTCTGACGGGCTACGCTTCCATCTCCTGATGTCGTCTTTGATAGAACTACTGTTTTGAAAAGATCACAAGACACTTTTCTCACCAATTAAAACAACAAGAGGTGCTTCGTAGAATTTCTAAAAAATGAATGGGCAAAAGCTGGAATACAAGTGAAACAGGCTGTTAAAGATGCAGATGTCTTGATTGTTAGTACTGCCTTCTCAAAAGCATCTCAATATGACACTGTCTTTGTAGTTGGGGAGACCTTCTTATTTCCTCACTGCATTACCATCCCCTCATATAAAGAATACATATCTCTAAAAGTGCGGAAGAGGTAAAGCTACAGACATCTTCTATTCAAGTCAGTCATTTCGCCACAGCTTCTCCAATATGCTGCTGTTCATCCATGCTTTCAGTGGTTGTGACACAACATCTGCAGTTTTTGGCCACGGGAAAACCCACTTCTGTTCGTTGATTTTGAAACATCCTGAACTAGAAGAGGAGGCTAATGTATTTCTGAACCCTCAAGCTACATCAGGAGAAGTGGCTGAAGTGGGCCAACATTTTTTGGTTCACTTATATGGAGGAAACCCTGCTACACAAACACTTGACGAACTTTGGCACGGAATATTTGTAAAAGCTGTAGGAAGAATGAAATTTAACTTAGCGTGCCCCCAACCAATGATGCGGCTCAACTTCATGCCATGCGAACATACCACTAAGTTCAGGCATGGCTCGGTGAATACAAAGACCCTTTGAAGTGGGGCTGGGTGAACACACCAAGGGGCCTCTTTCCCCTTAAAGCCAAGAAGGAGCCAGTTCCAGAATCAATTCTGAAAAGTATTTCCTGTACCTGCAAGAAGGGGTGTTTAAACGCTTGTGGGTGTAGTAAAGCTGGATTAAAGTGCACAATCATATGTAAAACATTGCAATGGGCAGTCGTGTCCTATCCTCCGACAGTGAGGATGACGACACTCCTGATGAGCCACTTAATTCGTTTTCGGATGAAGACGCTGAAGAGAACTTTATCAACACTGGCATCATGGACGAAATAGCAGATGTCAACTGCCCAGGTCCCTCTGAGTGCCGAAGACTATGAACAAACAAGTTATTCAATGCAATGTTTCACCAGAACTCGAGCTAAATAAATCTTTTTGTATATAAATGAATGTTCTGTGCCGTACTCACATGTAATTATTCAATCGTTGCTGTACATTTTAAACCTCTGTATTTTGTGACCTGTAAGAGGTAGCATAAGTTTAAAGTACTCGACAAGTTTCAAATTACCTCTAGTTTAAGTTTCCATATGTAGTTTTAGTATAGGTTTGGTCATTTAGAAGATAGCAAGCAAAAACTAGTTGAAAGTTCAGATTTTTTATATTTTTTGCAAAATGTTGCTGAAATTAGGAGAGCTGTATTTCCGAAACTATTCATGGTAAAAAACTCAATTTGATCTCAAACTGTAGCAAATTTAGTCTTCTTTTAGGATAGATAATAAAACATTTTTGTCAGGTGCGTGTTTTGGCAGATAATGGGCAAAAACAGAAATAAAATCGAAATTTTTTAAGTTTTTTCAAGATCGCAGCTCCGGCGGCAAAAAATGTTGTTGGCAAAATGTCAGAAATTACTCTCCAAACCATCCCAGACATCATATAAAAAAAATAGCTCTACCCTAAATTTTGCATCCATTCTTGACAATTTGATTGGACTATATTTGCCATCTTTATTATTTATGCCAAGATCACACAAGGATGTCAGGCTGTGTATAATGTGTACAACTTGCCAATATTGCATACATTCAGCCATTTATGCATGGATTATTGTTTGGCCTACAGTTCTTCTCCACTTTTAAATAGCTTACCCCTCTTATGTTATACAGCGCAAGTGGTGAATCATGTTCTCCTATGACCCTTTTGTGCTTAAAACAACTCTTCCAATGTAAATGTATTAAGCCTATATTATTTAATATTCTATTCTCGGAGGAAAGTGGCTAATTTGATAATCAAACATTATGACAAGTAATTAATTGTTAAATAATAAAGTCACATTGTTCAATTATTATTATGTTGCATTAAAATTATATATTTTAATTTCTTTCTGTCACTACAGATTGCAAACACAAAGAATACCATTTCAATTAAACAAACAGGGAAAAACAAACCACAGTAGAAAGATATGTAGTACACAAAATCAACAAACTGAAACAAAATAAAACAGTATGCAATTATAAATGTTGTCATGAACTGTTCCTTAACATAGAATTAAAAGGTAAAAGAAATACTTTTTACGGTAGACGATTTTAATGAAAAGGAGAAAATCATGCCACTGAGTGGTATAAAATTATAACACTTCAGAGTAATCGACTTTGATTGCTTTACATGAAAAAACTCATTTAGTTAAAAAATATTTGTGTATGATGATACTCCAACTATCTGGTGCTAAATAAATTGATTGCTATGTTAAATGATTAGCAATGTCTTTCTTGATAAATATGTTGCTTGAAGCAAATATTATTGTTTAATAAAATGTATTGTTGTACTTATATGATGTCTGTAGTTGAGGTAGTGTGTTAATTGTGTCAAGTCGTGTTGTACTAGTGTAGTTATTTAACTTCCACAAATTAACATGTTAAAATAAGTTTAAAGACATTTCAGTAATCACATTGCATATTAGTTGATATAATTATCGTCAATCTTGTAAGAAACTTACAATTTGAATTGAGATAAATGTCCAGTTTCTCCTTTGAACACAATTCAAATGTGGTGCTTGCTGTGTTGTTGGTAGTGGTAGGGGAATAATGCTGGCGCTGGTAGTCAGTAGAATATTTAGTTAGGTTTGAAGAGCACAGCGCAGCCAAAACCCTACCAAGCCAATCCCTCTTGGCAAAATCACTATATAAAGATAATTAAATATATAACCAAGGATAAATAGGGATGGCAGAACACACACACGCTATTAGGATTAAGAGTGGAAGGACTGGAATAGTTAGTCCCAAAAAATTTAGATTTACATAAGACAAGAATTAACTTTCAATATATATATTTATTACAAAAGATTCAGAAATAACAGAAAACAATAAATAATATATTAGAAAAATATCTGCAGAGTGACAAATAGCACATATGAGATTTTATACAGAAAAAAATTGAATAAACCATATTTTATATTAATCCAGCATTTGATATTACTACTGACAAAAGTGATGAAATATTCAATGAGTAAGAAATTTAATATGGCCAGAATTAACAAATACAGTACTATAAGTAAGCGAATTTTAACATAGGCCAGAATAATGACAATTGCAGCAACAAGAAAAAGATTTGTAATAATGATTATTAATTGAATTTGGCTGAGTATAATTTTACTGGTCATGACCAAGATAGAAAGAGCGAAATAGAAAAATGAAAATAAACTAGAAGAAAAAGAAAGAAGAGAGAAGAAAGAAGTTGGTGAATCATTCATCCATCATCATACATTTGTCACAAACACACATATTGTCTTCTTGATAAAAAATAAATTTAGAATAGAATGCCAAAATAGAAAATTACTGAAATGTCAGGTGAGCGATCAAAATGTTAACCTTACAAAATAGACTTTACTTTAAAACTGACAAATATAATGAATAATGAAATTACTTACATAATGAATCAAAAATGCACTTCGCTCACCTGACGACCAAACATCATGAAGACAATGCCCACACGAGACGATCCAGACACACAGAAGAAACTAGGTCAGTCGTCGACCGAGGACAGAAGAAGAATAGACACAGCCAAGGAGCGTTAAGCACCCACGTGAACTATGGCATCCAGGCCAAATTAGTCGCACACCGAATTGACAAAGGAAAATATGGCAGCACTAGCGTATCAAGAGTAATTATGATTTAACTAGATTAGTTTTGCCTGGTATTTACTTTAAACAGAATGACAACAGTGAAACAGATACGTGCGTGTACTCAAACATACGATATGATTCTTAATAATGCTAATAACTGTTCAGTTCAAAAGAAAATACGTTGTGACCACAACAGCTCACCCCCCTTAAAGACCTCCCGAGGCCCGAATTCAAAACAGTCCACTGAAGCAGAAGTACCATAATAATATGAAAAAACTCTTGAAGTACTTAGATGTAGCAAAATATGTGCTATATAACAATGTGTGTAATCCCAGTTCCAAAATTATGAATACATAATACTTATCTGCCGCTGAAATGCAGAAAACCCAGTGTCTATTCCCCAGGTATCATTGTGACGGCCCAATCACAAATTAAATTATAGATACACAGGCTATGTACCTACAGGCCTCTCGGCTAGCTTTTTAATTTAACAGTGGAGATGGGAATGGATTCGGCTCTGTCCTTTTATTATTATATAACTTAGCTCAAAAATCAGTGGCTCTCAAACCATTACAAGGATAGGGGTCAAAAATCTGAACTTCACGAAAATTTACTTTGCATAACAATAACCATAATTTATTTAATATTTTTTTTTCTGTTTTCTTTTTTTTCAACAATAACAATCTGATTTACAATAAATTACATTTACTCTTGGGTTTTCCCCTTTTTAACAACTACTCATCCTTAAAATCTTCAGATCGCCAAAATATGTTCGTGGACTTCACGAAAATTTACTTTGCATAACAATAACCATAATTTATTTAATATTTTTTTTTCTGTTTCTTTTTTTTCAACAATAACAATCTGGTTTACAATAAATTACATTTACTCTTGGGTTTTCCCCTTTTTAACAACTACTCATCCTTAAAATCTTCAGATCATCAGATCCGAACAACATTAACCATTCAACACTTTTATTAGAAAGATTAGTATTCAGTTCCTATCTACCAGGTTAGTAGCCCAGTTTAACTGTATGACTGTGTTCCTTGTTATACAAGACAAATTCTTAATTAATTACTTTAATCTCTTTCCTTTCTTTATTTCCAGGTGTCTACTAGAACATCTCACTTCACCCTTATACTTTACTACTAACTTGCGTAATCTTTTCCATTTGCAATTTCAAAACATTTCAATATATATGTTATACTTTCTCCCGAATGAATAAAGATTTTCAATTCATAATTCAGTCATTGACTTGACCTATCATACCCAATGATTCCACCTATTTCTCCTATACCAGTCCACTAGTCATTGTAGTCTATGAAGAATTGTACTCAAAGATAAATAGGAAAGACAATGTTATGAAGAAAGAAACGGAAGTTTAGGCCTATACCCACAGAGTGACTGGGGTGATAGACCACCGATACAGGGGCGGCGTCTAGATCTTGAGTTACAAACAATCTGACTCCCCTCCTGCAACCGGGAAAATATTAATGGGCCGCAAACAAAAATACAATTTTGACAATCGATGTCAGAGGTCCCTGACACTCTCTCTCCTAGAGGCACGTGGGGCCGTTGTTCGCCTCCAACACCGATGACTTTCACAATTTCTCATAAATCTTTTTATGCTAGATTTATATTTACTTTATTTGGGACACTTCCGGCGCTCCCTCACCTCACCCTTGTTCTCTTTTTTTTCTTTTGAAGTAATTTCTAGTACGTGCTACTGAAACCACTTATCATCTATTCACTACCCAGAATTACCAAGTCTCCTCTTTCTAACCTAACCAGTCTAACCTAACCAGTTATTATTTATTATCTTTTATCTCCTTTCCATTAAGCAGAGTTTCTTTTCAATTTATACCATTGCTCTAGTTTACCTACTTTATGTTACTCAGGTTTCCATACTCTTCAGGTTACTACTCTACTCCATGGGCACCCAATTTTCTTGTTTCTAAATTCTCTAGAATTCTAACTGAAACTAACCCACGCCCCAGGTCAGTAACTCTCTCTTTATAACCCTTGAGTGAACTCCTGCTTCTATCCTAACATGTAAATCTTCCAATGGTATACGCCTAATGTACTGTTACTCATAGGCCCTCTTCTGCCTCTCAATATTCATCTTCTTATCCCCCTCTACCATATTCCATACAAGTCCTGCTCTTCGATAAATCTCTTAAAAAAACAACTCAACATTACAGGCCAGCATGAAATCCACTTATAGATAATCACCTGTCACCTAACGAAAACCAAGTGGGAGAGGCCCTCGTAAGCAATACTAAGTAAGCCCCTATTACCCTTCTTCCTTACTCCCCTCGCGTCCTGTCTTATAAAAAACAAAGTTTGTATGAGCATCACCAACTGCCCCTAGCTATGTATTCATTCGTGGGACAATTACCCATAGCAACCTAAAGTATAGAGATTTATCTTTACTATTCACGGTTTTACTCCTGACTGCTCTTTTTGTAATTAACTTAGACCAGAAATGGAAACTGATTGGATCACTGTAATTTACTACCTCACCCTAGACTAATCACATCTATCTTCTAACCCTACTCTTTTACCTTGCATTACGGCGTCTAGTCGCCACACATTTATTGGAAACCGGCTTAAATAACAATGCCTCAAAATCTTTTCCACTTCCCAAAACAACAAAAAAAAAATGTTTATGTGATTATACTCAACGGGTGGTGACCAACTTATCCTCTGATCCTGAGTTGTTTCCATCCACTTTCTGATGTCCACATCTTCCTTTATTCCAGACTAAGCAGCCGTGACCCACTCTTCTTTCCCCAGCTGGTGTTCGCTGTAGCGGTCTCTCGTACCGGCTGACGTGATGTGTTCTTCCAACTAACGACTATCTCCATATAGTCGCGTCAGTGAAATTCCCCTTCAGAATTTCCTTAGATGAAAGTCTGACAAACCATCATGTCAGGGCGCCTCTACCGCTGTCACACATTCCAATCTCGTCTCCTCGCCTCCTTCTCTTCAACCTTTCTCTCTCGTAGTCAGAGACGTACTTACTAACTGTTTTTCAGGTTCAACTCCTCTCCCGTCGATTCGCCGTCCACGCATGCGCACTTCTCCTTTTTCTGTAATTCAAATAAATTCAGGGCAGTATCGATAATCATGAAAATGTTCAATATCGATTAGTTGCGGTCCCCCAACCCTTCCTTTGTTTAGGACTGGTTTTCTACCGTCTATTTGGCACGCAGTCATTTGCTTCATTACATCATTCACTGACATGTTGACTGTGGCAGAGTCCAAAGAAGCAGAATTTAGATTATTGTAAATTCTTGATAGTAGAGCTATATCTTGATTGAAGACTGATTGTAGGCAGATTGTTGACTGATGGGTAACTGATACTGCACCAGACGCTGTGCCGGACCCGTTAAGGTCAAAGTCAAACAGGGATGCGCCATCCCCAATGAAAGGCTGAAGCACATCAGTAGAAGTCTTCTTTAGTCTTGTAATTCATAGAATCCCACGGTGAGGGGTACTGAAAGTTCAAATCACTCGAACAGTATCTTGTTCCAAAGGAGTACACACGCACACAATAACATTGAAAAATTTAATGAAAATTAAATTCATACTATTCAAAAAATTGTAATATATAATATTTTAAACTTTTACAAACAAAGAATATGAAATATTAATAAATTGTCCAATACACATTTAAATTTACAATTTTTCTAATTTATACAAATCTTTGAAAAGAAAATTTTACCATAAACAGGCTTTTTATAATTGACATATTTTCAAATTTATAACTTTAATTAGTGATACGCTAGTGGGCGAATAAGTATGATTTATTTTTTAAATAGAAATTTTCATTTGAAACTGTCCTCAAATAAATACATGAAATATTAATTTTAACTTTTTCAATATAGATTTTCATTTTGAAATGGCCCCGAGTAAATATTAGAAAATACACCACTTTGTAATATAAGTATTAAACTTTAGAAATCTTGCCAAAATAGAAATTATTTCAAACAGTAATTATTACCTTCAAATTCTTTAAACGCTCACAAAATATCAAAATTTTATTAAGAGCAGCAGCTGATTAATGAATTCAAATTAACAAATTATATGAAATTTCAATATAAATCCATATTTAACTATAAAGCCGCAGAAAAAAAATTAGTTATGTAATATGATAATTATATAATAAAGGACTATAATACAATATGGTGGTATAACAGTCGACAGCTCGGTACACGTACCTACGGCCTGAGCGACATATAAACCAACAATTGCAAACACGAGTTGTGATTGGAATACCACACGATGCTGGAAATGGAACACCATGATTGCCAGAGCATTCGCTCAACACCAGCCCAATAGGCCAGCCATACTGCGTCGAATCCCAATCACAACACATTCAAAAATTTAAGAAGAGAAAATTTTGCAAGAACCATTACAAAAATACTTTAAAGTGGGCATAACTTTATAAATACAGAGGCAAGAACAAGAATCCAAATACAGGAAAAAACGGACGAGCTATAGGACAAAGCAAATAATAAATAAACTCCATCAAATACGACGTAATACAATCCGCATACAATAACAAATACCAGAGCAAAAATACAACGCATCAAATTGAAATGTCCCAGAACTACTGCACAAAGATGCAACGTAGCAGCAAGAACCAGACAATAACAATACAATACACCATACTTTAATTTTACGCACCAAAAGATTCCATAACACGGCACTATTATAAATACTATTCCAGATCTAATTATAAAGATCCAACGTAGCAATAGGCTACAATAAGTGACCAAGAAATATTTACCACCCATAAATAAATGTGGAAAAAACTTATACAAAACAATCTAAATCACTATAGCTCGCGTATAAATTGGTAATCATAGAATCAAATAGTCCTAGAAATACAGTATCGACTGACGAAAAGATAACACAACAACCGGATAATATATATAGTTAATTGAAATAGCACTGCAAAAGATATATAATGCAAAAATAGAACTGGTTGAATAATGAACAACACTACATGTACAGAAATATATGTATACTGGCACGAACATGAATCAGCAAAATGGCAAATGAAAGAACTGAAGAACCCACCACAGTCACTCGAAATGGAAAATCCCCGCAACCAGCTTAAGAGTGAAGATACTCCAGAATAAAAATTCCAAATACTGGCGCAAGGAAACCCACAACTCGAGGTAACGAGGTGAGCACATCAGCTCCCCCATTAATACCATTAGTGCAGATTGCATCAAATTGGAAGAATAATTTTAGCCATGAAAGGTGAACATCCGAATCAAAATAGCAAACTTTACTTTGACTAAAAAAAAATCCAAGAGCATGAATAATATAGAAATAATTGAACCACATGAAGATCTGTAATAAATCGGCTTGTACCTTATTTTTTTGAAGAATATAGGTGAAGAGCCAGAACAACTTCGAGATGATGAGCAGGACCGGAAGACAGCTGATCCCACAGAAGCTCGGAATCACAGCAAGGATGAAATAAGCTGCAGAAAGGATTCCACCAGAACAGCATCCAAAGTGGCAGATAGAAATGCCACAGCATCCATGAGACAGAACTGCTGGAACTCGATGGATGACGGCTGCATACAGGAGCACTTCATAGCGAAGCCATATTGGAAGAAATATTTCTCGAAGTACATTACACATGAAAAGGAAATATAAATGATATTAGCATAAGCACTAGAAAACCTCCCCCCGCAAAAGAACCTCCGGCCGGAGAGGTACCAGAATGCGGGAAAGGCAAGCAGACAACAAACGCACGGAAAATGGGTGAGAAAAAACCTTACAGAAAATCGGAATAAACAGACAGAAAAGAACAGCCCGCACACTAAAGACCCCATAATCCCAGCGCAATGGAGACCCCATAATCACCAAAACGGGGAGAAGAAGAAGCTAAGAAGAAGAAGAAGAAGCTAAGAAGAAGAAGAAGGAAAATCTTTAGGAAAACACCCATACTTGAGCTAGAGTAGAAATACCGGAAGAAATAAATAATGAAAAACAGAGGACCGTAAATACGAGCGATTGCTACCACTGCTGTGTTGTTGGTAGTGGTAGGGGGAATAATGCTGGCGCTGGTAGTCAGTAGAATATTTAGTTAGGTTTGAAGAACACAGCGCAGCCAAAACCCTACCAAGCCAATCCCTCTTGGCAAAATCACTATATAAAGATAATTAAATATATAACCAAGGATAAATAGGGATGGCAGAACACACACACGCTATTAGGATTAAAAGTGGAAGGAATGGAATAGTTAGCCCTAAAAAATTTAGATTTACGTAAGAAAAGAATTAACTTTCAATATATATATTTATTACAAAAGATTCAGAAATAACAGAAAACAATAAATAATATATTAGAAAAATATCTCCAGAGTGACAAATAGCACATATGAGATTTTATACAGAAAAAAATTTAATAAACCATATTTTATATTAATCCAGCATTTGATATTACTACTGACAAAAGTGATGAAATATTCAATGAGTAAGAAATTTAATATGGCCAGAATTAACAAATACAGTACTATAAGTAAGCGAATTTCAACATAGGCCAGAATAACGACAATTGCAGCAATGAAAAAAATATTTGTAATAATGATTATTAATTGAATTTGACTGAGTATAATTTTACTGGTCATGACCAAGACAGAAAGAGCGAAATAGAAAAATGAAAATAAACTAGAAGAAAAAGAAAGAAGAGAGAATGAAAGAAGTCGGCGAATAATTTATCCATCGTATACATTCATCACAAACACACACATTGTCTTCATGATAAAAAATAAATTTAGAATAGAATGCCGAAATAGAAAATTACTGAAATGTCATGTGAGCAAGCAAAATGTTAACTTTACAAAATAGACTTTTAATTTAAAACTGACTAATTTAATGAATAATGAAATAACTTACATAATGAATCAAAAATATACTTTGCTCACCTGACGACCAAACATCATGAAGACAATGCCCACACAAGATGATCCAGACACACAGAAGAAACTAGGTCAGTCGCCGACCAAGGACAGAAGAAGAATAGACAGCCAAGGAGCGTTAAGCGCCCACGTGGCCCACACCAGGCCAAATTAGTCGCACACCGAATTGACAAAGGAAAAGATGGCAGCACTAGCGTATCAAGAGTAATTATGATTTAACTAGATTAGGTTTGACTGGTATTTACTATTTACTATCAGAATGACAACAGTGAAACATATATGTGTGTGTTCTGAAACATACGATATGATTCTTAATAATGCTAATAACTGTTCAGTTCAAATGAAAATACGTTGTGACCACAACATGCTTCTATTGCCAATAAAATGGCAGTTGAGATGAGAAGAAAATCCACAGTTCTCATTGAACGCACCTGTAAAAAGTAAAGATGGTTGGCTATTGACTACAGAGGAAGACCAGCTCAGAAGATGGAATGATCATTTCTCCGAGGTCTTAAACATGGAGCAACCTGATGAGACGGGACAAAGAAATATGGTAGATACCAACAATAGATTCAATGTAAATGCACCAATTAAGGCTGAAATTAAAACAGCCCTCAAGCAGATAAAAAATGAGAAGGCTCCAGGGATGGATAATATTGTACCTGAGAGGCTTAAAGCAGATATTGACATCACTGTAAATCTACTGCATCTACTACTTTAGAAGATATAGATAGAAGGGAAACTACCAAAGGACTGGAAATAGAGATTGATTAAGATTTAAAAGAAAGGGGATACTACCATCTGCAATAACTGGAGGGGCATCAGTGTCCTGTCAAACCCCCTAACAATTTGAAATGCAACCTGCAAAGACCGCTAACTCCACATAATTCAAAATGAACCAGTAGATGGAGACACAAACAGACAACGGGCACAGTGGCAGTTGCTGATTCTTAGAGAAACACCGGTACTGATTTCAATTTATATGTAATTCAGACTATATTAAACGAATAAATCAAATATTGTATTTTTATTACATTCTTTTAGTGTGAAATTATTTTGTTTAAATCTGGGGTTTCTTCCGTTAACGTTATTTTCAGCTGTGGTAATGGGACCTATATTTTGACTTTGCGTGATTCATTTGTGAAAACAAGTGCTTACACAAATATATAGAAGCAAACACAGCAAAAATCTTAGCTGCAAAGAAACTTAATTGCATGTGTTTAGCAACTGATATTTGTTTAAATACACCAACACCCTGTTTACCGAGGCACAGATGTTTCAAAAACATGTCATTTTGCATGGATATTAATTGTAGCTGCAGATCCAGTATTATCTTTTCAGGTTATTTGTGTGTAGTGTTTACAAAAAGGTAAAAATCATTTACCAGATTTTGAAAACTGCAAATCGTTTTCCTAAGAATTTAGTCTAGATTTTCTAATAAGGGAATAAACTCAATTAAATTCATTGTTCTCATTTGTATTTTGTAGGGATTTCAAAGAGGAACATTGGTACAGCTGCTCCTTTTGGAGCTGTCGCTTCACAGTTCCAACTGTTTTGGGAACGAAGAAAAATGATTTTCCCATTCATCATAAAATGTCTGTTTATACATAGACTTAGCATGTGCCATGATATGCCTTTCCAATTAGTACTTTGTCATGGCCCGACACTACTTGCAAATAAATTGTTACTCATTCATGGGCATAATATCTCACATGCACCGAATGTCAGCAATGATATCTTGTGTCGTATGCGGGAATGTCAAGAACCACTTGTGGCTCCTGAACCAGTAAATGCCCATGTGTGACCTAGGAAGTGCAGTCTGTAAAGATGGAGGTACAGAGGAGGATGTAAAAATGTGGATTCGAAAAACAAATGGAGCCTTTTTGCAACTGTACCCAGTATGGCAAAACAAGAATATCTCTAGATGGACAAAGCTTTGACTGTTCAATAGCAATGAGAGTCAGTCCTCCTATACAGCTGTGAAACACAATCTTGTAAACTTGTTACAAGCTTTCATTAACTGATGTTTGAGGTAAATTATGGCTATGAGGTGGTTGGATATAATATCAAACGATGACTTGTGGAGGCCAACAAACCAGCAACCAAATTGTGTGCAAATCAAAGAAAGAAAATGGAGGTGGATTGGCCACACAATATGCAACCAACAGAGAGCTATTGAAAAGGCAGCACTGGATTGGAACACTCAAGGAACATGGAGACATGGCCGCCTGAGAAAGACCTGGCAAAGAATGGTACTTGAAGAAGCTCTGGAAGCTGGTAAAACATGGAGTGAAGTGAAGTGTTTGGCTGCCAACAGAATTAGATGGAAGGTCTACACTGCTGCCCTATGCTCCATTAAAAGCGACAAGAAATAAGTTAAAAGTAAGTCAGTCATGTTGAATATGCGAAAGACTGAAAGATGTCATGAATGGCAGAGTAAAAGTATGTAGGGACTTCTGCCCTATGACCAATAATAATGTAAAAAGGTGAAATGAATTATGGGATAGAACATAGTTTATGTGATACGCATGGTGAATTCGTATTGGCTCAGATAGCCCATTAAATTTTAAATTATTATAAATATTATAAATTATTATAAATAATAATGTTTTAAAGAGAATAAATAAATGCATGCTAATTCAGCTTGAGAAATGAAATGAAAATTTGATTATAATTATTCCATTAATGAGTTTAGTAGTCTCTAAATTAGTAAGGGTAATTAGATCACGGAGGATGAAATGGGCTGGGCATGTTGCACGCATGGGGCAGGAAAGAAAAATTTGACTGGGAGACCCAAAGGGAAAAGACCACTTGGAAGACCTAGACGTAGGTGGGAGAAAAATATTAGGATAGATTTAAGAGAAGTAGGATTTGAGAGGGATGGTTGGATGGAGTTAGCAAACAATAGGGTTGAATGGCAGGCTCAGGTAAGCGCAGCAATGAACCTTCAGGTTCCATAGAATAGATAATATTCCTTTAGCTGGTTTAGGAATTGTCTATTGCCATTGAGTAAGTAAGTAGTCTCTAATAACAGACTTGAAGAAAAACTGGATAGCAACAAATTTACCAAAACTAAATATTAATTGAGAAATTAGGGATTAGATAATATAAAAATCATACTGAAGACACGAAAATAAAGAGGCAGGGGTGCCTAGATAACTTGAAATGCAAGTTAAAGACTATAAAAACTATGAAAAAGGCAATAATATACATAACAATCTCATACTGGAAGAAAGGAGAAAGTGGGAATACATAAGAAAATGAATAAGCTATTAGGAAATAACTATGTTTGAACACAAATTAGAAGTGAAAATAAATGCCTAGAAATTAAATTTATATATTCTAAATATCATAAAGAGAATGAATTATTGGAGAATAGTTGGTATACTTGAAAAACAATTGAATTGCTAGAGAGCAGTGAGCTCCAAAAGGATGTGACAATAGGGAAAAATGTGAACTATCAAAACAAAATTGAAATGATAACGCAAATGAAATCACTGAACCTAACCTAAAAAGAGGGAGGTTTGAACATACCAGAACACATTCTGAAGTGTCAGTATTATTATATTAAACTTTAGAACAAGTATGTGAAGTAGAATCTATCAAAACAAAAATTATATTGCTCATAGGACTGCTACACCTGCCCTTATGGGCTCGTTTTGCAAAGATAACTTACTTGCAAAATAAAATCTCGTTTTTAACACTCGGATCATATTCTATTTCTGTTTTTAACTGATGAATGTTTTTGGTACACAGAGATATGCAACAGAGCAAGTGTAAGTTGTGAAGCTTTCAAGAGCAGAAAAGAGGTCCTGTAATCACTTGGTTGTGTTTACATTTCATTCATTCTTTAGGTGGATGGGGTATAGAGAGAGAGCACATATCATATTTACTTCCTTGTATGCCTCACACCTTTTGTTCAATTTTCCCATAAATATTGGTAGAGTCT
This sequence comes from Ectobius pallidus, assembly GCA_964059195.1. Classification (NCBI taxonomy): domain Eukaryota; kingdom Metazoa; phylum Arthropoda; class Insecta; order Blattodea; family Ectobiidae; genus Ectobius; species Ectobius pallidus. The sequence goes on along the minus strand of CAXKWD010000006.1, from coordinate 50,298,314 downwards.
GTACTCTTTAAGGAGCCAGCAATTTAGTGCACTGCTTTACTGAGGTAGCCATACTGTTCTACAGCCATAACTGTATTGTCCAGTTTTAAAGGTGAATAAAAGATTGATTGATTGATTGATTGATAAGGCCCAATCTTATTTCCATGCTGCAGCATGGAAAGCAGAAAAATGCTGCATAACATTGCGGTTTGTTGCTGAGCATCTTGATGAGATTAAATTGGAAATAATAAATTTTGAATGCCACAATGAAATTGGGGCTATTATGCACTCAGGACTTGCAGGACTGAAGATTGCAGCAATGTGAACAATATAGCAGTCAATTCTTGTTCTTTATGTTCTGCAAAGTGTTTTTATTTTATAGCTTATAAGTTGTCCAGCTTATAAGTTGTGGTATTTTATTTAGCAAAAAGAAAGACAATTTTCTATCCTGGTAGAAGCTCTGACCATGTTTATGGATGTAAAGGTTGCTAAGCACAAGCATTTTTGTATAGACGTGAAACCAATGTACATATGAAGCCAATAGAGATTATTCTGTTCAGTGTAATAATAATATACAAAATAATGCATGGAGAGGAATACAATAGATGTGAAAATCATTTTTGTTTAACTGTACTTTCTGATTTTTTCTCTTGCATTTTAATCATTGTGCTGAATCGCAATAATGTGAATCACTGAGAAGAATTTTTACTGTGCATTAAATGCTACAGTCAGCTGCGGTGGTTTAGAGGTAGCGTGCCAGCCTCTAGATCCGAAGGTCGCAGGAGCAAACCCGGCCGGAGTTGATGGATTTTTCAGGACGTAAAAATCCTGGGCATGGAGTCCTCCAGGAGAGACTTTAAGCTTGGGGGGGGGGGCCCTTGTCGTAGATTTATGGCATGTAAAAGAACTCCAAACCTAAATTAGAGCCTCTGGACAAAATTTCTTGGCCCTTTCACATCCAAGTAATACGTTAGTTTCTGGAGGGGGGTTAAGGGGCGATGGGCTTACCACCTGTCCCTCTGCCCTCTCTAGGAAAATAAGCGTAACAAAATTCACATCGGTAAACAGAAACCTCCACTTGGAGGCCCTTCGCCCCAACATGGGGGCATAGGATTCGAGAGAGAGAGATTAAATGCTACACCTGCAAATTTGGTCATCCTTTAGTGAACCAAGGAGGTTGACAGGTGGGCATTCTGTTATTGGTGAATAGAGCGCAGTTTTGCCACCTCTCTGGCTACCGTACTACATTGCTACTTCTTTCTTCTGACTTCAACTGATTTATGGCACATGCATTTGCTACATGGAAACTCAACAGCAAGATATCTTAACCTTGGAAATCTAACAGTATCACAGTCATTTACACTTTTTTATTTTTCTGAAAAAGCTTCTTAAAGTTAGGAATTCATTAGCAGGATTGGGATTGAAGCAAAAAAAAAAAAAAGGTTTTCTTCATGACATAAAATACGCATATAAATGCTTAATTAACATAATAAATACAAAGTACCTCTTAAGATTTTTAACTTTTTTCCATTTCATAAATTTGGAACAGTTCAAGATCTAGAATGGGAACCTGCTCTTGGAGAATTCTAATTTGGAGCTTGTTTATGTAAAAACTCAATATCCACTTCATCTGCTATTATTGCACTTTTCTTTTTAGTTGTATTTCTGGTGGTATTGGTAATAAACTTGTAAATTATACAGAAACTTTTTGTGAAGAATGATAAAAATTACAAGCTTGCAAAACTAAAAGATTGTTATTTTTAAAACCTTGGGGGGGGGGGGGGGGGGTAAAATCCATAGACTGAGAGGGGGGAGTTTAAATACAAGCTAGCTGAACTACATGGGTTCAGTGATTTAATGGAAACAAGAAGTTAAAAAGTAAGAAGGAAAATTGTATTTACTAATTTATTACAAATCAGACCACTGCACGGTTACATGTGGTATATTGATTATGAAAGAAATATGTTTCAACTCACTCAAGAGTTGAGATAATGTGACTGAACAATTTGCAGTTGCACTAATTTTTACTTCCTCTGCCCGTACCATAGGTACTATAGGTAGAGGAAGTATTGTTTTCGACCCTAAAATTCGAAGTTGAGTTTTTAGCATATATACACGTTTCAAGGCCCCCTGAATCCAAAAATAGTATTTTTGGAAACATGTCTGTGTGTGTGTCTGTGTGTCTGTCTGTCTGTGTGGAAGTTTGTGAACAGGCTAGCTCCGAAACGGAGAATCGTATGAAAACAAAATTTCGTATTTGGGTCAGGTACCTTCTGAAGATGTGATTCGAAGATTGGCGACAAATTTCCCTTATTTTTAAGGGGACTTTACATGAAGAAATTTTCGATTTTCGCGATTTTCTCGAAAACGGCTCTAACGATTTTCTTTAAATTTTGCGCATGGATTGCTTGTACCAAGAGCTAAAACTTTTATTTGAAACATTTTTTCGAACAAATTCTCTGAAGGGTAGTTATAAGCAACCCACTGTGAATACGTGCTTTTTGCAATACGGCTTCTTGTAAATCGTACGAAAACAAAATTTTGTATTTGGGTTAGGTACCTTCTGAGGCTGTGAAGATTGGCGACAACCTTCTCTTATATTTAGGGGACTTTACATGAAGAATATTTTGTTTTTTGCTATTTTCTCATAAACGGCTCTAACAATTTCCTTTAAATTTTGTACATGGATTACGTCTTATACCATTTCAAAGACATTCTCTGGAGGGTGGTTGTAACCTACCAACTTGCCTGGTGAACAACTCAATACGCGGACATTTAAGGCATTTTATTCTATATAAGCACGTGAAGTGAGAAAAATGTACTGTTGGCCCTGCTTACAGTAAAGAAATATCAGAGGGGAATATTTGATAAATTTCGGAAATTATTCTTAACAGCGGAAAGTTCAATAAACGTTTGCAGTCACTTGTTTTTTTTTCCCCATAGCATGCGTTTTTAGTCGCAACATTCAAAGAAGGGGCTATAAGATATTTATAGCATAATTAGCGTAAATGCTGCAAACTTTTATTTGGGCAGAGGAAGTTATGTGACTTTCACATCAGATTTTTGTATTAAAAAAGCATTGCCAAAATGATTTACAATAATGGGTGTACATACTGTCAAAATTTATTTAATTTGTTACATCACATGTATAAAACTGTTTTCTAGATGAAGTATTTTACATATATAGTGCATGTAAATCTCTCTATATATAAGAGGCTTTGTCCTGACTGACTGAATGAATGATTGACTGACTGACTGACTTAATGACAGAGAATCATCGCAGAGCCTAAACTATAATAGGTAGGGAACCTTTATAAAATTTCCTGACTAAAAGGCTCTCATTTAAAGTGGGTTTCCTGCTTAAAGTGCATACATTTCATAGCTTTAAAAAAAAAAAAAAAAGCTCACTTTTCTTAGATTAGGCACAAGAAAGTTATTTTCCCAAGAACTAGAGCAGATAGCTCTTCCTGTCTTTATCAAATTTGAGTGAGGTGGAATGGGTTAATTTGCAAGTGTGTTCTAGGGTTTCCTGCATTCTCTAAGAAGGAATACAATATAAAATCTGATCTTTGAAACTTTCTTTGCCAGGGCACAGTGGGACAAAGGAAGGTATAGACATCACTTTGTGTTCCAATGAAGGTCAGAAATATAACAAGCCCTATTGTAAAATGTTTACCCCAAAAACAGTTTTCCTATTCCATGAAAACTGCTCTGATGAAGAGAATCTAGTTGTCAAATGACTGTATGGCAGAATTTTTACAGTTTTATTATTAAATCATCTGGTCAGTATGTGCAAAATAAAATTTCACTATGTGTCTTAGGGGCAGAACTACACGTGTTTACCTTTCAAATCCTATAAACTTGAGAATTGTTGTAATTAAACATTTGGATCTGAATATGGAATGCTTACCGTGCATTTAACTCCCCTCAATTGAAGAAAATCATTGTATAAAGTTCGTTTAGGGAAATCTGTCAAATTAATTTTAAGTTTTCATTGCAGTAATTAGTGTTTAACTTAGTAGTAACACAGGTTGTATACAGAATCACTTATCATTTCGATGGTGCACCCTGTTTGGGATATGGATAGGGTCATGCAGCAAGTCTTCTATCATTGATTGCTGCATGATGACGCAACCTCTACAGTATACCAGCCTTGATCAGTTGCATAATTTTAATGTTGAATATGCATTATTATCAATTATAAGTCATTACATGCCTTGGCCTCATGCTGACTACTTGCTAAGTTAGAGTAATATCAATATTGCAGATGAGGAAGTGGTGCGCAGTTACACACCCGTACCACCAGCACTACATGCAGACCAAGTGCCAACAAAGTGGAGAGATGATTACCTGTGCCTCATGGTAAAGGAGTACACAACAGGCATGATGAGCAGACATATCTGCAGTTTAGCTGTGAATGACACGATAGCAGTCAGGCAACCTGTTGGATCTCTGCCTTCCCTAGTCAATAGCAATCATCTCCTCCTCATCGCTGCTGGAACAGGGTTCACTCCAATGGTGCAGGTCATCCAGTGGGCTCTCAGCAGGAAAAAACTGTGAGTACAGAAGTACCATTAAGAAAAAAAGGTTTGCAATGAAAATTATTCCCCAAGAGTTCAAAATTGGTACAGTTGTTCCTTTAGTCATGGTATTTACCGTACTAAAAATAACCAAGGGTGGGTTACGATCTAAAGTGTGGGGAGCTTTAAAGGTCTTTTTCCCCCCTTCAAATATCTCAGAAACTGTTGGGTTTAGCTCAGAAATCACTACCAAAAAAATTCCCACAAAATTGGTCTTTCAACTTCCTAGCATGAATAGTATTGGAGACATGGAGGGAGGATCAATATTTTTTTAAAAATAAGGCAAAATATTTAATTGAAAACATGTAGTTTTTATTGTATTTGATCTTTTTATGTCTTCTAGTTTGAAGAGGAGGTGAATATTTGTGCAAAAATCCATTGTGCTCTAATATTAATTGGGATGAGCAGCCCTAATGAAAAAGTTGGGCTTATGACAGATATAATATATATATATAGATAAATAAGGGATGAGATGACTGAAAAAAGCTTCGGATTTTGCAGAGCGCTCAATGAACCAAAGCAGTGTACTCCTTCACTCCAGATCTAAATGTGGATCTCCTCGTGCTGCTTATTGCATTAACACCACCATCAAACAATATGGGAAACCAGTGAGGGGGAAGGTAGAAATGAAAGTAACTCCAGAAATTGGAGTTCCCCAACACAATCTTGTTCTTTATGGATTCATTGGATGCAATACTACCTTTTACACAAAATTAAAAAAAAAACAAAAAAGTTTGCTCAAGACATTCCAGTGAAAAAGTCATGTTTAGCCTTCATTTGATGTGTTCTACAGTCTGACAACCGTGCCAGACACAGTTACAGATGCAGTGGAGAAAATATTTTGACCATTTATTGCACTCTGGAAACTCAGGGATACCTTGAATACTACCAGTACTCAGCATTTATCAGATCAGATTAAAGTTGACATATGATCTCCCTTCAGTCCACCAACCAAAGGAGCTGGCAAGCAGTACCTTTCAGAGTATATCAACAGCTTTAAGAGTAACTTTGAAACCATCTGATGCCAGAAATTTGAGGTGGACCTAACTGGAAGAAACAATGCTACATCCATTAATGGAATCTGAACTCCTGACAACATCCTCAACACATTTATTTGCTGGTACACCAGTGATTGTGACAACAGGTGGGGATGTTGGAAAGCTGGAATTAACTATGTAAAATTAATTACGAGATGGCTTTTGACATACAAGTTCACTTAAATTTACACTGACCTGAACTGTAGTTTTGAGGGACGTGGCACCACTCATCTTCAGCTCAACTCCATCTACTGTTGGTCGATAGACATCCTCTCGTGGACATCTGATTAACTTCCTGATGAGGTCATCATCCACGGGAATTTCAAAGTTCATAAGTGTGTTTTTTTTTAAATTGTGGATGTGGATCTTTTCCTATACTGTGAGCTGGTTGTGTCCCTGTAAACATTTTTTCAACTCTGGTTCAGTTTTTATGTCAGGTTTTCCACCTTGATTATAATTTCCAAATTCCTTTTTGTTTTACTTTTGTATTTTGCATTTGAATTGGTATATTCTGGATTTTTGTTTGTGTGTGATTTCATTGAGGTGAGTGAATTTCAGCATATTTTTGCATTGAAACTATTTACTGATACTAACATGGAATCATTGTACTGTTACAACCAGTATGCTGTACAACCAGTTCTACAATTAAAAAGTTACCCTTGCGCTATCTTATACCCTGGTTCACTGTGAGTTTGAACGAAAGAGGAAGTATATACTGTACCAGTACCTCCAGTTTTCAATACAGATTGGAGAGTCTAGATAAAATAGAATTGCTGTGATACCATTATTACATAAGGTTAGGAAATCTGCAAGTTAAATTTTCCAAACATTAAAAAATCTAGAAATCACTTGTATATTTGTGAACCGGACCAGCCAACGTTTCACTGAAATCAGGGTTGTTTTGGACCACCCGAGACAAAGTCTCCCTCAAACTGTGTGGACTCCACCAGCCCTGAAGGCAGTAGAAGCTCACAACTTGCTGAAACTGGTCTGTAAACAGGGAGTGATGGCTCATGAGATATACATTTCAAAAAGTTGATGTCCATGCTAATAAGCGACTACCTTGGACTTAAAACTTATCTCTGAAGTACTGGACGTTACCTCAGCTTACTGCTTAAAGAGCAGAGAGTGCTGAAATGCAAATACTTCCTACAGCATTATGCACACAATGGACATCAGAGAATTCTGTTTACGAATGAAAAAATCTTCATCATTGAAGAAAGTTTCAACCTCCTAAATTATAGGGTGCATGCATCTAGCTCTCGAGAAGCCCATGAACTAATTCCAAAAGTTAAAAGGGGCCACAGTCCCTCCTTAGTAATGGTTTGGTGTTGGGGGAGTTATTCTGATGCCATACAGCTCATTTTTGTGAAAAGGGTGTGAAAACCAAGGCAGGACTGTATAAAAAACAGTATTGGAACCTATTGTGAAAGGATTAAATAATTCATTGTTCTTCAATCAAAATTGGAGTTGTCAGGACAATTCTGCTCCAGCCCACAAGGCAAAATCAACTCAAGGGCTGGCTGGAGCACAAAATGCCAGATTTTTTATCACCTGCAGATTTGCTGTTTCGCAACCTGTACCTTGACCCCTTGAAATACAGACTGTAATCAGTACTTGAAGTCTTTGTCTGCAAAAAGACGTCCCAAATTGAGAGTTTGAAAATTCTTTATTGGCAGCAGTGGCGGATTTTGCAGTGAATTTCATGTGTCCTGGAGTAGAGAGTGGCCAGAAATATTTAAAATCTGTTTGGGTGCAAACAGTAACCATTTTGAAAAGTGATTGGTGCTAAGTCTAGCCAATATATGGGTACATAAGAACATATTAAATGTAAATTAAGATATCTCTATCCATATCTCATCTTTTTATTGTAGAAGCTGTAACAGTATTTATGTTACGACTTCATAAACGTTTTATTTTGTTGTAGTAAACTTTGCATTTGCAGCAGTATTTTGGTTTAAAAGATGATTAATGGGATTAATCAAGGCGAAGGTGTGATGGGTTCAATGGATAAGAAAAATTGTATCTCAAGGAAAAGGTTTTAGGACAGCAGTTATCCTCTTGGAAAGTACCTTATTGTAGATCTTCCTCTGCTACTCCCTGTCAGTCAGTCAGAGCAAGATGATCTGTTATCTTCAGGTTATCCATGTTGGCTGGCAAGCTTACTTACTATTGACAAAAGGTGTTTGTGTGAAATATTAATTACAATTTAAATGAAAATAACAATTTTTATTTTAATTAACCACTTATTTATTCCAGATTAAGAAAAAATTGTTATCCTCCTGTAATATATCTATTCAATTATTTATTAGCATACAGTAACGAAGTTGAATTGACCGTTGCTTTATTACTTACTGTATTGTGATTAGCAGTTTAAAGTTCAAGAATTCAATAATGTCTGTATATTATACCAGTGTAATGTATGATTGTTCGTAATTTGTATGAATCGGTTGTCGCTTTTATAAATTCTTAGTTATTCACGGGCACACCCAATGTATTAATGTATATATTCAGTATGTACTAAACTAAACTCCGTGGCACTACATCCCTAAAGGGACAAGGCCTACCACCCAACTGCTGCGTCATCTACCATAGGCAAATGGCTGATTGGGGGGCATGTGGTCTGCATGCCGACACCCACAGCCGTTAATGGTGGTTTCCATGACCGGAGCCGCTACTTCTCTATGAAGTAGCTCCTCAATTTGAATCACTAGGCTGAGTGCACACCGTTCCAGACCTCCCTACCTCAGAAAAATCCAAGGAGGTACAGAGGATCGAACCCGGGCCAACGGATCTGAAATCAGCGATGCTAACCACAAGTCCATGCCGGCAGTCCATATTCAGTACGTACCTCCTTATAATTCCAAGTAATTCATGTATGCTGGTAATAATCTTTCGTTATGCAAAAACAGTGTTGTAGTACAAATACAAATAACTTCGCAATTCTTAGTATGATTCTTAAATTGCAGCCCTACGTGAATTTAATTATATGTTTTCAATACTTAAGCGATGTGGATCTGCCCTAACATGTCTAGGCGAACTGCATGCTTTTCGGATTGAGGAATACCTCTTATAGATGTTTGAAATATTCATACGCTAGCCCAAAATCACAGAAAATAGTCTAGATTTTGGGTGTTGTTTCCTGCGGTCAGAGAAATAGTATTTTCTGATTGGTCAAAAATATTAGTGTGCTCTGGAAAATTTGTAATTTTAGCTGGCTAGGTGATGCTGCGTGGGTGTTTAAGGGGGTGAGAATATATATCAAAGTGTCTTCTCGATATCTGTCCAGGACAAGAGATCAGCGGGGGTTTGTCTTATATTTATCTATTTCATGAGTAAGCAAGAGAAATTAGTTTTGGGTCATTTTTAACGTCTGGTTGGAAGTTAGAATTTTGGGTAAAAAGGGTCTACTTGCAGTACCTTGGGTGGTCACTGACAGAATTTATTACAAAGATATGTATATAGCATGAAGTGATTTGGGAATAATTGTAAAGCTTTGTGTTATTCTTGATCACTCCTGTGCACAAACTACCATTTATTTGTTGGGAAAACATAGTTTTAACTTAAAGGGGTACTGAACCAAATTTTTTACTTTATCTTGATATAAAATATGATTCTTGCTAAGTGCAGAGTCGAAAACCGTTTCTTTTTATGTTCGCTCATTCTCATTCTGTGAGCAATTTAAGTTATACTGTTGCAAGGCTGTGACGTCACGCGACTAACGCGCTGCGCCGTCAGCAGTTTCAGTTTGGCTTGCTCTGGTATTGTGTGAAAGGTGCCTGTCTTGTATTCCCTAGTATTGTTTATTGTGTAGTGTAAGTGAAGATGCCTGCGTGCAGTGCTTATGGTTGTTCAAATAATTCTGGTGTCCATAGGAATGTTGGTTACTATGCATTCCCTGATAAAAACAAGAATAGACGTTTATACAACAAATGGGTTTCTTGCATGAAGCATAAAAATTTTGTTCCAACAAAAAAATTCTAGAGTATGTGGAAAGCATTTTAAAGAAGATGATTTTAATGAATCGGATATTTTAAAAATCAGAATATTGAAGGATGAAAAATTCAGGTGCCCTAGACTAAAAGACAATGCGGTACCTTCAAAGTTTTTAGTAGGAAGTAAAGAAATTCCTTCTCCCAAGAAAAGGAAGTCTAAGTACTTTAAAAATAGGGAAGTGTTGGAATTAATTGATAATTCAATAACTGATTCTAAACAAGAAAGAGAAGCTACACAAGTTTATGAATGTATGCATGTAGAGTTGAAGACTGACACAGAAATACAGTGTGAGATAGGCACAGAAATTTATAGAGCCTCAAATTCTGTCTATATGAACTACATTGATGAACATGACACCTCAGATGAAAAGGATGAAGATTACGACCCCGATGAAATCACTTGCGAAGGAGAAGAAGATGGCATAGAAAATATCACCTTGTCGGAAAAATATTCTTTTGTGTTTGTCTGTGTAAGTGCCCTTCTTACACTGTTCAGTATATGCCATACATGAGGCGCTCCAGTTAATGAACGTTAAGTTGAAAGGAGAGGAGTAATGTTACGAATAAAAACTCATTGTGTGAATGTTCAGACATACGAGTGGTCTTCTGGAAACATAGGTGGGAGTTTAAAAAGTAATGTGTTCATAGCCTCAGGAATGTACCTATGCGGATTATCATTTAATTATTTATCAGCTTTCTCAAATTCTATTAAGCTATTATTTTTTTTCAGAATCATACTTCTATAGGATTGTAAAGAAATTTGTATTTCCTTCCGTACACAAAACGTGGTTAAAAGAAAAAGGAGCTAACTATGTAGATGCCATGAGTAATTTAAATTTACGTTTATGTGGAGATGGACAATATGACTCGCCTGGTTTCTCTGCCAAGTATGTGACGTATTCCATTATGAATTTAACAACGAATAAAATACTAGATTTTGTAATTGTACAAAGAGGAACTGTAGCTGGTGATATCGAAAGAGCTGCTTGTGAAAAAATAATAAGCACAATGAATGAGAAACTCCCTATTAAATTGTTCCTAACGGACAGACACACAGGTATTAGAGCTTTAATGAAAAACAAATTTTCACACATACACCATGAATTTGATGTTTGGCACCTTGCTAAATCTCTAATGAAAAAGATTAACAATTTGCCGAAATCCTCCGTCATTCATGAATGGAAACAATCAATTTATAATAATTTATGGTGGGCATCGTCTACGTGTGAGAATGACAGTATACTGCTAAAGGAGAAATTTACCTCAATTCTCAATCACATTGTTAACATTCATAGTTGGGAGGGTAATGAGAAATACCATTCATGTGCTCACGACGTGCTAAGTGCTGATAAAATTGAAAATACTAAATGGCTCAGTAAGCATTCGAAAGACTACCATGACCTATATAACATCATTATGAATACCAGATTTTTAAATGATATTATGCATCTCAATCATTTTTGTCACGCAGGAAGTCTTGAATCCTATCATAGTGAACGTCTTAAATATGTACCAAAAAGAACCCATTTTTCATTTGAAGGCATGTATTTACGGTCAATGAAAGCAGCATCAAGGAAAAAGAGTCGTGGGCGGTTCAGTGGAATTTTCTAAATCATGTAGAGATTGGGTTTATAAGATGAAGTACGACAAGAAAACATTTGAGTGGAGGCAAAATCTTGTATGGAAAACTGTCAATGATGTTAATGAACACACATCTCTGAAGTGTCCAGATGTTACTGATCGGAATGACATACCATGCAATATGGGTTCACTCCACAAAACCAAACCTTCAAAAGCGGAAATGAGAGAGAGGTACTTTTCTCGGATTGGATTAACTTTGTGATTGAAGAATGCAAACAAAGAAATTAATATGATATTTGAGGCGAGTTACGGTAGGAGAGAAGTGTAATTACAAGAACAATAAAGAGTGCAAAAATAAAACTAATATTATGTTGTGTTGGGGCTGTTCCGTGTGTAATGCTCCCTGTCCGACCCGAGCTAGCCAGGTGACGTCACAACGCGCTGCTATAGACCGCTACAACTCGGAAACGGTAAGTTGGATTGAGTTTTTATTTTCGCCATAGTAATGCACAATCAGAGCTCTTACTCATTTGTAAATAAAATATATATGTAATTTTTTAGTTCAGTTCCCCTTTAAGTTTCCATTTTATATTTCATTGTGAATGCAAAGGAAATACAAGACGGTTGTTGGTAATACCAACTTAATATTGAATTTTCATACCGTTGTTTTAGATTTTCAAAGGTGGAAATTTATCTCAATTGTTTCATTTGCTTAGTATTAACGATAAGCTGAACAGAATGTTTATGATATATCTAGCAACCCATTTAAGATATATTGCCACACCTTTACACAGAGTTCATTGGGCTATGAGTTCAATACAGCAGTGGCATACTGTCCATGGACATAAGAGAAGTAATGATTCCTCTAGCTCGTTACACCAAAAGAAGAACTTTAGTTTTAAAAAAAGTAAATTTTAATTATTCTATGATCTTAAAAGTTTTGTTTGCAAGAACAAAATTATCTCAATAATGCTCGATGAAGTGAGGTGTGGACTACATGGTTGGCTGGCTACCAGCTAGGGAGAGTGGGGGACCAAGATGGACGAGGAGCTTGATGTATTTCTGCAAAACCTGTGGAAGAAAGTAGGCAATTTTTTTAATTACAGGCTTGTAATCTTGCTTGCTTAACATGCTCCAAACCATGGATGTATTGGGAAGCTGTTTGTATGTACAGGATATTAAAAAAGTATTATGCTATTTAGTTATTTATTTATTTAATAAATAAATAAAATAAAAATATTATGTTACGTAATCTTGTGTGCTCTATTTCTATGGATATTTTATATTAAAAAAGAAAGATGAAAGGAGAACTGAAGCTGCGGAAATGAAATTTTTAAGATTTGTCCTTTTATATAAAGAAAGGAATGAAGAAATAAGGGCTGAACTAAAACACAGAATATTTTGGAATTAGTAAAAGGATATCAAGATAGATGGCTGGAGCATATACACCGAATGTCAGATGGAACCGTAACGAAAGCCGCATATATTTACAATCCACGAAAGAGATCTCTTGGCAGACCCAGGAAAAGATGGCGCGGGATCAATTTTTTGGAGATGGAACAGGTCAACAGGCCTAACCCATAAAAAAGAAGAAGAAGAAGATGATGAAGATGATGATGATGATGATAATGATGATAAACGTTCACAAATGTTAATGCTACTGGTTTACTGGAAAATAATATTTAACTAATGTATAATTGAGTTTGGTGTTGCTAGATGGGAAGCAACTACCGAAAGTACGACTGCTTGCCCATTGTGTTGGAAGAATCTTGCTGTTCACCCATTGTCTTGGGAAAGTTGTGAGCAGTAACTTTTTTGCAGTGCAGATATAATATTATTTCAACTTTCCTGGTATAGTTGTAAAATTAATAATACAGTGAACTCTTAGTATTTCGAACCCCAAGGGGAATTAGAAAAAAATCGAATTATCCAAATTTTGAATTAACCAAAACTGTGACTTATTAAAAGAAAATGCCGTAAAAATGTAAAAAATTAACTCATTGCATTAAATAATAATTATTGTATAGTGAATCTTACCTTACTGACTTAATCTTAATGATTGTATTTTTCGTTTAGCTGCATACATCTTTCTGTTTAAAGCTATGGGGCAATTTTCAAACAGTTCACTGGTCATCCAAGCTTTCTTGTTTGCCTCATACTGTACTGGAAGGGATTTAATGGTTTTAAAACATGTTGGTTTTACTGATTTCCCTATCATTAGTAACGGTAACTTATCAGATCCATCCATATTAGCACCAGCTAGAACTGTTACCCTCTCCTTGCTGTATTTACCGCCACTACATTTTCCACCTTGAATGTAAAAGTTTTATCAGGCATACATTTAAAAAATAGTCCCATTTCATCCACATTAAAGATGTCTTTTCTGGTTCATAATCTGCGATTAGATTGGACAAACCTCTGAACCACTCGTTCGCTATTTCTTCATTAAGGAAAGCACTTTCACCACACACATTCTTAAAAGAAATGCTATTTCTTTCTTTGAACCCGGTAAACCAACCAGAGCTTGCATTAAAATTAACAATGCCCAACTTTCTGGCAAATTCCTCTGCTTTAGCACATATCAATGGCCCACTTAATGGGATGTTACGATCACGCATACGTTTCCTATTTCCCCCGTTTTGTGTAATCCAACTTTCCAGGATTTTGTCCTTATTTTTTATGTAGGTGGACAAAGTGTTTGGTAAAATTCCATATTCCTTTGCAATGTCACACTTCTTTCTTTCCCCTCTCTCCACCTCTACTAACACTTCTACTTTTTTTGAAAGTGTTACACTGGTGTATGCTCCAGGCTTTGACATTTTCAAACACAGTCACACTTTGAGGATAGAATGAACACTAAAATTTTCACAGAAGTGTTGAATCCCTCCAAGACTGTATCGGAGGGGGTGAACTTCGCATTCCATTGAACATCTATTCAGCAGGAGGAAGATAACGGTGGTTAAGAATACACTTTAATACGGTACCTTCTGGCTGCTAGCGACTCGGGTTCTTCTGCGAAATAGAGAATTCTTGTGGAATTCGTGGAAGCAATGAACTCTTGGAATCCTTACAACATTAACATGAGACAAATTTTGGCTTCGATTTATCCAAATTAAGCTTAAAAAATTCGAATTAATTGCAATTTTTTAACATACATTTGTATAGGAATTTCAAGGGGAATGAGGGTTTATTCGAATTATACAATATTTCAAATTATCCAACGTCGAATTAACCAAATTCAACTGTATGAGGAATTGCTCACAATGTGCATTAGGTTTTAAAGAAATCCGTTAAAGAGTTTTCCCTTTTGTTGCACAATAGCAGATGATATCGATCACAGAAGGCCTCGCACAGTTTGCACTTGCAGTCGTCATTTGGGTTGTGGAACTTTTCTGTCTAGCATATCCGATAATGATAGCAGTGTACGGTGTATTTTATCACCACATGGCATAGGTTGAGTAGAACATTGTCCATATCTCTTATTTCTTCCTGTTGAGTTACCGCAGTAGTTCCATATAGACTCTGGTGGATGGTAGTATCAGGTCAAGGCGAAGTTCTTTGACAAAAAAATCCCTTTAGGCAAGCCTACAGGCTGAGGTAGATTTCTAAGTGCTTTTGGTTTAATTTACTGTCGCTGCGTAGCACTCTTCTTCTTTAGCCTTGGCATGACAAACCCGCAATAATAACAGCAAAAGAGAGGAAAGAGCACTTTTCCAAACATTCAATTCTCGCCTTATATGAGAACTATCAAGAAACTAGTTATTGATTTGTAGAGTACTCATCAAGAGCTTTTCAACTATACCCCCACAAGATGTAGTTTCAAAAATTTCGAATTTCCATCCCCTCATCCCCACCCCCACTCGTACACCCAAAACCCTCGAATCGTTGGTGTCACTGTGAACTCCATAGGGAGTACTCTAATTTATTCAAACAAAGTTTCCCTCTATACTTCATAGGGGCCGAGATATAAATGTTTTAAAATTTCAACCCCCTCCCCCGACTACCCCCTTGGGCCAATTTTGCTCATTAACGAACTTGTCCGAACTATTGGGCCTAGAAATAACATAATAAAATTTGGTTCAAATATCTTCAAAATTACGGCCGCTAGCATGTAAAGATATTTTGGATGGAAAGAATTTTAGGGGACTATCAATCGGGTTTCAGAAAAAACCGCTCTACACTGGACCAAATATTTATATTAAGACAAGTGCTGGAGAAGTTTTATGAATATGACAAGCAGCTTTATCAACTGTATGTCGATTTTAAGCAGGCGTACGACAGTCTAGAGAGAGGTAAAATTTACAAGATTATGCGAGAATTTGGAATCCCGAGTAAACTGATCAGGTTGACAGAGATGACCCTGAAATCAACGGTATGTAAGGTGAGAGTTGGACAGGATATGTCAAAGGCGTTCATAGTGGAAAGGGGATTGAGACAGGGAGATGTGTTATCCACACTGCTCTTCAATATAGCATTGGAAAAAGTTATTCGCCAGCTACCAATTAACCCAGGGGGAACTATTCTGAACAGACTAGTGCAAGTGATAGCATACGCTGATGATGTGGCAATCATTGCAAGAAGTGAAAAAGCCCTTGAAGAGAATTATGCTGTGTTAGAAGAGGAAGCACGGGACTTAGGATTAGAAGTGAATATAAATAAAACAAAATATATGGAGACAGGAAACACAGAGGGAGGAAGAGGAAGGACTTCAGTAAGATTGCATGGGAAAGAATATCAGCGAGTTACAACATTTAAATACCTGGGCTCAATAATAACAGCGGATAACAAAACATCGGTGGAAATACAGGAGCGGATAACAAGCGGAAATCGATGCTTTTACGCCTTGCAGAATATGTTTAAATCTAAGAATGTCAGCAGGAATACGAAAATTAAAATATATACAACAGTACTAAGACCTATAGTGATGTACGGCTCAGAATGTTGGGTGATGACCTGCAGAGAAGAACAGTGGCTATTAAGATGGGAGAGAAAGATATTGAGAAAGATATTTGGACCAATTAGGGATCAGGATGGCTGGAGAATGAGGACAAATAAAGAGTTGCAAGGATTGTTTGGACTCCCAGATATTGTTGTAAAAATAAAGCAGGGAAGATTTAGATGGGTTGGCCATGTCCAGAGAATGGAGGAAACCCGCATTGTTAAAAAAATCTTTATAGGAAAACTTGAAGGAAGAAGGAGGAGAGGCAGGCCAAGAAAAAGATGGATTGATGATGTTGAGGATGACCTCAGAAAGATGGGAGTTAAAGGTTGGAGAAGGAAAACCAAGGACCGAAATGAATGGAGGCAGGTCATTAAGGAGGCCAAGGTCCTACATGGACTGTAGCGCCGACCAGTAAGTAAGTAAGTAAGCATGTAAAGATATATATATCTATATATATCTATATAGATATATATAGATATAGATATATATATAGATATATATATATATATATCACAATTTTTTTTTTGAACGGGCGGTGGTTTCGTACTTAGGGAAGCATGAAACGTAAAGATATGAAAGAATTTTTCGAAAATCATGATATGGTATCGATTGCAATAGGTAGATTTTTCTTCGAAATCTACCTAAAATTGCCCTCTTGCTTACACATAGGCAAAGTAAGATGGTTCCTATTTTGACAGACACAGTGTTCTTTTGAGGAATGTGGCTTTGACTTTTTCTATGTCTTCTAGATTTTTCTTTACTTTAGATGAACAAAATAATATTTAGCCTATAAGTTCTGATTGGAGCAATTTTCAGGCGGAATAAGGTGATAGCTGTGATCAGGGATAGTTGTTTCAGATTCTTTATGCTATTAGTTGCTGTCTTTGCTGCGGTGATTCGTTCATTGATGTGCAGGTCATATACATCTCCACTCGTCTGTTGTATGATTCCCAGGTACTTGAAATATGGCATGTTTTGTAGCAGGATGTTCTTTTACAGAATGAGGTCATTTGCTGAGCATCTGCCGCCCCTTTTGAAGGTCATTTTTACTGTTTTGCTAGCATTCAGTGTTAATTTTTTTTTTGGGGGGGGGGGCCCAGGCTGTGAGTGTCGAAAGCTGTTTGTATGCTTTCCAAGTGACCGTGTCATCTGCATGAGCATACATTTTCACGTTTTCTGTGGCTATTTCTCTAGGTACTTCTGCGGTTTCTATTATAAATAGAGGACTCAGGGATTTCCCCTGAAATACTCTGTTTGGTCCATCGGGTCTGTTTTGGAGACTTTGTTGTCTATTTCTATTTGGTTATTGGACAGGATGCATTATGCCAATCTTGTTAGTTGTAGTTGTAAAATTGAAAAGGTTTTAAAACATGGATTTGGTTCCAGGGGCTTTTCTGAAGAGAATAAAATCTATTTTACTTTTTCTGCAGTACCATTGAGTTAACTAACAAAACACTAGGTATAGATGAAATCGTGCTTTAGAAAGTTTAGTTGTGGAAATTCGGTATACCAAAGCAAAGTATCAATGTTATTGTCTGTAATATTGTGTATATAATGTTGCATATTGTTTTAATGACAGAGTAATGCAGTTAGCCAGTTAGTGACATTCGGCCCAGGAGAATCAATTTAGCTTTTAATAAATTTGTACTATAAGTCTATAAAAATTTATATTACTGCTTCCCTCAGCTAAAATTACACCGCACACTACTGCCATACAGTGCAGCCTGCATGATAAGATGATGCAATATACGTACCCGAGTAGATTTATGTCAAAAGTAATGTCAGACCAAGACTGGTCCATGTTCATCTCTGGTTTCTTCGTTAATATAAGTATATTTCTAAAATTCATAAGTTCGGTTAAAAAAATCAGGAATCTTAAAAGAAATTACGTTTTCAACATAAGGGGTGTCTGATTTTAGCCAGTCATTTGCTTCTTAGTTAACTAATGATTTATTATCCTTTTCAGTGCAAGGATGCATTTGCTGTTTTTCAACGTTTCTTGGAAGGATATATTATGGAGAGATCAACTGGATAAGCTTGCCAATTCAGATTCCAGGTGACTAATGTTATTATCATAAGTGAATAATTACCAGTACCCATAAAAATCTGAATTTGCAGAGTGAACAAAATTCTGTAGATGTCTAATCGACCTCTGCAGATACACAATGGTGTACATTCAAGATGAAGAAGAAGAAGAAGGAAACTGGATGATGTGTAAATGTTAGTGTTTTAATGAAACTTTCTAAAGCTTTTAACTGTTTTATCATAATGAACAAGAAGGCGACACTGTTTTGATTTTTGGTTATTAATACTATGTATCTGCAGTGCTTTTTTTTATACCAAAAAAGGTGGTGATACTCACCGCAACTTTTTAACTGAATCTCATGGGAGCTCCCACACTTCTCCCAGAAGTCATTTTTCTGAGTTAATGTCAACAATCAGGCCTATCATGGCCAGAATTGTTTCTTCCCTGAATTGCAACTTCTATTAGTAAGGCTGTTGGTATTTATACAAAACATTATGCAAACTTTTATTCAGAAATGCAGATAATGCTGTTGACTCATGAGAGCAATGGATCTTCAGTATCAATCATTGAACTAGTATGAGAATGTAGTGCACAGGCACCCAGGGGCATATTCTTTCTTTTTCATTGAAATAGGTATTTTTCCAGTGTCTTTTGTTATAAGTTTAGTTTAACTTAGTTTAATTGTTCCGAACATGTAATACATAGGTTGTAACTTTAATTGTGGCAACTATTTATTTATTATGCCTGTTGCTCACGGTCAAATTGTTTCGTTAAATTTATTGTACAACTAATTTAACCAAACGTGTAGCCAAACGCCTCTTGTTAACGGTCAAATGAGTCATCAAATGCATACTAGCAAAAGATTCTCCCTCTGTGTACTAAATTTCGCAACATTGTAGTATTACCCTGCCACCTAGTGGTAGACTCCTGTACTCTAAATTTTGAGCCACTCATACTCTGCTGCTAATGGTAGTTTGTTGTATCGTTTACATTAAAAGACAACAATTATCCAGATTAATTGGGATGGGACAAGATCACATTATTAAGATAATTTACAAAACTTATAAATAATTTATTTCAGTGTTATGATATTTGCGAAAGACAAATATAAGGTGCAGTTTAAGCTCCGCCCACTCGATATTCACATTTTGTTTCTCAGCTCAGCATGGCGACAAACTATCCTTGTATATTGTCGCTGACACTCCCCCGACCATACCAAATATTAAAAATGCGGGAGTGCCCCTTGTACCAAATATTAAAACTGCGAGTGTGTCCCTTGTACCTAATATTAAAAATTCGAGAGTGCCCCTTGTACCAAATATTAAAAATTGGAGAGTACCCACAGGTTTGCCTTGTACCCAACAGTTTGTCAGCCTGTTTATCCTCGAAGAATTCGCTAGATCGTGGTATAAAAGGAAGTGCTTCGCTGGGGGAGGGCTATTTCTCATGCGACGATGCACCTTATATTTGGTTTTTTCCATGATTTTATTAAAGGTAACCTTTAAATCTGCCGAACATTAATACTTTAGCTATTTATAATTATTATTGTAATTTTATAAATTTCACATCCTGTTGTAAGATTTCCTTTGCCCTGTGTATTTGAATTTTTCATACAAAAGAAAGCAAACAATGCGTGAAGCCTTGAAATATTAAAATAATACATTGTTTACGATCATTTAAAATAATTATGAAAGAAAAAAAAAAATTACTATACCAAGAATCGAACCCGAGACCTCTAGCACCACAGTCTAGATTGCTACCACGAGGCTATCAAGGAATGATGGAAGCAAGCGTGAATCGTGCGTATACAAGAACGGCTCCTATGTCATCCCGCTTCGAATTTTCATTTCGTTTTTGTATGTCAACGAGTCATGTTCTCGTCATGTTTTTTATACTAATCTGTTCGGAATAACGGTATATACACAGGCATATACAAATGCTATTTTGATGGAGCTGCAATGCTAGGAAATGAAGAATTTGTGAGAAATCGAAAATGGCTGCACTTGCAATCTTGTAGCTTGCACATTACCGCCGGGGGCGCGGGCAGTTCACGTTCGTTGCGCTGATTGGCGGGTTCGACAAATGATTTGCTTTAATTAGAACAAGTCCTATATGCCGATGCGAATAACCAAACGTTTGCCCAAAG
This sequence comes from Ectobius pallidus, assembly GCA_964059195.1. Classification (NCBI taxonomy): domain Eukaryota; kingdom Metazoa; phylum Arthropoda; class Insecta; order Blattodea; family Ectobiidae; genus Ectobius; species Ectobius pallidus. Next base: position 50,278,028 of record CAXKWD010000006.1, on the reverse strand, counting down.
GCGAATTTGACCGTTAGCAATACCCATTTGTTGAAAAGTGCTAGTTGTGCAATAAATATAACGAAAAATTTGACCGTGAGCAACAGGCATTAGGCACGCGCAACACATTTTCCCGTTTCCTTTTCGGCTTTTCAACTACAAGATGTTTATGGAGATGTTTATGGAGGGTTTGGTCAGGGGTGGAGTTGGGATACTGTATTAGAGGGTTGCCGCCTGAGGATCCTTTAAAAGCGCTCACTATAGATATTCTTACATGGCCTACTTGCTGGTCTCAGGATATTCTCCAAAAAATGACTGAAATACTGCGCATTAACATTCTGTCTTTGCGGGACGGCATGCGTTAGAATGACACCATCGCAGTCGTATGCAAGAATAACCATCATTTTGACATTTGAAGGGGTACGACGCACTACTGTTTTGTGTGGTGACTCCTGATGACGCCACTCATTGGATTGCGCTTAAGTAGAGGCTCGTATCACCTGGCCCAAGTTTCATCAAATGCAATAATGCGGCGTAAGAAGGCGTCACCATCATGACCATAACGCTGCAGGTGAATTTGAGCAAACTCGTATCGTAGCCATAACTGAGCCTCTGTCAAATTCCAGGGAACCCACCGAAATGCAATTTTTTGCTCCCAGGCGTTTCTTTAGAATTTTAAAAACAATCATATGCGACAGTCCCATCTCCAGTCTGTCGTCGATGCTTGTCTAGAAGTGCGGAAACAGTTTCCACGTCCTCTTCACTAATACTGGGACGACCTGGCCTAGCCATGTGTTCCATGCGGTCATGCCCCTCGTTGAAGGCTCTAACCCATCTCGCCACAGTCCTGTATGGCAATACTGTCTCCAGACATTCTTCCACAAGACCTTCATGACATTGTCGTGCTATTTTCAGCCAAGTTTGCTGTTCCTGCTTTTTAAACATGGCAAAACACAACACAACACAACAGCTTAGAGCGGTAACTCACAGGAGACTAACTTTCTCTCTCCAAAGCTCATGCGCTTTGAGACGTACGGATGAGTCCATTTAATGTGAGGTAGGTCAGACCCATATTAACATGTGACATAAGTTACAACAATAAATTCCATCTGGTTTCGCTTGCACAGCAGTGTTGCCACAATTAAAGTTACAGCCCACATATATGCATGAACATTGTCAAAATTGAATGCAAGAATTTAAATTATGAAATATCTATAAAACACAAAAGCAAATTCTAATATAACATTATTGAATTTAAAAATATAATTACAATTATACTGTGTTTGTGAACACAACTCATTTCAACATTAAGCACAAAATTATTTACTACCTATTACAAAAAACCTTAAAACAGACATATGAACTCATATCAGATATTTAATCAGATTTTAATAGTGAAGCTCACTTATAATTAACTTAAACTATAAGGACATTTGTTAATTAAATATTGTCTCAGATTCCTTCTAAATTGGTTCCCATTTAGTATTATTTGTTGGGGGAGAGCATTAAAACGAATTGCACAAAGTTGTTTTGTAACTCCAATCTACTCTGTTAAATCTATTTTATTCCTGGAATTATAATTATGAATATCTGAATTTTTATTTGTGTATATTGTAGCTTGTTTCACTAACATTATTACTTGAAAAATATACAGATCATAAATGGTCAGAATGTTATTATTAATGAAGATATCTTTACGTTAGCTATAATGATTTCTTTTGGAGAATAAAAACCCTTTCCATAAGTTTTGGAAGCACTATCCCTGTCCATAAATAACATAAGGATATACTAAACCATAGTGAACTTTAGTAAGAGAATCTGGGTCAAGACATGAGTTTAATCTTCTTAATAAAAATAGGCTAGGAGATATTTAAATTCACTTAGAATGGGAAGACACAATGAAGTGAAATAATATTAAACACATTATCTTCAAGAGCACTCTCTACTTCATTATATTGACTACTTACTAGTTAGCCAGCTTTCAGGTGGACATTCCACCCATCGTCAGACTATGTCCCACTGCTGAACTTTCATCCTGTACCACTTGATGGCGCTGCGGTGGTTTCACGAATTTTCCGATCAGCCCCAATTCGTTCTCCTCCGGGATGTCGAAATTTTGGAGGTTATTCCTATGCTTTTGAATGAAGATCTTTTCCCATATGGTCAATTCAACTGGGAAAGGAGGTTTTTCAATAAGGCTGCTACAGTTGAATTACATTGCCCAGTTGAATTGACCATATGGGAAAAGATCTTCATTCAAAAACATAGGAATAACCTCCAAAATTTCGACATCCCGGAGGAAAACGAATTGGGGCTGATCGGAAAATTCGTGAAACCACCGTAGCACCATCAAGTGGTACAGGATGAAAGTTCAGCAGTGGGACATAGTCTGACGATGGGTGGAATGTCCACCTGAAAGCCGGCTAACTAGTAAGTAGATAGTGCTCTTGAAGATAATGTGCTCAATAGGAGATATTTTATTACAGAGATACTAATAACCAACTTTGAATATTTTCATATCATTGATTTAGAAACTGGCCATGAAATTTTTTGTTCAATTGGTTAAAGTTTTTATGTACATATGGATAATCGTTTTCATGAATTGTATAATTGTAATACAGTAATTGATTAATACAAAATAATGATATGACAATACAAATTTGTTGCGACATGTGAATCATGTTTTCCATATAAATCTACCCTCCTGAACACGAATGTGACAGTAAAATATTTTTGTTCAATCCTAATGTTGAGAAAATTCCAATTTTACATTAATATAAAACAATTTTCTGCGAATAGTAGTAGCTAAATCTCTGTCTCTGTCTGGAACCCTATGTTGGGGCGAAGGAGCCTCCAAATGGAGGTTTCTGTTACCTATATGAATTTTGTTATGCTTATTTTCCAAGAGAGGGCGGAGGGACAAGTGGTAAGCCCATCGCCTCTCAACCCCACCGCAGAAAACTAAGGTATTACTTGGACGTGAAAGGGCCGAGAAATTTTGTCCAGAGGCTCTAATTTAGGCTTGTAGTCCTTTTAAATGCCGTAAATCTATGACACGGGCCCCCCCCCCAGTTTAAAGTCCCTCCCGGAGGACTCCGTGCCCAGGATTTTTACATCCTGAAAAACCCATCGACCGCGGCTGGGTTTGATCCCACGATCCTCAGATCTAGAGGTGGCCATGCTACCTCTAGACCACCGTGGCCGATGTAGTAGGTAAATAAGAAATATGAATTATATTGCAATAAATATTAATTGTACATGAGGTACATGTTTTCCATATAACTTGACCCTCCTAAACACGAGTATGACAATACAGAATTTTTGTTCATTCCAGATTTTGTGAAAATTCCAATTTTAGCTTAATGTAAAACAATTTTTTTTTTTTGGTAATAGTAGTAACAATATCAGAAATATAAGTTATATGGCAATAAAAATTTGGTTGGATACCAGGTGCATGTTTTCCATATAATTCAACCTTCCTGGGCCCTATTTCATAAAAGTTACAATTTTACAGGTGACAGGTGACATAAAATTGTCTTACAGGTTTACATTTTGACAATTGTGTTTTTCATAAAAGGTGACAACTTTACATAAATGTCATGACAATTTTGTAGATTTGTATGACGATTTTACATATTTTTGTTTCTCAAAACTTTTGAGTTTACAGGTAAAAGTCTGACAAATATGTCAAATCTTAGGATACCTATCATTTATGAAACATTAATTTTTGCTGACATATTTACAAATTTACAAAAAAATGTAGAATTGTCATTACAGAAGTGACAGGCAATCTTTCATATGTAGGCCAACAGAGTAGGTTATGTAAATGTGTGGCATAACTTGGCAAACTTTCTTGTGATTTAAACTTTGTTAATAAACTTGCTAAATTGCCTTGTTAATAATGAACACTAGTAGTAGTGATATTGGTAGTAGTGAAAGTGGTGAAGAAATAGACATGAAACCACCCAGTGTTTTAGGCAATGGATTAACCTAACTTTCAATTTCAGTGACTTTGTATTAAAAGAGAAATATAATTCAATTGTTCTCGATAGTAATAATTAATCGATTGCTTAGGTATCATATTCGATGTTGAGACACGTATGTGAGAGCCATCTACAGTGTAGGCCTACTAAAGTAATCTTTAGGTTTGACATAAAATTGTCGCGTTTATGAAATGGGTTCTTTTAGTCTGACAATTTACATTAATTTGCCTGTAATGTAAGGAAAAGTTGTAATATTTATGAAAAATACAATTTCGTGACATATTGACAAATTTGTCAGACTTGACATAATTGTCGTATTTGTCACACCTGTAGAGTTTTATGAAATAGGGCCCTGAACATGAATATGGTAATAATAACAATTTATTCATTCCGGATTTCGAGAAAATTCCGATTTTTTGTTAAAGTAAACAATTTTCTGCGTAATAGTAGTAACCAAATAAGAAATACAAATAATATGGCAATAAAAATTTGGTTGGACACGAGATGCATGTTTCCCATATAACTTGACTCTCCTTAACACGAATGTGTCAATAAAACTTTTTGTTCATTGCAGATTTCGAGAAAATTACAGTTTTACATTGTTGTTCCAGATTTCAAGAAAATTCCAATTTTACATTAATGTAAACCAACAATTTTTTTGTTATCATTTGTGTTCAGGAAGGTTGAATTATAGGAAAAACATGTACCTCATGTCCAACCAAATTTTTATTGCCATATACTTAATTTTATTATTTGGTACGAAGAGGTTCATGGCATTTCCAGTGAAGGCAGCAATAGGAGGATTGACATCATAGCCTTCAAACCTTCGTCATCAGAAGGATATATACTGGACCCTACCATCAGGTTCGAATCCTACGAACAGCAGCCAGAAGAGGTGGATGCAGAGAAACAAAAGATTTATGAACCCACTGTAAATTTTTACAAACAGAAATACAACCTTACATCTATCAGTGTGATGGGTTTAATGATAGGGGCCCGAGGAACCATCCCTCATATAATGGCCACAGTCTGCCAAAAATTTAGCCTTCCTAAACACATTCTGGAAGACATTGCTTTGGCAGCATTGAAAGGATCTTTGGCCATATTTCGAAACCATGCATATGGACCATATATTTAATTTATTTTGCTTGTGTTTGCTTACATGTGTATTCAAGTGAAACATTATTATGTTACATAGTAGGGTTCATTAATTTAAGTTTATATTTGTTAATTATTATTCTATATTTCAGTGTTTGGTACTCTTTGTCGTAAGGCAGCCTGTAAGTGTTACAGGAAGAATTGAAAAAAAAAAATAATAATATTAATAATAATGTGCGGAAAGTTGATTTAGATTAATGTAACATTGGAATTTTCTTGAAATCTAGAATAAACAAAGTTTTTTTTTAACTGTCTTATTCGTATTAAGTGATGTCAAATACATAAGAAAATCCTATTTTTGTCACAAGTAAAAATTTATTGTACAGTGATAATCAATAACCACCGCCAAAAAAAAAATTGTATCAATATAAATACCAAGAAATTTACAGAATGAAATGCTTTAATACTAACTATTTACAGTAAATTCCTCACTTACATCACTTTTACTAAAACATATTTTTTTGGGTTTTAATCTTAACTTCTTCATTCATTAAAATCTGAGTTTCATAAATATCTGAACTTCATGCCTGCTTATCCTTGCCACAGTCTCTTTCATAAGATAAATTCTGTTCTGGAATTAGAAGTAATAGTGGCAATTTTGAGAGAATGATTCAAAGTGACCTTGAAAATATTGTACAACTTTCTCATAAGTAAATCACATTTTTGTAGGTTCAGTGTAACATACGTTCTTTCTGCACCTGATGAAGAGTGGATGGGGAAGACTGGTCGGTTGAACAAGGATTTATTGCAGAAAATAGTTCAAGGAAACCAAAAGAAGCGTGAAGAGTTTGTTTATGTTTGTGGACCTATTCAATTCAACCAGCTTGCACGCAAGTGAGTATAGATACAAAATGATTATAGATAATGTCAGTATAATTTTTCTGTTCCGCATGGTATCGCATGCACCAATATAATTGCATTATTGTTCCGGTACCTTATATTTACTTCTATTTTCGTATTTAACTTTAATAGTCACTTGTTACTGTTATTAATACAGCAAACACCCGATTATCCTGTTAATTGGGACTGTGACATGCACGAACAATAGCAAAACATGGACAGACAAAATGTTAGAATTATAGCTTCAGACAATGTTGTTATGGGCTACACATATAATTTAATGTGATCTGAATATTAAAATGAACACCCAGAAAATGAAAGCTTATTCTAATGTAGTAATGTATAAAAACTGAGAGAGCTTCACAGACTACAAGCATATGATGCAACTATAGGTATGCTAGGAATCCTCTGATACTTTCCTTCTTATAATCTGGAAATAAACTAGCAAGCAAATTTCCCATATGATATATTTTTAGTAGTAAAATAATTGGTCAAATAATCTCCTTATGATGTTACACTGTTTGTTTCACAGGGTAGATTAAATTGTAAGGTGTACTTGCAAATAATGGCATATTTATTTTATTTCTCCTTAATAAGAGTTTGTGTGTGTGATGGTTAATTTTACATTGTTTTGCTACTTAGGTCTTAAACCATATACATCAGTCATTCAACCCCTACTCTTTGTTGGAAAGTTGGGGACTCCAGGTTTAGGTTTCATTATCAAGATGGAGTTAGTTACATTTATTTTCCTGTATAGATCGTCCCAGCCTTAAAAGACAGTATTGAGTTAAATGTAGTATTTGCATCTCACTTGCACTCGTACATTCTGCAATTAGCTTCGTCCTTTTCTATCCCGACAACGTTGCCATTTTCCAAAGTGATAAATGTAATAATGTGATTGCGAGGTCTTATAGGGAATTTTCCGACCTTTCTAATGATGTCAATTGTAAAGCCATAAATAATTAATATGAGGCCTATTTTTCATAATTACGTTATTTTGGCGGAAGTCAATATTTTTGCACGTTAATAACTTATCACGCGATAGACAGAAAACTAATAATCAAAACAAGTAAAGATTTTTTTCTTGGACTGCCTGATGGTGAAAGAAAGTACTCCCTTTCCGTAGGCAATAAATTTTACATAAGAAGAAAGCTATATATTTTTTTATTAAGTGCTACCTGAAAATTCTCGGACGGCAACACAGAAAAGTTAGGCAGTGAGTAACATACTTTGGTATTGACTTTACATTGGTGACTAAGCGAGAAGAAATGTTTATAGATGTCTGAAAAAGTTTCTAAAACAAACCAGAGCTCTCTATCATGTAGCATTAATAAATTATCACAGTTTTCCCGAGCTCAGCATTCTCGCGCTCATGACTTGGTTGTTTTGAGATTTTGTGTACTCAGATGTTTCTAAGACTATCGTGTCTTCTTCAGAGCTCATTGTTATATAGTAGCTGTGTAGTGAAGTTTAACTTTGTTGTGAAGTGGTTCTTGTGATTTTTAAATTAAATTTTATATTTATTAATATTTTACCGGGTATATTAATTATGAATAGAGGAACTAGAAATCTTAGAGTTGACAAATTGCGCAGTAAAGAGCGAATTATAGTTTTAAATATACTTAATTATTTCTTGAAGAAAATGACGTTACCCAGGCAATTAAAGAGAAAGCAGAAGCTACCGGGTGTTCAGAAAGTTTACTGTACAGAATAAGAAAAGAAAAAACGAAAGGCTCTCTGAGAAGGAATAATACCACTCCCTGAGGATAGTGAACAGGCCTAAACGTATGTAATGTATTTTAACTATTACTTCCCTTTATAATTATATTCTTTAAAATTATAACACAATAATAGTAATAATAATAGCAATAATAATAATAATAATGATAATAATAATGATGAAATATAATATTATCGAAATGAAATTTAATATTAAATTTAACATTTATAAATTATTAGCTTAAAGGACCCGGCGTCACCTGGTTTTGTATTTTACTTGTACTTCGAAGTCAATTTTGGAGGAAGCCCTTTTAATTTTCAAAATTTTGGCCCTAGAGAAAGCACAACTAGTCACACTCAAGGATCCTATTACTTCTAAAGACCATGGATGGTGGGGTTGAGGTAAGAAGAGACAGAAATTCCTATTAGTCTTTCTTTTCTGTGTGTCAAGTCGTAAAATGAGCCAAAAGAATGTAGATTTAAACGTCATTTAATAGGGATTAAAACATTTAAGGGACTTTTTTTCCCAAATTTAGTTTTACCTAAGTTTTTCTCCTGGTTCTGTTAGCTCTGTGTAAAGTCTGGTAAAAATTGATCAGATAATTTAGATTTAAATAACATTTATATAATAGGGGTTGCAATATTTAAGGAGTGGTTTCATCCAAATAAACTTTGGTTAAAATTTTCTTTTGATTCAATAGGTTCTTGGTATAAAGTCTGATAAAATTGGTCAAAGGATGTAGATAAATATATATCACAAAATTGGGGTGAAAGATCTAAAATGTGGTTTGTTCCAAAATTAGTTTTCCTACCATTTTCTCCTGATTCTATACGTTCTGTGTACAAAGTCTGTTAAAAACACGTCAAGAATGTAGATCTAAATTTTGGTGGTGTAATAGGGGTAGAAACATTTAAGGGGTGGCTTCTTCCAAAATTAACTTCGCCTAATTTTTCTCTTGTTTTTATAGGGTCTGTGTGTAAAGTTTGGTAAAAATCGTTCAAAGAATGTAGACTAGTAAAAAGATCACAAAGTAGGGATTGAAAATTTCGCAAGGGGTGTTTTTTTCGAGAATGATTGTCTCGTAGAATTTTTACTTGATTCCACAGGGTACATGTGTAACATTTTGTAGACATTGGTCAGAAAATGTAGATTTGTGGCCCTATAGAGAAAATATTACTCATGGGGGTTGAAAATAAGGGAAGGAGGGTGTGCCGTCGTTCTATCTGCAGGGCATGATTTACATTAATTATTATGTCAAGAAACAAATTTTGAGGTTTTCACGAGGTTTAAGAGCTTTTTCCCATCATGTGCCGGGCCTTGTAATGTGAGTAGATCTGGCATCAGTGCGCTGCATAAGACCAATACTGTTTTTTAAGGTTGGGATGGTCTATAGAGGGAGAGTAATAGGTGAAAGGCCTTTGACTGCCCACTAGGAGGAAGATATTACTAGGATGTGAAAGGGTAGGGAAGTTCTGTCCAAAGGTTCTGATTATGGCTGAGTTCTTTTATGTGCCTTAAATCTATGACATGGGACTAATGGTTTACAGTCCTTTACGGAGGACTTCATATCCAGGATTTTGTCAACTAACTCAGCCATGTTTAAACCTACAAACCTTGGATCTAGAAATTGACATGCTTTCTGTACACCATCGAGGTCGACAACTGTATAATTGATCCTGTCGTGGTATGGCCTGTGGCATGGAACTATCACATTTACATATACCGTACATCAATTCTATTGATCAAACCTGCGTGCTTGGGAAGAGAAAGCCAGCCCACCATAGTGAATTTTCTTCCCAGGCAACCATTTATAAATATTTAAAAAACGATGGAACATATACAGTGAAGCAACTATAATATATAATTACAATTTGAGTTGAACTTAGACACTTATGCTTCACTTACCAAAAAGTTGGTAAGTGAAGCATAAGTGTCTAAGTTAAACTCAAATTGTAATTATAAACCATTTATAAGATTTAATAAGTTGTCTATCTCTACACTGCTTACATCATTATACAAGGTGCGGCAGAGGAAATGGACGTTTTTCAAATAACCATAACTCAGAAGATTTTCAAGTTAAACAAAAATTAATTACACAGAAATGAAGCTTGTATAATGCAGTTTCTGTTGACTGTTTCAGAATTACCTCCGAAAAATAACGTCCGTCAAGTGACGACCTTCTTTCTATATACACTCTCGTAACCTCACTTCGAAATTCTGCATTGCTCTTCCCAACATTTCTTCCTCCATGTTAGTGATTTCTACACAAATGAACTCTTTTAGTTCTTGGATGTTGCGGGGTTTGTTAAATAAACGTTTGATTTGAGGTAACCCCACAAATAATAGACACAAATGAAGGGAGCGAGGCGGCCAATGAATGTCATCAAAACGGGAGATCACATGTTAAGGAAACATGTGGCGAACCACTTTCATTGATGCTCTCGCAGTATGCACTGTGGCACCATCTTGTTGGAACCAAATTTGCTGCATGTTTACTCTTTGTCTGCGTAGTTCCGGAAGCAAGAACCTGTTGAGCATTTCAATGTAGCGTGCTGAAGTCACTCTCACTGTGGTATTGTCCTCTTCAAAAAAATAAGGACCGATGATTCCAAATTTAGCAACACCACACCACACTGTTACTGGGTATACTCAGAAGAAGGCCACAACATGAGGGCCGAAACGTCGGTTTTAGACATGATGACACGGTGCCACCCGGACAGTCAAGGTTATTATTCATGAGATTGCATGTTAGATAATTCCATTGTTGCGTCACTTGACGGCACTTATTTTTCGGAGGTAATTCTGAAGTAGTCAACAGAAACTGCATTATACAAGCTTCATTTCTGTGTAATTAAATTTTGTTTAACTTGAAAATCTGGTGAGTTATGGTTATTTGAAAAACATCCGTTTCCTCTGCTGCACCTTGTATATGCTTGCTATATCTGAAACCACCCTAATGTGCAAATTCATTGGCTTTTGCTTGCAAAATATGTCCATTGATCGGCACATTACTTGTTCTTTGCTGCTTAAATGATTTAAGTGATACTTCTTCATTGTCTTTTTGCTCAGATGATCTTGTCTGCTTGGTTTTTAGATAATTTTGTTCGAAAAGAGATGTATTTTTTTTCTCTGTCCTTCCAAATTGTAGAAATCGTTGACTGTGATACACCCAATTCCTTCGCAATGCTTAATGAGACGTGCTGGTTTACCGCCAATTACTTGTCTTTTATTTAACACTTAGTTATACAAGCATAAACACAGATGGCACTACTAAAAAATAACAGCCCCACTTATCAAAATAAACATGTAACTAAACTCAAGATAATACTAAAAAGGTACAACTCCCAACAAGTTTATAAATTTATAATGTTTCACTGACAATAAACCCTTTGTCAATAAGTCAGCAGGCATCTCTTGAGTAGAGACATACTTAACTTGTATAAACTTGTTACTAATAGCATTTCTAACATAATGAAACCTAACATCTACGAGGGGCGACCTAAAAATAACTGGAACCGAACTGTTGCATGCGAATGCTTTCTAGTTACGAGTTGTGCTGTTATTTGGTGTTATTTAGGGGTCTCCTGTGACCGTTAGTGAGCTGGCGTCAGTCTGAGTTAAGTGGCTTGGTTGTGGTGCGCTGTTGTGTGCGTTCGTGTTTCAACCCGTTGGCGATTAGCGAGATGCCCGACCACAAGGAACAAAGAGTGTGTGTGAAATTTTGTTTTCTGTTAGGGAAAACTGCTGCCAAGACCGTTGGGATGCTTAGGCAATCATTTCATGATGATGTTTTGGGAAAATCACAGGTCTAAGGATGGTTTTCCCATTTCAAATCTGGCAACATGTCAACTGAAGACATGCCATGCCCCGGGCGTCCTTCGACAGGAAGAAATCATGAAAACATTGCCAAAATCAAACGTGCAATTGATGAAGATCTTTTAAGAAAATTTGGATCTTTCTACACTTCACTCTTCAAGTCGCGGCAAACATTCATATGGTTTTCTCTTTGGTCATCTCTGAGCAAGGGAGGAACAAATTTTGCAGACACCCGTCGCATGTTCAAACCTTCGGTTAAAATTCGCTGGACCGTGCTCCATGACACGTTCGTTTCCTCAGAAATTTGGTCAATGTTCTTTCAACGATCTTGGCTGCAGTTTTCCCTAACAGAAAAAATTTCGCACACACTCTTTGTTCCTTGTGGTCGGCCATCTCACTAATCGCCGAAACACGAACGCACACAACAGTGTACCACAACCAAGCCACTTAACTCAGACTGACGACAGCTCACTAATGGTCGCAGGAGACCCCCAAATAACACCACCTAACAGCACAACTCGTAACTAGAAAGTATTCGCACGCAACAGTTTGATTCCAGTTATTTTTTGTCCCCCCTCGTATATGCTTTCTCCTGTTACGTGATTGCTGGCTTGAGGCCAATTTTAAGGCACTCTGATTATCACATTGTAACACTATCCTACATAGCTTTCCTGTTATTTCGTACTTCAAGTACCTCAAATAAATTGCTTCCCTGGATGCCTCTGAGAGCACTACATATTCAGCTTCAGTACAGCTTAAGGCAACTGTTCTCTGTTTTCTGCTCTGCCATGAGATTACAGAACCTGCCATGGTAAAGCAATAACCAGTGTAAGACTTTGTCAAGACTGTCGCTTGCCCAGTCGGCATCAACAAAACCTTCTAGCTCTACATTACCTTTACAAAATTTTAAGCAATAGCTTTTGGTCTTTTGCAAGTACTTAGAACTCTTTTAGCATACATAAAATGATTCTCATTGTAACAGTTATTGAACTGGCTTAAATAGCTAACAGCATATGCTATATCAGGCCTTGTCAACACTGCAAGATACATTCAACTTCCTATCAGTCTTTGGTAAGGAATATCAGTTGCACAGGTTTCAGACTTTTCAATATTGAGCTTACATTCTACAGGTGTATCAACAGATCTACAATCAGCCATATTGAATCTATCCAAAAGTTGTTTGATGTACGACTCTTGATCAACAGAAATTGTGTTATTATCTCTATCCACATTAATTCTCATGCCTAAATATCTCCTCACTGGACCTAGATCTTTAAGTTTAAACTGAGAACTTAACACATCTTTCAGTTTGTGAGTTTCATCAGCATTATTCGAGAAAATCAAGAAGTCATATCAACATACAACGTTATTGCAATTCTACAATTTGCATCATTTTTGGTAAACAAGCAAGGTTCATATTATTTTGCTATTTTTATAACCCATGTTACATAGCAAATTTTTCACTCTTTCGTACCACATCAAAGAAGATTGTTTCAGACCATAAATAGCTCTCTTAAGTTTTAAAACTTTACCAGCACTATTATTTACAAAGCCTTCAGGAATTGACATGTAAATGTCCTCTTTCAATTGACCATTTAAGAAAGCAGTTGTTACATCTAGGTGAGTAATGTCCATACCCATCTGCTCACTTATTATTGCAAACAGCATCCTCAGTGTGGAATGCCTGACTACAGGGGAAAAAGTATCCATAATCTATGCCATGTTTCTGGGAAAAACCTTTTGCCACTAACCTAGCACGGTATCTCACTTGGTCATTGATGTCTAGCTTCTTATTAAACACCCATTTACGGTTCACTACTGACATATCACTGGGTACATGAACAAGCTCCCATGCATCATTATACTCAAACGACTGCAGTTCTTCCTTCATAGCTTGCTTCCACTGTTCAGCTTCAGGACCTTGCAATGCATCTGAGAAATCAATTTCCTCCACATCTTGAGCTGAACTGGAAACACAAATGTTTGAATATCCAAATCACTGAGGAGAATATCCATATCGCTGGGGAGGTCTTCTTGTCCTAGGGCCTTCTACCACCACAGGGTTGTCAGTGTTTTCAATCACTTCACTGTATGAAATTTCAGTATCTAAGGGGTCATTGCCATCTTCATTCTCAGAATTAGTACACGCTGATAAGATTTGACTTGGACTGTTCAGAGATTCATCAGAACATTCCCCCACTGAATCTCTCCATTCTTCATTGCAGTTCAAGGGTTCTGAGAAGTTTTCTGAATTTTCCACCACTGAAACTCTATTCATTTCATCAGCTTCTGGTACCTCTTCATTCACAGGGCAATTCATAGTGTTTTCTACATCAGTATTCTCTATGCCTAGCTCCTAAAGGGTGTCTCAAAAAGAACGCCGGATTTTAAGCTACTATTCATTTTATTGATTTATCTGAAAGAAGCAAACAAAACACACCATTCTCTTCAGGAGATCTTGAGGTTTAATCGTGAAACACAATATCGGGCATATGACCCCCCCTATTAGCCCTGCATGCGATCGCAACAACATTTGCCTCACTCCGGCCAGTTCGAGGGCGTCCGGGCTTTTGATGTCTATTGTTGAACCGGTGTTTTCAAATTTCTTGATCAACCTACGAACAGTAGATTCATTTGGTGCATTGTTGTGTCCAAGAATCGTACGAAGTTTCTGAACTGTTTCAGCGAAACTTTCACCATTCTTGTAGTGCGTTTTCACAATCAACACTCTGTTCCGTACTTTATCTTTCCATGATGATACTCCACAAAATGACGTGTGAAAAATAAAACCACAGTATAAGAACCTCAACCTCAATGATCACTGATACCAAAACATGCAAAAACAATGTCGCTAACAACAACAAATAAAAATAGTGGGCTTTTCAAATCCGGCGTTCTTTTTGAGACACCCTTTATCTTCCATCACAATCACATCTCTGCTGATTGTGACTGTATTCTTTCTAGGATCATATACTCGATAGCCTTTCACATTTTCAGAAAATCCAACTAGAATGTGTAGGTTTACCTTCTTGTCCCACTTGAGCCTTCTTTCCTTGGGAACATGGACCATTACAGGGCTTCCAAATAAGTGAATGTGACTTAAGTCAGGTTTCTTGCCAAACCACGCTTCATATGGCGTTTTGTCATTAACTCCAGCAGTCACCGACCTGTTCTTTAGATACACAGCTGTGTTCGCTGCTTCTGCCCAGAATTTGTTCTCCAGCTTGGCATCGAACAACATGCATCTCGCTTTTTCAACCACAGTCCTGTTAGCACGTTCACTGACTCCGTTCTGCTGTGGGGTGTATGCATTTGATTTTTGGTGTATCACTCCTTCATTTTTAGGTAACTTTCAAATTCACCACTGCAAAACTCGCCTCCATTGTCTGTCCGGAGAACCTTTATCTTTCTATTCTGCTGGTTTTCAACCATCTTTTTAAATTTCTTGAACTTCTGGAAAACCTCACTCTTGTGTTTCAGGAAGTAAATGAAAGTCATGCGACTATAATCATCAACGAACAATAAGAAATACTGAGCTCCTCCAATGGATTTTGTTTCCATTGCACCACATACATCTGCATGTATTATTTGCAATACTTCTGTACTCCCCTCTCCAACATGGGTAAATGGTAATCTCATCTGCTTGCCTTCACAGCAGGTCACACATGTCTCCTTTGTTGTGTTTGAGCTTGCAGGAAACAACACGCCCTCCACTAGGCCATTTCTCATTTTATTCAAATCTGAACTGTTTATATGTGCTAGACGTCTGTGCCACATCTCTCCACTTACTGTTGCTGAAGCTGCTTACAAACATCCATCTTTCGTTTGAATATTCAGTTTTTAAACACCATCTTTAAAGTCTGCTGTTGCCACCAAAACCTTCTTGTTGTTGCGAATATAGCAGTGATTTGCTTCAAACACAACATCATTTCCATTTTTTATCAGTTCACTCACAGATAACAAATTGGTCGTCAAACTTGGCACACATAATACATTTTTGACTGTGATATCATAGTCAATATTTGTGGTTGTGTCTACATCTCCCGAGCACATTACTGGCACTTTCGAGTCGTTAGCCACTATTATTTCTGGTAACGCCGGCGAAAGATTGATGTTCTTCAACCATTCCTTATTCACTGTCATGTGTGCACTCGCACCTGAATCAGTGTATCACTCGTTTTAGCTGTATTTTCCATTCAAGAAAACCACATTGAAAGCATTTGATTTCTTGTAATTCTTCTCCAACAATGGACATTTGTTTCGATAATGTCCCGGCTGTTTACACTTGTTGCAGATTATGATTTTTTTCCCTTTCATCTGTGAAGTCTCGTTCTTGCTTCCATGTTTTTTTTTTTTTTAACTTTTCGCGGCTAATGCAGCACCACTGGAATCCATGTCTAAATTCGAAACTTCCATATCTAGCAATTTTGATTTGATCACATCTATGGTAATCTGAATTCTGGAATGTTCAACTGCCATTATCGTTGGTGAAAATCTTTCTGGCAAACCTGCTAATAGCAATGATCCCATCCATTCGTCATTAATTGTAAATCCTGTGCCATTTAGTCTCAGTGCAGTGTCAACCAGTTGTGTAACATACGTGGTCATTGTGTCACAGTTTTCTAGTTGAATTGAAATCAAGTTCTGAAGTAGCGTTATTTTTCTTGTATACCCCGAGTCATCAAACATAGACTTCAACTTGTCCCACAATTCTTGAGACGTAGCCGTATTCTTAATGTGCGCATACAATCCAGGATCTATAGTCAGTATTAACTTTGCCTTGGGTTTTGCGTCATCACTTGGCTTTGTTTCTGCACCAGAAACAGGCTTTATTTATTGAACCATGCCTCCCAGCACCAACAAGTTTTCTGCCGCAAAACTCCATTCTTTGTCATTTTCACGCCCTTTAAGCTTTGACACACTCAAAATGTATTTCGCAGCCATCGTCCACGGTAACACCACAATATTTTCAACTGTAGTTACTCTGAATTACTGAAATAACCCACCTGGGCCCAAACCTAATGAGATGCGCTGGTTTACCGCCAGTGACTATCTTGTATTTAACACTTAGTTATACAAGCATAAACACAGATGGCACTACTAGTTTTGATACACTAAGGAATAACAATGCTGATGTTTGTTTCCCAGTTTTCTAATTGCCATATTATGTGTGATTTCTCTTCAACTTTCCTTTTCTTTAGCAACATCTTGACAGTGATGCTTGCCTTGACTAAAGACATATTGATTTGAAATTCCCAATCTACTGAAAACAGGTTTGAAAATAAGTGTTACATTGTTGTCGGCAATCCTAAAAACTTAAAAAGAATCAACATTGGACATTATAAATGTTATAAAAATACCATGTTCTATAAGCGAGGTTGTACAAAGTGATTTTTTAAATACTGAGTTTATATAGAATTTAGACAGGACCATTAGATTTTGCCATTATACCCAATACGTCAATACAAGCAGTGACATTATTAACAGCTTTGATTATACTTTGTTTTGCAGTGTCAGTGAAATGAATACATTTCATGATCAATTCAAGGGATTTGTTTCACTGAAAAATGGAGGAAAAAAGGAATCTATTCTTAGATCTTTAATTTAATTTAATTTAATATATATATATATAGTATAATACAACCCCAAAGAGCAAAGCTCATGCGAGGGGTGACATAAATACATTAGTTCAAAGGGAAAAATTATAACACATACTATAATTATCATAAGGCTATAATAAATTCACTAGTGACAAACATACTAAAAACCACAAAAAACTTGGAATATACTAACCAATTTTGAAATATGAATTTTTTTGTACGACTTCACAGAAATATATTATAACTATACTACTGACTAAAGTACACATCTAAAAAATATGATAATTTCAATCTCAGAGAAAACTTCTGAACTATTGCCATTTCCAATGTACATTTCACTGATTGTTGTGTCTTTCCCTTTCCTGAGCCTAGAGTGGAATGTGAAATGTCCCATGGGCTTTGACAATGTTTGTGCATACCTATTTGTTTCTTCAGCAGTCAGTTGCATTACTGCATGGTCAAATATCTTCTTGAATATACTGACAATATAACACTCAGAAACGTCACATTCTGGACCACAAACACTACAAAAATTCTCTCTTTTGAAGACAATGTATTGATATCCTGCCATAAGAAGTCTTATGGCACACCCCCAACCCCATGCTAGCAATACCACAGCCTGAGGTGCTACATCATTTCCCTCTCCTTCTCCAATAGAACTAGCTCAGTGTCACTCGTTTTATATACAGGTTGCCGATTACACTGGACAACAGCCAAAAATTTTTTTGCATGAAATTGGGCGATTATTAAGTGGATTTTAGTGCTGAATTCAATTATGCAAACAGTTTTTCTCTGGCACCCTCAGTTTCAAAAAGAAAGCCTGTTTTCTGAATTAGCACTGGCTGTAAATGCTTAAATTTCTGTTAAAGTGATTGACATAGTAAACAAGACCTAATAGCGATTATAACATTTATTTATTATTATTTTACTGCTTTAGTTAGTAAGGACCGTGGTGTTATGATAATTGGTCATGCAGTTCAAATGCAAGAAAGTTACAAAAATATGCAGCTAATATTACAAAAAGTGCAGTATGACAAGTACAACTGGTCCATCTGTGGCGATTTCAAAATGATTGGAATACTGTTAGGATTGCAAAGCGGATACACGAAATATTGCTGCTTTTTGTGCGAATGGGATAGCCGTGATAAATCCAAACATTACGACACTAAAATATGTCCTCCCCGGAAGAATTTTGTCCCTGGAGAAAAGAATATCTCAGCTGAACCATTGGTTGATAGATCAAAAATTTTATTGCCTCCACTTCATATAAAATTAGGCCTAATGAAGAATTTTGTCAAGGCATTAGACAAATCTGGAGCAGGTTTCAAATACCTAGAAGAAAAATTTCCAAGAATCAGTGCTTCTAAGTTGAAGGAAGGCATTTTTGTTGGGCCTCAGATTCGAGAACTAATAAAAGATCAGCTGTTTGAAAGTAAACTGAATCATGTGGAACTTGAAGCATGGATATCATTCAAGACCATTTGCGAACAGTTCTTAGGTAATACTAGAGCACAAAATTACGAACAATTAATTGAGGAATTACTAGGAGCCTATAGAAATCTAGGTTGCAACATGTCTCTCAAAATTCACTTCCTGCATTCCCATTTGGACTTTTTCCCTGCAAATCTAGGACAAGTTAGTGATGAACACGGAGAAAGATTCCACCAAGATATTTTCGAAATGGAGAAAAGGTATCAAGGGAGATGGAAACCCAATATGGTTGCAAATTACTGCTGGAGCCTCAAAAGAGAAACCACAGGAAAGTACAGAAGAAGCAGCAAACGGCAGAAATTCAACTGACAGCAGTAGAGGATGGACTTGAAAACGAGCTGGCAATGTTTTAAGGTATGTTAATTGGTTACTTTTACAAAATTAAATGTAATTTTATTATGAAGGATTCTTCTACATACGAATATTACCCGTTAGTTTTTGATATTACGGTGACTTTACGTTTTATTTATAAACGACTAGACGTGTAAGTACACGATTTACTAAAAAACTGAGGGTGTTAGACAAAAACAAAGGCCATATTTGAACTCAGCACATCAAAATACATAAGAAATGATATGTTTTGTGTAAAAAAAAAATTACCAGTTAGTCTTTGATATTACGGTGACTTTATGTTTTATTTATAAACGACTAGAAGTGTAAGTATACGATTTACTACAAAACTGAGGGTGCTAGACAAAAACTAAGGCCATATTTGAACTCAGCACATCATAATACATAAGAAATGATATGTTTTGTGTAAAAAAATATTACCAGTTAGTCTTTGATATTACGGTGACTTTACAATTTATTTATAAACGACTAAAAGTGTAAGTATACGATTTACTAAAAAACTGAGGGTGATAGACAAAAACAAAGGCCATATTTGAACTCAGCACATCAAAATACATAAGAAATGATATGTTTTGTGTAAAAAAAATTTTTGAAGGTCAGTTTTGTTGTCCAGTGTTATCAATAGAAAATACACTATCATTGTTAGAACTACTTTAATTTAAATCACCACTATCATCACTGGCATTTAAAACTTCATTAAAAGCTAAGCAGTTTGATCGTCTGTTAACACATGGTTTCCATGAAAAGCACAGGCCATGCTAAAAGAAGGGACTGTTGAAATGTTGTGAACTCAGTAAAACCTTCCTAAGGACCACATACAGCAGCTGACAGTTTGCTTTATTTATTACGATACCATTCTGCAAGACATCCAAGGGAAGTAACCTGCCAAAAGAGAAAGAAAGAAAACACACACTTCCTGTCATTATTTACCCCATCAAAGGCATTTCTCCATAGATGTATTAATGCACAAGAAACAACAGTCAGAATTTTAAATGCCAGGATGCCACTGCAGCTTTGAAGTCTTCATCGGTTAGGAACTTTTTTCCACCCAAAAACTCTTTAGTTTCGGAAACAAGTGAAAATTGCTGGGCGCAGGTCAGGGCTGTAAGGAGGATGTCCAAAAATTTCCCATTTGAAACATTGAAGTTTTGCCTGTGATTGAGCTGCCGAATGAGGCCAAGCGTTGTCATTAATAAATAACACCTTTTCAGACAACTCTCTTGTTTTGGATAGGGCGTTGTAGTCGTTGCACAATAGGCCTCTGCGTTTATTCCTTGTCTTCTTGGCAGAAACTACAGGCTGAGGTCTTTGGCAATAGAAGAGTTTAACATCGGCATTGAAAAACTGGTACCACATTAGGATAAATGCCTTGACAGCAATGCTGATTACTAGGGCCCGGATTTTTATGTGCTAAAAAACTTAAAAATATTTATTTTTTATGTGCTAAAAATGTTTAAAATATGTGCTAAAATTTTAAAAATATGTGCTAAAACTAAAAAAAAAATTCTGAAAAAGAAACAAAAACACCAGAATGTTCGTAACTTACTAGAACAAATTATATTGAAACTCACCAATTGCAGCTAAACATTAAATGTAAAGTTCTGATTGAGTTGCAGGGCACAACAAAAGTCATATTCAGATTATGGATCACAAATCCTTGCCTATTATCCGAGAATAATGCCTTTTATTGAGAAATGGAACGTTCTACTTCACACGATGTTAACCTTGCATATTTGAAGAGGGGTATATCGCTATCACATACATGATCAAGTTCACTTATGTGTTGGCCTTCCAAAACTTGAGATACTTTGCAGAGGGTTTGGTAGCCACCATTTTTCTCAAACATACCTTTAAATTTTGTTCTTTTAATATCTATTTTCGAACCTGAGATAGTGTTAAGTTCCCTTTCAACATATTGTATTTCTTCAATTGAATATCGCAATGTTGAGATTGGGTTCTGTTCTTCCCCGATAAGCAAGTGCAAGTGAACCACTCTCACCTCATTGCAAGCGAAGCATTTGTGTTGAATTCTATTCAATTTTTGTTGTAAAGTGTTAAAAGAGAATAAGGAAAAGTACTAAAATATTTATTTATGGCCAGAATATATCGAAAATATTTATTCATATAACTTTTTTTGTAAAACATGTGTTTTTACGTAAAATAAAATTTGCAATTTGCGGTTGTTGGACCATGATATGAGCATCAGGGAAAAGAAAATTACATAAAAAATCTGGAAAAGTACTAAAATATGTATTTATGGAGAAAATATCGAAAATATTTATTCACATAACTTTTTTTGTAAAATATGTGTTTTTATGTGAAATAAAATTCGGAATTTGCGTTTCCCGGACCTCGATTTGGATATTAAACTTTGTTTTAGGAATGTACGCGTCAGGAAAAAAAACATTTTTTTACATACAAATCCGGGCCCTACTGATTACTTTGAGAAATAGAGTAAGGTACTGTATCCTTGTATATAAAGTTTTGTGTGATATCTTTTGTTATTATGTAGTTATGCCAAATCGTTCTTTACTTTCTGGATGACCCTCATACTTATAGAGAAAGTAAAAATTGTTTTACATATTTTAACACAGAATTTCAGAATGTAATTGCAGTAAAGCAAACTGAACACCTTATGTGGCTTTCTTTGCAGGTTGCTGGAAGAATTGGGCTTTGCGGAGGATCACTTTTATATTTTCCAAGGCTGAACTTCATCCTATGCTTGATGGAGAAACTGAGCAATAACTGCCATTCTCAGAGGACTACCTAAGCTCCTGCTGAGTTGTGATCTTGACCTTCCAGGGTATAACCTTTCCTTTTCAGTCCCAGTCATGAATAATTTTGTTCTCTTGTCTGGGTAGAAGTAGGATCTGGATAATGTAAGTATGGCCTGTCTCAGTGACCTCATGATGTTATTTTATTTGGTTCTGGAAGTGCTGATATTAATCGCACACTTTATCTTGAGCTAAACACTCCATAATGCTGAAAACAGTCCATATCAAGAAGGCCTCACTCGAAAATATGAAGATCGTGGCCCGTTCCCAGTGTTGCCATACCCCAAAAATGTCCCGTAGTGGCATTCTTGAACTACCGTATATTTTTTTTATTTGTTTAAACATATTATTCTGCAAATTACATAATTAAATCCAAGGACATTAGAATAAAGGTGTTGTGGAAATGGTCGATATAAGTGACAACGAAGTTAAAAATGAAGATTCTTTAAACCAAGAAGTGTCGAACATCAGCGAATAAACAATAAATCAAATAAATGAATTGGAAGGAAAAGCAATTTAATGTGTTTTAAGCTGAATCTGTCGTTAGAGAATAGAACAAGTCAGGCTTGATTATTTTGCTAGAAAGTTGTATTAATTACCTATAAACTCTCGTGAAAGATATTTAGTTATATTTATTAATTCAGGCATGTTAAAGTGTGTATTCAAATAATCCTACATGTACAATGCTACAACTTTTAAACGGATTTTCTATATTCTGAAGACTGGGAGAGATATTGTCTAAAGAAATATATTATTTAGTTCCTTTCTCCAGCGAATGATTATATTTGCATCGATAAAAACTCTATAGTTTGGTAGCGAGAGTTGAAATTGCTACTAATTACAATTAGTTCCATTGTGTACCAGCATAAAATTAATGTTATATTTTCTAGTAGTTGGCAACCCTTCAGAAATGATGTCAATTTCAACTCACCGCCTTCTGCAATAGTCAGTCTCTTATACTGCATGAAAATATCAGCTCCCCTCACCCCCGCATTTTTTCGGCTCAAGATAAAGTGTGAGCATAATAGCATCAGCTGTGATACATATTTAAGTGTACCTGGTTGAACTTGCAGATTCCAATGAAAATGCATACATTTGTGCAAGTAAAGACATACTGAAATCAGAGGTGGTCCTACAATTCAGAGGCCCCAGAGTATTTGTATTTTTGAGGTCTTAAATATCCAGCCCAGGGTTTTTTAAATGGCCATTTTAAAATCTATTGAATGTACACTACTTCATTAAATTTAGTTTTTATGGAAAGTTTTCATCTCTAACAATGGTCTATTTCCATAGAAACGTTAATTTCTGGAGTCACTACATATTGACTTTTTTTTATTTCTGTCTTTCTTTCTTTCTGTCTTTCTTTCTTTCTTTCTTTCTTTCTTTCTTTCTTTCTTTCTTTCTTTCTTTCTTTCTTTCTTTCTTTCTTTCCTTCTTCTTCTTCTTCTTCTTCTGTTTTTTTTCTAGATGCTACTGCTATTCCCAGTCTGGAAAATTGCTTCTGCGTCCCTGAAGTGTGTACGTAGCCAGGGTGGCTCAAATCCCTGCCAACTTGAAAAAGAATGGAAGGATGGGTCAGTGGAGTAAGGATGGTCTTATATTTTCATTTTTGTGATGTAACGAAACAGAGCTCTCACTATCAGTACCAAATGTTGCGTAAGAAGATTGTCTGTGCCTATAGGTCCGGGTGGATGATGAAGGTATCTTTGATACGGACAGCCCATTGTTGTATATGTCTACGTCATCCAAAGAACATATGATTTATTGACTCACAAAGTGGCAGGAATTCCAGTTGTATGATGTGTTTATATGACAGAACTAATGCCGTGTGAAATTTTAAACGGTAATAATAAACTTTGGCCGAACGGGGCACCTGTTAGACTTTTTGTAAAAATTTTCTTATAATGGCTTTTTTTTCCTCTTCCGATTCTTCCGGAGAGTGATGGTTAGATATTGTGTTTTGTTTCTTTCTTTTAAGACAGAGGCAATATCTGCTGGCTGAGTTAGAAAATTGGAATCAATTTGTTCTTTATGGATATACAGTGAAACCTCTATTTTACACTTCTATAGGGGACCCCCAAAAAAATGTAAAATCGAGGAAAGTGTAAAATCGAGGAATAGTAAGAGAGAAGCATGGAGACAAAACAAAGCATAGGCTACACCATTAAAGTACCTTTAACTCATTTTTTAATAACCAAATGAATAAGTAAAGATAGATCTAATTTTGAACACACAAAAGGTAAAGAATAAAAAACTAAAAGCTGACCTAATGATGCATTTTATAAACAAACATAATTTACTTTTTAATCCAACCTAACAAAGATGTTTGTTTTGTTTGTTCTTGAGCCTTTAGTCTGTACAGTTCATTTTCCATTTTTTGGCACATGGCAAGAATTTCATTAGGAACACTGAACTTTTGAACTTAAGCTCTTGTTTTTTGTAAGCCTTGTAGAGCGTCTAAGAAATTGACATTATCTACCTGAACGTCACAACACCCATCTTGATCTATGCCTTCTTCTTCTTCTTCTTCTTCTTCTTCTTCTTCTTCTTCTTCTTCTTCTTCTTCCTCTTCCTCTTCCTCGACTGCAGCAAGGTTATCATCTAGCACCTGATCTACACTTTGCACTTTGCAAACATTCACACTGTCGTCGCAAGCAGCTTACTCTTGAAATTCTACTCCAGGGTGAATGGATTCCCATCCCTGCTTCTCCTGAACACTAATTGTGAAGGGATCTTCACTGCAGCCATCTTCAACAGCAAACCCACATTTCTTGAAGCAGTTCTGGATGGTTGTAGCAGTTACATTTCTCCAGGCCTCTGCAATGTAGTGCAGAGGCCTTTTTTATCACCTTCCACCTGTAATAGCACTTAGAAGCTTGAATTACGCCCAGATCCAAAGGCTGTAGCTGGCTGGTACAGTTTGGAGGGAAAAGTACCACCTTGATGTTTTTCAGTGCAGTATTTTTTGGGTGTGCAGCACACTGGTCAACAAACAGAATTATGTTTCTGTTTTTAGCACTCATTTGTCGATCAAGCTGGAGAAGATACTCTTCAAATAATCCTGTAGTCACCCAAGAGTTTGTGTTAGCTTTGTATTTTGTTGGCAGTGTTTTCACTCCCTTAAAGCACTGTGGCTTGTTATACTTGCCTATAACAAGTGGAGGTACGGTAACTTGTCAGAGCCATCTGCATTGCAAGCAAGCAAGCAAGCAACACAGTCACTTGTTGCTTGATTTTGTGCCTCCATGACATGCCTCACCTTTGTATGCCACGGTTTAGTTTGGAAGAAGATTGAAAAACAGGCCAGTTTCATCTGCATTGCAAATGTTTTTGGGATCATAACCTTCTACCAAATGTTGAAGGTTGGCCTTCCACTCTTCAACAGTTTTGGGAGCCGCACTAGCACTTTCTCCAGACAGAGCTTTATACACCAGATTGTGGCGTTTCTTGAATTTGTCGATCCAGCCATTCAACGCTTTGAAATTGTCTATCCCAAGTCTGGTAGCGATGTGCAAAGCCTTTTCCTTTAGGTGGGTTCCAGCGATAGCCGCATTTGCTGTTCTGGCTTGCTTGAACCACATGGAGAGAGTATTTTCTAGCTCCTCGAGCGGTGTTGATTTTAAAGATTTTCTCTGCTTTGAGAATGTTCCACAACTTGCAAAACACTTTTCAATGTCACACCGATTTTTTACTATTGTATTCACCATTGACACTGGTAAATTCGTACTCGCCGCTAGATCAACACGTGTGCCCATGTGGGCATCGACTTTAGCAAGGATGTCCATTTTTTCCGTGATGGAAAACACTTCGGTTTTTTGCTGGATTTGTAGTCATTATGATTATCAACACTTGATACAAACAGTATTATAAAATATTTGATCCTCTGACGAAGCCCTTCTAGCGTCCACAATGAAGAATCAAACTCGTCGCCGCCGGAAGTATAAGTCGCGCAGCTAAGAAGGAAAGGAAACGTTACAGCCCGCAAAACCATTATTAATAAAGAACTGTGCACAATGTGCAAAGAAGCAGAAACAAAGGCTTATAACCAACGAAAATATTATTAATAAAGAAGAAGTGCGCACAATGTGCAAAGAAGCAGAAATAAATGAAGTAGCTACACCGAGATAGCGCCTTGACGACCTATGCTCTTTAACATTGATTGATTGAGTGATTTATTTATTTAGTTCTGAAGACCATACAAGGTATAAGAACACGTCAACAACTAATGCTAGGATAATAACTATGAATTTGGAACATTAAAATTTGATGGAGCTTACATCTAGGTTAACAAATTCCTCAATCTTATAAATAGGTCTGTCCACCATCCAATCACGAAGGCACCTCTTAAATTTATCCACGCTCACAATGTGAGCTGTCCTAGGCAGTCTATTAAACAATGATATTCCTAATGCCCTAAAGGACTGCTGAGTTAGGTTTAGTCTATTGAATTGTTGGTGGATCAGGTGGTTGTTTCTAGTATTGTAAGGATGTACTTCATTATTTATAGATAGGCAGTTTAGCTTACTTTTGGCATACCTTAGGCATTCACAGATCTATATGTTGATTACAGTCAAAATCTTCTCTCTTACAAAGAGAGGTTTAGAATGTTCAAGAACGTTTGAAAATGTAATGATCCGTAGCACTTTTTTTATAGAAGTAAGACTCTACCAACACTGTGGGCATTGCCCCAGAACAAGATTCCATATTGCCTGACACTATGAAATAGTGCAAAGTAGACAGTTTTTAGGTAATATGGAGGTAAACAAGTCTTTAAATGTCTTATTAAGTACACCATTTTAGATCATTTCTAACACAGAAAATTTATGTGGGCTTCCCAATTCAACTTAGGGTCTATGTATATACCCAACAGCTTAACAGCAAAGTCATCTTCATGAGCAAACTCCCGTTTAAGTGTAAATTGTATTGTTTGGGTTTTCTCAACATTTAGGAGAAACTGATTAGCACTGTACCAAGCTGTGGCATCTTCAAAGACTTTACTCATAAGTAAATAAAGATTTTCAAGTGAGAGATCCCGTGCAAAGAAAGTAACATCATCGGCAAACTTTAGTGTGTTAGATGCGACTTTGCATTCAAGTCGTTGATCATGATTAAAAACAGGAACGGGCCCAGTACCGATCCCTGAGGAACCCCATATTCTATCACACTCAAGGAAGAGACCTCATCATTATTGAAGACCTTTAATTGTCGCTGAGAAAGGAATGAGTCTAGAAATTTCAGTTCATTAGCAGTAATCCCATAGTACATAAGTTTTTTTACAAGGATCTCTCGGTCGACACAGTCGAAGGCCTTGCTTAGATCACAGAGTATAGCAGATGTTGTCTCACCCTTCTCAAAGCCATCAATAATGGAAGAAACAAGGCCTTCAACTGCATCGGTCATAGACAGTCTAGGCCTAAAACCATACTGGTGTTCAAAGAACAAATTATTGGACTCAAAGAATAAACTTATTTGGCCCTTAAAAATTGCCTCGAAAATCTTCGAGAAAATGGGGACCATAGATATCGGCCTGTAACTTGCAGTCTCATTTCTGTTACCTTTCTTGTAAATGGGTATAAGCTTGGCTAGCTTCAGACACTGTGGGAAGATACCTTCCAGTACAAATGCATTGATACACATTGTTAAAGGTATCAATATAGCAAATATAACTTTCCTGATCAGGTAATTAGAGATATGGTAGATATCTTTAGTTTTACTCGGCTTAATTTTTTTCACAGCATTCAACACAGTTTCACTACTAACTTCACTCCAGTGAAATTGAACCTCACCACGGTGCTGATTCTGCACACACTTTGCTGCATTTAAGTGAGAGGAAGGAATTTTTTGTCGGATGTCGTGGACAATTGTTGAGAAATACTCCTTGAAGGTTTCAGCACCCGGCGTTTCACTTTCAGTCACTGCTGGTTCCGTTGTATTTTTTATTAGCTGTCATGCTGCCTTATTGGGGCTGCTCCTTCAATGAATCTACTGTTGGCCACAAGTCTGGCCTCGGTCAAAGCCTTTTTGTAGTCACTTCTTAGTCATAAGTAGAGTTCCTGGACTCTAGGATTGTTTGAGTTTGCAGCTATATTATGGGCTGCCATTAGGCGATCCTTCAGATGTCTTAATTCTGGGGAATACCAATTCCTTGCAGCCGGGATTGTCTTAGAAGACTTGTTAAATTTGCTTTTTTTCATTGGAAAGAAAACTTCCATCCAAGATGTGAAAGCCGAGAAAAAGGCATTGAACATCTCTTCAGCGTTGGCATTATATTTGTTCAGGATCTCAACCCAGTCCATGCTCTCCAAAGTTTCTATGAATTCTTTAATTTTTGCATCAGTAAAAGACCTTACCAAGAACAGAACAAGGAGGAATATAATGGTGTCCATGGAGGCTTTTGTTCTGAAGTTGCCACATTCCATGTAAAATCGAGGTATCATATACCATGGGACCAAAAACTCCTGCTTAAAGTCGAGGAAAACGTAAAATTGGAGAACGTAAAATCGCAAAAATTTATTTATTGCTCTTAAGGACGTTAAGCTGGGATTTTAAATTCTTGACGTAAAATGGGGGAAAACGTAAAATTGGAAATTGTAAAATCAAAGTTTCAATGTATATAAATATTCATGAACCACAGATTATCGTCTCAGTAATTTGTATTTTGTAATGTAAATGGCTGAACTGTGCCCGAGCATGAGCGCATGCTCATTCGGGTGGTCTTGTTTTGTTTTGTATAAATATTTTGTATAACTAGAAATAAAAATAAATAAGTCAGATCAGTTGGACATGCTAATTTTGCAAGCTAATCCACCATCTCATTGTCCTCTATTCCCGAGTGGGATGGGACCCATACGAGCCAAACTTGGCATCATTTCTGATGTAAAGTATGTAGGATCGAATGTATGAATGTGATCTATGTGTTGTGATACATATATGAAAAGGCATTTATTGTGCTTTGGTGGGCATCTTTGAGGGCCATATAAAGCGCTATATTATCCACCGTGAAGATAGAGGTTTGCTGGTACAGTTTCCCATTTTGACCATAGATGTTTGTCCCATTGTAAAAGGCAGCTCCTGTGTTCTTTTTTTGTTTTTGAACCGTCTGTAAAGTATACATGGTGTGGAATATCTGTGTTAAGGTTGTCAGTGCATTTTCTGAAATAAACTGCTGGTGGAAGAGATAATATCTATCTTGAGACTAAAGGGAGGGGGTTTGCGTTCTACTAAGAATTTTGAATGAACCAGGGTGTGATATAAATTATCGTATTGTCGGAAAGTTGGTACTATGTATACTAAATTTGTAGCGGGTCCGCACTTCGTTGTTGGGCGCCTTGTATAAACCACTTGGTTTATACTAAATTTATATTTTCGAAGTTGTTGCAATTCACTCCAGCTAGGCCTATCGGTCTCTGAGCAGTTGACTCTATTCTCAGGGCAGAGAGTTAAGAGCAAAATGATATTACTTGTTCTTTGAAATAATATCTGCAGAATCCAGGTGTAGTAATTATTTATTGCAAATAACTAAAATTGTCCAATAAGATGATCAGTTTACAGTGGGTGGTATAAATAAAACGAAGCCACTGCTACTAAACCGTTGCTCATGAGAAGGTTGAGAATCTAGCACCCGTTGTCTGTTTGGTATAAATAAAAACTTCCCCTCCCTGCCAAGCTGCGGCTCAGGCAACTGGTAGCAAGTGCTGGGACACCTGCATCCCATATCGCACAACACATAGCAGCTGAGTAAACAAACATGCCATTTGATTGTCTGTGCAGCGATTTAAAATTTAAAGTTTAGTATAATGTATCAGAATGGTTGAAGAAAATAGTGTATTTCAAAAGCAGATTGTGCAAATTCTGAAAATGCACAAACGAGTACTGAATAAAGCTCAACTGCCAGAGTTCAAAAAGAAAAAATTTCTAGCATGCAACTGTTTTCAAAAGTTAGCTAGAACGAGAATGTAACGTAGTGTTGAATGAAAACCGGATTTTAAGAAGTATTAGTAATTTGAAGAGCAGGATAAAGTAAAATTCGACCTGAGACTCACTGCGAATAAGCCGATAGTCTTAAAAAATTGGGAGAGAACCCGAGAAGAAAAGGAAAAAATTATAAATATAAGTACTGAATTTAAAGAAAGAAAAACTATTTTGGGAGAAAGAAAAGAGACAAGAGAGTGAGGCCTAGTATACAAAAGTCCTGGATATCCAAAGGTCCTGGGTTCAAGTCCCAGTGTCAGAGGAATTTTTCTCCTACAATATTCTCTAGTATTCATGTTTTATTAGTAAACCTTGATTTTAGGGAACTAAAAATTATGTTTAGGCCTGTAAATTAATATAATAAGCATTTAACTAGAACAGTAGACAGATACAATTATACTTATTTCTAATAAACAAAAGTTAACATTTTATACTAATAAACACATTTCATTCTTAACAGTGTAGGCAATTGCCCTAAAATCACAAGTCTACTTAGTAGCTATTAGGTAAATAATAAGGATATTTTATAATCTTAGCATTTTTAATATTTTGCTCTTGTGCAGACTGTACCACTGAAGAATCTAAAAGCTGGTACTCTACCCAGTTTCTTTCATTCCCTCCATGTGTTGATGTGTGTATGAAGAGGGGGAAATTGTCAAATTGATAGTAAGAAACCCGGATAAGCTTTTAAGGGTGTGAGATTTGTTCAGATCAGCTGATGTTATCCCACATTAATACATATAGGTCTATATGTAGTTATTTTATTAATTTAATTTATTGTCCCACATTAATATATGTAGTTCTTTTATTAATATTTCATTAGTTCCCATATTTAATTTATAAAATACGTTCGTTTTGAATCTGCTTGCTATATAATAGATTTGAAGCGGTGCATACGGATCGAGGAAAGAGTTTGAAAAAATGAGGCGCTTGCGCTGAGTTTTTTCAATTTCCGTGATCCGTTATGCGCTTACGGCACGAGTATTGTATACTGTTTTTTGCACGATGAATATTTATATCAATTTATTTATATTAATTGAGATATTAGCTGAAAATATTATGTATATACACTATTGAAGATGGATGTTATATTTCAGAAAGTGATTCGCATATGTTGGTTGTTATGGGGACCGAATATTTGTCCTGTTAAAGTCGCCACAAACTCGGGGGCCTTGGTTCCGGTCTTCCATAAAGGCTTGTACCTATTATGATAATTTGACTTACGGCACTTGTGCTTTTTGTAATTTTTACCGCACGGAGATTTCTTTTGTTTTCATAGCAATCAGATTGCATCCGGGAATGTCAAGTTACGATCCACGGCAACAATATTCGTAAGTACCGCTAATTAGTTACGTCGTTCAAAAAAAGGATTAATAACGTTTGAAATATTTTAGTTCATATTGATACCTAAAATATGAGAATGTGTTAGACCTATAATTATGTATTAATTTTGTGATTATTATTATTAAAAAGAAAAATAACAAAGTTAAGTTACACATGTTTTACAATTTTATTGTACAACCGGTTCTTTACAACTGTGCACATCATAATCCATACGTTCCTTATAAATTACTCAT
This sequence comes from Ectobius pallidus, assembly GCA_964059195.1. Classification (NCBI taxonomy): domain Eukaryota; kingdom Metazoa; phylum Arthropoda; class Insecta; order Blattodea; family Ectobiidae; genus Ectobius; species Ectobius pallidus. Next base: position 50,246,768 of record CAXKWD010000006.1, on the reverse strand, counting down.
ATTCGTTAAAAAATCACCCCCTTGAACCCCGCCAATACGATTAAAAACTTCACTTGAGCAAGCTGAGTCCGCAAATGAGGTACCTCAGAAAAAAGCAAGCCGCTGCTACCAACAGAGAGCCGCGGCTTAGTTTTATTTATACCAATTCCTAAGCAGCGGCTTAGCTGTCAAGGTCGTTGAGCAACGGCTAGGCAGGTGGCTGAGGAAGCCGCTTTTTATTTATACCAAACCAAGCAGCTGCTAGGAATTAGTGAGTTTTGAGCCACTGCTTGGTTTTATTTATACCACCCAATGTCTCGTACAAATAGTTCTTATCGTAAATTAATACCAAATAGATTTGCTATGTAGTTATAATGGCTCGCTTAATAAAATGGGATATCAGATTCCAATTAAATAATGTTGGATAATAAGTTAAAGTATCCACTATTAGTTTCTCGACAAAATTGTTTAAGTTAATTTAACTATGACTGGCAAAAATTCTAAGTTCGATAAATTATTTTGGAGAAAATTTATAAGTGACAAATGACAAAGTGAATAAATGACAAATAAGATACAAAAATTAATAAATGAACAAAATTCTTGAATGAAAAATATAAAAAATTAATACCAATATGAATAATATAGAGCACCGCTGGATATGATTTGCGAGAGTCCGCTAGAACTAATTAACACAAATTTTTACATTTACACTTATATTTGAATAATAAATCTCCGCTGGATATGATTATGCGAGAGTCTGATAAAAGTAGTTAACGAACACACAACAGACCTTTTGTATTTATACCTTATAATGTAGCTGTCACATGCTTAATTAGCCCCGTTCACACCCACACTATAACATAAGTTCTATTCACAATTTTTGATTACACATTCTACGCGAAGCAATATACTTTTATTTCACCATACTGTTTTTGCTTGTTCATTCATTACTTTCTTTGTACGATCTGGCAAAGGACAGATTATACTTACCCACTGTTTTGCCATTGACAGGATTTGTTACCTAAAAACATACATCATTAAATATTTGCGTAACAGTGAACGGTCCGCGATACAAAATCTCTAGCTGGTGCATTCGCTTATTCTTTGCATTTGATAAGTTCTTTCTCCTTATCAGAACCTTCTCGCCCACCACTGGTTTCCATATATGCTTGTACCTTTTAGCATTCTCCATTCTCTTCATTGCATTCTTTCTGATATTTATAATGGCAGTTTTACAGTAGTCCTCAAACTTTTTATTTACGCCTGTTTGTGGAATGGCTGGCAATAGACCTTTCACTGGTTCCTTTGGCTCCTCCCCTTTGAGCAATCTGATTGGCTCGACACCTGTAATGGGATGTACTGTGTGGTTGAGTATCTCCTCAATGGGCTGGATGTATCTGACCCATGCATTGTGCCTCTTATAACAGAGTGCTCTCAAATACAACGAGAGGTCTCTGAGACCTCGTTCTGCTAAGTTGCTTTGAGGATGGAATTTTGAGACTTTATAGCATTTTATTCCTTTTGCTGACTTTTATATAAAAAAACTTTGCTTATGAAGGGTCCCCCATTATCGGACAGAATCGCCTTCGGTTCAATGTACTTCGGAAAGTAGTCATAAATCAATTTCCTGATTACTTCACTTGAGTTAGCTGTCCTAGTTGTGTACAGCTTAACAAAATGGGAAAAAACGTCGTAGCAAATTAATATGTATTTCATCCCATAAGCTCCTGCTACTAGTGGCCCATGAAAGTCAAGCGCTACTAAATCTCCCGCCTCTCCTCTCGTTATGGTTTTAGGCATTCTATCAAACTTTTTGTTTAAAGGCTTCGCTTTCTGACAAAGATCGCAACAGCTGACATATTTCCTAATTTTTCTTCCTAGGTTTTTGATGTACATTTTATTTTGCAAGTACAACAGCATCCTACCAGTACCAGAATGGCCTAACTTTTCGTGTAAAGTTTTTAGTATGCAGCTTTCCATTGCGCTCGGTATGTATACTTTCCATTCTTTTATTTCATTTCCGCATAATTTATAAATTATGCCATTGATTTCCTTGTATTTTAAGTCCTCGGCTGCCACGCCCCCTTCTTGTGACATTTCTCCTAAACTCAGTCTTACAAGCTCTATTTCTGCATCCTTCCTTTGATATTCTTCTATATTCCTAAAGTACTGACGTAAGTTAGGTTCTTTGAATAGCTGTATTTGCATGACTTGAATCTCGTTTTTACTAATCCCTGTCCGTTCAGGTATTTCTGCTTTGTTTCTTGAAAGATAGTCACATAAGAGGTTATCCTTCCCTGCAACATGTCGGATCTCCATATCTTATTGACTTAATTCATGTACATATCTCGATAGTTTGCTGTTGCCTAATTTTGTTTTGTTTAAGAATGTTAGACTAATGTGGTCTGTATAAACAGTCACTTTCCTGTTGAATATGTACTGATGAAATTTAGTAAGTGCATGGTACATGCCAATGATCTCTAAGCAGGTAACGGAACCTTTACTTTCTACTGGGGTGAGTTCCCTGGAGGTCGTCGCTATTAAGTGTTTTGAGCCGTCTTCATGTTCTTGCATGAGAATTCCCCCGACAGAAATACATGAGGCATCCGTATAGACAATATACCCTATGTCTTTTCGAGGTCTTTCCAGTAATACAGAATTTTGAAACGCCTTCTTTATCTTTTCAAATGCCTGTTCCTCGACATCTGTCCATTTAAATTTATTTTGTTTCTTTAGCAGCTTTCTTAAGGGGGCCACGTATTCAGAGTATCCAGGTATGAAACGCGACTGGTAATTAAATATACCTAATACTTTCCTCACCTGCCTCACAGTTTTAGGCCTACTCATGTTTGAGATTGCTTTATTGCGTTTGGGGTCTGCCGATACGCCATCTTTAGAAATAACATAGCCAACATACTTTATTTCCTCTTGAAACAGGTTTATTTTAGTCGGGTTGACCGTCATGCCATTGCGTAAGAATGTGTTTAGTACAAAATCCAATTCCGTCAAATGTGTCTCAAAGTCTGCTGTGTAGTAAATAATCGTCGACGAAGGCCGTAATATGGGGACCAGTACCCTCAGGAAACATTATTTTACGAGCTCTTAGTAATGCACTGCCGGAAGTGCGCATTCCAAATGGTGTTCTACAGAAGGAATACACTGACCCTTGGTGTACGAATGAACAGTATTTTCTATCTTCTTTTCGAAGTCCAATCTGCCAAAAACTGGAAGTCAAATCAATACTTGAAAAGAATCTCGCCTCTCCCATTTTAGCTAATAAATGGTCTATCGGCTCCGTCTTGAATCTGTCAGGTTTCATGTACTGATTTGCAGTTCTAAGATCTACAGTCATTCTAAGTTTATTATTTTGCTTTAATACTCAGAAAATAGGGCTGATGTACTCCGAATCCGATACCTCTATTATTCCGTCTTCAAGCATTTTCGAAATTACTTTATTTGCTTCCTCCCGTACCGACAGCGGTAAAGGCCTACCCTTATGGTTAAAGACTGGTGGATTTTCCATTGTTATTGTATGCTCATAAGCTAAACAGAGTCCGGGAATTCCAAAGAAAACGTCTTTATTCTGTATTAACACTTCAAATAGCCTATCTTTCTGACTTTCATTTAAGGTTGTTATACTATTCACTTTCTCCTTTAAAGTTTCAAAAATTTCATCTTTCTGAATATTATTTTCATCCCTAGTCTCTTCATAATTATGATGATCATCTACGTTTCCTCCAAGCATATTTATTTCACAATCCTTACCAATACTGTACACTTCTTCACTAAAAGTGTCACTAAATTCATTAAATTCTTCAATATAGAATCCTGGTTTTTCCACTGACTCTACAATAATGTCCGTCGGGCTTATCTTGCCTACGACGTCAACAATAGCATGATTGAATACCTTAGTATCCTCATAACAGCCTGTATCCATATTCAGTCTCTCAACAATAAAAAACTCGCTTTGGATTGCCTTTTCTTTCTCAGAACAATTGGAATAATCATCACAATTAGTTGTCAAAAATGGAACTTCTATAATATGTTCATTATTTGTAATTTTTAGGGAGTTCTCGTCAAAATCTAATATTCCCTTATATTCAATCAAAGTATCACACCCAATAATGAAAGGGTGCGCTAGGTTCTTAATTACTAACATATATATGTCAGCTGACCAGTCTCCAATTTTTAATGTAACCATAATCTGTTTGTCTATTTTATATTGATTCCGGCTTATGGCTGTCGTACAGTATAATAGAGGTACATTAAGTTCTTGGAATTTGGTATTGTTATTTTTAAGGTCCTCGTAGCATTTAAAACTACACACACTGAGCATGCTCCCAGAGTTCAACATTACTTGAATCGTCATGTCTCCTATCTTTGCCTCTATTTGTGGTGGATTTAAAATGCTTTTTATTATTTGTTGATTTTCTTGTGAATTACTGTTTTCATTTACTGTGAGTCTTCCCTCGGGTAACTGGTTCCCCTCTACAGACACATTACGACTCGCTAATATGTCTAATTGGTGTTTAAATCCCTTTCATTTGTTCTGTTTTGATCTGCCTGTCTTGTATCACTTGGATACTCCCTGGCTTCCGGGTTTAGTGAATTATTAGTCTCTGCCTTCCTCTCCTGTTATTTCTGTTATTATTGTAATCAACATAACGGCCTTCAAACACCACCCCGTTCCTCTGAGTGTTATCTACTCACCCTTGGCTGGATTCCGAGAATGCAAGGTGGTTGACTCGTGGTTCCTGTGACCCGTTTCTGCCGTAATATTCATTACGCGAGTTCTGACCCTGATTGCCTTGGTTATTTCTATACCCATTATTATTTCTTTCTTGGCGGTTACCAGAATAATAATAATAATAATAATAATAATAATAATAATAATAATAATAATTATTATTATTATTATTGTTCCTGCCATTATATCCTGACCTGTAACCTTGATTGTTAGAATAATTGAATCGATCATTTAAGAAAGGGCTCAATGACACTTTTTTCAAAATGGATGTTATGAGGTAAATGGGTTCACCAGGGGTAGATGCATGATTCTGTTAAAGAAAGACCCAATTCCACCTACTAAAGTTAGTTCTACAGCAGCTTGAATATACCATTCAGTTTAGAAATGCCTCAACTCCAGGAATGGAGTCCTTTCAATACTGAACCTTCCTGAATCCTAGCAGTGAATGTAAGACTTATGGTCATTGTTCCTTGTTTTTGGTTTAATCAAGAGATGTGTCTATAAGCTAGATAGAATTCTTTCTATCAGGGAATATGTACAAATCATTGTCAACTCAGCAAAACAAGGAGGATTTACAGTCTTATTGGTATTGGCTGATGACATTCTACAAGTCTCAACATAGTGGCAAAATTATTACAAAAAGACTGAAACCTAAGTTTTTTAATGAATGTCAGTATGAGTCAAAGAACCCAGTACAAATTTGTGCTTCAACATACATTAGGGATATATATCAGCCACACCTCTGAAGTGAAATATCTGCAACATCAACTGTGAAACTTCCTGAAAAGTGTGCTTATGAAAATAATGTTCGCATTAACACCAAGCAAGATTTGTCAAAACTAATGTGTTATAACGTATACCAGAAGAACATAAGCATTTCTTTGTAAAGCCTCCACGCCCAAACGATCCCCAGTCGGCTTCAAAGCGAGTGGAACGTTTTTAAGTCGGACCACTTCCGTCATCTGGAAAAGATTATTAGGGTCTACCCACCCCTAAACATATGCGGTGGTCCCTGCCACCAGGTCAGGCCTTGTTGCAATGTCACTTGTGTTGTTTCCTCATGATTTCAGTACGTTTTAGCAGTGAAGACTGTGCACACGTGCTTTTTCTGCTTTTTTGTTAAATCTACTGTATAATTATCTGTATCTTTAGTGTAGTTTTAGTTTTATAGTTGTAGTTTTATAAGTTTTGAAGTATTTAATAGTTAGCGTTAGCACTTGCATAGTTTTATTAAGATGTGGAGGCTTTGGGATCAGAACCAAGTTGCTGTCCCTCCGGCCGAACCAGCCAATAACCCCTTGCCGAGTACCAGTAGTTCCGCGACCCCCCAAAAAAGAAGACCCACAAAAACTCTGAACAAGCAAAGTCAGATTGTCGTGTGTAATGTTCATGATTATGTAGAAAATAATAACCTAGGTAAGGGTTCAATAACTGAGACTGCAAAAATCCTACAGTTAGACAGGAAAACTGTGCGGAATGTTTTGCAGAGGGGACCAATGACTCCTAAAAAACCAGGCAACAAAAGAACCAGGTTTAATAAAGTGGACGATTTCGGTTGTGACTTTATCAGGCGTGAGGTGTACCGCTTTTATAGTGAAGGTCAATCACCAACCGTACGCGAACTTTTGCAGCATATGAAAAGTGTTACCGATTTTCCTTACGAAGAAACCACACTTCGCAAATTGCTAAAGAAGCTGGGTTTTCGATTTCGCCGTCTTGAAAAGAAAAATGTGGTGATGGAATCTACAAGAATAGTGGCTTGGCGATACCAATTTCTCCATAGGCTACGGGATCTACGTGTGCAAGGTTTCCAGATCATCAATCTTGATGAGACCTGGTTTGATACCCATGACGTTGTAAAGATGGTTCGATACCCATGATGTTGTAAAGATGGGATGGGACGACGGTACCTGCAATTGTGTGCTAAAATCTCCGACGTCGCGAGGAAAGCGTATTATGGTGCTTCATGCTGGAGGCAGTGAAGGGTGGGTGCCAAATTGCCTTTTATTGTCAGCTAAGAACATTGGAGACTGTAAAGCTGACAGTCATGATGAAATGACGGCAGAAGTTTTTGAAAAGTGGTTTTCAAATAATCTGCTTGCAAACTTGCCAAACAGAAAGTGTGTAATAATAATGGACAATGCAAGCTATCATTCGCGGCAGCTGTTTAAAATTCCCTCCATGAATACAAGGGTCCAGGATATTATTTCGTTCATGAAAGAACATAACATACTTGTGCCGAACCCTGTTCCCATAAAAGCCGTCCTCATTAACAGAATCAAATCTGCAAACATAAGTAAGTATGTGGTTGATGAACTTGCAGCTTCTTGTGGTCATGAAGTTTTGCGTCTTCCACCCTATCACTGCATATTTAACCCTATCGAACTCATATGGGCCCAACTGAAAGGATTCGTTAGAAAAAACAATGTGACACCAACTCTAAGTGCCAGTGTTTGTGAACTGTTGCGTGAGGGTACTAAAGCAATTGACTCCCAGCTTTGGTCACCTTGCGTCCAGCACACCACCAAGATCAAGGGAAAATACATAAGTCATGACTCAGACAGCAACCAGGAGAGATTCGTGATTCATGTAGGAGATAGCGACAACGATGAGTAAAGGTAGGATCAAAGCTTATTTTTTAAGCACAAACCTACACTCTTTCCTACCTCTCATAATCTGTTACAGTGAGTTTGCAAGGAACGACACCTGACTGCTGACCCTTATTCTAAAACAACATTTTTAATTTAATTTTATTTTGATTAGCCTATGTGCTTTCACTTCCCTTACTTCTCCCAATGAAAATCTTCATTATGAAGTTGCATATCTAGCCAATACATCTACATCTACATCTAAATATCAATACAAAATGGCGTCTTATATTAGTTTTATATACTAAAATAAATTGTGCAAAATATGTTGCACAAACTTTCTCACATATACGTGTTAAAACCTAGCAGAGAGAAAAGTAAATTATAGGGACAATTAAATTTTATTTATTACATTTTCATAAAACTAACAAGTATCAAGAGCGGAAAGCATCAGGGTCGATCTTTATGTTCAATGCTTTTACCGTGAAATAATAATAATAACAATGATAATAACGATAATAATAATAATAATAATAATAATAATAATAATAATAATAATGCCAATAATAATTTGGGGCTTGCATGGTTTCCTCAATCTCAAAGGCAAAAATGTAGGATACATTGCGATATAGCAGAACAATATAAGCAAATGTTGCACGAATGAGTCATTACAAAAGGTTACTGGTAAATTTGGGCGGCAACGAGGTTTGATTTGAACCCAGGACCTCTTCCCTGGGTCAATCCATTAGAAATGAACCAAATTTAATAAAATTTGTTGCTCGACATTTTTGATTTTCCTAATTTTTTTACCAGTTATTTCCCAACTAAAGGTGAGTTCAAAACTATGGTAAAAAAATTTTTGGGCTCATACTTTTTTTGGCGGCCATTTTAAGTTTGCTTTTTAACCATATTTCAGTCGAAAACATGTTTTGCACAAGTGTATGTAACTCCGTTCATTTTATAGATAACAAGACAAAATAAACACCAAAATTATCAGAATGAAATGCTCTACATTTTTGTTTTAACACAATATTACCTAAGTAGTGAGAAAAGTGAAGAAAAAATTCAAAAATTGAAAATTGACTCAAAACGGGATTTTTAGTGCCGCAAAATTATTAGAAGGAAGAAAGACTCGCCCTTAATTTTTTTTTCTGGTGTAGATCTACTATAGGACTACTCGCTGTAGAAGTTTAAAGCTTGAGAACTTTGCGGTTTTTTTAATACATTTTTTAAAAAATGCCCAAAACCGAATTTTGGCAATATTTGAAGTAGAATATCTCAAAAGGGACTGAGTGAAAAATTAGGAAATTTATACAGATAACACCTCTTTATGATATAAAGATGTGATAAAAATTTGGTGACTGAGACTCAACTGGTTCCCGAGTTACAGTGCATCGAATTTGGCCAAACATTGCGTTATAGGCACACGAAATTTAACGGTAATTTAATAGTAAATATTCACTTTGTAATTTTAAATATAAGTCCGCCGCCGTGGGTGAGTCGGTAGCACGCCTGCCTTCCACTCCGGCGGCCCGGGTTCGATTCCCGGCCGGGTCGGGGATTTTTCAGTAGTGAAAGATCCCCTCCCCGGGTTCAGGACTGGGTGCTAGGTTAAGATAATGCACATTGTGCGCGATTCCTAAATTATTATTAATTTTAAATATAAAATTTTTGTGAGCCTAAGTTTGTTACACAAAAGAGTTGTGTATGTAGGCTACATTTCATCAGTTAGCATGACAAAGATTTGGTTTCCTCAAAGCTTTGAAGAGTGTTGAAATTTCGGTGCATAGTTTGCAGTTATGGCAGTTGAGTCTCAGTCACCAAATTTTTAACACATCTTTTTATTATAAAGAGGTGTTATCTGTATAAATTTCATAATTTTTCACTCAGTCCCTTTTGAGATATTCTACTTCAAATATTGCCAAAATACGGTTTTGGGCATTTTTGAAAAATTGTATAAAAAAACCGCAAAGTTCTCAAGCTTTAAACTTCTACAGCGAGTAGTCCTGTAGTAGATCTACACCAGAAAAAAAAATTAAGGGCGAGTCTTTCTTCCTTCTAATAATTTTGCGGCACCAAAACTCCCGTTTTAAGTCAATTTTCAATTTGTAGCTTTGATATTTTTTCTTCACTTTCCTCACTACTTAGGTAATATTGTGTTAAAACAAAAATGTAGAGCATTTCATTCTGATAATTTTGGTGTTTATTTTGTCTTGTTATCTATAAAATTAACAGAGTTACATACATTTGTGCAAAACAAGTTTCCGGTCGAAAAACTATTACAAAGAAAACTTAAAATGGCCGCCAAGAAAAAAGTATGAGCCTAAAATATGTTTTACTCTAATTTTGAACTCACCTAATATTGGGGAGTAACTGGAAAAAGAAATTAAGAAAATAAAAAATGTTGAGCAACACATTTTATTCAATTTGGTTCATTTCTAATGGATTGACCCTATTTTGTCATTATTTGAAGCAGAATATCTCAGAAGGGCCTGAGTGAAAATTATGAAATTTATACACATAACACCTCCTTACGATATAAAGATGTGATAATAATTTGGTGACTGAGACTGAACTGGTTCCAGAGCAGTGCATCGAAGTTGGCCAAAAATTGCAAACTATGCACCGAAATTTCAACGCTTTGAGGAAATTATAAATCGGTCATGTTAACTGATGAAATGTAGCCTACATGTACAACTCTTTTGTGTAACATACTTAGGTTCACTAAAATGTTGCATTTAAAATTACAATTTGGATTTTTACTATTAAATTACCGTTAAAATTCATGTGCGTAAAATGGAAGTTTTGGCCAAATTCGATGCACTGTTACTCGGGAACCAGTTGAGTTGAACCAAATTTTTATCACATCTTTATATCACAAAGAGGTGTTATCTGTATCAATTTCATAACTTTTCACTCAGTCCCTTTTGAGATATTCTACTTCAAATATTGCCAAAATACGGTTTTGGGCATTTTTGAAAAATTGTATAAAAAACCGCAAAGTTCTCAAGCTTTAAACTTCTACAGCGAGTAGTCCTATAGTAGATCTACACCAGAAAAAAAATTAAGGGCGAGTCTTTCTTCCTTCTAATAATTTTGCGGCACTAAAAATCCCGTTTTGAGTCAGTTTTTAATTTGTAGTTTTGAATTTTTTTCTTCACTTTCCTCACTACTTAGGTAATATTGTGTTAAAACAAAAATGTAGAGCATTTCATTCTGATAATTTTGGTGTTTATTTTGTCTTGTTATCTATAAAATTAACAGAGTTACATACATTTGTGCAAAACAAGTTTCCGGTCGAAAAACTATTACAAAGAAAACTTAAAATGGCCGCCAAGAAAAAAGTATGAGCCTAAAATATGTTTTACTCTAATTTTGAACTCACCTAATATTGGGGAGTAACTGGAAAAAGAAATTAAGAAAATAAAAAATGTTGAGCAACACATTTTATTCAATTTGGTTCATTTCTAATGGATTGACCCTATTTTGTCATTATTTGAAGCAGAATATCTCAGAAGGGCCTGAGTGAAAATTATGAAATTTATACACATAACACCTCCTTACGATATAAAGATGTGATAATAATTTGGTGACTGAGACTGAACTGGTTCCAGAGCAGTGCATCGAAGTTGGCCAAAAATTGCAAACTATGCACCGAAATTTCAACGCTTTGAGGAAATTATAAATCGGTCATGTTAACTGATGAAATGTAGCCTACATGTACAACTCTTTTGTGTAACATACTTAGGTTCACTAAAATGTTGCATTTAAAATTACAATTTGGATTTTTACTATTAAATTACCGTTAAAATTCATGTGCGTAAAATGGAAGTTTTGGCCAAATTCGATGCACTGTTACTCGGGAACCAGTTGAGTTGAACCAAATTTTTATCACATCTTTATATCACAAAGAGGTGTTATCTGTATCAATTTCATAACTTTTCACTCAGTCCCTTTTGAGATATTCTACTTCAAATATTGCCAAAATACGGTTTTGGGCATTTTTGAAAAATTGTATAAAAAACCGCAAAGTTCTCAAGCTTTAAACTTCTACAGCGAGTAGTCCTATAGTAGATCTACACCAGAAAAAAAATTAAGGGCGAGTCTTTCTTCCTTCTAATAATTTTGCGGCACTAAAAATCCCGTTTTGAGTCAGTTTTTAATTTGTAGTTTTGAATTTTTTTCTTCACTTTCCTCACTACTTAGGTAATATTGTGTTAAAACAAAAATGTAGAGCATTTCATTCTGATAATTTTGGTGTTTATTTTGTCTTGTTATCTATAAAATTAACAGAGTTACATACATTTGTGCAAAACAAGTTTCCGGTCGAAAAACTATTACAAAGAAAACTTAAAATGGCCGCCAAGAAAAAAGTATGAGCCTAAAATATGTTTTACTCTAATTTTGAACTCACCTAATATTGGGGAGTAACTGGAAAAAGAAATTAAGAAAATAAAAAATGTTGAGCAACACATTTTATTCAATTTGGTTCATTTCTAATGGATTGACCCTATTTTGTCATTATTTGAAGCAGAATATCTCAGAAGGGCCTGAGTGAAAATTATGAAATTTATACACATAACACCTCCTTACGATATAAAGATGTGATAATAATTTGGTGACTGAGACTGAACTGGTTCCAGAGCAGTGCATCGAAGTTGGCCAAAAATTGCAAACTATGCACCGAAATTTCAACGCTTTGAGGAAATTATAAATCGGTCATGTTAACTGATGAAATGTAGCCTACATGTACAACTCTTTTGTGTAACATACTTAGGTTCACTAAAATGTTGCATTTAAAATTACAATTTGGATTTTTACTATTAAATTACCGTTAAAATTCATGTGCGTAAAATGGAAGTTTTGGCCAAATTCGATGCACTGTTACTCGGGAACCAGTTGAGTTGAACCAAATTTTTATCACATCTTTATATCACAAAGAGGTGTTATCTGTATCAATTTCATAACTTTTCACTCAGTCCCTTTTGAGATATTCTACTTCAAATATTGCCAAAATACGGTTTTGGGCATTTTTGAAAAATTGTATAAAAAACCGCAAAGTTCTCAAGCTTTAAACTTCTACAGCGAGTAGTCCTATAGTAGATCTACACCAGAAAAAAAATTAAGGGCGAGTCTTTCTTCCTTCTAATAATTTTGCGGCACTAAAAATCCCGTTTTGAGTCAGTTTTTAATTTGTAGTTTTGAATTTTTTTCTTCACTTTCCTCACTACTTAGGTAATATTGTGTTAAAACAAAAATGTAGAGCATTTCATTCTGATAATTTTGGTGTTCATTTTGTCTTGTTATCTATAAACTTAACGGAGTTACATACATTTGTGCAAAACATGTTTTCGACTGAAATATGGTTAAAAAGCAAACTTAAAATGGCCGCCAAAAAAAGGTATGAGCCCAAAAATTTTTTTACCATAGTTTTGAACTCACCTTTAGTTGGGAAATAACTGGTAAAAAAATTAGGAAAATCAAAAATGTCGAGCAACTTGGCCTGGTTCATTTCTAATGGATTTCCCTACACCACCTCGCTCTAATTGATTTTTGTGTGTTCATTAGACTGTGGTAAACTGACTACATTTTACAACAATAATTAGATTATAGCATTCTTGTTACTATGGGCAACAAAAGAATATAATTCATATTTAAATCAAAATGTTCTGAAATTCGCATTTGTCATGTTATTTTGTTTTTATCTTGATACCTATTAATTTTATAAAGAAATGTAGGCCTATTAAACAAAAAAAAAAATCATTTTCATTTTCTCTACAACTTGACTGTACTGAGTTTTCATGTATCGCTGAATGTAATGGAGAAAACCTAGAAAAATGAAAAAAGGATATTTCAAAATATAATTATTATGACGTCTAATAGGGTTTAATCTTTTCAGCACGTGTTTCTAAGGTTCCGTCTGTTAAACTAACATGCATTTCCGTTGTTATACTGTAATGTATTAGTTTCTGGGTTTTCTCTAAAGCGGTAGTAACACAAATAATTATTATACGGTACACAGTCACACACACACATATTTATTTATTTAAACTTTCTTCTAACTGTGCCTACAGTAAACAAAGTAATTAAATTATTGACTGTAATTCGAATTTGTGGAAATTAGCTACAAGGCTTTCAAACTGTGGCAACAATGTGCATCTTATGCTTATGCCTGTTGCTCACGGTCAAATTGTTTCGTTAAATTTATTGTACAACTAATTTAACCAAACGTGTAGCCAAACGCCTCTTGTTAACGGTCAAATGAGTCATCAAATGCATACTAGCAAAAGATTCTCCCTCTGTGTACTGAATTTCGCAACATTGTAGTATTACCCTGCCACCTAGTGGTAGACTCCTGTACTCTAAATTTTCAGCCACTCATACTCTGCTGCTAATGGTAGTTTGTTGTATCGTTTACATTAAAAGACAACAATTATCCAGATTAATTGGGATGGGACAAGATCACATTATTAAGATAATTTACAAAACTTATAAATAATTTATTTCAGTGTTATGATATTTGCGAAAGACAAATATAAGGTGCAGTTTAAGCTCCGCCCACTCGATATTCACATTTTGTTTCTCAGCTCAGCATGGCGACAAACTATCCTTGTATATTGTCGCTGACACTCCCCCGACCATACCAAATATTAAAAATGCGGGAGTGCCCCTTGTACCAAATATTAAAACTGCGAGTGTGTCCCTTGTACCTAATATTAAAAATTCGAGAGTGCCCCTTGTACCAAATATTAAAAATTGGAGAGTACCCACAGGTTTGCCTTGTACCCAACAGTTTGTCAGCCTGTTTATCCTCGAAGAATTCGCTAGATCGTGGTATAAAAGGAAGTGCTTCGCTGGGGGAGGGCTATTTCTCATGCGACGATGCACCTTATATTTGGTTTTTCCCATGATTTTATTAAAGGTGACCTTTAAATCTGCCGAACATTAATACTTTAGCTATTTATAATTATTATTGTAATTTTATAAATTTCACATCCTGTTGTAAGATTTCCTTTGCCCTGTGTATTTGAATTTTTCATACAAAAGAAAGCAAACAATGCGTGAAGCCTTGAAATATTAAAATAATACATTGTTTACGATCACTTAAAATAATTATGAAAGAAAAAAAAATTACTATACCAAAAATCGAACCCGAGACCTCTAGCACCACAGTCTAGATTGCTACCACGAGGCTATCAAGGAATGATGGAAGCAAGCGTGAATCGTGCGTATACAAGAACGGCTCCTATGTCATCCCGCTTCGAATTTTCATTTCGTTTTTGTATGTCAACGAGTCATGTTCTCGTCATGTTTTTTATACTAATCTGTTCGGAATAACGGTATCTACACAGGCATATACAAATGCTATTTTGATGGAGCTGCAATGCTAGGAAATGAAGAATTTGTGAGAAATCGAAAATGGCTGCACTTGCAATCTTGTAGCTTGCAGGCAACAAGTTCTCCACATTACCGCCGGGGGCGCGGGTAGTTCACGTTCGTTGCGCTGATTGGCGGGCTCGACAAATGATTTGCTGGAATTAGAACAAGTCCTATATGCCGATGCGAATAACCAAACGTTTGCCCAAAGGCGAATTTGACCGTTAGCAATACCCATTTGTTGAAAAGTGCTAGTTGTGCAATAAATATAACGAAAAATTTGACCGTGAGCAACAGGCATTAGGCACGCGCAACACATTTTCCCGTTTCCTTTTCGGCTTTTCAACTACAAGATGTTTATGGAGATGTTTATGGAGGGTTTGGTCAGGGGTGGAGTTGGGGTACTGTATTAGAGGGTTGCCGCCTGAGGATCCTTTAAAAGCGCTCACTATAGATATTCTTACATGGCGTACTTGCACCAAAGAAGCTGACGAATGAAGAAAGTATTTTACATTTATTGTATGTTTTCATTGATGTAGGACTGTATTTAGTATTCAAGATATTAAGTTGTCCATATATCATATTTTAATACTACATAAATCAATCATAATAGTTGATTTTATTTTAAAACTGTGTTTTTGCACAATTTCAATGTTAAGTGTGAGGGATATACTTTTGAAAGGGCTCAATTCCATTACTTTCAATTACTATAATACATCATGTAAGCACACTGTATTTCTGTTTCACATGTAGAGATCTTAAAAACACCTACAGTGTTTTGCAGATGACAAACAGTTGATCCATCTCCTTGCTAGATACGCGGTCCAATCAGTGACGGCGAGACGTAGGGAAGACTCGAACTACTAGCGACACTTCGTAAGCTCGTACACGTGATTGGCGGTGAAGGAATCTGCTTCTCATTTGAAAAATACTGTATAATAAGACATTGCATATGCAAGAATTTACTAACTGTCAATGTTTCTGTAAATATACAGTTTTTTCTTTCTCCTGAAAAGTTATCTTTTCTGTCATTAAGCCCTTTCTTAAATGACCGATTCAATTATTACTAGGCCTATCGGTGTAATAATTCGGAGTACCATTTCTGCCTGCGTGATTTTCAGTGTTTCTATTTTCACTGGAATTTTCACATCTGTTTCGGCTGTCATATTTCTTACCGCCATTATTAGATTTTTCTCGGCCAATTGCCTCTTCAAATTCGGTCAATAAACCTAATGCCTCGCGCGAGAGTTTTAGGCCTCGCAACAATCAAATGATTATGTATCTCCTGTTTAAAATGTTTCAGTGTTAGCTGGAGAATATCTTTTTCGGAAAGCTCTAATTCGAGTGATCTGGCTAATTTTATAACTTTCATAAAATATTCAGATAAAGTTAGATAGGAATTTTCATCATATTTCCCTGAATACAATATTCTGTTCTAGCGTTGCTTTGCCGGCTAGAGCTCCAGTACCGTTCCATGAATAATTTCTTGAATTCCGCGTAACTTATCCCTCCTGATGAGATGAAGTGACACCAATCTCTACACTTCCCCACTAAACTTCTTTGAACAATTGCCATTTTGTAATCGTCCGGTACAGCCTTGATATTTAAGTACGCATCCATTTCACTAATAAAATGGGGCGGATTAGAAGAATCGTCTCCATTAAAACGGGGTGCTGTCCATTCATGCCCAAGAATTTGTGATAAGTGTATAGGATTACGAATCCCTAATTGCATTCCAGTATAGTTTCCTAATTCGATATTGCTCCGCACGTCGTCCGAATCAGTAATGACACTAGGAGTGCTATGTGCGTCACTTCTTAATTAATTTGTTGTCAACAATTCAGTATTATTTACGTTAATTGTTGCAATGCTATTTCTCCTTATTTCATCACTGCTTTGTACGCTTTGAGGTTCATTCTCAATGGAGTTAATTTTATTAGCTAACCCAGTTACCTTTTTGTCAATTATTGTTATCACTTTTTCAGTTAACACGCCTTCAAATTTCTTTACCTTGTCAAGTATTTTGATTTCTATATTTTCTCTATCAGTCTTATGAATTTGCACAATTTCTAGTAGTATATGCCCATTTTTGTCTCCCGCCCTTTGTACCGCGACGCCTATTCCAGACGCCTTCCAGACGCCCGGCGTCATTGTACTCGATTCAAAAAAGCGAGATGTGCCCTTTCACCCAGTGGTATTCCCGACTCTTCCCGACGCCTCGTTTAGGAGTTAGGCCCTGAGAACCATTATTCCTGTTACGTAACAGGAACAGGATCTATACGTGTGTCGTTTGATCCAGACTGTCCTGTGACGTCACGGGACTCATTTCCGAGCAATGTAGTTGCGCCCTTTCACCCAGTGGTATTCATGAAGCGTCCCGACGCCTCGTTTAGGAGTTAGGCCCTGAGAACCATTATTCCTATTACGTAACAGGAACAGGATCTATACTTGTGTCGTTTGATCCAGACTGTCCTGTGACGTCACGGGACTCATTTCCGAGCAATGTAGTTGCGCCCTTTCACCCAGTGGTATTCCTGAAGCGTCCCGACGCCTCGTTTAGGAGTTAGGCCCCAAAGAGTCATTATTCCTGTTACGTAACAGGAAGAGATAGCAGCTTACGGTATCAGTAAAGTTGTAACAGGGAGAGATGGTAGCTTACGGCGTCCGTCAAGTTGTAACAGGAAGAGATGGCAGCTTACGGCGTCGGTCAAATTGTAAAGTAGTTAGTTGCATTACCGACCGACCGATGACGTCATCCATGATGAAACACAGTTATTTACAATATTAGAACACTCAAACTATAGAAAACAAACCCAACACAAAAAAATAAACACAGCACAACACAAGAAGTTTCCATAAGATTATCAACATCACAAATATTCTATTTAATAATTCTTGTTAAAAGTTTTTTATTACTTAGCAGCGTGGACTAACCAAATTGCTTATGAACCACTCTCTGCTAACCAAAATGTACCGGCAATTCCTCTTCTACCCACTTGTAGACTAAGCGATGAATGCTAGGCCCATTCTGAAGAGGCTCTGAAAGATAATCTGAGGGACAGCGAGGAAAAGAGGGTACAATAAACGAGCAGACTTGCAATTAATGCAAGGCTCCTCGCGAATTGTAGTTTATAATAATAAACTACCCAAGAAGCTAAATATTAGATATTATTTTAAAATCATAATATACAATGATATTGACAAACAGAAATTAATTATGGAAACTTCTTTAACACATATACTGAACTGTGGTGTGAGGCACCACCTTTAGTTTCTGTTAATAAAAAATTGAATTAAAGTTTTATAATAATTACTTTTAAAATCAGTTCATGCACTTGTTTTATACAGGTTAGTACATGCAGTTATTTAAATTACAATATGATAGCACAAAGTAATATTTGAAGAGTATTAATAAGTTAAATTAAAAATGATTTCAAGTCAATCAAGGTGCAGACAACATGCACTTGCTTTTCACAAATTATGCCATGCAATTCATGCTTAATGATAAAATAACATTCTGGATTATTTAAAAAAACAAATAAATGATCGTACCTTAGTACGGGCACTCCCGTGCCTCACGCAAAACTATCTTATTCCCCTGTAGTGGAATAAGGTAGGCTCCCTTTCGGAAACACAAAATAAATTTTGTAATTACAGTGCAACTAATTACAAGGACTCTGTGCGCCGGAGGTAGGTAGGATACCGAAAGGATAGACTGCACAAAGGAAGGGAACGAGAAAATTAAAATGCCTTAAGGGCCTACATGCTGGCCAGGCCACCAAGAAAGCCTAGACACAACTAACAAGAAAAGGAAAATTACTTTTAATGAACAATAAAATAAATTCCTTAGACCAAAAACTTAAATATCTCTTTCAAGATTAACTAAAATGTGAACAGTATAAGAAGGATCCCTCCTCGGGAAAATACGTGACTCAAGGCTAAAGGAAATTCATACTTAAATTCATTACGACACAAGGTCAGCCAGCGCCAAAGAAAGGAATGATATCAAGCAGTCTAGCTTAACCAGAAATAATTAAAGATGCATGCTGATAAATACGATATTTAAAGATCCTACATACCTTCCGAAAGCACCACAACAAACAAGAACGGCGAATTATCGCCCTTCAGTTGCACCGTAAGGATAGTAACACGAAAATTAGCCATGATCGCCGCCGGCTGGTTTCCGAAAAAGAGAGAACGAGTCGACAGCGGCAATCGCTTATATACAACTCACCCCTTCCAGATCCTACATGCCTCTAGGCACTGCCTTCTATATCTTACAAGCCATGATGCTTGAAATCTGACAACACAGGAGGTAGTCCTATCTGTGGTGGTCTGTGGGAAGCATTTGAATACGTTTTTAATGCAGATATTTTTCTTTTTCACAAATACCGATTTTATTTAGGCGAAATCCGTAGGTCTATTATATATTACATAGCATATACTTGTGATGTGCATAATAACGTAATGCGCGGTGATTCCACATAGCCTATCTGAAGGAATTCGTAGTTTTCAGTGTCTCCTCATACGTTATGATGTCGCGTTTTTTCTTATTTTATTGGTAATAACCTCACTTATCCTGTTAGGCCTACGAACTCTGTTATTTAACCCACAGCAGAGTCATATATTATTAAGCTGCTACACTTCTCTGGGTCATTTTGTACCACCACTGAGCTAGTTGTCCCAGGTTTAATATAACCTAGAACACTGATATCTCTTTTCTTGTCACATGCACTTTGTGGAAGACTACGCTCATGACTGTCACTGAAAAGAATAACTTTGCCTAATTCCTTGGGAACACTCAGCTTTCCGTTATTTGCTGTCAAGTCATTCATTCGTTCATCCTCCGGTGGTGAATTGTGTTGATTCGGCAGCACTTTTGAGGTTAAGGTTTGAATCCTGTTCATTCCCTTCACCAAGCTGTAGGAAAACGCTGGTAGTAATATTGGGAGGATAGGAGATTGCATATATACGATATGGCGTCTGCCACATTGAGATGAATTAGGCCTACTGTGAGCAACTTGATAAAAGTTCATACCAGTAGAAGTGTCTCTATTTCTCTTCAATTCTTCTTTAATACCAGCCAATTCTTCCTTAAGAACACTAATATCATTCCGTACCTCACTCTGGTAGTCGTTTGTAGCTGATGAACACGAAATTCTTCTGTAAAAACTGTTCTCTGGTTTACTCAATTAGGGGTGACGGTGTGTATAAATCTCTCATTGTGTACACGGTTTTTACCTTCTCTATGCTCTCCAGTTGCTCTTCAGGTGTATCCAGATGTTCTCTAAACAATAGGCGATGACTGGGATTACTTTAAGCTGAAATATGCTTAATTTTTCGATAATTCTGATGGAGTACATTGCTTTATTTACGACATGTTCATAGCCGATAGGACTACCGATGCGATGTTGCCAGATTTAACATCATGGCTTGTAAGAAATAAAGAAGGCAGTGCTCTAGGTTAATTGCCAATAGGCTTTCTTAAAACAAAGGGGTAAAGAAAATTAAAGAACAAAACACTATCTAATGACTTAATTTTGAAGAAAAACGCTAATAACAACAGCTGTTACACCAGCCTTGGCTGGCAACGCGCGCACAGACAGACCTTCCTCTCACGAGAGAAAGAAGACTCCCCCCCTTCTCCTTCCTTCCTTCAGAGCGAGAACGGAAAGAGGGGAAAAAACAGCTGAGCGCCCAAATGACTGGGAAAGAGAAGTTGCTGAATTACTTACATTATTAATTATTACGTCACTAATTATTACGTCACCGGAGAGTATTGTCGAGTGGTTTCCATGCTTGCATATATTACAGGACCAGAAAATAAGCAAATAATAATATCTTTTTTTAAAATAAATATTCCCAATTCCAAATAACTGTGCTAATAAATTTATGGAGAAAATTTATTATCAGCAGAGTACCTCTCTTTGATTTTAGAGGTACAACCCATGCGTATTTGGAAAACACGTCAATAGCTACAAGTAAATAGCGTACGTTATTATGTTTCGAAATGTTTTGCACATCGGCTAGATCAAGTTCAAACATGTCGTAAATGTTGTTTACCGTATAAGGATTTCTTGGAAACTTTCTCCTAAAAGGTTTATGTAAACTGTAAACATCTTGTGCAAGCAACCATTCCTCTATATTCTTATCTGTAACGGTACTTGCTTGTGAAAGTTTGCCTAGAGTGGAAAACCCCGTAGGTTCTCCAGGATTGTAATAGAGGTCATGTAATCTGTTCATCTTCTCTGATTATAAGTACTCCACCTTTTCGATGGAAATAATTTAGAAATGACTAGTTTATATTTAAGGGTTCTAGAGGTTTTAAGCTCGTTATTGTGAAGATATCCACCAGTTGATATTAAAATGTCTTTGTACATGTCAAGGTCTTCCTCACTTACTTGTTTCAAGTCTACATTCTTTCTAGTAAGAAGTTCCCATAGACCTACAGTTGTGTTGTACTTCTTATTGTTAACAACACAGGTCTGCAAACAAAAATTTTTTTTCAGCTGCATGAGATATTTTTACTAAACTATGTGTTTTAAAATGCACTGATTCCAAAAATGGCATCCATTTTCCCCTATCACGTAAGGTTTT
Source organism: Ectobius pallidus (assembly GCA_964059195.1). Taxonomy (NCBI): domain Eukaryota; kingdom Metazoa; phylum Arthropoda; class Insecta; order Blattodea; family Ectobiidae; genus Ectobius; species Ectobius pallidus. The sequence goes on along the minus strand of CAXKWD010000006.1, from coordinate 50,225,480 downwards.
TTTGCAAAACTAAAAGATACACAGTATTGGTAAAAAGCACTCATGTATTAAGATGAATCAAACATATTAATTTTTACAACAAATGAAACATCATTTTGTGACATTTATTCACAATTTTATGTTTATTCATCTTTTTTCTCTTTGATGCTTCACCGGATTCGTTTCCGATTTCCATCTTTGGTTTCCCGCTTAAGCATCCAACAGTAGTCCGCAAGCATACTGACATCCCATCTTCCTTGGTACCGTCTCTCGATATCACGGACATCCTGGTGAAACCGTTCACCCATTTCTTCACTGTAAGCTTCCAAGTTTTCAGGGAAATAGTCTATATGGGAGTGTAAAAAATGAACCTTTAAGCTCATCTTGCATCCTTGAGCTTTGTACGCTGCCATCATACGATGCACAATGGTTTTGTAGTCATGATCCTTAGTATTTCCCAAAAATCTTAATACTACACCCTTGAACGATTCCCAAGCTTCTTTTTCCTTCTCATTCATACTTTCCAGAAAGAGGGAGTCGGATAAAAGTTTTCTTATGTCGGGACCAGTGAAAACTCCCTCTTTCAACTTGGCTTCAGACAGCTTCGGGAATTTAGAACACAGATATCTAAAACAATTCCCATCCTTTTGCAGTGATTTTACAAACTGTTTCATAAGCCCCAATTTAATGTGAAGAGGGGGCAATAAAACCTTTTCTGGTGGAACCAGAGTCGTATTGATGACGTTTTTCTCACCGGGTTTTAGGGTTTCTCGCAGTGACTAGTCACTTTTGGTCCAATGGTGCTCTCTGGCTCAACTATCCCACAAGCATAGAAAACATGGGTACTTTGTATAACCTGACTGCTGACCCAAAAGCATGGTTAGTATTTTGAAGTCCCCACAAACCATCCATTGATGGTCTTGATATTTGATTTTTTCTAGAATAATGGCCAAATCGTTATAGTTTTCTTCCATATGCACCGAGTGTCCCATAGGGAGGGATGCAAAAGTATTTCCATTGTGCAGCAAGACTGCTTTAAGACTAGCTTTGGACGAATCAATGAATAGGCGCCATTCAGATGAATCATATTCCACATCAAAGCACTTCATGAGCCCTTGTACATCATTACAAAAAACTAGATGTCCCTCTTTGGAGAAAAACTGAGTAAATTCTTTCTCTCGGTGCCTATACCATGAAAATGAGGTACCATATGACAGAAGGTTTTTGTTTTTTAGTCTCGAACCTAGCAATTCGGCTGCATCTTTTGATAGACCTAAATCTCTTACTAGGTCATTGAGCTCACTCTGAGAAAATAGTTCAGGCCCCTCGTCAACAGAAAAATCTGAGCTAGATTCGTCCTGGGGAGGTAATGTGTCTTCGTCCTCTGACTCACTCAAGTATTCATCTAAACTGGAAGGTGGCTGTGGGATTGGTATTTCAGAGCTATGGGGCACTGGACGAATAGCTGAGTCAAGGTTAGGATAAGATATGTTCTTCCTATTTTTTGTATTAAATCCCTTTACATATACTGAACAGAAATAGCAATCGGTTGTATGATTTTTCTGCTCACGCCATATCATAGGGATTCCAAAACGAAATGAGTTTTTCTTACCCTTAAACCACAAACGAAGATCTTCCTCACATCTTCTACACACCTTGTGAGGGGCCCATGGTTTGTCTTGATCCCCAAGTTTTAATTTGAAGTAAGCAAAATAAACCTTCTTCACAAAATAATTAATGTTTCTCTGTTGACGTTTCACAGTGTATTCACCACAAATAAAACAAAAGCTATCAGGAGACATAACACAACCTCTTGGAGCCATGATTACGAAATAGAAACAACAGCACTGTTCAGTTTGAAAGTGATGTGTCTACTGATGGCGGCTCTACTTTCATGTGCGATACTGAACTTCTTTGACTTGTGCCGCCCCCCTCCACCACTCACCCCTAACAGTTAACATTATATATTGTATAGATAAGCTATAATTGAATAAATTAATGTAAAAATCAATTGTTTATGAGAATTTGTGAGATAAAATACCGGATTTTCAATAAACCATAAATTTTATGAAAAATAAATATAACCCCTTCACTTACACAAAAAATGAACGTGATAGAAGTTTTTTGGTATTTTTTTAGGTATTAGGAAGTAAAATTCTGTACGAAAATTAAGAGACATCCTATGCAGTTTTTTAGTTGCAGACCTGTATAATTAAAGTGTTGTGTTCTATTTGTATTATAGAATTACCTATCATATACTCTCCCGATTCTTTATCTTTATAGATTCCAAACAGAGAATCTACAATCCTGGGGGAGTTTACATAAGCTGCCAAGATCTCCTATGACATTAGGTTTTACATCTACGGGCTCAGGTGTCGGATGTTTCTCGAGTGGTGAAGTTTTCTCGAGTGGAACATCTCTTTTACTAGACTCTTCAAATATTCTTTTCTGCCTCTTCTCAGAGATTGGATCTTGTTTTTCACGTACTTTAATCCACTCTTTGTAAGGATCTCTAGAAACTGACGAGATTGAATCAGCAGCACCACGTTTTAAACGTTTGTACTCTTTTAGGCTGAGCAACATCATTTTCTGTAACATTACGTTAATGAACCGATTCCTGACAGTACAGCAGACAAGAGGGGAATTAAAAATCCTCCTTTCTGAACTAAAGTTTTCTTTTTCTTAGGCAGAGAAACTTTTCTATCGACAAGATGTCTCAAAGATTCTTTATGTTTGTTCAATTTACGTTTAGAACACAAATGAATTTTACATTGACCGTTCAATACGTTCAGAGCACACTCTATTATAGCAAGTATCAACTCTTTGTTACCTCTCTCTAGAATAAAACTTCTCAACTTGGGCAAGCCTTTTTAAGAACTTGTAAGGTATGGTAATGGGATTTTATCCGTTTCATGCTTTACAGGCACGTAAACCTTTGTAACTTCTGACGGAAAGATTTTAGTTCGGAATCTAATCAAATCGTTAGTTCTCTGACAAAAGTCTATTAACAAATAACCGTGAGCCTTCTTCGTAGCGTTTTGAAAAGCTTTGTAAAATGCTCTCCAATTTTCAGGGTACACTTATCTAGCTAGAAACGTAATCTGATTTTTATCTCTCAAGTTTCTAAACAAGACCATGTATTTTGTATTTAGAGAAATATCCCTACTGTGGGAAGATTGATGAAAAAGGTTCTGAGTGATTAAAATTACAGATATGTTACGGTGATGACAACCTTTTGTGAATATCGAAGATACCTCGTTAGAGTAAGCTTTGTCGAGTAAATCGTCTAATATTATTAAAACAGGTTTACTACAGTCTTGTTTCTCTTTAAAGTTTGGAAGACCTTTATGATACGTCACAGGGGTATTGAATTTGCTAGACGGAGGAATGGCATTAGTTTCACAGAAACACCACAAAATTCTGCTGTAATTACTTACGTTTGATAGATGATTCAAGTTGTTTATCAGTTTTATAGTGAAAGTAGTCTTACCACAAAAACTTGGACCTGAGACAATTAAAGTGAAAGGGTGTTCAAACTTTACGACAACCATAACAGTCTCTTATCATAGGCATGGGTCCATCCCAGCAGTCGTGATCAGGATAATGTTTATCACATCTAAGACATTCTTTAACTATTGCACTACGTTGGACACTTTGAGGGAGTTTATCGTACACTAGATAAATACTTTTAGGTGCACAAGAAGCTAAAAATTCCGGGGATAACTCATCGAATTCTTCTCTAGTATGATGAATAAGGGTTCTGTGGATCAACAACTTCTTCACTCCCAAACACTCCAGAGACGAGGACGAGTCCATACTGACACGGTACTTTCTCCTCGTCTTTATTTATACCCGTAAGGGTGGGAGTCGAACCCACCGCGAACTCTGTATCTCTTACTGAAACAGAGACGGTATTTCTTATCTTCAGGCTCCGAGACTATGCTCGGACCAGCCTTTCTCTTTATTTTCTTTTCGGTTCTCACAGAGACAGTAGCACTGTGATCACCGTTCAAAACCATGTTCTTAATAGTTTCGAAATTCACAATCTGTAAAGCCTTATAATTTAAGGCAATACCCCTAACTTTACAAACACATTTTGAGGTGTTTTCGGAAGGAACAAGTACCCTGTAACCATAGTTCTTTGGTCCTCCGGTAGCAAATTCAGAAATGTATGCGTCTGGCCCATCGTCAGTAAGTTCGTCAGTCATGTCTCCTAAATAGTCACCTGTAGGTACTGTGTATTCGTCATCAGGTGTCTGCGTGTAAATCACGCTGTCAGTGTCGCAGTACAGAGCTCTACGCTGCAACTGCTCAAGGTAGGAATAGAGTTCCATTCTACCGCCTGTCGTCACATAGGCCCCATGAACCACACTGGTGTGAGGAAGAGTAACCTGTTCCTCTTCGATAGGGATCCACGAAATCCACACGACTTCATCGTTTGCAAATAGGAGTCTTCTTATTTGTATCCCCGGTGTTGTGAGGAACCTGTACAATTCTAAGGGGTCTTTAACAAGTTTTGTCTTGCATCTGTCAGGATTCTCAACGAGCTTCCCCCAGAAGGAATTCAGACATAACATGCTAATAGTCCACTTCCCAGCGTTCTTTTCGATTTGTGTGGGGTCTAACTGAATGCCTTCATGTTCGAAAAACGAATCGATTTATTTCTTTTTTTCCTTCTCTGATGTCACCCAAGTAGGGTATCCGCTGGACTCTGTTTTGATTTTAAGGAACAGGTTAATATAGTCCACGAACAAACCACCCTCACGGGTTTCACGAGAGTACATTGTAGTTTTGTACTCTAGAAATTCGTGGACTTTCATAACGGATTAGCCATTCTGAACAGCTAATCTCACCTCGTCCACAACCCAGGTACCGGTGTGAACTCTCTCTTCCTCGTTAACGTGAGTGCAGGTCCCTTGCTCCAAAGTAGTAGCGCAGGAACGGCAAAGGGGAAACAAGAGCTTACCATTCCACCTGAAAGGCAAAACGGGATGGTAGAGCTTTTGCGGAGGAAGGACCGTGCATTTGATAACACCTTCTTTGCTCATCATGAGGTTGACATCCGCACACTGATCCCCCACGTAAACAGTGGGATGTCCTACAGGAAATTTAAAGTATTTGCAGACATATGGGTATAACGACATAATGTCTGCGTACATGATTTTTTCGGAATGCTTCTCGTCCATCTTGTGGAAAAGGGGCATGGTTTCTGTTCGCCCCCCATAGACCGAGTCTCTCATAACCAGAGGAGCATCACCTATCAAGGGGTCATCTTTCAACGCTGGGAATTTCTCGAGTACGATATCAAATTTACATTCCCACATTGCGTGAACAGTATACCCACATGATCTGATCTTCTCCAATCTGGTCAGCTAGGGAATCGGAAGAATCCATCATGGGTACGTCTCTGTTAGGTCTACAGAGACATCCATGATAATAACTCCCGATGGATTCGAAAACCTCTCGTGTTTCAACACAGAAACCGTCTACTTTCCAGTTCGGAAGCTCGGGCAGGCGAACTTCTCTCCCGTTACCCGCATGACGGATGATTATGTTCCTCTCCTTGGCTTCGTGGATGAGCCACATGAGGGATTTCCTAGAGTGCCTGTCTGCTTTACGGTAGCCGCAGGGAGGAACCAGACCTATGGTTTTGGGTTGGAGAAAAGTCTTACGAAAGATTTTGTTACAGGCCGACGCAATAGTAATGGCCTCTGCAAAAATGTTAATCTTCGCTATTTCCCAAAAGAGGGATTTGAAGAGAGTGCAGGCTTCTCTCAACACTGTAACGTCGGCCCGGCAATACTTTTCCAATTCTTTTTTGTTATCAAACTCCTCGTTTTCGACAGACTTATGCCAATCTAGAAAGACTTCTCGGTCTTTCTCAGGCATGGTGTCAAGTCCGTAAAACGATTTGTCAGGATGCGGACCAATGTAATTGAGGTTTTCAAGGGTATTGAAATAATGCGGGTAATAACCTTTGGCAATATCGGTTAAGCCGAATGTCTTGGGGAAACTTCGTAGAGGGAGTGGAATTAAGTTTAAACTATCTAGAAAGACGAAATGTTCAAACTTCATGCACAGGATTTTGCATCCAGACATGACCAAGTCGGGAGTCCACTTTTCTCTAATAGCGAAGTCCACAATAAACTGCAGATCGTAAGCTCTTGCGTTGTGTGCAATAATGATGAGCTTTTTGAACTGAGGTCTGTGTATTCTCAGATAATCCATGAAACTACGGATAGGATCTTCCCAAAATGAATGAAAACGTGGTCCGCAAATTGTACAATAGGCGTCTTTAGACGACTCACAATGGGAACAAGATTGTTGAGCACAGAGTAAATTGGGGACATGAAGAAAAGTATTGCCTTTCAGTAGCGTATTTTGAGTTGACTCAATATCGTAATAGATGTATAAAATCTTGTCAGAACGATCAGTGATTTTCAAGGGGGCCATGTAACATTCGTGTCCTGTGTCAGGCTCATAAGAATTACAATTACTGCAGTAAGTTTTAAAACATTCATGTCTCTTCCTGTACGCTTTAAACTTACCGCAATCTTTACAACTCTGTAGAGCCATACATACACTGCGTCCCTCGATGAGGTTACGTTTGTGATTATCTAAGCATACTCTTCCACGGAAAAGCCTCCTACATACATCACAAAACATATACTTCACGTTTTCGGGACATGGAGGAGTAGATCTACAGGAAAAACAAACGTGCTCACAACAATGTTTCGCACCACGTTCGAAACCTCTATTACACCCTTCACAGAAGTAGCGCTGGGCCATAGCTCCTTTTATATTAACAATAGTATGGTAGTGATGTCCATCTGGGTCGTATACAAGGTATAGTCTTTGTTTGACTTGTCCGTTGTTTCCGTCAAATATCACTCTATCGAGATTAAAGCCCTAGGGTCATTCCATATTAAATCAACAAATGGGCGTTGCCGCACCATTTTTGATTTTGATCAAATTTGGTAGGTGATGTGTACCAGTCTTCTGAACCCCAAAACAAATCTTGTTATACCTCTAAAAAATTTTACTCCTGAGATATAGGCATTTGTTTGGAGCACGAACAAGCAACAAATGTGATTTCAGACCTGTTTTCTGAAAGCCGTAGAATTTCTATTTGAATCAATAGGGTGATCAGATAGGGCTCATTGGAAAGCTTAAAGAATGGACTTTCATTTGTGCATACTAAAATGGATTTAAGTTAAGTCTAAACAGACGTTTTTAGGGCTCTAATCTTCGTTCGTGAACTGTCGTTTTGCGTAATTTTAGGCATTAAAAAAACAACGAAGGACTTGGAGTAACAGGCCAATTTTTTTTCCTGTTACACTTATGTATGAGGAGTATGTGTAGGAAAAAAACTGAGCTGTTACTGGTGGTCCTTCACCCTGAAAAAGTTGCTTAAACTTCGAAAAAAGTGTAAATCGTGCTTTTTCTCGGTCCCAAAAAGTAATGTGGGACAGGTGATAAAAATCTGAAAATGCCAGGATGAGAAGCCCTTATAGTGTACTTTAAAATAAAAACAAAATCATTCTGTGACTGGAAGGGATAGAGGAGCTACAAGCCTTTGAAAAATCAAGAAAACAGCACTTGACCGCTACTGAAAATAGGCTAAGCAGATAGGATAATTACCACAAATTTTAATTTAAATTTACATAAAATACAAAACATTTATTTACAAATGAGAATTTTCCTCAGTTATACAAATTTCTGATTTTTTGTAATTTTTCTAGCAAATTTTCACATTTGACTTCTTTTTAAGCTACATTGATGGCAATTTCAAGTAGGCCTACTGTATTTTCAACTATTTTATTTAGATACCATTCTTATCCTGGTTTTTTGGATGTAGGTAATGCATTAAACACTAAAAGCTGCATAAAGCTCTTTAAGGTTACATCAAATTAACCTTTTCTGTATGTTAACCTTTTTCTCCATTAGGTCCTCTAACAGACACACAGTATCTTTTCCTTGGCATCATTCTGCTGTACTCATCATTTTCGTAGAAGTCTTGTACAGTTTTGACTGAAACTTCATCAAGTTTATTCCTAGTCCTGTTCTCCCTATTCTGTGGCAAAATCCCGTTCTTTTTCACTAAATTTCTTGACTGGTGGGCTAAGTATTGGCTGACATTAAACTCACTCTGAACTATACTAATACTCCAACTACTAGGAGCTAAACTTACAATATTCTTTAATTTTTTTTAAATTTAAGCTTGTGAATTAGTTGCTTGTACTCATTCGCTAAACTGGCAGGCTGCATGTTCATTGAAAATTCCTCATTATCAGTTGAAATGTTCAAATCAAAAGACTTACTTAACTTTCCTGATATACTAACCTCATTTGTTAACACTGAGGTTCTAGCTTCAACTGACAGCTTCTGCGCCTTAACAGGAGAAATACCAAGGACTGAACAAGCATCATTAACTGTTTCAACAAGAATGGTTTCAGGTTCATAAATGTCTGGGCATTCATCTTCACTGTCAGTACCAGTCTCTGTGCCTTGATTTGTATTTTTAATTTTTTTAACATTTTGTGCACAGTAATATGCTGGTAACAATTTCAATAGCATGTATTCAGCACAAAATAACAATAGTAATAATTTAAAAAAATAAACTAATCAAAAGATAATGAAGCACAAACACAACCTACATGCTGTGAGTCAGCTCAATAAGTGAATAGTGGACAGCATTCAACAGAGGGGCTGGATCATATGAAGCTATGCATATTCAAACATGACTTGGTCAGCAACCAGACTCCAATGAACAGTGCGTGTCCAAAACTTATGAGTTATTAGTTAACACATAATTCAATATCCTGTATAGAAGAGTAGAGTTTAATCCAGTACCTACACCTAATAAACCAGGATAAGAATGGCTTCTAAATACATCACTTGAAATTGCCATCAATGTAGCTTAAAAAGAAATCAAATGTGGAAATTTGCTAGAAAAATTACAAAAAATCAGAAAGTTGTATAACTGAGGAAAATTCTCATTTGTAAATAAATGTTTTGTATTTTATGTAAATTTAAATTATATTTTGTGGTAATTATCCTATCTGCTTAGCCTATTTTCAGTAGCGGTCAAGTGCTGTTTTCTTGATATTTCAAAGGCTTGTAGCTCCTCTATCCCTTCCAGTCACAGAATGATTTTGTTTTTATTTTAAAGTACACTATAAGGGCTTCTCATCCTGGCATTTTCAGATTTTTATCACCTGTCCCACATTACTTTTTGGGACCGAGAAAAAGCACGATTTACACTTTTTTCGAAGTTTAAGCAAATTTTTCAGGGTGAAGGACCACCAGTAACAGCTCAGTTTTTTTCCTACACATACTCCTCATACATAAGTGTAATAGGAAAAAAAATTGGCCTGTTACTTCAAGTCCTTCGTTGTTTTTTTAATGCCTAAAATTACGCAAAACGACAGTTCACGAACAAAGATTAGAGCCCTAAAAACGTCTGTTTAGACTTAACTTAAATCTAATTTAGTATGCACAAATGAAAGTCCATTCTTTAAGCTTTCCAATGAGCCCTATCTGATCATCCTATTGATTCAAATAGAAATTCTACGGCTTTCAGAAAACAGGTCTGAAATTACATTTTTTGCTTGTTCGTGCTCCAAACAAATGCCTATATCTCAGGAGTAAAATTTTTTAGAGGTATAACAAGATTTGTTTTGGGGTTCAGAAGACTGGTACACATCACCTACCAAATTTTATCAAAATCAAAAATGGTGTGGCAAAAAAATTTCTTAAAATTTGTTGATTTAATATGGAATGACCCCCTAGTAAACCACTAGCCTATATTTATTCTGAAAATGCTTTTGAAATTCCTGAAGCTCCGGGATTCCTCCACCGTTCGAGAGATCTACACCAGATTCTCTCAAAAGCGCTTCAACTTTTGCCTTGATTTTCTTATTAGTCATGTCCCTCATCAAATAATTACGATAGTCAAGGTCTTGCTCCACTTTAGCAACTGCCATGACAATAGCGAATGCAAGACACTTTAGTGCTGCTTTAATAAAAACAACACTTTTTTCAAAAGGGCAAGTGCGCTAGTCGTACGAGCCCTCGTAGGTACTCCATCGAGTTTTCCTGTTACCGTTAAGCATGTGGACAATGTGCACAACCAAACGTAAGCGATCAGTAGCGTTGAAGCGCGCGTTCGACTGACACACTTTCTGAACAACGCTTGCGATCACCTCCATGTTAATCTGATCTTTTCTCCCATAGGAGATACCGATAGGTTTGTCCATATTATTAACCTCGTTAAAAATAGAGACACCAACCATATCGTGATCTCTAGCTTCTACTAAAGCATGGTAGTTAGGTAGTTAGCTCTAGAATTTTCACCTGGTTCTCTAAGGTTGATAACTAGTTGCAAGCCAACTGCACCGAACCGTGGATAGTCTTTACGACTAGATTCCAGAATCGTGAATGATGAGGGGGCTGCCCTTTCATTCACGTTCGTACTATCCGGTACGTTGTCTGATTCTAGTTCGTTTACACCCGCATTTTCGGGTTCAGCTTCATCTTGAGAAGTGGTACCTATATTGTTTCCAGATTCCTCAGATAATGTACAAGTATTACAATCTGGCAAACTCGAAGTTCCTATTTCATCATCAGATTCCGAGAGAGTTATAATCTCTATATCTCTTCCGGAATCAGATAATGGTACAGTATTATTCTCGTTTTCACCTTTAATACTTATAGCACTTACGGAATCTAGAGACTTTATCGATTCCCTTTCCCCTTCCGAATCTGACGTGATATCAATATAGTTAGACGCCATTTTATAAAAAAATATGTACTCACTCAGATATACAACTTGTTCTGATAATGGTAGGACAGTTTCTGAAATTAAAAAAGAGAATAGAATAATTATCTTTATTGAAAAAGAAATGAATAACGCAAACGTATTGAACAGAAAAATGAAATGAAGTGTTGCTGACTCACCTGTTTTCGCATACAGCAGGCACTGCACAGATTTTTCATTCTTTCTGTATAGACGAACTATGACAAACTGAAAACAAAACAACGCATTCAGTCTATTATATAAGGAAATGGTGTAACTGTAATAAAATTAAAACTGTGAGTAGGTCATTAAAAGGTCGTCCTTTCACGATCATGTCGCAAGAATGCAGCGCCTACTCTTTTTTAAAATTTGAATTCGATGTCTGGTAGGCCAAGTCCGTTATGTATGCAAACGCCTAAATGTTAACCAACTCACTTTATGAATGCAGCGTCTACTCTTTTAAAATTTGAATTCTATGTCTTGTAGGCCCAGTCCCATATGCATACAGCGCGAAAGTGTTAACCAACTTCCTTTATGAATGCAACGCCTACTCTTTTTTTAAATTTGAATTCTATGTATGTAGGCCAAGTCCATTATGCATGCAGTGCCAAAATGTTAACCAACTCTTTGTAATTTACAATTTACGGTTTGCCGCAAACTTTTTTTTTTAAAAAAAGCACAAAATATATTAAAAGCAATTTATATATTAGTAAAAACAATGTTAGCAGTATGAAATCTCACCTCTGATACAGTTAATGATGATGATGATGATGATGCACTAACACTTTCAATCACTTGTAGAAATAAACACACACACACGCAGCTACACAGACACAGTTGTGAATTATCTTCGGTATATGTGATCAACTGCTAGAAACATTTCTCTTATATAGTTTGAAGAACATGACGTGTTGATTATGAGTTACAGATAACGTCCAGGATATGCCTCGAGCAGTTCCGCGTATAACGGTTTAAAGATCCGGGTCGAGAAGGTTGACTTAGAGTAGGCCAAGTCCGTATTGAATACGACTTACATTAACCCTCCCGGATATGACTGTCAATGTATTTCTAACAATTACTCGTATAACGGTTTCAAGATCTTTATAAGATTATTCTACCTGTTCACGTATTGAGAATTGTGTTCATAATTGTTAGTTGATATTTAATTCAGACATTGCAAGATGATTCACAGCAAGTCTCTTTGTCAGTTAATGAAATGATAATTGTATGCCTGCCAGGAATGTTTCTAGTTATTTAATGAATATTATATCACTTTTTAAAAATATTATTCTGTGAACTATAATAGGTACAGTATTGAAATTTTAAAGGTTTTGTACTTACATCGTAACAGATATATGTACAAATTTTAAGATAATTCGCTTCGTTAGAAAAAAACTTTTCATATACAATACTTTAGTCCACTTATGATTCATCCGTACTAACTGGCACGAATTCTACAGAGATATTCACGAAAACAAAAGTATTGATTGATAAAATCTTTAAGTAATAATTATGTATTATGTATTCTGTGAACTATAATAGTTACACGCATGAAATTTTAAAGATTTCCTTCTTACATCATAAAAGCTAATGTATAAATTTTGAAATAATTCGGGTCGGTAGAAAAAAAGTTTTTATATAAATTATTAAAGTCCAGTAGGTGAATCACACGTATAAAGCTTGTCTGATTCTACTGAAATATTTTCACGGAACCTGGTATAATTGTGATAGATATTCATCTTGATAGTAACGGTTAACATTGATGAGCTTCTACCATGACAAAATGATATAACATTTGCGTTCGATGTAAAATTAAAACTTACCGATTTTATAACTCAAAACAAGCAAAAAAATATATATATCACAACATAAGGGGAGTTGGCCTACCACACACACAATTCAACATTTAAAAAGTAGCCGCTGTATTCGTAAAGGGAGTTGGTTAATAGTTTTGGCGCTGCATCCATAAAAGAAGTTGTCCTACCATACACAAAATTCAGAATTTTAAAAAGTAGCCGCTGTATTCGTAAAGGGAGTTGGTTAAAAGTTTTGGCGCTGCATACATAAAAGAAGTTGGCCTACCATACACAAAATTCAGAATTTAAAAAGTAGTCTCCGCATTCGTAAAGGGAGTTGCTTAACAGTTTTGGCGCTGCATACATAATGTGAGTTGCACTACCATACACAGAATTCAGAATTTAAAACGTAGTTGCTGTATTCGTCAAGGGAGTTGGTTGACGGTTTTGGCGCTGCATATATAATGTGAGCTGGCCTACCATACACAGAATTCAGAATTTAAAAAGTAGTGGCCGCATTCGTAAAGGGAGTTGCTTAACAGTTTTGGCGCTGCATACAAAATGTGAGATGGCCTACCATACACAGAATTCAATAAAGTAACAACAGAATAATATCCTCCATATTGTGTCTTTCTAGAATTTCCGCCAATTTTGAAAAATACATAATTCAAATATCCCGCCCTATCCTCCATATTGTAGCTTACGCCATTTTGAAGCTTCAGTTATTTTGAAATTTCTAGTATCAGCCCAGTTTGAAAAATAAAATTTCGACTTAGAACACTCTTGCATTAATTTCGACTTAGCACACTCTTGCAATTACTAATTTTGAATATGGTGCTAGCAACCATTTTGAATCCACCATCATGGATGACGTCATCGGTCGGTCGGTAATGCAACTAACTACTTTACAATTTGACCGACGCCGTAAGCTGCCATCTCTTCCTGTTACAACTTCACCGACGCCGTAAGCTACCATCTCTCCCTGTTACAACTTGACCGATACCCTAAGCTGCCATCTCTTCCTGTTACGTAACAGGAATAATGACTCTTTGGGGCCTAACTCCTAAACGAGGCGTCGGGACGCTTCAGGAATACCACTGGGTGAAAGGGCGCAACTACATTGCTCGGAAATGAGTCCCGTGACGTCACAGGACAGTCTGGATCAAACGACACAAGTATAGATCCTGTTCCTGTTACGTAACAGGAGTAATGATTCTCAGGGCCTAACTCCTAAACGAGGCGTCGGGACGCTTCAGGAATACCACTGGGTGAAAGGGCGCAACTACATTGCTCGGAAATGAGTCCCGTGACGTCACAGGACAGTCTGGATCAAACGACACAAGTATAGATCCTCTTCCTGTTACGTAACAGGAATAATGGTTCTCAGGGCCTAACTCCTAAACGAGGCGTCGGGAAGAGTCGGGAATACCACTGGGTGAAAGGGCACATCTCGCTTTATTGAATCGAGTACAATGACGCCGGGCGTCTGGAATAGGCGTCGCGGTACAAACGGCGGGAGACAAAAATGGGCATATACTACTATTTCTTTTTTCGTGTTTTCCTGTATTTCTTTTAATTTCCCCTGGAATTCACCATGAATTTCGTTTAAGTCTTCCGAAAATGCATGCACTAACTTACTTTCGAGATTTTTATTTTTCTCGTCTATCTCCTTGTTTAACAATTTATTTTGACTTTCTACTCTGTCATCTACTGCTTTGATTTTACTAATTATCTTAGTTTCCAACTCCTGATTATTTTCAATTAATTTCTTATTTAATTCCTCCTTGGAATTTTCAGAATTTTATTTCTACCTTTTGAATTTTTCCTTCTAACCTATCATCGATGTTTTTGACCTCTGTATTTAGTTGGTCTAACCTGTCCACTACTTTTTGAATTTTCATCCAATTTTTCATTTAACTTTTGATTCCCTACTGAAATTTGTTTAACCTCCTCTGTTAATTTCTGACTTGTTTCGACCATCAATGCCATCATTTGTTCCATCCTGGCTAGCGGATTCACCCCTACATTTTCACTTACTTTTTCAGTCTGATTATTTACAACTTGATTTCCTGGAATTTCCTTTGCAGTCTGAGCTGAAGGCTCCTCTGTCCTATCATTAACTTCCTGACCACTACAATCCTCACTAGCCTCAATCTTATTATTATTGTCTCCTTCCATATTAACATTTGTTTCAAAATTTTCCATCTCCCCCTGACTTAACAAGTCCTGCCCTAGCTGAAATTCACCTGAATCCATCTCAACTGTTATTATTTTCCCACTACGCAACTTTGACATTATCGTACTGATTTTAATCCCTCCTAACACACTTCAAAATAATTAAAAATTTTCATGCACATTGACATGTTTTTACCCTCTTATCTATAACAAACTACCCTCTTATAATCTAAAATACAATACAAAAATACCCTTTTTACAACTTTTTAGGTACTAAGAATTTTTTTTTTTGACTTATCCGTTCGTTGCAAACTGGTCATCCTTCCTTCTGGTTCAGTCTGGGGTTGCCCTCTACTTGTTTCTTGTTTCTTCTCTCTTGTTACTTCTTTTTCTCTTCCTGCTTCTTTTCTTCGGCTGCCGTGTGTCCAGTTCCTCGCGATGATACTTGGTCGTCGTCCCTTGGCTTCACTCCGCTTGGTCGTCGTCCCTTACTTCACTTTGCCCGGCTCTTAGTATCTTCGTACTCCACTATTTTATTCGAAGCCCCACAGTTGGTTAGTCATAGAGTATGATGTTATCTATGGCTTTTCAAGTTCAACCTTTTCGAGCCCCATAAGTTGCGGCGCCATAGTGTATGATGCGGTTCACGCCACTATATTGTTGACGTTAATATGATACCGATCACTGTTCAATTAATCCTCACTGGTACTTACTGCTTGCTGCCGTCTTCTTCTTCCCAGTTTGGATACCTCGGGTAGCTCAGTCGCGGATCAGAGTTGCTCTTTCCTTCTCAGGGCGTAATGTGGGTGGTGGGTTTTGATCTTAAGTCTATTAATAATGTCAAGATTCTAATGGGGTCAATTATTATAAAGTTTATTCAATCTAATTTTGCACATTAAAGTTATTATCAAAATGTTCTACTCTGAATTTTAGATTGGGACAGTGATCTGTGGAATAGTTCTCGTTTCAGTTTGAATTGATTACACTTAATGATCTATATCACGTTCGCTGGTTTACGTAATATTAATCACGTAACTCTCTTATGAAATCACTATGTTACTTATGCGTATTACTCACTGTTTTTAAGTGATAATGGCCACAACACAGCCTTATCTACAATTATAATCACTGACTTTATTTAGGTGATTAGCTGTAATGAAGCTTCACCTGCAAATGTCGATTAATTAACTCCAAAATCGGATTGGCAAGATGTGCCAATACGACAATCGGACGAGCACAACCAGCCCGCACTGTGACTGTGACCTAAGTAAGTTTTTAGTTTTGCTCTCGATTTCAACTCACTTCCAAATTTCACTGTCCCCTCTTAAATATCTATTACCAATCATCTTATTTCTTAGACTAAATTTTCATGTTTCTTAATCTAAACTTATTTTCTATTGGTTCATTCAATAGTAGCGTGCTCTTTCTTACCAGTATGCCTTGCGAGCGTCGTCCAAGTCATCGGTTCTAAGTATCTTTGCTCATTTCTCGGGATCCCTATTGAGTTTATCTTTCCCCGTGCAAATTCTGGTGAAGTCCCTATTCACCCAGTAATGATCTCATTCTTATACTTTTTGACTGAAAAGCAGTGCACATGTTATACAAAGGCTGACGCCTCTCTCCTGCTATGACCCTATAGATTTCACTAGTGCGCTATTGTAGAGTTCTTGGTAATTTGTCTGGGCACTACTTATTCTGCTATAAAATATTCTTTTTATTATTATAAAATGCTTGATTTCTTTTTATGTCTTCTTACTATGATGTTAATAATGATATAATCTGATTTGTTAGTTTATTCCCCTTCTTCTCATATGATTTTAATAGTATACTATAATTAGTTTAGTTATTATTCAAGATTATTGCTTAATCGGATTTTTATATTACTTTATATTAATTCCTCAATCATGGCGATAGCTATGATGACATCAGTACATTTCAACCTTATCATGTGCTCTTGCTTTCTTAATTTGCTTATTTGTATTTTCATAACACAATCTAAGGCACTTCCAGTCTCTTGAAATTACATTTTTGGAATTATACTGTGCAGCAATTTCTTTCCACGTGCTTTCTTTCTGCTTAGCAGTGATGCTATCGGTCTTCTTATTCTCTATTATTGATTTGTGTTTGAGCACAAGATCAATCAGTGTGTCTCTGTCTTCCTTTTTAAAATTTGCTGTACGGGATCGCTTCTTTTTTTTGTTATCCATTTTCCTTTTACTATTTAGCTGTAACATCAACAGACAATTATGTAACATTAACTGAGACAAAAGAAAATCGAACAGCGTAGACAACTGATATTCAATGCGATAATGTTATGTATTTCCCTCGAACTTGGCGCTGTTGTCAAACGTCTTTCCGTGATCTTCGATTAGCACTAAACCAAATTCGCATGATTTACGATTAGCGTTATACAACTCGAGCAGCGAATTAAACTAAGTTCAATTCTGAACTTCGATTAAAACTGAACTACAGTTAGCGATTTTTATGCAACTGGGCCTTAATATAACATATTTTGTGATGTGTTTGTGTATTTTTCCAATTCATTTTGATATGTTGAGATTGTAGTGTTAGTCACTCGTTGCTTGGTGTACTAATGTCGTGTAGCTAACAAGTTATGACTTTTAACACACAATTTCCTTACTGTATTAATACTTCTACTGTGGTACTATGAGGGCTATTTTTGAAGTGAAACTTCTTTAGGCACGCTAGGAGTAAATCGAGTGCTAACCCAAAGTTGCGTTACGCTCTAGTGTTACAAACAAAATCGTCACGAAAGTAGTGGGGGTAAGCAGCAAACATAGAGTTGTTATTGAAAGAGTGGGACCATGGGAGCATGCGGGGGAAAGGTATCAGGCATTGAGTGGGGGCTATTACTGCTTCGAGCTAGTGGCATGGTGGGCCTTTCACCATTATAGATGGCTCTACTCATTGCATGAGCATCGTTTAAACGTCACTAACATTCTCGGAAACTTAACCAAAGCGTCCCGTTCATGTAAAATAACACAGTGGCTATGATCAGTGACAGTTTGGGCATTAGTTCATCACAATTGTGCTATTGTTTTATACGTATTCGATTTAAAATGCCAAAAAAGTTAATTTCTTATTTTTTTTATTCAGATGATTTCCTTCTTCCGTTTGATATAATTATATGTATTCCTCTATTTCACTCTCAACGTTGCCAAAGAAGTTTCACTTCTGTCGTGTGGTATTCCACGTACCCGATTTTTTTTCAAGGTCCGATCGGCCATTAGATTAAAACCAAAGTGACAATGAAAACTGAAGTCTCTCACTCACGATGTTATAGACAGCTGACCTTGAAATTTCGGTAAATGAATCGCTCAACACTGAAATTGTGAAACAATGATTTTTTCGAATCACCTGATCCACTCGCTGAACAAGATCATCGACTGACACTCGTTTCCTTCCCTGACTGCCTGCATCATGAACATCTGTACGTCCTGCTTCAATGTTCCTGCACCATTGCCACACTTTGCTGTCACTCATGAAATTTCACCGTACACATTACTCATTCGTTGATGAATTTTACTGACACGTGCGACATGATGCAATCGACATCTGCACAAAGCTTCATCTGATTGTTGCTGTGGTTTTAATCTCACGACCAATTGGACCTTGAAAAAAAAAATTGCCCTCATACTATTATCTACGAAATTAAACTCCATGATCCCAGTTGAATTTGATAATTTTATTCTTGCTTAGGTGACAGTCCTTAATGATTTTATGAAGTAATATAATCCTGTTGGTGTTATGGCTGACTGAAATCTTCGTAGTGATATCCCATATGTAATTTAACTCTGCAATACATGTGTGTATTCTACTTGATAAGCTTTTCACTGCACATAGGATGTGTGATATCTATTATGGTGGTTATCACAATGTCCCTGAAATACTTGACTTAAGCTTATAAATGAGTTTAAGGTACTCTAGCCTAACACACATGTTCAGGACTTGTATGTACTGTACATTTTAAGTGACCACATGCGATCATTTTCAAGTGAATTTTGGAAACAAAAATCTCCACCTACTCACCCGATTCCGATTAGTGGAAACCTGTCACATGGCCTATTTAATATTTCATTTGTTGGGTCAAATGACATTTCCAGCCAATAATATCATATTTGGGTGGAGCTTCATTGCGTGAACTTTCACATAATCAAGTCCTCACAATGGCTAGTCCTCATGTCCTCGCATTCATTACCATGATCTGGGAAATGTCTTACTTCAAAGATTTTTGCCGACAGCCCAATTTACATCTGCAGCACTTGTGCGTGACTACACACAAGTTAGAACCACATTTCACCTTACTTAGTACAATATCCAATAAAACAATTTATTCGCTGTTAAAGCTTTGCGAACTAACACACAATAGGGCAAGACCGGTTGATGCGCCGCACCGGGATAGATGCCGCACCCCCTCTAACTCGAACATTTGACGCTAGGTACCGCTAGTTGTGATACCATCTCCACTTCCCTCCCTAGAGTAATTGGATCGCGTGTATTCATTGTTTGTGGTGTTTATGTCCTTGTTATAGTGGTATTTATCAGGTAAGTGCACTTGTTTCAGTGCAAAATTTTTTTGGACTTGATACTTTATTCTTTCCTGCTCTGTATTTGTTCCATTTTTTCTGCGTGTACTACTTTTAATAGACTATTTAGAGGTTGTAAAGATATTGTGAGTGAAGTTCGCCTTAACAATAACCATAAGCTCTACAGATCAGTGCAGCGCGCGTCCCTGAGTTTTGGGTCACATGCCACATAGCTTCAAGGGTGACACGCTGCACAATGTCTTGCAGTATATTACACACCAAAATTATTTTTTCTGCTCTTTTCAGCAATAAACATGCCAACTAGGTGTAGGTAAAGGGAGGGAGATAAACAATGTGGCCTATGGAGTGACATTGACCTACAAGAAGCTGTCCGGCGAATTAAGGCAGGGGAAAGTTCCATTCGGGAAGCCGAATGTTGCTATCATATGCCAGAGAGGATTATTCGCAGGCGCGTGGAGACAGGAAATTGGGAATAACCGCACTTGGACCTGACTTGGTATTTGGTACAGAAAATGAAAAAAGGCTAGTCCCCCATATGCAGAGATTGTGCAGATAGGTTCTCTTTTGTTCTATACATGCCTTTGATGTAAATTTAAACCGATATTATGAATGCGGCATGTCTCCCATACGTGTGGCATTTCACCCTGTAACGCGGCATCTCTCCCGCTTTGCCTTTCAATTTAATAATTGTATTTACACATTTAATTATTATTTTATAAATATTTCCGTTCCTGAAATACAGGGAGGGAAGATCATAGCTTGGAATTTCAAAAAGAGTTTTCAAAATATTCAATCCTATTTTGAGGTAGACGAATTTCCAGAAAAGTGCGGCACGTCACCCCGTCTTGCCTTACCTTATTTTTCTTCCCTCTTTCTATTCCTTTCAAAAAGACTTGCTACCCTATTGAAAGCAACGTCTTATAAGTAATTATGTCTGTAATTTGGTGGCTGTTACCTGACATTTCTTCAGTTTTCTGTGAATCCCACAGTAAAATTCTCAAGGGGAATATATATTAAAGTTTTTATCAACACATGTTCATGCATATAATGCGTTATATTGAACTTTCTTACTTAGCAAAGAAAATATTCAGTGCAGTAAACTAAAATAGGCTCTCTAAACTTGTATTAATCAAGATACTCAACTAAGGAAACATTTTTTGTTATAAAAGAAAATTTACTATTAACCCTCTTCAGCCTGAATTACTTTGAGGAACATAAAAGAAATTGGTCCACTTTTTGGTCTTAAAATAATATCAGAATACCCTGAAAGGTATGATTTAAAAAAAAAGTCTTTTATTAAAAAAATTTGAGTTGTTACTTTGAAGTAACAGTGGGCCTTAATGGTTCGCTTATGGGTTTTTATTTAGCTGTCACAGATTTGTGAATAAGCAATAAATAAGACAGTAAATTTTATACACTGAAAATTATTAAATAAGACTATTTATCCTAAAAATTAATTAGTACAATATTTGCTTCTCATCTTACCCTTCAATAATCTGGTTCTTTGTCTTGGAAATTGAAACTATATATAACATATTTGATTATTGTTCCATGAAACTGAATGAAACAGTTTGATGGAGTAAAGCACAGATTGATATTGCGTTTTGAACACTTCACTTTTGGTATTCCATCACAACCCGATTGTTTACAGCGATCCCTTTTCTCTTCAAAGCATGGCAGTGCACCATTTGGAAGAGGTGTTGCATTTGATCTCTTCTGCTTCTTCTGGATCTGCTTCTCAAGGGAACTGGGTCTTCCTCTTCTTTTTTTCCTTGCGATATTCCTTGCCTGCAGAGACTTGGTACAACATAAGACTTGAACAACAGACTAAGTTCATCTTTCTTGCAGACTTTTTTCAATTCACAATCTCTTCTGTACAGAAGCCATGTATTCACAAGAGTCATATCAAGAAAGTGAAACACTATACGGTGATACCATTTCTTTGATCTAATTCTTGTGTGATACAATGCTACAAAATGGTCAATCAGAGACAATAGATCTGTGACAATAATCTGTGGTTTATGAATGCTTATACAGTAGAACCCCGATAATTCGAGCTAATTGGGGCTGAGGCTACCTCGAATTACAAAAAACTCGGATTATACGGAAATATCACTAAATCAATGGGTAAATCGCAAATAAATGTTTAATGAGCACAATATTGGTTTAAATAATAAATAAATAGGCCTACATACCTGTGTTACGCCTGTATGTAGGCCTATATATTGTCAAACATTTCCAATTTGCTACATCGGCATCCTTTAAGGATTAAGTTAATGTCTGACCCTTAATGGAGTGGAACGGGAAAGCGGCGCTACTAGGAAAACACTTTTAATTACCATTGTCGCTGAGTAGAGATTACTGTAACAATACAGTATTCTTTACTGAAAGGATGGTATGCACTGTACAATTGATTGACACGAGGTCCCGACAAAGAAAGATCGAACCTAATGGTTTCTGTCAGTCTGTAATAGAAATGCATTAGCAGTCTGAAGCCAAGGTTATTTCTGTGTATTATGAACAAAAACCCTAAGTGGGACAGTTTTACCTGCATTTTTGTACATGGAAAAATTGAAAGAAAGCTCAAATGTAACACATTCGGAAGTGCGTAAAACTTACATGCAGACACCGTATAAAAACGGGATTTTACTGTAGTTTTATGGAAAATTTTAATTTTCTTAAGACCAGCTCGAATTACACGGAACCTCGAAATACCGGGGCTCGAATTACCGAGGCTCTACTGTATATCTATCTTGGTCGATCAGATCTACTCCACCCATGAACTTGTGCTGGAGTACTACACTTGGGCATTCAACTTCTACATACTTCTTTTGAGATTTATCCCAACATGTAACATTAGAAGTAGGGTGTGCACCAACAGATGTACTTGCAAGATGTACAGATTTTTTTTCGTACCACTTCACTGCTCGTACGTTGACTCCATTGACAGTTGTAGTGGATTCCTCAAAGTACCTTCTTCCCTTCTTTTTCATGTCTTGATCTGATGTGAACTTGCATCCTTTCAGCCTGTTCATCCTTACAGTTCCAAGACACTGTATTCCATTCATACTGAGCTCAACAATAAGCTTTATCCCACTGATACAATTATCGAAGTACAATTTATGGAATAAATTCTTAGGAATTATCTTGCTCAACCGCAATACAACATTTCGTGATATACCAACATCTGGGATCATGCTGTTCTTTTCCTGTGTAAATTTCAAAATTGTATACTATTCCAGAAGAATCGCTAAGCAGAAGTGCCTTGTAACCCCACTTTTTTGGCTTATTGTTTATGTAGTTCTTCAGTCTGTGTTTACCTTTGAAAGGTATCATCTGCTCATCAACGCAGAGTTTTTCAGACATGGGGATGGAATTAAATTTTGCCTGCAGTTTGTCTAATAAAGGCTTTACAATGCAGTTCCATTGGCCTGCGTGTTGTTGCTGAAATGCAGTGTTCTTTTTATGTTCTCCCACTTTTGTCGACTCATTGTGTCAGCTATTGAAGGGATACGTGTTTCTGCTTTCCAGTAGGCCTACATTCTAGATCTAGGAAGACCATATATTGACATGAAGAAACAGCATCGCATGAATTGCTTTATGTCGGCATTGGATACAGTTATATGATTCGATCGATCAGTTTGAACTGCATATAAATTGATCTGATAAACAATTGAATTAATGCACTCTTCATCAATTAATTTATTGAATAATCTATTGGAGAGTAAGGTGCCTCAGGATCTAAATCAAGATTTCCTTTCCACTGAGAGGGATTGGTTCGGTAGTTTGATTCCTTGAAATTCTCCATGTTAGAGGATTATAATTTACTTCAGAATCCTCTTCTTCATTGTTATCTTGTGTAGGTGAGGGTGAAATTGATGATAAATCATTAGGCCTATTATTATTTACCAATTCATCAGAAGAATTTTCACTTTCATCACTTTCTGGTACAATCATATTTTATGTAGGCCTGCATCTTTCAATTTCGTCTTCCAATTCACTGTCAGATGCTATAACACAATCATCTGATTCATATCCATTAATTGGATGAGCAATAATTACATCATCCTTTTTCTTCTTACCATAAAAGAGGCTAGAAGGTATTTCCATAACCTCACTTCTTGTCTTACTTGATGATGCCATTGTGGCTCACTGTTACCTAGAATAACATAACATATTTAGTTTCAAAATCACATTATTATGATTTTTTATTATTTAATATAATTTTCAAGGGTATTTAATTTGGTGCTCTTGTTATGTATATGAATTATCTCGAGGCTGTTATTGATATCGTTTAAAGTGTGGTTGTTGGTAATTAAATGAATTGCGTACGCTGATTTAGTTCTGTTACATTTGAAATCTTTAACATGTTCATTAAATCTGACTTTAAATGATCTTCCTGTTTGGCCTATATATACCTGCTTACACTCTTTGCATGTTATCGTATAAACGCCACTTAGATCTAGTAATGTACGAGTATCATTGTTGTTTTTCTGTTTTTGTAGTTGTTTTTTTGAGATTGTCGATTGTTGTTTGTAAGATTTTTTGAGTGGTTTTACTATTTTGTGTATCCTGTTATCCGTGAAGTTGAATGTGACGTAGTTGGAGTTTTTGTTTTTATTATTTTCTTGTTGATTGTTTAATGTAGAAATGGGGTTTAACTTTTTACTGATTTCGTTTTTTGTTTTCCTTAGAATGTCAAATATGAGAGCATCTTTGATACCGTTATTTCTTGCAATTTGCAAAATAGTTTGAAGTTCTTTGTTGCAGTTTTGTTTCTTCATAGGGATATTTAATAACCTATATATCATACTATTTAGAGCTGCTTTTTTATGACTGTTCAGGTGATTAGAATTCTTATTTATTATATTGTCAGAGAAAATGAGTTTCCTATAAATGCTAAAATCAAGTTTTTTATTATGAAACTGTATACAAATGTCTAAGTAATTGATTTTGTTATTGACTGCTTTTTCTAGTGTGAAAGTTAAATTTCTATGTATTTTATTGAAATCATTTGTGATCTCCTGTATTTTGTTTCTATTACAAATAATTAATGCATCATCTACGTATCTGGTATAATATTTGATTTTATGAGAGTTGATGATGTCATATATGTGGTTTTGTTCAATATACTGTAAAAAAAGTTTTGGATAAAATATCTGAAAGTAATGAACCCAATGCAAGTCCTTCGTTTTGTTGGTATATTTTATTGTTATATTTGAAGTAGTTTTGCTTCAAAATGTTTTCTAAAAGTTTGATGATTTGTTTTACTACATTCTCACTGTCACCGTTCTGGAACAGAGCCTGTACATCAACTAGGCTGTACATCAGCTAGTGTGTGGACGGATTAAAATTTCAGTGGCTTTTAATTTACGATTGGGGATCTATTCTGATTTATTGATCAGCAACAAATTTTTAGTAGTGTGGATTGCCCACACGTTTTATTTTATCCCCTGCGTTCCTGGAAACACAATGACATGGCTAGGGCTGCTCAAAGCGTATATGCATATTGGATGAAAACTAGTAAGGACTATTTAGCTGTATGTTAATTTTATACCGGAGTTTAGCTGTAAATTTTATAATGCCTATTACACTGTGATCCTAGAAATGGTTACTATGGCAGCAAGTTTAACTCGGCTCACAGCCGGTGCTTTAAGGTTCGAGAAGGTTTATTATTATTATCTGTCCCTGAATTTTGAAAAGAAATATATAGTAATTTTTAGTGTTTGATTTTTGACTAATTGTTATTTTATTCAAATTGCGGCTTAATTTAATGTCTCGGAGGAGCTGGTGATATTTTATTTTTGGAAGTTAATTTAGAAGAAAGCTGTTCTAAGTGAGAGACCCTGTTGCAAGGCTAGGCTATTGACTGCCCTGTCGGGGGGAACCCTATGTTAAACGTATATGCTGAATGGATTTATACAGTTTTAAATTAATTTTGACTAAAGTTGAAAGGATAGAGTGACCAAATTTTGGTCATGCACACTTGCCTGTTAGCACACTACGTGGTGCAAAAATTTCGGTGTTAGCACTATTTAAACCCAAACTTATTTCACATTTTGGCGGAGCTCCTCAACACGTTTGCTCGGTGTGATATCCTTACAGTGAGTCGCTATAATTATACAGTTATTTAGTTAGTTAGATAATTAGTCATTGTCTTTTCCTGGTGTACCACGCCACAAGGCTACAACCCAGTTTTAGCTGTAATACTGTTAATCTGTTGGTGCGTTGTGCTTGTTAGTTGAGTAGCGACATGTGTGTTTTTGCTTAGTTGGTTGAACGCATGTTGTCATGTTCGTCAGTTAGTCAGTTTGTGTGCTTCTTTGTTTTTTTTATGGAGTTTACTGTAGTTTTTAAGCTGTAATGTTGCAGTGCAGTGTGGGGGGAGCCAATCTAGCATGGCTGTGCACCATCTTAACAGGACAGCTTCCGGGGCATTAAGTCACCTCCGAACCCGGGATGGTCACCAGGATCATCCCGTACCCAGGAACATGTGTGGCGCAACCACTGCCCGGCAGAGTCCAACCCAATAGCGGACAATACGTATGATATGTATGGGCTTTTTATGCCCACTTTCTGCCTACTTCAGTTTTGATTATCTGCGAGTCAGCACCTTGCTTCCATTTCTGGAGCCAGGTTCAGACACACAAAGGCAGCAGGCGCAACCTCTGAAGTACAAGTTTACCCATTGGTGTTGAGGCGGATTCACACTCCCCTCTACCTCTGTGGATATCGGTGCTGCCCCAGAGGTACAGGTCAGCGCCTTTTGACTCTCGTCACATGTGGCTCATTCTTCCAATCCTCCTTGGCGTCAGTTTCATTTGCGCCAACCGTTTCTGAAACAGATTGCTGTCTATCTGAGGACGTTCTACTTTCTGCCAGGTCCAGCTCTTCCTTTTCTGCTAGTGTGCAGGTCATTGTCATGTCCGGGAGTAGCAAGCTTATGTGTAGCGATCCGACCTCAGAGAACTCATCTACCATAACTTGCACCTCCTCCGGGCTAGGGCCAACCAAAACAATGTCCGCAAACGCCAAGATATTAAATTTTTCATTGGAAAAACACACGCCAAAAGGCATGGCTGAAATTCGCCGTATGATCGGATCGACGGCGAGATTGAAGAGAAAGGGGGATACTGGATCACCCTGCTTCACACCTATCTTGACAAAAACTCTATCACCCGTGGATAATTCATTGGCATTATCCCGATACATTTCTCCCACTAAGTGAACCAAGTAAGGATGAATACCCTGAAACCCTAATCCGTCGAGGAGAGCGCTATGCAAAACCGTGTCGAAGGCCTTCGCCAAATCCACAGAAGCAAGCGTCGTTCCCTCACTCTTCTTGCTATGGCCGATTTACCTCACCCAGAATAGCAACGTTATGGAAGGGGTTGCCCCCGCAATGAAACCCCCCTGAGGAGAGACACTCTCCGCCTGAGATCGAATTCGGCGGTCCATAAGAGTGGAAAACGTCCGCCCAAGTAGGGATCCAATACTCAGTGGCCTCCAACTACTTGGGTTTGATATTTCCTTACCAGGTTTTGGGATGAAGATGGTCTTGCATATTATGCGCCATGCATCAGGATAAACACGGTGATCAAGATGATGTTATAGAGTTTTGCCAGAAGGGCGGGAATGCCCTCTCGAAGGGGATGTTTCCTCAACACACCATCCAAACCTGAAGAGGTCTTAGCCCGTACCCAAACGAGCCGGGATCGAACCTCTTCAGGCATGATGGGCAGTAGACAATCCCTGAGCGTGCAGCAGGGCCGATGCCGGATGTTCGGGCTCGAATCGTCACCATCCCTTCCCCTCTTGCTCCAAGGTTCAGAGTAAAGATGGAATAACTTCGCTATAGGGGCCTCCTCCTTGCTATCATCTCCAATCGGTAAATTATTATCAACCATGTCCGCAAGGCGTTTTGGCCATCTGCAAAACATTTTGGCAGCGCGCGAATAAGGATCATTTACCAAGAGGTCGTGCTTTCCCCCTGTTACCCCGTTGCTTAGATGGACGACTACTAATTGTTTTATCATCACCGAGTAGCACGTCGACTAATCCAGTGACTACGCCATCCAAAACCAGTTGAGGAGTTTCCTCCCCCACCTGATTCAGGAGAAGCTGATCTAGGCAAAAAGCCAGGTCAACCAAACCTGGGACAGCATTGCCAACTTTCATATCCAAGGTGCGCTGAGTAAGCTCGGCTCTCCACGCTTCCAGGCTATCCGAAAAGTCTTCCCCATCCTCCGGAGTATCCGGAACAGCTTCCTTCCTCTGAGCAAGCTCAAGGGAGTCAGCCACCAGAAATACACCGTCGGAAGTTGAAGGTCGATCAATATCCTGGACACCTAAATCCTCCAAGACTTCAGATAATTCCTGGGCTACTAACATTTTTCTTCTGTACTTAATCTTATCAATGGTTTTATGAGGCATTTCTTTCAAAATACATTGATTTATATCTTTTCTACCTATGTATTTCTCACAATAATAATATAATATAATAAAATCAGTGTTAGAGAATAGGCATAGCGAGTTTACCAAAAAAACTTTGTTAACAATTGGCGTATGCAGAACTGACTTCGTACTGGGTCACAAGTGTCCCAAGTCCCATACGCCATATGCCCCTAACAGTTAATATTTTCTGCAAGTCTGGTGTGGTCGTCTTTAAGACAGGATAGCCTGGATTTGTCAAAAAGTACATATGATTTTTCAACACTGAGTTTATTTAAGAAATAGTTTTTGAGATACAATGCATGAAAATGGTTTATCTCCGCCCTGGGAGATAAACGTAAAAAATGAAATCTACCCTCTTGGTAATAAGCTTCAAAGCAGTAAAAACATGAAACAAGACAAATAAATGACTCTTTGTGTTATATAACTTATTTAAGAAAAGATTCACTGAAATGAATGAAGCTTTGAAATTAATAATAGATAACATCAAGGAGGCTTTGACTGTGCCTTTTGTAAACTTAACCATACATACAAATGAGGGTTTTAAGGGAAAGAAAGGAACTTAGCGAACTTATCTTTTGCTTGAATGGAGTTTCCTTCCCCTTGAGTAATTTCATGCTGGATGCCGACTTCCAAGCAAGACAGCATCGACGGATGACCACATCCGACACGCAGCTTTGCCTTCCAACCCTGGTCGAGGGCAGGAAGAAGAGAACCAGGGGATGGCTGTTTCCCTTGCGAATTGGAGTATAAACCTTGCCAGACTCCTGTTCCGTCTCCAACCGGACAGGGGATGTCTCTAGGTAGGCTCCCTCAAACCATCCACAGACGATGAAGAGGGCAGCTAAAACTCTGGCGGCGGCCAGGCTTCTATGTCGGCTCCCCACTGGGCGAAAAGCTGTATTCTTGCAGTGGAAATCTCCGATGACAGCCAGAGTTCCGACGATGGCTTCTTCTTCTGAGAGAAAGCTCTTTGGTACAAGGAATGTATGAGAATGGTCCTTCGTATAGCACGTTGCACATATACGAGTTGAATTCAAGATCACAAATGTTTCTAATTCAAGAATTGCCTTTAACTTGCAATAAATGAAAATCTTAATACTGTTCACTTGAGTGTAGAATGAAGAAATATAAGCACCACTGTCCTTTGACCTAAATTTAGGGTGACCAGATGAAAATTTTCAAAAGCAGGACATTTGAAGGAAAAAAGCAGGACATTTTGAGAAAAAGCCTGACAACACGTTAAATTCCTTTTCAATCAAATTAAAATCCAACAAATACAATAACCAAGTGGATTTAACAATATTTCTGTGAAGAGGAAATGTCTTTCAGCAGTTCTGGGGATTTCAACAAATAGGCATGAAATTCCTTGCACGTAAAATGTTTCAAATTATACTGTACTGTTACAATCCCCTTTACTGATTCTACTGATAGTCTGTTTCTTTCTTCTGACCATTGGGCATTTATTAATGAAAATACCCTTTCAACATTGGCATTATGGGCAATTATTGAAAAAAAGAATTGACATATATGCAGCAATGATTGAAAACACTTAACATTCACAGCCTGCTCAAAAAACTTACTCCATTGAAAATCTATTGATTCCAGGAAAAATGCTTCATCTTGCTTCAAAACAAATTCTTTTAGAGCACAAAATTCGTCAAACAATATCACATCATCCAAAACAATACATTTCTGTTTTTCATTAATGTACTTTACAGAAGGAATAATATCACTGAAAGTACAGTCTTTCTCTTTCAAATATTTCATGTTCAACCAATAAAAGCACTCAAATTCATCACACTGAACAGTCCATTTATCTAAATAGTCCTTACACGACTGGTACAGACACAGGGCAGAGTTTATGAAATTGTTTACTTCTGTTTCTAATCCATCTTCCCTTAGACTGTCAAGCTTTTGGGAAATATTCATTGGCATAAACTTATTTTGCAACCTGTTTTCCAGACACTTTGAAACAGAGTTCTGAATCCGAACTATATCCAATAAACAGTTGTGTTCCTTTTCCAGATCATTAATTGTAGTATGAAATACATTCATGAGTGAATGAACTAGAGAAAGATACAGTTCAGAAAACTCATCTTTGAAGAAATCTTTCAAGATTCTTGGGACACCAGACTCTGATAGAAAATAAGACCTCAAAGCAGGATACAACTTAAAAATTCTCTCAATGGCCGGAAAAAGACTTAGCCAACGTGTCTTAAAGTGACGAAGCAACTGTTGATAATTTATGTTGACAAAATCACAGAACTGCTTAAGCTTTTCAGTGCGAACAGTGTATATGGAAAAGAAATTGAAGATCTTCAGAACTATAGACTCTATATCTACAGGCAATAAATCAGTCCCATGCTGCAAAGTATTGTGGAGAATATGGGCAGGGCATCCTATTCCTGCAAGATCATTTGTCAAAACATTATTTAGTAGGGCAAAAACATTGTTTCCTGAAGCAGGTCTGTTGATGCCTCCGAAGTTTACATTTGCATTATCACCACAAAATGAAACACATTTATCACTAAGACCATGTGATTTCAAAACACTAAGCAGAACATCTGCTATTGTTTTGGCAGTTTCATTCTCGCAACTACATAAATCAATAATTTTTGAGACAACACCAATTTTCCAATCAAAGTACTGTATCATGACTGGAAATAATTTCACACTGCCATGATTACTGGCATCAGTTGCTATTCCCAGAAATGGAGAGTTCTCAACAGATTTTAGTACACATTCAAGAGAATGTGGAGCCAGTACTTTGTTAACAATGGCCTCTGTTTTTGTTCGAGCGCATTGTAGCTTCTTAGCGATCTCCGAATCCTCAACCAGTTTAGGAAGTAGTGATGAAGTACAATCCATTGATCTGTAAGTCTGGTGGTGACGTACAGTGTGAAATGATAATGCACCCTCAGCTGCACTAACGCTTTCGTCTATCTTCGAAAATTTTGGTGAGAAGAACGAGGTTACCACACGAGAAGAAGATGCACCTTTAAAGCAAGTAACATGTTTACTTGTAGCTAGGTGACGATCTAAATCCAACGCACCTCTTGAAGCCACAGATACGTAACAGTCACAGATAGTGCATTTCGCTTCGGTTTCCACTCGACCCGCAGTGAAGCATGGGTATTTACTTTTCATGGAATCACCGAATTTGCACTTTCGTTTTTTTAAGTCGGGTTTCCTTTCATCACTGCCTACCTTCGACATATCACTTTGATCGGGAATCAAACAAACTTACGACCAAATACAAGCCGGCAATGATTCTGAACAACAAAAGCAGGAACAGGAAGTGAAAACGGTTGGTTGTAACAAATCGATCTGAACGCGAAATTCGAGTGCGAGTGTTGTGGCAGGTAACCGGAAGCAGGGTCACCACACATATTTTTACGAACATCAACATTTCCTTCAAATACGCATTTTTCATGTAACGACAAACTTTTGACCTCATGTTTTAAATCTTATATATCATATTTCAATATTGTGTACATTATATTGCTGTAAGACAGAAAGCCGGACATTTTGCCTTTCCCATAAAAAGCCGGCCGGATGCTCACAAAATACCAAAAAAGCAGGACATGTCCGGCGAAATCCGGACGTCTGGTCACCCTACCTAAATTGCTTATACAAAATGGCTGCCTAGCCACGTGAATGCGATCTTGGAAACTTCCTTTAGGTTGGAAGCTTGAGTACAGAGTTCAATATTCATCACTAGGGACCGGATTTTTAGGTTTTTAAAAACACTGTTTTAGGTTTTCCATTAGGTGAAATAGTTTTTTTTAGGTTTTTTTTTGTCCAAAATATAGTTTTCGGGTAGAATAACTGGTTTAGTGAATTTGAATGTGCTACATAGCATTCAATACATAATACTTGTAAAGTTTAACTTAACAAAATTGACTTAAATTTGTGTAAACTTGCTTTAGTACAGTATTATACAATTGAAGAAAGAAAGCATAAACAATCAAAAGAAGCAGTGAAAATAAGATTGCCTCACATTTCCTGGTTACAGTATATCTTTCAAGATTCTCAACTACGAAGTTCTTCCTGTTATCTCTTAGTTAATAGTTAATAGGCTACTGTATCTAGACACTACCCTTCTCAGAATTCGAATCTGATGCTTCTAATTTAGTGAGTAAAATACTTTATGGTTGATGTGGTTAATGTAAAATTTATTATTTTCATTTCTTCGGTTGTTACGCATGCTAACCGCACAACAGATCAACTAGGTACGAAAACTTCCCCCTTTTCTAGAAAGGTAAATAACACTTACGTGTTTCTGGCAGGCTTGACAAAATATTACTTTGCCATCGGTAGTGAAATTCAGGTCGTCGCCAATCCACTGCCGGAATAAACTCGATTTCATTGTTTCAGCATGATTAACACGTCTACTTAAAACTCACAGTGTGACCACTCAGTATGAATAACAGGGAAGTACTAAAGGCAAACAAGCGCAGAAATCTATATCCTTGTTCATACATGGCAACAATGGTTGTTCGTACGAATATTTTAAAAGGAATACGCCGGTACTCTTACACTTCCTCTCTAGATACTGTCCATCCTAGACGACAATGGGTTGAACGAAACGCTGGTGGTATTAATTTCAACCCGACAAAAATTATTGTCTCTCCGCAAAATATAAATTTCTCAACCGACAAACAAAAAAGACAAAAAAGTAGCCTAAATCAGATATTTTAGGTTTTATATCCCGTTTAGGTATATTTAGGTTTTTATACCCCATTTAGGTATTTTTAGGTGCTACAGAATTAATGTGGGTGAATTCTATGGACATGATTCGAAAAAGTGTATGAGCGCTTTTTGTTTTGGAAGTAAGGAAAAAAATAGGTAAAAACCTAAGAATCCGGTCCCTATTCATCACTTAGAATATTCAAAAATAGTTACTTATACTGTGCCGATGTGCACAAGTAATGCTAAGCAGAATGTTTTATTGTAAAAGGCAGACTGTATCGCTTAACAGTATTACTACACTTTTCAATAAAATGCTTTAGACAAGACGTACTTGTAGATTTGTAGATCTTGCACTATAGAAGACTACAATATAAGAGTTCTTCGAGATAACTAACATGAGAGTTAATTATTCAATAGTACATGAAGAGAGAGTTCGTGCAATGTAGAAGTTCTTCCTTAGCGAGCGGTGTGCACCTTTTAGCGAGACTGAACTTACTGTTACTAGTAGTCAAGACGAGAGAATACTGTAATGTTAGAATAACACTTTTACGAGTATTTTTGCAATGTAGAACTTCTTCCGTAGCGAGCGGTGTGCACATGAGGAGACTGAGACCTTGAACTTGACCTGATGACTGCACTGTTAAGAGTAGAGAAGAAACTAGCGAGACTTTTCGTTGCTAAGGCTTGACTGGTAATACTGAAGGCAGGCAGACTACTTTTTCACCGCCCCTTGAATATGTATAAGTCCGCTAATGGAAGGGTCTAGAGGGGGGTGGGGAACATTGATCACTACAAACTAGAACAATCCAGATTAATTTTCCCCCCAACCCGTGTGTTACCGCGCAAGAAATAGTGCACGGCAGCCAGCATTGCGTCATTAGTGGAATTACACATGGAAGATTGTGCAACTTAGACGGCGCACAATGATACACAAAAAAAAAATAAAGAAAAATTATTCACATGAAATGTGAACAATCAGGTAAACTGATGTAAAAAAGTGCCAGTATGTTTTTGTTTAATCAGTTATGACTGCAATGCAATGATATGCAGAATATGTTTTTTTTAATTGATTTCGAAGTTAAGCTCCAGATTTATTCATTAAGTAGGGCTTACGGAAGAACAAAGGTGTAGTTTTTTTAATCAGATTAAAATCTTCCAGCATCAGCTGAACTGTACAGATTTGTGATATCTTGACAATCGCACACTCACATAAAAATACACAAAAAAAAATGAAATTGGCCGGTTTCGAGATTTGAACCATGGAACTCCAGAATGTGAGACCAAGACGTTACCATCTCGGCCACCTGGATCAGTTTACCGGTCTAGTTGGATAAGCACATGTAAAACAATAGTTCTTTTGGTCATAGCTAACTGTATTTTAATTTCCAAAGCCTTATAAGATCACAGTAAAACAATTGACTATGTTGTCAAGATAACTGATTTGCTTTTTTTTTTTTATAAATTCTTTCGAATACGTATATTGTCATAAAATAGGCACTAAATTGAGCATTACTCCGAAACAGGTCAACCGATCAAAAATTTTGACAGTGAAAGGGGGGCCGAAGCCCCCCTTACGCAGATGGAAAAGCCACCACAACCGGACCAACGAAAGGAGGACCAAAGTCCTTCTTGGCGCTGGTCAAAGAGTTAAGAGAGTCATAGTTAAGAGACTGTCGGTTACACCCACTCTTCACCCACGCTTGCCGGAATAGGACTTTGAAAAAAAATTCAAGAGTTTCCCGTGAGTATTTTACACGAACAAAGATAGGGACTTTTTTTTTGTGCCCTCCCTTACCCCCCGAGTCCCAAGCAATGAAGCCAGTACCTCAAGTCAAACCAAATTTTGATAGCCATTTGTGATTATGTCCCTGTCGTGAGTGGTTTACATCCTGATGGGATATGTTGAAGCGTGATGTGACAAAGCTGGATTCTTGCTTTGTTTGCAAGCATTTTTAAAATCTAAGAGTCAATGAGCTGTGGTAACATAACTGAGTCTAGTTTATTGATAGTTTAAATGTTTGATTCTGTTACATTGTGTTGCGCTGGAGCTTTGTGCGAGTATTATGTGTGTCAGTGTTTGTGTTTGAGGGAAGGAACCAGTCCAGCATTTGCCTTTGGACGAGGGAAAACCCCTCTCTTAACCTTGCCCAGGCTGGGGTAGTGAGCATGGTCCAGCCAATTGACTTTCTGCCTCGCTGGTCTTGATAGTCTAGTTTTTTTTTCCCACCGGTTAATACCACTTTGGCAATTTGCTTAAGTATAGGAAAAGTGTTTTTTCTAGTCCAGAATTTTAGGTCTGGAGCCCAGAATTCATTTTCAGCTCGAGCAGCCGCACGCAGGTGTCGGCGAGCTTCGCGATATCGTGGGCATGAATAAAGAGATAAAGAGTATCATAGAGTGTAGCTCATTATCTTCATAATTGCATCTAGGTGCGTTAGTTAGTTGGAATCGAGCCAAGTTGGCAGGCAAGTTGCTGTGGCCTGTTATTATTTGGGTAACATAATGATCTAGTTTTATCCAGGACATATTCTGTCTTTTGATCGCGTTTGGGAAAAAGTCCCTTGTGATGTTGCCGTGGAGGGCCACTGCCCATCTTTGTTGCCATGAGAGGAGCGTAGCATCTCGGATTTGTACATATAGTTGTTTACGATGGTAAAGTTCAATTTCGTTCGGTCCAATTTGCAAATTGTGTATGTTATACGGAAGTTGCTTTCTAATGTGATATTTGGCTATTCTCTCCTTAAGGAGTAGGTCAACAGGCAATACTTCCACAATAACAGGAAGGGCGTCTTTTGAAACTGTTGAGTAAGCTTTGGTGAATCTTATTAGTGCGTGTTGTTGAGCTGAGCGGAGTTTCCTAAAATGCTTTGCTTTTATGTAGAGTGCCCAGCTGTTAGCGGCATAAGCGATGACATATTCAAAAATGCCATGTACAGGGTTCTATAATTAGTAAATCTATAGCCCCACTGTTGTCCCGATAATCGGGCGAGGGCTTGCGTGAGTCTATTAGCTGTGGCACATATGTACTGAACATGTGCTGTAAATTTATTCCCTTCCTGAATTGTAATACCAAGATAACGTGTTTCTTGCAATTGGGGAGGCAAACTCGTCCTAGCCTGATGTCCGGAGGGTGGTTTCCTAGTTTCCCCTTAAGGAACATAGAATGAGTTTTGGTTTGCGAAATTGTCAGTTTGGCTTTAGTTGACCATCGTGTGAGTTCTGCTAGTGCTGTCCAAGATTTATGTTCCAGTTCATTTCTGGACATTCCTTCAACAAGTAGCACAGCATCATCCGCGTATGCTATTATATCAACCTGGTTAATTATGACTACCAGCGTGCAATTTCGTAACAACATTGAAACTCGAAGTACGCTATACACCCTGACATCTAGTGGCTTTAATACTAAGCTTTCATTCTGTCTCAGAATCCTTATTTATTTATTGACATTATCTTTTCTGATGCATGGAGTTATGGGGAAAAATACAATTTTGCGAATTGCTGATTTCACAAACACGTCATTGTACATCCAACATTTTGCTCACCTGTTTAAGAATTCCGTGTGTGCTAATTTCTGAAACTCCCGTGAATTCTGATGTCAATTTCATGGACTGAAAGTTGAGCAAACTTTACACAAAACGTATTAAATACTTTTAAAATTAGGCCTATAGTTTTCTCCACTTTTAGATGCCTTACCTCTCTTACGTTTTACAACATGAAATGGTGAAGCATGTTCTGCTAAGACTTTTCTTTATGCTTAAAACTAGCCGTCCAATGTAAAAATATTGAGCCTATATTATATAATATTCTATTCCTGGAGGAAAATGACTTATTTGATAACCAAACCCTTATGACGTGTAATTAATTGTTACACAATACCATCAACCACGTTATATTATTGGACTGCATTAAAATCGTCACATATTAAATGTCACTACATAAAATAGCAAGGATGATTATCATAAGTAATTATACAATGTAAGTTAAAACGTGCTTCTTCTTACTATTCACTCCACCTACGGGAGGAACCAGACAGAATTAGCAATCATCTACATGGTTGCTTTGTTCCCTCCACACCATTGGTATAGCAAAATTCATATATTGCCAGTTTCCATTAAGCCACTCACGTAGGTTTGTGGAACAAGTACGACAACAAATATGGGGTCAAACGATTTGTCCTGATCACCAACCTTGCAACCAATATAAAGATGATAGGCCTTTTTAACAATAGAAGTTAACTGTACCTTTTGCGATTTAAAAATCACTTCACAGTTAAAACAAAAGTTATTTCGATTGTTAACACACTTACACAGCATTCTGTGCCTTTCATGCCAATTCTATTACAGAAAGGGTAATATATACACATATATGTTATATTATAATTATAATCACTGACAATAATGATTAAATCACTCCCTATTTTAAATATTTCAAAGCGCACTGATACACAGTTTTCTCACTCACAAACAAGAACTGAACTGAGTTGATGAAGGAATGTCAGTTTGAGGGTTGGACTTATCTGCTAGAGCCATAAATTTACCCTTAAATTTCCGGTACAGTTTGTTTGAAACAAAGTTACTCGGCTAAAATCCTGTTTTTTAGTAAAACAACCTGACCTGTGCATTGTAGAAATGAGAACTAATAGACAAAAATGGATGTCATTTTCGTGTTTAGTGACCCCAAATTACGGTAGTAATGTATGGTTAGTTATTTCTTGACATTAGGCTTGCCAGCTGGATCTTTTGGCCCTATGTATACATTTATTGTAGTCTGTAGGGGCTGTATGATACTTCCTCCAGTCTCCAGATTTTTTTTGCCTTGTTAAAAAGGTGTCGGACTCTGTATCTCCTGTGTTCAAGATTTTTAGTCCACCATGTCACTTTCTTGTTTTTATCCCGTGTGAACATGGGGCAGTTTTGATGATAACAGTCAAATTTAGCCTCTTGAATTGAGTAAGCAGCCTTGTCAATATCAACCCAAGGATCTAATTTTCTTTATTTGCCCAATCCTTCCTGTGAGATCTTCCATGTAGGGCTCCCACCAGGTTCTCCTGGGACTCCTATTGAGATTAGTGTTTGTTCCTACATTAATATTAAAGAATATGTAGTTGTGGTCCAAAAGTGATGGTTCATCTACGACCCTCCATTTGGTAACCTGCAAATGAGTATACCCAGTACAGAAGGTAATGTCAATAACTTCCTGCCTTATGCGATTAGCAAATGTAGGCTTGTTGCCAACATTAAGCATGTATAGGTTATTAGAAAGCAGAAAGTCTAAAAGGCATTCATCCCTTTTTTTATGTCATTACTGCCCCAAGTTTCGTGATGGGAGTCAGCATCACACCCAAAGATGGTCTGTTTCCCTCTCCAAGTGCAATATGTAACCAACTGCTCTAATTCCCTTGTGCGTGGATTGCTGCCATCCTAGGGAAGATAAACAGAGCTCAGCATAAGGCTTCTGTTCTCTCCTTCTATTTGGCTGTTGATTTTCACCATGGTGATGTTGCTGGAACAAAATTCCAGAAGTGGTAAGCTTTGAATTCCATTGCATGCTATAATACAGGTTCTAATTTTATTGTCCCTGCTGCAATAGATAAGCTTACCTTGACATTCTCCCAGTCCTGCTATTCGTCCCCTGTGGATCCAAGGTTCCTGGTTCAGGGCCAGTTCTATTCCTTCAGTATTGAAGGTCTTACAAAAGGCTGCCTTTTTATGTTGAAGGTTTATCTGTAGGACCTTTATTGGCATCCTTGGCTAGAATTACGATTGTGATTCTTCCAAGGCCCAAGGAGGCTCTATTGTCCAGATCTTAAATGGCCTTCGTAGTATCCTTGTCTACCAGGCAGACGAGTGTTTGCCCTGATGTGTCTTGCCTGGAACTAATGACTTTCCAGTCTCCCACTCTCAAGGTTTTATTCCGGTCCTTCAGCATCTTGAGTATGTCCTTGGGTTCAGTATTTGCAAACGTCTTAGGTGTCTTGAAGAGCACCTTAGTTGTTTGTAAGATCTCTGATCTGGACCCTATGATAAGTTTGATGCCTTCCCATGGTTCTTTTTCATCAACCAATCCTTGGTGATATCATTGGCGCAGGAGAGTATGAGGGCACCTCTCTCTCCATAGTCTCCTTTGAACTGAGGAAAACTCCCATGTTTGAGGGTTTCAAATACCTCTACTATCACCTCTTGGAGTCTCTCAATTTGGTCCTCTGAGATTTTGTTGATGGGATAGTTATCAAGGATAACAGCTGCTTCAAAGCTGGTAAGCGATTCCTTAAATAAGGTTGTAGCGGAAGTTTTACCTTCTCTGCCCTCATGGTATCTAGTTGTCTTTACAACTCCGGAAGGAGATGGGGTTAATCCCTCAGACCGGCTACGTTTAGCACCTACCTTAGGTATTTTGCCCCATGTCTCCTGGAGTTTTGATGTTTGGGGTTTGGACTTTCCTTTTCCCCATTTTTTAGGGTCCTTGAGTCTTTCCTTAAGGGCTTTCTTTCTTTGAGCCCCTGAGAGTTTTTTCTGTTTGACTTTAAGTTTGTCCATATTTTCCATGGCTTCTGCTAGGCCCGGAATAGGACTCTTGGGTTTTTTTCCTCAGCCCAGGTTCTTGGACAAGAATGTACCAGTGCCCATCTCCATATCAGAGGCTTGCTCCAGAAGAGCTTCCTCATCAAGGAGAGTGGGTACAAGTGCTGAGGGCTCACTGACGTCCTCAGAAATTGTTTTTGTGGTTTTTGAAATTGAATCCATTTAGGTCCCACGAGTAGCTAGGGATTGAGAGGTCCACCCAGGCAGAGCACCGCATGCCTGGCTAAGGCTTATACTCTGGAGGTCGCCTGGTTTCCAGAGGCCCCGTGTGAGACACATTAGCCCTGTGCCATTCACCCCCTCAGCACGGGTTCCACTTAGGATTGGACCTGGTTAGCCACTTCTTAGTCTCCCCTGTGGCCACCCTGGCATGAGTAACTCTTCGATGTTTCCACCTACAGTACAGCCCACAGGTTTGCTGATACATGCAAGCCCCCCCCCCCCCACCTACAACAAGGTCTTGCGGCTACTAGGGGGGAATTCATCACTAAGTTCACTTTTGTGTGAATTAACATCCGCTTTGATGCTATTAACATCAGCTTTTACGTTACTAACTTCTGTACTAACATTATTGACGTCTGCCTTAACATTGTTGATTTGCTCACTTAGTTCGCTTTTCTGCAAATTAACATCGGCTTTTACATTGTCAATCTTAATTGTTTGACATTTGTGCATGAATGTTTTAATAGAGTTTCCTAACTGCTCATCAGAACTTTCACTGTATTCGCGCCTTGTACTATGGTCACTTTGTATGGAAGCATCTATTTCTACCTGCATTTCTACATCAATATTATTTGAATTTGACGGTTGCGAATTACCTTCCACACCAATATTACTGCTAACACCTTCCATTTCTGCTCTTGTTAACAAATATTGACAGTTTTGTTGACACATTTCACTATCGTCTTGCGACTTCATGATGCTCCAATTTCTTAGTTTCATTGATGTTATTTAAATTGAATATCTTACTTGATTGTAGACCACGTCGACAATTATAGTCACCATTAACATCAAAGAAGTTTCTGCCCGACCTTGTCGCTTGGCATAGTTGCCACACTGCATAGCGCTAAAAAAAAAGCGAGAAGATATAGATGGCAGCAAAACACTTTTTAACGTTTTAATTAACAACTGTAGATAAATTAATATAATAAAGTAATGAATGTTAGATATTACAATTACATACCTTAATTTTATCCTTCACTTGCATCCTCACTATCACTATCACTGCCGACATTTATGATGAATGGGTCCTCATTGTTTGTGGCTCGGTACATGTAATGTTCTAATATCTTTTTAACATGCTCAACACATTTCAACCACAAATTTCGACCTATTATGTCTACACAGTCACGAATTGCAGAAAACACACTTGCACTCAATGATGGGGTGATATTTTGTTTACGTAATTGCTTTTTAAAATTTGCCCAGATCAGTTCGATTGGGTTCAAGCAGCGGTAAATGCAAAACTTCATGGCCATTCTCTTTTGCAATGCTATCAACAATGTATTCTAATTTTATATTAGCTTCTCGTATGTGTTGCATCAAAATGGATTTTATGGGTACTGGAGAAGGTATTTGCAAATTATTTTCATGCATGAACTTAATTATTTCATTTTTTTTTACTGGCCATGTTGGGTACTTTTTTCTTTAATCATGAATGGTAACTAGCATTAACAATAACAATTCCTCGTCGTTCGTTAGGGGGCAGATTTTTAATTAGTGTATTTTGAAACCAATTTTAAAATATTTCTGCATTCATTTCATCTTGAGAGTCAGCTTTAGATTCTTTAATGTGTTTCGAAGAAAGATACAGACTATTAGGAACCCAGCCTTGGTCACTTCCTGCATGAAGAATCATAATTCTTTTACTTCGAGAAGCGGGCACTTTCAGAGTGCAGGAGCAACATCCATCATCCCAACCCTTCTTAACTACATCGTGAGTATCGAACCAGGTTTCGTTAAAAAATATGCATATGTACCCAGCTGCTCTCAATTGAGTTAACCTATTCAAGTAACGATACCTCCATGCTACTATTCTCGTCTATTCTATTATAGTACATCTTTTATCTAATGTGCGGAACTTGAACACTAGGTTTTTAATAAGTTCCCTAAGATGTGTTTCTTTGTAAGGAAACTGGCATATCTGTTGAAGTCAAACTAGAAGTTCCTGAACTGTTGGTGACTGTCCCTTTTCATAAAAATTGTAAATGTCTTTAAGAACCAAATAACAGGTGAAATCGTCTATTTTTTCGAATTGTTTTCTTTCTTGTCCACGTTTCCCAGGAGTTTTGGGTCCCCTATTAACTATTTTGCTAACAGTTTGCCTACTTAATTTTACTGCCTTTGCTGTTTCGGCAACATGTCCTTTCCCTATATTGTTTTCCTTCATATAATCATAAACATTCCAAACCATCTGTTGGCACTGTTTATTAAGAGTTTGTGAACTTGAACTAGAGTTGTCATTTTTATTAACAATATGTTGTATCACATTTTCCTGAGCCTGTTCATTAATGACAGCAGGTTGATCTGAATCACTACATAAAACTTCCCATGGCCTTCACATTTTAAAATATTCGTTAATACACTAATATACTGTATAAGAGATAAATAAATTAATGAATACTATATAAGAAGTAAATAAATTAGTGAACACTACATTTACACAATGAACCATTTCCGAACAGTATGTCTCAACAACTGAGGATATTAGTGTGGCAGTGACATTGAGCAATGAGAGAATTGGCAACACGAATTCAGTCAGGGTTTCTTTTGAGAAAACTTTTTACAGTAACACAAACACTGTAATATGAGAACAAAGCGAGCTGCCTGTCAACGCTATGAGCGAGGCGACTATACTTGCTTGCCTGGCAGTTGTCTTGTTGCAAGAAGCAGCTGTCCTCCAGTTGCATGCACCTGGGCGTGTCTCCTTCATGCGACCGAAATAACGAAGTGCGTGCGATGCTTTTCTTTATGATCACATACCCACACAATACTAATGTTTGTTATTCAATTAAAAGTTCACAATCTTTCAGTGTCCACATTCATTTATCACAATTTAGACAGCAATAGCCCCACGATTGGCTGCACCAGAGTTGCAGCGGTCTATGGGATGGGTAGATGGAATTGGAATTGGAGGAAAGATTTGTTGTATGCAAGTACTTACTTTGATTCTTAGTCACTGTTGTTTCCCATTGATGCACCACTTTCCATGACTATAACACTCAGCTTAAGAGCATGAATCATCCCAGGGAATCTTGTTTCGGATATATGTGGACTTACCTCTTTTGAAATAATAACACCTTTATTAAACCAGTTCACTATTAATTTTATTTTACCACTTTTAAATAATCATATGTGAGTTATAGCCATTGAATCTGGGTGTAGTCCAAACACCACTTTATTTTGATCACATATAGTACTTGTGTGATGATTTAACCAACATCACATCACATTTCTGTTTTAAATATACTCACACGGCGTTACTTTTTGGTATTATTTAAATATATATTAAGTTGTTGTAGGGTTTCGTTGCAAGGCAATTTTGAGATCACGGCGACTCTAATTCCTCCATCATTCTAATTCAAAGTTGAAGTGAAGCAGTCTAACGGATAACCGCCACTCAAATGCTATGCTTGCATTTTATTGGTTGATTTGCTATGACATTCTACATCATTGGCAGAAATCAATCGTGCATGTTCTGTACAAAATATTTACGTTATAATTTAAAATATTTTCATTATAAATTGAATATAACAGTTCTATTTAGAATTCCCGCCAGAATAATAATAATAATAATAATTTAGATAGTTTTCCCAATACAATTCTAATTTCAAAATTTGTTTCATAATGCTTTTATATGACTTCCTGGCCTGTGTATGTAATGTGAGCCTCATATCCATGAAAAGTTATAGTAGTAGGCATGAGAGTTGTAAGTTCCATTCGTACACTGTGAATACCATTTTCCACCTGATATTTATATTGTATTGACCACATCTCTCTTTCTATTTTGTGCACTGTACCATACCTTTGTAGCACTGACAGCAGTTTGTCATTTGACAGTTCTGGAGGGACGTTAAAGACGTACACTGTTGTTATGTTGATATCAACTGGTTGTATAGACACAATAG
The DNA here is from genome assembly GCA_964059195.1 of Ectobius pallidus. Taxonomy (NCBI): domain Eukaryota; kingdom Metazoa; phylum Arthropoda; class Insecta; order Blattodea; family Ectobiidae; genus Ectobius; species Ectobius pallidus. The sequence goes on along the minus strand of CAXKWD010000006.1, from coordinate 50,182,310 downwards.
TTTTATTGCCATTGAGGAATTGTTGTAACAGATTTTCATAGAACACAGTACCATTCAACTTGATATAGTCAGAGTTCTCCTTACTCACAGCTTGTAAGGTAACGAATGAGGAGCTCAGTATCCATCCAATTATGTATTTTGATGGGTGTTGGTCGAGGACCTTGGTTGTCAAAAATTATCTTGATTGTATTTGTTCTGATAGATTTATTCATATTTACCAGGAGTTTGAAACCAAACAGTTACCGATGCTCGATATAAACAGCACCATCAGTGATTTGATTGTATGTCAACAACACAGCAAGTCTGTAGTAGCAAATGGTACTGTACACAGGCTTCTATACTGTACGAGAGCACAAACACATGACTGACTGCAACGACAGCCAAAGCCCGACTGATTTTACCGTTTGTTTACCATGTTTTTCGTTTCACACACACACCCATGCCCGAGGCAGGAATCAAAGCCACAGTCTCCTTCACCGCAGCTTCAACACAGCATGCCTTAGCTACCAAGGCTAAGGAGACTGGCAGAAAATATTACCATGGTAGGGATTGAACCGTGGACCTTCAGAACCATAGTCTAAATCGCTAACAATGAGCTATGCCAAACATTAAATCGAAATGTTGTAAACCCTATAAAGGTATGTTATTTTCTCTCCATTCTCAGTAAGTCTATATTTTCATCAATTTTTATTCTTGTTGTTTGTCATACCATTTTTTATTGACCATGCTGTTTTAGCCACATTATCCAACTTTTCAATTTGTTCTTTCACCTGATTTGACTTACATTGTATATGGTTTTTTTATATTCTGTTTTTAGAAATATGTATCTCTCATTGTGTACCTCAATTCCATTGGAATGATAAGAGTCATACATATCTTTAAGGTTCTTTCTTAGGTTTTTAGTTTCTTTAGGTAGTTTAGCTTTATTTATACAAGTCTATTTAGAGTATATAATGGAAGATTTATTAAACATTTCATAAAACATTTCCCATTTTTCATTTATGTTAGTAATTTTGTGGATCCAGTCACAATTTACTTTTGCTACATGATTTTTGAGATTACTTCAACAATAGTGAGTTATTAGTCTAATAAATAAATGAATATAGCCTACAAGGGCCAAGACCTCCTGTTTTCACAGGGAATTGCTCTTTGTTTGCTTCTTATGTGAGCAAGATTTAAGGAGCTGTTTGGCTGACTTGTTACTCGGACTGGTTCCCTTCTTTCTTGAGCAGTTTTTTTAACGCTGGACACTGTTGTGTGATCACTGAGCCTTCTGTCACTGTTGCTGGTGGCTCAAGAGTTTGCACACCTCTCTATCCTTTGCTATTCGTGACCATTGACCTCCTGCTGTGCTTGTGAAGTGATCTGCCCACCTTGTTCTCTGTCGGCCCACATTCCTCCATCCATTTCTTGGGTCCCACATGGTGACTCTGTGTGTCCATCTCTGGTGGTTCATCCGTTCCACATGGCTGCCCCATCTCCACTTTTGGTTCATTGCTGTTTGTACTATGTCAGCCATACCCATACGTCTGCGAATGTCATCATTTCTGATCCTCTCTCTCAATGATATGTGTAGGATTTTCCTCTCCAGCCTTCGTTGACGAACCCTGAGTTTTAGCTTTTGTCTTTCTGTCATGGACCATGTTTGACAACCATATACAGGGTCTGTCCGGAAAGTAATGTCAGTGAATTTATTGTGAAGCAAATATGCATCACAGTGAGCTCGGAGCGGTGGGGATCGGCAGGGGGAGGGATTAGGAAGTTGATGCACGCTGTCGCTCAGTCATCTCCGACCATCCAGAGAATAAGGACAGGCTTTTGTAAACCTTGTTTCCGTCTCCCGTGCAAGCCACGATGCAGCGCTCGATTGAGCAAAGGATTGCCATCAAGTTTTATGTGAAACTCGGCAAGACCGCAGTGGAAACTTTTCCCATGATAAAGAAGGACTTTGGTGATGATTGTTTATCAGAATGCCAAGTCTACCGGTGGCACAAGGCATTTTCTGAAGGGCGTGAAGAAGCCAGCGTTGAAGCACGCGCTGGAAGGCCATCAACGACCTCCACCGATGAAAATGTGATGCGTGTTACTGAACTTTTGAACTCAGACCGTCGTTTGCGTGTTCGCTTAATGGCACAGACATTACAAATTCCAAAAAGTATCGTTCACGAGATTGCGACAAACAATCTGCAAATGAGAAAAGTGTGCACGAAGCTGGTGCCCAAAGTGTTAACGGTCGACCAAAAATTGCGCCGAGTTGAAATGTGCCAGGAACTTTGGGACTTGTGTGAGAGTGACCCGCAGTTTTTAAACAATGTTATCACAGGTGATGAGTCTTGGGTCTTTGAGTATGACCCTGAAACAAAAAGGCAAAGTGCTGAGTGGCACACCTCAGCTTCCCCTCGCCCCAAGAAGGCCAGAATGAGCAAGTCAAAAATCAAGACAATGCTCATTGTGTTTTTTGACATCAGGGGGATCGTCCACCACGAGTTTCTACCACATGGTGAAACCATCAACGCTAAATTCTACGGGGAAGTGCTCAAGAGACTCAAACGAAGGGTTCATCGCATCCGGCCGGACATGGCAGATGACTGGAAACTTCACCATGACAATGCGCCAGTCCACACCTCCTTCTTGGTGACACGCTTCCTAGCCGAGTCAAAGGTGCCAACCATTCCCCAGCCCCCCTACAGTCCTGACGTGGCTCCCCCCGATTTCTTCTTGTTCCCACGCTTGAAAATTCCTCTGAAAGGACGTCATTTCGGGACAATTGACAACGTAAAAAAGGCTTGCACCACGGCTCTTAAAGGACATTCCAGAAAAGGCCTACCGTGAAGCCTTTGATGCCTGGAAATCTCATTGGAAGCGATGTATCGGTGCAGGAGGAGCCTATTTTGAAACCTATTAATGTATTATACCAATTGGATCAATAAATATCTCACAATAAATTCACTGACATTACTCTCCGGACAAACCCTGTAGAAGGGCTGGGAAGATGCATTTCTCGAGAATCTCGACTTTAGTGCTTGTTTTCTGTCTCTTGTCCATCAAAATGAATTTCAGAGACCAGAATTTCCTCCATGCTAGACCTATTCTTTGTTTTATTTCTGTTTTGGTACTGGTGTGTGTGGAGATGAGTTGTCCTACGTATGTGTATTGTTGTACATGTTCTAGGTTGACCTGTCTCAGGCAGATTGAACTTCCACATTGTTTGTCATGACTTTGGTTTTACTGGTGTTCATTGTTAGGCCTGCCTCTCTGCTAACTGTATCGATGTCTTGCAGCATTTCCTGTTTTCGCTAGAACTACAATGTTGTCCACAAACGTAAGATGTGTAAGCTGTTGGCCATCGATATTGACACATATTCTGTTTCCCATTTGATCTTTCTAAATTGGTGCTCTAGAATGCTGGTAAATAGCTTGGGTGACGGGGATCTCCTTGCTTCACTCCCAATAACCCATTTTCTGTAATATCATTAAGTTTTTTCTTTACACATAATTCCTTGACTCTCATGTGGGCACTTTCATACAAGTTTCTATACTAATCAGGAATGCTGCTTCTAAGATTTTATTACATTTTTCTGGTTTAAATTTATCTATGGGAGGTTTTATCAGCCTCAAAAAGAGCAGGCTGCTTACTTTTGACACCTGAAGTTGATTTCTTGAAGCTGATAGAACAATGTTCATTCCACTAAATGCTCTTTCACATTCTGCAATTGAAATAATTATTGTCCTTATGGCTTTTGAAAGTGATTCAGCCCATCTGGAATAGAGTAACAGTACCATCATCAGCTTCAGAAAATTTACGTTTCCTTCTTGTAATAAATTTACTTTTCCTTCTTGTAATAAATTTACTTTTCAAAGAAGTCAAAGCTGGATTCAGTATAGAATTCTGAAAATGTAAGAATGTATTACTCAAGTGAATATTAATGAAAAAAGTATAACCAAAACTGTGCAAGCCTACTTACCGCTGGTAGGTGTATTTCACCACATCTTTATTCCTTCCGACAAAATATGATAGAAATTCTGAATTTGAAAATTAAGATAATAATTATTTAGGTACGCTTTACACTATGCAAATAAAAATTAAATTAGTACCAGTTTCATTACGTATTTACTGATCGATAGGCTACTGATGAGCACAAAAATCTCCTTCCTTTTAATCTTTGGCTTTCCTTTCAATTAAAATTAATATTATATTACCTATACCGGTAACTTCAAAACAACAAACAAAAGTTTGGTTTCTTACAAAGAAAGCTCAGCACGGGCTATTGTCAGATACCATGCGATCAGGAAGAATGTTAAAAATGAATATGATGCGATGCTGCCATGTTGGTATGGCCAATCTCCGAGGATGCACAGCACTCAAAATAATCCAATCAGAAAATAGGATTTAAATTCTAATGTCAAAACACCAAACAAAAAATATGAAAGTTGAGCATCAAACATAGGTTCACTTAACGTACTGCAGTCATGCCATGGTGGCGCAAACTCAGATGTCAATTCCCAATTTACGGGATCCATGAACTACCCTAGTTTGCTGCATCTTCGCCTTACAAGTTTGCACTAAAGAAGAACACAAGACGATTTGTTCGTCAGTTTGTTAAATAGATTATTATGAAAGTAATACCAGTGACAACTGAGATCAACTCCAGCAGCGGGATGCCATTAATAATTTATTATGAGTGCCAATATTGCATACCAGTACATACCGGCTCACTTTGAACCGAGCTTATGATTTCTTATCCAACTTGATCCAAATATCCTACTCCTGTATGATCTCCTTTCTATTAAAATGATGTTAAATTACTTGGATGGACAGGAATACAGATGCAGAGATGAGCCATCTACTAGCAACACCATGGCACATGACTGTAGATCTAGGAATGTATTGTTTATCCAGCATAACATGTACTTTTATAAATTTTATATTGAAACAGTTTGCCTCAGAAACAAGTAAAGAAGTACACAGGACATATGCCATTTTCTCCCTGGGCTGATAAGTTTTGAGTGGAATTTAAGTGAACAGTCTTTGTAATTGCTTGGTCATCCATTAGTATAGTGAAGAGAAACCCATTTAGACTGCTAAGAAGAATCAAAATAAAAATATACTGCATTTAGTAGTTTGTGATTTATGGCAAAAGTAAGAGTAATCTTAAACCTTTAATTAAGTTTTAACAAATTAGTCATATGCCTTACCCACTTTTTTTTTTTTAATGAGCTGTGAGCATCTTTTGATAGTGTTCTCTTTGTCTCTGTATGTGTTTTGTTGGCACTAATCACAACTGTTGATTTGTTATGTATTATATTCATTGTTATAGTTTTTATAGTTTATTTTTATCTGTTTGATTGTGGTGTAGGAGTTTAAATGGGTTGATTGTCAATAGAAAAATTGGAACCGAACTAAAAGTTGGGATTATAAGAAATGTACTTTTTACCAGTATTTATTTTTCTATCTCACACAATCCACTTGTATATGGTTATGTATTTAAAATGTTTTAGTACAAAATTTTACTAACAAACATTGCTTTATTTATTTAAATAAACCTTTCACTCCTATACACAAATCAACAACAATTGATGGATGCAAATATCTCCAGGTTGTCACCTAAAGAACCTAATTTTGTTTGAAGTTAGTCATTTAATTGATTCCAAAAACTAACTTCATTCTAAGATGGTTATTATTATCATTATATATCAGTGTTTATTATAAGAGGACGCTGTAACAGACCAGAAAGCACTTAAAATGGAGCGACAGCACCCCTGTAGATGGATTCATAGAGTTTTGTTCTGGAACTCTAGGATTGGCCGAAGAAAATTTGGCAGACAGAGAACTTGCTGGTAAGACGAACTCAGGAGGACCTTCAATAGGAGATTGACGACAGTGGCTAACCAACTAGTGAGCACAGCTATCTGGACAGTAAGTTAGGATGGTTTTTCCCGAAATGGCTGACCAGGACTGCAGGACCCAGTCCTCTTTCAAATGAAGACACCCAATGGGGTGCCATCCACAGGTTAATTGTAATTTCAGTTGTTTATTACAAAGCCACATTGTCCATATCGATACCTCAAAACTTGAAAGTTCTGTCAAGTCAGAATTAAAAATGATCATTCAACATATAATATGAGGAATGTCAATTCAAATAGAATTACATTCATAAAGAGTAATATTTAATACACTATTCCACCTTTACCCTTAACATATAATATACAACTTATTATGAAAATGCATTTCGGCGTATGCTGCGCCATCTTCAGTTCAAATAAGATGTAATGAACACCACAATTCTTCTCAAATAATGTTGTTTATGAAATTTGTTAATTGGTAACCTAGGTCACCGTTGTAGTCAAGTCAAATAAATGATTTTGGTCAATTATGTTTTCATTAAGGATGTTATTTCTGTTCTTATAAATTTGATAGTTTTCCAATGTCTCTGACTTTAAATATGGCAGATTACGCTCAGCGTATGCTAAACACCTGCTTGATAGTGGTCATAGATTGGATAATTTAAATAACACCATGGAAGTCCTACATATCTGTGATAAGGGTGTTAGACTAAATACATTGGAAAACTATCAAATCCTAGGATTAAGGAAAGACATACATATCAAGTACATTATGCTGTACATTGTACACTGTACTGATAAACGACAATAAATTCCATTATTATTATTATTATTATTATTATATTATATTATATTATTATATTATTATAGGTAACAAAATTGGCTGAATTAGGTTAACTATTATGTCATATGCACCATTGGTAGCACTAGTTACAACATGGCGACAACCGCTTTATGGATGGTTGATTCATAGTATATCATGATTTCGGAGCTTAGTTTTGTTTTTATATAACAAAGTAATTATTACTAATTTTGCATAATCCGTTGAGTTTACGAGTTACATCAGATAAATTCGTTGCAGCTGCATCTATCGATAAACTCTTAAACTCTCGTGGGATTACCTTTGACTATCCAAAAAATAACACTTGGAACTGTTCCATCTTTTAATAATTTAAATGGGGGGGGGGGGGTGACAAGAAATTTTCCACACCGGGTACCACCTAAGCTTGCTACTCCACTGACTGAAAGAAAGGCAACTGTTGGGAATATGCATTTTGCTTGTGTATGATGAGTGTTCACTAATAATCACAGTGTCATCCATGGTGACTATAAAATATCAGAAAATGAATAATTAAGACCTTATTGTTATTTCAACAGAATAGTAAATTAAGATCACTGAATAATCACTAACTTATATTCTTTTTATGCTTTTTATTTCTGTTATTGGGCTTCTATTTGGATAAAGGGTTCAGAATATATGTTTATGTGGAATCACCTTTAAGCTGTTGGAATTATTCTATACATTATAATCAGTATTATTGGTGAAAGTTTTTGCAAGATTTTGTTATTCTTTTATAAATATTTCGCTATATTATTTGGTATTTTTATTCTGTTTTGTCATCAAAAATTTTGCTATGTTTGTAAGGATTTTTAGGGAATAAAAGTTTCAGAAAACTCTGTTTTCAAGGTATGTGGCTGTGTTTTGGTTTCAAAATACAATTTTTAATTTATTTTAATTTAATTTTATTTATTTTTATTATTATTATTATTATTATTATTATTATTATTATTATTTTTCATCACTTGTTTGTGAGTTCTTCTGTTGCATCGGCGTTTTTTGCAAGATTCAGCATTATATTGGTACATTAAGAAATGCTCTGACTATGGATGTTGTGCCTAGAATTACTGATTTTTGCATTAATTTAAGCTCTTTTGTTCCCATTCCTAGTTTTTTTAGTCCTGTCATCGTCCATTTAGGTAAAATTCCATTTGTAGACATTATTAACAGAATTGTTATTACCTCATCTTGTCGCCACAATTCCTTAACTTCTACACACAGTGACGTATATTTATCTATTTTCACATTGAAATATCTTTCCAAGTTATGACTATTAGGTATACCAATCTCCACCAAATATGTTGTTCTCTTTTCCTTTTCTAATAAAATAATGTCTGGCCTGTTGTGTGACACTGGCCTGTCAGTTATCACTGATCTGTCCCAATACAACTTGTAGGCTGTGTTCTCCACAACTGGATCTGGTTTATACTCATAGTATGGTTTTATCTCTTGAGTAAGCCCACATTTAAGAGCTAACGCTTGATGCACTATACCAGCCACCTGATTGTGGCGCTTAAGATATTCATTCGAAGCAAGCGCCTGGCAGGCTCCCGTGATATGTTGGATTGTTTCAGAGGCATTCCGACATCTTCTGCAGATATCATCTGCCCCCATAACATAGAAGGCCCCATCTCCATTTGACAAATCGGATTTCTTTTATCGAAAACGACCTCAAACTGAAGTTAGGGCCAATATAAATTTAAACATAATACATCACTGTTATTGGATTTAGTTCTTTCTAATGTCAAAACATGTTAATTTTATTGCACCGATTCGGAAACGCAAAAGAAAGCATTTATAAAAATGTTGGAGTTAGGGCAGAATATGCCTAAGTATAATATTGAGAAATTCCCCTGAATGAGCAAAACTTCTCATGCAAGACTTAAAAGGAATCAAACACAAATATCTTAAAGATAGCTAACATTTAAAATTATAGACAATTTTTATATACCTATTAAATTTAGTAGCGGGGTATGCTGAGAGTTCAGGGTATATTCTGAGTTATTACAAAAATTGCTAGTAATCAATATATTTTTTTAGAGAGATTTTTATTATTTTTTGCAAAAGGCAGAGGGGTTTAAGAGTTGTTTTTGCTGAACCTCCCTAGACGAGAATGCCATATTGGATAGTGGATTGGAAAAGATCTTGATAACAGAACATAGAACAGTGATCGACATACAGTGATGTAAAATGACAAGTTTGTGTATTGTTCTGCACAGTCTATTTCTGAGGTAGTTAACATGGTGAGATCAATTATAGGGCTGATCAATAAAGATACCCAAATATTTCACAATGGCTGCTTCTCTCAATGGTGAGCGTTTACATTTTGTTTCATCACAATTTACATTATTAAATTTAAATTTGCACACTTTTTCATGCTGTCTGACCAATAGACTTTAACGAGAAAAGAACTAATGTTGATTTATCTACATTTAGTGAGAGAAGGTTAGAATGAAACCATTTTTTACAATAACATGCCTGTGTTAGCATATTTATATGTTTCTTCCCATGAATGGCCACTGAAAATCACTGAACTCATGTTTTCAATAATATCAGTCTGTCACGAAATCGATTGATTCAAAGATTGAATTGCAGTTGCTGCCATCTTATAGTTGTCACCTTCAAATTGCTTGCAGTGTAATGCACATAATTTCGTCATTTATTTCACGATTTTGCTCCATGATGAATAATTTCCCCATTTTTTCTTGAATTTGTGGTTTTTCATGGAAAAAATGTTGCATTTTCACCATGCGAAAAGCAGATGCCTCTACTAATGGGTTTTGTATCAACTAAACTAAAGGATTCTTCACAAATTAGTGAACAAATAAAAAAAAAATATCAAGCATCTGTAGAACCCACCTTCCACGTTTCCTTCAGTAGTGTGTTTGCTGTATATGGATGTGAGACATGGGGTGGTATAAATAAAACCAAGCAACGGCTCAAAACTCACTAATTCCTAGCAGTTGCTCAACGACCTTGACAGCTGAGCCGCTGCTTAGGATTTGGTATAAATAAAACTAAGCCATGGCTTGCTTTTTCCTGAAGTACCTCATTTGCAAACTCAGCATGCTCAAGTGAAGTTTTTAATCATGTTGGCGGGGTTCATGGGATTGATTTTTTAACAAATATGAGTAATTTATAAGGGGCGTAAGGATTATGATGTGCACAGATGTAAAGAACCGGTTGAACAATAAAATTGTAAAACATGTGTAACTTAACTTTGTTATTTTTCTTTTTAATAATAATAATAATAATAATAATAAGCACAAAATTAATACATAATTATAGGTCTAATACATTCTCATATTTTACTGGTATCAATATGAACTAAAATATTTCAAACGTGATTAATTCTTTTTTTTGCACGACGTAACTAATTAGCGGTACTTACGAATATTGTTGCCGTGGATCGTAACTTGACATTCCCGCATGCAATCTGGTTGCTATAAAAACAAAAGAAATCTCCTTGCAGTAAAAATTACAAAAAGCACAAGTGCCGTAAGTAAAATCATCATAATACAAGCCTTCATGGAAGACCAGAACCAAGGCCCCCCAGTTTGTGGCGACTTTAACAGGACAAATATTCGGTCCCCATAACAACCAACATATGCGAATCACTTTCTGAAATATAACATCCATCTTCAATAATGTATATACATAATATTTTCAGCTAATATCTCAATTAATATAAATAAATTGATATAAATATTCATCGTGCAAAAAGTAGCATGTAATACTCGTGCCGTAAGTGCATAACAGATCACGGAAATTGAAAAAACTCAGCGCAAGCACCTCGTTTTGTCAAACTCTTTCCTCGATCCGTATGCACCGCTTACGGCACTTGTATCGCAATATACTATAACACTATTTCAAATTGTAATACTGTAAACTAAATAGGTTAACTTCAAATCTATTATATATCAAGCAGATTCAAAACTAACGTATTTTATAAATTAATTATGGGAACTAATGAAATATTAATAAAAGAACTACATTAATGTGGGACAATAAATTAAATTAATAAAATAACTACATATAGACTTATATGTATTAATGTGGGATAAAATCAGCTGATCTGAACAAATCTCACACCCTTAAAAGCTTATCCGGGTTTGTTTGTCTTACTATCAATTTGATTATCTCCCCCTTTTCATACACACATCAACACTTGGAGGGAATGAAAGAAACTGGGTAGAGCTCCAGCTTTTAGACTCTTCAGGGGTACAGTCTGCACAAGAGCAAAATATTAAAAATGCTAAGATTATAAAATATCCTTATTATTTACCTAATAGCTACTAAGTAGACTTGTGATTTTAGGGCAATTGCCTACACTGTTAAGTATTAAATGTGTTTATTAGTATAAAATGTTAACTTTTGTTTATTAGAAATAAGTAAACTTGTATCTGTCTACTGTTCTAGTTAAATGCTTAATATATTAATTTACAAGCCTAAACATAATTTTTAGTGCCCTAAAAACAAGGTTTGCTAATAAAACATGAATACTAGAGAATATTGTAGGAGAAAAATTCCTCTGACACTGGGACTTGAACCCAGGACTTTTGGATATCCAAGATTTTTGTATACTAGGCCTCACTCTCTTGGCTCTTTTCTTTCTCCCAAAATAGTTTTTCTTTTTTTAAATTCACTACTTATATTTCTAATTTTTCCTTTTCTTCTCGGGTTCTCTCTCTTTCTTCCTTTTTTTCAACACTTGTGTTTCACTAACACCATCCTTTGGAGTTGGGTGTTGCTGAGTTCAGCTATTTCTTCATCTTTATCTATGTCTTCTTTTTCCTGCAGTTTTTCGAGTTCCCGTGTGTTCCCTAACTAGTGTTTCGTCCCTCAGCTCAGGAGTCGACTCCGCAGCTACAAGAACGAAGGGCACTGGAGTGAATCGTTTTGATGTAGATGGTGATTCGTCTAAACCAACTTCTATTCCTGCTGGATGATAAAAGAAGTTCATATTTTACTTCTTTGTATTATAATACAAATTAATTAAAAATAAATGAGTAAATACGGTATTTTAAAAAAATTAATTCTTACCTGCCATTCTTGTAATAGCGGATTTGATTCTGCTTGTAGCAGGTCCAGGAACTTCTGTTCCCAATTTTTTAAGACTATCGGCTTATTTGCAGTGAGTCTCAGGTCGAATTTTACTTTACCCTGCTCTTCAAATTACTAATTCTACTTAAAATCTGGTTTTCAGTTAACACTATGTTACATTCTCGTTCTAGCTGACTTTTGAAAACAGTTACTGCTAGAGATTTTTTCTTGTTGCACTCTGGCAGTTGAGCTTTATTCAGTACTCGTTTGTGCATTTTCAGAATTTGCACGATCTGCTTTTGAAATACACTATTTTCTTCAACCATTCTGATACATTATACTAAACTTTATATTTTAAGTCGCTGTACAGACAGTCAAGTGGCATGTTTGTTTACTCAGCCACTATGTGCTGGGCGATATGGGATGCAGGTGTCAAGCAGTTGCTACCAGTTGCCTGAGCAGCTGCTTGGAAGGGGGGGGAATTTTTATTTATACCAAACAGACAGCCGGAGCTTGATTCTCAACCTTCTCATGAGCAACGGCTTGGTAGCAGTGGCTTCGTTTTATTTATACAACCCATGGTCGCTTACTCTTTGGGAAGAACATAATCTGAGAGTGTTCAAAAATAGGGTGCTTAGGAAAATATTTGGGCCTAAGAGAGATGAAAATGGGGACTGGAGAAAACTGACCCGTACTCTTCACCGAATATAGTAAGGGTAATTAAATCAGGAAGGATGAAATGGGCTGGACATGTTGCACGCATGGGGAGGAAAGACATCTCAAAAGTATTGAGTGGGAGACCCGAAGGGAAAAGACCACCTGGAAGACCTAGACGTAGGTGGGAGGACAATATTAGGGTGGATTTAAGGGAAGTAGGATTTGCGAGGGATGATTGGGTGAAGTTAGCACAGAATAGGGTTGAATGGCAGGCTCAGGTAAGCATGCCAATGAACCTTCGGGTTCCTTTAGCTTCCTGAGGAATTGTCTATTGCCATTGAGTAAGTAAGTGTGTTTACTGAGGACGTAACTAAAACTCTTAGTTCTTTAACTCAAGAAAGCTGTGTAGTTTAAATTGGCTTTGGAGAGTCAGAAGTACCCATTGTGTATTCTAGCATTTAAATGAATGAACTTTTTTCCTTTACATTCTGTATAAACTTATTGAGTTTTGATATTACATCATATATATTGCAGCATATTCGGTTGCTTTTTGTACTAACGACATTTTTAAAAATTGCTATGTATCTTTAAGATAGTCATACTGCAGTGAAATCTCCGTACAATGATTACCGAATTAATTATAATAATGTGTACAGCATTCAAATATTATAGTCCTAGCAATATTATTACATTAAAATAATGTAAAATATGCTAGATTTTACAGTACTCTTAAAACCAATAACCCTTGCCATTACAATTACATTCAGAATCCTTGTAACATTCTTCTTCCTTGATACATCGATAAAATATGTTGCAAAAGTGTAAATCAGAACAAACAAGCAGAAGAAGAAGGGGAAGAAGAGAAAGACATTAGTGTAGAATTTCGCTGTAATCAATCATAAGTATCTATAACTTGTTGGCAATCATAGAAATAGCATAAAAGGAGAGCAAGCTACTAGGAAAATGAAAAAGAAATTGCGAACACCAACAATTACATTTTTAAATCCTGTTTTCATACACATTTTTCAATATGTTTTTGGGGGGTCCATATTTCAAACTTACTTACACTTTTGTGTAATCCAATTTTGAGATATTTCATGGATATACGAGGGTAACGAAATAAGTATCCGCACTTTTTGTTTAATCTTTTGTACATTGGCTGTACTGCTTTGTGCTCATGCACGTCGACATGCTGTTCATTTGTCTCCGCTTGTGACCGATATGACTCCACTGGGTGTTGCGCTGTTACACATTAAACATGGCTGCACCACTCTTCGTTTGCATCAAAGAAGAACAGCATGCAGTGATCCGTTTTTTGTCATCTGAAGGTGTACTAGGAGCCGAAATCCATCTAAGACTTTCCGCACAATATGGGGGCAATGTTTTACCACGGCGAAGCATATATGAATGGATTGAAAACTGGTCTGACAAGTGTGAAGGACGAGGAAAGCACAGGACGCCCATCCACATCCACTAGTGATGCCAACATGAGCAAGTGCGTATCATGATTCAGACAAACCGAAGAGTGACTGTCGATGAAGTTGCAAACCATATGCAAATTAGCCATGGTTCTGCATATGGCATTATTTACAACAGGCTTGGCTTTCATCAAGTCTGTGCAAGGTGGGTCCCAAAACAGCTCACTGAACAGCACAAGCACAATCGTGTCTCCATCTGCCAACACTTACTGGACCACTATGCTAGCGAAGGTGAAGCTTTTTTGAAACAAATAGTCACGGAAGACAAAATGTAGATCCATCACTTTGAGCCCGAAAGCAAATGCCAAAACATGGAATGGAAACACCCTGCATCTCCAGTCAAAAATAAATTCAAGAGTCAACCCTCCACAGGAAAAGTGATGCACACACTTTTCTGGGACTCACAAGGGCCAATACTGCAACATTACTTGGACCAACATTACAGGACTGAAGGAAGCGGTGCATACGTGGCTTGCTACTCACCCGAAAAACTTTCTTTCTGAAGCTTGTGCAATGATGGATCAGGTGCATTGAGAAGCAAGGGAACTATGTTTAAAAATGAGGTAATTGAAAGTTTTGTATTGTTGTTGCAAAAAATTTAAGAAAGGGAGTGCGGATACCTATTGATTTACCATTGTAATTTTTTTAATGGTGATGTTTTAGGCATCTATTAAGCTAAATATAGCTAAGAAATGCTGTTTTGTAGAATTTCATGCTTATTGCTGTTACCAAAAAATACAGTCCCTACTAGTAACGTTTATATTGATCAGTTGTGGTTTATTTTTTATATGCTTGCAAGGAAAGAATTAGCAGATAAAACGTCATCTCCTTACAGAACACGTGCAGTTATCAATATCCATTGATTTATATGTTATCTATCTAGATTGTTGCCATTGAAAAGAATAAAAACATTATTAGAGTTTGTAGTTTTTAGCATTTATAATTTAAGAATATAGCATTTTGCAACATTATAATTTTCAAATTTAGCATATTGTAGAGTATTGATTGAAAATAGGATTTTGAGGATAATTTATGATGAAGAAAATTAAAGCAAGATTGTGATAAAATAAAACTATAATCTACACTCATTGCTATCCTGCTAAATTCAATAGTAGCCTATGTTGCAAAACAGATGTGGCAAGGGCTCATT
This sequence comes from Ectobius pallidus, assembly GCA_964059195.1. Lineage (NCBI taxonomy): Eukaryota > Metazoa > Arthropoda > Insecta > Blattodea > Ectobiidae > Ectobius > Ectobius pallidus. Next base: position 50,167,300 of record CAXKWD010000006.1, on the reverse strand, counting down.
GGAGAATCAATTGAATTGTTTTCAGAATCGTTTTAAAATGTTCTGGCTAAATTAAACTGTAGTACAATGGTGTTGGTAAAGCTGTTGGCTGAAAAAAGAAGTTGACCAATAACATTATATAATAGAGAAATGTTTTTAACACAGAAAAAATGTGATTGATCTTCTTTGTTTGTAGCGAAAATGGCCAGAATTAACTAAAATAATAATTGTGGTAACTTTTAGTACAGTATAGTAAATGATTGCAATAACATCATACAAGGTTATAGAAGCCTTCTCGTTTCATGCAGTATCATATTTCGAATTTGATGAAATAAGGTTAGGACTGTCTCTTTCGTCAGTTATAATCTAATTAAACCCTCAATTTCATCCCACATCTGAAGAAGGGTGGCCAATTGTTGAAGGAAGAAATAAGGGACAAGACATTTAAAAAAGGGGGATATTACACAATTCTGGGGAACAATTAGATGTCACTTTAAAATTTTAACATTTTCAAAAACATTGTTTTGCCAGTTTTCCTATTTTTTTTACTCTCTTACTGAAGTAGTAACACAGAAAAATATATTTCACTCACCTTTATTTGTAAGCTGACTCTAGTTTTATTTAGCTTTATTTAACTGTTACGTGGTAGAGCGGCAGAACTTTATAATTAGGGAAACCACTACCGCGAAAGCTACCAGTAACATTACGTGCATTGCGGGCTTAATACCCAAGGCCGTTACATAATGCAAATGACTCTGAATAAGGAACCAGCATAAGAAGGAGAAGTGGGTTTTAACAGCAATGATAGAGTAAAAATACCAGAAATGACAGTTTATTATACATTCAGAAAAGTGACTGAGAATATCGTAACTCTGTAGACAGTAACCTTTACAAAAATAAGTTCCGAAAGAATCCTGAGAAGCAGGAATGCATGAAAAACACAAAATATAATGCATAGGCAATAAGCTTGAAGCTGATGGCTTTATGATGAGACATAATAATGTTTGGCAAGCATCCCTCCGTAAACTAAACATAACAAATGAAATCAGCAACACCAAAACAAAAAAAAACTGGTGGGTAAAAGAAATCGGAATCTAAATACATTAAGCAAAACCCCACCAGCGAAATAAACAGACTAACAAACATACCTGCTAAAGAGACCGGATATAAAGTTGAAAGCAATTACATGATGAAAGAAACGGACTGCAATGGAGTCTCCACAACCTGTAGCCCAAGCATGGCTGCTCTTCGATGGACAGGAGCCGGGCGGCGGAGGCGGAGATCGGAGACTACTTGCTTGCTCGACGATCCAAAATCAACTCTCTGTTCCCCGAATGGGAACTTAGGACCCTGCCGGAAAACGCCCCCTAAAAGTAGTACCAACTACACCATAAAGAGGGCATTTCCGGCAAGGAAAAAAAATCGATATATGCCGGAAGGGCAAAATAATGAAAACACTCAAAACAATGGAAGGACGCTTGCATGAACACAACAAACAAAATGTGTACGTAAAAACAACTAATAAAGAAAGAAGTAACCTAAAGAAGTTACATACAGAAACACTAGATATTACGTAAGTACCACAAATTAATAAAACCTTAAGTAAATAAGAAAATATATATAGTGCCGGAAATAAGCGGCACATAACTTATTGTATTTATAGCTGGTGAACAGACTTATTATATTCCCACTTTTTCTCCAAGTTTTGGTGAATACAAAATAAATGATCATTGGTTGATCTATTTTGCCTAAATCCACATTGGTGATTTCCACATTGGGGTTAATCTTGACAGGAGTATATTAGATAGAATTTTGTATGTTGTTGATAAGAGGGAAATTCCTCGATTATAGTTATTACATTCGGCCCTATCTCCCTTTTTATGGATCAATATAATAATAGATTCTTTCCATTCCTTTGGCAAGTCCTCCTTTCTCCAAATCATAAGAAGAGTTTCTGGATCTCTGCGTTTGATCTATCCCCACCTGCCTTGAATAATTCTGCTGGAATTTGTCAACGCCTGGAAATTTGTGAGTTTTTAGTTTACCTATAGCTGCTTCTATTTCTGTCAGATTTGGTTCAGCAACTATCGGCTCTGCTGTGAATATTTAACTTTCTACACTTTGGACATCTCCACGTACATTTAATAATTGATTAAAGGAATTTTTCCACTTATTCAAAATATTATTCGGAGCTGCAAGCATAGTGCCATCATTGTCCTTAATTATTTTTATTCTAGGTTGAAAACCTTTCTTAAACTCGTTTGTTCCCTTGTAACGATTCCTAACATTTTTTCTTTACTATTTCCCTCTACTTCATTTACTTTGTCTTTGAGATAGTTTCTTTTCTTTGTTCTAATGACTATAGAGGTTTCTTGTTTAGCATTGTTGAGATTTTTGACAGTAGTGTCATTCGGATTCTGCAAACACTGTAGTTTTGCCTGCTTTCTTACATTTACTAATTTAATGCACTCATCATCGAACAACGCTTTATTTTGTTTCGGTTCGAGCGGACCTAATTTTTCTTTTGCAGCTACTTTAATATTGTCTTTAATGCATTCCCAGGTTTTATCGATATTCATATCATCCCTAGTTTCATGTTCTGCAGTGTTTTCTAGAACTGCAAATCTATTTGAAATGTCGACTTGGTAAGCATTCCTACTTTAGTCTTCACCTAGCTTTTTCAGATTGAATCTCTCTATATAAGAATTTTGCCTAGTTCCTTTGTTTAATGAAAGTTTCTCCCAAACTGCTGCAACTACCAGATAGTAAATTATTAGTTTCCAATCCATCTGAGGCAAAAGCATTCCAAAAGTTTGCATAAAGAACTGGCCAAGGAGAATGGACAAAAATATGCAGCTTTACAATGATCCTTGTTAGGTTTAGGAATTGGAATAACTGTAGCTTCCCCCAGTTTGTTGGGAAAGGGTTGAGTTTCCCATATAAAATTACAGAGTTGTAGAAAGTCCCTTATCTGGGAGATTCTTAAGGAAAGTACTGTGTACATCATCTGGCCTGGGAGTAGAGCTTTTAGTTTTATGTAACACTTGGAGTTCTTTCTTAAGAAAAGGTTGGTTGAATTTATCTTCATTACATTTAATTTGAAATTGAATATTTTTGTTTGAGAATCATTACATGAGATTGGCTTAAAAAAGATGGATCATAGTTATTGTTACTTGAATTTTTGGAGAACCAGTTGGCCAGTAGGATACTAATAAAGCTGGGATACTCATATTTTATTGCATTCTCATCTTCCAAATACACTGGAATGAAAAATGTTTTTGATCTAATGATGGATTTATACTTGGACCAAAGGATTGAAGGAGAAGGATGACTGGTAATAGATAAAGTGAAATCTTTAAAAGATTGAATCATTGTAGACTTTAGAACGAGGCATGGTTTAGCCCTTGCCTTTTTGTATGCAATGCCATATTCTGTACTTCTGTACTTCTTAAATTTTTTAAAGGATTTTTTCATGTTTTTATGATCAATGTATAGTCATCATTCCACCATGGAAGTGAACATGTGCATATAGTTCCGGAAGTTCTAGGAATTGCTAATTGAGCTGAAGATAAAATTGCATTGATGAAATCTTTGACAGTGTTGTTAATATGAGGTAGGCTACTTGCACAGAAGAAAATTTAGGGAGTTTGTTGATATAATCATTGAGAACATTTTTAAAAAGACCAGTTTTCTTTATTAAGGATCCATTTATGATGAGTTTTGATTTCCATAAATTGGTATTGTCATTGGTATTGTATTGTCATTGATGTCCATGATTCCTTTGGTAATATAAAAAAAAATCAAAAGCTGATTCATTGAGTTGGGAGCCTTTTGCTTCAGTCTTTGCTTTTGTATCATTCCATAGGGTTTTGTAGGCCTATTGTTCACGCAAGCTAAGGGTTTTTTCCAGCATATTTATTATGTGCAGTGAATAGTTTTAATTCAAATCATCCGCTATGTTTTCTTGCGCCAAGTATTAAGTTGAGTAGGCGTATATTACATCATATCCTGCTCACGAGTTCTTTGTGACGGGTATTCCCACTGAAGGGACGCTTTATAGAGCGTCAGTAAGCCTCATCAGTATTAAGCCTGCAGTTACACGGACAAGTCGCGTTCTGACACTGCTCTGATTTCCTAGTAACAAAGGCCTCTTCGCGCCCTTTGTAATTATACTAGAAATCGTAGGAATAAAACTTCAGTTCAAGCTTTAGTCAATCCAAGTAAATTATTCAATATAATTTACGCATTTTAAATATTCAAAGTGCATTAGATTCACTTGCAAGCTCCACGTAAGTACATAGCGTGTGACGTCATCAGTTAACCAAGAAGCTATATTACGTGAACAGTCAAGTGCTAATAACTTTAAATATATTCAATTTACAGTAAATTTTATTACCTTTAATTTGAGATATAACTCATTGGTAAAATACAAAGTTTACTAAATTACTTCCAGTGGTGCAACACTATTCGCGCCATTTTCCAATTCATTGTTTCAACGTGTTTCTTTAATATAACATCAGTGTTCATATATTATTGCTTCAGTTTTACAAGTATTAATAAAGTGCAAAGTTTTTCATTACATGTTAGATTGTTAAACCGATATGATTCCTGGGATCTCTGTATCCAGTGTCCTCGTGATATAGTCCACTCTTGCTCTAATTGGTCCTCCGCTTCCCAGAGAAATTTTCCTATGTATTGCACATACATTGTTTCACTACGTTCCTAACATTCTCCCTTTCTTGGACCGGATATATTTTCCGTCCAATCCCGAACATTTGTTCCTCTAGAACCTGATACCCAATCATTTGCTCCTCACGGACCGGGTATTTCGTTCCAGTCCCTAACATTTGGTTCCTCAACGGGCAGGATCATATTGGTACAATCATACTTATTGCATACTTGTATTCGCAAATGCCGTTTCTCGAATTCGTCTCACATCATTTGCTTCCGCGTCGGTCGGTTCGTGAGTTCCAGGAACCCTGAACTTCGCAACTCAGGACAGCGTCGTGCAGCAGTGATTCGAGACATCGTGGGATTCCGGTCTTCAGCGAACATCAAGAAAGCAGTGAACAGCTGATTCATACATCATCGTGCAACGGTGATAGAATTTCAATCTTCAAGAACAAGTAATTTCCACATTTCGCATTCAACATGGAAAGTGAATTACGAGCTTTGATTAAAAGAAGAGGTATAATTAAGCGTGAACTAACTCACATGCAAAAGACTCTTGCTAGTATAAATGAAGAAACAAACGTATTTCTATTAAAAGTTAAATATGACAGTTTAAATATTATTTGGGAGCGGTACGAAACAGTTCAAACTCAAATCGAATCGCTTATAGAAGCCGAAGAAGATTTAGATGAACACGCAGAACATAAGGAGACAACGAGAAGTTGTTACGAAGAGCTGAAAGCTAAACTTGGTGAACTTATATGTGCACAAGAACAACCAGTGCGTAGTGTAGGCTCTCATCACAGCCAACGATCTAATCACAGTGGTAATTCTCATCACACGTGTCAGTCTTCTACTTCACAGTGCAACAATAGAAATATACAACTCCCAAGAATCCAAATTCCTGTATTCAGTGGAGATGTGACTAATTTCAAGCATTATCATGACACCTTTAGTAGTTTAGTGGTAAACAATGAATCGTTGGATCCCATCCAGAAATATCATTATTTATTAAGTTCGTTGAAAGGACAGGCTCACGCGCTCATTCAGAATCTTCCAGTCACTAATGAGAATTTTCCTATAGCGTGGAACTTAGTGTGCTCTAGATATAATAACACTCGAGTCATTGCCACAGCTCACATCAAAAATCTACTTTCGTTACCAATAATGAAAGATGAAAACGTTACAGACTTGCGAAACTTACTAAATCAGTTTCAAAGCAATCTTAACGCCATCGAAGCTCTCAATATTGAAATCCCATTACACGAAGTCATGTTCATTCAATTAATATTGGATCATCTTGGTGAGACTACACGCAAAGAATGGGAAAGTAAAATTGACTCACAAAGGTTCACATCGCTTCAAGAGTTGATGAACTTCCTAGAAGCCAAGGCTCACTCGTTAGAAGTGCTATCCAATTCTAACAACGTGCCAAGCCCATCCAAAGAAAAGAGTGAAAGACATACACAAAAGAAATCTGTAAAAACAACTCGTCAATCGTATGTTGCAATCAAAGGTGATTCATGTCCTTGTTACAAGGAAGCTCACAAGTTACATAGGTGCGACAAGTTTTCACAGTTGAGTGTAGATCAACGTTGGGATTTTGTGAAAAGCAAAGGCTTATGCGCAAACTGTTTCTCCAACAATCACAAAAGAGAGCACTGCAAACTCAAGTCCTTCTGTAATTGTGGGATGGCTTCACACAGCAGATTATTACATAACACACGTGTCAAGAAAAAGACCTCTCACCAGTCGAACACTGAGGAAGGCACTGACAATTTGCCTGCCAGTTATTGTTCTATAAAAGAAAAATCCAACCAAAAGGAGATTTTGTTAGCAACTGCAGCAGTGCATCTTGAAGATAGGCAAGGAAATCTAGTGTTGTGCAGAGCGTTACTAGACTCAGGGAGCCAATTAAACTTCATAACTGAAGACTTAGCAAAGAAGTTGCAGCTGTCAACAACGAATGTCGATACTCATATAAGAGGCATAAATGGCACCTCTTCTTGCAATCACAGTGTTAAAGTTAATCTGCGATCCAGGATCCAGAATTTCCAGGCTGAAATGAACTGTCTAGTAATCCCTCACATTGCAAACAAACTTCCTTCTGTCCGTATCGATCCTACCAAATTCAATATTCCTAGTGAAATTGCATTGGCAGATCCTAAATTCTACATCCCTGGTGATGTCCAGCTCCTCATTGGTGCTAGTCTATTCTATCAGTTATTTACCAATGAAAGAATAATCACTCCTAATAACCCTATTCTTAGTAATACTGAACTGGGCTGGGTAATCAGTGGATCTGTTCCCAAAACCTCAATCAAGTCTAAGAAAGTCACATTTGCTCAACACAATTTATTTGTGACCGTTGACAATGTTGACACACAGTTAAGACGTTTCTGGGAACTAGAAGATTTTCCTAAACCAGTGTTTACTAAAGAAGAGAGAGAGTGCGAAGAACATTTCATACAAAACACTATTCGTGCAGATGACGGTGCTTTTGTAGTGAAATTACCCAAGAATCGATCTGAGGACTTCTTGGGCGAATCCAGACAACAAGCAGTGAAACGTTTAGAACATCTGGAAAGAAAATTTCAAACTAATTCTGTCTTTCAGGAAGATTACAAAAATTTCATGCAAGAATATGAAGAATTGGGACACATGAAGAAGGTTTCACTTCCACAGCCAGGTGAAAAATGCTTCTATTTACCACATCATGCAGTAATCAAACCCTCATTTACCACAACCAAGACTAGAGTTGTGTTTGACGCTTCTGCAAAAACATCTTCAGGCAAGTCCCTAAATGACATTCTGAAATTAGGGCCTACAGTGCAAGATGATTTATCATCAATTATAACTCGTTTTCGAACCTATAAATATGCATTCTCAGCTGACATTTCTAAAATGTACAGACGCATAAAAATGCACGAAAGCGACCAGAATCTTCAAAGGATTGTGTGGCGTTCTAATGCAAATGAGCCCATACAAGACTATGCATTAACTACCGTGACTTATGGTACTAAATCAGCTTCATTTTTAGCCATAAGATCCCTGTATCAGCTGTCGATAGAAGAAGAAGCTAAATACCCTCGCGCTTCCCAAGCTGTTAGAAATTCCTTCTATGTGGACGACTGCCTGACAGGACATGATAATCTTCAAGAAGCGCTACGCCTTCAAGAAGAATTAATCCTCATGCTTGACAGTGGCGGATTTCCATTGCGAAAATGGTGCTCCAATCATGAAGCTTTATTGGAATCTGTTCCGTCATCTCATCGAGAGACCCAATTGCCTCTGTCTCTTGATAACAGTGAAAATGCACATGCCCTTGGTTTACTATGGCATCCTGCAACTGATAATTTCCAGATTCAATCCCATCCTTCTCTCCAAACTCATACTCGAGTTAAACTTACCAAGCGTACTATCCTATCAGTCATATCCTCCATCTTTGATCCTTTAGGCCTTGTCAGTCCTATTGTTATTAATGCCAAAATCTTCATGCAATCATTATGGATTGAAAAGCTTGGTTGGGACGAGGAAGTACCGTCACACATAGCAGAGAAATGGATTGAGATCTGCGACATTTTAGGTACAATACACACTCTGCGTATTCCACGATTTGTTCTCACATATGGTAACCTTCAAGATATACAGATCCATGGCTTCTGTGACTCGTCCGAAAAGGCCTATGGTGCATGCATATATCTCCGTTCTGTGAACAGTGAAGGTGAAGTTACAATTAACTTGCTGTATTCCAAATCTAAGGTCGCCCCTCTTAAAAGGCAAACCATTCCACGTCTTGAACTTTGTGGAGCATTGTTGTTATCTAAACTGTACAACAAGGTGTTGAATGACCTTAACATTCAAACATCACAAAATTATCTATGGTCAGACTCAGTTATTGTTCTGTCATGGATAAAATCGGATTCACGAAAGTGGAAAACATTTGTGTCCAACCGTGTGTCACAAATACAAGAGCTTTCTGAAACAGCAGCCTGGCGACATGTTTCTACAGAAAACAACCCAGCTGATCTCGTTTCAAGAGGTGTATCGTCTGAACAATTGTCTGATATCGATTTGTGGTGGCACGGTCCTAATTGGCTATCGAAAAACACAACATCATGGCCTGAACAACCAAAACAATTAAACGTTCAGGATTCTTCCGAACAACTGGTTACTATCTGTATGGCAGCTACAACAGTAGAAGATAGTTTTCTCACAAGATTTTCTGATCTTAGGTGCCTTCAGAGAGTTACTTGTTATATGTATAGATTTATTTCAGCCTGCCGTCATGAAAACAAATATCATGGACCTCTCGCAGCAGAAGAACTTCAAAATGCTTTACAAGTTTGTGTTAAAATTGCTCAGAAAGAAGCTTTCGCCCAAGAGCTGAAAGATCTTAGCAATAGCAAGCAAACTTCAGTGAAAAGCTCTATCCATGCATTAGTTCCATTCCTAGATCAGAACAACATTATAAGAGTGGGTGGACGGTTGGAGAAATCAGATCTTACACATGATGCAAGACATCAGGTTATATTGCCATCCCGACATCACTTAACAGTTCTGATTGTAGAATATGAGCATCGCAAGCTATTACATGCTTCGCATCAGCTGCTTATAGCTTCATTAAGACAAGCCTACTGGATACCTAGTATTCGCAGAGTAGTAAAATCTATTTTGCATAGATGTCTCACGTGCTTCAAGTTAAAAGCAGAAAGTTCTCAACAGTTAATGGGAAATCTTCCTAGCTATAGAATAACTCCTGCTAGACCTTTTCTCCGCACAGCAGTCGATTATGCTGGACCCTTCAACATAAGATATGGGGCTCCACGCAGTAAAACTACTGTAAAAGCTTACATCGCTATTTTTGTTTGCTTGGTAACAAAGGCCATCCACATTGAATTAGTTTCTGATCTAACATCAGATGCCTTCATAGCAGCCCTTAGAAGATTTACAGCACGTCGGGGACTCTGTAAAGAAATCTTCAGTGATAATGGCACTAACTTTGTTGGCGCAAACAACAAGTTAAGGGATCTCAGATTGCTATTGCAGTCAAGAGACTTTCAAACTACAATTCAAAATTTTACTGCAAATCACGATTATAGCTGGTCGTTCATTCCTCCAAATTCTCCCCATTTTGGTGGTTTACATGAAGCAGCAGTTAAATCTATGAAGTTTCATCTCAAAAGAGTTATGGGAGCTCAAATTCTCACATATGAACAGCTTTCTACGCTTCTATCTCAAATCGAAGCTTGCTTGAATTCTAGACCACTTGTTCGTCTAAATGATGATCCAGCTGATTTGTCATACCTTTCTCCTGGTCACTTCTTAATTGGAGAACCTCTCACATCTCTACCTTCACATCCTCCGACGGAAGATAAGAGGTATGTAGAAAAATGGCAGCTGTTACAAAATCATTTGCAACACATATGGAAACGCTGGTCATCCGAATATCTTCACTCCCTACAACAGAGGCAGAAATGGACCTGCTCTAGTGACAACATTCAAGTTGGTACTGTCGTCATCTTGAAGGAAGACAACATTCCTCCTCTTCAATGGAAGTTAGGCTTGATCACCGCTACTCATCCGGGAGAAGACGGCTTAGTTCGAGTGATTACTGTGCGCACTTCCAGTGGTGAATATAAGCGGCCCATAGTCAGTAGCATATGACACTTACTATGATCTTATATTCAAGATTCTCCACTTGAAGTCCATTTCTCATCTATTTCTGTCACAAATCGTACTCTTGCGATCTGTGTTACATGTCTTTTTCCTTCTATCAATCTTGATATTTGAAAGATCTTTCTCTGTCTTTCAGTTCAAGAGTTTTTACTTACTCTAGCTTGAATTTCTTCATGCTGACATTCATGACACATTTCAAGGGGATGAAATGCTTTATCAATGATCAACTCCTTGTCAGTTGTCTAGTTTCTCCTTTAAAACATTTTCCTTTTGCTGCATAGGTGAGTTACTCCTTTATAACACTTTCCCTTTGCTGCATAGGTGAATTACTCCTTATTTGCCAATAACAACCAATAATCAACACGTCCCGTTTCTCCCTTGTGCTTGCATTGTTGATGTTTTGGTTTCCCTTATCTACATTAATCCTCGGTCATAGGATCGCAATCCTAGCCACAATTACTACATGGTTTCATATAGTCTTTGATCTTGACGTATGATTTCTGACTACTAGTCCTCATACATTAGATTACTAGGCAAGCCACTACTTACTACATGGGTTATTTATGTTCTTTGAGCATACTGTATGACTGATCATAATAATTGTCATACTTATCATTGAATTTCTACTGCATTCCCATTTTCTACATTCTATGTTTACTTATGAATTATTGTTATCATTCATTGGAATTATCTCTCACCATGTTCCTGATAATTGCCTACATTCTTTTATAATTATCAGGTATCTTTTCCTTGTTCCAATGCATACTCCGATAGCAATGTTCCATTCTATTTATTTATTGAAGTTTTCCTTGTGTCGCTGCTCGTCTTGGGTCACCCTCCGCTTCCTTCAAGACGTCTTCAGCTTCACTTGAACTCATATGCCTGCTTATCTCCTCTGATTTATATTGTGGATCGTGTGCTTCAATGTAAATAGTGAAATCAGTGCTTTTCTATTCAATATCATATTCTTGCAATATATGTAAGAAGTCATATTTTCCAACACATATCACATGTATACATCCAGTTAGAATCAGTGATGGTTTTTGTGTATATATAAGTGTCTTTTCCATTATAGCTTGCATTCCTGTTATGTTTTTTATTGAAGTTATACTTCAAAGGCGCGGAGTATGTTCACGCAAGCTAAGGGTTTTTTCCAGCATATTTATTATGTGCAGTGAATAGTTTTAATTCAAATCATCCGCTATGTTTTCTTGCGCCAAGTATTAAGTTGAGTAGGCGTATATTACATCATATCCTGCTCACGAGTTCTTTGTGACGGGTATTCCCACTGAAGGGACGCTTTATAGAGCGTCAGTAAGCCTCATCAGTATTAAGCCTGCAGTTACACGGACAAGTCGCGTTCTGACACTGCTCTGATTTCCTAGTAACAAAGGCCTCTTCGCGCCCTTTGTAATTATACTAGAAATCGTAGGAATAAAACTTCAGTTCAAGCTTTAGTCAATCCAAGTAAATTATTCAATATAATTTACGCATTTTAAATATTCAAAGTGCATTAGATTCACTTGCAAGCTCCACGTAAGTACATAGCGTGTGACGTCATCAGTTAACCAAGAAGCTATATTACGTGAACAGTCAAGTGCTAATAACTTTAAATATATTCAATTTACAGTAAATTTTATTACCTTTAATTTGAGATATAACTCATTGGTAAAATACAAAGTTTACTAAATTACTTCCAGTGGTGCAACACTATTCGCGCCATTTTCCAATTCATTGTTTCAACGTGTTTCTTTAATATAACATCAGTGTTCATATATTATTGCTTCAGTTTTACAAGTATTAATAAAGTGCAAAGTTTTTCATTACATGTTAGATTGTTAAACCAATATGATTCCTGGGATCTCTGTATCCAGTGTCCTCGTGATATAGTCCACTCTTGCTCTAATTGGTCCTCCGCTTCCCAGAGAAATTTTCCTATGTATTGCACATACATTGTTTCACTACGTTCCTAACATTCTCCCTTTCTTGGACCGGATATATTTTCCGTCCAATCCCGAACATTTGTTCCTCTAGAACCTGATACCCAATCATTTGCTCCTCACGGACCGGGTATTTCGTTCCAGTCCCTATCACCTATACATAATCTGTGTTGGGTTTAATTGTCTTACTTTGTTTACTAGTTTTTTCACTGGCTTACCCAGTACTTTGGGGATCTTATCAGAATCTGAAAACTCCAAGACACTAACAGAGGGCTCATTTTCACTGTTAGTTAAAGAGATCAAGGTTGTGGTAGTGGAATTGGTAGAAGATAACAGTCTCTTCATTTTTGATGTTGGATGGTAAGTATCTCTGGTTGTGGAGCTGGAAATTCAGATGGTATAAGAGATGGTTCAATTGTGGTGTGATCAGGAACATTTTCCCTGCTCTCAAGCTGTGATGGAGTAGTTGGGGGAATTGATGGGGTCATTATTAATTACTTGTATTTTTGGATGTGACTTACTATGTACCTGTGAGGATGGATCACCATTGACAAATTCACTGGTAGAAGGACAGTCTTTAGCTAACTTTTATTGAAAGCAGCCAATGGGAACATCAGAAGATACATAAATCTAATGAGGTACATCTTCTAAGAATACTTGAAAAGATTCTGGAAGTTGCTGAGCTTATCTGAGTCCGCCATTCAACTCTATTCTGTGCTAAATCCATCCAACCGTCCCTCGCAAATCCTTCTTCCCTTAAATCTATCCTAATATTGCCCTCTCACTTATGTCTAGATCTTCCAAGTGTTTTCTTCCCTTCGGGTTTCCCAGTCAGTATTTTTGAGATAATTATATGTATTTCCTTCTCTATGTGCACAACACGTCCAGCCCATTTCATCCTCCATGATTTAATTTTCTGTACTATATTCTGTGAAGAGTACAGGTTATGAAGCTCATCGTTATGCAGTTTCTCCAGTCCCCATTTTCATCTCTCTTAGGTCCACATCATTCCTGGCTAGAATTAATTAATTCTGGAATAATGTGTTACATTTTATTCCTGGCATAGTCTTTGTAAATCCCGCTCATGGTTATGAAATTCATCAGATATATTTTCTTGTGCTTCACACTTGCAAATCTCTCGATAAATACTTAACCTCTTGTGGGATTTTTTGTGATAATTTCCCAGATTTTCAATATATTTAAAAGACTTTTTCTTATTGCATGCACTGCACTTACCTTAATTTTTATTTAAAATATCTGGGAGGCTGTAAATCATATTGTTCATCGGTATGAAATACATGTACATAAACAATTTCAATAGATTATTTCAAATACTTAAGAAATTACAGAGAAAACAGAATATAGACAGCAATTAAGAAGTAAGCTTTACTAAAATGCCAACACATAGGCACATGCCTCTCACATTAAAGATCATAATTCAAACTCTCTAAGTATTCAAGAGATCTAGATAATATCATAGGAATTAAATGAAAAATCAATTGATACAATAAATAAATAGAAAGAAGCTAAGCTGATAACTAGAAATTTAAAATAGGCCAATTAGAATCGTACTACACTGATAGTGAAATTACGTAATTAATAGTTTTGCTTTATGCAGAAAAGCTCAAATTGTCATCCCTGCTTTCTAGAATGCAAAGAGCTTCATACTGATGACTAGCAACTCATGGGAATGTACATACCTTTATTGTATTATACCTTTACTAGCTTAAAAGGCCCGGCGTCGCCCAGGGTTTTTATTTTGTAATTGGAAATTAACTTATGAAGAACTTTAGATTTTTAAATTCTAGGTCCTTATATAGGTATTTACAATTTGAAGTAGGAAGAACGACTTATCACACTCAAACTATTCCCTAAGAAAATGCTTGATATAGCTTTTATGTCTCATAGAGGATGTCGAATTTTGCATCCCATCGCTTGTACAGTACACAGCAAGCCTGGTGGGGTTCAAATAAGAAGAAACAGAAATTCCGGTAACATAAAATTGTATTATCGTGGCAGAAAATTTTGTTTCTCACTCTCATGTTACCATAAAACCGTTTTGGGAATGAAATTAAACAGAAATGCAATATCACTTTCATACAACTCTTCCGAAAACATATTACCTTACCTCGTATTGTTTTCTCTATTTCCAGGCTAGAGGAAGTTATGTGACTGCATTATTTTCGTGGATTTCACTCTGCGATATAATAATATATATATTACCATTCCTCGTATTGTTTTCTCTATGTCCAGGGTAAAGAAAGTTATATGACTGCATTATTTTCGTGGATATTGATAGTTTCTCTAATTTGTCAAATTCTAGGTTCATTTTTTTCCAAACCCATCTGAGACCCACTGGCAACAATATGTTTTAATGTCAAATGTGTTTTGGACTGGATAATTCTGTGTAAAAAGGGATTAAGTATTCTCAAAAACCTTTGATTTTTGGCATTTAAAATCAAAATTTTTCAAAATCCTTTCTTAGTGAGCACCTACATTATGAAACGAAGGTACTTTTAAAATTCCAAGTCTCTTCCTGTTATAGTTTAGGCTGTACGTTGATTCTCTGTCAGTCAGGACAAAGCCTCTTATATATAGAGAGATTGTATTATAATCTTTACTTATTTCAAAATATAATTAATATATAGTCGATTACACTCTCCCCATTGTTATTAATAAACATGACATTACCTACAATATCGGGATCATGTATCCCATTTAATGTGTTCCTTCCCATTTCTTCGGAAAATTCTAATAACTCTAGACCCTGTCTATTAGATTTGAAATCTTTATTTTTCTTGTGGTATAACATGTTTAAACACTCGGTATTTAATTCACCAACCCTTGCATTAAATGGGACATTTTTAAAATATAGAATCTAGTGGTGTAGTCATTAAGATGGCAACAAAGACCATCACATGTTATAGTGACAATGGCTACCGATGAAAGTATATGAGTTGGTGAATAATCATGGAAAGTAATAATTATATTACAACTCAACAGAACATTAACAATTTGTATTAAATAGCCATTGATTTTCAGTGACGGTATGCTATTTCACCATTGAAACCAGTGCCGGTATGCTATTGGACCTTTAAAACCAGTTACTGTATTCCATACCAGCGCATACCGCCTCACTTCCCTCACTGGGTCTACTACATTAACCCACAATCATAGACCTATGTCAGGTCATGGAAGGGGAGAGGAGATTGTTCAACTGATAGAACAGCTTGTCAGAAACATGAGGCCGCTAATTTTGTTACCCAGTACAAGTCCACTTGTTTAAAATTAATTTTACTTCAAAAGAGAATAACTACTTTGACTACCCTACATTATTCTTATACTCTGTGTTCACGGTTATGAAAATTAAACATCTTTATAAGATTTCATTATTATCTTATTACCATTAGACCTATCAAAATTTATTTCCTTCAAACAAAGTCAAAATGAAGAAGAAATACCATGTTTTGTTTTGCAGAAACAACAACATGCAGGACAACTAATGGGCAATCATAAAGTTTAAATTATGATTTTGAACTTTATAAAACTCTTATTGCTGAAAATTTTTATTTTATAAAATATAGTGTCAACTAACTTAAGTTTAAAATAAAAACGTTTAAATATTAATAATTAGATCATTTAATTTTTGCAATTTTTCATTTATTTATATTTACAAATGAGTAACATAAATATAAACAAATTTGTAAAGTGGAGTTCTTTTCTTTTGAACTCTCTATTTAATTTTTTTCTTGTACAAATTGTTTATGGATTTTTACTTTATGTAGTATTATTTGTATATATTTATAAATTTCTGTTTTCCCTAATAATCATTATTATTATTATTATTTTGTAATAATAATAATAATAATAATAATAATAATAATAATAATAATAATAATAATAATAATAATAATAATAAAATCAGGTAAACTGATGTAACAAAGTGCCAGTATGTTTTTGTTTAATCAGTTATGATTGTAGTTATGATATGCAGAATAAAAAAAAAGTCAAATTGGCCGGTTTCGGGATGTGAACCATGGAACTGCAGAATGTGAGGCCAAGACGTTACCATCTCAGCCACCTGGGTCAGTTTAACGGTCTAGTTGGGTAAGCGCATGTAAAGCAATAGTGTTATTTGTCATAGCTAACTGTATTTTAATTGCCAAAGCCTTATAAGATCACAGTAAAACAATTGACTATGTTGTCATGATAACTGATGTGCATTTCATAATTTCTTTCGAATACGTAGGGCCTATATTACCATAAAATAGACACTAAATTGAGCATTACTCCGAAATAGGTCAACCGATTTTATCCAATATCAATAGACGTCTTCCCATGGACATTATAAATGTGTATACCAAGTTTCATAAAAATCTGGTAAAGCGTATTTGAGTTACCGCGTCTTTAAAAAGGACACTAAATTGGGTTTTACTCCGGTACCGGTCTACCGATTTTGTCCAATATCAGTAGACGTCTTCCCATGTACATTATAAATGGGTATACAAAGTTTCAGGAAAATCCAATAAAGCATATCTGAGTTATCGCGACTTCTTATATATTAACATAATAGGCACTAAATTGGGCATTATTCCGGTACTGGCCAACCGATTTGGTCGAATATCAATAGACGTCTTTCCATGGATATTATAAATGCGTATACGAAGTTTCATAAAAATCCGATAAAGAGTATTTGAGTTATTGCGCCTTTAAAATATACACTAAATTGGGTTTACTCCGGTACCGGTCAACAGATTAGGTTCAAATTCAATAGGGTACTTTTCATGGGCGTCATAAATGCGTATGCCAAGTTTTATGGAAATCCGATACAGCGTATTTGAGCTATGGCGCCTTTCTAATATAATCTATTAAAATAGGCACTATATTGGGCATTACTCCGGTACCGGTGAACCGATTTGGTTCAATATCAATAGGGTTTTTCTCATGGACATTATAAATGTGTTTTCCAAGTTTCATGAAAATCCGAAAAAGCGTATTTGAGTTATGGTGCATACAGACACACGGATAGACGGACAGACAGACAGACAGACAGACGGACAGACATTTTTTCGTCCATCACACAATCTCATAAAGTACCATACTGGCACTTATTAATAATAATAATAATAATAATAATAATAATAATAATAATAATAATAATAATAATTTAATAATAATTTTGTAATGCTTGATAAAAAATGGCAATTGCTGAATTAAGGAAGTGAGTTCTTGCAAATATTTTGTGCCAACTCAACTTCTGATATTAAAGACATTGTTGCAGGCAGATAGTAAGTAGGTCATATTCGTTAGTTACGAAGTCACATCTAGATTAATTAAAAATATATTTGTTTACAAGAGGATGTGGATGAGTTCAGATAGCAGAAGAACACATGTGTTTGTGTTGAGAGTTCGTTGTCCTGCATGCCTCATTTCATAACCCACGCCTTGGTTGAGGCACATCAATTTCAAAGTAATGAAGCATGCTTCCCCTTACATTTCCTTGTTTTTTTTTACACTTCTTAAAGTAAAGCAAAATTCATGGCTACTTTAGTGTGTTATATCTAGAGGACAGATTCATATGCCCTAAAAAACTTGAATATATGCATGCACTTATGCAGTAAAAAGATGGAAAATATGCCCCAAAAAGTGGAAAATATGCACACAAAATTAACTTCAGTTTCTAAAAAATGATTTATTTGCACAATACAATTTTGCCACATAAAGTTTTATTCTCTCAACATCATTTTATTAGTGTCAAGCAAAATTCATCACATACACCATTTTTTATGGACCCCATGAGGGAGTTGAATATGGGATTTACGTGCATCCCTGATGGTCACATCTATTTTCATGAAATAGTTACCAAACAGACATTTTTAAAAATGAAATAGGAACATTAAATGAAACTAAGGAAGAAATTATAGGGTAGGAGGGTGCATAATGTTTGTGAAATGAAATTATGGAAACGGAAGAACCCCAAAAAATCCTCAATATCCTGATTTTGTCTACTACAAATATGGCTTTGAAATTGATTCCTTGGTCATAGCTAGACCGTGCACGGCATCAAAGTGGCAATTTATTGATTATTAATTTTATTTAAAAAAAATATATATATAAAAGTGGTATTGGTTCTTGGAATCTTTAGAAACCATAATAAAATAATGAAAAAGTGTATGTTTTCACACACTTGACAGAGAACTATTTTCCCATCTGTGATTAAGTAGGATTTCCACCGATCCATTGTTTAAGCAAAAATGATTTACTGGGTTTTTCTTTCATTTAAACAGAAATTCCCAATCTTAATTTTTTAATACCACCAGCTGTCCATTGTATTCAGTGCTTAAGATTTACGGTACTTAACTGCAGATCTTCCAGAGCAACATGGCAATAAAACGGAAATTCACTTCCTGCCTTCCTGTTTTTCTGAATGTTCTGTCGACAAAAAAGTACACAAGAGTTATGACTTAAGAAATCTGCCCCATTCCACTTCCACTGCTTTCCACGGGACTGAGTCTATAACTGGAAGTAAATACTGTATTACAGGTCAGCCACTTTTGTTGTTTTTATCATTGGAAAGAAAGTAAAATACTTGCATCCATATGCAGATATTAGTGAAATATGCACTCACCCCTTGAACATGCACTATAAAACTTTACCAATCACTCTCTAATGGCATGAAACACATATTTCCCTTACATGCATAGTTTTAATGGAATAAAACATGGTTAATATGCAAAAATACACCGTCTAGTTATATTGTTCTGTATTCTGTACCCTATATCCTTTACTGCAGTAGGTACCTGTTATAACCTAATTTCCTATGCATATGGTAATAAAAAATGGTATTTGAGATAACAGATGTACACGATTTAAGGTAGCCTAGTGATATATGAGTTTGTTCTAAACTTTTTGTCTATCTGTTGGTATTACTCTGCAGTCCTTTAGATAACACTGAGTTAGTAACCATGAAAACACTGTACCAAGTTTTATTTAAGAAATTTTTAAAGGCTGTATGGAATGTTAGTTCAAGTATTGTGACAGAAACATAGACTTTTGTGCTGCTGGATGCCTGAATTCTTATTTCAGAAAGATGAAGGAATAAGATTACGGATTATGAAATCTATTAGGACTGTTTTTGAGAAGGCACATGCAACTGGAAGGATTCTGAACAAGGCAAAGATTATTAATCATTTTTAAAATGACCAGGCAAGGGCAAGCAGTTGTATTACAAACAGGAAATTCAGGACCCTGCACCTGATCAAGGAATTGTGAAGAGATTAACTAGTGACCATCTAGAGTGGTTTCGAGCTCCCTAGATCAGATAAGCCCAATAAGTTAATTGAGGGCGAAGTTTTGTCTTCTCGACCTCAACTGTCCATATCTGTCCCTTATCTGCATATAAAATTAAATGGTGGAAATTAAAAGCGGTTCTCATCCTAGAATGTTTAATTTTGCTTATGCTTACTATTGTTTTGCTTGGGTTCGAATCTATGCATGCCAGATTTCTTCTTCTTTAAGTATTAGAATAAAAGTCTGAGTATACTGTTCTTGGGTTTCTAGCCAGCACCCTCGGTCCACTTGACACTTCAGTCTCCCTGATGATGGAGGAAGGGTGTTCCTCTGAAATGTCGGAACTCTTCCAATCACTCACCTGGATAGCAACCTGAGAACAGTACACTTACAAAATGCCATGAAAACCTCAAGCCATTCATCAGAATGAAAGTATGCAGGGGTGCCCACGGGGGGGGGGGGGGTTAAGACGCAGACTGCGTCATTGAAATTTCTGGGGGGGGGGCAAAATATTATAATTTTATGAATTTTCTGGGGGGGGGGGGGTTGAAAATTGTTGAAAAATTAGAGTTTTATATGTTAAAATAAAAACGGTCAAGTTTTATAACTTTAAAAGGTCTCTTCTAATTCTTTAAAAGTGAATAGTCAATAAATTAGTGCCCATACCCGGGGGTGGGGGGGGGGGGCGCAAGGGAAAAAAATGTATATTAATAATTATTAGTCAGGTGTTTTTATTTTAAGACAATTATTTGAAAGTCAATAGAGACATAAACAGTTTGCTGAAGTTTTACCAAATCGACAACATGGAAGCAGAATCCACAGTGACCCCAAAAAGTCAAAACCTAAAATTCTATATTTGTATTTTTTTTAAAAATATTTAATTAAACAAGATTTGTTGGTGTGTCAAATATGATATAGCAGTTGTTTTCTTCTCATAACATAATGAGTAGGCCTATTATGTCCACTGTTCCATGTGTTATTAAACTTTTCTTATAAATAGTAATAAGTATGATAACTTAGGTAACAATTTCTTGTTTAAGTAGGGGGCTGTCACACTGGATAGATCGAGGGACAGCGTCCGACCGACTGGTATAACAAACCTATAGACAGCAGTGGTACCAGTCACATAGCATCGATCACAGCCAGGCAATCTGGGTCACGGCGGTGAAGCCTAGCCTTGCGTTATGCCGCCATCTTGCCTCACCTGAAGACACTCATTGAACTACACGTAATTCAATGGGAAACTATCACGAGAACTTAGATTAAAGTCTATTTTCACAATTTTCTATTGAAATTTTGTATCCACTAGTGACCACACTGAAACCACATTTTATCAAGTATTGGTTCCTATTACTTGCTAAAAATTAGGTAGGATTAAATCGAGAGCTTGCGTTACGGACAAAATCGTCACGAAATTAGTTTGGTGTGACGGAACGGACTGCACAGAAAACAATTAACTCTATAATTAGGCTTATCCAAAATTAAAAAAATCGAAAATTCCAAAATTTAAAAAAATCAAAAATTCAAATTAAATAAACGAAAATCCAAAATTTTAAGTCTAAAAATCCGAAATTAAAAATAAAAATAAATTAAAAATATAAAATTAAAAAATCCAAAATTCCAAAATAAAAAATTCAAATACCCAACATTTAGAAAATCCAAATTTTAAAAAATAATCCAAAGTAAAAAAATCCAAATATCCAAAATTAAAAAAATAAAAAATCTATAATTAAAAAATTCAAAAAACAAAAAAATCCAAAATTTAAAAAAATTAAAAATTCAGAGATCCAAAATAAAAAATCCAAAATTTAAAATTTACTATCTAAAAGTTTAACCTTACTGTACCAAGAGGTATATTAAGGTTATAGTTATTTACAAACATAAATTAAAGCATAACATATCAATATTAATATTATAGTGCATAAGATGGCTTATATGTTAATAGTTACTTACAAATATTATAACACATTCTTAAATTCTTAAGGAATTATGAATAATACAAGAAATAGCTATCAATGTATGCTTATAGTTATTTATAAAAATATAAAACATTCCTAGTAACTAAAGCATAATATTATTAACAGGGCCCGGATTATGATGACATGTCATCTTTTTATTGATGCTGCATACACATTGCCAACTAGTAGATAAATCCTAATCATGGCCTCTAGTTTACAGAAATGAATTTTTATTAGGTCATTTTTTGTCATTTTATGCCATTTTATATTATTAGGGCATTTATTTCAATTTTACGTCATTATTTTGTCATTTTCATGTCATTTCCTACCTTATTTTGTCATTTTCATGTCATTTCCTTCCTTATTTTGTCATTTTCATGAATTTATAGCAAGTATATTCTTATATTTATATAAATTATTAGGTTAAAATATTGCAACATTTTTTTTTGTAGGATCTACTTTAAAAACAATTTTCTTATTTTCTTCACAGATGCTCCAATCCAAGTTTTTAAACGTACAACATCCTTTCTGCATTTACAGTTTTTACAATTATGTATAAATTTGTCTATAACTTTGTGTGACAATAATAATTTTTATAAATCAAATATGAGTTTTAGGTCATTCTTTATAATTATTAAGTCATTTTCTTTAAAATTTAGGGTCATTTTATAGGTCATTTTTCAAACAATTTTAGGTCATCAGAATCCGGGCCCTCATTATTAACAATGCAAAAAATACGCATAAATTGAGGTTGTTTATTTGCAATTTCTAAATGCTAAAGTAATATATGACTATTTACAGTGTATGAAATAGTTAACAATATTAGGTTATGGTTATTTACAACTATAAAATACATTCATAGAAGCTAAAGCATGTATAATGCATGAAATGGCTAACAATAATAATGAAAGGCCTACTTACGAATGTATTGAAACATGTTCCTTTCCTTGTTTCTTTTTGTCGTAGTAAGAAAAATTACACCCGAATACCACACATGTATTCACCATTTTATGCAAAGTATTTATACTCCTCAGTCCAATTACATTATTAGCTAAAATGCTAAAATTCACATCGCTGTAACGCTCTTGTGGCTTGTACTCGATCAGCTGCTAAAGTGTAGTAATATGGCGGTCCGCGCATCAACGTAACTTCACTGCCGCCTATATATCTGTGGCATCGATCAACAACGAGGGTGAGAGATTATCTGGTCTGTGAAATCCATTGAAATGAATACAAACTGGAATGCCTTCTGAATGAGAAGAAAGTGAGGCTTCTTGCGCGACTAGTCATGTCTGGTCTTGCATGGAAGAAACCAAGTACCTGCACGCGAGAAACCATTAAGTTAGTAGGATCTTCTCGATTTCTTTGACTTTTTTAAAAGTGAAACTTCTTTAGCCGCGGTAGGAGTAAATCGAGAGCTTGCGTTACGCTCAAAATTGCCAAACAATTAGTGTTACGCTCAAAATCGTCACGAAATTAGTAGGGTGTAATGGAACGGACTGCATAGAAAACAATCAACTCAATGATTAGGCTTATCCAAAATTTAAAGAATAAAAAATAAAAAATTAAAACATTGAAAATCCAAGATTTAAAAAATCTAAAAATCCAAAATTTAAAAATTCAAAGATCCAAAATTTAAAAAATCCAAAATAAAAGTCCAAAATTCCAAAATAAAAAATTCAAAGATCCAAAATTAAAAAAAAATTATAAATCCAAAATTTAAAAATCCAAACATCCAAAATTTAAAAAACCAAAGATAAAAAATTTAAAATTCCAAAATTTAAAAAATAAAAAATCCAAAATTTAAAAAATAATAAATCCAAAATTTAAAAATTCAAACATCCAAAATTTAAAAAATAAAAAATCCAAAATTTAAAAAATAATAAATCCAAAATTTAAAAATCCAAACATCAAAAATTTAAAAAAATCAAAGATAAAAAGTTTACAAAATTCAAAATTAAAACATTTTAATACCCAAAATTTAAAAAATCCAAAAATCTAAGATTTAAAAAATAAAAAAATCCAAGATTTAAAAAATCTATAATTTAAAAATTCAAATAAAAAAAATCCAAAATTAAAAAATCGTAAATCCAAAATTTAATAAACCGATATTAAAAAAAAAATTAAAGATCTAAAATTTGTAAATTCAATATTAAAGATTCCAAAGTTCCAAAATTAAAAAAGAATTAAAAGATAAAAAATTTAAATAATCCAAATACCAAAATTTAGAAACTCCAAAAACCCAATATTAAAAAGTCCAACAATCCAAAATTGAAAAAATCCAATAATTCAAAATTGAAAAAATCCAAAAATTAAAATAACTCTCACTTCTGTCGCGTGGCACGCACAATTTTTTTAAATGTTAGAACTGTTCATCCTTTTCATTGAAAAAAAATAAATCAATAAATAACCGAGCATATTATTTAAATGTTTAATTTTCCCCCTATTCATATTCCCTGTTGCAACATAGCAGCTTACTGCTTTCAAAATTAGGCATATTATATTCTTTGTAGGCTGATAGAAGTTTATGCAATTAATTACAACGTGTTTCTCATATCAATAACATAAAAAATTAATTAACGTATTTATTTGTGTAATTTTATAAGTGGTAGATGTTTGGATATTTGCGGGGATACTGTGGTAATTCTTTTCAACCAGTAGATAAATATAAAATGAAAAGGGGGAAATTAAACATTTAAATAATTTTCTCGGCTATTTATTGATTTATTTTTTGCAATAAAAAGGATGAAAAGGTCTAACATTGTCTTAAAATGTCAATGAAATCGAGAAGGTCCTACTAACTTAATGGTCTTTAGCGTGCAGGTGCTTGGTTCTTCCATGCAAGACCAGACGCAACTAGTCGCACAGATAGGACACACATTTGGCAGAGACTTTACAATGGTAGCAGTCATTCCAGTTAGTATACAGTTCAATGGTGAAATCAAACCTGTCCGTTTTTCAATCGCCAGTCGATGGCAAACTTCGTACCCACCTGAATTTCAGAATTGATGCTGGAAGATTTAACTTACACAATAATGTCGTTTTAGACTTATATTTGAATGAAATAGAATTGCACGAATTATTTAAGGCATTTAAAACGATATCTTCTTATATAATTTAATTTTAAAAATACAAAAATAGATCGAGTTGTAGCACCTAGCGGTGGGCGATCGAACTACAACAAACAACAAACCTCTTCGCTCGGCCGACTGATGGAAGCTTGAAGCAAATACTCTCAATAAGAATACCGCCCACTCTACTCTATTCCCTTTGTTCAAAATGTCCACTAGCACAGAGGTGCCATCTGTTGAGTAGGAATGGGCAGCAGTCTCAGAAGCTACTTAATGAACCTATATAGCTGCAGAAATAAATTTGTTTTTCAAAGTCCTGATGACACAGTAACTTATTTTTGTGCTTGATAATGCAGGAATTAGGTCGGGAAATAACATAATTTACACTACCGCTAAACTAACTTAATTAAATGACGATAACGCTAATTTTTTAAGTAAAACTTCTTTAGCCGCGGTAGGGGTAAATCGAGAGTTTGTGTAACGCTCAAAATCGTCACGAAATTACTGAGGTGTGACGGAACGGACTGCACAGAAAACAATCAACTCAATGATTAGGCTTATCCAAAACTGAAAAAGTCCAAAAATTAAAAAAATCCAAAATTAAAATATACAAAAAATAAAAAATCAAAGATCCAACATTTAAATAATCTAAAATTCCAAAATAAAGAAATTCAAAGAACCAAAATTAATAAGTCCAAAATTTAAAAAATCCAAAATTAAAAAATCTTAATATGTAGAGTATAGTAAACAAATTTGCTAACTAGTTGTTTTGTGCTAAAATAGCGTAAAATGTGATTTTCATTAGTTCAATACTTAAAAATTTTCCGGGGGTGGACCCCCCGCTTAAGTCATGATTTCTTATTTACATTGGCATGTCTTAGAGTGTGGTAAACAAATTTCCTAACTAGTTTTTCTGTGCTAAAATAGCGTAAAATGTGATTTTCATTAGTTCAATACTTAAACATTTTCCGGGGGTGGACCCCCTGCTTAAGTAATGATTTCTTATTTACATTGGCATGTCTTAGAGTGTGGTAAACAAATTTCCTAACTAGTTTTTCTGTGCTAAAATAGCGTAAAATGTGATTTTCATTAGTTCAATACTTAAAAATTTTCCGGGGGTGGACCCCCCACTTAGGTAATGATTTATTATATACAATGGCATGTCTTAGAGTTTTGTAAACAAATTTCCTAACTAGTTTATCAGTGCTAAAATAGTGTAAAATATGATTTTCATTAGTTCAATATTCAAAAATTTCCCAGGGGTGGACACCCAACTTAGGTAACAATTTCTTGTTTACATTGGCATGTCTTAGTGTATGGTAAACAAATTTGCTAACTAGTTTTTGAGTGCTAATGTAGCGTAAAATGTCATTTTCATTAGTTCAATATTTAAAAATTTTCCGGGGGTGGACCCCCGCTTAGGTTATGATTTCTTATTTACATTGGCATGTCTTAGAGTATGGTAAACAAATTTCCTAACTAGTTTTTCTGTGCTAAAATAGCGTAAAATGTGATTTTCATTAGTTCAATTTTTAAAAATTTTCTGGGGATGGACCCCCGACCCCCTTTTTTGGGGGTTTTCCAAACCCCCCCCGGCACGTTCAACCCTCCCCGCAATTATTTTCTGGCAACATCATTGTTGCACTTATTATATTATTATTATATTATTAATATAATGTTACAAAGTGGCCAAGAAGTTAAAGCGACAAAAAATAAATAAATTAAAAAAATTGCCCCCCCTCTAGAAAATATCATATGGGCGCCCTTGTCAACAGCAAATCAGGTTGGGGGTGAGCAATGAAGTTTGGGGGGGGGGTGAGCAATGAAGTTTGGGGGGGTGAGTCATGAAGTTTGGGGGGGGGGGCACCCCTGTCGTATGTTCCATCTTGAAGATCATCTTCCCAGAAGAACAGAATAGAATAGAATATTTATTTCATCATTCATAAACATACATACAGGAGCTCTTGGTTACATTTTTGCTTTGCCACAGAGCCCCTTTAACTGGAAGAATGTTATATACTTACTAAAATTTTCTGTACAAGATTAAGAAAACAGCTACATAAATTATGAAAAAGGGAACTTTCAAAGAATTTAAAGATAAATACCACGTTACGAAATAAACAAAAATGACTACCTTTCTCTTTACACCACACTCTAAGTTAAACCTCACTTTCTTTAATTTGCAATTTGTTTCTGGTTTCATGATTCCCCTACTTGCTCTTATCACACAGTTTGTTAGTATTTCACTGGCTTTTACTGGATCTGAATTACTGATTACTTCTATTCCAATCTTAATTAACTCACACACTTCGTGTAAAGAAATATCATTAAACTGGTTTACTTGTTAGTTTAACCAGCATATATGCTTTTGTTATTAAATACCTTTCTGTCCAAAGTTGTTTCACTTTTACTGTTAACTCTACTGATAAAACTAAATGGCTGTTTATTGATTTGCCCTCAATTTAAATTTATATACTTTATCTGCTAGACTATAAGATATTAATATATAGTCGATTACACTGTCCCCACTGTTATTAATAAACATGACATTACCTACAATATCCTGATCATGTATTCATTTAATGTGTTCCTTCCCATTTCTTCGGAAAATTCTAATAACTCTAGACCCTGTCTATTAGATTTTAAATCTTTACTTTTCTTTAATTCTTTTGAATTAAATACCAAGTGTTTAAACATGTTAATGTTTAAACATTCGGTATTTAATTCACCAACCCTTGCATTTAAATCCCACATCAACATAATGTGCATATGGATATGTTTTTTTAAATCTACAATTTTTTTACCTTGTACGGAAAACTTATATTATAATAGAATGATAATTCTTTCACACTGACCATGTGTAGGCTAAGGTGGAAAGGTTGAATCTGCCTTAGCTGGGAATAGCATTTGATTTTTCAGTCTGACTATTTATAATACTTTGAATTTATTGGGTGTACGTAACATCATCCAATAATTAATTGAGTTTCATTTGTTTTACTTATTAACCTAATCCATACTATTTCTTCTAATTCTGATTTTAATTCTTTAAAACTATCCTTGAATTTATTCTGAATTAGAAACATGATTCCGCCGGGTTCTTTTCCATATTTTTATATCATAGTTTTCTCCTTTCTTACACATAAATGGCCTTTAATATTTATTTTGCACTTTCGGCCCCCATGCATGTTTCGGCCTAAACTAATATATTGCAGTCATTTAGAATTTGCAATGAGTCTCCATTATTAATCTTTTGTAGCAAACCACCTATATTAAAAAAAAAAAAAAAATCTTAATAACCCCTCCACTGGACTCACATTTGTCTAGATTTTATTTTTATTTTATTTATTTAATCAAGAATGAACATTACAGGTATACACCCAATTACAATGTTCATGACTATAATAACAAAACATTGTGTACTTACAATAACACAAATATGAAGTAGATATAGTAAAAAGTAGAAAAGTTAGGATAATGACAATGTAAGGTAAGAAGTAAAGAGAGTAGAAGAGAGTAAAGGGAATAAGATAGATAAGGAGAAAGCAAGCATGAAGGATGTAGAGAAAAAAGAAAAGAAAAAAGAAAAAATGAAATAAGAGTAAAACTAGTATAATAAAACAGTGAAAAATATGTTAGTTGACAACGATGTTACTATTCACACACAGATTCCTATGAATTACCATTTTGGACAAGTTTTAACAATTGGCTTGCAGCGAAATTAAATTGTTTAAGATTCATTCCAAATATATCTATATTAAGTGGGTGGATTTGATTGTACCTATTCAAAGTTCTGTTTATTGGTGAATTTTTGTGTAAGTCTGTGTTTACTCTGGGAGTAAAAAATAGTTTTCTTAATCTACTATTTTTACTGGGTACATATATATAAATTTTTTCTATAAGGTTTGTATCATCAATATGGGAATTAATTATTTTATACAAAAAACTTAATGACTGACATGCTCTTCTATGTGACAAAGCTTGGAATTCAAAATTTTCCAGGAGTTTATCATAATTCATATACAATGGATAAAAGCCACAAACTTTAAACATTAAAAACTTGAGGAATTTGTTTTGTACTTTTTCGATCATTTTTTTGTTCTTTACAGTAAACGGATCCCAAATGATTGATCCATATTCCAAATTTTGTCTAACGAGAGAATAATATAGACGAATTAATGTTTCCTGGCTTAGCATGTATGAATTTCTCATTATGAAACCAAGGATTCCCAATGCTTTCCTAACTGTTAATTCTATATGTTCATTAAATCTTAGATCAGAAGTAAAAACAATACCTAGATCTTTTTTACTTCTTACTTGAAGTAATAGAATGTCGTCAATGCTATAGTCAAATCTAATGGTTTCTTTGCGTCTTGCAAATGTCATTTTATCACATTTTTTAATATTAAGTGGTAATTTGTTATCTTTACTCCACTTTGATACTGAATTAATGTCAGTTTGAAGATTGTAACAGTCTTCTGCTGTATTTATAGATTTATATAATTTGACATCATCAGCAAACATTATCACATTTGAATACAGAATTATATCAGGCAAATCGTTTACAAATAATAAAAATAATAGAGGACCCAGGTTTGATCCTTGAGGTACACCCGAATTGACAGTAAATTTATATGAAAAATGGCCTTTATAATTGACTGTTTGGGTTCTACTGTTTAAATATGAACTGAACAGTTTAAGTAATTTCGGGGAAAGTCCATACAAAATTAATTTTTTTAATAGGAGGTCATGATCTACTTTATCAAAAGCTTTCTGAAAATCAGTATATATAGTATCAACTTGTTTGTACTTATCTAATTCAGATGATATGTATTCTGTGAAGTTACATAGATTGGTAATTGTTGATCTCTTAGGCATAAAACCATGTTGTTTTGATGAGATTGATAGTTTAACTTGATTGAAAACATGTTTATGTAAAATGCTTTCAAATATTTTGGCTGGTGTTGATAGAATTGCAATGGGTCTATAGTTTTGGACTAATTTTGAATTTCCTGATTTATAAATGGGTGTAACTTTGGTAAATTTCCACGCATCTGGAAAAATACTCATTTCAAGTATTTTATTGTATATCAGGGTTAGTGGATATGCCAATGCTTCTCCACAGCCTTTAAAAATATAGGTAAGTATTTTGTCTGGCCCAGAAGATTTTGTTGATTTTAACTGTTTTATGGTCTGTTTCACTTCTGTAATAGTTATATTTTTCAAATCAAGACAGTCCAATTCGCTATTGTTCGCATTAAACATTGGATTGTATGTAGATTTGGTTTGTGAATATATTGATCTAAAATAGTCTGCATATCCATTTGCAATTTCAACATTTGTTTTTAAAGATTGGCCATTAAATACCATCTCTACATTAGATTTGAGTTGTTTTCTTTTACTTTTTATAAAATTCCAAAATTGGTTGGTATTTTGCGATATATTCTCCTCTATATTCTGTAGGTAAG
Organism: Ectobius pallidus; assembly: GCA_964059195.1. NCBI lineage: Eukaryota > Metazoa > Arthropoda > Insecta > Blattodea > Ectobiidae > Ectobius > Ectobius pallidus. Next base: position 50,137,247 of record CAXKWD010000006.1, on the reverse strand, counting down.
ACCTGTAAGCTAATTCAATATCATTTTTAATTCGGGCCCTACAAGCCTTATATAGAAACAGATAGTACTCTGAATCATCTTTCTTCTTTCTGTACTTTTCCTTAAGTTTGATATTGTTTATAATTTGTTTTGTGAACCAAATGAGATACTTCTGTTTATAACCTCTTGTTTTAGGAACACATTGATCTATAACTGAATATAGCTTGTTCCCGCTCCCACGGTAGCTCGCAGGCGAAATAGGGACACGGGGAAACCTCTCCGGTTTGAAGGATGCTACACTAAGTCAAGTTTAAAACATATTTATTGAGCCCCTTGAAAGATACAAAGAGCACAATGGACAAAATGATAAGCAGACCCTTTTAAATACAAGATGGAATTTTGTATCTTGCTTTACAAATAAATTCCTCTTCCTAGCGGTGCCGAAGAAGATGAAATGTTGATGAAGTCAAGGGGAGACGACTTAGTAAGCTCCTTCTGGAAAATAAGGCATGCTTGCCTTATAAGACTGATGAATAGCTCGGAGGACCAGAGCAGAGCAATTTTTATAGTCGCGCTTGCTCAAACGACTGAGAAAGAATTTCACTATTCTTGAAGTGAATGCGCACTATCAGCAAATTATTTTAAGGTCGACTTGCTGCTTCGACCGAGAATAAGAACCTTTAAATGTTGCTTCGACACTGCAACTAAAATTAAGCACTCTGAAATATTCACTTCACAGCAGTACTTACAGTAAATCCTTTTACTTAATAAGTTACGCATTCAAGTCCATACGGTTTGATCAGGGAAGTAAAAAACTTGGCTTCACACATTTGTAATTAAATCACAAATAAATTACTTTGAAGAACGTATTAAATTGCGTCTCTGCAATAACTAGGGCTGGGAAACTTCAAATTCCCAGGTCGACAATAATAACTAGATTCAGAATTCTGAACTGAAAACTAGCCTGGCGAAAGCTTCGAACGAGAGAATAAGAATGAATAGCAAGAATGACAGACGTCACGACATGTGACGTAAAGCAAGAATCCCATTGGCCAAGAAAAACAATAAATAATTAATCTTGGAAATAAATCAATTAAGTTACATTAAAATACTAAAACATAAATAAGAGAATTAATAGCATTACTTTAAAACTGAATTGTTTCTTTAAAAACACAAAATTATGAATAAAATATACTAAAAAATAATCAGACTGAAACTTTGGGTTGGAGATTATAACATGACTATCCAAAAAATGAAAGATGCGACAGTCAAATGTCATTACTGATGCGAATTGATGGGAGAAAGAACAAACAGATAAGTAAACATATTTAAAATTATATTGAAGACACAACAAGAAAATAAAACAAACGAAGACACAAGCCTGTTGCCATAGCAACACGGCGAATGACCTCGCGAAACCAGCTAATGCCTCAAATCCGGCCAGACACGAATGCTGGACGGAACATATTGCCCGCGATAATTTCGCTCGTGAAATTATCTAACAGAATGTGACGTCAAGCAAATTCGTGAATGCAAGGATTCGAGGCCAAAACAACTATCAAGTCGCAATAAAGTCAAAATCGGTGGAGTGGGATGCGTCCGGCATCAGCACTCTGAATGAAAGCAGGTGTCACTGTCCCTCTTCACTGACAGGCAGAGGAGCCAACTTGATGAGGGGCCTCTTATAAGTGCCTGAGACAGTGCGCACAGTGACAACTCTGACAAGGCCGTCTGGGCCTGGGTGTACTTGGTGCACCAGACCAAGCACCCACCTATGAGGAGGTACATTGTCCTCGAGAACCAATACAGGGGTACCCAAAGGAACGTCTGGCAGTACCTTGTGCCACCTTGCACGACGCTGTAGCGTGTGGAGATAATCCACGGACCACTTCTTCCAAATACAAGTGACCATCTGCTGAAGATGGTTCCAACGGGAACGCAGGCTGTACCCACCAGAGAGGTCAGGACTGGGCACCGACACAATGGGCTTGCCAATAAGAAAGTGGCCGGGAGACAAATATCCAAAGTCATCCACGTCCTCAGATAACGACATCAAAGGGCGTGAATTCAAGAATGACTCAATTTGTGTGAGAACAGTAGACATCTCCTCGTAAGTGTACTTACAAGACGAGGACATCCTCTTCAAATGGAACTTCAAAGAGCGTACTGCCGCCTCATGAAGCCCTCCCATGTGTGGAGAGTGAGGAGGCAAGAAACGCCAATGAATGTTCAAATGCGCAGTGGCGTCTTGCACTGCGGAGTGATGTTCTGATGACATCAAAAGCCTAGAGAGGTTCTGCAGGTCGGCGTGGGCTCCGACAAAGTTTCTACCATTATCACAAGTGATTGAACTTGGAATTCCACGACGACTTGAGAACCTTGACAATGCCGCCAGGAAGGCACGTGAGGTGAGCGAAGTCACTAGCTCAACGTGTACGGCCTTCGTGGACATGCAGACAAAAATAGCAACGTAGGCTTTAGTAGTCACCTTGGACCGCGGGCCACCAAACTTGAGAGAGAATGGACCGGCGTAGTCCACACTAGAATTTGTGAAAGGAGGGAGAGGATTTACTCTCTCAGGAGGCAGATCAGCCATCTTTTGCTGAAAAGCCTGAGCCTCAAAGCGGAAACAAACACTACAGCGCCTCCGTACACTGCGAACCAGCTTGCGAATGCAAGGGATCCAATACGACTCTCGCAAGTGCGAGATGACTAGCTGAGGTCCTGCATGACCTAGATGCAAGTGCACATGGAGAACTAACTGCCTGGTGAAAGCATGCTCTGCAGGAAGTAATATCTGATGCTTGTTGTCAAAGGGTAGGTTGGACCGACTTAGACGTCCACCTACACGCAGGATGTTATCCTGAATAAAGGGGCATAGTTGCCGGATCTTACTAGAAGAAGGCAAATCTTGCGAGGAAGACAATGCTTGAATTTCCTTTCTGAAAGCATTCCTTTGAATGATTCTAATGCAAGAATGCAAAGCTTCAGTAAGCTCTGACGGCAACAAAGGGCCATTGATAGGTGACTTGAGTTTCAAGTAATTATTAATGAAACGTCGCACATAAGCCATGACCCTGATTGTTTTCAAATGTGAAAACTTAGTCAGCCATGGGCTTAAGCTTGAGGTTTCGATGGTGACTAGCGCTGCTATCTTCACCTCTGGGAGAGACGAAGACTCGAGCTCAGTGGGCAAACTGGGCCACTGAGTGGAGTCGGCAGTAAGCCAAGAAGGGCCTGACCACCACAGAGAGTTGTTAAGTAGGTCAGAAGGGGTGGCTCCCCTAGAGATGAGATCAGCGGGATTGTCCTTAGATGACACATGCGACCAAGATTCAATGGCAGTGAATTCTTGGACGTCCGCGACTCTGTTAGCCACGAAAGTCTTAAGTTTAGAAGGTGAATGGTTTAACCAACCAAGTACAACCTTGGAGTCACTCCACAGGTGTACTGAACTTATAGAAAGTTGCAACGCAGGTAACACCCGGTGAACTAACGTTGCCAACAAGTGAGCTGCCAACAATTCAAGGCGAGGGATAGTCGTTGCCTTCAAAGGGGCAACCCTAGACTTGGCACAAAGCAGACAGCTCTTGGCCTTATCGAGGTGATTAGTAGATCGTATGTACAGACAGGCGCCATATGCCACCTCGCTAGCATCACAGAAACCGTGCAACTGCACAGATACGAAGTTCTGCTGTAATGCTAGCCGAGGGATAGCGATGCTGGAGATGAACTGAAGTTGGTTATGAATCTTGCGCCACTTGTCGGCGACCGCAGAAGGAATGGGCTGGTCCCATGAACTAGTCTCCTTCCACAAAGATTGGAACAGAATCTTGCAGTAGGACACTATAGGGCATATTAGACCAAGGGGGTCAAAAATAGAGGCTATACAAGATAGCAATGTCCTTCTGGAACAGGTAGTGAATGGCTTGGAAGGATCGACTGAAGTTTCGATCCTGAGCATATCGTCAGAAGGTTGCCATATGAGGCCTAGCGCCTTTATGGAAGAGGTGTCAGAATCACCAAAGGTTCTGTGGTCGAGAGACTCCCGCAGCTCAGGAGGAACGTCTTGGAGCAGTTCCACAGAATTGGAACTCCACTTACGAGGATTGAATCCACCTAGGGGGAGAAGCTCTCTCAGCTGAGAGACAATAACCTTGGCCTCAGACAGCGTAGCAGCTGTGGCCACTATGTCATCGACATAGATGGAATTGTTTATGATGGAGGCTGCTACAGGAAACTTGCTTCCCTCGTCGATGGCTAGCTGTTTAAGAGCTCTGGTTGCCAGGAAGGAGGCAGAAGCAGTGCCATAAGTGACCGTGGTTAGGTCAAACAGCTGAATAGGGTCTGACACAGAAGTTCTCCAGTAAATCTGCTGGAGAGGTTGGTGGTCGGGATGGACTAAGACCTGTCTATACATCTTCTCGATGTCCGCTGTGAACGCCACTGGATTGAACCTAAAGCGTAGGAGGATCGAGAAGAGGTCAGGTTGCACCACCGGACCTACCGCAAGGATGTCATTGAGTGACCTCCCGTTAGAAGACTTCGCTGAAGCATCAAAAACTACCCTGAGTTTTGTCGTGGTGCTGGAAGGCTTCAAGACGGGATGGTGCGGGATAATATACTCATATTTCCCGAGTGAACTCCGAGAGGCAGGCTTCATGTGACCCAATTTCAGATAGTCATCCATGAACCTGTTATATTCCTCTCGAAGGGTTTCATTTGAAGACAGTCTTTTTTCTAATGAGAAGAATCTCTTCTGAGCTTGTAACACTGTGCTCCCCAGGGATTCTGGAGCTGATACAAAGGGCAACTTTACAATGTATCGCCCATCGGAGTCACGCTGAGTATTGGCAGCAAAATGCTGTTCACAAACTGACTCGTCAGGGAAGGGGGCTGAGTTAGACACTCGTTCTAACTCCCAGAACCGGGAAAGCTGGTTACTCACTAACTGGTCAGCAGTTATGAAGGCTGAGTAATTAGAAGACATAGCCTTCGAGCATTCAGGCTCATTGGGGCTTGCTTCAAGATAACGCTTAGCCGTGGATCGGCGTCGATGACCATTGGAAGTATGGCAACGCTGTGAAGGGAAAGGCGCAGAGGGCAGTTTCCCGGCGAAGTACCAACCAAGGTGCGAGTTCTGAATCGTAGGTAACTCACAGGTGGAAATTTGCCCTGGACACACCACTTGGGCGCAAATCTCCACTCCAAGAAGTAGATCGACACACTTAGGACGACTAAAAACTGGGTCAGCCAAGGGAAGATTCGGAGGAATGTTCCAATCTTTGGTCTCAATGAAAGAGTTCGGGAACCTTTTCTCCGAAATCTCCGGAACGACAATGGCCTGTGCATTGTAGCGCCATGAAGTCACTCGCGACTGAATCGTGACGCTGGTTAGCTTATGTGTGCTAACATTAGTGGACAAAATTCCCGCTAGCGTAGTCCGCTGCGCATGAGGAGCTAGTCCAAGACGCCTAAACAGCCTGTTGCTAATAAGATTGCAGTCTGAACCGCTATCCAGGAGGGCTGTGGCCTCAACAGGCGAGCCGTCTGAGTCCAGGATGCGGACAGTAGCAGTAGGAAGCAAGCAGCGCTGCTGGGTCTGACTAGAAGCCATAACACCTGCAGTGTTGGCAGCCTGGTGACTATCGCTAGTCGGGTCGTGGAGGAATGTGCTATGTCTCCCAGCACATCTCCTGCACTGAAAAGTCCTACAATTGTTGGCATGCCCTTGACTAAACAGGCATACGCGACACAGTTTGCGGTCTCTAACAAACTGGTCTCTTTGAGCGAAAGTCATGCTTCTGAAGTCGCTGCATGAAAACAGGTCATGCACAGCAGTACGACAACAGAGACATTTAGGCCTCGAAGAAGAAGACTTTGACTTGGAAGGGGCCGTAGAGCTCGGAACTGACTTAGCAACCTGACTTTTCGTGGCAGCATCAGTCATCTGCAGTATGCGAACTCGGCTTTCCAAGAAGACAAATAACTCCTTGAGAGTAGGGAGCTTCCCTATTTTGACAGATGACTCCCATTCTCTGATGAGGTTCATCGGAAGCTTGTCGATGATAATTCTGGTAATAATCAGATCTGACAACTCCACTTCTGTATTAAGGGAATTCAGTGCATGTACCGTGCTTATAAAATGATCCAGGTATTTCTGCAGGGATTCTGCAGAATACCTCTCAATCTGAGGGGGAGAGAAGAGATTGTCCAGATGGGTGTTGGCGATTAGCCGGTCGTTATCAAACCTATCAATCAAAGTCTGCCACGCCACCTGGAAAGTCGCAGCAGAGACAGGAATATTCTGAATGACCGTACTAACCTCTGATGACAGGCAGGACTTCAAGTACTGATACTTGTCCATGTCCGAAATATGCCTGTGTTGAATTACCAACGACGAGAAAGTGTCACGAAACTCGATCCACTCAGAGGGGTTCCCATTGAACTGAGGAAGACGGATTTCGGGGAGTTTCGGTAACAACGGCGTGACAGGGTCGAGCGAGGAGCGCTGACTGGCAGTCTGCGCCTGCTCGGGTTCATATAGCTGTTTCCTTTCAGCTATCATGGAGTCAAAGAAACTGATGACTTTATAATAATCAGATTCCACTGCGTGAAAGTCGAATTCATGATCCTGGTAGGCCTCGTCAATGGCCACCTGAGCATAATCTGACTTATAGGCCTTGAAGATCTCTACGAATTCAGAGCGGCGAATGCGCGCCTCATGAAGCGTAGTGAGATCTTCGATTTCGTACTCTCGCATAATCTGCATTTGACGCAGAAATTGTGATTGCAAGTACTCGAAGCGTCTTATTTTAGCCTTTTGGGCAGCTTCGGCCTGGGCGTGGGCTTCGGCTCTCTTAGCTTCAGCTTCCTCACGGGCCAGGGCGAGCTGGGCCTGAGCATGCCTTTCTGCAAGGGCCTGCTGGGCCAGGGCCTCCGCTCTCTTAGCTTCGGCTTCCTCACGAGCCAGGGCGAGCTGGGCCTGGGCCTGCCTTTCTGCAAGGGCCTGCTGGGCCAGGGCCTCGGCTCTCTTAGCCTCAGCTTCCTTTTCGGCTAAAGCCAGCTGGGCCTGGACTTCGGCTCTCTTAGCCTCAGCTTCCTTTTCGGCTAAAGCCAGCTGGGCCTGAGCCTGCCTTTCTGCAAGGGCCTGCTGGGCCAGGACCTCCGCTCTCTTAGCTTCGGCCTGGGCCAGGGCCTCCTTGTCAGATAAGGCCTGAAGAAATTTACACAACTGAGAGTTGCCTCTGGAAATGACGGCGTCGACTTCTGCCCTATAGGCTTCTTCAGCATCAGAATAATCCACACCGTCGATTTCAGTCTGCACAAGGTCGAACTTAGCTGCAAGTTCGTCTAACTTAGACTCATACTTTTTGAGTTCAGGATATGTGACATCCTCAATAGCTAAATTACTAATGACATTAACCTGCCGCGTAATCTGGGCCTTAATGGGAACTCGCTTGGCTTTAAGAGCCGTCAAACCGTCTGGACTCGACATAGCGACTTGCTTCTACAATGTCTGAATTAAATAGGTTGCCCGCCTAGAGCCGGTGCAACAATGACAAATTAAGGTTTGTTTATAAGAATGGAGTGAGTTGCCCGCATAGGAGCATACGAGTAGACAAAGAAATAGTGTGTAGCTGTACAGGTGTAAGTACACAGATGTAAATGTTTACACTTTACAAGAGAGTACAGAAAACTTAATTGAAATCTGTCAGAGACCTCCCTCAAACGCAATGCGGAGGAGAACCACAGATACTTATAGCAACTGACTTTAAACTACTTATTACTGATGGCTACTGATGGTAGCGTCTCACACCGGCGGCAAACTATACCGGGAGAACAAGATTGATATATAAGAATGACTAGAATTGTGGCTAATCACTGAGGTCTCTGTAATAAGTGACCAAGACAAATTCAAACTGTTAATTGAATAGTTACTTTACGTTAATTATAGGTCACTAACTATCAATGCATCTTCAACCATAGGCCTCTGGGTCATATCTAGGCCCGGAGGAACCACAAAGAGATGTTCCCGCTCCCACGGTAGCTCGCAGGCGAAATAGGGACACGGGGAAACCTCTCCGGTTTGAAGGATGCTACACTAAGTCAAGTTTAAAACATATTTATTGAGCCCCTTGAAAGATACAAAGAGCACAATGGACAAAATGATAAGCAGACCCTTTTAAATACAAGATGGAATTTTGTATCTTGCTTTACAAATAAATTCCTCTTCCTAGCGGTGCCGAAGAAGATGAAATGTTGATGAAGTCAAGGGGAGACGACTTAGTAAGCTCCTTCTGGAAAATAAGGCATGCTTGCCTTATAAGACTGATGAATAGCTCGGAGGACCAGAGCAGAGCAATTTTTATAGTCGCGCTTGCTCAAACGACTGAGAAAGAATTTCACTATTCTTGAAGTGAATGCGCACTATCAGCAAATTATTTTAAGGTCGACTTGCTGCTTCGACCGAGAATAAGAACCTTTAAATGTTGCTTCGACACTGCAACTAAAATTAAGCACTCTGAAATATTCACTTCACAGCAGTACTTACAGTAAATCCTTTTACTTAATAAGTTACGCATTCAAGTCCATACGGTTTGATCAGGGAAGTAAAAAACTTGGCTTCACACATTTGTAATTAAATCACAAATAAATTACTTTGAAGAACGTATTAAATTGCGTCTCTGCAATAACTAGGGCTGGGAAACTTCAAATTCCCAGGTCGACAATAATAACTAGATTCAGAATTCTGAACTGAAAACTAGCCTGGCGAAAGCTTCGAACGAGAGAATAAGAATGAATAGCAAGAATGACAGACGTCACGACATGTGACGTAAAGCAAGAATCCCATTGGCCAAGAAAAACAATAAATAATTAATCTTGGAAATAAATCAATTAAGTTACATTAAAATACTAAAACATAAATAAGAGAATTAATAGCATTACTTTAAAACTGAATTGTTTCTTTAAAAACACAAAATTATGAATAAAATATACTAAAAAATAATCAGACTGAAACTTTGGGTTGGAGATTATAACATGACTATCCAAAAAATGAAAGATGCGACAGTCAAATGTCATTACTGATGCGAATTGATGGGAGAAAGAACAAACAGATAAGTAAACATATTTAAAATTATATTGAAGACACAACAAGAAAATAAAACAAACGAAGACACAAGCCTGTTGCCATAGCAACACGGCGAATGACCTCGCGAAACCAGCTAATGCCTCAAATCCGGCCAGACACGAATGCTGGACGGAACATAGCTTATTGTAAAACATAGTAACAACTTGGTTTATATCATGGTAGTTATTTAAATCATCCCATGCGCAATCTCTTAAGAGTAAATATAACCTATTAAAATCAGCTCTATAATAATTGTATCTATTTATTGATTCTGTATTACTTTTGTTTCTCCGGGTTGTTCTAAGGAGTAAACTTAAAGGTGGGTGATATGTATCTTTAGACACTAAATTATGATCGTCTTCTAGACGTATTCATAGATGTATTCATTTTCTTTTTATGCTTGCCACCTGTCACATCCCAACTTTGTAAATTATACTGCCCAACCTTCTCTTTCGCTTGACCCATATCACTTACCCTGTGATGAGACTAGGATAATCATTATCTGCTTCACCGCTGCCCAAGTAGTTTGAAGGTACGCTGCTCCTGTCTGGTCTCGAACCCAACATCTTTCTGACTTCTTGGTGATCTATGGAGAAGCCATTGGGACAATGATCTTCTTCATTGTCTGGGGTTTTGGGTATCTCTTTCTCTTTCTCCAGTTCATTAATTTTAATATATTTTTTCCAATTGATTTTCTTAGTCTTCAGACTTCGTTCTGATACCTCCTGCAGTAATTTTTTCTCATCCTCCAATGCTGAAATTTTCTTGTGTTGATCTGCTGTTTCCTGTTCAAAAGGCGAACATCTTCAGGTAATTGGTTGCAAGTTGCTTGTTTCCGGTTTACTTTTTGAAACTCCTCTAGGAGACCTAGCTGCTGGTTTGCCTCCATCTTTCAATTTATGACTAATTCCTCTTTAAAACTTCCTAATCCTCTGAATAAATCTTTGTGCCAATTTATAAAATTATTCTTTTCAGTGAGATTGCCGCATTCAAAATGACATTCCTGACATTATACAGTTCTCTTCAGTAGGTCCAATTGAACCCACACATCTGCTCCTTACAATGGGTGAGCTCTAATTCTGACTACTATGAATTCTAATTGTAGCCAGCATGTATTTTTGTTAACTTTGCATTCTAAACAAACTTTTCCGACTGGTTTGACCATATACCCACCATACATCTCTAACACTACACTGGTACTTTGTATATTGCAATTACTGTTTTGTGTGTGTATGACTAAAGGCATGGTATTCACTTCAGCTCCTGTGACTAATTTAAATTTAACATACCTATTACTTACATTAATGTTTTCATCTCAATCATTACCACTAGTAATGTTAGTATCGCCAACCTTAGGATCATTTAGTGTTTCTGGCCTTACTTTTTACAGCTTCTATATTGAGAAATTCTGAGTTACTCAAATAAAGCTACAACATTTGCTGAACTTCTTTTACATTTTTCTTTGAAGTACTACAAGGATTGCATCTTTTCCCATATGACAGGCATGTTGTAAGCATCTGCTTTGTTTTACACTGTTTGCATACGTATTTACTGATGTTTTGGGCCATATTGTTCATGTTTGGTTTCTTATTTATTACTTTTATGCTTCTTTCACTTGCTTCTGAAGCATTTCATAACTCCTAGCCACATTCACAGTTCTCCCCAAAGTAAGATCTTCTAGGGTCAGTAGCTTTTCCTGTTGTTTCTCCTTATGTACTCCCACGACAATTTTACCTCTCATTATTTTACAGAGTTTACAGAATTCTTACAGCTAACATTTTGATATAGTAATTACAGTAGAACAAAAAAATTAATAAAACATATTAGTATTAGTATTAGTATTAGCCCATAAAGTCCCCGTGGGGAACGGGCCTCTCTCCTGGTTAGCCATTCCGGGAGGGATCTTCCTAATGTTGCTTCTGTTTCAGTATTTAGTCTATCTCTTATGGCCTGTTTGTGCTTCTAAACACTTTTCACTTAGTCCTTCATTTTGAATTGTGCACTGGGTCCTTTTTCCATTGTAGTTGTGTTGTTGTCATTGTGTTGTTTCTCTGGATTGCCGTCTTGATTAGGAGTTGCCATTTTCCTCTGTCCTTGGCTGTAGTAGTCCAGTTGTAGCCGAAAGTTGCCCTTAGTTCATCTACCCATTGTGTCTTCTGTCGTCCTACTTTACGCCTTCCCGTCCTTGGATCCCATGTCGTTACTCTGTGGGCCCATCGATTTGGGTTTTGTCTCATGATGTGTCCGGCCCATCTCCACTTTTGGTAACTGCTGGCATTTCCTGCGTCTGTTATTTGTGTTCTTCTTCTTACTACATCATTCCTGATTCTATCTGTCCACGTTATTCCTAGGATTTTTCTTTCCATCTTTCTTTGGCATGTTTGAATTGATTTTCTGTCTTTTTTGGTTGTGTTCCAAGTTTGTGAGCCATATATCAGTGCGGGTAATATGCAGGTGTTCATAATGTGTCTTTTGATGCTTATATTGAAGGATTTTTCTAGTAATATGAATTTAAGCGCCCAGAATTTTGACCATGCTACCGATATTCTCCTTGTAATTTCCTTGGCCATGCGTTTCTGAAAGGAGATTGTTTGCCTCAAATATATTATCTCTTGTACGTATTCTAATGGTTCGTGCTGAATTATGGTGATGTCTTTCTCTTCGTCGTTTGTCATTAATTTTGTTTTTTCTGTGTTCATTTGGAGTCCTACCATGTTACTCAGCGCATTCACATCTGTCATGAAGTCTTGTAGTTCTTCTGCTGTATTTATCATGAGAACTATATTGTCTGCGAAGCGTAAGTTAGATATCTTCGTACCATCGATACTGATTCCGTAGTCCCCTTTGATGTTTCTAAAAATCTTTTCTAGTATACTGATGAAAAGCTTGGGAGAGATTGTATCCCCTTGTCTTACTCCTCTCTGTAGTTGAAACTCCCTTCCTATTCTGTCCATATGAATTCTGGCGGTGGTTTGTTGATACATCTTGGCAAGGATTCTTATGTATTTTTCTTCTGTTCCCTGCTTCCTCAGGGCTGTTAATAATGGTACGTGTTCTACTGTGTCGAATGCCTTTTTGAAGTCTATGGGTGGCGTGCACCAAACTCATGCCATTTACTCTTTTAGTAAACCTTACTTCTTTAGTTCTAACTACTTTAGTAAGCTACTCTTTTAGTAACCGTACTCTTTTAGTAAGGACGGCGTGCACCAACCAGGAGTAAACTAAACTCGGCGACCTTCAACCTAGAGCAATGTACTAAAGAAGTAAACATTTTATTTACTCCCAGAGTAAATGAACTTACTCCACAAGTGGTGGAGAGCACCAACACGGAGTACGTTACTAATGTAGTAAGTTGTGGAGTAAATAAGGCCAATATTTACTCCTACTCAGGGGGTGGAGTAAAGTTGTGTAGTAAGTGTGTTCTGTGGCATTTGCGTGAGTTATGAGTTACATATCACATTAAATGGATTACATAGTTCAAACTGAGGATAACTTATTGAGATGAAGAAGGTGGTATACCAAAAATGGGAGTTGTGGCAGGTGATTTAATAAATATTAAGCGAACCACACCTAGTAGGGCATTTAATAACGTAAATAATTAAGCTCATAAATCCTCACATGAAATTCTGGCGTTTGGAAGAAACGATGTCAGATTCTCACTACATCCATGTGATTTCAGCCAGTCAAATGTGGAAATATCATTGCGGAGAGTGATCCAACTAGGAAGACGTCCACCAAAGGTGATGGGGAGAGTGAGTGGAAGGGACGTTTGCATTGCACGTGCTCTCAAATATCTTCCTAGCTGGATCGGCCTTTAGATGCTGCAGTTCTCCCTAACTTTGGGTTAGAAAACGACGATGTATTTCAAGCTAATCCTATGGATCTAGATATCGGCGAGGTATAGTATATTCCAATAAATGAAAGCTTCCGATCTTGGAGCTACCCAGAAAACACTTCCCCCTGCTACTGAACCATAGAGATTACTGAACAATAGGTGATTCTCATTGTTAAACGATTTAATGTAATTATTGTAAATTAATTTTATTACATTACACTTCTATAGCTTAACTTAAAGCACAACATTGCGAATGCTTGAATTATAATAATAATTATAAGAGCTAAAAGTTCAATAGTTGCACCCCCAGTGTTAATGAATAATATGTCCTTTTTTCTGACCCAGGTGTAAAAATGTCCAAACAGGCCACATCGGAAGAAAATTTGACTGACTCTGGGATTAGCGTACATTGAGAAGGGGACACATTGTAAAACCATTCCTTAAAGACTCCCCAAGTCTCGAATGGTGGAGTGAGACGAGACTTTCATGTTTGGGAATAAACTATAGCAGATGCTGCAGGTCTATAGTATGCTGCTAACTATTTTAATTAACCCTGTGGACAGGAAAGTGAGAAGCATTATAAACTACCGTATATAGAAAAAAAATGCCAACATGAGTGCCGAAAGAAAATTTTAAGGAGGTTGAAGCTGCACAGGATCTAGAGAAGTAGTCACTGAAATTATTTTTAAACACAAAACCAATTACATAATTATTATTGGAGTTCATAGCTTCCGAAATATTGTACCGCCATTTTTTGTTTAAATATTACATTTCTCAGTTGTAATATTATTATTTTTATAAGGTAATATTTTTTAAGTAAATGTTCTGTGCATTTGAAAAAGGACAGAAACATAATGCCCCTTATTAGTTGTGTTATCCTTTTTATCCCCCTCTTTTTCATGATTTTGTGTAATACTTCTTATTAATATTGTTAAACAGTCAATAAGTATTAATAATTCATTATAGTGAGATTTGTGATAAACAACTGTAGAATAATTGATTTATCGTTTTTGGGGAAGAATATGTAACTTTAGGAAGTATAAATATTTTAATATATTTTAGAACTTTATTATTATTATTTTTGAGAGAAATAATTATAATATTGACAGTGAGTCAATTATGAAAATCAACTGGAAATTTCAATTGTTTGCATTATAATACAGAAATAGTTTGCACAAAAATTGTAATCACAGTACCCTAACGTAGGCTACTAAACTGAAAATATTCAATTGAAGGAATTAAAATTAGTAATGAATAAAACATTACTATTAGACCTATTTTAAAACTTGAAGATTGTCATTAGTAATATTTGGAACAACCCAAATTCATATTCATTGTTTCAGCGAACCTTTCCTTTTCATTATCTGGCACTTGAATAATACTGGCAATTGAAATGCACGTGTTCTGCTGCGCTGCACTAACGTTTCTGCTCTGTTCTGCGCAGAATTCGACTACTTCTTTAGTAAAAATCGTTTACTACTTTAGTTACAACTAAAGAAGTAACTATCAATTGAGCTCTCCAACACCAACTAAAAGAGTAAGTTACTAAAAGAGAAGCACTAAAGTAGTAAATCTAAGACGGGAACATGACGCAACAAAAACCGGTTTGTCTGTCTCACTCTAGCACATTACTCGCATGACTTAAAGAGTGAGACAGATGTACTGGTTCTTGTATACTTCAGGTCTCCGTCTTAAATTTACTACTTTAGTTTGGTTTACTCCTGGATGGTGCACTCCACCCTAAGTATATCTTCTGGCCGTATTCCTTTGCTTTTTTTTTATGGAGTTGAGCTATTGTCGTATGTGGTCAGTTGTTGAATATCCTGGCCTGAAACCTTGCCTGTTCTACTGGCTGGTTCTATACTGACTCATGATTAACATTAAATAAACAGAGGGAAAAAAGAAAGAAAAAACTTGTTGAGTTTTGTCCATTCTGTAGCGATAATCTTAATGATTTATGTATAGCGTAGAGCTTTATCACTGGTACTCACTACTAAATTGCGGTATTTTGTTACCTGTTGGAGCGATTTCAACCGCATGGAGCGGCCATCTTCAGCAACTGAATTCCGTGGTGGTGTTGTTGTTGTTGTTGTTGGGAAGACATTTCTGGATAACTGTATCGTACAGCGCGTGCGATTTGAATTGTAACTGTTCGTTTAGGATGTTGGTGTTGTCTTGTGTGGTGTGTCTCAGTGGCGGCTCGTGAGGCTCCATAGGGGTGGGTCACATACAAATATAAGCCATAGATGTTAGAGGAAAACAGAACTCGCACTTAAGCTAAAACTTACCTTTCTTTTTCATTTTTTGTATAACAATACTATTCTTAAGGACATTGTCAAGTGTCGCGGTGTAGTTAATGAGACCTTTGAAAACACTTGGGTTATCAGAACTCTCTATCTCATTATGCCCACGCAAGGCCAATTCAAATTCCCCGCAAAATTTAATGGCATCAAGAATGCGTGACAAAATATATATGTTTTTGTCAACAACATCATTATGCTTACGGACACATGTTCTATACCCATCATCAAGTTGCACCCTGATATCAGCCTTCCCTAAGACAGCGAGACTCATTTCATTGTCTAAATGGCGTTTTGACAATCTGTGCTTACATCTATCGGGTAAATATTTACCAGTTTTAGTCCATGCATCTTCTCCACCGAATAGAATACACGGAAAACAAAATAGTGCATTAGTTGTCAGACACCCGCACATCCACTCGCACTTTTCATATACATTTTATTGAAATTACTCTTGTACACTCTGTTTTTGTCTTTATTAGCTCTGGTCTAGGCCGGCCTAATTATTTGGCTAATAACCGGTCCTCGAAATTTAGAATTTTATTTTGTATCTTATCTCATTCATTTAACTATCACTATGTAAAAAATACTTTACTAACTAAGGAAAAATCAGAAGCACGCACTAACACTCAACAAGAACAAACTTCCGGCTTTAGCTTAATTGAGTTGCGGAAGAGGGTAGGAAAACAGCATTTTTGCACTCGCCCTTTAACAACTGGACAGGTTTTACGGGTAAGATGTTATTGTATTCTGATACCCTGGGGGGAGTAAGAGAGTTGGCTATACAGTATTCTGTCTCTCTCGACACGTAAATATGTTCTCAACTACAGAGTAATAATAATAATAATAATAATCGCGAAGTATCGGTGATAAAATTGTGCACAACATGAGTGACAAATATTATGCACAACTTGTGCGCTCTCTTACTATTATTAATAATAATGCATGCCACTCCATCTGGCGGAGGACTTCAAGAGTGCAGACAGCGCTGATTTGTGTGAAGTCGCAAAATTACTGTGACCCTGTACAACTTAAACTAGCCACAACCTCTCCCTGCATTCCGTCAGCTTTAGAAAGGGGAAATGTTAAAGGGATGAGAAATGGCCGGGCACGACGGAAATTTGACCCATGCTATGTTGCCGAACTTTACCAGGAAAGCAAACGCGCGAAGTTTGAAATAGATGGATGTTAAGTTATTATATTCGCTGCTATAAATGCAGTACAGTTTATATTCAAAATAGATGGGGATGGGGGGGCACGTGACCCTGTGACCTATAGGTAGAACCGCGCCTGCTGTATATTTCATATTGTTCGAGTGTGTTGAGTGTATGACCTTTGTGGTTAATGTGTAGAGCTCGTGATGTTTGAGAGCTCGTGAGAACACGATACACAGAACACATACGAGCTCTCAAACAAAACACAGACTCTGCCTATGCAAACCATATAATAACCACAGGACACGAATACGCAGACATCAATACAGACGTGGAAATCCTACACATTAACCACAAAGGTCACACACTCAACACACTCGAACAATATGAAATATACAGATACACCACACAAGACAACACCAACATCCTAAACGAACAGTTACAATTCAAATCGCACGCGCTGTACGATACAGTTATCCAGAAATGTCTTCCCAACAACAACAACAACACCACGGAAGTCAGTTGCTGAAGATGGCCGCTCCATGCGGTTGAAAGCGCTCCAACAGGTAACAAAATACCGCAATTTAGTAGTGAGTACCAGTGATAAAGCTCTACGCTATACATAAATCATAAAGAAAAAACTATCTACAATGTAAAAAAAATAACTCGTTAAAATATAACAGCATATAATCTATAACTCTAATCATTAACATAAAACCATAAAACTTTGCACTTTGAATAAAACAAGAAACTGTACAAGTATAATGAGTACATAGACAACATTTTTTAATCAATTTTGACAACAAACTCATAAGTTGAATTTAAATTATAGTAAATTTTCTTCCATCTGATAGCACCTTCTAGTGAAAAAAACATAATATCAAACTTTAATCAATAACATAAAATAATAAAACTGTACACTTGGAACAAAACAAGGAACCCAATTACGAAATATATTATACAGGTATCTTTACAACATATTTACATTTTCATGGCAACCATGCGCTACGTTAATCTCATGTCTCCAATATCGTCGCCCGACCCCGTGGCTCGCTTCCGTGACTCGCCCCCGTGGTTCGTCGCCCATGGCTCGCCCCCGTGTCTCGCCGCCCGTGGCTAGTTGCTGGTGGCTACCGCCCGTGGTTCGTCAACCGTGGCTCGCCGTACGTGGCAGGCGCTTCGTCGCTTGTCCCTCGTCTTTAGTTGGCCCTGTTTTTAGTAGGGCCCTCGTAGTTCGTTGCTCGTCCCTCGTCCCTCGTCGCTCGTCGCTCGTCGCTCGTCCCTCGTCACTCGTTCCTCGTCGCTCGTTCCTCGTCGCTCGTTCCTCGTCGCTCGTCGCTCGTTCCTCGTCGCTCGTCGCTCGTCCCTCGTCGCTCGTCCCTCGTCGCTCGTCCCTCGTCACTCGTCCCTCGTCGCTCGTCGCTCGTCCCTCGTCGCTCGTCCCTCGTCGCTCGTCCCTTGTCGCTTGTCGTTCGTCGCTCGTCCCTCGTAGCTCGTCCTTCGTCGCTCGTTACTCGTCGATCGTCTCTCGTCCCTCGTCGTACGCTGTTCGTGGCAGGCCGCTTGTCGGTCGTACACGTAGTTCGTCGCTCGTTACTCATGACTTGTGTAGGTGAAATTAATGTGTTCACATTAATATTATTCATAAATCTTTAATCGATTTTCATAATAATTAATTACAAAAGTTGATAACAATAACGATAATAGTAATTCTTCTTCTTCGTTTTACCTCTCCCTTTTAGGATTTAAGCGACCCAAGTCGCCCGGGCCTTACAGGGCCGCGACCTGTCGGGAGAGGGATTACCTTTGGATCACATACATACTTTTTGACCAGACAAGGACATGGAGGGCCTCCCCGGATGAGTGATCAGCCCAATGCCGGGGTCACCTCCGAGACAACACTTTTTCTGTTAATCATTCTCAACTGTAAATTTTTAATTTTTAACATTGGGTATTTTGTTTGTAACTCTGTTATGTTACTGTAATTTATTTTTTCGTATCTTTGTTCATGTATTTATTTCATATAAGCAATCTTATTTATTTTTATTCTTATTTTTTTCCTAAAACTATAATATGTATGTTTTTTATATAATTTTCAAAATATAATTTTAGTATTATTGAACTGACCCCGAACACGAGCTATGCTCATGCGGGGCAAATAATACTCTTTTCAAATTGTACTAATTGTGTTTATGTTATTTGTATTTGTAATAATTTTGTATTAATTTGTATTTTCAAATTTGTAATTTGTAATAAACTTCATAAACTTAAAAAAAATAGGACAATACACACCATTCACAGACACACTCACTCAGAACAAGGCGAGGATGAAGATGAAGATGATAATGACGACCAGATGATATCCAGGGACCACAAGGGCCTAAAGTTACCTGACATTTGTCTCACAGGTGAGGGAAAACCCCGGAAAAACCTCACCTAGGTAACTTGTCCCGACCAGGAATCGAACCCGGGCACGCTGCGTGAGAGGATTGAACGCATCCCCTGAGCCACAGCGGTGGACGATAATAGTAATAACTTCCTTAAATCCTTATACTCGTATGTTGTTAAAACAGAAAATGACGACCCATTAGGATGTTACGATAATACGCGATAATACGCGTAGGATAGAATGCCTAATGTCAAAAATCCGAAGTTACGTTTACATCTCTTTTGACATCACTGCAGATAGAATCCCCGTCGTTAGAATTATCACTATTAGTGACGCTTATATACGCCACAATTGTCGGTATCAACACTTAATATGCGTGTTACTTTATAACAGAAGTGAAGTGTGGAAAAGTGTTATGTGAGTAAGAATTATAATCGTATTGGATATTGAACCCATTGTTGGCCTATATAATAGTGAATTAAACTGGAAAAGCTTGGGAAGCATTATAGTTTATCTATCATAACGCCGACTTCAGTAAACCAAGATAATAGGCAAGCAAGAATACGACTCGGACTTGAAGTTATATTAATTAACTTTATCACAAGTTACAAATCCCAGTAAACTTATTATTCTTCTTCTGAGGCATATACTTGATTTGTATTCACCAGAGGCGTAGCTTGACATTGGGTTCTGGATAAACTGGATTTTAAAATATGAATTTATAACTGTTCAAATGATACACGAATTCCCAGTGTTTAAAATAATAAAATAATGTTAATATCATGCACATGGATTCGATTTCGTACATACCTATATAAGTATATTTGAACGAATTAGTTTGAAGTGCTTCTTTGTATCTTGCATTGGCATTTCTCACAGAGAGAATTATGCCTTTATTGATGGAAAGATGCTCTGAACCTCTTTCTTGAGCAACTGCATCTTATACCAGGCGCTGAGCAACTATGGATTCTTCTTTAAGATTTTCCACCAAAATGTCACTGTTCACAGAGAAGTCACGTTCCACTGAGGTATTTCCATTGGAAGTAATAAACAAACTACTTTCCTTAAACTAGAAGTGTCATAACTATCAAGCGTTTTCATCCAAAATTTGTCCAACCTTGTGTTTTTAGAGTAAGATTTGAACTCAGCTGCTGCAGTTTCCTTCGAAATAAGATCCCAATAGGCCTACTCATGATCAGCATTCTGAGCAATAGAGGGAGTAATCAAACTCGACTGAATCAAAATATCCATTGTCGATACCATCTGTGAAACAGCCTCCTCTTGGAGTGAAGACGATTTTGTCTGGGTGGACTCATATAAGACAAACACTGAGTTAAGGGGTAGGCTACTTCAAAGATGACTTCTCCATCAGCTTGTCAACAACACATTTCAGAGAGTCTCTGCAATCCCTTCGAAACATTAACACGTCTAAATCCGTAAGTCCATGACACTTTCTTAATGCAGACCAAGGGCTCTTAAATTTTCAGTTTTGTTGAGGTCAATGTTTTGAAGACAAGTCTTTTTTTAGAATGTCGTCTTTCACAACTCTTTCCATATACTTCTTACTTTATGGCAAAAATTTCAATTGTTTATAAAACCTGCTAAACTGAAAAGTGGAGGGTCTCCTTTTCAGGGTATGTATAACTGTTTAGTACTGATCAACAGTAAAAAAAATCAGAATTTTTGGGATTGGCATTTCTGAAAAAAAAAAGATCACAAAAAAATTCAGAAGGCTAAAAAACACCCTGTACATGCATTTCCAAACTTAGGATATCATTTGAAGCAGAACATTGTTATCTTTCAAATAAAAAAGAAACAACAAAATATCTTGAACCGTTCCAGAAATAGAGTGCTTTAAAGTTTTTCCGAAAATTACACTCGAGATATGGCATTTGAGACGCTATCTTTGGTGGCCTGTTTCTCGGCCCAGGAATTTTTGGGGGCAAAACAAAGAAAATGGGTTTCTTACTTTGTCCTGAATTTTAACATACATTAAATTAATTAACATCTGAGACTATGAAGGTAAGCCCCTGCCTGAAATGACATAGAAAGGGGCCATTGGAGTGTCAGCTTGAAACTCTTTTAGAAATGGTTGTAAATCTTCTGCTAAAGTTAAGAAGAAAGCAATTTTTGGCAGGAGAAGTTTTTCTTCAAGAGCAGCTGAGATTTTTTGGAAGCTGGCAGAAGATAAAATTGTATTCATTTCCACGGTTTTATGTGGGCCATAAATTTTTCGAATTTTCACGGATATTTTAGTAAATTCATTGACTTTACCCGAATTTTCCCGACCATACGAAATTTCCGGCCTTTTCCCGGTTTCCCGGATTTTCCCGGTTTCCCGGATTTTCCTGACAAGTGGACACCCTGATTTATTAAGTGCCAGAATGGTACTTTATGAGATTATGTGGGGGACGGGAAAATGTCCGTCTGTCTGTCGATTTGTCTGTGTGTCTGTATGCGCGATAACTCTAATACGCTTTATCGGAATTTTGTGAAACTTGGTATAGGCCTACGCATTTATTACGTCCATGGGAAGAAGCCTATTTATTTTGGACCAAGTCGATTTACCGGTACCGGAGATCAAATACAAATCAGTTCTCATGACAACATATTGTTTTATAGTATTCATATACGGCTTTGGAACAGTGGCGGCTCGTGGCCGGAAAATTAGGTGAAGAGAAAAAATGCCACATGCTTATGTTAATAACGGAATTCACCCAATAGCGGCTCGTGGCTCAAAACGAGGATGTGCTGCAAATATAATTTCATACAGCAAACTTAAAATATTTTAACAAATTATTAGTAGGCCTATCTAAACTGGTCGTCTCTTAATCCATCTCTGGGAACTCTCACGCGATTATTTTTTTGCTAATTTCTCTCGTCTCGTCGAACGTTGTGTGAGTTGTGTGACGAGAGAAAATAGCACAATAATAATAATAAAACAATAATAATAATTAATAATGATGATAATAATAATAATAGGAATAATAACAATACTACTAATAATAATAATAATTAGGGCAGGGCAAATCGCGTGAGAGTTCCCCGGAAATGGAATAAGAGACGAGAAAAATGGTATTTTTAATGATCGAGGTAGAGGAAGTCGCTTAGTGTTCCCAGTGCGACAGAATAATAGGGATGTAGGGAACTAGAACCAACAGATGTCTCCACTGCTCTAGCCGGTATGCGCTAGCCGTTCGTCACTTGTTTTTCCAGTTGTAGTCTGCTGGTACCATGTTTTTAAATGGCGTTTCATCTTAGCAGACTGAAAAATACGTTCGAACTTTTCTATTTTTGTAGCGGGTAAAGCGCTACTAGGCTTATTTCTTTGTATACTGGACACTTCAGGAATATATTTACGTGAAAAAGCTTAAAGAAAAATTGCAGAAGATAGACGCTATATAAGTCGAAAAGAAGGAAGAATAAGCTGACAAATACTGTGTGAAATGCCCGCTATTAACTACATTACTATGTTCCCGACGTACAAAATGTTATGCAGATATGAATATTTATATACAGTGCTGCAAATTTGGCGATTGGGTATGATTCAAAGTAACTAAAAGAATATACCTCTAGGGTTCAGACAGTAAAATACTAATTGATATGCGTGATAAACACAGATATATGTGGTGTGTGTTCGCAGACATTTTAAGTATAATTTATTTTCTGTATCAAATGCATATTTAGCCTACACCGTCATATTAAAAACGTATTCAAAATCAAAATATTTAAATATGTTTACATCATGAAAACTTACCTTTTCCTGTCCATAATAGTTAAAAAAAGAAGAGAACTTGAGAATCGATTAGACTTTATTTATTATTATTTTATTATTATTATTATTATTATTATTATTATTATTTTTATTAAGTGCCAGTATGGTACTTTATGAGATTGTGTGGGGGACGAAAAAATGTCTGTCCGTCTGTCTGTCTGTCTGTCCGTCTGTCCGTCTGTCCGTGCGTCTGTACGCACCATAACTCAAGTACGCTTTTTCGGATTTTCATGAAACTTGGTATAAACATTCATAATGTCGATGGGAAGAACCCTATTGATATTGAACCAAATCGGTTCACCGGTACCGGAGTAATGCCCAATTTAGTGCCTATTTTAATAGATTATGGCGCCTTTCTCATAGAAAGGCGCCATCACTCAAATACGCTGTAACGGATTTCCATGAAACTTGGTATACCCATTTATGACGTCCATGAGAAGTGCCCTATTGAATTTGAACCTAATCTGTTGACCGGTACCGGAGTAAAACCCAATTTAGTGTATATTTTAAAGACGCGGTAACTCAAATACGCTTTACCGGATTTTTATGAAACTTGGTATACACATTTACAATGTCCATGGGAAGACGTCTATTCATAATGGATAAAATCGGTTGATCTGTTTCGGAGTAATGCTCAATTTAGTGCCTATTTTATGGCAATATACGTATTCGAAAGAATTTATAAAAAAAATGAAAATCAGTTATTTGGACAACATAGCCTATTGTTTTACTGTGATCTTATAAGGCCTTGGAAATTAAAACACAGGTAGCTATGACAAAAAACACTGTTGTTTTACATGCGCTTATCCAACTAAACCGTTAAAATAACCCAGGTGGCCGAGATGGTACACCTTTCTTCTTCCGTAAGCCCTGCTTAATGAATAAATCTGGAGCTTAACTTGGAAATCAATTAAAAAAAAAACATATTCTGCATATCATAATTGCAGTCATAACTGATTAAACAAAAACATACTGGCACTTTCTTACATCAGTTTACCTGATTTTATTTTTGTTTCATTCGTCATTCTTTCTTATTCCTTTTATTATCGGTATGTTGGACCATTGTTACATGATGAAATATTGTTAACAATATTTCATTGCATGACATAGCAGAATATAAAGGCAGAATTTAAGAATTATCATACAATAAGTTATGTAGCCTATTAAATTGGCAACTATATTGTCACAATTTTTATTCGAGGCCGTCACTCTAACTTGGCTATTTAGAAATCACAGAATTGATATTTTGACCTCATATGCAATAGAAGGCTATACTAACAGTAATATACACATATTTATACAGCAAAGTAAAATAAATAAGCCTAAAATAACTAAATAAACTAAACAGGGAAGTAATCTTAAATATAAAGGTGCACTAAAGATACAGTTTAACAAAGGTATAAAACTAACACATTGTACTGGAATTATCATTGCGTTAATTTATTTGTATTTGTAATTTACTCTATTTTTAAATGGCCCATAACATCTTCTCGATGCTCACGGCAAATTTAATATTAATTTAAATATTAAAGAATATCCAATCGCCACACTGCATATACAGTAAATATTTATACATTGATAACATTACTGTAAGTCGGGTACAAAGTAATGTTGTCTATATCGGAAATATCTCACAATATTTGTTAGTTAATCCTTCCTTTTTTGTGTTATTTAGAGCCTATCTGCTGTAGTTTTACTTTCGTCTTTTTGACACTTAAACATTCCAGAAGGACCCAGTAGACAGGGGTGCCCACCCCCCCCCCAAACGTCATGACTCACCCCCCCCAAACTTCACTGCTCACCCCCCCCCCCCCCAAACTTCATTGCTCATCCTCAACCCAATTGGCTGTCGACAAGGGCGCCCATATGATATTTTCTAGGAGGGGGCAATTTTTTTTTAAATTAATTTTTTGTCGCTTTAACTTCTTGGGCTACTTTGTAACGTTATATTAATAATATAATAAGTGCAACAATGACGTAGCCAGAAAATAATTTCGGGGAGGGTCGGAAGTGCCGGGGGGGGGTTTGGAATACCCCCAAAAAGGGGGTCGGGGGTCCATCCCCAGAAAATTTTTAAATATTGAACTAATGAAAATCACATTTTACGCTATTGTAGCACAGAAAAACTAGTTAGGAAATTTGTTTACCATACTCGAAGACATGCCAATGTAATTAAGAAATCATTACCTAAGTGGGGGTCCACCCCCGGAAAATTTTTAAGTACTGAACTAATGAAAATCACATTTACGCTATTTTA
Source organism: Ectobius pallidus (assembly GCA_964059195.1). Lineage (NCBI taxonomy): Eukaryota > Metazoa > Arthropoda > Insecta > Blattodea > Ectobiidae > Ectobius > Ectobius pallidus. Next base: position 50,112,425 of record CAXKWD010000006.1, on the reverse strand, counting down.
GGACTCAAAAACTAGTTAGGAAATTTGTTTACCATACTCTAAGACATGCCAATATAAGCAAGAAAATGTTACCTAAGTCGGATGTCCACCCCCGGGAAATTTTTAAATATTGAACTAATGAAAATCTCATTTTACACTATTTTAGCACTGAATAACTAGTTACGAAATTTGTTTACCATATTCTAAGACATGCCAATGTACATAAGAAATCATTACATAAGTGGGGGGTCCATCCGCGGAAAATTTTTAAATATTGAATCAACGAAAATCACATTTTACGCTATTTTAGCACTAAAAAACTAGTTAGGAAATTTTTTTACCATACTCTAAGACATACCAATGTAAACAAGAAAATGTTACCTAAGTCGGGCGTGCACTCCCGGGAAATTTTTAAATGTTGAACTAATGAAAATCACATTTTACGCTATTTTAGCACTGAAAAACTAGTTAGCAAATTTGTTTACTATACTCTAAGACATGGCAACTTAAACAAGAAATTGTTACCTAAGTTATAATACTTATTACTATTTATAAGAAAAGTTGAATAACACATGGAACAGTGGACATAATAGGCCTACTCATTCATAGGCGTAACCAGGCCGACCATATGGGGGGGTTATAACATCCACGGGGTCTGGGGGGTATGGAATACCCCCCAGGGAGAGGGGGGTCCGGGGGTCCTCCCCCGGGAAATTTTAAAAATTAAGATGCAAAATAACGAGTTTTAAGCTTCCGGGGGTCGTCCCCCGGAAAATTTTAAAAATTAAGACACAAAATAACCAGTTTTAAGCTTCCCACGCTTTATACTTGTATTAAGTAATTTATGGGCAGACTTTAAAAAATTATACAATTTTCCTTTTTTTAATCAATGGGGGTGGTTCAAACCCCCAACCCCCCCCTTCGGTACGCCTATGTACTCATTACGTTATGAAAAGAAAATAACTGCTTTATCATATTTGACACATCAACAAATCTTGTTTAATTAAATAATTTTTTTAAAATACAAATATAGAATTTTAGGTTTTGACTTTTGGGGGGTCCAAACCCCCTGAACCCCCCTTTCCTAATCCACTGTGGATTTTGCTTCCATGTTGTTGATTTGGTAAAACTTCTGCAATTCAAATAATTGTCTTAAAAGAAAAACACCTGACTAACTTATAATAATTGTTAATATACATTTTTTCCTTCCGCCCCCCCCCGCGTATGGGCGCCCGTGGCTGTCAGAATTCTTTATCTTTATAAAGAATTAGAAGAGACCTTTTGAAGTTATAGAACTTGACTGTGTTTATTTTTAACATAAAAACTCTAATTTTGCAACAATTTTCAACCCCCCCCCAGAAAATTCATAAATGATAATATTTTGCCCCCCCCCCCTAGAAATTTCAATGACGCAGTCTGCGTCTTAACCCCCCCCCCTGTGGGCACCCCTGCAGTAGACAAGGAAGTATGTATAGTAGCCTCGTGTCCTCTATAAAAATATAAAACTACGAACATATTTTTCGGACTGGGAAGATGGAACGCCATTTAAAAGCATGGTGGCAGCAGACGACAACTTGAAAAGGAAGTGACGGACGGCTAGCGTATACCGGCTAGTACACCCACGCTATCTGTCGGAGAAGTTTGGCGAGCTACATCCCTATACTTAATCGGGGTTGTGGAATCCGGGTTTTTCTGAATTTAACATATTCGAATTTGGCGGCGTTAGAACGTCAGACGGTGGAAGATCTAACGTGCCCACCTCTTTCTCCGAGTTGACAGTGTGAGGTGCTGGCGCGGCGAAGAAAATGCCTGAACATGGGGGACTGCTTCATGGGTAGTCTGTTCTCGTCACCTAGCAGACGTGGGATAAGCGAGAAAACTGCTGCTTGCCATCCTCATTTTTTATTTGAACAGACTACCCATGCAACAGAGAGCGTGGTTTCCAGTTCACCTTCACACGGCCGACTTGAAGCAAGCTGCGCTCTCAGGATCTCAGTGTCTCCTAGCTTTGCCACCAGGTGGTGGCGTGGCGGGCAATTCAAAAATACAGATACATTTATCGTAAAAACCAATTCGTGATATGGAAAATAAACTTTAAAAATACGTATTGTAAAGGGAAAATACTGGTGAAGTGCTACTTCACCTACTTCCCCTGAATAGCTGCCACTGCTTTGGAAGTTGCAAAACATTTAGCTTTGACAAATAACACTACCCACATATTCATTCACATATGCTTATCAAACTAGATCGTTAAACTGAGCGAGGTGGCCAAGATGGTAACGTCTTGGACTCGCATTCTGGAGGTCCCTGGTTGAAATCCCGTAGTCGGCCAGTTTGACTTTGTATTTTTATGTGAGTGTGCGGTTGTCAAGATATCACAAATCTGTGTAATTCTGCTGATGCTGGACGATTTTAATCTGATTTTTAAAAAAGTAGACCTTGGTTTTTCCGTAGGCCCTGCTTAATAAATCAATCTGAAGCTTATAGCCCAGTCAAATGTTACAAAAAAAATGCGTGAACTTACATTAAATGGGGTATTAATGATTTTTGGAGGGGAGTTTCAGACCATTACTGGGATCACAAATCCAGATTTGCAACCCTCAGAAACCTGTGCTCGATGAATGGCGGTTGAATTAAACCGGTTTTTCGGCCTTTTTCGGTTTTTCGACAATATCTCCTAAACTATGGGTTTGTTGAAAATATTATTTCTTAGCTTTTTAAAAGTAAATTAAATTTTCTAAAATATGAGATCAAAATCGTTTTTTAAAGTTATATAGTTACCGAGATACGGCTTTTCAAAGATTAGCCTTTTTTTCCAAAAAGTTAAAATTTTAAGTTTTCTTCGTGTTTCGAACTGAATACCGACAAAATGATACGTCCTACAGAAAAGTCAAGAGAACAAAAGTTGTAGGCAATTTAATAAGCTTTAATGTGAGCTATAGCTCGTTCTTGTGGCTCAGATAGTCTCGTCATAAATGACAAAAACCGAAAATATGAAAAAATGCTTTTTTGGGTGAAAGTTGAATAACATCGTTTCCTCCACCAACAACTTAATTATTTTGTAACATGTTGGCGGATAATGTCTTATAACTGTGTATAGAAACTATTTGTGTGTATATGTGTCTATGGGAAATGGATTTTGCTAGAAAAAAATATTTAAGCAGAATATTTCATAAAAATGTATTTACTTTAAACTAACAGGCATATTTAAACCATGTGTGAGGTTCCTGGTATGGGATGGCATGGGAAGTCGAGGGTGGGGTGATGTCTTCATCTTCATCTTCATTTGAAGAATTGTCATTCTGGGGTGTGGGCACATTGCATTTCAGCTCAGTTTTGCGGCAGCTGCAGCCCCCAGCGCAGCCCATCTTGCACTTGCACGAGATCAGTTGCCGAAGGGTTTGAGGGGTTCGTTTAACTTCCATTGCAATTGGAGTAAGCCCAACTCGTCCAACTTCCACCCCAATCCGTGAGTTTTTTCCACCCCAACCACTTTTGTACCTGCGAAAAAGTAGAATGAAAATTAGTTATTCTATAATATTTCAAAGCATACACACGGTGTACAATAAAAGTGTATAAGTGAACAACGAAATTTAAGAACATAATGATAGGAAATGTATATGGACATACCTGGTGATACATACAATAAGCATGATATTTTGCAGCATCTGTGGTTGGTGACAATCGGGCGAGGTTGACTTTGGCTGACAGGTCGTTGAGGGCGGTGTCAGTCGCTCCTTCATAAACTGCGACGAGATACTTCTCCCCAGCTGCAGCTATTTCATCGTAACTCACATCTGGGTGGTGGAAGACTTCTGCTTGCTTGAACAGTGCTGGGGTCTTGAGGAAGGTTTGACAAATTTGGTTTTCCCCTGCTTGAAAGGGGCCCGGGAGAGTAGTAAGAATTCCCAGTGGTGAACGATGTAGATGAATATTGGACGTCTGGCTCACCTCTTCTGAAAGTAGATGTACTTTTTGGAACTCAAACCAACTAATAACACAAGCAGGTGAAACATCTTCCACGATGATTACAACCTTCTCAGATGAGTCAGCTTTGGTGATGGCAGCTCTAACAATGTCAGCGTCAATGTCGTCTTCTGTCACCTCAACACCGTGCTGTTCAAATCCAGTTTTCAGTAGCTCTATCAGCCTATGCTTATTAGTGTCATTCGATAAGAACTTCTCTTGTGTGATGTTGAAGGTAGTTGAAGCTGATAGGACAATGTCACTGCAGTTGAGAGCGGAGTATCGTCTGAGACCTTCGGCACTTTTGGTACTTTTTTGAGAGGCGTCCTCCGGATATCCATCGAAGACAGTGGATTACATCTGTCCGAAAATGGTTTTTCACAAAATGAATGTAGCCGTCAATGATGGTCTTCACTGATGCGTTTTGATGCCACACACATTTGTGGAGCAAGTAGCCACCATCGAGCATGATGTGGATATTGGCGTCTCGGGAGATGTTGGTAGTGAGGGATGTGAAATACGAATATAGATCTGCCTTAGTTCCCTTCCTCACTCCAGTTTCGTTGAAAAGAGACACTGGGTAAGGGGGGAATTCATACTTGCAGCGGGCTTTCAACTCTTCGTCTGATTTTTATGGTAATGCTAACTCGCTGAAATATTGTGAGAGGGTCAACTTCAATCTTCTTATTAGTGACTTGTATGGAACTATTGACGCTTGCCAAGGTAACGACTTGCAACGAAGGTAACAACTTTGTCTTTACGTTTGAATCCAACTTTCCCAAATGTTTGGTTTTCTATGTTAACCACGCCTTCTGTTCTCAGTTCCTTGACAATTTAACAATTGACTTCATAGCCTCCAACAATCCCACTGCTAATAGAAACTATTTTGTCAGTAACAGGGAACTGATCTCGTGCAAGTGCAAAATGTGCTGCGCTGGGAGCTGCAGCTGCTGCAAAACTAGGCGGAAATGCTCAGTTATGTGCACTTTCTGCAAGGGAAAAGTTCTGCCGCAATGTGCCCACACCTCACAATGACAGTTCTTCAAGTAAGGATGAAGACATTACCCCACCCTCGACTTCCCATATCATCCCATACCAGGAACCTCACACATGGTTTAAATATGCCTGTTGGTTTAAAAGTAAATACATTTTTATGAAATATTCTGCTTAAATATTTTTTTCTGGAAAAATCCATCTCCCATAGACACATATACACACAAATAGTTTCTATACACAGTTATAAGACATTATCCGCCAACATGTTACAAAAGAATTAAGTTGTTGGTGGAGGAAACGATGTTATTCAACTTTCACCCAAAAAAGCATTTTTTCATATTTTCGGTTTTTGTCATTTATGACGAGACTATCTAAGCCAAAAGAACGAGTTATAGCTCATATTAAAGCTTATTAAATTGCCTACAACGTTTGTTCTCTTGACTTTTCTGTAGAACGTGTCATTTTTTCGGTGTTCAGTTCAAAACACGAAGAAAACTAAAAATGTTAATTTTTTGGGAAAAACGGCTAATCTTTGAAAAGACGTATCTCGGTAACTATATAACTTACAAAACCGGTTTTGATCTCATATTTTAGAAAATGTAATTTACTTTTAAAAAGCTAAGAAATATTATTTTCAACAAACGCATAGTTTAGGAGATATTGTTGAAAAACCGAAAAAAGTCCGAAAAAACCGGTTTATTTCGACCGCCATTCAGCGAGCACAGGTTTCTGAGGGTTGCAAATCTGGATTTTTGATCCCAGTAATGGTCCGTAACTCCTCTCCAAAAATCATTAATACCCCATTTAATGTAAGTTCCGATGTAACATTTGACTGGGCTATTAATCCGGAAATCGATTAAAATAAATAATTTATTTTCTGCATATCATAATTGTAATTATCGATGATTAATCAAAAACATTCTGACACTTCGTTACATTACTTTACTTGATTTTATTTTAGGCCTCTAAATGTCAAAGTTAGAGTTTTTGGTGTGTCTGAAAGTCGTTATTTGGCAATTTTCGCTAAATTTTTAACGATTTATAGCCGATAACCCCATATCCTTACAAATACCTAGTCTATTTGTATTTTCAGAGTAGTAGATATTTTAGTGGCTTTCGTTCAGCGTTGCTGACTGCAGATCCGCAGGCCTGGTTTCATTCCTCTCTTCTCCTCGGATTTTCTGACGTAGAGAGGTATAGAACGGACTGCACTCAGCCTCGCGACTCCAACTGAGGAGCTACTTGATAAAGAAGTAGCCATCAGTAACGGCCGTGGGTGTCGGCCTAAGGGATTTAGGAGACTTGAACTGTCATTATCCAAATAACAATAACGAGAAATATGTTCTTTTTCCTTCGCAGTTTTCCAATACGTTTCTAGTATTTTCTAGTAATATAGATTCAAAAATCACTACATTTTATGATTGGCATAACATGCTATTCAGCGGTGTGCTTACAGCATGTAATTTCATTATTTCATCAGGGCAATGGTTCCACAACGGTAACGTCTTGTACTCGCATTCGGGAGGTCCCAGGTTCAAATCCCGTGGCCGGCCAATTTGACATGGGGTTTTTCGTGGTTTCCCCGTCGCAAAGGCAAATGCCGAATTGGATATTTAAATACCATGTATTATCCTCACCATTTCATCTTGTATCACATCCATTTAAATTAATATCAGTTGAAATTTAGCCTACTCCATAAAAGTAGGCCTACACCGATAGTGGAAACAACTGACAGACAATGGTTCCATGGCCTGCCCTACTGTGTATACACACATCCCGAACTCCTGATATGGCCTTGCGGCTGGGAGGAGTATAAACAGAGCTGAACTTAAAAAAATCCAATAATTTTATCAGTGACAATTAATGATTTATTACATCTTGAGGGGAAATATTGTGATTTCTTAATGGGTTTCATGGCAGTTTTAAAATTTTCTGTACCATTCTGCAAATTTGAAGTACAGGCACCAAAAGGATTACTAGCCCTACTTGCTTCGTAATAGAATTTATTTTATAGTACTTTAGAATTACTTTGTAATTTCTTTTAGAAAAAATAGTTAAACAGTAACTGAATTTTGGAGCATATAAGTAAAAAAAAAGTCACAATGACACAAATGTTTTTATTTAAAATAAATTTAGGAAATTTAATTATTTTCATTGTTAAAAATTGCTAAGCAAGGAGCAATTCTGGCCAGCTTAGGAATTTCTTGCTCTGTTGCTGAAACAGTAGATGCATGCTCTGTTTAATTCATTTGCTTATGATAGTGAATGATATTGGATATGAATTGTATGGAAGGTGAATTTCAGTACTTTTATTGTGGTTATTAGGAATTTTAGTGAAGTTGATTATTGGATTTTCCTGGTGTTGTGGAATGAATGTTAAAAATATTATCGTTTATCCCGTGTAGTGTAGGATCTAAGTGTTAGTAAAACTTGGTTCATAAGTGAAATGAGTTTATTTACTTTAGCATGAAAGTTATTTTCATTCATAAATCAATCACTGACGAAATATTTCCTCAGATTTCAATTTCATATAACGGGTTGGTTGGTTGGTTGGTATATGGTTATTTAACGACGGGGATGTACTGCTACTTAGGCCTATGACTGTCGCCGATGTGCCGGAATTTTGTCCCGCAGGAGTTCTTTTACAAAACAGTAAATCAACCGACATGGGCCTGTCACATTTATGCACACATAAATGCCATCGAGCTGGGCCAGGTTCGAACCCGCAACCTTCGGCACAGAAAGCCAGCGCGTACTAACTGCGCCACCCAGGCAGATTTTTTAATGGGATTTTAATGATTTTTATTCAAATTTTTAAGTATTGAAACACCTTGTATGTTACATTTAGAAGTGATATATCTCTGTAATTTTCACAGGGAGAATAAGTTCGTTCATAGGCATGTTTTAATTATTTTGCTGTTAAATGATTTAAAAACATCTAGCTGTTTAATTAATAAACGCGGGCGAAGCCGCGGAAAGCTGCTAGTGTAACATAATTATAACATACTTTCGATCGGTACTTTATGTTTATTGGTTATGTAGTTCCTTCGTGCCGTGTAATTCGCTGGTCTGACTTTATTTATTAATTTAGGGAAAACGAGGTAACTGTTTCACGTAAGTACCTCCTAAATAGATATCGGCCGAGCTGTGTGCTTCCTAGATTCAGATAATAGAGATGTCGCATCATCGAGCACAGATTCTTTCACAATCGAATCTGGGCGATGCGTGAAATTGAGTGCCACACTCATCCTATGTCTGGAGAACAACTTCCACAGCCCCATGTGATTTAATCACACTCAGAAGTCAGGTCAAACAGCACATGAGCTGTATTCTGTTTCTCAGTGTATGCTACTACACAGAGCAAAGCTTAATCTAAATCCCACATTTCGAATAGTTTAGTTACAAGCATCCATATTACGTCGTTTAAACATCTTACTAACAGTTATACTTCTTAAATGAAATCGTTCTTCCGGCTTATAATCTAACTAGCAGGTGCCCTCGGCTTCGCCCGCGATTATTTACTCAACTGCTAGATGTTTTCTTTAAATCATTTATTTAACAGAATTTTTTTTTATTAACACTAAGATCGTTTTTACATAAATGTTCCATCCTACTTTGTCTCCTTTTACATGCTTAGGGCCTAATATAAACATCCATATTTATCAACTAAAAATATAAAGCCTACAGATATGAATGACGTATCAGTGGATATAATTCTTTACCGACTTCTGATATGGCATAGCTTACTCGTTGGCACACACTGAGATTGAAATAACTGAAAATGTTGTCCCTGCAATACGAACTCTTGTTCTACATCAAAATGTGAAGTGAGAAGATGGTATTCTCTATGTCCAGGGCAGAGAAAGTTATGTGACTGCATCACATTTTTCATTATTTTTGTGGATTTAATTATTTTTTACACTAATGACTTATATTGATACCTTCTCTAATTTGTCAAAGTAACTTATCATTTATTTCCAAAGCTACCTGTGAACACTGCCAACAATACACTGTCGTTCATGAGTCAATATGCGACGTTATAAAATTCCAGTTTGATACGTTTTGTGTTTTAGAGTTATGCTGTTCAAAACGTCATATAGACACATACATACATGTTTCCGAAAATAATATTTTTGGGCTCCAAATATCTCAGAAAGTTGCAATAACTTAATGCTAAAAGTATTTCAGGGCCTAAGAATATAAAACGTTCTCTAACCTATAGGCTAGCTGTTTGGGGTTTTTCATGGTGGCCTCTCAAGATGAGTCCATGCAAGGAATTACAAGTGCAAGCAACGCACGGAGCCCTTCATTTCCTGTGTGTGATGCATGGACCCATCGTAGGCGTAGCCAGACTTTTACGACAGGATGTGCCCAATATTATAAACCCCACTACTTGAGAAGTTTACGTGATACAGAAAATTGCAAAATATAACAAAAACATTACTGTCATAAGAGTGGGATTTTAAATATTTGACTGTTTTGGTTATAATCATAAAACCACAGTTCCCACTTGGTCTGTCAACACTTGAAAGTGAAAATAAGGGATAATAGTGTATACCAGAAATAAATATAATGGATAAATGCCAAAATAAGGGACCAAAGTAGGCTATTATTATGAATTTTGCATACACGATGAGAGGAGTGACTAAAATTACATTTTTATTGTGAAACTAACTAAAATTTGTATAATCACTATGAATAAATTTTAGTTTGGTAGACCTATAGGAAATAAGGCATCACTTAATATTATTTCACCACTCATTCTGGACTTTCCACATCAAAATGAACAATATGCGAAAACGTTTGTAGTTCGTATTTATACAAATTATTTACGAAACAGGTAGGCATATGTTAAGCCCATTCCCTTCATTTGAACAGTTTTTAAAGTTGTTAGCGTACTATGAACTGTATAAGAAACATTTTTTAAGAATTATTTTTGCTTGGTTGGAAATTAGATCTTAGTTACTTGGTTTTATTTCTGCTACCGCTATGTAAAAACATTACTGGAAATTCGCCGTTATATATATGCATCCCACATTGCAGTATTCATAACGTGCAGCTTGACTCCCAGGCGAGGAGCTGGACATATAACAAGAAAATAGATGAAGCTAAACTTGACTACTCAATTGAAATATCTCTCAATAAATGTAGAACCCCATGGACAATCTTAAGAGATGCTACAGATGTAAGTATAGATAAAATCAGGTAAGCTGATGTAACAAAGTGCCAGAATGCTTTTGTTTAATCAATGAAATTGCAATTATGATATGCAGAAAATAACTTATTTTTGCAATCGATTTCCGAGTTAAGCAGGGCTTACGGAAGAACAATAGTCTAGTTTGAAGAAATATGTGGATAGTGTTATTTGTCAAAGCTACCTGTATTGCAACTTCCAAAGCCGTATATGAACACTGTAAAACAATATATTGCCATGAGAACTGATTTACATTTGATCAATTTATTATAATGTATTACCATAAAACAGTCACTAAATTGGGCATTACTCCAATACCGGTCAACCGATTTGGTCCAATATCAATAGGCTTTTTCCCCATGGACGTTATAAATACATATACCAAGTTTCATGAAAATCCGATAAAGCGTACTTGAGTTATCGCGAGTACAGACACACAGACAGATGGACAGACATTTCACGACTCCCACACAATATCATAAATTGTCAATCTGGCACTTAATAACAATACTCAGAATACAATTTCGCCACAGGAATTTAATGGTTTCTCCAATACTTTGTTAGAAAAATTAAATTGAACTTGAAACAACCGAAAGTTATTTCCAGTTGTTTTAATGATTAATTTGTAAGTATAAAATATTTTAACTGGAAAAAGGCATCATGTAATGAAGTCCTTAGTGTTGTAACAATGAAAAAGCAGGATAGTCAATATATATAGCTAATAATTTGATCATCATCATCTTCACTTCAGGGGTTAGGCATTTCTGCCAGTTCCGACTTCGCTTTCCAACATTACTCCCATCTTCTTCTTGGACGTCCAACGCCTCTTCTTCCACGATGATTGTATCGTCTAATTAAAACCGGTATTCTTTCTTCACTCATTCTATTAAGATGTTATTTCCAGTTTTGTTTATTTTCTTCTATTTGGTCTTGTAAATTGTATATACCTAATTCCTCTCTAATTTTTTCATTTCTTATTAAATCTCGTCTAGTACATTCTTTAACTCTTCTTAAAAACCTCATTTCTGCTGTTTTTATTTTGGTTTTATCTCTTTTATTTAATACCCAGGACTCACTTCCATATATGAGCACTGGAACCGCCATAGATTTATAAAATTTAATTTTCGTTTCTTTCCTTGTTTTATTATTCAATGTTCTTGTTATGGTTCCACATATATGTTGAGACTTATTTATTTTGTTTTCTACATCTTTGTCCTTATCAAAGCTTACATCGCAGCCCAAATAGTTAAAATTCGAGGTTTGTTCCAGGCATTTATTTCCGACATTTATTTTTGATCTTACCGGATATTTTCCTTGGTGTGCCATTATTACTTCCTCTGCCCGTACCATAGGTGCTATAGGTAGAGGAAGTATTGTTTACGACCCCAAAATTCGAAGTTGAGTTTTTAGCATATATACACGTTGTCAGTGTGTCTGTGTGTGTGTCTGTGTGGAATATCTGTGAACAAGCTAGCTCGAAAACGGAAAATCGTATGAAAACAAAATTTCGTATTTGGGTCAGGTACTTTCTGAAGATGTGAGATGAAGATTGTCGACAAGTTTCTCTTATTTTTAAGGGGACTTTACATGAAGAATTTTTCGTTTTTCGCGATTTTCTCGAAAACGGCTCTAACGATTTTCTTTAAATTTTGCACTTAGGTTGCTTATACTAAGAGCTAAAACTTTTATTTGAAACATTTTTTCGAATAAATTTTCTGAAGGATAGTTATAAGCCACCCACTGTGAATACTCGCTCTTTGCAATACGGCCTCATGTAACAGAAAGTCGTACGAAAACAAAATTTTGTATTTGGGTTAGGTACCTTCTGAGGCTGTGACACGAAGAGTGGCGACAACTTTCCCTTACTTTTAAGGGGACTTTACACGAATAAATTTTTGTTTGTCACGATTTTCTCAAAAATGGCTCTAACGATTTCCTTTAAATTTTGTACATGGGTGCTTATACCAAGAGCTAAAACTTTTATTTGAAACTTTTCAAAAAAAATTATCTGAAGGGTGGTTGTAAACTACCCATTGTTTGTAGATACTCTGTCTTGCCTGGTGAACAACTCAATACGCGGACATTCACGGCATCTCATTCTAAATAAGTACGTGAAGTGAGAAAGACGTATTGTTGGCCATGCTTAGAGTAAATAAATATCTGAGGGGAATATTCGATAAATTTTGGAAATTATTCTGAATGGCGGAAAGTTCAATAAACGTTTGCAGTCACTTGTTTTTTTAATTTTTTTTAGTTTGTCCATAGCCTGTGATTTTAGTAGCAACATTCAAATGAGGGGCTATGAGGTATTTGCAGCATAATTAGCGAAAAATTGTGTCTTCCGATTCTGTACAAGGATATGTGAATACTGCTAACTTTTATTTGGGCAGAGGAAGTTATGCGACTTTCACATCAGATTTTTTTTGTTTTCTTTGTAGACACATTTTGATTATATTCCTTTCCTAATAAATACATTTTGTACACGGAGCTTTGGAGGCTCTCTTCATTGTCCTGTATTATGGCTATGTCATCAGCATAGAGAATCACATTTAAGTTTTTATTTCTGTTAATCGATATTCCTTCCTTCACCTCCTTTTTCCCTACCTTAATCAATTCATCCACATATATATTAAATAGTGTGGGAGAAAGGCTACATCCCTGTCTTACTCCTTGATTTACTTTTACTTCTTCTGTTTTTGACGTGCCTGTATTTATAATAATTTTTGTGTCTTTATATAAATGTTTGATAACTTCTATTATATGGGGGGATATCCCCTTTTGTCCATTATTCTCCATAATTTTTCTCTATTCATAAAATCGAAGGCTTTTTCGAAGTCAATGAATGCTACATGAGTTTCTAAATTGACTTCTCGTCTTTTTTCTAAAATTCTTTTTATACTAAAAATATTATCACTAGTAGATCATCCTTTTCTAAAACCAGATTGTTCCTCCTCTAAAATCACCTCTGTTATTGGTTTTAAGCGGTTAATAATTATTCTAGCGTACAGCTTATAAACTGAATTTAATAGACTTATGCCCCTATAATTATTATAATTATTCTTAAAAATTGGTATTAGCTCAGCTATTTTCCATGAATCAGGTACCTTATAGCTTCGCCAACATTCATTATGCAAATGCAGCAGTCTTAGTTGACACATTGAACCAGAATATTTCAATGGTTATATATTTATACCGTCTGGACCACTAACTTTCCTATTTTTCATACCTTTCAAGACTACTTGTAATTCATCTAGTGTGATTGGATCCACTGTTGTATTATATCTTGGTACTTTATCTTCTTGTATGAGTTCTTCACCATTAAGCAAATGTTGATAATACTGTGTCCAGGTCTCTTTGCTTATAACATTTATTCTTGCTGCATCCTTTTCTGTCTTATTAAGATATTGCATCATTTTATAGGCGAATGTTTGCATACCATGCACATCATGTTCTATATTAGATATAATCTGCTCCCAGGAATTCTGGTGGGCATTCCTTGTCAGCTGCTTTGCATGGTTTCTTTTTTCTTTGTAATTTATTTCATTTTCTTCAGTATTATTCTGTAATAATTTCGTATATGCTATTTTCTTTTCTTTTACTGCTGTTTATATTTGTTTGTTACATATTCTTAATCCTCTACGTTGTCTTAACTTTCTTTTTTTCCCTATTGCTTCATATGCGGCTTTTGTAATGCATCCTTTCAAGGTTGTCCATTCCTCTTCTATACTTTTTTAGTTGTTGCTTTTAATAGATATTCTTGTAATCTATTTTGATATACTCTCGTGCTGTAATAAGTAAGCCACGTACACCTCTTCTGGTTTTTCTGTTCTATTTCTTGTTCGTTTCCACCTTGTCCATAGTGAGATGGTTCCCACAACCAGATAGTGGTCAGAGTAGATATCACTTCCTCTATGTACAGTGAAATATTGTACTTGATTCTTTATTTTATCGTTTGCTATAATATAGTCTATTAATGATCTTGTTCCTCTAGCACTCCAGGTGTATTTATGAATATCTTGTTTTCTAAAGAAAGTGTTCATCACAAAACTTAATTCTTGTCCATTTCTATTCACGTGGGTTTCTCCAAAAGTGCCAACTATTCCTTGTATTGGTTGGTTACCGACCCTTTCATTTAAATCTCCACTAATGATGACATGATCTGTTCTAATTACCTTCGTTATCACTTTCTGTAGTTCATCATAAAATGTTTGAGTATCTTAATTTCTTCCCTCTTCTGGGGCATATACACCTATGAATGTCATAATATGTCCTCGTGCAATTTTAAATTTGCATGTTACTATTCTATCATTTTCATAGCTGTAGCTAACTGTTTTGTTTGTCCATTTATTATTTATTAATATTGCAACTCCAGAAGAGGCACGTTTCTCCTGGGGCACACCGCTATATACCATTGTGTAGTCTTTCAGTTCTTTTGTCCCTTTCATCTTCTTCTTAGTTTCACTTATCACTGCAACATCTATGTGTTTCTCTTTCAATAGAACATTTAGTTCTGTTTCTTTATTTGCAAGTTCTCTTACATTCCATGTAGCGAGCGATCTTCATTCTTTCCATAATACCAAATCGTTTGTACTTGACATGCCTACTTCGTTGATCAGTTAAACAGTCCGGCTGATTTCCTTTGTGAAGTTTAATAATTTTAAAAAGAAATTACAAAAGAAATTTCAGCTCCATTTATTTCTTGTATAACATTTTTCACTGGAAGCCACGAATGTGCTTTGAAGATTTATAGATTTACAGACTTTGAATTAAGCATACAATTAAAACAATCAGTCCTTTTCACTTTGGAAAATAACCTAATTCCGAAGAAGCATGAAATTACTGACATAACCATATAAATGCAACAATAAACTGTTAAAAATACAAAAAATTTGCTCTTTATCTGGGTGATGGTACGCTCGATCTGGGTGAAGCAGTTTGTAGGGTACAGGATTTCTGTTTTCAAAATCGTGGGTTCTGTCCTGGCAGTTCGATGTCTGCATAAATGTCTGCGTAAATGCGAGGGTTTTGTCAGAGTTTTTTCTTTCTTCTTTTTCCTTTTTCATCGTTTGCCTTTTTCCACTTATTATTACACACGAACACCCATGCCCGAGGCGGGACTTGAACCCACAGTTTCCTTACCTACGGCTCCAAGGCTGCTACCGCGGCTAGGAGGAGACCGGCAAGTAGTCCAGTCATTTGATAGTTTTACCTGGGAAGTTTTCCGGGAGTTTTGAAAATTGGTGAGTTTATAGATTTCGACGTGCTCTTTTCAAATGTTCACTTTGCCACCTCGTATCTTTGCCGCTCGCGGCGCCATATTGGAAAAATGGCGCCCAAAAACAGTTTTTTGACAATATCTCCTTTGCGACTCAATTTACGAAGAAAATAGTTATGTAATAAATTAAACGAGAGAAAATTTCCTATAATTTATGTAGTAACTTTTTTTTTTGTTTGTAAAATGAATAGTTTCAGCGTACGAGCGCCGCAAATTCTACTCCGACACGCGTTATGGCCAAAGGCACGGAAGATGCGGATACGGTACTACCCAGCATCATTTTGCGGTAAAGCATTTAATAAGCGGTTTTAACTAAATAAGGTCTCCTGATTTCAGAAATGTCACTATTTGTTTTGTATCACATCTAGTTTTCGTGTTTGCTGTTATGCCGGACGCAATTTTAAGGTCTGTGTAGACCTTTTTGGGAGCTTATAGTAGCTAAACGGTAAGGCGTATAAAAAAAAAAAAACCTGTTGCAGAAGCAGTAACTGATTTTGAGAGATCTACAAGTTTGGACATATGGCTTTTTGTCTTATCTCCATCGGTTATACCTTAGATTAAGTTACATTTTTTTAAATTTTAAGTAAGTTTGTATATTTTCCTCACATTATGTAATATTTGACACACATATGAAAGATAGAATCTTACAATTTGGCAGGAATGTGGGCACATACAACAGCCATAAGCGAGCTAAATTTAATGTTTCTAGCTGACCCATAAGTATAGAAAAAACTTGCTGGATAGCCGTCACATCATTCACATCTACGACAGTCTAATCTTCCACTTATTAACATCGATGTTTATTCACTTCCAGATGAGCCAGAAACTTGAAATTTGGCAAACTTATAAATTTTAGATTTATTAAAATACATGTTCAAAACCATTGAGCTCGATCAATGTAATAAAATTAATAAGATACCATTTGCTTATTGTTAGAAGTATATAAATCTCCGCCTATATACCACACAAGAATAAATAAGAGAAGAAGCAAAGCAAGGAAAACCAAGGAAATGCAAGATTATTAAATTGTGTATTATAATGGAGTCATAGTAAAATCTATATTTATTATTAAAGATTAGGTATATAAGAAATTGAAAAAGCAAGAAAAGGGGCTTCTATTTGAAGAATTATTATTAGAAATATATTGAATCTTTTAGGTATATAATAATAGGTGTTTGACGATAGTTGAATAAGAAAATTACTAATGGGAACGATTTAAATTATTTATTACTTAATTATTTGAATCTTGTTTTATCTGGAATAAATGTATAATGTGTAAGTTTTAGTATGATTCTTGAAAATGTAGATGGTAATAATTATAGAATATGCTATTTATGTCGTGTAAGAGTATAATTAGATCATATGACTTACCAAGATCGAGGATAATGTGTAGACCTAAAGTACTGAGAGCTAGATTGCTACTGATTGATAAGCAAAGTCTTACTTAACTTGTGAGGTTTAAGTATGTTTCAAAAAGTATGTTTTGGTTTATTATGTTTTCATTTAAGATGTTATGTCTGTGTTTATAAATTTCTAACTGTTCTAGTGTGTTTAATTTAGGACTTTTGTTGTGTTTGTGTAATACTTGTAGAGAGTTTTCTATAGGCGATGGGCTATGTTGATTATCTAAAAGGTGTTTTGCATATGTAGATTTATTTGTGTTGAAATGTGATCTTTATATCTGGTTTTGAAAGACCTCCCGGTCTGGCCAATGTATACTTTTTTACAGTCTTGGCAAGTTAATTTATATATGCCGCAATTTTCGTATTGGTCTTTGCTATTGACAGGATTGTTATTATTGTTTTTATTATAGATTTTATGTTTTAGATTGTTTTTAGTTTTAAAGGTGACTTGTATGTTGTTTTTCTTTAGTTCTTTTGTATATTTTATTGTTGGTGAAGTTGAATATAGCGTATTTATTAGGGTTGTTAGTGTTGGTTTCTTGGTTTGGCTTTAGTGTAGTAATTGGATTATTTAGCTTGTTGATTTTATTTTTGTTCTTTTTGATTAATTTATAAACTATATTGTCGTGATATCCATTATTCCGTGCAATTTGCAAAATGGTTTGCAATTCAATCTTGTAATTCTCGCGGGATAGGGGTACTTGTAATAGTCTGTAAATCATACTGTTAATGGCAGCGGTTTTTTGGTTTTTAGGGTGGTTGGAGTTTTTTGAATTATATTATCAGTATAGGTAGATTTTCTATGGATGTTAAATTGTATTTTATTATATGCTTTGGTTAAATTTAAGTCAAGGTAATTGATATTATTATTAGTGTTAATTTCTACTGTAAAATCTAAATTTTTGTGTAGCATATTAAAAGCTTGTATTATAGCCTCTACTTTGTGTTTATTACATATAATAAAGATGTCATCAACGTAACTTGTATAGGCTTTTAGATTGAATTTATTGATTATGTTGCTAATGTGTTGTTCTTCAATGTGCTGTAGAACGATTTCGGAGATTATACCTGATAGTGGGGAGCCCATAGCTAGCCCATCTTGTTGTTGATATATTTTGTTGTTGAATTTGAAGTAATTTTGTTTGAGAACGGTTTGTAATGTGTTAATAATTTGTTCAGTTACGTTGAGACTATCACCTTTATTAAGTAGGTATTGTTTGGTTATTTCAATAGTTTCCGCTATGGGAAAATCTCGTATTCTTATAAATTATAAATTAAAACTAATATCATTACAAATAATTTTTTAGGAATGACTGATGATGGTGTAACAACAATACATCGAAATGCATCTCTATTAATTACACAAATAACGAGGATCAAGCAAGGCACGGACTTCAAGACTGCTCAACTAACTCAAGAGGATATCGTTTGATGTTGTTTCTTATCGTAAATAACATACACGCAACTATACTACGCAACATTCTCACAAAATTAAATAACTGACATGCATATTGATATGCCAACTTACATACTTTTAAGGACAGATAGCGAATAATGCTACTACATCAAGATATTTAATCAACATTTTATCTCATCCAGTGTCTGGAAAAACATATTCTTATGTGTAAATTTTAATTTTAATTTTTAACTTATGAATTTTATGTTTTTAAACAAGATACAAAACCAGTAATATATTAACACTGAGCTCAATGTTTCTACACTGGGTATACTACATCTATTAGTACATATTCCTTACTTACATAACCACAAATAACTAATAATAAATAAAAAAAATATCATTTAAGCGTGTACTCCTTCATTTGCATTTCCTTGGTTTTCCTTGCTTTGCTTCTCTTATTTATTCTTGAGTGGTATATAGGCGGAGATTTGTATACTTCTAACAATTATATTTATGCCACTGGAAAATGAAATTAATTAATTATACCATTTGCTTAGCTAAAATATGTTTTATAGATTTTAGCTCAGCCTATAAACAATGGAAAAATTCCCAAAAGTTCAAAACTTTAATATTTCCCCCTCCAAAATAACTTCGATTTTTTTGTCACTGAGCATTTGTATGGCTTCAGATGATTTGGCAAAAATAAATTTATTTGGCCTGCACTCATAAAAAATACTGGAATACATACGTCTTGGATTGTTTGAAAATATTATTTGATTTTTCTCCCTAAATATTATCAAAATTATCCTAATTTCTAAGTATTTTTTTATCCTGTAGGCTAGTCTAAGCAATAACTTATATATTTCATTTTGATGTACCTATTGCAAGAAAACATGACGTGATACGTAGAAACGGTCAACGAATTCATGTTCAGTGACCCAAAATTAGTTAAGATCACATAACACACCACTTACCGCAAAGAAAAAAGTTTCAAAATGCAGCATCAAAAGCTGCATACAGTTATCTTATTATACGAAATGTCGAAATAACATTTTTCACAATTGTCAATTAACCAGATGTGGTAGAGAAAATCGAACCCCAGAAATGTTAGTCTTTTTTTGCAGGCTGATATAATCAATACTGCAATCAGCAATTCATCTACATATTTTGATTCCGTAATAGTTGTCGGCGTAGATGTAGATCTTCTTATTCTTTTGACGGCTCTATCTACGGAATAGGAAAAATTTAGCAACAAATATATTCAACTCCATACCACCGCTGAACCTGGTGATAGATTCGGAACGGATGTTGTGCTGCTGCTTCTCTCGGTGGCAGCGATGCAATATTAAATTTATTTTTATATGCAGATTTTGTGAAGCATGTATATCTGTAGTTAAAACACAATAAAAATAAGTTATATAAACAGTGGAATATACTGATAAAAACAAAAATTCTGAATGATAAAAACACTTTATTCTCCACTTACGCCACTTTTAATAACACAGGACTAGTTTCGAGAGCATTATTCGCTCCCATCATCGGCTGATGGTCGACTGTTATTCTGGTTGCCATGTTGGTTGCCATGTTGGTTGCCATGTTGGTTGCCATGTTGGTTTGTATATATACATTGTTCTGTGCTGCCATCTCGTTCCGTTTTTGTAAGTCGCACTACGTCGTCTATAGGTGGGATTTCAAAATTCATAACCTTGTCTTCTTTTTTAGTGATGAATATTTTCTCCCATACGTTCAGTTCGGATGGTTTCTTAACAAAATGATTAGAAGACACACTAAGAAAAACAAGATCAGAGAAATTAGTACATTGGATACTTTAGAAAAAACACAGCAACATTACAAAAAATTTACTTACCACCCTAAATTCTTTAATAAATTTGAAAAAGTGTTTAAAAACCACAATATAAAATTGGCACCAAAGAATAATTATACCATTAGGAACTTGCTCAACCACCCACTGAAGAATAGTACACCAAAAACCAAACTATCAGGTATCTACCAAATAGAATGCGCAGATTGTGATCAGATCTACATTGGACAAACCAGGAGGAGTTTGGAAATAAGAATGAAGGAACACTTAAGAAACATAAAACTAATGCAGACCGAAAGATCAGCAGTTGCATACCATTGCTGGACAAAAGATCACAGTGTTAAAAAGGAGATCAAACTATTAAAACACGTTAAGACACCATCCGAACTGAACGTATGGGAGAAAATATTCATCACTAAAAAAGAAGACAAGGTTATGAACTTTGAAATCCCACCTATAGACGACGTAGTGCGACTTACAAAAACGGAACGAGAGGGCAGCACAGAACAATGTATATATACAAACCAACATGGCAACCAGAATAACAGTCGACCACCAGCCGATGATGGGAGCGAATAAGGCTCTCGAAACTAGTCTTGTGTTATTAAAAGTGACGTAAGTGGAGAATAAAGTGTTTTTATCATTCAGAATTTTGGTTTTTATATCTGTAGTTGTTTAACGACATACTTTTTACGCCACTGTAACCGTACAATGTAAGAAGGAAGCTTCAGCAATGATCTCTGGATCAACATTTTGGTTTTTGAATACCTGGACAGGCTCGTTTAAATCTGTTTTTTTTTTTCGGAATACATTATCACATTTTACTTTTCTTTGATTAAAAAATTCTGATGTTATAGGCCTATCACAGCCACTGAAGGCGTGCAGAAATAATATTATGTTATCTGCGGCTGTTTTATCTATGACACTTTTGTTGAATATGTTCGTTGCGAAATTTTTCCTTTTCCTGGTTTGAGAATATAATTATATGTTTGACCGCGTAAACAGAGCCGTCAAAAGTATAAGATCAACAACTTCGCCGACAATTATTACCGAATCAAATGTAGATGAAGTGCTCATTATTTATTAGCGTATCCGCATCTTCCGTGGCTTTGGCCAAAACGCGTGTCGGAGTAGACTTCGCAGCGCTCGTACGGTGAAACTATTTATTTTACAAAAAAATGTTACTACATAAATTATAGGTAATTTTCTCTAGTTTAATTTATTACATAACTATTTTCATCGTAAAATGAGTCGAAAGGAGATATTGTAAAAAAAACTGTTTTTGGAGCCATTTTTTCAATATGGCGGCGTGAGCGGCAAAGATACGAGGTGGCAAAGTGAAAATTCGAAAAGAGCACGCCGAAATCTATAAAATCACCAATTTTCAAAACTCCCGGAAAACTTTCCAGGTAACCCCCTTTTGGAGCACCAAATGACTGAACTTAAGGGTTAAAGGCCCAAGGGACAGTACACGGTCATACGCATGTTTGATGGTCCTTCTGAACCTAACCAGGATATGGATTCCGCTCCTGGAGGAACCTTACCCTGAGGTTCTGTTGGCGGCTCTTTTGTCAGATACAAGATGCCCAGAAATACGTCCTAAAACTGAAAGAAGTATTGATAGGCCTAGAGAAAAGCGAAGGCTCTATACATTTAAATAATCTGCTCTTGTGCAAGGCTCGTCATGATAAAAAACCACAAAATATAGTGGTTCCTTATGCTCTAGTCGAGTCTAGTACTTTTAATTTTTCAGTATTATCATGCATTGCCACATGCAAGTGGGAGACACTAAGGCGTTTTCAAAACTTACACAAAATTCGAGACAAGTTTTTATGGAAAGGAATGGATAACGACATCATGGTCAGAGTCAAAGCTGGTAAAATTTGCGTGTTGAGTAAACTGGCGCAGAAAACGCATTACAGTTCCTTTTTTCTTAGGTAGCACGGTACCCTATTGAGACAATGTTTATTGACTATGTCGGAAAACTCCTAGATCTAAAAATGGCAGTGCATACATATTGGTCTGCGTGGATGCTTTTACGTAGTTTAACTTGTATTTCCGGTTGGGCAAGCGACCATCACGATCACATTTAGTCGTTTTAGATCGTACATACCATTCTGAGGATTTTACCAACTGGGACGTAAACATACCTTCATTACAGTATGGATTTAGTACTGCCAAAAGTGAGGCCCATAAAGCTATTCCCTTTTATTTAATGCTGGGTTTTCAACCGAATTGCCGGTTATCAAACTTGTGGTCATTACAGGGCCTGTTACTGGACAACCTGGGACTGCATAACATGAAAGAACTTGCGAATTTTACGTAAGAGACATGCTGAGATGCGCACCGTCACAACTGGAATAGGTAGGCCTATACCAATCTGTTTAAGGTAGGTGATCAAGTATATTTAAACAACCTCCCGCTAGTATCGCAGCGGTAGATTCTCGGCCAAATTGGTTCCTCGTTCTCGTGACCCTTTAACATATAAATCTTCATTTCTTCTTACTCACTGCACTTGGTCAACGACGCTGGGATCATGACTCTCAGTTAAAAGGGGACTGATGCACATTTTTTATTTCTTAATTTAATAAGAAATACCCACTAAGTGGATTCATAAAGGAGCCATACAGAATAAAATGTAGCCTATAGGCCTACATGGAAAATATTAAGTAATGCATTAATATTGATAATAGGTCCTGAATTTTCAATTTTGATATAATTTGTTTAATTTTGAACAAATTTTTGTAATGTACGAGTATAATGATTTTTTTCCTGGAGTATTTTTTGTGTCCCAGCCGAATTTCCCGTGTGAAGGGTAATGTGTCAACTCTTCTCCCTCTCAACGGAGCCCGGCACTGCACTGCTTTGCCTCTTGACTTCTTGCAGGCCTGCTCCACTCTAACATCAGTGAGGTTGCGTGGCTGTTGAAATTTATTTTGACCTGTAAGCATAAACCAGACCAGACGTCAGCTAAACAATACTGTTATGCATCTTTTGCTCCTGCAATCCATTTTACAATCATCGGAAGCGGTTTTCTAAAGACTATAACATCAATTTAGAGCTAAATGTTTTGTATCTGAATAATTACAAGTGCACGAAGATCAAGTATTGCCTGTGCATTTAGACGTGAACACTTGCATGCGCCGAGAGATAGGGCGGGATGGAAGGGAAGTGTGTGGCTAGTATGTATCACGTGAGACCATGGGCGTACGGTGAAATTTTGTTCGGGAGGGGTTCAAAGGGCAAAGTAGCCGGCGCGGTGGTTCATGCTTAGCGCGTGGGCCTGGCTTGCAAGTAATCCTGGGTTCAAGTCCCGAGGTAGGCAGGCGTGGTGGACAAAGCCGGATGTAGGGAGTTTTTTTCGAGGGGTCCTCCAGTTTCCCCCATTCATTCCACCAACACTCTCCACTTCATCTTTCACTTCCCCCATCATCATCTCGTTCCCTTTTCTGGTTTCCGGCATGCACCTGCTGTGGTCATGAAGTTGCTGGATGGTGTCCCGCCAAACTGGGGGTCTATTTCCCAAGTGGTACCAAGGCAGCAGCACACGTGGCAAAGAAAAGGTATCTGATGGATTAGGGACGTTCTGTGGGGCTCGCGATGGGGGTCATTGGGCATGCATATCATTCCATTACCGGAGGATAGCACGGTGGGCTGAATGGCAAAAGTGTGTAAGGTCGTTCTCAATCCACCACCCCCTCTTCAGGGGACTGATCCTATCCTATTCTAAAGGGTAAAGTCGTCGCAGTTTCATGAACTTGCGCACATTGTTACGCCTATTTAATACTTTTTTAAAAATAACAAAACATTTGTATTGTGATCATTAGTACACTATAATGATATTAACATGTAGCACAGTCTTTGGAACTTTTTCTTGAGGTTTCTCGTTTAAGCTAGAGTCTAAATAAATACTTTCTTTTTACAAAAATTAACATAATACTGCATGATGTATAGGGCACGTTTTTAAAGCCATCTGTAAATCCACCGGTGAGTATTCGGAGTTGTGTAATAATAATAATTATTGTATCATGGATTTTCAAGAAGTGGCAATTATAATATATGATGGGCAAGGAACTAATAACTGAGTGCTACCATTCTTAGACCATGGGCTACCAATATGAAACCCTCCCCCCCCGTGGGAATTTCCGACACATATATTTTTTTGTTCGTATTGTCATCTAGTTTAAGATTTTAGTTGTTTGCCCCTTATCAATTACAGCATTTAGCCGGAAACCCCGGAAAACCCCGGAAATTCGCAGAAAATGAATTTGTTTTAATTTTTCATTGTTCTTTGCTCCTAATATTCCCAGGGAATTTCTGACTCACACATTTTTGTTGGTATTGGTATCTAGTTTAATGTTCCAATTGTTTGCCCCTTACAAATTACAACATATCCCCAGAAAACCCGGAAAACCACGTATATACGGAGAAAATTACTATGTTTTCATTTTTAAATCTTTGTTCTTTGCACCTAATATTCAAAAGGAATTTCTGACTTACATGTTTTTTTGTTGGCATTACCATCTAGATTAAGGTTTCAGTTGTTTGCCCCTTATCAATTACAGTATATCCCCGGAAAACACCGAAAACCACGGAAATCCGGAGAAAGGGACTTCGTTTTATTTTTTTAAAATCTTAGTTCTTTGCTCCTAGTATTCAAAGGGAATTGGTGAACCATATGTTTTTGTGTTGGTATTCCCATATAGATTAAGGTTCCAGTTGTTTGCCCCTTACCATTTACAGCATATCCCCGGAAATCCCGGAAAACTACGTATATATGGAGAAAATTACTATGTATTATTTTTTAAATCTTTGTTCTTTGCTCCTAATATTCAAAGGGAATTTCTGACTTACATGTTTTTTTCTTGGCATTACCATCTAGATTAAGGTTTCAGTTGTTTGCCCCTTATGAAATATAGCATATCTCCAGAAAACTCCGAAAACCACGGAAATCCGGAGGAATTGACTTTTTAAAAATTTCTTTAAAATCTTTGTTCTTTGCTCCTAATATTCCCAGGGAATTTCTGACTCATATGTTTTTTTGTTGGTATTGCCATCCCCTTTTCTTTGCATGTGACCATCACAATTATGGCAGATATCTCGTAGTCCATATACTCACCCTTTTCAACCTGCAAGGGACACACTTGAAGTAGAAGAATTACTTCGCAATAACGGTTTCAGTGACCGTAGATCACAAGTTCCGAGTTCTAGAAATTCTGTGGATTTCCGTGGTTTTCCGGGTTTTGCGGGGATATGTTGTAATTGATAATGGGCAAACAGCTGAAACCTTAATCTAGATTACAATGCCAAAAAAAAATGTAAGTCAGAAGTTCCCTGGGAATATTAGGATCAAAGAACAAAGGTTTTTAAAAAATTAAAACGAACTCATTTTCTTGGGATTTTTTAGGTTTCCGGAGTTTTCCGGGGATATGCTGTAATTAATAAGGGGCAAACAACTGAAACCTTAATCTACATGTCAATACCAACACAAAACCATATGAGTCACCAATTCCCTTTGAATACCAGGAGCAAAGAACTAAGATTTAAAAAATTAATACGAAGTCATTTTCTCCGAGCTTCCGTGGTTTTCGGAGTTTTCTGGGATTTGCTGTAATTGATAAGGGGCAAACAACTGAAACCTTAATCTACATGACAATACCAACACAAAACCATATGAGTCACCAATTCCCTTTGAATACAAGAAGTAAAAAACTAAGATTTAAAAAATTAAAACAAAGTTATTTTCTCCGGGTTTCCGTGGTTTTCGGAGTTTTCTGGGGATTTTCTGTAATTGATAAGGGACAAACAACTGAAACCTTAATCTACATGGCAATACCAACACAAAACCATATTAGTCACTAATTCCCTTTGAATACTAGGAGCAAAGAACTAAGATTTAAAAAACTAAAACAAAGTCATTTTCTCCGGGCTTCCGTGGTTTTCAGAGTTATCTGGGGATTTGCTGTAATTGATAAGGGGCAAACAACTGAAACCTTAATCTACATGTCAATACCAACACAAAACCATATGAGTCACCAATTCCCTTTGAATACTAGGAGCAAAGAACTAAGATTTAAAAAATTAAAACAAAGTCATTTTCTCCGGGCTTCCGTGGTTTTCAGAGTTTTCTGGGGATTTGCTGTAATTGATAAGGGGAAAACAACTGAAACCTTAATCTACATGACAATACCAACACAAAACCATATGAGTCACCAATTCCCTTTGAATACTAGAAGTAAAAAACTAAGATTTAAAAAATTAAAACAAAGTTATTTTCTCCGGGTTTCCGTGGTTTTCGGAGTTTTCTGGGGATTTTCTGTAATTGATAAGGGACAAACAACTGAAACCTTAATCTACATGGCAATACCAACACAAAACCATATGAGTCACCAATTCCCTTTGAATACTAGAGGTAAAAAAATAAGATTTAAAAAATTAAAACAAAGTCATTTTCTCCGGGTTTCCGTGGTTTTCGGACTTTTCTGGGGATTTGCTGTAAATGATAAGGGGCAAACAACTGAAACCTTAATCTGGATGGCAATACCAACAAAAGAACATATGATTAAGAAATTCCCTTTGAATATTAGAAGCAAAGAACAAAGATTTAAAAAATAAAACATTGTCATTTTCTCCGAATAAAAGTGGTTTTTCGGGTTTTCCGGGAATATGTTGTAATTTGTAAGGGGCAAACAACTGAAAACTTAACTAGATGACAATACCAACAAAAAATATGTGAGTCAGAAATTCCCTGGGCATATTAGGAGCAAAGAACAAAGAAAAATTAAATCAAACTCATTTTCTCCAGATTCCCGTAGTTTTCCGGGGTTTCCGGGTAAATGCTGTAATTGATAAGGGGCAAACAACTGAAGACTTAAACTAGATTATAATACCAACAAAAAATATGTGAGCCAGAAATTTCCTGGGCATATTAGGAGCAAAGAACAAAGAAAAATTAAAACAAACTCATTTTCTCCTGATTTCCGGGGTTTCCGGGTAAATGCTGTAATTGATAAGGGGCAAACAACCGGAAACTGAAACTAGATGGGAATACCAACAAAAAAATATATGTGTCGGAAATTCCCACGGGGGGGGGGGGATGGGGGGTATACAGTAGCCTTCGCTCTATCTCATGTTATAAGCATATTAAATCCATTTAAATAAGGTACCTAACCTCACCGGGCAGTTATGGATAACGTTTGGAGATACTTGGAAACCAACATTAATTGATTTTTATGTGGATTTTTTCTTTTCTCGTCTTGAAACAAAATCAACTCATCACTTTCACGTTTATAGGACTCATACTCTGATGAAGAGCAGTTCATAGTTTTCGCACGAAAATAATCTATTTATGAATGAAAAAAGAAACTCGCACAATTGTGCATCTTTTTGTGCTAGTGGCACTTGCCATCTGCTTCTCTGCTCTGCCATGTCTGTCATCTAAGAAGCATCGTACATAAAGTTCGATGAGTCTGACGAGTGATGACAATCAATAAGTTTCATCACACAAACACCGATGAGTTTAAAAACAGCCTGATGTTTCACCGGTGAATTGTCCCATGATTTTACAAACATGCTGACGAAAGTACGATGACATCGATAGAATTAATCCATGACTTTAAAAACGTATCCTATACACACTATAGGCTAGAATCCACACGAACTCTTTATTCCGATCACTAGGACCTTTCCTGAAATCAGGTAATATCGAGATCCAAGGTGTGAACTATGAGTAATAGGTGACAATAACTGATTTATAAGTTATAACCAGATTTTTTGTGTTGTCTTCGAATCAGTGTATCTGTATCGACAAGTTGATTGAACCGAGCGAGGTGGCCGAGATGGCAACGTCTTGGACTCGCATTCGAGAGGTCCCAGGTTCTAATCCCATGGCCGGCCAATTCGACATGGGTTTTTCCATGGTTTCCACAGTCGTTAAGGTACAAGCCGAATTGGATAATTACATACCATGAATCATCCTCACCATTTCACTCTGTATCATGTTCATTTAAATTAATATCAGTAGAAATTTACTCCATTAAACAAGCAATAGTTCGATGGCCTACTCTACTGTACAGACACAGATCCCGAATTCCTGATAAAGCCTCGAAGGTAAAAGGAGTATAAACACAATTGAAATAAAAAAAAGTTGATTACTAACATAGTAATTTCGTAAATCTGTTTCAGAATAGGTTTATCCAAACGATCTCACCACATGGATAACCAGACCACCGAATCCGAAAGTAGTTTTATTCACTAGTAACACATCACTATTATTAAGCTGAAGACCTACCAACACCACACCGTTTTGAAATTTGAATCTAAAATAAATTACACATTAGAATATTATAGGAGAAAAATTCCTCCGACACTGGGACCCTTGGCAGTTCGCGCCAATGCTCTACCAACTGAGCTAAGCCGGAGTTCAATTCACAGCGCCAGATGGAACTTCTCTCCTATGACTAATTGCCCTAATGGTCTACCTCACAGACAGACAAGCCATGTCATATGCAGTACTGTGAGGCACACTATTTAGTGATTTTTGTGACCGGGCTCCCACTGTTATTGTACAGTTAACATACAAGATAGATATGTAAGCTTTCATGAACCACAGATTATTGTCTCTGTTGGACATTACATGAGAATATTATAGGAGAAAAATTCCTCCGACACTGGGACTTGAACCCAGGACCCTTGGCTGTTCGCGCCAATACTCTACCAACTGAGCTAAGCCGGAGTTCAATTCACAGCGCCAAATGGAACTTCTCTCCTATGACTAATTGCCCTAATGGTCTACCTCACAGACAGACAAGCCATGTCATATGCAGTACTGTGAGGCACACTATTTAGTTATTTTTGTGACCGGGCTCCCACTGAAAGCTTACATATCTATCTTGTATGTTAACTGTACACTAACAGTGGGAGCCCGGTCACAAAAGTCACTAAATAGTGTGCCTCTCAGTACTGCATATGACATGGCATGTCTGTCTGTGAGGTAGACCATTAGGGCAATTAGTCATAGGAGAGAAGTTCCATCTGGCGCTGTGAATTGAACTCCGGCTTAGCTCAGTTGGTAGAGCATTGGCACGAACAGCCAAGGGCCCTGGGTTCAAGTCCCAGTGTCGGAGGAATTTTTCTCCTATAATATTCTCATGTAATGTCCAACAGAGACAATAATCCGTGGTTCATGAAAGCTTACATATCTAAATTACACATTGATATGTACGAAATTTTAAAATTTGTAACAACCGAACCACTTTTTTTTTTAAAATTTCATAATGTTATAATCTTAAAAATATAGCAGACATTTCGGGGGGGTTTCAACCCCCTGAACCCCCCCTTACCGTACGCCCATGCGTGAGACTGATACCACTGCGCATCGTGTTTACAGTGTTCACGTCTAAATGCACGGGCAATATGTCTCAGTGTATTTTCAGTGAGCTTTTGTATGCAACCTAGACCTAAAAACGTTATTTATGCAAACTATATAACCAGTGGTGTAGTTGCAAATTTTCTAGTGTAGGAACGCTAAAAATTCTAGGCTTGCGTGTGTGTGTGTATACATATATATATACACACACACTAATTTACTTAAAATTAATTCTTAAAAATGCTACGAAAGGTTTCAAACTACATGTAATTTAATTTAAAAATTAATTTTATTACATAACATAATTTTATGATGTGTATTTATTTTTAAAGCAAAAATCTATTTTAGTTACAAGTTTCTGAGTACGGCATCTATAAGATTTAAGCAAAAATGTCTTCATCCATGCCAATGTTTTCAGGTTGGCTCGTCGTCTTCTTCGTGTCATTGCTGTTCGGTGTTTATATAACCTTGCAGTAAATATATTTTTTATTCAAAATTTAAAAAAATTCAAAATTCGAAATTATTTAAATTTACCAAATAAACCAGTGGAGGAACACTGTTCCCACCCGTTCCGCCTCTACTACATCTTGTATATAACCCAACACTAGAAAATGGGATGTAGGTCCATTAATATGCTTAGCAGTGTGTCAACTAAAGACATTAACCAACCCCTGTTAACCGTTGCAATTATTCATTCTTATCCGTGATTTGTATCTTCCGATTTCTCAGTTATTTTATCCTGTCTTTCTTCTCCTCCACTAACCAGAGGTTGATATATTCATGTAAAGTAAAAAAGTAAAGTGCTCCCGATAACAGGCCGTGGAGACCCAGAGGGTTCCAGGAGGTTGAGGCTCCCAGATTTTTAGACATCGGCACATGAAGGTGGTAAGGTTGTCAGCCTTACGCACCGGCCGCTTTACCCACAGGATGGCTCCTGGTACTCATTTCTGTTAGAGGCTGAGTCGACCCCAGGGCCATAGTGCCACCAGAAGGATTAGGCCAATTGAAAAACTCCAACAACCTCATCGGGAATCGAACCCGCGACCTTCCGGTTTGTAGCGCAGCGCCTCAACCACTACGCTACGGCGTACCCCTGATATATTCATGTATAAACAATAATCTAGTTGGAAAACAGATAAGCGAAACATATTACATAATGATTAGACTACATATAAATATCAGTTACAATAATTAAAGCTATAATAGAAACTACATTAATCTATAATAATAATAATAATAATAATAATAAAATAATAATAATAATAATTGAATATTGTAAGTAGAAGGAATGAAACTCGAGAAGAAAAATAAATGAAATACTATACGATGTGAATATTAATGGTTGGTGGTCAAGTGGCCAACGAACTTGATCTTGAAAGTTTCAAGTGTTCGGTAGATTTTTATAGCTTCGGGTTAGGAATTCCATAGACGAGGTATCCCGATAGTGAAGGATGACGAATAAAATATGGTATTGTAAAGGGGATTAGATAGTAGGATAGAATTCTGATGGGATCTTGTTCCGTAGTCGTGATATTGTGATAGGCAGTGAAAATGGCAGATCAAATTATAGTGGCTTATATGAATATGAAAACAAATTGATAACCTAAAGTATGAAAGTTATAACATCTGGATAACTAACAGTCATTTTATAACATGAGAACGTACAGCAGTTCACATAGCAGGCAGAGTTTATTATTTTTTAAAGTATTAGTACATTCCAAGCCATGCACAAGTTTAGAAACATCTCACACCTCTGTATCAAGTAGTTGTAAGAACAACTCCTTTTGCTTCTTCAAGCCGTGAAATTCTTACCCTTACTCCTGATGAGCTTGAAACTAACGGAAATACATTTCGGCGTGAAATCATGTGGAATGAAGTATAACGACTCTTAACAGGATATCATGATGGAATTAAGCATACCCCCTGTAATAGGTAGTCTATTAAATTGTGTTAAACTTCCAATATAACCCTATTTGATTACCAGCATTTGTCGGACATTCTTGCATTTAACAACATCGGCTTATGAACTTGGTGGAAGAGGGTCTAAACTGTGCCTTAATACCAATGGGGTGGCAAACAATGACAAGAAAATTTAAGACATCAGGTGTGTTTTCAAGGTGTCAATTATCATAGTCAGCCGTCTGTCAAAGAGAATGTTATTTAACGAGCTTAATTGAATCGTTCGACGAGGTAAGTTGAAAACAAATGCTTTTATAAGGAACAAGAACCTCAATAAATATTTTTGCTACGTGCATGTAATGTTTTGTTATTTGTGTAATTTTTTTCCACTTTCATACATTTCAATGAGCTTTTAAAATGTATAAATAATAGCATAAAAAGCCAGATCGATCCAAAACAGTCAAAAAAGGCTTTAAACCTTAAAATACGCAACAGATGCCAAAAAAGAAAGAAAAGACAAAATAAAAACTGGCCCTACCGTCCCTAAATGCACGTAAACATGTTAATTCTATTTAATTATTTAACATAACCACCCAAATAAAAAAGGCATTAAGCCGAACTTCCGGGCAATGATAAAAGGAAGTAGGCAATAAAAAAAAAGCGGAGGGTTGGTTTCACCGAATTTTAATGTTGCCTATATTTTCTATTGGTTTTGGAGGGTCTGTGAGCTAAATTTGTTACATATAGGTTATCGCATGAAGTAGATTTTAAGAAAAATTGGTTAAATAAGTAATTAGAGGTTAAGCAACGTGGAGTCAATTTGATAGAGTTATACAAAATACAAATAGGTTTATTTCATCTTCATACAAACAGGGATTTTTGGTTACATTTCTGTTTACCATTTGCGCCGGGATTTGAGAGAACTTGAAAACTGGGGACCTGAAAACACTCCTTTTAACGTACGGGACTAGGCGCATCTGGCCCAAAGGCCAGTTAAAATTAATTTAAGCAGCCTCTGCGCCAAGGGGAAAAGAACACAAACATAAACTGTGGAAGACGTGCTGTATTCTCTAAAATAAGTCATACTAAATTTTGGGCATGTGTGACAAAGAGAAGGAATCCAAACAATTACAAATTTATAATCTTGCTGCTTCTTGAGTAACATCGAAATTCTTGAAGTTAATATATCTCTTTAGAAAAACAATTTAAATAATTTGCTAAGTTTCTAAAGCATAACTCATAACCCATACACATTCTGAGAGAATAGTAGCTACAGCATACTAAATAGAATTTAAAGTTAAAAGAAGAAGATCTGAAGGATCGAAGAAAATTACAAGGTAACCGAATTCTATAATACTACTAGCTTGCACTGTCACGTAGCGAATGGCTACGTGCATAATAGACGATAGCAAACCATTTCTAAACAAAGGAAGGGTTTGGGAGACTTCGATTAATCGATATTGAACCCTGTTATGACTATCGATACTGCCCTGAATTTATTTTGAATTACAGAAAAAAGAGAAGTGCGCATGCGCCGACGGTGAGTCGACGGGAGAAGAGCTGATCCCAAAAAGACAGGAGGAGTACGTGCCTGACTACGATAGAGAGAAGTTGAAAAGGCTGAAGGGAGAAGACGAGATGGGGATGTGTGACAGCGGTAGAGGCGTTCTGGCATGATGGTGTGTCAGACTTTCATCTAAGGAAATTCTGGTTGTGAACTTCCTTGACACGACTATATGGAGATAGTCATTAATCAGAAGAATACACCAAGTCGGCCAGTACGAGACACCGCTACAGCGAACATCAGCTGTGAGAGTGAGTCGTGACTGCTCGCTCTGAATAAGAGCAGATATGGACATCAGGAAGTAATGGAAGACAACTCAGGATCGAAGGATAAGTTGGACATCACTGGTTGAGTATAATCGTCTAGACTTTTTCTTATTGTTTGGGGAGTGAGAAAACTGAGATATTCCTTTTTTTTAAGGATGGTTTCTAAGTCATGTATGGCGATTAGACGCCGTATGGTATGATAGAAGAATAGAATAGAAATATAGAAGTGAGAATTCTAGAAGTAAAGTGGTGAAATCCAGTAATCCAACTATTTTCTATTTCTGGTCTAAATTAATTATAAAAGAGCAGTCAAGAGCCTAACCGTTGAATGCCACAGATAGATCTCTTCACTTTGGGGTTTTATGGGTGATTGTCCCACGAATGAATACATAGCTAGGGGTAATTGGTGATGCTCATAGAAACTTTGTTATTTTTTGAGACAGGACGCGAGGGGAGTAAGGAAGAAAGGTAATTAAGGGGCATGCTTAGTACTTCTTACGAGGGCCCCTCCCACTTGGGTTTCTTTCAGGTGACGGGTGACTATCTATAAATAGATTTCATGCTGGCCTGTAATGTTAAGTTATGTTTTTTATAGAGATTTATCTACAAGCGAAGGTGTATGGAATATGGTAGCGGGGGATAAGAAGTGGAAAGATTGAAGGGCAAAAGAAGGCCTACGAGTGGTAGTGCATTAGGTGTGTACCATTGGAAAATTTACATGTTAGGGTAGAAGTAGAAGTCACTAAAGGGGTTATAGAGAAGCTTACTAATCTGGGCGTGAATTAGTTTCAGTTAGAATTCTAGGGAATTTAGAGACAAAAGAAGATTGGGTGCCCATGCTAAAGAGTAGTAACGTAAGAAGTAGGAAAACTAGAATAACCACCGAGTGAATTAAGTCAATGGTATAAGCTGAAGGGAACTCTACTTAAAGAGAGAAAGGGGTTAAAAGATAATAGCTGATGACTGGTCAGGTTAGAAAGAGGAGAGTGAGTTGAAAGATAACAACAAATGATTGGTTAGGTTAGAAAGAGGAGAATAGGTAATTGCGAGTAGTGTACTGATGATAAGTAGTGTATTAGCAAGTACTAGAGATTGTAAGGGTGAGGTGAGGGAACGCCGGAAGTATCCCGAATCAAACAAATAAAATCTGGTAGTAGGCAAGGCCTATACCAGTAACATATAAAGAAAAGAAATTTATGAGAGATTGTGAAAGCCATCGATGTTGGAGGCGAACGACGGCCCCACGTGCCTCTAGGAGAGAGTGTCAGGGACCTCTGACGTCGATTTACAAAATTTTATTTTTGTTTGCGGCCCATTAATATTTTCCCGGTTGCAGGAGAGGAGTCAGATTGTTTGTAACTCAAGATCTAGACGCCGCTCCTGTATCGGTGGTCTATCGCCACAGTCACTCTGTGGGTATAGG
Source organism: Ectobius pallidus (assembly GCA_964059195.1). Classification (NCBI taxonomy): domain Eukaryota; kingdom Metazoa; phylum Arthropoda; class Insecta; order Blattodea; family Ectobiidae; genus Ectobius; species Ectobius pallidus. Next base: position 50,077,872 of record CAXKWD010000006.1, on the reverse strand, counting down.
CCTAAACTTCTATTTCTTTCTTCATGAGACTGTCTTTTCTATCTATCTTTAAATACAATTCTTCATGGACTAAGCTGACCAATAGACTAATATAGGAGACATAGGTGGGATTATTGAGTGTAATCTGTAGAGTAAGGACTGGATTATGAATTGAAAACCTTTATTTATTCAAGAGAAAAAAAACCCAGTATAATATATATATTGAACTATCCTGAAGTTGCAAATGTAAATGACTACACAAGTCAGTAGTAAATTAGAAGAATAATACAAGACGTTCTAGTAGATACCTGAAAAAAAAAGAAAGAAAATTAAAGTAATTAATTAAGGATTTGTTATTGTTGAACAGAGAACGTACTTATATAGTTAAAATTGGGTATACTAACCTTGAATAATCAAATATTATCCTACCAATAAAAGTGTTGAATGGTTAATGTAGTGTAAATGTAATTTATTGTATATAAGATTGTTATTGTTGAAAAAAGAAAAAAATAATATATTAAATAAATTATGGTTATTGTTATGCAAAGTAAATTAACGTGAAGTTCAGATTTTTGACCCTTATCCTTGTAATGGTTTGAGAGTCGCTGATTTTTGTGCTAAGTTACATACTTTGGTAGTGAGTATTGAAAAAGGAGAAAAAGAAGAAGCAGAATAAAAAAAAAAAACGAAAGGTAAATCCGAACCCAACTCCCGTCTCCACTGTTAATTTAAAAGCTAGTCGAGGGGCATGTAGGTACATAGCCTGTGTATCTATAATTTAATTTGTGACTGGGCTGATATATAACAAAAAGAAAAGAGGAAGCGTATTGATGATGGCGCCCGTTAATAGAAATTTTCATCAATATTATCAAAACTGGGTAATTTGTTAAAAGAGAGAGAAAGTAGACTGAGAGTAGGAAATTTGCAATCACCCGGTGACAAAGGTAGTCGTACTGAACGTTGGAATGTGGACTATGCAGGCAGTGTTATGATGACACGACAGGTGTATGAGTGACCTTGTTTTGTAGGAGTTCAGTAAACTTATATACTACGATTGAGAATAATCACATATTAGTCGTCACAGATTTTGGCGAAGAATTTTGGCGAAGATTTAATCCAAGAAGTTAGGGAACTTTATAGTATAAAGTAAGAATAGCCCGTCACAAATTTTGGCGCCCATATCGTGGGGCTAAGTAGTGTTAAAACAAAACAGTATTGCTAATTGTTGCAACTTAATTTAGTTAAAATTGTTAAATAAAAAGTATGGCCGTGTGTTGTGCTGCATAAAGTTATCGTGAAGTTCCATATTTTGGTCGTCCATAGCGTGAGGCTGTGATAGTTTCATAGTAGGATAATTTTGATAGTAATTTTGACCCATAGCGTGGGGTGAGTTGTGTTAAAATTACAAAAGTTTGGCTTGATATAAGAAAAGAAAATAAACATTAATCAGTTAGAATTGGAAACTTGAAATACGAGTCGTCATATATTTTGGAGCCCATAGTGTGGGTTGAGTTGTGTTGAAATCACATATTTTGATAGCCCATAGCGTGAGGCAGAGATAGTTTTAAAAGAATTTTGGGAGTTAGGTTAGTATAGCTGCAATTTATTCTCAAAAAAAAAAATAATAATAACATATTTTTGGGAAAAGAATAATGACTATTGACAAGTAAGGACTTCTATAGATGACTAAGACAGACGACTGAACTATTGTGTTCTAATCTTTTTTTTTTCCAGTGGTATTGTTAATATATAAATATGGCTACTTATGTTGATCCGTATGCACAAATAAGAGCAGCTGAGTTAACCCAAGCTATTAGGAAGTTGAGGAAGGCGGATTTAGAGGCAGAATGTGATAGAGTAAAGTTACCGACCACAGGTACAAGGGATGAGTTGAGACAACGCTTGTTAGATTATGCCCGTAAGAACCCTCAGTCATTTCAAGTGTTAATTACGGCTTTTGCGCTGAGTCAGGAAGTTTTGGAAGAAGATTTAGTTGAACATAATATAACGGTTCCACAAGATTCATATGGAGATGTAGTGTATACATGGGTTAAGTTAATGCGTAGGAAGGCCATGGCTGTAGCTGATTCAGAGGAAGTTGTACCAGTAGTACCATCGTTTACAATTCAGTTAGAGCCGCATAAACCAAATACTTTGGATCTGGTTCGTAAATGGAACATTAAATTCAAACCTGGGGATAGTATTTACTTATTTTTGGAGAGATTGGAAGATTTAAAACAAAGTTCTAAGTTACAGGGTGTAGAGTTATTGTCAGTATTACCCGAAATTTTACAAGATTCAGCTTTACTTTGGTACAGGAACAGATTAACAGATTGGCCTACATGGGAAGCTTTTTTGAAAGAATTTAGAGAATATTACTTGCCTATTGATGAGGAAGACTCGCTTTTGGATGAGATTAGACAGAGAACGCAAGGTCCTAAAGAATCAATTTTTGATTATGTTAATGCTATTCAAACGTTAATGAGGAGGCTAAGTACTCCAATGAGTCCTCAACAAATGATGAAGACTGTTATCAAAAATTTGCGTCCTGATGTAAAATTGTACCTTAGACCTGCAGAGATTCAAACTATAACAGATTTAATACGTGTAGGTAGACAGTATGAACAAATATTGTTAGATTCTGAGAGATATATTCCTCCTCCAACGCAGGTTAGAGCTACAATTAAAGAAACGGCTTATAAACCTCAGAGACAAGTTGTTATACCTTCAGTTCATACAGCGTTAGGAATTCAGGGAAAACAGGAACTTCCATTGTCTGAATTACAAAAGAAACCTAGTGTTAGTTTTTCTGCAAAGACTTGGGATAAGGAACGAAATTCAAGTCCTGTAAATAATTCTAGAATGGTTAAAGTAACAGAAAATAAAGAGAGACAGGATGAGTCGAGGGAAAATGGTAAAAACATCACTTTGCATTTTTCAAATAACCAACGATGTTGGAACTGTGATAAAACAGGACATAGACAGTTCGAGTGTAAGGCACCTCGTAGAGTTACTCCACGCACTACGATTAAATGTTATAATTGTAATAAGCTTGGACATAGGTCTATTGATTGTAGGATGCCCCAAGAAAGAAAAGTTAGGCCTACAAATTCCTTAAGGCAATTAACTAAAAATCAGGCTTGTGTGATGATAAATATAAATCCTACAGATTTAGTTAATGGAGATAGATGTTTTGTTGAAATTTTGCTGGAGGATATTACATTTATTGCTTTAATAGATTCCGGTTCAGATAAAACTTATGTGGGAGAGAAGGGTGATTTTTTGTGTAAAATGTTAGATTTAGCAGTAGAAGAATCTGAAGTTAGGGTGGTGCAATTAGCAGATAAAACTTATAGTTCTATAACAGGAGAGAGAACTTTTGAGATGAAATTGCAGGACAGGATCTTTCAGATAAAATGTAAAATTATGCCAAATTTAGCAGTAGATATGATTCTGGGCATGGACGTTTTGAAACAAATTGGGTTAGTAGTAGATTTGCAAGATGGGACTTGGTATTTCAAAGATGAACCAGCAAAAATTTTTCAATTTGTTAAGGCTATAGATTTAAAAGAAGAAGATCAACTACATAATATTCTTACTTTACCTACACCTCAGGAAAGGGACAGATTGAATATGTTTTTGGAAAATCAGTTACAGAAATTTGATCAGTGTACTGGACTTACAGACTTGATTTCTCATGTTATTGATACAGGCGATGCAAAACCTATAAAACAAAGATATTATCCAGTATCACCCATTTTGGAAAAAGTTATACACGCGGAAATAGATAAAATGTTATTGGAAAAAGTTATAGAGCCTTCAAATTCACCTTGGTCGTCTCCGGTAGTTATGGTAAAGAAACCAGATAGAACATGGAGGTTCTGCGTAGATTTCAGAAAAGTAAACAATTGTACTAAAAGAGATAGTTATCCTTTGCCATACATTGAACATGTTTTGAGTAAATTACGACATGCTAGGTATATTAGTACAATAGATTTGAAAAATGGGTATTGGCAAGTTCCATTAGATGAAGCAAGTAAAGAAAAAACAGCATTTACCGTACCTGGTAGAGGATTGTATCAGTTTCGAGTTATGCCTTTTGGAATCCATAACGCACCAGCCTCGTTTCAAAGATTAGTTGATACTATATTAAGAGAAGAGATAGGAGAGAAATGCTTTTGTTATTTGGATGATATAGTACTTATTAGCGAGACATTTGAAGAACATTTGTCCTTGTTAGAAAAAGTCTTAGAGAAATTAAGAAAAGCTAACCTGAAAATTAATAGGGAAAATCAAAATTTTGTAGAAGTGAATTAAAATATTTGGGTCATATCATTACTCCATTAGGAATTGCTGTAGATTCAGATAAAATCTCGTGTATCCTTGAGTATCCAGCCCCTACAAAAGTCAAGGAAGTACGAGCATTTTTAGGATTGGCTTCTTGGTACCGACGATTCATTCCATTTTTTTCTGAAGTTGTAAAGCCCCTCACTGCACTTCTGAAAAAGAATCAGAAATGGCGTTGGACTAAGGAATGTCAGGAATCTTTTGATGAATTGAAATCGAAATTATCTAGTAGTCCTATATTAACTTGTCCAGATTATACTAAACCCCTAGTGCTACAGACCGACGCTAGTTTTTCAGGACTAGGAGCAGCATTAATTCAGACAGGAGAGGAAGGAGAGGAAAAAGTAATAGCTTATGCTAGTAGAACTTTAACGGTAGGTGAGCAAAAGTGGGCAATAGTTGAGAAGGAATTGTTAGCTATATTGTGGGCAGTTCAAAAGTTTCGTCCTTATTTGGAAGGTTATCATTTTAAAGTATATACTGATCATTTTGCTCTGAAATGGTTAAATACATTACAGAATCCGACCGGACGATTAGCTAGGTGGAGTTTATTGCTCCAGGAGTATGATTTTGAAGTAATACATAGGCCTGGTAGATTACAAAAAGTTCCGGATGCTTTATCTAGAATACACGAAGGGAAAGTTCAAGAGAAAACGGTAGAGGAAGAATTTTGCCTCTTGTTGACTGATAACTCTGAAGTAGTGGAATGGGAAAATATACAAGATGCTTGGTATGTTAAGCGGAAGGAGCAAGTACAAAGTAAACCTAAATTTTGGCCAGATTGGAAGGTCGTAGATGAGAAGTTGTACCATTTAAGATTAGATCAGTTAGAACAAACTTTAGAGGGAACAGTGAATAGGTGGAAATTAGTTATTCCGCAAGATTTTAGGATTAAAGTATTGCAGGAATGTCATGATGCACCTACTGCAGGACATATGGGGATAGCTAAAACTTTCTTTAGAATAGCAAACAAGTATTATTGGCCGGGAATGTTTAGAGATGTTGCTAAGTATGTTACTGCTTGTGAAATATGTCAGAGACAGAAGGTGTTACAAACGGCTCAAGCAGGACCAATGCATTTTTACCAGAAAGAGAAACCTTGGATGACTGTAGCTACAGATTTGTTGGGACCTTACCCACGTTCCAAAAAAGGGAACCGATATGTGATTGTATTTCAGGACACCTTTACCAAGTATGTAGAATGTAAAGCGTTAAGGAAAGCAACCAGTAGAGCAGTTACGGAAGCATTTTATGAATTGATTATCCTTAAATGGGGAATTCCGGGATATTTGCTGATGGATAATGGACCGCAATACACTAGTAAATTAATGCGAGAGATAGCTAAAGCTTTTAATATAACTCCTTGTTATTTACCTGTATATTCGCCACAAGGAAATCCAGTAGAAAGAGTCAATAGAGTATTGAAAACAATGATTTCTAGTTACATTCAAAAGGATCAAACAGTTTGGGACGTGTATTTGAGAGAATTTAATTTTGCTATAAATACGGCTAAGCATAGTTCCACTGGATGCACTCCTTATATGCTAAATTATGGGAAGGAGCCTGAAATTATCAGTAGGATTGAAAAGGTGGAAAACCAACCGATTCATAAAGAAATTCCAAAAATTTGGGTGGAGAGACTCAATAAATTGAAAACGGTACGTTTAATGGTTAGACATAACTTAGAAACCGCCTATAAGAATTCGAGTCATTATTATAATCTTCGGAGGAGAGAGATGAGATTTCGTCCAGGAGATCTAGTGTTAAGAAGAAACTTTAAATTAAGTGATGCCTCACAAGCTTATACAGCAGGTTTAAGTGCAAAGTTTGTCGGGCCCTATATTATAAAGAAAAAGTTCAGTGAAAATAGCTACGAACTGACAAACCGTTTTGGTAAAAAGTTGGGGAAGTGGCACGTCAAAGACTTGAAACCCTTTGTTCCTGGATAAACATTCTTTAAGGCTGGTAAACTAAACAAACAAAAAAAATGTGAACAGTGTTAACATTATTTTTTTTATGGTGAGTGGGGGAAGAATGTCACGTAGCGAATGGCTACGTGCATAATAGACGATAGCAAACCATTTCTAAACAAAGGAAGGGTTTGGGAGACTTCGATTAATCGATATTGAACCCTGTTATGACTATCGATACTGCCCTGAATTTATTTTGAATTACAGAAAAAAGAGAAGTGCGCATGCGCCGACGGTGAGTCGACGGGAGAAGAGCTGATCCCAAAAAGACAGGAGGAGTACGTGCCTGACTACGATAGAGAGAAGTTGAAAAGGCTGAAGGGAGAAGACGAGATGGGGATGTGTGACAGCGGTAGAGGCGTTCTGGCATGATGGTGTGTCAGACTTTCATCTAAGGAAATTCTGGTTGTGAACTTCCTTGACACGACTATATGGAGATAGTCATTAATCAGAAGAATACACCAAGTCGGCCAGTACGAGACACCGCTACAGCGAACATCAGCTGTGAGAGTGAGTCGTGACTGCTCGCTCTGAATAAGAGCAGATATGGACATCAGGAAGTAATGGAAGACAACTCAGGATCGGAGGATAAGTTGGACATCACTGGTTGAGTATAATCGTCTAGACTTTTTCTTATTGTTTGGGGAGTGAGAAAACTGAGATATTCCTTTTTTTTAAGGATGGTTTCTAAGTCATGTATGGCGATTAGACGCCGTATGGTATGATAGAAGAATAGAATAGAAATATAGAAGTGAGAATTCTAGAAGTAAAGTGGTGAAATCCAGTAATCCAACTATTTTCTATTTCTGGTCTAAATTAATTATAAAAGAGCAGTCAAGAGCCTAACCGTTGAATGCCACAGATAGATCTCTTCACTTTGGGGTTTTATGGGTGATTGTCCCACGAATGAATACATAGCTAGGGGTAATTGGTGATGCTCATAGAAACTTTGTTATTTTTTGAGACAGGACGCGAGGGGAGTAAGGAAGAAAGGTAATTAAGGGGCATGCTTAGTACTTCTTACGAGGGCCCCTCCCACTTGGGTTTCTTTCAGGTGACGGGTGACTATCTATAAATAGATTTCATGCTGGCCTGTAATGTTAAGTTATGTTTTTTATAGAGATTTATCTACAAGCGAAGGTGTATGGAATATGGTAGCGGGGGATAAGAAGTGGAAAGATTGAAGGGCAAAAGAAGGCCTACGAGTGGTAGTGCATTAGGTGTGTACCATTGGAAAATTTACATGTTAGGGTAGAAGTAGAAGTCACTAAAGGGGTTATAGAGAAGCTTACTAATCTGGGCGTGAATTAGTTTCAGTTAGAATTCTAGGGAATTTAGAGACAAAAGAAGATTGGGTGCCCATGCTAAAGAGTAGTAACGTAAGAAGTAGGAAAACTAGAATAACCACCGAGTGAATTAAGTCAATGGTATAAGCTGAAGGGAACTCTACTTAAAGAGAGAAAGGGGTTAAAAGATAATAGCTGATGACTGGTCAGGTTAGAAAGAGGAGAGTGAGTTGAAAGATAACAACAAATGATTGGTTAGGTTAGAAAGAGGAGAATAGGTAATTGCGAGTAGTGTACTGATGATAAGTAGTGTATTAGCAAGTACTAGAGATTGTAAGGGTGAGGTGAGGGAACGCCGGAAGTATCCCGAATCAAACAAATAAAATCTGGTAGTAGGCAAGGCCTATACCAGTAACATATAAAGAAAAGAAATTTATGAGAGATTGTGAAAGCCATCGATGTTGGAGGCGAACGACGGCCCCACGTGCCTCTAGGAGAGAGTGTCAGGGACCTCTGACGTCGATTTACAAAATTTTATTTTTGTTTGCGGCCCATTAATATTTTCCCGGTTGCAGGAGAGGAGTCAGATTGTTTGTAACTCAAGATCTAGACGCCGCTCCTGTATCGGTGGTCTATCGCCACAGTCACTCTGTGGGTATAGGCCTAAACTTCTATTTCTTTCTTCATGAGACTGTCTTTTCTATCTATCTTTAAATACAATTCTTCATGGACTAAGCTGACCAATAGACTAATATAGGAGACATAGGTGGGATTATTGAGTGTAATCTGTAGAGTAAGGACTGGATTATGAATTGAAAACCTTTATTTATTCAAGAGAAAAAAAAACCCAGTATAATATATATATTGAACTATCCTGAAGTTGCAAATGTAAATGACTACACAAGTCAGTAGTAAATTAGAAGAATAATACAAGACGTTCTAGTAGATACCTGAAAAAAAAGAAAGAAAATTAAAGTAATTAATTAAGGATTTGTTATTGTTGAACAGAGAACGTACTTATATAGTTAAAATTGGGTATACTAACCTTGAATAATCAAATATTATCCTACCAATAAAAGTGTTGAATGGTTAATGTAGTGTAAATGTAATTTATTGTATATAAGATTGTTATTGTTGAAAAAAGAAAAAAATAATATATTAAATAAATTATGGTTATTGTTATGCAAAGTAAATTAACTTGAAGTTCAGATTTTTGACCCTTATCCTTGTAATGGTTTGAGAGTCGCTGATTTTTGTGCTAAGTTACATACTTTGGTAGTGAGTATTGAAAAAGGAGAAAAAGAAGAAGCAGAATAAAAAAAAAAAAACGAAAGGTAAATCCGAACCCAACTCCCGTCTCCACTGTTAATTTAAAAGCTAGTCGAGGGGCATGTAGGTACATAGCCTGTGTATCTATAATTTAATTTGTGACTGGGCTGATATATAACAAAAAGAAAAGAGGAAGCGTATTGATGATGGCGCCCGTTAATAGAAATTTTCATCAATATTATCAAAACTGGGTAATTTGTTAAAAGAGAGAGAAAGTAGACTGAGAGTAGGAAATTTGCAATCACCCGGTGACAAAGGTAGTCGTACTGAACGTTGGAATGTGGACTATGCAGGCAGTGTTATGATGACACGACAGGTGTATGAGTGACCTTGTTTTGTAGGAGTTCAGTAAACTTATATACTACGATTGAGAATAATCACATATTAGTCGTCACAGATTTTGGCGAAGAATTTTGGCGAAGATTTAATCCAAGAAGTTAGGGAACTTTATAGTATAAAGTAAGAATAGCCCGTCACAGCACATTAAGTGCACACACGCTTACCTAAACACTCATAACCTACCTCTTACAACTTACATACAAATGAACGCTCGGTCCTCCTCAAGGCGGCACACACATAATTTAAAACTTAAAAACAAAATCCGAAGACATCTTCAAAAGCCGCCCATTGACTTGAAGATGGGTCATTGCTGGCTAGACCGGAAATATAACTAATATGAGACATCAAAACAAAGCGCAAAGGATAATGGGTCATTCTCTCAGGTAAGACCGAATAGAATTAATATAATTAATAAAATTACATGGAAAGGGATACCACTACATAACAGACGGACTCAGCAATAAATAAAACAAAAAAATACACTCCCAAAGAATTGAAAATCAGACACGCGGGAAACAAGATGACGGACCCGCGCCAGGATGCCATCACAGACAAAACACAATATAAAATAAAATCACTATTGATATTGATAATTAAAATAAACTAATCACATACCTGAGAGAAGAGCACCCACCCCCGCCATAAATACCTTACGAAGGCGGACCCATCGTCAAACGCCAAAATCACATCACAAAACTAAGACACAAATCGACGTGGACACTGCCACTTCCAACCAGCAAATGACCAAGAGCCTAGCGGGAAATCTGATAATATAGAAGAAACAAAACACACCTCACCCCTCAGCATCCATATTCACACAGCCTATCACGATTAACTACACATTCTTCATAGTAACAAACTAGATGGTGTTTTGTTACATATTATCAAACTCTTCTTTAATACGCTAATAAATAATCAATCAGAAAGACAGGAAATAACATGCTATGCAGAAACCAACAATGTTGACGTAATAATAAGAAGCCAAGGTCTCATCTTCATAATATTCCTTTGCTAACTATTAATATTATTTTCCATAAACTATGCCGAAATCCACATAGGCCAGACATGACGACTTAAAGGGCTTCTTTAGGCCTTAGAGCCTACTCTGAGCCTAAAGTGGCATAAAATGAGCCTAAAAATGGCTCACATTCAGTCCCTCGATTACTAAACAAACATTAGTCTATATAGCTATTTCTACCTATTACTTAAAAATAACAACCAAGTATGTTATATATTATTTCCTACTTCACTTGAATTTATACTGTTACTTTCTTCTATTTTATTTAACCATTTCCTTTTAACTACAATTAAAAATTTGCCCATTCTTTTTTATAAATCCGTATTTTTTGTTATGCATAGCTTCTTATATGCTATCCCTTTATTAATTTTTAGTAATTTACCACCAATTAAATTTACCCTCCACCTCTCAGTTTCCTTACACTCTAAAATTAAATGTTTTGCATCCTCTTCCTCGTTACATAATGGGCATATTCCCCTAGGTACCGATCCTCTCAAGTTTTTCAGTCTCCAGATTCTTAGTCTCCACCAGGCCAAACTGGATCTTTCTTCCAGATCACATGAAAATAAAAAAGCTTCCATACCCCATTCCGATTTCATCTCTGCATAACATTCTAGCGATTTAAAATTTCTCATCTCAGAAAACATTTCCTGCCTAGCAATATCGTTACACCTTTTTTTTTTTTATTAATTTGCATATAATCTGTATATTCCATGAACCCATTCTATTCCATATCCAATTTAATCCGGTACAGTTTATATTCTCTTCTAAACTTGTCCACCAATTATTCATAATGTTTGTACTTTGTAAAAATTTTAAACAGTCTTTCTCAAATCTGTCCTCTGGGTTTGACAAACTATGATGAATATATTTAATTTTTTAAAATTAAGAATGTGCCTCTACTACTTTCTATTCCCAATTCCAATAAAGCTGTAATATTTGCTGAATTGATCGGTATACTCAGCACTTTTTTACAATATCTGGCCCTAACTCTACTTAGATTCTCCCAAGCTTCAATTTCTCCCCATAATCCAGCAGCATATAATATTTTTGACTCCACTAATGCCCTAACAAAATTATTTAAATTTCCAATTTTCATGTTTGCTAACTTGTTTAGGCAATTATTTATGTTAAATAACACCACATTCCCTTGATTTTTCATTAATCTTATGTGCTCTTTCCAATCTCCTTTACTACGTAGTATAACTCCCAAATACTTAAATTTATCAACCACTTCTATCCTTTCTCCTTTCATAAACCAATTCTCGTTCTTGCTTCTTACCCCTCCTTTTATGCAGACCATTATTTTTGTTTTCTTTATGTGATAGAGTTATAATGCTGTCTCGAATTTACACAGGGTATGTGTGCAAAATTCGGTGAATATTGGTTAAAGCCTGCAGAGTTTAGAGAACAAACCCACTCACATATCTACCTACGCCCCTCTACCCACCCACCTAAAAACAATCAATTTTATATACTCTTATATTATTGGGTTGTTTGTGGCTAGATCTTTCTGTGCTACTGTACCAACTTTAGGAAATATTTTTTCGTTGGCGATTTATTTTAATTATATATTAATATAGATTAGATTAGAATAATGAGGGGTAGTGTAAGCCCTTCGACTTCTCAACACTGCGACCTTAGATCTATTGTGAATACTCTATCTAGGGCTCGGAAAAGTAACCGAAGTATTTGTCTATCCGAATAACCGAATACCTATAGCGTACAAATACCGTGCAAATAAAACCGAATAATCGGTTATCCGAATATGGGTTTTCGGATAATCGTGTATTCGTTTCTTGTCCAATATTCTTGTAACCTATATTTAAATCCTCGGATAGTTTTAACCGAATATTGTTCACTGAGATGATGATAAAAAGATTTCGAAACACAACATAATTACAACAAACATTGGACACAACACCCTACACATTTTCCAACCCCTACAGAGAAGTTATCTTTACACATCTATATGTTTACACCAAATTTACCTAAATATGTTGTAGAACTACCCCTCTCAAGTAGAAGAGAACCTAGAGTACGATAAATTCTGATAAACCATCCCCTTCGCGTTTTCATCCCCTATTATTAGCATGTGCTGTTTACAAAATATATGAATTGACATTTTTCCTTACCAAATTTTGAACAGCAACCCTCTTCAACCAGAAGAAGTAAAACTAGCCCACATGAGGATTCTGACTAATTACCCCTTCCATAACACCCACCCCTGTAAGTAATGTTTTCGCTATTAAAATATAAATACTGGTATTTTTGCAGGGTAATTACACGCAGCGCCAGAAGAACTAGTAGAAATTGTAGCCAACAATACTATTCGAACAAACCATCCCTTATGTATTTTAAACCCCCCTTTATGATATTTCTTTACAATTGTACATTCTTTGGCAATATTATCATCAAATTTTACACACAAAGACTGTGGAGCGTGGATAAAATTATAAGCAACGGTAATATTCGAATATACAACCCCTTACACAATTTCAACCCCATCAGGGTAATTGCACATTCTTTGGCGATTTCTTATAACATTTTACACATAGAAACTCTGGAACATGGAGAAAATTATAAAAAACAAAAAATTCGAATATACAGCTCCTAACGCAATTTCAACCCCTATCAGGGTGACTTCTATGCATTTGCACATTCTTTAGCGATTGTTATCAAATTTTACACACAGGGACTGTGGAATATGGAGAAAATTATAGGCAACAATATTCGAATATACAACCCCTTACGCATTTTCTACCCCTATTATGTAATATCTATGCAATCTCTATGCAATTCTATGTTTTTGACCTGTTTTTATATGAAATTGTAGGAAGGGGTTGTCTGTAGAACTGGGAGGAAATTGTAGCAAACAATACCATTCGAAAAACCACACATTATTTATTTTCAACCCCTATTATGTTATTTCTTTACAATTCTACATTCTTTGGCGATTGCTATCAAATTTTACATACAGAGACCGTGGAACGTGGATAAAATTATAGACGACATAATATTCGAATATACAACCCTTACGCAATTTCAACCCTTCTTATGGTGATTTCTACAAATGCACATTCTTTGGTGATTATTATCAAATTTTACTCACAGAGACTATGGAAAGTAGAGAAAATTTTAGACAACAATAGATTCGAATATACAACCCCTTACACATTTTCAAGCCCTATTATGGTGATTTCTATACAAATGCACATTCTTTGGTGATTATTATCAAATTTTACACACAGAGACTGTGGACGGTAGAGAAAATTGTAGGCAACAGTAATATTCGAATAACCATCCTTGACGTATTTTCAACCCTCAATATAAAAATTATCTTTATACAATTCTACATTTTCTGACAGATTTTTATCAGATTTTACACATAAATCCTTTAAACCAAGGAGAAGACTCTAAGCTACAACGATTTTCCAACAAACCATCCTTTAACTGTTTTTAGCCGCTGTTGTATGATCTGCTCACCTTTATTTCTTTATCCTCGAAGTATTCAGTCACTTGATCACAACGAATGATATCTAAATAATATTTTAATGGAATATCGCTATTCCGAACAATCACCGTTGGGTATTCGCATATTCAGTGATGTGATCATCGGAAAAGTATCATTCTTCTAACCTTACGAGACTATTACGTGAATGGTCTTGAATCCTGCGCTTCTGACGTAGCGACATACATAACGTACATTCCTTCATGTTTCCAGATCCCATCGTCCCAGCACCAGTGTTTTAACTCACATTTTTGCGCTGTGAATGTCTTCAGTGTACAAAAGTCTACCGAGAATGACAGCCGCATTTAAGGGCCTCTCTACACGGACGGAATAAACGCGACGGAATATTCGGGCCGAGACCGGCTGATTTTGACCATGTTATACGAACCGAATTTCGGTCGCCGAACTTCAGCGACCAAAACGCGTGATGCATGTTACACGGGCAGAATGTTGACCGAAAAAACGCAAGCTGGAATTCTTTAGTGGGCAAAATGTACGGGGTTTGAACTTTAAAAATGGCAACACATCTATAAAATCCTCCGCGCGCGTTCATTCCGTCGACATTCCGCCCGTATAAATTGGCCCATGTTACACGGCCGATTGTCGGCGAACGAAACGCGTATCCATTGGGTCAAAGGGTAGGTAATGTTATGAATTACACGGATGGCGCCTTCAGACGCAGAAAAAAAGGTGTAGGAGTTTTTTCGCCTAGCGACCGGTAAAATTGCGGAAAGAACGCGCGCAGAAAAAACGCCTGAAAGTTATACGGGCAGAATGTCGACCGAATGCACGCGCGCGGAGGAGCAGCAGCATACAGGGTGGGAAAAACTTGAAATACGTTGAGGTGTTTGTGCATGGCGATCGACTTGCGACCCTACAAACCACGCATGGTTATTGCACGTTTAATTTCTGGGAAAATGGACATAGTTTTATTTGATGTCACCACTTTACACTTTGTATCTATAGAAATTGATAAACTTCGAAACTTTGGTATAGAAACACTTTTAGATTTAACGCGGGAGTAGTCAAGCAGCCGACTTGTGTTCTGTAAGACTCTACCGACCACGCATGCACGGTAAAAATGTCAACTTGGGATGTCATGGTTATATTTTGACAGATGACAGGTACTGCACATAACACATATGCCTAGCAGTTAAGTTCATAAACATGGACAGTTACTTCTTTTCGGATATATGGGATTAATTTCGGAGGCATATATGAGCACGTTTATAAAAATATTAACAACTAAATACCAGTCGGTCGGCAACTGCCGAGAGAGCAACAAGCTATGTAAGTGCTCCTACAAGTCTGGGAGACGCTTGCTTGCGCAGTATATATTAGCGTACTTATTGTGACTCTAGTGCTTTTTTTTCTGTAACAACATACAGGATAACAATGGCAACCAAAATAGTGCGTGTGAATACTTTGCAAATAGTATTTAACCAACAAGACCAACGTCCGACTGCTTTGGAAATTCACATGTGGCTGGAGAACAAACTACAGGTACGTGAACAAGATATTCAAACGTTACAACTTGTAGCAAAACAACATGCAGTTTATGTTAAATTCAAAACACAAGAAATATATGAACAATATCTGCGTAAACACAGTGATGATTTGGACTTTGTACTAATGAATGGTAGCATAATTAAGGTAAAAGTAGGACCAGCTGAACTAGATTATGCTACTGTAAGGGTCTTAAATATTCCCCCTGAAATTCCTAACGACAGAATAAGAAATGTATTGCAAAACTATGGAAAAGTTCAACAGGTAGAAAATGATACATGGGCACACCGTTACAACTTCAAGGTTGATTCTGGAATTCGTGTAGTGAAAATGACAATTGACAAGCACATTCCTTCCACTCTACTTATATCACAGTATGAGGCATATATTAAGCCGCGTTTACACTATGTAACTTGTTTAATAAACTTGTTACATGTAACAAGTTATATGTAACTTGTAACAAATTATACGTAACATGTAACAAGTTACATGTTTAAAAATCAGGTTATATAACTTTTTTATATAACTGAAGTTTAGAGAGACAAAGAGACATTTGTACTGCACAGTAATATTCCCAGTGGGAAGGAATTTATAAAATTTCCTTGGGCAGGAAATATTCCCAAAAACGAGCATTTATAAAAATCGTTAGTTTTGAACGTTTTACTGCTTATTAACGGTCCAGGTACCTTAAAATGAAACTATTTCAGTAACATTCCACATGTTTATCAAGGAACCGTCTAGGGAAGTATTACCTTTTCCTATGATATAATTTTTCACTTATTGTCAGAACAATGTACCCTAAGTCATCTTCTTTTAAAAAATTATAATTATTCGTGATAATCTCTTAGGTTTTATTAATAAACTTATATGTTATAAAGTGATACCTCACACGTATTTAAACATGATTATAGATAAGTAATTTAACATAATTGTTAATAGATGGTGTAGGTATTTAAAATAAAATGCCAGAAACCAACACCTTCAATATTACACAAACACAAATTTCAATATAAATCGTTTAGAGCCTAATAATTAATCATACATCAGTCCCACGGTCTAGGCTATACCTACTGTAGTTTAGGGGAAAATTTAGTTCTTTCATGATTTATGAGGGCTAAGAGGAACCTGCGGCTAGGCAGATGTGGCCATCCAAATCTTAGGAGCTGCAGTCACTTCTGCCGTAACAAAACGTACATTCAGTAAGTTTTCATGGATGCAATCTAAAAAGAGGAACCGCCTATCATCTGAGCGAGCAGCTAAACTCACTTATCTTTCATACAACGGGAAACTGATGAATGCTCAACCTCAGAAGAAGAAAAAGAAGAGTGAATCCGCTGAAGTTCAAACCCAAAGTGCTGGTAATCCAGACGATCCAGATGAAGGGAAAAACCAAGAAGAAAACCTAGATGATGATGATGAAAGCCATGATGACAGTGATGATATTTGCATCCTTTCTGATCAAGAAGAAAAAGAAGAGGATGATGAAGAAAATCTAATGGATTTCAATGGATGTGATTAGGGCCAACTTCTAAGATGAAGTCAAGGTCACACATTTAAAGAAAGCATGTAGGCCTATTCCTAAAGGTTGTTTGGGTTCGTACAGTTTATGATTATTACTGTAATTTTTGTCTAATTAATAGTCAATCTCTTCAATGAACTCTTTTGTTAATCTTCTGTATTGACCTTCAAGAACCAGGACAAATTTTAATTAACCTATTTTCATTGTTAACTATGTGAAAACCCAGTATTACCATATTTTATACGTAAATAATTAATGTTTTTTGTGTTCTTTCATTAATTATATATTAATCTTTGAACTTATGACATTTTTCAGTTTTATTTAACCTAATCATGATAAAATTTATGTAATAAATAGGTATCTGAGTTACCTTACTCGTAAATAAAAATTCCCTTTGTGGGAACATTTCCGGGAACATTCCCTGGAAATATTTACTCGAGATTAGGTTCCCGCCAGATGGCGCTGTGATTTGAACTCTGGCGTAGCTCAGTTGGTAAGAGCATTGGCAAGGATAGCCAAAGGTCCTGGGTTCAAGTCCCAGTGTCAGAGGAAATTTTCTCCTATAATATTATCATTTAATGTCCAACAGAGACAATAATCTGTGGTACATGAATGGACATGGATATATCTATCTTGAATGTTACTGTACAATAACAGTGGAAGATCGGTAACAAAATCACTAATTAGTGTGCCTCACAGTACTGTATATGGCATGACTTGTCTGTCAGTTTGTTTGTATAAAGAAACTGTTCACCTAACCACAAATAATTAAATTTATCCAAAAGTTCAATCTATGCAACCTTTACTATGCTTTTCAGATGTACAATAGTATAATAATAATACAGTATATCCTAATCTCACATATATTCCCCTCTACAAAACTCTCATATGTAATATTAACAATTTTCATAAATGTTTCATATCTTGATGGCGCTAATTCTCTTCCTTTATCTTAGTTTTACCTCTCCCTTTTAGGATTTAAGCGACCCAAGCCGCCCGAGCCTTACAGGGCCGCAACCTGTCGGGGGAGGGATTATCTTTGGAACACATACGTACTTTTTTGACCAGACAAGGGCATGAAGGGCCACCTCGGATGAGTGATCAGCCCAATGCCGGGACCACCTCCGAGACAACACGCACACATAGGACGAGACACACCATTCACACACACACACACTCACTTCGAACAAGGCGAAAGTGGGATGAAGATGATAATTACGGCCAGATGATATCTGGGGACCACAAGGGTCTAAAGTTACCCGAAATTTGTCTCAAAGGTGAGGAAAACCCCAGAAAAAACCACCTAGGTAACTTGTCTAGACCAGGAATCGAACTCGGGCCTGCTGCGTGAGAGGAGCGAACGCATCCCCTTTGCCACAGCGGTGGACAATGGCGTTGATATACCGTATAAATGGATATGTCCAAATATTATCACAAAATATATAGTAGTAAAAGCTATTGTCGATCAAACTGTACTCAATTTCACACTAAAACTAGCAAATGTTGACTTAACCACTGTAACGGTTCGCGGGTTGCAAAACCAATTACAGCCACGGTGTCGCTACAGTCAGAGCAGAGGTTATCTTCAGTATCATCGGGGGCACAATCTGGGTATTTATAGCTCTTAGAAACAGTCTACTTTATATTCTTATGCAATTAAAACTCCCTGGTTAACTGGTATGAGTGTTGTTTATTTTAATATAATTACAGAACAGTTAATAGGATTTTTGTAGAATATTCGTCGTATGTGAACTTCGACTTCAGATGAGTGGATTTCGCTATTAAGGTGTCTTTCTCCCTAACCTCGCGTATTCACAAGAATGCCTTGTAAAGTCGTTGATTCACTGGTACTTACAGTTTGATACACACTGAATTTAAGTTGGTACTCAGCTGTAATTAAGCCGTACCTCAAACCTGAATATATTCGTAGATTTAAATAATACTGCAGTAAATGATACTTAAATCATTTACTGACCGAAGAATATTAATAGCTTCCCGACTTCTATTAAGTCGGAAGCTAGATGCTGAGAAGATCGCCTCCACTCACTTAGAGCGTAGACGAGAGAGTGTCGATACCAATTTCTGCGTGTCCCCACTTCTCATCGTTCAAAGTCCAATACGCCATGTATTTCTTTTAGCCTCTAATAGCTATGTTTACAGCAAATTACATTGTGTATCAGAATCTTCAGATACAAACCCTTATTTCATTGGCTATGCTCCTTACCCAGCATAGACGCTAATACACGTGGATGGCAGTACTTGCCCACGCTGTCAGTAACCAGAAATGAAGCTAGATTCCCCGAAGCGCCATAGAGTAAGAACTTTCCCACTTACTAAGTCTTTAAATTTCAATAGAGCCAGTAAGCTCTTCTTTCTCTACGTTTTTAGTTCAATAGCAGTGAGTTTCGTGATGAATGACTGTCTCCTACACCCCACTGAGATCCTTTAGTATAGTTCTTAAGCCTATTCTTACGTTCCGGGAAATCTGTCTCGTTTCAATATTCACACAAGTCCAGCCGGAACATGATATTGCAAATATTATGTTCTTATTCCATTTCTGCTGTAACTTGTTCAGATAATTTTAGTGAATTTAACTTATTCCTATAATGTTATTAGAAATGCAAAGCTATAATTGATTAATATTTATGTTATTATTCTAATTAATAAGTTTATATAATAAACTTATTTTGTTCATTATAATTATATGGGTGGAGTAATTCAATTGCAAAATAGCAATCGTCTCACATGCCCAAGAGAATTCTACGGAAATTTATGTTTTGTATTCAAAATTTCAAATTTACGGAGTAATTCTGTTTTACTCCTGACATGAAGTGCTTAGTGTGACGTAAGTGAGCAGAGTTTGTTATGGATCCCAGTACGATGACCTTTGTGCTAACTCGTATTCTATAACATGGAATACTTTCCACCCTTCTCACATTACTACTATTTGTTTTGATGAGTGAATGACATTTCCTATACCTGGCACAACTGTTTCATTCATACTACTCATACTACAATATTTCCTTACTCTCTCACACACTACACCCTTCGCACACGGTAGGCTATCTTAGATCGTGACCACAGATACCTCACCTCATCAGGTAATAATGAAACATTAATACAAAACCTAATTTACCCTATGAATATAAACACTTGAAAACACTTATTAAATATATTCTAACCTAGATAAAAGCGTGACCGGATATATTTGGTACAACGTCCAGATTTAAAAAGAGATAACAACAATAAAAGATCGACGGATATAAGTGTCGAGGTCCGTATTACAATTAAATAACAACAATATAATCGGCATAGGATATATTTTATGCACGTCCAAAGAATTTCACACTTTTAGAGGTTATATTGAAAGCCTACATTTCGCTACATATTTGCTCCGCGGACATGTATACTTACAATAATAATACCCTCAGTTTCAGTGCCTTAATTCTAGTGAAATGACCCGAGCCTACTCCACTGCTGTTTCACCCATTTAACTGGTTATTCTTTGTATGGCCTCACAAATGAAAGATTGTACCGTCCCACTACTTTATTAGTTTTGGGATCAGTCACTTCATAGCAGATACCATTAAAAATGTTGGTCACTATAAACGGTCCTCTATAAATTAACTCGAGACGAGACATTCTTTTATTTGCTGCGTTTGACAGATTCTTTCTGCGTATCAATAATTTATCTCCCACAACAGGACTCCATTTAGCTTTGTGTCTCTTAGCTTTTTCCTTGCGCTTCGCGACACTCTTTCTAATGTTTTCAATTGCAATGCGACAGTAATCTGTTAGCTTTCTGTTTACTCCGTCATGCGGGATAGCTATTGGTAGGCCTGGAATGAGTGTTTTCGGTTCGTCATCTGCCATAAGTCTGAATTCCGGTACAAGAAATGTCATTACTCATCCTATTTAGTTTATCAGCATGATCATTAACCTCTTTAGTCACATTATTCTGTACTGCAACTATTTTGTTTAGTTCAGTTTTAATGTCATTAACCTGCCCTTGAATATTAGTACTTATTACCCCCATATCCACTGACAAAGCTTGAACTAATTTATCCTCCAAGTTTTTATTCTGAGTTCTTATATCCTGCTCTATTTTCTGTTCCAACTGTTTTCTATTTTCTTCGACTTTGTTTTGCACGTGGTCGATCCTTTTAGTTAATTTTACAGTTGTTACTTTACATTCGTCTGAGAGTTTATTTACCCTATCCTCAGTTTTCTTTGCTTTATCAGATAATTGATCAATCATTACCCTCATCTCACTGGTACTCCTATCCAATTTTTCCCCTATCTTTCTAGTTTCCTCTTTACTCCTATCAATCTTTTCAGCTAATTTACGGTTATTTTCTTCTAACTGTTTAGCTAATGTCCTATTATTTTCCTCCGTTTTGCTACTTAATATTTCATCCCTCTTTTGATTCTGTATTTGCATATCAATTATGAAGTACTTCATCCATGAAGGCGGTCCCTCATTTACTTGGTTTGACATTGTATTTTCGCAAGACCTATCTTCCTGTGCTGATACAATCTCTAGTTCCCTCTCCTCACTAGTCTCCTGATTAATTACTAAGCTTTCGTTATCTAATAGCATTTCAGATTCATTACTATTAATTTCCTGGTTACCTACTACAATTTCGTTCCCTTGGATTTGATCTATCTCACTATTAGTTAGCACATCCTGACCGTTATTCATTTCCTCAGTTTCCATCTTTGAAATTACGGCTTTTCCGTTCCTTAACGTCATCATTTCTACACAACCCTAGCTTTATTTATTGCACTGGGATCACTCAATGTATAAAAATCATGCTCACTCACCTTTGCATACATATAAATCATACCCTTCACAAAACACAAATACATATAATACCCTCTTATAGCTAGCAATAATACCCTCTTATAAACTATATTTTTACAAGGCTTTTTACTGCTGCTCCGGTATTCTATCTTCGGTCTGCCCACTCCTGATTCTTCTTACTCGGATCTTGAATTTATCTATCCCGTTAATCGTTGCAATGTCTGTAGTCTCTACTTAATGATGCGTGTAACAGTTATTGTTTTAATTTAAAATATTCTGATTCAACACAATTTAGCTTCGAGTCTTTTCAAGCCCCATCGATTGGGTAAGCCACGTATGTAACGGTTCGCGGGTTGCAAAACCAATTACAGCCACGGTGTCGCTACAGTCAGAGCAGAGGTTATCTTCAGTATCATCGGGGGCACAATCTGGGTATTTATAGCTCTTAGAAACAGTCTACTTTATATTCTTATGCAATTAAAACTCCCTGGTTAACTGGTATGAGTGTTGTTTATTTTAATATAATTACAGAACAGTTAATAGGATTTTTGTAGAATATTCGTCGTATGTGAACTTCGACTTCAGATGAGTGGATTTCGCTATTAAGGTGTCTTTCTCCCTAACCTCGCGTATTCACAAGAATGCCTTGTAAAGTCGTTGATTCACTGGTACTTACAGTTTGATACACACTGAATTTAAGTTGGTACTCAGCTGTAATTAAGCCGTACCTCAAACCTGAATATATTCGTAGATTTAAATAATACTGCAGTAAATGATACTTAAATCATTTACTGACCGAAGAATATTAATAGCTTCCCGACTTCTATTAAGTCGGAAGCTAGATGCTGAGAAGATCGCCTCCACTCACTTAGAGCGTAGACGAGAGAGTGTCGATACCAATTTCTGCGTGTCCCCACTTCTCATCGTTCAAAGTCCAATACGCCATGTATTTCTTTTAGCCTCTAATAGCTATGTTTACAGCAAATTACATTGTGTATCAGAATCTTCAGATACAAACCCTTATTTCATTGGCTATGCTCCTTACCCAGCATAGACGCTAATACACGTGGATGGCAGTACTTGCCCACGCTGTCAGTAACCAGAAATGAAGCTAGATTCCCCGAAGCGCCATAGAGTAAGAACTTTCCCACTTACTAAGTCTTTAAATTTCAATAGAGCCAGTAAGCTCTTCTTTCTCTACGTTTTTAGTTCAATAGCAGTGAGTTTCGTGATGAATGACTGTCTCCTACACCCCACTGAGATCCTTTAGTATAGTTCTTAAGCCTATTCTTACGTTCCGGGAAATCTGTCTCGTTTCAATATTCACACAAGTCCAGCCGGAACATGATATTGCAAATATTATGTTCTTATTCCATTTCTGCTGTAACTTGTTCAGATAATTTTAGTGAATTTAACTTATTCCTATAATGTTATTAGAAATGCAAAGCTATAATTGATTAATATTTATGTTATTATTCTAATTAATAAGTTTATATAATAAACTTATTTTGTTCATTATAATTATATGGGTGGAGTAATTCAATTGCAAAATAGCAATCGTCTCACCACTTAGAAATTGTTAAAATAATTAAAATTTTATTAAATTTATATATCATGTATAACAATTGGTTGGTTAGGTTAAAAGCTGTGCACTATTATTCCATTGTCTGTTACATCTGTTTGTTGTTACTACTGTACATATACGCAGCAAAATGCACATGTAGCAGGTTACATGTAACAAGTTACACATTTCCTATCCCCTGCGGGAAAGGTATAACTTGTTATATAACACAAACATCAGTTATGTAACACAATGTTATCTGTAACAAGTTACATGTATTTGTAACAATTTTGGAAAACATGTTATATAACTCAAGTTTTATAAACAAGTTACATAGTGTAAACGCAGCTAACGGAGTGTAAACGCAGAAAACTGGTTATATAACACAAAAATCAGTTATATAACACAGTGTTATATGTAACAATTTGCAGGTATTTGTAACAATTTTGGAAAACATGTTATATAACTCAAGTTATATTAAACAAGTTACATAGTGTAAACGCAGCTTCAGATAACTGTAGGATTGTATAAGCGCCACTCCATGATAACCGTTCGCCATCGCGAACCGGAAAAACACCATGTAGCCGTCTCATAGTTCATTAAGTCTTCCGGTATAAATGCATACCAATCTTACACAAATATTGTAAAATCATGTGTTATATGTATGCAGGAGCCGCTGACGTCACTTCCGGTTGCGTCATCATGACGTCACTTCCGGTCAGCTGATTATGACGTCACGTAGGAGCCGCTTACGTCACAAGTGGGCGTGGCTTATGACGTCACGACCTACTTCATGGTTACGTGATTCTAAATGACGACAGTTCCGGTTCCTATTGCAAATGGCGGCACTTCCCGTTCCTATTTCAAATGGCGGACCAAGCGCGAAATTCAAAATTATAATGGCGGTAAATTTGAAAACTATATATTGTAAATTTAAAAATGAATGTGTTTCCGGTTTCTAAGGACCAAGCGCTAAATTCAAAATCATAATGGCGGTAAATTTGAAAACTATATATTGTAAATTTAAAAATGAATGTGTTTCCGGTTCCTAAGGACCAAGCGCTAAATTCAATTTCATAATGGAGGTAGAATTAAAAGTTGTATATTGGTAGAGGGCAGGAAATTTTGAAAATTAAAAAATGGCGGATTAAGCGCAAAATTCAAAAACTGTATGAAAATGGTTGTGTTTCCGGTTCCTATTTCAAGTGGTGGAACGAGGGAAATTTAAAATTGTATATTGGTAGAAGGCATGACATTTTGAAAATTAAAAAATGGCGGACCAATCGTATGATTCAAAAATGGTAAAGTTCAAGTTGTTGTCTAGCTCAAGATTTTATAATGTTACATTGTACAAGTATTATGTAACAGGAATATGCATCATCGCCGTAACAGGAAGTGGTCAAGGTCACACGTCAGCACATTCCACATTCCTGAGTATAGAGTTACATCCGGTGTATGTTATAACCAACACGTTGTTCTGCATGAAAATACATCATAACTAAGTGATCACGTGATTCAATGGCGCTATATTTAAAAATTATAAAGGGTGGAATGTTTAATTATATTTCGACTTTTATCTTATAACATTACTATATATTAAGCGGTGACATCGCGGCATGATACAATGATCACATGATACAATGGCGCTCAATTTAAAAATATCAAATGTTAGAATCTTTGACAACTTTAAAAATGCAGGGCGGGCGATTTGAAAATTCAACATGGTGGAATGCGTACGATATGAAATGGTGGAAAGTGAGAAATTTAAAAGATGTATATTGGTAGAAGGCAGGAAATTTTGAAAATTAGAAAATAGCGGATTAAGCGTATGATTAAAAAATGGTAAAGTTCAAGTTGTTGTCTGGCACAAGATTTCATAATTTCTAAAACCGATTTCACATTATGGTGGGAATTTTGAAAGTGGATTTTTCTGAAATGTTGGAGCGGTTAACGTTAGATTTTATAATACGATTTCACACTATGTTAAATATTATGAGACAGGATTATGCTTCATTACAGTAACAGGAAGCGTCCAAGGTCACACGTCAGCAAATTTTCACATTCCTGAGTATCGAGTGACATCCGGTGTATGCTATAACCAACACTTTGTGTTTTGTTTTACATGTTAATACGTGATCATATGATAGCGCTATATTTAAAAATTACAAGAGGTGAAGGTGTAATTATATTTCGTCTGTTATCTTATAACATTACTATATATTAAGCGATGACATTACAACATACTTACGTGGTCACATGATACAATGGCGCTTAATTTAAAAATTACAAATATTAGAATCTTTGACAACTTTGCGGGCGATTTGAAAATTCAAGATGGCGGAATGCGAACGATATGAAATGACGTATGGCGGTAAATTTAAAATTGGTATATTGGTTGATGATGACATTGCGTGCATCAGAAGTCAATATGGCGGATTGTTATAACCTATCTCAACAGAGGAATTATTACGTCATCGAAGGAATAAGAGGGGAGGGAGGAATGAGAGGAGAGGGAGGCGCGGCTATGACATCATCAGAGGAGTACTTACGTCATAATTCAAAATGGTGGATAGCTATGACCTACCTCAACGGTGGAGTGGTTACGACCAGGTGGAACGCTTACGTCATAATTCAAGATGTCGGATTTTAAATACGCAGTCACATGAATCATTATGGCGGACCACGCGAACGATATGAAATTACAAACTTGTGGAAGGCGGGAGATTTAAAATTGTATATTTCAAATTAATGCGTAATTCTTATAATATATGTTAGAAAAATAAAATGGCGTTTGGTGGGAGATTTTAAAATGGTATATTTCGTATTATTGCATACATTTTATTATAGATGTTAGAAAAAAATGGTGTCTAGCGCAAGAGTTAAATTTGTTTATTATGAATTGGATCGGAAGAACAAATGACGTCTGGCGGGAGATTTGAAATTGCCAACATCTTAATATTCTTACGAGAGAGTTCTTTACACTTTTTAATATTTATTCAGCGAGAGGTTTGAGACCAGATGTACATCTCATATAACACAACGACAACAGACGTATCTTCAATCAAAAGATCAATTTTTTATTCACATTCAAGAAATGAAATATCTGCGGCTAATGCTCAATCAGCAAAAACTGTAGTAGAAATGTTATATATAGAACGAACATAGCCGAAAGGGTAAAATAAAATATGGTGAAGACTACCGGATGCAATAACTTTAAATTTAAAACAATATTACCAATAACTATTATTACAACTGGTATAGTCACATAGGTGCTCTGTAAATTACGATAAAGATCTCGTAAAAATTTATGTTTGTGTCATGTGCATTTAAAATATGGGTCTAAGACAGATCGAGTTCAAAGGCAATGTGAGGACTGGTGTAGTATCCTGTTATAGAACTTGGAAAAACAATAAGCATATTATTTTAACCACCAAGCTTGTGATGTATTACAGAAAAAAATGTACGTACACATGGTAATAAACATATAGTGTGATGTTAATTAGGTAGATGGTATGATAGCATGATTAAATTGATGAAAACTAGTGGAGGTTAAGTTGAACAATAGTGAAAAGCTAATAAACTAATTAATACATGGTGCTGTAAATTAGATATAAAAATCTATGACTTTGATACACTAAGGAGAGGGTACCAGAATATCCAAGAATAACGATTTAGTGTGAGAAATGTGTAAAGAACAATATTTTGATGCAAAAAAGAATTACGAAGACAGAAATTTAACTCACGGAGAGAATATTGTAACATAACCACATCATGCATTCCATGAAATGAAATATAGAAACTGCTATCTGACAAAATAAGGAAAAGCATAGTGTTAACGACTATATCGTTCGAACGAGTACTACTAGTATAGAACATGCTATGATGCATCTTTTGACCTACTTCACACCGGTAGATAATAAAGAAGAAGATAGTCAGTATCAAAGAAGATTAAGAGAAGAAACAAAGACACCAATAAACATCTGTCATAATTTATTTACATATTCAGGAATTATGAATGTTTTAGAACAGAGTGAACTCATAAAAGATCTTGGAGAAGACGGTATAATGAGAAAAATACTTCTATACACTTTTGAAATCTTACCAAACTCTATACCAACGATGTACAACGGATGGTTAACGAATGGAAAAGTCCCTAAAGCTACGGAAAGAGCAAAAATAATCCCAATATTAAAACCAGGAAAAGAAAACAGCAGCGAAGTCTCAAAGTTCAATCAGTAAGCTTGCTATATATCGCAGGAATAGTTATCGAAAACCTACTAGTTACCAGGATATTACACCACGTATTTTTCAAATGGACTTATGAATAACAATCAATATGGTTATGGAACTCCAGTTTTGAATAGATGTAATGACGAGATAGTACAACCGGACAAAGTATAAGAGGGTGTAAAGACATACGAATTTCCTAAACTAAGATATAGGAAGCAGCCATATTATACAAAGCAGTACAACAAGGAGAAATGTTAAACCAACCACTTGATCTACAGACCTGGTTTCATCCAGCGGACTTAAGAGTAATTAGCAAAGTAAAATAACATGTTGATTGAACAAAAAAAAAAATATATATATACGGAAAGGGAAAACGGAGTTGGATCTGATGTTGACTTATTCATGGAACAAGCCCTAACACTGACCATCTTGAAATTATAATGTATCTTTTTCAAATATTACATAATGTTACCATCTTGATTTTGAGTTTATAAATTTGAATCGCGTGCTTGGTTCTTCATATTGAATCATGTGACCATTACGTAGGCCGTGATGTCATAAATAAAGAATTCATGACTCAGCTGTAATATATGATGTGTGACCTTGAAACAGGTTTGAAGAAGTCTGTAGTGATGTCGTAAATAAAGATTTTGCTGATTGAGCATTAGCCGCAGATATTTCATTTCTTGAATGTGAATAAAAAATTGATCTTTTGATTGAAGATACGTCTGTTGTCGTTGTGTTATATGAGATGTACATCTGGTCTCAAACCTCTCGCTGAATAAATATTAAAAAGTGTAAAGAACTCTCTCGTAAGAATATTAAGATGTTAGCAATTTCAAATCTCCCGCCAGACGTCTTTTGTTCTTGCGATCCAATTCATAATAAACAAATTTAACTCTTGCGCTAGACACCATTTTTTTCTAACATCTATAATAAAATGTATGCAATAATACGAAATATACCATTTTAAAATCTCCCACCAAACGCCATTTTATTTTTCTAACATATATTATAAGAATTACGCATTAATTTGAAATATACAATTTTAAATCTCCCGCCTTCCACAAGTTTGTAATTTCATATCGTTCGCGTGGACCGCCATAATGATTCATGTGACTGCGTATTTAAAATCCGACATCTTGAATTATGACGTAAGCGTTCCACCTGGTCGTAACCACTCCACGGTTGAGGTAGGTCATAGCTATCCACCATTTTGAAATATGACGTAAGTACTCCTCTGATGATGTCATAGCCGCGCCTCCCTCTCCTCTCATTCCTCCCTCCCCTCTTATTCCTCCGATGACGTAATAATTCCTCTGTTGAGATAGGTTATAACAATCCGCCATATTGACTTCTGATGCACGCAATGTCATCATCAACCAATATACAAATTTTAAATTTACCGCCATACGTCATTTCATATCGTTCGCAATCCGCCATCTTGAATTTTCAAATCGCCCGCAAAGTTGTCAAAGATTCTAATATTTGTAATTTTTAAATTAAGCGCCATTGTATCATGTGGCCACGTAAGTATGTTGTAATGTCATCGCTTAATATATAGTAATGTTATAAGATAACAGACGAAATATAATTACACCTTCACCTTTTGTAATTTTTAAATATAGCGCTATCATATGATCACGTATTAACATGTAAAACACAAAGTGTTGGTTATAGCATACACCGGATGTCACTCGATACTCAGGAATGTGAAAATTTGCTGACGTGTGACCTTGGACGCTTCCTGTTACTGTAATGAAGCATAAGCCTGTCTCATAATATTTAACATAGTGTGAAATCGTATTATAAAATCAAACGTTAATCGCTCCTACATTTCAGAAAAATCCACTTTCAAAATTCCCACCATAATGTGAAATCGGTTTTAGAAATTATGAAATCTTGTGCCAGACAACAACTTGAACTTTACCATTTTTTAATCATACGCTTAATCCGCTATTTTCTAATTTTCAAAATTTCCTGCCTTCTACCAATATACATCTTTTAAATTTCTCACTTTCCACCATTTCATATCGTACGCATTCCACCATGTTGAATTTTCAAATCGCCCGCCCTGCATTTTTAAAGTTGTCAAAGATTCTAACATTTGATATTTTTAAATTGAGCGCCATTATATCATGTGATCATTGTATCATGCCGCGATGTCACCGCTTAATATATAGTAATGTTATAAGATAAAAGTCGAAATATAATTAAACATTCCACCCTTTATAATTTTTAAATATAGCGCCATTGAATCACGTGATCACTTAGTTATGATGTATTTTCATGCAGAACAACGTGTTGGTTATAACATACACCGGATGTAACTCTATACTCAGGAATGTGGAATGTGCTGACGTGTGACCTTGACCACTTCCTGTTACGGCGATGATGCATATTCCTGTTTCATAACACTTGTACAATGTAACATTATAAAATCTTGTGCTAGACAACAACTTGAACTTTACCATTTTTGAATCATACGATTGGTCCGCCATTTTTTAATTTTCAAAATGTCATGCCTTCTACCAATATACAATTTTATATTTCCCTCGTTCCACCACTTGAAATAGGAACCGGAAACACAACCATTTTCATACAGTTTTTGTATTTTGCGCTTAATCCGCCATTTTTTAATTTTCAAAATTTCCTGCCCTCTTCCAATATACAACTTTTAATTTTACCTCCATTATGAAATTGAATTTAGCGCTTGGTCCTTAGGAACCGGAAACACATTCATTTTTAAATTTACAATATATAGTTTTCAAATTTACCGCCATTATGATTTTGAATTTAGCGCTTGGTCCTTAGGAACCGTAAACACATTCATTTTTAAATTTACAATATATTATTTTCAAATTTACTGCCATTATAATTTTGAATTTCGCGCTTGGTCCGCCATTTGAAATAGGATCGGGAAGTGCCGCCATTTGCAATAGGAACCGGAACTGTCGCCATTTTGAATCACGTGACCATGACGTAGGTCGTGACGTCATAAGCCACGCCCACTTGTGACGTAAGCGGCTCCTACGTGACGTCATAATCACCTGACCGGAAGTGACGTCATGATGACGCAACCGGAAGTGACGTCAGCGGCTCCTGCGGTGACGTCAGACAGGAAACCACACTACTTGTTATAATTTGCATGTATTTGTAACAATTTTGGAAAACATGTTATATAACTCAAGGTATATTAAACAAGTTACATAGTGTAAACGCAGCTTTACGGTAGCAACTGTTAATTTTAATAACAACTCCTCACCTACTAAACTTAAGATTTCCTGAATGCCTATAGCGTTGACATAGTTTATTTACAGGAGGTTTCCGTGAACAATTTCTCTTCGATATACAACTATAATGAATACGTGAATGTCGGTTCAGAAAATCTAGGTACTGCCATCCTAACAAAACAAACCATATCATTGGAGAATGTGGAAATGTTACCAAATGGAAGAGGCATAACTGGTGAGTTTCACAACACTACTTTTATCAATATCTATGCACCGTCTGGTTCCAACAAACGCAAAGAGCGCAATGAATTCTTTCAGAATGAAGTTGCTTATTTATTTCGATCCTTGCCCAGGCAGTATGTTTTTGGAGGGGATTTCAACTGCCTTCTCAGTAAAGAGGATACTACAGGAACCTTTCAGTCAAGTAATACTCTGCAGGAACTTGTCACGCATCTGAAAATGACGGACGTTTGGTCAGCTGCCATCGAAACGTACAATATACTTACTTCAGTAGTACAACTGCTTCCAGATTAGATCGATTCTACATTCCCAAAGATTCACAAAGTAATGTTAGTGGAATAGAGGTACACCCTGTAGTATTTTCAGACCATGCCGCCGTCCTTCTTTCCACTAAATTAAATAATCTACATTATACACCAATAGGCAAGAGTTATTGGAAAATGAATGTCAGTTTATTAGATGAAGAATCCCTACACCGTGAACTTCAGCTTTTATGGGCAGTATGGAAACGTAAAAAAGCTTATTATAAGGATGTTGCTGATTGGTGGGATCTCATGGTGAAACCAAACATTAAACGTCTGTTTAAGAAATACTCTTATCTAAAATATCAAGAGACAGAAAATAAATTAAAATTTTATTTTAGATGTTTACGAGAACTACAAACTGATTATTTACCCTTTCCACGACGTCGACAACAATTAAGTCTGTTCAAAGCTAAGGCATTACAGACATACAAATTCAGAATGGGAAGCCTAGCAATTAGAAGTAGACATAAGTATGCTGTATCCAATGAAAGAATATCCTTGTACCACCTCATCAAAAGTCAGAAACACAGAAATAAGCCTGTTGTATAATTATTATTATATTCAGAAAATAAGAGGGATGTTGTGTAAATTTAAGTAAAAGAAAGGCAATGAACTAAAGAGGAAGAGAAGTTAGATTAAAAGTTAATAAACTGTATTGTTTGAAAACAAGGAAATGAATTGCTGTATACGCGGAAGCTAAATTGTTTAGTCTTGAAGTTCAATAAACGACAGAATGATGACGGAGGAGCAGTCATATGCGAGGATTGCTGAGTTAGTCATATGTAGAACATAATCAATGTAATTACTATTGTCGAGTCAACACCAACTTCTATTAAACTATTGGATAATAACCATAATAACTTTGATCTAGCTCCTCCTCCTTACGAAGTTATAAATACGCAGATTAATGTAAATTTAGTGGATTTCATCGTGGTCAACAACGGCATCAACTTGTAACTTGTGCTATACAATAAATCACTATTCTACACTTCAACAGTACTTGTATTATTTCTGAGGAAATAAACCTACGATTTACGTGTGTGCAAGCCTTCCTACAGATTACAGGTTCAACTCGACATCTGTAGAAATTAACATCATCAGCTACCAGCATACACATTGGCGTGTATTATTGGAACAACTCGTCCAACTGGACGAAAACTCCCATAGTTATACGACATGGTGGCAGCGTCGTGGATAAAGATATAAGTACTGGTCTACATTCTTCACTGCAAGAATCCCAAGAACTAGAGGACATTTTGGAATTTAAATTTAAAAATTCAAAAAGAAGTTGCAACGACAATAATTTGGACAAGAGACCTCTAGGGAAATAATAACGGCAGCATCATCTTCTTCTTCATCTTCTTTTCTAACTGGTGACGTCGCAGCCCGAGGGAACGGACAGCATCAGTCTTCCTTCCACTAAGGAGTGCCCGAATTCCGGTACTTCCCGTCGAAGATACTCCCAGCAGTGCCTCTTCCAGACGAAGCCAACCTGAGGTCCGAGGACTATCACCAGGGTGGAGGCCACTTCGTCAACGAACTCTCTGTCTTGGGTTCGGGAGGAGCAACGCCGCGAGTTCCGAGGAATAGTATCTTCCCTTCACATATCTTCAAATTGTAAGTACAGAGTTGTGAAAGTTGTAGAAATCCCCATTAGATATTCGAACATCCTCAGTTGCCGCTAATGCAAATAAATAAATACGTAATTATATCAATTAAATAATAATTAATTAAAAGAGTAATTAAGAAAGTTAATTAATTAATTAATGAAGTTAAGTTAAAAAAATAAATTGAGATAATTTTACATAATGGAAGGGCAGGAAGAAGTAGAACAAGTAGCAAACAATGAAGCACGAGCTAGAATCGAGATATTAGAAGAGCGGATTCAAACCTTGTTAAGAGCAAACATGCAACATGGATCATTAACGATAACGGCTGCAGCCAAATTGTTTGAACGCGGATTTACAGGAGAACCTAAAGAATTGCAAGATTTCATTGATAACGTAGAAGCTGCATACACTTTAGTAGATCCAACTCATCATGCTATTTTATTTCGTTATGTTTTAGCCAAGATCACGGGGGAAGCAAAAAGAACTTTAAGCATTAGAGATCAAGCAGGTTTAAAATGGGAAGAGGTAAACCAGAAACTAGAGGTTCATTATTCAGTACAAAGAACGTTCAATTATTATTGTAACCAACTATGTCAAGTTAAACAAAAGCCTTACGAAGGAGTGACACAGTGGGGTACTAGAATAGAGCAGTTGACTGGTAATGCTATTGAGAGTACAAGGAAATTTACGCAAAACTGGTCTGAGGAAGAGAGATCAGGAGGACGTAAAATCATAGTAAGATTAGGTCGTACCGTATTCATAAACGGAATTTTTGATGAAGCAGTACGTGAAGCGGTTAGGATTAATTCAGAGGAATTGTCAATGAAGGAAACGATCGACAAAGCCGCAGCTGAGGAATGTGATCGGAAATCTAATGCGAAAACATCAAAAAATAAACCACAATACAAGAATATGGGAAATCCACAAGTAAAAAGTGAGAGTGTAAACTCTGTAACGAGGATGACATGTTATAATTGTCATAAAGAAGGGCATATCAGAAAAGATTGCCGAAGTGTAATTAGATGCATAACTTGTAATAAGTTAGGGCACGTAGCAAAGGATTGCAGGGTGCGTAGGTCGCGACTCGGCTCTGACAATGGATTGCGTAGAACCTCCCAGGGAAACGAATAGAGGGTATGACCGAGCAGTCGGGTACAACCTCTGGCAGTAAAGACTGCATATATAATCCTTTTTCATTTTATGCAACATCTGAGGATTTGCATGAAGGAATTGGATTGGTGTTGCTTAATACTGGCTCCTCTGTATCGCTAGTAAAGAAAACAAGTTTAAAAGAATATAATAAAATAGATTGTCAAAATAGATTGCAATTTAAATCAGTAACTGGAGAAAATTTCACAGTATTAGGAAGTATAATGATGGAATTACAAGGCAGTCAGCCATGTAAATTTCATGTAATGGAAAATTTACCAGAGCAATATGATATAATTTTAGGGCAAGACTGGGTGAGAGAAAATGAAGTAAAAGTAACATTACCAAGACATGTAAAAGTAAATACAAGGATACCCGCTTGTTCAGAAACATTAGTAGCTTTTCCCACCACGGAAAACGGAATAAAATATTGTAATAAACAAATGTTAGGGTCAAATGTTTATTGTTGTGAGGGAGTAGTATTGTGTAAAGAGAATCAATTTTGCTGTTTAATTATTAATTTAAATGAGGATGAATATGACATTGAAAATATTCCACAATTAGAGAATTTTTCTTTTAAAGAAAATAAACTAATGAGAGATGGCCGAGAAAGGAAGCGAGTATTGCAAGAAAAATTGAGATTATCACATATTAAGGAAGGAGCAGATTCAATTAAAGAAATTTGTTTAGAATACAATGATATTTTTCGATTACCGGGAGATCGTTTAACAGAAATAAAGCACGCTAAGCATTATATTCCCACACCAACAGCTGACAACGTAAGACCGATTGCAGTAAAACCATATCGAATACCACATCATTATCAGGAGGAAGTAAATAAACAAGTTGATGATATGTTAGCACAAGATATTATCAGACCCAGTGAATCATCTTGGAATTTTCCACTTTTAGTCGTACCTAAAAAAGTAGACGCGTCAGGGAAAAAGAAATGGCGTATCTGTATAGATTTTCGGAAATTAAATGAATCGACAATCGGAGATAGCTACCCTTTGCCAAATATACAAGAGATTCTTGATAGTTTAGGTAGAGCTAGATTTTTCTCTGCATTAGACTGTGCTAGTGGATATTGGCAAATACCGTTAGCTGAGGAAGATAAATGTAAAGCATCATTTAGCACTCAAAAAGGAAAATTTGATTTTCAACGATTACCATTCGGGTTGAAGAACGGACCTTCATCTTTTCAGAGAACCATGAATATGATTCTTTCAGGACTGATAGGGTCAAGGGTTTTTGTTTATTTAGATGATATTATTTTATTTGGGGCTGATCTGAGAGAACATAATGATAAATTATGGGAAGTATTTGAGAAACTGAGAGAATTTAATGTTCAGTTGGAACCAGATAAATGCGAATTTTTAAAAAATGAATTAAATTATCTGGGGCATGTAGTAACAGCTGAAGGAGTGTATCCGGACCCAGAAAAGGTCAGAGCCATACAAGATTTTCCTAAACCTAAAACAGTAAAAGATGTTAAATCATTTTTAGGGTTAGTGGGTTACTATAGAAAATTTATACCTGATTTTAGCAAAAAGGCAAAACAATTAAATGAGTTGTTACGGAAAGAAATTAAGTGGGAATGGACTGAAAAACAGGAAGAAGCTTTTAATGTATTAAAACAGTGTTTGATGTCAGAACCCGTACTTCAATTTCCGGACTTTAGCCAACCTTTTCTGCTGACCACGGACTCTAGCAATTTTGCTATTGGAAGCATACTGAGTCAAGGTGAATTAGGGAAAGATAAACCTATAGCATACGCAAGCCGTATTTTAAATAAACATGAAATAAATTATGGAATAACAGACAAAGAATTATTAGCTATAGTATGGTCATGCAAGCATTTTAGAAACTATCTATTAGGTAGGAAGTTTACTATCGTCACCGATCATAAAGCTTTAAAGTGGATGGTAGGAGTATAAGATCCAGGATCAAGGATTTTAAGATGGAGATTATTGTTAGAGGAATTTGATTACGAAGTAGTTCATCGGCCTGGAAAGACTTTGGTCAACGCGGATGCCTTATCGCGTTATCCAGCAGTAGCTTTTGTAACTGATTCTTTGACTAATGAAAAGAAACAAAAGATATTACAAGAAATGCACGATTCCCCAATCGGTGGACATTCAGGAATTCAGAGAACTTACGAAAGAATAAAGATGCACTGTAACTGGCCAAATTTATTTCGTGATGTCGAAAACTATATTCGAAAATGTCAAATTTGTCAAAGAAATAAGGATATAGTACCACCCGTAAAAGCAGCTTTTGAACAAACAGACACTAGTCAAAGTACATGGGATAAAATTTATTTAGACATAGTAGGTCCTTTTACTATGTCCGAAAAAGGAAATAAATACTTGTTAACTTGCCAAGACAATCTAAGCAAATATGTGATAGGTATCCCCATTCCAAATCAAACTGCAGAAACAGTAGCGGAGGCATTTGTAAATGAGGTAGTTTTGAAATACGGTATTTCAAATGCGATCCTTACAGATCAGGGCACACAATTTATGGGTAATGTAATGAAAAGATTGTGTAAATTGTTAAAAATCGAGAAGGTATATACAAGCGTATATCATCCGGAAAGTAACGGCAGTTTAGAACGATCCCATAAAGTTTTGGTGGAATATTTAAGATGTTTTTGTCAAAATAAACAGGAGGAATGGGATAAATAGATCCAATTTGCTGTGTTTACATACAACATTACTCCCCACACAAAGCTTAAGTTTACGCCATATGAAGTTTTATATGGGAGACAGGCAAACTTGCCGGGCGCGTTACAGAGAAGAGCGGAAGTGTTATATAATTATGACGACTTCATATTGGGTATCAAGCAACGGTTCCAGAAAACATGGGAGGAGGCTAGACTTAACTTAGTGAAAAGTAAGGAAGCCGAAATAGAAAAAAGAGGTAAATGTGCACGAGAACCTCAGTATAAGAGAGGAGATTATGTGTTTGTTCGAAATGAAAAGAGAAAGAAATTAGATTCTTTGTATAGTGGCCCATGGCAAATTGAGGAAATCAAAGGTAAAAACCTAGAGTTAAGAAAGGTAGGAACAAGTGGAAAGAAAAATGTATACCCATATTAACAGAACGAAACCATGTGTTTCAGATTTGTTCGCAGAGGATGTTTAAGATGTGGATAATAATGTTAGTGCAATTGATTGCAATGCAAGAGGTAATATTAAGAGAAACAGATTATAAGAGTACCAATCAGAAAGAAGGGGTAGAGATAAGTGAAATAAAAGGAGAAGCTGGAATTTATTTTGATGAGCTAGGAGAGTTATGGTTCTCTCCAACACAGTGGGAAATTGTAACTTATGTGGATAGCAATGAAATAAATAAAGTATGGTTAAGTGTAAAGAGACAGTTAGAACAGTTTCAGAAAATTTGTAGGAGTATTTCAAGTAAACCATGGAATGAAGTCACAGATTGTGCTTCAAGTCTAAGATATTTTGAATCAAAGTCAAATAGGGTTTTGAGATTAGAAAATGTGTTCAAAGAAGTATCAGGATTAGGAACTGGTGAGGTAATAACTTTCAGAAGAACAGAAATTAATAATAGTAGGAAGAAAAGAGCTATTTTTAATTTTATAGGAGAAATTTCTCGTATTTTGTTTGGAACAGCAACTGAAAACGAATTAAAAAATTATGATAGACAGATTAACAAGTTAAAAGATTCAGAGAATGATTTATTAAGAATTGATGAAGAACAAATGTCAGTGGTGAAATCTATGTTAGTCAGCATAAATTCTACTCTAGTAAGTATCGTAAGCAATGAGAAAAAGCTTACACAGCAACTTAATGATATCACAACGAATTTCAGTGTGGAATTAATTAATCAGAAATATGAAGCTGAAATAGCAATAATGTTAACTAATTTAAATAGACACATTGAGATCGGGTTGTATGAATGTCAACATAGTTATGAATTATTAATTGAAACGTTTCTTCATGCACAGTCAGGAGTAATTCAACCTCAAATCATCACTTACAGCCAAATAAAGAAAATTTTAAAAGAAATCGAGTCACAAAGAATGTGATTCCTCCTTTTGTAACTAGCCAAGCTATGAAATTATTAGAACCCGTCATTTATGTCCAAAATAATTTATTAGTGTATGTAATACGAGTCCCGTTACTTGATCAACAAAGATTCAATGTATATCATGTAATACCTTTTCCGATAGTCATGGAAAACAATATGACTGTACAATACATACAAACAAAACAGGAAAATATAGCTATTGATAAATATAAGACAAAGTATGCTTATTTATCACAAAAGGAAATGGGAGACTGTAAGAAACCAAATGATTTGACTTATGTGTGTAAAGAAAGTTTTTTAATATCTAATTATATACCGGGGCAAGATTGTATTTCCACCGTTTTACACCCCGCAACACAGGTAATACCGACGAGTTGTTTAAAATCTGTTGTGTTTTTAAATAGTCAAAAGACGTTATGGATACCATTATCTGGAAGCAATGAATGGCTTTATACTTCCCCTAAAACCGAAATTTTTACAGGTATTTGTTTGAAGAATAAATATACCAAGAGAATAACAGGTCGAGGTAAATTAAACTTAGGAGAACATTGTAAAGGTATCACAACCACAGGAGTCATTTATCCGTTACAAAAGAAAACTTACAATAATTCTCAGTTTGACGTAATACCACTTGCTAGTTTCAACAATTCATGTTGTATGGATTTTAAGACTCAAAAAGATTTTGCTGAAGTAAAAATGGAGTTACCTTTTCATAATATTTTGTCTAATATAGATGAATTACGAAGAACAGGCTATCAGTTAGATGAAGTTAAAAGGTTTATTAACGAGGAAAAGAATAAAGTAAATTTTATAAAAAATGAAAATGATGATAATTTTCAGTGGTATCATGTTGTATATTTAGTAATATTTTTATGGATAGGAGGAATGATATCCTGCTGTTGTCTTACTCATGTACAGAAAACTAAATTATGTATGTATCAATTTTGTAAATTGATCGTTGTAAATTGTAGATGCTGTAAATATAAGCAAAGTCATAATAATATAAACAATGGTGAAATAGAGTTAACTAATAAATTAGAAAAAAGGGTTAGAACTATAGAAATACAAACTGAAGGCTTAGAAAAGTCAAGTGAAGTATTAGTATGTAATAGTCATTCAGGTACAAGGAAAGAAAGTGTAAAAGAAGTAAAAAGTAGTTTAAACATAGTACCAGAAACAGAGATAGAAGAAAGTAGTTCTATTTCAGGAAAAACTCACTGGACACAAATTAAGGTTTAAAAATCTGTGGTGTAAACCCCAGCTTTTTAAAAAAATAAGGGAGGGGATGTTGTATAATTATTATTATATTCAGAAAATAAGAGGGATGTTGTGTAAATTTAAGTAAAAGAAAGGCAATGAACTAAAGAGGAAGAGAAGTTAGATTAAAAGTTAATAAACTGTATTGTTTGAAAACAAGGAAATGAATTGCTGTATACGCGGAAGCTAAATTGTTTAGTCTTGAAGTTCAATAAACGACAGAATGATGACGGAGGAGCAGTCATATGCGAGGATTGCTGAGTTAGTCATATGAAGAACATAATCAATATAATTACTATTGTCGAGTCAATACCAACTTCTATTAAACTATTGGATAATAACCATAATAACTTTGATCTAGCTCCTCCTCCTTACGAAGTTATAAATACGCAGATTAATGTAAATTTAGTGGATTTCATCGTGGTCAACAACGGCATCAACTTGTAACTTGTGCTATACAATAAATCACTATTCTACACTTCAACAGTACTTGTATTATTTCTGAGGAAATAAACCTACGATTTACGTGTGTGCAAGCCTTCCTACAGATTACAGGTTCAACTCGACATCTGTAGAAATTAACATCATCAGCTACCAGCATACACATTGGCGTGTATTATTGGAACAACTCGTCCAACTGGACGAAAACTCCCATAGTTATACGACAAGCCTAGCATTACAAAACTACTCGACACAAATGGACAGTGGCACACATCTCAACCAGCTATCAGTAAAATGATTTACGATTACTATAACACATTGTTTCACCAAAATGGTGATGATCTACATATACAAACTATCGTACATAAAAACCAGACTCACATTACTGCAGACGACAATATATTACTTGAACAACCTGTTACTAAAATGGAAGTCTACAACTCTATCGTTCAAGGAAAAAGCTCCAAAACTCCTGGATGTGATGGAATTCCACAAGAATTTTATGTTCGATTTTGGAAATTAATTGGAGATGACCTGACGGAGGTGCTTAATGCTATCCTACACCGAAAAGAACTATGTGCTTCCCAGAAACGAGGTGTGATCATTTTATTAAAAAAGTCTCAAGGCCATGGTGGGGTTGAGAATTTTAGACCAATCAGTCTTCTCAATTACGATTACAAAATATTAGCTAGAATCTTAACCCATCGTCTTAAGCCACTAATGGATAAACTACTTCACCCAGCCCAGTGCTGTGGAGTCGCCGGACGCACCATTTTTGATGCAACGTGTACTTTACGTGATTGTCTTGCTTATCTAAACATCTATAAAGTGAAGGGTCTACTAGTATCCCTGGATTTTCAACGCGCTTTTGACAGTATCCGTCATGATTATTTATTTGAATGCCTCAAACAATATGGTTTTAGCAATACTTTTGTCTCTTATCTTAAATGCTTATATTTTGATATCTCAGCTGTTATCCAAGTCAATGGTTTCCTTACTCAACCCTTTTCCATTACAAAATCCATTCGACAAGGGTGTCCTGCCTCAATGTTGTTATTTACCTTAGCCCTCAATCCCTTAATATACAACTTAGACAGTCAGCTAAAGGGTATTTCCTTTCAAGAGCACAATCTTTCAGTCATAGCTTATGCGGATGACGTCACTGTTATATTAAGTCAGGACACTGATAGCAGAAAACTCTCTGAAGAGCTCCACAGCTTAAAAAAATTATCTGGTCTCACAGTTAATGTCAACAAATGTAAAGCTATAGAGTAGGATTACCTCCACAACGTCTCTGGGTTTTTACATATATACCTTAGGAGCGAGTCTCACCGTTCGTAGAGTTCCTGGCTAGGGGAGGTAGCTGCACCCTGATTGGCTCAGCTCTCCTATCCCACTCCACGTGTTGTCTGTCTCTCTCGCAGCGGCATTATCTCTCCACTCAACTATAATAGTATTTTCTACGACTTGCGACATGCTGCATGATGTTCACTCTCTGCCCAGCGGTAGCTTACTGATCTTACGCGCACCGAATTCACGCATCTTGGTAACGAGACGTAACGAGATGCTCGCTGGCTGGGTTTGTCTTCAAGGCCAGATACTTTATGGGAATAATCCAACTCTACCAGTCGGGTGGCAAACTCCATTACGAGACCTTGATATATCCATGACGGATACACACAAAATAATAGGTGTTCAGTATAATACCTCAATCGCAGAAATGCAAAAACTGAATTGGGCTCAGATAGTTAACAAAATCAAAATTCTAGCTAAAGACTTATGTCTTCGCAATCTTTGTTTATACAAAAGAAGCTGGGTTGTGCATACATATATATTATCACAATGCTGGTATGTTGCACAAATTCTGCCCATTCCAAAAGATTGTGTAAGACAAATCACTTGTGCCATTTCTTGGTACTTATGGCGAGGATTTATATTCAGGGTGCCTCTATCTACTATGTACCGTCCACCGAACGAAGGTGGTATTGGACTTGTGAACGTTGAAGAAAAATGCAAGGCCTTGTTTATAAGTAGAAGTGGATGCAGTAAAACCTTGGCACGGACATCCTTCTCAGGTCTGTGATACAAATACTGGTTTAATGCTTTGGACCTAAGTTATCCATTTTACAAAAAAACAAATACCTAATGACTTGCAATACCTGAGTGATTTCCTGCAGGACTGGAGTTTCTTTCAGTTAGACGAGCACTTGCTTACAACGAAATTAACTTCTATTATTTATGCGCAATTACAGACACAGTGGACACATAGTGAAATGAGAGTGCATCGCATAGCGCCAGCAGATATTAAACTTGAACGTTTGTGGAAAAATCTTAGCTCAACTCATCTACCGGCGGAAACACGTTCAACATGGTTTGCAGTGATTCATGATATTATTGCAACACGAGACAGATTATTTAAAATTAAAATGACGCTTTCTAATCAGTGTACTTTTTGCAACCAAATTGACAACTTAATTCATCGTCTTACAGAGTGCCCAACCGTCTTACCTGTATGGCGTACTCTATTGGCCTGCACCCGTCACATATTAACAGCGCAAAAATTGTACTTCACTCCTAAAATGTTTCTGTTTCCTGATTTTTTCTGCACCCCGAAAAATACGCACCAGAACATTATGCAACTCATAGGACATACTGTAACGTACATTATTCACAATTTTGGCTCCACTGATAAAGAAATGTACCTGGACTATCTTCGACGCACACGTTGGAAACCTTTAATCTAATCAACAAAGTGTTTGGAAAATTAAGACTCTCACTGTTACGAGTGTTTGGAAGATTAAGACTCTTGTTATTTATTGTTGGGAGATTGTGTGTTATGAACTAAAAAGGATTCTTTGTGTTAATATGTAATTAAAAAAGAAAAATACAAATTAATATGAACTTGGAGCAACTTTACTTTTTTCAGTAACAATGCTTGCAGCTTCTCAGAGATCGTGAAGGTTCCTTCTGTATCTCTCGGTATTAATTTTGTTGCAGTCCTTGGTATGCTGAACTCCCTTCATTAAAGCCGGCATAAGGGCTAGATGTTTGGCTAGAGCATTTGTTTTTTTGTACTAGCAGAATTGATATTTCTGTTACCTTCGCAACTATGGCTTTCATGAGGGACAAACTCGTTGACAGATTAACAGTCATACACAAGAGAAAGTTAACCGGAACTTAAAAATATCTGACTTGAGGAAGCGCCACAAGAAAAGTATGGATTTCCAAACTGACAGAATTATGCAGCAAGACGGATACTGGCAAGCTGTTTCGGCGTCAAAAATTAAAGAATTTTACGAAATTAGACAATTTATTGTCCCACTGCGATTGTCAGATTGTGTCAGGAATGTACTGTAGTTCTTACAATCATATGTATGCCTGCAGTTGCCATGATTCAGCTATCAGATGGAATTTGTGCAAGCAAATCCATTTACTATGCCGGACAATTAAACCGTGTGCATTGCCCTGCCAAAGCTCAAGCATTATTATTGAAAATAAGAAAAGTTGCTCCAAGTTCTTATTAATTTGTACAATGATTATTAATATTATTTTTTAAACGTGCTCATATATGCCTCCTAAATTAATTCTATATATCCGAAAAGAAATAACTGTCCATGTTTATGAACTTAACAGCTAGGCCTATGTGTTATGTGCAATACCTGTCATCTGCCAAAACATAATCATCACATTCAAAGTTTACATTTTTACGTTGTTGTAGTAGTGTGTGCAGGCTGTAGTCATTGTAATTGAAGTTACCAAGCAAGTTACGGACTATTGCCCTCGAAATAATTCCTGCTTGCGTTTTTTCGGTCAACATTCCGCCCGTGTAACATGCATCACGAGTTTCGGTCGCTGAAATTCGGCTTGTCCTCTAGTTTTTTTGTGTCTGAAGGCGCGGTTATTCCGTCCGTGTAGTTTATAACATTACCTACCCATTGACCCAGTGGATACGCGTTTCGGTCGCTGACAATCGGTCGCGTTTATTCCGTCCGTGTAGAAAGGCCCTAAGGGTGGCTCCTACTGAAATTAGTTTTGTTCAACAATTTATCTTGGTTCTTGAGAGTCTCTGCTTGATATCTGCTAAACATTACACAAATAATGTGGATATAGGTGTATACAATAAATAGGGGTTGAAACATTTAAGGGGTGGTTTTTATTAAAATTAATTTAGCCTAAAATTTTCTCCTGGTTCTGTATGTAAATTTTCATTAAAAATGGTCAAAGGGGGCAGATTTAAATGAAGCACATACAATAGGGGTTGAAACACATAAGGGGTAGTTTGTTTCAAAATTAGTTTTGGCTAAAATTTTTCCGTCTTTCTATAGGGTCAGTGCATAAAGTCTGGTGAAAATTGGTCAAAAAAGTGAAAATTTCATGTAATACGGGTTGAAACATTTAAGGGGTGGTTTCTTCCACAGTTATTTTTACTCAAAAGTCTCTCCTGATTCAATAGGTTCTGTGTAATACGTCTGATAAAAAATTAATGGAAGAACGAAGATTTAAATAAACACATAACTTAATGGGGTTTCAAACATTTAAGGGTGGTTTGTACGAAAGTTAGTTTTGCATAAAAAATTATTTTGGTTCTGTAGGGTATTTGTGTAATATCTAATAAAAATTACTCAAAGAATGAAGGTTTAAATATTGATTTAAATAGGGGTTGAGTCACTTCAGGGATAGTTTGTACCAAAATTAGTTTTGTTTGAAAAATCTCTTGGTTGTAGAAGGTCAGTGAATAGTATGTTATACAAATTACTCAAAGAATACAGATCTAAATAATGATAATAAAATAGGTGTTGAAACATGTAAAGGGTGGTTTATACTAAATTTAAATTAGCCTATAATTTTCTCCTGGTTCTATAGGGTATCGTGTGAAGTTTGATAAAAATTCGTCAAAGATTGTAGCTCTAAATATAGAACATAAATAGGGGTTGAAACAATTTAGGGGTGGCTTCTACTAACATTAGTTTCGCCTAAAGCTTCCTCCTGGTTCTGTAGGTTCTGTGTGTGAATTTTGATAAAAATTGTCAGAGAGTGTAAATTTATTTAAATGTCAT
This sequence comes from Ectobius pallidus, assembly GCA_964059195.1. NCBI lineage: Eukaryota > Metazoa > Arthropoda > Insecta > Blattodea > Ectobiidae > Ectobius > Ectobius pallidus. The sequence goes on along the minus strand of CAXKWD010000006.1, from coordinate 50,033,125 downwards.
AATAAGGGTTGAATCATAAGGGGTTGTTTATTCCAAAATAGTTTTGCCTAAAATTTTCTCCTGGTTCTTTAGGGCCTATGCTTAAATTGTAGTAAAAGATGGTAAATAAATCTAGGTTTAAATAAAGATCATATAATAAGGGTTGAAACATTTAAGAGATGGTTTGTTCCAAAACGAATTTGGCTTGAAATTTTCTCTTGGTTCTATAGGGTCTGTCTGTAAAGTTTGGAAATAACCGTTCAAAGATTGTAGATTTATAAAGACGTTAAATAATGGGGGTTGGAAATTTAATAAGGGGTGGTTTTTTAGAATATTACCTCATATAAGTTGTGACTAGTTCTGCAGGATATATGTGTAAATTGTATAGAGATTGTTCAGGGAATTTAGATTTGTATACAGAAAATATTACTCATGGGATGTTAAAAATGAGGGAAGGGGTGGTTGACTTAAATTTTAATATTGCCCATCATTTTTACTTTGTTGAAGGGGTAGCTGTGCAAAATTTCATGCACATCAGTGAAAGCATGTAAATTGTATTTTTATGCCAGATAATACAATAAATAATAATAAGAAGAATGTAATTATTACAGTAATTGAACATGGATGCTTGGGGGGGGGGAGTAAAATTAAGGACTGCATATTAGTCTATATGTACGGCGCTACATCAAGAACGCAGTGAACAAGATATTGCACAAACAGCCTCTGTCATGACTCATGGTAGTAGGTATTTGTAGTTCTCTACAAGTAACAGAATATCCGAATACGCAAATACCTAACGACGGTTATCCGAATAGCGGCATTCGGTTAACCGGTTATCCGAATTTTATTTGCCATGACCAAGTAACCGAATACTATTCGGTTACACAAATACACAAATAGTCCGAGCACTACTATACCCTATTCTAGCAATCACCACTTTAATTTAATGTTTTTTAATACATCCTATAATTTTCCTGGGTGATGTCCATTCGTTACTGAAAAATCCAATACCCAGCCGGGAATCGAACCCGGGCCGCCAGGGTGTAAGGTAAGTATGCTACCTATACACCCATGGCGGCGGACTTATTTAATGTATAATATATATATATATATATATACAACCCCTCAAAGAGCAAAGCTCGTGTGAGGGGTGACACACATACATTGATTCAAATGAAAAAAAAAAAAATACTTAAGGTACTACAATTATCTTAATAAAAAATTTACCAGCATCAAATATGATTACTTACCAGAAAATAACACTTGAAATGTACTAATCAATTTTGAAATGACAGATTTTTTTCTTTTACGATTTCACATAAATATATTATATCTATCCTATTGATTAAAGTAAACATCTAAAAAATATGATAATGCTTTTTGTTTAAAATTTCAAAGAAAACCGGACACACTTTCAGGTAACATGTTATGCAATTTTATAACATGAGGTAATATTCCTTTTAGGCCATACGTAGTGGATTCGCTATGAGTTACAAAGAGATGAGTGACTCGTCTTGTGTTATGGAGATGAATATCTTCGGGTGTAATTAAGATGTGTTGGATTTAATAAGTTTATGTTTGATAGAATGTATTAATTAAAATTAATATAACGTGCAAAAAATTAGAATTAAAATAAATTACACCAATACTTTTAAAATATTTATATTTAAGGAATAAGCATATGCTAAAAAGAAGACAAGTTTTTAGTGCATTATATTTAAAATGCAATTCTTAGAAGATCTCGTGAACTTTATATAAATCAATAAACTACAGAAAATAACCTGTCTTAAAGATGGTGCTGAAGCACCGAAAGTCATAAGAACAACAAAAAAAGTAGAACAAAACAAGTTTCACTTTTGATTTATGTTGATGAAGCTCAACGGTACCCAGTAACTGTTGTTAAACGCTTTGTTTCAGCCCTCTGGTCATTCAGGGAGGTCTCTTATATTGATACATAACATAATTTATTTGGATATATATAAACTGATTAAATGCATTGAACTGTTTTCTTTTTCTGTGCCTGGTGAGGCACGACGTGGGAGAAGAACTGAGATAGTCGGTGAAGCATTGAAAGAACGCAGATATTTTAATTTCACTTTACTGCAGGATATTTAAAAATAGTCCCTTGCATTGCAATTTATTCAGCAGCTCAATTAGCGAAACCGCTTATAAATTCATCCAGACACATTCATTTGCATAAACGGTAGCCTAAAGATTATGTTAATGGTCTAACGCTGTCTTTTTATCTACGGATTGTCTCTAACCTGTATTAAGAAGGATTTGAGCAATCTGTTTCTTCCGAAGTCAACTCAAACTAAAACATGTGGCTATGTGAACTATGTACAGTACATGTTACAACATGTACAATGAATGTACACTCGGTCAAAATGATTAACTGTTAAAAAAGTAATGTTTTATGACAGGTTGCCTACATATAATGTAAACTGTCACTTCCTTCTTGTTTTTTTGTTTGTTTATGTTTATGTTTCTTTGTTCATTTGTTTGGTTGGTTTGTTATGGTTATTTAACAACACTAAATGTTGTGTATTGCTGCTAAGTGCCTGTACACATCTCGGTGTACGGTGTACCCGAATTTTGTCGCGCAGGAATTATATTACATGATTGTAAATGTAGATATGTATAGAATTTATGCACAGATAAATAATGTTTAAATACTAACAATGCCATAGTCAAATGACACGAAATATTGAGCATCTAAAAAGCTATTGAAGTTATAAAATCTGATGTGAAACACGGACTCGACTTACTGCAAACGTGGGAACCTTACCGGAAAATTATTCTCTTGGTAGCATTTATTACCTGTAATCTACATCGTACGATTCTTATTAAGTTACTATCTTAAAAGGCCCGGCATCGCCCGGGGCTTTGTATTTTGCTTGTAATTCGAACTATATCTTATGGAGGACTTCCGATTTTCAAAATTTAGGTCCTTAATAGGTATCTAGAGTTTGAAGCGAAGATGAATTACATATCAAACTCAAAATAGGCCTATTCCATCATGCTAGATGTAGATTTTTATCGCTCATACAGGACTTAAAATTTTGCAACCCATTGATTCTACAAACTATGCCTGAAATAAGAAGAAACAGAAATTCCTGTAACATAACATTTTACTGTCTATATAGGATACTGTGTTTCCTACTTTCATGTTTCCATGACACCATTTCGGGATTAAAATCGAAAGAAAATCAACATCACTTTCACACATTCTTCCCCCAAAATCTGAGACGTAATTTACTGCGCACATAGGACTAAACATTTTCATCCCATTTTGTCGCTTTTTACATTCTTGACTTAACACAAACATCCCTATTTCTCAACTAATACAAAGCCTACAGCGATGAAAAACGTATCAGTGGATATCCTTTTTTACATACTTTTGATATAGCAAACTAGCTACCCTTCGTTGGCACGAATTCAGGCTGAGAGAATTGAATACGCCGTCCCCGCAATGCGACCTCTTATTCTACATTAAAATCTGAAGAGAGAAAATTATATTCTTCTTGCCCAGCATGATGATAACACCTAATATTTATTTATGTGCATTTTATTACCCATTATTGATTTACATAGCTTTAACTTTCACTCAATACAGTCCACTAAATAAAAAAAAGAAATAAACAAAAAATCATTAACTTATTTTGATCATATCGATAGCCTATCCAATTATTTGTCAAAGCCCACAAAATGGCCCAAAATCATGCACTTCCAAAGCCCTGTGTGAACATTGCGAACAATATTGTTGTCATGAGAACTGAATTGCGTTTGATGAACTCCCGGTAATATTTTCCAGAAATGATATAATTTTACGAGGGAAGGGGTGAATTGATTGAATTTTAATGTTGACCGAGTTTCTTTCCGGGTTGAAGAGGGTTGTGCGAAATTTTATGCAAATTGGTCAAAGCACGTAGATTTGTATAGGGAACGTACATACATACATACAATCGATTTTATGCTATAGATTATTGTATATTCTTACAATTGTATTACTTTATGTATCCATAACTGTTTTCAACCAGTAGAGTAATGTTGTGATTTTGCTTTTTCTTCATTTCAGAATCATCATAGAGTAGTTCCTAAATCGTGGGAGTGCGCAATCAATTGTCTAAGCCTCATTCACTGAGGTGTTATTCGGCAGGCAAATCTGAGTGCGTTAACGAGACGAAAAGCTTATAACTACACTTCAGAGATTTAAACGAAAAAAAAGTTTCAGACTTAAGTTATATCTTTACGCAGTTTGTGTAGAAAATTTAAGCAAAATAAAATAAAAGTCTTCTTTAAAGTAAAGAGATAATAAGAGTATACTCCATGCCATAGCTCCAACATAGGCTATACTTAGCCCAAATATAAAATTAGTTTTTATATGAGTTTTGGTTTTAGATCTGCGCTGTTCACATAAACACGCAGAAGATTATATACAATAGAATTCCAATTATCCGAACTCCAACTATCCGGATCGAAAATTATCCAGATGGCTTTGAAGCTGCATTCAAGTGATTTATGCAGCAGCGAGCATTGGTAAAACCTCTTTCAGTGCCGACAAAATCGACAGTTTATCAACTAAACAACTGATTGAACGATATGTTCAAGTGTGACACTTAGGCCTATGTAAATAAAGTACTGTACAATTTACTTTTTAAAAAAGAAATGGTTTTTTCATGATTTATCCAATTATTCGGATATTTGATAATCCGGATCCACTATTACCAAAATCTTACAGACCTATTTGTCTGCTTAATGTCCTGGGTAAGGTGTTTGAAAAAATACTTTGCCATAGGTTACAAAGACATAGACAGCAAATTGGAATGCATCCTCATCAGTATGGCTTCAGAACAGGGAAATCTACTGTAAACGCTATTGATCGAGCAATTAGGTTGATAGAATCTGCAAGGGGGAAATATGTTGTAGGAGTTTTTGTAGATATCTCAGGGGCATTTGACAACCTTTGGTGGCCGGCTTTGTTTGGACGCCTGAGGGAACTTAAATGCCCGGCAGAATTATACAACACCTTCAAGGACTACTGCCAAGAAAGATTCGCCATGATTGAGTGCCACGGCAACAGAACCATGAAACAACTCAGCAAAGGGTGCCCACAAGGATCTGTTTGTGGCCCTATTTTCTGGGATGTGGGAATGGAACCTGGACTCTTAAGATTGGAAGAATCAAACGACTTACTTGGACTGGTAGCTTTCGCAGACGACTTACTCTTGGTGTTTGAGGCCGACACAAGACGGGAATTGGAATGTAGAACAAATAGGACTCTAGAAATATTAGGTAACTGGTGTGCAGAAGTAAAACTAAAACTTGCACCAGCAAAGACAACTTATCTATTGCTTAAAGGGAAGCTTCTACGTAACCCAACACTCAAGATAAATGGACAAAGCATAAAGAGAAGCAGAACGGTGAGATATCTAGGGATTGACCTGGACGAAAAGCTTAACTTCATGCCCCATATTGAACGAGTAAGCGCAAAAGCCAATAGACTAATGAACAAATTCATCAATCTTGGAATGACCAAGTTTCGTCTTCCCCCAAGTGTGATGAAATTGTATCATGAGACAATACTGGTATCAATAGTGGGGTATGGTGCAGGAATTTGGGCCCACCGATTAAAAAACATCAAGCCAGCTGCGAAGCTCCGTAGTCTTCAAAGGGGAATCCTGCTACGACTAACAGGAGCTTACAGAACAACGGCGACTGATGCCTTAACCACAGTCCTCGGGGTTATACCACTGGATCTCCTTATAAGGCAAAAAGGAGCTACATTCTGGGTTAAAAAGAGATTACAGGCTCGTGCAGAATTAATACTCGACACTCGGGTTGAAACAATAAGGGATATCAAGAATATGATACTGGATTTGTGGCAAACCAGATGGGAAGAAAGCAACACAGGACGTAGGACCTACGATATTTTTATGGACGTACACGAAAGACTAGAACTGCGACATCTACAACCATCCCAAGGTTTAATCCACTACCTGACGGGCCATGGACCCTACATGGTCTACTTAAATGAAAAGGGCATTTCGGATTCCAACGCTTGCTCGTGTGGGGGAATAGGTACTCCTGAGCATGTGGTTTGGGAATGCCAAAACACTGCTCAGTTGAGGGAGCCCTTTCAGAGACTACTACAAGGTAGGCAAATAGGGAACATAATAAGAGACCCCTACTCGTGGAAGTTGTTGGATGAAGCAGCAAATAGAGTTTCCCAGAAAGCAAAAGAAGACTATATAAATAGCAGACACGGACAAAGACAATAAGAAGACAATGCCATAAGACACATAAGGACACAGGACAAAAGACAAATTACAAATAAAGGATAACAAACACCCGGACATGACTTCGTGGTGCCAGGATGACCTACCGGTTGACGCCGATGCCTGAAGTCTGGCTTCCAGACTAAGGATTCCGGTGACGACTGGTATTCACCTGGTTGATGATGAGATGGTAGTGAGGATGCGGGAGTGTACTGCATCTGTGAAGATTGGTATGCTTAGGCGCGACCTCCCATTCATCATCACAAATCCACAAAAATCCCGGACTCGACACTTACTTTAGTTAATGTAGTTAGTATTAGTATTAAGATATCCGTTTTGTTATATACTTATATTTTTTAGATTAAATTAGAAATAATGTAGATAATCTATGTAATTATAAATTAATAAGTACAAATTGTATAGTGCATAAGAGGCCTCTGATAGGAATCCAGGACAGGGGCCAATAAGTATTAATGTATTAAATAAATAAATAAATATTCCAATCCGGATCGGATCCGGTCCCAGTTAATCCGTATAATTTTGGTTCTACTCTGTATATTTTGAACTCATGGTACCTCAAAAGCTTATAGGCCTACACATTTCAGAGACTAATGCAATACTTGATCTACCTATAGTACCTTAGTACCTATAGTACGGGTAGAGAGAGTAAAAATTTGACTGCTTTCAATTCCAACATGTACTGCTTAGTAGCGGTTTAATTAAAGGAAATGACACTCGCTAAGTGATAACCGGCTGCAAAGTATTCCGAAGTACAAAAAATGAGACCTTTCATCTTTTCCGTATGAAATGACTTCTTGCTCGTTAAGGTGAATCATCGGAAGGAAAGCAAACAATGACAATTGTTTGCATGCCATTTGATGGCTATATTTCATGATCGTGTTTGTTCATAAAAAAGTGGTGGCGCCACAGGAATACCACATAATCTTTCACTATATCTGCACGTATTATACCAATGATATATAGGTCTGCTATAGGCCTAGTCTAGTTTTAATGTCTCTGGAAATGAAGTGAAAAAATCTGATAATTATAAAACACAAGATTTTCTCTACCTAAAATTTGGATTAGCTCGTTTCCCTTTCTAGCATAATAAGAAACAATATTCTGTGAATTCGCATTTAGTTGTCTCAACCTCAAGATTTTTTTTTTTGCGTGAACAGAACATAAAACCTTAAGATTGTGAAAAAGTCGATCAAGTTATAGGCCTTGGGAACCTGGGCCTTTGGAAATACTGACTTTTTGTATTATGTTCTCTTAAGTTCCCTTTTTTCAACGACGACTCACTACTGAAGAATTTAAAGAAATGTTTTCTTGAAACGTTGCTAGTGAGGGATATTTCACTCTCTCCTGTAAAATTTGTACGATATTAAACAGTTAGGGAACATGATATTGTTGAAAATGTTGCAATCCTATGAACAAAATATTGAACTGTATGTACTTGTAGGAGTAAGCCCTAAACATTAACATTAAAATTAACATTAAAATATTAATGCCCTTGCATTAGTAAATAAATTCCGAATTAATTGAATTTTCCTAAAACCGCATGTTAAAATAATTGCAGGAGTGAACTGTAGGAATTTATTTTATTGGCAATACCCAAGAGAGGCAATGCAATTCTGAGCGGTGTTATCCTTGCTTGGAAAAGCCTTGGGTAGGTCCTGTCCATCATGGCTTCGTTCCGGGTCTGGACCTGCCTTCGGGCAGAAACATAGTCTTCACTGCCAATAATTTATGACAAAATCTATTAATCTAAAGTAGGTCAAGATAAATACGTTCGAGTCCTTTTAACCACAATTTTCAAAAGAAAGAAAAAATTACCTCGTACTAAAGCGTTCGCCAACTGCCGATATATTGATGGCATGATTTATCTATGCGGGCGAATAGTTAAGCAAATACAAACGGCAAGTTGCAAGATGTCCAGTAGCCTACTGCCCAAGGATTTCCCCACTCCGCGCCTATATATATTAACCTAATCTCAAGGCTTGTCAACTATAGAGGTTGCCTCGTCCGGCGAATTTATAGGATAGGGGGCTGCGGCGAGCAAGCGGGATGTGTGACGTCACCTGTTTCCGACAAGGGCTATTCCCGACGTTTACACTCAGTCTAGAAATACTCACACCTTAAGATTAAACTTTAAACAATTAATTAACCCTTGATCAGATTACTGTGAAATTTATGCAGAAATAATATACACACAACTATTCTACTGATGATTAAAACAGAGCTTTAAAAAGCGGACCCAAATGTTTTTATTTAATTTTATAAATAGATTCAAAACACAGCATTTATGATCAATTTGTTTTGTTTTTGGGTCCCGAAAAAAATTAAAGCGGGAAAGTTTTAGTGAGATATTTGAATTTTATTATAAATTAAGTAGGGGAGGTCCGTGTAATTTGGGCTACTTAATTGAAATTTATCATTACACTTTTTCCAAGTAGTGAAAAAATGCACATTTAATTTGTACTATGTAATATACTGTTCTAAACAATTTAGCATGGCTGAAGTTTCAAAATATTGATTTCAAATGTTTAAAAATCTTTTTTACAAAAAATTTCACAACCGTGTATTTTGGGCTAGTATCGTGTATTTTGAGCCAGGCAACCGTGTAATTTGGGCTGCTTCCGTGTATTTTGAGCCAAGCAACCGACTAATTTTATGTCGGTGATAACTAACACTCGAAACACTCTACCCATCTTTTTGAATCGTCACTTATCACTTATAGTCACTTATCACTTAGGCTATCGTCATAATTATCACTTAAGTTTTTAAATATTCAATTCACTCCCTTCTTATTACATAACAAAAAAGTAGAAATTTCATTTAAGAATATGCTCAAATCCTTTCTTTTAGCAAACTGTTTTTATAATATAACTTATATATATAATTTATATACTTATTCCTTAAATTTATCATATATCATAACATATCCTTTCACATCATAACAATAATAAATAATATTTATTCACTGTTTAATTTTCCACATGGAGTAAAACATTTAAATTAAAAATATTCCATTGTTTTCATAAAGACCAGAGATTTATTTTTAAAATGCTTAGAAACTAAACTCCGTGGCGCTACATCCCTGGAGGGATTTGGCCTACCACCCGACCGCTGCGTCATCTACCACAGGCAGACGGCAGGATTGTGGGGCATGTGGTGAGCATGCCGACACCCACGGCCGTTAATAGTGGTTTTCATGACCGGAGCCGCTAATTCTCTTTCAAGTAGCTCCTCAATTTGAATCACGAGGCTGAGAGCACCCCAAATCCGAGCAGGTACCGGGAATCGAACCCGGGCCGACGGATCTGTAGTCAGCGACGCTAACCACAAGACCACGCCGACGGTCTTTAAAATGCTTAAGTCGATAAAAATACAACATAATTAAAATCTATAAAAATGTAATGGTCCTAGCATTTATAGTTTCTAAAAAAGTTCCATCTTTTGACAAGAACTTAGCATTTTTTATAATTTATTTTTAATATTTATTCTTGGGATTCGAACCTTGGAACAACAAGTCAACTCAGAGCAATATCATAAAGGAATACTATGTCTGAATTGTAATGCACTTAGAGAAGAACGAGTTTAAAAGTAAATTATAGCTCCTTGGTATAATTTGTCTCCTGGCTCAAATTACACGGATTTTACTGGCTCAAATTACACGCATAGCATATTATTAATGTTAATTAATTATCTAAGAAAATATACTAAAGTGATTAAAAATATATACACTGTCAATTACCTCAATATAGTAGATATGATTTTCTAGCAAAATTCTTGTTTCTTCACGATATTAGCTCCAAGAGCACCAAGTGACACCATTCAACAAGTTTACAGAAATGACTGCAATAAAATTCTTTTCAATTTTCGCCCCCAACTAGTCAGACCAGAGGGGTGAAAATTCCGGACAGAAACTTTCACTGCTTTGTTCATATGACCTTGCCAATGGAATGTGATTTGCAGTGTTGCAACGTTTAAAATTACCAGTGGCTCAAAATACACGATGGCTCAAATTACACGGAATCCCCCTACCACCTTTATACCTTGAATGGTTTACGGGTAATTGAGTGGTAATTATTCCAGGCGCTACAGCGGTGTGAAAGATTTGGGATGATCGTGAAATGTCTAGGGTGAAGCAAATTTCACTATGCGACAATTCTTTTTACTTTTGTGTTCATGAAAAATGTAAGTGTGAAAGTTTTAATGCATGAATTGAATTTTATTATAAATGAAGTACCACCTTTAAGTCTTGGGTGATTTACGAGTAATAGATTGATAATTACTCCAGGCGCTAAAGCTATCAAAACGGGTAAGCAATGGGTATGTCCATACTGAGGTATAAATTAGTATGCCTCTTTTCCATAAAATACCAAAAATTACGTAAAAATCCTTAAACATTTTTTAGTTATGGACTCAATAACAGAACGTATAAAAATAAAATTATCTAGAAAATATGCAGAACTTGTGAAGTAATGTTGCTTGATCCTAGAAAGTAGATGTGTAAAATGTGGCAAAATTCGATAACAAACTGCAGATTTGTAGGTGTAATAGTGATTGAAAACATGTAAAGGATGGTTTCTTCGAACATTAATTTTGTCTCGTAAATTTTCTTGGTGCTATAAGGTCTTTGTGTAAAATTTGGCAAAAGCCGATCAAAGACCGGAGATGGGTATAGAGATTATACCTGTATATTCTGAGATTATTTATGATAGTGGTATAAAACAAGTAAGGGATGGTTAACTGTTTTATGTTATTGTTTCCTACAATTTTCTCCTGCTTCTACAGAAAATCTTTCGGAGAATGCAGATTTGCATAGAGATCACAACATATCGGTAGAAAACAGCTAAGGTGTAGATTGTTCTGTTATTCAAACTGCTTAAAATGTTCTTCTGATTCTAAAGGAATTCTCTTGTAAAAATCTGTCAAAGTATATGCTTTGAATAGATATTATATAATAAAAATATAAAACAGTTAAGGGGTGATTTGACCTAATATGTTGTTGCCTAAAATGCCCTTCTAGAGGGTATGTTAATATAATTTGATGAAAATTTGATAAAGTATGTATATTTGTATAGAAATTATACCATACAATAAGGATAAAAAATGAAGGGATATTTTTATTTACATTATTATTAAAATAAACAGTATTATTATTAATATTACATTGCTTACAATATTGTAGAGTATTAAATTGTATTAATATTGTATTAACATTAGTATATTTTTATGTTAATATTAATTTTCTCCTGGTTCCATGGGTCAAGTTATGTAGGTAATCATTGGTGAAACATGGTGAAAAGTGTATATCTGTACATAAATTACGTAACAGATATATAGAAAAAGGTAAGGGTGATTTGTGAATTGCAGGGCAGTAAAACTTTAATAAGCAGCACAGCACAAATAGGGCGCTGGAACTTAAAAAATTGGCGTCTCAACATCCGATAAGGACACACATACGCATAAATTGTTTTGCACTGCATTGTACATATATTACACGATACTTCAAAGCTTTTTCCACTGAGTTTTTTCATTAAAAAATACCATTCATAGCCCGCTAATAAGCTCTTAAAACCTTGACAATACGTCACCCGCTTTAACCGCTGTACGTTTTTGTTCTAAATTTTATCATAATTTGAAAAAGGCGTAATAAGATATCAAACTTATAATGAATTTTCTAAGCTAATTAGACATAACAATTACTAAAATAACTGAACAGAAAATAAAACAATCCAACAGAAGTCTAAAACAAAGTAGTGAAAATTTACGAAGTTAAGAAAGAGCTTGATTCATACCTTTTCCCCAGCGGGTCAATCTTTCAGTAAGGGTACAATAAATCAGTTAATATGCGTTTTATTGAGTCCACGAATAAAATATTTAAGATTTATTTTACGTTATTGCTGGCAATTAATGGAAAAATGGCTTGCTACTACATCAGTACCGTCCGGATAGATTTAACCCCTGGAGTAATTACTATTCAATTACTCGTAAACCATTCAAGATATAAATGCGGTACTTGATTTATAATAAATTCAAATATTTCACTAAAACTTTCCCGCTTAAAATTTCTTCTGGGCACAAAGACAAAAAAGTTATCGCATACCCTCTATAATTTACGATCGCCCCAAATCATTCAGACCACTGCGCTGCGCCTGGAATAATTACCACTCAATTACTCATAAACCATTCATGATATAAAGATTTAATTTATAATAAATTTCAAACATTTCACTAAAACTTTCCCGCTTGAAGTATTTTAGTGTCAAACAACTGTGTCATAGTAAAATTTGCTTCACTCTCCATGAATTTTGTGTAATGGGTGATATACGTATAAAATGAAATAAAAATATTTTTAAGGCTCTGTTTTAACCACCGGTAGGGTGGTTGTGTGTAGATTATTTTTGCACGAATTTCACAGTAACCTGACCACAGGTTAACTAAATGGGAGTTTAATCATAAGGTGTGGGCATTTCTAGACTGAATGTAAACGCTGAGAATAGCCCTAGTCGGAAACAGATGACGTCACGCACTCAATCGCTGTGATTGGTCTATCCTGGATGGGGCAACCTCTACTATTGACTAGCCTTGACCTAATCCAATTAGTTCTCGATCACTGGGCAAGACTGCCCCTCAGTGTGACGCCAAAGGGAGAAAACCGTATAAATAGAATCAGTTAATGTTTAAAGTTTAAACAGAATCCAGTGGCGGCCGGTGGTCCCAAAAGCAGGGTGGGCCAGTGAACAATGTTTTCAACCTTCCGCCGCCGAAATATGTAAAATTGTGCTATTTAAGAATATGCTTAAAAAATTAGTAATTAAGAATTATAAGTATCGAATTACTTAATAATAATTCTTTATTGCAACCAAATGGTCATACTATGATGAATGGAGCAACGGTGGATTGATATGCGGCAGGGGAAACAGGAGATCCCGAGAAAACCTATCCCGATCCCACTTTGTCCATCACAAATTCCAATGAACCCACCGAGATTCGATCCCGGGTCCCAGCAGTGAAAGGAGGAGCCACGGGAGCTGCCTTCGAGTTATTTAATACTTATTTAATTTACAGAGTTAGTTTTTACTGCATGTGCTTAATCTCTTAAAGAGTACCAAGTGTGAAACACATTCTACTTCGTATAAATTTTGATTGATAACAATACTCACTCATTTCTTGTAGCTGTAATCAGCCAGCTAGCGAATTTTTCAATTACTTTCTGGTGGAAATCCTCCATGTTGCTTATATATGTTTATGCACTGATAAAACAGTCAAACCGTTCGCTGTGTCTTGGCCCATTAATTTCGCAGATAAGTTTTTACACGTTTTAATGTACTAAAACAGCGTTCCGACTCTGCAGTTGCCACAGGAATTGTAAGAACAATTTGCACTCATTTATGCATCTCAGAAAATGTATCTGTCAAATTATTGGCACCTATGAATGACAAAAATTCACTCATTGTAATGGTTTCATACAGTTTCATTTCCATAGGCTGCAGCAGATAACGCACATTTAAGTTTATCTTTATTTAGCATAAGGTACGTTATTGTGGTAATTTTGAAAGAGGAAGGAGGATAACACTGTCTACATATCGTATTTTTATTGTTATCTGTAATTGGAAACGCTGATAGGACCGCAATGTTTATCCACAATTCACTACCGGCACTTACAAATAATTTAAAAAGAAAATCCTGTACTTCCCCCTGAACACACCAGGGAACTGTATGAAACTGAATCTGCTACCTGCTAGCTACTACTCATTGCGAAAACAGCCCAAGGGTAAGGCCCCATTTACACCAGTGCGACGATATTTTGTATCGACAAAATACAAAAAGATCCTTAGAAAATTAATACAAAAACATACATATCGCTGTCTTACAAGTATGCTGCAATTTAAGCAAACCCGTGTATTTCAAACGAAACAAACAGCATCAATCCTATAAGATCATTTTTGCATGTTCTACACGATTTTGTCTTTGTATTGCATTGTTCTAGTGTGAAAGCAGCCTGCTTGCGAGTCAGGCATGGGGTGCCGGAGGAACTTTAAACCAGAAGAACGATCCAAGTGAAAGAGAGAGAAAGAGCTATAGGACCGACTCAAGTGAGAGACAGAGAAAGAGATACGAGGGCCGGCCCACGGAACGAGAAAAATTACCACAGAAAGGCAACCCCATCTTAAGGGAAGACAGCTATAAGTCCTTGAAAAACACAACCTGGCCCATGAATCAAAGGCGGCCATTCACTATCGCTCCAAACGTCCAAATGGAGTGATGTCAGTCCAAAATCTCATAATGAATGGGAAGGCTGTCGTCCATTTGGCATGGAGCGATGGGTCTGTTGGATATCCAGTCGAGCAAAAATCCATCCGTTCACTCCATCCGTCCATCAAGCCATCGTACAATGAATGGGGAAAACGACGTGGAGTGACTCCAAGCCATCCCGCAAATCTGCTAGTCAGTGGCCAAACCCACATCCAAGTAGCCTCATTCTAATAAGTTTGTGTTCTGTGCTCATTCTGTCTTCAGGTGTCCTCCAGTGCAGACGTGTATTCTAATTTCAGCGCCATGTCGGGGCGAGACACTGTCTCGAAGTAGTCGAATCCTATAAACAGTTTTCGTGCCTATGGCAAGTTACTAATTGCGATTATCACAACAAAATAATTAAACGGTGCAAAATATGTTGCACAAACTTTCTCGCATATACGTGCCAAAAGGGTAGGAAAAAAAGAGGAAGTTATAGAGATAATTAAATGTTATTTATTACATTTTCGTAAAACTAACAAGTACAGTTTCTACAAAAGAAAGCATCAGGGTCGATCCTTATGTTCAATGCTTTTACCGTGAAATAATAATAATAATAATAATAATAATAATAATAACAACAACAATAATTACAGTGATGATAATAATAATAATAATGATAATAACAACAACAATAGGCCTAATAATAACTTGGGGTTTGCATGCTTCTCGAAGGCAAAAATGCAGGATACATTGAGATGTAGCCGAACAATTGAAGCAAATGCTGCATGAATGCGTTATTACAAGAGCCTACGGTAAATTTGGGTGGCCACGAAATTTGATTTGAACCCAGGACCTCTCCCTATTGGCCTATACCACCTCGCTGTAATTGGGTTTGGTGTGTTCATTACGACTGAGCTAAACTGACTGTTTTTAACAGCAATAAGTAGATTATAGTTTTCATGTTACTATGGGCAACAAAATGTCATTCATATTACTTCCTCAACCCGTACCATAGGTAAGTTTACTATAGGTAGAGGAAGTATTGTTTTCGACCCCCAAATTCAAAGTTGAGTTTTTAACACATATACACGTTTCAAGGCCCCCTGAATCCAAAAATACTATTTTTGGAAACATGACTGTGTGTCAGTGTCTGTGTGTGTGGAATATCCGTGAACAGGGTAGCTCCAAAATGGAAAATCGTATGAAAACAAATTTTCGTATTTGGGTCAGGTACCTTCTGAAGATGTGAGGATATGATTGGCGACAAGTTTCTCTTATTTTTAAGGGGACTTTACATGAAGAATTTTTCGTTTTTCGCGATTTTCTTGAAACGGCTCTAACGATTGTCTTTAAATTTTGCACAAGGGTTGCTTATACTAAGAGCTAAAACTTTTATTTGAAACATTTTTTCGAAAAAAATTCTCTGAAGGGTAGTTATAAGCCACCCACTGTGAATACACGCACTTTGCAATACGGCCTCATGTAACGGAAAGTCCTACGAAAACAAAATTTTGTATTTGGGTTAGGTACTTTTTGAGGCTGTGACATGAAGAATGGCGACAACTTTCCCTTACTTTTAAGGAGACTTTACACGAATAAATGTACGTTTGTCACGATTTTCTCAGAAACGGCTCTAACGATTTCCTTTAAATTTTGTACATGAGTGCTTATACCAAGAGCTAAAACTTTTATTTGAAACTTAAAAAAAAAATTATCTGAAGGGTGGTTGTAAACTACCCACTGTTTGTAGATACTCTCTCGTCTTCCCTGGTGAACAACTCAATACGCGGACATTCACGGCCTCTTACTCTATATAAGTACGTTTAAAGAATATTTTCAAGGGGAAATCTAACTACAGTATGTTGACATATTTCATGTTTCATCATTATTTATGTTATTGTATTTTTTTTTACTTGTATTTGTATTTGTATGACGTTTCCTATGTCACTGTACCATGTACATTGTATGACTTGAAGGAATAAATGAAAATAAATAAATAAATAAATGAAGTGAGAAAGATGTATTGTTGGCCATGCTTACAGTAAAGAAATATCTGAGGGGAATATTCGATAAATTATTCTGAAAGGCGGAAAGTTCAATAAACGTTTGCAGTCACTTGTTTTTCTTCTTTTTTTTTTTTAGTTTTTTCATAGCCTGTGCTTTTAGTCGCAACATTCAAATGAGGGGCTATAAGGTATTTACAGCATAATTAGCGTAAAATTGTGTCTTGCGATTCTGTACAAGGATAGGTGAATACTGCTAACTTTTATTTGGGCAGAGGAAGTTATGTGACTTTCAAATCAGATTTTTTAAATTGATATGTATGTTCTGAAATTCGCGTTTAAGCTGTATTTATTTCGTGTTTATCTTGATATCAATTAGATGTATAAAAATGTTTTAAACAAAAAATGTTCACTTTAATTTTTTCTACAACTTTATTGTGGTAGGTTTTTATGTGTCGCATACAGTACTGTAATAGAAATAATCTAGAAAAATTGAAAATGGATACGAGTAAAGTACCTCCTAAGTAATGTTTACAGAAAAACGGATATAGTCATTTTATTAGCCATAGACAAGAGTTTCAAATTTTACTGTAAGTTTTTATTAAAATCGTTAGAGCAAAGTTTTCAAAAATCAAGGTTCAACCTAACTGTTCCACGAAGCAACTGGCGCGGGTGGAGTGACAGTGAATGACCACCTACTTTTGGATGTCGTTCTTTGGACAACATCCAAGTGGATGACGATCATTTGGAGCGATAGTGAATGGCCGCCTCTAGGTTTAGAATGAGTCTTGGTGCTGGTTGTACTGAACTGGCCCATGGCTGCTTTCTAGAAGGGAAGTTTATGTTCTTCGCGCCCGCGCAATACAGATCTAAGAAACTGACAACTTATACCTGGGTATAAGTTGTGTTCATTTAAGTTCGGATTTATATGGAGCCTATTGTTAGTTGAAGGACAATCATGATAAACAATGTTCCGTATTTTTTATAGGGAGGGCCCGGCCCTTCTGGCCCTTATGGACCCTGACAGTAGTGATGGGAAAAATCGAATGATTTTAACAATCGAATGATCATTCGAATGCAGAACTAAACATTTCGAATGAATATTTCAAATGAATTCATTCGAAGTGTTTTATTCATAGAGGGATAGTTACATGCAACCTACGAGATGTTCATTCGCTAGCTTCAATATTTTTCGAATGAAATCTTCCGTTCTCACTTCACTTCATTGGCATTCGAAAGCGGGTAGATTTAAATTTAGTGCGCACATTTCCGGCAGAGAACAATGCGGCCAGCTTACAACAAACACGGCCTCCAGAGATGTTTATTATTTTAGTCATGTAGTCTCGAACAAGTGCTGTAGTAAATAGGCCTACAGTAAATTAGGCCTAACATGAAATTTCTTGAAGTCCTACAAATATAAATTGCTTAATGCAGCAATAACCAGGCAACTTCGTAGTTATTATTTGCATTTGCATATCTGTGGTGTTCAATAATAACAAGCATAATACAATCAAGTACAAAATAATATAACTTTTCAATTTACGAAAAAGTAAAAATTATGTAATTTCAAGACACGTTCTTAAAGCTTTTAAATCAATCATAAATAACAAAAAATCTGTTCATATTAGTTTTCTCTTTGGACTTACAATTTTAAATAAAATACCAGTCAATCCTTTTTTCTTGCAATAAAAGCTCATATGACTTTCCTAATAACAAAAATAAGTTTGCATCATTATCTTTGACTACAAAAAACCATTTGCCGTAGGTTAATTTTAAAATCCCATTCACAAAGGATTGAATATTTACTTAGGCTATCACGACTTATCGTTACTATTCACCTAATAATATTATCATAATCATTATAACTGTATAGGCCTATCAATCCCAATGAATAGAGAACATAACGACAACAGAAACAGATTATATTATTATTATTATTATTATTATTATTATTACACGGCTTATTGGTATACCCTAAGCTCCTAATTAAGCGATGTAATATGTAATATGAAGTTAAAGCATGGAAGGATAAATATAATACACAAAAAGACAATAGTAGGCCTAAAATAGATAAATATATTTTCACGACCAAATTTGAATACAACGAAATGAAATGTATCTAATTTTAGTATTAGGTCCATTCAAATTTTCAAGTTTAATAAATAGTAATTAAGGTAAATAAGTTATTAAATTGATTATGTACAGTGTATTCTTCAGTTTATTTTATTACGTTCGGAAATCCGAATAACTATTTTGTCAGTTATATGCGATGCTGTAAAGTAATTATATCTATAATTCGATAAGATCTCCAAATCTATTTAAATCTGAAGATTTCAAATTATTATTTAATAGGGTAGACATCGTTCGTTTAACTAAGAAATTAAATAACACGTATGTGAGAGCATATGTGAAACAAATTTAGTACTATTTACTTTATTACTGTGTTATAATAGCATACTGAAGGTAGTGTTACGTCATATTGCAGTATTTTTGCATAAATGCAGACATAACTGTTCAAAGACAACGAATCAAAACAAGACAAGAAATAACACGAACATTTCAGTTAATAAACAGTAGAATAAAGTTTAGTACAATGCTATTTTCATGTACTATAGGTCGTGGCTCTTTAATCTGTATCTCAATAATTATTAATTTTATAAAGAAGTATGTTTGTTGTTTTATATATAATTTTCTTGTATAATTAGGAACCGACAAAAGCAATTCAAGGTCTCTGCAAAGCCTGGCCGAAGAGTATTTCCGCCTGAGTAAACTGAGCCGTGATTGAGCACATGTAGGTTGGCGATGGGGTCTGGTTTTTTTCCTTCCTTTCTTCATAATTTTTTCCCCTTTATTAGGATGTGGAAATTGAAAAGACTGCAAGTCCATTCACCTTCTGAACACAACCCTTTAGGGGTGGATGATTTTTTTTATTTTAAAAGGGAAAAAATGCAAGCATTCCCACTTTGGTGGCATTACCATTAAAATAAATTAGATGTTGCCAGTTCTCTGACATGTTGGAACACTGCAGATCTTTAGACAAAAATAGTAGAAACAACAGAAGTGAAAAGGTTAAATTAGTATACCCATATTATAGTTTGTCGCGGAAAATATGCTCTTACTTAGATAATTTATAAAATATGAAGGTAATTGGAACATGTCTCAGTTAACTAATTCAACAGTTCAATGTGGTATAGAATTATTAATTATGATTGATATCTAAATGGACTCTAAACAACATGTTGCAATGTTGCCTCCTGATTAAGTAATCTGATCTCGAGTCAATAATTAAAGTATAACTTAGAATATTACTTTTGACTGGTATAATTAACTTTGTAAGATTGTAAATACTCATAGCTTAGGTTGTTGAAGATATGCATTTATGTAAATAGCTAATGTTGGTACTGCTTAAAAATCTTATAAATGCATCAAATATAAAAATTGAATGGCTGTATTTAATATCATAATTCATAACATACGGTAATTAATCAAATAAATAATCCATTTGAAAATGCATATGTTTCATGTAGAAGCTAATGATGGATGTAAAATAGGAACAATCTGTGAAAAATTGAACTTTTTAATATTCGAGAGAACGGCTATTTTATTGTCAAAATATATTTTGTAGCCTGGGGTTGAAACTAGCTCTGCGTCATGCCATCCCCACTTGGAATGGGAGAGATGGAAGTTACCGAACGCTTTGCTAACTGGGACACGATGGAACACGAAAACAATCGAATGAACGAGAGAACGAGCCGAAAAGCCAGATTCCGAGAGGTTGAAGAAGCATTCGAATGAATTCATTCGCTTTCACACTTCAGTTCAGTAAGCGAAGCGCTCTAACCCTAGTCTGGAGCAGAGCAAAATCATTCGAATGATTTTTTTAACATCTCGAACTTTTCGAATGATTTTAACAATCGAATATTTCGAATGAATTCATTCGAATGGTTCCCATCACTACCTGACAGAATCATTAAAGCTGTTTCGAATAAATTATGAAAAGCAATATTTTCTTCATCTATATTAATAAAAGGAAGTGTCTGTCTGTCTGTCTGTTCGCGATGCCCAGCGAAATCTACTCAACGCAGAGATCTGAAATTTTAAACATAGGTGGACTGAAGGGTCGGAAAATGCACCTCGAAGCCGGAATTTTAATTTTGGCTTTCGTTCGTGAGTTATGAGTGAAAAACGGGCAAAAAACATGCATTTTTTGCGTTTTCGAAGCATCAGTTTTCAGTTATACATTTCAATGTCAAATCAATTACAGTTGGCTTTGGCTATTTTTTTCATACCTTGGAAATAAAACTTTCGCGATCGCTTAGATGTTGTAAGCCCTAAATATGGTAAAACATTGTTCTATTTGGACGAAACTCACTATAAGTTACAAGAGGTTTTCTGGCCCAAGGAACTGGAATCTGAAGTAGCTTTTACCAGGCGACGCTATCTAATCGTGGTATGTTCCACGTTACGTGTTAATTGATATAATGATTTAACTATTATGCTCTTAATTTTTAATGTTTGAAATAATTATCGCGGGCCATCGCTTGATTTTGTAAGTCCATCCTGGACTATTCATTTGTTTAGAATATCAAGGCCCGCAGACATATGAAATTTTTAACACAGACGGAAGAGGGATAATCAATATAGGCCTAAATATGGTCAAACATTGTTCGATTTGGACGAAACTCACTATACAGGGATATTCTGGGCGAAGGAACTCGAATCTGAGGTTGCTTTTACCAGGCGACGCTATCTAATCGTGGTATGATTTAGGTGTTAATAAATATAATTATTTAACTATTATGCTCTTCATTTTTAATTTTTAAAATAATTATCGCGGGCGTTCGCTTGATTTTGTAAGTCCATCTTGGACGATTCATTTGTTTAGAATATCAAGGCCCGCCGACATATGAAATTTTCAACCTACACGGAAGAGGGATAATCAATATAGGCCTAAATATGGTTAAACATTGTTCGATTTGGATGAAACTCACTCTACATGGGTTTTCTGGACCAAGGAACTTGAATCTGAGGTCGCCTTTACCAGGCGACGCTGTCTAATCGTGATATGTAGTCCACGTGATTTAGGTGTTAATAAATATAATGATTTAACTATTTGGCATATGCTCTTAATTTAAATTTTTTAAATAACTATCGCGAGCGAAGCCGCGGGCACATGCTAATATATAATAAAGTGAAGTATGATACTTAATCTCATCCGTTTAAATGATATTCACATAAACACACACACATATGTATTTTGGACAAGGGGACCTCAAAGCTAGAATTAACGCTGAAAATGTAACATCGAATCACATGGTCGAATTCAATAGGCTACTTCCAATAACTACATGTTAAATAGAGTTTATGAAACATGTTTCTTTCACCACTTGTTTAGGATGGAGAAAAATCCTTATAATCAGAACGGAAAATCTCAGTTGGAACATTAAATTAGTTTTCATTTTTGTGAGAACTTAGAAGGGTAAGCTAATTTCGTGAATTTCTTGGGGGTACCGTTCACACTTAAACAGCAGCAGAAACTACAACTGTGAGTCTGTGAATTAGGTTGTGTCTTGACAATGTGGAATAAACCACCGTTGTGTCGCAGGGAATGCATTCGCTCCCTTCATGCAGGAAGCCCGGGTTCGATTTAGGTAGTTACCAAAAATCCGACCATTCTAGGAAAGAAACTTGAAGTAAACAAAAACCAGTATCATATGCACATTACTCGTATGACCTAAGAGTGAAACAGACGTACCGTTTTTCGGTTGCTTTAGGTTTCTTTCTTAGGATGGACAGACTATAGGTGGGGGTTTTCTCGGTGTTTTTCCTTACCTGTGGAACGGACGTCGCGTAACGTTAGATCCTTGCGGTCCCCAGATATCATCTGACCTTCATTATCATCTTCGTCACATCCACGCCTTGTTCGGAATGAGTGTGTAGTGTATGTGTGTCTCGTCGTGCAACTGGTGCGTCTCGTGTGTGCAACTGGTGTGCCTCGTTGTATGTGCTCATGTTGTCTGGAAGGTGGCCCCGCGGAGGCCTCCATGTCCTTGTCTGGTCAAACAAAGTTTAAATGATCAAAAAATAATCCGACTCCCAACAGGTCGCGGTCCTGAAGGCCCGGGTGGCGTGGTCCGCTTAAACATCCCTTAACGGGAGATGTTAAACTAAGAGAGAAGAAGAAGAGTGTGGATTATTGGTATTTTATAAAGACTTTAACCAAGGGTATTTCCACACTTCTTGAACACTTTATTTTTACTTGCTCATAAACATTCTTTAGACTTCGACCTTCCTCCTTTATCTTAATGGTTTCGCAAGGCCCCTGCAGTTATATTTCTCACAGTTTCTCTGAAGGAAAAAGAACTTTAGATAAGCGACTCTCCATTTCATTACCTTTCCCAGGTCCTCTGTCCCACATTATTATCGCTCCTGGTGTTAGGGGAGGAATAAGTATAAGCCCTGTCTTATAAAAGCAGAGGTAAAAATGATATTAATGACAATAACAAAAAATTCTCGACGTACTAGAGGAAAAGCAATGAAATACACATTCATGAAATGCTTGCTTTTGCTTTAAGAAGACTCACAGGTTTACATTAGAAATTATTTTTCTTTTTATCTGTCATACCCTTTTCTGTATTTAATTCTGAAGTTTCAGGATTATTCTGAATATTTATTAGTGCTTATTTTTGCAGGATGCTTTTAAGTGGGGATAGGTTACATTGTGAACAGTATGAGAGCACTTTAGTGGCCCAAAAAATGTTGGGTGCCATTTATGAGAGCTCGTTGGTGGACGTAACGTGATGTGGAATTTTTATAGGGGTGCCAGCTAGTTTGCTCAGTCAGTAGATTATTGCAGTCGATCTTATCTAGGGTCGTGGCTAGAGAAAGTTCTAGGGTCAGAAACAAAAGGGGGTTCAATTACAGGAATCTTGAAGTAACAAAAATATATAAGTGGTTCCAAAAAGTAATATATTGTCCAAAATACTTATTCGTAGAATTGCAGAGTTAAGGTAGTTAAGAATCCAGATGTTGTAAGTCCTTTTTACAGTAAGTTGTATTTCGTCGATATAAAATATAAATTGCACTTTGTTATTTTACGTCTATTAATTATTTAATGTTCTTAAGTTCTACGCGCTTTCACTTTCTAGGAATTATTTTATATGACACGTCGAAGAAATCTATTTTGTATAGCGCGGACTGAAATATTTATTACACTTGCAAAATTCTCGGGCGACAATTAAAAGCTCCGCTCCGGATCAGATTAAAGCGTTACTAGTTTAATCTATGATTGCACTTGTTAATTAACTTTATTATTCTCGATGTACGCGCAGCGATGTGAATTTATCTAACTTCTATCTATTTATTAAGCGCGGATAATAATTACATTGTAATACAAGATATATATTTTACGTTGTCCAGTGGTGTCGTCTCGTCGTTGTAGGTCCGTCAAGTGGTCCCGGGTTCCTCTGTGTTAGCGGTAATATCACTTCTGAGTTTTGTCTCTTGCTATTCTGTCATTGGTCAAGTATTCTTTCTACTATTTCCTAATTGGTTCAGAATGAATCTTTCTGCTAGATGGTTTGAAAATTAGTCGGTTAGGAAACGTTGAAACTGGCTAGGACATTAATTCCAACTGTCAAAGTAATGACGGCGACAGTGAGACGGTCAGGCCGGATGTGTACCGCCCACAAAATATGTTTCTGTTGATAACTAGGATCACTGAAGGTTATCATTGCTGGTATTGTTTTTATTGGATAGGCTGATTTTATCTGCGTCGAATGATCTAAGTCTGCATTCTATGTGATGAAAAATATAGGAGTTATTTATAGTGTCTGCTTAAAATGATATAACGGGTTAATCAAACCTGTAGTGTTGTATCTCAAGTTGTCGATAAAGTTATGCTCTTTTATATGGTGTAATTCGTTTTATTGTAGTAATTTTCTGTAATGAATTTTTGATGTTTGAAGTTAGCTGTTTTCTGTGTAGTATGGGAGATCTGTGTTGCGGGTTGTGTAGGCTATACTCGGGCTATGATAAAGGACTGTCACAAATTGACCGGGCGATCGATTATGAAATAAGGTTAAATATTGCAATAGTATATTGCCATATGTGCGTTATTTCATAATCAATCGTTCTTTCCATTCCCAAATCTTCTATCTATTAGTACTTCTCGTCCTACGTCAGTTTTTTTTTTTTTTTTTTTTTACATATCATATGTCGATTTTCACTTTCGTACGAATTAACTTTCTTTATATATCATATGCTTTCAATCATTTTTTTTTTTTTTTATATCCTACTTTCATTATATTCTTTCTTAATTGTTCATCATTATCTTATCTTTTCTTAGTGCATAATTAAATAATCATCGTCCTTACATCACCTGGTTCCTAATTAGGTCTGCAGTGGTTACAAATACAAACATAGAAAAATACATAAACACTAAAATACAAATAAATTTTATAACACTGTTTTACCTTGAAATCATTCTTCTCAATTGGTCGTAGTTACCTTTCAGTATTGTGTCCAATGTCCATTTTATACACTTGAAACAAAAATCAAATAATTATAGGTTATTAATGAAAATTATTATAACATAAAATTGAAATTCGTCGTTGTAAACCTTATTCTTCAAATCTTCCTTATTTCTTGTTTCTTCTAATATCAAAAAGCTGTTATTGCGAAATGATGGGGCATGTTGTTCTTCCCTATAGTATCTTAAATAACTCAAATATTTATGTTCAAACGTTACATATTCCATACCGAACTCCTTACTAACCTGTAAATTGTTTTACTCATACCTCTTCATACCTTTTAGTATATTTATTGATTTAAGTACTTTTTACTTTCCTACGTCGTTAATTCATTCATTTTCTTTCTCCTCATTTACTATCTTTCATCATTATTTTATCCTTCATTATTTCGTCGACTTATGGCTCATATTTTCATCGTACCTTTGTACGGAATAACTTCATCATTTTTACCTTCATTTTTACTTCAACTTATGTCCACATAATTCGTAAACAATTCTACTTGATCAGTTATAAGGAGAGGTTGGGTTATATCAGTTGTACATACTTATTTTCATGTAAAATAATTGTTTTCTTTTGAAAAATAAAATTTGGAGTAATATTATATCCTATTCTTATTCTATAAATGGAATTAAATTGTCAAAATTTAGCTTATATTATAATGTTCATTTTACTTAATAATAAAATCAAATAATAGTGTGATCTTCTTGGTCAAATGAATGTTTTATCTCTTCAGTAAAATATTCAGAGGGGAGATGCCTACTTAAATATTAACTATATACAGAGAGTCACTTCAATGGCAATTACACTTACATTTTATAGTGAAATAATTGCTGTGAGGTCATACTATATTTGATATCGTAAGCCTCATATCCTAATAGTCTTTCAGCAATTAGTGGTGTGGCATATTCAACTCAACCGTAAATAATACATTCGCCGAATGACGTTAGGTAAAACACTAATTTGAGAAGATAGAATCACGCTAATTATTTTGCATGTCAGTTCGAAAAAATCTTTTCGTTGTCCAAGTTCATTATTCCTTGTTTTGTCCTTCACTATACCTCCTGCTATCAATCTATATGCAAGATTAAGGATTATGGGCCATAACATGATATGGTTTCCGTAATTGTTTTCTATATTTTCCCAGGATTTTGTTGGGGTTGTTAGGATAATGCAATTGAAATGTGTCAGTTCCGTATTTCGCTTTGACCATCTTTGTTGCAGTCTAGAGAGAATGGCTTTACAGATGTCCAGGTCAGATTTATGGCATGTGTTGAGTACAGGGGGAGAGTTTTTGAATAGTGGGCTAATGTTACCCTGCGTCACAACTTGCAAAGGAATTTCCTTAGTTATATTGTGCCTTGTTTCGTTTAGAATTTCCTGTATTGGCTGTAAGTACTTGAACCAGTTTTTATGCTGTATAGGGGTCAATAGTTACAAAATGTAAAACAGCTGGTAGGCGTTATCTTTCCGAAATATTTGTTGGGTTATTAGTGTTGACATACTCTTGTTTATTTACACTCTTTATACATTATTTACAGTTAGTGAATATGTCGGCACTATTAACAAAATTTGGTATGCATAAAAATTTAAAGATATTTCTTATATAGTGTAAAATGTTTGATCTTGTATCAAATATGTTTATAGATTTAAAATGGGGGATGGTGAATTAATTTGTAATTTTTTTTTTTTTTTTATGTTTTATTGTTTCTTATATGAAGTTGCATTTTGGGAAAATATGTTTAATCCTGATTATAGATTAGGTAGAAGAGGAATTTAAAAAATTAATCGTTCAAAATCAAGGCACTAGGGGATGGTGTCCTTGGTTCATTTCTGTTAACGTCATTGTTTACGGGGTTGTCGTTAGGAGAATTACTTCTTACATATTGATGGTCATTGTTATTGTTATGTCCATATTGATTATTGTTATTTCTACCAAATCTATTATTGTACCTGCCTCGATAATGAGGGCGGAAATATCCTCGGTTGTACTGGTTGCGGTTATACCAAGGGGGTCCATAGCTACCGTAGCTTCGTCTATTCTGTCCTTGATAACCATAATTATTGCGGGTATTGTTGTACCTGCCTGCGTAGTTATTATAGGAGCGGGGTCTGTAGCCTCTTCCACGCCAATAATTGTCCCTAGTGTTGCGCTGGTACTCATCCTGGGGCCAGTGTGGTGCAGGGCTCGCAGAATCATTGTTATTATATTCTGTGTTTTGATTTTCCTGGTTTTGTTTTACATCATTTGGATTCATGTTTGACCGCATTCCATTCCCAAAAGCGATATGGTCAGCATGTGTTTGAACCAAATTTATGTTCTTCCGTTGAGTTTGATTCGCGGATACTTGAGGAGGGTTGTGCCTGGTAGTTGGGAAAGGAGGGTCTTGCAGCGACTTTAATAGTCTCAGCATCTCAGCTGTAGTTTGGGGAGAAGCAACGATGAGGCTATTCTTAATTACTGTCGGAAAGTGGTAGTAGAGGGCCTTCAAAAAATCGGCCTTACTGATTTCAGGCTTAAGTAGTTGCCTACTTTCGCATAGAGAGATAAAGTACTCGAGGTAACTCTGGCCGTTACTTCGATCGTATTTCCCGTGAAAAACCTTCAACCTAGTACGCTGTTGTTCAGATTCTGACCAGAATTCCGCTAAAAACATTTCTTCGAACTGTTGTACATTCAACTGATTGTCATAGTTAATGACCTGCAACCACCGAGCAGCTGTGGATTTTAATGATTGAGCAACAAAAATCATTTTGAGATGCTCAGGGACGTTTCTTAGAGTGAAGTAGGTTTTTAGATCTTTAATGTATCTCACAGGGTTTGTTTTTGATGTGTCTTCAAAATTGGGGAGGGGGAAATCTGAATTATTAAGAGAAAAATTGCAGTTGGCGTAGTTCTGGTTTTCGCGATTATTTCCTGCCGCTTGGTGTTGCAGTCCATTGTTCGGTTTGGGAAGGGGTGCTGGTCGTTCTGGAATCTCAGGTTCAGATGGTATGGGGTCAGGGGCCGATGAGGTAGAAGGTGTATTACATACATGGGGTACCATAAGATTTTCCCTTGATTGCTCAACAATTCCTTCTTGATCTCGAACTCTTTGTCTCAACATGTCGAATTCAGATTGTAAGGAAACTAACCTAGTAGTATTGTTTACTGTGGCTCTTTCAACTGTTGTCACCTGGGTTCGAATAGTGTCTACTTGGGCTCGGACTGAGTCGACTTGATTAGTCAACACCTGTTCTGTGTTAGCAATTTGATTTGTTACACGGGTATCCAGGTTTTGTAGTTCACTAGTGATCTGAGTTCTATGTTCTTGAATTAAATCCTTGACTTGAGAAGTCTGGCTGTTGATATCAGCTCTTAATTGCTGATTTTGTCTATTCATGTTATCAATCTGTGTGTTCATTGTTGTGTTAATGGTAGAGATTTGCGTATTCATTGTAGTGTTAATCTCATCTTTTAGTTGCTGGTTTTGTGCGTTTAAGTTAGCATTAATATTATTAATTTGGGTATTCATTGTGGTGTTAATCTCATCTTTTAGTTGCTGGTTTTGTGCGTTTAAGTTAGCATGAATATTATTAATTTGGGTATTCATTGTGGTGTTAATCTCATCTTTTAGTTGCTGGTTTTGTGTGGCCAGTTGAGTTATTTGTGTTGATAGTTCTGAAGTGATCTGTGTCATCATATTTTGCATTTGCTGAAAGAAGTCAGTATGAGGGGGTGTGTCTGTGTTGTTTCCAACAGCTGGAGTAGGGTTCATTGTTACACTCGGGTTTACAAGGTTAACAGTTTCTGGGTTTTGTGTATCTACACAAGAAGGTTGCATATTGTGAGCAAGGTCAGCTTCTGGCACTGTACTACTCTCTACGGGGGTTTGAGAAGTCGCAGGTTCATTCACTTTCGTAACAGGCGGAGTTGCATGCTCGCTTGAACATATTATATGAGTCTCTGAATTTTTCTCCATCGTCTTATACTTTTTAGAATTTCTTAATTTCATACAAAAAAATTTACTATTAAGTGTTTAAATAAAAATCAATGGCAATAAAAAATTAAATTAAACTTGAAACTTAAATATAAAAAAATTTAATTAAAAATTACTTTACTGCAAGGAGAAAGATTCAAAGTTCGACACTTAAAGGTTGTTCAACGATACCCATTAGGATCCAACATTGATGGTGGTGATGATGTCCTCGTCTCTCGGTGTCCGGGGGAAGTGTGATGATTAATCCATTGCCTACCCACAAATTTAACTAACACTGAAGTTATGTAAATTTTCAACACTGAAGTTAAACTTGGAGCACTGATGTATGGTGAGTTGTGTTCCAAAAATTTAGTGGTTAATTCGTTGAAAAAAAAATTGGAAAAATTGATGGTTATTTTCGGTTTCTGTCCCTCGATACTTTCAATTCCAGCCCCACGTTGGGCGCCATTTATGAGAGCACTTTAGTGGCCCAAAAAATGTTGGGTGCCATTTATGAGAGCTCGTTGGTGGACGTAACGTGATGTGGAATTTTTATAGGGGTGCCAGCTAGTTTGCTCAGTCAGTAGATTATTGCAGTCGATCTTATCTAGGGTCGTGGCTAGAGAAAGTTCTAGGGTCAGAAACAAAAGGGGGTTCAATTACAGGAATCTTGAAGTAACAAAAATATATAAGTGGTTCCAAAAAGTAATATATTGTCCAAAATACTTATTCGTAGAATTGCAGAGTTAAGGTAGTTAAGAATCCAGATGTTGTAAGTCCTTTTTACAGTAAGTTGTATTTCGTCGATATAAAATATAAATTGCACTTTGTTATTTTACGTCTATTAATTATTTAATGTTCTTAAGTTCTACGCGCTTTCACTTTCTAGGAATTATTTTATATGACACGTCGAAGAAATCTATTTTGTATAGCGCGGACTGAAATATTTATTACACTTGCAAAATTCTCGGGCGACAATTAAAAGCTCCGCTCCGGATCAGATTAAAGCGTTACTAGTTTAATCTATGATTGCACTTGTTAATTAACTTTATTATTCTCGATGTACGCGCAGCGATGTGAATTTATCTAACTTCTATCTATTTATTAAGCGCGGATAATAATTACATTGTAATACAAGATATATATTTTACGTTGTCCAGTGGTGTCGTCTCGTCGTTGTAGGTCCGTCAAGTGGTCCCGGGTTCCTCTGTGTTAGCGGTAATATCACTTCTGAGTTTTGTCTCTTGCTATTCTGTCATTGGTCAAGTATTCTTTCTACTATTTCCTAATTGGTTCAGAATGAATCTTTCTGCTAGATGGTTTGAAAATTAGTCGGTTAGGAAACGTTGAAACTGGCTAGGACATTAATTCCAACTGTCAAAGTAATGACGGCGACAGTGAGACGGTCAGGCCGGATGTGTACCGCCCACAAAATATGTTTCTGTTGATAACTAGGATCACTGAAGGTTATCATTGCTGGTATTGTTTTTATTGGATAGGCTGATTTTATCTGCGTCGAATGATCTAAGTCTGCATTCTATGTGATGAAAAATATAGGAGTTATTTATAGTGTCTGCTTAAAATGATATAACGGGTTAATCAAACCTGTAGTGTTGTATCTCAAGTTGTCGATAAAGTTATGCTCTTTTATATGGTGTAATTCGTTTTATTGTAGTAATTTTCTGTAATGAATTTTTGATGTTTGAAGTTAGCTGTTTTCTGTGTAGTATGGGAGATCTGTGTTGCGGGTTGTGTAGGCTATACTCGGGCTATGATAAAGGACTGTCACAACAGTCTACTAAGTTGTTGGTACTAAGTACTGTAAGGGGCAGTGCGTATACAAATTTTAAGATGTGTTTATACTTTTGAGAGGGTGGGTCACAATGGTTAATACTTAATTTGAAGAATTATTTCAATATTTCATCTTATTCGAGGTTATGTTACACATTGTGGGAGTGCGGTCTAGGCTAAAAGGCAGTGAACATAAAACCTATTTTGCGTTTTGTGTTAAAGTTCATGGTTAATGAGATAAATTAAAGTATTTGACTCCGCAGAATTGAAACAGCGGACTGCCAGATCGCAATGTGGAAGCAATGTCATTTCTCAAAACAAGCACACTATCGTGACGAAAGGCATTTGCCTGGACGTTACCAAGTTAGATGGAATATGTGGTCCTTTAATAACCGTTGTATCTAATTTGCAACCAACTTTATTGAAAAACTTTACCTTTATTGAGAAAAATAATGGAAATATGTTACTTCTTCTCTGCTGATGCAAAACAAAAAGTAACACAGTAGGGCTTAATATTTTTGAAGTAAATTATGGTTAATGTTCAGGGACAATTTTTTTTTGTTCTGAGAAAAGCATTCTCTTGTCACAAAATGGCAGTGTATATGATTTTTTGTTAATTTCTACCGAAGGAATAAATTATTAAAATCTGCAGATAGGGCTATTGCCATTCTATTTAATATTATAGGTTTCCGCCCTCGAAGTATTTTTTTCTTAGATATATCCATACGTCTTTTTTTCAATACAGTTTTATATTTATGTAGTCCTATCTTTCCGAAGTTAAAAGCTTTGGCTTATGTTGTTAAATGATATAAAATTCTTTACCTTCTTTACCGGTACAGAGATCGATTTCAGCGTAATTATGCCATCCTTAGTCCTGTATAGCTGAGCCTATCCTACCCAGATGCAAACAGAAGCTCCATTGTGTACGTTCATATTTGTATCAGAGTTTTCTTGCTTATTTGATTATTTTTTTTATCATGTTTTATATAATGTTTTACTATGTTTTATATAATTGGAAACTTACTAAACTCCAGTCTATTCTTTCATTACATATATAATATAACTGGATTTTAATTGTAGGCCTATAACAATTATATAAGATTTTGGTCTAGAAAAATATGTTGAATTTTCACTTATCTCAAACAATCGTGCGATTTTGCTCACTTGTTTTGTACTATAACGGTGTCTTGAAAATCTGTATTATGTTTTATGTGTCAACAAAAGGAATTGGTTTGTTATATTATTTAATTATTGATATGTTTAATGAACCATGAAATGAAGGATGAATTTTAAATATGAAAAAAAAAACTAACTCCAAGCATGAATAAAACTATCCCTTTCATATTTCCTACATAAATCGTTTTTATTAAAAGCTATTTATACTTCCTAATTAATGTAATATAAATAATTTCATCAGCATATTCTTATTGAGAATAAAGATTTAATGTAATATAAATAATTTCATCAGCATATTCTTATTGAGAATAAAGATTTTTCTAATATCGTGACAGTTTTGTTAAATAATGAGTTTACACATCGTTAACAAAGAAGCCAGTCGGTGTCCCGGTTTAAGTAATAATATGTTCGAAACCAGTCACGTGCTACGAGAATGAGAGGTTTAGCCATGAATGTGGAGATAAGTATCCGAGAAATCCATTACGAACTTAACCAATATGTAAAAGAACAGGTTATGAGCTCGCAGTACAACTTACTCTCCGATACCGTGAGAGAGCTCTCTGCAGATTAAGAGCTTCGCTTTATACAGGAACACCCAAAATCAATTTACCTCCGCGTAAGTAAAGCCTGGGATTTTTTTTTACTTGCATTACACAATCAACTAGTAACATGGCGATTTTCTCAAATTAAAATATTTATTTTCAATAGGCCTATCCTCGTGCAAGTAAGGTTTAGATAGGTTTCATTTGTAGTAGAAAATGTACTAGTAAAATTCTTGCACCTTATAGGGGTCATTCCATATGAATTCAACCAAAGTCTGGAAAATTCCCCGGGTGACCGACTCAGATTTGACTAAAAAAAATTGTGCTGGTACCTTTACATATATAATGAAGAATTGCCAAATTTTAGGCCAAAATTCCTAAGGGTTTCGGTGCTGTGGCCCTTTAAAGAAAGGTCTGTTGTCCATTTTTGACACTGGCAAATTGCACATGTTCCTGTGCACCTACTTTTGGATGCCAATATTTCTGAAATTAGTTATACTGGGCAATTTGAACACAGGCTTTCAGAATCTGCCATCCGAGAAGGTGTACCTTTTCTAGTTTCTGAGCTACTGGCCTCCAAAGTAGTGATCTTTTTATGTAGGAAAATAAAAATTTCAATTTTAACGAGGCAGCTGTCATACTATTATGATTAACAACAGGCTATTGTTACTGGTTTCCTTTTATTTGAGGTTGTGGCCATCTGCAGAAGGTTTCTTGACTGTACCATAGTGTTACTTTAGGAGTAAAAGGGCTCTAGAAAGGGCTCCGGCACAAAAAATGCTATTTTAGACCAATCTTTGACTGACAAATTCACTATGTGGGCAATTACCGAGAGTAAAGAAATTTTTTCTACAGAATTGTACATTTATGTTAATCATGTGACCAAAAATTCAGCTTGTGTTTTCACCTCCTTCATATTTTAATAATTTTATGAAATGTAGACGTTTTTCTTCCCACTGCAGCTTATGTTAAACAATGGTTATTGCTAGCAATGCAGGTAATGTGAAATATTCCTCCTACAAACACACAAATTTCATTGTATTCGAAATTTAGGAAGTTCTGTCAAAAATAATTTGAGTTCACAGTCCAAATGACGGCAATTTCTTCTGAATTAGTTCAGTGTCATGATCGGCGAGCTTATAAAACCTTGCACTATAACCCTGAAGCTCTGGTGCAGACACAGTGCACATAATATTCTGGAATGGCACCCAGCAGACATTTTGACGAACAGAAGCAGGCCATGAGAGAAGTCTGGCCTTAGACCATGTCATGAAGTTGACAAAGACATCACAGTTTTCATCTGACCGCTCAACAATGCAGCCCACGAACCAGTCCTTGTCATAAATGCATGAAACATACCTTCCTGGCTGTAATTCAGCATCATTCACAACAGTAAGTGGTTGCTCTTTGCCTACAACATCAAAATGATCATCAGCAGATATCCTTTTCATTTTTAAAGAGATTGTCGAAATCGGGATAAAGCAATGGTGGGACCTTATACCAGTTATCTTGCCTGCATTTTCAAATCGTGCTGGCAAGCCGAAGTTTTTCTTGTTTTGGTTAATAACCACCTCAGATACATAGAAAAATTTAATTCCTGGAATATTTTCACTGCACCAGTCATACATTTGAGAAGCAGTAAGAATGTGTCCGACCGTGGTTGCCTGAAGGCTTGCTCGTCCAACTAAACGCTTGACGGTTCCACCAATGCCATCACATGGACTCTTACCATGCGATGTTGCAAAAAAGTTCCACTCTGCATCAAGGCCATAGTCTTTGTGATGATTGCTAAGGTTGGAAAGGTTTTTATAGTTTTTATATTGGCTCGCCGCTCCATCGCTGAAGTAAAGAAGTTTTCTGATGACTGGAAATTCATGTTTAATATATGTTACCACAGATGTGATGAAAGCATGAACAGTTGTGGTATCGTGCTTAAGACAATCTGATACCACACAAATTGGGAAATGCTCAAGTTTACCAGCCAATTTGTGATAAATCACAAATGGATGAAGTGTTGCTTGAGAGTTGTTCCAGTGGAACCCTTGTACTTCATCCTGCACCATGAAGCTATAATTTTCAGCAAAATCTAACATGACAATTGCCTCGTTCTCCGAAAGATTTTCTTTCAGTTTACTGAGGTAACTAGACTGGGCCTTAGCTATAAAATGGTGCTGTCGGAGGCCATCAAATGAACTGCAAGCCATTTGGATGAAGTCCTGCACAGAAGATGTTACACATAAAATTGATGTCCTGTCCGTGTGAGCCCACTGTTTGCAAGTCACTGAATCATCGAAATCATAGTCATGCAAAGAAAATATATGTGACAAATGTTGTTCCATTAGATTCTTGCCTGGACAGTGCTCACACAAATGAAGCATGCATTCTCGGTTGCTCACAGAACACACTATTTTTCAAGCAAGATCTTGTAATCCTGATTTTCAGGAATTGCAGCAGCAATCAGTTTGGCATTTTGATGCTGTTCACAAACACACACAGAATGCATGCCAGATGCTGTAACTGAAACACACCATTTGGGCCTCAAGTCACAAAATTTTGAAAATCCAACTTTATCTGTAGGATACTTATTCTTGTACTCAACATAAAGTTCCCGCAGATTCACAAGCAGCAGCTGTTTCTGCTTGTGTAGCTTTTTACCATTCTCTCTCACCACCACAAATTCCTTCTTCCCTGGACAAGTACGTGAATATTCCTCCGACTGGTAGAAGCATATTACACGTTCCTGACGGTCTTGAGAAAGGACTCTTCCACCTCTCTTGGCATCTGGATCCGCAAGAATACCCTTTTCCATTTTCAGCTGCCGAGATCTACGTACCATATAATCTGTGACGTCAAACGTTTCCACAGTTTTTTGCGTGTCCAACTTTCTGGCACAAGAGTCAATAACTTGATCTTCTCCTGCCTTGTGGAGGATTTAATTTTTTCTTCTAGAAGTAACATCAAATGGTCAAGATCTTTACAAGACTTCGAAGTATGCTTCTCCTCAGAACTTGAATCGAGTTCCTTTGGCTGAAAGTCAAATACACGTGCAAATTTTGATTTTGCTGCAGTCGTGATCTTTTGGACCTTTTGTTTCCCATATGATGGTCCATCTCTCTTTGAAACACTGCGTTTAAGTGGTGAGCAATCTAGGGAGTGGGCAACTTCGTCAAGTAATGTTCTGTCAAATTGTGGTGAATAAAAATCAGTGTCAAATGGTTCCATCTCATGGTCACTTGTCTCTTTGACACATCGTTCATAACAGTTAGTACACAGCTTCTGCCCTGGTTTTAAGTTCAGTTTGGAGGCAAATTCTTCATCCACTATTCTGAGGGATTCTGAAAGAAATATAATGAATGTTTGAGTTATGTGAATTTAAGTACATTTAATGAAAAATAGAGATAAAGTGCTTACTTGTTATAAGTTTTTTATGGCGGCTTAGTGGATCAGCACAAAATTTCTGAAGACTATCAAAGCGTGTCAAATAAACCTTTTCATGATGGAGACATATCTCGTCCACTTCATTGAAAGAAACACCACAACGCCAAGACAGAATCCTTCTGTCCTCAGGTTCGAGCTCACTTATTTTAAGGAAACCAGACTTTCTGCAGTATGTTCTCTTGTGGCATTCATCACCCAGAGAAACACCAATTTTGCACACCTCCTCAGTAGCCATGCTTAAAGTGAATGAGGGTTCTTTTGATGATGCAACAAAAAGCCCTGTTTCAAGATGATGCAATACAAACAATGCAATACAAACAAAAGCAGTGATAGTGTTACGTCATGTAATACCTTATCTCTATGCTTGCCATGAATTTAGTTCAGATGGCTTTGGTTTTCATTTGTCATTTAAAGGTTTAAAATTTTAATTAATTCAAGGTATGTCTTGACAACTGTTGCAATTAACCTCAACACCAAAATTATTTATTTATTTTAAAATAATTACTCATTTTATCAATTCTTTCTTTATTTTATTTATTATATTTAGTGTTTTTAATGTATTGATTAATTAACTTAATGTTTAAATCAAACTATTATTTTGGGTTAGCGATTTTTTAATTATTTCAACCTTCAGTTGTTTTTTATTATATTCCAATATTCACCTCTTCAAAATGGACTACCAAATAGATGTTCCATTCTTCTCATACCAGAGCAACTGGTCCTCCAACTGATACAGTCTGCCAGTGCATTTATATGTATCTAGATACAATCAGAACTTCAAGATTCAAGAAGTGCATCTACAATTTCAAACCTCACATTTATGTTATCGTATTCGAGCAGCGTCATCATCCATGTGTGCATAAAACCTGTATGTTATTCTACCTATTCATGATTGGAAATGCAGTAGAGTTTGTGTTTCCAAACTCCTCCTCACATTCTTTCTCCCCGCATGTTATCGCCGGGAATCGAACCCTCAACCAGTTCTTTACGGTCCGCTAACAGAGGAAGGGTCGCCTGGCGGTAACAGATAGTAAAGATAATGAAGCCTGCAATTCAAGTATCAGTATAGGAAATATCTGCACTCATTCTGTATAGTCTAATATTGTTAATAGGCTTCAGGGATTGTCAGATTTCAGTTTAACATAATTTGGCATGGGTAGAAAAACGTCTACATTTCATAAAATTATTAAAATATGAAGGAGGTGAAAACACAAGCTGAATTTTTGGTCACATGATTAACATAAATGTACAATTCTGCAGAAAAAATTTCTTTACTCTCGGTAATTGTCCACATTGTGAATTTGTCAGTCAAAGATTGGTCTAAAATCGCATTTTTTGTGCCGGAGCCCTTTCTAGAGCCCTTTTACTCCTAAAGTAACACTATGGTTCAGTCAAGAAACCTTCTGCAGATGGCCACAACCTCAAATAAAAGGAATCCAGTAACAATAGCCTGTTGTTAATCATAATAGTATGACAGCTGCCTCGTGAAAATTGAAATTTTTATTTTCCTACATAAAAAGATCACTACTTTGGAGGCCAGTAGCTCAGAAACTAGAAAAGGTACACCTTCTCTGATGCAGATTCTGAAAGCCTGTGTTCAAATTGCCCAGTATAACTAATTTCAGGCACATATCATATTCCATTCCAGAAATATTGGCATCCAAAAGTAGGTGCACAGGAACATGTGCAATTTGCCAGTGTCAAAAATGGACAACAGACCTTTCTTTAAAGGGCCACATAACCGAAACCCTTAGGAATTTTGGCCTAAAATTTGGCAATTCTTCATTATATATGTAAAGGTACCAGCACAATTTTGTTTAGTCAAATCTGAGTCGGTCGCCCGGGGACCTCTGGTTGAATTCATATGGAATGACCCTTAGTACCTTTTTACATAATGAAATTACATTAAAAAATAACGGAAGTATTCCCATATCTGATGAAAATATATTCTAGTCGCATCTGCCAATTTTATGGGAAAAGTTTAGGCCTATACTCGTTATAAACTGTTCACATAAAGTCTTATTTCTCTGCTCTAAACAACAAAAATATAGGTTTACATTCAGACATGAATTCATTCGATGAAGAACGCTTTTATTTCGAAAAACATATCCTTTGAATAAAATCCAGCTTAAAAGGGCATCCCACATAAAGTAAAATTAGCTTGTCTCAGCTTTACGTAAAACCATGTATTATTCCAAAGAAACACCACACCTGGGTTCCTGGAAGATATCTCTAGCTTATAACTACAACTCATAGTATTTGTAAAGCAAAACATTGTAAGAAAACATATAGGCCTCAGTACATTCGGTGTTAGAGCCGTTTTAATAATAGTGAAATGCAATATTTTCTTTGTGTAAAATGGCAGCAAGAATAAGATAAAATAGTCCACATGCATAAATATCCAGTCCTCAGAAGATACTCAGAGAATTATGAAATGATGATTAGATATTATTTTGCGTTTTCGGAAATCACAGTCCACATACAATGAAACACACAAGAATTTATATTTTTGCGTGGTACTGGTATCTTTGTATTCAACGAATTTCCAAACACTTTTGACACTGCTTTTTGGTGCCGAAGACAATACTACTTCTGTAACCGGGAGGCAAGACAAGAATCACGGCTTTAAGATGCTCCACAGCAATATGAGTTTGTGGAGTGGTGAGGGTCAGTCTGCCGCAAGCTCTTGTACTGAGAGCATCGGGTGATTAATACTATTCCAAAAGCATAAAGTTGTTATTAGCGTGTGTTCTGTCATGGAGAGTGCATCTAATAGCAGGGGAAAACTGGAGGGAATACAATAGAAGAAGTCAAAGAAGGGAAATCATTTCATATGCCCATGGCTTCATGAATATTGTAGCTGTCCAATTTCTGGTGATTAAAAGTTTATGTTTTAGGCGAGCAGGTGGGAACTAGGCTGGGGTAAATGTTCGCGTTTGGTAAAGTTACTTAAGTTTAATTTAATGCGCCTTCATCTCTTATTTAAGTTGTATAGAACTAATCTATTGCTTTTATTTGTAAGATTTTTATTGTTTTCGTTGTCTGGTATAATGGAAGAGAAAGCATAATGCCCTTAACACTACCAGAATAAATAAATAAAAATAAATAAAGTACAACTAGAATATTGTTCTGTATCACAGTTTTACCCAGCTTATCTGCTATGATGAGAACAGCCCTTGGTGAAAGTAATGATTATTTTCTTAATACAACTTTATTTATATTCGTTTGAAATCGAGGTTATATCACTAGTCAGGTTCTATACCAGTATGCCATGCTACTATTGACGTACATGTGTTTTCTATTGTTGATGAGTTTATGAATTTCAACTGATATTAAAATATAATGAATATGATTCAAGATGAAATAGCGGCAATAAGTCAAGGCAAGTAAATATACAATTTGGAATTTACCTTTACGTCTGGAGAAACCATGGATAAATCCAAGCAAATTGGCCGGCCTCTGGGTTTGAACCTATTCGGCCACCGCACTCTGTCAGTACTTATTTTATTCATAATAGTTACCATGATATACCGTATTTCATGCAAGCGAAGGTGCAAACTTGTAATTAAAATACAGTTGAATTCAACATTTATATAACATCATGTGACATAAGTAAACAAACTGAAAGAAATTAGTTTCACAGTATTGCTGTTATTAATTTAAACTTGTAAGGATTGAGATAGTTCGAGCAAGACAACTGAAATGAATTGTTGAGTTGCAAGGGTGTTTTTAGAATTTGTCTCACCTCTGTGTTTGCAGTTTCCTTAATACAGCACAAAACTATTAGACTGACTGCGCATTAGATAACTGACGAATTTTTCTTACTTAGCTTTCTTACTTTAGCTCATTAGGCAGTGACCAATCAAGTAGAAACATATTTGGAATACCAACCAATCGCAATTATCAATCGTCATAACTATTCTTTTAGTTTTATCACTTTCAGTTTATCTCGCATGTAATTGATTTTCATCTAAACTGACAAGGTCAGAACGATGAAACATCTTCATACCTGTAGCTTCTTTGATAAAAAAAACAATATTAATCATGAGACACAGCGGTTGAGTATATATATGCGGTATATGAACAAAAGAAAGTTTAAAAATAATATTATTTGTGTAGTGAAACATTTTAAAACACGTATTATAATAAATACAATATTAAAAAAAACGATATTATTATAGAAATTAGGTTAATCTAAAAAAAAAGAAAATATAACTCCTGATCGACTGGAAAGTCGCATGGCCTCGACTGTCACCGACTCCTTTTTTAGGTGCAGAGGTCCACATTACAAGATCATCTGCGTAGAGTAGAACATTGATGTGTTGATGTTTGTGTAGAGTTTCTACCAAGTCATTGATATAGACATTGAACAGGGTGCAGCTTGTGACAGCTCCTTGAGGAAGGCCAGTTAAACGATATTATTATAGAAATTAGGTTAATCTAAAAAAAAGAAAAAATATAACTCCTGATCGACTGGAAAGTCGCATGGCCTCGACTGTCACCGATGACGGACGATTATCGCCTCCTCCGCCATCGGCTATCTCGCTTACCCTCCAATGTGTTTTATTCATTTTATGGTTTTAATAACAAGTATATTGGCAAAAACTATGGAAAGACTAGTTAGTAATAGAATTAACTGGTACCTTGAAACACACAGTGTAATCCACCGTGCACAAGCAGGATTCAGACAGAATCGATCTACCGATCAACAAGTTGCAATCCTCGCCCAAAACAAAAGATAACCTGGACCAGGGGCTTATTACAACAGCAGTCTATATTGACTTCAAAAACGCATACAATTCGATATGGAAATCAAACCTCCTCCTGAAACTAATGCAATGTGGAGTTAAAGGAAACATGCTAAATTGATATAAAAGCTTCATCGGACAAAGGCATTTTCAAATCCGTTATTTATTTATTTATTTAATCAAGAATGAACATTACAGGTATACACCCAATTACAATGTTCATGACTATAATAACAATACATTGTGTACTTACAATAACACAAATATGAAGTAGATATAGTAAAAAGTAGAAAAGTTAGGATAATGACAATGTAAGGTAAGAAGTAAAGAGAGTAGA
Organism: Ectobius pallidus; assembly: GCA_964059195.1. Classification (NCBI taxonomy): domain Eukaryota; kingdom Metazoa; phylum Arthropoda; class Insecta; order Blattodea; family Ectobiidae; genus Ectobius; species Ectobius pallidus. Next base: position 49,992,096 of record CAXKWD010000006.1, on the reverse strand, counting down.
AGAGAGTAAAGGGAATAAGATAGATAAGGAGAAAGCAAGCATGAAGGATGTAGAGAAAAAAGAAAAGAAAAAAGAAAAAATGAAATAAGAGTAAAACTAGTATAATAAAACAGTGAAAAATATGTTAGTTGACAACGATGTTACTATTCACACACAGATTCCTATGAATTACCATTTTGGACAAGTTTTAACAATTGGCTTGCAGCGAAATTAAATTGTTTAAGATTCATTCCAAATATATCTATATTAAGTGGGCGGATTTGATTGTACCTATTCAAAGTTCTGTTTATTGGTGAATTTTTGTGTAAGTCTGTGTTTACTCTGGGAGTAAAAAATAGTTTTTTTAATCTACTATTTTTACTGGGTACATATATATAAATTTTTTCTATAAGGTTTGTATCATCAATATGGGAATTAATTATTTTATACAAAAAACTTAATGACTGACATGCTCTTCTATGTGACAAAGCTTGGATTTCAAAATTTTCCAGGAGTTTATCATAATTCATATACAATGGATAAAAGCCACAAACTTTAAACGTTAAAAACTTGAGGAATTTGTTTTGTACTTTTTCGATCATTTTTTTGTTCTTTACAGTAAACGGATCCCAAATGATTGATCCATATTCCAAATTTTGTCTAACGAGAGAATAATATAAACGAATTAATGTTTCCTGGCTTAGCATGTATGAATTTCTCATTGTGAAACCAAGGATTCCCAATGCTTTCCTAACTGTTAATTCTATATGTTCATTAAATCTTAGATCAGAAGTAAAAACAATACCTAGATCTTTTTTACTTCTTACTTGAAGTAATAAAATGTCGTCAATGCTATAGTCAAATCTAATGGTTTCTTTGCGTCTTGCAAATGTCATTTTGTCACATTTTTTAATATTAAGTGGTAATTTGTTATCTTTACTCCACTTTGATACTGAATTAATGTCAGTTTGAAGATTGTAACAGTCTTCTGCTGAATTTATAGATTTATATAATTTGACATCATCAGCAAACATTATCACATTTGAATATTCTATGACAGGCGTCGATGTCAGTATCTTCAAGGTTCACGTCCAGTGCTTTGCCAACAGTTTTCACTAGTTGTACCTCGTTTTCTCCTGGTTGCATTGGGATTCCATGAATTTCCACCATGTTGATTCTTGAATACTGCTCCAGGTCTTCTATTCGATCTTTTAATTCTCTATTTTCTTTCTGTAATTTCAGATTCTCAAGTCTCATTTCTTCAATTATTTTTAAAGTTTCGTCCAATCTTCTACCATATTCTGCTTGGGTCTTAAAATTTTCATCAAGTTTTTCGTGACAAGAATCGATTGATTTGCCTAGGTCTGTTTCCAAAGTCTGCTGTGATTTCTTAATTGCCTCAATTTCTTTTTTTATTTCTCTTAATAAATCAAGCATGTCAGTTTCATTCGAATTTTCCTTTCCATTTTCACCTGTTTTCCCAGATTCCGGTTTACATTTTTCACAAATCATTAGATTGTTTGCATTCTTTGCAACTTCTAATTGCTCTTTACTAAAATTCAGGCATTTCGTATGTGCAGAACAACCACATAATCTGCACATTACTTTGTCTCCTTTGTCTCCTCTCCCAGAATATTTTACATGGCAGACAGTGCAGGAGTCCATTTTTATAGTAGTAGATATAAACCAGGTAAGATAACAGAGGATATCTGTGTCTGTCGCGCGCGCCACGTATCAGCTGATCTTGTAACCTTGGGTTTGGACTCCGCTGGTGTTTAGTTACACGGTGTTGACAGCTATGAATGTTGATGCACACGTAGTCGATTGTCTCTTGTTTCTCAGGTACTAAAGGGCGATGACCAGCTTACTTGCACTGATTTTTAATTATACATTAATAGCCCCGTAATAATTTATATCTCAGATCATTCAAAATATTTTTCTGTTCATCTGTGCTGAATTTTATATTCTTATGTACTCATTTACTGCATTTTAGCGCTGTTAATTGCGGAGCTCTCACACCACTGTCACTCAGCACACCATTACCAACATTGGACATCTGGCTCTGCAACTTCCAAATACAAACAACTCCAAACTGGCCTTCCTCAAGGAGCTGTCGCAAGCTGCACCCTGTTCAATGTCTATATCAATGACTTGGTAGAAACTCTACACAAACATCAACACATCAATGTTCTACTCTACGCAGATGACCTGGTACTGTGGACCTCTGCACCTAAAAAGGAGCTAAACAACTTATTGAACACTCTCTTAATAGTGCTTTAGAGGATATAAATAAATGGTGCCATGAAAATTCCATGACAGTGAACGTACCAAAGTCAGCCTGTCAGACCCTTTCACTATGTCACAACCAACTAAAACCAGACGTATTCTTTGATGATACCAGACTTGAGAACGTCTCAACATTCAAATACCTGGGTGTAACGCTAGATGCAAAACTAACCTGGAGAGAACACATAGACAACATCTCAGGAAAAGTTCAAGGCAGACTCAGCATCTTGAAACGATTAGCAGGCTGTAAATGGGGCTGCAGAACCTCTACACTCAATACTACATACAAAATGTACCTTAAACCACTTATTAAATACAGTGCAGGTACCTTAATAACAGCAACTCAACAAAATATCCAAAGATTGGAACAGGTACAAAATCAAGCCATGAGACTTATTACTGGTGGTGTGAAAACAACACCCATCTTTCCATGTTATTCTATATCTTGAAATAAAGTTGGAGATACAAGAATCAGCCTTAAAGCTCCATGAGAAACTAATCCGTGTGCCTGGCACAAACTACAACTACACCACTCAATACCCTCGAAAATTAAAGACACAGGAAGGTCTTGCTCAGAAAGTACTAAAGGAAAAACAAAAACTAGACCTAATCCTAACACCTGAGCCAATACTACGCCCAGAAAACCCTCTAGACATGTTCAACATAGACCATGCCCTCGACTTAACAGAATCACTACAGAAAGGTGATACTGACCCGAATACTCTTAAAACAATCTCATTAGATACCATATATTCACGATACCCGGAAGATAAATGGATGCATATCTATACCGATGGATCCAAAATAGATACAAATGGAAATACTGGAGCCGGAATACACTGCAGCCTCTTCTCACTCTATTCATCGGTTGGAGAAACCACACAGCATTTGATGGTGAAATTAGAGCCATCCAAATCGCTTTGAGACAACTCCTATTGCAGACCAACAGCTCTTTCTAACATCGTCATACTATGTGATTCACAAGCTGCAATAACAGCAATTTCAAATCACAACACACCACCTAGCCATGATATACTGAACTGCAGAAATCTTATCAGAAACCTACTTGATCAACAGAAGAAAGTAGCCCTGCAATGGATTCCATCCCATTGCGGCATTGCCGGAAATGAAGCTGCTGACGCACTAGCAAAGAAAGTGACCCAAATCCATCCCTATCCAGTTAATATTGAATACAGAAGTGCTGCGAGAGTCATTCATCAGAAAATAAAAGCTACTCACCAAAAGAACCTGGAGAACCGCATAAAGGATTATCAGTGGAAAGACACCATCAAATCTATCCCAGACTGGCCAAGGAAAGAGGCTGTAGCAAGCTTCCGCATGACAACTGGACACGACTGCCTTGCAAAACACCTACATCATGTTGGCATTTTCACCAGCCCAAATTGCATCTTATGCAACACGAACTCCATCATGGATTCACATCATCTTACCATCTGCCCTGCACTCAAATGTACAACTTTGGTGGACCGATACTGGGAGGCAAGAGGGAAGATGACTATACTGTAAACACGTGCCTTCCTTGTTTCCAATGTTATGCTTTGTATTTTGTATTAGGTGTATCGCTTTGTCATTCTTCCTTGTCGCTAATGATGAACATCAAATTGCCCCTGCATTAAATTAATTAAATAAATAAATAATATTCATTACTTGCTTAATTCTGTGAGTATTCGCTAAACAGTCACAATAAATGTAACCCGAGATCTGAATATTCTCAGATTTCTCTGCTCGCGGATTTATCGATAAATTCCGGATCTGTCTTACATTACCTATGATAATTTTCTTTTGTTGTGTTTTGTTTGTTTTATTGTGAAAAAGCGAAACTTGATATTACTTATGTAAAAGTGAAAATATTATATTCATATTTATGAATGTAAATAAATTGTCCTTTTTGCCATCTTCATGTGGACTGCAGTAGACGCACTCGAGACGCGAACTTCTTATGCTATGGTGTGACTGTACATACACAGTGACGTCATGCTGGATACACTAAACTTCAGTCTTCAATCCCTGTATAAACGTTCGAAGTCATTTATTGATTTGGAGGTTAAATCTGGATTGTTGATTGTGTTTTCTTTCTTGTCTTCTTTTCTGTGTTACTTGGAAGCACCACGGTCTATGAAATCTCATTTTTCACATATTTCCTGGCATTGTTTTCACATGTTGATTCACATTAATTGTAATGCTTTTTATTTTTTATTTTTAATTTCTTGTTTTATGAACGGTTACTTTGTAGATTAGAACGTATTAACTAGCTCAGCGAAATGAACAAACTCTCGAGCACATATTCCATACATCGGCTTGTACTATAGTCTAACTTCTCTCTCTCTCTCTCCCTCTCCCTCTCCCTCTCCCTCTCCCTCTCCCTCTCCCTCTCCCTCTCCCTCTCCCTCTCCCTCTCCCTCTCCCTCTCCCTCTCCCTCTCCCTCTCCCTCTCCCTCTCCCTCTCCCTCTCCCTCTCCCTCTCCCTCTCCCTCTCCCTCTCCCTCTCCCTCTCCCTCTCCCTCTCCCTCTCCCTCTCCCTCTCCCTCTCCCTCTCCCTCTCCCTCTCCCTCTCCCTCTCCCTCTCCCTCTCCCTCTCCCTCTCCCTCTCTCTCTCTCTTTCGTAGTTTTACCCCTCCCTTATAGGGACCTTTATGCGGCCCGCGCCGCCCGGGCCGTACCGACCTGTCGGGAGAGGAATGAACTATGGATCACAACACAGACATACTTTTTTGACCAGACAAGGACATGGAGGGCCTCCCCGGATTAGTGATCAGCCCAATGCCGGGGCCACTTCCGAGACAACACGCTAGTCTAACCTCAAATTCTAAAATCTCATTTTTATATGCTAGTTCCATTAGCACTAAAACTCTTATATCGATTGAATCAAGGTGAATATTTTTTACAATTTTAAGGTCAAGAAATCTATATCACGTGGATTTGAGAATAGCTTATTAGTCCAAATTCACTTATAGAAAAGCACATGATATTGTGAGTAAATTTTATTACCTTTGCAGTATTTAACATTTTACTAACAACATAAAAATAATTACTGATAATTTAGGGCTATTAACTTTTAACTAATAGTAACTAATATTCTTTTGAAACGGAAGACTAGTAATATTAACTAATTTTTGTTAATAATAGGCTATTAGTGTAAAGTTCTATGAAACAGGACACGGGCCCTGTGATGTATTATATTTGTATGTCATAGTATCTGAACAATCCCTTAAAAAAAGACAGGTTGAATTTTGTTTTATATAATTTTTTTAATGTATGCTTCTTGCCTTGCATGCTTCTACTTTATCACAACTCTCAACACACAAACGATACATCATACTTACGTTTAATGAACCTTCTAAATCAAGCGTTGCAGTGAGAAATATGAGGCAGGGGATGACCATCAGAGCCCTACATGCTGCAACGTGAATATCATTGGTAAAATTAAATAGGGTGACTGTTGTCTACTTAAATCAACACACTGCTTATTCTTCGTACGAACTAAAATTTATTTCACTGTATTTGGCACCATAAAAAGTAAGCTTTGAGATTAGAAGGCCATTGTTAACTCGACTAAAGGTTTTGCTTAAATCACAGGGAAGTGCATAAGCAGTATGCGAGTGAAGAATATTGATGAAATTAAATAAAATTACATTAAGTTTGTTTAAATGTAACAACTGCAATTACAAATTATTATAATGATTTGCGATTATCAAAATATAGCCTAAGTGTTTGATTCGTCAAATTTTCATTAGGAATAGTATGATTTGTTTCTTATATTTAAAATTTTCAACGACTATAAAAAGTAAAAAGTCCCTATACAATTCATCCAGACCCTTAGGATTCCAGAAGATTGAGGCTCACAGATTTTTTGACATTTGGCACATGTAGGGGTAAATTTGTCAGCCTTATGCACCGGCCGCCTTACCTCCAGGATTGCTCCTTGTAGGCTAGTCTTTTCTGTTAGAGGTTGAGTTGAACAAAGGGCCATAGTGCCACCAGAAGTATTATCAAGAATATACGGACCGAAATTATCTCACTGAGATTCGGTATAATAATTATATTTAATTAAGAATAATTATAATCTTTTTAGTTAGATGCCTATATTCATTAAATTTATTAAATTATTCCTTTTAGTTAAGATATCTATATCTATATCTATGTCAAAATTTATGAGTAGAATATAAATCGGAGATAATTTATTTGATCAGGCCTTCGTTACAAAAGCAATGTGGAACATGTTCAATTTTTATCTCTACCTGTTTATACCTGAGTGCACTCAGCTTGTTTTCATCGCGTGATACATTTCCCCACCCCTTACTACAGAACATGCTTAATGAACCTAACCGTTCCTTGTATGAACATTCGAAGCTTGCTGAACTAATAACATAAGAGTGTCACGTGAAACCGTGACAGCTCCCTATAGATTTAACTTAGATCATTTTTATATAAGAAAATTAAACTTGTGTAGTTTTTCCATCTTGACGGCATTACTTACGGCATAAGGATACCCTTGAAAGAATAAGTAATGCTAAAGTCGGCCTGGATAGTGCAGAGAGTATGGTGCTGGCTTACTGTGCTCAAGGTAGCAGGTTTCGACCCCGGCTTTGGTCGATGCCATATTTGTGTATACAGGCATTGCGGGACAAATCAAGCACACTATAGACGGTCTTAGGCGTAAACTGTAGTACACCTCCATGTAATAGAAATAAACAAGATTTTATCTCTTTGTCTATAATTAAGTTTTGCCGAAGTAGTCTTGTAAACTGCATATTTATTACAAAATGCTCCTATATTTCCAACTATCTATGGAATTCTTTATGGAAGCTACCTATCTAAAGGTGAGTCCCGAGATATCTTCTTCCAAGTAAGACACTGGGTAAGTGTCATTTTTATTTACATAGGTCACATAGATTATACAATTATGCTCTTAGTCGAAATGAAATAATTGGTGAAATATTAAAATAATAACTTTTAGCTAATTATTCAGCTATGTCGTGTGGCACTAACCTCATCTGTTGTATGTTACTAATATATTCTCAACCCAATTAGGAGTTTTAAAGAAGTCCTACATTAGTGCATATATAATTAATTGTTACTGTACATTTTAAAAGTGCAAAAAATGAAGGCCTATAACAGGAACCCACTGTTAAAATAGTTTCAGTTTTAAAAAAAAATTATACTCATATATAACTCTAGCATAGCTTACGGACGCATCATATGGAGCATTAAGATGTACGGTTATACGAACAGAGGCATTTGAAATTTAGTTGTGAGTCTGCAGCCGTGCAGAATGGATATGACAAGATGTGAACTCAAAATAGTCACTATCCGAAGGAGAAAGCCAGAGAATACCACAAGTAGCTGATGGAAGCTTTGGGGAATAATGCTCATCCGCACTGAACTTTAAAGGCTCATGGAGTGGGTATGTGTGCTTTCATGCTTCCAACTACCGCAATAAATTAGAGTGGCTTGATGCAGTCGCGGATGGATGTTATGGCTCGGTTTCATTCACTATCCTACATCCCATAATCTGCATTAACTTATAATATATACATTCCATACCCTTTCATTTCATTCCATTTCATTCCATTTCATTTGTATATTTCAAAAATATTAAATGGTCCCTTATTTTCAAAAGAAAATATATTTGCTATGGCTTTATGCCCCATCCCTCGTATGCATATAGAATTATGTTGAGAAAAACTCGTGAAATGAAAGTTGTAGCGCATCAAATTCTGCGTCCACTGAGTACCAAAATTGTCAATTTCGGTGAAATACACCTCTCGAAATTGGCGATCTCCCGGTGTATGGTAATTGGCATAAGAATATCATGAAGGTACCTGTGAGTTGCAACTCTAGCCAACCAAACCGAAAGTATCTTTCTATCACATTTCTTAATAATAATAGTAATAATATTAATAACAATAATATTATTTAACAATAATTTAAGTATAATTATATTTAGTGTATGTCTAGTGTATAGTGTCTATGTACGCAGCATTCACCCCGCTTCCCTCCATTGCTGCAGAAGAGTGACAGTATTTCGCAGTAGTGTATGGAGGCTATCTGCTTCATAAAGTTGTTTGGCCACCCAACGCCTCCTTCAATACCATCGCCAAGAGTTAATCTTCTTTTTAAAAAAAAATACACTATGGGTCCACGAAAGTTGCCGTTGTGTTCGACAGATAGGCCTACCCTGCTCAGAGTGGCACCAACAGATCTGAGTTATTGCGGCGGATGAAGATTCGCCATTCCCCCAAAGTAATCTTTGATGTAAATACAATTAACCAAGTCGCTCAGGAAAAGTTTTGGTCAATGAGTTTAATAAAAGTCTTCTCATTGAAGTCCTGAAAAGTCACTTCGAAGATTGTGACATTAAAGTCAATCAGGCCCATGCTGACTTGCTCATTTCCAAGGCCAAGAAGCATGAAAATGTCCCAATAATTGGAGAGGACATAGACCTTCTTGTGCTTATGACGGGGCTTGGCCAGCCATGCACCAACTTGGTCTTTCTGAAGCTGCTGATGTGCAATATTTGAGAACGTCTTTCAAATTCGACCAATCCTTTTCGACCAATTCAACCACATCCTTTTCATCCACGCGTTTAGTGGATGTGATACATCTGCTATTTTTGGTCAAGGAAAGATGAAGCTGAGCAGCATGGTCACCTTTTCGAAAGAACTTCAGGATATCTTCCGATGCTTCGTCGACCCATTCACCAGCCATGATTAGAGTGATGAGGCTGGTGATCTCTACACCGGAGATCCCACCTAATTAGCTCTGGACGAACTGTGCCTATCCACGTTCACACGAGCAGTGGCCAAGGGAAAAGTGGACCTCGCAAGACTACCACCTAATTATGATGCTGCACGCCACCATTCATATCGGTTTTCCATCAAATACAGACATGATTGGGTAAAACAAGAAACCTTGAAGAAAGAGGATGGGTGGGTAGTAATGCGGGTCTAGTGCCACTAGAAACCACCAGATACGTGACTCCCTTGTCTCTACTCAAGACAGTGTCATGCCCTTGCGAGATAGCGTGTAGAAGAGCCTCCTCCTGCCGTAAGGCTGGTCTGAAGTGCTCTTCCATATGCAAGCACTACTGTGGTCAACAATGTGACAACACTTTATCCACCGGTAGTTGACGATGATGACGACAAAGATCACTTCAACCAGCTATTGGAGCCCGAGGAACAACCAGACGAGGATGATGAGAGCTTCCTACCACTTCCACAGATGCTAATAGAGGAACTGGGCTCCTTGGTTTATTTATACTATACAAATTTTTAAACATATATTTATTGACTAATGGTTTTTCAGGTACTTAGAATGGCTTTATTTGATGACAGGTTTCGGGCTTAGCCGTGCTACCCTTGATCAGGCTTAACAGTTTTTTTTATAGATTTACATCATGGTAAATTAATAAAATACCGGTACGGTGTATAATTCTTATGTGTTTTTAAATTACATTCATGTTTTCTTATTTTACTCATGTGTTTTCATATTTGTTTTCTCCTTATTCACATTTTAAAATTATTATTTGATGATACTAAAGCAAGAATAACTCTGTAGGATATACACCCGTACTGTTGAAGCGTTCTAACTCATAGGTACCGGTACCTTCATATGCCAATTGCCGGACACCGGGAGATTGCCAATTTCGAGAGCTGTACTTGACCGAAAGTAAAAATGTTGGTACTCAGTAGACGCAGAAATTTGATGCTCTACAAATTTTTTTCATGAGTTTTTCTCTCAGAGTACCCATTTTCAAGCTGCAGACACATATATATATAGTAATAAATCTCAGTTTTTGGCAAAGTTGGAAAAAATCGTCGTTATTTGACCGTGGTTTTCGACCATGCTACTTGACCGAATTATTACGTTGTAGTACTCATTCGACGCACTTTAATTAGTTACATTGTAACTTTTTTGCTAGGATGCACCGTTTAGGTGTTAGAGGCGTAAAACCAAAAGACGTCCTAAAATTTCAAGGTTTTTTTGCCACCAAAAGTTTTCCCGAGGTTGCCCGTGTTAGCATTTTTGTTTTTTACATGCTTGTCTCCATATATACAAGTTAAAAAAAACAAAAGCTTCTACCCCACCTTTTTCATCATACAATACCTCTACTGACTGGCCTATATTATCTTTTTTCCTACGTTGTTACCACCAAAACACAAAAACTTGAAATATACAATTAAATAGTAGGCATATACCGATATTAATGAGGTTGTGGAAAGATTAATTTGAAATGCTGCTATAAAAAGATAACAATTTAATTTCTTAATCTGCAGGTTTGAATACTTTATTTGGCCACAAAGGCTTGTTAGGGATGTAGTTTACAAACTAATCATAATCAATACAAAAGAGAATTAAGGGCAATCAATTAGCTTATCTTTACGTAATTCTGGACTATAGTTAACATGTGACTGCCCCTTATCATTGGCTCTAGAGAATTCATTTGCCGAGAGGTGAAATCACTGAATGATGAAAAACTGTTATAGGGAGATGACTTGAAGTTACAAGCATTCGAGAAGCGTAAGATTTATTAGTTTCTTAAGCCATTAAACTTAAATAGGCTTACGTTTTTAAAACGAGAATTTGTGTTAACGAATTTCAAGTGAAAAACAGATCAGTTGGTTTGTTTTTGGTTACCGCGGACACTTTCAAAGTGATTTTAGCGATTCGTTTGGTTGTCGCTGGCAAATTTCCAAAACGAATACATAATTCACACATATTAAACACTGTGACATAAATTTGGGAACATATGTGCTACCGCTGGGTAATAACATTGTCAGTGGTGTAGTTTAGAAAGATTTAAATACATAGCGTTTTTCTTGGCTCTAGAAACTGGCACAATCGAAAATATGTAAATATGTCATTAGGCAATATATATTATGGAGTCCATATATTTTCTCTTCCGTACTATTTCTATGGCAAAATAATCGCAAATGCAAGAGTGGAAGCATGATTCCAGATATTGCCACTAAACACGTCTTACAATAATCTTATTCTATAAGTTAGAGTAACCCAAATTATTGGTACAAATTATTTCCTTTATTTCTTAAGGATTAAATATTATATTTTCAAACATCACTTGTCTTGATAGGATCTCACTAAGACTCTAAGGATATACTGTATTTGTAAAATATTTTATCCCGTAATGTGTTTTACCCCTTTAGGCTATCTCCTTTAATAAGGGGTAAAACGTATTATGTGTTTTACCCCTTAATACGTTTTACCCCTTATTAAAGGAGATAACCTATGCTTTTATGGAAATATTGTAAAAAAATGGTTTTTGTATTCAAATAGTTACATCGTTAGCATTTTAGAATTCGTAACACCTTTAACTTCACTGTTATCTAATCTAATTTAAATAATTACTTTACCCCACAAGCATAATTTACTATTATTAATAGATATATGTAATAATTGACCGCCGGCGTGGTCTTGTGGTTAGCGTCGCTGACTACAAATCCGTCGGCCCGGGTTCGATCCCCGGTACCTCCTCGGATTTTTCTGAGGTAGGGAGGTCTGAAACGGCGTGCACTCAGCCTCGTGATTCAAATTGAGAAGCTACTTGATAGAGAAGTAGCGGCTCCGGTCATGGAAACCACCATTAACGGCCTTGGGTGTCGGCATGCTGACCACATGCCCCCCAATCCTGCCATCTGCCTATAGGTAGATGACGCAGCGGTCGGGTGGTAGGCCTTGTTCCCTCGGGGATGTCGCGCCACGGAGTTTAGTTAGTTTAGTTTAGTTATATGTAATAATTTATTAAAATGCAAAACTGAACAAAACTCCATAGTTCATCAGGGACTACCGTTCGACCGGCGAGACATCTTTTAACTTAATTGGCCGACAGGAAGAAGGGGGAATGGTTTCAGTTCAGAGGATACGTTCGCTATCTTCACACGGCGGGCCCGGGTTCGATTCCCGGTCAAAACAATTTATCTAGATGGGGTTTTTCCACGCCCGTGAAACACGTGTAGGGTAACGTCTGACCATTGTGGTCCCCGTACATCCTCTGGCCGCCATTATTATCTGCATCCCATTCGCGCCATGTTTGGAACGAGTGTGTGTGCGGCTGGTGTGTCTCATCCAATGTGTTTATGTTATTTCGGAAAAGGCCCCGGCTTTGGGCTAAACCAGCGCTTTATTTTTAAAATTTTAGGTGCCGGATCGCATTCCTACAAAATTTGCCTATTTTTCAATCATACGCCCCCCCCCCATAAAAGTCATAAGTTTTAATTTTCAAAAATTTGTCACGTTCACCGGATCCGGCGCACTGGCGAATAATTATAAGTTAGTTACAATTACGTTGTTACGTTAAGATTTACTACATGGGGACCATTATAAATCTCCCGTGGGGGGCTATGTTCCGGTAACCGAAACTCTATTATAATTACCTCTATTATAATATTTTGTAGGGCATTATTTTGACGTTTCATAACCATATACTTAGTTTTTTCTGTATTAATTTCCAATCCGACATTCGTTGCAGGCATCGAAAAGATTGTCTGTGTTTGATTGATTGTGTTGATTGTGTTTATGTAATTTTCCAAAAGACAAACGTCTTCTGCGTAAGCTAGAATTGGGTGATTGCCATTTAATTCTAGATTTACCTTGGCAAATTATGTGAAAATTATTTTGTAGCCTATCATATTCTAATACTTACATATAAGATATTTTGATTCAACAGCTGATAGTCATCGGCACAGTGGTTATCGAAATATTCACCCTGTCTCGTTCAACGTACATCGCTTTCGAATCGTCAGTTATTAGCAACTTCTTTGTATGTGCGGGCCCCTCCCGATACTCTCGCGGACCATCGGTTGGAAACCACAGGGTTATACGGAATAATAGGATGGGGAGGGGCTGCACATTTGACACTTCTTCCTTCAAGTAAACGGTGCAAAATATTTTGCACAAACTTTCTCACGTATTCGTATTAGGAATATTGAATTTTTGAGGTTTCAAGGCGGTCGAAATAAATAAATTTATAACCTCCAGGTTAAATAGATTTAAGAATCTTGCGGAATTTTTAATATATTTTTTCACTCGTGACATCACACATGTTAATTAAATAAATAATTCCTCCAACTATTCAATAGATTTAGATTTCCTAGGTAAACTAAATAAATCATATAAGCGAAAACAGAATTGAACAAAATCAATATAATAATGATTTAGGCACTCTTCAGTTCTTGCTATTTTTATGTGAATATGTTATGAGATTTAAGAAAATATAGGAATCTATATTTAAGTCTTCTATTTTCATTTTAATACTGTCATTACTGAGGGTGCTGTTCTTAATATAATTATTACTTTTAGCGTATTTTGCATGCTTTAATTGCATATAGGTGTTTAGAACGTTTTGGTGTACCCGTAATCTCTTGTAATAATTAATTCATATCCATGTTTCTATTGTTCAGTGATGTACTGTTTTCAGGTATTCAGTTTAAACCGTTATGATATCCGGTGACATAGCGGCGATGAGTTATGGAAAGTTAACAAGTCCTACAAATCCGGCGTTTGCCTTTGCGAATGAGGAAACCATGAAAAGCCCAGTCAAATTTGACGGGCCACGAGGTTTGAGATTTGAACCCAGAACCTCTTGCCGATTGGCTAATGTTAATTTTATTTACAACTTTACTGAGCTAGGTTTCAATATATCACCCTACTGGAATGGAGATACAGTACCTTGAAAAAACCAATATAGTCATTATATTAATCATAGATAGAAGTTTCGATGTTTAGATTTTTTATTAAAATCTTCAGAGCCATTTTTCCAAATGTAAAAGTAAAAGAGTTTTAGTGAAAAGTCCCATAAATATTTCAGTTATAAAGACCAATTTCTAGGCGATTCGATAAAATTCCCCCAAAAATCCTTATTAAAAAGCAAATACAATGAACAGTTTACCCACTACTCGTATCCACTAAAAACTAACTAACTCCGTGGCGCTACATCCCTGAAGGAACTTGGCCTACCACCCGACCGCTGCGTCATCTCCCGTAGGCAGATGGCAGGATTGGGGGGCATGTGGTCAGCATACCGACACCCACGGCCGTTATTGGTGGTTTTCATGACCGGAGCCGCTACTTATCTATCAAGTAGTTCCTCAATTTGGAATCACGAGGCTGAGTGCACCCCTACCAGACCTCCCTACCTCAGAAAAATCCGAGGAGGTACCGGGAATCGAACCCGGGCCGACGGATCTGTAGTCAGCGACGCTAACCACAAGACCACGCCGGACTCGTATCCACAGACAGAGGGAATGACAGATGGACAGACAGACAGATAGTCGTCATTCCTAAAACACTTCTCTTCGGTTTCTAGGCATCGTGAAACATGTTTTCCCGGTGTTATGTTGATTTTGAATTTTTGTCACGATCACAATATTTTCTCTGGGCGCAATGCGATCGTGTCAATTCGCAATGATTTTGCGCTACAGTGTATTTGCGCTACAATGTGATAGCTCCACAATATTTGCTATTCACAAACAACTCGATATTTGAGAAAGAGACGTTAGGTTGGTACTAGTACTGCCAGCAGGCTCAGTGTCAAATGATAGACGCTTGGAGATACTATTTATATCTAGGTTTCATATGCTGTATGTATCCACGTACCATACTGTCTGCACTCTGCAGGCTCAATACAGTTTCGCTAGTATTGCGTTGGAAGTTGTGGGGCAAGGATCTAATAGTGGTAGTGACTTGCTTGTGAATGACTGTTACAAGTTTCGAAATCATAGATCTATGTATAACTGATACAGACTTAAGAACAAATCTCACCAGCTATCACGAATAGAGTATGTAAAGAAAATCATATCTGAATAAACCTAAATTTACGCAAGACTTTAATAATGACGAATTAAATGTTCTATTGACTAGTTTTACGACTGTTTTTATCAAGAGCATAATTTTAACTACACCATATTGATTTGTCAGTGGCGGCTCGTGGCCGGAAAATTAGGTGAAGATAAAACAATGCCACATGCATATATTAATAACGGAATTCACCTATGTCTTGTATACCAAAACAATCCTTCGGTAGCCCTTTAAGGCTGCAAACTTGTCGGTGATATCATCATAGAATGGTTGCTTTTCTTCTAGCTGCAGTAGAAGTTCTTTCTGAATTTAAATATTCGCTAAACAAGATACTTGTCAGGTTAGTTAGTATCTGGCAACATTTTTTATTCTTCGTTTAGTAGGCCTACGTCGTGATCTGACAGCTGGCACAATGATGATTTGATTTTAAACAATGCGGGTAAGAATTAATAAAGGTTTTATTTTGCCTGGCAGAGTTAAGGCCATAGGGCCTTATCTTCCACTCAACCAGGATAAATACAAAATACATTAAAGTAATACCTACAAAAAAACAAATACACTAGATACAATATATAATAGTAACGAAATGCTAGCAATAGAATATTAAAATATAAGAAAATAATGAGTCCAATAATGAAAAGAGAAAACAAAGTGAATTAAGAATTACATATACTCGTACTTGGGTGTGTGTATATAATCCTAATATAATAATATAATATACACTAAAACTGGAACCTAAAACTAAGAAATTAACAAATTTAGGCAATATATGCTAAGTGATAAGAATGTAGTTATTATTTATAAAATCTGATACATTTTATTCATGGAATACTCTTAATACCTAAATCCCACTCGGAATTATGAGTTTCATTAAATAAATTCGATCCTGCTTCTCCGCCGCGAATCTATCTATGTTTATCGTAATTATTATTCTCCTAATCAGATTATTCAGAATATTCCATTCATGTGATGCGGACTTGGTATTGACTAATAACACTGGGCAACAAAAAAGAAACTTTTTTTTTGTCTCAGAAAGAAAAATATGTGATTCTGATAGCATTTCTTCTCCTGAATTCAAATATGATATCAGTTTTTCTCCATCACGCAAGGTTTCCGAGAGACAGGCATTTATAATTTCAGACACTTTAATATTTTCTACATTCTTAAATACACATTATCCGAACATTCGGACTCACCTAGAAAGTAAGAAATGACGATTTTCTGCTATATTTCACCTGTGGAGCATCCCTCTTGATGGTCCAACAATAATCGGCCAGCATATTAGGATTCCATTTGCCTTGATATCTCTTTTCTATAGCTGAAATCTCCTGATGAAAGCGTTCCCCGTGCTCATCGCTCACTGCGCCAAGATTTTCCGGGAAGAAATCTAGGTGCGAGGGCAGGAAGTGAATTTTTAAGGACATATTACAGCCCAAATTTTTATAAGATCATTGACAATATCACGGTAATTTTCCGCCTTTCGATTTCCCAAAAAAACTGTGAGTTACTTTTTTGAATGCTTGCCAAGCTACTTTCTCCAGTGGATTCAATAGTTCCTCAAACTTATCATGCATTTGTGATCGTATTTGTGGACCCACAAATATAACTTCTTTAATTTTTGCTTCACAAATTTTAGGAAACTTCTGTTTTAAGTACATGAATCCAGGAGTATTGCTCATGGCTTTCACGAAATTCTTCATCAATCCTAGTTTGATATGTAAGGGAGGTAGATACACATTTTTAGGATTACACAATGCGTCATGTTTCACATTTTTCTGTCCAGGAATGAATGATTCGCGGTTCAATACCAAATGCCTCCCTCCATAAGAGAAGAAATGTCATTACAAAACACTAAGCCATTTTCTTCAGAAAAATAGCCTTTAAATTGAGAATGACGACTACGATAAGTACATATCTTTGTATTCTTTTGAAGAAGATTCCATCCTTTTAGCCGGGAACCAAGAATTTCAGACTGGTTTTTGGATAATTTTAAATCTCGTATGAGATCGTTAAGATCTTCTTGAGTCAATAAATGAGACTCAGATGAACAGCTTTGTTCAAAAGTTGTATCACCAAAATCTGTTTCTTCTTCTTCCTTACTTCCATCGGAATCTGAGCTCTCTTCATCTAATGTCACATGTTCTGGAGGCTTTGGTATGGGCAATTCTTCGCTGTGTGGAACTGGTCTCATTGCAGATTGCAAGTCAGGGTGCACCACTGTATGTTTTATTTTGACATAATCCCTTTAATGTTTGTTAAGCAGAAATAACAGTCAGAGGAGTGATCTTTGGGTTCCCTCCAAATCATAGGGATAGCAAATGGCATGTGGCGTGTGCCATTCTTCCATGCAGTGAGAAGCCTACTACACGATAAACAACAGATATGTGGGGCTCAGGTCCTTGTTTGGTCCCCCACTTTACACCCAAAATAAAGTTCATAACACTTTTTTACTAATGTAGTAAGGTTTCGCCTTTGGGACTTGAGCGTCACTTCACCACATAGGCTATATAACAAAAGTTGTTAGGATGATTTAAACAAGCTCTAGGCATTTTGTAACTAACAACAAATTAAAAGAAATAAATTTGTATATATGTAATATACAATATACAATAATCAAGACACAATGCACTCACAATTATGTGTTTACTGGTTCACTGCTCTCTCACAACTGACATCGTTGTAATGAAGGCATGCATGATCATGTCTGTGCCTGTCTGTACAGTCTGAACTTGCACAACAGTAGCAACGGTACAATTTGAGTTAGCTCATTTGGTTCCATCACATTTACAATGCTCCAGGAGTTTTTATTTTACAATGGACAAATTGCAGTTTATTAAAAAAATATATTTAAATCCATTAATTGAAATTGAAATTTAAAAAAAAACTGTGGGTGACGGAGAAATTCCGAATACATATTTGAAAACATGATAAAAAACTGCATTAAGTACAACTATTGGTACTCATGAGACAAAAATCATGTTGACCAGTGTAATCTTTAGCAATCGACCAATGACTGTTGTTTATCTTATAAGTTAACATAAATTTTATCTGATAAACTTCAGCTGGTTACTGGATACTTCAAGGCATTAATATGCAGTGATTAAGATGTTCCATGTCATATGATTACCTATAAAAATAATCCCTTTAGGCAGGCCTACAGGCGGAGGTAGATTTCGAAGTGCTTTTGGTTTAATTTATTGTCGCTGCATAGCACTCTTCTTCTTTAGCCTTGGCATGGTAAACCTGCAGTAAAGAGGAAGAGCCTACAATCAATTGTTTTGACAATAATAATAGGATATAATATTCTGGGAGGCCGTGCGCAAGATCAGCAATGAATAAAATTAGCAAAGCCGCTAAACAAGACAAAATTATGATATTATAATAATTCTTTCAAGTGTTATTAATTTCAAACATTAAAATCTCGCGTCATATGAGAGCTATCAAGAAACTATTTATTGATTTGTAGAGTACTCATCAAGAGCTTTTCAACGATACCCCACAAGACGTGGTTTCAAAAGTTTCGAATTTTCATCCCCCACCCCACCCCCACCCCCACCCTCACTCGAACCCCCGAATCGTTGGTGTCACTGTGAACTCCATAGGGAGTACTCTAATTTATTCAAACAAAGTTTCCCTCTATACTTCATAGGGGCCGAGATATACATTTTTAAAAATTTCAACCCCCTCCCCCGACCACCCCCTTGGGCCAATTTTGCTCATTAACGAACTTGTCCGAACTATTGGGCCTAGAAATAACATATTAAAATTTGGTTCAAATATCTTCAAAATTACGGCCGCTATCGTGTAAAGATATATATATATATATATATATAAATATATATATATATAAATATATATATATAAATATATATATATATAAATATATATATAAATATCACAATTTTTTTTTTTGAACGGGCGGTGGTTTCGTACTTAGGGGATCATGAAACGTAAAGATATGAAAGAATTTTTCGAAAATCATAAAGTGGTATCCATTGCAATAGGTAGATTTTCTTCGAAATCTACCTAAAAATATGCATTGCAGGAATGAAACGTCGTGATCCACGTTCTCTTCGGAGTATAAACTGGCAAATGGATTGGGATTAGAAGAACAATTACAGTGTAATTATATTTGTAGTGTTCAACGCATTAACATCAAGGCTGTGATGGATAATATATGTGCTTCATGAACCCTGTATTCAAGTGCAAACGTGCCCACCTGTTTCTCCGAGCTCACAGTGGCGAAGAAAATGCCTGAACAAGAGGGACAGCTTCATGGGTAGTCTGTTCGCGTCGGTATGGGAACGTGGGATAAGCGAGAAAACTGCTGCTTGCCATCCTCGTTTGAGTGGATCAGACTACCCATGCAACCGAGGGAATGGTAACCAGTTCCGTTTCACCACGGCTGACTTGAAGCACTTGCAGGATCTCAGTGTCTCCTAGGTTTGACACCAGGTGTTGGCGTGGCGGGCAATTCAAAAATACAGATACATTTATAGTAAACACCAACATTCGTGATATGGAAAATAAACTTTAAAAATACGTATTGTAAAGGGAAAATACTGGTGAAGTGCTACTTCACCTACTTCCCCTGAATAGCAGCCACTGTGTATATTAATTTGTCAGTCCGCAGCTTGAATAGAAGGTGGGACGGAATATTATGCTTTAACTAGACCATTGCCGACCTAAACTGAAACATATTTTATGATTGGCGCAAATACATTTTGGCGCGAATGCTTTGTGGCGGAGAAACGTGCTATCTTTTCAGTAACTGGAGTAAACGTGTTGCTTCGTTTTCTCTATACTACGTATATGCCAGGAAGTAAAAAAATAATTCCTTGAAAGAAAAAAGATTGTTCATTTATCAACATATCTCATATACAAAAAATATGTGTTGAACATTAAACAAATTTATTTGTGTATATCATCTTCACATGAATCAATATAATGCTTTATGGAACGATCATGGATGCAACACTAGAAGATTACTGATATCTTGCTCGGAATGGAACATTGAAGCCGGTGTAACGCAAAGCTGCAATTTCAGCCCAGATTTGTAGAATAAATATATTACAAAAAGCCCTGACTAAAAATAACTAAACAGCACAAGATTTAAGAAAAAAGTACTCGAAATTATTAACGCAAGTAAAGTTGAAAGAGTATGATTAATCTCTCTATTCTATTTTTTATTAAATGAGAAATTTCCTCAAAACAGAGGTTTGTCTCCAACCAAACACATACAACAGTCAAGCACTATCACATAACTCATCCTGACACACAAAATATGATACCACCATTCAGACCTCTACACTGCTCACTACATTTCGCCACTTATCCCTGTCTTGTACATCTTCCTCCAGTAAACCAAATCTTTCCATTGACATGTGTACATTCTGAATCCAGGTAGTAGCAGAACTTCCTCTTCTTCTCTTACTTTCCCATTCCTGTACGATTCTAGGTATTCTTTCTTCTCCCATTCTACGTACATGTCCATACCATCGAAGTCGTTTCCTTTCAATTGTGACTGCACTCTCTTCTTCTACTTCCATAATACGTCGTATTTCCGTATTCCTAATCCTATCTTTCCTAGATATCCTGGCAGACCGTCTCCAGAAGTCCATCTCCAGTGCGTTCAATCTGTTAACCTGTTTTTTATTTAATGTCCATGCTTCTGCTCCGTAGAAGACTATACTCTGTAGTATGGTTTTGAATATTTTCGTTTTTGTACTATTGATTATATTTCTACTCCATAAAATTGAATTTAACATTCCTATTATTTTCTTTCCACTAGTAATCTTTTGATTAATATCCATATTTGATGTCCCCTCTATTTCCAGAATTGAACCCAGGTATCGAAAATTTTGCACTTTTTTAATCCGTCTCCCATCAATGTATAGCTCATCTAGATCATTCGTCAAATATTCTGTCTTATCATAGTTTATCTTCAGTCCCCACCTTTGATATTCCATTGACAACTGACGACATACATAATTGGCATCTTCTCCAACCAGCGTTATTATTACCTGGTCATCTGCAAACAACAGGTGGTTTAAATATATTTCTTCAGATACCTCCAATCCCATCCTTTTGCATTTCCTAGACCATATACGAAGGCTGATGTCTATATATATTTTGAAGAGTGTTGGTGACATGGGACATCCCTGAAGTAATCCTTTGCTTGTTCCAAATTTCCCAGAAAGTTTCCTCCCTATTTTAACCTGGCAGACATTGTGTCTGTATATTTGTTGTATTATTTTTATTACTGAAGTATCTATGTTAGCCATATTTGATGCCATCCAAAGCAGTTTCCTTGGTACAGAATCATATGCTTTTTCAAGGTCTATGAACACCAGACCAATATTCTCTCCCTTTCTATTGCATTTCTCTAGAACTTGCCTCAGCGTGAAGATATGATCTATACAGGATCTTCCCGTTGTAAATCCACATTGTTCTTCTTGAGAGACGAATGCATTCTCTAAGTTCCTTTTCACTATTCTCTCTATTCTAACACTATCAATATTTATAAATGTTGTAATATTCCTTTTGAACTACATAATTAAACCTAATAGTGTAATGTATGTACTTTTTCTTGTGTTTTGCGATTTTTCTTTTATTTGTGTGTTTTTGTGTGTGCGGTTTTAGCTCTATCTATTACTTTTTATACAATAAAAAATGTTGCAACTGAACTACACCCGAGCCCGAGCAGATGTAAATATATTTTTTTAAATATGAAACTTGTGTGT
Source organism: Ectobius pallidus (assembly GCA_964059195.1). NCBI lineage: Eukaryota > Metazoa > Arthropoda > Insecta > Blattodea > Ectobiidae > Ectobius > Ectobius pallidus. The sequence goes on along the minus strand of CAXKWD010000006.1, from coordinate 49,970,254 downwards.
GTGTGTGTGTATATATATTATATGCATTTGTAGTGAAATATTTAAAATATATTTAAATAGCACATTCCTTATTCAAAATTATTTAATGATAAAATAGAATATCCGAAAAAAAGTTGAATGCGCCTTCGAATGCAATGAATAAGTTAAATATAACGTGGCTCTCCTACCTGTAGTGTTGGCACCTAAAACTTTATGGCTATCTGAGGCCTGTTACTGCATTGGCGTTTTACTGAATTTGATCGCGAAGGACTTTTCTGACATACAGAATACAGACTTAGGCCTGACTCATTTATGCACACATAAAAGCTTTCCGCAACGGCACGAACTGCAACTTATGCCAACTGCTTCACCAAGACGTGGAATTTTGCAAAATATTATATAGGTATGTATGGTACGTAACTCATGGATCATAAGTGATGGCATCCATTCTTTCTCAAAGTAAGGCGATGGTACCCTGAGACTGCGGAATCTGTAGTAGGCTACATGGACACATTTGGTAACATTGTGGTGCACGATTATACGAATAGAGACGACAGTAATTTATTTGTGAGTCAGCCGCCGCACAAAAAGGATATGACAAGATGTGAACACAATTCTTATGTCAAAATAGTTTCTGTCCGAGGGAAAAATTTCAGAGAATACCACAAGGAGCTGATGGAAGCTTTGGGGAATAATACTTATCCGTACTGAACTTAAGGGATCATGGAGTTGCTTCCAACTAACGCAATGCACGATGAAATCGCGAATGGATGTTTATGAGTGTATGTTTCCTTTACTACCCTTCATTATCTAGAGCCCAAAATGTGCATTATATATAAATTCCATACTCTGCCCTTTCATTTGTACATTTCAACATTTGAAATTGATAACACATTTTCAAAAGAAAAAAATAGATGCCATGACTTACGCTCAAGAACTCGCGTATGTGTATAGGCGAGTTTGTTTACACCATACAGCAACTCTTGCATCCACGTTTTCCACCTTAATCTATCACACAGTTGTCATCTGTCATTTGCCTAGCTTTCATAGACTGTCTCACAACCACTCTACAATACCCCTTTTCTTTCGATGCGGAGGTCGCCAGTTATATAGTTTTAATGGCCACCTCTCAGGCGGTTTTCTTCCAAGATGACCATACCAGCTTAGACATCTTCCTTCAATTGAGTCGATGATATTTACTGCTGTCACTTGCATCTTCTTTCGTACTGTTTCACTTATAATTTTGTGAAGTCTAGAGATACAGCAACTTATTCTCCAATAGTCCATTTCAATAGCTTTAATTTAATTTTAATTTATCTTTTAAACCTCCCATAGCCAGGTCAAACTTAAAAATTAATAATCCCTTATTTGAAATATGATAGCTTCTTGAATGCACATCAAGCTGTGCTATTCCGCACCCTTAAGAAAATAATGATAGCCCTATTTAAACTGTGGCTCGTGGGTTGAAGCCATTACAATGGGATATCCAGAATCTTCCAATAAGGAAGTGAACGTGGTCTCCATTAACAACACTGAAGCTTGAGTTTATAGCATGTGAGATATGGAAATGAAGGGGTAATCACCCTGGTGTTGACGCGAAGTTAGCAGGTAACAGGTGACGCATGTGAGGGTAGGTCGTTATCGGCTTTTAAATCTCACACGATGAACTAGCTGCTTGCATGCAAGCTCCCATAATCGTCAATGTCAATCTCGTATCTTAGTAGAAAGTTTAGTTGTGAGTAGTAAGGCCTAATAAAAACTCGGGGAAAACGGAAACATCTTTCTAAATGTACATAAGTAATAAGGATCCTATTTTACAGCGAATAAAACTGTTAAATATTGCTAAAAAAGACTGATTAATTTTGGTATTATTTTCCACAATAGAATGCAATTTCTGCGTAGTGTCATATAAAACCCAAAATAATAGATTCATGTCAGTGCGAACAAACGTATTTGAATTGATGAAATACACTGAAATGGGCGAAATACATTTTATCAGAACATTTTTGAAATAGTAGCTACGTACGTAGGTACGTGAAATCTACACTGTAAATCATTTCGTGAACATAAAATGACAGTACTCTTTTATAAACCAGGTGAGAGATTTCGAAAGAAGTAATTTTTTTTGCAAAAAACGCGACAGCCTATTTGCGCAAGTGTTTCCCAATGAAAAACGTCCTTTATTTTAGTGAAAAGCACAAAATTCAAGAGTGTGAAGCAAGTTAGAGTTCTTAATTCAAAATTTATAGTAAATACAACTGTTCACCCAAAGAAAGATTCCACAGACAGACAGGCAAGATTCCGAGAACAATTATTTCGGGTTCTTTGGCATAACAAAATACTGTAACATTAACATTTTCTGAGATCATTTTACCGGTACTACGTATCTGTACCTGAAACCATATTTGAAAACTGAAGAATAGAGGTTAAGACTGGTCGAAAGCAGTTGTTTTGGAAGAGTGACAATAAATACTACTATACAAGTAGAGATAAAACTACAAAATCAAGAGATTTTCCTGAGGTCAGATATCGTGGATAAAATTACATTAGTATACAAGACATCGACGGACGGCTTGGCAAAAGGACTCCTGAGAAAAAGAATGAGAGTCAAGACTGTTACTTTAGGAAAGAAAATACCAGGTGTATAATGCGACCTTAACAATGACGATTTATGTTAAACAGTTATTTAATCTGTTAAACTTCATACTAATACTACCGAAACTTCATACTAATACTACCGTAACAACAACACTAATTAATAATTTAGTTATATTTAATTGTTCATAACTAAAATTACGATAGGTAGTTATAACTAGACTTCGGACTTTTAGGTCGCTAAAAATGCTGGTTTAGGTACCTAAAATAGGCTCTAAACATTGGAAAATAGGTTCTAAAAATCGTAAAATAGTCTCTTATAAAATCGTTGAGTTGCCGATTTTCTGAAATATCTCAATTGCAATGCAGAATATTATATCTATTGAAGTCACCATTAATCAATAATCATGATAAAACACAGATATAGGCCTATGATACACAGAATTATATAGACCTATTACTAGAGCCTGTATTATTACCATAACAATGAAAACCTAATCCCTGCACCCAGAAGCTACGCACGCTAGCATATTCAACCCCTTGTATCCCTCGGTGAGAACTACGTGTTTTTTATTTTTTTATTTATTGGATGTTGGAGTTGGGATAAAAACACTACAGTTTCTTGGGAATCCCAAGGAATTTTTCTACAGAAGACAAAACATTCCTTACTATTTAACCACGTCATAAATGCACATTCCGAGCTAAAAATTTAGTACGAACTGAAAATAAATGCTAGAATTTTTCCAAAAAATAACTTATTTTGAACATTAGAGGAAAAACAAGCAAAAAGGCAATATTAGGCTCTAACGTAAAAATAGGCTTTTTAGGTCCTATAAAAGTATAAGTTTTAGGCATAGTCACTGATGAAACATGCATATACAAGTTTTCGTCCATATATCACTTAAGGATTAAAAAAGGTTTTTACCTAAAATCCGAAGTCTAGTTATAACGGTTAAACCATGGTGTAATAGTAATAATAATTAATATTAACTTAGTTCTACAATTTACTGACACTCACTACTAAACTACTTTTGGTAATGTAATTGCATTTGGCAGCTATTTTCATAATTCAAAATGTACGTCTTTAATCTCCCCGTATTTTTTATCCCTGTTAATTATGAACGTTAAATTTATACAAATATTGTTAGTAGAGTGGTTTTCATCATTACCCCTATGGCGGCGCCCGATACAGTCCCGCAACACATGGCGGCGCAGGTCAAAGTCCACATGGTTCAAAGTCCACAAATGACGTCATCCAATATGGTGGCGCGCTAGATCACGTGACTCGTGACCAGAAGTAGGTTTCATATTTCATTGCGGTTTCCCACGAAGCGTAAATGCAACGTCATCATTATATTCCTCCATACAATTTTTCCGTAAGATGTTTATTTCTCTAATACATTAATTTTTCACTACGGTCCTGGGATCGACTCAGCCTAGAGTAAATGCGACCGATGCCTAAGGCTATTAACCTTAACGTACCTTATTATTATTAATAATATTATTATTATTATTATTATTATTATCAGACGCGATCGGAAGTGTAGAGAAGCGATATTTCAAACCTTCAAATATTTTAATATAATTATGGTAGTTAACGACTTAAACTATATTTTATCACAAAATTTTGCCATAAGATGTTAATTTCCTTAAAACCTAGCCCTGGACCGACTCAGCCTAGGTTTGCCGGTTAACGTTTAATATAATTTTCACTTTGGTCCTAGGGTAAAGGCGGCATGTGCGTAAGGCTGTTAACCTTAACGTACATATTATTATTATTATTATCATCATCATCATATTCCTTCTTTGTTTACATATCGAATTGATATTACGATAGCATATATTTTAAACCTTCAAGTATGTTTTTAAAACTATATTTCACTATACAATTTTGTCATAAGATGTTTACTTTTCTAAAACTTAGTCCTGGGTCCGACTCGGGTTTGCTGGTTAGCGTATAATAAATTTCCACTTTGATCCAGGGGTAAAGACGACCGATGCGTAAGGCAGTTAACCTTAACGTATATATTATTATTATTATTATTATTATTATCATATTACTTCTTTGTTTACATATCGAATTCTAAAAGATATTACAATGACATATATTTTAAAGCTTCAAGTATTTTTATAATTATATTTCACCATGCAATTTTATCCGTAATTTCTAAAATGCTATTAGTAACAAGTTTATACAAGTTAAGTATGTTTCTACTCAAGAGATGCCTGCTAACTTATTGACAAAGGGATTATTGTCAGTGAAACATTATAAATTTATAAACTTGTTGGGAGTTGTACCTTCTTAGTATTATCTTGAGTTTAGTTACATGTTTATTTTCATAAGTGGGGGTGTTATTTTTTAGTAGTGCCATCTGCGTTTATGCTTGTATAACTAAGTGTTAAATAAAAGATAAGTAATTGGCGGCGAACCAGCGCGCCTCATTAAGCATTGCGAAGGAATTGGGTATATCACACTCAACGATTTCTACAATTTGGAAGGACAGAGAGAAAAAATACATCTCTTTTCGAACAAAATTATCTAAAAACCAAGCAGACAAGATCATCTGAGCAAAAAGACAATGTCCTAGTCAGATAGAATATTCTTAGTGATGACTTATGAAATTTTAGAGTCTGTAAACCTGAGCCGTCTGTTTTCTATAGTTTTTGGGTGGAAAAGAGTTCCTAACCGATGAAGACTTCAAAGCTGCAGTGACATCCTGGCTCAGGTCTTTGTTGGTAGAAGAGTATAACATTGGCATTGAAAAACTGATAACACGTTATAAAATGTATCACTTCATTCCAAATCCTGAAGCAGATATGACTATAATAGTAATGGTGATGTTCTTGTTCTGGTTCTTGTGGAAAATACACAAGACCAGTTCTATAAGAATGATACCGAGAAGTGGACCAAGAACGAGAATTATACCGAGAAATAGACCGAGAAGTAGACCGAGACGAGACGAGACGAGACGAGACGAGACTTGTTCTTGTTCTTGATTAAAAAGGATACTTACCGTAGTGGACTACGTCCAGACTAGTTCTGACTAGAAAAAAGCCAGTCCAGACTAGTTCTGACTAGAAAAATGTCAGTCCAGACTAGTTCTGACTAGAAAAAAGCCAGCCCAGACTAGTTCTGACTAGAAAAAATCCAGTCCAGACTAGTTCTGACTAGAAAAAAACCAGTCCAGACTAGTTCTGACTATAAAAAAGCCAGTCCAGACTAGTTCTGACTGGCGAGACATCAGTTTCATTCTAATACATGTTGTAGTCGAGACCCTCTCTATAAAGTGTCAAGAATGGAATAACCTCACTTAAATATTTCCGTTACATAGCCCTCTATTAACTAAATTTAGAGTTATTTATGTAAGTAAGAGTGGTGAATGTTGGATAGTATGCTTCGTGTTATATCCTCTAGTGTAATGATAACCGGAGGATCTGGTACGCGTTTCTCAATTTCCAACAATTGCTAGTTTAAAATAAAGTATCATTTATGAGTGCGAAATGTAAATAATCGTAAGTAGGTAATGAATTGTTTGTGTTATGTGTCTGTATGATTTTTCACCATTCTATGTATAAAAGTTGATATTTATAGTTATTTTACGAACAAACTTCGTTATTTTCGCTAATTTATGTAGAAAATTTGATATTTATAGTGAATTTATGTAAAAACGTATAGCAAGTACTTGAAAATATAGTGGAAACATAAAATAGTCGATAATTTTATGTGAAAAAAGTAATTTCAAAATGATATCCACTATGTTGTACAATGTATAAAAGATGTATAGATTGTGGGGAGAAGGTAAGTGTCTGATGGACTCCGACGAATATCTCGATATATTATTTGAAATGAATTGCGTATTATGTGTAAGAACATGAAGAAACTCATCTATAATTTTTATTTCTATTTTACATACATGACTGAAATGCTAAACTTGAACCCTACATTACATTAGTAAGATAACTATGATGTTTCATATTTACTAGAATATTATTACCCTAGCGTTAAGGAAAAACATACAAAGAACTCTAAGAAAAGTTAAGGAAGAATATATTTCATGATGTTCTACACCAAACCTGAAGTAATAAAAGAGAACTTCTTAGGGGTCGTAATGCTTCATTAGGTATGTTGTGGCGTCAGGAATATATTGGTGTCTGTCTAATACTAGTAAATGTAATTTATTCCTTTATGAGTCCTGATATTTGTTATTTATAGTGATAAATACTACAAGTAAGTGTACAACGAAATTATTTCAAGTGGAAAAGGAAAAGAAAAGAACAAAGACAGATGGATGGGTGAACAAAGACTGTAAATTGTCGTTAGAGCTATTATCAGCGCTGTGTATGTGTAGTGGGAATGTACCAATCGTGTACGGATTTTTCTGAATAAAAACCTTAAAACGGTATGTACTGACCTGTGTAAGGACATCTGAAGATTCAGTTGTATAAAGAAATGTTAGCTCGTATTTGTAAAACCGTTGTTCTTACAACTTAGACCTTAATATTGTCACCTAATACCGGCATGAAATAGTGGAAAATGAGCAGTTTATATGAAGTAGGATATGACCCTTTAAGGCTATAAAGCGTGAATGTAATAATAAAAGTAATACTAATAATAATGATAATTGTTTGATCCATCAGCTTGGATGTTTGAATTGTGATCGTCGGAAAAAAAAATCCAGCTTACAGATAAGAAGTTGAAACCTAGTCATGGGTATAGAAGGAAATTTAGATATTAGAACTAGATTTAATGAATTCTTTTCCTAAGGTTTCTTAGTAGATGTTATAATGAGACGAAGTAAGTAATTGCCTTGGTCAAAGAACCCTCATAAGTAGAACTGAAGTATAAATGGTGTATATACAGCGAACATAACCGAAAAATTAAAATGTGATAGTATTAAAGTGAAGATTAACGGATGCAATGACTTTGAATTTAAAACAATATTACCAATAACTATTATTACAACTGGTATAGACGCGTAGGTGCTCTGTAAATTACGATAAAGATCTCGTAAAAAAGGTTACTTGTGTCAATTGCTTATAAAATATGGGTCTAAGATTGGAATGCTGAACAGGTCGAGTTGAAAGGCAATGTGAGGACTGGTGTAGTATCCTGTTATAGAACTCAGGAAAACAGTAAGCATATTATTTTAAACCACCAAGCTTGTGATGTATTACAGAGAAAAATGTATGGACACATGGTAATAAACATATAGGGTGGCGTGCACCAAACTCATGCCATTTACTCTTTTAGTAAGCCTTACTTCTTTAGTTCTAACTACTTTAGTAAGCTACTCGTTTAGTAACCGTACTCTTTTACTAAGGACGGCGTGCACCAACCAGGAGTAAACTAAACTCGGCGGCTTTCAACATAGAGCAATGTACTAAAGAAGTACAAATTTTATTTACCCCCAGAGTAAATGAACTTACTCCACAAGTGGTGGAGAGCACCAACACGGAGTACGTTACTAACGTAGTAAGTTGTGGAGTAAATAAGGCCAATATTTACTCCTACTCAGGGGGTGGAGTAAAGTTGTGGAGTAAGTGTGTTCTGTGCCATTTGCGTGAGTTATGAGTTACATATCACATTAAATGGATTACATAGTTAAACTGAGGATAAGTTATTGAGATGAAGAAGGTTGTATACCAAAAATGAGAGTTGTGGCAGGTGATTTAATAAATATTAAGCGAACCATACCTAGTAGGGCATTTAATAACGTAAATAATTAAGCTCATAAATCCTTACATGAAATTTTGGCGTTTGGAAGAAACGATGTCAGATTCTCACTACATCCATGTGATTTCAGCCAGTCAAATGTGGAAATATCATTGCGGAGAGCGATCCAGCTAGGAAGACGTCCACCAAAGGTGAGGGGAAGAGTGAGTGGAAGGGACGTTTGCATTGCACGGTACAAGGAGCTCATGTGCTCTTAAATATCTTCTTAGCTGGATCGGCCTTTAGGTGTTGCAGTTCTCCCTAACTTTGGGTCAGAAAACGAAGATGTATTTCAAGCTAATCATATGGATACAGATATCGGCGAGGTATAGTACATTCCAATAAATTAAAGCCTCCATTCTTGGAGCTACCCAGAAAACACTTCCCCCTGCTACATAACCATAGCATTACAGAACAATAGGTGATTCTCATTGTTAAACGATTTAATGTAATTATTGTAAATTAAATTTATTACATTACACTTCTATAGCTTAACTTAAAGCACAACATTGCGAATGCCAGATTATAATCATAATTATAAGAGCTAAAAGTTCAATAGTTGCACCCGCAGTGTTAATGAATAATATGTCATTTTTTCTGACCCAGGTGTAAAAATGTCCAAACAGGCCACATCGGAAGAAAATTTGACTGACTCTGGGATTAGCGTACATTGAGAAGGGGACACATTGTAAAACCATTCCTTAAAGACTCCCCAAGTCTCGAATGGTCGAGTGAGACGAGACTTTCATGTTTGGGAATAAACTATAACAGATGCTGCAGGTCTATAGTATGCTGCTAACTATTTAATTAACCCTGTGGACAGGAAAGTGAGAAGCATTATAAACTATATAGAAAAAATGCGCACATGAGTGCCGAAAGAAAATTTTAAGGAGGGGCCCGAAGGTTGACGCTGCACAGGATCTAGAGAAGTAGTCACTGAAATTATTTTTAAACACACAACCATCTACATAATTATTATTGGAGTTCATAGCTTCCGAAATATTGTACCGTCATTTTTTGTTTAAATATTACATTTCTCAGTTGTAATATTATTATTTTTATAAGGTAATATTTTTTAAGTAAATGTTCTGTGCATTTGAAAAAGGACAGAAACATAATGCCCCTTATTAGTTTTGTTATCCTTTTTATCCCCCCATTTTCATGATTTTGTGTGATACTTCTTATTAATATTGTTAAACAGTCAATAAGTATTAATAATTCATTATAGTGAGATTTATGATAAACAACTGTAGAATAATTGATTTATCGTTTTTGGGGAAGAATATTTTAATATATTTTAGAAATTTATTATTATTATGAGAGAAATAATTATAATATTGACAGTGAATCAATTATGAAAATCAACTGGAAATTCCAATTGTTTGCATTATAATACAGACATAGTTTGCACAAAAATTGTAATCACAGTACCCTAACGTAGGCTACTAAACTGAAAATATTCAATTGAAGGAATAAAAATTAGTAATGAATAAAACATTACTATTAGACCTATTTTAAAACATGAAGATTGTCATTAGTAATATTTGGAACAACCCAAATTCATATTCATTGTTTCAGCGAACCTTTCGTTTTCATTATCTGGCACTTGAATAATACCGGCAATTGAAATGCACGTGTTCTGCTGCGCTGCACTAATGTTTCTGCTCTGTTCTGCGCAGAATTCGACTACTTCTTTAGTAAAAATCGTTTACTACTTTAGTTACAACTAAAGAAGTAACTATCAATTGAGCTCTCCAACACCAACTAAAAGAGTAAGTTACTAAAAGAGAAGCACTAAAGTAGTAAATCTAAGACGGGAACATGACGCAACAAAAACCGGTTTTTCTGTCTCACTCTAGCACATTACTAGTATGACTTAAAGAGTGAGACAGATGTACTGGTTCTTGTATACTCCAGGTCTCCGTCTTAAATTTACTACTTTAGTAAGATTTACTCCTGGATGGTGCACGCCACCCATAGTGTGATTTTAATTAGGTAGATGGTATGATAACGTGAATAAATTGGGTGGGAAAATAGTGGAGGTTAAGTTAAACAATAGTGGAAGGTAAAAAACTAATTCATACATGATGGTGTAAATTTGGTAAAAATCTATTACTTTGGTACATTAAGGAGTATGCACCAGAAGACAAAGAATAATGATTTAGTGCGAGAAATGTGTAGAGAACATTACTCAGAGGTAAAAAGGAATTACGAAGACAGAAATTTAGCTCATGGAGAGAATATTGTAACATAACCACATCATGCATTCCATGGAATGAAATATACAAACTGCTATCTGACAAAATAAGGAAAAGCATAGTGTTAACGACCATATCGTTCGAACGAGTACTACTAGAATAGAACATGCTATGATGCATCTTTTGAACTACTTCACACCGGTAGATAATAAAGAAGAAGATAGTCAGTATCAAAGAAGATTAAGAGAATAAACAAAGATACCGATAAACATCGGATATATTATTTGTACACATTCAGAAATTATGAATGTTTTAGAACATAATGAGCACTTAAAAGCTCTTGGAGAAGACGACATAACGAGCAAGATACTACTATACACTTTTGAAATCTTACTAAAGTCTGTAACAACGATGGACAACGGATGCTTAACAAATGGAAAATTCCCTAAAGCTATGGAAAAAAGCCAAAATAATCCCAGTGTTAAAACCAGCAAAAGAAAACAACAGCGAAGTCTCAAAATTCGATCAATAAGCTTGCTATATATCGCAGGAAAAGTTATCGAAAAACTACTAGTTCACAGGATATTATACCACGTATTTTCAAATGTACTTATGGATGACAATCAATATTGGTATGGTGCTCTAGTTTTAATAAATGTATCGACAAGATAGTACAACTGGACAAAGTACAAGAGGGTGTAAAGACTTATGAACATACGAATTGCCAGAACTTTTCGAACTATGTTAAATGAAGCATTGTGCATGATAACAGGAATAAGTCAAATTGTCATTAAGATAGAGGAAGCAGTCATATTATACAAAGCAGTACAACAAGGAGAAATGTTAAACCAACCACTTGCTTCATCCACCATTTTTTTTTCTGACATCTGTAATAAAAATTACGTATTAATTCGAAATATACAATTTCATATCTTTCGCCTTCCACCATTTCATAATTTCCTAACGTTCACGTGTTCAGCTATATTGATTCATGTAACCTTCAAACAAGAATGAACCTGCTCCGCACGTGTCGTGTATAACCTTGAAACAAGTTCGGACAAGTTTGTAGTGATGACGTCATACATAAAGAATTTTCTAATTGAGGATTATCCGTAGATATTTCATTTCTTGCATGTGAATAAAAAATTAACCTTTTGTTTAAAGATATGTCTGAAAAAAAACTGATGTTCTTGTGTCATGTGAGACGTACATCCGGTCTCAAACCTCTCGCTGAATAAATTTTAAATTTTTTAGAACTCTCTCGTAAGAATATTAACATACTCACCATTGACCATACAATTTAAAATCTCCCGCCAGAAGTCTTTTGATCATAATTTCAAATCTCGTGCCAGAAGTCAATAAAAAAAGAGAGAGAAAGAAAGAGAAGGATGATAATCATAGAATGCAATGATGTATGTTAAAAAACTGGTGACGATGCGTAATATCATCCAGTGTGGTATGAAGCGTGACCTTGAACATATCCTGTTACGGTGATGATGCAAACATGTACAAATGTAACATAAAATCTAAATTTAAAATATAGATGAAAGTCTTGTACAATGCAGAATCGGATTTAAATATTATAAAAACTTGTGCTAGCCGACATCTTGAATTTCCTCTACAATTTCACCATTTTGAATGTTTAATTTTAAACAGTGCGCTAGGTCCACCATTTACAAACCAAATGTGATCTCGTGAGGGCTCATGTGGATTCATGGATAGCGCGCCTCCATCTTGAATGATATCAGTGGAAGACATGATGGTGTTTGGACCCGCGCCACCGTTGTGGTTCATAGTAAAAATTAATGCTGATCTTGCAAAATAAAAACATAATTTTAATTCAAAGTCTAAATATGGAAAAAATTGTAAGTCTTGAAAACTCGAACCTCCAGCTATTTTGAGTTTCTACTATTTGTAATAGGACTGTTACACGATTTTTAAAAAATTAAATGTATAAAGTAAACATTTTGACCAAGTCCGTTTGCAGAACGGTGAATGAAAGCAGCGTACATAAAAATAGGTTGCATATTTAAACAACTAACTCTAAAACTATGTGGCGCTACATCCCTTGAGGGACTTGGCCTACCACTCGACTAATGCATCATCTACCATAGGCAAATGGTAGGATTGTGGGGGGGGGTATGTGGCCAGCATAATATTACATATAAAGATTAATAAATTATATATACAAGGCATATGAATAAAGAAATTGTAAAATTAACCTTTTGATTGAAGATACGTCTGGTATACATTTGAAAAAAAATGCTGCCATAGCATTATGTTTTAGTTCGTATAACATAATATGAACAAAGAATTAATATGATTCGCGGGGTTTATGTGCTACGTGGAAAATAAAATGTTGACTTTGGTAATATGATACCTACTGTGAAATGTAACACATAACAGAACTCGGTCGTAAGAATATAATATATTAATATTATTACAAATCCAACACAATGTATTTTATTCATAATTTTAAAAATCTTGCTAAAAGTCTTTTTAACCTTGCACTAGAAGCCTTTTTGTGAAGAATTTCGAATTAGAATTTAAAATCTCTCGCTAAAAGTCATTCGGTCGGAGATAAAACATTGATTTATTATATAATACATATGATATATGTTTAGGGGGACGAGCATGGCTATGTTTAAAGAGATTGTTTTAACACGTACACACATGCAGGTCGAATTTTGATTATGTCAGCATCTTGTTGTACCACGAGGCAAGGCTAGCAGAAATATTCGCTGTTATAACGTATGAAAATAAAACTTAAAACATGTTTTTAAAATAATTCACAAAACCCCTATAAATAATGAAGTATAACATATTATTACTCCTTCTAAAGACCAAGGATGAGGCTTACGCACCGACCGCCTTTACCCTAGTGTCAAAGTGAAAATTATATTTAACACTAACCGGTAAACCTAGGCTGAATCGATCCCAGGTTTTAGGGAAATTAACATCTTATGGCAAAATTGTATGATAAAATATAGTTTTAAGTCGTTAGCTACCATAATTATAAAAAAAATACTTGCAGGTTTGAAATATATGCTATCGCAATATCTTTTAGAATTCAATACGTAAACAAAGAAGTAATATGATAATAATAATAATAATAATAATAATAATATAAATATCTGCGTTAAGGTTGACAGCCTTACATACCGGCCGCCTTTACCCTAGGATCAAAGTAAAAATTGTTTTAAATTATACGCTAGCCAGCAGACCTAGGCTGAGTCGTCCCCAGGGCTAGGTTTTAGAAAAATAGACATCTTACGGATAAAATTGCATGGTGAAATATAATTATAAAAATACTTGAAGGTTTAAAATATATGCCATTGTAATATCTTTTAGAATTCGATATGTAAACAAAGAAGTAATATGATAATAATAATAATAATAATAATAATAGTAATAATGTGTACGTTAAGGTTAACAGCCTTACGCATCGGTCGTCTTTACCCCTGGATCAAAGTGGAAATTTATTATACGCTAACCAGCAAACCCGAGTCGGACCCAGGGCTAAGTTTTAGAAAAATAAACATCTTATGACAAAATTGTATAGTGAAATATAGTTTTAAAAAAATACTTGAAGGTTTAAAATATATGCTATCGTAATATCAATTCGATATGTAAACAAAGAAGTAATATGATGATGATGATAATAATAATAATAATAATATGTCCGTTAAGGTTAACAGCCTTTACCCTAGGACCAAAGTGAAAATTATATTAAACGCTAACCGGCAAACCTAGGCTGCGTCAGCCCAGGGCAAAGTTTTAGAGAAATTAACATCTTATGGCAAAATTGTATGATAAAATATAATTTTAAGTCGTTAACTACCATAATTATAAAAAAATTACTTGAAGGTTTGAAATATCGCTTCTCTACACTTCCGATCGCGTCTGATAATAATAATAATAATAATAATAATATTAATAATAATAAGGTACGTTAAGGTTAATAGCCTTAGGCATCGGTCGCATTTACTCTAGGCTGAGTCGATCCCAGGACCGTAGTGAAAAATTAATGTATTAGAGAAATAAACATCTTACGGAAAACTTGTATGGAGGAATATAATGATGACGTTGCATTTACGCTTCGTGGGAAACCGCAATGAAATATGAAACCTACTTCTGGTCACGTGGTCTAGCGCGCCGCCATATTTGATGACGTCATTTGTGGACTTTGAACCGTGTGGACTTTGACCTGCGCCGCCATAGGGGTAATAAAGAAAACCACACTACTATTGTTATTTAATAAATTTGTGTATCTGAATATATTCCCCTCAGCCATATGTAAGACCGTATAGACCTTTATTAAGTATGTAAATACACCGTATAAGATGCCTTTCTCCAAAATATCTGCCAGTTTTTCTATTTCATTTAAAAGTGTGTCAATAAGTTGCATTTTCTCTTTTCTTATTTATTTATTTATTTATTTATTTATCTTGTTCGTTCTAATTAACCTAAATATTTTCAGAATATTACCCCAAATAATTAAAGTGAGCCCCACTACCATATCAAACTGTTTCAGTCGTTTTTAAGTTCCTTGTTATATATTATTTAACATTTTAGATTTAAATAGCAAAGAAATAATTGGCGCATTTTAAATTTCGGAAAAATATCTCTTAACTACTAATAACTACTTAACTACTAACGGAATAATCCAAATATCAACACTATCTATAAACAAACAAACAAACTGCCTCCCATTGTAGGTAGCCCAGTGAACTCAGTATTCTCACAAAATAACATAATAACATAAAAGATAAGTTAAATAAAGAACAAAAGTCCAAAAAGTACTTAGTAAATTATTGAAAAAGCATCTTTGTGGAGGATTTGACATGATTTGTGCAGGACCGATAGCACAATGCTGTCCCTCAAGGAAACTGGTAGGTCGAACTCCTTCCTGAAATCCTCGAAAAACTTCGGGATAGCTCCACGGGCACCAATCAAGAGTCCATACACTTTAAGATCCAGCAGAAGATATTTGATCTTAAAATATTCTTCGGTAGGCTGGTGGATGTTAAGTTTCTCAATACGGACTTCCAATACCTGATGACAATCTTGCGCAAACCTGATGGTAGGGTCAACAATTATTCCATGTCCATCTGTCCTAAATGCCAGAATATCAACCCGCTTTGCTGAACCATTGGTGGCTACACAAGAAACCTCTTCTTTCACTTTCCGTCCCTTTTTCCTCAATGCAGCAGCCAGCATGGAACGCACAATATGGTGCCGAGAATTTCTAAGCAGCATTCCACGGTCACATTGTCCCAAGACGTGTGCAAAAGCTTCTATCTCCGGGCAGTATCTGCACCGGGCTCCGTCAAGGGACCGACCGGGAATGGAACGCACTGCTGCTACATTGCAATTCATTTTAAGACAGGTTATTCATTCCGATGTTGACAGACCTCTCTTGTTTAAGACCCAGGTGTTAGCATAAGTGACTTTACTGTAAAGTTCAACACCTTTGCCTTTTCCAGGTAATTTTGTCCAGCTTTCATAATCTTTTTGCCGCAAGCTGTCTCGAAATTTTCGAACTGTATTCTTGTTTACTTCAGCTGGAACAGAGAGGCTAAGCATGATGTCTTAAATTCATTTTCCAAATTCCCGAGTGCATTCACATGTGAATTGTCTGCTCTCATTAATGATATGTCGGCCGCGGTGGTCTAGAGGTAGCGTGCCCGCCTCTAGATCCGCAGGGCGCGGGATGAATCCCGGCCGCGGTCGATGGATTTTTCAGGACGTAAAAATCCTTGGCACGGAGTCCTCCGGGAGGGACTTTAAGCTGGGGGTCCCGTGTCGTAGATTTACGGCACGTAAAAAAACTCCAAGCCTAAATTAGAGCCTCTGGACGAAATTTCTCGGCCCTTTCACGTCCAAGAAATACTTAGTTTCCAGAGGGGGGTTGCGAGGCGATGGGCTTACCACCTGTCCCTCTACCCTCTCTCGGAAAATAGGCATGTCAAAATTAATATAGGTAATGAAACCTCCATTGGAGGCCCCTTCGCCCCACCTGGGGATCATAGGGTACCAGATACAGATACAGATTAATGATAAGCAAATATTGCAATGTTGGAGAACAGCTTCCCAGGAGGCACGGATTAAATCAGGCCCTCTATATTTTTTATTGGTGTACATCATGCTGATTGGTATGTCTGCAGGCAAAAAGAGCATCTCTTTAACAGAACTTCTAATGATCTTGTCAATGTCTTCCAAAATGTAGAAGACAACTGGAACAAAGGAGCCATAATTTATCCTGTAGAGGATAAATTAGTTTGGGCCAAATGTACTGATTGACAATATTAAGTTTTTAATCAGATCGTAACATAGGCGTGGAGATTAGATTTTCAAGATCGTTTCTAATAGACACCATAACTCTTTCTGGACTAAATTTTACTTCATCTTGAAAAGTGACACCTAAATATTTAATAGTGTTCTCCGAGTCAATTGTCTCAATAGACATATCGTCAAGCAGATATATGCCTTCTTTCAACAGTGTCCCATTCTTTATATTAATAACTCCAGATTTCTGACAATTCATTTGTAGTCCTACATTTTGTAGCAAGGATATTGCCATCATTACAAGGTCATGGGCTGAGGTCAGGAAATTGCTTATAATAACTAGGTCATCAGCAAGTGCAAATAACGTAACTTTTTCTAGTTCAGGAGTTATTTCGTAACCATAAGCATCAGTAATATTTTTTTCTGTCATCTTTTTAAGAAGGAAATTAATTGAGAGATTAAATAGAGTAGAGGAAAGTGGGGATCCCAGAAAGACTCCCCTCTTAAGTTCTATTGAATCAGACTTATTTCCCATTGAGTAAATACTTGAGTTATTTCCGCTTGATAAAGATTTTATTAATTGGCAAAAACTCATGGTAGGCAATTTGGCTAGATAATTCCACGCGAAGAAAAAGATATTCTTTGTGAGATTTTTTCAAATCAAATAATGTAATACAAAAATATATGTACGTACCTGGAAGATGACTAATCTCCAATATGAAGTTGATGAATATGAAAACTGCTTGATAATGGTTGACTATCAAGAAACTTTTTCAAATGAGCATGACCAACTGTATCAAAAGCTTGTGTCACATATAACATTACTACGACAAGATCTTCCTTATTCTTCTTCGCCTTTTGTAAACATCCATTCACCAAAGAAATATTAATATAAGTGCCTGGTTGATTCACAAATCCTCTTTGGTTATCATTCAAGGAGATGTACTGTCGTAGTTTAGCATCAAGAACTCTTTCAATAAGACGCCTAATTACAGAACATACGGATATAGGCCTCCAGTTTGAAGGAAGGTTCCTATCCCCTTTCCCCTGATAAATAAGTACAGTCTTTGCTTCTCTCATGGCATCAGGAACAACATTCCACTGCAGCATTATTTGCATTGTGCAATTGAGAAATATACTTGTATATGAGAAACATGAATAAAAACTGGTACCTGACCCAGTAAAGTGTAAGGGCTTTACCTACAGTATAACCATGATTGTTGATTTTTACTGGTAATTTGATTGAGCTTAACGAACGTTTCTTGTCATGACAACTATTTCAAAGAACGGAGGACGAGAAATATTATCTCATGACAAGTAACATGAGTTCTAAAACTTTGATTAAATTACCCAAGTAAAATTGAACTCATGGTAGGCAATTTGGCTAGATAATTCCACGCGAAGAAAAATATATTCTTTGTGAGATTTTTTCAAAGCAAAGAATGTAATACAAATATATATGTACGCAACGGGAAGATGACTAATCTCCAATATGAAGTTCATTCAATTATATCATCTTTGGTTCACAGGTTAACACGACGTGTTTCTAGGTCTTGAAATAATTAGCATGGCAAGAAATATTGATGAAACTCAATTAAATTATGAAAGTGGAACTCAACACAAATGGTATTTGGTTAGATAATTCCAAACGAAGAAAAATCAAAGATTATAATACAATGAAGATCTGTACGTATCATATCATCAAGATATTCAAACTTTGATGGTAAGTTCTTTGCATTCTCGATAGCGACGAGATCTCGCGTTTCGTGGCATGAAGCGTGCTATCACAAACTAAATTTTACTATCAGTGTGGTACGATTCTCACTGACTTCTTATCATCGGCTCGGGGGGGGGAAGTACTTTCTGTCCACAACATATAACTTTAATCATACAAGGCTGCTACTAAAAATCCAATTCTTGCCCCTTTTATGTTTATTCTACTCTATTGGCCAATAGAAGTTCAAGGGGATTGATCACATCAATGATTAAAGTGATTTCGTACCACTTGAATTGCATGGATTTTCCATTATAAATTATTCATTTCAGTTATGAAGTACGGCTATCAAGAAATTCTCTTGAGAACATGTGCTATAATGAGAATGAAAGCTTATTTTAACCCTATTAATTAAAACTACTAATCAAGATGATTTATGTACAAGTTTCGAACATTTTAATCGTCGTCTGAACTTTCTGATCCTTTTCCCCGAGAGTATTAACGAGTTTTACTAAACAAGTGGGGGGTGCGTGCAAGTTGGTCAATCAAACTTTTCCTTCGCAGTTCGAGATTTACGACGTCACAACGCTTTGCAAGTCTGCACAGAAACACCATTGGAAAATAGAGACTTTATTAGAAGGAGAATTATCACAAAAAAGAAAAAGCTGATGTGAAACGCTTGTATCACTTCTTTTGTTAACATACTCTACTTACACAACTCGTCATTCTATATGGTTATCGGGCAGATGTATACTTCTCGAATATATGTTAGACCTGTATTGACTTTCCCTCATACGTCACTTTTTAGATCGCCATTTTTTAAATCAATGAAACATACTACTCTTTTTTGATATCGTGTACCATGCCATCTGACATCTATGTAAAATATGGACCAGAATTATGGATATAAATTACAGAAAAACGATAGACAATACGTGAGCAAGTGTATTGTCATTGCACAAGCTGATCGCTGCATCTATTCTGTGACGAAATAAGAATGAAATCTAAGCGTTAGAAGCCGTGGAGGCACTTTGGAGTTCAGAATGTTAGTTTCCAGACTTGTAGATACCGGAACATGAAAGGGGTTAGGTTTTCAGCCTTATGCACAGGCCGCCTTTACTACATTATTGCTCATGGTAATAATTTCAGTTAGGGAATGAATCCACTTCAGAGTCATTGAACCACTAGAAAGAGGAGGCCAATTTTATTTGAAAAATTCCAATCTTCTTATAGAGAAATAAAATGTGTACTTCTGGTTTTAAGTTCAGTGTTTTAATGCACACGATTTTGCTTATAACCTTAGTAGTTTGTATTTGTTCATGACGTCATGGAAGGCGTGGAGGGTGCAAGTTGGAGGGCGCAGGATGCGGGGTTTGGATGGAAGGCGCGGAATGCGCACGTTGGAAGGCGCGGTTATGACCGTTTCGTTTAAACCGTTGGCGCCTTTTTTTGACCGTTACCGCCCCTTTTTGACCGTTAAATCGTTTCGGCGCCTTTTTTTGTGATAAGCCCCCCTAAAGCCGTTAGGAGGCCATGCATTGTGATCACCCTATCATCCGGTTACGCCCTAATGCCCACCATAACATCCGGTTACACGATAAACCTTTTAAGATAAGCCTTTGATAAGATCCTTTACGTCTTAATGCCCATCCGGTTAAGATATGGCCCATGCTTTCAGTCATCTGTATCCGTGCAATGATAAGTCCGACATGGTTGGATGGAGGGGTTAAGACCTTTTAGCGCGGAGGTGGCCACGCACTGTGGTCACCCCACATCCGGTCAAGATAAGATCCGCTATGCAAGATTATAAGGGGTTACTTGTGATAATCCTTTAACCCCGCCTCGCATGAGGAGGTCCTGCACTGTGTTCAAATCTCAACAAGTCGAAACAAGTGATATTCACAAGTTTCGGCGGTAAGTTTAAAAAATAACGGTTCTTATGCACGTCATTACTAAGCCACACCTTTAGCAACCATTATGTCTAAAAACTACATCACATACGCACCAACAGTTTTTTAAGATTCGTTTAAAAATAGAGTACCTTAGCGCCAGGTGTTCTGGTGGGTACGTCTCCAACTACCACTTTTTGGTTATCAATTAAAATTCTGTTTTTTTGTTTGTTTTATTTTAACATTGGGTATATTTTATAATTCATTTCGCTATTACCATTTTTTTTATATTCCGATTCCGCATCGAGTATATTTACGAGAAATCGATACCATGATTAATTTTATCGATTGATCGATATTTTATTCCATAAGAGTCAGATTGACCGAGAGGACTAAGGCGCTAGACTTAAGTTCTGGTCCCCCAAAGGGGTCGCGGGTTCGAATCCTACATCTAACATATTTTTAAAATTTAATATTTATCCTGACCAAATCTAAAAATATCATATCTCATCGTAGTTTATTCAATTACCAACAGATGGTGATATTATACATGCAATATTTAATAAAAAAAACTAAGAGAAAATCGTGTGTAATCTTTAGAAAAAACACATTTAAATTTTATTCACTACCATTTAATCCTGTTTTCATGTAACACACGTCATGTATGGATTTATTTTATTTTAAACTAGCTGAAAAGGTTCGACATGACTCGGGCTTTGTATTTTGTAATTAACTTATGAAGGACTTTCGATTTTGAATCTCTAGGTCCTTATATAATATATATGTAGAACTTGAAATGAAGAAAAAGATTTAACACACTCAAACTATTCCATCAGAAAACGCTAGATATAGCATTTTATGGTTCATAGAGGACGTCGAATGCTGCATTCCGTTGCTTCTACACATCATGCCTGGGAGGGGGTGAAATAAGAAGAAACATAAATTACATAAGATTGTACCAACTTGGCGGAAAATTTTATTTCTTATTCTCATGCTACCATACAACCGTTTCGGGGTTGAGAAATGCAGTATCACTTTCATACTTTCCTCCCCTAAAACCCGGAACATAATATACTGTGAGCATAGGACTCAAAATGTTACATCCCATGCTTAGGGACTATGAAAAAATCTCTATTTCTCAACTAATACATAGTCTACAGCTATGGATAACGTATCAACGGAAAGGATCATTTACAGACTTCTGATATAGCATACTCACACACTTAAGTTGTTCCTGCAATACGACCTCTTATTCTACATCAAAATGTGAATTGAGAAAATATTTCTTATGTCGAGGGTAGAGAAAGTTATGTGACTGCATCACATTGTGCTTTATTTTCATGGATTTTATACTTCAAAAATTATTTTTACAAATGTATTACATCGATAGCATCAAAATTCGTTAAAGTCCAATATTACGTAGTGTCCAAAGCCCCATATGAACAGTGTAAACAATAAACTGTAGTCCTGACAACTGAATGGGATTTCATTTTTAGTATAATACTCTGACAAATTATATAATTTTCAAGGGAAGGACTGATTTTCTTCAATTTTAATGTTACTTCCCGGGCTTAACCGGGTATGTGTGCAAAATTTCGTGTAAATTGGTAATGAAATGTAGATTTGTCATACATCCGAGTTTATATATTTGAAATTAATATCGGAGTATGGTGATCAATTAGCTAATTACCACAAGTCATTCTATTTCTGAAGTTATTTTTATAACAGACGTCACACACAGTGAATTCTACATTAGCGAAGACCTGGGTGTAATTGTCTCCTACCCGCATGTTTTCACACACACATGTAGGCTATAACATGAGTGTTTAAAGTAATATGAATTATTTTTTCCATTCTATCCACATCAATGCTCTGGTTACTCATTCCATAAATAAATAAAGTGATCTCTATACAGACCTTGGAGGCTCATAGGGTTCCAGAATGTTGAGGCTCTTTCAACATTCTACACATGAAGGTGGAAAGGTTAAGCACAGGTTAGAGACTGAGTTAATCCCAGAGACAAAGCACCCCCAGAAAAATCTCATCGACCCCATCGGGAATCGAACCCGTAATATTCCAGTTTAAAATACGTGTCATTCTATTAATGTTATCATAAATATTTTTGATTCCATCACAAATTATAGCATTAGATAGGTTACCATTTACGGAAAAATTTAACCCGTGAAATAACGCAAATTTCGTAAATAAAGCTACAATGACACCATTTTGAAAAAAATATCGAGGAACCTTGGTTCCAGTAAGGGTAGCCAACAGTCTTTTTAACTAACTGTAGTTATTTTACCCTAATTTCTACTTCTCACCGTATGTATTATAATAGTGCAATGGTTGGCAACATTTTTACGATCAACCAGAAAACTGAAACAAACACGAATCATAAACTCATAAAACGATGATATTCTGGGGGTCCTCTTATAGGACAGATAGAACTCCGTTGCGCTACATCCCTGAAGGAACAAGACCTAACACCCGACCGCTACATCATCTACCATAGCCAGATAGCAGGATTGGGGACATGTGGTCAGCATGCCGACACCCACGGCCGTTAATGGTGGTTTCCATCACCATATGACAGATAGACTGTATGGTAAAACTATAAATCTTTAACGAAAATTTATATCTCGTCTTAGGTGAAAGTCGTCTTATAGAAACATACGGTATTCATCAAACTTAAGAATTTCACAAAATAATTTTTATTGTTATAATGTTTAATCTATAACTGTAACCATGACTTATATAGTTCAGATTAATGGATAATATCGCTTCTTCTAAATTATACTTAGTTTTTATTTATTTATTATTTTTATTATTATTAATTCATGGTAAAAACATTGAACATAAAGATCGGGTCTGATGCTTTTGCGGTCTAGACACTTGTTAGTTTTATGAAAATGTAATAAATAAAATTAAATTGTCTCTTTTTTGCAGTGCTAACCTTTATCAAGTATACGCTAGAGTGTTTATATAAAATATTTTTACACCATTAATTAAATTTCGTAGACAGAGCTTATAAGGTGAATGGTACATTCTTTGCATTATTTAAAAAAACCGAGACTGAGCAAACAATACGTCACTGTATTATTATATAAGTTACCGATGTGTAGTGGTTCACATCTGGATACATAGAACAAAAACTTTAAGTTCATACTACACGATACTCATCCCACACACATAAACATACTGCATACTAATAGTAACATTTTTTTCTTTCTTCATGATATACAATTCATCAACCCTAAATAGCAAGACATCGGCTATACTCGACGGTCTACGTCTCTCACTTTCACGAAGAGTACATAGTTTCTTTATTATATTAAATGAATGCAATGAACAAATATTTTATTTTCACAGCTCTAAACCACAAACTACCAGTGTAAATTACTTAGAGTCAATTAAAATGGTGGACGAAGCCGCGGGCTGTATCGTGGACAAACCACCTCTGAAGTTGTCAAATAAAATTAATCTACCCTCAAACAGTTGAGAATCGATACATATTATCCACAGTAATACAATCTAGAAGCCAGTGGTATTTATCAGTGTTCACAGTTAACTTTGGAACTACATAATTGAATTTGAGACCGTGGAATGCACTCTAAAGCCAGAATTTTAGCTGTTTCATTAATTATTATAGTTTTAAATATTATTATACTCTTAACTTTTCAATTAATTATCGAGGCAAAACCGTGGACACCAGTTACTTATATATATGACAGATTCACTCTGTTCCACTTATACTTTGAGACCATATCGTATACTTGTTGTTGATGTGTTAGTAAATATTCATTTCATCACACATTCAGCGCTAGAAAAGACTCCAAATCGATACTTGTAAACATCATCCGCATATTATTAAAAATACAACTTTGTCAAATTACGTCTATGCTATAATTTCACATAAAATAGACTTCAAAACGCATTTATCACGCCTATGACTATATCGGTGTAAAATTCCCACATAAAAATAAAGTTCAAAACGTATTTTTCAAATCTATGTCTAAAATGGTGTAAAATTCTCACATAAAAATGTATCAAAATCACCTTTGTATTGCTTGTAGAACACATACTTATAACAAGAAACATACCAAGACACAAACCTAAAATATCAATATCTGAAACATGACTAATCCTATAGGGTCATGACCACACCTACACCAAACCTAAAAGAACTGGATGGGGAGGAACGTCAATCTAAAATATGTAAAAAGTAATGTACATATGCAATTTATATATATATATATATATTTGTATTTCATGAATATACGCCTTCTAATACAATATTGTGTTACAATAAGAAATTAATCAGATACATTAATTTTATTGTTAACCTAAGAATTCTTAAGAGTCTTGCAAACCCGAAACACATCGCCTAAACCTGCTTCCCACGTCATTTATCACATTTTAACACATAGTTTTCTGAAAATGTCTTTCTTGCTCATTGAATAATGTTGTTTTCACGTAATTCTGTTATAATTTCCAATATTTCGTTGTTATGCGAGTGATTTCCTGCCTCAGACGACGTCACCAACAGTCGTAAACTATCAATGTCTACGTTGGGATCATAATCTATTTTGTATTTCTTATATAAATCTTCCCGCACGGCTATACGGTGCGACAAAGCCTCATCGGACGAGTTCGAATATTGCCCTTCCAGAAAAGAATCTTTTTCTTCTTCTTGTTCCGAAAATACTTGTTTACTCACACGAAACATATCGATTCTATCGATGGGGTCAGCATGGTGATGAGTGTTCGTATCCGAGGGAAGATATCCATAGGAAATGGATTTCTGTCTGTTTTGACAAATTGGACACAACGATAAATAAAGAGATATCATAGCCTTTGTAACGTTTGCAAATTTTCTAGATAGTTCATTATACATTATACATAGACATTTTCCGAAAACTATGTGTTAAAATGTCATAAATGACGTGGGAAACAGGTTTAGGTGATGTGTTTCGGGATTGCAAGACTCTTAAGAATTCTTAGGTTAACAATAAAGTTAATGTACCTGATTAATTTCTTATTGTAACACAATATTGTATTAGAAGTCGTATATTCATGAAATACAAATATATATATATATATATATATATATAAATTACATATGTACATTACTTTTTACATATTTTAGATTGACGTTCCTCCTCATCCAGTTCTTTTAGGTTTGGTGTAGGTGTGGTCATGACCCTATAGGATTAGTCTTGTTTCAGATATTGATATTTTAGGTTTGTGTCTTGGTATGTTTCTTGTTATAAGTATGTGTTCTACAAGCAATACATAGATGATTTTGATAAATTTTTATGTGAGAATTTTACACCGTTTTAGACATAGATTTGAAAAATACGTTTTGAACTTTATTTTTATGTGGGAATTTTACACCGATATAGTCATAGGCGTGATAAATGCGTTTTGAAGTCTATTTTATGTGAAATTATAGCATAGACGTAATTTGACAATGTTGAATTTTTAATAATATGCGGATGATGTTTACAAGTATCGATTTGGAGTCTTTTCTAGCGCTGAATGTGTGATGAAATGAATATTTACTAACACATCAACAATAAGTATACGATATGGTCTCAAAGCATAAGTGGAACAGAGTGAATCTGTCATATATATAAGTGGCAGGTTTCCACGGTTTTGCCTCGATAATTAATTGAAAAGTTAAGAGTATAATAATATTTAAAACTATAATAATTAATGAAACAGCTAAAATTCTGGCTTTAGAGTGCATTCCACGGTCTCAGATTCGATTATGTAGTTCCAAAGTTAGCTGTGAACACTGATAAATACCACTGGCTTCTAGATTGTATTACTCATGTGTAATACTGTGGATAATATGTATCGATTCTCAACTGTTTGAGGGTAGATTAATTTTATTTGACATTTCAGAGGTGGTTTGTCCACGATACAGCCCGCGGCTTCGTCCACCATTTTAATTGACTCTAAGTAATTTACACTGGTAGTTTGTGGTTTAGAGCTGTGAAAATAAAATATTTGTTCATTGCATTCATTTAATATAATAAAGAAACTATGTACTCTTCGTGAAAGTGAGAGACGTAGATCGTCGAGTATAGCCGATGTCTTGCTATTTAGGGTTGATAAAATGTATATCATGAAGAAAGAAAAAAAAATGTTACTATTAGTATGCAGTATGTTTATGTGTGTGGGATGAGTATCGTGTAGTATGAACTTAAAGTTTTTGTTCTATGTATCCAGATGTGAACCACTACACATCGGTAACTTATATAATAATACAGTGACGTATTGTTTGCTCAGTCTCGTTTTTTTTAAATAATGCAAAGAATGTACCATTCACCTTATAAGCTCTGTCTACGAAATTTAATTAATGGTGTAAAAATATTTTATATAAACACTCTAGCGTATACTTGATAAAGGTTAGCACTGCAAAAAAGAGACAATTAAATTTTATTTATTACATATTCATAAAACTAACAAGTGTCTAGACCGCAAAAGCATCAGACCCGATCTTTATGTTCAATGTTTCTACCATGAAATAATAATAATAAAAATAATAAATAAATAAATAAATAAAAACTAAGTATAATTTAGAAGAAGCGATATTATCCATTAATCTGAACTATATAAGTCACGGTTACAGTTATAGATTAAACATTATAACAATAAAAATTATTTTGTGAAATTCTTAAGTTTGATGAATACCGTATGTTTCTATAAGACGACTTTCACCTAAGACGAGATATAAATTTTCGTTAAAGATTTATAGTTTTACCATACAGTCTATCTGTCCTATGGTGATGGAAACCACCATTAACGGCCGTGGGTGTCGGCATGCTGACCACATGTCCCCAATCCTGCTATCTGGCTATGGTAGATGATGTAGCGGTCGGGTGTTAGGTCTTGTTCCTTCAGTGATGTAGCGCCGTGGAGTTTTATCTGTCCTATAAGACGACCCCCAGAATATAATCGTTTTATGAGTTTATGATTCGTGTTTGTTTCAGTTTTCTGGTTGATCGTAAAATGTTGCCAACCATTGCACTATTATAATACATACGGTGAGAAGTAGAAATTAGGGTAAAATAACTACAGTTAGTTAAAAAGACTGTTGGCTACCCTTACTGGAACCAAGGTTCCTCGATATTTTTTTCAAAATGGTGTCATTGTAGCTTTATTTACGAAATTTGCGTTATTTCACGGGTTAAATTTTTCCGTAAATGGTAACCTATCTAATGCTATAATTTGTGATGGAATCAAAAATATTTATGATAACATTGATAGAATGACTCGTATTTTAAACTGGAATATAACGGGTTCGATTCCCGATGGGGTCGATGAGATTTTTCTGGGGGTGCTTTGTCTCTGGGGTCAACTCAGTCTCTAACATGAGGAAATCCTGGATGTAAAGACTGCCTGTGCTTAACCTTTCCACCTTCATGTGTAGAGTGTTGAAAGAGCCTCAACCTTCTGGAACCCTATGAGCCTCCAAGGTCTGTATAGAGATCACTTTATTTATTTATAGAATGACTAACCAGAGCATTGATGTGGATAGAATGGAAAAAATAATTCATATTACATTAAACACTCATGTTCTAAATGTGTGTGTGAATACATGCGGGTAGGAGACAATTACACCCTGGTTCGCTAATATAGAATTCACTGTGTGTGACGTCTGTTATAAAAATAACTTCAGAAATAGAATGACTTGTGGTAATTAGCTAATTGATCACCATACTCCGATATTAATTTCAAATATATAAACTCGGATGTATGACAAATCTACATTTCATTACCAATTTACACGAAATTTTGCACACATACCCGGTTAAGCCCGGGAAGTAACATTAAAATTGAAGAAAATCAGTCCTTCCCTTGAAAATTATATAATTTGTCAGAGTATTATACTAAAAATGAAATCCCATTCAGTTGTCAGGACTACAGTTTATTGTTTACACTGTTCATATGGGGCTTTGGACACTACGTAATATTGGACTTTAACGAATTTTGATGCTATCGATGTAATACATTTGTAAAAATAATTTTTGAAGTATAAAATCCATGAAAATAAAGCACAATGTGATGCAGTCACATAACTTTCTCTACCCTCGACATAAGAAATATTTCCTCAATTCACATTTTGATGTAGAATAAGAGGTCGTATTGCAGGAACAACTTAAGTGTGTAAGTATGCTATATCAGAAGTCTGTAAATAATCCTTTCCGTTGATACGTTATCCATAGCTGTAGACTATGTATTAGTTGAGAAATAGATATGTTTTTCATAGTCCCTAAGCATGGGATGTAACATTTTGAGTCCTATGCTCACAGTATATTATGTTCCGGGTTTTAGGGGAGGAAAGTATGAAAGTGATACTGCATTTCTCAACCCCGAAACGGTTGTATGGTAGCATGAGAATAAGAAATAAAATTTTCCGCCAAGTTAGTACAATCTTATGTAATTTATGTTTCTTCTTATTTCACCCCCTCCCAGGCATGATGTGTAGAAGCAACGGAATGCAGCATTCGACGTCCTCTATGAACCATAAAAAGCTATATCTAGCGTTTTCTGATGGAATAGTTTGAGTTTGTTAAATCTTTTTCTTCATTTCAAGTTCTACATATATATTATATAAGGACCTAGAGATTCAAAATCGAAAGTCCTTCATAAGTTAATTACAAAATACAAAGCCCGAGTGATGTCGAACCTTTTCAGCTAGTTTAAAATAAAATAAATCCATACATGACGTGTGTTACATGAAAACAGGATTAAATGGTAGTGAATAAAATTTAAATGTGTTTTTTCTAAAGATTACACACGATTTTCTCTTAGTTTTTTTATTAAATATTGCATGTATAATATCACCATCTGATGGTAATTAAATAAACTACGATGAGATATGATATTTTTTGATTTGGTCAGGATAAATATTGAATTTTAAAAATATGTTAGATGTAGGATTCGAACCCGCGACCCCTTTGGGGGACCAGAACTTAAGTCTAGCGCCTTAGTCATCTCGGTCAATCTGACTCTTATGGAATAAAATATCGATCAATCGATAAAATTATTCATGGTATCGATTTCTCGTAAATATACTCGATGCGGAATCGGAATATAAAAAAAAATGGTAATAGCGAAATGAATTATAAAATATACCCAATGTTAAAATAAAACAAACAAAAAAACAGAATTTTAATTGATAACCAAAAAGTGGTAGTTGGAGACGTACCCACCAGAACACCTGGCGCTAAGGTACTCTATTTTTAAACGAATCGTAAAAAACTGTTGGTGCGTATGTGATGTAGTTTTGAGACATAATGGTTGCTAAGGCTGTGGCTTAGTAATGACGTGCATAATAACCGTTATTTTTTAAACTTACCGCCGAAACTTGTGAATATAACTTGTTTCGACTTGTTGAGATTTGAACACAGTGCAAGACCTCCTCATGCGAGGCGGGGTTAAAGGATTATCACAAGTAACCCCTTATAATCATGCATAACGGATCTTATCTTGACCGGATGTGGGGTGACCGCAGTGCGTGGCCACCTCCGCGCTAAAAGGTCTTAACCCCTCCATCCAACCATGTCGGACTTATCATTGCACGGATATAGATGACTGAAAGCAATGGACCATATCTTAACCGGATGGGCATTAAGACGTAAAGGATCTTATTAAAGGCTTATCTTAAAAGGTTTATCGTGTAACCGGATGTTAATGTGGGCATTAGGGCGTAACCGGATGTTAGGGTGATCACAATGCATGGCCTCCTAACGGCTTTAGGGGGGCTTATCACAAAAAAAGGCGCCAAAACGATTTAACGGTCAAAAAGGGGCGGTAACGGTCAAAAAAAGGCGCCAATGATTTAAACGCAACGGTCATAACCGCGCCTTCCAACGTGCGCATTCCGCGCCTTCCATCCACACCCCCATCCTGCGCCCCATCCTGCGCCCTCCAACTTGCGCCCTCCACGCCTTCCATGACGTCATGAACAAATACAAACTACTAACCTTGTTGTGACATATCGTTTCTGTTCCCAGAATTCCAAGGTATATTTTAGCATGAAGGATTTGGCACTTGTCTCGTAAAATACATGTAGCTACATTAAACTATTAATACTAGCGTTTCTTTGTACGCAAATATACTTTATTTAACATAAATGTTGGCAGGAAGAGAGAAGAATCATCTCTTGTTGGGCATTCAAACAAGTTCATATTTAAGAATTTCATAATGTTTAATAGGTAGGCCTAGCAACATGTAATGTAATAATTAAATGAATAAATTACCTAATAGTCTCTTTATACAGTGCGTTTTACGTAAGGGTTGGCCAATCGTGCGGGTTTCTGCGTCACGGGCGGCCACAGCTCTAACCCCCGAGCGATCGGGTGAAATATCTAGGCAAAAAAAAAAAAAAAAAAAAAAAGAAAAGCCGATAACGGTGTAATGATTCAGGTTCTCACAGTTACAGTTAAAATTAAAATGAAAATAACCACGTATCTCATCACAAGTATTTATGGAAATGTCCTCCTCTTGCATCCACACAACACTGGCACCTATTTAGTAAATTATCTTTCACACGCATAAGATCAGCTTCCGAGATAAAGTTAATTTCTCTTGTGATATTGTCGTTCAATTCTTCTAATGTATTAGCCCAGTCAAATGTTACAAAAAAAATGCGTGAACTTACATTAAATGGGGTATTAATGATTTTTGGATGGGAGTTTCAGACCTTTACTGGGATCATAAATCGAGATTTGCAACCCTCAGAAACCTGTGCTCGACGAATGGCGGTCGAATTAAACCGGTTTTTTTCGGACTTTTTTCGGTTTTTCGACAATATCTCCTAACCTATGCGTTTGTTGAAAATATTATTTCTTAGCTTTTTAAAAGTAAATTAAATTGTCTAAAATATGAGGTCAAAATAGCTTTTTTAAGTTATATAGTTACCGAGATACGGCTTTTCAAAGATTTGCCTTTTTTTCCAAAAAGCTAAAATTTTAAGTTTTTTTCGTGTTTCGAACTGAATACCGACAAAATGACACTTCCTACAGAAAAGTCAAGAGAACAAACGTTGTAGGCAATTTAATAAGCTTTAATGTGAGCTATAGCTCGTTCTTGTGGCTCAGATAGTCTCGTCATAAATGACAAAAACCGAAAATATGAAAAAATGCTTTTTTGGGTGAAAGTTGAATAACATCGTTTCCTCAACCAACAACTTAATTCTTTTGTAACATGTTGGCGGATAATGTCTTATAACTGTGTATAGAAACTATTTGTGTGTATATGTGTCTATGGGAAATGGATTTTGCCAGAAAAAATATTTAAGCAGAATATTTCATAAAAATGTATTTACTTTAAACCAACAGGCATATTTAAACAATGTGTGAGGTTCCTGGTATGGGAAGTCGAGGGTGGGGTGATGTCTTCATCTTCACTTGAAGAACTGTCATTCTGGGGTGTGGGCACATTGCATTTCAGCTCAGTTTTGCGGCAGCTGCAGCCCCCAGCGCAGCCCATCTTGCACTTGCACGAGATCAGTTGCAGAAGGGTTTGAGGGGCTCGTTTAACTTCCATTGCAATTGGAGTAAGCCCAACTCCAACTTCCACCGCAATCCGTGAGTTTTTTCCACCCCAACCACTTTTGTACCTGCGAAAAAGTGGAATGAAAATTAGTTATTCTATAATATTTCAAAGCATACACACGGTGTACAATAAAAGTGTATAAGTGAACAACGAAATTTAAGAACATAATGATAGGAAATATATATGGACATACCTGGTGATACATACAATAAGCATGATATTTTTCAGCACCTGTGGTTGGTGACAAACGGGCGAGGTTGACTTTGGCTGACAGGTCGTTGAGGGTGGTGTCAGTCGCTCCTTCATAAACTGCGACGAGATACTTCTCCCCAGCTGCAGCTATTTCATTGTAACTCACATCTGGGTGGAGGAAGACTTCTGCTTGCTTGAATAGTGCTGGGGTCTTGAGGAAGGTTTGACAAATTTGGGTTTCCCCTGCTTGAAAGGGGCCCGGGAGAGTAGTAAGAATTCCCGGTGGTGAACGATGTAGATAAATATTGGACGTCTGGCTCACCTCTTCTGAAAGTAGATGTATTTTTTGGAACTCAAACCAACTAATAACACAAGCAGGTCCACATCTTCCACGATGATTACAACCTTCTCAGAAGAGTCAGCTTTGGTGATGGAAGCTCTAACAATGTCAGCGTCAGTGTCGTCTTCTGTCACTTTAACACCGTGCTGTTCAAATCCAGTTTTCAGTAGCTCTATCAGCCTATGCTTATTAGTGTCGTTCGATAAGAACTTCTCTTGTGTGATGTTGAAGGTAGTTGAAGCTGATAGGACAATGTCACTGCAGTTGAGGGCGGAGTATCGTCTGAGACCTTCGGCACTTTTGGTACTTTTTTGAGAGGCGTCCTCCGGATATCCATCGAAGACAGTGGATTACATCTGTCCCAAAATGGTTTTTCACAAAATGATGGTCTTCACTGATGCGTTTTGATGCCACACACATTTGTGGAGCAAGTAGCCACCATCGAGCATGATGTGGATATTGGCGTCTCGGGAGATGTTGGTAGTGAGGGATGTGAAACACGAATATAGAGCTGCCTTAGTTTCGTTTCCAGAATTCCAGTTTCGTTGAAAAGAGACATTGGGTAAGGGGGCACTTCATATTAGCAGTGGGCTTCTGATTTTTATGGTAATGCTAACTCGCTGAAATATTGTGAGAGTGTCAACTTCAATCTTCTTATTAGTGACTTGTATGGAATTATTGACGCTTGCCAAGGTAACAACTTGCAACGAAGGTAACAACTTTGTCTTTACGTTTGAATCCAACTTGTTCGGTTTTCTATGTTAACCACGCCTTCTGTTCCCAGTTCCTTGACAATTTAACAATTGACTTCATAGCCTCCAACAATCCCACTGCTAATAGAAACTATTTTGTCAGTAACGGGGAACTGATCTCGTGCAAGTGCAAAATGTGCTGCGCTGGGAGCTGCAGCTGCCGCAAAACTAGGCGGAAATGCTCAGTTTTGTGCACTTTCTGCAAGGGAAAAGTTCTGCCGCAATGTGCCCACACCCCAGAATGACAGTTCTTCAAGTAAGGATGAAGACATTACCCCACCCTCGACTTCCCATGCCATCCCATACCAGGAACCTCACACATGGTTTAAATATGCCTGTTGGTTTAAAAGTAAATAAATTTTTATGAAATATTCTGCTTAAATATTTTTTTCTGACAAAATCCATCTCCCATAGACACATATACACACAAATAGTTTCTATACACAGTTATAAGACATTATCCGCCAACATGTTACAAAAGAATTAAGTTATTGGTGGAGGAAACGATGTTATTCAACTTTCACCCAAAAAAGCATTTTTTCATATTTTCGGTTTTTGTCATTTATGTCGAGACTATCTAAGCCACAAGAACCCGTTATAGCTCATATTAAAGCTCATTAAATTGCCTACAACTTTTGTTCTCTTGACTTTTCTGTAGGACGTGTCATTTCTTCGGTATTCAGTTTAAAACACGAAGAAAACTTAAAATTTTAATTTTTTGGAAAAAAAGGCTAATCTTTGAAAAGACGTAACTCGGTAACTATATAACTTACAAAAACGATTTTGATCTCATATTTTAGAAAATTTAAGTTACTTTTAAAAAGCTAAGAAATATTATTTTCAACAAACGCATAGTTTAGGAGATATTGTTGAAAAACCGAAAAAGTCCGAAAAAACCGGTTTATTTCGACCGCCATTCAGCGAGCACAGGTTTCTGAGGGTTGCAAATCTGGATTTGTGATCCCAGTAATGGTTCGTAACTCCCCTCCAAAAATCATTAATACCCCATTTAATGTAAGTTCCGATGTAACATTTGACTGGGCTATATGGGAAATTGACCTTACACTTTACTTTTAAAGTTTCTTCATAAATAATAGTCACATACTGTTAGAAAAACTTAAAGAAAATATCACAAGAGAAACTAACTCTACCACGGAAGCTGAACTTATGCGCGCGAAACAAAATTTACTAAACAGATGCCAGTGTTGGATGCAAGAGGAGGACATTTCCAACATATCTTGTGATGAGGTATGTAGTTATTTTCATTGTAATTTTAACTGTAACTGTGAGAACCTGAATCATTACACCGTTAGCGACATTTTTGCATAGATATTTCACCCGATCGCTCGGGAGTTGTGGCCGCCGCGACGCAGAAATCCGCACGAGTGGCCAGTCCAGTCAATAAACGTCAAAAAACACCGAATAGGAAAAAAAAATCGTGTAGTTTTGAAATTTTGCAGATATGTCGGAGGGAGTCTCATGAATAACATACTAAAAGTTCCTGAAGGTGGGGCTGAGCGGGGTGGCATTGGGCCCGCAGAAAGTCACAGTTTTAGGTTTTTCGCTTATATCTAAACAATGGTGCATCGTAGACGAAACATTGCTATATACAAAATTAAAGCTTATAAAATTTCCTACAGGTTTGATCATGCAAATTTCTTTTTCTTTCCAATAGTTTTCGAGATATCCGCCAACGTAAATAACAAATTTTCGAAAAAAGCTCTTTCGCCTCGCGCTTTTCGACACACTTTGTCTTCTAGCGCTTCATCCCTTAGGTATATAGCAATGTTCTCATGAAAGAAGTTGTAGGGAAATAAATTATCTTTAAAGTGAGTAGTCATTTGTTATTTTGTGTTCAAATGTTCAAAATTTATAACAATTTAAGTTTCGGTCATTTTTCGAGATTTCGATAGAAAAATAATTTAATTAAGAAGAATAAGAAGAAAGAAAAAGAAACCCAATTTAACAAGAAATTATATAAATCATTGATTCAATATGATTTAATCCCAAGAAGTAACTACTTTAATACAAACAAAGGAACTATTGACAAGCCACAATGTAATTTAACCTGAATTATGCGGTTTCGGAGGAGCAATTCACACACCTTCCCCCTTTCCTCACAAGAAAATGGATACTGTGTGGTTCTGTTGGTGTTTCAGTGTAACATATGGACATGTGGAGTTTGTGCCTGTTCTGGATGTGCATGTCCGCGGCATGCTTGTCTGGACGTTCTTGTGGTCTGTATCTTCGGGTAGCTACCGTAGGATCGGCCACTTCCTTCTGTGCCCGCCTGCCTCCTCTGTGGCGCACTTTCTTCGCTTGCAAGATTTCTTCACTGAATATTTCAAGATGGAACATCTGATCTGTATGCTCTCCGTTTGATCATGTGATGGGTGAAAGTTTGGACTCACCTAATATATTCAAGTAAACGAAATTTGGACCGCAAGAGTATTTCTTGTGTTTTTCTGTTCTGTCCCATTCTTGGGCAGGTTAATTGTTATATGCATACTCTCTGTTAAGAAGAATAGACTCTTCAAACAAACTAAATAAGCATATTTCATTACATCTAGTGTATAGACACTGTTTCATTGTGGGATTGAACTAATGCCTAAATTCATATTGTCATGTCCTCATATCAAGATTGTAATTACAAAGGACTCTTGTCAAGGAATAATCATGTTTTGACTGTGGAATTAGAGAACTCTTAGTTGGTCAATTTATAATATTGAGATGTGTTTGCATATGAACGCGTCTCGTCTTGAATGCTTTTTATATATCTATATTTATGTCTTGTTCAATTCAAGAAAAAGAGTTTTCAATATAGTTCTCATAATAAGTAATTATTTTACTTTTTAATTATTTAAAGAAATCAGAGATTTGATAGCCAGATTGCTGGTTAATATAAAGGTGATATTCTGAAGTCTATTTATCAATCTTATCAATTTTTATGCTGGTATATGAAACTAAAAAAAGATGTTGTTTACCTCTATGTCATTAGCTAAACTTCGGAGTTAAACAAAAAGTTACATTATCTGGATTAATACTGAGTCTTAGCTTGGTATTATTTTTTGATATAGCCTTTCATTCCTTTCTGGCTGGACGGGGAGGATTGAAGTGGTTATCGTTGTTCACGAGTATTTGTAAACATGGCTGGTTTCCGATCTTCTTTTGTCTTCACGCTGCGCGCGCAGCCCTTGCTAGTTTTTCGGAAGGGTTGCCGTGAAGCGAGAGTTGCAACGTTAGTATGTTGCCTGGAGTTGATCGATGTA
This sequence comes from Ectobius pallidus, assembly GCA_964059195.1. NCBI lineage: Eukaryota > Metazoa > Arthropoda > Insecta > Blattodea > Ectobiidae > Ectobius > Ectobius pallidus. The sequence continues at coordinate 49,933,754 of CAXKWD010000006.1, read as the reverse complement.
GTTCTTTGAAGTTTGTTCTGCCGTTTCACCATTTGCTGTTCGAGGTGAGTTATGCTTTATTGCGAGTACATTTTCGGTAGTTAATGCATTTTACCATGCCAGTCAAATATCAGTCTGTGGTTTTCTCACAAACCATGTTTCGCGATTTATATAGTTAAAGTTCACTCGGCCATGTTGAGAATGCCGTGATATTTTACTTAATCCAGATTATTATGCTTTGAATTAGAATCAGTTCTAGCCAACTCCAGTTTTCCCATTATTTGTATTTACATTGAAGTAAGGATGTTTCTAAGCTAATACAGTAACATATAAGCAAGCTTACTATTTTTCATTCTACGTAACTTTCCCCTGGTTTCTTGCGTGCATTTTTCCTGTACAGAAATATGTACGATTCAGTATGCCGTGATTCAGGCTGTTGCTACGTAAGAATTTCCTTTTAATGTTTGCTCGCGTGTATATATATAGACATTCACAGTTCTTTGTGTATTTAATTGAAATCTCTTTTCCCTGTCTATGAATAAAGATTTTGAGAATTATATTCTTATTATACTGTAGCTAATATTTCAGCATTTCCGTATTATAACTGCCATTGCGTTTTTCGTGTGAGGCTAGTTCTCATTTTCCCTTTTTTCTTAGTGAAGTTTTCTTAAGTACAGTTCCGGATGTTATGCTCATAATTAACTGTGGACATATTTCCCCCTTTATATCGTAAATCTGAGATTTCTATTACTGTCTTTACTTGACGTCACGCGGCGTGTTCTAGATTTTCCTGTCTCCATTTCAATTATGCTTGTACTTTTCCGTTAGGAATTCTTTGTGAAACAGTTATTGCTATTATCAAATATTTTCCTAACCAGTATTTCTCTGTTCCTTTTCTTAACTTGAAATTTTTCTTATATTTAAATTTTGTATAATTATTACCCAGTCTATATCTCACATTTTTTTCTTATTTGGAGTATTACATATTTAGCTATTTCTTATTTATTGATTTTTGGTGACTTCTCCCAATATAGATTTCTGTAACGTTAAATATTTTTTTATAATAAGTATTTAGTAAGCTCAAGTAAATGTACCTAAATTTCCCTTTTTATTTTTACATTGCTATTATTTCCGATATTACATATATTTAATTTTCTGTTAGGTTATTCAGGTTCATAATCCAGATGGTTTGGAAGGTCGTGAATTAGAGTTTTCTGTACTTAGGATTGTAGTTCAACATTTTGGAGTTTGACTAGAACTGAATCTTTGGCATCGCTGCTTGTAAATAGTGTGTAAATATATATTTTATTTCATATATGTAAAATTGTGATTGGTATTTATTTAAATGATATATATACACTTATTATATTCAAATATATTCAGTATACATCACTAGTGACTTTAATTAGTATTCTACGCATTCCTTCTCTTGATCCCTGAATGAGACGATCTATGTTCTCCTTGGGGAAATGATCCCAGTGGTTGCTTCCAGTCTGTGCTACATTGATTTGATTATTTTCTATCCAGTTTAGTTGCTGGTTGTAATGTTAATATTATGCTTAATTATTGCTATTCTGAGTTTTAACCTAACCTTCAAGTTTTATAAGTATATTGGAATTTATAGTTACAATTTATTCTTGATATGATAAATAATTTCCCCCAGTATTATAAGTAATGAAGTCAAGTTATTACAAGTACATTCAAGTGTTATTCAATTTATGAAAGCAATTATTCTATTCCATTTCAAGAGTTATTCAGAACTAAATAAATAACTTTATATTACAATCCATTTTCAGAAATAACTAGTAATTTTTATATTACAATTCCCAAACCTTTATCTTAACCCAAATCAAATTTAAAAACCGTTACAAGTGGTAGCAGACAGCTACCAACATTCTTTAATATCGGCCTTCTGCTGATCCCCTTACTTTTCATGTTGTTAGCTGATCTCATTCTGGCTGACAGGGGAGGAATGCGCTCTTCGATCGCATGGTGTTAATTAGAGGATCAATTTTTTGTCCTTCTTATTGGAATTATTGAATTTGGATTAAATATTTAACATGGATTTACATTACCCTCTTTCGTGGGATCTTTTAAGAAAAGATGAGTTGCTTTTTGAACTTAGGATTCGTGGTGTCCCTGTTAGTGAGACTTTAGATTTGCCCTCTTTATTGTCTTTAATGAAACAAGTTGCTACTACAATTCCCGTTAAACAAATTATTTCTGAGGAAGCAGCATTGGCTGAACTTTCTTCACTTAAATCAAAGGTAGCTGAGTTAGTTAATTTAGCCACTGATCTGTTTGCTGACCCAGAGGCTACGGTTAAACAAAAGAGACGTTTCCGTCATCGCTTATGGCATGTAGAGAATCGTCTGTTCATGTTAAGCGATATGCCTAATACTCAGACGTTTTCTATGGATTTAGATAAACTGTTTCAGGATTTACGTCCCCTTCTTTCTACTCCTGAGGTAGAGTTAATTAATTTGGCAGATGATAATATTATGCCGACTTCTCCTCATGTTTTAAATAGAGTTAATGATCAGCGAGAAGTCTTAGTTCAGACTACCCCGCAGTTGCTAGATAGGCCTAATGTGGTTCAGGATACGTCTGACCAAATAGCTAATGATTCTACATTTATCTCTTCGCCGATGACGAGGAATCTGGAAGCGCCTCTTCCAACTGAGTTAATATCTGCTTTTGCGCCACTTAAAGTTCCTCATCCTCTGCAAAGATTAATAGATAGACAAACCATGTTTGTTGTGTCCCAGATTTCTGATGTTCTGGTCTTTTTGACTTTTTTTAGTGAAGTTCTATCAACAAGCCCTTTACTTTAAGGTTAGGGATAGTGTGGTGTTACAATTATTATTGGGTATAGTTTCAGATAGTGTTCTTGATATTCTTTGTAAGGCTGTTTGTCTTAATCAATCTGTAGCTTCCTTCCATGCTCAAATATTAACACAGTTTATTCCCTCTCGTATTAGATATGACTTTTTGAATGAATATTACTATAGACCGCAGAGAGTAGGCGAATCTTTATCAGAATTTATACAAGATATTAGGTTTCAGGCTGCCGTATTTCAGATAACAGATTCTGAGTTACAAATTATACAAGTTATTCTTTCGGGTCTCGAGCCTAATACGAGATCTTGTCTTAAGTTTGCCCAAAGACCTACTAATTTTGATGAGTTGTCTGATCTTATTTCTCAAGCTGCTGAAGTTGCCTGTTCTGATAGTCGTAGGCCTAATTCTTTTGCTGGTCCTGGGGTTTTGAGGGAAAATTCTAGTAATTTCAGTAATCAAAAATTTTCTGTTCCTCGTTCTCTTAACTCACGTTCTAATGTGAGGGATGTTTCTAGTAATAGGCATAGGAATGATGCCCTTCGTGGAGACAGGGTGCATCGTGAATATTCTAACAGTAACTTTGCTAATAATAGTTTTCCAGTTCAAAGATCTATTGATAGGAGTTTTCCCCGTTTTCGTTCTGATAGTAGGCCGGTTAATGATATTCGCAACACTCCTGTGTTGGGTAGAAGTAATGATCGTTCTGAAGGTAGAACGTGCTATTTTTGTCATCAAGTAGGACATTTAGTTAAAGATTGTCATCAGCGTAGGATTTCTCAAGGAAACACTCCTATGGTAGCTTCTAATTCTTCGGTTCAGCCTTCTAATAATAATAATAATAATGATTCTCTTGCAGGAATTCAGTAAGCAGCTGTTGGTATTGCTGTTTGGTAAGAAATTCTAGTGATGTAAAGAATTTTTTGAGTGTATATTGTTTTAAATTGTGTGCGTAAAGATATCATTTATGTCTTGGTTTGTGTGGATTGCCCCGAGACTATTTCATGTTATTGTCCAATTTTGAAACTTAAATTCCTGTTACTCGCACTAAATGACATAACTCTTCCTCATATTTTGGTGGCAGTAAATATTTTCTTGGCAACATACTCCTTTTTATGAGAACTATTTAAATTATATAAATATGTAAATTGAATTTTAAAGTCATTGTAGATGATATATGTTGAAATATATTTTGAAGGATTGTAAATTTTGTAAATGTAATATGAAGTTGACCAACTTCAAAGATATTGTATTTATTATTCTGCAGTATTCAGAATAAATCTTGATGCTTAGGCTTTGATGAAAAAAGCTGACCTGTACTAAGACAAAAATCTTCTTGGCCAGGAAGTAACATAATTTAATTAAGAAGAATAAGAAGAAAGAAAAAGAAACCCAATTTAACAAGAAATTATATAAATCATTGATTCAATATGATTTAATCCCAAGAAGTAACTACTTTAATACAAACAAAGGAACTATTGACAAGCCACAATGTAATTTAACCTGAATTATGCGGTTTCGGAGGAGCAATTCACACACCTTCCCCCCTTTCCTCACAAGAAAATGGATACTGTGTGGTTCTGTTGGTGTTTCAGTGTAACATATGGACATGTGGAGTTTGTGCCTGTTCTGGATGTGCATGTCCGCGGCATGCTTGTCTGGACGTTCTTGTGGTCTGTATCTTCGGGTAGCTACCGTAGGATCGGCCACTTCCTTCTGTGCCCGCCTGCCTCCTCTGTGGCGCACTTTCTTCGCTTGCAAGATTTCTTCACTGAATATTTCAAGATGGAACATCTGATCTGTATGCTCTCCGTTTGATCATGTGATGGGTGAAAGTTTGGACTCACCTAATATATTCAAGTAAACGAAATTTGGACCGCAAGAGTATTTCTTGTGTTTTTCTGTTCTGTCCCATTCTTGGGCAGGTTAATTGTTATATGCATACTCTCTGTTAAGAAGAATAGACTCTTCAAACAAACTAAATAAGCATATTTCATTACATCTAGTGTATAGACACTGTTTCATTGTGGGATTGAACTAATGCCTAAATTCATATTGTCATGTCCTCATATCAAAATTATAATTACAAAGGACTCTTGTCAAGGAATAATCATGTTTTGACTGTGGAATTAGAGAACTCTTAGTTGGTCAATTTATAATATTGAGATGTGTTTGCATATGAACGCGTCTCGACTTGAATGCTTTTTATATATCTATATTTATGTCTTGTTTAATTCAAGAAAAAGAGTTTTCAATATAGTTCTCATAATAAGTAATTATTTTACTTTTTAATTATTTAAAGAAATCAGAGATTTGATAGCCAGATTGCTGGTTAATATAAAGGTGATATTCTGAAGTCTATTTATCAATCTTATCAATTTTTATGCTGGTATATGAAACTAAAAAAAGATGTTGTTTACCTCTATGTCATTAGCTAAACTTCGGAGTTAAACAAAAAGTTACATTATCTGGATTAATACTGAGTCTTAGCTTGGTATTATTTTTTGATATAGCCTTTCATTCCTTTCTGGCTGGACGGGGAGGATTGAAGTGGTTATCGTTGTTCACGAGTATTTGTAAACATGGCTGGTTTCCGATCTTCTTTTGTCTTCACGCTGCGCGCGCAGCCCTTGCTAGTTTTTCGGAAGGGTTGCCGTGAAGCGAGAGTTGCAACGTTAGTATGTTGCCTGGAGTTGATCGATGCAGTTCTTTGAAGTTTGTTCTGCCGTTTCACCATTTGCTGTTCGAGGTGAGTTATGCTTTATTGCGAGTACATTTTCGGTAGTTAATGCATTTTACCATGCCAGTCAAATATCAGTCTGTGGTTTTCTCACAAACCATGTTTCGCGATTTATATAGTTAAAGTTCACTCGGCCATGTTGAGAATGCCGTGATATTTTACTTAATCCAGATTATTATGCTTTGAATTAGAATCAGTTCTAGCCAACTCCAGTTTTCCCATTATTTGTATTTACATTGAAGTAAGGATGTTTCTAAGCTAATACAGTAACATATAAGCAAGCTTACTATTTTTCATTCTACGTAACTTTCCCCTGGTTTCTTGCGTGCATTTTTCCTGTACAGAAATATGTACGATTCAGTATGCCGTGATTCAGGCTGTTGCTACGTAAGAATTTCCTTTTAATGTTTGCTCGCGTGTATATATATAGACATTCACAGTTCTTTGTGTATTTAATTGAAATCTCTTTTCCCTGTCTATGAATAAAGATTTTGAGAATTATATTCTTATTATACTGTAGCTAATATTTCAGCATTTCCGTATTATAACTGCCATTGCGTTTTTCGTGTGAGGCTAGTTCTCATTTTCCCTTTTTTCTTAGTGAAGTTTTCTTAAGTACAGTTCCGGATGTTATGCTTATAATTAACTGTGGACATATTTCCCCCTTTATATCGTAAATCTGAGATTTCTATTACTGTCTTTACTTGACGTCACGCGGCGTGTTCTAGATTTTCCTGTCTCCATTTAAATTATGCTTGTACTTTTCCGTTAGGAATTCTTTGTGAAACAGTTATTGCTATTATCAAATATTTTCCTAACCAGTATTTCTCTGTTCCTTTTCTTAACTTGAAATTTTTCTTATATTTAAATTTTGTATAATTATTACCCAGTCTATATCTCACATTTTTTTCTTATTTGGAGTATTACATATTTAGCTATTTCTTATTTATTGATTTTTGGTGACTTCTCCCAATATAGATTTCTGTAACGTTAAATATTTTTTTATAATAAGTATTTAGTAAGCTCAAGTAAATGTACCTAAATTTCCCTTTTTATTTTTACATTGCTATTATTTCCGATATTACATATATTTAATTTTCTGTTAGGTTATTCAGGTTCATAATCCAGATGGTTTGGAAGGTCGTGAATTAGAGTTTTCTGTACTTAGGATTGTAGTTCAACATTTTGGAGTTTGACTAGAACTGAATCTTTGGCATCGCTGCTTGTAAATAGTGTGTAAATATATATTTTATTTCATATATGTAAAATTGTGATTGGTATTTATTTAAATGATATATATACACTTATTATATTCAAATATATTCAGTATACATCACTAGTGACTTTAATTAGTATTCTACGCATTCCTTCTCTTGATCCCTGAATGAGACGATCTATGTTCTCCTTGGGGAAATGATCCCAGTGGTTGCTTCCAGTCTGTGCTACATTGATTTGATTATTTTCTATCCAGTTTAGTTGCTGGTTGTAATGTTAATATTATGCTTAATTATTGCTATTCTGAGTTTTAACCTAACCTTCAAGTTTTATAAGTATATTGGAATTTATAGTTACAATTTATTCTTGATATGATAAATAATTTCACCCAGTATTATAAGTAATGAAGTCAAGTTATTACAAGTACATTCAAGTGTTATTCAATTTATGAAAGCAATTATTCTATTCCATTTCAAGAGTTATTCAGAACTAAATAAATAACTTTATATTACAATCCATTTTCAGAAATAACTAGTAATTTTTATATTACAATTCCCAAACCTTTATCTTAACCCAAATCAAATTTAAAACCGTTACAAACGTACATCGCACTTTCTCTATATTTAGGGGTTATATCTTTGTATATAAACTGTATATTAAGTATTTACATCATGAAACAAGTGGAGAATTATGACACAACCAATAAAGTTGATTTGATTAAAAATCATATTACGGTACAAGCACAGGACATGTAGGCCTAATGGAAAATACATTTTATTCCAGGCAAGAAAGGAAAAATAAGGACAAAGAAAAATCATGTAGTTTTTAAATTTGGCAGAGATGTGGGGGGAAGTGTCCTAAACAACATAAACAACATAGTAAAAGTCCCCATGGATAGGTGGTGAGCGGAGGGTAGGGGGCACTTTTGAATGTCATTTCTTGCAGTTTTCCCTAAACACACAAAAGCTATGCCTTCTAGCAAAAAACAGTTTATGCACAAAATTAAACTACATAAAAGTTCTTATAAAATTGATCTGAATGATATTTTTGTATATTTAATAGTTCAGGAAATAGCCTAGATGGATATGTAGTATGACATAGTTCTGGAAATTGTGTTTTACATAAACCTATATATTATATTTTTTTACGAAAATGAAAGCAGATGATAAAATAAATTAGCATGATGCCAAGCAAGTAAACTAGTTCTTAGAATAATATTCGTACTAAAGGTAGACATCAAAATTAAAACTCATTATTATTATTATTATTATTATAAAGCTTACAAAAATCTCATGGTATGAGTGTACGTTATAAGAAACATAAACCAGGGCCCTATTTCATAAAACTCTACAGGTGTGACAAATACGACAATTATGTCAAATCTGACAAATTTGTCAATATGTCACGACAATTGTATTTTTCATAAATATTACAACTTTTACTTACATTACAGGCAAATTAATGTAAATTGTCAGACTAAAAGAGCCCATTTCATAAACGCGACAATTTTATGTCAAACCTAAAGATTACTTTAGTACACTGTAGATGGCTCTCACATTATTATATGATACCTAAGCAATCGATTATTACTATCGAAAATAATTGAATTGCATTTCTCTTTTAATATAAAGTCACTGAAATTGAAAATTAGGTTAATCCATTGCCTAAAGCACTGGGTGGTTTCATATCTATTTCTTCACCACTTTCTCTACTACCAATATCACTACTACTAGTGTTCATTATTAACAAGACAATTTTGCAAGTTTATTAACAAAGTTTAAACCACAAGAAAGTTTGCCAAGTTATGCCACACATTTACATAACCTACTCTGTTGGCCTACATATGAAAGATTGCCTGTCACTTCTGTAATGACAATTCTACATTTTTTGTAAATTTGTAAATATGTATAAATAAACTGTTCACCTAACCACAAATAATTATATTTATCCAAAAGTTCAATCTATGCAACCTTTACTATGCTTTTCAGATGTACAATAGTATAATAGTAATATATCCTAATCTCACATATATTCCCCTCTACAAAACTCTCATATGTAATATTAACAATTTTCATGAATGTTCCATATCTTGATGGCGCTGATTCTCTTCCTTCATCTTAGTTTTACCTCTCCCTTTTAGAATTTAGGCGACCCAAGCCCGCAGGGCCGCAACCTGTCGGGGGAGGGATTATCTTTGGAACACATACATACTTTTTTGACCAGAAAAGGGCATGAAAGGCCACCTCGGATGAGTGATCAGCCCAATGCCGGGGCCACCTCCGAGACAACACGAACACAAAGGACGAGACACACCATTCACACACGCACACTCACTCCGAACAAGGCGATAATGGGATGAAGATGATAATTACGGCCAGATGATATCTGGGGACCACAAGGGTCTAAAGTTACCCGAAATTTGTCTCAAAGGTGAGGAAAACCCCAGAAAAAACACCTAGGTAACTTGTCCAGACCAGGAATCGAACCCGGGCCTGCTGCGTGAGAGGAGCGAACGCATCCCCTTTGCCACAGCGTTGGACAATGGCGCTGATATACCGTATAAATGGATATGTCCAAATATTATCACAAAATATATAGTAGTAAAAGCTATTGTCGATCAAACTGTACTCAATTTCACACTGAAACTAGCAAATGTTGACTTAACCACTTAGGAATTGTTAAAATAATTAAAATTGTATTAAATTTATATATCATGTATAAGAAATGTTTGGTTAGGTTAAAAGCTGTGCCCTATCATTCCATTGTCTGTTGCATCTGTTTGTTGTTACTACTGTATATATACGCAGCAAAATGCACATGTAGCAGGTTACATGTAACAAGTTACACATTTCCCATCCCCTGCGGGAAAGGTATAACTTGTTATATAACACAAAAATCAGTTATGTAACACAATGTTATCTGTAGCAAGTTACATGTATTTGTAACAATTTTGGAAAACATGTTATATAACCCAAGTTTTATAAACAAGTTACATAGTGTAAACGCAGCTAACGGAGTGTAAACGCAGAAAACTGGTTATATAACACAAAAATCAGTTATATAACACAGTGTTATATGTAACAATTTGCAGGTATTTGTAACAATTTTGGAAAACATGTTATATAACTCAAGTTATATTAAACAAGTTACATAGTGTAAACGCAGCTTCAGATAACTGTAGGATTGTATAAGCGCCACTCCATGATAACCGTTCGCCATCGCGAACCGGAAAAACACCATGTAGCCGTCTCATAGTTCATTAAGTCTTCCGGTATAAATGCATACAAATCTTACAAATATTGTAAAATCATGTAGAAAATTCATAGGTAAATATATTTTGTTCTCAGAATATTTATATATTGTACAAAACATGTTGTAACGGGTTTATTTTAAGTTAGTTTTAAGGGGGGATTGTAATTGTAATAATTATTAATTAAGTTCTGAATAACTCTTGAAATGGAATAGAATAATTGCTTTCATAAATTGAATAACACTTGAATGTACTTGTAATAACTTGACTTCATTACTTGTAATACTGAGTGAAATTATTTATCATATCAAAAATAATTTGTAACTATAAGTTCCAATATACTTATAAAACTTGAAGGTTAGGTTAAAACTCTGAATAGTAATAATTAAGCATAATATTAACATTACAACCAGTAACTAAACTGGACAGAAAATAATCAAAACAACGTAGAACAGACTGGAAGCAAACACTGGGATCATTTCCCCAAGGAGAACATAGATCGTCTCATTCAGGGATCAAGAGAAGGAATGCGTAGAATACTAATTAAAGTCACTAGTGATGTATACTGAATATATTTGAATATAATAAGTGTATATATATCATTTAAATAAATACCAATCACAATTTTACATATATGAAATAAAATTACATATTAATTATTTACAAACAGCGATGCCAAAGATTCAGTTCTAGTCAAACCCCAAAATGTTGAACTACAATCCTAAGTACAGAAAACTCTAGTTCACGACCTTCCAAACCATCTGGATTATGAACCTGAATAACCTAACAGAGAATTAAATACATGTAATATCTGAAATAATAGCAAAGTAAAAATAAAAAGGGAAATTTAGGTACATTTACTTGAGCTTACTAAATACTTATTATGAAAAATATTTAACGTTACAGAAATCTATATTGGGAGAAGTCACCAAAAATCAATAAATAAGAAATAGCTAAATATGTAATACTCCAAATAAGAAAATATAAATGTGATATATAGACTGGGTAATAATTATACAAAATTTAAATATAAGAAAAATTTCAAGTTAAGAAAAGGAACAGAGAAATACTGGTTAAGAAAATATTTGATAATAGCAATAACTGTTTCACAAAGAATTCCTAACGGAAAAGGTACAAGCATAATTTAAATGGAGACAGGAAAATCTAGAACACGCCGCGTGACGTCAAGTAAAGACAGAAATAGAAATCTCAGATTTACAATATAAAGGTGTAAATATGTCCACAGTTAATTATGAGCATAACATCCGGAACTGTACTTGAGAAAACTTCACTAAGAAAAAAGAGAAAATGAGAACTAGCCTCACACAAAAATGCAATGGCAGTTATAACACGGAAATGCTGAAATATTAGCTACAGTATAATAAGAATATAATTCTCAAAATCTTTATTCATAGACAGGGAAAAGAGATTTCAATTAAATACACAAAGAACTTTGAATGTCTATATATATATATACGCGAGCAAACATTAAAAGGAAATTCTTACGTAGCAACAGCCTGAATCACGGCATACTGAATCGTACATATTTCTGTACAGGAAAAATGCACGCAAGAAACCAGGGGAAGGTTACGTAGAATGAAAAATAGTAAGCTTGCTTATATGTTACTGTATTAGCTTAGAAACATCCTTACTTCAATGTAAATACAAATAATGGAAAACTGGAGTTGGCTAGAACTGATTCTAATTCAAAGCATCAAAATCTGGATTAAGTAAAATATCACGGCATTCTCAACATGGCCGAGTGAACTTTAACTATATAAATCGCGAAACATGGTTTGTGAGAAGACCACAGACTGATATTTGACTGGCATGGTAAAATGCATTAACTACCGAAAATGTACTCGCAATAAAGCATAACTCACCTTGAACAGCAAATGGTGAAACGGCAGAACAAACTTCAAAGAACTACATCGATCAACTCCAGGCAACATACTAACGTTGCAACTCTAGCTTCACGGCAACCCTTCCGAAAAAACCAGCAAGGGCTGCGCGCGCAGCGTAAAGACAAAAGAGAATCGGAAACCAGCCATGTTTACAAATACTCGTGAACAAGGATAACCACTTCAATCCTCCCCGTCCACCCAGAAAGGAATGAAAGGCTATAGCAAAAATAATACCAAGCTAAGACTCAATATTAATCCAGATAAGGTAACTTTTTGTTTAACTCCGAAGTTTAGCTAATGACATAGAGGTAAACAAGATCTTTTTTAAGTTTCATATACCAGCATAAAAATTAATAAGATTGATAAATAGACTTCAGAGTATACACCTTTATATTAACCAGCAATCTGGCTATCAAATCTCTGATTTCTTTAAATAATTAAAAGGTAAAATAATTACTTATTATGAGAACTATATTGAAAACTCTTTTTCTTGAATTAAACAAGACATAAATATAGATATATAAAAGGCATTCAAAATGAGACGCATTCATATGCAAACACATCTCAATATTATAAATTGACCAACTAAGAGTTCTCTAATTCCACAGTCAAAACATGATTATTCCTTGACAAGAGTCCTTTGTAATTATAATCTTGATATGAGGACATGACGATATGAATTTAGGCATTAGTTCAATCCCACAATGAAACAGTGTCTATACACTAGATGTAATGAAATATGCTTATTTAGTTTGTTTGAAGAGTCTATTCTTCTTAACAGAGAGTATGCATATAACAATTAACCTGCCCAAAAATGGGACAGAACAGAAAAACACAAGAAATACTCTTGCGGTCCAAATTTCGTTTACTTGAATATATTAGGTGAGTCCAAACTTTCACCCATCACATGATCAAACGGAGAGCATACAGATCAGATGTTCCATCTTGAAATATTCAGTGAAGAAATCTTGCAAGCGAAGAAAGTGCGCCACAGATAAAACAGGCGGGCACCGAAGGTGGCTGATCCTACGGTAGCGACCCGAAGATACAGACCACAAGAACGTCCAGACAGGCATGGCATGCACATGCACATCCAGAAGAGGCACAAACTCCACAAGTCCATATGTTACACTGAAACACCAACAGAACCACACAGTATCCATTTTCTTGTGAGGAAAGGGGGAAGGTGTGTGAATTGCTCCTCCGAAACCGCATAATTCAGGTTAAATTACATTGTGGCTTGTCAATAGTTCCTTTGTTTGTATTAAAGTAGTTACTTCTTGGGATTAAATCATATTGAATCAATGATTTATATAATTTCTTGTTAAATTGGGTTTCTTTTTTTGTCTTCTTATTCTTCTTAATTAAATTATGTTACTTCCTGGCCAAGAAGATTTTGTCTTTGTTCAAGTTCAGCTTTTTTCATCAAAGCCTAAGCATCAAGGTTTATTCTGAATACTACAGAATAATTAATACAATATTTTGAAGTTGGTCAACTTCATATTACATTTACAAAATTTACAATCTTTCAAAATCTATTTCAACATATATCTTCTACAACACTTTAAAATTCAATTTACATATTTATATAATTTAAATAGTTCTCATAAAAAGGAGTATGTTGCCAAGAAAATATTTACTGCCACCAAAATATGAGGAAGAGTTATGTCATTTAGTGCGAGTAACAGAAATTTAAGTTTCAAAATTGGACAATAACATGAAATTAGTCTCGGGGCAATCCACACAAACCAAGACATGAATGATATCTTTACACACAATTTAAAACAATATACACTCAAAAAATTCTTTACATCACTAGAATTTCTTACCAAACAGCTATACCAACAGCTGCTTATTGAATTCCTGCAAGAGAATCATTATGAAAATATTTAAGTTGAGTCGCATGGCATCGACGAATGGATTGATCAGAACAATGCTGCAACAAGAAAGAAACTCCATTATGTAACACTTCAATAATTCGATAGGGACCCAAGAAACGAGGTGCCAGTTTCTTAGCAAAATGGGCCGCAGCCTTACTTATAGGGTAGTTTTTACACATAACAACGTCTCCCACCTTGAATGAACAGGGAACCCTACCCTTATTATATCTCATAGCCCTTCTGCGATGAGCTAACTTCAAATTTTGGGCAGCAGACTTCCAAGTTTTGACTATGTGTTCTGAAGAAAAGGTATCAGGAAGAAGGTCAGACAATTTCCATAAGTTACTTAAAGGGTTGTTCGGTGGGAAAGTAAACAATAAGGAGAACGGAGTGTGGCCATGACTCTCATGTTTGGCAGTGTTAAAAGCAAACTGCAACCACGATAGGTCTCTGTCCCATAAGGTATGATCCTGATGATGAAAGGCAATCAAGGCATTTTTCAGATTCCTCATCACTCTCTCTGCGTGTGAGGGGTTGGGGTAAAAAGGTGTAGTCGTAATATGTTGCACACCCAAACGAAAGCAGAAGTTCTTAAATACATGCGACAGGAACTGCGGAGCATTGTCCGACACCAGAGACTGGCACACACCAAAATTCTGAAAGATAGAAGCAAGAGATGAAATAACCTTCTCCGCACGGGAATCCCGCAAAGGAAATAACCATGTAAACTTAGAGAAGGCGTCAACCACAACTAGAATGAAAGCATTCCCCTTCTTAGATCTGGGCAACTTACCTAAGAAATCGATAAAGAATTTCTCGAATGGTTTCTGTGGTACAGAAGAAGCAAGCTCACCAACCCGAGTATTCAAAGCGGGTTTGGCCATGGCACAAATTTGACAAGCCTTTATCCAATGCCGGATGTCTTGTGGCATGCCATGCCACCAAAAGGCAACCTGAATTTTAGCCAGGGTTTTCTTTATTCCCAGGTGAGCTCCAAAAGAAGACGCATGGAAATACTTAAATACCATCGGTTGGAGACTAGGAGGAAGAACTACCTTAGGCGACTTTTGCCTACCTACAAGAATCTGAAGAGTGTCACCTACCAAACGATAGTTACCAATAATTTCACCAGCCTTTAACCTGGTAATAAGAGGAGCAAGATCAGGATCCAAACCCTGATAATACGATATATCAGAAAAAGCCAGCGGAACATTAGAAAGAAGAGGGGCCAAGACATCATGCTGAAGAAGAGAAGCAGGAGTCGCAACAGAGTCAACAGGTTCTTCTGGCTCCGAAGGATAACCTTCAAACATACGCGAAAGCGTATCGGCCAGAACATTTTCAGTACTCTTAATATGGACACAAGTGAACTTGAAAGCAGAAAGGCGGACTGCCCACCGAGCCAACCGTCCAGTCTTTCGGGGCCTACCAAGACACCAAGATAGAGCTTGATTGTCGCATTCAAGAGTAAAATTCACATGTTCAACATACATCTTGAATTTTTCAAGAGCAAAGAGGACAGCTAGAGCTTCCATTTCGTATATGGAGAAGGCTTGCTCTTGCCTGGTGAGAGATCTCGAAGCGTAAGCGATGGGCTTGCGTCCCTCCGGAAATTCCTGTAATAGTACAGCACCTAACCCCAAGGCTGACGCATCAGTCTGCACGATGAAGGGCTTCGAAAAATCAGCCATCGCCAGAATTGGCGGATTCATAATGGCGCTCTTAAGGTCTTCAAAAGCGGCTTGTTGCTCATCCGACCATACAAATTGAGCAGATTTAGCTCGAAGACGGTTCAATGGTGCTGCACGGGCTGAGAACTTAGGGATGAATTTGGAAAAGAAATTAAGCATCCCGATAAAGCGAGCCACACCCTTCACATTTATAGGCTTAGGAAAATTCCTGATGGCTACAGTACGCTCGGGATCAATCGCAACACCTTGAGGTGATATAAGATGACCAATAAATGACAATTGGGACCTGGCGAATTGAACCTTTGCTGGTTTAACAGTAAGACCCGCATCTCTCAACCTACGAAAAACTTCATGAAGATGCTGGATATGAGATGTGAAATCCTTACTATAAATGACCAAATCATCCAAATAATTGTATACATACTCGAACTTGATATCAGAAAAGATGGAATCCAGGAGGCGTGTCAACACTTGAGCACCGGTGGCAAGGCCAAATGGTAGGCGGCAAAACTCGAAATGATTCCACTCGGTCGAGAAGGCAGTAATGTGTCTAGATGACTCTTTTAAAGGAATTTGATAGTACGCGCTATTCAGATCTAGCGAAGAAAAAACAGTGGCACCAGCAAACCAATGAGCGGCAGAGTGTATATCGGGTAGCGGCATGGCTTCAATATGGATTTTCTGATTCAGAGCACGATAGTCAATAACAGGACGGAAGTCATCTGACCCTTTAGGCACGAGGAAAATAGGACTGGCATACGATAACACAGACGGACGGATAATGCCCTGCTTCAGCATTTCATCAATTTTCTGTCTCATGACTTTAAGCTTAGGTGGGGACATACGATATGGAGCTAACCGAACTGGAGCTCGGTCCTTCAGCAATATCTCATATTCTAGAACGTTTGTCTGGCCAAGTTTATCAGTTAATACTTGAGGGAAACTAGAGATTAAATTCTGAATTTCATTCCTTTGCTCTACGGACAAATGATCCAAACTGACATCAGAAACTTTATCTTTAACAGCATTTAATGGCCGTTGAATCTCACTATGACTATTACTGACAGAAGGTCTAGGAAAGTGAATTTTAATTTTATAATCAGGAGCAAAACGAAAATGTATAAGCGCTCTTTGCAAGTCCAAAACTAAGCCAGTAAAACGAGCAAAGTCCACTCCCAAAATTACTGGACATACGAGATTAGAAATCACAATGAAAGAAAACTTCCACGAAAACTTACTAATCTTCAAATAAAGGGAGACTCGACCCAAAATTGAAAGAGGTGAGCCATCAGCAGCCACCACAGAACACAGATATGGATCAATATCTTCAACAGATATACCTAAAGTAAGCAAGGTCTTCAAATCAATACACGAACTCACAGCACCCGAATCCAACAATGCTACCGAGTGATACTTATTAAGCAAAATATCTATCATGGGTAAATAAAGAGGACGTCTGGCCTTACAGCCCATGCTACTATATAACACAGAATTACGCTGACTATCATGTTTCTGCAAAAAATTCAATGGTAACTCTAATCCAGAACTCTCATTATTATTATTATTATTATTTGAAGGATGCACCATAGAAATCGATGCTACCATAGGAGTGTTTCCTTGAGAAATCCTACGCTGATGACAATCTTTAACTAAATGTCCTACTTGATGACAAAAATAGCACGTTCTAGCTTCAGACCGATCATTACTCCTACCTAACACAGTAGTGTTGCGAATATCATTAACCGGCCTACTATCAGAATGAAAACGGGGGAAAACCCCTATTAATAGATCTTTGAACTGGAAAACTATTATTAGCAAAGTTACTGTTAGAATATTCACGATGCACCCTGTCTCCACGAAGGGCATCATTCCTATGCCTATTACTAGAAACATCCCTCACATTAGAACGTGAGTTAAGAGAACAAGGAACAGAAAATTTTTGATTACTGAAATTACTAGAATTTCCCCTCAAAACCCCAGGACCAGCAAAAGAATTAGGCCTACGACTATCTGAACAGGCAACTTCAGCCGCTTGAGAAATAAGATCAGACAACTCATCAAAATTAGTAGGTCTTCGAGCAAACGTAAGACAAGATCTCGTATTAGGCTCGAGAACCGAAAGAATAACTTGTATGATTTGTAACTCAGAATCTGTTATCTGAAAGACAGCAGCCTGAAGCCTAATATCTTGTATAAATTCTGATAATGATTCGCCTACTCTCTGCCGTCTATAGTAATATTCATTCAATAAGTCATATCTAATACGAGAGGGAATAAACTGTGTTAATATTTGAGCATGGAAAGAAGCTACAGATTGATTAAGACAAACAGCCTTACAAAGAATGTCAAGAACACTATCTGAAACTATACCCAATAATAATTGTAACACCACACTATCCCTAACCTTAAAGTAAAGGGCTTGTTGATAGAACTTCACTAAAAAAGTCAAAAAGACCAGAACATCAGAAATCTGGGACACAACAAACATGGTTTGTCTATCTATTAATCTTTGCAGAGGATGAGGAACTTTAAGTGGCGCAAAGGCAGATATTAAGTCAGTTGAAAGAGGCGCTTCCAGATTCCTCGTCATCGGCGAAGAAATAAATGTAGAATCATTAGCTATTTGGTCAGACGTATCCTGAACCACATTAGGCCTATCTAGCAACTGCGGGGTAGTCTGAACTAAGACTTCTCGCTGATCATTAACCCTATTTAAAACATGAGGAGAAGTCTGCATAATATTATCATCTGCCAAATTAATTAACTCTACCTCAGGAGTAGAAAGAAGGGGACGTAAATCCTGAAACAGTTTATCTAAATCCATAGAAAACGTCTGAGTATTAGGCATATCGCTTAACATGAACAAACGATTCTCTACATGCCATAAGCGATGACGGAAACGTCTCTTTTGTTTAACCGTAGCCTCTGGGTCAGCAAACAGATCAGTGGCTAAATTAACTAACTCAGCTACCTTTAATTTAAGTGAAGAAAGTTCAGCCAATGCTGCTTCCTCAGAAATAATTTGTTTAACAGGAATTGTAGTAGCAACTTGTTTCATTAAAGACAATAAAGAGGGCAAATCTAAAGTCTCACTAACAGGGACACCACGAATTTTAAGTTCAAAAAGCAACTCATCTTTTCTTAAAAGATCCCACGAAAGAGGGTAATGTCAATCCATGTTAAATATTTAATCAAAAATTCAATAATTCCAATAAAAAGGACAAAAAATTGATCCTCTAATTAACACCATGCGATCGAAGAGCGCATTCCTCCCCTGTCAGCCAGAATGAGATCAGCTAACAACATGAAAAGTAAGGGGATCAGCAGAAGGCCGATATTAAAGAATGTTGGTAGCTGTCTGCTACCACTTGTAACGGGTTTATTTTAAGTTAGTTTTAAGGGGGGATTGTAATTGTAATAATTATTAATTAAGTTCTGAATAACTCTTGAAATGGAATAGAATAATTGCTTTCATAAATTGAATAACACTTGAATGTACTTGTAATAACTTGACTTCATTACTTGTAATACTGAGTGAAATTATTTATCATATCAAAAATAATTTGTAACTATAAGTTCCAATATACTTATAAAACTTGAAGGTTAGGTTAAAACTCTGAATAGTAATAATTAAGCATAATATTAACATTACAACCAGTAACTAAACTGGACAGAAAATAATCAAAACAACGTAGAACAGACTGGAAGCAAACACTGGGATCATTTCCCCAAGGAGAACATAGATCGTCTCATTCAGGGATCAAGAGAAGGAATGCGTAGAATACTAATTAAAGTCTCTAGTGATGTATACTGAATATATTTGAATATAATAAGTGTATATATATCATTTAAATAAATACCAATCACAATTTTACATATATGAAATAAAATTACATATTAATTATTTACAAACAGCGATGCCAAAGATTCAGTTCTAGTCAAACCCCAAAATGTTGAACTACAATCCTATGTACAGAAAACTCTAGTTCACGACCTTCCAAACCATCTGGATTATGAACCTGAATAACCTAACAGAGAATTAAATACATGTAATATCTTAAATAATAGCAAAGTAAAAATAAAAAGGGAAATTTAGGTACATTTACTTGAGCTTACTAAATACTTATTATGAAAAATATTTAACGTTACAGAAATCTATATTGGGAGAAGTCACCAAAAATCAATAAATAAGAAATAGCTAAATATGTAATACTCCAAATAAGAAAATATAAATGTGATATATTGACTGGGTAATAATTATACAAAATTTAAATATAAGAAAAATTTCAAGTTAAGAAAAGGAACAGAGAAATACTGGTTAAGAAAATATTTGATAATAGCAATAACTGTTTCACAAAGAATTCCTAACGGAAAAGGTACAAGCATAATTTAAATGGAGACAGGAAAATCTAGAACACGCCGCGTGACGTCAAGTAAAGACAGAAATAGAAATCTCAGATTTACAATATAAAGGTGTAAATATGTCCACAGTTAATTATGAGCATAACATCCGGAACTGTACTTAAGAAAACTTCACTAAGAAAAAAGAGAAAATGAGAACTAGCCTCACACAAAAATGCAATGGCAGTTATAACACGGAAATGCTGAAATATTAGCTACAGTATAATAAGAATATAATTCTCAAAATCTTTATTCATAGACAGGGAAAAGAGATTTCAATTAAATACACAAAGAACTGTGAATGTCTATATATATATACGCGAGCAAACATTAAAAGGAAATTCTTACGTAGCAACAGCCTGAATCACGGCATACTGAATCGTACATATTTCTGTACAGGAAAAATGCACGCAAGAAACCAGGGGAAGGTTACGTAGAATGAAAAATAGTAAGCTTGCTTATATGTTACTGTATTAGCTTAGAAACATCCTTACTTCAATGTAAATACAAATAATGGAAAACTGGAGTTGGCTAGAACTGATTCTAATTCAAAGCATCAAAATCTGGATTAAGTAAAATATCACGGCATTCTCAAAATGGCCGAGTGAACTTTAACTATATAAATCGCGAAACATGGTTTGTGAGAAGACCACAGACTGATATTTGACTGGCATGGTAAAATGCATTAACTACCGAAAATGTACTCGCAATAAAGCATAACTCACCTCGAACAGCAAATGGTGAAACGGCAGAACAAACTTCAAAGAACTACATCGATCAACTCCAGGCAACATACTAACGTTGCAACTCTAGCTTCACGGCAACCCTTCCGAAAAAACCAGCAAGGGCTGCGCGCGCAGCGTAAAGACAAAAGAGAATCGGAAACCAGCCATGTTTACAAATACTCGTGAACAAGGATAACCACTTCAATGTTGTTCCTCTCTTTTAAAGTGTTGGAATATTTTGGACTTCAGTCTTCCTTATAATTCAGCCTGCTCTTGCTGTATATATTTTGTTTGTTTGTAGGATTTCACGTTCTTAATCATACTTTGTTGATATACTGAATCGTCGTCTACTTGCGAGAAGTTTTTGTCCCCCATGATTTAGTGCAATATTGTGAGGTATACAATTATTATTAAAGGAAGGGTAAACTAAAAAAATACCATTTTCTAATTTTAATCTCATCGCACGGAGCTTTGAATTACGAAACGAATGGTGATCTCGTGAACTTCAGGTGCCCAATATTACGCCTTGTACGGGTGAAGTAAAACGCTCCTGTGACGTCACTCCTGACTAACTCGCTGGCAGGACAACAGCTAATGTAATGCTCGCGCCTGTGTTTCTAATACACCACAAAGTCTCATTTGTGTTTGTTGTTGATAGAGATGCCTGCAATGTTACCTTCTAAGGACAAATCTCGGTATTCACTAATTAATATCACACGAAAAGAAAATGACAAGGAATTATTTAAAGAGTTGCAAGGAAGAAAAGAAAATACGGAATGGTGTAAATGTGGGCTGTGTGTACATATGAAAACGGGCCACGAAAGTGTGTGTTGTTGGGACCGTGAAGTAATTTGTGAACAGAAGGGGGTTGTAGACTGTATAACACGACATTGCCCATTCGATAGCGTTATTATAAATAAAGATACACTAGTTGCCAGGCGTTATCAGTTAATACTTAGAGCTAATACAGTTAAAAAACAAAACATTTTTCAAGATACGAACAGAGTCACTTTCAGATTCAGAATCATCTTTTGCGGTAGTAGAAATTTCTGAAATGCTAAAAGAGCTATCTAAATCACAATTTCTAGAAGAAACATTCAATGAATCTGTGCAAACATTGACATAAGTTTCATTTCCTAGTTCACACTGAACGCCTACTCTGTTAGAAACTGAATTTTCGTCATAAATACTAGATTCCACATTCATGATTTGTCCATTCCCGGATACTGAAGGATTACTATTCAAATCTTGCAACAACTCTCTCATTTCCTTCTTCCTCGAGTACGACGATTTTCTTTTCTTCATTGGCGGTGTTTCAGATTTCCCACGCAAAAGAAGTGATGGCACAGCACTTCTTTTTTAAACAGATTGCGGGGTCTCTCCAGATAACTGTGTTCGTAACTGTACCAAAAGCTCGGTATCATTTTCTTCTAAATGTTGTGAACAAACCGTACTGTATTTAGTAGGAACAAATTTTTCTCTTTTTATTTTTATCAGCCATTGCTTATTTACGTTCGGGTGACTTATCTCTGTTGGGAAATCGATGGAAAGATATTTTAAGTGTGTTATCACTCTTCGACGATGAGTTTGTACACCCCACAACACAACAATAAACCATTGTTTGAACAGATACTCACTAAAAAACTGTAACAGCAGACAGAAAGCTGTGAAATGTCTTTCACCGGGCGAGACTGAGCCAAGCCTTCGTCAAGCGTGACGTCACGCGCCCATCGCGTTACAATAAATTGATTCGTTTTTTGATTAAATGTGAAGGTGTAAAACATTTCTAACAGTGAATATCATTTCTTAAAAACATTCTCTTTCGATCCGTATGAAGAAAATGATACTGAATTTTTAGTTTACTTTTCCTTTAATAAACTTCATTACGAAGCTTAATGTAAGAAATTTCAACTAGTATAGTATAAAATCAAGTTATATGGTAAGATTTCCACCTATATACTAGTATTCTTAATAAACACCATATATTTCTTGAATCCAACGATAATGAAGTTTTAATTGAAGATTGTTTGCTTTTCTTACAGTTTTTAGACTTACCAATAAATACTAAGTTAGGTTAAAAGTAATATATTTTTTCATTAATAATATAGTAGCCTTAAACCAATGTTCAAATTTATTCTAACTTTACTTTTTGTCTAATTAAGTTATGTCATTCAAAAATACATATATATATATATATATATACAGCATACATATACAGAATACAATTAATTGTCCATCTGGAATATAATATTATCAAGAATAATCAACATGAAATTTGTTAATAATCACAATTTAAAATTTCATTCTAACCTAACTTCATGTTTTCTTTATTAATGAATTATTTTATTTTAGTCAATCAGTATTTGAAGAATATTGAACTTGCAGTTTTATTAGACTTATTGAGACATGCTAAGTTAGGTTAGAAATAATAAATTTCACTGGTAATATAATAGCAATTAAACAATGTTCAAAATAATCTAACTTTATTTAATATTCATTAATAAGTTAAGTTGTGCCAATTAAAATTATGTACAGAACAGCATATGTAGATAAAATATAAAATATTCTCAAATTTAATTAAAAATATGTTTGTTAATAAGCAATGTTCGATATTTAGAGAATATAGAACTTGCTATAATGGCTATAGTAATCAAAGTTATATTAAAAGTGAGGTTGCTATTAAGCAATATTTAGATTCGTTTTAACTTAAGTTTAATATTTTCTTAATAGTGAGTTCAATATTTGAAGAAGATTGAACTTACTGTACAATAGTTATATTAATTAATCTTCGTTGTCTTTAAAACTTTTATTTAAAAAAAATATCCGAGTGAGATTATATTGCACTCTTACGTTAAAATTTGACAATTATAAAATTATTTTAGATGTCTATATTAAAAAAAAAAAAAAATATCAGAGTGAGATTATATTGCACTCTTACGTTAAAATCTGATAATCTTAAAATTATTTTAGATGTCTATATGTAAAACATACTCAACAAAACACAAATATTGGTTTCAAAACAAATAACAATCTTAAAAAACAATTACTTGAAC
Source organism: Ectobius pallidus (assembly GCA_964059195.1). Lineage (NCBI taxonomy): Eukaryota > Metazoa > Arthropoda > Insecta > Blattodea > Ectobiidae > Ectobius > Ectobius pallidus. Next base: position 49,910,078 of record CAXKWD010000006.1, on the reverse strand, counting down.
AAATTATAATAAAGAAGCCCTATTAAACCTGAGTGGCGTCTATAAATTAACATGCCAAGATTGTGAACAAGTCTACATAGGGCAAACGGGTAGAACATTCAAAACAAGGTACAATGAACACGTAAAGGACTTTAAATACGTATAACCGGAATAAATCAAATTTTGCCAATCACTTAATAAATAATAACCACGGATTATACGACATAAATAGAACTCTAGAAATTTCACATATACACAATAAAAGCTTAAAACTCAACACACTAGAAAATTTAGAAATATATTTAACTAAAGTCAATATAATTAATGAAAATCTAATAGACACTAACGCCCTCTTCGAAACCTACAAAAACTATAAAACCCGCAAGAAGCGAAACAAACAACTAGTGCACAGTCAAACTCCATAGGCACCAAGTCACAAAGCAGGTCAACAGCTAAGTAAGTAATACCACATTCCATAAAATAAGCTCCTTTTGTATTATTCGTGAATATCTCAACTAATAAGTATTATTTACTTTTAGGGACTGAAGATGACATAAATGAAATGTCGAAATGCATCTCCATTAATAAAAACACCATATTACTTCAATACCGACTCTGAAAAGATTTGAAGATAAAAAAGCATATATCTGCACATTGAAGAAATTATTCATTACAAAAATTTTAAAATAAGGCTGATCAACACAACATACTAAAAAAATTTATAGAATATAATGTACTAAAACAGTTGCATTGACAAGGGTTATACATTATAACTCGCTATAAGATAACATGTTTTACATATAGACATCTAAAATAATTTTAAGTTTATCAGATTTTAACGTAAGAGTGCAATATAATCTCACTCTCATATTTTTTTTTTTTTTTTTTTTTTTTTTTTAAATATAGACATCTAAAATAATTTTATAATTGTCAAATTTTAACGTAAGAGTGCAATATAATCTCACTCGGATATTTTTTTAAATAAAAGTTTTAAAGACAACGAAGATTGATTAATATAACTATTGTACAGTAAGTTCAATCTTCTTCAAATATTGAACTCACTATTAAGAAAATATTAAACTTAAGTTAAAACGAATCTAAATATTGCTTAATAGCAACCTCACTTTTAATATAACTTTGATTACTATAGCCATTATAGCAAGTTCTATATTCTCTAAATATCGAGCATTGCTTATTAACAAACATATTTTTAATTAATTTTGAGAATATTTTATATTTTATCTACATATGCTGTTCTGTACATAATTTTAATTGGCACAACTTAACTTATTAATGAATATTAAATAAAGTTAGATTATTTTGAACATTGTTTAATTGCTATTATATTACCAGTGAAATTTATTATTTCTAACCTAACTTAGCATGTCTCAATAAGTCTAATAAAACTGCAAGTTCAATATTCTTCAAATACTGATTGACTAAAATAAAATAATTCATTAATAAAGAAAACATGAAGTTAGGTTAGAATGAAATTTTAAGTTATGATTATTAACAAATTTCATGTTGATTATTCTTGATAATATTATATTCCAGATGGACAATTAATTGTATTCTGTATATGTATGCTGCTCTATATATATATATATATATGTATTTTTGAATGACATAACTTAATTAGACAAAAATTAAAGTTACGAGTAGAATAAATTTGAACATTGGTTTAAGGCTGCTATATTATTAATGAAAAAATATATTACTTTTAACCTAACTTAGTATTTATTGATAAGTCTAAAAACTGTAAGAAAAGCAAGCAATCTTCAATTAAAACTTCATTATCGTTGGATTCAAGAAATATATGGTGTTTATTAAGAATACTAGTGTATAGGTGGAAATCTTACCATATAACTTGACCGACCCTGACAGAACTAGAAACAGCTAATAGGTAAACTCAAGAAACACAAGTCTTGATGTCTTCACCAAATTCCAGTAGAATTAATTAAAGCAGGTGGAGATTTAATTCAGAGATCTATAAACTTGTTCTTATGATTTGGAGAAAGAAAGAATTTCAAAGGAATGGAAAGAATCTACTGTGTACAGATCCATAATGTGAACACTATCGAGGAATAAATTTAATTTTCTTTTATCAACACCATACAAAATTTTCTCTTATATACTTCTGACAAGAATGACCTCATGTGCGGAAGAAGTCATTGGAGATCACCCATGCGTATTTAGGCGAAATAGATCAACCAATGGAAAAATATTTTCCATTCCCCAAATTTTTTAGGAACAAAACTGTGAATATAATATGTCTGTTCGCCAGCTATTCATAGATAAAAAAAATACATATGGTTCAGTTTGGAGACACAAATTGTACAATATCCTCAGTTAAGGATATCAAAGAAGTTAGTTAGGCTGATCAAAATGCGTCTAAGTGAAATCTCTAGCGCAGTCAGGGTAGGGAAATTTATATATAATACGTTTGCCATTAGAAGCGGCTTGAAGCAAGGAGATGCACTATCGCCTTTACTTTTTAATTTCTCTTTGGAATTTGCCATTAGGAAAGTTCAGGAAAACAAGGTAGGCTTAGAATCGAAAGGCAGTCACTCGATTTTAGCTTATGGAGGTGATGATTATATGTTGGACTATGACGTAAACACAATCGGGAGAAACGAAAGTCTTCTCGATTCCTGCAGGAATCTTGGATTGGAAATTAATACATAAATAGGTCTACCTAAGTATATGATCATGAAACGTCAAAATAATTCGATTTAAAATATCAAAATAGCCGGTAAAGCACCCGAAGTAGTGGATAAATTGAAATATCTGGTAGCAGTAATTACATATAGGCCTAAAATAATATTACGACAGAATTTAAATTTCGACTAAAACCAGGAAATGCTATTTTTATGCATTTCGGTAACTTTTATCTTCTTGTACACCTATCCAGAAATCTCAAAATAAAAATGCATAAGATAATTATCCTGCCAGTCGTATTATATGGTTGTGAAACAAAGACTCTTACTCTTCGGGAAAAACACAATCTGAGTGTTCGAAAATAGGGTGTTAGGAAAATATTGGGACCTAAGAGAGATGAGAACGGAGACTGAAAAAGCTGCATACTGACGAGCTTCATAACCTGTACTCTTTACCGAATATAATAAGGGTAATTAAATCACGAAGGATGAAACGGATTGGATGTGTTGCACGCATGGGGTAAGAAAAGACATATCTCAAAAAAAAGTATCTGGAAGACTCGAAGGGAAGAGAGAACCTGGAAGACCTAGACGTGGGGTGGTAGGACAATATTAAAATAGATTTAAGGGAAGTAAGGTTTGCAAGTCATGGTGGGATGGAGTTGCGCCGAACAGGATTTAATGACGCTGCAATGAACATCCGGGTTCCACAAAATAGATAATACTCCTATATATATAAAAGGCTTTGTCCTGACTGACTGACTGACTGACAGGAATCAACGTAGAGCCTAAACTATAACAGGTAGAGACTTGGAATTTTGACAGTACCTTCGTTTCATAATGTAGGTGCTCACTAAGAAAGGATTTTGAATTTTTTTATTTTAAATGTCAAAAATCAAATGTTTTTGAGAATACTTAATCCCTTTTTACACAGAATTATCAAATCCAAATCACAGAAAACTTGACAACAGTATTGATGCAAGTGGTATCAGATGGGTTTGGAATTAAATGAAATGGAAGTTAGACAAATTAGAGAAGGTATCAATATAATTCATGTTATAAATACATATTAAAGAATTAAATACATGAAAATAATGCAGTCACATAACTTTCTCTAAACTGGACCTACAGAAAACAATACGAGGTAAGGTAATATGTTTTGGGTAGAGCAGTATGAAAGTGATATTGCATTTCTGTTTAATTTCATCCCCAAAACGATTTTATGGTAGCATGAGAGTAAGAAATAAAAATTCTCTGCCACGATAATACAATTTTATGTTACCAGAATTTCTGTTTCTTCTTATTTGAACCCCTACCAGGCTTGCTGTGTACTGTACAAGCGATGGGATGCAAAATTCTACATCCTCTATGAGCCATAAAAAAACTGAGGGAATAGTTTGAGTGTGATAAGTCGTTCTTCCTATTTCAAATTATAAATACCTATATTAGGACCTAGAATTTAAAAATCTAAAGTCATTCATAAGTTAATTTCCAATTACAAAATAAAAAACCCGGGCGACGCCGGGCCTTTTAAGCTAGTAGTCCTATAGTTTGCTTAGGAATTGTCTAGTCACTAGTGCCACTGAATAAGTTAGTATAAATTGATGTCTTTTGTTTTCCCTAAACATAGCCCGCTAATATGCTTTTAAACGACTCGGAAATTCTCAACTCGTTTTTGGAGACTGACGAACTGTCTCGTTTCCAACATTCTGCCGATAGTGGTAAGGTTCCCGGCCCATGCCGGTCCATGCTGTCATTGTCATATGAGAGCTGAGCGAAAAGCTTGTTGTTTCAAGTTACATTGTGACTGGTTTTGTTGCTACTTAAAGACTAGTCATTAATATTTGTAGTGAAATTTGCTTCCCCTTCAATAAATTTTATGTAATTGACGATTTCTATAATATGAAATAAAAATTGTGCCCGCTTTCTTAGGGCTCTGTTTTAACCATCATTAGGGTTGTTGTGTGAAGATTATTTCTCCACAAATTTCACAGTAATCCGATCAAGGGTTAATTGAATATTGCTAGTTTAATACCTAGGTATAAAGTGTTTAAGTGTACGCGTGTCTAACTTCTTCCAGAATTGCTACCCCAGAATGTATTAAGCCTGGGCGACATCGTCAATCGCTGAGTACCGGTAGTGGAAAGGCCCTAACTTTCCTCCATAACAAGCGGGGAGGCGAATTGCTGAGGCTTTAAGGCAATACTAGCGGGCTATGAACCTAACATACTATGTATCGGTACATAAAAAACCAGTGGCTAGCTTTGTCCTGAATTTGCTTCAAAGCAATTGCCGCTTAACTTCGCCAAGCCACCGATTTATGCCCAAGATCAGTAAAAGCCTTGATTTATGCCAGCGAATTTGGTCTTTGCAAAACCGTCGCACTTATTTCAAATGAGAGTAATTGAAATGATGATCGCCAGCGCAGTTCACCCGGCTTAGAATGCTGTCAACGAACCTTACCTTAATACAGTAGAGTTCCGCTGATTCGGACTGGATGGGATGGGACCATGTCCTGATCACCGAAGGTCCAGATTAAACAAAATTTTCCTTAAAACGCACGTACTTTAAGCCTACTGTAATATAGTTTTAGATGGGAAAACCTATTAAACTTATAAGATATAAAAAGCGATGTATTTTCCTATAAGTTAATTTGTTTTAATACTACTGTATAAGCGTGTTCAACCTAAGAACTGATATAAGATTAACAATATATATTTGTGATTAAAATTCCGTCCGGATTAATCTGATGTCCGGACGAGCGGGGTCCGGATTAGGGGGACTCTACTCTATTAATGTAATATACTTTATAAATTATTTTCACTTGACTCTGTATTAACTTTTACATGGCAGATTATACTACTATGATATTTTTCTACGACCGGTAAAAAAAATAATCAGGCTATTCAGAGGCGTAACGAGGGGGGGGGGGTTGGGGGTTTGAACCCCCCCATTGATTAAAAAAAGAAAAATTGTACAATTTTTTAAAGTCTGATTCTAAATATTTAATACGGGTGTAAAGCGTGGGAAGCTTAAAACTCCTTATTGTGCATCTTAATTTTTAAACCCCCCTCTCCATGGGGGGTATTCCATACCCTCCAGACCCCCCGGATGTTATAACCCCCCCATATGGTCGGCCTGGTTACGCCTATGAGGCTATTCACAATCACGCGCTTTGCAATTCACGGATTACACCATAGAGTGGGCATAGAAAAGACCCATGACCTAAATGGAAGTGTGCATGGTGTGGGAGCTGGTACAGTATGCACATTTGTACAAAGAGTAAAATATCGGTTATACAAGTGCGCATTGAATAACAAAGTATAAAAATAATACGTATTTTATGGTTTTTTCCCTTAATAATCAATACAATACAACATTTAGAAATGTTGAATTGCATTGGTACTCGCGACATAGAACCACGAAACTTCCTTTCAATCAGATTGTGTAATACTAAATAACTCATTCAGGAGTAGAACAGAGGTTTAAGCCAGAGAAAGGGCTGTGGACCATGGGCTTCTCTTTGCTGATAGTGACCACTTGTGGCGCGAAACTTTGAGCAATCTATTTTAGAAGAGTGTGAAGTTCAACCCCGTGTTTTGCATTCTATGTTATGTCGCACAGTCCCGTCCCCTTCCTCCCTCTGTCTTTTTCTCTTTCTCTTGCTGTGTTGGGTTAACAACATGCTTTGTTGGCAACATTTCATTCTCTTTAGCTGCATGGAAAACTTTTCTCCCTCCACTTTAGTTGCTCGCTTGCGTTTCTGAAAATTAGTTTTGCACTCTTTTCTGCTAATACTGGATTTTTATAATACTAAAAATTAAGAATAATAATAATTGCGTTTCTATTACTATTATTACTATTATTATGGTTATGTCTGCATTTATAGGATAGTTATGTACAGGTACACGTGAATATTTGAAGTCTTTCTAAATGATAATCCTCAACGTTATCATCAGCCAATTTCCTCGAGTGGGAAATATGTAGATATAGGCCTACTTCGAATAATTTTGTCTCATTGTGTGTTATTTTAATTCATGTTTCTTCAGGCCATATTTTGTTTGTCCTCTCATTGAAAAATTCTCTGCAATATGTTATTCTGTATATCGACCAGTGCTAATGTAACTAAACTAAAGAAATATTCAAGTGTTTTGTTTTGTTACTGATTTATGCAGTAACTACCAAAAGAGCTAATAATTCAAGTTATATTTCAGATAGGCTAAGGACGTTGAGGGTTTGTAATTATAAGAATTGATGGCGGATAGCGTCTGATATTTACATGATACTAGATTAAGTAATGCTTATACGCTTATTATTGAGGTGTTTTATGGTTTTCGTCTCAAAAAAAAAAAAAAAAATGAGGAATTTATTTTTAAAAAGTAGATTACAGTCAACTGTAAAATAAAATACAATTAAATACAATAAAATAGAATAGTAACTCAATGTGCTACAAGTTAATATGATATCCGGTACATCATCCGAACAATTAACGGAAAAATACAATATCTTGGTGCAATAATTACAGATACGAATAGTATTAAAGTAGCAGTTAAATGTCGACTGTAATTAAGAAATGCTGATTTATGCAGTGCACTTCTCGCCTTCTGTCCAGAAATCTAAAAATAAAAATTTATAAGACAATTATCCTGCCGGTTGTATTATATGAATGTCACACATGGTCGTTTACTCCAGGAAGAACAAGTGTTCGAAAACAGGAGAGTAGTTATAGACCAGGTTTAATCCAAAATGGCCGCCACCCGACCCCGCCCCGGCGTCGCGACGTCGCCCCCCTTGAAACATGTCACGACATGCACCAACGCGAGGTTCTTTGCTCCATGACGTCATAGGAATTTTTCAAACAAAAGGATAAGCTCTTATGCGTTATTGTATTCCCTGGTTCATACCTACAGTGCAATGCAGGTAACGTAGGAATGAAACGATATGTAATGTTTACACATAGTTATAATAATAAGCTATTGCATCTTTCCGTATTCTGTTAACAAGTGACTCGCACACAAATACGTCTGTCTGGGAATATGATTGTATAAACAGATTCTCTCATGTATCCTAATGGCTAAAACATGTCGTTATAAGGGTCGCATTCCAAACACATCTTATCTCTTGCGAAACAACAGGAACACGGAAGTGTAGCTTTGGAATGTATCCCTTGGCTTGTTTAGAGATAACAATATGTGATACAATCTTTTTTTTCTTAGGGGAGAGAGAATTTTAAAGGTGTGACGTCTAAACACTATACATAACATCATGACTAAGAGGAAAAGAATTCCTTTCAACAGCTTATCTTTTTTTTTTGCGAAACAACAGGAACACGGAAGTGTAGCTTTGGAATGTATCCCTTGGCTTGTTTAGAGATAACAATATGTGATACAATCTTTTTTTTCTTAGGGGAGAGAGAATTTTAAAGGTGTGACGTCATTAATGCCTTAGCTTTCTGTATAAATACAGGTTTCAGTACATTCCTAAGGTAAGTTGACTAGATAGTACAACATGGCGCAAAGACGCATGAATACCATATTATTCCCACCTCTCCCTAGGTATGAAAAGATAAAATAGGTTTATACTTACATAACCAATTCTTCTTACTTTCAGCATCCTTTCTTCTTCCAGATGAACACTGTTACTATTACTATCGACTAAGTGAAATGACTTTGTAAGGAATAGGAATTGGTTGAGGTTATAGTTTCATTTCAGAACGTCACAACCTTATCCCATAACATAAGGTTGTCATGCTCCTATGAAATAAAGTGTATATACAAATGGTTTCACAGTAATAGAGCTGGATGATTTATTTCATCGGTAACCATGTCTAATAAAGACAGAATTTCACAACTTTGCAGGAACACTTTGTTTGTTGTTTATATAGTTAAACACTTCGCTTTGCGTTAGTACAAACTTATTCATAATGTCATTTATTATGATAGAATTCATAACGAGGTAAGTAATGTCATCATTACGTAATACAATACGAGCACTATCGTATTGCATCACACATTCTTTCAAGTCTTTACGTGTCTGTAATTTGAAAGATTCTTCTTTAAACAGATAATGTTTAGAATAACACATATTTTCACACATTTTAGGTAAATGTAACAAGAACGAAGAGAGGAGGTAGGGCGACAAAATAACACAAGCACCTTTAGAAGTTCCAATCTCCGCACATCCAGTGTAATTCACAATGGAGTAGAATCCGAAACTGATGTATCGGTCCTTTCTGTTGTTGAGGAAATAGGTTCTGCGGGCTAGCACTGTAGGAGCAACTCTTGGGAGTGTTGCCGACACAGCTTCCTTCACAACCTTGTCGATCATCATCTTCTTCTGTTTCTTTACAGATCCTGATGACGAAACCTGAAACACATAAAACAATACCCGTAAGAAATCTAATTTTATACAGGGCCTGATGATGAAACCTGAAAACAAAACAATCAAATAAACAAACAAACAATACAATACAAGCATATGAGTAATGAATATACATACCTTTTTACATTTGCTGGTTTTGCTCTTGCTAGTAGTAGTAGTCTCTGATGATGAAGACATCACGATAGAACTAGGAGGACCTCTCGTTCCAGACACTGCAACGAAACTGAGCTAGTCCGATGAAATCGAGCTGCTTTATATCTTTTCGTTCTGAAATCAGAAAGTAAAAGTTTTAACTTGAGCGCAACCTACTTTTCCAAGCTAACAATAAATCCATGTAGATAGATACTTACAATGCACATGTCGTGGAAAACATCTCTGACCTCCAACTTTCCTAGTTCCACAGAGAGTTCCAAGGAATTTGTGGAAGATGCGGACGACCTCTATGTCTGGAGACGTAGTAAACATGTTTACAAACTCCTGCATCGTCCTTCCATTATTCATGAAGTATGTGAACAAACAGGCATAATGTCCACATACTGCCGTTGTCGGTCCCTGGAGTCTTTGAGTGTTGTACAGCCATTGTATAGAGTTTTGTTTTATAAATTTTGTTATCCCAGGAATGATGGGTGGTAGGCCAAAAGAATCAAAGTAATAGGCAAAATTCTGATTTTTGAAAAACACGGCAACCCAATGAGAACCAGGCGAAGAATGAGGATCAAAGTTAATGACATAAATCTTAGGTTTATGCGTTACAACAGATGGTAACATATCGCTAGGGTAAACCCCACCGAATGTTTCTACGTGACGTAAAGCATAGTTTATTTGGTTACTATTCATTATTCTAAAAATCTGTAATCACTCTTCTATCTTTAGTGATCTCGATAGAGTTATCGTATTCGGAGTAGAGGATACAAGTGATGGCTTGTTCTAAAGCCTTATCGAACTTTGCTTCTATTCTAATGTTCCCACTACAGGGCAAACTTCTATGACCATGCGATGCCGAAACATCAGGCGTAAGATCATACATCAGTGTGAAATACCCATTTATATACATGTCGTGAGTGATTAGCATCCCGCTATTGCTATGATGGATCCCCGAACCTTTAAAAAGTGTATCGTAAGCTAGAGTAGTAGTCTTCTCATGATCTGTGGAAATGTGTAATCCTTCTGATGGAATCTGTTGTCCATTAACGTACAAAGCAAAAGAACTCAAAGCAAAATGTCGAAACTCGTAGGGATTGGACTCCACTGTGCCGGAGAAAGAAGAATTTTTCACCATGGAGAAGAGAAGACGCTTAGGTAGAGTACCAATGTATGCATTATCTATAGAAATGGAGCTTGCTCCCGAACTAAACGTAAATGTTTTCAAATCCACTCTTGTGATAGGATAGTGAGCATTATGACCTTTCTCTAGAGTTTTGATGTGTGCTAGTAGAATGCTGGGCGTAGCTTTAATTTTCCTCACGTACAGACCTGCATCGAGAAACTTAAAGAAGACTTTTGAATTGTCGTTTTCACCCAAGAGATAAAACTCTCTCTTTGCTTTCGTAAGTCTTATATGCATGTTTACTCCAGGCAGTAAAGGTTTAGACAGATTGAAAATATCACCGTGTAGTTTACCTATCATGACTAATACTTTAGAATTCTTAGACTTGTTGTACCTTTCGGTCCAACCGTCGTTTTTAACATTAGGTCCCAACGTTCCGTTTAATGCCACCAATTCTTTAGGTTCTGTCAAACCTTCGATAGCTTTATCGGCATACCAGAAACCGTTTGTCAGATGAGTTTTAGAAGCATCCTCACCGTATGCAAACAATGTTTCAAGGTAAGACCTGTAATTGTACAAGTCCTCCGAAGGGGTGATTGATGTCCCGTTCAAGGAAACGCTGAGATGACTGAAAAGTGAATGAAGCAAGTTGTTTACTCCTGTAACCTTATCGCCTTCACCTATATCTGCCCCGTCGCTTTTAACGAATTTTCCCTCCACCATGAGTTGTACATTTAAATCTGTATAATGTTCGCTGTCTGCAGCAACCACGAATTCGAGAACGCTCTGTTCCACCGGAGTAATGGCTTTGCATAATGTAGTAACATTTCCCACCACCGATGTTTGAATAGGGCTCCTCTCGAAAAGGTCGAACTCTGACTTTGTCACGGCGAACATCTCTACACGACTGACTACTTTCTCCTCTTTACATCGCTAAATATATCTCGCATCTTAGGAGACGCCCTCTTTCTCTTTCTACCCCTACCCTTCATTTTATTCACGAGTTTCTGAGTTGATTCGTTTACTCTATTAGCAATAATATCTTTTACCTTATCACCTTCCTTTCTACTTGCTATATCGGTTAAAATATTTGCTCCTGCCGAAAGAGTTTCACGACCTACCGCTTTAGCACCCGAAAAGAGAATTGGTTTTATCATTCTAAATAATCCTCCCAAGAAACTACCTATTCCACCACCGTGTTGAACATAGGGGCTGCCGCTGTAGAAAGGACCAACATTGCCCAGACGCCCTCCCGACTGATTCACGTAGTATGCTGTAAGGTGGTCCATCGCAATCTAACTCATAACACCATCTGCCTTCTCTTTTTAAAATGTAAAACGAGCATCGTAGGTTTAGTGCTATCCGTTATGTTAGCTAGTTCTCCTAGTTTTGTTGTCATTTCTATACCTATCACCTGAAATTCGGAAGATTCGACAGGAACATAATAAACTTCAGGAAAGACATGAGTTGCTGTATTTAAAGGAAACTGAATAATTCTAAGACATTTAACGTACGCATCTCCTACAAGTTGCGGTTTTATTATATTACAGTATATAAAAACAAGTTCTTTCCTATTTAGATTTGTTTTCACAGATTTCGATTCCGATGTTTCACTAGGTGTCGAAGCTTTCGTTTCCGATACATTCCCTTGAGAGTAACTAATTTCGCACAAGCCCACATCCCAATGATTCCTCTCCAGCTTTATGCTCTGTGCCAACTGCACCTGAAAACTAGCAAGGGTGTTACTAGGAAATGATTTGTACGATGCATCGCTCAGGAGAGTAACGTAAAATTCTTCTTCTCCCATTACGCTAAATCCTTAGCTTTAACCCAGGAATCAAACTCGGGACCGTAACCTCTCCAGCGAACGAGATGTTCGGTACTACCCCTTACTTTACGACTGCGTAGAATTTTATCTATCTTGTAAACAGTGTCTTTCCCAATAGTTACTTGTGTGAGTTCATAACTGTAAAACTGTCCGAAAATAGGACTGGCCTTGAGATCTTCTAGTTCATATACAGGTTGAGGAGAATGTTTAATGACCTTGACGATTCTGAATATTTCTGTAGAATAGTTTTGCTCGAAACCTTTAGCGAATTTCATTTTCTCTCTACCTATTCTTACCGTTTGCCCTACCGAAAACTTTACAGGTCTCGGTTTCACACGAATCTGTTTCTTTGCCATACGTCGCCATATTTTCAAAACATCTTTATCGCTAACCATATTAGGGGCCATTCCTGTTGTATTGTGTACGCTATCGTTATATCCCTTCACAAACTTATCCAACACGTCGAGATACTTGTAACTGTTCTTGAAAGTAAAATATTTGTACATTTTAGTTTTTAGGGTCCTATTAAACCTTTCCACGACGGAACATTTAACATCGGGATTCCTACACACTTGAAACTCGATATTCTCTTTCCTTAACAAGTCTTGAAAAGATTTGTTTAGAAATTCTTTACCCCTATCGGTTCTTACAGCGACAGGATTCCTAGCGGACTTCTCCAACACCTGTTTAAATCCGTCTGTCACATCCTTACCTCTTTTAGATTTTAAAGGTACAACCCATACGTATTTGGAAAACACATCGATAACAACAAGTAAATATCTTGCGTTGTCATTATGTTGTGCAATGCTTTGTACATCGGCTAGATCAAGTTCAAACACGTCGTAAAGGTTATTTACAGAATACGGATTCCTAGGAAACTTTCTCCTGATTGGTTTATGTAAGGAGTAAACATCCTGCTCAACTAACCATTCCTCGATATTTTTATCTGTAATGCTAGAAGCTTGTGAAAGTTTACTAACAGTGGAAAATCCCGTTGCTGTTTCGGGATCGTAATACAACTTGTGTAATGTTTCATTCATCATCTCCGTTGTTTATAGGTACTCCACCTAAGCTCTCTCGTTGGAAACAATTTTGCAATGACTTGTTTGTATTTAACTGTTTTAGCGGTTTTAATATCGCTCTTATGTCCTTCGGTCCTAGTTAAAATGTCTTTGTACGTGTCGAGGTCTTCCTGCGTAACAAGATTCATATCCACCTTCTTCCTAGTAAGCAACTCCCATAAACCTGCACTCGCATCGTATTTTATACCGTTAATGATCAAACTATTGTTTAACAATTGAATTTTAAAATTACCTATCATGTACTCTCCCGTCTCTTTCTTTTTATAGATTCCAAACTGTGTGTCTACAATCTTTGGCGATGTTACATAAGCCGATAAATATTTACCTGCTACATCACCTATAACGTTACGTTTAGCTTCGTCCTCGGAGATGGGTTTTTTCTCGGGTGATAAATCTCTAACTCTTTTCCTCGATTCAGCTACTTCCTGTTCGAGTATTCTGTTCTGTTTTCTCTTGAATATAGGATCCTCACTCTCGCGTATTTTAACCAACTCTTTGTACGGATCCGTAACATCAACTGCCGGGTTTGAACCTTCGACACAACGTTTTAAACGCTTGTACTCTTTAGCACTAACCAGAAACATTTTCTGTAACATTATGTTAAAGATCCCAAGACGGATAACACGGAGGACAAGAGAGGAATTAAAAATCCTCCTTTCTGTACCAAAGTTTTCTTTTTCTCAGACAAGGATACGTTCCTATCTAGAAGATGTCTTAAGGAATGTTTATGTTTAAACAGCTTACGTTTAGAACACGAAGATAATTTACACTGACCGTTCAAAACATTAAGAACACAGTCTATAATAGCAAGTATCAGGTTTTTGTTTGCACTTTTTAGAATAACGTTTCGTACCTTGGGAGTTGCCTTTTTAAGAACTTGTAACATATGGTAATTGGATTTTATCCTTTTCATCCTTTACAGGGACGTAAACCTTTGTAACCTCCGAGGGAAATATTTTAGTTCTAAATCTAAGTAAATCGTTTGTTCTTTGACAAAAGTCTATTAGTAAATAACCGTGAGGTTTTCTTGTTGCGTCTTGGAAAGCTTTATAGAAAGACCTCCAATCTTCAGGATACACTTGTCTTGCTAGAAAAGTAATTTGATTTTTATCTCTCAGGTTTCTAAACAAAACCATATACTTTGTGTTCAAAGAGATGTCTCTGCTGTGAGCAGACTGGTGAAACAGGTTTTGTGTTATGAGAATAACCGAAATGTTTCTATGATGGCAACCTTTTGTAAATATAGAACTCACTTCTGTCGAATAAGCTTTGTCCAGTAAGTCGTCTAGAATAAAGAGTCTGGGTTTAGTACATTGTTCTTGTTTAAAGTCAGGAAGACCTTCGTGGTATGTCACGGTAGTATTGAATTTTGTCTGGGGAGGGACAGCGTTACTTTCACTAAAGCACCACAGAATACTTTCGTATTTTCTCACGTTACACAAATGGTGTAAATTATTAATAAGTTTTACACAGAAAGTTGTCTTCCCTGAGAATGACGGACCTGATACAATCAAAGAAAATGGATGGTCAAATTTTATTACAACCATAACAATGTTTAATCATAGGTGAGGGTCCATCCAAGCAATCGTAAGGAGAATCAGGGTAATGTTTTAAGCATCTAAGACACTTTTTTACAAGATCGTTACGTTGCACACTTTCAGGTAATTTATGATACACTAAATATATGCTCTCGGCTCCGCATGCCGTTAAAAGTTCAGGGGACAACACCTCCAACTCTTCACCTGTGTGATGAATAAGCGTTCTAAAATCCAATAATTTTCTAATTGACGCACACTCCAGAGACGACGACGAGTCCATATTGAGATGGTGCTCTCGTCTCGTTTCTATTTATACCCGAACGGGAGGGAATCGAACCCTCCGCCAACTCTGCGTCTTTTTCGAAAACAGAGTCGGTATATCTTATTCTCGCCTTCAGACACGATCTGTGGGCCAGGCTTTCTCTTAATTTTCCTCTCTGTCCTCACAGAGATAGTTGCTGCAGGATCACCATTTAAAACCATGGTTTTAATGGCGTCGAAGTTGACATCCTGCAACGTTTTATAATTAAGAGTAATACCTCTGACTTTACACACAGAGGTATTTGCGGTGCTGATGGAAGGAACGGTAACCCTAAAACCATAGTTCTTAGGGCCCCCGCTTGCAAACTCCGAAATGTACGCGTCCTCCCCATAATCTGTAAGTTCACTGGTCATGTCGCCTAAATAGTCACCTAAAGGCACAGTGTACCTTTTAGCGTCGTCAGGCGTCTGTGTATAAATCACACTGTCCGTGTCACAGTAGATGGCTCGACGATCTAGCTTGTCCAGGTAGCCGTAGAGGTTCATTCTACCTCCCGATGTCACATAAGCACCGTGAACGACACTAGTATGAGGAAGAGAGTCCTGTTCCTCCTCTATAGGGATCCAATTAATCCACACGACTTCATCATTTGCAAAAAGTAGTCTCTGAATTTCAATTCCGGGTGTCGTGAGGAACCTATACAGCTCTTTAGGCTCCGTAATAAGCTTTGTTTTACCCATGTTAGACCTTTGCACGAGCTTTCCCCAGAAGGAATTCAAACAAAGCTTACTAATGGTCCTTTTTCCAGCGTTCTTCACGATTTGTTTGGGGTCTAACTTAACACCTTCGTGTTCGTAAAACAAATCGATATATTCCTGTTTCTGGGCCTCTGTTTTCACCCAAGCAGGGTATCCGCTGGATTCTGTCTTAATCTGGAGGAAAAGGTTGATGTAATCCACGAATAACCCTCCCTCACGAGTTTCACGCGAGTATTGCGTGACATCGTATTCTAGAAATTCGTGGATTGCCATCACCCTATAGCCCTTATTTACAGCTAGTCTCACTTCATCAACTACCCATGTACCAGTGAGCACTCTCTCTTCCTCTTTCGCATGTTTGCAGCTACCTTGTTCGACAGTCATAACACAGGTGCGGCAAAGGGGAAACAAGAGCCTACCATTCCACCTGAAAGGTAAAACGGGATGGTAGAGCCCTTGCGGTGGTAGGACAGTGCATTTAATGAGGCCTTCTTTCTTCATCATTGAATCTATATCTGTACACTGGTCACTAACGTGAACAGTGGGGTGACCGATAGGAAACTTGTTGTATTTACAGACGGATGGGTATAGGGACATTATATCGCTGTATAGGATTTTCTCTTCTTTCGTCTCATCCGCCTTACGATAGAGCCGCATGGCTTCTGTACGTCCTCCGTAGACAGAGTTCCTAAGGACCAACGGGACATCACAGACCAAGGGGTCGTCTCTCAGTGCGGGGAACTGTTCGAGAATAACATCGAACTTGCATTCCCACATCACATTGACAACATAACCCTTTGATCGGATCATGTCCAGTCGGCCCATGGTGTTTTCATACCTCTCGGCAAGGGATTCTGAAGAATCCATCAAGGGTACGTCTCTGTTTGGCTGACAGAGACAGCCATGATAATAACAGCCGAGAAATTCGAAAACCTCTCCTGTTTCATCACAGAAACCGTCCACCTTCCATTGGGGAAGTTCGGGAAGCCGTACTTCACGTCCGTTACCCGCATGACGTATAAATACATTCCTCTCCTTGGCTTCGTGGATAAGCCACATCAACGATTTACGGGAATGCCTGTCTGCTTTTCTATAGCCACAGGAGGGAGCAATGCCAATGGTCTGAGGTTTAAGGAATAGCTGTCTAAATATTCTGTTACAGGCCGATGCAATAGTGATAGACTCTAGGAAAATATCTATATTGGCAATTTGTTTGAACAGATTTTTAAAGAGAGTGCAGGCTTCTCTCAGTACAGTAACATCGGCCTGGCAATACCTCTCCAGTTCTACACGGGTATTGAACGGCAGATCTTTAACGGTCTCGAACCAAGTCTTGAAAACTTCTCTATCTTTCACAGACATGGTGTCCGGCCCGTAAAGATCTTGGTTCGGGTGATGTGGGAGAATACTGTTGAGGTTCTGTGCCGTATTCCACAAATGTGGAAAGTAACCCTTAACAGCGTCTTTTAGGTCAAAGGTCTGAGGGAAACTACGCAGAGGCAGCGGAATGAAGTTCAGACTGTCTAGAAAAGTTAGATGGTGCATCTTCATGCAAAGGATCTTGCATCCAGACGTAATCAAGTCGGGAGTCCACTGTTGCCTAATAGCGTAGTCGAGAATGAATTGGAGATCGAACGCTCGAGCATTGTGAGCAATAACAATGATCCTATCGAACGCTCTATCCATTCTCAGATAGTCCATGAATCCACAGACGGGATCTTCCCAGAATGAATGACTGCGTTGCCCGCATCTGACGCACTCTTCGTCTTGCGACGTCTCGCAAAGAGAACAGAACTGTTGTGCACAAATCAGATTGGGGACGTGAAGAAAGGTATTGTCTTTGATACGGGTATTCTGTGTTGTTTCTATGTCGAATATCACATACAATACCTTGTTTGAACGCTTAGTCTCTTTCAGCGGTGCCATGTAACATTCATGTCCTGTCTCTGCTTGAAATTTATTACAAATATTACAAAAAATTTTGAAGCATTCATGCTTCTGCCGATATGCTTTAAACTTGCCACAGTTTTCGCAATTCTGCAGAGCCATGCATACAGAGCGCCCCTCAATTATGGTACGTTTATGATTATCAAAGCATGCTTGCCCGCGGAACTTTCTCAGGCAAACATCGCAACGCACCAAGTCCTTACTAGAATCGCAAGGAGGCACCGTACGGCAACAGAAGCAGACGTAATCACAGGAATGTTGCGCACCTTTAGCGAAGCCTTTAAGACAGCCCGGACAAACGAATCGTTTAGCCATTGCAGCGGTAAGGTTTGTTATGGTATGGTAATGGAGGGTGTTTCTGTCATAAAGTAAATAAAGTATTTCTTTCCCCACATTACCGCCGTCGTACAGTACAGAATCGAGATTAAAGCCGCTGTAAACTACAAGTCTATAAGAATCCTTAAGATAGGCTTGAAGCTTCTCCAGCTCAGGGATACCTCCACCTCGCGAGAGATCGACACCTGAGTTTCTGATCAGATCGTCCACTTCTGCTTTGAGTTTTTTGCTTGTCATGTGTTTAATGTAGGATGAATACTTTTTACGATCGCTAACTCTAGCAATAGCGATGATTATGGCGAATGCTAAACAGTTCACGATTGCCTGTACGAAGACTACGCTTGTCTTCAAATGGGCAAGTACACCAGTCGTACGCCCCTTCATAGCTACACCTCTATCTCGCCCGTTTCCGTTTGGCATATGGACAATGTCCAGAACCAAACGCAAACGGTCGGTGGCATTGAAACGAGCATTCGACTGGCATACTTTGCTTACGACGCCTGAAATCACATCTACACTGATCTGATCTTTACGCCTAAAGGAGATACCAATCGGCTTATCGACCTCGTTTTCCTCATTGAAAATCGAGATCCCTACCATGTCATGGTCTCTCGTATCGACTAGGGCATGGTCTATAACGGCTTTAAGAGCCGTCTCAAAGGGGTAGGGTCCTGCATTTTCAGCTGGTTCTTTGAGTCGGACCACTAGCTGCAAGCCGGCAGAGTTGAACTTTTTGTACTCTTTACGAGTACTCTCGACAACTGTAAACAATGGGGAGGGTCGATTCTCTGAATTCGAAGAAGTACCCTCCCCTTCATTGCCAGACATCATATCCAACTCTTCCTCGCTTGAAACTAGCTCATCATCAGATTCATTTGCGTCGTCGGAATCTGATAACGTCACAGTTTCCATTGCGTTATCTGATTCTGAACTAGAAATTGTATAAACCTCTGGTTCGGAATCATCTAACGTAATAGTATCGAACTCGTTTTCAGAATCCGATGAAATATTATAAACAGGGGCGGACATTATTATTATTAGTAGTAATATATAATGATATTCAACACAATACAAAAGACTGAATCTGTAACAATTAGAGAAATGCATGTAACAGTATAAAGAACATAACACATGAATGTAACGGAAATAATTAGCACTTGACTGTATGCGTTTTTAATGCAACAAAGCTGTAAAACTGTTTCTCCTGTGATAAATCTCTAACTCTTTTCCTTGATTCAGCTACTACTTGTTCTAGTAATCTGTTCTGTTTCACCTTATATGTAGAAAGCGTTGTAGTACACTGAGAAGACAAAGTAAGATGCGTCTATTTATACTAGCTGTCGAAATGTTATTTTTAGAAAGTATGAATCTTTGGAATTTTCCTGTGTTGTATCGTATTTGCTATGTTTGCGTTATCTCTCTCTACTTACTTAAAGATATCTCAAGGTAGCTGTTACTACATCATCGAAAAGTTATTTAGAAAGCATAACCATGTCATAGTGTTGGTCGGAGAGTTTTGTATAAAAGACATGTATTTACAAGATCTTATCCTAACTTAGGAATGTACGGAAACATGTATCTTTACACGTCATCGAAAAGTTATTTAGAAAACATGACTACATCCTGGTGTTGCTCGGAGATTTTTGTATAAAAGACATGTATTTACAAGATCTTATCTTAACTTAGGAATGTACGGAAACATGTATCTATACACGTCATCGAAAAGTTATTTAGAAAGTGAAGCACACGAAAGGCAGTAGTAGTAGTAGTAAGATCAACTGAAGCATATTCTTTCAGTATAAAGTTTTTTGTACTCTGTTCATAATAGCCTTGCAAATCAACTATGCGACAGTCCCTGATGAAAGCAAAACAATAATTAATTACGTATAGTTATATGGTTTAGGAAACATTACATTCCTCTTTTGATAGTACCTTCAATACATTCAGAGCAAATGACCTAAGTATGCGTGGTGGGATTTTTGCCAAAAGGGCACAACTAGGGCGTCGGGGGCGGTGTCGGAACACCTTAGGACGAAAGGGCACAACGCGGGCTTTCATATGATACCCATGACGTCATTTTGCCAAAAGGGCACAACTAGGGCGTCGGGGGCGGCGTCGGAACACCTTAGGACGAAAGGGCACATCTCACACTTTCATATGACACCCATGACGTATTTTTGCCAAAAGGGCACAACTAGAGCGTCGGGGCGGCGTCGGAGACCATAGGACGAAAGGGCACATCGCACGCTTTCATATGACACCCATGACGTATTTTTGCCAAAAGGGCACAACTAGAGCGTCGGGGAGGCGTCGGAACACCATAGGACGAAAGGGCACATCTCACGCTTTCATATGACACCCATGACGTATTTTTGCCAAAAGGGCACAACTAGAGCGTCGGGGCGGCGTCGGAACACCTTAGGACGAAAGGGCACATCGCACGCTTTCATATGACACCCATGACGTATTTTTGCCAAAAGGGCACAACTAGAGCGTCGGGGAGGCGTCGGAACACCATAGGACGAAAGGGCACAACGCGGGCTTTCATATTTGTTTTGTTGTGACACCGAAACTTCTTTAATTCAAACTATCTATATAATTAGGTGGAAACGCACACAATGAACATAATTATATTAGCTTTTATTTTTACTTACAATTTTCATAGCTCTGAACCACAAACATTTTGTACTAAAACTGTTATTATAAAATCCTTGAGTCAATTAATAAAGAGGGGCTTCACTATAAAAGCCAGTGCAATCATTTAAAAAAAACAATAAACTGTCACCTAATTATTAGTAAATAAAAGAAAATATGATTACTTACCAGAGGATCAGATGGATGACTTCGCAAACACACTATGAGATCACTCTTAACTTAGAACTGTACAGAAACATGTATTTATACAGAAAACTGAAACACTTACATTAATGACGTCACACCTTTAAAATTCTCTCTCCCCAAGAGAAAAGATTGTATCACATATTTTTATCTCTAAACAAGCCAAGGGATACATTCCTGAGCTACACTTCCGTGTTCCGTTGTTTCGCAAAAAAAAAAGATAAGCTGTTGAAAGGAATTCTTTTCCTCTTAGTCATGATGTTATGTATAGTGTTTAGACGTCACACCTTTAAAATTCTCTCTCCCCTAAGAAAAAAAAGATTGTATCACATATTGTTATCTCTAAACAAGCCAAGGGATACATTCCAAAGCTACACTTCCGTGTTCCTGTTGTTTCGCAAGAGATAAGATGTGTTTGGAATGCGACCCTTATAACGACATGTTTTAGCCATTAGGATACATGAGAGAATCTGTTTATACAATCATATTCCCAGACAGACGTATTTGTGTGCGAGTCACTTGTTAACAGAATACGGAAAGATGCAATAGCTTATTATTATAACTATGTGTAAACATTACATATCGTTTCATTCCTACGTTACCTGCATTGCACTGTAGGTATGAACCAGGGAATACAATAACGCATAAGAGCTTATCCTTTTGTTTGAAAAATTCCTATGACGTCATGGAGCAAAGAACCTCGCATTGGTGCATGTCGTGACATGTTTCAAGGGGGGCGACGTCGCGACGCCGGGGCGGGGTCGGGTGGCGGCCATTTTGGATTAAACCTGGTCTATAACTACTCAGGAGGCTTAGGAAAATATTTGTTCCTAAGAGAGATGAAAATGGGAACCGGAGAAAACTGCATAATGACGAGCTTCATAACTTGTACTCTTCACCGAACATAGCAAGCGTAATTAAATCAGGGAGGATGAAATGGACTGGACATGTTGCGCGCATGGGAAGGAAAGAGATATCTAAAAAATATTGACAGGGAGACCCGAAGGAAAGATACCAATTGGAAGAACTTCACGTAGGAGGGAGGACAATATTAGAATAGGTTTAAGGGAAGTAGGATTTGCGAGGGATGGTTGGATGGAGTTAGCTCAGAATAGGGTTGAATGGCGGGATCACGTAAGAGCGGCAATGAACCTGCGGTTTTCTTAAAACAGATAATATTCCTTTAGCTTGCTTAGGAATCATCTAGTGCCAGTGAGTGAGTGAGTGAATGAGTGAGTGAGTAAGTAAGTAAGTAAGTAAGTAAGTAAGTAAGTAAGTAGAGTAGGATTACTTCCACAAAGTCTCTGGCCTTGAAGACTAACCCAGCCAGCGAGCTTCTCGTTACGTCTCGATACCACCTTGCGCGGATTCGCTGCGCGTAAGATCAGTGAGCTACTGTTGAGCACAGAGTGAAGATCATGCAGCATGTCGCCAGTCGTAGAAAATACTATAATAGTTGAGTGGAGGGATAATGCCGCAGCGAGAGAGACAGACAACACGTAGAGTGGGATAGAAGAGCTGAGCCAATCAGGGTGCAGCTACTTCCCCATGGTAGGAACTCTAGGAACGGTGAGACTCGGCCCTAAGGTATATACGTAAAAACCCAGAAACTTTGTGGAAGTAATCCTACTCTAAGTAAGAAAGTATATATAATTAAGCTAAGTAGGCCTACATATTATTTTCCAGCTTTTACTTTCTATGCCACGTAATTTGGTCACAGTCTTTTGAGACAGTGGAATGGGTAGATACTGTCCGCCCTAGAACCGGCCCTAAAGTAAACAAATAAGTCTGTCTCACTCTTAAATTGATAGAAGCGATGTTCTAAGACGGACAATATCTACCCATTTCAGTGTCTCAAAATATTTTGATCAAAGGATGCAAATTAATGTTGTAATGTATAACTTTTCATCAGAATACAATATTCCGTTAATTTACGTGCAACCAATTTTGCGTGAATGACCGGCAAAATGACGAAATACGGCTAGACACACTGACAACATAAATAAACCGTGCAAAATATGATGCAAAATCTTTCTCACATTACATGTTGGTTATACTGAAGTTACAAGGATAAAGGAAGAAACCAGTATGTACCATTAAAAAAAATGAGTCCTGCATTTGCCTTTGCGAATGAGAAAACAAGTCAAATTTAGCCGGCCACGAGGTTTGAGATTTGAATACAGGACCTCTTACCTATATAGGTTTTAGTGTGTTCATTACGATTGAGGTATACTGCATTTCACAACAATAAGATAAATCAAAACGTCCTTTATTGTCAATATCATAACTTCCCCGACTAGGGGTTGCCTGAATAGACAAAGTATACTGTACAATTAGCCAATATAAAATTAAATTTTGTTAGGTATACTAACTCTAATACTAATAAAGTAAGAAGTAGCCTATGTCAAAAATAATAAAATGACATAGTAAAAAACATTCTTTCAACTAGGGGACAGTAGAATACAGGTGGTTCTTCAATATTGAAAGAGATCCCTTGACTGCTGCCACTGCAATATAATGCAGGAAGTCTGACGTAAGGCCAAATTCCTTGAATCGAGGTATTGTGCTTCTAGCTCCTATCATCAATCCCTTTACTGAAATTGTACTGAGGTTATACTTTTCCATAAAATAGAGAATTGCCAGTTCGTAAATATCACATTTCTCCATGAGAACTTCTGTGGGTTGATTTTAGGGACTTCCTAATCTTACGGTTGGGTCGATGACATATCCCGTTGGTGAACTGGTTGGAATAGCAAGGTTGTCAATTCTACGGCAGGACCCATCAGCCGATAAACAGCGAACCTCTTCAAAAACGGTATGATATTTCGGGAAATTGGTACATTGCGACTCACCCGAGTCCCCCACTCCTACTCTCAATCCCTCCCCTAGCGGTGGCATTCGAACTACTAGAAGCGACGGTAGCGCCATCTCTTAGAGAATTGATGAAACAGAAAAATAATTTGTTTCTTTTTTATTCTCTTCTTCTCTTCCTTTCCCGTCTTCTTCCTCTCTTCTCCTCTTCACCCTACCTACCTATTTGAGACCTATTCCTAATAGTAAATTTTGGATCGACCGGGATCGAACCCGTGACCCCTAGCATTAAAGCATTATAGCTAGGAGTCTTGACCACTACGCTACGAGTGAATGTTGAGCACTGAAGGAAGCTTTCGTATATTAGAGTTATGTTAGGGGAATTTCATGAGTTTTAACGCAAGAATCGGTTTTTATAAGTAGTGTTGGTACAAGGGAATTTTCCTGCATCAATTAAGCCACATTTTATGTTATAATACGGCGTTTTTTATAATTATGAAATATTATGTATGGTACAAGGGTATTTTTTTGTATTGTGAAATAGCCTATTTTCTTAGAGGGGTCGTTTTAATAATTGTGGAATATTATGTGGAGGTGCAAGGGGCTTTCTTTATTGTGAAATATTAGGTGACATATCAATTGCAATTATGCATTACCGGCGTTGAGCAACGGCTACAGGCGTGAAGGTATGCGTTGCGGGGAAGCGGAGCAGGCGGCACGCGGGAAGCAGCCAGGCGGGGAAGCCACCAAGCGAGTGGCGAGTGGAAAGGGGAGCAGGGCGAGTCGCAAAGTACTAACTAGCCGATATCTTCTTCAAGGCTATGACTATCATTGCTGTAATTTTACGGTGCCTGCTATTCCTCAATGTTGCACGAAACGGACAGGAACCCAAAATGTGTCCAACGGATTCGAGCTCACTGTGGCATCGCTGACAGTTGTTTCCGTCTTGTGATCTGCCAGGAAACTGCGCAGAGGACAGACATTAGCAATCAGTTTAATTGCGGCTCTTCTATCACTACTATTCAGTTTATCTGGTTGCTGCGCCCATTTATTTGCTGCAGTGACTCCTTAAACAAGACTACGTCTTTACCTGTGTGCGTAAGGAAATTCTCTTTCCCTGAGATGGCTTCGTAGATCTAAGTGGTTTGACTTTCTGTAACTTCAGGCAGATCGAGCTTCTGTAAACTCGTTTCTATTTCTTTGGGCAGATGTCGACTGGTATCAACATTAATATACGTGGCCTTTGTAGGTAGGCACAGGCGTCCATTAATGTGCTGCAGATAAGCTTCCCCACTGGATTGGTAGCCTATATCAGGAAAATCCGTAGGAAGCTGGAGAATGTCTTGTAAGATACTTTTAATAAGATTGTCAGCGATAGAAAGATATTTAGCTGGTAATATACCCAAAGGAGTGTTCTGAAATTGATAGATTTGTTTGGGGCAGATAAAGGCTGATAGGACATTAACATTATGATGGGATTGTAAAAGCAGAGCTGATGCTAAACTGCCTAGCTTTCTCTTTACTTTATCCACACTGCTTACTGCATCAAGTACAGTGGTAGAGTTATAATTAACACTAATATATCTTATGAAAAATAATATGAATATCAGACAATACCATTCTTATTTTACGATTAACGTCGTAAAGCTGTGCGAATTGCACTGAACGATGTTAAATGTTAAAAATTTCAGGTCTATGCATAATCGCACAGAGATAGACAGAAAGACAGATAAACAGACAGAGAGACAGATAGAAAGACAGACAGACAAATATAGACAAACATTTTCTCTTATATAATAGACACTAGCACATACCCACGGCTTGCCCGCGTTTTATTTCAAAAGCTCTGGCTAGAAGTTTTTAAATTATTTATTTCACATAAAAATAATAAATATTATTCTTATTAACACTCACACGCAAATGATTCATAAACATTTAAAGCGATAAATAATTAAAAATCTAAAAATTCATCTTCGAGGTGTATTTCTCGATTAGATGAGTCGCCCGAGGAATAAAACGATCTCAGAGTTCCCTGCCCCTCCCCACACTAAAAAAGAACGCATGGTGAGTTTCGCCCAAATTGCTCAATGTTATCCCAATTAGGCCTTCACACATGTTCCCCCTTCCGTCTACCTATGCGAAAAAAATCTTAATGAGAAACTTCAGTTTAAATGAAAATTCTGCCTCTTAGAATAATACTGTATTATATATGACATTCTCTGAATGTAAATTGGTTGTAAACATGAACAGGATGTCATTACCACTTTGCATCGCATCCCCGAAGGATACACAACTAAAATAAAATTTGATTAAAGCACTCACGTAACTTTTTTTGCCTTAAGCATGGACATTGCATTTTTCTCACCGCACATTCTGATGTAGAATAAGAGGCCAAATTGCAAAGAGCACGTAAAAGTTGTTTCAACCTGTTGCAAAACTTTATTGTTCAACAGATAAGACAGAATTTCTACAAACAGTGGGTGACTTATAACTACCCTTCAGATAAATGTTTCGAAAAAAAATGTTTGAAATTAAAGTTTTAGCTCTTAGTATAAGCCTCTCACGTTTAAATTGCAAACAAAATCTTTGAAGCTGTTTTCGAGAAAATCGCAAAAACTAAATTTTCTTCATGTAAAGTGTAATTAAAAATAGAGAAAATTAAGAGAAAGTCGTCGGTAAAGTCTCATCCTCAGAAAATACCAAACGCAAATACAAAATTTTGTTTTCATACGATATTCCGCTCTGGAGGTAGGCTATTCACAGATACACAGACACAAACACAAGTAGGCGCACATACACATAGGCACACGCACATATGTTTCTGAAAATATAATCTTTGGATTCAGAAGACCTCAAAACGTGTGTTGATGCAAAAAAATCTCAATTTCGAATTTTGGTGTTGCACACAATACTTCCTCTATCTGTAGTTACATGTGATATAGGCAGAGGAAGTAATAATTCATTTCAACGATTTTCTTCTATCCCGGTTGCTATGGCAGCAGAGCAAAGCCATGTGCAATTAATTTCACAATTATTGAAGTAGCCCTACTGGTGCTTCGATAGCGTAAAAAATCACGTTTTCTCCCATTCTTTCGTTCGTAACTCGCGAAAGAAAGCAAAAATTAAAAATGCGACTTCGATGTGCAATCGGATACCCTACAATCCATATAAATTAAAAAAAAAAAAAAACAAATATCTGCGTGCCCTAGATTTCGCTCACAGAAGGTAGACAGAGACAAAAACCTATTTTAATAGACTAGTAGGTGCCCGCGGCTTCGCACGCGTCTATTAATTCAATCGCTAGGTTTTTAATAATTTAACAGGTAAGTAATTAAAACATTAACCAGTTACAGGTAAATAATTCTTAACAATTAAAAAATTAATAATGGAAAAAGTAAAAGTCGGGCTTCGATGTGCATTCCTTGATTAGAAAACGTCGCATGGGAAAAAAGACCGCAGATTTGAGTTTTCTGGCCCAATAGTCAGTTTAGTTCATATCTATCAATGTTTTCCATTTAGGCTTACATTCATAATCCCTTTTCCCTCCTTCCGTAAAAAATTAAGATCTCCGCTTGCCGTAGCAGGCTTTAAAACTTAGTGCCCGATCGAATATGTTAACAGCAACCGAACTGTACAGACTTTGCTCGGCGTATGCCCTAGCTACCATATGCTAGATCACGTGATAGTAAACAAACCTTGAATACTGATATAGGAAGACCACAAAATAACTTCTCATTATCTAAACTCACATTACAAGCACGCAAAACGATACTTTCTCCTGTTTGTCCCTCCCAAATGTTTCAATAATATGTTTGCGTTTTAGAACATTTTACTTTGGGCATGCCGAACACGTATTATAAAATTAAACACGCACAATGACAAGGTACACTGTTGACCAATTTGAGAGGCACCATACTACGAGCGCATTCCCTTCTCGGTACTTCTATCAATGACTGTCTTATCAGCCTACGCAATCACCCTCCACCCCCTATACTCAGGTTGTTGGTAACCGGAATCAACTCCCTCTGTGGGTTCGGGCACTAAGTTTTAAAGCCTGGTTATAAATAAATGAATCAAGCAGAACGGGCTGTGCTATGACACCGGAGCAAGGCCACGTGGAATTAATTTCACTTTTGAAATGCAATAGTGAAAACTGATGATTCGATACATTCACGTAAACTGGCCGTTTTTCACTTATAACTCGCGGACGAAAGCGATAATTAAAAATCCGGCTTCGAGATGCACTCCGCACACCATTCATTCAATGTATGTTCAAAATTACAGATCTCTACGTGTCCTAGATTCTAATGGGCATCGCACAATATCAAACAGACAGACAGAAAGACAGAAAGACAAACACTTCCTCTTATTAACTTATATAGATATAGAAGATATAGACTAGCAAGTGCCCGCGGCTTCGCCCGCGTTTATTAATTCAACCTCTAGATGTTTTATTTAAATTATTTATTTAGTAGCAAAATAATTGAAAAACATTATATATTGACAATGGCATCGTTTTTACATAAATTAGATGAATTACATACTTTTATTTTTAATTAGGCTACATTGTTAGACGTGGTAAATGCATAATTAAAAAGACCAAACGAATCTTGGCTGCCATATAGGTAGGCCTATACAGACTTTTTGTGGGTCTAAACCTACCACCCAAATGCTGCGTCATCTACCTTAAGCGGATGGCAGGATTAGGGGTCATTTGGTCAGTATGCCGATTCCCAGTCGTTACTGATGGCTTTCACGACTGGAGAAGCTAATTATTTATCAAGGAACTGATCAGTTGATGTCACGAGGCTGAGTGCACCCCGTTCTAGACCTGCCTATTTCAGAAAAAACAGGGGAGGTACCGGGATGCACGCAATCCTGCGAATACACATCCGCAGTACTAACCACTACACACGGGTAGAGGAATCTAAAATAAACTCTATTTGCTCGTCATAACCTTCTATATTCACCGAACTAACCAAGGAGTCACAATAGCATGGTAAAGTGTGGAAAATAAGTATTTTCTGGTTCCTGTCACTTTAATTATGGTCAATTAAAACGTTAATTGATTTTGGTAATAGAAGAAAATATTATATGCAATCTTTGTAGCTTACAACAGCCAACTAGATGCATTTTTTGTTGGATCACTCTGGGTTTGTACCTTAAAAGAAAATTATATTTGATTGTTCTGTGTACTGCACATTAAGAGTGAGATATTTTTCTTCTGACAAAAGAAAGAATTCAAATTTAGATATAAAAATATTGAATCATAATTTCATGGGAAAGGTAAAAGGTTGAATGTTACATCGCAGGTGAAATGTAATGCGTTTTATGGCAAAAATATTGAACCATAATTTCATGGGAAAGGTAAAAGGTTGAATGTTACATCGCAGGTGAAATGTAACGCATTTTATGGTGTCTTACATGAATTCCTATTGATATATTATTATTTTGCCAATATCTCTCTTAGCTTATAATCTACTGTCCGATTTGCAGGAATCTATATTAATAAAAGGAAGTGTCTGTCCTCCGTCTGTCTGTCTGTCTGTCCGCGATGTCCAGCGAAATCTACTCAACGCAGAGATCTGAAATTTTAAACATAGATGGACTAAAGGGTCGGAATGTGCACCTCGAAGCCGGAATTTTAATTTTCGCTTTCGTTCGTGAGTTATGAGTGAAAAACGGGCAGAAAACGTGTATTTATTGAGTTTTCGAAGCATGAGTTTTCAGTAATACAAATCAATTACACTAGGCTTTGGCTATTTTTGTCATTCCTTCGACATAAAAGCATCGCGATCTCTTGAATGTTGTAGCTCACGCTGGTCGATTCATTTGTTTTTAATGTCAAGGCACGCAAACATAATACGAAATTTTCAACCTACACCGAAGAGGATTATTATTATTATTATTATTATTATTATTATTATAGGGATAATCAATATTAGCCTAAATATGGTCAAACGTTGTTCGATTTGGACGAAACTCACTATACAGGGCTTTTCTGGGCCAAGGAACTCTAATCTGAGGTCGCTTTTACCAGGTGACGCTATCTAATCGTGATATATAGTCCACATGATTTAGGTGTTAATATAATGATTTAACTATTATGCTCTTAATTTTTAATTTTTGAAATAATTATCGCGGGCGAAGCCGCGGGCACATGCTATCTTAAAATAATAAAAGGACGTGTTTGTCTATCTGTCCACGATGCCCAGCGAAATCTACCGAACGCAGATATCTGAAATTTTAAACATAGATGGGCTGAAAGGTGGGCGAGTGCGCATCGAAGCCGGATTTTTAATTTTAGCTTTCGTTCGCGAGTTGTGAGTGAAAAACTGGCAGAAAACGTGATTTTAGCGCTGTCGAAGCATCAGATTTCAGTAATACATTTCAATGTCAAATCAATTGCAGTTGGCTTTGGCTATTTTTGTCATACCGTGGTAATAAACGCATCGCGAACAATGCAGATTGTTGTAAGCCCACGCTGGTCGATTCATTTGTTTAGAATGTCAAGGCCCGTAGACATATGAAATTTTCAACCTACACGGAAGAGGGATAGGCCTAAATATGGTCAAACAGTGTTCGATTTGGACGAAACTCACTGTACAGGGGTATTCTGGGCCAAGGAAATCGAATCTGAGGTCGCTTTTACCAGGCGACGCTATCTAATCGTGGTATGTAGTCCACGTGATTTAGGTGTTAATAAATATAATGATTTAACTATTATGCTCTTAATTTTTAATTTTTGAATAATTATCGCGGGCGAAGCCTGTGGCCGATCAGTTCATATAGACTTATATAAAGTACATTCCACGGACAATATTTGAACTTCCCCCAACATTATCGACTACTAAAAATGACCATTACGCCTAGACTATTACAATGACCATAAAACAAATTACATGACAAGACAGAGGACATTTACACGGACAATTTGATATGCAACACGACCATCTGAATCAAAAGACATTAACTGCAATTACAAATAATTAATCAAACGATTAATTATTAACACGACAACATAGAAAATTACATCATTCAACGCGTAATCAAGAAAGCAATACAACTACACTTATAACAGACAATAGTGACAAATACTTTATGAATTATTAACTAAATAGAGGAATACAATGCATTGAGGGCGGTACTTTTCAGTCTGGAAAAGACCACTGACGCCACCATTAACTTGACGTTGATAGATATGTTTCTCCACAAACCTCACCCCATTTTAACGACAAATATTTTAAACACTAGCAGAAGGACCTAGCTAATTCCCAATCACAAGAGACAAAGCTAACTGACAGAACCAATGGAAATGCAAGAATATTTTAACACAGAAACATATTAACAGGAACATGAGCAAGGAACGCGGACTTGCGACTTATACTCCGAGGTAACGACTACGAGACTGGAAGACATGGATTGAAAGGACACGGACATTATTTTTGTAGACGAAATAAGAGGTAGGAATATTGACTTTTATACAGTGAAATAGTAACGAACACGAATATTGATTTTATACCGACTTTTCCAGTAATACTGTCGAGGATATAAATTTATATAAAGAAACAAGAAAAGATTATAAATATTATTTTTGTATTGTGAAGTGAAAAGAATATATACCGCCATAAGATAAATAACGTAAAATTCCTGCGATAAAACGTGCAGATGTTAGAAGGATAATAAATAACCTAAAGTGATTTTGGCGACGACGAAGTAAATAGATAAAGACATTATATAAAGTAACCGTATTCTTCCTCCCGACATATTCCGATAATTACAGACTAAGTGACAAAATTAAGAACAAAATAAACTTACAAATATTATTCAAGGACATAACCAATTGACATCATTTCACGACCCATCATTTCCTAGGCTTATATCCTGTATTAGCTTCGTCGAGCACGGCCCTAGAAAGAGATCTCGCTCTACCAACTGAGTAAGCACTAGCTGGACAATATATTTATTAATAATGTAAGAATTAAGAAGAAAGGCGCTCATATAAATCAACGAACCCCTAGCAATCAGTTATAAATTGGTCACTCAACTCTAGGCCAATTCAACGACACCTTAACTAACGGGTACAAATTGGCTCCCAGCTCGTGTGGCAGAATTTTCGAAGCGATTTAGGATATAGGACTTAGGCCAACAGACATCGAAAATTTTTTTTGAATTGACACGGGGATAGACGAATTTTATTGACAATAAATTAAATTTCTTTACGCTGCGACAAATTTTGTGTGACATTATAATAAAGTTCGTGGACCTTGTGGATTACCAGTGACATCAATCATCATCAACATTCACCATCAACATTCACCATAAACCCTCCACTCAACTGAAAATCTACACCCCCACCCCCCCAATCTACAAGAGATCAACATCCCTCTTCAGCCAGCGACCTACAACCAGCTGACTTCTATTCACCGGCGACTGACCGCCAGGCAGCTGTGACTTCAACAAAAACTTGGGTATCGTTAAAATTTTTTGCTTAGACTTGTTACGGAATTCACAGAACAAGAATAATTTTTTTTTCTCAATCTTTATTTGCAAAGGTCAATTAAATTTCATAATATCCTTTCAAGAAGGAATGACATTTTAATTTTATATTTTTTAGTAATCATTTTCAATTTCATATTTTTCTATGCGTTTACGCAACAATAAAATTAAGATGCCTGTGAATCCTGTAAATGTAGTAACATGTTCAAGTGCTCCAGCGTCACCGCCTGAACCCCCACACCCAGTGTTAAATGATCAATCGAGTTTGCAAAGCAGTGAACTAGAGGATATAAATGTCAATGTATGTGATAACTAGGGCCCGGGGGTTTAGCCAATAATTCGTCAAGTTAGTGGTGCACAAGGCATAGAAAGCTTTCTGAGTTAGTAAACAACTTGCACTGCATGTGGCAGTTTAGTGTTCTGTTGACGTCGTTGTGTGTTGTGCGTTCTTGACAACCAGTGGCGGATCATAGCTAAAATGAGTGGGAGTGCTGCTCCAGAAAATGTTTAGCCTTTTGTTTAGAAAAGCTACTAAATAATATAAAGTTCATTGCAAATAATAATGTCTAGATGTTTCACTCTTCTAGAGAGACAAAATATGTAAATGGCACAAGCGATCAGACTCGTGGAGGAATTATTCATAGGTAAGAGTCAACCTGAAGATGGAATACTTCTACAGGTGCAGCAGAAATAAAAAAAAATCTCCAGAAAAATGCAGGATTTTTCTACTATTTTTACCTTTCGAGGTGCACTGGAAGGTTCTACAGAAGACCATGATGTGTACACATACAAGGGAAACACTAATATCTCATCCCCCCGTCACGTCATGAGACGTAGAGAGAAGTTTTTACCATTAAAGATCTTCTTTGGAGGAAAATAGAAGACATTTTTCTTTTGAAAACTTCAAAATGTAAATTGTCATTCACTGCAACAAAGCGTATGCTCAGACATAATGTATAAATTGCCTTTAATTTTCACTGTGAATAATGTTAACAAATATTAGGCCTAAAGCATTGGTTGTGTATATTTATGTTCGTTTTACTAGGAAATATATTTTAATCTGTGATTTACGATTAAATGTGCAAACTATTCTATGACGCTGTGTCTATCATTTCACTACACTAGCTGCACTGCCCTTGAAACTTGAATGTTCGTATTAAAGTGCGCCACTGAAAGCGAGTCACCCCTTCCCTCGTGTTTACATACGGCTATATCCCAGTCACCACTAACCTGATGTAATGTTTTTGTGGCTAAACCCCCGGGCCCTAGTGATAACTTAACAACAGAAAACCAAGCACAGTCAGCTGTTCCTACAAATACTATGCCTTGTAACACTGAAACTGCCACTGAAAATGTCAATGCATTACAGCAGATTATGAATGCTATAACTGCCCTGGCCAACCAAAATACTACGCTAACCACAACAATTAATTCATTACAGACTGAATTTAATACTCAAAATACTAACCTAACTACAACAATCAATTCATTGCAGACCGAATGTAATAGTCAAAATACTACACTAAACAC
Organism: Ectobius pallidus; assembly: GCA_964059195.1. NCBI lineage: Eukaryota > Metazoa > Arthropoda > Insecta > Blattodea > Ectobiidae > Ectobius > Ectobius pallidus. Next base: position 49,876,365 of record CAXKWD010000006.1, on the reverse strand, counting down.
AACAATTAATTCCTTGCAGACTGAACTTAATAGTCAAATGAGTTCATTGCAGACTGAAGTTAATAGTCAAAATACTACGCTAGCCACAACCATAAACTCAATGCAGACTGAATTTAATACTCAAAATACTAACCTAACTACAACAATTAATTCATTGCAGAATGAATTTAATAGTCAAAATACTACCTTAACCTCAACAATCAATTCAATTCAGACTGGACTTAATACTCAGTTAACTTCACTACAAACAGAAGTTAATGAAAACTTGAATTCAGAGCTCACAGCACAAACAAATAATCTTACTCAGATAATTCAAAACCATAGACAACAGGTTGCTGAAGAAATGATGCAAATTCAAACCCAGGTCTGTACACAGGTAGAAGCAGTTCAAACCCAGATTGGTACACAGGTTGATGGAATTAGAAATCATGTCAGTGCAGTAGAAAGAGAGGTGAGGAGTAACAATACTAGATTGGTATCCCTGAATTCGGAGTTGGACAGATTGCGTCAAAGGTTACGGGATCAGGCAGATCGTACTGATAGTACAGTCTTAGTCTCTAACCAAGGCGAAATTGCGTCAACTTCCTCTGCTTTCCACGATACACCTACTGACACACCTAACATTCCCCTTCCACCCGCCAGCTTACCAAGATCCGATAACGGATTGAACCATCACACTGCAGGTAATTCAAATCAAAATAACAATAACAATCATCAAAATTTCAACCACCATCACACTGCAGGTAATTCAAATCAAAATAACAATAATAATCATCAAAATTTCAACCCTAGTAATCATATTGGATTTACCCTTAGTCAAAGTGATTTGCCCCTACCCACGTTCGAAGACAAACAGAAGACTAACCCTGTACGATATCTCCGCGAATTAAAGACCTTTTTCAACTTAAGAAACGTACCTGAACAGTTAAAAATGATTATGATAGCCAGGTCATTAAAAGGTAGTGCAGCCCGATGGTTCAATGTTGTTAACGATACTCAGGAATTGAATATGCAGACATTCGAAGAGTCCTTTCTTCGAGAGTATTGGTCAATCTCTGATCAGGAACGCTTAAAAAATCAGATTTTTCATGGAAGTTTTGATCGTAATAGCGGCCAAAGCTACATGGAATATTTCATTTCCCTATGTGACTCCAAACAGCTGTTAACCCCTAGCATCGAAGACGAAATTTTCATAAAAGCCCTTTGCTTACACTATCCGTTTTCAATAAAGAACAGTTTAATTGTTGCGTGCCCCAAGACAATCCCTGACATGATAGCATTGTTGAAATCCCTACAGGAATCCCCGTTTCCCTCACAGAAGATAAATAAATCTCAGGTTACCACTAATAATCAAGGCATAAAAAGAAACATTAATTATGTTCAAACCAAACCCAGTCAAAACGCTTTTGGATGCGAGACGCGGACAGGATCTGCCCAGTTGTGTGAGGAAAACCAACAAGTAAATGGAAATGAGACTGACGAAATCCCACAAAATAGTTCAAATAACCCAGGACAGTACTGGAGGAATACGCCATATCAGAGAGGAAATAGAACTTCTTATTGGAGGAGTAGAAATTTTAGATATCGCCCTTATCACTACAACAATGGAAGAAACTACCCAGGTTACAACAATGGTTTCAGGAATAACAATTTTCGATACCAAACCTATAACAATAATTATAACAATAATCATAATGACTACGCACATGATAACTCCTCAGGCTCGAATCAGAACAACAGAAATAACTATGGCAGACGACCATATAATGGAACACCCCGCTGGTTCAATAGGACTCAGTACAACCAAGGATTTTTTAGGCCAAGTTTTAGAGGTAGAAATAACTCAAGACGTGGACTAAACCGATATGCTAATATCAATGGACAAAATAACGATTACCAACATGACCCAATAAATAACAATCAGACAATGAATAGCACTATGAATAATCATGAAAATAACAATGGCAATCAGTCACCGACACCTACTGTTGAAGACTAAAGTAACTTAACGAAAGAAGCAAATAACCCCGATTCTTGACAAAACATATTCGTGTTTACCACAAACATTTCTTAAGAATTTTACCCAAACAACATATAGGTCATTCCCCCTTTTTTCTTACGACCTTACGTAACACTGTTATTCCAGTCACCCCAATAAGGCACCATTTCTTATGAAGAAGTAAGCCAAACCCCCACAGAGTGACCCTCTTAAAATTATTTCTAAAGGAAGCGCACCCGCTTGTAAATAACTACCCAACTTTCACATCTCTACAATGTATATACTAATTTAAAACTAACTTGTAGAATTGACAGCCCATACAAAAAATTCCAACACGTATTGTAAATATTTGAGATTTATTTTAGAAAGAGAAAGTTCCAAGTCAGTAGGAAATTATTCAATAAATATTTTATACCACAAAACTATAAATGATAATAAAATCTACCAGCGAAGAACATTTACTAGAAAATCCAATCCAATCCAATTCACCATGCGCTGATATACGAATAAAACAAGAGGCAAAGAAACCCCATAAAATTGTGAAAAGTTCCGTAAATATTTATTGAAACCATATTATGTCATGTCACGAATTTCCTAAGAATCAAAACATCTACGAGGTAAATTTTGCTTTTATTCAACGAACTGGAATCGAAAAAGGACTACGAGAATGGAATGTAAAATACTTTAGCGTGAACCTTCTCAATCTATGTTTCATTTTTACGTCAGCGCAACGAATGTATTAATTTAAGGTAATATGATGACGCTCTCATTTTATAAGTAAACACTGAAAGACAATACCGATACAAGAATTACCTCATATAATGAAGTGATTTTTGCAGTGTTTCCTTTGAGACGAAGAAGTGTTTAGCTAGCCTTTTTCCGACTAAAATTGTATATATTAAGAAGTGACGTGCAGATTCCCCTCTGAATTATACTGAAGGAAATGAAACATCGATTTGACTTAGGATAATCACACTAGTATTTGATTTAATATAGTTAAGAAAATTTTAGTTACACTTATTGAAAACATTGAATTAATTTTTTTATAATTACACATAACACTTGGGTTAAAGAGTTAAGACGTATAAATGAATGAGTATTTTACTATCATGCATGTTCAATTTAGTATCCTCCCTACAACCTCACACCAATCAAATATAAGGTATAAAATGAAGATCAAAGAGATAAATAAAGAGTTATGAAAAGTGAATTCAAGAGTATGAAAGATTATAAATGAATAAAGGTAAGAAATAAGTCTACGAAGAAAAATGAGCAAAGTATATGACAGGGAAGGAATCCACTGCCAAAGAAGTGAAAAAGGTCACTAATGAGATAGAAAATGTATTAGAATGGAGATAAGGCAAGTACTTATAATTATCATGCTAAGAAAATGTTGATTGATATTTAATGATGGTATTATTGATTGTGTAGGAGTGAGTATGCATTTGAACATGATATTACAAAATAAGCAAAATAAATTTATTCGAATGAATATGATACCTGAAGAACAGAAGAAAGAAAATAGTACTTTTTTATTTGTGTAATTAAACATAAAGTGTGAAGTGTAAAAATAATCAAATCCCATTGTGTGTTAAATGAAATTTTATGTATTTGACGGTAAGTAATTAAGTGTAATTAGTGTATTGTTTTATTATGTGAAGAACAGTGATGTACCAGAAATGAGTTACAACCAGTTAAGAAGACTATTATCAAGTAATTCAATGTAACAAAGATTTTATTTTATTAGGTGAAAAAGAGAAAGACACGTACCAGAAGTAAGTACAATTAAGTGAAAAAGACGGTTATCAGCTAATTGAATGTAAAAGTGTATGATTTAACAATGTTTATATTTTAAGAATTTTAATGTGAAAACCATATATTTTTTTTGTCGTCGAGGAAGAATACAGATAAAAGATAAAAGATAAGAAATAACAGAATATTCATAATTACAAAATTCGAAATAATAAATTAATATACGAACTGATTGAGAGATTTTGGATGCGAGACTAACGAAAAATTTTTAAAATTATTTATAATCGAATTTTCCAAATACCAATTATTTCATAATTTTAATAATTGTTACGTTCGGACATTTGTGGCCGATCAGTTCATATAGACTTATATAAAATACATTCCACGGACAATATTTGAACTTCCCGCAACATTATCGACTACAAAAAATGACCATTACGCCTAGACTATTACAATGACCATAAAACAAATTACATGACAAGACAGAGGACATTTACACGGACAATTTGATATGCAACACGACCATCTGAATCAAAAGACATTAACTGCAATTACAAATAATTAATCAAACGATTAATTATTAACACGACAACATAGAAAATTACATCATTCAACGCGTAATCAAGAAAGCAATACAACTACACTTATAACAGACAATAGTGACAAATACTTTATGAATTATTAACTAAATAGAGGAATACAATGCATTGAGGGCGGTACTTTTCAGTCTGGAAAAGACCACTGACGCCACCATTAACTTGACGTTGATAGATATGTTTCTCCACAAACCTCACCCCATTTTAACGACAAATATTTTAAACACTAGCAGAAGGACCTAGCTAATTCCCAATCACAAGAGACAAAGCTAACTGACAGAACCAATGGAAATGCAAGAATATTTTAACACAGAAACATATTAACAGGAACATGAGCAAGGAACGCGGACTTGCGACTTATACTCCGAGGTAACGACTACGAGACTGGAAGACATGGATTGAAAGGACACGGACATTATTTTTGTAGACGAAATAAGAGGTAGGAATATTGACTTTTATACAGTGAAATAGTAACGAACACGAATATTGATTTTATACCGACTTTTCCAGTAATACTGTCGAGGATATAAATTTATATAAAGAAACAAGAAAAGATTATAAATATTATTTTTGTATTGTGAAGTGAAAAGAATATATACCGCCATAAGATAAATAACGTAAAATTCCTGCGATAAAACGTGCAGATGTTAGAAGGATAATAAATAACCTAAAGTGATTTTGGCGACGACGAAGTAAATAGATAAAGACATTATATAAAGTAACCGTATTCTTCCTCCCGACATATTCCGATAATTACAGACTAAGTGACAAAATTAAGAACAAAATAAACTTACAAATATTATTCAAGTACATAACCAATTGCCATCATTTCACGACCCATCATTTCCTAGGCTTATATCCTGTATTAGCTTCGTCGAGCACGGCCCTAGAAAGAGATCTCGCTCTACCAACTGAGTAAGCACTAGCTGGACAATATATTTATTAATAATGTAAGAATTAAGAAGAAAGGCGCTCATATAAATCAACGAACCCCTAGCAATCAGTTATAAATTGGTCACTCAACTCTAGGCCAATTCAACGACACCTTAACCAACGGGTACAAGCCGCGGGCACATGCTAGTCAAATATAAAAGCGATCTATGGCTTAAAAATATACATCCCTGAACCAGTAATATCGGCATAGTCGATGATAGTATTTTTAAAATGCAACAGATGGAGTCAGTAAGAACTGGCAGTTCCGAAGCAAAGAAACAAGCTTATCGATGCTCAAGATCGAAGGCAGTGGCAGTTGATGATAGTGTCACGGCTTGGGTTGTGCGTATAGTGTTTCTGTGAATTTTTCCCTCCTGTTTTGTGCTGTAACTCGTTGTGTTTGTGTTATATTATGATTGATGTGATAGTGAATACAATTCAAGATACTGAAATATGGAAATGGATCGTTACAGCAGTATCTGCAAGGTATGTTTGTTTATATTTTAGATGAATCGTCAGACTTCCCGTTTGGCATGGTGTTGCTTCATTGTGTTTTACTTATTATGGATAGTTTATAATAGCTGTTTATGATATCTGAACATTTTAAAACTTCTAAAGTTCCGAGAATACATATTTGGAGTGGCAATTCCATCAGAAATGATATAAATTCTATTTTATTTTTCTTCCTCTGTTACGTACAACGTCTGTGTATTCATGCGCGGGATTCTGCCATTACGTTCAGGGGTGAGACAGTATTCTCCTCTCCTTACTTAAGTTAACCAGTCGCAAACCTAACGAAAACCATGCTCCTGGAGTTCTTGCTGTGGAATTACGATTTCCTCCTTTTCCTTTATTATTTATTTTGTTCTACCCTTTCTTAAATTGGTTTCGAAAAGAGCTGAAATCTTTGTAATATGGTACGACAAACGTTTACCTGTCAAATCACCAAAACTTTTGAGTACAAAATGAATTCTTCTACGAAAATAAATCAGACTGATCCAAATTAGTAGAATATTCAGACAGTTTCTTCTATTTATATTGCGTTCCAGACATTAAAATTACTGTCCCCAACCGAAATGATTTATATATAATCTCTTTTGGGAAAATAAATGAAGCGGTACGTGCTCCGGTTCCAGGCACCCCACCAACAGTTTTTAAAGTTAATGTTGACCCTGTTGGAGAATATATGTAAGGTGTATTTCAACCAGCAAGTTACACATACGCGAGCAATTACATTGTATCAGTGCAACAGACTGTATCAATGTGAAATTAAACATTTCACTGAACTTTTACATCAGCTTGAAGTTATACAGTGACATTTTTTTTAGACCTGACACTGCTCAGTAGCCTGGACGAGAATACTGTAATTTGAATCTATAGGCCTAGTTAATAAAATTAAGTTTTCATATGTTATCTTAATGGAAACCTTATTTGTATGCCACTCTTCAAGGACCTCAGTCCTTCAATTTACAATATTTCGATAATAGACTCGTCCAAGTTGCATCTACCTGAGCAGTGTCAAGAAGTCTAAAACAAATTTCTGTAGGCCCTACCATGGATCAATAGATGCAGTTGCTTTGGTTGCCTATTACCTTTTCTTGAAGGTGAATAAATACCTGAAAAGTGAAATAACATTCGGCCTACTCAGAGCTGGCTTGAACGAATTTTTGCTAGGTAACCACTTGTGTTATTGATGCTTAGATAGTTTTTCATAGCTGGGTTACTTAAACATTGGAAGTTAAAAAATCTATTGTGATGATGTAAGCGACTTATCCATCCATTAGTCGTCATCCATGAGGCTATCATGCAAGTTTTATAAATCGAAGTCTTTCCCCCCACACCTTCAATGTTGTCTCTTTAATCAGGAAGATTCCACAAACTCCTTCGTTTTTTGCATGGCCTTTAGTGACGAGATGCTTCGGTTTACAGAGAAGTCAGAAAGAAGAGTATGGAACCAAGCTATGCTTAAAATGACTGACAATTTAGCTCGTGCTGCTTTGTCATAACTCTACGATACAGGGATTTACTTCCCTTCCAAAGGAAGGAGTTCCGTGCGTTCTTACGTCGAAACCTACAATTAGAGCAAAAATGTTTTGCAATCAAGCAGATTCATGTTAATAACATTCTAGTTCAGCCCTACATATTATAAATCACAACGTCTCTCTGTCTGTGTGACAATGCGTTTAAGTTATTTCTCGAGAACCACTGATTTTATTTAGCCTGCATGATTTTTTTAAGTTTATTGACATGCTCTCTGGCTAGGTTTATGTACTGTTATAATCGGTTAGATAAGGAATTAACAGTGATGATTTTAGTGATTATACGCGGGAGTGGAGAGTGGTAATTATCCTGTGTAGGAAGCAGCTTGATATAGGTAATCATGATTTGTTGCCCAGGTAACTCTTCTAACTCAGAAAACAGATAAATAGAGCCGGAGGAATGTGCGTTTTCCGTAAATGTAGTGTTCATGGACTGTTTGTTGCTGTCCCCACACGAAAACAGCTGCAGGAAAGTACAGTCTGATAAGAACCTCAGCACTTGTATTGATTATTTAGGCTACAATCCAGAATCTATAGTTAATGAAATAAAGTTTTATAACGTTATCTTAACGGTGTAACCGTACTTTGTACTCAGCTCAGACGACAATCTCATATATAGCCCCTGTACGACTGACAATACGCACCCTACAGTTTAGCCTTCCACACATAACACCTAACTTCAAATATTAATTACTCCATAAAGGAAATAGTGACAATGAAACCAATTACACCAATCAATAGCCAACAACATCCCCTACAGTTTCATATATTACACATAACTTTTTATTAACTCTTTCCATCATTTTAATATAAAAACATTAATAACTCTTTTCATTTTTATCACACCCATTACTAATTAATACCGTTAAAAGCGGAATAAAATAGCCCATCAGGATTAAATGACCAGAACTATGATAACTTTCAGTTATCAGAGTTATTGATAAAAACATAAACACCGTACCGCCCACTTCCGCTCCGACAGACTCCCTGGAGCCGGGAAGATTTTGACACTTCAAGTAATTAATGACCCACGCAACTTGCCTGTTCTAACGAAGAAAAACGGAATATATTTTAAACTGTATAGCAGAACAAACTGTTTTACACCAATAAGAAAGAACTCAAACATTGACACAACCAATTGGAACTACTTGCCCCCTCCACCACCTACAAAGATATTAGCACAAGGCACGCACGAATCGTCATCTTTCGATCATACTACAGCACAGACTAAAGACCTTCACGACACACATCAGACAAACGACGACGTTAAATATTATCAGACTAAAGTAACTTCGCAATATATTAATATTTGGGAAAAAGATCCGCGCGATATAAATAGAATTTCTTAGTAGCGTCGAAGCGCGTAATTGATATAATTTGATAGAGACATTGATTTTTATTGTTACGAAACATTAATTGTGAACGTAAGATTGAACATTATTATCCGCGCGATATAAATAGAAACAACGTGAGATTATATGTGAAAGTAAATAGAAGTTTTCAACAGCGCGTACAAGTGAAGTAATTATTATCCTATTTTAGCAAGTTACAAAGTGTTACTTACGAACTACAAACGACGTATTACGTACTTATAATTCTCAGAACTTACATCATCTAATAGAAACAAATCGATTAATTCCGCATTTCAGAAAAGACTAAACTTTGGAAAATATATATCAATTTGAAAAGAGCACATAAACTTTTAGTTACCACAATTCCTGACACCGCCCCCCGACTGTTTATCTTGATCTTCTCTAGCCACTTCCCTGGATAAGAGTTCTCAAGCTTATAACTACCCCTGAGTACTACGCCTGGCACCCCTTATTCTAATCCGAACTAAAGAACTACCATAAATAGCTACCCAACTTTATGGCATAACCAACCAACGGTTATAAATGACTTCCCAACGTCAAGGGCTGTTATAAATGGCGACCATCGTGATTGCTAGAATTTGAAGATCGAGGGACCAGTCAATTAAATTAAATTTTTCAACAATACAGTTCAGGAACACTACACCAAATCACACATCACCAAGTTTTAAATTCTGTGAGTAATTTTACTAGAGTCAGCACAACATTGGATTACTCTTCAATTCATCAAAACCCCCCCACTGGATCTTCATCTACAACAGTTTCCCTCAGCACCTGGACACCTGGATATCATTTTCGACCTGCCGTTGGACATCTGGACCACCAAAAGGGTATCGTTAATCCAACTTAAGTGTTGAAAATTGAATTTTGCTCCTATTTTTATTTAAATTCCAAGTAAATTTTTTCAATTTAAATTTTAAATTTATTTTTGCAGTTTAATTAATTATTTTTTTTAGTAAATTTAATTTTATTTCATTAGTTTATGAAATTACGGAATAATAAAGTATTCCAAGTCATGGAGCCAAATTCTGATACTCAGATATTATGTTCAGAACAAAATCCTACTTCTGAAAATAATGATAGTGCCTCTGTTCCGATTTCTGAAAACCTAAATATTACACAGAATGAAACAGGAAGTGACCTCGCTAACGTGCATGTTACGCACACCCCAGTCAGTATCCCAGCTGTGAGTGTACCCATACCATCGACCACCACTCAGGACACAATGAACTTAGACCCTAACATTCCTTCTTTCAGTTTAGATTTTTTGTCACAAATACAGACAATGATGGTAGGGATCTCTACACAAGTGGACGAACTTGCCACACAAAATACTACTCTTAAGAATGAGTTAAATTCCACACTAGAGACACAAAGCCAACAATTGAGAAACGAACTTGCCACACAAAATACTAGTTTTAAAAATGAACTAAATTCCACACTTGCTACCCAGAACACAACAGTAAATTCAACACTTGAAAGCCAAAGTCAACAATTGAGAAACGAATTTGCTACACAGAACTCCACACTTGAAAGTCAGATTGCTAACATGAATACGACTATAAACAATACCCTTGAGACACAAAACCAACAAATCACAACCATAAACTCCACTCTAGAAAATCAAAACCAGCACATAACAACAATGAACTCTACACTGACAACCTTAATCACAGAACATCGCACCCAGGTTACGTCTGAATTGCAGAATTTAGACACTAGAGTAACCGCTCAAATTGCTACTTCAGAACAAGTGTTGACCAATCATATTTCCTCTGTAGAAAGAGTAACTGCTAGCAATTCTACTGAATTGGTATCCCTCCAATCAGAATTAGACAGACTTAGGCAAAGGGTTAGAGACCAGGAAAACCTAATAGAACAAACCAGGGAAAATGCCTTAATCCCTCATGTTTGTAATACACCCTCAACATCTGCCTCTACATCTTCCAACCCCCCTGATCCAGTACCTCAAGCCCCTGAAATACCGGAACCACCTGCACCATTACCCAGAACCAATAATGGATTGGATCAACGAGCTGCAAGCACTAGTCAAACACCCCAAAATGTTGCAAATAGTAATTTTTCATTGCACAATTCGTACTTTCCATTACCGTATTTGAAGATACATTGAAAACAAACCCTGTCAGATATTTAAAGGACTTAAAGACTTATTTCGCTTTAAGAGGAGTTCCAGAGCATTTGAAAATGATCTTTGTAAATCAATCCTTGAAATCTAACGCAGCTCGGTGGTTACAAGTCATCGATCCCAACAACCTACTGTCCATAGGTCAGTTTGAGGAAATGTTTTTGTCTGAGTATTGGAGCGACAGTAAGCAATCCCGTCTTCGGTCTAGGATATTCCAAGGCAAGTACGACCGTAGCCACGGCCAAAGCTACTTGGAATATTTTATATCCTTGTGTGAAAGCCGCCAATTGCTTAAACCAGAAATTTTGGAATCAGATTTTCTAAAGGCACTCCCCTCTCACTTTCCGCCAGTTATAAGAAATTGTCTTGTTGTTGCGTCTCCCCAATCCACCACTGAGATGTTAAAGTTACTAAAATCAATGCAGGACCTAACCTACACTTCCACCAAACCATCGCACCCTATAGTGTCAGCTAACCAGACTCACCGTAAAAACATCAATCTGGTACAAACCTCTAGTAATCAGGACGATTTCCAGATTGGGTTGCGGACAGAGGATTCAAATAATGATCAGCAAAATAATGATTCTAGTAGCAGCAGACCTTATTGGCCCCAGACAGAGTACGTACGAAACGCACGTAATAATTGGCAAACCCGTGGTTTCCGTTACAGGCCGTATGGCAATTATAATAACAGACAAGGAAACAGTTACCGTGGTCAAAACAGACGTATCTATTCAGGAAATAGGCCTAACTGGTTCAACCGGAATCAATATAACCAAGGTTTCTTTCGCCCCTACTACAGAGGCTGGAATAATTTCAGGTACTCCCGCCGTAACAACAATAACCAATATGAAAGAAACAATTCATATGAAAGTCCAAGAAATAGGCCTAGCAACAACACCCAAGGCAATGCAGAACCCCAGACTCAATCCCCAATCCCCACCGTGACTTTAAACGAATAAGGGTTTTACATGCTCCTTATCTTGATCTTCTCTAGCCACTTCCCTGGATAAGAGTTCTCAAGCTTATAACTACCCCTGAGTACTACGCCTGGCACCCCTTATTCTAATCCGAACTAAAGAACTACCATAAATAGCTACCCAACTTTAAGGCATAACCAACCAACGGTTATAAATGACTTCCCAACGTCAAGGGCTGTTATAACGGAAACCTTATCTTAAAGGTTAACTGCTACCTCCATTGTTGTTTTAGGATGCATGACAACGAACTACAATATCAAAACAATAATGTTCGAGACGTTGACTCAAACAGTTTTTAACAAGAAGAGAGTCTTGTAGATTGCATTAGATAGTTTTTCGATTACCTTTTATGTCTTTGGATAGTTTTAAACTATTTTTTTTAATTATTGTTTAATTGATAGCCATGGTACTATAATACTGAATTGTTTACGAACTGTATTTCCGAAAAGTTGGGTCACTGTCAGTGATTTTACAGCATTAATAGTTTCCCTTACCCCGTGAAACTAATACATCTTCTAAATCTGTTTATTTATTTAGTCATTAATTTCGGAATTTTAATTGCTTGCTCACAAATAACGCTACCAATGAACGTGCGTTCACCACGACAGAAATAATAATATGAAGGCCTGGTTTAGTTTCTCTGCACGAGTCCAAGGTGACGCTGAACTACGTTTGTACATTCGCTTACTACTACTCTCGTTACAATTGGAATGTTCGAAATGTATCTGCGTCGTCATCCATACTCTAGGCTGCGTCAACCAACTCGGTTGCCGCTTGTTTCCAGCACCATGCTTTCTGTGCAGTGGGAGCGTTGAGCTTTTCCAGAGTAACAGTGCTGGCTTCTACGACAACAAATTATTTTAATCCCGAATGGGAATTTGCTTGCTTCGTCTGATGTCCAAACATCTGCACCTGGATCTAATCACGTTAAATGTGACATTGAGTTGGCTGACAGTTAGTTACAAGAACAGAGGAAGACTTCTAAAGTCGATTTTCTTAGTGAAGACCCCCTCGTTATACAGATGTCCGGCATCTGTGATTGCAAATGTTTGGTTCGACCTTTGAACAACGAACCCTTATTTTCAGTTATGAAACAAAACAAAGGCCCTCAAGGAGACGATCATATCTTAAAGTGTGCATTAAGGGTTCAGAGTTGTGATTCATTATGTCCAATTTTTAATTTTAATCGTTTAATGCCAAAATAATGTCACGGCATGACCATTAGACTATTTACAAAGTTAAGTTCTTTGAATTTAAAGGGATTTTAAAATAAATGTTTGGTACATAGAGATATGCCTACATATGATTTATTTTGAATTTTGATTTTCAAAAGTTGTCAGAAAGCAAGAGTGTCGTTTACCGAGAACAACTGAAATGCTTAAATTCCTATTGGAAAAATGTATCCATTACACGTTTTTTATTCTTTTAATTTGAAATGTTCTCTTACTATTATCATTGAGTAGCCAAGTTTTATTATTTTCATTATTTCAACAATCCCAGTATAGAACTGTGATAATTTTCACTAAAAATTATTGTACCATTCTTAGAAAATTCCTAAGCAAGCTAAAGGAATATTATCTATTTCATGGAACCCGAAGGTTCATTGCCGCGCTTAGTGAGTTCGCCATTCAACCCTATTCTGTGCTAACTCCAATCATCCTCCCAAATCCTACTTCCTACAAATCCGTTCTAAGATTGTCCTCCCACCTACATCTATGTCTTCCACGTGGTCTTTTCCCTTCGGGTCTCCCAGTCAATACTTTTGAGATATGTCTTTCCTCCCCATGCGTACAACATGTCCAGCCCATTTCATCCTTCGCGATTTAATTACCCTTACTATATCTGGTGATGCGTACAGGTCCTGAAGCTCATCGTTATGTAATTTTCTTCAGTCCCCATTGTCATCCCTCTTGGGCCGAAATATTTTTCGAAGCACCCTATTTTCAAACACTCTCAGACTATGTTCTTTCTGATCAGTTAGCTGCTATGTATCACATCCATATAATACAACAGGCAGGATAATAGTCTTATAAATCTTAATTTTTAGATTTCTAAAAACAATAAAACAAGCATTTCCTGATTTGAGTCTACAGTTAACTTCTGCCTTAATATTATTTGTATCTGTAATTACTGTTCCCAGATATTTGAATTCCTCCACTTGTTCACTAAAAATTATTGTACCATTCTTAGAAAATTCCTACGCAAGCTAAAGGAATATTATCTATTTTATGGAACCCGAAGGTTCATTGCTATTCTAATATTTTGTGGCGCATTATTTTGACGTTCCATGACCATATACTTTTCTTTTTGTATTAATTTCTAATCCAACATTCCTGCAGGCATCGAAAAGACTTTCTGCATTTCTTTCGATTGTGTTTTTGTCATCGCCCAATAAGCAAACGTCATCTGCATAAGCTAAAATCTGGTGACTACCATTTAATTCTAGGCCTACGTTGTTTTCCTGAACTTTCCTAATGGCGTATTCCAAAGCGAAATTAAAAAGTAAAAGTGATAGTGCATCTCCTTGCTTCAAGCCGCTTCTAATGGCAAACCTATCTGATATAAATTTCCCTACCCTGACTCTGCTATAGGTTTCATTTAGACACATTTTGATCAGCCTAACTAACTTTTTTGGTATCCCAAACTCAATGAGGATATTGTACAGTTTTTCTAGCCTAACTGAATCATATGCTTTTTTAAAATCTATGTATAGCTGGTGAACAGGCTTATTATATTCCCACTTTTTCTCCAAGATTTGGCGAATACAAAATATATGTTCAATGGTTGATCTATTTCGCCTAAATCCACATTGATGATCTATGATTTCTTCTGCATATGGGGTTAATCTTGACAGCAGTATATTAGATAAAATTTTGTATGATGTTGATAAGAGAGAAATTCCTCGATAGTTATTACATCCTGCCTTATCTCCCTTTTTATGGATCGGTATAATAATAGATTCTTTCCATTCCTTCGGCAATTCCTCCTTTCTCCAAATCATAAGAATGACCCTATGGATCTCTGAGTTTAATCTATCCCCCCTGCCTTAATTAATTCTTCTGGAATTTGGTCAACCCCTGAAGACTTGTGTGTTTTTAGTTTCCCTATAGCTGTTTCTACTTCTGTTAAAGTTGGTTCAGCAACCAATGACTCTGCTGTAAATATTTCACTTTCTGCACTTCGGACATCTCCATGTACATTTAATAACTGATTAAAGAAATTTTTCCACCTATTCAAAATATTACTTGGAGCCGCGAGTATAGTACCATCATTGTCCTTAATTATGTTTATTCTAGGTTGAAAACCTTTCTTGAACTCATTCATTCCCTTGTAGAGACCCCTAACATTTTTGTCTTTACTATTTCCCTCTAATTCATTTACCTTGTCTTTGAGATAGGTTCTTTTATTTGTTCTAATGATTCTAGAAGTTTCTCGTTTAGCATTGTTGAGATTTTCGACCATAGTGTCATTCGGATTCTGCAACCACTGTAGTTTTGCCTACTTTCTTGCATTTACTAATTTCTCGCACTCATCATCAAACCACGGTTTATTTCGTTTCAGTTCAAGCGGACCTAATTTTTCTTTTGCAGCTACCTTAATATTGCCTTTAATGCAGTCCCAGGTTTTGAAGATATTCATATCATCCCTAGCTTCTTGCTCGGTAGCGTTTTCTAGGACTGCAAATCTATTTGAAATCTCGACTTGGTAAGCATTCCTACTTTGGTTTTCACCTAGCTTTTTCAGATTGAATCTCTCTACATCGAAATTTTGCCTAGTTCCTTTGTTTAATGAAAGTCTCTCTCGGACAACCGCAACTACCAGATAGTGATCCGAATAACAGTCAGCACCCCTAAAAGTTCGAACGTCGATTATACTAGACTGCCTCCTTGCATCTATTAGCACATGGTCGATTTGGTTATGCGTCTCTCTATCTGGCGAGGTCCATGTGTATTTATGAATATCACGATGTGGGAATTTTGTACTCTTTACGATTAGATTTTTAGCGGTGGCAAAATTAACTAGTCTAACCCCATTGTCGTTGCTCTGCAAGTGGAGAATTTCGTTCCCAATCGTGGACTTGAAAATATCCTCCCTTCCTACTTTCGAATTGAAATCTCCTAGCACAATTTTCATGTGATATGCCGGAAACTGATAAAATGTTCGTTCTATTTCCTCATAAAAACTGTCCTTGTCAACATCTTGTTTATTTTCTGTTGGTGCATGGATATTCATAACTATGATGTCACACCACCGTCCCCTTAGAATAATATAAGAAAGTCTATCATTAATAAACTCTACTTTCTTAATGGCTGAATTAATTCTCCTATGTATGAAGAACCCGGTCCCTAATTGATGGTCATCATTCCCTTTCCCGTAGAAAAAAGTATACGCGCCTGTCTGTATTGAACCTTCACCCTCCCATCTAACTTCCTGTACTGCTACTACATCTAACCTGTATTTCTCTAATTCTCTAGTTACCGATTTAAACGCCCCAGGCCTGTATAAGCTCAAAACGTTCCTACGATTTTTGGCCTCCCTCAGTGTAGTCCCTACCCGGAGATCCGAACGAGGGACTATTTTACCTCCGGAAAATTTTACACTGATAGGATCCTAATTCAGGCAGCGTTACTTAACAATATTTTTTACTGGGAGAGGTTGTTAACCACAGGCCAAACCCCCAAGCTGGAGGACCACCTCATGTCGTCTGTCCGCGACTGCTTATTCAAATATATTCGCAGCTACCCTCCATATCTGGAGGCCGTAACCTCTATCCGCAACCTGAGGACGCGCCATGCCGTGGTGACAGAGACCCACCCCTTACATATATTATATGTGTATATATATATATATATATCCATACACATACATAATATATACGAAGCATGGGAGATATTTAACATGAACTTGTTAATTTCTTCCTAAATGAAGTTCACATTTTCATTATAAAAACTCACCAATTTCTTATACTTGCACTATTAATCATTGATTAATTTCATTTCCTTAGCGGTCAATGAATGTATAAGGTTCGAAAACTCGGACTACAGACTTCCAGGATCGTTCACAGTTTCACTCCTTCTGGAAAAATAAGCCAGCAACATTTTCTAGTTCAAATAAATTTGTTTGTCATTAACCCACTTCATTAACTTGTCCCATAACCTCGTCTCGATTTCTTCCTTACTGGTGTAGCACAACCTACTTTCTTTTTCTATGGTACAAGTTAGAAAGAAACCTGCGCGGAACGTAGCTGTGATTGCTGCAGTATGCGCAGCTACATTCCGCACAGGCTGGGAAGGTTCTAGTACATACCTGAGCAACTGAGGGGAAACGTTTTAGTCCCCCATCCTGCTGTGTCGTATGAAACCTGCTCTTCATGTTCAATGTCACGTCGAAACTGCTTTATTCTGACGTCAAGCGCGACTGTAGTGAGAGATATTACCCCACCGCACAGTGGCACAATGTGCCACAGTTGCGCACCTGTGTTCTAGTACTGACCATCACTACATTCCCTCACATCAGGAAAATAGTGATCTACAATAATTTCTTGCAAAAATTATACGATTAATATTTGCCTGTTTTGGCAGAAAATTACGTATGCAGAAAGAAAATAATGCTTTATGTAACAAGCCTATAATGACACTTATTAAGACATGAGTAGGTTTATGTTCTTTACAGTGATATCAGGCCTATGTTCTTGCGCTCATTTAATAATTTTCATACGAGTGTCTTAATTACCGTTACAGGAAAGTTGCACACGAGTGTTTTTGCTAGACCTTATTAAATGTGTGTTTTAAGTTTTAAGTGTAATTAAGTTTTTAGATTCATGAAACAAACGAATCGGCTAACCTCGGCGATCAGCTGTTAGTAAGATCTCCACTTTTGCGATAGATGGCAGGTGATAGCGTGCGGGGAATTCAAAGCTTCTCTTGGGTTTTGAGGAATATTTAAAAAGAAAAGCTTCTCTTGGGGAATTAACCTCAAAGCAACGCAGTTTTAAAATACACGAAATGAACTTAATTTGGTATAGTAATAAAATTAACACGAACAGAATTTATTTTATTTTTAAGAGCTCTTCTATACAGTGCAGATCTGTCATGTTTCTTTGAACCCTATTATCCATGTTTAATGTGCAATCATTAATACAACTTCACTATGACAGAAAAGTTCCATTACAATTCCCATTGGAATCGTAAGAATCTATTAATTAAACTTGGAATTATCATCGAGAGAATAATATAATCTGGTATGTTCAATTGAAAATGGTTGACACCAGAACCGATAAAATGGATCGTAAATAATTTATTCACTAAACTAATTTATTCACTGGGTTTTGAGGAATATATAAAAAAAAGCTTCTCTTGGTGAATTAACCTCAAAGCAACGCAGTTTTAAAATACACGCAATAAACTTAATTTGGTATAGTAATAAAATTAACACGAACAGAATTTATTTTATTTGTAAGAGCTCTTCTATACAGTGCAGATCTGTCATGTTTCTTTGAACCCTATTGTCCATGTTTAATGTGCAATCATTAATACAACTACACTATGACAGAAAAGTTCCATTACAATTCCCATTGGACGTAAGAATCTATTAATTAAACTTGGAATTATCATCGAGAGAATAATATAATCTGATATGTTCAATTGAAAATGGTTGACACCAGAACCGATAAAATGGATCGTAAATCATTTATTCACTAAAAAGCCGCAGTATGTGCTAACTTCTATAGCCTGTGTGTGTGGTGCAAATCGATTCATGAGTGTCAACAGCATCAGAATAATTAATCAGAGAGTGAACACGGCGCCGTGACCGCAGAGATGATGAAGAAATTTCCCCAACAGGAGGCAATACTCCGCGTCCGGGACACGATCTGCCAATAACACCCTCCACACACATCAAACCAGACAACAGCGTGTGTTAAAGTAAGAGGTATCCAACGGTAACTTAATGACTAACCTAAAATATTCTTTTTTACACTTGAACGAGATCTGATTCAAATTAATTCTGTTTTTTATTCCACCATATTTTAAAAAGCTTATTACGTGTGACATAACGGTATCGCAATGATATCCATATCCATACATATTTCTATTATGACATAGCTATGGTATCGATTATTATCGAACACTGAACATTCTTGAGACTTCGAGAGTATCAGCAGAAAACTGCGTATAAATAGCTCGTATTTAAAATAAAATAAATTCTATTCGTGTTAATTTTACTATACTAAAGGGAATTCATTTCGTGTTGTCAAATCCGTTGGTTTCAAGAAAACAAGCAAAAGAAAGCTTCGATTTGACCGACGCTGTAAGCTACCATCTCTCGTAGAATACAAGAACTAAGTCAACTATTTTGATGCGAAGATCATGACGTGGTCGTTGCCGTTCGTTTGGGTGAATCTAAAATCTCAAAAGTTAAATATTCAGACTAATTACGGTCGTATGCAACTTTCCTATAATGATAATTAAGATACTCGTATCTTACTAAATGTCATTATACACTTGTTGCATAATGAACCGATGGGCCCGTTTGTAAAGTCATCGATTAATTCCATCGATGCCATCGGACTTTCGTCAGGGTGTTCGTAAAGTCAGCGGACAATCCACCGGGAAAGTAGGCCTATTAGGCTCTTCGTAAACTCACCGCTATTTGTCCGCTGAAAGTCATCGATTGCAATCAGAATCATCGTATTTATGCAAGTTAGATGACAGACATGGCGGAGCGAAGAAACAGACGACAGTGTTGCCACTAGCATAAATAAATTGAGTTTATTTTCGTATGAAAGCTAACGAACTGCTCTTCATCAGAGTATGAGTCCTCCGAAAATGAAAGTGATGAGTTGAGGAAGAGAGAAAAGAAAGAAAAAAAAAAATGCCCTACCTAAAAATCTATTAATTAATGTCGTTTTCCAAATATCTCGTAACTGACAGCACAGGTTATCCATGATTGCCAGTTGAGGCTACGTACCGTATTTAAATATGCAAAATGTTTTATGGATTTTAATACGCTCAGAACATGATTTATGAGAATGATAGCACTCAGTTATTAGTTCCCTGCACATCATATATTATAATTACCACTTCTTGCGAATCTATGATACAATTACGATTATACAACACTAACACTCCCGCTGAAATCCATCAACCTGTTCGTAAAGTCAATGGCTCATCAGGCTCAGCGGGGGAATAAATGGCGGATGCGTTCATCGTACATTCATCAGACTTTCAATCGCACTTTTCCACTTGTGGGTTATTAACTGATGACGTTAAAAAGTGACCATTCTAATAGAACGATATAGCCATAATCGTAAAATTGTTGACTTCGAAAGTAATAGACTGTTAATTGTAATCAAAACCAAATATATGTGTTGGTAAGATGTGATAGGATGACATGATTCTGAATAAACGAAGAACTTCTGCATGTAAAAGCAAGTTTTTTTAAGAAGGTGCCAAAAATATACGATAATGGAGAGGCAACACCTCTTATAATTAACATAAGAAAAATAATATAGAATTTTTATAAATAATATTATTTCGCGAGATTAAGCAAACCCACTCCTTCCTCCTACCGTGTGACCGACACCAGAATTGGCCGCTGACTCAGCGTGGCTGTGCCGGGGAGCGGAGCTCCGAAACTCGCTCAGAATGCTAGCGACCGCTCTGTATATAATCAGAAAATCTTAATGCTTAATTTCTTTCAATTGTGTGGAAATTTCACTCATCGTGGAGGATTTTCGATCTAATATTGATGAAAATTTGAATATAAGTTAAGTTAAAAATTTGATCAACCAAGAAAATGTTATAGAATTAACTTAAATGTGATCTTTTTTGGATTAGATAACTCTTTGAATATAGATAGCTTGAATGTGAAACTTAAAGATTCATCAATGTAACTTGGAGAGTAAATATGTCACTTTGTGTAGAGATGATGTTTCTCATAAAAACAAAAGAATAACTAAACATGAAAATATCCTACGTGCAGGAATAAAATACAAAATTAAGAACAGTTTCACTTAAAAAGTTAATTGCAGGTATAATCCCATTATATAATTTAGTTTCATAAATAAACAACATCATGCCTTATTTGATGTATTCATATTTGCATGTTTCTCACTTTCAACTAGCAATTTTATCAAATAAATCAACCCAGTTAGAAAATAGGCTAATGAAAAACCGCCAGTATAAAAAGTCGGCTATTCTACTGTAAGTACGTGTGTTAGCAATATTAATAGTAACGTTAGTTTTGTGCACTTGAATGTGCGTCAGATATCTGAACGGAGTAGCAGTCGTAGTGGTGTACAGCTTATTTATTTCTCATAAAAATTCTCACATATAAACCAAATTATTAACATTAACCAGCGCACGGGTCGGTGTCGACCATACGTGCTCACTTCAAACACTTAAATCATTACCCCATAAAAATACCCAATTAAACAAATTATATTCCATTATTTACATACTACGAGTATCCACAGACGTAACCCCCACCCGAAGCAAGTAAAAATTTCATAGAAACTCATAGACATAACTATAAAAAAGAAACAAACAAACAAACAAAAAAACTCTTAGATTTCCTTAATTCTCCTAACTGAGGCTTTCCCTCGCATATCTAACTTTCTGCAGAAATTTACATATCCCATGCCAATTGTGCTCTTTCAGCAACAGATTTAGACATGCCTCCCCACTTCTTTGCGAGTTTAAAAATATGTCGGGTAGCATCATAACTCTCTAGCGCTCTGCAACTCCACATCCCGACAAGATATGAACCCATGTTTCATTTTCTCTGCACATTGGGCAGATTCTCACCCCTCTCTCATCCGAAATTCTCTTAGATTTCCATCTTCCCAGGCGTAGCAGTAACAAGCAGTAAGTGGCCGTGTATAGACGAGTCATACGGTTATGATATGCCGCCCCAATTGCGGGGAAGCAGTAGGTATTCCGCACTTTCAATATATAATAAATCAGATTGCTAGGCAGATTAATCCACTCAACTCCCACTGCACTCATAAGAGGAGAGCAAGTAACAAGGATGATCTCATGTAAAAGCAGGATCATCAGAAATCACAAATGGAGAGCCAGTGATCAAATTCCTTTTTCCTCATCCTCATTTTTCCTGCTTTCTTTTCCTATATGCTTGTCGCTGTCCCTATCCATACCCTAGTTCACATACTTCAAGGCGTCTCTTAGTCCTCTTTTACTATTACTTTATCCGCATACCTTCTCCTTAACCTGATAGTTTTCTTAATTATTCTTTGAAGTGGATGTGCTAATATTAAACCCCTAAATCAAATGAAATCTTTTTGGAAAGCTAAAAATAAATAAGATCTAAATGTACTTATAGATCTTTTCTATTGGAAATAGTCTTGAGTGAAGAAGTTGCGCCATATTACATTCTTGAACAATATCTTCAAATAAATTTATGGTGTAAAACGGGTTCGTTTAGTAAGATTTTACATATTTAAAATTAAAATTTGATTTGAGAGTCACAAAGGTAAACCGATTTCATTGCCCTCGAAGAATTTAAAGAAAAATCGTTCAGTTCCAGCCAGAAATTAATCCGAAGAAATCAAGTTGTGGTCGTTGTGAGGACATCCTCCATCTTTTCAGTTTGATTTGAAATCACCTGCTTATCTCTGATGGATATTTTCCTTAAGCAACGTGCGATTCCTTGATCCTCAAAGAAAAAAAGTATCGTGTTGAAGATAAAGAAAAGTTCTACAAAATTAATAATGGAATCAGATAGACAAAGCAAAGTTTACGAACCTGAGGAATACAGTTATTCAAACATGTAAAAGAGAAAGCCGGTAGACCAATTTTATTGAACGAACATGTGTTCCAGAGGCGTCTCCAAGATTTTGTGGGAGGAGCTTTAAGTCTAACATACTATTATCACACACATATTATTGAACCTTCATACGTTAGATTAACATTAATATACAATGATAATGAAACAAAGTATGCAGTTTCGTTTTCGTTTGTTTCTCTGTTTGTTTGTTGATGTGAAGTCACAGTCACACTTTAATCTAAAGACATAAAAAAGCTGTAAATATATTAAAGCTGCTGAGACATAGAACATGACTAAAGTTTCTTGCTTTCCCATTATTGGAAAATTTATCAAGCACCATTTTAAGCATTGCTCGCTTGGCCGATGTGGCTGGCAGGTGCAGAACTATGATCAGCTGTTAGTAGCTTTAGTCGGCCCGGAAATGTTTTAGACAGTGGGATAGGTAGGTATTGTCTGCTCTAGTACCGGCGATAAAGTAAAAAAATAAGGCTGCCTCACTGTAGCACACTATTTGTATCTACTTACTACAATTTTCTGAGTAGTATATGGGACGTTATGGCCTGGTAGGGGAAATGTGGTGGGGTGGTGACGTCATAGTGGTGGGGGTAATGACGTCATGGAGGGGAAGGTGGCATGGCTAATGACGTCATAGGGGCGGGGCTAAGGGGGCGTGGTTACACGGGGCGGAAACAAAATGGCGGAAACAAAATGGCGGAAACAAAATGGCGGATTCAAAATGGCGGCTGGAGGGAAATTCAAAATTCGAAAATGCAAGAGTGTGCTAAGTCGAAATTGTATAATAATGCAAAAGTGATCTAAGTCGAAATTTTATTTTAAAATTGGTGGGATATTTGAAAATTCAAAATGGCTACCAAGATGGCAGCTAGCGCCACATTCAAAATTTAAAAAATGCAAGAGTGGGTTAAGTCGAAATTATAAATGCAATCGTGAGCTAAGTCGAAATTTTATGGCGGGGTGTTTGAAAAATTCAAAATGGGGGTAATATTTAAATTTTGTTGCGTTAAAGCTTTTTGAAAATGTAAGAGTGGGCTAAGTCGAATTATATATTTAATGCAAAACTGTGCTGTGTAAAATATTGGTGGGAATATTTGAATTTTAAAATACTACTACTACTACTACTACTACTACTACTACTACTACTACTACTACTACTACTACTACTACTACTACTACTAATACTACTACCATCACCATCACAACCACCACCACCACCATCACCATCATCACCACCACCATCATCATCACCACCACCACCACCAATACCACCACCATCATCACCACTACCACCACTACTATTACTAATACTACTACCACCACCATTACCGCTACCATCACCATCAACACTACTACTACCACTACTACTACTACTAATGTATAGTTATTATGAACATCTCTTTATTTCCTTCTTTCTTTCTTTCTTTCTTTCTTTCTTTCTTTCTTTCTTTCTTTCTTTCCTTCTTTCCTTCTTTCCTTCTTTCCTTTCTTTCTTTCTTTCTTTCTTTCTTTTCTTTCTTTCTTTCTTTCTTTCTAGTAAAATGAAATTGTAAGGATGTCTGAGGATAGGTGTAGGCTTTTTGAAAAACGGCACATTATTATTATATTAATAAGAATGTCTCGTTTTTGTAAATAATTACAAACGTATTACATTAAGAACAGATCTTGGATATTTTATTTACTTACTTTTACATCAAACATATTAATATTAACACTGAAATAAGTTCATGTTTGTCCTGTCCTCCTCTCAAGTTTATATAAAAAAACAAACACTGTAATGTTCTACAACATGACCAGACATGGGTTGTTTATTTCGTCTGTTACACATTCGTATAAACCTAAATTTTCCAAAGATGATGGGACAGATTGTTTGTTTACAAGTTTCGATATGTCGTTCTCCATTATAGAGTACTTTGACATAATGTTCGTGATGATGTTAGTGTGTATAGAAAGAAAATGAATTTCTTCGCACTTTAAAACAATACGTGTTTTCTCGTACTGAATATAACACTGTTTAAAATTCTTAGCCAGTCGTAGTTCAAACCGTTCTTCAATAAAATGGTAAGGTTTAGCGTTGCACATATGTTCAATTAGTTTTGGTATGTGTAATAAGAAAGAAATCAATAGGTTGGGTGAAAACACAACACACGCTCCAAAAGAGTTTCCTATTTCAGCACAAGCAGTGTAGTTCAATGACGTGTAGAAACCGAAACTTAGATATCTGTCCTTGTTTCGGTTGAGGAAATAAATCCTACGTGCCAGTACAGAAGGAACGACTCCTGACTGATCTACAAACGTGTCGACGGTTGTGTTTAGCGCTTCATCTAGAAGTTTCTCCAAGTCTATAACCTCCTCCGTAGATGGGATGGTTTTCCGATACCTCTTTGTACGAGGGTCCTGCCTCGAAAGTTTATTCTGAAATCATACAAAAACACCAACACATTAGAAAATCTATTCACGATACATGCATACATGTTAGGACACCTTTTTTTATCAATCAGATCTGTACTTACTTTTCTTGCAAGAGTTTTGCTCCCTTCTCCAGTAGCTGTAGACATCATGATCCCTGGACGGTACGTTCTATACTGACGTTACACCTCGACCTCGTCTCATGTCGTATTATTCTGAAATTAGACAAAAGTAACGGTATTAGTAACGCGTGATCTAACGGAAGTAGAAATAGTATTAAAGCAAGGTACCGTTAACAATAATGACTCACGGTGTGAATGTCCGGGAAGACATCTCTGACCTCCTTTCGTTCCACACAACAATCCCCAGGATTTATGGAAGGGGGCGTACAACTTCTCTGTCAGGAGTTGTTACTGTGTTGAAGAGATTCATAAACTCTTGCATGCTCCATCCTCTATCCATGTAGTAGATGAACAGGCATGTATAGTGTCCACAGACAGAGGTTGTCAGTCCTTGCAGTCTTTGAGTGTTGTATGACCAGTTTATTGAATTTAGACTAATAAATTTAGTTATCCTAGGAATGAGAGGAGGTAGTCCGAAAGAATCAAAGTAATAGGTAAAATTTTGATTTTTGAAAAACACGGCAACCCAATGTGAACCAGGTGAACAATGTGGGTCTAGATTAATGATGTAAGATTTAGGTCTGTTCGTTACTCTATATGGCAGTAAATCGCTAGGATAAACTCCATCAAAAGTCTGAACATTAAGAAGTGCATGGTTTATTTGAGTGGTGTTCATCTTTTAATAATCTGTAATTACTTTTCTATCTTTAGTAATTTTAATACTGTTATCGTATTCCGAATAGAGAATACAGGTAACGGCTTGTTTGAATTCTGTGTCGAATTTTGCTTCTATTCTAATGTTTCCGTTATTCGGTAAACTTTTATGACCATGCGAAGCAGAGGTGTCAGGAGTTAGATCATACATTAACATGAAGAACCCATTTATATACATGTCGTGAGTGATTTGCATACCGCTATTGCTGTGATGGATCCATGAACCTTTAAAAAGAGTATCATAAGCTAGTGTTGTAGTCTTTTCATGATCTGTAGAAATGTCTGTCTTATGTCGTGTACGGTATCAGGACCGTGAGGACAAATGTTAGGATAAGGTACTTCTCAAATAGGAATAAAATGTTGCTTTTAGGTTTGGAAGGGACTTCAGTTGGAAGTGCATGAGATAGGAAAGATTAGCCACCTCTGAATAGCTAGATGAGGACCAGATTCGAATGAATCAAAATGAGAGCAAATAGACTGTAACCTCAGGACTCTGGTATCAGGAATCCACGGACTACTTAAGGAGAACAATTGAAATATGAAATAATCACAACTTACTAGATTCACACACAATAATTATTGAAACTAATTGAAAAGAAACACTGATACATAAGATGCAAGAGTACGTATTCACCACGTGTCTGTAAATATTAATTTCTTGAAAACCTTGATAAATAATAGCTTAAAATGCGTAGATTAAATTGCTCTTGAAGTTGACACTAAACTTTTGTATGTAGTTTAGTCGTAAAAGCTGATATAAGCACTGAAACATATAGCGTGGGTTGCACCACTGTTGCGAAATATCAAACTTCTGTAATTCGGAGAATTCACTCGCGAACTTTATGAATTATATGTAATTATGTATGAATAATTACTGAGAGCCACAATTGCGCACAATTGTGACTATTCGCCGCTTTCCAGAGCAAGTTTAATGGAACTTGGTAGAAAAAGCGGGAATGATTCGAGCCTACTAGATACACTGTTATCTGAGTGAGGTCTCGTACAATACTAACTGGAGTGACGCTAAGCCACCTCATATAACAAAAGAAATTAGCAAGTCATGCATGATCCCACAATGCCTTGAGGCGGGAATAAAAAGACAATCAAAGCGGGACATTGCAAGCGGACAGTTTGAAACATTCTAAAGTAGAAACATGTTGCTTGCGCGAACATACCGACCCCTTTGAACTATTTAGTTCAACAAAATAGATAAAGAGCAAGCTATGAAAAATACATTCAAATGGATAAATAACATAAAGAAAAACACTTATTATATACATCACAATAACACAGTTTATCTCCGTTATGAGAAAATAAAACCTTATTGTGTAAGGAGAAAAAACCAAAAAACACTTATTACAATGTAACGGTTTGTCTGCACTATAATTGCTTGTAAAACGATAAAGAGATATGAAATATTAATTGCACTGTATTACACTTATTATTGATCTGGCAATGGACATAATTTCACTACTGGGCGCTTGTATTCACCACTAGGAGTGCGAACTGTCGCCACACGAATTAGACCGTCTTCTCCCGGATGCACCTTGGTGATGACGCCTATCTTCCATTGAAGTGGGGCTAAGTTGTCTTCCTTCAGAATGACTAAGATACCTTCTCGCAGATTCTCACTGGAAGATGACCATTTTTGTCGCTGCTGAAGTGTATGCAAATACTCGGAAGACCATCTTTTCCATATACGATGCAGATGATTTTGTAGAATTTGCCATTTTTCAAGACATTTTATATCATCTGTGGGAGGATGAGATGGCAGGGAGGTGAGAGGCTCACCGATGAGGAAATGCCCAGGTGAAAGATATGAACAGTCATTTGGGTCGTCACTAAGACGAACGAGTGGTCTGGAATTCAAACAAGCCTCGATCTGAGTGAGCAGCGTACAAAGCTGTTCAAATGTGAGGATTTGTGCACCCATCGTTCTCCTTAGGTGAAACTTCATAGATTTCACAGCGGCTTCATGTAACCCACCGAAATGCGGGGAAGCAGGTGGAAGAAAATGCCAGTTATAATCATTGGTTGCAGCAAAATCTTGAACTGACTTCTGAAATTCTTCGGATTGTAGTAGAATACGAAGATCTTTCAATTTGTGATTCGTGCCTATGAAATTAGTGCCGTTATCGCTGAAAATATCCTTGCATAGGCCACGACGGGAAGTAAATCTTCTTAGCGCGGCTAAGAAAGCTTCTGATGTGAGGTCTGATACCAATTCAATATGAATGGCTTTAGTTACAAGACATACAAAGATTGCAGCGTATGCCTTGGCAATGATTTTACTTCTAGGCGATCCGTATCTTATGCTGAAGGGACCAGCATAATCTACTGCTGTGCGTAGAAAGGGCCTAACAGGAGTTACTCTGTAGTTAGGAAGATTGCCCATCAGCTGTTGAGCAGATTGTGCCTTTAGTTTATAGCAAGTCAGACACTTGTGTAGAACAGATTTCACCAGTCTGCGCACGCAAGGGATCCAATATGCTTGTCTTAAAGAAGCTATCATAAGCTGATGTGAAGCATGTAGAAGTTTAAAATGTTCATGCTTTACAATTAGAGCAGTTAGATGGTGCTTGGTTGGCAATATGATCTGATGTTTAGCATCATATGCAAGATGAGATTTATCTATGCGACCACCAACTCGTAGAAGACCATTTTCGTCCAGAAATGGTGTTAATGTATGAATAGAACTTTTAGCAGAAGTTTCTTTCATATTTTTAAGATCTGCAATTTCACTCTTAAAAGATGAATGCTGAGCACTTTTAACACAAGTTTGTAAAGCTTGTTGAAGCTCTTCAGCTGTAATAGGTCCATGAAATTTTGTTTCATGGCGACATGCAGCAATAAATCTATTCATGTAGCATGTTACTCTTTGCAGGCGTCGGAGATCTGAGAATGTTGTAAGAAAATGTTCTCTCTCCGTTGTTGACACCAGACAGACATTTGCAAGTTGTTCTGATGAATCAGGAACACTTAATTGTTGTGGTTGTTTTGGCCAGGATGTCTCTGGTGAAGATAACCAGTTAGGACCGTGCCACCACAAATCGATTTCAGATAACTGCTCACAAGAAATTCCCCTTGAGACAAGATCTGCTGGATTATCATGTGTGGCAATGTGTCGCCATGTAGCAGTCTCCGAAAGTTCTTGTATCTGTGACACACGATTTGAAACAAAGGTTTTCCACTTTCGCGCATCAGTTTTGAGCCAAGAAAGTACCACAGTAGAATCTGACCACAAACAATTTTGTGAAGGTTGTACCTTGAGGTCACTTAGCACTTTGTTGTATAATTTAGCTAGCAAAAGTGCACCACAGAGTTCAAGGCGTGGAATGGTTTGCTTCTTTAGAGGAGAAACCTTAGATTTTGAACATAATAATTGAACAGTAGTTTCACCTTCACTATTTACAGAACGAATATATATACAAGCTCCATACGCCTTCTCGGAGGCGTCACAGAAACCATGTAATTGAATGTCCTGCACTGTACCAGATGTAAGCACATATCTGGGAATACGCAAGGTGTGAATAGTAGCTAATGTTTCACAGATTTCAATCCATTTCTCCACCAGATGCACAGGTACGGTTTCATCCCAGTCTAATTTCTCAATCCAGAGAAATTGCATAAAGATTTTAGCATTTATAACAATAGGACTAGCCAATCCTAGCGGATCAAAGATAGATGAAATAAGTGAAAGGATATTTCGTTTGGTTAGTTTACCTTGCACATGGGTTTGGAGTGAAGGATGTGATTGGATCTGGAATTCATCATTAACTGGATGCCAAAGTAAGCCTAGGGCATGTATGTTTTCATTGTTATCAAGTTCCAGGGGCAATTGAGTTTCTCGATGTGAAGGAGGTACTGATTCCAATAAAGCTTCATGGTTGGAACACCATTTTCGCAGAGGAAATCCACCACAATTGAGCATATCTGTAAGCTCCCTTTGCAGTTTCAGGGCTTCTTGGATGTCATTGTGGCCTGCTAAACAGTCATCAACATAAAATGATTCCCGTACTGCCTGAGCAGCAAGCGGATACTTCTCTTCTTCTTCTAGCGCAAGCTGATGTAAAGATCTTATGGCCAAAAATGATGCAGATTTGGTACCATAAGTGACAGTAGTTAGAGCGTAGTCTTGTATGGGTTCATTAGGACTTGAACGCCACACAATTCTTTGAAGATTCTGATCTTCTTTATGCATCCTTACTTGCCTGTACATTTTAGAAATGTCTGCTGAAAATGCATACTTGTAGGTGCGGAACCGAAGTACAATAGATGAAAGATCGTCTTGCATAGTTGGCCCTAGTTTCAAGATGTCGTTCAATGACTTGCCTGAAGACGACTTTGCTGAGGCATCGAATACAACTCGGGTTTTCGTGCTAGTTGAACTAGGTTTTATAACAGCATGATGCGGCAAGTAGTAACATTTTTCTCCAGGCTGAGGAAGTGAAACCTTCTTCATGTGGCCTAGATTTTCATACTCTTCCAGAAATTTGGAATAGTCTTCTTTTAAGCTAGGGTTAGCTTCAAGTTTGCGTTCCAGGTGTCCTAAGCGTTTTATAGCTTGTTGCCTAGATTCGCCCAGAGAATCTACAGGTTGATTCTTGGGGAGTTGCACTACGAATGCACCATCAGTTGCACGAGTAGTGTTTTCTACGTAGTGTTCTTCACATTCACGTTCCTCTTTGGTGTGTACTGCGCTGGGGAAGTCTTGCAGCTCCCAAAATTGCCTTAGTTGCCTGTCCACGTTGTCGACAGTTACAAACAAGTTATGCTGTGAGAACGTCACCTTCTTGTTTTTAATGGCAGACTTAGGAACTGTACCACTGATTATCCAACCAAGCTCGGTGTTGGTCAGAACAGGCTGATTTGGTTTAACTATTCTTTCGTTTGTGATTAATTGAAAGAATAAGTTGGCACCAATTAGCAATTGTACATCACCAGGTACATGGAATTTAGGGTCAGCTAATGGAAGTTCACTGGGAACATTGAATTTGTATGGGTCAATTTGGACAGCAGGAAGCTTATTTACAATGTGAGGTAGAACTAGGCAGTTTAGGTTAGCTTGGAAAGCGTGGATCCTGGATCTCATATTAATAGTGATACTGTGACCACAAGCTGAGGTGCCATTAATACCTCTTATGTGAGTATCCACTGCGCTAGTTGGTAATTGTAATTTCCTTGCCAAATCTTCCGTGATGAAATTAATCTGACTACCAGAATCAAGTAAAGCTCTGCATTTTACAAGTTTTCCATATTTGTCTTCTATTTCGACCACTGCAGTTGCAAGAAGAATTTCACATTGGCTAGCCTTTTCTTTTATAGAACAGTAACTAGCTGGAATGTTTGTTGCCGTGCTGGGTATAGAACTTTCTGAAAAAGTATTCTGGCGAGAAACCTTTTCACTTGAATGTGTGTCATTGTGTAACCATTTACTATGAAAGCCTTTCCCACATTTGCAAAACGATTTTAGCTTGCACTGATCTCTTCTGTGGTTAGGAGAGAAGCAGTTAAAACACAAGCGTTTAGATTTAATGACATTCCATCGTTGTGATACACTTAGTTCTTGGAAGTTCTTGCAATTTAATAAATTATGATTATCATCGCAGCATGGGCACGTGTCTTCTTTTGTCGCAACATAAGAATGACGAGTGTGTTTTTCTGACTTCTTCTTCGTACTTTGCTCACCTTTGTGCTTAGATGGGCTGGACGTGTTGTTTACATCTGCCAATACTTCAAGGGAATTTGCCTTAGCTTCTAAAAACTTGATGAGGTCTTGAAGTGGTGTGAAGTTCTGAGAATCAATTCTTCCTTCCCATTCTTTTCGTACGCTCTCACAAAGGCTGTCCAAGATTAACTGCATGAGCATAATATCGTGTAGTGGTATCCCTACATGTAAAGCTTCCACAGCATATATGTTGCTTTGGAATTTGTTAAGAATACTACGAAGATCATTCACATTTTCACTCTTCATCGTTGGTAAAGAGAGTAGATTACGTACGTGAGCTGTGGCAATAATTCTTGTATTATCGTACCTGGAACATATTAGATTCCATGCTACACTGAAATTTTCGCTAGTCACTGGTAGATTTTTTATCAGTGCGTGTGCCTGGCCCTTTAATGATGACAGAAGGTAATGCAATTTCTGTATCGGTTCTAAAGCTGCATTATTGGCTACAAGACTGCCGAACGTGTCTTGGAAATGTTTGAACGTTGTGATGTCACCAGAGAAGGTTGGAAGCTGTATAGCAGGAAGTTGTATTGGCCTATTGTTGCACTGAGAAACAGCTGACTGACAAGTATGATGTGAATTGGCACTGTTATGAGATCGCTCACTGCCTACTGGACTTATGCTACGAAGTGGCTGTTCATGCTGAACAATGAGCGCACTAAGTTTAGATTTCAACAGATCATAACTACTTCTTATCTCTTCGTCATACTGCATGTGAACTTCGATGTCTTCTTCTTCTACTATTAGCGATTCAATTTCAGCTTGTACAGTTTCATATTTATCAAAAAGATCATTGAGGCTGTCATATTTAACTTTAAGATGAAACACATCAACTTCCTCCTGTAAGCTATCGTAGAATTTCTGAATAAAGGTGATTTTTCTCTTGATGAAACCCCTTTTCTTGATCAGATCCTTGATTTGACTCTCCATGATGATATAATGATATTATTTGTAACACTTTGAGAACTTTGTAGAGTTGTCACTGCACATGTGATGTTCTGGTGTGATGATCACTGCCTTCTTGAAGTCTTTTGAGCCGTTGTGTTTTCTGTAGTACTGAAGCACTGCCGAATAGATGATACAGAGTTTATGTACTAGAAATCGTAGCTCTTGAATACGCGGATGCCGTCGCGGTTGAGTCTGCATACAATGAACGAGATCGATAAGACGAGACAACCATATATATGTGTGTGAATAATGAAATTGTTTCTTTAGTAGTCCGGTCCGTTGAGGAACCAAATGTACGGTATCAGGACCGTGAGGACAAATGTTAGGATAAGGTACTTCTCAAATAGGAATAAAATGTTGCTTTTAGGTTTGGAAGGGACTTCAGTTGGAAGTGCATGAGATAGGAAAGATTAGCCACCTCTGAATAGCTAGATGAGGACCAGATTCGAATGAATCAAAATGAGAGCAAATAGACTGTAACCTCAGGACTCTGGTATCAGGAATCCACGGACTACTTAAGGAGAACAATTGAAATATGAAATAATCACAACTTACTAGATTCACACACAATAATTATTGAAACTAATTGAAAAGAAACACTGATACATAAGATGCAAGAGTACGTATTCACCACGTGTCTGTAAATATTAATTTCTTGAAAACCTTGATAAATAATAGCTTAAAATGCGTAGATTAAATTGCTCTTGAAGTTGACACTAAACTTTTGTATGTAGTTTAGTCGTAAAAGCTGATATAAGCACTGAAACATATAGCGTGGGTTGCACCACTGTTGCGAAATATCAAACTTCTGTAATTCGGAGAATTCACTCGCGAACTTTATGAATTATATGTAATTATGTATGAATAATTACTGAGAGCCACAATTGCGCACAATTGTGACTATTCGCCGCTTTCCAGAGCAAGTTTAATGGAACTTGGTAGAAAAAGCGGGAATGATTCGAGCCTACTAGATACACTGTTATCTGAGTGAGGTCTCGTACAATACTAACTGGAGTGACGCTAAGCCACCTCATATAACAAAAGAAATTAGCAAGTCATGCATGATCCCACAATGCCTTGAGGCGGGAATAAAAAGACAATCAAAGCGGGACATTGCAAGCGGACAGTTTGAAACATTCTAAAGTAGAAACATGTTGCTTGCGCGAACATGTCGTAAGTCCAGGTGAGTTAATGTCTCACTGTCATTGTCTCTGTCTACTATTTATAAAGTCTTCTTTTGCTTCCTGGGAAACTTGCCTTGTTTATATTTCATCCAGAAAAATCCACAACAGAACACAATTTGCCTACTTTTAAAAATCTTTGAAAGGGCTCCCTCATCTGAGCAGTGCATGGGCATTCCAAACTACATACTCAGTACCTATTCCCCATGCTTGCGTATGTCACAATCCGCAATACCTTTGCCTTAAGGTAAACTATATAGGGTCCATTGCCAGTCAGATTTCGCAATTTTAACAATTTCTCTACGTTCTTGAAAATGTCGTAAGTCCTGTGTTATTTTTCTCCCATCTGGTTTGTCTCCTATCCAGGATTGTATTCTTGACCTCTCTTTTTGTCTCAATTCTGTGAACTTGTAATTGTTTATCCTGTATCAATGATCCAATGATACTACACCAAGGACTGTAGTAAAGCATCGGGCGCCGTTGTTCCATAAGCTCCTGTTAGTCGTAGAAGGATTCTCCTCCGAAGACTACGGAGCATTCTCAGTTTTTTTTTAACCATGCCTCCAGTTTCCTGCTTCATACCAGTTCCCAGGCATCTCGCCGGTCTGCTTCTCCTTACACTTCGTTCATTAGGCTCGAGCGTTCGATTACATTTAAGTTTATCTTTAAACAAAAGATAAGTTGTCTTTGATGATACCAGTTTTATTTTATTTCTGCACACCAGTTACCTGATATTCCTAGAATCCTATTTGTTCTAGATTCCAATTAAGTCTACCCTCAAACACCACGAGCAAGTCATTTGCGAGAGCTTCCAGTCCAAGTACATCAGTACATACCAGTTAATAGGGCTACAATTATACTAACAAACTGCAACAGAGTCGTCTTAAAACAATTTTTATTGGGTTATATAACTTTTTATTTTTATTTTTCTGAGAGTATTTTCGTACTTATTACTGTATTTGGAATTCTAATGTTTGTATTTATTTAACTTATTTAATTACCGTAATCTATATTTGTTTAAGGGTAAATACAGATCTTCTATCAATAAAAACATAGGCTTATCATGTTTTAAAAATTGTATTCCTCCATATCCTTAAGTCCCATTATATATAATGTATATATGTATATACGGTATATATATATATTACAAATCTTAAACAAAAATGTTATATTTATATACAAGGGCGAATCAAAAAATAAGTTACCCTTCCAAGTTATGGCCATTTATGAAATCACCTACATATAGGCAACACGCCTATGGCAACATATAATGTACGTTCACTTTTCCCCATAGTCCCCAAGAGACTGTAAACATTTCTCGGAACGGTCAATCAACTTTTCGATACCGGATGCGTAGAAATCATCTCCAGCGCTATGTAAAGACACAGACAGCATTTGAAAGTACAGGAATGAGGGAAACCGGAAAGAAAGGGAGAAAGGAGAGGAAATAAGAATTTAAGGAGAGAACTGAAGGGGTTTTGAGAAGGATTGAGAGAGGAACTGCTGCAGCGATTCAAGTGGGAGGTATGGCAACATCCTCCACACAGTCCAGACTTAGCACCATGCGATTATCACGTGTTCGGTAAGCTGAAAAAGAATCTCGGTGGACGACGATTCGGAAACGATGAGGAGGTGAAAGCAGCTGTCTCCAGGTGGTTACATAGTGCTGTAGGTGATTTCTACGCATCCGGAATCGAAAAATTGGTTGACTGTTCCGAGAAATGTTTAGTCTCTTGGGGACTACTGGTATGAAGCAGGAAACTGGAGGCATGGTTAAAAAAAACTGAAAATGCTCCGTAGTCTTCGGAGGAGAATCCTTCTACGACTAACAGGAGCTTATGGAACAACGGCGCCCGATGCTTTACTACAGTCCTTGGTGTAGTATCATTGGATCAATGATGCAGGATAAACAATTACAAGTTCACAGAATTGAGACAAAAAGAGAGGTCAAGAATACAATCCTGGATAGGAGACAAACCAGATGGGAGAAAAATAACACAAGACTTACGACATTTTCAAGAACGTAGAGAAATTGTTAAAATTGCGAAATCTGACTGGCAATGGACCCTATATAGTTTACCTTAAGGCAAAGGTATTGCGGATTGTGACATACGCAAGCATGGGGAATAGGTACTGAGTATGTAGTTTGGAATGCCCATGCACTGCTCAGATGAGGGAGCCCTTTCAAAGATTTTTAAAGGTAGGCTAATTGTGTTCTGTTGTGGATTTTTCTGGATGAAATAAAAACAAGGCAAGTTTCCCAGGAAGCAAAAGAAGACTTTATAAATAGTAGACAGAGACAATGACAGTGAGACATTAACTCACCTGGACTTACGACATAAGACAGACTACTAATAAAAGAAAAACCCACACCCGAATATGACTTAGTGGTTGCCGAACTGGTCTACGCCGATGCCTGAATTCTAGCTTCCAGACTAAGGATCCCGGTGACAACAAGTTACTCACCTGGTTGATGATATTGTTGAGAACGCAGGAGTCTATTGCAGTCTTGTAGAAGAGTGTAGCCGCGATCTCCAATAATTAATTAAAAATCCACAAAAATTCTAATTTTAGGACTGGAAAGAATGATATTACCTATAAAAAGATTGACAAAGGCATATATACACTTTTAACACAGTTTGTTTTAGTATATTTTACTTTTAATATTTATACGTAAGGAATACATTTCAGCAGATATATTTTATTGGATAAATTTGAAATCGAAGACGCAAAAAAGAAAATTGGGCCTAATTCAACTATAAATAATGTTATGATTTTAAGCCAGGGTACAGTGTATATTATAATATAAGAAAAATTTTATAGGCTACTATAACAATAAACTGGAGTTTTAAAGACAAACCATCAAAGATTATTATTTTAAATGAGGGTATAAGGTGGACACAAATATTATATTTTATTATAATAGGACCCTCACTGAAAAAATGAAGTTCGTTAATACTTGGAAGAGTGTCTTTGCCTATATCTTTAAGATATCGTTATATTTAAGATGAATGGTTGAATAGCTAAGCAGTTGTAACTTATATAATTTCAATTTATTGCTAATGGTTGTATTTTTTATTCCCAAACTTCTTTTTTTATAACTAAGAAAACACAAGTCAAATATAAATTATAATCTTGAAGATTGAATGAAGAGGTCCCTGATAGACATCAAGGTCAGCGGCCAAAATGTATTAAATAAATAAGTAAATAAAAAAATTAAGTACTTTGTTCTCACTCGGGCGATTGCATATTTTGTGATTAATATCCGCTGGGAAAGTTTTAAATCGAATAAGTACTTTTTTTTTTTTTTTAACAGTAGGGTCAGATATAAGAGAGTTTCCCTCTACATTGTTTCTGCAGAGACTATACATATTTATACTTAAAATTAATATTCGATTATATTATGTAGCTCTGAAGAATGAAGACTACATTCACTTGTGATAGAAGATGCGGGAAAATTTGGCGCTGCGATCTGACGAGGAACAGATTCAGAGGATAGGCTATTATGGTTTGAAACTTTCACCTTTATTCATTTATTACGTTTTTACCCGATTCATATACTTCAAGCATAAGAAAATATCGGTAATGCCACAAAGTGAAGCAATAAAATCATGCTTTCTTATAGAGAATGCAGTTATACGGAAACGCTTCAGTCCAAATTTCGACTTCGACGGCATTTAATAGGCTTTGAAACAGTGCTCTGAAGTGATGCTCGTAACATTGTTTATAATGTATCCAATTATTTAAAAAAGTTTTTTTTTTTAGTTTCAGGTATTACGTAGCTATCAACGATTATGGTATGTATAAGTGCACTATACGTGTATAAACGAATAAAATTAGAACCAATTTTTTTATTGTTCTGAAAAACCACTCGATTTGTTCAGGAATTTACGCTGAATTTTTTACATGCCACATGGTATTATAAATGCTTCGTAGATGAAAATAAAGAGTAATTACTGCAAGATTTTTACAATAAAAAGTTTTTGTCAGCTATGATACTTTCTGTAACGGCCCAGTTGATACTACCATTACCAACTCTCCAAATAAATCTCTTACCTTGTTCTGTTGAGTTGTATTTAGTGGATTTACTAGTCCATGTCACGTTTCCTACAGGATTCTCTTCGTTACATACAAAAATGTGATCTCTTCAGTATGAATGAAACTTGCATTTTCAACATTTTTATAGCTACGTACTTTTTTTACACATAAAATATTAATGTTGTATTACATTTTACCTTACTTATGTATATATTAAAAGTAACTAGAGCTGAATGCCGTGACGCTCATACGAGCGTAATGGCAAATCATAACGAAAATAGAAAACAATAAATCCGGTAAATAATCTCTTACACATACCACACGTGAATGTCTTTTCTCCAGCTCCCGCATTAATATCAACGGTATGAATCATTTCTGCTGACATATAAGTATGTAGGCTGCAATATAACGTCGTATACATTAATGCCCAACTATTTTAAGACCTTTAAGGGGAAAACTCCGATTGTCCATTAATGTCACACCTTTTTCGCAGAAAGAGTATGGACGATTCAAATAAAAATTCATTATATGGAGGAAATTTTTTTTCCGACTTGAGTTACATGTGTTATCTATAACTCGACCCTTCTGAACATGAATATAACAATAATAATAATAATAATAATAATAATAATAATAATAATAACAAGTTCCTTCCGCACTTCGAGAAAAAATCGATTTTCCATTAATATCGCAAATTTTTCGCAGAAAAAGTAGGAACGTTTCAAATGAAAATTCATTACAAGGAGGAAAATTTTTTGCCGACCTAAGTTACATGCTTTATCTATAATTCGACCCTTCTGAACATGAATATAACAATAATAATTACCAGTTCCTTCCGCACTCCGTGAAAATTCCGATTTTCCATTAGTGTCACACAGTTTACGCAGAAAAAGTAAGAACATTTCAAACAAAAATTCATTACATGAAGGAAAAATTTTATTCCGACCTAAGTTACATTTGTTATCTATAATTCGACCCTTCTGAATACGGATATAGCAATAATAATAACCAGTTCCTTCCGCACTTCGAGAAAATTCCGATTTTCCATGAGTGTCATACAGTTGACGCAAAAAAGTAGGAACGTTTAAAATAAAAATCCATTACATGGAGGGAAAATCTTTCCGACTTGAAATACATGTGTTACATTCGACCCTTCTGAACACGAATATAAAAATATTAATAATAACTTCTTTCCGCATTCCGAGAAAATTCCAATTTTCCATTAGTGTCACACAGTTTACGCAGAAAAAGTAGGAACGTTTCAAACAAAAATTCATTACATGGAGGGAAAATTTTCTTCCGACCTAAGATACATGTGCTACCTATAACTCGACCCTTCTGAACGTGAATGTAACAATAATAATAACCAGTACCTTCCGCACTCCGAAAAAATTCCGATTTTCCATTAGTGTCACACAGTTTAAGCAGAAAAAGTAGGAACGTTTCAAACAAAAATTCATTACATGGAGGGAAATTTTTTCCGACCTAATATACATGTGTTACCTATAACTCGACCCTTCTCAATATGAATATAACAATAATAATAAACAGTTCCTTCCGCACTCCGAGAAAATTCCGATTTTCCATTAGGCAATTCCATATCCGTATTCTCGAACTGCGGAAGGAACTTATTATTATTATTGTTATATTCATATTCAGAAGGGTCGAGTTATAGGTAACACATTTATATTAGGTCGGGAAAAATGTTCCTCCTTGTAATGAATTTTTGTTTGAAACTTTCCTACTTTTTCTGGGAAAAATGTGTGAGATTAATGGAAAACAGAATTTTTCTCGAAGTGCGGAAAGAACTTTCTTTTAATATTGTTATATTCGTGTTAAGAAGGGTCGAATTATAAAGATGTTCTTAGGTCGGAGAAAATTTTCGTCCATGTAATGAATTTTTGTTTGAAACGTTCCTATTTTTTCTGCGTAAACTGTGTGACACTAACGAAAAATCGAGATTTTCTCGAAGTGCGGAAGAAACTGATTATTAATATTGTAATATTCATGTTCAGAAGGGTCGAGTTATAGATAACGCATGTAACTTAGGTCGGAAACAAATTTTCCTCCATATAATATATTTTTCTTACAATAGTTCATATTTTTTGTGTGACATTAAGGAAAATCGGAATTTTCTCGAAGTGCGGAAGGAACATATTATTATTATTATTGTCATATACGCGTTCAGAAGTGTTGAAATATATGCAAAATCATGCATATCATGTACAACAAAATTTTTATTGCCATATAATTTATATTTCTTATATTGTTAATATTATTACTCAGAAAATTGCTTAACATTAATTTTAAATCGGAATGTTTTTATTGTCAAATTCGCGTTCAGGACGATCGACTAATATAGAAAACATGTATCACATGTCGAACCAGATTTTTACTGTTATATTATTTATACGTTTAATAGTTATAAGAATTATAATTTGAAATTAATAAAAACTATTATCCGCCCACCCAATAATTCATTCATCCATGTATCAATCCGTCCATTTATACATCCATTCATTTTTCATTCATCCTACCATCCATTCGTCCACCAATCAATCCAGTTATTCAACCAACCATCCATTAATTATTAATTGATGTATCCACTTATTACAGAAATCATTCATCGATCCATTATTTAACTAATTCATTCACCAAGCTATCCACCCTTCATCTATCCATTAATTAATGAATTAGATACTTAATTAATTCATCCACCCATCCATTGATGAATCAATTAATGCATAAATTTATCCATCCATTCATCCAATTAGTTAATTAATTCAACCGTCCATCCATTTATTTATATATCCATAAAGAATTTGATGGATGGTGGGTTAGGTGTGTGAAATAAATAATTAATTTCGGATGGATGTATGAATAGATGGATGGATATATTTATGGATGAATGAATGAATTAATAATGGATGGATGAATGGGTAGGTGGGCTAATCAATAAATAAATTAATGAATGAATGGATTGATTAATGGTTGATTGGATCGATGAATGAATGATTTTAATTGATGGATGCATGAGTGGATGGAAGGGTGGATGAATGAATGAAGTAATTAACGGATGGATAATTAAATCGTGGAATATATGAATTAATTAAGAGTCGAATGACTGGATGGATGCATGGATGATTGAATAGATGGGTTGATGAATGGATGGATGGATGAATGGATAGGTGGATGAATGGTTGGGTGGATGAATTAAAAGACAATGGGTGGATTAATAATTTTAGTTAAAAATGAAAATTAATTATATCATTGTTAATAATTGGATGGTTGGAAAAGAAATTAATGGATGAATGGATAATTCGATGGATGGATAGATTTATGGATGTCTGAATTGATGGATGGGTGGGTGGTAGGTTTGTTGGATTAACCATGGGATGAATGGATGGACTGTTATTAATTATTTAGTAAATATATTGATGGTTGAACGAAAGGATGGATGGATGGATTCACGGATGAATTAATTGATCAATTAATGGATGGATTGGTTAATAAATGAACTAATCAATGGAGGGATGAATATATGAATTCATAATTTAATAAATAGACGGATTTGATGGATGAATGAATGAACTATCCAACCAGCCATTCATCCATCAATCAAATCAACCATCCATATAACCAAACATTCATCCGTCCATTAATTAATTTATTATATAAATAATTCATTTAACTAATTCATCCACCCATCGATCCAAACATTCATCTATCCATTAATTAATTAATTAGTCTAGTGATTAATGTATCCACCCATCCATTAATTAATTCATGCATCCATTTATCCATCCACTCATCCGTTTCATTAATTAATTCAACAATACATCCATAGATACATCCATCCATCATTCCATCCATCAATCTATGGATGGATGGTGGGTTAGATGGATGAATAGCTGGATAAAATAATTAATTATTTATTGAATGAATGAATAGATAGATGGATTGTTGGATATATTTATGGATGAATGAATTATTTAATAATGGATGGATGAGTGAACTGATGGATGAATGAAGGTAATAATTAATGGATGGATAAATTAATTAATGAAAGGATGTATGAGTTAATTAATTAATTACTGTATGGATGGCTGGATGAATGAATTAAATAATTTATTAACTACTAGTAACTGGATGGATATATGAATTTAAATATTTATTTATGGTTGAATGGATAAATGAATGTACGGATGAATTAATGGATGAACGGATGGATAAATGGTTGGGTGGATGGATAAATGAATGGATGGAAGAATGTTACATACCAAATTACGTTTATTATTTTTTTTATCAAAGGACAATGTTGAAGACAAGTATTTCAGAAAACAATAATAATAACAATAACAACAACAATGTGAAGAAAGAAATTGTTGAGTATTATTAAAAATGTTTCTCTGTTAGCATGAAGCAAAACAGCAATTAAACAATGCTTTTTATACTATTATATGAAGCTGGAGATCCTTTAAGGGGATATTTTCGGAGAATTTATTTCCGGGGTGCGCCAGTCCCCTACCTCACATTTAAACCTAAGGACAACACAAGCACCCAGTCAAGAACCCGGAAAAGAAATTTTTCACTCCTGGATCGAACCCGGGCCGCCGGAGTGGAAGGCAAGCGTGCTACCAACTAACCCAAGGCGGGGGACAGTTTATGTTAATTGATCACGAATTAATATTTGAAAAGTTTCCTTATTAAAACACGAAGGAAATGTGAGTTATTACATACAATAGGCCTACTATAACAAGGTTTTTCTCCATGTATTACAAAGCTTCCGTTCGTATTTGTGTAACTCCAGCGCACTTAGGTAATGTAACTTATCATTGAGGAAATTCCGACCGGAAATTATACAAAACGAAAGCTTCCATTCTAAATTGTGTAAATGCAGTGTGTTACTAGCTGTCATGTTGGTACTGCTCCCAAGTCAGATGTGGGTTTAATCATCAAATAGCCGTGGAAGAATGTTACATACCAATGTTACTATGATACATACCAATGTTACTATGATTTTAAATGGGGAAATCACGACTTTAATTACTGTTTTTTTTAAACCTTCGTGGCAAATACAGAGCTGTGTGACGTCTCAAAAAATTCAGCGTAAATTCCTGAACGATTTGAGTGGTTTTTCAGAATAATAAAAAAATTGGTTCGCATTTTATTCGTATATACACGTATAGTGCACTTATACCTTATTGTATGTAGACACTTCTTCTGAGTTGGATTCACAGCGTTTCAGAGAACGGATTTAAATAATTTTATGATGTGTTATTTCTATTTTCACGTATTAAAAAAAACTACGGCAAGAAATTAGCAAACGGAAATCATTGGGATTCTATAAATGTAAATGGGTCTCAAGTGGGTGGGCTGTCTCATAAATATAATATAAGAAAGCACAAAAATAAAAAATAAAAACAAATGTTTACATTCAACTGTTCCCATTTATCACATATTTTATCCGACATTCAGAACTGGATATGGTCCACGAAAGAAGAAATGCCAGGAATTTAAAACTTTTTAAGAGCATATTGACATTTTGCCAGCTTGTAAAAAGACTCATGCAGTATTTTATTCTTCGAAGCAGTTTTTTACAGATGTGTTATTAGTAAGTTACATTTTAACTTCAGTAAGAGATTTATAATATCGCTGTCCTCTTTTCTCATATCCCCTTTTAGCCTCTTTGACTTTACTTACTCTCCGCACCGGATACTCGTAGTGTTTTGTCCAAAATTTGTTGTTTGAAGTTGGAAGCGCGAGAAGGAAGTACCGCTGACATTTCCCTACACTAAAAGCATTTTCTTGTTTAGATAGTGAACTGAGTTTTGCAGGGGTGCCCAAGATTACTGGAAACATATTTCGCTAGGGAAATAAACCTTTACAAAGGAACTTAATTTCAGAAGTGTTTACCTAAAATGATTTCCTTCTAAATACGTCGAGACATACTTACTTACTTATTTACTTACTTATTCACATACTTCCTTCCTTACTCTCTTATATACTTACTTACCTACATACCTATTTCCGTACTTCCTTAAATTTTTCTGTTTTATTTTATTTTTATTCTTGTCTTCCTCTTTATCTCATTATAATTCAGTATGTATTATTATCTTTCTTTACGGCTATCTTTTTCATTATTTATGCTATTTACTTTTCTTGTTTTTGTCTCTTTTCTAAATGCATCCTTCTTCTTTTTATCTACCCTTTATTTATTTATTTATTTGTTCTATATTTCTTCTTTTCTTTCTGTTTCTCTCTCCTCTTCTACAAGAAAAAATATTATATTTCAGCTATTACACGTTATTGGTATAGCTGAATAAACTTTCTGTATAACCCTATATTTCAAGGTTTCTCTTTTGGAATGTAGTAGTGGTGGTGGTGGTGGTAGTGGTAGTAGTAGTGGTAGAAATAGTAGTGGTGGTAGTAGTCGTAGTGGTGGTAGTAACAGTAGTAGTAAATGATTTATTTTGCCTAGCAGAGTTAAGGTCATAAGGCCTTCTCTTCCTCTCAACCAGGTTAAACATATATACAATGTATATATTGTACTTATTACAATACTTAGGGCGATAACCTATGAGCAGGTTGTTATTAATCAACCAGATTTCTATTCATGATTGGAAGGTGTGAATACAAAAAAGTATTATTTGGTGAAGATAAAGACCAGAAAATTTAATATGTTAATTGTTACTGACGTATATATGCATAGGATGAATTAGAACTCTACCGACAAACTTTCACAAGTTGTTCAGGGATGTTTTCTGAGTGTTTTTCATATAAGGAACCCATGTCTCCGGTGGCTCAGTACCGAGTAATTGAATTTCTTTCATTTTTAACCTAACTATCTTTGTACAATTCAAATTACACGCTGTTTAAAGTAATTGTTCAAAATGTCGACCCCCATGATCACGACAAACTTCACAGCGACACCTCATGGACTGTCGCGTCCCAGGAGATTGGCGCACATCGGCAGCGGCTGTTACAACCCTGGCAACCACGTCCATATTATTCGACAGGAGTCACATACA
Organism: Ectobius pallidus; assembly: GCA_964059195.1. Taxonomy (NCBI): domain Eukaryota; kingdom Metazoa; phylum Arthropoda; class Insecta; order Blattodea; family Ectobiidae; genus Ectobius; species Ectobius pallidus. Next base: position 49,831,576 of record CAXKWD010000006.1, on the reverse strand, counting down.
CTGGGCTCTTCATGCGACCCCAGAATGAATGAAGAGTCTATTGCATTTTAACGACAAAGTAGAAGTCGCATTTCTTATGTTTGTGGCACGTTATTAAGTGCCATATTAAGATTACAAGTTGGACGGGAAACAGTCTGTCCTTATGTGCGTTTGTCCGTCCGTGTTGTCTGTACGCGAGATAACTCGAATACACGTTATCAAATTTTCGTGAAACTTAGTATACGAACTTATATCGGAGTAACGATCAATTAACTACCATGTGCTTTTTAAATATCAAATCATTACTATACTACAAAGCCTCGTGGCTAACTCACACACGACTTAATTGTTTGCCCACTTTCAGTTGAGCCAGAAAACTTGAAATTTTGCATACTAATAGCTTATAGATATACAAACTTTCATGAACCACAGATTATTGTCTCTGTTGGACGTTACATGAGAATATTATAGGAGAAAAATTCCTCCGACACTGGGACTTGAACCCAGGACCTTTGGCTATTCGCGCCAATGCTCTACCAACTGAGCTAAGCCGGAGTTCAATTCACAGCGCCAGATGGAACCTCTCTCCTCCCTCTCCTGGGTTCAAGTCCCAGTGTCGGAGGAATTTTTCTCCTATAATATTCTCATGTAACGTCCAACAGAGACAATAATCTGTGGTTCATGAAAGTTTGTATATCTATCTTGTTTGTTAACTGTACAATAACAGTGGGAGCCCGGTCACAAAAATCACTAGTTAGTGTGCCTCACAGTACTGCATATGACAAAACTTGTCTGTCTGTGAGGTAGACCATTAGGGCATTCAGTCATAGGAGAGAGGTTCCATCTGGCGCTGTGAATTGAACTCCGGCTTAGCTCAGTTGGTAGAGCATTGGCGCGAATAGCCAAAGGTCCTGGGTTCAAGTCCCAGTGTCGGAGGAATTTTTCTCCTATAATATTCTCATTTAATAGCTTATAGCCTGTAGTAGTAGTAGTAAGTATTCTGCCTTCCGGCAGGTTTTCAAGCTTGGTACGCGAATTTTGTTTTCCAATACTGTCTATCCTCTGCTTCCTCCTTCAGCATCCAATATTTCCGCTTTTCCCTTAAATCGTCCAACAGCTGTATTCTTCTTCTTCCAAGTCTAGTTGTACCCTCCAATCTTCCTTCTACGACATCATGTAATAAGCAGTTCCTTCTGAGAATGTTCCCAACCCAGTTTGCTTTCCTCTGACGAATTGTGTGTATGATTGACTTCTTCTCACCCACTCTACTCAGAACCTCTTCGTTTGTCACCATGTCCATCCACTTTATATTTTCTATCTGTCTCCAGCACCACATTTCAAAACTTTCTAAATATTTCTTCTCTAATTTCCTCAAAGTCCATGTCTCTGATCCATACAAAGCAATACTCCAAATATAACACTTCACCAGGTTTTTACGTAGCTCTAGGTTCAGACTACTAGTTAGCAGAGTTCTCTTCTTCATAAATGCTTTCTTGGCCATGGCAATTCTTGATCTTATCTCCTTGGTGCAATAGGCATCTTTCGTCAGTGCACTTCTTAAGTATTTGAACTGGTTCACGTTCTCTAATTCTTGATTTCCCATGATAATTTGAAGCGGCTCTTCTCTCTTCGATATCCTCATCACCTTCGATTTACCTATGTTGATTTCCATTCCATACTTTCTTCCTGTTTCCACCAGCCTGTCAATCATTCCTTGCAATATTTCTTGTTTCTTTGCCAGAATCACCAGGTCGTCCGCATATTTGATGGTGTTAATAGCGTATCCTCCTATCACAAAATCCCTAACTCCTTCTAAGGCTTCTTTTGCTAGCCAGTCTCCATAAAGGTTGAACAAGATGGGTGACATACAACATCCTTGACGCACACCTCTTCCTATTTCTACACTGTTGGTCACTCAGTGTTCTAGACGCACTTTCACTTTTTGTCCCAGGTACAAATTGCGGATTAGTCTCCTGTCCTTCCAGTCAATGCCTATTTTTTGGAGTATGTCCATTAACTTTTCCCAGTTCACTCGGTCAAAAGCTTTTTGCCAATCAATAAAGCAGACACACACTTCTTCGTTGACCGCTAAAACTCTCTCTGATATAATCCTTAGCATTCCAATTGCATCTCTAGTTCCTTTTCCTTTCCGGAAACCAAATTGGTCTTCTCCTATTACGTCTTCTATTCTTCTTTCCAGTCTTCTAGTTAGTATCCGTGCCACAATTTTTCCTACGTGAGGTAGCAAGCTGATAGTTCTGTGATCACTACACATCTTGGCACATTTCTTCTTCTTTAGTGCAATCATAGTTACCTCTAGGAAATCTTGAGGCCATTCTCCAGTGTCATAAATTCGGTTGATAAGTTTGGTAAGTTTCCTCATCCCATTTTCTCCTAATTCCTTCAGTAGGTCCACTGGCATGTCATCGTCTCCTGTGGCCTTTCTATTCTTCATTTCTTTTATGGCCTTTTCTACTTCATTCTTCAATATGCTAGGTCCTTTATTATCTTTATCCACTAGTTCTTCTGTTTCCATCTCGATGTCTTGTGGTCGATTTTGCTTGTCGTAAAGCCTTTCTATGTAATTTTCCCATATTGTAAGAACTTTTCCAGGGTTTGTAATTAAATTTCCATGAATGTCTTCTATTCCAAAAGTCTGTATTCCTTTATTTTCTTTAGATTCTAACTCCATCGCTTTCTGATACATTAAATCATATCTTCCTTTTCGTCGAAGCTCCATAATTTCATCACAGCTTTCTTTAAGGTAATTTTCTTTTGCTCTGTCTGTCTCTCTTCTTAGTTCATTATTCAATCTCTTATATTCCACAGCATTAGTATTTTTGTATTTCCTTCTTTCTTCCATCTTCTTTAACATCTCTTGTGTTACCCACGGTTTCCTATTTATTCTGTCTATTTTTCCAACTTTGTTCTTCAACGTGTCCAACAAAACATTTTTTACACTTTCCCACTCACTTTCTACAGATTCACCAACATTTTTTATTTCATGTAACTGTGTTTCCAATGACTCTTTAATCGAGTCCTTGTCATTTCGCAGTTTTTCTAAGTTCCATCTTGGATTTCTTTTACATGTCCGCCTAATCCTTTTCAGCCTAGTCTCTATGTCTGCTACAAGAAGATTGTGGTCTGTGTTGATGTCAGCATTTGGAAGAGTCTTCACATCTGTAGCCTGTAGCCGATGGGAATATTCCATTAGCCCCGAAAAAATATTCAAATGGCGGGCACAGTTTTAAGGCCTGTTTAGAGCTTCTTTGGAGGCTTTGTTCTTTCTAGCTGGCCAGTAAGTATGGAAAAAACTATCTGTATAGCCGTTACGTCATTCACATCTACGATAGTCTAGAACTCTAGATCATCCAGTCATTGACGTTGATGTACACTTACTTCCACATGCGCTAGAAATTTGAAATTTGGCAAACATAGCTTTTAGCTTATAACAGTTATAACCGATGGGAAAATTAAAAAAAAAAGCTTTGAAAGGTTTCGACTGCGTAATTCGCAGACTGCGTGAAACGCCTTCAGATGTTTTTTTTTAAACTAGAGGGATATTTTTGACCTGGAGAATTTATTTTAAATTCTATCTGTTTATATTCTAGTCATACCACAATTCCTTCACACATGCCAATCAAATTGTCTCAAGAAGTCGTGATAGTTAACAGTTTCTGAAGTTTGGCTATTAGCTTTATCTGGTGCTTTGTTTTATCATTTTACCTGATTAATTCTTTTCGTTTTACGTTTCTCCGATTAAATTATTTATAAGCCAACCGTTATTTCGTTAAGGCAGAACTGAACCCATTTCTTTCCTTAAAATTTCTTTAAATATCTTACGTTCGATAGCTTTTCAATTGACTGGCGGAAGATGTAATAATATTATGTAACTGTGAAACTTGAACATCTGATAGCCTCACAGCAACCAATTTGGGCGAGGTTTTTGTGGGGTTTCTCTCACTCTCCCAGGTGAATAGCAGATCGGGGACACGTCTCCCACGAAGAACAAAAATCAAATTAAGGAATAAAATAACAAAGCATATTCACCAAACATTTCCCCTGAGCCACCGGAGACATGGGTTCCTTATATGGTAAAGAGAAAGTAACGTGAAGATCCTAGAACAAATGCGAAATCTGTTGTTGGACCTGAGATATAACATACCCTAAGGAAGGTAATCTCGGGGTGGAAGGCGGGGCAAAATAGTAAAAAAGAACTGATGATTGTTGGAAGCAATTTCTGGAAATAGATAATTGCACCCAATGGAATTTCTAATATGTATACAGTATATATATATACTTATATATGTATATAAATACATATACATATTATATATATATATGTACTGTATACATACTAGAAATTCCATTGGGTGCAATCATCTATTTCCGGAAATTGCTTCCAACAATCATCAGTTCTTTATATATATGCAGGGTGTCTTCTATTAACGTTTAAAACTCTCCGTAGCGACGTAGATGACATTGAGACAAGTAATTTGATATAGGACACATAGGGTCGCAAACGTCGGGAAATGCCTTAAAAATGAAGGACAAATGTGAAACATATGACGTCATCAGTGACGACACACTCTAGCTGCCGGGCTCGTTGGCTACAAATGCTTTAAGAAATAAGAAAATAATTCGGTACACAGAAGGCTTAAAAGGCAGTATATTAAAAAATAAGCATCATACTCTAAAATAGGGAAAAAAACAAAACGAAACCTTCTCAAATGCTTCATAGATTGTCAACATCATTTCCGCACACTTCAATCTTGTCTAACAGAAACTACTAATATGAAAATGCTTTTTGCAGTAATTAGGGCTCTGTTTATTTACAATATATCATTTTTACTTATTATTATTATCATCATCATTTACTATTATTATTTACCATTTTGATTGTTTTTTAGATGAACCATTTTCAACATTATTACTTGGACAACACTTTAAACAGGGCACATGCATGTTCTCAACTGAGATTCCAATTTGCAATGCTTATGAAACTGGAGTGATTCCAAGTCACCCGTCAAACTAAAACACATAGCATCCTGTAAATTAGAGGGGTATCCTGCCGCGTAGCCTCTCCACATTCAGGGTCGGACTGGTCATGGGGCATTCAGGCAAATGCCCGATGAGTCGCGCCGATCTATTTTTCGTTGAAAGACGATAGTTGACGCTAGAAGCTGAAAAAGTAAGTGGGTTAAACGCTGTGGGTACTGATTGAGATACTGTTTGGGTTAACAGAAAATGGAATATTTTATGCTAACATTGATTGAAAAGGAAAATTTAGAAAACCTTAACCATGATGACATAATTAATGACGTTGCGAGAAAGGGTTAATATTCCTCCTGATGTTCATCAACGTAGGACTACTACCGTAGAGGATCGTCTACATGAGAAATGATCTACCGTAATCAATCGAACCAGACATGATAAAGAAAGAAATGTGAGAAGTAAAAATGTTTAAAGTCGGTTCAAAAGAAAATTAACCTTTCTTGTATATAGATTAGACCCAGTTACCACTGAAGAAGCATTGAGGAATTATGTGAAAAATAGTTTCCCCGAAGCAGCATGTGAAGAACTTAACTCTATAAATATCCGGAGTCATACGCTACCGGTACATTAAAAATAACAAAAATTTCGAGAATTTCGACAAATCTCCAGATGCGAGTGTTTGGCCAACTGATGTTGTGCTTACAAGTTATTTTTGAAAGAAACTAAGCGCCGGAAACCAATTTTACGTAAATACGGTGCCTACTGAAACCTATCTTCTTAATGGAACTTCTTCACAAAATATCTCATTAACTAGTGTGATTGTTCAGTCATTGACAAATCAAATCTCGAATCTACAACTTTTTACAACCAACTTCAGTCCTGATATTATTTGTATAACCGAACATCACTGTACTGTTGATTCTATAGGCCTAATGAATTTAGAAACTATGTTCTAAGCTCATATAAATGCCGAAAAAGTCACAAATGTGGTGGTTGTCTCATATTTGTAAAACAATCTTAAATATTAGAATTTAATGAAACCGACTGTTCCAAATTTACAATTGAATTGAATTACGAGTGTTGTTGAGAACTATGAATGTTTGCCTATTTTAAATACATTGTTACGAGAATTCATCCAAGAGGAGTGACAAGTAACACCATGTTTCACTTTTAGTGATGACATTGGCAAAATTCATGAAGTAACAAGATTATGTGTGTCAATTATGTTTTTGTATAGAGGCTTGATACTATAAATTAAAACCATTAAAAAAAGGCCTATATTCATTATCCCTCTTCCGTCAAGTTTGAAAATTGCATATCTCTGCGTGCCTTGACATTATAAACAAGTAAATCGACCAGGGTGGGCTTACAAAATTGAAGCGATCAATAATTCCATGCAATATGTTGAAAAAGTCGTGATGCACTTATTTTCAAGTTATAACAAAGAAAAGCAAACCCACCTGCAATTGATTTTACAATTGAAATTTAACACAAAAAATTGATGCTTCGATAAGCGCTAAAGACCACGTTTTCTGCCAGTTTTCACTAATAACTCACGAACGAAAGCAAAAATAAAAAATCCTGCTTCGAGGTGCATTCAACCACCCTTCAGTCCATATATGTTTAAAATTTCAGATCCCTGCGTGCAGTAGATTTCGCTGGGCACCGCGAAAAGACGGACAAACACTTCCTCTTATTTATAATACTAGCAGGTGCCCGCGGCTTCACCCGCAAATATTGCTTCAACCGCTAAATGTTTTAAAAATAATTTATTTAACTATAATTAAGACGTATATATTAACAATGATATCCCTTTTACATAAATTGCATGAATTACTTAATTATATCATTACTTTCAATGTTTAACATACTGAATTGGTGGTGATACAAATTACAGTAAAATAATATATAAGACCCGATATTGTACAAAAACAATTTATTTATAGAGCTTCCGAATAAACTATATTATGTGCCCTTTCGTTTTTATCTAAGATGTATAGCTCGTTTCACTGCGCTGTGAAATTTCCGAAATGTTACTCCAGGTGGTTACTTTCTCTTGTTTTTTCTTAGTGATGTTTTCCGTGTGAGAGCAGAAGTTTCATACCGGCAAATTTTGGCCTATACAATTCGTATATCTTTATTCTACCGGGTGTTCGGAAATGCATATTACAAACTTCTAGGGCTAGTAGAGGGGACTTAGTAGACAATATTTCGAATAGAAACCCATGTCCGGAAACGTATCGTTTCCGCGCTACAGCTATTACAATGTGTCGGATTTGCCGGTGTGGTTTTGCAACCGGATAGGCTGTACATGACGTCAGAGGATCACCTGAAGGCATGTGACGCTTACCCTGCTGTAATATCATGCCTGAAGCCCCATCCACGTGCATGTCCGTCAGGAACTGTGGTTCCAGCACGATGGCGCAACGCCGCACTTTACACGTGACGTCCGGGGACATCTGAACAGAAGATTCGGGCAAAAATGGATAGTCCCGGGGTGATCCTATTGCATGGCCCCCACGATCGCCGGACTTAACGCCATTGGACTATTTCTTCTGGGATTGTATGAAGAGTATGGTGTACGAGACTCCTGTAGAGAACGAGGAAGAACTGCTGGCACGAGTGATGGTCGCTGCACAAGAGATTAATGGGACACCAGGTGTGATGGAACGAGTGTACCGGAACATGATTCGTCGGTACAATTTGTGCAGCGACGTTGGTGGTCGTCACATCGAGCCTCTGTTGTAGTGAACAGTTTCGTATGGGACACATCCAGTGCAGAATACATAAAGAAATTTGTTTTTTCCACTGTTGACACAAGTGTAATTGTGATCAATGAAAGTTTTTTGTTACTTTGGTATTGTTACCAACAAATTTGGCTTTCGTTTGTAATGAGTCAAACGTCATTTACTTCTGTACCTTACGTCACACCTCATTTCACATGGTGCTCTTCAGACGTCATGTAGGCCTACTGCCTCTCCGGTTGCAAAACAACACCGGCAAATCATAGCTTTATTCTTACTGATGTCATTACTTTGAGTAAAAAGAAGAAGAATGGAAAGAATAAAAAGAAGATTGCCCTTAACCTTTTGACCTATCTATTTCAGCGATGTTCTTCTTTCTTAGTTTGCAATGGCAATCAGATCAAGGCCATCTGCAATTAATTCCACGATTGTTAATGCATTAGCAGAATCCAGTGCTTAAAACTCATGTTTTCTGCCAGTTTTTTGCTCATAACTCGCGAAGTGAAAGCGAAAATTAAAAATCCGGCTTCGATGTGCATTCGGCCACCCTTCAGTCCATCTATGTTTAAAATTTCAGATCTCTGCCTGCAGTAGATTTTGCTGGACATCGCGCACAGACAGACAAACACTTCCTTTTATTGTTATATATAATAATGTAGTATAATAAGAAAATTTGATTTGAAAATTCAATCTTATAGAGTGCATACAATATACACTAATTCATAATTCAGAACCATTTAATTACCTATTTCAAATTATATTAATTTCTGTTGTATATTTTATAGCACATTTAATTTAAAATGTCATACATCTAGATCAGCATTGTAAAAGGCATCCATTCGAACCTTTGAAAATATCCTTAAAATACGAGTATACATGTATGTTTGCATGCAGAGGTGTTGGCACAGCTACAGCGTTGTTTTCAATGTTATATGTGGCATTTTTGTGATATAAATGTGATTTGTGTGCTGTACCATGTTATGGGGCATTAGATAAGAGATTGTTTGAATTATAATAAATTTAACGAATGAATAAGTATGTACTTACTGCAGACACTTTTTTCTTTAGAAAACCGATGGCAAACGTGATATCATGTGTGTAACGTAACAGACAAACGTCAGTGCTTTGTCTGGAGAAGCCTTCTGCAGGTACACAGTCCCACATAATGGAATATGATCTCAGAAAAATTTCGCTAGATAATTATTATTAATTGTATTATTATTTCACTGTTATTATTATTGTTATTAGTAGTAGTAACTGAGAAAAAGATTTGAGCTTTGCACTAATATTACTATCATCTGAGTTCTGGAATGCCATTCATCGGTAGCCAATTGCTCTGGGAGCTCAGGTTTCAGAAGATGAATTTATAAATTGAACTATAGAATAAAAATACTTAAAAATTAGTGTTTTATAGTTATGACGTAGGTTTATAGTGGAAGTTGCTTATAATATAACTATATATGAAAATTATCTTGTAGTTCTTATAGATTAATTAATAGGAATAAGCTATTTATATTCCTCAATAACTCCCTCCTTAATTATAAAGCTGAAGTGACTTAAAAGTGGTAAATTAGGCTGAAAATTACTGTGCCCTTTATTGACATTTTACCACTGGAAATATGAAATTAATCAATTTCAACTTAATGTGGGATATGCAGACTATTTTAAGCGGTACAGAAGATATTCATCTTTTCTTTCATTGCCGTCATCCTTGAATCTCCGTTGAAAGTTGTTATGAAGTCTTCTCACACTAGAAGCATAGCTCCTAAGTCCGCCTCCATGAGGAATAAATTAAATAAAAACTGGGATTTTAAAACCTAATGCAGCCGTGTCAGAGGACTGCATTTGTCCCGCGGGCCGCAATTTGTAAATACCGCCTCTGATTTTAATAAAAAGAATGTTTAGTATTCATGCAATAAACGTTTAAAATTATTTTTAGAGGAAATCAAACTAAACCAAAAAATTGCTGATTTTCAGCTTGAATTAGTTATAAATATATTCCTTTGTTATTCCAAATCTGTAATTAAAAGTAACACGTTATTGTTTTATTGCTTCTTACAGTTGTGTAGAAGTTACTTGTTAAATATGCGTTTGATTTTTAATAAGTTGAATAGCACAATACGGTTGACTGAGGCTGTGAATATTGCTTAAGAGATTCGGTGTCAGCAAACATAAGAATCGTGTAGATATTTTTAACGTAACCATCAAACGTGCTGGAAGTCACTCAAATGCAGTGTATAAAAATACTTCCTCCTCGTGTCGCCTGGAGGGTGTGGAACATGCCACTTCACTTTTACAATGCTGCTCACATAATAATGTATAATTATTTCATTGAAGAATGAATCTTAAGCCAAACTATGTTCAGTCTCTACAGTTGTTTTTCTTTAACTGTCCTCTTCATAAGTCAGAGCTCATTTACATCACACCTTAGGCCGCGCACATGTTTGATCAAAGCATAAAGGTGGTACATTTTCGAACATGGTACAATTCTGAACGGACTAAGATTTTTATCCATTTTTGGGTTTCAAATGTTAGCCAACCTGTTTTTAATTATATAGCGTCCATACTGATTGTTATAATTATTTCATTGAAGAATGAATCTTAAGCCAAACTATGTTCAGTCTCTACAGTTGTTTTTCTTTAACTGTCCTCTTCATAAGTCAGAGCTCATTTACATCACACCTTAGGCCGCGCACATGTTTGATCAAAGCATAAAGGTGGTACATTTTCGAACATGGTACAATTCTGAACGGACTAAGATTTTTATCCATTTTTGGGTTTCAAATGTTAGCCAACCTGTTTTTAATTATATAGCGTCCATACTGATTGTTTTGTTGACCTGTATCCGCGAGAATGATGTTTTGAGTTGTCTCATTCGGCCATAAAAAATTATTTTCCAATCGAAGGTAAGAACTCCATGCTTGAAAAATGGCACGTTATAAAATTGCTTATGGTTCCACGTTGTGTTACTGGAATATATTTTTGAGGACCAATTTTTAACTCATACCAAAAAATAGCGTAGTCTTTAATACGTAAGTCATTGGCACAACAATGGTCAATCGTGAGCGGAATTTCAACAATGTAGTAATTTACAAAAACTAGCTCGAGGTACAAATACGAACAAATTTTAGGTACAATTTCGAACAGTACTTTAACCCGCGATCGCTTGCTTAAGTCTTGCATGGAAAAGCTGTTTTGCTATCACAACATTCTGCATGTTTATTATTATTAACTGTGCAAGTCAAATATAAGAGGATGGTATTCATACATCTTTCAACAGTGGTATTATTTCAACGAAGAGTTATAAACTAAGACTTCCTCTGCAATGTTATTACATCTCAGCATTTTATGCAATACACAATAGCATGCAGCTGTTAAGTATTTTTATTATTGCTCTTGATGTTATAACAGACCGTCTGTGTGGTCTAGTGGTTCCTGACTACGGACCCGCAAGTCTGGGATCAATCACCGGTACCTCCTCGGATTTTTCTGAGGTAGGGTGATCTGGAACGGGGTGCATTCAGCCTCCCGACACCAACCGAAGAGCTAATTCATAAAGAAATAGCGGCTCCGGTTCAGTAAGCCATCAATAACTGTCGTAGGAGTCGGCATGCTGACCACATGCCCCAATCCGGTCATCTGCTTATTCAAAACGTGACACATAATTATTACGCTCATATTACTGATAAATAACAATAATAGAAAATAATATTTGGAAGAAAGCACTTTGTTCGTTGAAAATGCCACTGTTCGAAATAGTACCCACTGGTGTTTAGAATTGTACCTACTGCGGTACATTTTCGAACGATATTCTGGAAATGAAAGATCGATTGCCATGACCAATATTACAGCTGTATGACTTTGATATTTTTGTGAAGGGTCAACTACATTGCCAACTTTGTGAATACAATACAGTTGAACTTGCATTATGTTTATTGTGTTCATAAAATAAGAATATTTGTTAAGTGTTCGAAAATGTACCACCTTACCCTAATGTGCATGAAGAATCTTAATGTAGATTATATACTATAATACTGATTTGACTCAAGTTTTACTACTGACGTTATTTCACTACATTTTTTCTGAGCTGAACAAATTTCCATAAGAGGTTAGCATAACGAATTCATATGTTAATATATGGCTATTATAACACTATAATACAATTAACTTCACTTTTTTCACCGAATACAATATACAATATTGTAACATTCCAATTACTTGTAATAAGGCAGGGATGTATTCTTGTAGACATTTGATAAAAAAAATTGTTATAACTAAAGTATTTTTATACCTAATGTAAGTAATTTCTCAAGGAAAACCTTATACGCTAATGATATTAAGGTTGTTGATTTAAGTTTGCCATATTTTGTCATTAAAACTAGGGCGTTTTGAGGGAATAAAGTGGTATCACTTAAGTTATTATCTTGTAGTTACAAATGTTAAACAACATTAAAAGGCTGAGTGTAGTTTATTTGCGATTTAAATGTGCAAGTAGTAATTTTGCTTAAAAAAAGGATTACATTTCTTACAGCAATTATTAAATAAATTTCGTGGTCCTTTTAGCATGGTTTTTTCACTTTTTTAATTCCTGGACATCTCATTTCTGGTAATAAATATTAACACTAGATTACAACATAGTAGTAAATTGGTGGGTCTGTATAGTTCAGAGACATGCAAGAACTTAAGAAAGAAGAAAGGAAAGAATGGAGGAAAATTCTTGCCCAACAGGAAACTATAGAAGAACTTGGGGAGGGGGGAAAAATGTAAAGGAAGATTTCTAAAAGGATATTGTGAAATTCTACAGATTTTTGGCGCGAATTAGAGAAAAAAGAGTGAACGAAAATGCCTTTAAATTCATTATAGAGATACAGGTAACCACGAAATGGGTAGGACAGGTCAAGAAAGACGCAGAAGAGACTGGAGTTACAACAGAAATGATCCACATCAGAAGGAAATTCGGAAGCCTTCTTGATACCTTCCAATAGATAAATCAATCAATAAATCTGGTCAACATTAGTATATCCGTTGCAGCACCTTTAAAGAAATTGAAGAAAGATTTTTAAAATTATATTGACAAAATCATAAAAAGTGCTGTCAAAGAAATAATTGGATTGCCAGTGGATACCCCAGATGCAATGTTATACTCGTCAAGGAAAGTTAGAGGACCGGGTGTGGTGAAAGCTTCAGGGGAGACTTATTTTCAAAACATAAACATACGTAACAGCATAAAAGTCATACATAATGATCGTCTTGAATTAACCAGAAATTTTCCTAATGTAATCGATGAAAGTTTGCAAAGCCTGGGACTTGACACCCAAAATCCCACAAATTTAAGAAAATTAAGGGAAACACTGCAAGAATGAAAGAATAAAAAATGGATAACCTTCGACACAAGAGACGAAGTGTGTCTATTTTCTCTGATTGGAGAAAGTGAAATTCGTGGATCTCGACCAAAAAAGGATTTTCATCATCAATGGGGAAAAATGCAATTAAAATGAATTCCAACCTGGTGGGTGTTCAAAGTGTCCTAGCCAGAAGTCAGACAGTCCCTTGCAGACATTGCAATGAGATTGGAACCCTTTCACATGTGCTTTGCTACTGTCGTCAAGGGGAGCTTCAATCACAATCACAATTAGAAACACAATTGCTAACTGTTTTCGAGAAACCCACAAGTATGAAGTCTTTGAAGAGGTTCACTGTATCTCCAGCACTGGGTCTACAAAAAGAGCCGACATTATAGTCATCGATAGACCAAACCACAAAGGATATGTCATGGATCCAACAGTAAGATTTGACAAAGGAGTAAATGCCGGCTATGGCATTGAATTTTTAAGTCTGACTCTACCTTTCCACCTTAGCCTACACACGGCCAGTGTGAAAGACTTATTCCTTTGAGAAAGGAAAGATATCATATGCATTGATGTACCACAGATTATTGTCTATTGCATTGGACATTATCCGGCGCTGTGAATTGAACTCTGGCGTAGCTCAGTTGGTACGGAGAGCCTGGGTTAAAGTCCCCGTGTCAGAGGAATTTTCCTTCTATAATATTATCATTTTGAGAAAGGAGATAAGCAAGCTGCATGAGGTGAATAGAGAAAAACAACAACGCTATGAACCTTGTTGTGGTTATTTTTCCGACAAATATAACATCCATCAATGGAAAGTCATTGGACTACTCTTTGGTGCTCGAGGTACTGCTACGCAATTTTCAGTAGTGGATAGCTTCAGTTTGATTTGGGTTCCACACATATATTCTAGTGGACATTTCTTTACAAATCTTGCGTGTTTAACGATAGTCCATACCATTTGTACTCGGTAATAAAATTTTAATTAACTTTTTAATTATGGCTATGGCTTTCTCTTTCCAAAAGGTTTGTTTTTCTTTTTAAAGTGAAACTTCTTTAGCGGCGGTAGGGGTAGATCGGGAACTTGTGTCACGCTAAAACCGTCACGAAAAAATCTGATGTGAACGTCACATAACTTCCTCTGCCCAAATAAACGTTAGCAGTATTCACATATCCTAGTACAGAATCGCAAGACACAATTTTACGCTAATTATCCTATAAATACCTCTTCTTTCAATGATGCGACTAAAAGCGCAGGCTATAGGCCTATAACAAACTTAAAAAAAAGTGACTGCAAACGTTTATTGCCGTAAAGAATAATTTCTGAAATTTATCGAATATTTCCCTCAGATACTTCTTTACTCTATGCATGGCCAACAATACTTCTTTCTCACTTCACATTCTTATATTATAGAATAAGAGGCCGTGAAAGAGCGCGTATTCAGTTGTTCATCACGCAAGACAAACTTTCTACAAACAGTGGGTGAACAGTGGGTGGCTTGTAACTACCCTCAGAGAATTTTTTCGAAAAAAGTTTCAAATAAAAGGTTTAGCTCTCAGTAAAAGGAACACATGTGCAAATTTTAAAGAAAATCGTCAGAGCCGTTTTCGAGAAAATCGCGAAAAACGAAAATTTCTTCATGAAAGTCATCTTAAAAATAAGAGAAACTAATCGCCAATCCTCCGCGCCTTGAAACGTGTATATTTGCTAAAAACTCAACTTCGAATTAGGGGGTCGAAAACAATACTTCCTCTACCTATAGTACCTATGGTACGGGCAGAGGAAGTAATTAGTGTCACACTCAAAACCGTCACGAAATTACTAGGGTGTTTCGGAGTGGACTGCACAGAAAACAATCAACTCAATGATTAGGAGTAATCAAAGGAAATTTATCAGACCAAGTACGAGGACCTGCAAATGGTAGTAGTAATAGTAGTAGTGCCGTCACGGTGGCTCATGCTTAGCTCGTAGGCCTGGCATGCTAGCGGTCCCGAGTTCAAATCTCGGGGCTGGCGGGTGTGTCATTTGTGGTGGACAAAGCCGTGACCTTTGGGGGTTTTTCTCCTCCCGTTTCCCCCTTCATTCATTCCACCAACACTCTCCACTTCAACTTCCTTTCCCCCTACATTATCATCCCGTTCCCCTTTACTGGTTTTCGGGCCAGCTCCTGCTGCAGACTCTGCTGCGGGAACCCCCGTCCTGCCCCGTTGCTTGTGGTCAAGAGTTGCTGGTGGTGTACCGTGCCTTTGGGGCTCTCAGAGGGACCCTGGGTTAGTGGCGTACGTCAGGGTGTGCCGCGCCTATGGGGCTCTTGTACGAGGGACCCTGGGTACGGTGCACGTGGAGTGGTACCTGGTCCTTGTTGGATGTAGGGGAGCTCCGTGGGGGCTCGTGGTGGAGTCTGTTGACTGGGGGGCCTTAGGGCATGCACATCATTCGTTTCCTAGGGGGTGTACAATGGGCCCGCCTATGAGGCCTACGTGCGCGAGCCCGTAAGGGCTCAGCCCCTGATCCGATAAGATAAGAATAGTAGTAGTAGTAGTAGGCCTAATCATAATCATAATAATAATAATAATAATAATAATTTTACTAACAATAACAATACTATTAATACTAATACTAATACTAATACTAATACTAATAATAATAATAATAATAATAATAATAATAATAATAATAATAATAATAATAATAATAATAATAATACTTGCTCAATGGCAATAGACAATTCCTAAGCAATCTAAAAGTATATTATCTATTTTATGGAACCCGGAGGATCATTACCGCGCTTAAAAAATCCAAACAATAAAAAAACATCAAAGACCCAAAATTAAAAAAAATCCAAAATTCCAAAATTAAAGAACCAAAGATCCAAAATTAAAAAGTCCCAAAATCCAAAATTTAAAAAATAAGAAATCCAAAATTAAAAATCCAAATATCCAAAATTACAAAAATAAAAAATCCAAAATTAAAAAAATAAAAATGCAAAATTAAAAAATCCAAAATCCAAAATTTAAAAATAAAAAATTGAAAACTAAAAAATAAAAAATCCAAAATTGAAAAAATGTAAAAATCCAAAATTAAAAAAACGAAAATCTAAAATTAAAAAATCCAAAAAATAAAAATTCACGGAATCAAAATTTAAAAAATCCAAAATTTAAAAATTCAAAGATCCAACATTAAAAAATAAAAAAAATAAAAATTTAAAAAATAAAAAATTTAAAAATAAAAAATCTAAAAATCCAAAATCATAAAACCAAAAATAAAATTTTGAAAGATCCAAAATTTAAAAAACCCAAAAACAAGAAAGTCCAAAAACCCAATATTAAAAAGTCCAATAATGCAGAATTGAAAAAAAATTCAATAAAAAAAATTGAAAAAATTAAAATTAAAACAAGTTTCACTTCTGTCGCGGGCCTCCACGCACATTTTTTTTTTCAGATTATCTTTCTAATTTTCATTAATTTGATTTTCTCCACCATCTCAATTGTTATGCATATATGCAATTTATTTTGTTTTAAAAACTGTAAGATAATGTATACGTAAAACTGTCTTTAACAGACTGATCTTGGTAGGCTGACCAGAATTAAATGTCTTAGTTACGAGTTTTTAGAATACCTTGTAATTAATAAAAAATACTCTTTCTCGGTGACCATACTAGTCTAGTTGTCTTTTCGATAGATGGCAGGCGAGAAAGCAGGCTTCGCTTGAACATTTTAATTTCGAAGCAACGCCCATTAAAACACACGAAATGTATTAAAATTAGAGTGAAAAGAATTGATTTTATTTTATTTTGTTGAACCCAGTTTGTAATAATATTAAAATTAACATGAACAGAATTAATATATTTTGTTTGTTTTCTGCTCTCAAGGTTTGAAGAAGATTGTTCCACGTACGATATTAATCGTTATCGATAATGCATTATTGGAAATGGTTAGTTTAATTACAGAAACAGTAGTTTGTGGACGCCGGTACTTTCACGTATGAAGTTGTGTTACGTGACATGTAATAAGCATATTATATTATACTAGCTTAAAAGGCCTGGCGTCGCCCGGGTTTTCTATTTGTAATTGGAAATTAACTTATGAAGGACTTTCAATTTTTAAATTATAGGTCCTTACATAGGTATTTAGAATTTGAAATAGGAAGAACGACTTATCACACTCGAACTATTCCCTCAGAAAACGGTTGATATAACTTTTTATGGCTCATAGAGGATGTAGAATTCTGCATCCCATCGCTTGTAGCCTACACAGCTAGCCTGGTAGGAGTTCAAATAAG
The DNA here is from genome assembly GCA_964059195.1 of Ectobius pallidus. NCBI lineage: Eukaryota > Metazoa > Arthropoda > Insecta > Blattodea > Ectobiidae > Ectobius > Ectobius pallidus. Next base: position 49,814,228 of record CAXKWD010000006.1, on the reverse strand, counting down.
AAGAAACAGAAATTCCGGTAGCATAAAATTGTATTGTCTTTGTGGAATTTTTTTCTCACTCTCATGTTACCATACAATCGTTTTGGGGCTGCAATTAAAAAGGAATTCAATATCATTTTCATTCTTCCCTCCCCAAGAACCTGCGATATAATAATATATGTCACATATTACAATACCTCGTATTGTTTTCTCTATGTCCAGGGTAGAGAAAGCTATGTGACTGCATTATTTTAGCGGATTTCATTTAGTGGATTTCATTCATTTATTTATTTACAAAATGAATTATATTGATAGCTTTTCTAATTTGTGAAAGTCCCACTTCAATTATTTCCAAACCCATCTGAGACCACTGGATGCCATGTTGCCATGCCAACTGTGATTTGGATTTGATAATTCTGTGTAAAAAGGGATTAAGTGTACTAAAAAACATTTGATTTTTGGCATTTAAAGTAAAATTTTTGCAAAATCCTTTCTTAGTGAGCACCTACATTATGAATCGAAGGTACTGTCAAAATTCCAAGTATCTACCTGTTATAGTTTAGGCTCTACGTTGATTCCTGTCAGTCAGTCAGTCAGTCAGTCAGTCAGTCAGTCAGGACAAAGCCTTTTATGTATATAGAGATGATGGAACAAAATTGCCATACAATGTTATTTTTTAATTATTTCTGAGCAATTATAAAGGGAAATAAAAAATAATTTATTTAAATATTTCCACATTCTTTTATAGTCAATAATAAATTCCTTAGTAATTTATCATAATTCTGAATCTGCATTACCAACATTCCGAATTGACTAGCTCTCTGGTTACCTAGTAAGTTGGCCGATACACACACACACATTATATGATATTATCTGACTAATGAATCCGTCAGTGTGTTACATAAAAAGCACGATTAACCCTTTTCTATACATAACTCAGGGTCTAGGGGTCTAAGGAAGTATAGTAGAAGCCCGAAATATCGCGGTTCGAAATACGGGATCTAACGCGGGAAAAGTATGTACCCAATAAAATATTCGATAGTTTTTAAATAATCTTTTTAATTTTGTAATTTGAGTTAAAACAGTACAATTTCTGCAAAGATCTGTTCTGCAGCAAAATTTTACAGTTAGGCTCGCTCTCACCATACCCCTAGTTGAGCGTGGTTGCTGGTTGCTACTTTCCGAAGGATTTCTAGTAGTAAGGGGCCATGGAAACAATGGTGTATTCTACAATGCTCCAAAAATCTTAAACTACCAGAAATTCTTTAAATCGAGGAATTTTAAATATGATTTTAATCTGAACCAAGCATTCTCAGTATAAAATCGCGAGTTCAGAATACACAGTGCCATAGAAGCTGACAATGCGAAATTAAGTTAGTGTAAATTGAGATCAGTTGCATTAGTATCATAAATGAGGAATTTTTAAAAGTAAAGTATTTTACATTACTTTATAATACTGTAATTAATTAGTGCACGAATATTCCCTTTTCCATCCCCATGGGATTAATTTTTGTTACAATTATGGTTACATTTCGATTACCATGATTGTCCCCCGACAATCGCGTTCTACAACTGAAGGAGAGCTTTGCTTGTTTGCGTAGTTTGATATCTGCCTGTAGACTACCTCTTGTCAAACAGAAACTTATGGCTGAGTGCACGAATCTCGGTATTCAGAATACCGCGGTAAAATTGCTTAGTTTACACCCTTAAAGTCATAATTTCGTTCAACCATGCTCGGTTTCGACTTTTACCGCGATAAGATGCTAACCGGACGTGAAGGAGCTGTAAAGTGTGAAAACCGCGGCTTTCTTTCCAAGATGGAGATCAGCGTAATGTATAATATTTTCGATATCTAGGCCATAAGCTAATTGATCATAATAAATAACGAGAGACAGGTAGGATCTATTTGAAGAACGAACGATGGTACATATCTTTGCAAATACTGTGCTGTAATATCCTTTCTTACCTCAACCAAACCATGTCCATCCAGTAGTCATTTTCACACACACATTTATATATACGCAATATAATATTCCATTTTATCCTTATGAACATTTATTACTGAACAATAAGGCAACAAATAAATGAAATATGGAAAACCAGTGGGCCTAGGCCAAATTTACAGTGAAAGGCTGCATGCATCACGCTATAGCCTGTGTATCAGTATATAGGGTGTGTAATCAATTTATCATACTCAAATACACGAACATAATTATAACAGCCATTTCATGGCTATGTACATGACTTTGCACATATAGCCTTAGCAAGCAGGGATGGCGGTTGAGGCCAGGTAGGTTCCTTCACCCGCAAGCACCCTCACATTTACAAGGGCAGGAGATTAGGGTCAACCGTAATTTCCGCCCCATGAGTCACCTAGTCTACTTCAATCAGTCAATCTTAGATTTTTTGAATATGTCATTTTATCTTAAAATGTTTGTTATATATCAATTCTACGCATAATTATAAGAAAATTGACACCAAACAATGTAGGCTATAATTTATTTTAATAGGAACATTTATAACCAATACATAAGTAAAAGTTATGAGAAAACTGCTTTCAAGTCCCATGTTGGACTTTATTCCTAGAATAGATAAGAGAGTCACCGTGATTGGCAGACGTGCAGAGGGAGAGAGAGAGAGAGAGAGAGAGAGAGAGAGAGAGAGAGAGAGAGAGAGAGAGAGAGAGAGAGAGAACGAGAGAGAGAGAAAGAACGAGAGAGAAAGAGAGAACCAACACGAATTGCTCCATGGGCATGGCTTCTTAGCAGAGTAACCGCGATATATTCGAACGTTTGTAAACCGCGGTATTGTAGCAATGGTACACAGGTTTTCTTAGAATACCCCGATATTACCTTTACCCCGGTTACGAAACAGCTGAGAATACCGGAGAATGGTGCACTCGGGCGTTAGAACTATTGGGATTCACTAAATTCAGATTTCTTTAGGTAAATAAGAATATTATTTTGTTGTTAAACTTGTAAACTGGCGAAGAAGTTATTTATTATTGATTTCCCGGTTATACTTAGCACAATCCCCCTGAATAAGAGGCAGGCACGATCCGGCTATGAACTCGAGGTAATGTTAGGTACTTGGTATACTGTTCTAATGATTATTCTTTAAAGTTATATCTTATTTCTATTTTTATTTATTTATTAACCTAACCTTCCATGTCTTCAATCGCTATGCAAAATGTTGTAGAAATTATTTGAGCGGTTTAAATGTGATGACGTTTTAAACAATTATCAAGTTCAGGGAAAAGGGGAGTTTCGCTCGCTAACGATCACTTTGCTCCAATAATTAATATAAATATTGAATAATACGAATAATATCAATAATAATAAAATATAAACTTAATACATAAATACCCCATTGAGCTTGCTTCTTCTTTTAACTTACGACTCGCCGTTGGTATATATCCATGTAATCAAAGATGCATAATATTCTATAATATGGTGAGTTCCATATAAATTATTAGTATCACTACCACTGATTAATGGTGAAAATGATAACAATGATAATAAAAGTAATAACAAAGATACACTAGAAGCGATATTCATATTTTCTTTCCTCCTATCAAATTGATGTGATATACGAGGCTAATAAATCACGGTATAACTGTAGTCAGCATTCCTAGTACCCATACTGTTATTTTAAATACAGGTTTTGTATAGCGTAATTATAGGTCTTCATGGTCTCAGAATACACATCATAAAATTCCAGCGAGTGGAGATTAACCACATAAGTTACATAAAATAACATGTACCCAACTGCCACAACTGTGTTATTATATTTGACTCTGTTATATCTCAAAGAAAAATATTGTGTTGTGATGCCAATACAAATTATAATCTCTATTACAATAGAATAAAATTTAAAACTCTAATGAATATTTTATTATGTAGTAAATATCAATGCACCAAAAACATGCTAAATTTAAACCGTTTTGTAATTATGAATCTGGAAGAAATGTCGTTCTTAAACATTCCACAGCTTTACGAGCCAAATGCATTTAACGTGACTATACAACAGATGAGAAAGCTGTACGTCGTGCTGATCACGCAGAAGGGAGAATCTCCATATCATGTCTAAATATATGTAGATTGACGGAGTAAACAAGGAATGTCCAATTATCTTAACACTGAGGTAAGTCGAAAAAGTATATAGACCTTATTAGGTTACAAAATTGGTACATCCTTGAAAAAAGTAAAATTACATGATTATTATTTAGTAGTGAAGAAAGTACAAACCAAATTTCTTAACATTAACTTTCTTTGCTTCATTCGCTTCTTAGGGCTGTGTTCATCAACACGGATAGAAATTATCGGTATCGTAGATAAAAAAACTACGATTAATCAATTATCTCAAATAATAAACCTTTTCGGTTTCACTACATAGTTTGTCACCTCGGTTTTCAAAATTTAGGTTTTTTGTCTACTACTTGTCTGACCCTTAAAATGTTTATAAGACAAACCAACGTCATCTGGGGGATGTTGTGTGAAACAACGTCCGGGCGCAGGTATGTACAGGTAGGGGAAACAAAGCGGACCGACTGAAATATCTAAGATGCCGATATGAGCCACTGCGCATGCCTAGCGGCATTCACAGGATAGCAGGGAATGTATTGAAATGAACATTGCTTGAATTGAGAAATAATTTCACGTAATTTGCATTGCTTGTGAAAACAAACGTTCCCGTTATATCTCTTACATTTATTTACGTATCATAAGGTTCTGACAAGAGTCGGTCCGCTTTTCCCCCCTACCTGTACATATGCCATAGCAACACGAAAGCTTCCCGCACGTTGTCTCTTGCTAGCAGTTCTACAAATGGTCACTATGTCTCACTATTTATGGGGGCGTGGCGCATAGCAGATAATTCCGTTTTACCCCTGAATATTATGCTGAAATCAATGTCGTCATAAATGTCTCTAGCAAACCAAAGAAGATACAACAGATCTTCTACTGTGCGTAGCCTATTCCACGCGGTACAATTTTCTCTCTAAACTTTTGTGTTCACATCACTGCCTTCTAACTCTATTACTCGTGTATACACTGCCTGTCATAATTATGAGGTTAGTTTTGCGTACGCGGCGACGGTTCATATGGCAGCCTCTACAGCATCTTGTGGCAATACCTTACACATCGTTTCTCAAGCAGTCACGGATTTGCTTTGGGAACAAACCTTATATCAGCCAGTGGCGGTTTCTCCTATAGTGCTGCAGTGCTACAGCACACAGCTTGTTTTCTGCTCGTCGTATAATGTTATTTTCAAACGCATTACTATATTTTCTTTTACTTAGATTTTGAACTTGGCGCGTCCACGTGAGAATTCCTTAGCTGTTATGTTGGAGAATCTAAGTTGGTAATGTGAATATTATCTTTTCCGCCTCGTGAATGCATTTTGCAAACAGCACATCTCTCGTAGGGTGTGACGTCATGCTCAAGCTTGACTGTATGGCGTGTAAGCTGGTTTCAACATGCAGAACGGGCTGCCGTTGAATTGCGTTCACGAGATTTCGAGGTTTTACTACTATACAAAATGACACTTGCCGCGACATCTGTTGGAATATAGATGAAACTGTAGTTCTGGTTTTAGCCACTAGAAGCATTATTGATGGAACTGTTCCACTACTCGAGCATATAATTAAACACAATTTGGTAGGAACATTCTCCGAAATAACAAAGCTTCTCAGGATTATAGACACCACTCCTATGACCACAGCAGAAGCAGAAATATGCTTTTCTACCCTGAAGAGGATAAAGACATTCCTAAGGAATACCATGTCACAAGAACGTCTTACAGCAATTGCAATGCTTTCCATAGAGAAAAAGATGGTTGCAAACATGGATGGATTCAACACGAAAGTCATCGATAACTTCTGCAGTAAGAAGGAACGTCGCATGGACTTCACTCTGAGACAGTAATTATCAGGGCCCGGATTCTAATGACATGTCATCTTTTTATTGATGCTGCATAGACATTGCCAACTTGTGGATAAATCCTAATCATGGCCTCTAGATTATAGTAATGCATTTTTGTTAGGTCATTTTTTGTCATTTTATGCAATTTTATATTTTTAGGGCATTTATTTCAATTTTAGGTCATTATTTTGTCATTTTCGTGTCATTTGCTTCCTTGTTTAGTCATTTTCATGTATTTACATTGAGTGTATTAACTTTTTTTTTTTTATCGTCGCTAGCGGTGCTGTCTTTGAAGGTGTTGTTTGTTTAATGCAAGAAGGAAAAATTCGGTGTTAATGTGTTGACATGTCTCAGTCGGAAGTGAGAATCAAAGAAACGCCAAAATTTTGTATTATATTACTATTGTTATTAGAATTACTTGGCACCAGAGTCTGCCACCTGCTTGGATTTGAGAGTGCAAACTACTGTTTACCCTTAAGAAACAACAATTTAATCCGGCAGACCACAATAGGATGTGCCGAATTTTGACTCACCAGTGCCTCAGTGCCAGTATAAATTTCCGTGAGAAAAGAACATTCACAACATTACAGTTTTTACAATTATGCACAAACTAGTCTATAACTTTGTGTGAACAATAATATTTTTTATAAATAAAATGTCAGTTTTTAGGTAATTTTTTATAATTATTAAGTCATTTTCTTTAAAATGAAGGGTCAATTTATAGGTTATTTTTCAAACAATTTTAGGTCATCAGAAACCGGGCCCTGGTAATTATGTAAGTAAGCCTATTACTCATTTATTAAATATTTTAAGTTTGCTGTATGAAATGGTATTTGCAGCACACTCTCGTTTTGAGCCACGAGCCGCTACTGATATCAGCAGTGTTATTAGCAGAAGGCGGGAAGCAATCTAGGTGCGGACGGTGTCGCCTCTACTGGAGAAATTAGGCAATTGAGCAACACGCTGAACTCCATGTTAAAATAAAGCATAGGGCAGGCAGTCTAATTCTCGAGACGGCGGTGGTTCATATGAATATGCTTCTTTGATATATCGATTAATTATTATATGTCTTTGGTTGTAAGCTGGCACTGACATGTGTACGATTTCTTTCTAAATATCGTTAATAGATTTCTCTCTATGGTATACTGTCTATCCTTCAAGTTCCTCACGTCAGCGCTTCTCTGTCAGCTATAATGGCGTTGCCGTTAGCCATTTTGCATCCTTCTTGGTTAAGCGCTGCAGCTAGAAAGTCTTGATTAAGTTATGGAGCTGTAAGATCGAATACTACCTTAGTGAGTGACCCATAGTAATGCTATTTTAACTCTAATTAGTTGGTGCTCTTGGCCATCAGCCTTGCAGCATTTTTTAAATAGTTTTTATCAAGGGTGGGCGGGGGGAGGAAGGAATTTATACTATAGGGCGCGGCGCGAGGGAAGTGGAGTAGGCAGGGTAACAAACAATATTTAAAACTAGAATAGTAAGGCACAATTATTATAATTCGGATGCGAAAAGCTCGTACACAATTATCCCAATCACCTATTTGGAAGCCCGAGAAACAAACATTCAATAATGAATTTAATATAGTCTGCACAAAAATAACACTGAAAATTTGAAAGGATAAGTTACAAAAAAGCGCCACTGCATAGCATACCTGATTTCTTTCATGCCACAATCAAGACTGAAAATTCAGACTCTTAAAAATATCAAAGTATCGAGATTGGCCAGCAGATTCAACTACCGGTATGTATGCTAATACTGTATTTTCCTAAATTTTCTTAGATTAATATAATAATATTAATTATAATAGTCATTGTAATAGTGATAATGATGACTTTGGTTTAATAATAATAATAGTCTACCAATAATAATAAAATTATATAATAATAATAAAATAATAAGAATGCATTACTCTTCAACGAAACAGTTACCGGTATCTAAAAATAAATTTACATAACACAATACATTTTTAGGAACAAAAGCCTCATATACCCGGGGGAGACATCCTGGAATCAGAGAGGAAAATCCCTCCCGGGTTACCCCCTGAATTCAACATTCTCAACAGATAACTTATAAAATAATCTATTGAAACACGAATAAATACATCATCTAAATCTTAATCCTATGGTCAGTTTGTAAATTACCTAGATTTCATCTACGCCGTACTCCCACCTCCTTCTCGGCTTTTGTAAGCTACAGTTCAATCCCGTAGCCGGTCAATATGCTTTTAAGTAGGCTTAAATAAAAGCAGTGTTTTGATTCCCCCAGTTGACTATAGAAGAAACAAATAAATGAAAGGGAGTATGCCAGAATGACCTGTTGATGTTTAGAGTGTTCTAAAATGCTATTAAATAATATTTTATTCACATCCATTGACTCTTTCCTAGACTTCTAGGTAATGTATTTTTGCAGTTAGGGTATGCGCGCATTTAGGGAAGCATCAAACCGAGTTCCTGCAGTGCATGAAGCAAGCGTTTTACTTGTTGAACAGCGTTATGAATAATAGACTGCATGGTCATAGTATTCCCGGGAAGGGAGCGTTATAGCCCATTTTAAACCTAAAATCCCGGCCATATTACCTGGGAATTCAGAGTACAACATACTGCTCCGTAGAGGATGTTTGGTCAGAGACCAAACTGTGGATACTGTACAATACAAAGGATGTTATACATTGTTCAGAAATGCGTATGAATGCAGACCTAGATGCTAAACTTAAGTTTTCCGACAAATCTTGTATCACGTGCAGTGGCGCAAACTTATATGGGCCCATGGGGCTCAAGCCCACCCAATAATTTGCTGTGTATTATCGTAAGTAATAATAAAATCGTTTTTAGTTTTTTAATTCGTGCAAAGTTAAAATCAGGCTATTCCTGACATAGGCCTACGTAACAAGATCTCCCTCTGTTTCAATTTAATCGCGATCGCGTTCGTTTGGAATTGTTTCAGTATTCTTTAAATTTATACGTCAATTTACTCCTCAAAGCCAGTTTCCATAGCACCCATCCTACATGCTTAGCGCATGGGCCTGGCATGCAAGCGGTCCCGGGTTCAAATCCCGAGGTAGGCGGGCTTATCATTCACGGTGGACAAAGCCGTGACCTCTAGGCAGGGTACACGTGGTCAGGTTTCAGGTACTAGCTGGATGTTGGGGAGTTCCGTGGGGGCTTGAGGTGGAAAATGGTCGGGGCTTTGGGCATGCCAATAATCCCATTACCAGGAGCTGGCATAATGGGCATACATACATCCGTCCTACCAAATACACAATCACACAAGTACTTGTTCTAAGAATAGCCCTACATACGGACAACGGAGAAAAGTTTGATATAAGTTATGTTTGTGATGAATTTATAGAGAAAAGTGCAGTCAAGAAAATACATTTACAACACGCAGGACTACATAATAGTCCATGTTTTATTTTGTTTCATTTCATTTTATTTTATTTTATTTTAGTGTTACATAAGACACTACAGATGTCGGTGGGAAGACAATATTAGGATAGATTTAAGGGAAGTAGAATTTGCGAGAGATGATTATCAGAGTTAGCACAGAATAGGGTTGAATGGCGAGCTCAGGTAAGCGTGGCAATGAACTTTCGGGTTTCATAAAAGAGATAATATTCCTTTAGCTTGCTGAGGAATTGCCATTGAGTAGCAACGATGTGGGACCCAAGAGAGGGAGAGAGGGGACCAGGAAGACCAAGAACGAGATGGGCGGACGAAATAAAGAGGAACGCTGGCAGCACCTGGACTAGGATGGCGAGGAACCGAGAAGTCTGGAAGGAACACGTAAACCTCATAAAATACTAAGAACAGACTAAGACAGTGAAAGTGAAAATAAGTGAATAGTGGAGTGAAAAGGAGAAAGTGTAGACTAAAAGTGACCAGAGACCAAGACAAACGAACTCAGAAGGACAAAGACAGGAAAATTCCACATTCGTAGCTCAAATGTGGGAAGAACAATCGAGCTACCCTCCTTTTTGGAGAGGCCATTGCCCTTTAGGGATTGAAGGCTATTTTTATTTTATTTATTTATTTTAAGTAAGTAAATAAGTTGCATAAGACAAATACAAGTTCATATAATTATTATAAACATGTGGGAGTTGGTAGCCTGGCTGCTTTCCACCCTGGCAGCCCAGGTTCAATTTCCAGGCAGAATCAGGGATTTTGCAGTAGTGGTAAATTTCCTTGGTTCAGGACTGGGTGTTGTGTTGTCCCTTCATCCCAATTCTGCGAGGGGCAATGGCTAATCTTTTCAGTTTTACCCTTGTCTGAAAGAACCTTGGACGAGTCATGGTCATCATCGCATGGCTTTATTCCAGGGCTGTACTTGCCTTCCGATATACCAATCAACAATATCTTCATCATCATCATCATAAAAATACCAGAATACAATACTTTCGCGTGTCGTAAGTGTGATTATTAGAAATACTGAAATCATTTCTTGTACCGGTGCCATACTGTACATAACCGTAGTCATTTGAATTATTATATAAGTTCATTTCATAAAAAAAATAGGGGCGGGAGTGTAAAATGTTTAATGTTTTTGAGCCCATCCAATGTTTTTCAAAAGTTGCCACCATTCACAAGCGATTTGATTCAGAGCGAAAAACTGCATTAACTTTCCTACAGTTTGTAAAGGGACTGGTTAACAAGAATCAGGTTCTCTTAGTAGACTACATGACAAAATTGAATGCATCTTGAATTAAATAATTTTGTTCGACCATACTATAATAAGCCTATGCTTATTATATGTGCTAGATATAACTATTAAATTAATTATTATTTATTATCATTATTATACGATTTCAGTAATTTTATCGTAACTGTTGTACAAATATCGATTAATATCGTACACGAAACAAATAAGAACTGCACAATAAACGACATGTATTTAAAATAAAGTCAATTCTCATCGTGTTAATTTTAATATTACACTAAATTGAGTTCATTTCGTGTATTATGTTTTGCTTTGCTCTTGAGAAGCCCTGCGGCCTGCATTTCTTGTTGCCTGCCATCTATCGCATAAGCCGAGAATTACTGACAGCTGATCGTCGATAGTAGTTTGCTTTATCAATTAAGAGGTATTCTAACAACTTAAAACTTATATATGTTTAATAATGGTCGAACAAAGTCGGTCTTATGCAACTTGCCTACAACGCTACCCTCGTTTCATAAACATACTCGTGTCTTAATAAGTGTCATTATAGGCTCGTTGAATAATTTACTATTCCAATATTGCAGTACCACTCTTAAGGGTGTATTGAATTTGGATTTTTTCTAAGACTAGTGCCCGGTTTTGATGACCTAAAGGATACTAAAAAATGACTTTAAAATGATGACACCATGGCTTTAAAACTAATGAAACTGTTTAATGTTTAGAGATTAAGTTGAAACCTGATATCTTAGTCTGATAATAACTTGGCTCACATGCATCATTTACATAGATCAGTATTAATGAAGAAGATGATGATGACGAAGACACGTCCAGGCTTCGGACCCGGAATGAAGACGGGACAATAAGTTTGTTTCTACAGCTATGTCAAGTACCACGTTGCGTACCACGATGAATTGTCAGTTTGCTAAAAAAAAAAAAAATTGTGCGCATACGTCGCGCAGCGAAATTGACAATGTGCTCATGCGTCGTGATAATTGACAGTAACAATTACTGTAGGAACAAACCTATTATTAATATTGCCATAGGCCTATTTTTTAGCTACCTTGCTTTCTCCTTCCGACATGCGAGCATTCCTGAGTTTCGCCTGATATGCATTGTTAAAATAGCGACTTATTTCAATTTTGGTATATTCAGTCCACTTCATTCTCCCAGTGACATCTGGAAGTGTCTGGAAAGTATTACATCCTTCGTGTGTGGCGATTTCTTTTATATAGTTCATACGTATAGGAAAACATAATAATGTGAAATGCTCCCACGTATTTATCCAAAATTAAAATAATGCTTACTGAGTTGTGAAATTGTTCCTATTCTCAGTTACATTCTATTAGGCAAGTAATTTATTTCAAAGCATAGGAAAAAAATCGGTATTGTGCAATGCCTTGTTTCAAGACAAAGCGATGTGACAGACGTCATACATAACAAGTGGGAACCTTTGTTGTACATAATTAGTTTCTGGGGGAAAAAGCGCTTGTTTGCCGCATTGCGCACGTGTTTGTGGTAATGGGAATGTCAGTCACCATTATCCTCACAGGTTGTGAATCTCAATTACAGCAGTAACTGACATGTCCATTTGTTGTACGTGTCTTTGCGCATCCCTAAGTTGAACTCGCACAGCTCGCGATTTCATGGACTTTTATTCAATTATTGAAGTTCAGGTTCCGCTACCAACCGACCCAAAATTAGTCGAAAACTTCTAATTTCACGGTGACTTACTCACCGTGTATAGGCTAGTCATGGAAGAAAAATAACAGAACACTATGTTATAAAATTTTTGAGGATAAAAACAGGAATGAAAATCTCACAGCTTCAAGTAGCCCTACACTTTAAATATGGCTTATTTATAGAAAAGTCCTCTACATTCGAACAAACGTTTCGCTGACTCCAGAAGGTCACGTCATCATATTAAAACTTTTTTTAACTTTGCCGTTCGGCAATTCGTCTGTTTGTAAATTTGTTCCGCAAACAAGACCAAATGCGTTGATCAATTTTCTTCCAGTTTGGTACGAATGTTTCTTGAAGACATTAAAAATGACGTAACTTATATGTGAGGATTTAATTCTTTTTTATTCCGTTTCAAAGTGAAGCGAGGTCCTGTTTCAACTCAACCGTACGGCATTATTTTCATCTACTGTATTTGTAAATTTGATAATTTCGCAGTGACGACCAAAAGCGTTGGTCTTACAATTTGACAAGAATATTCCTTGAAGCATTAAACACGAGGTATGTGTATTTTTCGATTCTGTTTCTACATAGTGACTGTTCTAATGGTTCAATTTCATGAAATGTTCAGCTTCTTTCAATGATTCTAGCAAACCTTTCAAGCTACAAAAATCTGAAGACTAATTAAACTCTCTAATGTAAAATTTTCTAAAACTTTGTTGCAGTACATTTTTGACGTAACTCTAATGGTTTAAAAACGACGTAGGGCTATGTCTAGGGATTTTTGGTGTAATGTAATACATTAGTAATTATGCCTAGTAAATGTATTATGCCTAATAATTGTATTAATGTATTCAATATAAAGAGAATATTATAAGTATGTAATGTATTCAATATTAAAGATAATATTATAATAAGTATGAACATGAATATTTTCAACGGTAAATTATTCTACTGGAAAGCAGACAGAAACCCTTTCTAGCCTCTTGGTTACATTTTGGTAGTCATTTCAGTGCACTGACATGACCCAGATCAAGTTTAAATGGGATGAGCTAACTTACAATGGGAAAGGTACAGTTAGCTATTAAGTACTAGCATTATGATGGACATGGAAGAATTTCACAATAAGTATTCCCATTCAAAACGTGAAGCAGTGGAATAACGAAAATAATTTCAGGTTTTTAACTTGAACCGAATAATACTACTGATAGAATTTAAGTACCGGTACTGTAAATTATCTTGGGTTCCTGCCTATCCGCTTCGAGCTTTCTACGGCTTTGGGTTCCTCAAAAAGTCATTAATATTATTGAGCAGACACACTCTGCCTGGACGCTAGAGAGAGCATGAAGACTATTAGAATAGGTTTGTCAAGGTAATTAGCACCTCAAATATGATAGAATCAAGCTTCGGGTATTGTATTTAATAGATCATCATCACGTTTTCACACAAGTAAAAACGATCAGTATTTTTTAATCACATGTAGGTATTTGTTAATGGCGCACAAGGCCACTTGTGTTAAAGTAGTATCAATAAATAAGACTGAAAAGTAAATTGTCCAATTTTCCCTTTTGGAGTCTTTACCTCTCTTGAAATTACGACGGGACCTGATTTCCTAGTAATTTCCCTAAACCCGCTGAGCAAAGCGTGCACAGACTGATATTTTATAAATTTTATCAGTGTATCAAACTAGCACTGATTTGCGCTCAACACAAATAGTCAGTCTCACTTTCTATGGTGAGTTAACAAAATTAACCCAATATTATTTAATTTCACTTAAATTATTACATTATTATTATAGTTACAAGTTACATTACATTTTACAATACAATTTATAGTTCATTTATTAGAACAGTACGAAAATAATATTAAGGTAGAAGTCAAGTATCGCGCCTGTTTTTGTGCAGTTCAGAAACTCTTATCTTCTCGACTTCTGTCCAGAAATCTAAAAATAAAAATTTATAAGACTATCTTGCCGGTTGTATTATATGAACGTGAGACATGGTCCATTACTCTTAGGGAAGAACATAATCTGAGTGTGTTCGAGAACAGGGTGCTTAGGATATATTTGGGCCTAAAAGAGATGAAAATGGGGACTGGAGAAAACTGCATAACGACGAGCTTCATGACCTGTACTCTTCACGGATATAGTAAGAGTAATTAAATCACGGAGGATGAAATGGGCTGGACATTTTGCGCGCATGGGAGAGGAAAGACATATCTCAAAAGAATTGATTAGGAGGCTCGAAGAGGAAAGACCACTTGGAAGACCTAGACGTAGGTGGGAGGATAATAATAGGATATATTTAAGGGAAGTAGGATTTGCGAGGTATGGTTGGATGGAGTTAGCACAGAGGGTTGAATGGCGGTCTCAGGTAAGCGCGGCAATAAACCTTCGGGTTATATAAAATAGATAATATTCTTGCTAAGGAATTGCCTATTGCCATTGATTAAGTAAGAACAGGATGAAATAATTAATACGAGAATGGTGACAAAAACGAGATATTTCAAAATAAGCTGCTGCTTTTAGCCGGAACTGCAATTAAAATATAGCTAAATATTAAATATTTGAAACTTTTATGTAAATTGAGGACCGTTTTTTCAAAACTCGCTTTATGCAAAAAACAAAATTTTACAGGAATCAAATTATTTTAATTAACACGCAAGGTCAAAGGTAAAAATTGTTTACAATCAGCAATTTTCGTACAGTTGTGAACATATTTTAGGATAGTCTTTGCACATACATAACATTATTGATAGTTTGTCAGCTGCTGGGAATAGAAAAACAGCTTTCTTTTTCAAAACTCGCTTTATGCTCAAACTAAATCAGTGATACCTGATTATTAAATGCTTGTTTTTTTACATTAAACTTTTAAAATGATACTTCTTTTTCTCTTCTACACAACTTCATGGTTCTCTTCATCCTCATAATTTCTCCGTGAGCTGTCATGATCTTCCTCACCACTTGCGGAGAGTATGTCGTTGTAGAAACCTGCAGCATCCTTAGGAATGGTGAAGAAATGCATTAGCTTCTTTACATCCTTCTTCTTCTCTGCACTCACATGGTTTTCCTTGCGGATACTGGGAGCACGTTTCACGGCTTTAAAAGAAGGAATGTTCTTTTTCAAAACATCACAACATACTTCTGATCCTGGGAAAAACGTCGTTTTAACAGAACATTGAATCTTACCATTGATTTGGCTGTAGGTTATTGCTCTTACATCCATCATTTTGAAAGGCAAGGTAGACTTCAGGATTTGTTTAGAAATCTGTTTGAAGTCGTAGGAAAACCAGTCTTTTCCCCACACCAGCACCTTTCCAAACTTCGCTAGAATATTCCTGTATTCACAAGGTGATATGATCTCTTCTTTCTTCCGATATTCCTTCTCAACTCTACCGAATACACGATCGGGTGGCATGAAACTATGTCCGCGAATGGGAAAATAGTGGGTAAGTTCAGAGAATACTTTAGTGCGTTCCATAAAATTTCCCAGCACACACAGCATTATAGAATTCTTGTTTTGGCTGCTGCACGAATCTGAAAAAAGCTGAAGTTTCAATCCTTTCTTACCAAGATCTCCAATCCTATTTTCTAAATAATGTTGGAGGAAATGTTGTAGCGCAGATGCGACTTCATTTGCACCTCTTCCAGCTTCAGTTTCACACCAAGTATAGTGAAATATGTTATCAGTATCTTGTTTTGGTTCATGTATCACCACAGTCAGGTTATAGAACCATACCTGTCGTGTGTAAAACACTTCACCTACAGAGAGCTTTGGTAGAGGCTGATTTTGCTGCATGTCAAAGGCCACTTTTACAGTATCTTCAGAGTAGGTGTTCATGATGCTGTGGAACTTCTTTGCACGGACTTTATGCAAGCGCAGGTTAGTTTTACACACTTCCTGGCATTCTTCGGTTTCTGCAACCTTTATTTTCAGTTCAAGCTCCTTGCATGTTGAGCAAGTGTCACTATGAGGGTTACCAAAGCCGAGATTGAAATTTTTATAGAATACTGTCTTAAATTTTGACACAGAGCAGCTTTCATTGCCTGCTTGTCTTTGTTCTTTGCAAAAATTTTCCCACATTATATTTAAATTTAATGTTGGGGGCAAATATGACCTATTCAGTTTCCCTCTGCTGTAATGACACTCTCTACACTTATACTTCTTAATGTGCTCTTTCACTTGTTGGGTCATAATGATGTCAGCTTGTGTTGCTCTTGAGCCACCTCTTCGTTCCTGTAGTGCAGTCCCATGTTCTTGATAGTACCGAGCAATCCGAGCTAAGCGATCCCGCGATACACCTGTTATTTTCTGAAATGTGGCAGCACAAACTGGTACTAGCGATCCATCTCGGAGTTTTATCTTATACTTGATAGACACTGATTTAGAGGCTTTAGCTTCAGTAGGATCTACAACATACCTAGCTGGTGCTGAGATATCCATATAAGTAAGAAGGAATGCATCTTGTTTGCTCTTGTCTCCTGCAGAATATAATAGATTATTGAAATATTTTAGGTCATTATAAGCGAGATCACCTGCATGACAGTCTTTCCTTCCATTGTTGCTTGCCCCACTCCTTTCACTATGCCGGCAATCAATATCAAGCGCAGCATTTTGCTTTGAATATCGTGATGATTTTGCTTGGGAGATGTTTGATTGCTCTGTTTTTCTTTTTTTACGCCCACCAAGTGTTTCACTCACAGCAATATTATATTCACCGTCACCTTCCATGGTCACTGCTAACAAATGGCTAGTCTTCTACACATAGCTTCTACGAAATGGCGGTAACTGGCAACCAACGCAAATAAGAGCTTTAATAAAAAAATTGGAATACAATAATATGCCTTGCAATCTACCGCCAAGCAAAACAATTCCAGGAATGCCATAACATAGTCAGAAAAATACCTGTTCTGACCTATTCCAGGAGTGCCACAACACAGTGAAAAAAATGCTTGCTCTGACATCTCTCGTGCACTAAACAAATTATGAGCATAAAGCGAGTTTTGAAAAGACCACTACATATGCATGAAGCGAGTTTTGCAAAAACAAGCTGTATTCTCTGTGCTATAACTTCGGAATAAAGCAAATTTTCCTAAAGCCGGTTGCATAGGCTTTTAGAGGATGCTAAACAGTATGTATTAACACAATAAAACGATTTTCAAAAAAAATGCATAAAGCGAGTTTTGAAAAAACGGTCCTCAATTTGTGTATGCTATTGGAACTACTTCGATATTTTCAGCGTATCTACATGAATTTGCAATAATAATTTTATACGTTCCCTTTTAAATAATTGATTATTTAGCAATGGCAAATTTGGGTGGTGTTATTTAATAATTTATTATAGCATACTGTACAATACAGTATTAATTGTAACAATATCAGGGGCATGAGTGAAATTTGTATTAGCTCAGCGGCTCTTGAAATTCTAATTGTGGGTTTACCTATCGTATGTTGTACGGTGAAACACTATTCTAATGCTTCAGAAAATAACCATTCACAGCAAATAGTTGTCACATATAAAGTCTTGTTACTTTCGATTCTAACTTCTGCAGTAACTACTGATTCCAAAATTCTGGATGTGTAGTAAGTAGGTCTAGTCTTCAAACTTCCTAACTCTTGTGGGTTGTTCAGAAATGAACTTCGTATGAAACTCTGTAACTCCAGACATACAATTAGAAGGAGAATCAATACTCCGAAACCAATTTGAAAACTCTTGTTCTAGAGACTACTGAACAGTGCTAGCAATCAATAGCTTAATAGCAAAGTCATGGCTATTGGTTCCAATAAACAATAGAAAGGCATGCCATTGTGTTGGCATTCTTGCGAATTTACACTATGCTGCTTTGCGTTCTGAATTATAAAGCTATGGTGTATTAATATCAAAATCAACATTATTGTGAATAGTTTTTTAGTTCAGTTTGCATTTTATACTCCTCTTTTCTTATGTAACTTAAAACGGATTTTGAGAAAATGGATTTGATTTTAAGAAAGAAATTTCCTAATATTGAGAATATGTGAGATAAATTTCTATATTTTGTTGTAAGAAGTAAAGGACCGCATCCGGGGTTTAGTGTCTAGCGTTTAGTGTTGGCTTCGAAACCTCAGGCCCGAGTTAGATTCTGGTACCTCCTTCGATTTTTCTTAGAGTTGTCTGGAACGGGGTGCACTCTGCCTCATTCGGAGAACTAAGGAGCCTCTTTATATAGGTAGAAGTAGTGGCTCCGGCCAAGAAAACCATCAATTATAGCCGACGGATCGGGCGTGCTGATCACACGCTTCCCAAACTTACCATCTGCTGGTGAAATGGTAAATGACTCAGCGCATGAGAGTCCCTGACTCCCCATGGGATGTACCGCCACAGAGTGTAAGACTAAAAATCCGAAAGCTCCTGTTGTTTAAAAATTTCCCTTCAGCTGATTCCTCTTCACCCTACTCTCTGTTAAATTTACCACATGTATGCACATAGCAGAGAATAATAGGTTTTTCACAAACGTTCTTGAAGGTAGTGGCTAGCCCGCTAGCTGATCTCCTAGAGGAGAGAGATTTCAATATGGTGTTGCTTAACCTGTTGATTAGTCTGGAACTGATTTTGATTACTATAATCTGTCAGTTTTAAGAAGGAAACCTAAATAAAACCAGTATGTCTGTCTCATTCTTAGGTCATACGATTAATGTACTAGAGGGAGACAAGTATACTGGTTATTGTTTACTTCAGGTTTCTTTCTTAGGATGGCCGACTTAGAATAATGATAATAATAATAATAATAATAATAATAATAATAATAATAATTTATTTCACCATTGAGCAATACATTGGTTGCTATAGGCTACTTAACAATACTTAAAATGTGATATCAACATCTACATTCAGAAATTCTTCAATAGAATAAAATGGATTTTGTTCTAGCCAGCTAAAGAGTACAGTTTTGTACCTACGAATAGGTACAACTATGGCTGTTGTCGGCAATTTGTTGAAAAAATTTACACCATTGTAGTAGCGTGGTAATAATAGTGACGACGACGATGATGATAATAACTAATAATAGTAATTATAATGATATTTAATAATAATAATAATAATCGTAAGAACTTTACATTGCCAGAACCTTATTATTATTATTATTATTATTATTATTTTATTTAGGTAATCTCGGCTTATGCTGGTAGCATATTGGGCAGAGTCGGCCTAACTATAAGCAAGGAGCCCCCCTTTTAATTCTAAAACTATACCAATATCTACACATATTTACAACAGTATTAATTACAACAAACATATATACAACGGATGTACACAAAATGTCCTATTATTTTTTCTTTTACTCTTTTTGAGGGTCTGTCCTTCAGTAGCCTATCAATAGAACTGGGGCTTGGATTTTCATATTGTTTACTTTGATGCAGAATAAAAGTCGTTCCTGGGAACTTTATCGCAGTGTGGCATGTGCTCAGGAGAAGTAGCATTCTGCAACTCAACGAAGTATGGTTGTGCAGGTTTAGCCCATTGTTGCCAGGGAGCTGTACAAGCTTTCCGGATTGAGTCCTATGCATGATATCACTATTGGAACTGTGGTGACTGATTCTAGTTTCCGCATGCGTTGTATTTCTATCGCTAATTCTATGTATTTTTATATATTTGTAGCTATTGTTGTTTGTAGATTGGAGGTGTTTCGACAAGCAATTTATATTAGGGATTCAGATATTTTTATTTTATCGATTAGAATAATATATGGCCTGTTGTTGCTGCACACATTGAACTGTATACTAACTGGAATGACTGCTACCATTGTAAAGTCTCTGCCAAATGTGTGTCCTGTCTGTGCGACTAGTTGCGTCTGGTCTTGCATGGAAGAAACCAAGCACCTGCACGCTAAAGACCATTAAGTTAGTAGGACCTTCTCGATTTCATTGACATTTTAAGACAATGTTAGACCTTTTCATCCTTTTTATTGCAAAAAACAAATCAATAAATAGCCGAGAAAATTATTGAAATGTTTAATTTCCCCCTTTTCATTTTATATTTATCTACTGGTTGAAAAGAATCCCCGCAAATATCCAAACATCTACCACTTATAAAAATACACAAATAAATACGTTAATTTATTTTTCATGTATATTGATATGAGAAACACGTTGTAATTAATTGCATAAACTTCTATCAGCCTACAAAGAATATAATAGGCCTAATTTTGAAAGCAGTAAGCTGCTATCATAATGAATAGAATGAGAAAGTGTGATGACTCGGCCGCTAATACAATGGTAAGTATAGGGAGAGCGGCGGTCCACCGAAACACTGGCAGCACCTTCGTTTGCGTTTCAACTTCTCAATGCTGCATCATGAAAGTTTGGCATCTTCATGATTAAACTCGCAATCTTTAATTAACCCTTGGTCCTATTTCTGTGAAATTTGTGCAGAAATAATCTGCACAACACAGTCCTTCTGATGGTTAAAACAGAGACTTAAAAAATGCGGACATAAATGTTTTTATTTCATTATATAAACATCACCAATTACACAAAATTCATGGAGGGTGAAACGGAATTTGACTATGCGACAATTTTTTTCATTTTTGTGTCCCGTAAAAATTTCAAGCGAGAAAGTTTTAGTGAAGTATTTCAACTTTATTTTAAATTCAGTACCACCTTTATATCTTGAATGGTGAACGAGTAATTGAGTGGTAATTATTCCGGACGCTACAGCTGTCTGAATGGTGTGGGACGATCGTGAAATGTTGAGGGTGAAGCAAATTTGACTATGCGAGATTTATTATTTTATTTTTGTGTCCAGAAAGAGATCAAGCGTGTAAGGTTTAGTGAAATATTTGGATCTTATTATAAATCGCGTACCACCTATATAACTATAATGGTTAACGAGTAATACTAATTACTCTAAAGCTAAAGCTATCAGAATGGTATTGAGATAGTAGCAGGCATCTTTTTCATAAAATACCAGCAATAACGTAAAAAAATTTACATAATTTATTCGTGGACTCAATAATAATACTATATTAACTGACTACTTGTACCCATACTGCAAGATTGACCCGCTGGGGAAAAGGAGTGAATGAAGCTTTTTTTTCTAACTTAGTAAATCTGCACTACTTTTATTTATGCATTTATTGGATTATTTATCATATTTTCTGTTCACTTATGTTAGTAATTTTTATGTATAATTATCATAGCAAATGTCATATTAGTTTAATATCTTGTTCCTTTTTTTAATAATATAATTTAACAACATAAGACGTACATCAGTTACAGCGAACGGCGAATGGTCGAGGGTTTGAGCAAATAGCGGACTGTCGTTATGGCAAGAGGATTTAATTTTTTAATGAAAAAATCAGGGAAAATGCTTTGAAATATTGTGTGATATATGTAGAATGCATTGCAAAACAATTTTTGCGTATGTGCGTCTTTATCGGATGTTGAGACGCCAATTTTAAAGATCACGCGCCCTATTTTTGTAGTGCTGCTTGTGAAATTTTCCGTGTCCTGCAATTCACAAACCATCCCTTAGTTTATATTATCTCTGTTCACATAATTTGTACACAGATCTACACTTTTGACCGTGTTTCACCTACATAACTTACTCCATACAGCCAGGAGAAAATTAATATTAATATAAATAATATTACTATTAATACAATATTAATACAAATGAATACTCAGTAATATTCTATACAATGTAATATTAATATTGATTTATAAAATATCCCTTAGCGGTTTTCTATCCTGATTATACGTTGTTATTTCTATACAAATGTACATTCTTTAACAAATTCTCATCAAATTATACTAACATACCCTGTACCCTATTTTCTAGGCAACAAATATTAGATCAAATCATCCCTTAGCTGTTTCATACCTATATTATATAATTGTTCATTGCTTGTGAACATCTTCGATTTTTGGAAAGATGTGGAACGAAATGTTACTGTCAAGCTTCTTGCAATCTGAGAAATTACTGTTACACAAGGCCATGTTTATTTATGGAGATGAGATCTTCCAAGACGTGTAAAGCAGCACGAAAATTGTCAAAGGTATCTAACAATTCAATTTAGATAAGGTGAGTCATTTTGAAATAGATTAATGTATTATTTTGTTTAAGAGTGTTTGCAATTTTTCCTATCCCGCCCGTAGTAATCTTGCTCCCGCGAATCTCAAGCAGAGTAACTGCTACCTAGCGGCGGAACCAGTGAACTACCTCAGTCATCACACTTTCTCCTCTATTCATTATGCTGCTATGTTGCAACAGGGAATATGTATAGGGGGAAAATTAAACATTTAAATAATTTGCTCGGTTATTTATTGATTTATTTTTTGCAATGAAAAGAATGAACAGTTCTAACATTTAAAAAAATCGTGCGTGTCACTCGACAGAAGTGAAAGTTATTTTAATTTTTGGATTTTTTTCAATTTTGAATTATTGGATTTTTTCAATTTTGGATTGTTGGACTTTTTTATATTGGGTTTTTGGACTTTCTAAATTTTGGTATTTGGATTATTTAAATTTTTTATCTTTTAATTTTTTTTTTAATTTTGGAACTTCATCATCATCATCCTATCATGTATTAGGCCTAGGGGCCCGTTACGGTCTCAATCCATCGTTTAAGGGGTCTGCCCAATGATCTCTTGCCTGATGGTTGGTAATTTAGAATTTGACGGGGTATTCTTGTTCGGCTCATTCTTCTTACATGGGATATCCAGTTTCGGAATTTTGGATTCTTTAATATTGAATTTTCAAATTTTAGATCTTTAAATTTTTTATTTTTGGGATTTTTTAATTTTTAATTTCGTTTTTTTAAATTTTGGATTTTGGATTTTTTAATTTTGGATTTTTAGATTTGAATTTATAAATTATAGATTTTTTAAATCTTGTATTTTTGGATTTTTTAAATCTTAGATTTTTGGATTTTTTAAATTTTGGATATTAAAATGTTTTAATTCTGAATTTTTTAAATTTTTGATCTTTGATTTTTTAAATTTTTGATGTTTGGATTTTTAAATTTTGGATTTATTATTTTTTAAATTTTGGATTTTTTTATTTTTTAAATTTTGATCTTTGATTTTCTAAATTTTGGATGTTTGGATTTTTAAATTCTGGATTTATTATTTTTTTTAATTTTGGATATTTTATTTTTTAAATTTTGGAATTTTAAATTTTTTATCTTTGGTTTTTTAATTTTGGATATATGGACTTTTAAATTTTGGATTTATAATTTTTTGAATTTTGGATCTTTGAATTTTTTATTTTGGAATTTTGGACTTTAATTTTGGATTTTTTAAATTTTGGATCTTTGAATTTTTAAATTTTGGATTTTTAGATTTTTTAAATCTTGGATTTTCAATGTTTTAATTTTTTATTCTTTAAATTTTAGATAAGCCTAATCATTGAGTTGATTGTTTTCTATGCAGTCCGTTCCGTTACACCCTACTAATTTCGTGACGATTTTGAGCGTAACACTAATTGCTTGACAATTTTGAGCGTAACGCAAGCTCTCGATTTACTCCTACCGCAGCAAAAGAAGTTTCACTTTAAAAAAGTCAAAGAAATCGAGAAGATCCTACTAACTTAATGGTTTCTCGCGTGCAGGTACTTGGTTTCTTCCATGCAAGACCAGACATGACTAGTCGCACAAGAAGCCTCACTTTCCTCTCATTCAGAAGGCATTCCAGTTAGTATTCATTTCAATGGCTGTACATGACATTGGTTATGACATATCGGTTTCATAGAATCTTGTATGATTCGAATACGGGTGGGGCGTACATTTCCAATATTCAGTTGTTGAAGAAATCCACATTTTACAGAAAGATTCTGGTGAATAATTTTAAGAAGGGCAGCCAATTATAATCTGCTGTATGCTTTCTGTAGTTCTGTAACAACGTCGGCAGTCGTCTGTGATAAGACTGATAACTGTTGGATCGTTCATGATACATATTCGGTACTTTTGTGTGGCTATCACTTGATTTTGAATGGCCAAAATAAATTCTTCTGTTTCTTGGGAAA
Organism: Ectobius pallidus; assembly: GCA_964059195.1. NCBI lineage: Eukaryota > Metazoa > Arthropoda > Insecta > Blattodea > Ectobiidae > Ectobius > Ectobius pallidus. Next base: position 49,789,998 of record CAXKWD010000006.1, on the reverse strand, counting down.
AAACCAGGATAGATCAGTCAAGAGTGCGACACATGCTTGTCGATACGTGGCTGATCCAATCCGTGAGGATATTTCCCATGAAGATGTTTTTGCTTCCATGCTGCCACATTCTTCTCCTTTGTAGTTGGAGCAGGTACGGGCATTTCCGGCGACGATAAATTGAGAGGTGTGTAGTTTAATTCTATTAATAAAATAAAATAAAGATGTGATACCTTTCGCTTAGCTTTTAAATTGATTTTTCTAAGATTTCCCGCATATTGACACCATCTTTAAAAGGCACCTTTCTATATTGTCATGTTGATGTACACATACTACTATAAACCGGTAAAGACTTCAATAATTTAATTTTTATTTAAATTAATTTTATTAAAAACACACCAGCACACATCCCTGTTTCATTCTTCTGTTTTGTTAACAAGTATTCCCCGTTCAGCATTTGTAAAAACAATTTGATCCATTTCGTGTATGTAAATTAACATTAAACTAGCTATTAGAAGATATTACTGATAATAAAATAATATAGCATCAACATTACAATAACGCAACATGTCCAGAAGATACCATTACACCGACAAGCCAGCGAAATTAAAAGTTGAGCTAAATGTATCGTATCTTTATTTTATTGACATCTAGGAAGAAAATAAAGACGTGAAAATAGCAGCAAATTTGTCCAGAGCCTTTTATTTTGGCTTTGGGTTCGTTATCTTGTCGTAAATCTACTACACGGGACCCACTGTTTACAGTCCCTCCTGGAGGACTTCGTGCCAAAGAATTCTAGATCCTGAAAAAAATTCGCCGACCTCGGCCGGGTTTGAACCCACGAACTACAAGCAGTACCTTCCCCATTAATTCACAGTCTTGATGCGGAACCCGCCGACAGCCTCTGTAACGGAAAATTGAAGAATGTACTATATACATGTTTTGATTTATGTCACTGGTTATTTGATTCATTACAAGAAGAACTCGTAGGCGCATTTGCAGTTACATCAATTAGGAAAATATTGTTATTTTGAGTTTTACTGCCTGACGTCAGTTAGAAAGCTCTTATTGACGTTAAACGTGTCGTAATTTGATGAAAAGGGGGAATGGAAACATACATCACCTCATGCTGAATATCCGTTCGGTTACATTTTTCATCACATTGCCATCACTCACTCCGGTAAAACAGTTAAAAGTAAACATAACAGTCATGCAAGAGCAGATGCAAACAACAAATTGGAGGTAGTGCACATACAAATTCACAATCCAAGCATGCATCTACAGGTAAGCTACACTTCTCTCATTCTCCCTCCAGTCCATGTCCGACTCAGGTTTTCCCCAAACTCTCTCATATTCTTTCTCATTCTATCTTTCCCAGCAGCTGACACTCGATCTGTGCGTAACTGTGATAGTAATATAGGATATTTATACACAGTGGTCAGGAATAAGATATGTCGGTTTTGGAAATGCTCGTGAGCTAGCGTTGCCACCTGTCCCGAATTAGGCGGGACATCACGCATTTTAAGAACATTTTCAGCGTCCCGAATTTTGTCTAAGTGGGACGCATTATATTGCGGGACGTCAAATTATTCCAAAACAAAATATGAGACAGTAAATTATTCTTAGTGGCATATTTTGTGAATTTCGACTCATTTTCAAGATATCGATATTGTTCCATCGCTAAAATGTATCGTGTTGGCAGCAGTGAAACCACCGTCCAAGACTCTGTGAAGGCACTTAATGTAGAATCTGATGTTAATTTGGATGAGTTATATGAGGAATTTGGTAGCAATGCCTTTGTGGATAGATTGTTCTCTCATGAATCTAAAATGGACAGAATCCAGAGACAAGTGCTCAGTTGACCTCATAAAGAGTGAAATAATAATTTCTACAAATGTTATAGATACCTGCAAACACTATGTAGTGAGAGTGAAACAGATCAAAGAATTATTAGAAACTGCCAAATCAAACAAGAAATACAAGTCGTGAATTTGCCCAGGTTTTTTTTATTATCATGCTAATCTTTTCTTTTCTAATGTTAGTGTTACTGTTACATAGCTTTTTGGCTTTGTAATGAATAGGCCTATTATTAATACGTTGTTCCAAGTACAAATTTAGGTATGAAGATCGGCGATCTGCATATATTCGGTAAGTGTCCCTCCTTAGCCTTACCGAAAGGTGGCAACCCTATCGTGAGCATGCTGCTAACTCGCAACAGTAATACCACCAATCATGATAGTTCTTAACTAAAAGAGGAATTCACACGAATGGTATTCAGCTAGATAATTTCACGAGAATAAATTAATTAATATTTTGATATAAACGGCTGGACGGACCAGGAATTTGGGATTTCTCAAACTTTAGTGTTAAGGGGACTTAAAAGTTCGAAGTTCCGTCCTTACAATTTTTCAGAAACGCATAGAACAGAGGGGACAACATTTTCAACAAGTACTTCAAGATAGGTGAGTTAAATACCGAAATTGTTCTTTTCATTTGAATTTTCTCTTACTTGAATCTTCAGTGGGAGATGGAAGTATCAGAAGTAACCTGGCCGTCATTAACAATTCCATCCGTTATGCGCCTTATTCGGCATGAGTGTGTGTAGGCCTATAGCCCTACATGTTCGTGTTGTCTCGGAGTTGGTCTTAGCATTCATTTGATCACTCATCCTGGGAGGCCTTCCATGTCATTCTCTGGTGAAGAAAGTATGTATGTGATCCATAGAAACTCCATTCTCCGATATATCGCTGTCCTGTAAGACCCGGACTGCCTAAACATCCTTACAACGGGGGTGTAAAACTCAAATAACGAAGAATATGAAAGTAGCAGAAAACTGTCACATACCGTACCTTACTTCACTCTTATTACAGTACGATTCTCGTTGGCCCATTACTACACAAATAGCAAAGGGTTTTATTCATTTTTACAGTTTTAATAATTAATTACTTACTTCTGTAAGTATTCGCTAGTGGTCACGATTCATATAACTCGAGGTCCAGATTATTTCAATGTGTTTGTGAAAAAATTACTATTATAGCCTACGTAGAGCAGATATTAATGAGAAATGAGTGATATACCGCATCATATTCGCTACTCTGAGCAACATACTAACAAGTGTTCATGATATTGTAACAAGGGCTCGTCGGGGTTCGAAATCAGAACACGTAGTTTCTAATTGAAGAATGGAGGTTCCTTTATTTCCTATAACAGTGATCTATACAGCCAGAAAACTCCTGAATGTTCTCCAGTTCACTCTTCTGTTCAGTGCTCACTCCCACTGTGCTTACTCCTAGTTACAGCACTGTTTCCGTTCGCACACACTGTGCGGACTCCCAAGTCGAGGTAGTTCCACGCCGCGTCGGTCAACTCCGCAGTCCTCGCTGCCGCTGCACGATCCACCCGTCGCGCAGAGTTCCCCGGAACGGCACTGTCTCAGTCCAGTCCACCGGATCTTCCGTTCACTAGTCCCTCCGGTCACTGGCTCCTCAGCTTCCCAAGTCACACTTACTTGAGGTCGCATTGATCAGTCCTCTCCGTCCAGTTCACACTCTCTCAACTCTGACTTACTAACTGACTGCGTCGGCTAGCTCGCGCCCTTATATAACCTTGTCGAATCTTCTAGGGCTATTGTCGCGAAGGTTCTGCCCGCGAATGGTCTCGAAGGTAGTAGCGGCGCGCGGCCACACCCCTTAGCACGTGGCCCCTCCTCCGGCCTCTCCCAGGAGTGCGCACAGTCCACTCATTGTGACTTGCTTGCAGTAGGCCGCGACCATCAGCGCGCCGCTGCAATCAGCAATAAGAGAGCTGCCCCCTTTTCTAGACGTCTGTCGAATTCTGGCAATTTCTGGGCGAATCCTGGCATTGTGACAATATCATTTGAAGAACTAAACTCGAAAAATTCTAAATTTCCCGGAGGATATTATTAATCACAAATTCTCGGGAAATTACCAGGAGAGATAAATGCACCTCAAACTTTAGGCAACGCAGTTTGTTGTCATTTTTCCAGTGTGCTGTAAGCTCCCTCCGTCTAGGTAGGTCCAGAAGAGCGTCAAGATGTCCATTTCAACAATTAGCCTACCTATTGACCTAATAGAGGTGCGAAAACTTAGTGCTTTAAGTAAATGGACAAAGAAATGTGGAATGATTACTAGTAAATTTAGCCCTAATAATGTAATTTATTAGATATCTGAATAAAGAAAATCAGAAAGTAACATTTAATATTTTATTAACAATCTAGCTTAATAGTTTTGTTTTTCAACAACTCACAATATTAATTGGAAGAATAGTTTTGTTATTCAAATTTAATCTTTAACCAATATAGTTATTGGAGTTTAGAAATAAATGGGACGAGCTTGATAGACGGCTGGTTCTATGCGTAGTGGAAATAATTCTCTGCAATGGTCAATTAATATGTTAGGCCTACAGGGCAGATATAATTAAAGAAAACGCCTGAAGGGCATAAGAAATAAGTGGCAGTACGGTACTTTATAAGGTTGTGTGGGGGACGGGGACTGTCTGTCCGTTTGTCTGTCCGTGTGACTGTACGCGTGATAACTGAAATACGTTTTGTCGGACTTTAATGAAACTTGGTATACACATTTATGACGTCCATGGGAAGAAGCCTATTGAATTTGGACCAAATTGGTTGACCGGTACCGAAATAAAGAGTGTTTAACAGTCACATATATTATAATATAATCTTCGTTCTCCGACAATTCGAAGCATTTTGATTGGCTCGCGGCCAACCAATCAGCGGCGGAGCTCCCGTAACTAATTTCCTAATGTAAACAATTCTGTAAATAGAAATAATAGGCTAAATTACTTATTAAAGAGCATGCTTTCATTTCTAATCTATCTATATTAATAAAAATGAATTTACAAAAGGGTTGTTGCCGCATCACTTGAGAACGGCTCGACCGATTTGGCTGATTTATTTTTTGTTGTGTTCGTAATTGTCAAGACAAGGTTTGTATCAAATAATTTTTTTGGGAAATCCACGGGAAAAGCTGGAAATGTGAAATGAGGCACAGTTAGAGAGTTCTGCTATCAAATGTTTACATAACGAAAGTATTGTTCACGGTGTTCACATAGGGCTTTGGAAACTATATATATTATAATACTGGGCTTTAACAAATTCTGATGCTATCGATGTAATTAATACATTTGTGAAAATAAATCTTGAAGAATAAAATCCACGAAAATAAAGCAGTCACATAACTTTCTCTACCCTCGACATGGAAAATATCATTTTCTCACTTCACATTTTGATGTAGAATAAGCGGTCGTATTGCAGGGACAACTTAAGTGTGTGAGTATGCTATATCGGAAGTCTGTAACAAATCCTATTCACTGATACGTCACTCATAGCTGTAGGCTTTGTATTAGTTGAGAAATAGGCCTAGGGATGTTTATCGGAGGCTCTAAGCCTCTGAAAGAAGACAAAATGGGATGGAACATTTTCAGTCCTACGCGCTCAGTATATTATGTCCCAGGTTTTTGGGAAGAAAAGTATGAAAGTGATATTGAATTTCTTTTTTACTTCAGCCCCGAAACGGTTGTATGGTAATATGAGAGTGAGAAATACAATTTTCTGTCAAGACAATACAATCTTATGTAACCGGAATTTCTTTTTCTTCTTATTTTCACTCCTCCCAGGCATGGTGTGTAGAAGCAATGGAATGCATCATTCGACATCCTCTATGAGCCATAAAAAGCTATAATTAGCGTTTTCTGATGAAATAGTGTTGAGTGCAATATGTCGATCTTCCTCATTTCTAATTCTACATACATATTGTACGACGGACCTAGAGTTTCAACGTCCGCCGGCGTGGTCTTGTGGTTAGCGTCGCTGACTACAGATCCGTCGGCCCGGGTTCGATTCCCGGTCCCTCGGATTTTTCTGAGGTAGGGAGGTCTGGTAGGGGTGCACTCAGTCTCGTGATTCCAAATGGTTACGGGAGATGATGCAGCGGTTGGGTGTTAGGCCAAGTCCCTCCAGGGATGTAGCGCCACGGAGTTTAGTTTTTTAGAGTTTCAACATCGAAAGTCCTCCATAAGTTAATTTCATATTATAAAATACAAAACCCGGGCGACGCCGGGCCATTTAAGCTAGTTTAATATCAGTATTAATTTTGTATCAGAAGCATGGAAGACTATAAAGAACTTAAGGAAAGAAGGGGGAAAAGGTAGTGTATATTTAATTACGATGGACGAATGGAAGAATTATTGTAAAAAACTGTTGACTGAAGATAGGGAAGAGTTTGAAGTTAAGGAAAAGAGAGGTGAAAACGAGTGTGAATTTAAGGAGATGAGATGTGGAAATGTAATAAATACACAGGTTAAGGATTACAGTGCAAGAAGTGAAGGAGGCTCTGAAAGTATCAAAGAATAGGAAGGCAGCAGGACCTGGAAACATTCCAATTGAGCGTGTTAAGTATGCACCTGACATAGTACTGATAATTTTAGTAGAAATCTTTATTAAATGCCTAATGGAAGGAGATAATATACCATAAGACTGGAATTTAGCGTATATTAGTTCAATATATAAGAAAGGAGATAAGAGACTATGTCAAAATTATAGAGGAATAAGTGTAACAAGTGCAATAGGGAGGTTGTATGGTCGAATATTAAAAAAGAGGGTTGAAAAGGAGCTGGAAGAAATAGAAGAACAAATTGGTTTTTGGGCTGGAAGAACATGTATGGACAATATTTTTGTATTACAGGCGATATTAGAAAAAAGGAAAGCCAGAAATCTATCTACTCATTTGGTATTCGTGGATTTAGAGAAAGCCTACGATACAATGCCCTTGAAAAGATTATTTGATACATTGACGAAGGTAAACCTTAATAGGACTTATGTTGAGGCTATTTGGAAATTATATATGAATGCAAAAAGTGCTGTCAAAATGGGAAACAATGTCTCAGAATCTTTTCCTATTTCAAAGGGTTTCAAGTAAGGCTGCTGTTTATCACCGACCCTATTTAAAATATACATTCAAGAAGCACTTAAGGAATGGAGGAGAAAACTTCAAGAATGGGATTCAGATGGAGGACTCTTGTTTGACGACTCTGATATATGCTGATGACCAAGTAGTTATAGCAAGTGAAGAATAAGATACTGATTATATGATGAGGAAACTGGGGGAGGAGTATAAGAAATGGGTCTCAGTATGAACATGGTGAATACAGAGTACATGAGAGTTGGAGAAGAACAAGAGGATGTAGACCTGTATATTCGGAATATCAGAGAGAACAATCAGTTTAAGTGTTTGGGGAGTATTATCTCAACAGAAGGAAAAACCAAAAAAGATATTCAAAATAGAGTACAACTAGGAAAGAGAGCTATTTATCTTTTAAACAGCGTATTATGGTCACATAGAATGAAAATTGAGACAAAGCTGAGAATATACAGGGCAATGGTGGAACCGATACTATCCTATGGATCTGAATGTTGGCAATTATCGAGGAAAGATAGAAGGGCACTTGATACAGTGGAAATGGAATTCCTAAGGAGATCATGCAGGATCTCGAAGCTACAACATGTACCAAACGCAGAAATTAGAAGGCGAACTGGAAGGATTTTTACAAGTGCAGAGAGGATAGAAACGAGACAGTTATTATGGTATGACCATGTAAAAAGAATGGCAGAAGGAAGATGGCCAAAAAGAGCTCTGAATTATAACCCAGAGTACAGGAGGAGAAGAGGAAGGCAGACAACACATTGGAGAGAAGGAATTAGAACCGCTATGATCGACAGGGCTACAGGAGAAGATGAATGGAGGGACAAAGAGGCATGGAGATCGAAATGCGGGATGCGGCAAAGGCTGTAGGACCCCCGCCATATATATATATATATATATATATATATATATATATATATATGTGTGTGTATAGCTATATAGGCCTACCTAATGTAATTACTGACAGATTTATTTCATATTGACTATAATTCCTTCATAACTTATACGGCTGCTTTAAATTTGAAACAAACATATCAGCGAATCGTAGGCCTATTACATCATTAATATTATTGTCGGTGCATTTTGTAAAAGTTTACATATTTTAAGAATTTATTACATCAGTGTATACCAATATGAAATAATTGTAGAGAAGGCCAAGACATTCAACTTTGAAGTCGTAGTGCCTTAATAATAATAATAATAATAATAATAATAATAATAATAAGTATACCAATATGAATTACAGTTAAGAATGAAACTTTAAGACTCAGTTCTTCCGTAAGCCCTGCTTAATGAATCGAACTGGAGTTTAACTCTGAGATCTATTACGAAAATAACTTCTTTTCTGCATGGGGCTATCATAATTACAATTTTCACTGATTAAAAACGCATTCTGGCACTTTGTTGTATCAGTTTACCTGATTATTCATTTCACATTTATGTAATTATAGTCACTTTTTCTGATTAAACTCTTATCCTGGATTATGATGGAAAAGAGGAGAATATTTGCATTTTATATTCACGGAATGTGTAGTAGCCTGATACAGCAGGGGTTTCACATTGGCTTTACAAGCTGAGGATTTTATCCACTGGTGGCTGCAGATAGCCGAACTGTGTTTTGATGCTTTCGATGCTGCAGCCATAAACTCAGTTTATTCACGCCCCGGTTCCGTTCGCGAAACAAACTTTGATCAAACAACGCGGTTTTAATACCATTTTCATGGAATTAACATTCCGGATGAAAAGTTCGATATCGAGTTCAGATACCCTGCACATTTCTCCTTTCGCTTATGAACTGCACGTTTATCCACTGCCTTCTAATGTCTATGCTTCATTGTTTCGCTTAAGCTTTTGAAATATTTGCCCTAATATCTAGAGACATTTTATTACGTGAGCCGTTAGAATTAAATATTATTATTTGGATAAATTCATTAGTATATGTAGAATTTTCAGTCTAGGCCTACATCTGTGCCTGAAAACACGCATAAAAGAGCCCATTATATTGGACTGAATGTTTCTGGGCACAGAAATTATCAAAGTAGAAATATCAACATAATAGGCCTAAATATATGTATATACATATATGTGTGTATATATATACACATACAGGTTGAATCAGAACGTTACCGACAAACTTTCACAAGTTGTTCAGGGATGTTTTCTGAATGTTTTTCATATAAGAAACCCATGGTCTGCGGTAATTACATTGCTTTCATTTCTAACCTAAATACCTTTGTACAACCCAAATTACACGCTGTTTAAAGTAATTGTTCAAAATGTCGACCCCCATGATCACGACAAATTTCACAGCGACTCCTAATGGACTGTCGCACCCGCTCTAGCTTCCCAGGAGATTCGCGCACATAGTCAGCGGCTGTTACAATCCATATGACCCCAGAAGAAATGAAGAGCCTAGTGTACGTGACTGCTGTCGAAAGGAATATGAACTTGCCTGTTGATTTCCACACATAAGTCGGTGATGATAACGCCTCTTTCCAACTCTTTCATATACATCAAATACAAAAATCATTAAGTGGATCGAACAACAGGGGCAACATAAGTCAACATCGAAGCCTGTGTCTTAGTACCGGAGTGTACGCCTATTTGTTTTCATACGCGTTACATGGCTCATAGTTAAAGATGGAATTTCGCAGTGCGTTGTTACCATTCTGCGAACCTTTCAACCTAATTATCTCATTAAGCATCAAAATAATCACAAATATTTATCTTTACTTTAATGTTATTCACTGCCCCTGAAGTCTGTACGGCTATACGCTTCCAGTCTTTATAATAAATAATATTTCATATGTCCTAGCCAAGAATGTTAAACACACGTGCTCAAACTGGATATTCTTTGCAGCACTCTCTTGAAAGTGGAAAGTAGGCTAAATTGGCATGGTCTATATGCCTTTAGCTTGTTGCTCTTCAGAGCACTCAAAGAATTTCAAGTTGTAATGGCTTGTTTACACTGATTTAGCAAACAGGAGTGTTGCTTGAGCGAGCCACTTCCTTTCTGTGTTAAGTAAAAGCAACGACCTGCAAGCTAAAAGCACTTCTATAACTCGCCTCTTATTTAACCGGCTTATTCAGTCGTCTAACAACTAGATATCATGTTATTATTATCGTAATAGTTTAAGTAGCTTAAGTAACTACCATGTGGAGAGATAATCTCAACAATATTTAAAATGGACCTATTACGAATTCATACAGCGATGAAAAATATACACCGTAGTATTTCTCCTGAGTTAGCAAGTTAACATCTCATACAGAGAAAAACTAGGTTTTTAGAAGTGGTATATTAAAGCGTTGTAAACAAAACTCGAGTAAATTTCCGTATTATTCCCTGGAATATTGAGTAATTACATTTGCTTCGTGATTTTCAATATTGAAAATTATTTAAAATTGTCAGAAGCCCTAACACACCAACAACAGAAAAGAAAATATTCGCACAGTGGTAACAGCACACTGTAAAATTCCATCTTAAGAATAACTATGATCTCTGTAACGCGAATAAAAACATATATGTAATTATATATCAATAGTTCACGGTCCACTTATAAAGTGAGTCCCACGCAAGAGTTGGCCAATGACGCGGGTTCCTGCGGCGCGGCGGGCACAGCTTCAACTCCCGAGCGGTCGGGTGAAATGTCTACGCTAATAAAGCTGCGATCGATGTAATGATTCAGGTTCTCACATTTACAGTTAAAATTACAATGAGAATAAACACGTACCTCATCACAAGAAATGTTGGAAATGTTCTCCCCTTGCATCCACACAATACTGGCACCATTTTAGGAAATTTTCTTTCACGCGCATAAGTTCAGTTTCCGAGACAGAATTCGTTTCTCTTGTGACAGGCCTATGTGATATTGTCTTTAAGTTCTTCTAGCAGTATTTGAATATTATTTATGGGGAAACTTGAAAAATAAAGTGTATAGGTCATTTCCCATACATCAGAAGAAGCTAAAGACAATATCTCGTAAGCTGAACTTATGCGCGTGAAAGAAAATTTCCTAAAAAGGTGCCAGTATTGTGTGGATGCAAGAGCAGAACATTTCCAACATCTCTTGTGATGAGGTACGTGTTTATTAAGTGCCAGTATGGTACTTTATGAGATTGTGTGGGGGACGAAATAATGTCTGTCCGTCTGTCTGTCTGTCTGTCTGTCCGTCCGTCCGTCTGTCCGTGCGTCTGTACGCACCATAACTCAAGTACGCTTTTTCGGATTTTCATGAAACTTGGTATAAACATTCATAATGTCGATGGGAAGAACCCTATTGATATTGAACCAAATCGGTTCACCGGTACCGGGGTAATGCCCAATTTAGTGCCTATTTTAATAGATTATGGCCATCACTCAAATACGCTGTAACGGATTTTCATGAAACTTGGTATACCCATTTATGACGTCCATGAGAAGTGCCCTATTGAATTTGAACCTAATCTGTTGACCGGTACCGGAGTAAAACCCAATTTAGTGTATATTTTAAAGACGCGGCAACTCAAATACGCTTTACCGGATTTTTATGAAACTTGGTATACACATTTACAATGTCTATGGGAAGACGTCTATTCATAATTGATAAAATCGATTGATCTGTTTCGGAGTAATGCTCAATTTAGTGCCTATTTTATGACAATATACGTATTCGAAAGAATTTATAAAAAAATGAAAATCAGTTATCTTGACAACATAGCCTATTGTTTTACTGTGATCTTATAAGGCCTTGGAAATTAAAATACAGGTAGCTATGACAAAAAACACTTTTGTTTTACATGCGCTTATCCAACTAGACCGTTAAAATGACCCAGGTGGCCGAGATGGTAGACCTTTCTTCTTCCGTAAGCCCTGCTTAATGAATAAATCTGGAGCTTAACTTGGAAAAAAAAAAAAAACATATTCTGCATATCATAATTGCAGTCATAACTGATTAAACAAAAACATACTGGCACTTTTTTACATCAGTTTACCTGATTTTATTTTCATTATTAAATGTGAGAACCTGAATCATTAAACCGATCGCGGCTTTATTAGCGTAGCCTAGATATTTCACCCGATCGCTCGGGAGTTGGAGCTGTGCCCGCCGCGCCGCAGGAACCTACTGGCCAACTCTTGCGTGGGACTCTCTGTACAACCACATAATATAATTAATACTTATGCCCTCGATGTAGAAATTTGTGTATATAAATTTGAAATTAAAAAGTACTCTGATAACCTGTACGTTTTCAATAGGCCTAAGGGAACTAAAAACTGTATTGAGCTTCCTGATGGCTATCCGAACTAGGTAATAGTTTTACTATTTGCTGCTATATCGCGCGGAAAGAGTTTTTCTCACTGTAGGTAATGTAAACCTATATGCATACGGTTTTAATCAAAACACACCATTTTATAATCCTAATATTATTTCATAATATCTTCCAATAAACTATATTTCCCATAATTATAAATTTTATTTTTGAATGCTTAGAAATTTAAGCTCTTTTCAAGACGACAAAAACAAATATAAGAAAATTCCGACTTCAGGCTCAATTTCTCATAACAGGCACTTATAGTTTATTTTTTAACTAATTATTAGAACTAAGTGGTATTATTATACTTTCAAGGCACTCAAGAGACTATATCGTAATTTGCAGTTACTTGTGAAGACCTCAGGGGAAGAACTTGATAAGCCCCCCCCCCAAAAAAAAATTTCATTGCTTAACTGCCATTAGGTGGCTGAAGCCAAGTATTTTCTTTTTATTATGGGTAAAACTCTGATAAGTCGTGTATTTAGCCCAGTTTCAAGAGAGAGTGCTGTACAGAATCTCCATTTTGAACACGTATATTCGGGTTTTTAATATTGAACACAAGGGAAGATATTACGATTTCATGTGAAACTGGGAAAGCTCCTGATTAGTCCAGATAATTTTCTTTTTATTTTCCGTAAATGGTGCCTAAATTGGACAATATTCTTGTATGTTTCATTTGATCTATCTGTGGGGTGCTGTGTTCGGACAAGTTAGAAAGAAATCTCTGCGGCCTATGATCACGTGAGGTAACGCTTAGTGAAGTAGATGGTTTGAAGTATTGTTTGTTCGTTCCTCCACTCACCTTATCATTGCTGCAACCATACCATTTTTCTTATAAGTTCGGTTAGCTTCGCGTGTTTTCTAGAATGCTTGGTCGGATGTTTAAATCTCTGCGCCGGCATTCATTCATTCGCTCACTTTTCTCTATCTCGGATCTACAAGCAAGTAGTCACTTTCTCAATTTGTTACCAAATTAACCATTAACAACACGCTGTATCCTAAGGCGCTGGACCTAATTTATTAATTGTAACATCTTTTACATGAGGTAACAATTAAAACAGTCAATGAATTAAAATTAAATCCTAGACCTATAAACATCGGAAAAGTAGTTAAGTATAATGAGAGGCCAATGAACACTGTTCAAGTATTTGAAACCAACATGTGTACAAAATAAAAACATTAAAGTGAAACAGACTATTACGTATATAGGTCTGTGCCGTCAAATAGCTAGCAGGCAAAGTTAAGATAGAGTAGTTAGGCTTTGTAGGATTACCAAACTTGAAGAGTTGAGAGTCTTACATAATATATAATTAGATATCCCTAAAGATTTATATTGGGTTTCCAGTACCCTGCTGTTATAAATTAGGTCTATGGCCGAGTGCACCATTCTCCGGTTTTCTCAGCCGTTTCGTTACCGCGGTAAACGTAATACCGGGGTATTCTCAAAATCTCTGTGCACCATTGCTAAAATACCGCGGTTTGCTAATGCTTGGAAATATTGCGGTTACTCTGCTGAGAATCCATTCCCATTGATGGTTTCTTCCATGGCCGCTAGGTTCGCGCGCTCTCTCTCTCTCTCTTTCTCTCTCTCTTTCTCTTTCTCTCTCTCTTTCTCTCTCTCTCTCTCTGTCTCTCTCTCTCTCTCTGCACGTCTGCCAGTCACGGTGGCTCGCCTAGGCTATTGGTTTTCCAAATTCAATTTATTTGTTGCCTTATTATTCAATAAAAAGATGTTCATAAAGATAAAAAGGGAATATTATATTGCGTATATATGGCGTCTGAACTCAAACTTTGAATTCAAGCACCATAGATACTGTACCAATCGTGAAATGAGTTCGTTTCGCCTACTACTGGTTTGGTTGAGGTGAGAAAGGAAGGTCATTTCAATCGATGTTACAGCACACTATCTGCAAAGATATGTACCATCGTTCATTCTTAAAATAGATCCCACCTGTCTGTACATTTCAATAAAATAACATTGATGTTTTAAAGAATAATTCTCACACGTGTGCAATCCAAGGCAAAGCAACACCACGAAATCTCTGCTCTGAGTTCGACATAGCCTCGCTTTTATTCCCGTACGACTAGTAGAAATTTTAGGTCCAAAATCATGTGCATAGCCATGAAAGGGCTGTTATAATTATGTTCGTGTATGTGCAGGTATGATAAATTGATTACATACCCTATATACCGATACACAGGCTATATCGTGATGCATGCAGCTATTCACTTAAATTTGGCCTAGGACCATTGGTTTTCCATATTTCATTTATTTGTTGCCTTATTGTTCAGTAATAAATGTTCATAAGGATGAAATGGAATATTATATTGCGTATATATGTCGTCTGAATTCAAACACCATAAATACTGTACTAATCGTACTAATCGTGGTTACGCCAACTAGCCTACTCGATGGACCTGGTTTGGTTGAGGTAAGAAAGGAAGGTCATTTCAATCGATGTTACAGCACAGTATTTGCAAAGATATGCACCATCGTTCATTCTTCAAATAGACCCCACTTGTCTCTCATTATTCTTCATGTTCAATTAGCTTTTGGCCTAGATATGGTAAATATGATGCATTACGCTGATCTCCATCTTGGAAAGAAAACAGCGATTTTCTCACTTTACAGCTCCTTCACGGCCGGTTTGCATCTTACCGCGGTAAAAGTCGAAACCGAGCACGGTGCAACGAAAGTATGACTTTACCGGGGTAAACTAAGCAACTTTACTTCTGAATACCGAGGTTGGTGTACTCGGCCACTATTCTATAGTGCTGCTTCAAGAAAATAGCATGTTAGCCTGAATACGTATTTGGTTATGTTATGTTAAATTACTTGTATGTTTGAGAAATTTAGGGAATACCCATATCATGAAATGTCTGTGGTGTGGAGTCCAATCTCGTTTACTAATATAAAAGTAGACACAGAAGAAGAAATACTTGTGAAGATGAATTTCTTTATCTAAGATCAGTTAACATAGAATAATGGACTAGCCGTATGAAGTTTCCATCAGTTGGTTACAGCTTCCTATAATGGCATCCAGTGTGTTGTAAGCAAACTTAAGAAAATGCATTCCTGCAATATTCTTTTGCCATCTTCAGTTCCTGTTAAGAGTACAAAATAACGTAAGTGGATAAACTGGGAAAACTATAACGTTGTTAAAGGTTATGTATATATTGGTATATGTACGGGCAACAGAGCTCTGGCAGACTGTAGCAAATATCCATAGGGTGATTATACACTTCTTACGAAACGAAGACTTAACCTGGAAGACAGATTAATTACAGTTGCCCAATACATTTTTAAAAATTTGATAGAGATGGCACATAACATTTTATTACCACAATTGACAATACATAATTCATAATCAAATTATGCAGAACCGGATCACTTGGTCGAGATGAATGCTATTTAGAAGCACTATTAAATTATGAACGTCACAGTTCTTGAAACAATGATTCCATTAATTATTAAGGGTAATGTAGTATCCTCGAGATGGCTAATTCAAAGTTAGTAACCACACGAAAACTTTATAAATGATGAGTTTATGTCCGAGTGATTCTCAGATCGTGTTGAATAATAAATAGACATACCTTTGTCTTGAGATATTATAATTACCAATCCTGAATGTTAAAGCTTCTGGCTTGGAGATCCTTGCGACGTCAAAAACCAGATGAGAAGATTCATTGAACCACAAGACGTACGTTGGAAATATTGAGACTATTTTCAGTCATCAAAATATCAAGCATTTGAAGCTTAAACTTGTCTTGAAGAGTTGCCTTCTTTATAAATTGATAGTTGAAGCCATCACACCTGGTCGATGGATAAATAGGCATTTGCAAGCCTAGAACTCATGTCTTTATGAGTATTTAATGATAAACAATTCCAATAGGATTGTAGAATGTAGAATACATTTTTAAGAAGAATTAAGATAGGCATTTGCAAGCCTAGAACTCATGTCCTTATGAGTATTTAATGATAGACAATTCCAACAGAAATGTAGAATGTAGAAGACATTTTTAAGTAGAATGAAGATAGGCATTTGCAAGCCTAGAACTCATGTCTTTATGAGTATAAAATGAATGACAATTCCAATAGAATTGTAGAACGTGGAAGATAATTTAAGAGTAATAAAGAAGAAGCCTTATTGGCTGTTAAAACAATGATAAAGGATTATTCAGTCTCTGATTGGACGGAATTACAATTAGCATAGTTAGAAAGTACAATAGGAATAGACAAATTAAATGATATTCAATTGTTTTATAAATAACACATAATAACAACCAAAGCCTAAAATTGAATTGAATGCATGACCTTCTAAGACATAATACATAACGGAACAGTATATAATATTGTTAATAGTAATTTTATAACAAATTTTACCATATATAAGAGGGTATAAGGAGAAATATTATCCTCTTTTGAAACAAAAAAGTTTATCAAATTACTAAGCATATAAAAGCATCATTCTTGTTATCTCCCCCCCCCCTCGGTGAGTGACGCCCTCTCGTGTCAGACGTCCACCGCCTTCTGAAAGTGTCCTTGAGGGGCCTGTGAATTACAGTATTATTAATAATAGCAATAATAACAATAATGTAGAATAATAATATTAGGAAGCTTGCCAACAACAAGAATATAGACATAGAGTAATAATATTTATATGCTTGCCAACAACAATATGCCGCTGGATATAGAAAAAGTAGGCCTAAGCAATGCGGCAGATATAAGAAGTAATATCGTTACGTCTTCTTATCAGTAATTTAAAGTGCAATAAGAGGAAAGCGTTCAGAAGTATAATTTATCTTTTGGCTGTGTGGGTTTAGATATTAAATCGATTTAGTGAACCATTAGGAGATGTGTCATTAAAATTAAATACCACATTTCCTTACTCTTGTGCGTTGCATACAAAGCAATGATAAGAAATAAAGTTAACCGATTAAGCTTATGTATATTGGCTAAATTGTATATCAAGATATTATCAACGATTTAATAACATTTTAATAGCTTTCGTTCGATTAGTTGGGAATACAGCAATTATTTGCCTCTTCTATGCTATGTACAACCTGATCCAAAAGCTTGTAGGTTCAAGGAGACTCATAGTATCGACACATCTTACACCTTTTCCTATCACATTTAATAAAGTATAAATTGTAATAAATATTTTACGGTGTTTCAAAATTTTTCTCTAGTTTAGGATCAATCATTTTTGTTTAGAATTTAGTTGTACGCCGATACTACAGAAAGGATCTTCCTATTTCATGAATGAATTTTTGACACACCATTTTGATACTGCTGCAGCAAGGAACGTGTTTACTGTAAAATTCAGACATCACAACCTACGGTAACAGTGTAAACTAACAATCTAAACAGCCCCATCTGTCAAGTTTACGGGAGAAAACAAAGTAATAAACTATTCAATAATCTCACAGCACATCAACTTACCCAGTGATTTCTACTGACCGAAGCAAGAGGAGCATCCGGTATTTATCTTGTGTTCAAACGTAGTTACTACTAGGAGGTGCCCGTGGCTTCGCCACGATAATTCTTTTAAAAATTAAAAATTAAGAGTATAATAATTATTAAAGCATTATATTTATTAACACTTGCACGCGAATCATTCATAAACTAAGCCATTAATAATTAATGAAACAGCTAAAATTCCTGCTTTAGAGTACATTCCACGACATGAAAGCGCCCCCTGGGAAAACTATATCAGAATCGATTATGCAGTTCCAAGGAACCTGTGAACACATAATACGTATTGTTTCTCAGCTGTTTATTGACATGAATATGATGTGAATTTTATTCCATCAATTCAGTTGTAATTTTCAGAAATTAGCCTATACTGTATAATGTTTCAAGGGAAGGAATGGTTTGTTTGGATTATTATTATCAGCGATATTTCAAGAGATAAAACCATCAATATTTTACAGCTGTTGCCCCCGGCTTCGCCCGCCATTATTCATTGACTCCAGAATTTTAAAGAAAATTACACTGGTAGATTATTAAAAATGTTTGTGGTTCAGAGCTATGAAAATTGTAAGTAAAAATAAAATTAGAATATTTGTTCATTGGGTTCATTTCACTTAGGCCTTATATAATAAAGAAACGGTTTTCCTTCCTAATTTTGTAGTCGTCATGAAAGTTTAGACTGCGAGAGACGAACATCGCCGAGTATACCCGATGTCTCACGAAGCGGGCGAGCAAGCACGCTATTTAGGGCGGTTGAATTGTATAAGAGTAGATTATGACAGCCAAAATAAAATTAATTAGCAATATCACTGTCTTGCAGTTGGATTGGCGCGCTTCTAATGTTAAGCAAGCAACATTAAATACAAACGCTCTTGAACTGCCAAACTAACAATAACATCATTCTTAATCAAACGATTGTTGTCCATAAGATATCTTTGGGCTAGACGATAATGTCACGGTCTTGCATTCAGGGTGACGCTTGTTCAAATCTTACTGTTGGTCTAATTGAGTGAGATTTTCGGGGGTTTCTCACTTACAGAACCCCGAATGAAAATTGGAATTTACTTTTTATTTTGAATCTGCCCTTTACGATAACATATAAATGTGTTAGCAATTGAAGAACTTTTAGCAAAAACAACCTTAGTCCAAAAATTTGAAAATTGAGTTTTCTGTGTCATTGGGTGCTACAACCTACTGGTCATTGTTTAAACTACATGATATGGTAAAATCTGCCATAGTCCCTCAGAAATAGGATTACAAAGTTTACCAAGTTTAGCAAAAACAACCATTGTCCATTCAATTTTTTGCAAATACTACCACTGTCCACAGGGCCGTAGCTAGGCGGTGGCGAGATGTGCCCCCGCCAAGGGCGCAGGTACAAAGAGGGCGCAAAATTAATCATGAAAAATACTACATTTTTTAGACTGGTACAATTTATCAAGCTATAAAAATTCTAAATTTTATGATTTAATTATTTTTTAAGTAGTTCAATCGTCTGAAAATAAGGTTTTAGTATTGATCAATTAAAATATTTTTTTACGCCTTATACCCTCAAATAGCAATAAAAAGGCCAGTGATTGTATATATATATAAATTTGTGGACCACCTTTACAGCAATTATGTTTTGTTTTTTTATGTAGTATTTTATTTTATCAGTTGAAAACAGGTCTATATAATATATACTATTGGATGTGATACTAATGCTAATTAAAATTGATAAATATTTTCATAAATATTATTATTATTATTATTATTATTATTATTATTATTATTATTATTTGTTTAAAATCCAACTCTTAGTTCATTTTCAAATTGAGGTTTAGGTTTTCTTTGATAATAACAGTGTTTTTATATTAAAATAATAAACAATTTTACATAAATTAAAAAAAAAAAAATTGTTCTGATCCCCCAGTATTGGAGGGCGCAGATTTGTCTAACTCGCCAATGGCGCAGAAGGACCTTGCTACGGTACTGACTGTCCATTCAGTTTTTTGCAAATACCTAGTGAATTTGTTGATAGAAGTTGGCTATCATGCAGAAAACTGTTTCTTAGAATCAGCTGTTTCATTGTTGTGTAAAGCATCGTCTCCTCTGATGATAACAGCAGTGGAATCGAGGATCCATAAACATCCTAGCTCATACAATAGCTAATATTGATATTTTTCAATAACATTAATAGTGTGACGTGTAATTAAGCATTTGAATAACATTTATCTTGTTTATTATTTGAATTTATATTTTTTCTTTGCATTCTTAAAAATTTTTTAGATAGTGGATTAAATTTTTTTGGCAAAAACAGCCATAGTACATGTCTCTTCAGCTTTCAGGTCTGGTTTTAGGGCACTGAAGTTACATAAAAGGACAATTATTATATCAAAATATTTCTAAATATGTTTACTTAATTATACAATAACTTTTACATTCATGAAGTAATAACTGCCAAAGGGAGAAAGTTTTTTGCTTCTACTGAAAGATTTGGTTTTTGGATTATGGTTGTTTTGGCTAAAGCTCTTCAATTGTTATCAATTGTTTATGACTTCCTTATTGGTTCATTCCTTTCTGTTTTCCTATTTTCGTACTGGCTGGTTGTCATTAAAAGTCCTATTGAATCGGAACTCAACTAACTGCTCCAATGTCCTATATAAATAGAACTATTTCACTCCTTGAAAATGAAGCCACAATTCAGTGCTGTAAGAATTGAAACAAACATCGTTCTAACATGGCTGCTATCGCGGGAGAATTTGTCTTATTAAAAATATGTACATATTCTATTCATCAAGGTGTACGGCGAGTGGAGTATAACCTCAATAAATGATTTTTATTTTGATAAATTAGTCCATTTTCGTATGATAGGCTATTTGTGTTGACGACTCCTGACGTTTGCATATTCAGTACCAATATTTTCCGTTGTTAAAACTTCAGCATGATGAACTGACCTCAGACTTTCCAGAAGTCGTTGATGAATTAGGCTTTCTCTTAATCAGGCTTCCTGCTGGGTGAGTATTGCAGAACTTTCGGCAGCTCGCTCTGCTACTGTCATCCAGGTAGAGTTTCAACAGAGCTCGATAACTACGAGTTCTCACCCGGCAAGATACCCGAGATGTATTGTTTTCACTGAACGAGCCCATTGCCACCAACAAAAAATAATGTGTTCTAGATTGAATTGTCTTTCTGTAAGAAAAGCAATAGTTGTAGTTCAACTACATTTTCTGAAATACAAAACCTATTTTCCTACAATAGTTTTTAAAATATTTATGGTCATAATATTTTAAAATATAATTGAAATATACTGTTTATAGTCCCCTGTCAAATGTACAAAAACAGGCTCCCGTTTTTGGAGAAACATAATTTCGATGGTGCCAATCTTGAAAATGGTGCGTTTGAGTGGTGGGGGCAAAAAACAAAATGGCCACCATCACAGACACGTTTTTCTATTTGTATCAGTAACCGTTGGGATTACGAAAAGAAGTTTGAAACAAGAAATGTAGCTAGGCCTACATAGATTCTGCACAGGAAAGATTATTACAACTTTTATGTAGGATCAACCGTTTTCTCATAAAAAGTACTATTATATTTTTCAAAATTAAGAATGAATATGTCTCAGTATGAGGGTTTTGCATGCACATATTTACATGCTTGACATTATTTACATGGCCACTGGATAATTCTAACAATAATTAATACGTTAAACAGTAATACATTAAAAAATAACCCCTTTCCCTTAAGTATTAATGAATTTCATTCCTCTAGTGCTGAATTATATGATAATTAGAATTATCATACCTTTCCCGTAAGTTGTGCCGTAGGAAACTGAAAGATAGAAAGTACCACTATAGTTCTAACCTTTAACGAAATTACTGTGAAAGAAATACAATGTTTGCAGATTTATAGGCCTGTAGACAAAGTGGATACACACCTACAATTACATTTTTAATTATCATCGTCATTTTCAATACAAATCTCACTTAGACCTAAATCTTCATCATCGTCCAGCTCTCCCATATTGTCACAACGGTCGGGATTACCTTCGCAAGTGAACATTTAGGTACACCGGAGTCCATTTGACTGACATGTAGCCTACATGGAGGCAGTGTTGGGCAAATTTTAATTGTAAAGACAATTAAAGATTAACAATTGATTAATTGTTAATTGTAGTGGTAGCAATTAACAATTGATCAATTGTAATTGTGGAAAATTCAATTAACAATTGATTAATTGTTAATTGTAGTGGTTGCTATTAACAATTGATCAATTGTAATTGTGAAAAATTACAATTAACAATTAATCGCAATTTGCTACAATTAACAATTAATTATTTTTAATTGTTTTATGAATTTAAATAAAAACTAACAATTAAAAAGGACTACTGTACGGGCCTGGTATCATAACAAAATGCGTAAGTAAGATACTGAAATACACATGTTAACTTAGTTAAAATAAAACACTGATATTAATACACATGAATGATTTCAATTAAACCTGATTACACAGATAACGACAGACTATAATTTCTTATAATAGTTTAGATTGAATTTTAACACGACTCTCTTTTCGAACATACTGTCGGTCAATTTGTGACTCTTCGGCAGATTTGTCATTGTTGCAAAAGAAAAAAGTCATTCAACTGCAGCTGACGATGGTAAAGGTGTGTTATATTTAATGAAAACGTTTTTTATCTCAGGATATCTGTTGAGGAGTTGCAAATCCTGGCTCTCTTCTGCAAAAAAGTGCAGCAATAAAAGTTTGGCTTTAGTCAGTTGTGCATCGAAGGAGATTTGGTTTGTTTCTGTCGATGACATATCGGGAGTCCGAGTCACAGTTCAAGTTGAAAAAACTATTTTCTTCGGTACTTTTTTTTTTGTTGCTACTGATGTTTCTACGTTGGCTTTCATTTGTTTGGAAATACAGGTCTTGAAAACGTTTAGAAGTTTTGTACAATCCGCGGGCTCTAAACAGGTTAACCATTTATTTTTAAATCTTGGGTACAATGCCGTAATAGTCGCATTTTCCGCTTCAGGAGTGCTGATGTCATACATTTTTCAAATCTTTTTTCGACACTCTCCCTGTAATGCCTTGATCTAAGGGTTGCAAAAAGAAAAGTTGTTTTTCCTTTCAATTTTGTGTAGTTTTTTTCTTAATGCCTGAAAGCACGGCAGGACTATCCCATAATATGCGTTGGTCTCACTCTGCATTATGTCGAGGGCTTCTGCCACTGGCGCAATACAGGTCATGTCCGTCGCCGTGGGTGAGTCGGTAGCGCGCCTGCCTTCCACTCCGGCGGTCCGGGTTTGATTCCCGGGTTCAGGACTGGGTGTTTGTCAGTAGGTTAAAATAATGCACATTGTGCGTGATTCCTTAATTATTAAATACTCGGGTATGTAATCAAATTCGTTCTCTTTGGTAGAATTTTTTATGTTTAATGATCTATGTAAAAGCAAGGTTTTTTCTTTAATGTTGTAAATTTGCTGGAGCGCATCAAACAAGCTATTCCATCTTGTCTCACCAGGTCGGCTTAACGTGTGTATTATTTCAGCATTCTTTGGTCGTCCTGCAGCCTTCCACAAAACTTCATGACTGTAGCATGCATTTCGGACAATGGGGTGTTTTGCTCGCTCAAAATTTTGTTTGCGTCCGTAGTTGCGCATAGGCTTAACGTATGTGCACAGCATCGAAAATGAGCAGGAAGTAAATGAATATTCTCAGGATCACTCTTTTGACCAGACAAGGACATGGAGGGCCTCCCCAGATGAGTGATCATCCCAATGCCGGGGCCACCTCCGAGACGACACGAACACATAGGACGATACACACAATTCACACCCACACTCACACTCCCTTCAAACAAGGCGAGGATGGTATGAAGATGATAATGATGGTCAGATGATATCTTGGGACCACAAGGGCCTAAAGTTACCTGACTTTTCTCTCACAGGTGAGGGAAAACCCCGGGAAAACCTCACCCAGGTAACTTGGAATCGAACCCGGGCCCGCTGCGGGAGAGGATTGAACGGATCCCCTGAGCCACAGCGGTGGACTTTTTTGTTATGTACTCGTACGATGTCAAAACATTGCACAAATTAAAAATATACATTAAAATATAAATAATGGGTATAATGAAGGATGATATTAGTTTTTTTTATCAATAAGTAGTATTGATTTTTATTAATGTAGGTAAAATTTTTGAAATCTTGTAATACTTTAAACTGATTTCGGTAAAGGTAAGTAAGTCAATTGTTAGTTTTAATTGTTTCATAGAACAATTAAACAAGTTAATTGCAATGATTTTTATTGCAATTATTTTAATTGCGAGTTACGATTAACATACATTAATCCAAATAATTTAATTGCAATATGCAATTAAACGTTTAATTGCAATTAATTTAATTGCAATTAAATTTTTAGTCAATTAACGAGTTGATTGAAAAATTAATTGATTAATGCCCAACACTGCATGGAGGAGAGCAACGCCTTTTGGAGCATGAGCAGCGACAAAGTTCCAAGATAAGCTCTGGTCCACAAGGGTTGGTACAAGCAATTGACTCGTACGCACTCTCTACTTTTTTTCCATCCAAAATCTGAGGGTGGTGGGTTATTGATATGCTGAATTAGGTCCTGATTCCATTCAAAACATTGAAGGTGAGCCCTTAGCAATGCCGGATCCAGTGCAGATCTTGTTGGAGGAAGATTCTCATCTTGGCATTGTTTCTGTGTAAACAATAACCATCGCATGTCGGTCAGTGTTGTTTTGGGGATATAAAGCTGACAAATGAACGCTTCCAAGGTAGTCCTGACATCTTCATTGAGTGAAAGTGTAGTCCCCAATTTAACCAGAGCTTCTAGCAGCGTATCACTTGCGGAATTAAAAGCATTCCACCACTTCATTTTACCTTTGCCAGCAAATGATCCTGTTACATCAGTTCCTGAAAGTGAGTAAAATCCAGGGAGTACAGAGAGGTCCAAGTGCTCTGTAAATTGAACCTAGCTGAACGAACCTTCTCATGCCATGGTCGAGGAAAAATGCAAAATCTTTCGAAAGCTGACGATATCGTCTTAGTGCTAAAATCAGGATATCAGTATCGTGGGGGGGGAACACATGAGTAGTTTTAATTCCTTTCTGTGCTAAATAAGCTGCATGTAATATGATCTTTGTGTCGGCCTCCTCCTGCCTACTTGCAAGACTGGATAGATCATCGCCATGTGATGAAGCTGCTTTGTTCCTCCAACTGAGTACAAACCTCTTGTTGTTGGTCACGCCAAATTGCAGAATCTGATCGGGAAGGAACTCTGTTAGTTCGTCCTTCGTCTTATCATGGAGCAATAATTTGTGCATTGGTATACGAGGTTTGTTAGAAAAGTATCCGAACTTACTTTTTTTTTTTTTTTTTTTTTTTTTTTTTTTGCGGAAACCTGATGGATTTGAATCAAGCACGCTTGCATGAGATGACCTTGAACCTTCGTTCGCATGTGTGAATTTTTTCCCGCCTGTAGATAGCCTCTGTTGCTGGCAAGCAGCATTTGAGTGAGGTAGTGTGTAGTGCTCTCGTCGTTGCAAGGAAAATAACGGAACGACTGGAGCAGCGATATTTGTCTGAAACTGGGCTACAGCCAGGTGGAAACCATTCGGAAAATTCAGACGGCTTTCGGTGATGATGCTATGGGCATCACACAGATTAAGGAGTGGTACAACCGGTTTAAAGACGGATGCACATCGGTGGTGAGCGAGCCACGCTCCGGTCGGCCATCAACATGCCGAAATGACCAGGTCATTGCCAAAGTGAACGCTGTGGTGATGCGGGACTGTCGTGTGAGTATCCGAAAAATTGCGGAAGAGGTTGGCATTATCACTTTTTAGGCACATTCAACTATGACCGAAGATTTGGCCAAGAAGAGAGTGGCGCCAAAATTCAATGCCGATGCTGCTGACGGAGGAGCAAAAGCAACTTTGTGTTGAAGTCTCACATGACAAGCTTGACTCCACAAACAGTGCCCCCGACTTCATGAACACCTTAATGAGTGGAGACGAGTCCTCGTGTATGGGTACGACCCGGAAACCAAATTCCAGTCGTCACAATCTAAAAACGACGAGAGCACTACACACTACCTCACTCAAATGCTGCTTGCCAGCAACAGACGCTATCTACAGGCGGGAAAAAAAATCACATGCACACGAGGGTCCAAGGTCGGCTCATGCAAACGTGCTTAATTCAAAACATTCAGGTTTTCGAGAAAATAAATAAGGTCGGATACTTTTCTAACAGACCTCGTACTACCAATTTTCGTTTCTGGTTCGATTTTGTATTGCATTGGATCTGAGCCCTTTTGCCTAATCTCTCGCATCGCTTTCTTCAATGAGTTTTCTTTGTAAGAGTCAAACACTACATGGACCTCACTGTAATTACTGAACTCAGCAATTACAGTTAGGTCCATTTAGCACTAACACGATATACTCAGCTTTCGAAAGATTTTGAATTTTTCCTCGACCATGGCATGAAAAGGTTCGTTCAGCTAGGTTCAATTTTCAGAGCATTTGGACCTCTGAAAGCCTCTGCACTCCCTGGATTACACACATTTTCAGGAACTGATGTAACAGGATCATTTGCTGGCAAAGGTAAAATAAAGTGGTGAAACGCATTTAATCCCGCAAGTGATACACTGCTAGAAGCTTTGGCTAAATTGGGGACTACAATTTCACTCACTGAAGATGTCAGGTCTACCTTGGAAGCGTTCATTTGTCAGTTTTATATCCCCAAAACAACACTTACCGACATAGGAGCTGTGCGATGGTTGTTGTTTACACAGAAACAATTCCAAGATGAGAATCTTCCTCCAGCAAGATCTGCACTGGATCCGGCATTGCTAAGGGCTCACCTTCAATGTTTTGAATGGAATCAGGACCTAATTCAGCATCTCAATAACCCACCACCCTCAGATTTTGGATGGAAAAAAGTAGGGAGTGCATACGAGTCCTTTGCTTGTACCAACCCTTGTGCACCAGAGCTTATCTTAGAACTTTGTCTCTGCTCATGCTCCAAAAGACATTGCTCTTTTCCATGCACATGTCAGTCAAATGGACTTCGGTGTACTGAAATGTGTACTTGCGAAGGTAATCCCGACCGTTGTGACAATATGGGAGAGTGCGAGCTGGACGATAATGAAGATTTAGGTCTAAGTGAGATTTGTATTGAAAATGACGATGATTATAATTAAAAATGTAACTGTAGGAGTGTATCCACTCTGTCTATAGGCCAATAAATCTGCAAACATTGTATTTCTTCTACAGTAATTTCGTTAAAGGTTAAAACTATAGTGTTACTTTTTATCTTTCAGTTTCCTATTTCACAACTTAAAGCAAAGGGGTTATTTTTTAATGTATTACTGTTTAACGTATTAATTATTGTTAGAATTATCCAGTGGCCATATAAATAATGTCAAGCATGTAAATATGCGCATGCAAAACCCTCATACTGAGACATATTCATTTTTAATTTTGAAAAATATAAAAGTACTTTTTATGAGAAAACGGTTGATCCTACATAAAAGTTGTAATATCCTTTTCTGTGCAGAATCTATGTAGCTACATTTCTTATTTAAAACTTTTTTCGTAATCCCAATGGTTACTGATATAAATAGGAAAAGGTGTTTGCGATGGCGGCCATTTTGTTTTTGCCAACAAGATCTGCACCATCGAACTTATGTTTCTCCAAGGTCAAACTAAGAGATTGAGACTACTCCCACACTTGCATCATCAAGGAGCACACGGATGTACATTTGACAGGGGACTATTAATTCTTATGCACATAAATTAAAATTCTTTTACACGGCTTCGAAGGCTTAGGGTTCCTCGGGTTGGGCAAAATAGTGGGAAGGCGTCAAAATAGGTGCTTCCGGTTTCTGTTATAGGCCAAGTCGACTCCAAAACATATGACTACAGAAAAATGAAGTAAATTGAAAAATCTCAGTGACTCATCGGCGATGAATCCTGCGGCTTTATGGTCGACTGGGTTATACAGGAGGATTTGGAGTGTACCTGGGTACGTCCTATGGGAACCTTGGTCTAGGCGTCAGCGTACAAAGCTGAAACCCCTGGTTCCATTTCCCTCTTAGGCCAAATTTTCTTCTATAGTTTATAATTTTCAAAACCTACACAGTTATTGATATATTAATACTAACTCATATAAAGTTATAAATCTGAAATCTAAAATACAGTATAAAAGTATGTATAGATAGCTGTGCAGATAGAAGGAGGCAGTCAAGAACATTAAAATAAATATAAAATCTACTTTACGTTATGTGACAACGTCTGTGGTTAGTGAGATAATTAGGCTGAAAGATTCTTCAGAATATGGAATGGCAACAGCTCACTTCCACATAGCTCTTGTGAGTGGCAATGATCCTATAAAGTTATAAAAACAAACACACTACGGGACCGAGACCACTGCGTAATTTCGCGGAGTTTGTAGTTCATGTATTAATGGTCGTACTTAATTTGCACAAGAACGGCCAACTTTATTGTAACTTGCAAAGGGAAATTTTAATCCTTATTCTTCCTTCTGCTGATGTAAAAAAGTTATAACAGTAGCCTAAGGATAATACTTATCGAGTAAAGCACAGTTATTGTACGGATAATTTTTTCTGAGGAATGTACTGACTTGGAAATATAATATTATAGTACTTCTGTGGCGGAAGTTCTTTCCGGCCACCATATTTTTTCATTCCCGCCCTGCGGTCAATGTTTTTGTTTTGTTTCGCGACTGTCCTGCCCTCTCGAGGCTTGCAGGGGTGGTAAGGTTTCCGCTGTCATTTCGTTAGAACGTGTGTAGCTTCCTGACTGTTTGGACCTCTCCTGGATTTCGTCCAGCTCACGGTGAGTCGATGGAATTCTCCAGTATATTATAATATGTAATTTATGCACAGGATTCATGTTTCAAATACCTAAATCTGCTGTATGTCCTAAAAGCAAGTTTAATTCCACGCCATAAGCGTATGGCGTGTGCCAGACATCAACAAGAATTAAAATGTGTTGCGTAGATTATCTATTCAATTAAGCTCAAGTGATGTGCACATTGAGAAAATACGTAGTAAATTACTATGAATTCCTGTATTCATGCATATGTTGGCCGGCGAGCAATGACTTCATGCCGTGATCGGGGTTATCTGACCTTTGATATGTACTGCATTCAGCTATAGGGCGTTTCAGAATTTATATCACTATAATTATTACGCGAATAATTTCACTCTGATGTTTGCAGTAATATTTCTATTAAACTGATTCATAATAGTGAAATTCATGGAAGGTTTGTCATAGATAGATTCTGTAGATCCTTCTATTCAGGTTTTGTACGGTGTAATATTATGCGGCCATATTTTCCATTCTGGTCTTGAGCCATTGTGTGCGTGTAGTAACTTCCATATTGTCACGTAACAAGAATTTGCAACTTAAATGCATTCCGTGCCTGATCCATTTGTAGCCTCTCACGTTGCTATATAGCGTCCGCTGGTTAGTCATATTGCTCATTAAATTCCTTTTAGTCATTCTTAGATATTTGAGCCCCATAGATATTTATTGTAGGAGAAAAATTCTTCTATTTAGAGCTTCTAAATTATTTATATTCACTTAAATGTCCAGAAAATTCTGATAATTATTCTTTGCCCTTGCATTGATTTATTATATATATATATATATATATATATATATATATATATATATATATATATATATTCTGTAATCATTTGGAGAGTTAATAATAAAATTACATGAATATATAAGGCTACAATAATATTTCAGAAAAATTGAGAATTATTCCGAACCTTATTTATATATACGTATTATATCTTTGGCTTCCGATTTACCTAAAATATTCTATCTGATTGTAAGTATACATAATCTCCAAATTATTAATTCACCTGTTAAAGTACATAAAATCTGGTTAATCATTTTGTAAGAAGAAGTCTTTCATTAAAGTTATATTTCAGCAACTACTGTAGACTGAATTATAAAATTATATGAATATATAATTATCTAGTTTCCTTATATTTGAAAACTACATTACCTAATAGTATTTCTGTATTTCTGTAAGCTCAGTTATAGCCGTGCTAGCTACCTTATTAGATAAATAATTTCTTAGGCCTTCTCTTGGATATATATATACATGGTTGGTTTTTAGTTTTGGCACCATAGTTATAACTGGATTAATAACTCAAAATAGATGGTTCCAAGTTTCATAGGCCCTCGATGTAGTCCCCACCGTTGCGTACAACGTGTTGCCAGCGATGCGGAAGTCGTTGGATCCCGTTGGCACTGCCCAATCTATTGATGGTGCGAAGAGAGCGCTCGGCAGCCTGTTTAACGTCTTCAATGGCACGGAAGTTCTCCCCGCGCTTTGTCATCTTCATCTTCGGGATGGATGGAACTTCTCTCCTATGTTGCAGTACTGTGAGGCACACTAAGTAGTGATTTTTGTGACCGGGCTCCCACTGTTATTGTACAGTTAACATTCAAGATAGACATAGATATGACATAACTTGTCTGTATGTGAGGTAGACCATTAGGGCAATCAGTCATAGGAGAGAAGTTCCATCTGGCGCTGAGAATTGAGCTCCGGCTTAGCTCAGTTGGTAGAGCATTGGCGCGAATAGCCAAAGGTCCTGGGTTCAAGTCCCAGTGCCGGAGGAATTTTTCTCCTATAATATTCTCATGTAGTGTCCAACAGAGACAATAATCTGTGGCTCATGAATGCTTGTATGTCTATTTTATTTTATGATGAAATGTGTTTTTCATTTTTGTGTGTCTTTGTTGAATTGTTTATATGTATTATTATTATTATTATTATTATTATTATTATTATTATTATTGAGAGTTTAAAGAAAATCGTTATAGTCCCACGTTCAGATCCCATGGCCCGCCAATTTGACATGGGTTTTTACATGGTTTCCCCAGTCGTAAAGGCAAATTGAGAATTAGATATTTATATACCATGAATCATCCTCACCATTTCATCGTGTATCATATCCATTTAAATTAATATCAGTTGAAATTGCTCCATAAAACACACTAACAATGTAAAATAATTGACAATTAGTAGTTCCATGGCCTACCCTACTGTATAGAAACTCCTGATACAGCCTCGTTGCTAAAGGAGTATACCTATATAGGCCTATAGATAAAATAAAAAAAAATCGTTAAATGTGACAACTCTAACAACGTGCATAGGTCTTCCAAACATTAAGGAAGCAACACACGAGAGGCTCGAATAACAACGGCAGATATAATAAACTGCACTAACCCCGAAACATTAAACATTTATCACATTCTAGGTCGGAAAGTGTTCTTGCACGCCAATACAAAACCTCTCCAGGCTCTCCGTGTCCAGAATTCACTTCATGCTTTCCCATGTTGCACTTCTAACTATATCGTTTTTTAAACTCTAGGTAACTGACATGACGTGCATAGTATATTATTCTGAATCATCATTTCGTAACTATACAAAACTATTAAACTTGCTGAACTCTAGAATTCATCATCATATAAATAAAAGTTCTCCATTCGATTCCGTCGAAGGTGTAGAAGGAGCATGGATCTGCAGATCGTTGGTTCAAACCCGGTCACGATCAATGGATTTTTCCATCTGGCCTAGATAATCTGCGATTTTAGTCTGTGTGATTTTATTTAAAAATCTTATATAAAAAACACATGAATTCCAAAAGTTAGCCTCTTAGTATAATTCGAGAGTCGCCCAGAAAGTAATGAACGATTTGGCATAACTAAATAATAACGAAAGATATCAACACAAAACTCTATATAGAATATATACAAGAATACAGTACCTTACTCTATTTCTCAACGTAAAGCCTTTGCTGTCAAGGCATTTATTTTAACGTGGTACCAGTTTTTCAATGCCGATGCTATACTTTTCAACCGCCAAAGACCTGAGCCAGAATGTCACCGCCGCTTTGGGGTCTTCATAGGTTGGGAGCTATTTTCCACCCAAAAAGTCCTTTAGTTTCTGAAACAAGTGAAAATCTCTGGGTGCCAGGTCAGGAGTGTAAGGAGGATGTCAAAAAAATTCAATTCGAAACGTTGAAGTTGTGCCTGTGTTTGAGCAGCCGAATTAGGTCAAGCGTTGTCAAAAACCTTTTCAGACAACTTTCCACGTCTCTTGTTTTCTACGCATCCTGAGAAAATGCTTTACTTAAATTAAGTAGTAGTATTGATATGAGTTTTAGTTCAAGATAATTTATACTAACAGACTTCTGACACTTATTTATGAACGCAAGAGACCACTAAATGTGTATTTCTTGTGAAACCTTTACGTCGAAGTACAGGATGGAATACAGTATTTCCTCTTCCTATGACACGTATATGTTGGGGAGGGGGACGAATTATCACATGCAAAGAATTATTTGAAATCCTTCCGCTATGACTTTCCAAGAATCTTGCTCCTTAAGAAATTTTCTGAAAAGCAATGGCCTCGTACAAAAATTTACTGCTTTTATCTTGCCTAACATTCATTCCTCCATTGCTAATTAATACAACATTGAATTTTATCTTACACGTTGGTTAGAATAGTAATTATTCTCGTATGAACTAGATCTAACGTAAATCGCAATAAAACTTAAAGTTCGACAACGCTCAATCCAACGAAACGTTAGGTTTGCTCCGCGACTGTTGTAAACGTAAGAGGAACGATTATTGAAATTTCGCTGCGTGGGAAGAGATTCAGTATAACACATAGAAAACTGCACGTCACTTATTGTTGTTTTATGTGTCGATGAAAGGAGCTGGTTTGTTAGTTAAATTAATTACTGGTTTATTACTGACTTATTTAAAAATGTAAGGTTTATAAGTTAACTTATAAATGGTTCGTAACTTAACTATAGATTAGCTATTAAGTTTGCTACTGTTAAACTAACGTAACTTAAACTATCACTGCACTACACGTCACTGACCAGTTAGAATGTAGCTGTTACTTCTTACCTTAATCTTTTCATTGCTACTATCGTATAAATGCGACACTTAAAAAAGGTATAATAGCATAAGTATAAGATTTATAGAGTAATGCGATATGTAAAATAAGAGGATTTTTATCTTTGTGTTATGGTTGGCATTCTATGAAACATCTATTCTCCTTAAATTTTCTCTACTGTTTTTAAGCTTAGATTTCCACTGATGATTTTACTTGATTGCTTGTATTATTTTATAGATTTGGGTCAATGCAGAAACTCTTGCTACCCTTTCAGCCTTTTCTCAAAACTTGGGAACATAAGCCCGATGCCTTTGTTTCTAATAATTTTCTAAGGCAACCCCTAACACTGATTTTATTCGTCATCCTGTTTTACTATCGAAATAATAGTATATACCATACTATATACTATAATATATATACCATCGTAATATCCCATGCGAAATAGCACACCGATTTTTATTACCTAATCCGTCGAAAGCTCTACCATCTGCTAAGTTCAAACTGTAAGTAATCGTCTTTATGATGTATGTGACATTGTACACTAGGTATGAATCCATGTGACCCAGTTGCCACGGCGATCAAGGAGTTCAAGAGTTTTGGGAAACTTAAATTAACTGACATAGGAGTTATGACGGTTGTCGACCGGTTGCTTAGCTTAGCTCACATACAGTGAGGGATTTCATATATAGTTGTGCAGGATTTCATATGTAGTTTTCTCGGCACAACTACATATGAAATCCCGCACTGTATGTGAGCTAAACTAAACTAACTTAGCTTAGCTCAGCTCAGCTCTTGGTCGACAACCGACATTAGACTCTTGTCTGTGAAATGTGCTATTTCCTTTGGGGATAATATAGTTATTTCTGATATACCGGTGCGTTAATGTGGTAGGCAGGAGCGGGTCTTCGAGGTACGCGTTTGCGGTTGGTCCCTACCGTATAGTCATCTTGTGAAATTCAATCCAATTTAGCATTCGCTCTCTGAGGTAATTTAACGACATATGTATTGGCTTAATATGGTAGCACTGTAGCAAGGAGAGGTATGTTTCAGGTGTAGCGTGTTACAAAATAAAATATTTTATTAAATAGTACATGGCCAGTGTTCATAACTCAATGTTACTTTAGATAAAACAGGGTCTTGGAGCCGTGTTATTAATGTAGGACACAAGGGAAGGATCCTCATTACGATTCTTGTGGAAGCTTGGGACCATATTGATTTTGGCTTTACAGATATAAAGTGCAAGCTGCCGCGAGATGAAGCACACAGCTTTTAGGGATTGTTATTCATTCTCAAAGGCTTTAGCATCAGTAATTCATGTCATGAGAGAATTCATTTCTCTTTTTGTGTGTGTGTGATTAGTTCACTGTGGAATTAGAAACCATTAGTTACAACGAAGTACAGTTCAAAGCAGAGAGATTTGCCGTTTGGTTGTCAAATATACTGTAATTATTTCATCCTTTATATTTTTTAGTTAATCTCATTGTGTAACATTCAGCCTTAAAAATTAATTTATTGTGTTAGAACAATGTTTGTTTCACTAAAACTGAACTATTACCTTAGAAACAGTGTTAATAATCCTGAGAAATGTGGAACATACCGATTACTTGAATATTTAAAATGTACTAAGATATTTCCATTAAGTTAATTACTGAGTTAATATTTAAACGAATAATAAACTTTTTTTTTCGTTCGTTGCTTCGTATCTTCCTCCGATTTTAATCTTATAAATTTTATGTCCCGGATGAATCCATCGGAAGTTTGGCAAAATCTTGAAATGTTTATTAGTTTCATATTTTATTGAAATTTGTAAAATACTTATATAAACATTTTTTAATAGCGCTATTATTAGTCTACAATGTAATAAAGGCACATTTTATCACAGATTAGTTTAACACGAAACAAATTGATTGGTGTGTAGTTCTTAATGTAATATTAACAAATTTGGTCCACGAAATGATGAAAACATTCAATTAATTGGGTCATAACTACTAGAACATAAGAAATTAAAAATGCAAGGCCCTATCGGAAAAGAGAATCAGACTGTCATATTCATAGGACAGTGGGATCGTAAGCTGGTCATATTAAGGCTTAAATAAATATCAATTCAAGATAATATTCATGTTCAGATTACAAAGAAAATTTATACATTATCTAAAAATCAACATTATCTATCAGTTACCATGTTACAAGGATATAGTAATATTAAACGGCTAGTAAAAAAAGGCGGGAACAATAATCTAACTTCACTTCTATTTTTAGTCATTGAGAGCTTATTACACAGTTCAAAACATAAGAGATTTATTTTTATACTTCACTCAAATTGTTTTCCCTTGAGGCATAAAACTGAGCGTAACGTTTTTCCTGAAGGATTCTTTGAAAAATATAGTTGAGTTTTTAACATAAATAAACATTTTGAGGTATCCTGAATCCAAAAATACAATTTTTGTATACTATGTGTATATGTGTGTGTCTGCTTGTGTGCCTGTGAACAGCCTAGTTCCAGAACGAAAAATCGTATGAAAAAGTTTGTATTTTATACGTATATATATATACACACACAGTAGATTCCCGCTAATCCGGACTAGATGGGACCGGACTCTACCCGGATCACCGAAAGTCCGGATTAAACGAATTTACCTTAAATTGCACCTACTGTATTGTAATACACGTTTTAGATGGGTAAAACTATAAGAATCGATGTTTTTTTCATAAATATAACTTTTCTTACAACTTAGTTTTAGTTTTAATATTATGCATATGTATATGTAGACCTACGAACTGATGTAGGATTAACAAAATATCTTTGTGATTAAAATTCAAAATTTAATGAATGTTCAGTACAAAACATCCGTCCGGATTAGCGGGACTCTACTATGTGTAGCTTGTGTGTGTGTGTATATATATATATTGTGACAAAGCCAGAAAAGACTAGAGCCTGATAGAAGGAGGAGTAAGCCAGAAAGAACTAGAACGACGGAGTCTAGAAGGATCGCGCTCCCCTAGTGGATGGACGGCAGACGAGCGCCAGTGGGCGTGACGGCAGCACGGCTATTGGAGCCGCGTGCCGACGGGTGTGCCTACTCCCTGGCACGGCGCGGTGAGTGACGGCGCGCGCTCGTGGGAGGGGCCAGAGGTGGAGCCACGCGCTAAGGGCTTGACGGCCACCGCGCGGACATTCTAGACCATGCGCGGGCGGAGCTCTCCAGATCTCGACTCTGGAACTTTCGTTAAGGCTATATAAGGAGTGCGAGCAGCCGAGCCGAGTGAGTCAAGGAGAGTTCAGTACAGTGAGGAGTCAGTGAATCGGAGTTGAGAGAGACAGTCAGTGAATGAAGAGAGTTCAGTGTGAAGAGTCCGTACATCAGAGGAGAGACAGTCCGTGAAGAGTCAGAGGGTCAACGAGGGAACAGTCAGAGAGGCAGTCCGTGAGTAGCGGCGAGCGTCAGCGTCAGAGGGTGAGCTGGACGGAGAGGACTGATCAGCGCGGCCTCAAGTGAGTGTGTCTTGGGAAGCTGAGGAGCCAGTGACCGGAGGGACCCGAGAGCGGAATAGCTAGTCAACGGGGAACTAGTGACCGGAGGGAAGGGTGAACGGAAGAGCTGGTGAGCTGATCTGGGCTGAGGTAGTGCCGTCCCGGGGAACTCGGCGCGACGGGTGGATCGCACAGCGGCAGCGAGGACTGTGGAGTTGACCGACGCGACGTGGGATGATCTGGATTGGACTGGAACAGTGCTGTAATTAGGACTGAGCACTGAACAGGACAGTGAACTGGCAAATAGTCTGGAGTTTTCTGGCTGTATTGGAAATTGTTGTAGGAAATAAAGAAACCTCCATCCTTCAATTATAAACTCGGTGTTCTCATTTTGAACCCCGACGAGCCCTTGTTACACTGGTGTCAGAAGTGGGATATAATTGAAGGAAGGCAAGATGGAGGAACGCAAGATGGAGGACATGTTAAAATCATTACTCCACGCCGTGAACGACCTGAAAGAAAAAATGGAGCAGCAGCACGTCCGACGGATGGAGAAATTGGACCAGCAGTATGACCGACTGAACGAGATAATGGACCGGCAGAACTCTGAAGTGAAAGAAATAAGAGGAATTATAAGGGAAATGAAGAACCTGTACTTAGGCCCGAAGGAAGAACTCGAGCAGGAACTGGAACCGGCCAAGGAAAGATTAAATGAACCGGACAGCGAACTGATGGCCATGAAGATTGAACTAGAGAGACAGGCCGAGGTGGAAGATAAGAAAGAGCAGGAGGAGGACATGGCCATCACCGTACCACCAGCCACCGAAGGAGAAGATCACGCCCTGGGTGAACCACAGCGGGACGACGTGGACGCCGGAGAGACACCGCGTGACGACATGGACGAGGGACAGACACCGCGGGACAACGTGGACGTAGGAGAGACATCGCGGGACGACGTGGATGTAGGACGGACACCGAGGGACGTCATGTCGGGTACGGGACCAACGTGGGAGGAGGTAGCCAGTCGCAGCGCCATCTACGAGGGCTGTGGGAACCAGCTGGACGCCCTAGTGGTCAGGGACGGGGTCCTGAAAGGAAGCTGGGAGTCTGCGGATGAGAAGATGGCTGCGGAGCACCTAGCCCTTCCAAGAGCCGGAGTCAAGGAGGTCCTGGAGGAAGTCCACGCAGGAGCGACGGGTGACCGCTTGGGAGTGAACCGGATCCACGACAAACTGCGGAGAAGGCTTAACTGGTTGGAGGAATGCAGTGACGTCGAGAGGTGGCGTCAACACTGCGACACCGGCGATGCCAGCAGAGGGCCTAGGAATTGCAGCCGTGGGGCCATGCGGCAATACAACGTGACAGGCCCATGCTCCATTACTGATGATGGACATCGGTACCTGTTGTTGGCCATGGAATAGTTCACCAAGTGGCCAGAAGAAGTCTACCGCATCCAGCGACAGCCAAGAGTGAAGATGCTGGTAGTTCATCTGGACCGTCTGGCGGCATATCATTGGGCACTTCGGGACGAAGGCCCTTAAGGAGGGGGCAATGTGACAAAGCCAGAAAAGCCTAGAGCCTGATAGAAGGAGGAGTAAGCCAGAAAGAACTAGAACGACGGAGTCTAGAAGGATCGCGCTCCCCTAGTGGATGGACGGCAGACGAGCGTCAGTGGGCGTGACGGCAGCACGGCTATTGGAGCCGCGTGCCGACGGGTGCGGCCTACTCCCTGGCACGGCGCGGTGAGTGACGGCGCGCGCTCGTGGGAGGGGCCAGAGGTGGAGCCACGCGCTAAGGGCTTGACGGCCACCGCGCGGACATTCTAGACCATGCGCGGGCGGAGCTCTCCAGATCTCGACTCTGGAACTTTCGTTAAGGCTATATAAGGAGTGCGAGCAGCCGAGTCGAGTGAGTCAAGGAGAGTTCAGTACAGTGAGGAGTCAGTGAATCGGAGTTGAGAGAGACAGTCAGTGAATGAAGAGAGTTCAGTGTGAAGAGTCCGTACATCAGAGGAGAGACAGTCCGTGAAGAGTCAGAGGGTCAACGAGGGAACAGTCAGAGAGGCAGTCCGTGAGTAGCGGCGAGCGTCAGCGTCAGAGGGTGAGCTGGACGGAGAGGACTGATCAGCGCGGCCTCAAGTGAGTGTGTCTTGGGAAGCTGAGGAGCCAGTGACCGGAGGGACCCGAGAGCGGAATAGCTAGTCAACGGGGAACTAGTGACCGGAGGGAAGGGTGAACGGAAGAGCTGGTGAGCTGATCTGGGCTGAGGTAGTGCCGTCCCGGGGAACTCGGCGCGACGGGTGGATCGCACAGCGGCAGCGAGGACTGTGGAGTTGACCGACGCGACGTGGGATGATCTGGATTGGACTGGAACAGTGCTGTAATTAGGACTGAGCACTGTGAGAGTGAGCACTGAACAGGACAGTGAACTGGCAAATAGTCTGGAGTTTTCTGGCTGTATTGGCAATTGTTGTAGGAAATAAAGAAACCTCCATCCTTCAATTATAAACTCGGTGTTCTCATTTTGAACCCCGACGAGCCCTTGTTACAATATATATATATATATATATATACAAGTGTGCTGTGTTTCCAAAGTATACAAAATATGTGTAGGCTATATATATATATATATATATATATATATATATACACACACATATATATACACACATAAATATATAATCGTTGGTTTCTGTGTACTATGTGAAAAAAAGGTAACAAACCAAGCTAAAATGAGTCCTGAAGAATAAGACATAAGATCATGATCTATTGTGTAAATAAAATACTATGGCACAGCGATTAATTAAGCTTGCGTTTGATCCTTCCCTTAACCTAATAGCAAATATCTTGTTTATGTCATATCCACCGCTGGTCACGGTGAATTTGCTCCTTGCACCTTCACAGTAAAAGGAAGGTGTGACAACTGTTCAGCGATTACCACGGATGGTGCATAATAATCGAAATAGGGCATTACGATAGGCTGATTTGAAATATTTTCTTACATTTTATTGATCCAGTTCGAAAGAGTGACGTAGAAATGTTATATCGAATGATTTTGAGAAGTTCTAGTGTTCATTAAAGTAGTAAAGACTTGTACATTACATAGCACGAGCACTTGTTCACGCGTTAGAAGATAGGCCTAATTATTTATGTGACTATCTACAGGCCTACCTCAAATCCGTTGTTTTGTGCAGAGTATTCAATTTAGAATCAATGTTGAATATACTTTCCAGTTTAATAAGCACTACTGTTCCTCAAAATAATATTTTTTTCATAACCATGGATGGATCCTATTGGGCATATGATATAGGAATAATTTAGCTTTATAATCCGTGTTTATTGGATTTTTTGTTTTGTTTTATGATGGAACGATGGAACTGAAAGAAAAGGGAAGAACATGTAAATAAGTACACGTATTATTTGGAAGAATAACATACATCTTTACCATCAGTGAGTGTTAGGGTTTCCATTAGACACCATTTACTTAACAAATATACTTAATGAGGAAATAAAATGAACAGACTGACTAGGTATGTAGGTAAACAGAATAGGCTAATATTCTGTACCCCCAAAAAATTACACAACAAAAGTACTCCGAACATTGTGCTATTATTTTCAGGACACTCTTTATTTGGGTCTAAGGGTGTCAGTGGTTAACCACGGCTTAATTGTGCAAGGATAACGCACTGACACATGGACAATGTGCGAATCACTGAGTTGCTCTGCTCTGCAGTAAAGCATTTGCCTCAACCCCGGCAAATCCCGAAAGTTTTTACTGCCGTGATGCCCTTCTGCAGTAACAAATTTCCCACGGGATCCTCGCCGTAAAGCTATTATGAAATTGAAGCTTCGGTACACAAACCAACAACTGTATTGATGTTGACAGGTGCAATTTACTTTCATCAGCTCTATTTACTCTTTATATTAGTTTCTTGAAGGAGGGGAGGATTATAGGTGAAGCGTTTACAAGAATGACTTCACAGGAAATACAACTAACGTAATAATAATAATAATAATAATAATAATAATAATAATAATAATAATAATAATATTAATAATATTAATAATAATAATAATAATAATAATAATAATAATAATAATAATAATAATAATGTAATAAGTAAACCAGTGCCAAGCTTTCAAATTTCGCCCCTTTTGACACATTGCCAAGAAAAAATTGATAATTCAGTAAAGGAAAAATTAACCAAAAATTATTATTCTAATTTTGGTAAATTTTGGTAAATTTTAATTACAGGTCACATTTAGCCTAGGATTTAAGAATCTAAGTGGCAGAAAATTCTTTCCATGGCGAAGTGAGGAAAATTTTTAAAGAAATATAAACTGAAAACATGCCAAGTGTTGAGTCTTCTTCTTATGCTTTTTGGCATGCCAAATCGTTGGAAACGAAGTCATGTTGCTATAGTTTTTAAATTTAAATAAGTTTTTATGTTGGAAAACATGAAATAAAATAATGAAATTAAATAACGTCATACAGTATATGCTGCTTCCTCAATTAATTGGAACTATTATCCACATCTGTTACTTAACATTTACTCATTTAAAAAATGATTAAGGTATGCAGATTCAAACGTCAGGTACACTGCGATTTTAAAACACTAAGATGAGGCTTTCAGCATTCTTCCTCCTGTAGGGTTATTATTTCTTGTTAGATGCCATTATTGTATTAGATTTTTTATCATTATTATTATTATTATTATTATTATTGAAGTTAACAACAGCGTCATTGACGATCTTTGAGAAAGATAAAAGTATATTTTCATTGCGGGTATATTATTATTGTAAATTTTTCTGAACCTAGATGTCTTTGCCGGGAACAGTCAATCACGTCCTGTGGTTAATTTTCTATTCCAGTTCCGTCCAAAGATATAGGCTAATGGGTCATGCGTCAATACCCTTAAAAAATTGGTTGCTTTCAATTCCTTCCCAGAGTTTCTATATTCATCTCCAGCACTAGTAGCAATTCCCTCCCCATTTTGAAACTAGCATTATTGAAAAAATCAGTTTTATTTATCAAAAGAGGCTGGATCTCGAAGGATGAAGGAACTAGCAGGGCAGCAGCTCAAGGACGTAAAGTTAATAAGATGTGATAATATTCAGTCCCTAAGAGCAGTTAGCTCGACATTATAGTGCATGAACGAGTCTTTGTCCAGTCACCAGGTATCGAAAATTGGGGTTACCAGGAGAAAGGTCCGAAGTTAATGATTTTTTAATATGTTGTATATGGGCATTCTGTGGTGTAGAATCCAAGTTTTCCAATTCGAAAACCCTGTGCAAACTTCAGGGCAGCCGAAAAACCTCGAAATTTTTTGGCTTTTTTTCAGTGTTTTCCTTGTAACTCCTAAACAACGCGTTTTAGCCTAAAACACTTCATTAAAAAATTTAAAGAGCATTATTAAATTTCCTACCATTTACACTGTTTAAACGTTTCTTAAAACCAATTATGTACCGCTTCAAAGTTTTTAAAAATATTTCAAAATATAAAAAACTGCCAAAAATGCAGGATTTTTCCTAGTGACTTTCATCTTTCAATATTTCTAACCAAATAACGTTCAGTAACCTACACAATAGAATACCCATCCTTAATGAGACGTTCATTTCAGAATAAAGAACACAATTATGGATGCATAAAAATGTATTTTATAAAAGATTATACTAATACTATATGTGGATATATTACCTAAGTAGAAAATGTAAATTATTACAAATTATCCAATAATATTGATTTATAAAAACCTTGACCTCTTTTCTCCTGAGCAATGATCTGGTTTACTACCAAACTCACAATTCGTGGTACAGAGACATAGTTTAAGTGAAAAGTAATGAGTAGACATAGACGTTTATATCCGGGCATACTGAGGTTAACTAAACCTGTACTGTGTAAATCCTGCTCTTAAAATTAAGAGGAGAGTCTAAAGAAGACACTACATCCAAGTAAAAACACTGTATAGTAATACTGAATGAAGCAACAAGAGTTCAATCCAATATAATCCATCCAATAAAAAAATGATTACACTCCAGTAATAAGTAACAAGTTCTTTTCCCGTTCGAATATTTAAATGACATTATTACAGCCAGAGCGTACAGTACATTTTTTAAAACCTGATTCCACTCTGAAAGAAGCGTAGTAGTCTGGCATATCGTAATATTGTCAAGTGAGGGTGATGTGGTATTCGTACGTCAAGAGTCACATCGCGCTAAGTAAGGTATACGGCTAAAGTATGACCGTTCTAAGAAGAAAACCTGAAGTAAACAAAGATCAGTACATCTGTCTCACTCTAGCACATTACGCATATGACTGAAGAGTGAGACAGACATACTGGTTTTTGTTTACTTCAGTTTTCTTTCTTTAGCTCGTCTCGGGTATACGGCTGACATGACCGGCGGGAGGGGGAGATGGCTTGTCTCTCTGAATGGCCTTCTTCTCACACGCGTTTCCCCAGTGTCAGGGGGAAAAAAATTATACTGTACATGAATCGCAGCGGGTGACGTCATTGTATAGCCAACGTAACATGTGTACTCCTAAGTCCAATATTCTGGTATGCGCACTTCCGTGTCTTGTGTAAGCTTACAATACAAGAAGAATGCGATTAATCATTAATTTGATGAACGGAGATTCCAAATTATCAACTTTTTTTACTTTTCACCACTCATAGCCAAGGCAGTTCACAAATTAGCCCTTTTGGACCTTGTATGCACATTTGTGTGGGTGCAGTCATATCACTCGGGCAGCTTTCAATTTCATGCGTACTCGGCAGTATGTGAGTTAGTTCTAACATGATGGCCGTTGTTAGTTGTAAAGAGAACACACAATTAACTGAGGGTATTGAGCCTACAATATGACAT
Source organism: Ectobius pallidus (assembly GCA_964059195.1). Taxonomy (NCBI): domain Eukaryota; kingdom Metazoa; phylum Arthropoda; class Insecta; order Blattodea; family Ectobiidae; genus Ectobius; species Ectobius pallidus. The sequence goes on along the minus strand of CAXKWD010000006.1, from coordinate 49,747,000 downwards.
ACGAGACTGCAATTTTCCTCCCAAGTTCGCAGAATAAATATTAAGAAAAATGGCTTGCATTTTGTTTCGAAAATCGATCTATGAATGATGTAAAAGAATGCTTCTGGTTTTTTTATGAAATGAAGTCCTTCCTCGCACAATTGCGGTGGCAAATCCATTTTATAAAAATGGGAGACAAGTTAACTTTCTATTTTGCCATGTTTTATACATAGAAATGCAAATAAACTACTTTATATTAGTATGTTTGCCTCAGGTCTTAACTGTAGAGACTCATTAAGAGAGCATTATATGAAAGAATAGCCTTTTTACTCCTAGAACACGGCATAAATGCAGATGGCATGAATTTATAATTGGGGACTGGTGAAACTGACTAGAAGCAACTTCAAAATCCTTGTGACATTAGTTTCCTGAGAGTCTTTCCATCCTTCCGTTCACCACAAATCCCCCTGATCTCAGGTGGGACTTATTCCCGGTACTCAAAATTCCCAGAAACTTGAAACGGACTGCGTACTCAATTTATTAATACTATTATAAAATAAACCTTTGTTTTCTTTTGTGGAGTAGTTCTTATATAAATCTACTGTACCTCCAAAGCTAACTATAACTTAGGACATACGAATATATTTATGAATTTGAGATGAGGATAATCAATTTCCTGTGAGGCCACATGTGTCTATTGTAACGTCTATTGTAAGTATATTGTCTATCACACAATATGAACTTACTCGACGTAGACAAATGCCCTCTCCACATCCACATCGATGAATATTTAAAAGTTTTCGATGCGAACTTGTCAAAATTCTAGCTCGTGTAAACTCTGAACTACTCGTCCAGCCACACCGGTTAAATATCTGGTCAATGGTTCAAAACCCATAGATTTTAACTTGTGTGAGATTTCCTTTTGTTCGCAGAAACGCGGCTAATTTAGCAATATTATATATTTTTTGAAGTTAGATGATATGATAATGATGATGACGATGATGATTAAAGGTATAATGAAGAGAGAAAACGGAAGACCCGATAATGGAATTAATTTCTAAGAAACGGAGATCTCTCGGTACGCAAGGGACGGTCAACACAACACATCAAAACAATATACTCTGCTTGCGTTATGTGTCACTGCGTAAAAAACAGTCTCAAATAAAATTTTGATAAAGAAATTCGTAGTTCTGGTAAGACGATTTAAAATGGCATGTTCTTCTGTTAATCATTACTTAAGGTCAGTAAAATGTTCTGATTATATTCCTATCTTTCCGCATGTCAGACTTCTGCTGAAAATACACCACAAACACTAGCGGTAGTCCTATCAGCTGAACGGGTATTTTAGATCTGATCTGTACAAAGAATACCGCACCCTGCAGGATACATTGAAGGCATCCAACTACTGTTGAGCAGTGTGTACTTTTAAACAGACAAGTGGTGTTCTTCTTTCAAATTTTTGAATCATGTCACCCTTTCAAAAGAATGTCTCCCTATTCAGTCAACCTTTTGAGAACATAAACGAAAGGAAAACTTGTAGCTTTTGAGTTACTAAAGGTTTTGAGCGTCTGTGGTAACATCCCTACAGGATACGCTGTTTGAGTCTGTACTTCCTTTCTTCCTTATAAGTAGACCTGGGATTTTAGGCTCTAAAAAATTAGTTTTAGGCACCTAAAATAGGCTTTTAAAACAAGTAAAATAGGCTTTTAAAAGAGAAAATAGGCACTCAAAATATGCTTTAAAATGTGTAAATAGAAAGAAAATAGACTTCAAAATATCACAATATACACTTAAACTGTAATGTGATCTTTTTTTACTGTAAGAAATGTGGTATACCTATTCTTAACAGAAATAACGGCAAAATTAAGACAGAATTAAAAAGGAATTTATTAAAAACAGTTATGGATTATATGAAAAATCATCAGTAGTAAACTAAAACCTTAATACTATAATCACTGAACATAATTACAGCACTGTAGGCATCCCCTAACGAAGTATTTGCCAAGAACATTCACTTTCATTCGTAATTTGCTTTGCAGTACATAACGATGATCTTCTCCAAATTTTCCAGTCAGGCTGTGTTTTTCTGTTAAAATCATTTTGAAGGCAGGAAAAGAGCGCTCCACACTCACAGACGTTAGAGGAACATAGGAAAATTTACCTACATTTTTCAGTTCAATTTCACTAGGTAACTCTACCTTTTCCCCATCCATTACCTGGTGTACTCTATTCACCACTGAATAACCTGGATTTTTATCCCCTACCTTGCCCCTAGCACTCTGTATATTGTTCTCAGTTTCCTCAATTACAGAAAATTGCTGATTGAGACTGTTTCCTTTTTCCTCCATTTTTGTAATGGTGACTGGAAGAAATGAAAAATTTGCCTGAATATATGCAATGTCTCTCTGAACACTGGAATAATCCTTTAACAGATCTTTGATAGATGATACACATGCAGAGTTGTCCGTTAAAGGCAAATCATCTATCACAGTCATGATTTTCTCAAGATGTTCTGCATAATAGAGGGCCGCTTCCATCCAGGAACCCCAACGGGTGATGATTGACTGTGGTGGAAGGGGAATAGAGGGCAGTTTCTCTCGAAAGATGGCTATTCTTGATGGAGCCTTACAGAACACTTTCTTCATTGTTGAAACGAGGGTATTTACTGCAGGAAACTCGGCCCTATTTGTTTCTGCGAGTCTATGCAAGGCGTGTGCCATGCAAGTAACATGAATTAAAGAAGGGTAGAAAGTTTTAGGAGAGGTGCAGTAGCCATCATGTAGGAAGCAGCATCGGAGACAAGAAGAAGGACTTTAGAATCATCAACACTCCCAGGATACAACAATTGCAACCCCTTGTTGATAAGTATGCAATGCTTTGACTATTGACTATCTCTAGCTGCTTAGAACAAAGAAGGTGAGCAGTAGATGCCTGATTGGGTTCCAGTTTTCCTACAATAAGATTAGCAATGTACCTGCCCACAGAGTCTGTGGTTTCGTCCACACACAACCATATGCAAGACTCCCCAATGTCCTCCCTGATTGACAAAATGACCTCATTGTAGCAAATATTTAAGTAGTTTTTCTTTAATGTAGATGCTGATGGTATGTGCTGCTTGGTGTATTTCTGTAAAAAATCTCTGAAAACCGGATTGTGCACAGCATTCCAGGGAATATTTGCTGCAACTAGGGCTCTACACATATCAGCATAGAAACCATTTTGGGTTGTGGGAGATATAGTTTGTGTGAGCAGAATCTGTCTAATGTTACTTTTCATGGCTGCTTTCGCTTTATGACTGGCACTATCTGCATGCTGCTGAAGGTGGCATTTTTTCTCATGTGAAATCTAAAACACAATAAAGGTGATGCAAATTAGAGACTAAAATGAGGAATAGAAAAGGTGAATAGCTATTCAATAAAATTTGTAATTTTGAACTATTTCATTTAAGCCACTATTACTCTAAAGTTAATTAAGAACAACAAAGTTTATTTTGTCAGTTAAGAAAGTTGGTTTTCAATAACGGCTGCTGTCCAGCTCATAGCCTGCAGATATTGGGTGGTCGTGTGGTCAGCACGACACATCCCTCAGCCGTATTGCGTTGCCTCCATGACCACTGCTCACTGTAGCTTCCCAATTGTCCTCACGACGCTGAGTCAGCGCCGTTCCAGAACTCATAGCTTTCTAAATTACTGCTGGTACTGGAAATCGAACACATGCCATCTGGACGAGATCTCTAAAATTAATTAGAGAAGCCAATATCGACAAAACCTTAGTCTTAGATTAATATGAAAAATACACATACCTGATTATTGCAGTACTGGCAGAAAATAATCTTGCCATCAAAAGCCATCCCTGGATATTGTGTAAGTCATTGCTGTATAAGCAAGCTCTTAGATGATTTTGTTTTAGGCATCACGAACGAACTTAAACGCTTCACTTGTTCTTTCACTGGCGAATTGACACAGTGTGTCCTATCTTACTATAGTGTTGGACTCAGCTAAGCTCCTCTGGAATGCGGGGAAATATAAGGGGATGTATTGGTCTTTCCCGCATTCCAGAGGAGCTCAGCTGAGTCCAACGCTTTACCTGCTACTTGTTCTTTTGAGCTAATCCTCCCCCTTCCCCCGTCAGTCAGCATTTCTTTGGTGAAAGTTGTCTGGGAAAATCAAGTTTGTGTGAAAAACCCACCCCCTGCTGTTTTTCCGTTCTGATCTTCATTCAGGGATGTCCATTATATGTTTGTAAAAATTACAGAAGTAGAATTTTATTTTAAATGTACATAATAGTCATTTTTATGCACTAAAACAGTGAAATAGGCTCTAAAGGACCAAATAGGCATTTTAGGGCACTATAAAACTCTATAAATGTAAGTGAATTATCATGAAACGTCAACATATTTAAACATTTTCATGTTTTTTTCTTAAGGAACAAAATAGGCATTTGCCTTAAAATCCCAGATCTACTTATAAGGTCTAAATCAAATAACTTATGTGTCACAAATATTTCATTTCTTCCAAGGGCGTTTTCTTAATCGGATACGACCTTTGCAATTGAAAACTGTGGGTTCTATCTTTCATGAGATCTGTTATTTGTTATAGATCTACAGGCATAATAAAGAACTCTTTCGGAACAAACTTCTGGCAAACCGGCGACGGTTACCGGTGTGCATAAACTTCCGTTGGAGTTATTGACCATTGTTTGATTCATTAAAACTGAAAGTTTGAAGTCGTTATTTAACGACAGTTATCTACAACTACTTAGACCTGTAACCGTCGTCGGTTGCTAGAAGTTTGTCTCGGAAGAGTTCTTTCATATGTCTGTAGACATGGAACTTTCACATTTACACAAACATCAAATGCTGTCGTCCTGGACCGAGCTGGAACCGGCGAACCGGCGAACTTGGGAACAGAAAGTCAGCTGCTCCATCTAGGACGACTAACAGAAATAAACACAGCAACATTCAGTTTAATGTGGGGTTGCCAGCTGGTTCTTATTGTACGGGAAATCCTACATTTAAAGACCACAGAAGTCTGTCCCATTTTAAGTTCATACAGAACGCCCAAAACCCGTATTTACTGTTTTTTAAAAAACTGTATTTTTTCCACTATTTTCTCCTCTATAATTCTTTGTTTATTTAAATTTTGAATCAGAAAGAAATAGAGGCGTGTAGTGCTGGCTCAGATGTGTTTGTATATAGCCTTCTCGCTATCATCGTCCCCAGCGGTGCGGTCTTTAAAGTGTAGTTTCTTTAATGCAAGAAGGACACACTCGTTAGGAACTGCGTGTTGAAGTCATATTTCAAAATCAAAGAAACGCTAATATTTTGTATTGTATTACTTATGTTATTAGATTGACTTGGCAACAGAGTCTTCCACAAGCTGGATTTGAGAGTGCAAATTACTTTTTACCCTCAGTCAACAATAATATAATCCGGCAGACCTCTAAAGGAAATGCCGATGTCTGACTCGCCGACTGGGGACGATGAAAACGAGAGCACTATACAGGGTATTTTCAATTATGAAAACAAATGAAGGGATGAAATAAACATTGTTCCTCAGAAATAACAGAAGCTGAAGACTCAAGTTACTATGAATTTTAATCATAAGTGTCATGCATTTAAAATAAAGGCAGATTCGACAGTATTACCTAACGCTAAAAAGTAAATAAACTATCAGCGTATTCATTATGAATACTAGGAGAGATTGCCCCGGTACCGGTCAGGCCTTGTTATCGGTCAACAAGGTTTCCTCTAAAATGGCGAGAGATAGCAGCAGAAAACAGTTATGAAGTGGTAGGCAGGAACAAAAGGAACTTTATTCCTCGCTTCGAGTCCGTGTTTGTCTCGTCATTTTAGAGGAAACCTTGTCTGACCGGCCTGACCGGTACCGGGGAAATCTTCCTTATATAAATACAGAAAAAATAAACCTAAAAATGCATATAGTTCTCTCAAGGCATTTTCCACCCCATTGGACAAATTTTGCATCATGCACCTGTCCCTTATTGACATTCTGAAAACTTTGTAACGCTACATTCATGCACCGATTGTCAGTAAGCACAGGATATTAACTTTCAAGAGTCTACCAGTTATATAGGCCTACAGTGCTAAACCACCTCTTTTACAGTACTAAGTCCTGAGCAGACATATTTAGGCCTACTTCTTTTCCAAAGGAGGCTTGCTTCCAGTTTGACGCCGGAAAAATCTATCCGCAATCTTGTTATAAAACTGGAAAGGTAGAGTGAGACTAAAAAATTCAATACCATTTGGACCAAGATTTTCTACTCTCCGTGCCACCGGTCAACCGTTGAACTACCATGGCAACATCCCGGTACAACATTAAATTATCCAACTGACACGTCATGTCCAGGCATACCACCTGGCGTTCTCAATATGAGATAACAACCCAGTGGCGACTTAGAATCTGTAAGTACTTGACTCACGGATTGAATTTTGATTGAGTTGACTGATTATATTTTTCAGTCTGACTCGACCTTTCCACCTTAGTATGTACACGACCAGTGTGAAGGAATCATCATTCCAATGTTATAAAACTTCTTACTTGTTCTTAGATAATAAGTAGTAGAAATTTGACTCATTTTATTCCTCTGATGTTAGTACATTATTCACTTGAATACAATTTTATTCTCTGAAATAGTCCCATTACGCACACTGAGATATTTCATTCTAATTAGTTGATGAAATATTGCAACTTCACATCAGAATGGGTCGAACGGCTCGCGCCAAACAATCGTTGTTTTGTTTTGTGAACAATGAGAGGTAGAACGGTGTGGAAGGGGAGTCAAAATCCCCGCTATCCACCGTATTCCCGAACTAGGTGAGCTTTATCAGGGTCGGTACATCGAGGACCTGCAATTTAATTGCCACCACTCCTCCAAGCTACTATAATTGAATATTAATAATATAGGAAATTATTCCAGAGCCTCAACGAAAACAGGTTTCGGGATCCTAAGTTACCTAAAACAAATTAATAAACGAGACTAAACTTTTTCTTATATCAGAATGGTGATGAATAAATTTATATTCATGACACACAACACCGATGCACTTTAATTACGGGATTCTGTCTTGTCAGCCCTCCTCGCTAAGTAGGACATCTGTACTGCTGGAGTCTAGCCGGGAATATACGTGGGTCTAAACGGATAACGAGAAGCGTCAATTATCGCAAGATCCTGGGAGAAAAATGCTAGGTTCCTTTAGATGTCCTCACACCTTTTTAAAGGTGTTATAAAGTGTAACACCGTGATGAAATTGTGAAGGTCTTTTACTATTTTATTACATTTTTACTTGATTACCACAATAAAGCATACATACTTACTTACTCAATGGCAATAGACAACTCCTAAGGAAGCTAAATTAATATTATCTATTTTATGGAACCCGAAGGTTCATTGCCACGCTTACTTAAGCCCGCCATTCAACCCTATTCTGTGAAAACTCCATCCAATCATCCATCTCAAATCCTACTTCCTTTAAATCCATCCTAATATTGTCCTCCCACCTACATCTAGGTCTTCCAGGTGATCTTTTCCCTTCGGGTCTCCCAGTCAATACTTTTGTGATATGCCTTTCCTCCCCCATGCGCGCAACATGTCCAGCCCATTTTATCCGTAATTTAATTACCCTTTCTATAGCCTACCTGGTGAAGAGTACAGGTTATGAAGCTCGTCGTTATGCAGTTTTCTCCAATCCCCATTTTCATCTCTCTTAGGCACAAATATTTTCCAAAGTTTTCGAACATTCTCAGATTATGTTTTCCCGACCCGTAAGCGTAATGCAACTGGCATGATAATAGTCAATAAAGCATACATAACTTTGATAAATGTTATATTTATTATATCCTGAGGGAAAATATAGCATTAAACGAAAACAGTTATAAACGTTTAATTTGCAGGATATAAATGGTATTATTAATTGATTTTGTGCTTGAAAAAGCAAGGAATTTAATTTTCTTATTGTATCAGATATATAAGTTCAGATTGTTTGTGTGAGTAGCCTATCCCCAAAATAAGTTAAAAATAAATAACAAGAAATAAATATTAGAATATTTTTCATTGACAACCTTGTACCCTCGTACACTACCAGTAGTTAAAAATTATGTATTCAGGATACAAAGTCAAGATATTAAAATTTAAAATTAACGTATGGCGTCAAAAACATAAATGCGCAATAAAAGTCTGAAGTTTAAAAATAGCTGATCCTTCTTCGACGTATTTACTTTTGGAGATGTTTCGACAACTGTGCAAACACATTTCAGGAGCTGAGGATGGCATAACTTTATGCCGAAATGCGTCCCCAGGAGTAAATACAATGAGGAAGGAAAAGGTTAATTTTAGTTTTTATATATCTTGACTTAGGATCCCAAATACATAATTTTTAACTGTTGTCTACATACTGTAAATAGCTATGTAATAATATAATGTAAAGGTTTTATCTTAACTTAGCATGTAGGCCTAAGATAAAATCAAGACTGTTTAATCACTTTATTAATATAACTTATTATTTATAACTTAACATTTATGTACAGGTAGGGAAGAAGTCGAACCGACTCTTATAACTGAATATAATATAATTTGTGTTAGTATTTTATAATAATATTATTAATTAATATATTAAGTAAAGAAGAGGTAAAGAAGAAGTAAAAAAGAGATTTCTAGAAATACTTAACATTTGTTGGAGGACCTGTACAATCCCAGATGAGTGGAAAAGGGGAATTGTATGCCCAGTTTTTAAAAAAGGTAATAGAAACGACCGCCAGAATTACAGAGGTATATGCTTACTAAATGCAGCCTATAAAGTGTTTGCCAAAATAATAACTCGTCGGCTAAATAACATAAATGAATATATGCTGACAGAAGAACAAAATGGTTTTAGAAAAGGGCGTTCCTGCTCAGACAGCATATTCGTAATTGAACAGATCATTCAAAAAAGACGAGAATTTAATCTCCCCAACTACCTTCTATTCATCGACTACGAAAAAGCTTTTGATAAGGTATCACTAAGGAAACTGTGGGAAATCATGTATAACAGAGGCTTTCCGGACCACTTGATAAGAGCAATACAGAGCCTGTACTTTGGAACACATATTTCAATAAATACCTTAGAAAAAAATAATAGTGAACTAATAAAAACAAATCAAGGAGTTAAACAGGGTTGTCCGATGTCCTCAGCATTATTTAGCATTTATATTGACCATGTCATTAAGCAATGGCAGGAACAATTAAGCACTCATTTTAATATCAATGTCGAAGTCTTGAACACACTGTTGTTCGCAGATGACCAAGTGATTTTTAGTAACACGGAAGACGAATTACAAATTGCCGCCCATAAATTAAATCTGCTCGTAAGCGAATATAACATGAAAATTTCTGATAAAAAAACAAAAGTAATGACTTTTGAAGGGACAAACCACAAACGATGCAAAATAATGATAAACAATATATTAATAGAGCAGGTTAAGAACTTTAATTATTTGGGGTTCAACGTATCATATTGTGAAAAGAATGAAATTGATATAAAATTAAATAGATTTTACAACATGTGCGGAACAATAAGAAGAACATTGAAAAATAAAACCTTGAAAACCACACAGTTGAAATTCTACAAAACAATGGCGGTCCCTACACTGACTTATGCTTGTGAAAACTGGACACTTAATAGATCAGATAAACGAAGAATAGAGTCTGCTGAGATGAAGTTCTTACGTTCAGTAGCAGGATATGCATTACTTGATAAGAAGTACAATGAGGAAATAAGAAGTGAACTCAACATTTATAACCTGTTAGACAGAATTAACAACTTAAGATACAACTGGCTCCAACATATAGAAAGAATGGCACCTAACAGATTTCCAAAGATTTTACTTCAGTACCAACCCAAAGGTAGAAGGAATGTTGGTCGGCCAATAACAAGATGGAGAGACTCAATCTCTTGATGTGGAAACAGGCCTAGGGCCTAATTCCATGATGTAGAAGAAGAAGAAGATTGATATATTCAGTTATAAAACTATACGATTAGAAAGCATATTCTGGGTTTCGAAAGGGGCTAAGTCAACAGTCGACACTAGAATAAATTTCAATACATTCCCTGTTATCCTGTGAATATCGCTAGGCATGTACAGTTGCTCATATCGGCAACTTAGACATTTCAGTTGGTCCGCTTTTTTTCCCCCTACCTGCAAGGGTATGAGGTTGTGAGTAAAAAAACATAATTTCACCAACCTTCTACTGACATGAAAATTATTAATGAATATGAAATTAAAATTTCAGAATGAATGAACAAAAAAATTGGTTCCCAAAGTAAATTATTGTAATGCACAATTATGCATGTCAACATGTTAGAAGTAGGCCTATTTAAAGTAATAGTGCATTGTGATACAAGAGTGGTGAGTGATCATTAGAGAATCGAGGAAGAGTTTGAAAGACGAACCGATGGGATGATGTTTCATTCGTACGCCAGTCTTCAAACGGCTGTCATGACTGGGAGGAGGGAAGATGGCTTGTCTCTCTGAATTCAACTCCCACCTCTGAATGTCCTTCATGCCCTTCCCCACACTCGCGTTTCGCCACTGTCAGGAAGAAAAAAAATATTTTAATTTATTTCAGTTTAGTTCACCCACAGTTTTTCACTCTTGCACTCAAGCCTCGCTGTAACTATTTGGGTTGCATATCCTTTCCCGTAATTATGTTATAGTTACGGTTCGATCATTCATATTATAAAGTCTCTCTAAATAATATACATGATGATGAATTTTGTTAATTCTTGAAAAAGAGTGCACACTTTTCATTAAATAACTACATAACCTGAGACTAGATGATTTTAATCGCCGATTCTCATCTACTCCTTAATATCTTTAGGGTCCCCTTGTGTCGAAACGATAAGAGTCATAGGCACTTCCCCTTAAGATTATGTAAACTGTAAAACATGCTAGCTCTGCATGTTGCAGCGAATTAAACCATTAAATTGGTTTTTCGTATTAAACGGTATTATACAGTAATCTTACATCTTAATCCCTTCTGATTATTACGAAATCAACATCAGAAATCAATAAAATAATTATAATTAAATACTTTTTCAGTGAAATCTGTACTACTACCGTTAGCAAATACTGTATTAAATGTGTAGATATACAAAATATAATAATTATAATGTGAAACAGACACTTGGTTTTCCTTATCCCAAGCATAGAAAACGCTTCATATTGTTACAGATACTAAAATAAGGAAGTGCGTATTGAGTCATCTCCATCTCATACAAAAGTCATACTCTTTGCGAGAGAAGACGTTTGTTATATAAGGGGGGGAATATAGGGGTTTCCAAGTTTCTGGAAGGTATTACATCTGATGAAAAAAAGCCTATTTTAAAATCAATACTATCCCCACAAAAGTTGACGTTTTCTTCCAGTGACCATCAATAACAAAACATTAAATGTAAAATATAGTTGGGTAAACTGAGTTTAAAGTGTCAGATTGAGTTAATAGACCATGTTTCAGAAACTATTGACTTTTAGACGACGGATACCTGAGAAAGTTTATTCAGTATATATGAAGGATTAAGTGGGATGACTATAATATTAACAGGACGAATTGACAACAAATTTCTCAGGTTAACAATATTACTTTATTTTTTCGAAAACATCTGAAGGCGTCGAAACATTCCAGAGTTTTTTCTTTAAAGATACAAATTTGAACTTCATTGAATTTTTCGTCGGCTATAGACTAAAAGCTATAAGATTTCCAAATTTCAAGTTTGTAGCTCATGTGGAAATGGGTAAACATCAATGTTAATGAATGGATTATCTAGACCAGTGGTCTTCAATTCGCGTGGCTTAATATTTGGCTATGCTGATGGCAGTAGGGGATAGTACAAATCCTAATATAAACTACAATACCAATATTGACAATTTATGTGACTTGTGCTTTGTCACTAATGTGGATGTGCCAATATTCCTGTCAAATGTTATGGTTCTAGTTGTCCTGTAAGTGTGTAAAAAAATTACAAAATGTGGGAAAAATATATACAAAATTTTCATACAATAAAAAATAGATATGACAAGAACGCATAGGACCAACTTTTCATATCTTTCAAAGTCCTTTAGGCTACTGCTGGTGCAGTCGGTTTTTTGATGCGAGTTAACGTTTAGCTACTAGGCTATAAGTTGCATCCACCATTTTGAATGCTTTTCGGGGGTAAAAGTTAAAAATAGGAATTATTTGGATAAATTCTATCGGTTACAGGCTATAACTATAAGTATGAAAAATTAAAAAGTTTATGGCTCATTTGGAAGGAGGAAAAGAATTACGTCAGTGAGCGAGTTAGCCACCCGACTTTGTACGAATAGTATAGTGATGATTTGCTGTTTAAATTGCATGTGACCGTTAATTGATCGTTAACCGATTGGTCCAAAATCAATAGCGTTCTTCCTGTGGGAGTTATAAGTGTACCGGTACATACTAAGTTTCATGAAAATCTGATAAAGCGTATTCTAGTTATAGTGCGTACAGATGACCAGACGGACGGACATAGGCCTACGTTTTTCACGTCCACCATGTAATCTTAGAAAGTACCATTGTGGCACTTACGAACTTGTTTAAATGGAGAAATATTTTGTTAGTACACGCTCTGTAAAACACCTGCTTGTCGGACAGTTAACACGACGAAAAGTTTCACTTTACCAGCCTATGCCGGCAAAGTAATTTTTACAGACCTAGGCCGGTAAAGTCGTCATGGCAACTGAAAAATCCATATGGCAGTGATCAATCATACCAAACGTAACAAGGTTTGAAACAAAATACTTGACCACAAAGCAACAAATACAAGGCAACATTGTTTCTTTACGTTAATCAGAAACTTTACCAGTATTTTTTTTTTACAAAACTCTTACTAATGTAACAACAAATATAAGCCTAAGCCAACATAGCTACATTATTCATAAGAAACCCGCACTGCAATCTATAGGATTCAGGACAGTAGTCCTATAAGGTTCAGGTGGCTGTGAGAAAATGGCATCAGCAAATGGTGACTGTGCCCCTTTATGATTAATTAGCCTATACGGTATTTTTATTTCATTTCTTATCATTTATAGAGCTTTTCCTAAAATATATTGTATGCATCACGTACGCAAAAGCTTTAGCGGACTCTTCCAACATTTAGGCCTCGGCTTACGCCTACGCCTCTGCCGCAATATAGATTCGTCCGATAATGCGTTATTTTGTGTACCGTTACTTGATAACTTACATAAATAGCTATTTCTTTCTTGTGCGGATCATAACTTCTAACATTTATAAAATATATTACCCAGTTACGGATCTGATTCAGAAAATAACCGTATTGTGCTGACAATACTAGTATCACGATGCACGTTAAATTTCCATGTACTAATACTACCCATCTCTGAATACAGTAGACATTATTTTAGCGTTTTCTACTTGATAATTCATCTAACAGGTAACTAAAGGAAAATTCAGTCATGTCTTGTGAAAATCCGTTCAGAAGGAAGCTTAATTATCCAAGATGACATGTCGTCCTTGTAATTGGTGTACAAAGTGAAAACATGATAAACTATCTAGCTCTTAATTGTTTAATACTAAGGACATCCTTTAAAACTCATAAAGGGCAAGGACTAATGAATGACTAGTATTAGCGAACGCTACAAAGTGTTGACAGCTTAAAAAAATCCACACACACACAGAGTGGGACATTGCCGTGTTTGCTAGACTTTTACTGCAGGGATTTCAAATATCGCGCAATAATAAGGAAACCTCTTTCCTAAGAGTACTATTCACTTGCTTACTTACTTACTTACTTACTTACTTACTTACTTACTTACTCACTCAATGGCAAAAGACAATTCCTGAACAAGCTAAAGGAATATTGTATATTTTATAGAATCCGGAGGTTCACTGCCGCGCTTAAATGAACCCGCCATTCAACCCTATTCTGTGCTAACTCCATCCAACCATCTCTCGCAAAACCTACTCCCATTAAATCTATTCTAATATTTTCCTCCCACCTACATCTAGGTCTTGAAAGTGAACTTTTTCCTTTTGGTCTCCCTGTCATTATTTTTTAGATATGCCTTCCCCCCCATCCATTCATCCTGCCCAGCACATTTCATCCTCCGTGATTTTATTATCCTTTTATTTTCCTTATTAGATTCGGTGAAGTGTAGGACCTACAGGTTATGAAGCTAATCATTATGCAGTTTTTTCCAGTCCCCATTTTCATCTCTCTTAGGTCTGAATATTTTCCTAAGTACCCTTTTTTTCGAGCACTCTCAGATTATGTTCTTCCAGAATATTGTAAGAGACCATGGCTCACATCCATATAATACAACCTGCAGGATATCATTCACTTCACTTTTTCTGTTAAATTTCGTAGTCATCATATGCAATATCACCTATTAGTTTATGACGAACATAAGCTAAGCTGCTAAGATTAATTGTTCCTGAAAACCCTTTAGAGTTTTAATTAAGTTAGTCACAATCATGTAAAAACGCCTCATTACGAACTTACTCGAATGATTCTTATCTAGACTATGAAAGAGTACAAAATGGCCCGGGTGTTCCTTTGACTGACGCTATACTATAGGATTGGCGATTTATGATTAGCATTTAAATGTTGCCACGAAGAGCACTGATAACAGCCGTGGACGTCGACATGCTTACCCCATTCCCTCCCATTCTGCCATATTCAATATCTAAGGGCAGAGGTAGATGATGCAGCAGTTGAATGGTTGGCCTTGTCCTGCCATAGGATAAGTCGCTACGGAGTCAGAACAGAATTTCCAAGAAGACGGAAAACTATACGCATAAAGTCTACCAAATCTGCGTCTTGCAAGGGAAAGGAAGCAGGACCTTTGAAACTGGATCAGGCAGCACGGCCTACGCCACTTTTAAGAGCTGAAGAAAAACAAGATCTTTTCACCCTGAGAAGTCTATTGCCCCCGTCTTAATAATAATCCTTTACGACAAATACAAGGAAAAATAAGTTCATTACTCTTCTTACGACGTTATTATCGTTAATTAATTAAGTAATTATCATTAGCAGAAAACAGTGCGTTAAGACCAATCAACATTTTAATTAAACAATTATTGTAGAATGTAAGATCATCTTACCATAAATTTTAATATGCCACATGCATTTATTATTATTATTATTATTGGTATGATTGTTATCATTATTTTTATTATTATTATTATTATTATTGCAGTGATTGGCGCGCATGTAGGCAGGGCGCGCTAGCATAGCAGGTGGCGGCGGTTTGCTCAGTGCTGCTACAGCGGCCGTCCCGAGCAGTCAGCATGCTGCAACAGCGGATCTCACAGGTAAGTCAAGATCGATATAAACCGGGCCCCGAACCCGCGTCAACGTGTCCAAATGTGTTCAGTGTGTAGAGAGGGGGCGTACCCACGCAGTCACAGCAGGGCCCCTAGGGGAGATCCCCATGTCATCAGTTTCCCATCTAGTTTGTTTTTATGATTAATTATGCCGTGACTACCTTTGCAAGCAATTTAACATAATTAAGAGGAAGTTTGTCATAGCGAAATACAAACCATTTTGGGCAAAGTGATACGTGTTTCCTACGTTTACCTACTGAAGTGTGCGTTCCGTAACATTAACTCGAAAGTATTGTACAATCATTTTAAATTGCAAATATCTGTCTTAAGAAGTTCCACATAAACCGAAAAATTAAATTAAATAATAAACTATGAATGGTGTGAATTACTACAAGGAACTTAATCTGAAGCTTTTTTCCCCACTCTTATCTGCAGTAATCAATTATCGGGGACGAAAGGAATAATACACTATCGGTGTTTTAAATATATCGTCAAACATAATTTTCAAATTGTCGAAAGCAAACTAATTTTAATATTGAATGTAATATTTTTTGTTTTGTTTTATCGAATGTTTTTAATTTTTTGTTGGAAAATTTTTTCTCATATTAAGAATTACGTTAAAGAAGATTATTATTGAGAACTTCGCTAATAACATTACCCTGAAACTAATGCGAAATGACAAAACTTGCCCGAAGAGGTTTCTGGAAGTAACTCTGAATTTACTTTAAAGAAAAGTCTGAACATGTTTATCGTAAAAAAAAAATTAATTCTACATTGAATTTTTTTAAAAAGATGAACGGAGAAATTTATCATAAATAAAGACATTAATCCTGTGTTTTAACGTATAACAAATCAACACACTGAATTAAATAATAACATAAATATTGTGATCAATTTCTGAGGAAGTGAATGAACTTGTAAATATTTTACGTATTTACATGTAGTAAGAATCTCCATGCTATAATAAAATCTATGAACATTAGAATTGTGAAGGAATATTTAAGCGTTTGGCTAAAGGAATTTGCCAATTATTAGTGTATTAATGGAAAACTCAAAAATGTTTCAATGGTGTAACTGATATGAATACTGTAGTATTAACGTACAGATAAATTCAATACAGAGTTCTATTGTGAACTTATATGAAGAATGGTTTTAAAATCGATAAAAATTTTGGTACGACTTGTTATTACTTATAAACTGATATAATCTATTGAAGGATCAGAGATATTGAATAGATTACATAACTGTCTTTCATAAAATCATAAACCAAGAAAGTCTGCCATTGGAACATTGATATTTATGCCAGTGGAATACCCTCGTCCCAAGCGGGGTCGAATGAGTAACGCGAACCGCTTTAACTGAAACGTCGTCGCCTCATAGCTTGATCAAGTAGCTCTGAGGGAA
Organism: Ectobius pallidus; assembly: GCA_964059195.1. Taxonomy (NCBI): domain Eukaryota; kingdom Metazoa; phylum Arthropoda; class Insecta; order Blattodea; family Ectobiidae; genus Ectobius; species Ectobius pallidus. Next base: position 49,730,263 of record CAXKWD010000006.1, on the reverse strand, counting down.
TTAAACATTATAAATATTTCATTACTTGAATATAACAAAATTACATAATAATATAGTACAGTATACGACATGCCATATCAAAGGATCCTATAATTATTTAGAACAACAATTTTCTTAGCATTACCATAAGTACACGCGGCACCGGTAGGTAAAATTCTTACTAAATTAGTATTTATGAACAGTTATAAAAACACGTTTTTTTCTTTTTAGAAATTATTTGTAGGAAAAGATTTAAGTTAATAATCTTTGAAAGTACTTAAAATGATTCTGGTGGAACGGTTTGTTTGTTTCTTATGGTTATTTTGAGTAGGGGAAGGCTGTATTTTCATAACTTAAACCATTAACCGGTAAACTATATTAAAAGAACGGAGAGAAGATGATGTTTACATAGAGCGGTATGTATTAACTAAATTGATTATGTTATTACGGAAATCAAATAGGTTAGCCGGTCTCCGTAGCTAAGGCGTTGCCTTGGAGCCGTGGTGAAGGAGTCTGTGGGTTCGAGTCCCCCCATGGTCATGGGCGTTTGTGTGTGATCACGAAAAAGCTGACAGAAACAAGAAACAGAAAGAAAGAGAAAGAAAGGCGAAGAAAGAAAGGTGAAGATAGAAAAAAAAAGTAAATAATAATAATAATAATAATAATAATAATAATAATAAAAAGTAGGAAAGGGCTGATTACATTTCCCCATACTAAATGTTTCTATCTATAGGCTTATAGTCTTTCCTGCCTGTTCGAAAAAGCCCTCTACTCCATCGCATTTCAGAAACGCAATTCGTTTCTTGAATGCGGAAATCATGTACCACAAGTGAAGTAAATAATAGGCTAGTATCAACTTTATTCCAAATATTTTTATTTGCATTTTGGTGTTGTATATTTTTGAAGCGTTGTTAGCGTTTATGATATGAACTTCATACTCTATGTTTTCCATTATTTTTATGAGTAGACCAGTCGGTAAGGTTTTAAGTTCCGTAGTTCTCAGGATAGAATCAGCAATGTTGATGTCTTTCATGTGTGTGTAAATGCAATATACCCATGTTTCTACATTTACAGTCATGTACAAAAACTCCGACCCACCGGTGACGATTACAAGCTTAAGTATGTACCAGAACACAACCATAGAATAAATATTCTTTATTCCTCGTCAGACTATTAAAACACAGCATCGACCTCGTCAAGTTTTATAACTTATAATTACATAAGGGAGGTTGTATAAAAATCATTTTATTTTTGTATCCTTCATTATAATATATAGGTAGCAGGAAAAAAATTATTTGTGTATATTTTTCTAAAATCAACTGTGTAAAAGTTAATCGACTTCATGTAGAGATTGACAAGGCAAACGGGATGCGATCGCTCTTCTCGTACAGCGGGTGCGGGTTCAATTCCTGGTCGGAACAAGTTTCCTAAGTGGGAGTTACTCCTCACCTGTGAGACCAATGACTTTAGACCCTCGTGGTCCCCGGATATCAACTGGCTGTCTTATCATCTTCATTCCCTATCCGAGCCGCGCCTTATTCGGACGAGTAACAGGTGCGACTCCCCCTGTGTGTTCGTGTTGTCTAAGAGGTGGCCCGGCATTGGGCTAATCACATCCGGGGAGGCCCTCCATGTTATTGTCTGGTCAAAAAAGTATGTATGTGATCCACAGAAACTTCCTCCCTCGACGGGTCGTCTTGTAAACGTCCCTACAAAGGGGAGGTAAAACTCAGGGAAAGAAAGACATGGAAATAATGAATCGAAATTGCCCTAATGAATTTATAAATAAATATTTGTATTAATTAAATATCTGTTATTATGTTGCACTATATAGATATATATTTATAACTTTCGTTAAACCTTAATAGTTAAAGTGGCAATTTAATAAGACAGAAAATAACATTTTTAGATTGTACATCTATACCAACTTTCATTTTTTCATTATCACTTTAAAAAGGTTAACAAATTTATAAAGTTACGCCGTACTATAATGCAATTCATACCAATTGTGAAGAGAAGGGAACTTTTTTTGCAAATACTAATTTGCATATTTGTGATACTATCTGTTATCAAGATTAAACAGTTGTTCTATTGAACACGTAAATTAAATTTGTTGCAGATAGTAGATATACTAACAGTATTGAACTGAATCATAATTGCATGTTACAACGAGTAACTTAATATTTGAGTTTCATTTTTATTTTCCTCTTAAAGGAGCACAACGACTCGGTCTGTGTACAAAAAGAAATAATATAAGTTGGGAGACGATACCAGCTTCAATTTCAGCATCGATTAGGTACACAACAGATTCGCAATACTGCGGAACAATGGACCGGCTGATATTATAGTAAACAAGTTCCAGTTCATACAGATTCACTTTTGAATATCGACATTAATCTTTCTTTAATAAAATCGCGAACATCGTAAATGAAAAAATCAGGGTTAAAGTGAATCTAGTCCATTTTCCTGTTTATGCAGTGATACAGTGAGTAAATCACATTAAATATTATGTGAGTTCACATAGTCTATCTACCACACATGTTCATGAACAAGTTCTTATGTTTCATTTTAATTTATTTTTCAATCGTCTATTTAAAATACATAAGAAAAAAAGAAGATAGGTACAAAAGTAATGAATGTATTGCCAATAAACTCCATATCACTTGTAGTTAATCTAATCTCTGTCCAAAAGTTCTTAAATTTTATCTTTCAATAAGAATTATAATGACCCTTCATTTTTGTTCGTAATTATTTAATAGAGTTTATCATTTATACAGCTTGTTTAATTTTTGTTTTGTTTTGTTATTCTATACAGAATATTTTACCCATCCTATGTTAATGCTTTTCCACCACAGTGATTCTTATATTGGTGAATTCTGATATTATTGAATTGGTAAGGAATGAGCTCATGGTCCATCACGGCTGAGGGACCACGTTTCTACCAGGGCCCAAGAATGTAGTGCTATACAACAGTTCCGATTAAAATAAAATCAGATAAACTGATATAATGAAGTGCCAGAATGCTTTTGTTAAATCAATGATAACTGCAATTTTGATATGCAGAAAGTATGCCCGCTTGTCTTTCCACTCTCGCAAATAGGGTGCGTTTGCACTTCACCAATCGAATAGGCGCCAACCTACATAAATGTAGATAAATTTGTAGTTTCCGATCAGTTCCTTTTACGAGAATGGTCACGGACAACCCTAGCTAGTACTTGCTCAGCGGTAGTGAGAACTCTTATCCCTTTCGTGGTTAATTGGAATTACAGGGGAGAAATATTATAACACCTACTTGATGAATATGTTTGATTTTATTAATACTTCTTTCTAAGCGACACACTGGGTTCGTTGCACAAAGGAGTCTGCGATGCCTATATTCATATATGCTGACTTATGCTTTTAAATACTGGACGTGTCTATATTCATATACGTAAACTTCTATATTCAATTACTATTCTGCTTATATTTTATACTCAATAATAACGCGCCCCGACGATCCATATGACTTGTATCAAACACTTCCTCTATTTTTACGGCGCGGAGAGATTCTCAGTCTACGTTTCACAGGTAACAAATATTAAAATGTTCAATTATTACGCGCACGAAAGATCTTAAAACTTGTATTTAAAACTTAACCCTCTATTTCTTTACGGCACGGAGAAAATTCACATTGTACTTCTTTTCGGCAACGCTTCCCAGTTAGAACAGAACAGTTTTCGTAGTTAATTTTCCCTCACTTGATTTCATCAATTCCTCTCCTTAACATCATTTCATTGGTCCACTTCTTATGCCTATTTGTCTCGCAGCCTCTTATTGGTCAGCTTGAATGGTATAGTAGTCTTGTCCCTAGCTAGTTTCTTCCCCTAAAATCCATTTGTCAATTCTGACATAAATGACTGGCGTCTATGTGTCCCATACAAAGCCATTAAGCATCCGGTCTTACAGTAATTGCATAATTAGTCCAAAGTCATGAGTCTGGTATAAATTTTATACGCATATTCTTATAGTATGAAATTTTCCGAATCTTTTAATATTAATCTTCTGTCTGTCCGATGATAATTACTTCTTGTAATTAATTATGATTGAATTTTGATATGAAATAATTAATTGATGGTCACATGTTATATGTCAAGTTGTAGGTCCTGTCACTGTCTTGCCGATGGTGTGATTGGTTAAGGGGTCTGACATTCCAAACGGCTTCAAAAGTAAGTTATCTTTAATAGATCTCCCAGTTAAACTTCAGATCGATTCATTAAGTAGGGCTTACGGAAGAACAAAGGTCTAAAGTTTGATGCTTAACCTTAATTCATACTCGTATACACTGATTTAAGAAATTCTTAAAATATTTCAACATATCACAAAATACACTGGCAGAGAACTCCCCTTATTTGTACGTAGGCCTAATTATTCCACATTAATATACCTTCTGTATAACAGTATTCATGTAGTACTCGTTAAAATAAACATCTGACTGCATTGGAGTCAAGGCTGGTGATTAGCAACGCGGCTTTGTAATATAGTCATGATATCCCATTTAAAAAGCATGTGACCTTTAATTAGTCGTTATTCCGGTACTGGTCAACCGATTTGGTTCAAAATAAATATGCTTCTTCCCATGGACTTTACAAATGTATATACCAAGTTTCATGAAAATCCGAAAAGCGTGTTTGAGTTACCGCGCGTACAGACACACGGACAGACGCACAAACATTTTCCTGCCCCCACACAATCTCATAAAGTACCATTATGGCACTTAATAACACTGTAAAAAACTATAATAACAATAAATTATTAAAGTTCAATTGAACTCTTGCATTAAACCAGGCATGGGCAAAGGTTATGTAAGGAAATGTTGACCTAACTTACCAAACCAACTACTAAGAACATACTAGTTTCATACTAAGAACAAGTTTATATATACAGGATGGAAGTGCAAAAATTTTGACAGCGTGTTCCTTGGGTAGAATACAACACAAAATGAAAATAACATTTTGGTGGGAAGTGAATACTTTTAGAGATAAAAATATTTTTTTGCCTAAAATGTTTACTACTGCTTTACTCGATAAGTAGCATTCGTACTATCATAATTTTTAATTATTTAATTAAATAAATCTATTAGGAATGCTTGTTTATTTTGCAGTTTTGCTATACAATTGATGGTTTTCTTGTAAATGAAATACAAATATTAACATTTTCCGTAATTCAGATAGCGACGTATGGCAACGCTGCTAGAGCAGGTACTCTGCTTTCCCTGGCTTCAGTAGGCAGGCCTATGCTTCGTCCGTTTGTCTATGCACAGTTGCCACATTGCAGTGGTTTTAGGGCTCATTATCTCAGTAACCGTGCACTTAATCACAAAATGTTATTAGCATTTTGTGTTGTATTCTACCCAAGGAACACACTGTCAAAAGTGTTGCACTTATACCACTTCCACCCTGTCTATATGTATTTATACTCGTATTTATTGGGAAAATGTTGTCCATACATAGACGTGAAAAGATTATTGTCTGTTATACGAATACGCGCATTATGTTTAACATGGTTCAGTTTTGACTGTTAAATTATTTAAGTTTACCTAAGTGTCATCATTTTGCAAAACAACAAAATATTTCAGTTCCCAAGTTTCTTGAAAATTACATCTTCTTTTCGATTTCGATATATTCGTCTACCTTATGCACACCTGAAACCCTGAAACCACTAGCCACGCGGCAACTCACTACTCTACCTGCTGAACTTTGCTCATGTCACGGTGGTGATGGAGAAGAAGGAGACATGTAAACTAGACCCCACAAGGAAAAAAAGTGCCCATGCCTGCACTAAAAAAAAATGAAGAGCCTCCCTTGCGGGCACTGCTTAGATTTCCACTTTTTCCTCACCCAATACGCAAGGACGATGCTGGGTTTGAACCTGAAGAACAATGTAACACAATTAACAACGCAGACCAAAGTAATGGCACAGCTCACCATTTTGCTGATCCCCTATGAGGTCCAAGCACATGTGGTTTTGCAAGAATGTGGAAGGACAGAATTCGTTCGTCATTATTGTACTTCCTCAGTCTCTTATCACCATTTTTGCGCTCGATCTAATATTTTCCCACTCCGCACATGAATCATAGCCATAGGGCCTCCCAAAGTTAATTTAGTTACTCTTATTTCCCTATAGATAAGTGACAAAGTGGTAAGCCCATCGTCTCGAAAACCAGGTACTATGAAACTAAAATATTATGATATGGAAGGACCGGGGACTTTGGTTCAGAGGCTCTATTTTAGCCTTTGAATTCTTTAACGTTCCGTAATTCTATGACACGAGATCCACAGTTTATGTTCGCTCCCGAAGGACTTCGTGCCCAGGGTTTTTATGTCCTGAAAAATCCATCGACCGCAGCCATGTTCGAACCCGTTCCTTAGGAATCTCTGTCTCTTCATTATCGAAACCAACCATCCTTGCCCGAAAACGTTGAAAATATTTAGTAATATAGTAATAAAATAACATTCCATTTCCTCATAAATTGTTCTAATGATGTTATCGTAACAATAAATTATGCGTAACTTACGTGAGAATCCTCGTCTCAAATTAAAATTCATTTGAAATCGCGTATTCCCTTAGAGGCTATTTAAGAATGAATTTTTAGACACTTTCAATGTAATGCACAGAACAAAACTTCTCTGTTCGGAACATTTTTCAGTATTTAACAATAATTAATACACCCATCACGATGAAGTGTTTATCCAATTATCTCAAACTGTTTGAACACGGAGAGAAATCGGACGGAGGTCTGCAATTTTTGTACACTACACTACAATTTGTCAGCCTGGGTAACGCATTCAATATGGGTTTCTGTACTCAAGGTTGTGGGTTTGATCCCGACCCAGGTAAAAAGCATTTATGTGTGCATAAATATGGCAGGTCAATGTCTGTAGATTTAAAGGCATGGAAATTAACTCCTGTAGGTTAAAATTACGGAATACCGGCAACTTCACAAACCTAAGTTGCAGTACACCCCTCGATAAAAATAGCCATAAAACCAACCAGGTATGCTATAATCAAGCCATTCACTGCTAGATATAAGTAAAGAAAATAATAAATAAAAACATTATTTTCAAATTTCAATAACATTCTAGAAAATATAAAATAATTTTTATATTTTTTTCAGAGGGTTAATTATTCTAGTTGACAAATGACTTTCTGTAAAAATATCTTCTTAGTAGCCCTTTTCTTCCACCCATTGCATGTATTAAAAACGTTTAGGTTATATTTGAGAAGAATGCGTTTTCTTTGACTATTTTACATCATAATATGTAATCTTAGGATTCCGCGGCCCTAGTTTACAATGCAATCTTTTTGTCTTCCAGATATCTGCCACGTCATATTTAAGACGTCCGCATAAGATAAAATGTGTTTAATTCTTGTCTTTATGATGTGCATGTATTATTTAATTTCTTTAAATACTTGGCTTGTACTTATTTGTACTTATTTATATTGATATGTAATAATTTTAGTTACATGCATTTTATCTAAGTTGACATGTATTTTATCTCATACCTATTTCTTTAACTTGTCTTTAACTTTTAGTGAAATTTCCTTGCCTGTCTATTAGGTGAGGCTTTGTTATTAGTATGGGTATCTGAAATAGTTTTTAATATGTATTTGACAACCACTGCCACCGGGCAAATGCCCAATTGCAGTGTAAATTAACAATAAATAAAATAAATAAATACGTTTTAAACATCTTGCCGTGGTCTTTATCAAGGCTATGGAGCAGATACCTGGAAGCAAAGAAAATTGTTTTACATATTTTTCGTGGATCTTTCAATCCAATTACAACTCTATGAATCACAGATATAAAACAGGACACGGAGGACATTCCGAATGTGTATTCAGTACAACGCAAGGCATCTCCTAAGACAACATACACTCTGTACCGATAACGGATCTGGATATGGATAGGTGTTAAGTAAATGTTATTGCGGCATTCGCCTTTCCGAGTAGCGAAACCTCGAGAAAACCCTTAATCAGATTGACTAGATACGGGATGCGAGCCTGTGATCGCCTCAACCATCTCAGTAGTGATGAGCAAATGCAAGACCAAGACCAAGACCAAGGCGGTCTTGGTCTTGGTATTGCACTCTCAGTCTTGGTCTTGGTCTTGCATAGGTAACCCTGGTCTTGGTCTTGGTCTCGGTCTTGCACCAGTGGTCTTGGTCTTGGTCTCGGTCTTGCATACTCGGTCTTGGTCTTGTTGCAAGAGTCTTGCAGTTTTCTTTTATGCATCTTACTGTGATCGATGGCGTTTACATGATTTAAAGTTACACCATTTACATGTGTGTTATTGCTTGCAAAAGTGACGAAAGCTAATTGCTTTTAGTTGCTTTGACCATGTAAACACTAATGTGATGTCAAGCTGTTTGCCGAAACGTCCATGGTGATATAAGCTAGAACAGTAAACTTTGAGTGTAAATTTAAATATTCTCTGTTATCCTATTGCAGAACTTTAAACCCAAAATCCACGAGATGCTGTGCACTATTTGAGAGAGTAAAACTATTAATTTTATATTGTAAAGTTTCAAAATAACGGCTGCGAAGACAAGAAGTAATATTAACAGGATGTGTATGAAATGTTTAAAATATTTCCGCATAGGAGAGAGGTTCTATCTGGCCTGTTTAAAACTGTATAATATAGTAACAAAACATAACGGCATTGAAGCAGATGCTTTAGAAATTGTGCAATCTATAGAAATCACACAATGTCCCTTCGAAAGCCAAACCCATAGGCTGCAATAAATAATATTTATCTTTCCATATACCCTAGTTCTAATTTATAACACATTGTGAACAGATCATTTCTGCACTTTAAAGATTTCCGCTACCCCTCATAAATTACTTTCTACTTGCTTTCAAGTTTCGGGCCTTCAACTAATTGGGTCATAAATAATCATAACTATTCTTCATGCAAGAAAATATTTCTAGACCAGGCCTTTTCTACTTTTATTATCTTCTCCCATTCGATATGCATCCTTAATATGAATCAGCAGCAAGAACTTAAACAACCCACCGTTATGTGTCAATAAGAAAATTGTAGTAGTAAAAAAAGGGTTTCAGTGGATGTCCTACCTATCATCAACAAAATGTAGGCCTGTATAGCTACAGTACAATCAGATAAGTAACTGTAAAATAATAACTAGCAAATACCCGTCAAATAAGTTCCTGTTTTAATTAATCTACGGTTTAATTGTGTTTTATTGAATAATTATGAAGAATACCTGACTTTTTCAGACTTAACTTTATTTTGAAATTTTCTGCAAGGAGAAAGGAATGAGTTGAATAGCTATGTTATATTTTGTTCAAGTAGACAGGGAAGATTCTATATGTGAGAGTAGGCTATGAATATTAATGATAGGTGTAAAAAAGGATATAATCGTTAATGAAATATGCTACTGAGCATGTTAATAGACGTTTTAAGTTTCGGGGCTACTGTTTAAAGTTTCAAATCCTTAGTCATAGGCCGCCCCATGGATGAGTGGTTAGTCCGCTCGCCCTCCACCGCTGGGACCCGGGATCGGATCTCGATGGATCTATGTGGAATTTGTGGTGGACAAAGTGGGGTCGGGGCAGGTTTTCTCGGGGTGCTCCGGTTTCCCCTGCCATATAGCATTCCATCGTTGCTCCATTCATCGTAGTATGACCATTTGGTTGTAATAAAAAATTATTATAAATCCTTAGTCATAGCTTCCTTTAAACCCAGTGAGAGGTTAGAGAAACTAGTTATTAAATAACTGTATGGCAGAATTTTTAAGTTTTATTGATAAATTATGTGGTCAGTATTTATATTGTACGCAAAATGAAATTTCATATATGACTTAGGGCCTTTATTACATATGTTTGTCTTTCGTACCATAATACTAGAGAACTATTACAATTAAACATTTAAAAAATGAATATGGAGTGTTTATCGTGAATTTAACTCCCACCAATTGAAGGAACTAGCTGTATGGAATGCTATTCAGGGAAATACGTCAGATTAATTGTAAGTTTTCATTGCAGTAATTCGTTTTAACGTAGTGGTGAGAGATGTTGTATACGGAGTTCACATGTATTATTTGAATGGTGCGCTCGTTTTTGGATACGGGCAGCGTCATGCACCGGGTCTGCTCTCATTGGTTACCGCAAGATGAGGCAACCTCTACATTATAGGCCTACCAGCCTTTGGACTACTCCGGCTAGCGACTCTGCGGCGCCTTTGAGTAGTGGTCGCTGGCTCGCTGCATACACAACGCGGCTTTATAAAACTTTTTTTCAAATAGCAAGACTGCAAGAGTCTTGCAGTTAGGTCTTGTTCTTGCCAGAGTCTTGCAGGGTTGGTCTTGGTCTTGGTCTCGGTCTTGCATGGCCGGTCTTGGTCTTGGTCTTGCTAACGCTGATACGGTCTTGGTCTTGGTCTCGGTCTTGCATTTTCTGCAAGACCAAGACCAAGACTGCAAGACCAAGACTGGTCTCGCTCATCACTACATCTCAGTCGGTGAGAAGAATAATTATCTCAGATTATTTGATATACTTAATCAATTGAATTTATGGTAACACGAGGATCAGGCTCTGGATTTGCAAATGTTTTTATTTTATATTGAAGTACCTCCACGTCAACTTAATCGATTACAATGTAATATCACCAGAAATTCTATCCGTATTTTACGATTTTATTACTGATATTTCAAATTAGCCTCATATAAAAGCCTAATTCCTCTAATTTAAATAAATATATACAAGATGTGCATTTTATAAATAATTGAGCTTTTTATTTTCACTTTCTTCACCACGTGCGTGCATTCTTCCGTAACATAGGCAATTTTACATCAGTTTTATTCCATTTAAATTTGCTGACATTTTCTAGTATGTTAGGAAATGAAAAGTAACCCCAGAACTGAGAATGCAGCTTCATTTAAAAATAAAGTGAAGCTGAAAAGTACAGTTCAGAAACATGAATAGAGATTTTTAAAAGGATTGGACCCCAAGTGAATTTTTAAAGAGACAGATTACTTTTTGGACACACAATTGAAAATCATAATGATCGAAGTAATGATATCCTACGTATTTAGTTAATAACATTATACATTATATTGTGGATCATTCATGGAGAAAGAGTGTTCTAGTTAAGTAAATCGTTAAGTAGGCCTATTCTTTCTTAAAAAAAAAATCCAATTTTCACTGGAATCTCGAGTTTGCCCCAGCATTTACTGGTTAATTTGTGATTGCGGCAATATGTTAATCTAGTCTTAAATCATATAAGATAGATCAGTTTATAAATATTGTAAGCATTATGAGAGAGTTGTCGATACTGAGTGACCATCTATCTAGATCCATTTCTTCCGCACCCACTCCATCTATCCTCCTGTACCAACGGTATGACTCAAACGAATGGAAAAGAAGGGAGTTTTCCTGCTTTTCGTAGAATCATTCCCTGCAACTGTGCAGCTTGCAGACGGATGCCGCAAATGTATTTTTAACTAGTTTCCTGTAAACAGTGTCTAATTAGGCTACATGGAATGCGTCATATTGTAACATACTGTATTTTTAGTTGGAGTGGGCTAGATTTCATGCAGCAATCACTGCACATCAATTCTGTCAGGGAGAAACTGAAGTTAATTGTACGTAAAATTAAATCTCAAAGATGCGTGACATGGGCTGGAATGATTATAGAATATTCCCAGTCGATTCTTTTACCGTTATTTATTTTTTATCTTTCTTCGGCGTTACACTATCGAAGTCATATGCCGGTTATATCAGGAAATGCATGACTGGAGAAAAGCTAGCTACTTTGTAACCTGTGCTAGAAATTAAAAGGAAAAAATGCCTAGATTTTCTAATTTATACTTTGATATTTAAATTTGAATTCATTGAAATAAATATATTTCCTTCAACAATTTTTTTCCTATAATAAAAATAACACTAGCTTCTTTTCGGGTTCACAGCTGTGGGACTGGAAATGCGTTCGCTCCCCTCACGCAGCGAGCCGAGTTCGATTCCCGGTTGGGACAAGTTACTTCGGTGAGGTTTCTCCGGGTTTTTTCTTCAGTTTCCTCACCTGTGAGACAAATGTCGGATAACTTTAGGCCCTTGTGGTTCCTGGATATTATCTCGCCGTCATTGTCATCTTCATCCCTTCCGAGCATATGTTCTATATGTTCTATATGTTTTCGCCTCGGAGGCGGCCCCTGCATTGAGTTCATCACCCATCAGGGAAGGCCCTCCCATGTTCTTGTCTGGTAAAAAAGTATGTCTGTGATCCAATGGCAATCCCTCTCCCGACAGGTCGCTGTCCTGTAAGGCCCAAGCAGCGTGGGCCGCTATACCCTCTTCAACGGGAGAGGGTTACACAAAGAGAAATAATGTGTTTTATTTCGGAAACAGTACAAATTCATATTTCCTCGGGGTTCCAACTCCGGACCTTACGAAAGTGACTCCGAGGTGCTAGCGTCTGAACCTTCCTGTTCCTGATCATTAAGCGCTTATAGTTATCTATGAATGATACGTTATTTTAATCATTACTAAATATCTTACATGTAACAGATTTCGAGTCACTAAAATTATGACAATCTTAAATTAATTTATGATCTTTCTCATTTGTAACCCTATTGTGTCTGTAGGTGCATGACTAAGTTGTATCTTTAATTTAGCAATACATCCCTATTTGTTTTTCTATTTTGGAAATTTGTAATTTGCTCAGTTCAAATGTTTTGGTTAGGACTGCAATAATTAACAGCAAAACTGATAAAGTTTAGTAATGGAATATATTTACCAATATAATGCAGATATATCCTGTTCAGTGGCACTTCTGACCTGGCTGGTGTTCTTTAAAATCTAAAAATTAACCCAACATTTAAACATTCACATCTTTAATGTAATTTCCTTTGCATTTTTCAGTGAACATTGTAGACCCTTGTTTAAAGGAGAGACAATTATGACAGTCGTAAATGTTTATATCTTAGGATGTTCACTGATGTTTAGAAAGGGATTGAGCAATTAAGCTGTTGATGGGTTATACATAACTACAATATAGGATTTAACTTTACGTATATCTTGTCCGAGCCATTGGTAAGATTGACAGAATCGAAAAATTAGTTTGATTCAATGTTTTTTAAGCTATTCAACAAACGCTTGATGCTTGCAATGAAAACTTTCCCAAATTTAGGATGGCTTGCTGACAATCCTTTTATAATGTGAACGACTATTTTGAACATGTAGGAATCCTTCATTTTTAATATTTTCTATTTTTGACAACGTCCATAACATATCCTCTGTATATTGATGACTGCAATTGATTGAATTAAATTAAATCCAGCAGGAGGAGGTTTTTCGTGGTAAAGCATGTAAGTAACATAAAATAACTGAGAAGCGATAAACTTAAATAGTAAGTTTACGAACCGATACCAGCAGATTTTTATAGGCTGCTTTATCCGTGCTACTAATGCAAAGAGTAAATAGCAAAACGGGGATCCCAGGAATATATTAAAAGCACAGGGATTGAGTAATTGTAATTGTAAATGTAAATGTAAGCATTCATTTATTACATAGTAATTTTCTTATAGAGTAAACATTGGTATTTTTACAGCACCTTTGTCTTGACTCTGTTGCAACGCAAACCACGAAATAATTTGTAGCAACGTGATATTAACTTCCTCAAAGGAAATGTGTTCATTTAAATGGCAGTTCTTCTTCAAAGTTTATTCCACAGTCGATTAGTAAATGAAACAAGCTTCATGCATTTGCATACAGCTGCAGGATCGTGACAATTTCCAGTTAAATTTCCGCACAGGATGTTCTCATTTAGAAGGCAGGACTTCATTGACATTTCATTAATTGTTCGGTTTAGTAAACGAAGTACTACATAACTATTTAATAAAAAAAATTGTTTGTTACAATGACAGTTTGAGGATAAATTTCCGCAAAGGATGTTGTCATTATGACAGATACGGTAGATGTGTAACAAGGAGGATTTATTGCTCCATTAATTAATTGGGAATGGAACATTGTTGAGGTTATGGCTGGGGTTCCTAGTGTATCATCGCGTGCGTTGCGGAGTGGGTTGAAAGACCTCGCTGAGTCACGAGGGTATAAATCAGCTCAACATAATTACACCATTTTGCTGAATTTCTCTCTCTCGCTCAATCTGACTCACTCTATCTCCCCTCCCAGTTCTGATAAGCTTGTCTGCGCCAGGTGTCACTGTCGTCGCTATTCCGGACAGAGCGGAAAACCTCCAATAGCGGAAACGGGAGAACCCCACGATCCGCTTTTATCAACATACGCAAGTACCAACAATGTAGCTCGTATTTTACCTTCTAGTGTATCGTGGCTATCTGAAACAATTTGCCTCGAAGCAACACGTCACAATACGTTATTACAGGACTTAAAATATCTGCACGTTTCGGGCACTCCCACTACACACAAGCATCAGATAAAAATAGGATATTGTGTAGCCATGTTATTAGAGCGGCCGCAGGGAATGTTACATCATACGTAATAACAGGCCTGTTAGAACGTCATCAAATACGAAAAGGGTCATTTCTATCTTAAAAAGTAGCTGAAATCCTCAGAAGATTGTTTCTGGTGATTCCAGCAGACTATCCAACAGGTTTGTTTTTAATGAAGTTTGTTATTTATTAAGATATGTAATGGTTTCTCATTAAGATGTAATCTGATACCTGTCCTATAATTTCACTTGTTCTGGTACACAGGAGATAAACTGCAATTATGTCAACGTTGTTTAACACACACTTTTATTATGCTCATGTGTAATGCAGTAAATTATTGTACGAATTTGAAATTTTAAAGAGGCCTTGAGGTCTTACGATTTAAAGAGCTAGAGCTTTTGGAATTAGGATCTATTTGTAGACTGTTATCTACACTGTCTACTACCTTTTCCCAGCTACCCAAGTTTTTAAATGATTGGCCAAGACTAATCGATTGTTCGCCTATTTATAAGATTATTTTCCATTATATAGGCCTATTTATTGTAATAAAATAATTATTTATGATACGAGTGGCTCGTATGGCAACCTCACCTACTCACAAAGTAAAATCATTTTGCTATAATCAAACACCATAACGAATTACATACCGAGCGTCGTACTGCCTTGCCATTTATCGCCGCATATACGGTATACATGGACATGTGCGGCCAAAGGTTATTGATTTTTCGTACATGGCTGCCATTGAGTCGACAACGCTTTTCAACCACCACGTATGACGATTTTTGTAACCACCATAAGAAATTTAACATATAAAAGGGTGTAATAAATTTGAAGATTTTAACATTTTTATCAAATCGGGTCTATTAATAATCATGTACATATGCTACTAACAAAAAGGGTACTATCCATGTGATTGAAACCTAAGTTGGTTAAAATGGGTTTTATGGATTGGTAGATGACGATAATTTGCTCCTTTTATTCGTGTGTCCTGTGCTAGAAATTCTACATTTAATTCAAGCTATCTAAAAAAGAAAATTTAAATTATTAACCAATATAAGATAAATCTTATAGCATAAAAAAAACTTGTTAAAACTGTTCTTCGACTACTTAGGCTATGTGCTGACATGGAATGTGTATTGAGAAGGCTGGATTCAAGAATATCCCCTGTATAATAATAATAATAATAATAATAATAATAATACGAATAATAAGAATAATTGTCTATGTTGCATTATTTAAAACCAAGGGTAAACTCTACGGTAACTTGTTTCATGTAGCCTACCTATTTCTCAGTTGTGATGTTTTGTCTGATATTGTAGTCGATGTTGCATTATTTAAAACCAAGGGTAAAGACTACGGTAGTAGTATATGGCCATTTTCGGCCCCCGCCCTTTGTACCGCGACGCCTATTCCAGACGCCTTCCAGACGTCCGGCGTCATTGTATTCGATTCAAAAAAGCGAGATGTGCCCTTTCACCCAGTGGTATTCCCGACTCTTCCTGACGCCTCGTTTAGGAGTTAGGCCCTGAGAACCATTATTCCTGTTACGTAACAGGAACAGGATCTATACTTGTGTCGTTTGATCCAGACTGTCCTGTGACGTCACGGGACTCATTTCCGAGCAATGTACTTGCGCCCTTTCACCCAGTGGTACGATTCATCCTGACGCATAGTTTGGCCGTTTGATCCGACCAAGTTAGGCCCTTTGATCCGGAACGTCATGGGAGTCGATTCGAACAATGTAGTTATGCCCTTATACACTATGCCATTGCCGATTCATCCTGACGCATAGTTTGGCCGTTTGATCCGACCAAGATAGGCCCTTTGATCCGGAACGTCATGGGACTCAATTCGAACAATGTAGTTATGCCCTTATACACTATGCTATTCCCGATTCATCCTGACGCATAGTTTGGCCGTTTGATCCGACCAAGTTAGGCCCTTTGATCCGGTACGTCATGGGAGTCGATTCGAACAATGTAGTTATGCCCTTATACACTATGCTATTCCCGATTCATCCTGACGCATAGTTTGGCCGTTTGATCCGACCAAGTTAGGCCCTTTGATCCGGAACGTCATGGGAGTCGTTTCGAACAATGTAGATACGCCCTTTCGCACTATGTTATCCATATTCATCCCGACACCTGTTATTAGGCCCTTTGAACCAAGGAGACGTTATGGACGTTATGGTAGTCGTTTCGAACAATGTAGTTACGCCCTTTCGCGCTATGTTATCCATATTCGTCCCGACACCTGTTATTAGGCCCTTTGAACCAAGGAGACGTTATGGACGTTATGGTAGTCGTTTCGAACAATGTAGTTACGCCTTTTCGCACTATGTTAGCCATATTCATCCCAAAGGGTGTAATTAGGCCCTTTGGACCCAGGAGACGTTTCGGACGTCATGGTAGTCGTTCCGAACCAAAGAGTTACGCCCATTCACACTATGCTATTCGCGATTCATCCCGACGTCTGTTATTAGGCCCTTTGGACCAAGGGGATGTTTGTGAAGACATGGGAATCGTTTCAAACAAAGAAGTTACACCTTTTTGGACTATGCTATCCCCTGATTCATTCACACAGACGCCATTTACCATTTAGGCCCTTTGGTAGAAAATTCTGTTGGCATAGAGTCGCTGTTATGTAAATAGGATCTATCTCCTATACTTACATCTTTAGTTACTGTAACAAGGACCTATGATAACAATTACGTAGAACATGGCGGAAGAGCGCATGAACGAATAATTAAATGGTTACCACCACCACTACCATCACCAACATCATCATTTTGAAATACTACTACTACTACTACTACTACTACTACTACTACTACTACTACTACTACTACTACTACTACTACTACTACTACTACTACTGCTACTACTACTAATACTACTACCACCACCATCACCACCATCACTACCATCACCAACACCATCATTTTGAAATACTACTACTACTACTGCTAATACTAATAATACTACTACCATCACCATCACCACCACCACCACCAGCAGCTGTACTAACACACTACTCTGTCAATAATTAGTAGTAGTATAAATTTAACGTAGACATTGTTCACACAAAGAAGTTTGAAATCAGAATGAGATCATACAATTTTACAAGTATTTATATGATGCTAGGTTTATGACAGTAGATCGTGACCTAATTTAAAAATGCGTCATATTTATGGCCATTCTATAACAGAAGACTTCCGGTAACTGTACTTTGTTTAGTAATAAGGAGAAAAGAGAATATCAAGCTTGTTACACACTTAAATGCATTACATTCGATTTTGTTGAAATGATGAATTGAAAACAACATATGTTACATTGAGAATAAACAGTGTAACATTGTCATGCCTATAATTAAAATTAATACCGTAAGCAAACGAGAACGACCCTGATTAAAGACTGATATCATCAGGACAGATATGTACCACTGTATGCATCACCTTTCTTGATAACAATCTTTACCATGTTCCAGGAGTTGAAGCTTTCATTACATTAATGATTCACAACTGGCGAAAATAATTTATACAATAAACTTTTTTCTACCGACCCGAATATTTTCAAAATTAGTACATAAGCCTATTATGGCGTTACAAGGAAATCTTTAAAATTTCATGCGTGTAACTATTATAGTTCACAGAATACATAATACATAATTATTACTTAAAGATTTTATCAATCTATACTTTTGTTTTCGTGAATATCTCTGTAGAATTCGTGCCAGTAAGTACGGATGAATCATAAGTGGACTAAAGTATTGTATATGAAAAGTTTTTTTTTCTAACGAAGCGAATTATCTCAAAATTTGGACATATATCTGTTACTATGTAACTACGAAACCTTTAAAATTTCAAAGCTGTAGCTATTACAATTCACAGAATATTATTTAAATGTCTGAAATATATATCAGCTAGTAATATTAATTACAAGTCCTCTTATGAAACCAGTTCTCAATACATGAACAGGTAGAATAATTTTACGATCTTGCAATGTACACCAAGTCCATCTATAATTGCATTACACAGGATTTTCTTCGATAGGAATTTTTCAAGGGTAAAATAAATCAGCATTTAATTGTACCTTATTTAATTTCACAAGAAATATTATTATAGTACAACAAGGTGGTACATACAAATCATTAATAGGTGGGAGGAATTCCCGTGATATCGTCTACAGTTAACACTTCAAACACTAACAATATTTAGGCCGCCTAGAGGTAATTCCGACTCATCATTGCTATCAAGGAACTGAATCAAAAATACTTATATCCGGAATACTAGTTATAGCTCTCAATATGTAGGGCACAATACATGTATTTTTCACAACATCCTGCTTGTCTCAACATTAGCAATATAGATCTTGAAACCGTTGTAGGCGGAACTGATCGAAATACCCAATCAGTCATATCCGGGAAGGTTGATGTAACTCATAACAGCAATCCGGGGTCATAACCTCCTACCAGATATATAAATACTGATTTAAATAACATATGAGATGATAACTATGTGTTATGTCATGTTCAGGCATTATATCTAATTAAATGTTTATTTCCATATAGATGAGGAGACTTTGTATAAGACCGAGAGGATGATGAAAAGGTTACTCTTGACACTCACACGTTAGCAGTAAACAAAACAATGATAAAGTCTCGAATGTTTTTACTTGTTTATATTCTGGTCACCATTACTCATTGACCTGAATTAAAATCTAATGTCCCGTAACAATTCGTCAGAGAGTCATTCACCTTTTACCGTTAACGGGTGTTCGGAATTAACTTCTCTCCATGAGTCATAGACATGATTCGACACGTCTACCACAGACATCCGGATTGATATCAAGAAGGTCATACATCTTTTTTCCGTTACTCGATACCTGGAATGAAGTCTAGACATGATTCAGCAGGTCTCTTACGGAGAGAGAGCGAGGATTTGTATTTAAATATGTATGAAAGACATGTTATATCTAACGTGTAGATAAACAGGCTATTTGTACAATAATAATAGTAGTTTCAATTTCACCTACTGTATATAACAGCATTAATTTCTTATACACAAGGCATATAATATTTAGTAATCTTTACACATGTCAGCGAATCTCGATATATTTAAGGTAATAACTAGGTAGAGGATTTTTATGTGATATAACTTTCAGAAATATGTACATCGTTTGTAAATAAAAGTGTATTGTAACAACATTTTATTTCTTTGCTAGAAAATATAAGTTTACGGATTGTTAAATTGCTGTATTAATCATAATCAGTTCACTTCACCCCCTAAGTATTGAAAGACAGTTGTCCCTTGCATTTAACCTTATAAGTTTTCGTTGGAAGACAACTTTGACAAATGTACAGGTGTCCTGTATGTGTAGTCTTGTGTCTAAAATGTATTTTTATATTGAGAAAAAAGTCCTCTTTACAATAATACGTATTTAAACAGAGGTTGTTCTTGGAATAATATTCTCAGTGATTCTATATTATTTTTGCTTCGAATTTCTTTTCCCGCAGAAGATGTCCAGGTAGTATTAATTTACTCAGTACGTTAGTAACAAATGAGAGTGTTTTATATTGCAAATTTAAATAGAATACATTACCATCTATTAAAACTTTTTTCTAAAACCAACACATTTTATAAGTAATAATATATGATTTTTGGTCATTTGTTTTAAGATTTGGGTAATTTCTTTTATTTATTTCTTGCTATTTTTAGAGGATAAATTCATTTATATTTTGCATTTACACTATTTCTTTTTGGGCATAAAATATCTTGCGTTAGTAAATACATTAAAATCCTGGTTCTAATAATAGGGTTCCTAACCATACTGTTTTATTATAAATTACTTTAACTTTTTAATTAAAATACTTACGTAGGGAAATAATAATATAATCCCAACAATGTAACGATAACTTGAAATGAACTTAACAAAATCTATATTATAATGTTTTACCATATTGAAAAAGTTGACGTGCAGTTTGTTTCGTGTACTGTTAACACCAGACGTTTTCAGTCCTTAGCTTAAATGAATGTTCTGATTTCAGTTTTAAAATGATCACACAACTTTTCTCTGCTACTAAATTTACATTCTATTTATTCCTTCATGAAAGTTAATTTCCATTTATAGTTGTATGTAAAGACGAAAATGTTATAACGGGTGTTTGAACAAAAGAAAATCCTATTAAACACCTGCATCCTTACGAATATTTCTGAAAACGTCGCACTGCTTGTTTGAAATCAGTTACAGGAGAAGAGAAAAAGTTATAATGTGTGTTTGAACAAAATATAATTCTGGTAAACACCTACATCCAGGGAAATAATTTTTGGATAGTGTCTTTCTATTCTTTAAAGTTAAAAGACAAAGTTGTGGAATCATTTGTATGCAGAGACAAATATATTAGAATATGTGTTTGAGCAAAAGAACATTCTGCTAAACACATGCATCCATTTCTGAAAAACATCGCACTGTTTTGTTTTAATACAGTTGCAGGAGAAGAGAATAAAGTTATAATGTGTGTTTGAACAAAATATAATTCTGGTAAACACCTACATCCAGGGAAATAATTTTAGGATAGTGTCTTTCTGTTCTTTAAAGTTAAAAGACAAAGTTGTGGAAACATTTGTATGCAAAACAAAAATTGTATAATGTGTGCCGTTCTTAACCATACACATCACTTTCGCTGCATACAATCGTGTTCATCAGGAACACAAGTACAATGCATCATTTCACCTGCACCGCAAACATCCCAGGCCGGGTCTATGAGGACCTCACCTCACCTTCAGTTTTATTTATAAACTTGCAGCAGCGGGCCCCTTTTTTATGCTCATTTGTTGGATCGTCCGTTTCTTCTCATTGTCCTATTTGTGTATGTTACTACACACACTAAGCTACATCCAAATATCCAGTTTAGTAGAATCTATCTTCGCTCATTTTGTCCAAGTCCATAAACGGTAAGGGCCAGACTTTTGAAAGTTTTACGTCGATCAGATTTTTTAGACATATCAAGCGTCGTCCCATTATATGGCATAAAATATAGAGCCATCCTTCACATTAAACTTCTCGCTCACGTACGGTAAAAAAAAGTTATAATTACAACTTCTTATCTTGTATGACATTGAAACACGTTTGAACCTGCCTCGTACGTGTATGAGCATGAAATAATTTCGAACAAGTCTGTAGTGATGCAATATCCTATGATGTCATAAATTAAGAATTTTATGAAGGAACACCTACGAATTTTGTGAAAACTCTTTAAGACATCTCTAGACAGAGAAGCTCTACACGTCATCCGAAACAAAAGTGCTGAAGGAAAGGATGCCAGAGATGTCTTCCCTGACGTGCACACCGTGAGTCTTAACGTCATTATTTGTTTTGAAACGTCAGAAGGAGATCACTATACGCCACATGCCTTTTGTATCCCTATGATTTGGAGGGAACCCAAAGATCACTCCTCTGACTGTTATTTCTGCTTAACAAACATTAAAGGGATTACGTCAAAATCAAAACATACAGTGGTGTACCCTGAATGCAATCTGCAATGAGACCAGTTCCACACAGCGAAGAATTGCCCATACCAAAGCCTCCAGAACATAGACATTAGATGAAGAGAGCTCAGATTCCGATGGAAGTAAGGAAGAAGAAGAAACAGATTTTGGTGATACAACTTTTGAACAAAGCTGTTCATCTGAGCCTCATTTATTGACTCAAGAAGATCTTAACGATCTCATACGAGATTTAAAATTATCCAAAAACCAGTCTGAAATGCTTGGTTCCCGGCTAAAAGGATGGAATCTTCTTCAAAAGAATACAAAGATATGTACTTATCGTAGTCGTCATTCTCAATTTAAAGGCTATTTTTCTGAAGGAAATGGCTTATTGTTTTGTAATGACATTTCTTCTCTTATGGAGACATTTGGTATTGAACATAACCCAACAGAATGGCGCTTGTTCATTGATTCCTCCAAAGCAAGTTTAAAAGCAGTGCTTCTGCATAATGGAAATAAATTCCCATCAATACCTGTGGCTCACTCTGCTAGTATGAAAGAAACATATGAAAACTTTCAATTTATATTGGCAAAGCTTCAATATGCAGTGTATGAATGGAATATTTGTGGTGATTTGAAGGTAATTGCACTTATTCTTGGTCTGCAGCTTGGTTACACAAAGTACTGTTGCTTTTTGTGTCTTTGGGATAGTAGGGACAGAAAACACCATTACATCAGAAAAGAATGGCCTAAACGCGAATCATTCATTCCTGGACAGAAAAATGTGAAACATGACGCATTGTGTAATCCTAAAAATGTGTATCTACCTCCCATACATATCAAACTAGGATTGATGAATTTCGTGAAAGCCATGGGCAATACTCCTGGTTTCATGTACTTAAAACAGAAGTTTCCTAAAATTAGTGAAGCAAAAATTAAAGAGGGGATATTTGTGGGTCCACAAATACCATCACTAATGCATGATGAGAAGTTGAATCTACTGGAGAAAGCAGCTTGGCAAGCATTCAGAAAAGTAACTCACAGTTTTTTGGGAAATCGAAAGGCGGAAAATTACCGTGATATTGTCAATGATCTTATAACATCTTATAAAAATTTGGGCTGTAATATGTCCTTAAAAATTCACTTCCTGCACTCGCACCTAGATTTCTTCCCGGAAAATCTTGGCGCAGTGAGCGATGAGCACGGGGAACGCTTTCATCAGGAGATTTCAGCTATAGAAAAGAGATACCAAGGCAAATGGAATCCTAATATGCTGGCCGATTATTGTTGGACCATCAAGAGGGATGCTCCACAGGTGAAATATAACAGAAAATCGTAATTTCTTACTTTCTAGGTGAGTCCGAATGTTCGGATATTGTGTATTTAAGAATGTAGAAAATATTAAAGTGTTTGAAATTATAAATGTCTGTCTCTCGGAAACCTTGCGTGATGGAGAAAAACCGATATCATATTTGAATTCAGGAGAAGAAAGGCTATCAGAATCACATATTTTTCTTTCTGAGAAAAAAAAGTTTATTTTTTGTTGCCCAGTGTATTCTGTGAAGTGTAATAGCTACAGCTTTGAAATTTTAAAGGTTTCGTAGTTACATCGTAACAGATATATGTACAAATTTTGAGATAATTCGCTTCGTTAGAAAAAAAAACTTTTCATATACAATACTTTAGTCCACTTATGATTCATCCGTACTTACTGGCACGAAATCTACAGAGATATTCACGAAAACAAAAGTATAGATTGATAAAATCTTTAAGTAATAATTATGTATTATGTATTCTGTGAACTATAATAGTTACACGCATGAAATTTTAAAGATTTCCTTGTAACACCATAATAGGCTTATGTACTAATTTTGAAAATATTCGGGTCGGTAGAAAAAAGTTTATTGTATAAATTATTTTCGCCAGTTGTGAATCATTAATGTAATGAAAGCTTCAACTCCTGGAACATGGTAAAGATTGTTATCAAGAAAGGTGATGCATACAGTGGTACATATCTGTCCTGATGATATCAGTCGTTCTCGTTTGCGTACGGTATTAATTTTAATTATAGGCATGACAATGTTACACTGTTTATTCTCAATGTAACATATGTTGTTTTCAATTCATCATTTCAACAAAATCGAATGTAATGCATTTAAGTGTGTAACAAGCTTGATATTCTATTTTCTCCTTATTACTAAACAAAGTACAGTTACCGGAAGTCTTCTGTTATAGAATGGCCATAAATATGACGCCTTTTTAAATTAGGTCACGATCTACTGTCATAAACCTAGCATCATATAAATACTTGTAAAATTGTATGATCTCATTCTGATTTCAAACTTCTTTGTGTGAACAATGTCTACGTTAAATTTATACTACTACTAATTATTGACAGTAGTGTGTTAGTACAGCTGCTGGTGGTGGTGGTGATGGTGAGGGTAGTAGTATTATTAGTAGTAGCAGTAGTAGTAGTAGTAGTATTTCAAAATGATGGTGTTGGTGATGGTAGTGATGGTGGTGATGGTGGTGGTAGTAGTATTAGTAGTAGTAGTAGTAGTAGTAGTAATAGTAGTAGTAGTAGTAGTAGTAGTAGTAGTAGTAGTGGTAGTAGTATTTCAAAATGATGATGTTGGTGATGGTAGTGGTGGTGGTAACCATTTAATTATTCGTTCATGCGCTCATGCCAACAGAATTTTCTACCAAAGGGCCTAAATGGTAAATGGCGTCTGTGTGAATGAATCAGGGGATAGCATAGTCCAAAAAGGTGTAACTTCTTTGTTTGAAACGATTCCCATGTCTTCACAAACATCCCCTTGGTCCAAAGGGCCTAATAACAGGCGTCGGGATGAATCGCGAATAGCATAGTGTGAATGGGCGTAACTTTTTGGTTCGGAACGTCTACCATGACGTCCGAAACGTCTCCTGGGTCCAAAGGGCCTAATTACACCCTTTGGGATGAATATGGCTTACATAGTGCGAAAAGGCGTAACTACATTGTTCGAAACGACTACCATAACGTCCATAACGTCTCCTTGGTTCAAAGGGTCTAATAACAGGTGTCGGGACGAATATGGATAACATAGCGCGAAAGGGCGTAACTACATTGTTCGAAACGTCTACCATAACGTCCATAACGTCTCCTTGGTTCAAAGGGCCTAATGACAGGTGTCGGGATGAATATGGATAACATAGTGCGAAAGGGTGTAACTACATTGTTCGAAACGACTCCCATGACGTTCCGGATCAAAGGGCCTAACTTGGTCGGATCAAACGGCCAAACTATGCGTCAGGATGAATCGGGAATAGCATAGTGTATAACTACTTTGTTCGATTCGACTCCCATGACGTCCCGGATCAAAGGGCCTAACTTGGTCGGATCAAACGGCCAAAGTATGCGTCAGGATGAATCGGTAATAGCATAGTGTATAAGGGCATAACTACATTGTTCGAATCGAGTCCCATGACGTTCCGGATCAAAGGGCCTAACTTGGTCGGATCAAACGGCCAAACTATGCGTCAGGATAATCGGGAATAGCATAGTGTATAAGGGCATAACTACATTGTTCGAATCGACTCCCATGACGTTCCGGATCAAAGGGCCTAACTTGGTCGGATCAAACGGCCAAACTATGCGTCAGGATGAATCGTACCACTGGGTGAAAGGGCGCAAGTACATTGCTCGGAAATGAGTCCCGTGACGTCACAGGACAGTCTGGATCAAACGACACAAGTATAGATCCTGTTCCTGTTACGTAACAGGAATAATGGTTCTCAGGGCCTAACTCCTAAACGAGGCGTCGGGAAGAGTCGGGAATACCACTGGGTGAAAGGGCACATCTCGCTTTTTTGAATCGAATACAATGACGCCGGTCGTCTGGAAGGCGTCTGGAATAGGCGTCGCGGTACAAAGGGCGGGGGCCGAAAATGGCCATATACTACTACCGTAGTCTTTACCCTTGGTTTTAAATAATGCAACATCGACTACAATATCAGACAAAACATCACAACTGTGAAATAGGTAGGCTACATGAAACAAGTTACCGTAGAGTTTACCCTTGGTTTTAAATAATGCAACATCGACAATTATTCTTATTATTCGTATTATTATTATTATTATTATTATTATTATTATTATACAGGGGATATTCTTGAATCCAGCCTTCTCAATACACATTCCATGTCAGCACATAGCCTAAGTAGTCGAAGAACAGTTTTAACAAGTTTTTTTTATGCTATAAGATTTATCTTATATTGGTTAATAATTTAAATTTTCTTTTTTAGATAGCTTGAATTAAATGTAGAATTTCTAGCACAGGACACACGAATAAAAGGAGCAAATTATCGTCATCTACCAATCCATAAAACCCATTTTAACCAACTTAGGTTTCAATCACATGGATAGTACCCTTTTAGTTAGTAGCATATGTACATGATTATTAATAGACCCGATTTGATAAAAATGTTAAAATCTTCAAATTTATTACACCCTTTTATATGTTAAATTTCTTATGGTGGTTGCAAAAATCGTCATACGTGGTGGTTGAAAAGCGTTGTCGACTCAATGGCAGCCATGTACGAAAAATCAATAACCTTTGGCCGCACATGTCCATGTATACCGTATATGCGGCAATAAATGGCAAGGCAGTACGACGCTCGGTATGTAATTCGTTATGGTGTTTGATTATAGCAAAATGATTTTACTTTGTGAGTAGGTGAGGTTGCCATACGAGCCACTCGTATCATAAATAATTATTTTATTACAATAAATAGGCCTATATAATGGAAAATAATCTTATAAATAGGCGAACAATCGATTAGTCTTGGCCAATCATTTTAAAACTTGGGTAGCTGGGAAAAGGTAGTAGACAGTGTAGATAACAGTCTACAAATAGATCCTTGTTTCATGTAGCCTACCTATTTCTCTGTTGTGATGTTTTGTCTGATATTGTTCATGTTTGCTCTCGATTCACAAGGATCACAGATAGAATCTTCTTAATAGTTATGCATTTTTCTATCGTATACGAGAGTGCACATTTTTAAAAAGTGGGCCACTCCCTGACTGCAGTGAGTCCTGAAAATACTTCTGCCGGATAAAAGCTTTCTGAAAATTTCCTCTATTGTAGTTCTTTCTAAAAGTATTCACGTATATCTGTTTGTTTCTGTGAAAAGCTAGCTCAAAAACTAAAAGTATCGCGAAATTCATAATTCGCATTTAAGTTTGTCATCGTTTGTGTATAACTTCTAACACAACCGTTCTCATTCATGATCTCGTAGCTGTCTGCGAAAAGTTACTATTTTGCGATTTTGTTGCTAATGGATCTTGGCTATTATTTATGTAGTTTAAAAAGCTAGAATATAGGCCTATATATTTATGCATAAGCCCGCAAGTTTTATCTGAACCTGCAGCTGAAAGAAAATTACGAGGTTAGGTGACTCAGATTAATACTCTTTATTCTTTTAATCTGGTAACCAGCCGTTATTAAAGGAGAAATCTCAGATAATACGATAAATTTCAGATAAATTAGATAAGATTTTTAACTCCGAGCTAGGTGGCCGAGATGATAACTCCTTTGACTCGCATTCAGGAGATTCCGGTTCAAAACCTTTGGCCGGTCAATTTGACATGGGTTTTTCATGGTTTTCACCGTTCTAAAGGCAAACGCCGAATTGGATATCTACATACCATGAATCATCTTCGTTATTTCATCCTATATCATATGCATTTAAATGAATATCGCTTGAAATTTACTCCATGAAGTACACCAACCATAGAAAATAACTGATCCTGAACTCCTGACATGGCCTCGAAGCAGAAAGGAGTATAAATAAAACTGAATTAAATATATATATATATATATATATATTAACATCTCAGTTACGTTGTTCTGCTAAGTAGGAACAAAGTAATGATTATGTTTACATTAACCAGGGGTGTCCACAGGGGGGGGTGTTAAGACGCAGACTGCGTAAACAAAGTTCGGATGGCTTGGAGAGGGAGTACCATCATAACAGTATGGTTCCTGGTTAAATAGAATGTCAATCTTGTTTTGTGTAAGACATAGGGAAAGATGAGCCATAGCCGCTTTGCAGTGTTGAGTATTGAGTTGAGCGCATATTAGATCTTCCATGGTCAAAATTCTGTTTTACTTCTTACAATCGATTGTATTCTGTGAAGTCTGGGACAATCTTTGCTGAAGGCGCTGTGGTTGGAGTTTAGTTTCTTGGAGGTATCGTGTATGAAAGAGTTTGCTTTGACGCAGTTGATGCATTGTGTGTGATTTAGTTTGTTGCAGTCCTTCCAATGGTGTTCCTCTGAGCAATTTGAGCACATTTGTTGAATGGACTATAAGGAACAATCCTTATAGTCCATTCAATAAAGGTCGAAAAAGACAAAATAGAAAAAAAATCGTGTAGTTTTGAAATTTTGCAAAGTTGTCGAAGGGAGTGTCGTGAACAACACACAAAAAATCTTCGAAGGTGGGGGTGAGCGGAGGGAGGGGGGCCCCCAGAAGGTCCCTTCTTTAGGTTTTTTGCTTATATCTAAACAATGGTGCATCGCAAAAGAAACGTTGCTATATACAAAATTAAAGATGATAAAAGTTCCTACAAGTTTGATCCTACACATTTCTTTCTATTCTCAATACTTTTCGAGATATCCGCCAGCGAAAATAACAAATTTTCGAAAAAACCTCTTTCGCCTCGTGCTTTTCAACACGCTTTGCCTCCTAGTGCTTCAGCCCATAGGTATACAGCAATGTTCTTATAAAAGAAGTTGTAGGAAAATACACTTACTTTAAAATGAGTTATAATTTATTATTTTGTCTTCAAATGTTCAAAAGTTATAACAATTTTAAGTTTCGGTCAAATTTCGAGATTTCGAAAGAAAACTGTACATCGCACTTTCTTTATATTTACGTGTTATATATTTGTTTATAGGCTGTGTATTGTGTATTACATCGTGAAACAAGTGGAGAAATATTACACAACCATTAAAGTTGCATTTACTAAAAATCAGACTACTGTACAAGCACAGTATATATAATGGAAAATACATTATATTCCAGGTAAGAAAGGAAAAATAGGGTAAAAAAATCATGTAGTTTTGAAATCTGGCAGACATGTGGGGAAAGTGCCCTAAACAACATAGTACGGCGGTTCGGGTGTGGATGTCCGTTGATTAATGATTGGAGCCAAGTATATTGCATATACTATTATTTCTGTCTATCTTTGAACACGCCTCCGGCAGTAGTCAACAGGTCGCTGAACACTCCACTCTAGCCTCAAGGTAGGAAGCGAAGAACAACTTAATTATATTATTGAAATAATAATACTGTTTTTCAGAACACCGTAAAAGTCAACTATTTATTTAGCACTTATAAAGATAATATCTGGCGTTAATAATTATTATAGCACTGTTACAACAAATGTTATTGGTAATAACTTCTCAGGTAGATCGATGGTGGTGATACAATAGCTTCGCGGTATAATATCTTAATTGCTCGCGATTATGGACAAAAATATTCTAAGTTCAAAATTTTTCTAAGTCCAATTAATTGCAGAAGTTAGAACTGGGAGCAGAGCTCTCGACGATTAAGTGAATAATTAATATTCGGAGCGAAGCTCCAAACGTAAGTAAGTAAGTAAGTAAGTGGTTATTCGGAGCGAAGCCCCTCACGTTAGAATGATTTTAGTCAGTCCCTCCAGGCATTAGGAAACCTCTGATATTCAATTATTACCACCACTCTTCTTAATTATTATTGGTACATCGAGGCACGTGGTATCATAAACATATTTTCATTCGTGATTATTTCCACCAATAATATTATTTCATCCGCACACAGAGCTACTCTGGATTTTCCTACTTTCTCTTACCTGCATTTTAATATTCGGGACTTCTAAGAAAGATTTTAATGGAGAAACCACCTAGCTCTTGTATCATCACTCAGAATCAGAAGTTTCATCCTTGACACAATAGGCGACTTCTTAAAATAGCTGAGTGTATCTATACCCTTTATATCAATCTGGGAAATCACGGTCACAGCTTACCTGGCTATATAGTCTTGCTCTATTCCTCGTCCCGTTAGACTTTCTAATGGGATTTTCTAGCTTCCCTAGTCCCTCCATTGCTCATAACTACAATTTCATTTTACTAAACATTTAAATGAAATTGTTTAACTTTTACATCTTGCTTTATTTTTAACATTTAATATTAATAATGAATGTTGCATCTTCTCTTGGTCATTTTGATACCAAACACTAGCTATGAGATTTAATGAATCTACTTTGAATTAATTTGAGCAATTAATTATTTATCTAATGTATTTAATTTAATTATCTTATTTATTTCTTTACTGGGGTACATGAACTGCAATAATAGCAAAAGTCCCCATGGATAGGGGGTGAGCGGGGGTGGGGGCACCTTTAAATATTTTCCTCAGTTTTCGCTAAATACACAAACTATGAGCCCTAGCAACAGTTTAAGCACAATATTAAACGACATAAACGTTCTTATAAAATTGATCTGAATTATATTTCTGTATAAGTAATAGTTCTTGGAATTCTGTTTTCTGTAATAGTTCTGGAAATTCTGCTTTACATACACCAATATATATATAAACAAAAAATAGAGCAGATGATAATTAAATTAGTATGATGCCAAGCAAGCATACTAGTTCTTAGAATAATATTCATACTAAAGGTAAAAATCACACATAAAACTCATTATTTTTATTATTGTTATAAAGCTTATAAAAATCACATGGTATGAGTACACGTTATAAGAAATATAAATCAGGTCTATTAGCCGTTATATTTTTCGTTTAAAATATCGTTTTGAAAAATTGTAAAGAGTTAGACATATTTAGAAATTATATGACATAGTGCTTTAAATAAATGTTTGGTTGTCTATTTCTTCATTCTCCAATACTGGAATCCTAGTACATCGTATGATAAGTTATGGTTATATTTTTCTATCTACCGAACGCTCAGTATTCTATACTATATACAACATTAGTTAAAAAGTGTCTAAACAACTTATTTTGCTTGGGCGTAATCAATTTTAGGCTCATTTTCTTCTAATGGTATACTGTTGGTGCATGTACCATGACAGGTTCCACAAGCGGATGAGCATTCCATACCAGCTTTTCGGCATCCATATCTTCCACCACACCGAGTTGCCCAGTGACAAAATATGATGTGCAAATATTCGCAGGAGCTACATAGAAATGTAAACATTTATTTAAAGTAATAGGTAGGCCTACTATTATTACAATTTCTAAATATATCTAATTTTCAAAACGCCGGTAATCTTTTTAACGAAACATAAAACGGCTAAGCTTTACAATAATAATAATAATAATGGTAATGAGTTTTATGAGCAACATTAACCATTAGTAAGTATATATTTCTAAGAACTAGTTTGCTTATTGGCATGATGCTAATTTATCATCTGCTTTCTTTTTTGTTAAAGAAAAATAATACATAGGTGTATGTAAAACAGAATTTCCAGAACTATGTAATACTTCATGACCTTCTATTTCCTGAACTATTAATTCCGCAAAAATATCATGCAGATCAATTTTATAAGAACTTTTATGTAGATTAATTTTGTGCATAAACAGTTCTTTTTTTTTTGCTAGAACCCATAGTTTTTTTTGTGTATTTAGGGAAAACTGAGAGAAATAACATTTAAAAGTGCCCCATCCCCCACCCCCACTCAACCCCTATCCCTGGGGACTTTTACTTAGTGATGACCGAGACCAGTCTTGGTCTTGCAGTCTTGGTCTTGGTCTTGCAGAAAATGCAAGACCGAGACCAAGACCAAGACCGCATCAGCGTTAGCAAGACCAAGACCAAGACCGACCAAGCAAGACCAAGACCAAGACCAAGACCAACCCTGCAAGACTCTGGCAAGAACAAGACCAAGCTGCAAGACTCTTGCAGTCTTGCTACTTGACATTTTTTTTATAAAGCTTCGTTGTGTATGCGGTGGAGGGCGAGCGGTCTAACCACTCAGCCATGGGGCGGCCTATCACTGAGGATTTGAAACTTTAAACAGTATCCCCGTAACTTAAAACGCCTATTAACATGTTCAGTAGCCTATTTCATTAACGATGACATCCTTTTTTACACCTAACATTAATATTCATAGCCTACTCTCACTTTTAGAATCTTTCCTGTCTACTTGAACAAAATATAACACAGCTATTCAGCTCATTCCATTCTCCTTGCAGAAAATTTCAAAATAAAGTGAAGTCTAAAAAAATCAGGTTATACGCTCGGCATTCTTCATAATTATTCAATTAAACACAATTAAACCGTCGATTAATTAAAACGGGAACTTATTTGACGGATATTTGCTAGTTATTACTTGACAGTTACGTATCTGATTGTACTGTAGCTATACAGGCCTACATTTTGCTGATGATAGGTAGGACAACCACTGAAAATTTTTTTACTACTACAATTTTGTTATTGACACAACAGTGGCGATGTTTTAGTTATTGCTGCTGATTTATATTAAGGATGCATATCGAATGGGAAAAGATACTAAAAGTAGAAAATGGCTGGTCTAGAAATATTTGCTTGCATGAAGAATAGTTATGAATAATTATGACCCAATTAGTTGAAGGCCCGAAACTTGAAAGCAAGTAGTAGAAAGTAATTTATGGGGGGTAGCGGAAATCTTTAAAGTGCAGAAATGATCTGTTCACAATGTGTTATAAATTAGAACTAGGGTATATGCAAAGAGAAATATTATTTATTGCAGCCTATGGTTTGGGTTTCGAATGGACATTGTGTGATTTCCTATAGATTGCACAATTTCTAAAGCATCTGCTTCAATGCCGTTATGTTTTGTTACTATATTATACAGTTTTAAACAGGTCAGAGAGAACCTCTCTCCTATGCGGAAATCTTTAAAACATTTCATACACATCCTGTTAATATTACTTCTTGTCTCCGCAGCCGTTCAATTTGAAATTTTACAATATAATATTCATAATTTTACACTCTCAAATAGTGTGTAGCATCTCTTGGATTTTGAGTTTAAAGTTCTGCAATAGGATAACAGAGAATATTTAAATGAACACTCAAAGTTTACTGTTCTAGCCTATATCACCATGGACGTTTAGGCAAACAGCATGACGTCACATTACTGTTTACATGGTCAAAGTAACTTAAAAGCAATTAGCTTTCGTTACTTTCGCAAGCAATAACACACATGTAATCGGTGTAACTTTAAATCATGTAAACGCCATTGATCACAGTAAGATGCGTAAAAGAAAACTGCAAGACTCTTGCAACAAGACCAAGACCGAGTATGCAAGACCGAGACCAAGACCAAGACTACTGATGCAAGACCGAGACCAAGACCAAGACCAGGGTTACCTATGCAAGACCAAGACCAAGACTGAGAGTGCAATACCAAGACCAAGACCAAGACCGCCTTGGTCTTGGTCTTGGTCTTGCATTTGCTCATCACTACTTTTACTATGTTATTTAGGACTCTTTCCCCCACATCTCTGCCAAATTTCAAAACTACATGATTTTTTTATCCCTATTTTTCCTTTCTTACCTGGAATATAATAGGCTATATTTTCCATTACATGTAGGCCTACTGTGCTTCTACCGTGATCGGATTTTCAACAAATTCAACTATAATGGTTGTGTGATATTTTTACACTTGATTCATGATGTAAATACACAATATACAGCTTATTTTCAAAGATAAAACCCCATAATATAGAGAAAGTGCGATATATGGTTTTCTTTCGAAATCTCGAAATTTGACCGAAACTTAAAATTGTTATAACTTTTGAGGACATTTGAGGACAAAATAACAAATGACAACTCATTTTAAAGTGAATTTATTTACCTACAACGATTTTCGTGAGAACATTGATGTACACCTAAGGGCTGAAGCGCTAGAAGGCAAAGTGTGTGGAAAAGCGCGAGGCGAAAGAGCTTTTGTCGAAAACTTGTTATTTTCGCTGGCAGATATCTGGAAAAGTATTGGAAATAGAAATAAATGTGTGGGATCAAACTTGTAGGAAATTATATCAGCTTGAATTTTGTATATAGCAAATTGTCCTCTACAATGCACCATTGTTTAGATATGAGCGGAAAACCTAAAAAAGGAATCTTCTGCTGGCTCCCTTACCCCATCCATCTTCGGAGACTTTTAGTAAGTTGTTCAGGACACTCCCTCCGACAATTGTGCAAAATTTCAAAACTACGCGATTTTTTCTTCTATTTTTCGTTCGTTGCCTGGGCTATTATTGTTGGCACAGTTTTTCGGCACTCCACGATCTATTTGGAAGCCCTTTTCGATATCTGCATTTAAGTTAAAACGATGTTAAATAAAACGGAATTTAAATATAATGACTGCAGACATAGGTCTTATTATTCAGTTGAATTTTAAGAGTTGTGAGTAGACAAGGGAAATGAATAACTAATTTATGCAAAGTTATTCAGATTAACAAGGATCTTGGTAGAAACGTTAGAACAAAAATCGTCTCCCTAATCCAGTGTTTAGCTTCTCTGACTACAGATCTGGAAGTCAGAGTTTGATCCTCAGTACCTCCTCGAATTTGATGGGTGTGAGAAATCTGGATCAGGTGCTCTCGGTATCATGAGAAGTTATTTAACAAAGAAGTAGCTATTTGAGATAAGAAGACCATGCCTTATAACGGACTAGGAACTAGCATGTTGACCACATGCCCCCGATCCTGTTAACTACCAATAAAAATGACTGACGTAGATGACGAATCGTCGACTGGTAGGCCCTTTCCCGCCATAGTATGTGGTGTATTGTAACGAAGTTTAGTTTGGTTTGAATACAGTAAGACAAGAGCGGGGACTAAAAAGCCTTTCTTGTATATCAGACTTTTTTTTAACGAAGTTAAGAAGATTGTTTCTGAACAGAAAAGAAAAATGAGACTTTTTATGTGTGATTGAAGGCAATATAACCCTTATCCATGATCGGAATTCAATTTTAATGTCTTATTTAATTTGCTGCGTGTTCTTTGAATTCCCAGTTCCACAATTTTCTCTTGGAACTAAAGCACGGAGCGTAACTTCAGTCGGTGCGAAGAACATTGGTATCTTTTTTGTTCTCTGCGGACATTTATTTATGCCGAGGAGAAGTCTCTGATCCTTGCATCAGCATATAAAAACGCTGCGAATAGTTTGTTTTATTCTGTTTCCTCTACGTTATGTCATTATTCAGACAGAAAGAGAAGAAAAAAGAAAACAGAGAGAGATTGTACCGTATATGGTTCAACGTTTTATAAAGTATATGAATACTCATTTAAATTGCTCAAGATACTTAAATACTTAAGCTATCTATCTGTAAACATTCTTAACACTCCTGTCACTCTCGAGTAGGTACACACAGGTTTTCTCTGGTACGCTGCTATATTTCCGCTTTGAGTACTGATCTTTTTTTAATATAAAAGGAGTGTACCGGTACCCACCAGTAATGTCGGGCATGGCAACATTTAATAAGAATATTACAATAGAAACAATAGAAACGGTTTATGACGATTCTCCATAGTAATAATAATAATAATAATAATAATAATAATAATAATAATAATAATAATTACATAACAGTTATTTACGATGTAAGACTGTTATATAAAACATAACATGCGAGCACGAAGATAACAAAACGAGCTCTAGGGAATTCTGTTATTCGTGTGAGCATATTGAGTTCTTTATAACGATTGAACGTTGTACGATGTTTTAGGTTGTTTTGATTCGTACATTTTAAAACTAAAGTAATTTCATTTTGCTTGTGTTAGAATAGTAATTGAAAAATTGTTTCTAAATTTCGTATTGTAGCGGAATTCTAGGTCTTTTGGTTGACAACAATTAGTTAGAAACAAAACAATATTTGAAAACTGTTGAAGATACCAGAAACATTTGTGTAAAATTATGATTCATGACCTATTAATAAAGACATGGATACCCCTCTAGAAGTTGTTTTAACGAAAAAAAAATTGAAAACCCTTTCGCTAAGATAAGAAATTGCAGGAGTTTAATGAATGGAGAGAAATGAAACGGTTCAAATAAAACAGTTGCGTTGGTTTAAGTTTTTTTTTTCGGTCAAAAACATCCAAACTGTGTAGTTTGTTTGAACATATTTCCAATGTTGTAATAGTTATTTTGAATTATAAATAATCAATAAATACACGATAGGCCTATTGTATGACAAAGAAAGGAAGAGAGGAGTGACATCTGGTGATATCCTCAACAATTTATTATAATGGGCTAGCGCCTTTTTCTTTACACTTAACGGGTTAGCCTGTAAAATGGAACTTTGCATAGACGGAGAGAGTTATCTTAAACAATGTTTGCGATTCAAAATAACATAAAATTTGTCACAGAATACCCTTTTTCTTCGAAGCAGTAGTCTGTGTGGGTCATTGCTTCAATTGACTAATACTATAGTACGGGGTCGCCTTTACCTTCCATTGGTCTGCATAATGAAATGGCAGTGCGATACAGTTTTTCCTGTTTATTACATTTCCTGTTAGAGATTAAATTAAATATTTTTAAAAATGAACTTTTTAAAGTGGATTAAGAAGGCGATTAAAAGAAGTTGTGAAGTAAGATTGAAAGTGCTGGTGGAGTACAGAAGGATGAAATAACAGAAAGTGAAAATCTTTTAATTCACTATGGAAGGTTTTCAAATGTCAGATAAGTACCGGAACTATTTTTCTAAATCCAACCTCTAAGCTCGGATCGTTTATAATAAATAACCTTAAACGATATACAGTCAACGAGCATTAAAAATACAAATTTTATTATTTTAAAATAACAGAGAACTTCTCTGTAACAGGATGGTTGCGTTTCATTCTGAAGTTTTGGAACAGTGTTGAAGCCAGTTCGTGAGAGCTGACACGCAAAATTAATCTACATAATCATAATGGTGATAAGGAAATATAAAGAGAGGCATGGGTTTTCTCGATCGCTTTTGAGAGAACCCGAACTAAGAATTGTATTTACTGTGACTATTTAGCTTATGAATCAATGACCAATCCAGTATAAGAATATGTGGAATTTCAACCAATCGCAACTGCCTATCGTCATAATTTTTCTTTTACTAAGCGACAGTATGGTCAAGCCCTCAGAGTGTTTTGTTAGTAATTTCTGCCATTTTCATTGTGCGCTGTCATTTCACGATCGCTCGAGTATCAGCACAGTCAACCTCCGATAGCCACAGGACGCCTTTGTCTCTTCGTGAAAGAAGTTTGCATGAATGGCCGACTGTTGGAAAGATCAGAGTCGCGACCCGAGTTAGTTAGGCAATGGTGCCTATGTCCAACGCCTCACGGTCGTGATTTCTGCTGTACCAGGTGCGTGCTGGGTACCTTTATCTATGGTATTATTTTTAAAAGTGTACTATCATTATTAGCAGTTTTACACGCGTAAGTGCCGCAAGCCTCTATCTTCGGGCCTCGTGTAGAAACTCTCGTCAATTCGTAAGAACTCAGCAACGGAGTTTTAGTGTAAAATATCATCGGATATTACTGCTATCAATACGAAATGTATTTAGCAATGGTATGAGTTTATTGGAACATAGGAAGTCTGTATTTCGTCACATTGCATCAGTTTCTTTGTCCAGTGTGCACGTGTCATTGTCTAGCAAGCATTACACACTTGGTGGTATAATGTTCTACGAATTCCAATAATTAATTGTTATTTATTTCAAGTGTATTGTTTTGCTACTTATTATATTAATGTTTTCAATTGGGTTGAGCTTGAAGGTAAGATCTTTGGATCCCTGAGATCCAGTACCTACAGTTCACTCCTCTCATTGGTCCTCGGAATCACTTTTCCTACATTTACAGAGCTTTAACATCCTGTTCTTATATGTTGCTCCTAAGGTCCGCAAACAATGGTACTTTATGAGATTGTATGGTGGACGGGAAATGTCTCTCCGTCCATCCGTGTTTCTGTAGGCGCGATAACTCGAGTAACCCTTGATCGGATTTTCATCATACTTGATATACGCATTTATAATGTCCATGGAAAGCCTATTGATTTTTGACCAAATTGGTTGACCAATACCGAAGTAACGACTAATAATAATTAAAGGTCATGTGCTTTTTAAATGGCAAATCATCAGTATACTACAACAAAGCCACGTTTCTAGCCATAACCACGGCCTCCAACCTCAGTTAAGATGTCATATACGCATCAATCTTAGTAGGCCGAATTCATGAGTCAGCCATTACATTATGCTGGATTAGAATTGTCATTTTAAACAGAAAAATATAAAATGTCTAGTAAGTGTTGTTTTTATAGCAGTAATAATGCTAACGGAGAGTCTGTCCACGTGCTTAAATTTCCAAAAAATGAATCCAGACGGCTTAAGTGGATAGCCTATCCGCAATTCACAGAGAAAATTTTATATCTTCAGATAACGAGTGATAAGTAAACACACCTAATGATAAATATTTGTCAGTTTTTTGTTAAACCCATACGGTGGTAGTAATTGTGATTTATAGTTTGTTAAGGGTATTTATTTACTTTACTGCTAACGACTTATTTACTAAATATATAGTTCTATCTTTCTTCACCTTAGTTTTACCTCTTCATTTTAGGGTCGTAAACGTATTATTAATATATTTAAATAGGGTACTCTATTAGGTACGTACCGTTTCCGTGCTACAGCCATTATAATGTGTCGGATTTGCCGGTGTTGTTTTGCAATCGGAGAGGCAGTACATGACGTCAGAAGAGCACCATGTGAAATGAGGTGTGACGTAAGGTTCAGAAGTATAGTGCAGTTAGTCATTGGATGGCCAGTCGACTTCAAAGGTTTCGGTGTTTCTTTATGTTAATTGATCTGACTAAATCGGTCTTGGGCTTCCGCTATCCAAAACAAAAGCAACGTTGCAAAATTCTCTCATTGTTATCACTGACCTCAGTTCTTCCTTCGCTTTATTCAATTCACACGTTTTATTGTTTACTGTAACTTGATCTTGCAACAGCGCATTTCACTCCACGCGGAGTAGACGAGTAGCTGTCAAAATCGCCACAGGACATTCTTAGATTTTGATTGGCTGGGGTAACTAGCTGATTGGTGCGGTAAAACAAAGAACATGGGTTGAGCTGTCGCCAAACTTTTCCTCCTAACGAAAGGAAGCCGCCTGGGTATGCAATGAGTAACTGGACTATAAATGACGTTTCACTCATTACAGAGGAAAGTCAAATCTTTTGGTAAAAATATCAAAGTAACAAAAAACTTTCATTGATCACAATAACGCTTGAGTCAACAGTGGAAAAAAAAAATTGTTTCTGTATTCTGCACTGGATGTGTTCCATACGAAACTGCTCACTACAACAGAGGCTCGATGTGAACGATCACCAACGTCGTTGCACACATTGTACCGACGAATCATGTTCCGGTACTCTTCCATCACACCTGGTGTTCCGTTAATCACTTGTGCAGCAACCATCACTCGTGTCAGCAGTTCTTCCTCGGTCTCTACAGGAGTCTCGTACACCATACTCTTCATACAACCCCAGAAGAAATAATCCAATGGCGTTAAGTCCGGCGATCATGGGGGCCATGCAATAAGCAGCACATAAGGGTAAACATTACGTGACATCAGGTGTTTTCTGGTAAATTCACAAGGACGGAGGACTGAAAAATCTTCATACCTTTAGCTTCTTTGATAATAAAAAAAATGAATACATCAACACAGCAATGGGATATATAAAGCTGCATATGAATAAAACAAGGTATGAAAATAATTTATAATTATAAGCTATGTGTGGTAAAGAAAGTATTTTGTATTACGTATAGGCCTAGTAATAAATACAATGTTAATAAGACGATATTATTAATTATACCAACGAGGTATCTTAAAAATATAACAGCTGATGAAATGTCTCACCAAGCGCGACTATCGCCAATGACGAATCGATCAGTATATTATGTATAAGTATTCGCTAAATTGTCACAATAAATGTAAATCGAGGTCCCGATTCTTTCATGATAAATTAATGAGAACGAAGTTATCGATAAAATCCGGATATTTTGTTACATTACCTATGATAATTAAGAGAATGACTAGAGAATTTATTACGAATTGTATAAAACCAACTAAACTTTTACAGTCTTGTTGCGGTTTCTTTTCTTTGCGTTAGCCTACTGCTGGTGGGTTCATTCTGTCTGAATTTATAATACAGAGCTTTAATAATTATATAAGGAAGCAGAGAACTTTATTTTTAAATCGGGTGTTCGTCTGTCTCATTTCCAATAATACGAGGAATTTACTACTCAATATCCCATAATAAAATAATGTCAGTTGTTTTTTGGAAAATGCCTATACTTCATCAATGTGCCCATTTGTCTTCGTACATGTTGGTAATTCAAGTTTTCGGGCACCATTAACACTATTATTGAAATGAAAACTGCACTTGCAGGTAAAACTCAAGCATCACGAACAAAAACCAACTTGCGGAGATCACAGGATGGATGCCACATCTTAGAGGATATGAGAACAAGTGATTCTGCCTGCAAAGAAAACAGTAAAAACAAAATAAGGGATGAATAATGTAAAGGATCAGACAACCAGGAGAGTTCTTAAGGAATTGCAGAAGTGCAGTGTTCAACAATAGTACTAACTCAATAATATTATGGTTGAAGGTACGAGAAATGAAAACTTCTTTAAGGCTTAGAAAAAGGAGATCGTTGTAAAGAAACATGAAAGTCATATCACTATCAGACTCAATGAAAAATAATTAAATTAATTAGTTTTCCTTCTTCTTTTGTAATTTGAGTGTGAAAACATGCTCTGAAAGATTTTAAGAATTAATTGGAATCCTCAAAACAATAAATAACATTAGCAACAGGATATTATTTTAATACATAGCTTGATATGCTAAAAAGTGTTATTCAAGAGTTAAACTTTATGCTAATATTGGTATACTTAGGACAATTATGCGATTAGGCAATATTAAGTTATGAACATATTCTAACAGAAGCTACAGCTTCAGTCATGAATAAGTGCACGTTGATAAGTATGAAAGTGATAAAAAAGAGAACGATAAAATTGTGACGTTAGATAGCTCTGGTTGGTTTAAATTCCACAAGTTACATCGGATTTGGAAATTCAACATTCTGTTTCACCGGATCGGTCATTGTTTCATTAGTTAAATAATCATGAAAATTCACGAGAAATCTGGAATTTATCTTGAGAGAATCTGGACCTCGAGAGTTATATTTATTGGGACAATTTAACCTATACTCACAGTTAGGCATATAACGAATAATGAAATACAGGATAATAAGTAAAGCAACGTTATTTGTCATTTTGGTGTTATAATGTCGATGTTAATTATATCGATCATCACGCCATCGTCGATAATCGCGCTTCATGAGCTTGGGTTTTCATCAGTTGGGAGCTGTATTTTTAGATTAATCTCGCTGCTAAAATAATATTGTGCTATCAATATTGTATTATTATTATTATTATTATTATTATTATTATTATTATTATTATTATTATTATTATTATTATTATAAGAGTTTCAAAATGCTTCCCCACACATTTAAATAATTAGATGGTAAAAAATAAAGTGTTCCCTATTACAGGCCATGGAGGCCCAGAGGGTTCCAGGAGGTTGAGGCTCCCATATTTTCTAGACATCGGCACATGAAGATGGTAAGGTTGTCAGCCTTAAGCACCGGCCGCCTTTACCGGCCCAGGATTGCTCCTGGTACTCATTTCTGTTAGAGGCTGAGTCGACCCCAGGGCCATAGTGCCACCAGAAGGATTAGGCCAATTGAAAAACTCCAACTACCTCATCGGGGATCGAATCCGCGACCTTCCGGTTTGTAGCGCAGCGCCTCAACCACTACGCTACGGCGTACCCCGAATTAGATGGTACGTTCTTTTTATATCTCCTTTTGCTCATTTGCAGCTTACATAGGTATACCCAACCGTTGCATTAAATTTTACTGCGTAAACTTTGTTTTATCACATAATCTACAGTTATGAACATATTTCAGTGTTCAGTCTTTATGAATTGACATTAAAGAAAACAAGCGAACGTAGGTGTGATAAAATGAAACGATACTACGATAAAATTATGACGATACACTTGCGATTCCACATATTCTTATACTGGATTGGTCACTGATTCATGAGCTAAATGATCATAATTATTCTCATTTTATTGTTTGAAGGGGGACAGTAATATAGTCACTATAGACTTTCAATAGCAACATATGCGAGGAGTATAATGGGTATGTGGATTATATACGATTTGCGCATTTCCCCCAGGCTTTTTAAGATAGCGTAGGCCTACCTCTTTTTACCCGGATGACTCTACAGTTCTTTCTAAATTGAAAGAAACACAAGATCAATGTACTGGCACTAGTTACATGTTACATAACTTTTCCGACTCATTTTGCCTTTTCAAATACCTTCATGGTATAAAATCCTGCTATCGGAACAAAGATAACGTAGTTTTAAAATGTACGATTCAAAATAACATAAAACATCGTACAATGTTCGTTCGTTATAAAGAATTTAACTTGCGCACACGAATAACAGAACTCCCTAGAGTTCGGTTTGATAACTTCGAGCTCGGATGTTAAGTTTTATATAACAGTCTTACATCGTAAATAACTGTTGTGTAATGATAATAATTATTATAATAATTATGAAGAATCGTCATAAACCGTATTATTTCTATTGTAGCATTCTCAATAAATGTTGCCATGCCAGGTAATACTGGTCTAGAAAACTAAATAAGTTTGAACTGTACATATTTTCATTTTGCTCAGAAGGGCCACAAAGGGCGGGAAGGAAAACGTTGAGAATGAGATGGATGCCCACGAACCTATTCGAAAGCATGGCATTCTTTAACAGGTAATTCAGAAATTCGAGACCTATAGTACGTATTTCTTGTATTCCGAAGAAAGATCTGTTGTAGTTTATGATAACTATGCACTAAAACACGTAAAACATTTCCTGTAATGACATGAATGAGAATGAACTTATCACTTGGTTTTATTTACTATTTTTCAATTTAATGTTTTGATACACTAAGGGTGGCGTGCACCATCCAGGAGTAAATCTTACTAAAGTAGTAAATTTAAGACGGAGACCTGGAGTATACAAGAACCAGTACATCTGTCTCACTCTTAAGTCATACTAATGTATGTGCTAGAGTGAGACAGACAAACCTGTTTTTGTTACGTAAGGTTCCCTTCCTAAATTTACTACTTTAGTGCTACTCTTTTAGTAACTTACTCTTTTAGTTGGTGTTGGAGAGCTCAATTGATAGTTACTTCTTTAGTTGTTACTAAAGTAGTAAGCGATTTTTACTAAAGAAGTAGTCTAATTCTGCGCAGAACAGAGCAGAAACGTTAGTGCAGCGCAGCAGAACACGTGCATTTCAATTGCCAGTATTATTCAAGTGCCAGATAATGAAAAGGAAAGGTTCGCTGAAACAATGAATATGAATTTGGGTTGTTCCAAATATTACTAATGACAATCTTCATGTTTTAAAATAGGTCTAATAGTAATGTTTTATTCATTACTAATTTTAATTCCTTAAATTGAGTATTTTCAGTTTAGTAGCCTACATATGGGTACTGTGATTACAATTTTTGTGCAAACTATTTCTGTATTATAATGCAAACAATTGGAATTTCCAGTTGATTTTCATAATTGATTCACTGTCAATATTATAATTATTTCTCTCATAATAATAATAAAGTTCTAAAATATATTAAAATATTTATACTTCCTAAAGTTACATATTCTTCCCCAAAAACGATAAATCAATTATTCTATAGTTGTTTATCATAAATCTCACTATAATGAATTATTAATACTTATTGACTGTTTAACAATATTAATAAGAAGTATTACACAAAATCATGAAAAAGGGGGGGTAAAAAGGATAACAAAACTAATAAGGGGCATTATGTTTCTGTCCTTTTTAAAATGCACAGAACATTTACTTAAAAAATATTACCTTATAAAAATAATAATATTACAACTGAGAAATGTAATATTTAAACAAAAAATGGCGGTACAATATTTCGGAAGCTATGAACTCCAATAATAATTATGTAGATGGTTGTGTGTTTAAAAATAATTTCAGTGACTACTTCTCTAGATCCTGTGCAGCTTCAACCTCCGGGCCCCTCCTTAAAATTTTCTTTCGGCACTCATGTTGGCATTTTTTTCTATATAGTTTATAATGCTTCTCACTTTCCTGTCCACAGGGTTAATTAAAATAGTTAGCAGCATACTATAGACCTGCAGCATCTGCTATAGTTTATTCCCAAACATGAAAGTCTCGTCTCACTCCTCCATTCGAGACTTGGGGAGTCTTTAAGGAATGGTTTTACAATGTGTCCCCTTCTCAATGTACGCTAATCCCAGAGTCAGTCAAATTTTCTTCCGATGTGGCCTGTTTGGGCATTTTTACACCTGGGTTAGAAAAAAGGAAATATTATTCATTAACACTGCGGGTGCAACTATTGAACTTTTAGCTCTTATAATTATTATTATAATCTGGCATTCGCAATGTTGTGCTTTAAGTTAAGCTATAGAAGTGTAATGTAATA
The DNA here is from genome assembly GCA_964059195.1 of Ectobius pallidus. Classification (NCBI taxonomy): domain Eukaryota; kingdom Metazoa; phylum Arthropoda; class Insecta; order Blattodea; family Ectobiidae; genus Ectobius; species Ectobius pallidus. Next base: position 49,685,721 of record CAXKWD010000006.1, on the reverse strand, counting down.
AAATTAATTTACAATAATTACATTAAATCGTTTAACAATGAGAATCACCTATTGTTCAGTAATTCTATGGTTAAGTAGCAGGGGGAAGTGTTTTCTGGGTAGCTCCAAGAACGGAGGCTTTCATGTATTGGAATGTACTATACCTTGCCGATATCTGTATCCATATGATTAGCTTGAAATACATCGTCGTTTTCTGACCCAAAGTTAGGGAGAACTGCAACATCTAAAGGCCGATCCAGCTAGGAAGATATTTAAGAGCACATGAGCTCCTTGTACCGTGCAATGCAAACGTCCCTTCCACTCACTCTTCCCCTCACCTTTGGTGGACGTCTTCCTAATTGGATCGCTCTCCGCAATGATATTTCCACATTTGACTGGCTGAAATCACATGGATGTAGTGAGAATCCACCCTTAGGGCGTGCACCAAACTCATGCAATTTACTCTTTTAGTAAGCCTTACTTCTTTAGTTCTAACTACTTTAGTAAGCTACTCTTTTAGTAACCGTACTCTTTTAGTAAGGACGGCGTGCACCAACCAGGAGTAAACTAAACTCGGCGGCTTTCAACATAGAGGAATGTACTAAAGAAGTAAAAATTTTATTTACTCCCAGAGTAAATGAACTTACTCCACAAGTGGTGGAGAGCACCAACACGGAGTACGTTACTAACGTAGTAAGTTGTGGAGTAAATAAGGCCAATATTTACTCCTACTCAGGGGGTGGAGTAAAGTTGTGGAGTAAGTGTGTTCTGTGGCATTTGCGTGAGTTATGAGTTACATATCACATTAAATGGATTACATAGTTAAACTGAGGATAAGTTATTGAGATGAAGAAGGTTGTATACCAAAAATGAGAGTTGTAGCAGGTGATTTAATAAATATTAAGCGAACCATACCTAGTAGGGCATTTAATAACGTAAATAATTAAGCTCATAAATCCTTACATGAAATTTTGGCGTTTGGAAGAAACGATATCAGATTCTCACTACATCCATGTGATTTCAGCCAGTCAAATGTGGAAATATCATTGCGGAGAGCGATCCAGCTAGGAAGACGTCCACCAAAGGTGAGGGGAAGAGTGAGTGGAAGGGACGTTTGCATTGCACGGTACAAGGAGCTCATGTGCTCTTAAATATCTTCCTAGCTGGATCGGCCTTTAGATGTTGCAGTTCTCCCTAACTTTGGTTCAGAAAACGACGATGTATTTCAAGCTAATCATATGGATACAGATATCGGCGAGGTATAGTACATTCCAATAAATGAAAGCCTCCGTTCTTGGAGCTACCCAGAAAACACTTCCCCCTGCTACTTAACCATAGAATTACTGAACAATAGGTGATTCTCATTGTTAAACGATTTAATGTAATTATTGTAAATTAATTTTATTACATTACACTTCTATAGCTTAACTAAAAGCTCAACATTGCGAATGCCAGATTATAATAATAATTATAAGAGCTAAAAGTTCAATAGTTGCACCCGCAGTGTTAATGAATAATATGTCCTTTTTTCTAACCCAGGTGTAAAAATGTCCAAACAGGCCACATCGAAAGAAAATTTGACTGACTCTGGGATTAGCGTACATTGAGAAGGGGACACATTGTAAAACCATTCCTTAAAGACTCCCCAAGTCTCGAATGGTGGAGTGAGACGAGACTTTCATGTTTGGGAATAAACTATAACAGATGCTGCAGGTCTATAGTATGCTGCTAACTATTTAATTAACCCTGTGGACAGGAAAGTGAGAAGCATTATAAACTATATAGAAAAAAAATGCCAACATGAGTGCCGAAAGAAAATTTTAAGGAGGGGCCCGGAGGTTGAAGCTGCACAGGATCTAGAGAAGTAGTCACTGAAATTATTTTTAAACACACAACCATCTACATAATTATTATTGGAGTTCATAGCTTCCGAATTATTGTACCGCCATTTTTTGTTTAAATATTACATTTCTCAGTTGTAATATTATTATTTTTATAAGGTAATATTTTTTAAGTAAATGTTCTGTGCATTTGAAAAAGGACAGAAACATAATGCCCCTTATTAGTTTTGTTATCCTTTTTATCCCCCCTTTTTCATGATTTTGTGTAATACTTCTTATTAATATTGTTAAACAGTCAATAAGTATTAATAATTCATTATAGTGAGATTTATGATAAACAACTGTAGAATAATTGATTTATCGTTTTTGGGGAAGAATATTTTAATATATTTTAGAAATTTATTATTATTATGAGAGAAATAATTATAATATTGACAGTGAATCAATTATGAAAATCAACTGGAAATTCCAATTGTTTGCATTATAATACAGAAATAGTTTGCACAAAAATTGTAATCACAGTACCCTAACGTAGGCTACTAAACTGAAAATATTCAATTGAAGGAATTAAAATTAGTAATGAATAAAACATTACTATTAGACCTATTTTAAAACATGAAGATTGTCATTGGTAATATTTGGAACAACCCAAATTCATATTCATTGTTTCAGCGAACCTTTCCTTTTCATTATCTGGCACTTGAATAATACCGGCAATTGAAATGCACGTGTTCTGCTGCGCTGCACTAATGTTTCTGCTCTGTTCTGCGCAGAATTCGACTACTTCTTTAGTAAAAATCGTTTACTACTTTAGTTACAACTAAAGAAGTAACTATCAATTGAGCTCTCCAACACCAACTAAAAGAGTAAGTTACTAAAAGAGAAGCACTAAAGTAGTAAATCTAAGACGGGAACATGACGCAACAAAAACCGGTTTGTCTGTCTCACTCTAGCACATTACTAGTATGACTTAAAGAGTGAGACAGATGTACTGGTTCTTGTATACTCCAGGTCTCCGTCTTAAATTTACTACTTTAGTAAGATTTACTCCTGGATGGTGCACGCCACCCTAACTGATTGAGATGGAAAAGTGAAAATAATATTGCACTGGCATTGGAACCCATCATCACCATAGCTCATATTTTCATAATTATTTTACAACTATTATTCTGCACTATAACTATATCCCTTGGGTAGAACTATTACTAAAACGTTTACCTTGAACTATTACTAAAACGTTTACCTTGGTATCCTGAGAATGAAAGACGAAAAAATATGTGAATAAAAGTAGGCCTATTCCTGTTCCCAGATTCTCGGGTTTGACCCGGCCTACATCGACGGAATCTGTGTGTTCGTAAATGCGAAAGTCGCAAGTTTGTAGATTTACAGTCATGTAAATTATCTTCTGTTCAAACAAATTCTGTCACAAAAGTGATAGTTACAGGTCTATGTAGCAATAAGGAACTGTAATTGAATAACAGCAAACAACAAGCAGAAATAATTCCTCAGCTGTTATTATCTTGAGTAGCGTACCTAATTTTAATTAACACATAGTTACTTCATCATTGTTGAATATATCCATAATATTTCCTTATTTTCATAGAATCTAATGGTACATTTTAAATTCTACTTAGCCTATTTATTCTGGAAGTGTTAAGGTCATTTGGCTTTTCTCTCTATCATTCAAAACAAATACAATTAGTCCGCCGCGATGGGTGTATAGGTAGCATACTTGCCTTCTACCCTGGCGGTCCGGGTTCGATTCCCGGCCGGGTAGTGGATTTTTCAGCAACGAAAAATCCCCCGGGTTCAGGATTGGACATCACCCAGGAAAATTAAAGGCTATATTAAAAAGCCTAAATTAAAGTGTGGTGATGACTGCTAGAAAAAGAGTAGAGTAGGGTATTCACAATAGATCTATAAAGGTCGCAGTGTTGAGAAGCCGGCAAAAGGCTTATACTACCCCCTTGTAATCTAATCTAATCTAAACAAATACAATTACATAATATGCCTACATAAATACAAAAATTAAAATTGCTATTACACCTAGTTCACTGTAGAGTTTATGTCACATTCTCTCTCTCTCTCTCTCTCTCTCTTTCTTTTTTTTCTGTCCTATATCCCCAGTGTCGGGGCGAAGGGCATCCAATTGGAGGTTCCCGATACCTGTGTGAATTTTGTTACGCTTATTTTCCGAGAGTGGGCAGAGGGACAGGTGGTAAGCCCATCGCCTCACAACCCCCCCAGGAAACTAAGGTATTACTTGGACGTGAAAGGCCGGGAAATTTTGTCCAGAGGCTCTAATTTAGGCTTGGAGTTCTTTAACGTGCCGTAAATCTACGACACGGGCCCCCCAGCTTAAAGTCCCTCCCGGAGGACTCCGTGCCCGGATTTTTACGTCCGGAAAAATCCATCGACCGCGGCCGGGTTTGATCCCGCGACCTGCGGATCTAGAGGCGGGCACGCTACCCCCAGACCACCGCGGCCGACATTATGTCACATTGCTATTATAAATTTAAATCATTTTCTACATTACTTAAAAAATACATTGGGAATAGCAAAACACTAAGAATATGATCTTTAAATTTTTGAAAGAAATCTCTAATATTTACACTTTATAACATCTATAAAATAATAAAAAGATAAACTGAGAATTACAATAAAGCTAAGATTAAGAGTTGTAATAAAAAAAAAGAAGTGAAAATTGATTTAATTAATTAAGATGGGGAAAAAGAGAACACTTAAATTACATTATGTCGAATTATTTTACTGATTGCTCTTTGAAATTCACCTAGGGTTCGACAGTCTCTGACTTCGCGAGGGATGGAATTTCAGAAGCGAACAACTGAGGCAGTGAATTAGGATGAGAAGGATGGTGATCAGTGTAAAGGGATAGCAACCACTTGACTATATTCTGAGCGTGTGATCAGGGTGTCATGAGAGGGCAAATTCGAGAAGCGACTGAATAGATATGATGGTAATGAAGTATGAAGAATTTTTAAGAGGAGACAAAGACAGCGAATTCTCCGATCATCCAGAAGGAACCGTGACAGTTTTCACCTACTTTGTTCTCGATGGAAAAAAAAAAACTATGCACCCTAGGTATTTTATTATAGCTTAAGAGTCTCCGATGAAATAATGAAAACAATGCTAAGTTAGAAATGCATTCAATAAAATTGGAGAGCGATCAACACTGGAGTAGCCTACATACAAAATACAGTGCTCCTGTTTCTCTCAGAAATCTCAAATATATTCAAAATATTTTATTAATAGTCTTAAACTACCCATAAAAATCTTACGTGTGTCACTCACACCCTGAAACCTAATAGAGATTTACAAGTTTGTTCGCTTCACATTTCAGCCTAGGATAGGCAACAGTAATGTGCATTCCTCCGTATCCCTTAGGCCTACACAATGCACATGATTGGTCTGATTTTGTGACAGAGACACTAGCCTATAACTGCCCTTTGCATACAATGCTACAAAAAATCTGTTGGAAATAAAAGTTGTAGGTCGTGAATTAAGCAATTTCGTCAGTCATTTTCGAGTCGATTTTTCATTTTAAGTTATGCCGTTCACAGACATACAAACATACATTTCACAGATAAACATACATTTGTTTAACAATAGTAATTCCTTATGGAACTTTTGGCTCTTCGCTCCGTTTGATAGGCGCCCATCAAAACTAGACGTATAGCTAAGTAGTTATAAATGGTACTAAAGTTAAAGGTCGTTTACAGTCAAAGAAGTATTTAAATTTATTCACAGATTTCACGGAGTGCTCTGGCAATTAAGTTTATACATGATTCATTGACGTTTTCCATAGGTTAAAATTTTTTACAGTTCTTTATTTTCAAATCATTTTATTTTATGGTCTTATGTAATGTACCATTTTTTCACATCCATTGAAGACTCCATGTATATTAATTCTCTCATTTAGATTTTTTGATATTAATCGATATACCGAAAGTTTTTAGATAGAAAGATAACAGGGTTTTCCTGAATTTAGTTATTCTTATTCTTAATCTTATTCTGTAAAATCGTTTATATTTGTTAGCGTTATGCTGTTTGAATATAGTGTAAATTCCAATTATTTGTTATCAGTATTAAGTTTTAGAAGGTTTATTGACACTTAGGTACGAGCAGTTAACATGTAGCGTACATTCCCTCTTAGTTTTCTCACCATTAATTTCAAAGCATTCCTCTTTCTTTATTTATTAAAGGTACCGTGGGTGTTCAGTTACATATTCAAATAAACCAACATCATCTGAGGTGAAAATACGATACACAATTTCGGTGTAGAATACGGTACGATGCTTCCTTGGGTAGAGATTGTACGGGTAGAATAGCTGGAAAATAATGTTTAGCTTTTATCTCTAATATTGCGCAAGGATGTCGCCCTTAATTTCAGTTCTACAGACTAAATTGAATAGTCAGCTTCTCTGCAGGCATAACGATTTGTCTTGGGACGCAACAAGTTTGATCCTTTGCATGCCAGAATGGAGCTCCTCCATTCTAAATGATTGCATGGGCTGAGAATGGAGAAGTTATTACAAACGTTTATGAAAATAATTGCCGCTAGCTCTGCCCTACAACGTTATCTTTGTATACAACAACTACTGACTAAGTAGTGGTGTTACATTAAAGCGGGCCAAATTTAATTGAAACAAGAAGCCAATTTACCACACACACACACATATATATATATATATGAGGTTGTTCTAGACTACTGTAGGTTGTCAGCTTGTAATAACAAGGCTATAAAAACAGGAACCCTAAAAAATACTTCGGTTAATAATAGTTTTTTGTTTTTTAGTACAGCCTTATACCCTCTATTTAATTTATCTTATAAAATGTTCCAGGATGAATATATATTGCCAATATCAGTTACATATATTTTATTAAGTATAATTACAAGTTGTAAAAATTATTTCACTAGATTAGTTTCGTCAATATTTTACAATATTAAAATGATCAGCATAATGTGATGTAAAAAGTTAAAATGATCTTGTCAGATTATGCAAGTTGTAACAGCTAGAGAATATACAGAGAATGTAGCTATATGTTTGTATTCAAATGTGTTCAATTATAAAATAACCTGCTAGATAGGTTCGTCATATTAGCGTACATTTAACTAAAATACACTGCGTTAAAACTCACTATTGGAATTGTCTTTGTAGGCAGCTAGGTGGTTTTTTGATGGGCAAGAAAGACCTTGTTGTTTCTTCTCTTGAAGCTAGTGTTGAAATTGTCTTTGCAGGCAGCTAAGTGGTTTTTTGATGAATAAAAAAAAGAGTGCGTGGAATGCCACGCGACAGAAGTAAAACTTTATTTAATCTTTTTATTATTTCAATTTTTTATTATTGGATTTTTTCAATTTTGCATTATTGGACTTTTTAATATTGGGTTTTTGGACTTTTTTAATTTTGGATTTTGGACTTTTGAATTTTGGATTTTTTAAATTTTTTTATCTTTGAATTGTTTATTTTTTGATTTTTTAAATTTTTATTTTATTTATTAAATTTTGGATTTTTCGATGTTATAATTTTTAATTTTTTTTTTAATTTTGGAAATTTGTATTTTTTAATTTTTAATTTTGGAATTTTTTATTTTTTAAATTTTGGATACTTGGATTTTTTATTTTGGCAATGTTGAGAGTGAAATAGAGGAATACATATAATTATATCGAACGGAAGAAAGAAATCATTTGAATAAAATAAGAAATTAACTTTTTTTGTATGAAAATAATATTTTTATATGAACTATTCAATTTTCTGTATCATCACCATCAGCCAAGAAGGATACAATAGGTTTATGGTAGCTGAAGTAAGATATAAAAACCCTTGAATGTAGTCGATCCAGAAATCGTGAGAACACAGCATCGATCGTGGTTCCGTATCTTGTCGTCCATTCTGTTGCGTTATTATTCATCGTAAAATTCAGTTTTTGTTTTAAGAATTCAATAAGTGGCTTCGCGTCTTCAGTAGCAAAATCGACATTGAAATCGCCAGTTAAGATGATTGGAATTTTATCATACAACACCAGAACTTTTTGAATGAAAGCGATGATGGCTGCAACAGGACTGCCTGGGGATATGTAAACAGTTGGCAAAAGTATTTTTTTTTACCATTTCCCATAGTGCAATAAGCTGCACACATTTCACCAATTTCTGTGGAATTTACTGCGAGTGAAGCACTTTGATTCACAGTTAGATCCAAGTGAGGAGTTATGTTATAGCTTCCATTATTGGAATTGCGGTATATTGCGACTCCGCCAGATCTGACACTAGGTCGTTTGAAATGACAAACCAGGCGAAATTTGGAATATCAATTGTGTCTTCATTTTTGAGCCAAGTCTCCGAGAGAAGTAGGATGTTCGCTCGTTGGGTTACAGTGTCCCTGAAATCTGCAACATGCGCTGATAGGCTTTGACAATTTAACGAGAATACTGATAATCCTCTTCTGCTATTGATGAAATGCGTCATGTCTTCTTCAATAGTGACCAAACGATTGAGAGAAAGCCTTCGAAATTCGTCCTGTAAGCTGAACATCGATGTTGCTTTCCTTCTTCCATGGTAAAAGGTTGAATCATTGTTCGACATCACGATGTAGAGTCCCTCGATACTTGTTATTCGAGATAAAGCAACGTATACTAGTTGCTGTGAATGTGTTTTATCATATTCATACACAACCTCGTTGAATGTACCACCTTGAGACTTATGAATAGTGATAGCACAAGCAGAGACAAGCGGCAAATGAGATCATCTAGCAAACATCGTTTTATTATTGTTCATTGTGATGGCAGACGTTCTTCGTGCTATTGGTACAGCAGTTCTATTGATGTTGTTTTGTTCCGTATAAGCAGCAACCTTCCTCCTCAATTTTTCACCGGTTTTTGGTGATTCTGGGAACTCCAACCAAACACGAGTAACTTTTCCATCGTTATTGTAGTCAATGTGACACAATTTTCCTACGGCACCATTAGCTAACCACTCTGACACATCAATGTTGGTGGTTAAAATGTACGTCTTATTGAGAACCAATGTTACTTCATCCGGTAATCCACCAGTGTCAATCACTGACATTTTATGCAGTTTTTGTCGGACAAATGCTTCTTGCTCTGCATTACGACAGCCCTCAAACGTGTCAGTAGCTACTGAAACGACTTTGTTCTCTGAAGAATCTAAAACTGAACGGTTGTAGCTGTCAACAGACACGTTCTTCAAAAATAAACGGATTCCATTCGGACATAGCCGATCAGTATCCTCTCTTGAGTAAAATCGTGACTCAATCAACTGCAGCTCGTTGTTGTCTAAGGACAAGCCATTGCCGATTTTTGTTAACATCGTTGAGAACATTTGATTAGCTTGCCGCATGAGTTCAGTAAGTTCATAGAACTTGACTCCACGCCACAAAGTTGGACCAGCAATACGTTGTTTGATTTGTTTATAAATCGGCGTAGCTCTAACTTGTGGTGGCTGGCGAAGATCGCCAATCAGGATTACATCCAAACCTCCAAAGTTGATCTCAAAATTACCGGTGATTTGTTTCAGTCTTGAGTCTATCTGTGCCAGTAATTCAGCACCAATCATACTGATTTCATCGATAATCAATACTTTCACATACTTGAAGAGTGCACGATATTGTTGTGCAACCTCTATAGATAATGGGAATAATTTGGACAAACTGATTTTCAATGCTGTATGAACTGTCAAGCCACCAATTGCTACAGCAGCTTTTACGGTTGATGCACAGGTTATAAACGCATTGCAATAACCATCAGTATTTGTAAAACGTTTGTAGATTTCCATAAGTAATTTTATCACAAATGTTTTACCACATCCACCTGGTCCAGTGAAGAAGATTTGTAATGGTGAAGAGTTTTCAGAGAGAAGATGTGAAATAATAGGTAACAAGAGCCCTCTCTGTTTCTCATTTGCCATACGCATTAATTGATAGAACTTCTGATTGTCCATTAAGTTTTCTCTTTTTTTGCGATTGCACCTAGCTTATTCAATGTTGCCAGTCGGATATCATCGTTCATTGCTGAATTGGCTTGATAAAGATCTTCGAATGGATTAGGTTCTGGATATCTATTAGCAACGTCTTTCAATTCAGCATCGTCATCGGGTGCGTCTTCACGACATAAATCTTTTATAATTTGAATTTTTTTTTAATGTCCAACTTAGATTCAAATTCTTTGCGATGTTCCAAGATGAGCTGTTCATTTTTCATCATAGAGTTGAATGAATTTCATATCAGCGAGAATTCCTTCTTCATCATTTCTGTATGGCAAATGTAGAGTTACCATTTCACGCTTATATTCATTCAAGTCCACGGTCATATCATAATTTCGATATCTAATTACCCGTGGCTCTTTAAGTACCTTGTACGTTACGAGTATAATTAGCAACAAACTTTGCCAGGGTTATTCCATCCATTTCTTCTGGTCTCTTCTCATATTTGTCGAACCAATTTTCCTCCCAGATATCCGTTGATTGCTCTTCACAGTTCAATTCATTTAATTCTTTTTGAGTCTTTCGAATTCTCTGTCGTTCAATAGGCCAAACCGTTGGAATGTAGACAATGATTACAGAACTCTTAGACATGGGCTCACGTAACAAGTACCACGCAGCTTCTTGACTCGTCATTTCTACCGCATTGAGCATGTCAATACTCATTTTCCTTGTAATCTCTACAATATCGAATTCTGGATGCTCATCCATGATCTGAATGATCAGGCGTTGCAGAATACTTATGCCTCTGTTGGTTTTATTTACATATTCTACCACATAAGCTGCACAAGAATATTCTTCAGTAATAAATTGGATGTCTGTGTTGGATTGAAGAAGATTGAATATAAAAGGGTTGAACGGATTGTGCCATTTTTCAGTCGGCTCTCGTTTGAGAAATACTCTTGGGCGTGTAATTCCTGCTCGAAGCACATTCAGGTATTCTTCATCTGATGTTATGTGGTTTGCTTCATAAAACATATTCATTTCAGAGTAATTAGTTCTTTCCAGTTCAATCCTGATATTTTTATACCATTGGGAATATCTAGCAAAATTAGTGTCCTCTTTTGGCATTGGTGTAAGTATAGTTGTCGATTTACACGGCATGAAAGGAGCTTCGAATCTACATTTTTGTTGTCTGTTGGTTATTTTTTCGTGACAGGTGAAAGTATATTTATGGGTCTGTAGTTTGACGTTCCGTGATGCTTCTGCTTCTGATACTGAGATTAATTCATTGATCAATGCTAAGGCATCCTGTTTGTCAGCACCAAGTGCATCCTGAGGGGCGTTGTCCAACCACAGGAGGATATGTGCATGTGGACTTCCTCTATGTTGGAATTCGATGCGTTTGAAGTAATGGACCACACGATACCGTCCAAATGGGCTATTCCTTTTTTATTCTAAGATACTCAGCAATGTATTAATCAATTTATTGAAATATAAAGCACAAAGTACTGCATCTTCATTTACAAGTGTGCTTTTCGCGATGAAACCCAACTCAGCTGCGGCTTCTTTCGAAATTGCCCTTCCTTCATTCTTTTTTTTTTTTTTAATAAGTTTAAAAAATCGCCCAGCAACATCAGTGCTTTACAGATTAGTGTTAACTTAACAATTACACACATACACACATACAACAAACAAACAAACAAGACCTGAGGTCAGCCAATGGCCCCTCTGTAACAATATACATATTTCTGGTTTGAACTTGTACAACAGTTGCAGTAAACCAGTCAAACCGATTTCATTGGCACTCATGGTTAGAAATACAGTTGGTTTTGCGAGTTGTCTCATCATAGCGAAGCGATCTCGTTTTCTCTCTGACCAATACCACGTTGAATTTGGAATCGATCTCAAAAAAGCTAGATTACTCTCGATGCAGTTGTTGATGTAATCCTCTGATTCAATTTGTTGACGAGTAATATTTGTATTTTTACCAACGTGTTTAAATGCAACGGTAAGAGAATCTCGAACTCTCAAACGCATAATTTTCATTGCCATATAAAGTAAATGTTGTGGGGTAACTCCACGGTGATCAGATCGTCGTAATTCACTTGTCGCCATCATAAAAGGTGTAACTCGGACTCCTTCTCTGAATGTTCTGAACTGACCCAAGTATATTGCTGGGAACGAAAGTTCTTCAGCATGTTCATCAAACAGCAGGCTTTGTGGCACATTTCCTTCGCCAGGTGCGATACGAAGATATTTTTCTTCATTCCATAGCAACGTTTGCTGCTGAGCAGTGAGACTCTCCTCAATGCCTATGTTTTCACTGATGTCATCTTGAGGAATTTCGGACATATTCCGATTGTTGTTGAAGAAACTGTCATCGACTGAAACATTATACATTCTGTACAATGGAGTAGTAATTAAATATTGTAACCAAGCTTTGATTACCCTCTTATTGACCAAACCCACTAAATAACTCGTTCTGTGGAATTTCTTTCGTTTAATGTGAACATTTACACAGTGGTCATCGTCAATATTCCTTTTCAATCGATTGACCATTGTATCAACAGATACAGGAACATTTATTATTTGTCCCAGTATTTCAAACTGACCGTGTACATGCCTCAGTCACCTAATTTGCATGAAAGGGATCCGTGGTGAGATAAGTCTCTCTGATACTAAATCTAAAGTAGGAAGTTGGATATTCTGGATACACAAAACCATTATATTTTGATAAATTTGGTATGGTCGCTCTACTCAAACTTTGTCGGCAATTGTTGCATGTTTTAATGTCTTGCAAATTCATTCCTGGTAAAATTGTTTTTAAAATAGCTTCACGTTCTGGCACGGGCGTTTTTAAATCATCCCTAAACCATAACCTGTCACAAATGGAACACACATAACCGAAAGGATTCTCAATGAATCGTTTTTTAAAGTCTGTGTGTGCCTTTTTATGAGAATTATAGTTGGCATAAGGCAAAATAGATCTTACCATAGGTTCACACGTATCAGTTCTATCATGCACTTCACTTACTGATGCTTCTCTACTCTTTGAAGGCTTATGATGAGTCACAAAGTTGACATTTATTTCCATTGTAAGTGGAGGATTTTCGTTAGAATTCGCACCAACGGTATTTGTAGTTGAGTGCGGGGCTGTGAGAGCATTTTCTAATGCTATTCTTCGTGAACGGCTTTCTCTCTTGCGTCCTGCTGCAGTTTTGGCCGTTACACTTTATGTATTTTCTTCAATTTTCCTTTTCTTTGTCACTTTCAACCTCTCACGGTATCCTCTTGTTCTTTCTGCAATTGATTTCGGTTTTTTAAAAGTCTGTGTGTGCCTTTTTATGAGATTTATAGTTTGCATAAGGCAAAATAGAATTTAATATAGGTTCATACGTATCAGTTCTATCATGCACTTTATTTAAAATCGTATGCGTTTTCTGCTACGACTTTGTTGATTATAGTGTTGTTCAACTTTTTTCGAAATGTACACAGTCAAACGAAAGAAAGATGCAGTGTAATTCTCGAGAAGGCGGTGGCTAGTGCTGTTCAACTTTTTTCAAGATGTACACAGTCAAACGAAAAGAAAGATTCAGTGTAATTCTCGAGAAGGCGGTGGTTTTAACACACTTTACCAATGTCGGATAATTTATTTAAATTTTGGATAAGCTTAATCATTGAGTTGAATCATTGAGTTTATTGTTTTAATTTTTTTTATTTTTTTTATTTTATTTTTTTTATTTTTTAGTTTTGGAAATTTGTATTTTTTAATTTTGGATTTGCGCGGTAATCAACCTCCGGGTTCCATAAAATTGATAATATACCTTTAGATTGCTTAGGAATTGTCTATTGCCATTGAGGAAGTAATGTCTGAAAAATTTCCTTTGATTACTCCTAATCATTGAGTTGATTGTTTTCTGAGCAGTCCGTTCCGAAACACATAGTTTTGAGTATGATTGATTTTGTGACTGATTTTGTGACTGATTTCGTGACTGATTTCGTTTTAGTGTGACTGATTTTCCAGATTTACCCCAACCGCGAGAAAAGAAGTTTTACTTCAAAAACTTTGTTGTTTCTTCTCTTGTAGCTAGCTGAAATGTTAGGATCTTGTTGTTCCGTTGGCGTGTTGTGACCCTTTACTTTCTGGTATTGGCAATCTTTGTTCATCGCTGGATTCATTAGTTGGAATGCATTTCGACCTCAAATATATGGGTCATCTTCAGCCCTATTAAAGTATTTAAGATACGAACACTTTAGAATAGGTAATTGGAATTATTGAAATAAATTATCGGAATGAAAATTTTATATAAGCTTACCTAAATATTGAGTACTTGTTAGAAATACCTCAAGTGCACTGAGGAAAACGGACTTTGCGCTGGCTATATATTGCCTGAGGGTGTGTTCACAGCCAGATCAAAAAGTGGATTGTGTTCGATAATGTCGTCGTTAAGTATATTATTTTTGTGTCTATAGATTTCTAAAGCTTCTAAAGTATCGAGTCTGCTACCTTTGTTTTGTTTATGTAGGACTTTCATTGTTTGTTCTATAGGGTAATTTTTGTGTTTCTCATCATAATTTCTTATAATTCTCATCTATTCAGTGACGAATAGCTGTTGTTGTAAACGAATTCGAATAATGTGTAGTTCTGTAAAGAGGCATGGATAGTAATGGGTCAAGCTGAGAGCGCGTACCCAAGTTATGGTAGGAAGAAAGGTAATGAAAGCGACTGGAAAGATAGCTAGGTGTTGAGGTATGAAGAATTCTATAGAGCAGTATGAGACAGTGAAAATATCTTCGCTCACGCAGGCGTACCCATCGAAGTGGTTTCAGTGACGGCATTATGTGGTCATATTTACGAATGTCAAACAGCATCGATATATATGGCATGACGAACAATCTTCTGAAGAAAATAATTGACACCATAGCATTTCCTTTATCCGTTTGTATAAATCGGTGTATGTCTCAAGGCTCTTTTCCAAAGTTACTTAAAGTTGCTAGGGTAGTTCCGGTGTTTAAAAAAGGATCTCCTTTGGATGTTTCAAGTTACCGCCCCATATCTTTAATTCCCGTATTATCAAAAGTTTTTGAATATGTAATTCATAACCAAATCTATAGTTATTTTGAAAATGTTGAAATGTTCTATAATCAGCAATATGGTTTTCGCAAAGGTAGGAGTACAATTGATGCTATTGTAACATTGGTCAATGACGTTTTGGAGTCTTTTGAGAACGGTAGTTATCTCTGTGGTATTTTTTGCGATTTGAGCAAGGCTTTCGATTGCATTGAACACGAAATCCTAATTAATAAATTAAACTTTTATGGTATTAAAGATATTCAGCTGGAACTCTTAATTTCATATTTGAAAGAACGCAAGCAGATTGTTAGTGTCAACAATGAAATTTCTGCAACCCAGAATATAAAACGTGGGGTTCCTCAGGGCTCCATTTTGGGTCCCTTGTTGTTTCTTATTGCAGTCAATGACTTGCCATGCAATGTGCCTTGTACCTCTGTTGTATATGCTGACGATACAACGTTTATTTCCACTGAGAAGAACTTCGAAAATCTGTTGGTGAATATGGAAAATATCAAGGAAAATGCAGGTGTATGGTTTAAATCGAATAGCTTATTACTAAATGATGAAAAAACAGTTCACATGGTTTTCAGTTTAAAACACACATTGGAATTGACACCTAACATTAACTGTACAAATGTGAAATTTTTGGGCATGTACATTGACAGCAAATTGACCTGGCACAATCATATTGAGTTCATAAAGTTAAGACTATCGAAAGCAATATTCCTCCTCAGGAATTTAAGAGACCAAATACCTCTAAGCTATTTAAGAAGTATGTATTTTGCTTTTTGCGAATCAATCATCAGATATGGTATCATTCTGTATGGAGGTAGTAGTGGTACTAAGGATATTCTAATACTTCAGAAAAAGATTGTTAGAATAATAAGAAAATGTGATAGCAGAACGCCATGTAGGCCAATCTTCAAAGACCTAGGAATTTTAACTATTTTTAATTTGTATATTTATAGCAATTTAGTTCTTTTGCATACAAATGCTAACAATTTTGGTCTAAGAAGTGACATACACACTCATCATACTAGATCTAAAAATATGATCAATTTACCACTCTGCAGACTATCCAAAACTCAAAATAGTCATGTTTTTATTGGACCTAAGCTATATAACAAGCTACCCTACAACTTTAAATGTCTTCATTTGAATGCTTTCAAAAGCAAACTGCATAGATGGTTAGTCTTAAACCCTTTTTATTCTGTGGACGAATTTATGTTAAGTGAAATAATTTTACCATAATTGTTGGGTTATAAGCATAGTAAATAAGCAATGTATTTATTTTCTTTGACACTGTCTATTGCCTGTATTTGAGCTTAACGACAATAAATCTATCTATCTATCTATCTATCTGACGCATATATGAGACAATAAAAAGTTAAAAGTTATATAAAATATAGCAATCGCAAAAGTACAGAAATACCAATAATTACAGGAATGTGAATAATTAAATAATATGATTAATAATCGAATATAATATTTGAACTCGTGTTTCTGTGTACATCCAACGCCACCTGTTAACAAGGCAACAATCGACTGTAAAATTAACTGAAGCTGGCCTTGCTCAGTTTGTCATAGCAACCGGGAAAAAGAAAGCATTGAATGATTTGGATAACACTCACTGTGTGGGAGTTTTCTGGGCTAGGGAAATAGGTTCTGAGGTAGTTTTTTTTCTCGGGTATCGCACTTTTATCGTGAAATTTACATCAACCTGGGATTTTAACTTTATAATTATAAATCGTTCATAAGGTTCATGACTCTGTGGTACGTGTTAATCGTTTCACTTCGAATCAGTTTGCTCATGTGGAAGCACACAATTCGTTCTACCTGTTTAATTATTTATATTTATTATTTAAAACAATATAATTAAGAATAAAATTATGCACAGGTATTTCAAGCAATTTATTTGAAAACGATGCATTAATACATGTCACGTTTTAATTACTTTTCTATTAAATAAATTAGTCAAATAAAACATCTGGCATTGAATAAGTAATCGCGGGCACCTGCTAGTAATGATAATATACTGATATGTTAAATATATATTAATAACTAGAGCCCGGATTTCCATGCAAATGCATGTTTTTATATACTTTGGTTAGACTTCTCAAACTTTGTAGTTACTCATTACATGACTTATGGATTCCAAATAACCAAATTTTTTCCGTGCATGTTTGCATATTTCGGCCATTTGATGGCAAAATTCATGCATAATGCATGTTTTGGATTATTTTGGTTTAATATAGCATATTCAGACGTTTTTAATGCATATAAACCTTCATTTTCTGGTTTTAGTGCATAATATCAAGTTACCATGCATAACTGTGCATATTATGAATGTGCCTCCCTAAAATCTTGGCTTTTCAGTGAAACATAAAAATGTTGTATTGTATTATCATTGTTATTTGATTGACTTGGCAACAGAGTCAATCACCTGCATCAATTTCAGAGTGCAAACTACTGTTTATCCTAAATAAACAGTAATATAATACACCAGGCTACAAAAGAAAATGCCGACTCGCCGACCTTCCATCGAAAGAAAACTGCTAAACAGAATGTTCACTGCTTCAATTTGTCAGTCACTAGCCATTGTTGAAGACGTTGAATTATCTTTAGAATCGTGTTGTGGAGAAATCGGTGTGACAGTTAAGGAAAAACTTAAGAAGGTACTTAGTTCAAACCCTGATCTTAAACTTCTGAAAACAGTGAAAGACGTATTATGTGGAAAAAATGTAAAAGACATGGAATTCGATTTCACCCTCAGACAAATTTCTTCCCTCAAGTATGCACCTGTTACTTCTTGTGAAGTAGAAAGATCCTTTTCTGCGTTCAAGAATGTCCTAACTGATAAACGCACGAGTGAGAATAATGTTGTAGCCTATTATTTTAAGAGAAATTGAAATACATTGTTGTATATTGTTTTAAGAGAAATTGAAATACATTGCAGTACAGTGCGGATTTTTGATAGTGCATGTTTCGCCCTTCATTGTGCATATTTGGACATTCGATAGAGCATGAATGCATGCATGTTTTTAAGTTTGATAGTGCATGAAAATCCGGGCTTTATTAATAACTTATGAGTTTCTCTACATATTTGATTAAATAAAGAGAGAACATTGAATAATTGACTATTTTACAAAATAGTGTGCATTAAAATAAAGAAGAAAAAATAAAAAAAACAGCCTGGAAAACTTTTTTTTTTTTAAATGGTTTCGCCCAGTAACTGATTACTAGGGCCCGGATTTGTATGTAAAAAATATTTTTTCCCTGATGCGTACATTCCTAAAACAAAGTTTTATATCCAAATCGAGGACCGGCAAACGCAAATTCCAAATTTTATTTCACATAAAATCACATATTTTACAAAAAAAGTTATGTGAATAAATATTTTCGATATTTTCTCCATAAATACATATTTTAGTACTTTTCCGGATTTTTTATGTAATTTTTTTTCCTGATGCTCATATCAAGGTCCGAAAAGAGCAAATTCTAAATTTTATTTTACATAAAAATACATGTTTTACAAAAAAGTTATATGAATAAATATTTTCGATATATTCTCCATAAATAAATATTTTAGTACTTTTCCTCATTCTCTTTTAACATTTTACAACAACAAAAAATTGTATCTCGAATGAATTCAACACAGATGCTTCACTTGCAATGAGGTGAGAGTGGTTCACTTGCACTTGCTTATCGGGGAAGAACAGAACCCAATCTCAACATTGCGTGGTTCAGTTAAAGAAATACAAGATTTTGAAAGGCAACTTAACACTATCTCAGGTTCGAAGGTAAAAGTTCTAAGAACAAAATTGAAAGGTATGTTTGAGAAAAATGGTGGCTACCAAACCCTCTGCAAAGTCGCTCAAGTTTTGGAGGGTCAAATCATAAGTGAACTTGATCGTGTGTGTGTTAGTGATAAACAGTACACCTCTTCAAATATGCAAGGTAAACATTGTGTGATGTAGAACGTTCCTTTTCTCAATGTAAGGCATTATTCTCGGATAATAGGCAAGGATTTGTGATCCATAATCTGGAGATGACATTTGTTGCGCACTGCAACTCCAGTCAGCATTTTATATCTGATGTTTAGCTGCAATTGGTGAGTTTTAGTACACATTCTGGTGTTTTTGTTTTTTTTTCAGAAAAATATTTTTTTAGTTTTAGCACATATTTTAAACATTTTTAGCACATAAAAAATAAATATATTTAAGTTTTTTAGCACATAAAAATCCGGGCCCTACTGATTAGTGATTACTTATCTCTGAGTTAAACAATTGAGGCTCCGATGGTCCAGCAGGAGACCACAGAAATCGAAAATGACTCAGCATACAGAGATGACCTCTGGCGTGGTATGGATTGTTGCAAATTTTCTTGGAACCGAATTTCCAAATTATGGTAAGAAGACAGATAATGAAAGCGTGATGCGAGATAACTAGGTGAAGAATATTTCAAGATTTGATAGAGAAGGTAAAGGGAGTAATGACGAAGAAGCCATGAGTGTTCGGAAAAGTGTTGCGAGAATTTAAGAGCTACGGGTGATAACGTAAACAGGTAAATAGTTCCGTCCACCAAATTCAGTGACACATTACAAGCTAGGCACGAACACATTAATAATGCCGGTTGTCGGCCAAGAGCTAAGCTAACTTAGCTTAGTTGTAGTTTTGTCGGCACAACTACATATGAAATCCCGCACTGTATGTGAGCTAAAGCTAAAATAACTTAGCTTAGCTCTTGGTCGACAACCGGCATAAAGGAATCAGTCTCACAGCACACCAAATTCAGTGTTGTTAAATGGAGCGTTTAATCTGATCAAATTTTCCCAAATACATTTAAATGTGACAGCTAGAATGAAATTAATGAATTGTAAATATCACATACAACTGGAGTCCAAGTATTGGCTCCAGTTCCATATGTGACTCTAGCGACATATAGGCTATACAAAAACGAAAGTTCTTGAAATATTAATTCAGTTGCTTCTGCTCAGAGTTAGTAGCGAGTTCACTACCACTGTCTGAAGGGCATCATTACTTAAAATCCGAGTTAATGGCTTATTAAAAAACATTTCTCTTAGGCTAGAACTTGAGCTTTATATGAATGAATAACTTGTACTTCTTTGTAAGTCTGTTGCCTGTTTACCATGACGCAGTTTTACCATGCCTTCTATGAGCCTCTTCACCTCTTCATGGAAGGGAGAAGATCTCACTATTGTAGGTTAATGACTACTACATTAGCCGGACCTTCAATTCTTTTGTGAAATCCGAATGACGATGGTTCTCCTGTAGGGGCACTTAACAGTACTATAGCTATATATGAATTAATGAAATTATGTCAAATCAGAGTTTTGTCATCAAATAAGATCAGATTTAGATAGGCCTACTGTTTATTTTCTTATGTTGCAGTTCACGGCATTTCTTTTATCTTTCTCTCAAAATAAAATATAATGTGTATCGTTTCCAAAATGTTTTTTATCACATTTTCCCTGCTTTGAGGGCATGTTTAGCTGTAACTCATGAGTTGTGTATGTTTGTTTTCCAACAACACAACCACAGAACTTGTTGATCGTCCACTTGAATGCCGCTGCAGCTCAAATGGATTGCTATTTAGAGTTAATGTAGCTTGTTATTACCCGAGGATTCCGATACATATTATATCAAAATTGAATCGATCCAAATATCAATTTATGTCATCCTACTGGTATTTAGAGTTTCGTAGTTCTTGATACTAGATCAGTAACGTACCACCACAATTATTCAATTGATAACTTAAGTAACTATGTGGTTAAGTAATGAACGTCCTAAGTTTAGAAACCTTTTTGGAATGGATTGCAAGAATAATTTAGTTCCTCAATTCATTCTTCCATTACTTTACATTACTTTTGTTAATGTATATTCTAAGCATTTTCTATATTGGCGACATGATATTAGGCTGGTCAAATATTTGTTTATTTATTTTCTTTTTCCCATTGTCAGTTCTTCCTATTTAGAATTTGAATACCTTTGCGTGTATTTCATTTCTTTTATACACAACTTTACCTCCTTTCCCCTAATAGCATTGGATGTACTTATTTTGTTTTCTTTTAAATACGATGTAAAAATGCTGTAGCAGGTCACAAATTTACAAAATTTAAGAGAAATCAATGGTTAGCATATCAGTATACTTTGGAATGAGTAAAATTAATAAAAAATTCATAACTACGGTATAATAGACTAAGACTTTACCTTAAAATCCCTGTATGGGATTCATGTGGTGCATTTGTTGTATTTAAAACGGAAATTTAACTTTAAAGCTAAATCAAAGTGTTCACCACAGTTGAAACCTTAAGGGTTGCTGGAAGTAGATGCTATCATTATTTTTAAACATTCTGCACATGAAGGCCGGCCGCCATTTCCCCCAGGCCCCAGCATTGCTCGTGGTACTTTGACTGTTAGAGGCAGCGTATAATCCAAGGCTCTGAGAAGTATTAGTCCATTCGAAAACTCTTAATGATATTATCAGGGATGGAACTGAAGCACTTTGTTACCATAAAATAGGGAAACTAATATATGTTTTGTGGTGTTTTATTAAGGAAGAAACTTAAAATGTATTCAATGAGGCTATTCGAAAGAATACTAAAATATAAACTTTCTGCCTGTCCCAAAGTCCATGGAAAGTCATGTTATTCAAGGGTCGTAAAGGGCTGAAAAGGGCCTGCTATTTTCGAGGCTATGATTAAAGCATATAATAAAAAATTTGCATAATTACTGTAGTCATGGCAAACGTGAAAATGTAAGGTGTTAATATACGCATTGAGTATAGTTGATAAAATAAGCAAGTGAATACGGTACTTGATACCAGCAACTCTGACTCAACAATCTTGATTTTATGCCTTGGCCTTTCGACAGTCTTCTGTCTTCATCAGAATTCTTCTTATCCTGAAGTAGGTGTATTAATACCTAATTAAACATTAAAATCTCGGCAGCAATAGACTATGAGAAGGAATATATTATTTCGATATAATGCTGGTGCATCCATGGTAAGCAACGTGTGTCTTATGAACGAAGATGTGAAAAGTCGATGGCTTATATTTTTTATTATGATGAAGTAGGCTGCCGAGTTTTGCGAAAAAACCTAGTAAAGTTTCTGATTTTCATAAAGGGAATTGTTGTCTTAAATTTTTTTATGACCATGTTAAAGTTGAAGTGACTGGTCAATGCCATCTGGATTTTGTTTATAGATTGCCATGACGACTTTAGCGGCCTAGTTCGCTAAAATGCAATTTTTCAACGTGTTACTACTCCCGTCAAGCAGCTGTTTTAGACAGCGTGCACTGAAAATAACACTGCCCAACAAAAAAATATATTTTAAAAGTTTCCTTCACTTCTTACTAATTTTGGATTGAGAAAAACGAATATGACAAAGAAATTTTTTTATTAGCTCTAGTTTCTGAGATAATTAATAGGTGAATTTAACACTTATAAATATTAATTACATATTGTGCTAACAACATTAAAACTGTGATCGTTCTTTTATTAATAACAGTTAAGATCCTAAATTGATTAAAGAAAACCTACCAGGTCGTTGGATCTACAGAGGATCAATTGGTGGCTTCATGAGATCGCTGTCTTTTGCCTTTTCTCTTGTGAGTGAGTTCTGGAGCATCCCTACACACAAACCAGCAGTGTTCCGCAAGCATTGCTTCATTCCAGCGGCCCTGATATCTCCGTTCCATCACAGAAATATCTTGAAGGAACCTTTCTCCATGCTCGTCACTGACAGCTCCACAACTAGGTGGGACAAACATTGAGATGGGAGTGGAGAAAATGAATTTTTAGGGACATGTTGGATCTGAGTTGATGGTATTTTTGTAGAAGTACCGTCACCAACTGAGCGTAGTTACCATCTCTTTTATTTCCTAAAAATCCATGCATAACTCCTTTGAGAGCTTCTCAATCTTCCTTTTCTTCCCCCTTCCAAAAGTAGGTCGAACGCAGGATCCTTTACAAGTTGACGTATTTGTGTCCCAACAAAGACGCCTTCCTTGACTTTTACATCACTTGGTCCAGAAAATTTCTCTCTCAAATATTTAAATGCCTGGCCATCTTGTTTCATGCCTTTGACAAAATTCTTCATCAAACCCAGCTTGATATGTAGAGGTGGAAGAAGAACATCTTTTGGATCCACAAGAGGCTCAGCAACGACATTTTTCTCACTAGAGTTAAGATTTCTTGCAGGCCAATCTGCTTGAATTTAGTCTAATGCGATTTCTTATCCCTACTGCCCCACATACATAAAAAGCAACAGTATTTAGTGTACCCTAATTGCATTCCCAGGAGTACAGCAATGACTTTTAGATCGCCACAGATTTTCCAATTATGTTCAGCATATTTGATTGAGTCGAGGAGGGCTTTCATGTTTGCGTAAGTCTCCTTCATGTGAACTGCATGACCAACAGGAATAGAAGGAAGACGGTTGCCATTGTGAAGCAATACAGCTTTCAAACTAAGATTGGAGGAGTCTACGAATATCCTCCATTGAGTGGGATCATGCTTCAAGTTCAAATTTTTCATCAAACCAATAACGTCACAGCAAAAAACAAGATTGTTTTTCTTCTCAAAAAAAGGAAGCAGATTCCGTTGACTTTGTCTATATTTGGAGACCCTGACATCACCTTGAAGAAGATTCCATTGCTGTAACCTTGAACCTAGAAGTTCTGCCTTCTCCTGTGACAAGTCAAGGTCTCGAATGAGATCACTCACCTCCGATTGGCTCAATCTGTGCGGTTGATCATCTTTTACTTCAAAATCAGAGTCATGGGATGTTGAAGGCTTCTTCTTCTTCCACACTGCCTTCATTTTCTACTTCCAACTTATAATTTTGGGGTGGTGTAGGAACTGGTACACTGTCTGAATGTGGAATAGGTCGAATAGCAGATGGAAGATTTGGGTATTGAACTATTCCTTTTTTTTCATTCACAATCCTGCCTTTATAGGCGGAGTCAAGCAAAAATAGCAGTCATCTATATGGTTTGTAGGCTCCCGCCAAACCATAGGCACAGCAAAAGACATTAATCGTTTTTTGTTTTTCAGTCATTCTCGTAATAAAACTGAACATGCGCTGCAACATGTATGTGGGGCCCATGCCTTATCCTGGTCCCCTACCTTCATACCAAAATAATGTTGGTAGGCAGTCTTCACAAGAGACATCAGTTTGCGTTTCTGTGACGAAAATATTATTTCACCACAAATGTAACAAAAATTGTTCAGAAAATTTACACACTTCCGTAACAAATTTTGCTCTTTAAATCTCTCCAAAATAAAAATTCTGCACAAAAACAACAGATATTACGAAATTCGTCCGCCGCCGTGGGTGAGTTGGTAGCGTGACTGCCAGCCACCTGGGCGGCTCGGGTTCGATTCCCGGCCGGGTCGGGGATTTTTCAGTAGTGAAAAATGTATTTCCCGGGTTCAGGACTGGGTGTGTGTGTCCTTAGGTTTAAGTAGGTAGGGGACTGGCGCACCCCGGTAACAAATCCACTGAGAATATCCCCTTACGGGGTCACCAGGGGTCGCTCGCGAACCTCAGGAATAACTTTTAATACGAAATTCACCGTCACAAGAATAGTGTTTACGTTTATAATTTACCCACAGCTGTTGTTTTTTGACAGTTGACAAGTGTGTCAACATCCAAAAACAAATTTTCCCAAAACTGAAAATGTTGACTATAGACAATATAAAATGTCACTGCATCTCCAAAACAAGAGCTATTCGGTAATTTCTATGGTGATTTTTTAATTCAGCAGGTGGAAATACATAAGAAACAGCTATTTTTGAGCCCGAAACATTTCCATTGTTGGGCAGTGTCACTGCCTTCTTTATTTCTTACATAGAAGGCAGTGGCAGTGTAATTAAAACACTAGCACTGATCCATCTTCCATCTTCTTCTTCTTCTTCTTCTTCTTCTTCTTCTTCTTGCGACATCACTTCTTGTCGAAAGGCCTCGGCATAAAATAAAGATTGTTGAGTTGCTGGTATCAAGTGAAATTCTAAATTATTCATGGATAACTTTTTTAGGATTAATAGAGGGGTTTTGAGGAAATTATTTGAGAATAGAAAATTCTAGTCTGGAGGTCAAATTTCGATGTTGGGACATAAAACACGTCTGGAATTTTAGCCACTGAACAGATCTACATAACTTAAGCCGTCACTTTATTCAGTAGACCACACGAAGAGACAAAGTCGTTCTCGCCACTCTAAAACAACTGGTTAGATCCCGGTTAGATCATGCCTACGATGCGAACGGTACGGGGTTCACATCCTTACATTGCTCGCGGCGGATCTAACGGTTCATGGTTCGTAGCTCTCGGAGTTTATAGCACAAATTGAAACTATTTATATCTTATCAGAGGTAGCATGCCTGCCTCCGTATCATAGGTTTGCGGGTTCAAACCCAGCTGATTTTTCAGGAAAAAATGTCCTCCGGGAGAGGTTTTACCCATGGGTCAGCGAACACAATATCCCTAACATTTCTCAGTTACAGTTATATCTCATTTTCATTTCGGGGGCTATCATGTCGCTGGGCAATGGACATTCCATTCCTAACTTTGCTTTATCATGGGAAAAAGCGCAATTAAGCTAATTCGTCTTCAGTAAAGATTAATGAACCACTTCAGGAGCCTCAGTGTAGTTTATACACGAACAGTAGCATATCAGTCTTCTTACAAATATTCTATGTGTAAAATTTATACCAGGAATTTACACAGCCGAGGGGGAAATATTACTAATAAATTTCGCGTAAAAGTCTTATGTGTGAAACTCAATATTGGCAAGTTGTACACACTTACACTGCCTGACACCAGGGATAGAGTGGGAATAAAAAAGGCCCGAGAATTATTTAAAAAATCGGCCTTTATCACCACCACCACCAATAATAATAATAATAATAATAATAATAATTCATGCTTACACATTCACTTAATTCCAAGGCCAATCAATATAGGCTACTAGTAGATTGATTCTCTTATTCTATTAATTAAGCATAAAGTAAAACAAATTCATCGTTAAATACAAGGTAGTCAAGTTTGTGTATCTGCCTTAAGCGAATAACTCTACCATTGTTCCGAATTTCACAGTTGGGTCATTCCATATGAAATCATCCAAATTTTTAAAAAATGGTTGCATGACCATTTTAGAAAAAATTCATTGTTTGTATATGAGTCCATACATGTTTCAAGATATCAAAACAAGTTTTCAAAAAATCTTGTGTTCTTGGTTTCCCAGGGGTGTCCATTTTTCAATCCTGGTGTAACACTTTTTTGCGAATGTAGCTGTTTACAAATATTTTCATAACTCAACAACCATAAGAGTTAGAAATTTGAATTATGAACCATTTTGTAACTATTGAAGCATACTTTCAAAAATACTTTACTGTTTTCTTCAACAAAAAACTTTTCATACGAGTATATGAGTTTGAAATTCGGGTAAATTTTTCCAAAAAAATCACTTTTTGGACCAAATTTTATATGAGAAGGAAGTGATTGTAAACATTCAATTTTTTAAATGTTCAAACCTGTATGTGATTTGTCTGTGAGGAAAAAATCAGGGCCTGAAAATACATCCCTTATTTCTAAACTGGCCTCAAATATTAGCATTTTTCAGATTTTGACTATTTTTGGGCTTAAATATCTCTGATGGGTACCCTCCAAAAAATCTTAAAAATTGCTTAAAAGAAGAGTTTTATGTGAGTAACTCGCAGTTAAAATTTCTATTTTTTGACTCAACTCCTTCTATTAATTTGATAGAACTGAAATATCACACTTTTTAGGGTAGCGTATTTGGGAGTAACTACATATAACTCAACAACTACTGTATAAGATTTTGAAATTTTAATTATGAATAATTTTATAACTATTGAAGCTTGCTTTCAGAAATATTTTATTGTTTTCTTCAACACAAAATGTTTCGTATGAAAATATAAGTTTGAATTCGGGTAAATTTTTCAAAAAAAATCACTTTTTGAACCAAATTTTATATGAGAGGGAAGTGATTCTAAACATTCAATTTTTTTAAATGTTCAAACCTGTATGTGATTTGTCTTTGAGGAAAAAATCAGGGTCTAAAAATACATCCCTTATTTCTAAACTGGCTTCAAATATTATCGCTTTTCAGATTTCGACTATTTTTGGGGTTAAATATCTCTGATGGGCAACCTTCAAAAAATCTGAAAAGTTGCATAAAAGAAGCCTTTCATGTGCCTAACTCACAGTTAAAATTTCTATTTCTAGAAACAACTCCTTCTATTAATTTGATAGAACTGGAATATCACACTTTTTAGGGTAGTGTATTTGGGAGAAACTACATAAATGTGATAGTGTGATATTTCAGTCCTATCAAATTAATAGAAGGAGTTGTTTCTAGAAGTAGAAATTTTAACAGTGATTTAGGCACTTGAAAGGCTTCTTTTATGCAACTTTTCAGATTTTTTGAAGGGTGCCCATCAGAGATATTTTAAGCCCCAAAATAGTCGAAATCTGAAAAACGATAATATTTGAAGCCAGTTTAGAAATAAGGGATGTATTTTTAGACCCTGATTTTTTCCTCACAGACAATCACATACAGGTTTGAACATTTAAAAAAATTGAATGTTTACAATCACTTCCTTCTCATATAAAATTTGGTCCAAAAAGTTATTTTTTTGGAAAAATTTACCCGAATTTCAAAATCATATTTTCATACGAAACATTTTGTGTTGAAGAAAACAATAAAATATTTCTGAAAGCAAGCTTCAATAGTTATAAAATTATTCATAATCAAAGTTTCAAAAACTTATAGTTGTTGAGTTATATGTAGTTACTCCCAAATACGCTACCCTAAAAAGTGTGATATTTCTGTTCTATCAAATTAATAGAAGGAGTTGAGTCAAAAAATAGAAATTTTAACTGCGAGTTACTCACATGAAACTCTTCTTTTAAGCAATTTTTCAGATTTTTTGGAGGGTACCCATCAGAGATATTTAAGCCCAAAAATAGTCAAAATCTGAAAAATGCTAACCTAAGAGAGTTAATTGCTGATCTAATTCAAGGAAATCACATTCAAATAGAATGTAATAAAAACAAAACGACGTGCATTGAACTAAGAAAAGGAGTTGCACAAGGATCGCCTATTTCTCCCGCATTATTTAACTTAGCCATAGATGATACCATTAAAAATTTAACAGATCATGAAATTGAGCAAAGCCACGGCTTCAAGATAAATCACTCTGCTAAAAATATATCAGCATTGGCATTTGCAGATGATATAGTTCTAGTTGCTAAGAATGAAACATCTGCCCAGTCACTACTGAATCTAGCAACAAGCCATTTGACTGAAATTGGATTCAGTCTTAATTCAACTAAATGTAAAATGATTAATATTAATAATGGTAAACTTAGTCAAGATTCAACTGTTAAATTGGGAACTGCCAACCTAAATTGTTTAAAAAGTGATGAAACCATAAAGTACCTAGGAGTTACATTTTATGATGAAATTGTTTTTGATCAGAATAAAATAATTAAAGATTTGGAAGATAATTTATCATATCTGTCAAATTCAAATCTTCTCAATCCAGACCAAAAAGCAAACATAATCAATCAGTATATTTGGCCATGTATTGTATACCCTATCCAAAGTACTCCATTAAATAAAATTCCAACCAAGTTCTTAGAAGATGTTGACAAACTCTTACGATCAACCATAAAAGAGATTATTAGCTTGCCAAATGATTGTCCAAATGACATGATTTATTCTCCGAGGAAATTCAGGGGATTGGGACTCGTTAATGCCGAATGGGAAGCTCACATTCAACAATTCAACATCGCTCAATGCCTTAGTAAAATATATGATGAACACCTTCCCTTTTGTAGAGATTTAGATAAAGAAAAGGAGGACATACTGTCACATTTCAGCATTAGGTGTGAAGAAACAGGTGAGAAAAAGATCTTTTGAAAAATGGTGTGGACTCCCTCACAAAGGTAAAGGCGTTTCAGTCTATAGTGAAAATCCCAATACCAACACATGGATATCCAATAGAAAAGGTCTCTCTTGTTCACAGTGGACTAATGCAATCAAGATGTGTTGTAATATCTCTGCGGTGAGGTCTGTACCTGGAAGGAGTCAAACTACATCACTCTGCCGGCATACAGGTTGCAATAATCCAGAAACCTTGGGCCATGTATTGGGTAGTTGTAAAAAGGGTGAATTATTGAGAAATTCTCGCCACCACCGTGTCCGTTCAGCGATTGCCACAGCCCTTCGACGACAAAAAGACTGGGAAGTGTATGAAGAGGTGCATTGCATCGCGGAAGATGGCAGTAATCGAAGAGCCGACATAATAGCCATCAATAGAACTGTAAAACGAGGGTTAATTTTGGATCCTACAGTTCGCTTAGAAGAGGATAGAGAACAAGCTAAGCGTGTGAGTGCGGAAAAGGAGGCCATATACCAACCATGCATCCCTCACCTTAGTGAGAGCTATAACTTACCTGTCAATGCATGGGAGGTGAAGGGTCTGCTTTTCGGAGCACGCGGTGCAAGTTTCACCTTTGTTAATTCATTTCTTCAGTCTCTCAATATTTCTAAAGACACTGTTGTTAAAATATGTATTAGGGTTTTAGAAGAATACAAACCCAAAAGAAACGCGAAACAATGGTTCGATAGAGAATGCTACGCAAAAAGAAAGACTGCTCTTCAGTCCCTGCACAAGGCAAAGTCCAACAAGAATCCAGAAGATACGAGAGTTTACAGCGAAATCAGGAAAGAATACAAAAACCTGCTAAGAAAGAAACGAAATGAGTACATAGAACTGGAAGCAGCCAGAATGGTGGAGGAGTCCAAAAGTAATCCATACGTCGCACTAAACCCGAGGAGAGTCCAGAACAGCGGGAAAATAGATATAGCAGTGTGGGAGGAACACTTCAGCAACATTCTTAACAAAAGCAAAACCAGTGCCGCCTACGAACCGATCGATATGGAAGCTGGTCAGGGAGACGACAATCTCTTCACGGAGGAAGAAGTACATGATGCAATTCTAGCACTGAAAAGCAAAAAGGCACCAGGACCGGACGGTATCTGTAACGAACACTTTAAAGGTTCCGTCGGTCTCCTACTCCAGGCAGTCACCGAACTTTTGAACCTATGTGTGCGGGAGGGCAACATACCAGAAAGTTGGAGAATATCAACAATCAAGATGCTATCCAAGGGGAAGGGAAGCCAATCGGACCCCAACTCCTACAGAGGGATAGCTCTGGAAAGGGGCATATTGAAAATACTCACAAGATTAATCACAACACGAATATCTGAGGAAGTTGAAGACAAGATCCCGGAAGAGCAATTTGGGTTCCGAAAAGGAAGGAACACTTTACAGGCCATCAGAAACCTAGTCGATGATATAGAGAACACGCTAAGAGTCCCCCTAGGAAAATTCCACGCAGTCTTCATAGATTTTACGAAGGCTTTCGATACACTCGACAGAATCATACTCCTCTCAAAGCTAAAATCCGTAACGGGAGAAAGAAACAAATTCACAACGCTCATTCACAACATGCTGACAGCCAACTACATTCAGATCGCAGACGGCGTCACCACCTCCAAGAAAATAACACAAACCAATGGCGTACTTCAGGGAGATCCCCTAAGTCCCTTGCTATTCAACGTGGCCACACACGACGTTGTACGTACGATCAGACAAGAGGCAGAGAATGTGAAAATATACATTTATGCTGACGACATGGTTATCGGGTCTCACTCCATAGAAGAACTTCAGAAGGCAACCAATCAACTGGACAAGTGGGCAAAAGAAAACAAACTAGAAATCAACGCAGACAAAACTGTAAAGATGACTTTCCGCAATGGAGGCCGAGAATCAGCGAAGGACAAAATCTACCTAGGACCAGAACCCCTCAAGAGCGTAAACGCCTTCAAATACTTGGGTCTGACACTACAAACCACAGGCAGGTCATTCAGAACGCATATAAAGTCTAGAGCAACAGCTGCCACGAAAGCCATGTTTGACATCACAGCACTATCCAGAATCTCACTAGAAACTGCCATGGAGTTATTCGACGCAAAAATAGTCCCCATCGCCACATATGCAATAGACATAGTATGGGAAAAACTAAGCGTTAGAGACCTAAGAACATTGGAAGCTGTCAAATCACGCTTCCTGAAAGCTGCCTTAGGAGTATCAAAGCATACAAGATCCAGACTAGTTTACGAACTTGCCAAAGAGCCTTTCTTCATGGAAGACCTACGAATTAAGTTAGCCCTACCATCCACGGACAGCTGGAAGAGGTTGATGCAAGAAAGACAAAATAAGAGAGAAGAGATCTGGCCCAGCTTCTACACGACGGAGGCCATGACGAGCAGAACATGGACAGGAACCAACCAAGAACTCCGACGCCTGGTAAACTCGTTAGCAGTGCATGGTTACCACCATAAAATATGTAAAACTAAGAGTTATCACGACCCTGACAGCAACTGTGTATGCGAACTGTGCGATCAACTTTGTGAGAGATATCACGTCGTCACGTGCAAACAAAGGCATAAGAACCTAGTGGAGTTTTGTAAGATGTAAGATGTTATAACTCTTAAAAACTTGCACAATTTGTGCGCATTTCTGTTTAATTAAGAAGATTCGCTATTTTTATTGCACAATCATTTATATGGTACTTAGAATTCTTATGTTCCGTTTCAATTCAGTTCATGTTACTATGTAATGTATGATTCTTTTTCTTTATTTGTTCTGGATCTGTATGGTCACCTGGATTGCCAGGCAGATGACTTGAATAAAGTATTTCTCTCTTGAGGCCAGTTTAGAAATAAGGGATGTATTTTCAGACCCTGAGTTTTTCCTCACAGACAAATCACATACAGGTTTGAACATTTAAAAAATTGAATGTTTACAATCACTTCCTTCTCAAAAAAATTTGGCCCAAAAAGTGATTTTTTGGGAAAAATGTACCGGAATTTCAAACTCATATTTTCATATGAAAAATTTTGGGTTGAAGAAAACAATAAAGTATTTCTGAAAGTAAGCTTCAATTGTTACAAAATGGTTCATAATTCAAATTTCTAACTCTTATGGTTGTTGAGTTATGAAAATGTTTGTAATCAGCTACATCCGCAAAAAATGTGTTACACCAGGATTGAAAAATGGACACCCCTGGGAAACCAAGAACATAAGATTTTTTTGAAAACTTGTTTTGATATCTTGAAACATGTATGAACTCATATACAAAAAATTATTTTTTTCTAAATGGTCATGCAACCACTGTTGGATGATTTGGCGTGGAATAACCTTAATTTATACAGTAAATATTATATTTTGCATCGATATGCTTTTCTAGGTAGTATGCGGGATTCGCAATGTTCATTTTACTGAAACAGGTGAAAAATCCCGACCGAAATAATCTTTCTTAACACACGCTACCTAAACTGTTCGAGGTGTATCAAAGCAATGCGTGCATTATTTTATGGGAATGATATATTCTAGAAAATGTCATGATTATTATTTTGGAAATTTTCCTGGTACGTAAAGTTGCATGTTTTGTTTGCAGTAGTAATAGGGTAGTCAAATCATTGTATCAATTCCATTGGATGAAACCTAAGCTCTCCATTAAAAGACAAGGGTCACTTGACAATAAGAGCGTAAGGCAACTTGTTGTGAAACAATCTCAGCGCCTTTTGTAGAATGATTAATATGTGAGGTTCGATCACAACACTTGGTAACACTTAACGCTGGAATACGCAGGCTGATTAAATGATAAAGAGGGAGAGAGATAAAGAGAAAGAGAAAGAGAAGGAGAATAAAGAAAAGTGACCAACAGGGAGGGAAATTTATTCTGTTCCTCTCTGGAAAAAAAAGTTCATTTTCAGTAAGGTCTCGTTCAATACGGGCTATTCCGTTTAGCCTCTAGGTTTAAATTATTTTAAAATATGATATTCATAGGCCTAATAGTTTTACCACTTGATCATATTACTGTTATAGTTTGTTAACTTCGTGCTTGCTTGTTAAGTTCTATATAGTGGTAGAATATTGTACGACGTTATGTGTTATTTTGAATCGTAAATTTTAAAAGTAAAATAATTACATTTCCCTTGTGCTTATAATACTAATTAAAAACTTTTGAGGAATTCTGTTTTGTAACGGAATTCAGATTCTTTTGTTTGGCAACTACTTGTTGAAAACAAAACACTGTGTGATAACAGAACACTGTTTGAAAGCAGTTGGAAATACCAGAAACATATGTGCGAAAAATTAATCGTGACCTATATCTAAAGAAATGGATACCTGGCTTGAAGTTATTGATAGGTCAAATAACGAACTAGAATGAAAAATCCTTCGCTATGGTAAGTTGCAAGAGTTTCAAGAAACGGAAAGAAAAGAAGTTC
This sequence comes from Ectobius pallidus, assembly GCA_964059195.1. Lineage (NCBI taxonomy): Eukaryota > Metazoa > Arthropoda > Insecta > Blattodea > Ectobiidae > Ectobius > Ectobius pallidus. The sequence continues at coordinate 49,652,457 of CAXKWD010000006.1, read as the reverse complement.
GTGAGTAATGTTTAGATGAAACTGTTGTGATGGCGTAGGTGTGTGTTTTGTAAAACAGATTAAACTTTGTATCTTATAGACATTTTCAATGCTGAAATAGTTATTTATGTAATTTTGAATTGTGAATAATTAATGAATACACCATAATAGTAACTTACTAACTAACTAACTAATTAACTAACTCTGTGGCGCGAACATCCCAGAAGGGACAAGGCCTACCACCCGACCTGCATAGGCAGACGGAAGGACTGGGGACCATAATAGTAGTAGTAGGAAAATGGTATCTGTGGTGGTTAAAATGAAGGAAATTGACATTAATATGTACGACAAAATAAAAGTGTACCAGCGACATCTGGACTAGCACCATTTTATTTATACTTCACAGTTAATACCTTTTCATTACAGCTCAGCCCGTAAAATGGAACTAGTCAGTTTAAGAGTTCTTTTAAGCAATGTTTACTATTCTAATTAACATAAAGTCATAAACCATTAAATGCGCGAGACTCAATTTCTCCCCCAAATTGTAAATTGGTGCCAAGCCGTAAAGAAAACAACTATAACAATGATTAGGCTTATACAGTAGTTTATTTCTTGTACCCTATTCTGTAAATTTTGCAGAAACCTTAAATTCAGTTATTTTCCGTTACTTTAAAACAAATTTAAGGCAAAATTAATGTATCCTTTAGGGTATATTACAGTATATGCATTTAAGACATCATCGAAGTTCATTTCATTGTGAGGAGATCTCTTTGACTCATCCTGCTTCTAATTATTTGTAGCTTGTATGGACGAAAGTACAGTATGTGTTATTAGATATGGTTCATTAAATGCAATTCATGGGATATTTCTTTTTGTAAGACATACCATATTATTACTCACAGTACACACACAATGGCAGTGCTGAATGGAATGAGTTTCACAGCACTAAAAATAATATACTCCACGGATAATTTAGAAGTTATACTGACAATGTTGGGCACTTAGGAATGCCAGCGTATTACAGCGTACTTGATTTGCTCCCTTCCACACTCTAATTAAATGTGTCCTTTGCATGGGCCCCACTACTACTCTTCTGTCTTTATTTGGCATACGCTCAACTCTTCATCACAGTTGTATGCCTCTTACGTGGTGGACTCTTACAACCTAAATTTCCACTCTCCCTGTTCTCTTTCTCTCTACCTCTCTCTTTTTCTCTCCCCTTCCCCAATGTTTCATTATAACGTTTTCTTTTTTATCGTTTAATTATTTTCAGGCTTTCTGGATTCCGTTGGAAATTGTTATTTCAGATTTGCCTTATTTGTTACTCATGTACTTGTGTAATTTGCTTATTTTGATTATTAAGTAATAATTAAATCTTTTGCTTGTTTCATTCTTTCACTCGCTTTCCTGTTAATTTTATTGTTACTTATAGTTTATTTCTCTCTATCTTTTTACTTTCCTCTTCCATTGTGTTTCTCTGTCGTTTTCCTATTTCATTCGTTATATTAAATTTATCTCCTCTCCTAGACTATATGCCTATCTTAACATTAGTTCTTTCAATCTTCTTGCATTTTACCACTCTAATCTTCTTTATGAATTACCTTTTTATTTTTTTATTTTAACTCTTCGACTCTTTCCCTTCCACCTTTATTTCTTTCTTTATAATTTCTTCCTTCTTCCCAGCTTGTAGTTTATTTCGTTAACTCTTTCTAGCTACTTTCTGCTCTCTCTTCTTCTCCCTCTCTCCTTCTCTCTCTCTTCCCCTTCTTTCTCTCTCCCTCTCTCTCTCTCTCTCTCTCTCTCCCTCTCTCTCTCACTTTCTCACACACACATGCATCTATTCGAATTCGCACTCTCAAGCGCACGTAATAATGCCGTTACTCTTTTGTATGTTACGGTGTAATGGTTACATTGTTCATATATTTTCTTGTCAGCTTGAGAGACGGTGGAGAGGGAGAGATAAAGAAAGAAAACGAGTAAACTATTTTTCTATAATGTCTCTACCTATCACTCTCTGTAGTTCTATATATCACCCTGTCCCTCCCACCCCAAGATTGTTCTCTCTCTCTCTCTCTCTCTCTCTCTCTCTCTCTCTCTCTACCTCTCTCTCTTTCTGAATTGAAGCCCCTTGTAATATAATTGTCTTTCATCAAGTTCATTCCGATGATTTCAGTCCTTAATTCAATATTGATTTGCTCTCCCCCCCCATGTCTCTTTCTCTTTTCTAACTAATTTGTTTACTTTCACCCATTTAAATAGTTCAAGCTCCTGTCATTCATAGTTATTCTTTTCCTGTTCATTTTCGCATTCTAGCTTATTAGTCTTTGCTATATTTTTCCTCTCCTGTCTCGTTATTTTCCTTCCAATCAAGCCACCCTACTAATATTCCTGTTATTTACACTCTTCCTCGTGTATTCGCCCCACCACTAAACATCCGCTGCGATCGATCTTACATATCTGCCCGATTACAGTAAGCCTCTCTTCCACTCGTTTAATATTCATCTGTTGACATATAAATCCTATATTGACATATGAAAATAGACTCCACCGCTTTATACCATAAATGTATGTTTTCTCTTCATAACTGTATACAGCATTGGCTTTATATAGCCTATGCAGATATACTTTTTAATTGACTTTCTTGTGGATTATTAACATCCAGGACCAAAAATAACACTTCCTTACTAAAATGCGTTGTTTTTTATCATTTTCGTTTTCCTTAAGCATTCTGACTCATATATTTTTTTTCATTTTAATTATTTGTTTATTTTATCATATTTATACGAATAAAAATACAAATACATATTTATACAAGTAAAATAAAATAATTTTCAAATTTAAAAAGTAACTACAACTACTATTTAAAAAAAGGAAAAGAAATATAGGCTATATCTTCACAAGAGGTATTAACATTATTTTAGTAATAGGCTACACCCGAATGAGCAAGACTGCTCGTGCTCGGAACCGGAATCATTTCTTTTAACGCAAGAAAGTAAACCTAATAATCCTATAATACAAAAAAGTATACATTCCTATATACTGTAATTTTAAATCCCAAGTCTGTTCCATTTTACGCTAAACTCGACGATTCGGTGATCACCGTCTCAGCCGGCCGCACTAAGATGGACTAAGTGTACAAAGTTGCAATATCACAAACATGATAGCTGCCGACTGAACTCACCAATTCAGCATATAGTCCAGCAATCTATGGATTATACATATATGCTACACGCCGGTGTCGTATGGGATAAGTTACGATGGTAATTACAAGATGACGAATAAAATCAGTATTAGTAGAAGTTACATTAATAAATTATTAGAAAATAACACTTCGGATTTCTTAGTGTAACTAAGTTTCACTAAAGATGTAGACAAGCTTCTGCATGAGGCCGAGCTGGGAGTTAATATTTTATTCACGGAGATAGCGGGACCTGCTTAGCATGCATTCATGTAATTAGAGAAGGAAACTTGGATTTAGTAGAAGTTTATCATTGAGGTCACCATGTCCAAAACTCTGGATAGCTCTGTTGTTAGAGCGTCAGCACGAACCGCTGAAAGTCTTGAGTTAGGATAGGCGTATCAAGTATTTTCTCCTGATTAGTCTCTTCAGAACCCTACCGGAAAGGCGACAGTTCACCTCTTGGAATGTGCCAATGCATGGGGTCTTACGACAACATTTTCCTCGCTTTCCTGAATTTGAATAGTTCCTTTACAAACGACTCATCATACTTCATGACTCATCAGCAATATGTTAAATGCAACAAACGTATAATGGCATTTATTACGATACGATTATGTTTGTGAAACGAGCAAAGCAAATTTCATAATTTTCATTCGAGTATCTTAATTAGCATTATAGGCAAATTGCATACCACTGTTATTATTCGACCACAATTAAATGTTTAACTTTTTTTGTGACTTTAGATTCATAGAAGAAAAAATCGGCTGACCGTGCGCAGTCAGCTGTTAGCAAGTTCTCCTAGTTGTTGACTTCTGCGACAGATGGCAGCCGATGGCGTAGGTCGATTCGAAGCTCTTTCGTGGCCGTTTTCTTGAAATAATCGTACTTTTTAAATACAAAATGAACTAAATTTAGTGTATATAAAAATTAGACGAACAGATTGATTTTATTATATATACAGGCTGTTTATTATACCTAGAGTTTAATTTTGTGCTTTGAAGGTTTCAAGATCGTTTCGTGTTCAATAATAATCATAAGTACACCTATGATATAATGAGAAACCACATTGTGCACCTTCACTTGCTCAAAGCCTTCTTTGGGGGGTAAGTGTTGTGATAGATGATCTTAACTAATTTTGGGTAGCTGAACACAAATCCGTTGACCGTTTCTACATATCACGTCACATTTTCTTGCAATGGGTACATCAAAATGAGAGATATATGTTATTATATAACTAGCCTATAGGATAGAAAGCACTAAAAAATTAAGATAGTTATGATAATATTGACAGAGAAAAATAAAATAATATTTTTAAACTGTCCAAGACATATGTATACCACTATTTTTTGTGAGCGCAGTCCAAATAAATTTATTTCATGTCAAATTATCTGAAGCCGTACAAATACGAAGTGAAAAAAATTAAACTTTATTTTGGAGGGGAAAATATTAAAGATTTGAACATTTTGTATTTTTCCCATTGGTTATAAGCTAAAATATATGAGTTTGCAAAATTTCAAGTTTCTAGCTCGTCTGGAAGTGAATAAAAATCAATGTTAATAAGTGGAAGATTAGACTGTCCTAGATGTGAATGATGTCACGGCTATCCAACAAGTTTTTCTATATTTATGGGGCAGCTAGAGATATAAAATTTTGCACGCTTATGGTTGTTGTATGTACCAATATTCCTGCCAAATTTTACGATTCTGTCTGTCTTATGTGTGTCAAATATTACGTAATGTGAGGAAAATATACATCTACTTATAATTAAGAAAAATGTAACTCAATCTAAGGGATAACAGATGAAGATGGGAGAAAAATTCTTAAGAACAAACTTGTAGATCTCTAAAAATCCGTTACTGCTAGTTCGATCGGTTTTCTGATACGACTTACCGTTTAGCTCCTATAAGCCCCCAGACCTTAAGGTGCGTCCGCCATGACACATTTTCAGACAGCAAACACGAAAACTAGATGTGATAAAAAATAGGGACATTTCTGAAATCAGGAAACCTTATTTAGTCGAAATCACAAAATGATGCGGGGTAGTGCATGGATTGTGGAATGTAAATGGTAAGACTCTACGTCACACATCCATTCGTTATGAGCAATGTAATTGCTGACAGATTGTTTTAAGGTTGAATTGAATTATTTCATAACCTAACGGTTGCTTTAAACCTTGAACCATCATGTCAGTGAATCTTAGTCCTACACTTACATCATTATAATATTATTGCCAGTGCATTTTGTGAAACCTTTACATATTTTAAGAATTTCTGATATCAGTGTAAACGAGCATAAATCAAGGTTCAGAAGAAGCCGACCTATAATTAACTATTTGTGTATGCATTGCGCTGATACGTACTAATTTTAGTCCAAAATCAAGTTTGCATAAAGAAATAATATTCAAATTATAATTACTATGAATATAACTTTTACAAAAGTTTGTAGATGTAATTTAAATAGAATACTTTGTGTCAACGAAATGCAATATCATTCGTATTATAGTTTTGTGTCTGAGTAGATGCACTACATCCCACAATGGAAAATCATTAAGAAAAAGCATCATACCAACATTATGAATTTAGCTAAATTTTAGCTAGCAGGGAATATTTTTTGGTTTATCTAACTTGCGCGTGACTTTCATTGGATAAGTAATAATGGCTTTAAATCTGTATTTTAGATCGTGAAACTTTTTCAAAAAGTAGGAAACGCTCCATGTTGTTAAGGTGATCTAAAACTCCACTCCCTTTTCAAGAGTTGAACCTCGGGACCTCGGGTTCTATAATAAGCAATATCATCACCACTGAGAGAGCCGGTAGCAATAATTACTGCAGTTAATGAAGACGGGTGGCTTTCCCTCCCCATCTCGAGTAAGATCTTGTGGATGTCATTGCGATGTTGATTACTTCGGTGAAGAGGCAAGCAAGCAATCATTATTAAACTGCTCCGGTTCAGGATAAAGTTTCTGCTAAAAATGTATTGTTAACTATTGAGGCATACAACTGAAAAAATCTGGTTTTAGACGCTCATAATCAGGGCCCGGATTCTGATGACCTAAAATTGTTTGAAAAATGACCTATAAAATGACCTTAGATCTTAAAGAAAATGACTTAATAATTATAAAAAATGACCTAAAAACTGATATTTTATTTACAAAAAATATTATTGTACACACAAAGTTATAGACTAGTTTGTACATAATTGTAAAAACTGTAATAATGTAAAAACTGTAATGTTGTGAAAGTTCTTTTCTCACGGAAATTTATACTGGCACTGAGGCACTGGCGAGCACTTCAAAGACAGCATCGCTAGCGACGAAAAAAGTTAATACACTCAATGTAAATACATGAAAATGACTGAATAAGGAAGCAAATGACACGAAAATGACAAAATAATGACCTAAAATTGAAATAAATGCCCTAAAAATATAAAATTGCATAAAATGACAAAAAATGACCTAATAAAAATGTATTTCTATAATCTAGAGGTCATGATTAGGATTTATCTACAAGTTGGCAATGTCTATGCAGCATCAATAAAAAGATGACATGTCATTAGAATCCGGGCCCTGCTCATAATAATACTCGTATTCTACTCTAAAAAGGGATCTTGCAATTTTCTTACATGACAGTTTGGCAACAAGTAATTAGCAGAAGTGATAATTCCGCTATTTTTCTCATCATGCAATTCGAGTTATTCGCGAAGAAGAACAGCCTGTGAACAACACGGTTAGGTTAATTGGGTGGAGTGAATAAAAGAGAGTAAATGCTGTTACTGCGAAAATTTATGTAAATACTAGCATTTTAGTGAATAAAATATTTCAGTAAATACTGTTGCTTATTAGTAATCAGTACTTACTACATCAAGTAGTACCAATTTCAAAATATGTGAATAATAACAAGTATTTACTTATCAATACCAGTAAATACTGTGAAATTTCCAAGTGTGGTACAGACCTTGCTTAAGATTGGAAGCAATTGTAATGACTTACCTGAGTGCTTGCTTTTATAAGAATTTGGAAGCACAAATTGCTACGGAAAAAGAGGAAGACCACGTATTACTTATTTCTTGAAAAGTAGCCCATTACTAAAATCTGGTGGTGCAATAGGAGAAAAATGTTTTCTGCTAGTTCTTTTTTTTTTGGGGGGGGGGGGGGGTTCATAATTCATGAACGAAATCAAAAATTGAAAATCCGGCTTCAAGGTGAATTCAGACACCCTTTAGTTCATCTATGCACGAATTTATATACAAATTTAAGATCCATGCATGCCCTAGATTTTGCTGGGTATCGCACTCAGAACAGACAGACAGACAGGAAGACAAACACTTCCTCTTAATATATAGGTATCATGGCCTACTTTAAGTAATCATGGCCCACTGCAAGTAGATTGCTCAGCTAAGCAGATAGTAACTACTAATGTTTATCCAGTGATAACTTATAAGTACTAGTGTAAGGCTAAATTAAGTAAATGCTGGAACTTGCAAGTAACTACTGAAAGTAGTTACTACTACTAGTACGAGGGTCGCCAAGAAAGTACTGCACCAAATTTTTTTCTTCAACAATTATTTATTGAACACACTTATACACAAGAAATAATGATGTTTCTTCTACGCTCCCTATTTTTCCACGTAATCTCTGTCCCGTTCTATGGCCTTCCTCCAGCGAGACACAAAGGGCGTGTTTGCCCTGTCGGTACCACTCCTTGCTCTGGTCACGAAGCCATTTCTGCACTGTGCGAATCTCTTTACCGGCGGAAGCATTGCTTTGAATTTTTTCTTCTGTGGAGATTGAGGATCACGCCATTCCATCGACCGTCGTTTTGTTTCGGGCTCAAAATGGTGAACCCAGGTTTCATAATCTGTCAAAATCCTGTACAAGAACGCTTCGCCCTCAGCTTCAAACCTATCAGGAACTCAGAAGAAATGTTTTTGAACCACAAATCTCTCAGAAAGAAACATTCACACATTGCAGAAATGGCGTCGTTTACCTCAGTGTATCACCTCTAATGACCTAATTACTTATTACACAGTAGATTTCAGTCAATTTAATTTATTCTGGATATTCATAATAATTCTTTATAAATGATAATTGTTGTAATTAAGTTTTTGGATATCATTGGTTAAATTAATTTAATTCTGTTGGGAGTAAGGTTCTTCCAATTTAATTAAAATTTCAGGATTATTCCATATGTTAAAATTTTTTTATCTTTGTCTAGTACATGGGCATTATTGATCTATCTAATTAATACAGTTGAGAGCATTGTTCATGCTCTTTAACTTAAAATTCAGAGTTATTTCTTAGGATTGAATTTGTTTGTTGACAGTCCTAGTCAAGTCAAGATTCAAATATAATTAATATGATTGAAATTGTGGTTATTGATTTAGTGTATCACTTTTAGAAATCAGTATAATATTTATATAAGGGTCATTGCACATATACTCAACCCACTTTGAATTCAAGTTGATTTATCAATCTTTTTTCATTGTCATTGCTATTTTGGTGCCATGGTCCTATACAGCGAGTGTAGTCCGCTATCGGGCGAATCAAGTTTGTCGTCCAGTTAATTCAAATACTTAATACTTCTTGTTAAACTTAAATTACACTGAAAAACAAAAAAAATAGAATCGGAGGATATCTAGGTATCCAACACTTGTTCTAAGACAATTGAAACGTGCTGATTCAGAATATGCAAACCATTTGTCTCTATCACCCATGGTTTTTTTAATATACATCTTCAACTATTTATATATCATTAGAACACTTACTGATACAGAGAGTACTAATGAACATGGCGTTAACTAAGAAAATAGTGTGGTTGAGTCACAGAACACATATTCTGTACATAAATATGTAGTTAAAGGCATAATACACATATAAAATCCATCAAATTGCTATACTTTCTTAATCTACGCTGTGTTTGGTTTGAATTTCTTGGCTGTAGACTTGCGTTTGTGCTGAGCTTTTGGCATGTCACGCTGAAGCGTCCAGCAGTAGTCAGCCAACATTGCTGCACTCCATCGACCCTGATACCGTGACTCCATTACCGAGGTGTCCTGATGAAAACGTTCATCATGTTCGTCACTGACTGAACTTAGGTTCTCGGGGAAGAAGTCAAGATGTGAATCAAGGAGATGAATTTTGAGGGACATGTTGCAACCCAGCTGTTTGTATGCACTAATGCACTTCTTCACAACATTCACATAGTCACCAGATTTATAATTTCCAAGGAAATTGGCCACGACTGATTTGAATGCTACCCATGCATGTCTTTCAGTACCATTCAGTAAATCTTGGAAGTGGCCGTCAGCAAATATCTTCCTTATTTGTGGACCTATGAACACACCTTCTTTTACTTTTGCATAACTCAACTCCGGAAACTTGTTGCAAAAGTTCCGAAAAGCATCTGAATCGTTGTCTAGTGCCTTCATGAAATTCTTCATGAGCCCCAGTTTGATGTGATGCGGTGGCATGATAACTTTGTCACGATCAATCAACGGTACACGAAGGACATTTTTATTTTCTGGCTGCATTCTGTCTCTGATCGGCAAATTTTTCTTTATGTAGTGGTGTTTTCTATCTCTGCTGTCCCATTCGCAGTTAAAACAGCAGTACTTGGTGTATCCCGTCTGCATTCCCTTTGAGAATAGCAATAACTTTTAAATCACCACTGATACACCATTTATACTCGTGGTAGCGTCATTTTTTCAAGAAGTAGCGACGTGGATTCGCGATATCGAAAATATTTTGATATATTACATTAAGTATAAGTGGTTTCACAAATAACACATGATGCAGTACTTCACACTACAAGCCCTCGGTGTATGAGTTCTCCCAGTATGCTGCAATCGGTTTGTGGTCCACCCCCACAATATTGTACTCACTGCGAATGTTGTCTTCTTCAGCCTGGTGGAACCTCGGGTTGCTCAGTCGGAGTTGCTACGATTTTCTCTATCTTACCTCAGAGCATAAAATTGGGTGTGGAGGTTCTATATTTACTGTTTATCAATAATTAAATATTTATCAAAACACTGTCAAGTTTATTTAGTATTCCAATCAAAGTTCAATTGTTTAAATGTTACTTCGTAAAATTATTAATTTTATTGATAGGATATTGAAGGGAGTCTAATATTGGCCTTCGCACTCGTACGTAAATACTTCCTAGTAGTGACACGCGGTATCCACGTAATCTTGTAATGATGATGACGTCAATATCACAACAGTACTTACTTGGCACACTCACTGAATTTATTTTAGTAAGTAGCTATAATAAGCTATTACTGCAAGAATAAATGTATAATAGAATTTACACTTCGTTAATTTAGTGAAGTTATTTATATAGATACAGTCGGATTGACCACAATGTCAATACGACTTATGTGTAATTCGAGGAGAAATGCAGGAATATGACCTGCCTCCTCGAGTCCTTCGTACACAAGTTTACGCCTCGAGAACGCGGGTACAGGTTTCTGTCCCGGCCTCCAGTACACAAGTGAATCTTCGTAAAAGCCATGATCTTAGTCTCCTCTCAATTTCCCTTCTTTACCATAGTTACACAAAACCAATCATATGCACTCTTATAGCTAAATTCAGTTTTTTCTATCCTAAACTTAAATTCTATTGGTTGTTTCGATTAGCGTGGTTTTTAGCTTGGGAGTGATGCTTTTCTGATTCTCCCATCAGGGGATTCTCCGAATTTCTGTCTAGTTCCTGGACCTTGCAACATTCACTGTACATTCTCGTGAAGTGCCTATTCAGCTCATAATCTTTCCTTTCTACTACATTTTGACTGAATAGCCAAGTACATTTCTAACAATAACTGGCACCTATCCCCCACAGAGTTGCTATACATTTCACTCCGGCTGCATTGTATAATTCTGAGTATTCCGTCTGCTAACTTCTATTGAGTCCTAGTGTATTTTATTCTTTACTATAAAATAATTAATATCAGCTAAAGTATTGATGATATTAATTTCATATTTATGTAATATTATTTGTTAATTTTTCCTGCTTTTTTTCATGTAATTTATAATAATATTGCTTGGTTAGTTCAAAAGTTATTTTCTGCCGTATTTAATTACTATCAATCTATTTCTCATCATTTTATATCAATTGATATTAATGGAGATGACTCCAATTATACCATATGCCCAATCTTTTTCTCTGGAATAAGTGAGGATTTGAAAAATTGTCATTTTTCTAGAGAAACAGATTAATGCTCCTTACAGTACTATGACCACTACCTTGTCCTTTTAAATCCTTCCTAACATCAGAGTAGTGGCCTTGACCGACTCTCTCTATCTCCGTCCTTTCTTCACTGGATACCTTGTGTGAATGAACCTCACTGTGTTACGGTTATGTTATGATTCAATAACAACATTCCATGCAAGCATACTTTGCACATCGGAGAGTATTACCTAACCATCATAATATACACAAAATAAAATTTACCCTCTTACTAACTAGATATAGCTCTGCGGATTTATTTGCATTGAGTCCTTTTTTAAAACTAGATAACACACATTTTAACTTGATACCCTTGATAAAAATAATAAATCACAGCGGCTATGGGTTTCTGCTAGTGTCCTTCTTAAAATTAGATAACACAACAGATTTTCTCACACGGAATTATAATATCAATGCCACTCTTGTCACATTCATACTATATTCAAATCCTTATACAACTTTTTCTTGAACTTAGCACGGAAAGCAATATGTCATTTCTACCCACAATGTTTTTGCCTGTTTACCTATTTCTCATTATAAGGTCGGATAAAAGACAAGTTATACCGCCCTATTACTTTATCATCATTTAGATTTGCAACCTCAAAACATACATCATTAAAAATCTGAGTTATCCGGAAAGGCCCGCGGTACAAAAGCTCGAGTTTATGCATTCTCTTTTTTGGTGCATTCGATAAGTTTTTCCTCCTTATCAGGACTTTTTCGCCTACTACTGGCTTCCATATGTTTTTGTACCTCTTCGCTCTCTCCATTCTTTGTAAAGCCTTCTTTCTGATATTTGCAATGGCGGTCTTACAATAGTCCTCTAATTTTCTGTTTACGCCTGTTTGTGGGATGGCTGGAAGTAGGCCTTTCACTAGTTCCTTCGGCTCCTCCCCTCTAAGTAACCTGATTGGTTCTACTCCTGTGATGGGATGTATTGAATGGTTAAGTATGTCCTCAATAGGCTGGATGTATCTGACCCAGGCGTTGTGCCTTTTGTAACACAATGCTCTTAAATACAAAGAGAGGTCTCTGAGACCGCGTTCTCCAACGTTTGATTGTGGGTGGAATTTAGAGACTTTATAGCATTTTATCCCTAATGATGACATTTTGTTCAGAAACCTTTTACTGATAAAGGGTGTCCCATTATCGGACAAAACTGCCTTAGGTCGTATAAACTTTGGAAAGTAGTCGTAAAGCAATTTTCTTAGTATTTCACTGGTATTTGCTGACCTTGTTGTGTACAACTTAACAAAGTGAGAAAAAACGTCATAAACAATCAAGATATACCTCATCCCATAAGCTCCTGTCACTAGCGGCCCATGAAAGTCAAGCGCTACTAATTCTCCCGCTTCTTCCCTTGTGATCGTTTTCGGCATTTTATCGAACTTTTTGTTCAGAGGTTTTGCTTTCTGGCACAAATCACAACAACTGACATATTTTCTGATTTTCCTTCCTAAGTTTTTGATGTACATTTTATTTTGCAAATATAACATCATTCTTTCAGTACCAGAATGTCCTAGCTTCTCATGTACCGTTTTTAGTATGCAATTTTCCATCTCACTTGGTATATAAACCTTCCATTCTTTTGTTTCGTTCCCACATAATTTATAAATAATGTTATTTATTTCCTTATATTTCAAATCCTCAGTAGCCACGCCCCCTTCTCTATTTAGTTCTTCTAAATGCAACCTGACAAGTTCTATTTCTGCGTCATCTCTCTGATATTCCTCTATGTGTTTGAAATATTGCTTTAAACTAGGTTCTTTGAACATCTGTACTTGCATTACTTGAATTTCATTTTTGTTTGATCCCGTTAGCTCAGGTATTTCTGCTTTATGCCTAGACAAATAGTCGCACAGGTGGTTGTCTCTACCAGCAACATGCCTAATTTCCATGTCATATTGGCTTAACTCATGGACATATCGAGATAATTTACTATTACCTAACTTCATTTTGTTCAAGAATGTGAGACTGATATGGTCTGTATATACGATCACTTTCCTGTTAAATATATACTGGTGGAATTTAGTGAGTGCATGGTACATTCCAATAATTTCTAGGCAGGTAACAGAGCCTTTACTTTCAACTGGGGTGAGTCCCCTAGAGGTCGTTGCTATTAAATGGTTAGAACCGTCTTCATGCTGTTGCATCAATATTCCCCCTACGGCAGTACACGAGGCATCTGTGTAAATACTGTACTCTAGGTCATGTCTAGGCCTTTCTAACAACACAGAATTTTGAAATGCTTTCTTTACCCTTTCAAATGCTTCTTCCTCCACCTCTGTCCATTTAAATTTATTTTGCTTCTTTAGGAGTTTTCTTAAGGGAGCAACATATTCAGAATATCCAGGGATGAATCGTGATTGGTAATTAAAAATACCGAGGACTTTCCTCACCTGCCTTACAGTTTTAGGCCTACTTATATTTGAGATTGCTTTTATGCGTTCCGGGTCGGCCGATACGCCATCTTTAGAGATCACATAGCCTACAAATTTAACTTGTTCTTTAAACAAATTTATTTTCGTGGGATTTACTTTCATTCCGCAGTGCAAAAATGTGCTAAGTACCAATTCTAATTCTTCTAAGTGTGTACTAAAATCTGCTGTGTGAATTAAATAGTCGTCAACAAAGGCGGTGATGTGGGGACCAGTTCCCTCCGGAAACATTATCTGTAAAGCTCTAAGTAACGCACTGCCAGAAGTGCGCATTCCAAATGGGGTTCTACAAAAGGAATACACTGAACCTTGGTGCACAAATGAGCAATATTTTCTGTCTTCTTTTCGAAGTCCAATTTGCCAAAAGCTTGACGTTAGGTCAATGCTTGAAAAGAATTCAGCTTCTCCCATCTTAGCTAATAAATGATCTATCGGTTCCGTCTTAAATCGGTCCGGTTTCATGTATAGGTTAGCCGTTCTCAGGTCCAGGGTCATTCTAAGTTTATTACTTGCTTTTAATACCCAGCATATCGGAGATATATACTCTGAATCCGAAATTTCTATGATATTATCTTCCAGCATTTTCGCGATAACTTTATTCGCTTCATCTCGCATCGACAGCGGAATAGGCCTACTCTTATGATTGAAAACTGGTGGGTTATCCATGGTGATTTTATGTTCATAAACGGTACATAATCCAGGGGTCTCGTCAAACACATCTTTATTCCTTAACAACACCTCAAATAATTGATCTTTCTGATTTTCATTGATAGTTGTGATACTGTTTACCTTCTGTTTTAATATCTCTAGAATTTCATCTTTTTGAACACAATTTTCGTTCCCTAATTCCTCATAATTACTTCGATTATTTAAGTCAGCTCTAATCATGTTTATTTTGCAATCCCCTCCAATATCATACACTTCTTCAATAAAAGTGTCATTAAACTCATTAATCTCCTCGCTATAGAAACGCGTATTTTCCGCTGAGTATATAAAATTATTTGCCGGGCTTTTCTCGCCTACGACATCAATAGTAGCATGATTTGATACGATAGTATCATCATAAAAACCTGTATCTGTACTCAGATTTTCAATAATAAAAACCTCATTTTGAATTGCCTTTTCACTTTCAGAGCATTCTGCGTAATCGTTATGATCATTCGTTAACAATGGAACTTCAATTATGTTTCCTAGATTATTTATTTTTAAGGAGTTTTCCCCAAAATCTAATATTCCTTCATATTCAATTAAACTATCACAACCAAGAATAAATGGGTGAGTTAAATTTTTGATAACTAACGTGTAAATGTCAGCGGACCAATCTCCAATCTCCAGTTTTACCATAATTTGTTTATCAATCTTATATCGAGTTCGGCTTACAGCTGTCGTGCAATATAATAGAGGGACATTTAGTTCTTGGAATTTTACATTGTTTATTTTTAATTCCTCATAACATTTATAACTGCATGTACTCAACATTGCCCCACTGTCAACCATTACTTGAACTTTTAATTTCCCTATTTTAGCTTCAATTTGTGGCGGATTCAGAATCTTATTTTTTTCTGTTTTGATTTCTTGTGAATTACTTTTTTCATTGAGCCTCCCATCGGTGAACTGGTTCCCCACAACAGACATACTACGACTCTCTAGTACGTCTCGCTGGAGTTTAAATCTCCCTGATTTATTTCAGTTTGATTTGACTGTCTTGTATTGTTATTGTGATATTCACTTGCTTCCGGGTTAAGCGAAGTATTTCTGTCACGCATATCGCCTTGCACCGTATTCCCGTTAGAATTGTAGCCGATATAGCGGCCTTCTCTCACCTCCCCTCGTTGCTGATTGTTGTCTGAATTCCTCCGATCTGTTTCTGAGAATGCCATGTGATTTACCCTCGTATTCTGTGGTGGGTTTCTTCCCCTGTTATAATCATTTCGCTGAGTTTGACCCATATTATTGTTTTGGTTTCTGTAACCACTTTCTTGATTAGGCATATCTTGTCTATTACCTTGAAATTGATAATTCTGATTACTGCCATTCCTACCATTATATCCTCTCTGCGTTTGATTATTCTGATTCCCCGGGTTAGGCCTACCAGTATAATTATTCTGGGCCCCACTATTGCTCCCCTGGCTACCTCTATTTTCACCTGTGTTGCCACTCCCATTTCTACTGTCAAACCTGTTATTTACATCACGAGTTCTCTCGTGGCTATGTACCTCTTCAAACTCAGTTAATAATGTTAGTGCTTCGGCGCAAGTTTTAGGCCTAGCGACAACTAAATTATTATATATCTCGGGCTTATAGTGTTTTAAGGCTAATTGAAGCACATCTTTTTCAGCTAATTGTAAGTCTAATGACCTGGCAACTTTCATTATTCTGACGAAATATTCAGACATTGTCATATTCGAACTTTCATTATATTTACCTGAATACAACTCAGCTCGGGCCTTACTCTGGCGACTCGCGCTCCAGTATCTTTCCATAAATAACCTCTTAAATTCAGGATATCCTATCCCCCTTTGTGACACGAAGTTACACCAATCTCTGCACTTTCCGACCAAACTTTTCTGAACAATCAGCATTTTATAATCGTCCGGTACCGCTTTTATTTTAAAGTAGGTATCCATTTCGTTTATAAAATGATGTGGGTTAGATGAGTTGTCATCATTGTACCGAGGTGCTGTCCAATCATGCCCCAAAATTTGTGACAAGTGGATAGGATTCCTGATACCTAGTTGCATTACATTGTGGGTGACCTACTTCGATATTGCTTCCCGTATCATCTGACTCAGTGTTGACGCTAGGAGGACCTTGTGGTTCACATGGCAATTCATTTGCTGCTAATACTGCAGTATTATTTACATTAAATGTTGCAAGGCTGTTCCTCCTGACGTCACTACTGCTACGTACACTTTGAGGTTCATTCTCACTGCTATTAATTTTGGCATTCAATGTGTTTACCTGTTTTTCTATATTTATAACCTTCTCAGATAAAGACCCTTCTACCTGTTTTACTTTGTCTAAGACCTCAATCTTTAAGTTTTCAGTTGCTGTTTTATTTGTCTCCTGTTTCTGCTCTAGTTCTTTAACCCTACCATGAAATTTAGTATTAATCTCATCTAAGTCTGAAGAAAATGCATGGACTAACTTACTTTCCAATTCTTTATTTTTTCAGCTAATTTTACTTCAACTTTCTTCTGATTTTCAGCAATTTTGTTGTGAATTTCTTTCTTAGAATTTTCTAAGTCCACTACTACACTTTTGATTTTCCCTTCTAACCTACCATTTATTTCTCTGACCTCCTCGCTAATTTTATCTAATCTCTCTACCATTTTCTGGTTATCCTTAACTATCTGCTTATTTCCCTCATTAATCTGCTTAACCTCTTCCCCTAATTTCTTATTCCCCTCATTAATTTTCTCTTCCAACTTTTCCCCTAACTGCTTTTGTGATTTCTGGTTTTCTACTCTAAACTGCATCTGTGATTTCTTATTTTCTGCGATAAACTGCATCAGAATTTTTTCAATTGGGGACGATTGCCCTTCATTTACGTTAACGTTTTCCTCCGTTTCCTTAACTACCTGCCTATCCACCATAATCCCTTCCGAATATTCCCTGTTTTCTTGAGTTGATGACTCCTCTGACTGATTTTCAAATTCCTGACTGTTATTTTCTTCAATAACCCCTACTTCATTATCACTGTTTACTTCCATATTTGCGTTATTTTGAAAATTTTCCAATTCCCCTTGACTTAATAAATCTTGTCCTAACTGACTTTCACTTGATTCCATTTCACTGTTTACAATTTTTCCACTCCGTAATTTATACATTCCTCACACTTGTATTTTCTTACAGCATTTCAGTTTACCCCCAAAATTTTTCATGCACATTACCCTCTTATTGTTTAACAAACACGTCATAAATTTCATGCACAATACAAAATACCCTTTTAACACTTTCATATAAAATCTTTTGACTTATCCGTTTTGGTTCCGGTTGTCATCCTTCCTTCTGGTTCAACCGTGTTGCCTTCTTTTTCTCTCTTCTTTTCTTCCTTCTTCTGTTCTCGCGTTGCCCGGCTCCTAATCTTGATTCCCGTCGTTCTCCTTCTCACGCTCGGTGCCCAGCTCCTAATAGTGATGGTCGTCGTCCCTTGGCTTCACCGCTTACTGGTTACTTCATGGATGTGTTGCCTGGTCGTCATCCCTTGCTTCACTCCTTTTTTCGAAGACCCACGTTGTATGTTAGTCTATAGATATAATACTCGTGACCCACGTAATGGTAAGTCCATAGATATGTTGCTATCTATGTATTATTCGAATCGAAACCCCACGAAATGGGCGCCATAGATATGATGCAGTACTTCACACTACAAGCCCTCGGTGTATGAGTTCTCCCAGTATGCTGCAATCGGTTTGTGGTCCACCCCCACAATATTGTACTCACTGCGAATGTTGTCTTCTTCAGCCTGGTGGAACCTCGGGTTGCTCAGTCGGAGTTGCTACGATTTTCTCTATCTTACCTCAGAGCATAAAATTGGGTGTGGAGGTTCTATATTTACTGTTTATCAATAATTAAATATTTATCAAAACACTGTCAAGTTTATTTAGTATTCCAATCAAAGTTCAATTGTTTAAATGTTACTTCGTAAAATTATTAATTTTATTGATAGGATATTGAAGGGAGTCTAATATTGGCCTTCGCACTCGTACGTAAATACTTCCTAGTAGTGACACGCGGTATCCACGTAATCTTGTAATGATGATGACGTCAATATCACAACAGTACTTACTTGGCACACTCACTGAATTTATTTTAGTAAGTAGCTATAATAAGCTCTTACTGCAAGAATAAATGTATAATAGAATTTACACTTCGTTAATTTAGTGAAGTTATTTATATAGATACAGTCGGATTGACCACAATGTCAATACGACTTATGTGTAATTCGAGGAGAAATGCAGGAATATGACCTGCCTCCTCGAGTCCTTCGTACACAAGTTTACGCCTCGAGAACGCGGGTACAGGTTTCTGTCCCGGCCTCCAGTACACAAGTGAATCTTCGTAAAAGCCATGATCTTAGTCTCCTCTCAATTTCCCTTCTTTACCATAGTTACACAAAACCAATCATATGCACTCTTATAGCTAAATTCAGTTTTTTCTATCCTAAACTTAAATTCTATTGGTTGTTTCGATTAGCATGGTTTTTAGCTTGGGAGTGATGCTTTTCTGATTCTCCCATCAGGGGATTCTCCGAATTTCTGTCTAGTTCCTGGACCTTGCAACATTCACTGTACATTCTCGTGAAGTGCCTATTCAGCTCATAATCTTTCCTTTCTACTACATTTTGACTGAATAGCCAAGTACATTTCTAACAATAACTGGCACCTATCCCCCACAGAGTTGCTATACATTTCACTCCGGCTGCATTGTATAATTCTGAGTATTCCGTCTGCTAACTTCTATTGAGTCCTAGTGTATTTTATTCTTTACTATAAAATAATTAATATCAGCTAAAGTATTGATGATATTAATTTCATATTTATGTAATATTATTTGTTAATTTTTCCTGCTTTTTTTCATGTAATTTATAATAATATTGCTTGGTTAGTTCAAAAGTTATTTTCTGCCGTATTTAATTACTATCAATCTATTTCTCATCATTTTATATCAATTGATATTAATGGAGATGACTCCAATTATACCACACAACAATGTAGGCCTATGACGTTGCATGAAAAATTACTAAAAACTACATAAGGATTTTGATGAACGGTGTTCAATGAAAATTAATTTTTGTTGTTATCTTCAAAACCTGACGTGATAGAGCAAAACGGTTTCTAGAACTGAAATCAGCATAAAAAACTGCATTAGAAAAGATATACAGCTTGTCACATATCTACAGCTTGTTTATCAGTGTTATTATTCTACTATAGTGATCAATGTTATGTTTCTCTTACAGGTAAGAATTAATAGCCTAATATGGTTATAGAAATTAGGCCATGATATCTATATCGTGGTCTTAGGTTAGACTAAGTAGTGTAACTCTGGAGATTGTTATTTTAGGTGTTTATATTAATTATTATAATAGGCCTTCTTCATCCTGAATCGTTTTGTTTTTTAACTTAGATGGTCAGTCATTTTGCATGGTTTCAGTCAGAATTGAGATCAGTCCAGTTGTAAGGTCACTCCCACATTTTATTCTTGTTCATATATTGTTATCGAGGAAATATTTCATATTCTTAGCATTTGTAGTGTTGAGGATTTATACTGTTGTTGTTATTAAGTGCCAGTATGGTACTTTATGAGATTGTGTGTGGGGACGAAAAATGTCTGTCCGTCCGTCCGTGTGTCTGTACGCGCCATAAGTCAAATACGCTTTTTCGGATTTTCACGAAACTTAGAAAACACATCTATGGGAAGAACCCTATTGATATTGAACCAAATCGGTTCACCGGTACCGGAGTAATGCCCAATTTAGTGCCTATTTTTATATATTATGGCGCCTTTCTATTATAAATACGCTGTAACTCAAATACGCTGTATCGGATTTCCTTGAAACTTGGTATACGCATTTACGACGTCCATGAGAAGCGCACTATTGAATTTGAACCTAATCTGTTGACCGGTACCGGAGTAAAACCCAATTTAGTGTATTTTAAAGGCGCAATAACTCAAATACGCTTTATAGGATATTTATGAAACTTCGTATACGCATTTATAATGTCCATGGAAAGACGTCTATTGATATTCAACCAAGTCGGTTGGCCAGTACCGGAATAATACCCAATTTAGTGCCTTTTATGTTAATATATGAGAAGTCGCGATAACTCAAATATGCTTTATTGGATTTTCCTGAAACTTTGTATACTCATTTATAATGTACATGGAAAGACCTCTACTGATATTGGACCAAATCGGTAGACCGGTACCGGAGAAAAACACAATTTAGTGTCTATTTTAAAGACGCGGTAACTCAAATACGTCTTACCGGATTTTTATGAAACTTGGTAGGCCTATACACATTTATAATGTCCATGGGAAGACGTCTATTGATATTGGATGAAATCGGTTGAACTGTTTCGGAGTAATGCTCAATTTAGTGTCTATTTTATGATAATATACGTATTCGAAAGAATTTATAAAAAAAAAAAAAACGCAAATCGGTTATCTTGACAACATAGTCAATTGTTTTACTGTGATATTATAGGGCTTTGAAAATTAAAATACAGTTAGCTATGACCAAAAACATTATTGTTTTACATGCGCTTATCCAACTAGACCGTTAAACTGACCCAGGTGGCCGAGATGGTAAAGTCTTGGCCTCACATTCTGTAGTTCCATGGTTCAAATCCCAAAACCTGCCAATTTCACTTTTTTTGTATCTTTATGTGAGTGTGCGATTGTCAAGATATCACAAATTTGTACAGTTCAGATGATGCTGGAAGATTTTAATCTGATTAATTAAAAAAATAAAATTAAAAAAAAGACCTTTGTTCTTCCCATGAATAAATCTGGAGCTTAACTTGGAAATCATTAAAAAAAACATACTCTGCATATCATAATTGCAGTCATAACTGTTTAAACAAAACAATACTGGCACTTTTTTTACATAGTTTACCTAATTAGTTATGGTTCTGTTGACCAGCAAATAAATGGTTAAAAGTGGATGATTGTGTCCATACTTACCTTCCTTCCCAGGCTTGGTTCCAGATCTGTAGGCCTTTGTGGTCTGGTTCCTTTTCCTCGGTTCCAAGGATTCTTTATATAATTTTCAGCAAGCCTCAAGTACATTTTAACATACATAACCTAAGGAAACTCATTTCAATGGAGTATATTGTATATCGTACGACTGCTACATGAAGGAACTGGAAAACGTAAGTAAACAATGTTATAAACAAAGGCCGAAGAATCCCAGGCCCTACAGATACCAGATTAGACTTGAGTAAATTATAATGATGTAATGCATGGCGAAAGGTCGGCATGTACTGCCCAAATCCAATACAAACTGCCCAAATCCAATACAAATGGTTCATTCTGTAGCGGTTGAAATAGAGTATGTTTGTATTAAGACTAGGCCTACATAAAGAGTCAGTACCAAACTGATCAGACTGCATGCAGCGTGAGTATTGCAAGTATTTCGTAATGTAGTGTAATTGAAGCCAATTCATTCTTGATACTCAGAAGAAAAAAAAGCGTGAGTGCTTTTACTGTGTTTGTTTTTCACCGGGATATTCCAATTAAGAAGCGCACTATCTGGACGTGCATGCGAAAACATACTCTTACAAACACTCCAGACATACTGGATATGACGTCGTCCTGAGGCTTTCCTCGCTCTTTGGTTATTAAACTTCCATAATATGAGGTTATTACTGAACAATGAAAATTAGGGGTTTACACAACAACAAACTCTAAAATACCTACTACGGTTCTCCTTCAAAACACGATGTTAACTGAATTATGCATGTTCTTTTTAAAACAATTTAACTTGTAAACGTACACTACTTTTAAGTTTCAAGATCAAATTTTCCGGCATTTTAAGGGAAGTTGACAATCTTCTAAAGGAGAATTAATATTCACCGCCTATAATACCCTTTATTATGTAACCTTTCATTATTAGAACTTGAGCAGCCATCATTGCATTTCCATTTGCATGTTTTATAAAATTCGGCATTACCCAATCTAAATGAGCTAGTTATAATGTAAACCCCCAAGTCGTAATTTAGTGATTGAAATCAATTTCAATACGTTATAAAATAACGAAATTCTGGATCGTTTAGGTCTGATAATGTCACTAATATTATGCATTGAAAATCTAAACATTTTGCATGATTTAAGAAAATACTTTTGATAAAAATAGATTTTTAGAATTAAACAGTTCGTTTTGATACAATGTAACGCGGGGATTGAAACTAATAATAATATTTCTTTCTCTCCACCATATAGTAGTCTACATATAGTACATAGTTTATAGTACATATAGTATGTTGGCCTAATTGTAATGTATAAACGTTCATCATTTTTATGTAAAATTATTTTAAATGTAGCTGAATATCATATAGAAACGGTTTTCATGATACGGGGATGTGTATGTTGTACTTATCGTAAATCCGTGCACGCTCATGTGTGGCTTAACAGGTGTCAGATTTTTCATCAGACGTAGATAGCTTTATAGAAGCACGTAGCAAGCCAGCGTATTGTTTGAAACAGCTCCCTCCGTGTACAAGTGGTATCACTATGAAGGATAAACTCCTGTCAGGAGATGTTTTAGGGCTTAGATGCGCAAAATCCACCACCACTCAGTTGCACCTGTATAGAATAACCAAATGGCCAGCGCTAAATGATAAATAAAGGCAATACTGGCAAATTTATCACCGTGAAAACTTTCAAAACGACTATAATAATGAATAAGGGTATTTACTTTTCACTTATCGCTAAAATTATAGGAGTGATTGTTTATTTTACTTTTAGGCACAGTTCTCACTGAGCTAATAAATAGACATCATGTTGTATTACTCATATGAACAAGTAAAGTTTGTGAACGGAAGACAACTAACACAATTTAATGTGTATAATTGAAACAGGAACTATCAACACGTTTAATTATATTGCAAAATACTGTTTTCAGTGATGGAATATATAGCATATTTGTCAGAAAAAGCACTATAGTGCACTTTGCTCTAAACATTTGAACATATCAAGTGCCAAAATCGACAATATACGTTCCTTCAACTGGAAGTAGCCTATAGCCGTTGGTCGTCTGACGAAGATTTATGGCCATCAAAAATAATTCGTAGTAAAAATTAAAATAAAAAGCTCTTGTGAGCTTGTGAGATTTGTCACTTTCAAGTCAAATCTCTATTATTCCCGAAGGTCTTTCCTTATGAGATGTGTATTTATCACATCGTATCTTGAGGGAGTTACAGAACTGTAGAAATATTCTGACTATAGGTGCGTGGAAACAATGTACCGCTGTAACGCTCCCAAATGTAAATTGACATAAAATTACTACAACATTATCGTGAATAACAAAATGAACACCACTGTTTCACTCGATTCTTTATTCAATTTATACCATCCTGGTATTTTTTGTACCTCAAATTTTAATTTTGCCAGTTTCTCACCTAAATCGCAATTTTACATTCAAAGCTAACGTTAATAATTTTCTAAGGCGTTTGAGATCAAGATCCGTCTCATTATCATCTCTCTGACTCCACGTGAAATAGCTGGCTTTCCTACTAAAGTGACACAATGAGAAGCCATATCTGCTTCTCTATGTGTTGTTATGGATAATCTGATGTGCAAGAAGAGACAGTAATGGAACTGGTTATTTCAATTCAATTATAAATTTCTTACAGTACTGTAGCTATGTCAGAGAAATGAAAATTATGATGTAATTGATCTTAAAGTTGGTCTACATAATGTTCTGTTCTTAAGCTGACACATTTGCGATTTCATTAAAACTTATATTCAATGTTGTATTTTTCTAAATGAGGAACATTCAAAGAATTGGACGGTTTACAGTGAAATGACTAGACAGAATGTTTGAATGGTACTTACCGATTTTCTTCAGTCTACCTAAATATCTCAATAATACAGTTCTTATCACGTATTTGTGAGAAAGCTTATGAAATATATTTTGCACCGTTTATTTTATATTTCTTTTTGTTTGTAATAAGAACATTAAGTTGCGCTGAAAGCTAAATTTACAGGTATTAGTAACCGGTAGAAAAAAATATGTGTAGGGTTATTTGAAATATTGCCAGAAGAGGCACAATATTCCTAGGGATGTTTTTTCTGAATGAACGCCTAATTTCATGAACACTTATTGTAAGTACGCCTATTAGACGTATACTCTTGGATTTGTGCAAAACGATCCTATTTAAAAAATGAAATAATTATAAAAATATAAAACGTAGCCTACTTTTATATTTTTAATTTAAAATAACTGTGTTAATGTCCACCTTAGCCTACACAAGGCCAGTGTGAAAAATTATCGTTCAGTTATGTTAATGATTTTTATGCGATGTTAGTTTGAAGTACAATAACAATAAAATTTATCGCAGTGGAAACTCTTTTTCTCTCACACTATCACTCTCCTCTCCCGTCACTCTTTTCCTCATATTAATATTTTTCAAAGAATAAAACTTCTCAGAAGTATTATGGAAATAATTTTGTTGTAGGTATTTTAAGGAAATGATTCTTATTGATATATTAGGGTAATTTATTTCCCGCTCAAGCGTGTTATACAGTACAAACGAATTACAATTTAAATATCCCCATACTGCGAGGGTTCTGAATCTCGAACCAAATCTAACCTCTCCAGGGTTTAGTAAACATTTCCTTTGAAACAGATAATTATTTCACAGATTTTCAGAACAACATATAGGCATAAACAGATATGCTTACATTTACAATTTTACTATACCGGTACCGATATTTTTGTATTAGGTTCACATAACGTACTGTCTTGTATGCCTGATTTGCTATTTGTGAATATCTTCCACAGAAATTTATGTTCAGTAAGCCGTGTATAGATATGGAAACTCATGCATAGAGATATGAAAGAAACTCAAGCTTTACTTGTTGTGGGGAAGGGTGCAATATCTCGGTTTGTATTGAACCCTGGAGTTGCAAGCAGTCATGTGTTATTTGAATGTAAAATACTTTTTCTGCTTTCTATGTTGGAGAACCGATTGCTGTCTGAAAGTATGTGCCATCAGGGCTTTAAGACCAGCATGACAATTCCAATCGATATTTATCGCCTTCTTTCTCGATGTTTGGAATCTGCGAGGATTACAGTAAAGGAGTTGTAAACTGGAATGTCATCGTTCTGGGGCATGGAAATACCTTGTAGTAATCTTGTATGCTAATGGCAAAGGCCTTCGTCCTCTTCCTCGTGTGTATCAATAACCCTGTCTTCACTCAACGTCCAGCGTGATAAATTACACCAGTCGTTTTGTGCAGGAATTGTTATTTTAATCTGAAGGGAAGAGGTCTTCGGGATTGGGTCTAGGAGACTTGCATGCATAATGACCGAGAACATTACCGCCTCTGTGTTGCATGATACAGCCGTTTCGATAGAGTCTAAAAAGTTAGGAAACATATGCAGAATGTCATGCGGGCGAGTTTCGCCTCCAGGGGAATCTGCAAGGTGTATGCAAAATAGCATACGAATCCGCACTGTTGGATATAAGGCTTTATGTGAATTTATTCAGCAAGTAGCTCCGCGTATAGCTGGACCGAACTTGAACGTAAATTTCATTATATTCCAATGACACTAGTGAAGTGTACGTCATAAAAATGAAAGTGCATTGTAGTTAACCCTAGGTTAAGAGTCGACCGTCTGAAAGGTCAAATTACTACAAATAACTATTTACTTACACACCAGAACGAAAGGACGCTGTGTCACAAATACGAGTATAAGAGAGAAAATACGAGAAACGTTTTCTTTATTTGATTCACATAAAACTTTGACAACAATAAAAAAAATTACATTCTGTACATATTAAGACAGCGTATTAATTTTCTTCACAATCAGTAAGGGTGCAGTAGACGTTAAAATATTGATTAAAAACAACCTTATATTCGTGACTATCTTATCGGGGTCCAGTCCACACCTCACAAATAAAATACAACACACATTTAAATATATTAAAGCTACGTTGGTCATATCTATTAAAGATTCACTTGATTGTGAAATTGGCGAGAATTCTGTATTTCTTCTGAGATTGAGCCCAGATGTGTCGAATATTCATTAGATGAATTTTGGCATATGCCTTCATATGTCTTCAGGTATTTTTTGAGAAGTTAATTAGATACCCTCTTGCCGTCTCCTGTTTAATGGTATGAGGCAGAGTGCGTATTTTATGACAATTTAATATCCATTTCTCAAATTTCAATTTTTGTTTTGGAAATAATACATTTTAATAGTCTTTACCGTAACCCCAAAATGGCATAATCCCACTAATCAACTCTCATGAACGATAGTGATTTGTCCCCCAGACAAGAATGTGAATAATATAATAAACTCAGTACTCAATGACACTACATCCCTTGAGGGATACCTCCGACTATCCGACCACTGAGACACTTACCATGGGAGGACGGCAGGATTGAAGAGAATATGGTCATCATGCCGACTCTCATGTCGCCTCTGATAGTTTACTCTACAAGACCGCAGTCGCTACTTCTTTATCTCCTCAGTTGGTGTCATGAGGCTGAAAAATCTTATTTCGTAAAAATGGACATAGTGCCCATTACTTTTGGTGTACATAAATTTAATTCTATTTCCATTACTGTCTTTATTCATTAAAGTTGGTTTATTGAAATTTAACGACGTCAACTTAGGCCTATGATCGTCGCCGATATGTTGTAATTTTTTTTACTGTAGCCTAGGAGTTACCTAGATGCCTGTAATATAGACATATACATAAATGCCATCGACTTGAGCTGGGATCGAACCTGCTGTCTTGGGCGCAAATATGTATTCATTAAAAGATGCATTAAAAGATGCCCGCTAATGTGAAATTAGGGTTTGCTAACTTAAGTTCCATTTCCTGAAGAATTTTTGCATGTAACTGAATGAAAATGTAACAGATGACATTCAAACGTTTTACGAACTTTTCCACTTTGAAAAAACTATGTCTGCTAAGAATATTTAGGGGTAATGATGAGATAAGAATGTTTTTTCTGTCCTTTCTTTTTCGATGACCTTTTTAGAAGAATGGCTCGCTTTATCACTGAACTATATAAGGAAGACAGATGATTTCTTACTTTGTTTATATCACTTTAGTGCGAGTGTAGAAATAAAAAGTACAATACAATAATAATAATTAGTACTACACCAAATGCAAAAAACTTTCGTTTGATATATTTACTTGATATATTAACGTAGGTCCTCGTCGCCAAGTTGTAACTATACAATCCAAATGTTTAATGATGAACATGCTTTTAGTCAGTGATATGTTTATTCACTTCTAACACAATAATACACATAAGTTAACATAATTATTATAATGCTTCTTTGTTGAAATTAACAAATTGGTTCTTCTTATAATGTCTGCAAATAATGTTCACATGAATAAATAAATAGCTTTAAATATGAAAGTTGATAGTGTCTATACTTACACATTTAATGCAAAAACTTGAATTGAATAATGTCTGTAGAGCATTAATGAAACATACCCATTTACTACATGAATTTGTACTTTAAACTGTCTATGTTTGTTCATGTACATTACTCGTGTAATATGATCGTGTACTAAATACTGTCTGTACTTATTCATATGCTTTAAGTTTTTTTTTTATATATATATATTCATTGACATGAATGTTTGATCAGAAATAACTCACGTAACTTTGCACTGCTGCGAAACAAGGTCAATGACTGCTGTTTCTGTATGCTGTGCTGTAGGCCGATGATGTGAGCTGACGTGACGATACAATATTATAGTTACTGACTATAATACCCACTGCTGATGCCGTAAGAACAAACGTTTCACGTAGAAATGACTTCTGCTGAAGTCTGTCGAATCGTGATGAGGGATTGCTGATGATTTGTCTTTCTTAGACAAAATGTTGATGCAGAGGGGCAGCTGATGCCGCAATCTTGATGCTTCGAGAATACTCTGCTGAGGGGCGGTTGCATCCGTCTGTAGAGAGAGGCGGCTGTTGCCGCTGGCTGGAGTGCAACTGCTGAAAGGCGGCTGTTGCCGCTGATGATCCCATAAACGCCAACTGATGGTTCCATAAATGCAACTGCTGAATGGCTGGAGTGCAACTGAAGATTCTGAAGTTTCGTCCTCTCCAGGAAACCTAGCATGGCCGCTGCGACAGTGACGTCATTATACGTATTCAAGAACTCCAATGTACAGCCGTGGTTCTAGCAGAACCAATAATAATAATTGTGTTTTAACTATTAGAAGATTTAGTTCAATAAACTACTGACCTGATCGTTTAGTGTATTTGGTTCTTAAGAAAAAATTTTGAATTGTAAAATAGAACATTACATGAACAGGTCATCCATAAATATTAATTAATCCAATGGCGCTACAGCCCTGGAGAGGACGCGGCATATCGTTCGAACTTCCGTCGTTTGAAATAATTGTCATTATGATTGTACTGACTAAGATGTGGTCATTCACTGACTTGCATTATTATCCATTTAAATGTAGATTTTTCTTATCGGAAATCTAATGGCCGAGTGCACCATTCTCCGGTTTTCTCAGCCGTTTCGTTACCGCGGTAAACGTAATACCGGGGTATTCTCAAAATCTCTGTGCACCATTGCAAAAATACCGTGGTTTGCTAATGCTTGGAAATATTGTTATATTATTAATAAACAGATGCGCAGTGTATATTATATTATATTTAATGAACACATAGGGTGGCGTGCACCATCCAGGAGTAATCTTACTAAAGTAGTAAATTTAAGACGGAGACCTGGAGTATACAAGAACCAGTACATCTGTCTCACTCTTTAAGTCATACTAGTAATGTGCTAGAGTGAGACAGACAAACCGGTTTTTGTTGCGTCATGTTCCCGTCTTAGATTTACTATTTTAGTGCTTCTCTTTTAGTAACTTACTCTTTTAGTTGGTGTTGGAGAGCTCAATTGATAGTTACTTCTTTAGTTGTAACTAAAGTAGTAAACGATTTTTACTAAAGAAGTAGTCGAATTCTGCGCAGAACAGAGCAGAAACATTAGTGCAGCGCAGCAGAACACGTGCATTTCAATTGCCGGTATTATTCAAGTGCCAGATAATGAAAAGGAAAGGTTCGCTGAAACAATGAATATGAATTTGGGTTGTTCCAAATATTACCAATGACAATCTTCATGTTTGAAAATAGGTCCAATAGTAATGTTTTATTCATTACTAATTTTAATTCCTTCAATTGAATATTTTCAGTTTAGTAGCCTACGTTAGGGTACTGTGATTACAATTTTTGTGCAAACTATTTCTGTATTATAATGCAAACAATTGGAATTTCCAGTTGATTTTCATAATTGATTCACTGTCAATATTATAATTATTTCTCTCATAATAATAATAAATTTCTAAAATATATTAAAATACTCTTCCTCAAAAACGATAAATCAATTATTCTACAGTTGTTTATCATAAATCTCACTATAATGAATTATTAATACTTATTGACTGTTTAACAATATTAATAAGAAGTATTACACAAAATCATGAAAAAGGGGGGATAAAAAGGATAACAAAACTAATAAGGGGCATTATGTTTCTGTCCTTTTTCAAATGCACAGAACATTTACTTAAAAAATATTACCTTATAAAAATAATAATATTACAACTGAGAAATGTAATATTTAAACAAAGAATGGCGGTACAATATTTCGGAAGCTATGAACTCCAATAATAATTATGTAGATGGTTGTGTGTTTAAAAATAATTTCAGTGACTACTTCTCTAGATCCTGTGCAGCTTCAACCTCCGGGCCCCTCCTTAAAATTTTCTTTCGGCACTCATGTTGGCAATTTTTTTTCTATATAGTTTATAATGCTTCTCACTTTCCTGTCCACAGGGTTAATTAAATAGTTAGCAGCATACTATAGACCTGCAGCATCTGTTATAGTTTATTCCCAAACATGAAAGTCTCGTCTCACTCCACCATTCGAGACTTGGGGAGTCTTTAAGGAATGGTTTTACAATGTGTCCCCTTCTCAATGTACGCTAATCCCAGAGTCAGTCAAATTTTCTTCCGATGTGGCCTGTTTGGACATTTTTACACCTGATTAGAAAAAAGGACCTATTATTCATTAACACTGCGGGTGCAACTATTGAACTTTTAGCTCTTATAATTATTATTATAATCTGGCATTCGCAATGTTGTGCTTTAAGTTAAGGTATAGAAGTGTAATGTAATAAAATTAATGTACAATAATTACATTAAATCGTTCAACAATGAGAATCACCTATTGTTCAGTAATTCTGTGGTTAAGTAGCAGGGGGAAGTGTTTTCTGGGTAACTCCAAGAACGGAGGCTTTCATTTAT
Organism: Ectobius pallidus; assembly: GCA_964059195.1. Lineage (NCBI taxonomy): Eukaryota > Metazoa > Arthropoda > Insecta > Blattodea > Ectobiidae > Ectobius > Ectobius pallidus. Next base: position 49,621,616 of record CAXKWD010000006.1, on the reverse strand, counting down.
TGGAATGTACTATACCTCGCCGATATCTGTATCCATATGATTAGCTTGAAATACATCGTCGTTTTCTGACCCAAAGTTAGGGAGAACTGCAACACCTAAAGGCCGATCCAGCTAGGAAGATATTTAAGAGCACATGAGCTCCTTGTACCGTGCAATGCAAACGTCCCTTCCACTCACTCTTCCCCTCACCTTTGGTGGACGTCTTCCTAGCTGGATCGCTCTCCGCAATGATATTTCCACATTTGACTGGCTGAAATCACATGGATGTAGTGAGAATCTGACATCGTTTCTTCCAAACGCCAAAATTTCATGTAAGGATTTATGAGCTTAATTATTTACGTTATTAAATGCCCTACTAGGTATGGTTCGCTTAATATTTATTAAATCACCTGCCACAACTCTCATTTTTGGTATACAATCTTCTTCATCTCAATAACTTATCCTCAGTTTAACTATGTAATCCATTTAATGTGATATGTAACTCATAACTCACGCAAATGCCACAGAACACACTTACTCCACAACTTTACTCCACCCCCTGAGTAGGAGTAAATATTGGCCTTATTTACTCCACAACTTACTACGTTAGTAACGTACTCCGTGTTGGTGCTCTCCACCACTTGTGGAGTAAGTTCATTTACTCTGGGAGTAAATAAAATTTTTACTTCTTTAGTACATTCCTCTATGTTGAAAGCCGCCGAGTTTAGTTTACTCCTGGTTGGTGCACGCCGTCCTTACTAAAAGAGTACGGTTACTAAAAGAGTAGCTTACTAAAGTAGTTAGAACTAAAGAAGTAAGGCTTACTAAAAGAGTAAATGGCATGAGTTTGGTGCACGCCACCCATAAAGTAACATTGAGACAGGAGAACACAAAGTCAACTTTCCCATATGCAGTCAGAAGCGGAACTAACTTAACACACACACACGACTTCCTCGATATTACTCTTACTATAAGTTCGAGTTCGAGTGTACATAGACTGCCAACATAACAGTGTTAAATTGCTAATACCAACACCCCCTCTCAATTTAACACAGGTATATATATATAAACCCAATAATTAACTTTGCACTGTACCATTCATATATATTATAAACATAAATAGTTCACTTCACTGAGTTTCTTCACTCGGTGACGCTTTCTTTCAACTAGTCTTGAACAGCAATCCATCTCCACCATTCCAAGGAAAGTTCACAGCTGGAGACTGAATTACTGGTACAGGTGCACTGACGTTTGCCACATTAAATACTGTCTGTTCAATTTGAGGATTGTATATCACTCCGATCGCTGTACGAAGAGTGCTGAATTGAGTAGCAAGCAAAGGTTTTGTTAGAATGTCAGCTTTTTGCTTGCTTGAAGGAATGTAGGTCACTTGTATAACTCCCTTTTGTTTTTCATCCTTGACCAGTTGATACTTTATATCTATATGGTTCAAACGTTTGTCTTCCCATTTGTCAAGGCAGTAGATTGTAGATTGATTATCCTCAAAAATTGTGATTGGCTGGTTTACCTCAATTTAAAAATCTGAGAGAAGGTTCTTTAACCACAATAGTTCCATAACAGCATGTCCAATTGATACAAATTCAGCTTCTGTTGAGGATTGAGCCACAGAAGTCTGCTTTCTTGTAACCCAAAGCACATTTGCTCCGAAAACTTCAAACATAAAGCCTGAAGTAGATTTCCTGTCTTCAGTATTGCTAGCCATATCAGCATCTGCATAGCAAACCAATGTAGAAGTTGATTTTGATTGCTTTGGAAAATAAAGTCGCATGTTTACAGTTCCTCGCAAATACCTTAGAATTCGTTGCAATCCAAGCCATTGTGGTCTAGTAGCATTACTTTGAAATCGGCTGTAGAAATTCACTGCGAAGCTAATATCAGGGCGAGTAGTTAACATCAAGTACATTAAACATCCAATCAATTCCTTATATGGTTTAGTAGGCAGAATACACTCTCCTTCAAATTCCTTCATTGGATTCTTTTCTATAGGTGTACTGGCAGAATAACAATTTTCCATTCCAAAACGCTTAAGCAGGTTTTGAATGTATTGAGACTGACTGAGAAACATTCCCATTTCTGAACGAACAATCTTGATTCCTAAGAAACAGTTTAGTGATCCAAAATCTGACATTTTAAATTCAGACATTAATTTTCTTTTACAGTCCTGTATCATTTCCATCGATTTTCCTGCTAAGACAATATCATCAACATATAACAATAATAGCGTACCTTGTGATTCATGTACATACAGACACTTGTCATATGGAGATTGCTTAAATTTTAGATCCTTTACAAATTCATCAAATCTTGCATTCCATTCTTTGGGCGCTTGTTTCAGTCCATAAAGAGCTTTGTTCAGTTTGCACACCAAAGACGAAGTTGATTCTTGAAAGGTTTCTTTTGGCTGCTTCATGTAGATTTCTTTCTTGATTGTACCATGAAGAAAAGCATTTTTTACATCTAGTTGAATTGCAAATAGTCCGAATTGGTTTATTACTGACAAAAACACTCTTACTGTAGTCAAACGTGCAACTGGTGCATGCGTTTCTGAATAGTCAATTCCTTTTCTTTGCGAACATCCTTTTGCAACTAGGCGAGCCTTGTATTTTTCAATGTTTCCAGAATTATCAAGTTTAACACGAAACACCCACTTGTTGTTAATTACTTTCTTTCCAGGTGGTAATTCTGTAAGTGTCCAAGTATTATTTTCTTTTAATGCATCTAATTCTTCTTGCACTGCTTTCTTCCATTCCGTGCAATCTGATCTTTCTTCAATATCATCAAAACTTTCCGGAACATCACAGTCTGTCACTGCAAGCATGCTTATTTCACTTAAATCTACCTCATAGTCATCAAGGTAGGCTGGCTTCTTCCTTTCTCGATTTCCACGTCTTAACTCTTGCTCAGTTTGTGTTTCACATTCAGCATCTTGTTCTCTTTCAGAGTTGCTTGAAGTTGGATCTTCCTTTGGAGTTTCATCATCACAATACAATTCTATCTTGTCATTCTTATTTTCTTAATAAAGTGTCCTTCAGCAAATATGAAATTTCTTCCTTCAATAACTTCCTGTCTGTTTGGGCACCACAGCCTATAACCATTATGACAGTAACCGACTAAGTACAGTTTCCTTGATCGGCTTTCAAGTTTTCCCCCTCTGAATTCCTTAGGGTTATGTAAGTAGGCAAGTGAACCAAATACCTTGAATTTACTTACATCAGGTTTATGTCCATACCACAATGTTGCTGGAACACTGTTTGGTAGAGCGGCGGTTGGGCTTCTGTTAATGAGATAAACAGCAGCCTTTAATGCTTCGGTCCACAAGTTCTTTGGAAGTTTGGAACCTAAAAGCATGCATCTGGCTTTTTCCATAATAGTTCGATTCATCCTCTCTGCTACACCATTTTGTTGTGGAGTATGACTAATTGTGCATTCATACTGTATTCCTTGTTCCTGAAAATACAGTTGCATCTCTTTGGAAAGAAACTCTCCTCCTCTATCGCACCTAAAGCGACTAATCTTAGTCTGAAAGTGAGCTGTTGCATAGGCTTCATAGACTTTAACAAACTTGAAAACATCACTCTTCTTTTCCAGAGGATAAATTGCAGTAAAAAGTGTAAAGTCATCAATTATTGTAAGAGCGTACCTTTTTCCATCATAAGATTCAGGAGTGATTGGTCCAAATAGGTCACTATGAACTAGTTCCAGTGGTCGCTTTGCTCTCTTTCTTGTTTGGTTATGAGGCAACTTACTCATTTTTCCTTCAATACAGGTTTCACAGATTTCTTGTTCCTTAACTTCCTTTATTCCATCCACCAGTGTGTCAAGTTGAAGTATTCCATTTTTACTGAGATGACCAAATCTCTTGTGCCACAATTCTTGACTTTCCGTTGTAAGACATGCACATTCCTTACTTGTCTGTAGTGTTAACTTGTAGAGCTTATTGTCACAATAAGCAGCTGCAATTAATTTAGGTCCTTTTGTGATCAGAGCTTTACCACGTTGAAATGTTATTGTAATTCCATTCATTTCCAATTTCCTCACTGACAATAAGTTTTGGTTTAAGTCTGGAACATACAAAATGTTAGATATGCTCACAGTATTCCAATGGCCATCCTGATAGGTGAATCGTTACATTATTCCCCTTTTAGTAGATACCAGCGTCTGACCAGATTTAGCTACAGAGGTTTTATGTTCTCAATGTTTTGAAGATGCTCAAGTGAATTTACCAATTGTTCAGTAGCTCCAGAATCAAGCAACCAATTTACTTGATTTGTTCCATTAGATTCAACTTCCTCTTCCTTTTCAGTCATGCTTAGAAAAACAAACTCACGTTCTTCTTCAAATTGCTGTCTTTGAGTATTGTGAGCAGTGCCAGTCCTACTTGCAGAAAGAAGCTGCCACGAATTCCTGCGTGCACTAGGGCAGTCTTTTCTTTGATGTCCAAAACCTCTGCAGTTATGACATCTAAAACCATTTGATATATTTCCAAAATTGGCATTACTATTGTTGATGTTTGGTAGGCCTACCATAGATGTTGTATGAGGGCCTTGAGTTATATCGCTGAGTTCCATGTTGTTGATTTCCTTTAGGCTTTCTGTAATTAGTGCAGAAAGCTGTAGTTGATTCATTCCTCTGCGGTCGTATAGGTTTTTCCTGCAGTTTCCTCTTGGACTCCTCATCTAACAATCTGTTCTTAACAAAAGGTAAGGTTAGTTTTTCACCATTTGCATTCAATGTTTCAATTGCTCTGACTACCATACCATACTCTGAAGGCATAGTAAGTAATAGGTAACATATTATATCAACTTCATCAGTAGTAGCTCCTGCAGATTTCAATTCCCTGATCTGACGATCAAACTTCAGAAAATGGTCTTCAAGTGTTTCTGAATTCGGATTATGTCGCATATCCGGTGACAGTAGTGTCTTTCTTGCTTTAAGTTGATTAGCTATTCCTTTTCGTTGAAAAGTATTCTCCAGGGTTTTCCAAACTTGAAACGCTGTTTCTTTTTCTCTGCAATATTCTAAATAATTGTCACTTATAGCACTGATTATAAGACGAATACACAATTTGTCTCGTTGTCGTAACTTATCATTAGCTTTCTCACGGGCTGTCTTTTGTGCTTCAGTTTCATCACTTGTTGCCTCGGCGTACTGTACATTCCTTTCAATATGAGTTAAGAGATTTTTCTCATCAAGTAACACCTCGAGTCTGAATTTCCAATTGTCGTAATTTTTACCATCAAACAGTGGTATATGGTAGCGTTCCTCGTTCACGCGAATCCTTTCTTCTGCTGCTTGGTCGGCGGGCATCTTCCTTTGTTCTTGAGTCACGTAGTGCAGGCACTCGGTATAAATCCTACCAAAATAAATTTGTTGAGTTTCCAATAAACTGTAAACTGGATTTAGTCTGAAGTGGGCCTGGGCCCATAACCTGTTATATTATTAATAAACAGATGCGCAGTGTATATTATATTATATTTAATGAACACATAAAGTAACATTGAGACAGGGGAACACAAAGTCAACTTTCCCATATGCAGTCAGAAGCGGAACTAACTTAACACACACACGACTTCCTCGATACTACTCTTACTATAAGTTCGAGTGTACATAGACTGCCAACATAACAGTGTTAAATTGCTAATTCCAACAAATATTGCGGTTACTCTGCTCCGAATCCATTTTTCCATTGATGGTTTCTTCCATGGCCGCTAGGTTCTCTCTCTCTCTCTGCACGTCTGCCAGTCACGGTGGCTCCCTAGTAGGCTATTGCTTTTCCAAATTCAATGTATTTGTTGCCTTATTATTCAATAAAAAGATGTTCATAAGGATAAGAGAGAATATTATATTGCGTACATAGGTCGTCTGAATTCCAACTTTGAATTCAAGCACCATAGATACTGTACCAAACGTGAAATGAGTTGCTTTCGCTCTGGTTGAGGTGAGAAAGGAAGCTCATTTCAATCGATGTTACAGCACAGTATTTGCAAAGATATGTTCCATCGTTCATTCTTCAAATAGATCCCACCTGTCTGTACATTTAAATAAAATAACATTGATGTTTTAAAGAATAATTCTCACACGTTTGCAATCCAAGGCAAAGCAACACCACGAAATCTCTGCTCTGAGTACGACATAGCCTCGCTTTTATTCCCGTAGAAATTTTAGGTGCAAAATCATGTGCATAGCCATGAAAGGGCTGTTATAATTATGTTCGTGTACGTGCAGGTATGATAAATTGATTTACATACCCTATATACCGATACACAGGCCATATCGTGATGCATGCAGCCATTCACTTAAATTTTGCCTAGGACCACTGGTTTTCCATATTTAATTTATTTGTTGCCTTTTTGTTCAGTAATGAAAGTTTATAAGGATAAAATGGAATATTATATTGCATATATATGTCGTCTGAATTCAAACTGATTTCAAACACCATAAATACTGTACTAATCATACTATTCGTGGTTACGCCCATTAGCCTACTCGATGGACCTGGTTTGGTTGAGGTAAGAAAGAAAAGTCATTTCAATCGATGTTACAGCACAGTATTTGCAAAGATATGCACCATCGTCCATTCTTCAAATAGACCCCACCTGTCTCTCATTATTCTTTATGTTCAATTAGCTTTTGGCCTAGATATCGTAAATATGATACATTACGCCGATCTCCATCTTGGAAAGAAAACCGCTGTTTTCTCACTTGACAGCTCCTTCACGGCCGGTTTGCATCTTACCGCGATAAAAGTCGAAACCAAGCACGATGCAACGAAAGTATGACATTACCGGGGTAAACTAAGCAACTTTACCGCGGTATTCTGAATACCGAGGTTGGTGCACTCGGCCATGAGTCATCTTACATAGTTTCGTGTATTATCCAACCGTTGTTTTAAAGCATAGGTTGCGCATTAATATAAATATATATTATATTTGCAAAAGTTATTAAGTGCCAGTATGGTACTTTATGAGATTGTGTGGTGGACGAAAAAATGTCTGTCCGTCTGTCCGTGTGTCTGTACGCACCATAACTCAAATACGCTTTTTCGGATTTTCATGAAACTTGTAAAACACATTTATAATGTCCATGGGAAGAACCCTATTGATATTGAACCAAATCGGTTCACCGGTACCGGAGTAATGCCCAATTTAGTGCCTATTTTAATAGATTATGGCGCCTTTCTAATAGAAAGGCGCCATCACTCAAATACGCTGTATCGGATTTCCATGAAACTTGGTATACCCATTTATGACGTCCATGAGAAGTGCCCTATTGAATTTGAACCTAATCTGTTGACCGGTACCGGAGTAAAACCCAATTTAGTGTCTACTTTAAAGGCGCAATAACTCAAATACGCTTTATCGGATATTTATGAAACTTCGTATACGCATTTATAATGTCTATGGGAAGACGTTTATTGATATTGGACGAAATCGGTTGGCCAGTACCGGAATAATGCCCAATTTAGTGTTTTTATGTTAATATATAAGAAGTCGCGTTAACTCAAATATGCTTTATTGGATTTTCCTGAAATTTTGTATGCCCGTTTATAATGTACGTGGAAAGACGTCTACTGATATTGGACCAAATCGGTAGACCGGTACCGGAGTAAAACCCAATTTAGTGTATATTTTAAAGACGCGGTAACTCAAATACGCTTTACCGGATTTTTATGAAACTTGGTATACACATTTATAATGTCCATGGGAAGACATCTATTCATAATGGATAAAATCTGTTGACCTGTTTCGGAGTAATGCTCAATTTAGTGCCTATTTTATGGTAATATACGTATTCGAAAGAATTTATAAAAAAAATGAAAATCAGTTATCTTGACAACATAGCCTATTGTTTTACTGTGATCTTGTAAGGCCTTGGAAATTAAAATACAGGTAGCTATGACAAAAAACTTGATTTACATGCGCTTATCCAACTAGACCGTTAAAATGACCCAGGTGGCCGAGATGGTAGACCTTTCTTCTTCCGTAAGCCCTGCTTAATGAATAAATCTGGAGCTTAACTTGGAAATCAATTTAAAAAAAACATATTCTGCATATCATAATTGCAGTCATAACTGATTAAACCAAAACATACTGGCACTTTGTTACATCAGTTTACCTGATTTTATTTTAGGTTGATATAACCCAGTTTCAAGTGATCCATGGTTCGATTAATCCATACTTTTAATTCTTTTTAAGTTTTTAATATAATTTCATGTTTATTTTGGGAGTTAAATTTGTCTTTATGATGTAGATAGATGATGCTAAAACATCCTTTATGCTTATAGGCCTACTTGTTAATGCTACACACAGTTCCCTTATAATTCGCATTTTCATCCACAAGGGATTATGTGGCACAGATATCAGCAGAGAAGGAGGGCATTTTTACGTTTATGGAACTGCAATTCACTCTGTAAAGTAATATAATTTTTCTTTCGAGTTCAAGTTAGCAGAAATTGTGAAACTGTTGCCTAAATATTATTAAGAAAATATCTAACAAGTTTGAGATACGACCCTTAACCCTCCCAATAAAGAATGCAGTTTTACAAAGTAGGCCTAAGCGTAAGTTTCCTCCTAATCCTCCATATTAATTTATCCGTATTTTAACTGAAACCAAAATAGAAGTCAATAATATAATTGAGTACGAAGCACGATGTTTAAATGAAAGCTAGTGTATATATACGTGTAGCCATTTCCATAGGCGAAACCAGGCCGACCATATGGGGGGGTTATAACATCCGCGGGGTCTTGGGAGTATGAAATACCCCCCAGGGAGAAGGAGGCCCTCCCCCGGAAAATTTTAAAACTTAAGATGCACAATAACGAGTTTTAAGCTTCCGGGGGTCCTTCCCCGGAAAATTTTAAAAATTAAGACGCAAATAACGAGTTTTAAGCTTCCCACGCTTTATACTTGTATTAGGTAATTTACGGGCAGACTTAAAAAAATTATACAATTATCCTTTTTTTAATCAATGGGGGGTTAAAACACCCCAAACCCCCCCCCCCTCGTTACGCCTATGGCCATTTCGTAGTTTGCTGTTTACTTATTGTGTTAGAGCAGTTTTTGCTTTTCTTAGCATCCGGTAAGTCTTACTCGTGTATATAGGCTATTCTTTATCAATGCAAATGAAAACTTTTCAACCATCAGATAAGTGATCTTCTTTCAGTGGTGATCCAAGTATCCTTTCTTAAGTATATTCCAGATTTCCAAGCCATTTTGTAAAATAATGTATTTTTGATTACTATCACCACACGTTCTGCATTCCGATTAGTTTACTATAAAATCTTTTCTTGACTTCCATTAAATACTTTATAAATGTACTGGAACTAAGGAGATTCACGCTATTATAATGTCAGGTAGATATAATACTGCTTTACACCGCTTAAGAAATTATTCATTAATTGAAGAGAATTAAGGAATCATAACAGACGGTCATTTCAACCCTCACCCAGCTTAGATTAAGGTTGCCAGTAAAAGGGATCAGGTTAACAATTAAGCACAAAATAAGTGCTAGACATTAGAAAACATTTTTTTTGTCAAGTATCTTCCATAAATGAAATTCTTCTTCTTTATTTCACTACTGCAAAGGAAGAAGAAACTAGCCTTTAATTTGATGAACACAAAAAACGGGAAAAAGGAAAACTTGAAATAATCGAGAATTTATTGACAAACAAAATCTACAATGTAGAAACAGGTTATAGCATTTTGAATTGCTTCGTAATATCTTTAATTTATTATATGCATTTGCTTAGGTGAATAATAGGCGCATTTATTTTCAGTTAATGCCCTGGAACTATAGTCTGCGGTGGAGCTGTAATTAGGGCAGTGCGGTCTCCGTTGTTTCATCACATTTACCAGAATTGATTGCCCTCCATTTGGAACGCTGTGTAACCTGCAGGATAATATTAAATCTCAAAGGGAGAGATTGAGGGACGTTAAATCGTTGGATCTTTTATTTTTTATTGATCGGAGACTTTGTGAAATGAAATGATTTTATTTTCACATAAATGTTTAATAGCGTGTAGGCTAAGTAAATTTTCGGATTAATATGTTAAAGATTGGTTGAAAGATAACATTTCTCCAGGAAGTAATTTATTATATAGCTAATTTAATTGTAAAATAAAAAATGTTTACATTAACTCTCATTATTGCTCAGTTGAAGAACAATAAATCAGGAATCAGGATTTTTTTCTAAAAGTGAAAAAAAAAAACTGAAGAAATAATTTAGAGGATTCAATAATTTGTGAAGATAATAGCCTAATTATGTTAAGTTACTGAAATAAAATTTATACATAAATATAAATAATATATAAATGCAAAATATATAATTAGAAATACATAAATAGAAATATATAAACACAAATATATATATATATATATATATATATATATATTTATATATTTGCACCGAAAACCTTTTCTAGTGTCCCTATACGAATTCCATAGAATGCACAGTGTATTATGTGATATATTATGTGTTATAATATATTTGACTAAGAGCCGAATTGTTTATTTGGGCATAGAAAGTTGCATGTTTCACGTCAGACATTTCTACAGTGAGTCCCACGCAAGAGTTGGCCAATGACGCGGGTTTCTGCGTCGCGGCTGGCACAGCTCCAACTCCCGAGCGATCGGGTGAAATATCTACGCTAATAATTATTCAGGTTCTCACATTTACAGTTAAAATTACAATGTAAATAACTACGTACCTCATCACAAGAGATGTTGGAAATGTTCTCCTCTTACATCCACACAATACTGGCACCGTTTAAGGAAATTTTCTTTCACGCGCATAAATTCAGCTTCCGAGACAGAGTTACTTTCTCTTGTGATAGGCCTATGTGATATTGTCTTTAAGTTCGTCAAACAGTATGTAAGCATTATTTATGGGGAAACTTGAAAAATAAAGTGTATAGGTCAATTTCCCATACATAAGAAGAACTTAAAGACAATATCACAAAATAAATTAACTCTATCTCGGAAGCTGAACTTATGTGCGTGAAAGAAAATTTCCTAAAAAGGTGCCAGTATTGTGTGGATGCAAGAGGAGAACATTTCCAACATCTCTTGTGATGAGGTACGTAGTTATTTACATTGTAATTTTAACTGTAAATGTGAGAACCTGAATCATTACACCGACCGCGGCATTATTTGCGTAGATATTTCACCCGATCGCCCGGGAGTTGGAGCTGTGTCAGCCGCGATGCCGAAACCCGCGTCATTGGCCAACTCTTGCGTGGGACTCACTGTAGTTAAATATAGTATTATGTAGATAGGAATATGCCTGAGTGAGATGTTTGAACTCTGAAATTTTTACACCCCCTGATATTTATAGGCAAATAGTTCCATAGTCGGTTTGTGGAAATGTTGAACAAAGAGGAGTAAGGACCTGTGCGGGGGGATGGTATGAATAGTGTTAGTCATATCGTGAACAGATGTGAAAATTACAGGAGGCTAGAGCATTAGGACATTTGATAAATAAAATTGAAGGGAGTCGAGGCCTGTAGGATTTGGAAGAAAGCAGAAGAGAGTGAAAATCACTGCAGGTATGGAGTCAATACCAATCCAACGCTTGCGGACAAGAAGTGGTGTAGTCGCATTTGAACATGTTACAAATAAATGGTATGCACATGTGTTGAGCACTTGTACAACTAATTTAATTTTAAAGTCATACGTCAGATTAGTCAGCAAAACATCGGCGTAGTCAAAGTGAGAGTATGTAATAGAGTTTTCTTTATCCAATTCTTCTGAGAGCATGGATAATTAGTCCCGTATATTGGTAGCGAAAAAATGACCCACCTTGCATTAATTAGGGTAAAAGACTTTTCTTTTTTATATTATTTGGTATAGTGAGAGTAGTGTAAAACTAAGTTTTCGAACTCGAAAGCCCTAGGGACAACTTTCTGTGAGCAGAAAACCGCGAAAATTTCACACTTTTTTCAGTTTATCGGAAAAATCTTCTAGATACCAACTTCTAGCTAATATTTTTCCAGCACCATTCGAAAGAGCATAAAATTTTCTGCGAAATTCAGTGTTCAAACTTTAATTTACTGTACATTAAGTATTGCAGGTACGATAGTAGGCCTACTTGGATTTTTAAAAACGCGTGTTTTGACCCATTTTATCCCTATTTATGGCGGTTTTTGTAGTCCATTATGTGTTTTAATTATGAATGAGCATTGATTATGTTTATGTATATGTTTTACAAGGTAACCTAGGGGGAGAGTCAAATTCGATGAACATAAATTTACGACCAGATAATATAGAAAGTCTAAAATACGTTTAAAATTACTTATGCATAAAAAAATTATGTTTGAATTCCGTTCTTTTTATGCGAGGTTTACTGTTCACAGTAGACTGCTACCAGGGTAAGGTAAAATTAAATTACAGAATTGCTCAATTATAAGGCCCCTTTGTGATTTCCTTCGTATTTAGGTGGAAAAGTGGGAGAAATGAATCAGCGAACGTGGTGATGAGAGGAGGGATTCTGTCGGTCTGTTGGTATTGAGTAGGCTAGCGGACAGTGGACACAAGGGAAGGTCGATCTGTAATATGTTTGTGATGCCATGGAAACTTATTGCCAAATGATTACAGTGTCATCTGAGCAGCATGTAGAAGCAAGGTCCTCTCGAGTGGATCGAGACAAGGACGACACACTGAAACTGAAGCTATGGTTTGTTCAGCATGATCCTTTTTCCATAACTGACTCGTCAGCTATGTCAAGAAGCAATATGGGTGGTAATTAATTATCGTGTTTGCTAGATACCAAAATAATGTGAATCAACGAGGTACTAAAAGGTTATAAAGGGTTCGCCGTTCCAAGATAGAGTTCAACTGATTTGTTTGATGAGAAAACATTCCTTGCTGTTTCCCAAAAGAAGTTCTTGGGGAATTACAGTAATGCAAGTATTACAGGCAGTAGAAGACGAATATGTGCATATAGTTGTTACAGCTATCCCAAAAGGAGCCACTTATGATAGCGTCGTTGTAAGTGGGGATATTGACATGCTTGTACTCCTGTCCGGGCTATCCAATTCATGCCAAAACATACAAATTCTGAAATCAGGAAGGAGTGGCAACCATGATACTTCTCAACCTCATCATATCAATATGATCCAGAGTACCTTCTGTTTATTCATGCTTTTAGTGGTTGTGATACCACCTGAGCTCCATTTGGCCATGGAAAAACAAAACGTTTCACCCTCGTTGCGAAGAACCAAGCTTGAGAAAATACACTTCAATTTTTTACTAGTTTACTACAACCAAGGAAGAAATCAGCCATGCAGGAGAAAAAGAATTCTTGGCTCCTTACAACACTAGAACGAACACCCGTCAGGGGATCAATGATCTCAGATACCATTTGTTTGTTAAGATGGCAGCCAAAACAAAGATCATCCTACCCTGACTGCCACCGACGCAGCCGAACATGCATTTCGGACATTCCACCAAGTGCAATGCTAGCTGGGTAACAGCCTGGATGCAGTAGAACGAAGATGGAAACGTAACAGCCATGATCTCATTCCAATTAAAATGACAAAAGTCCCAGCACCACATTTCTTGCTGCAACTGATACACTGCAGCTGCAAAAAAGGTTGCAATACTGCATGTATTTGCAGAAAATTTGGGTTGATATTCAATGCAATTTGCAAAAAATGTTCAGGGATTTCATTTACCAACAAATTTGATGAAGCAAGTCAAGTTGGCACCGAAGCTGTTGAAGGACACGATGATTCTGAACAAGAAGAAGTATATGACTTGATGACGCACCGGAAGCAGATGTACAACCTGGACCTTTTGAACATCTAAGGCGCACATAATTCATACCTTTCTCACAATATATTTCCATCATAATAATGTTTGTCTCATTACCAATTGCTCCTGTAACAAAACCAATTGTTTCTGTAACAAAACCAATTGTTTCTGTAATAACACCAATTGTTTTTGTAATATAAGCATTCTGATTATCATTATGATATCTGAAGCTTTCATTACTTCATTTCCCGACTTATCCATTTGTATACAGGGCCATATACATGATTAATGGCCATTCATAATTAAAACACATAATGGACTACATAGACCGCCATAAATAGGGATAAAATGGGCTAAAACACGCGTTTTAACATTTTTTAAAAATTCCAAGTACTATAGTACCTGTGATACTACATGTAGATTAAAGTTTGACCAGTGCATTTTGCAGGAAATTTTATGCTCTTTCGAATGGTGATAGACAAATATATGCTGCAAGTTGGTATCTAGAAGATTTTTCTGATAATCTGAAAAAAGTGCGAAATTTTTGCGGTTTTTTGCTCACAGAAAGTTGTCCCTAGGGCTTTCGATGTAGAAAACTTAGATTTACACTACTCTTTCAACACCAAACAATATGAAATATAAAAATCTTTTACCCTAATTAATGCAAGGTGGAATGTATCTATATACTGACTAAATAGGAAATAGTTCCTTAACATCATATTCGTACATAATACTTAAATATATTTAGTTAATATTTTAAATACAAGATACTGCGAATATGGAAGTTCATTTAAACAAATCCAACAGACCTCAGAAACATTTCCGCCAAAGTTTTGTCAGTGCCTTATAATATTGTGTTTGGTGTAAAAAGTTGTTGACTTAGTTTTTATAAAGAGTTAATAAAGTGAAAAGACATGGCAATTATTTTAAATTTACAGGAGATAACCGAACTCACAAAAGTGAAAATCCTGCTCATGTACTTTTTCTGAGCTCGCACTCACCTTTTGCAGGTGCCCAATTACCATGAATTGTCTTTTAATAGTGTGACCATTGGTCGTAGGAACAATGAGAGATTAAGGCTTTATCCAATCCTTTGTTCGTTCACGACTGGGAACTGGGAAGAAGAAAAGTGAATCTCCCAGCCGTCCAGGTATTCAGGAAGTTAAATGCTCCGTGATGCCATGTGAATGCATGAATGAAAAATATTAATTATTCTCCATTGGTTTTCATTGCGTTTAATGTACTATTACGAATGCTGCAAACCATGTGAAATTAAATAGTTACA
This sequence comes from Ectobius pallidus, assembly GCA_964059195.1. NCBI lineage: Eukaryota > Metazoa > Arthropoda > Insecta > Blattodea > Ectobiidae > Ectobius > Ectobius pallidus. The sequence goes on along the minus strand of CAXKWD010000006.1, from coordinate 49,606,582 downwards.
AGGATTTAAAATTTAAATATTTTCGTTCATCCACATGGAAGGTGCATCCTTATGAAAGGTATTTACTTTCATACGTGTAGACCATCTAGTTAAAGAAACTTTTCTGTTAATTTGGCGTATTTCGGAACACAGGACTGGAATTACGATATTTCTTTACTCTTAGCGAGAAAACTGCTCATAAACAGATACGTTATGGGTTTAAAGTAATACTGCCTATAATTGGACCAGGTGTCTTCTACGTAACTCCTCTTCAGAATATATCAAAGTTTCAGGAACTTTTATTTCCAGTAAATATTGAACGTAAATATTCACGAGTCTCTTCTCGACTAGTGGCTATACCACTTCTAAGCTGATCACAGGTTAAGCAATCTTGGGTGGCGTACTTCTCCTTTCACCTCTGACAATTTATTCATGGTAAACCCACCGTGGTGCCGAGTCCATATTACGCTGTTAGACTCTGCTACTTTAATAACGGCTTCAGTAGCCGTCTACTCAAAATGTGACATTTTCTCCATCCTCGAAGAGTCTGACTAGCCATCTCCCTCACGACCATTCATGAAAGTTGGGATTCTATAGTTGAAATAATAAGAAAAGTATTTTAAAGTATGTCATTAAGATACTGCTACATCACAAATACTATACGCATTATGGTGTCACAGAACAACATTGTAATTATTTTTTAACGATGGGCGAGGCGGTAAAATTGCATTACGAAGTTTAGGAGTTAAAATGCCACGGCCAAGCGATCTGATGGAGTTTTGGGGATTTTCCCCACGTGCAGAAATATTTTTGTTGGAATTTATTTTGCTTCAACTGATTTATTTGTTGAACGGGAAGTTGTGAATTTAAATTATTGTCATCACTTCTTTGTTTCATCATAAGCTTTCAGGATATACTTATTTGTTTTGTTTGGGATGCGGGATTGGAATGCTTACTCAGAATAAATGTAATGAGAGAAAGTAGGAAATACTGTTGTTGTCTGAGAGACTTGTTGCATTGAATCTATCTATATTAATAAAAATGAATTTCCAAAATGTATGTTGCCGCATCACTTCAGAACGGCTCGACCGATTTGGCTGATTATTTTGTGTTGTGTTCGAAATTGTCAGGACAAGGTTTATATGAAAGAAAATTTTTGTAAAATCCACGTCGGAAATGTGAAATAAGGCAAAGTTAGAGAGTTCTGCTGTCAATTGTTTGCATAAAAGAAAGATAAAAAAATGAAGTGTGACATATTCACAGTTTGAGAGTTCTGCTGTCACATGTTTTCATAACAAAACAAACAAACAAAAAGTGTGAGTCTTGCAACCAAGCCAAATCGAAAGTGTGTATGTATGTGGGTATGTATGTTTCTTATACAGATCCTACATTTCTTGACAATTTGCACGAAATTTTGCACACATACCCAGTTAAGCCCGGAAAGTAACGCGGTGAACACCAAAATTCAAACAAACCATTCCTTCCCTTGAAAATTTATATATTAATTTCTTAAAATATTATACTGAAAAATAAAATGCAATTCAGTTATCATGACAACATTGTATTGTTTACAGTGTTCACATAGGGAATTGGGAACTACATAATACTGGGCTTTAGCAAATTCTGATGCTATCGATATAATTAATACAAATGTGAAAATAATTCTTGAAGAATGAAATCCAAGAAAATAAAGCACAATGTGAAGCAGTCACATAACTTTCTCTGCCCTCGACATGGAAAATATCATTTTATAACTTCACATTTTGATGTAGAATAAGCGGTCGTATTGCAAGGACAGCTTAAGTGTGAACCAGTGAGTATGCTATGTCAGAAGTCGGTAAAAAAATCCTATCCACTGTAGAGGTGTACATATTCTGATTTTAGCTTGCTTACCCCTTTGAAATTCCGCAACCAGTCACAGCTTTTAACTTGCTTGACTAGAAAGCAAGCCAGATTACAACGATGATAAGAAATACTGTCGCTATGAGTCACAAGCTCTTCATAACCTGGTGGGTTTCATAGGACCTAAGGAAACTGCAAGGCCTGGCGGAAAGAATATGAAACTGGGTATAGCAGTGCACTGGTAAGTCGTGCAGTTACGTAGTTGAGGAACTTCAGATGTGTTTAGAGAATTTTACCCTGTAGGAAGCCGAGGAGAAACTAAAATGTGGACAATTTGAATTATCAATGAACAAAGGTACTAGTCCGGCATGGGAAAAATTTTCAAACATTTTCGAGAAAACATCATAAAATCATTAATAACAATAACAAAAATCCCTTTAGGCAAGCCTACAAGCTGAGGTAGATTTCGAAGTGCTTTTGTTTTAATTTACTGTCGCTGCGTAGCATTCTTCTTCTTTAGCCTTGGCATGACAAACCCGCAATAATAACTGCAAAAAAGAGGAAAGAGAACTTTTTCAAACATTCAAATCTCGTCTTATATGAGAACTATCAAGAAACTAGTTATTGATTTGTAGAGTACTCATCAAGAGCTTTTCAACGATACCCCACAAGACGTAGTTTCGAAAATTTCGAATTTCCATCCCCATACCCCCACCCCCACTCGTACTCCCAAAACTCCCGAATCGTTGGTGTCACTGTGAACTCCATAAGGAGTACTCTAATTTATTCAATCAAAGTTTCCCTCTATACTTCATAGGGGCCGAGATATAAATGTTTTAAAATTTGAACCCCCTCCCCCGACCACCCTCTTGCGCCAATTTTGCTCATTAACGAACTTGTCTGAACTATTGGGCCTAGAAATAACATAATAAAATTTGATTCAAATATCTTGAAAATTACGGCCGCTAGCGTGTAATCACTATTTTTTAACAGGCGGTGGTTTCGTACTTAGGGAGGCATGAAACGTAAAGATATGAACGAATTTTTTTATTTTTCTTCGAAATCTACCTAATAATAAAAATAATAATTGTGTTAAGACGCTGAAACGATTTTTAATACTTTATCCACCTTTTATTTATCTGCATGGTGAATTTCTTCTACCAGCATGTAGAAAAGCAAGAAAGTATTACCTACACTTAGCAACTACAGTTGTTCAGCTGATAGGAATGTCGCAAGCTTATTCTGGCTTGCCTAGGTTAGGTTTGACCTGACTCATCAAGCTTAAAGAAACCTGCCTGCTTCCTAGCTATGACGCTGGCAACTTGCTTGCCTGGCGTTCAAGCGGGTATGGGCAAGCTAAAATCGAGATTTGTACACCTCTACCACTGATACGTCACTCATAGCCGTAGGATGTTTAACATAGGCTCTAAACATCTACAAGAAGACAAAAGAGGGTGGAACATTTTCAGTCCTATGCCCGAAGTATATTATGTCCCAGGTTTTGGGGGAAGATAGTATGAAAGTGATATTGATTTTTATTTTTTTTATTTTTAATTTCAGCTCCGAAACGGTTGTATGGCAACATGAGAGTGAGAAATAAAAATTTCCATAAAGACAATACAGTCTTATATAATCGGAATTTATGTTTCTTCTTATTTCAACCCCTCCCAGGCATGGTGTGTAGAAGCAATGGAATGCAACATTCGACATCTTCTGTGAGCCATAGAAAGCTATAACTAGCGTTTTCTGAGGGAATAGTTTGAGTGTGATAAGTCGTTCTTCCTCATTTCAAGCTCTATGGAGGCCTACATATTATACAAGGCCCTAGAGTTTGAAAATCGAAAGTTAATTTCAAATTACAAAATAAAAACCCGGGCGACGCCGGGCCTTTCAAGCTAGTAAAGGATAAAAATGTTAATGTTAGACAACGCTAGAAGAAGAAATGTAACAAGGAAGACCTTATTTTCAAGGTTTATTCGGAAATACATGTATCTCAAACGTGGCGGAAGAATTGCTATTTACCGAGTCACAGTATAACAAAGTGCTTAGCATAGTCCACAAGGGAAAGCAAGAATGTTGGAGAAGGCAGAAAGCAAGTCGGGGACCATACACATTGTATAGAAGCAAAGTGCAATTGCAACTAGGTATTTCGCCACCTTGATATAACCAAAGACTAAACAAGTATTTAAACATACAAGTTACGTATGTGTATATATATATGTATATATATATATATATATATATATATATATATATATATATCTTTTTTTTTTGAGCGGTGAAAATTTAACTTTAGTTCTAATACATAATCGCGGATAATATTATCAGTCTGATAATGTTATCACTTTTATGTAGTCCCGTACGCATTAATACTTATACATTGAAACAATGCTGTATATTGTGATCAAGGATCCTGTTCAAATGCAATCACATTTTAATTTTTCGGGTTTATTTCCAAGTATTGTACAACATCAAATTTTTTTATTTTTTATTTTTTATTATTAGGATTTCGTTTCTAACTCAGCTGTATTGTGTTGTATTGGAAGGAAGGGTAGTGCTCCCAGCTCATAGGACGACCTCTTCGAGTGGTTGGTGAAGATCACTTTGATGACATGCAATGATGGTTTGTGCAAAATGAAAAGACTTGAAGAGACAGGCGTTAGATGCTTTGCTAAGCGGTGTTCACCACAGATCAGTAAACTTCCAAAAAACACTATGAGCATGAAACATTGGTTAATGGACTCCAAAGGAAAAACAGAAACAATTAAAAACGTTTATTGATCGCAAAAATAGTTGCTTGCAGCATAATACTGTATTATGAGTGGTTGAATGAGTCACAGTTACGTATTATCTTGTATGTATGAATAAATAGCTTTTATTCTTGTTTTTCAAGTGTACAATTTTATCTCATGTATGAATAAATATAATTCAGTTAATTCTTTCGGCTACTGTTATCATACAGTTAATATTATCAGATTAGCTGTATCCCGAAGTGATCACAATAAGTGTCGTGACCTGTTTCGGGATATGATATAGTGATATACAATTTTTAGTTTATTTTGTCTTACACGGAGGGGTGCTTGATAAAATTTCGATTTTCTTGAAAACGTCTGTACATTTTTTCTAAACATTGAATCTTCTTCTTCCTCTTATTTGTAGGCCTTACTTCTAGGCCTAGAGCTTGTTTATTTCTTTGCATAATCGCATCTTAATAAATGTCATTATAGGCTCGTTGTATAATATGGGCCTACTATTATTTTACTGTATAACAGAAGTTAAGGCTTTTGACTATGGTACAGATGAATTAATTTAGGTGTTCCAATTTCAAATGACTAACCTTTCCTCTCTTTTTCAGGTAAGCGGAATTCCACGATTCAGATGTGAACTGTGCCAGGCTCTCTGCCAGTGAAAGTAAGTAACTAACTAAAAGGATGGCTGCCCTGCTGATATATTGCAATTAAAGCCGCGTTCACACCTGTGCAACGTTGCATGCGCACAAGAGGCATGCACCTGTCACGTGGAGATGCAAGCCGGGGCATGCAACGGTGCAGGGTAAGGCTTGCGTGGAATCTGTGCGCACAGACCACCTTGCGCCGGTGCACGTAGGCACAAGTAGCTCCCCATTTGAAACGGGGAGCTACGTGCAACAGTCGTGCGTCTTCCAAAGTTCTGTTCTGATTTTTCATTATGGCGGAGTGGTCTAATGAAAGAAATATTGAGTTCATGGAGGATTATCGCTGTTGTCCATGTTTGTGGATGGCTAGCTCCCCGGACTACAAGGACAGGACAAAAAGGAGCGATTCTTTGCAGTTTTTAAGAGACAAATATGCTTTGGGAACAACGAAAGCCGTATTAAATAAAATAAAAAGCCTCCGATCATACTTTCGTAGAGTCATAATGAACATCACTCAAAGAGGAAGAGAGGGTGCGGAACGGATAATTTTATATTATATTAATATTAATATATTATATTTATTGTTATTAACATTAATTTTAAAGAGAGGTAATCAATGAAAACAATCAAAACCACATTGTCAGTCATTATTAACAGTTAACATATATAAATGGTATATTTTCGAACATGGTACAATTCTGAACGAACTAAGATTTTTATCCACTATTGGGTTGCAAACGTAAATAATTATAAATTATTATAAAATATAAATTATTATAAATATTATTACTCTTATATAAATAATATAAATTATTTATATTATTTTTTTAATAATAAATTATTTAAAATAATTAAATTCTTTTATAGCATAAATTATTATATAAATTATTAATTATTAATATAAATTGACGATAAATCACTATTTTCCAATCGAAGGTAAGAACTCCATGCTTGAAAAATGGCACGTTATATAATTGCTTATAATTCCACCTTGTGTTACTGGAATATATTTTGAGGAACGATTTTTAACTCATATCAAGAAATAGTGTAGTCTTCAATACGTAAGTCATTGGCACAACATGTGTCATTCTTGAGCGGAATTTGTAACTATGTGGTAATTTACAAAAACTAGCGCAAAGTAGGCCTACAAATAGGCTACGAAAACATTTTAGGTACAAATTCGAACAGTACAGTACTTTAACACGCGATTGCTCGCTTACGTCTTAAATGGAAAAGCTGTTATGCCATCACAGCATTCTGCATGTTTATTATTATTAACTGTGCTAATCATATATAAAAGGTTGACATTCATACGTCTTTCAGCAGTGGTATTATTTCAACGAATAGGCATTTTAAGGCTTTTTAAACAAACGAGTTTAGCCGTCTTAGTAAAAAATAATAATGGACTCTAATATAACACAGAAAATTGTATTATAATTTTGACAGAGATATTTTTGTTTTTAGGTAGATTTCGAAGAAAAATCGATACCATGTCATGACTTTCGAAAAATTCTTTCATATGTTTACGTTTCATGCCTCCCTAAGTACGAAACTACCGCCTGTTCAAAAAAAAAAAAAAAAAAAAAAAAATAGTGATATATACATATATATATATTTACACGATAGCGGCCGTAATTTTGAAGATATTTGAACCAAATTTTATTATGTTATTTCTAGGCCCAATAGTTCGGATAAGTTCGTTAATGAGAAAAATTGGCCCAAGGGGGTGGTCGGGGGAGGGGGTTGAAATTTTAAAACATTTATATCTCGGCCCCTATGAAGTATAGAGGGAAACTTTGTTTGAATAAATTAGAGTACTCCCTATGGAGTTCACAGTGACACCAACGATTCGGGGGTTTTGAGGGTACGAGTGAGGGTGGAGGGATGGAAATTCAATTTTTTTTTAAACTACGTCTTGTGGGGTATCGTTGAAATGCTCTTGATGAGTACTCTACAGATCAATAACTATATAGTTTCTTGATAGTTCTCATATAAGGCGAGATTTGAATGTTTGAAAAAATGCTCTTTCCTCTTTTTTTGCAGTTATTATTGCGGGTTTGTTATGCCAAGGCTAAAGAAGAAGAAATAAATTAAACCAAGAGTTCTTCGAAATCTACCTCAGCCTGTAGGCTTGCCTAAAGGGATTTTTTTAAATGATACAATTATTCAATACCCACTCAATTCACTTCCTATCTACAAAAATAAGTTGACTGAAATTGTTCCTTTAATATACATCTTTGTCGTTGGTCGGCAAATTGTTATTTTAAAGTTTAAACGACAATGAATTATTTGCACATTTCACGCTTCTTACGGTTTCGTCTTTGTCGCAAAATAACAACAGCTGCAACAGCATCTATATCCAAAGCGGACATTTCATCTGCGCACTTCTAGCAGGTGTGAACAGAAAGAGGCATGCGCCTACAATAATGGAGCCGCAAGAGACTAGGTGCATGCGCAGATGCACTGGAGAGGCACGGCAACTAGGCGCAAGGCGCACAGGTCTGAACGCGGCTTAAATTATATAGATGTGATCTTTTCAGGCGTGTAACATAACTGTACCGGTAGCTGTTTAGATTTTAAATGATACTTTTTTGTGTGTGTATCAGGCATTGAACCAATGTGGAATTAAACAAGGTCAGGCTTCAAGAATCTGTTGTATTTTTTGTCATAAGGTGTACTTTTTGGATATCCCTGCAGGATAATTATGATTGTAGCCGTTTGAACCGACATATCTTTCCAATGTGGTGTTAAATGCATGTTCATCCATATGGAATCAACAGCCATTAGAAGTCTTCGGCGGCTAACACAAAGGCATCTAGCATGGCATAGTTTATTGCGAGGGAGTTTTGAGTCTGGGTCCGGGGTCTTGAATTTGGATGCATATTATGAACGCTCTATGCCCGCTTCCGGACATTTACGATGTTCATACATAACAGCAACTACAAAAGCGTGTTCTCCCATTGTTAAGTGACAGATACGAATCCCCACGTAGAGGAACGAAAGAAGGATACGTGATCTTTCTCCGCTGTATGCTGCAAGCCACATTTGTCATCGTTCAAGTTGTATTATTAAATTAACTCCAGCACTCATGGGTGTCGTACGCGTCCTCGTGAATATCAATAGAAAACAACATATTTTCACTGCAGAATCCTAAGTCTGTTTTTGTTTAATTTTATTACGAATTCTAAAAAAATAATTTACACATATACGTGTGTCAGGATATACCAATTACATCGGAATGAGTGGTGACAATTTTACTGTAATTTGAAAGCATTTCTTTATATTTAATTATATTTCCTTTGCACATTACCCAGGTGTTTAAACTCGTAACAAGATCACACTAAGCAACAGTTCATCCATGACTTGAAAATATTTACGGTCTTGTTGTCTATCGGGTTTTAATCCCCATCACCTACCCCTTTGTGAAATATCAGTACACATGGATAATAGCAGAAAGTGTTACAAGTTTTTATATTCCAAGAAAATAAATTTTGATTCCTTAATCATATAGACAAAGCTGAAAATTTTATTATCTAAGTGTCTTCACAAAAAGCCCATGAATTCACTATGTTTTTCATACTGCCTATTCAATCAGCATCAGCCTCGAACTGCAATCAAGAAATAGGTCTAATAAAAGAGAAAGAAAAATAAAGAATAAGAAAAAATTTAAGTGGAATAGTCACGCAGTTCTCCCCTAAGTGGAACAGTCATATGACTCTTCTCTACCCAAAGCATAGACCTTGCAATAATAATAATAATAAACTTAATAGTCAAGTTGTAAAATTAAACTTAAAATTTGTTAAATTCAATTAAAATTTCAACGAAAATATATAAGAATTCAGTTAAATATTTACCTTTTATCACTAAAAAATTCTTCCATATTGTAATAAAGCGTTTGAACTATCCAATTATGTAAATTTTGTTTAAATATCGCATCAGGTAGTAGCGAAAAGTCAAAAGATAGCCTAAGTGATTATGTAATCTTATGCTTAATACATGAAAGCTATTCATGGATTTAGAAATATGGAATATCAATTCTTTTATTAATTTTAGTATTATATTGTATAAGTCTTTGTTGAAGTCCAGATAAATTGGTTTTTACATAAATAAGCACAGTGTAAATGTAGAAATTTATTACAGACATGACTCTGAGTTTATTAAATACTGACTTGCAATGAGCTAAATAATAGGAATTTGACATAATTGTAATATTTCTTGTAGCAATAATAGAATATCAGTCTCGTGACTGGCTTCCCCAAAGTGGAATACCTTAAGTGATTATACCGTGATGTAAAAGGGTCATTCCATATTAAATCAACAAATTTTAAGACAATTTTTTGCCACACCATTTTTTATTTTTGTAAGCTCGTAGAGCTTAGAGCCCATTTATTATACTTTTATAGCAAAAACTAGTAATGAAGTATTCATACAAGTCACTAGATGGCACTATTGGCAGTTACTAGCAAACAGAATTCTTGGCACACTTGTATCTCTTTATTTACATTTAGATAAAGAAAATATCTATTATGAGCTATAATGATATTAGCTAAGGAATAGTTTGCACATTTATTCCAGTTATTATTAACTGTTATCATTGAATTCAGTAATTAATGTTAACTAGCAACAGAATGCTGTTTTGCCGGCATCGATCTGATATCGATTGCCAGCCTGATAATCGATAATACTCTTACTTGTCCCTATGGACAGAACGGCGTAGAGCACTTCAAGCGGACTATCGATTTCTATACTTGCGCCTACGAACAGTATATTAAAAAGTTGGATTAATTCCTATGAGAAATTCATTTATTTCTCTACAAGGGCATATTGTTTAATAAAATAGATACTCTCATATATCTTTTTGTGTGTTACAGAAAGAGTACTGCATGTTACTTTGTTTAATAAAAGCCTGCTTTAGGATGGAAGCGTCTAGAAAGCTCGAGACTAGCTTTTCATCGAATTTGTGAATAACTCTTTTGTAAGATGATTATGTGAACGCATTTCGTAGCCGTTAGACTTTATTCACTCTCTCACCGATCGTCGCTTCGTAAGGTCACAGCCCCAAATTTAGCAACAGTCCACAAGTCTGAATATACTATTGTACAGTTTCTACATGGAACCAGCATCATCAGCCACTACTTAATCTACCAGGAGGTGGATTAGAGGACATCTCTAGAACTTCGTGGAGCGTAGCTCGTAGCCATGGAAGGACTCGCTACTGGCCACCGTTCAGGATGATCTACAGCACCATAGATCTTCAGCATCGATAACTGTACATCCTCCCTTTAGCTACAGTCCGGCTAAATGCAGTCACATTCTCATCAGATGTAGTCGCAATACAAGTTAAGTAAATCAAACTAAACCATGTATTAATACACAAAAGCCAAGTAGGGCTTAGCATCTTTATATTACTATAAAGTAAATCTGCTCATATAAACGTATGGAGTTTTGGCATCCTTGCAGCTCCTCTTTTCCTCTACGTGCAAGCTAAATATGCTGCCGTAGTAGTTTTGAATAAATTATAGTAATCTCACAAAGACCAAGGAATGGTCTAGCAAATTAGTATTTTTCAAATAGCAATTCAGCGTTTATCAAGATAAGAAGTTTTGGCAAGCAATTGCAGCTTCTCTTTTCCTACTTGCAGATAGAGGATACTGCAGTAGTATTTTGAGCCAATACAGCTCAATTATTCCAAAAGTTTGTAATTTTGAGATTAAAATAAAGAACTTTATATTACTGTTGTAGATCACAAAACATGGTGTATTCTCACAGCAAATGAACCTTAAGTCATTCCTGAAGTATACCTAGTGAAAATAGCAAGCACTATTCAATATTGGTCTATACCAAATACAACTCCAAGTAAGAAGAGAAGCAGTAGTCTTCAAGAAAAGAAGAATAGAGTAACAATTCTCTCTCTCCATTATTCCTGCTTCCTTCAATATTCCTACACTTCTAAACTTATATATTTTCTGGGTTCTCCCAGTGGTCCTCCGAAAATCCTATTGCAAATTCTGATAGGCACACTAGCCAACAATTTTGATAAAATTTGGTAGGTGATGTGTACCAGTCTTCTGAACCCCAAAACAAATCTTGTTATACCTCTAAAAAATTTTACTCCTGAGACATAGGCATTTGTTTGGAGCACGAACAAGCAAAAAATGTAATTTCAGACCTGTTTTCTGAAAGCCGTAGAAATTCTATTTGAATCAGTAGGATGATCAGATAGGGCTCATTGGAAAGCTTAAAAAATGGACTTTCATTTGTGCATACTAAATTAGATTTAAGTTATGTCTAAACAGACGTTTTTAGGGCTCTAATCTTCGTCCGTGAACTGTCGTTTTGCGTAATTTTAGGCATTAAAAAACAACGAAGGACTTGGAGTAACAGGCCAATTTTTTTTTCTGTTACACTTATGTATGAGGAGTATGTGTGGGAAAAAACTGAGCTGTTACTGGTGGTCCTTCACCCTGAAAAATTTGCTTAAACTTCGAAAAAATGTAAATCGTGCTTTTTCTCGGTCCCAAAAAGTAATGTGGGACAGGTGATAAAAATCTGAAAATGCCAGGACGAGAAGCCCTTATAGTGTACTTTAAAATAAAAACAAAATCATTCTGTGACTCGAAGGGATAGAGGAGCTACAAGCCTTTGAAGTATCAAAAAAATAGCACTTGACCGCTACTGAAAATAGGCTAAGCAGATAGGATAATTACCACAAAATTTAATTTAAACGTGCATAAAATACAAAACATTTATTTACAAATGAGAATTTTCCTCAGTTATACAAATTTCTGATTTTTTGTAATTTTTCTAGCAAATTTTCACATTTGACTTCTTTTTAAGCTACATTGATGGCAATTTCAAGTAGGCCTACTGTATTTTCAACTATTTTATTTAGAAACCATTCTTATCCTGGTTTTTTGGATGTAGGTAATGCATTAAACACTAAAAGCTGCATAAAGCTCTTGAAGGTTACATCAAATTAACCTTTTCTGTATGTTAACCTTTTTCTCCATTAGGTCCTCTAACAGATACACAGTACCTTTTCCTTGGCATCATTCTGTTGTACTCATCATTTTCGTAGAAGTCTTGTACAGTTTTGACTGAAACTTCATCAAGTTTATTCCTAGTCCTTTTCTCCCTATTCTGTGGCAAAATCCCGTTCTTTTTCACTAAATTTCTTGACTGGTGGGCTAAGTATTGGCTGACATTAAACTCACTCTGAACTAAACTAATACTCCAACTACTAGGAGGTAAACGTACAATGTTCTTTAATTTTTTTTCTTTAAGCTTGTGAATTAGTTGCTTGTACTCATTCGCTAAACTGGCAGGCTGCATGCTCATTGAAAATTCCTCATTATCAGTTGAAATGTTCAAATCAAAAGACTTATTTAACTTTCCTGATACACTAACCTCATTTGTTAACACTGAGGGTCTAGCTTCAACTGACAGCTTCTGCGCCTTAACAGGAGAAATACCAAGGACTGAACAAGCATCATTAACTGTTTCAACAAGAATGGTTTCAGGTTCATAAATGTCTGGGCATTCATCTTCACTGTCAGTACCGGTCTCTGTGCCTTGATTTGGATTTTTAATTTTTTTAACATTTTGTGCACAATACCTTCCCTGGGATTAATTTCAGCTCAGGATTGCACATGGAAAGTGTCATTGATATTTAATAGGTTTCTTTTTTAAATAGGTTTTGAGTGAACACTGTAGAGGTCAGAGCAAGACCGTACACAAAATTTGGAAGTATCTGTCCAAAAATTCAGCCCTGTGAAACATTTTATATCATCGCAACCAGTTCTAATTGAAAATAATGTTTTTTGTTCTTCAGTGAACTCGGAAATAGTATTGAGTACTGAAGACCTAGAGTAAGATAATTTATGACATACCTCTCCTTTATTAAGATGCCAACGGAACAAGAACACTCCATCATAATAATATACTGGTAACAATTTTAATAGCATGTATTCAGCACAAAATAACAATAGTAATAATTAAAAAAAATAAACTAATCAAGAGATAATGAAGCACACACACAACCTACATGCTGTGAGTCAGCTCAATAAGTGAATAGTGGACAGCATTCAACAGAGGAGCTGGATCATATGAAGCTATGCATATTCAATTCAATTCAATTCAATTTATTCACCAGAAGAATCTTGTTACAAAATTCATGGTTTCGTCACTTAAGTCTAATACAATATATGATACAACTTGTTAACACTGAGATATAAAATACTTATATTAGGATTAAGAGGAAATCTCTCCTTCAAAAAGCATAATTAAGCATAACTAAATTGGTAAATCTACCATCTGTATATCAAGAAATTCATGGACAGAAAAGGGTTGATACAATAACAGGATTTTTTTAACTTTATTTTTAAAAGCATTGTTAGAAAGAGCTTTAAAACCATTGGGTAACTTATTATAAATATTTATTCCTTGATATGTTATACTATTTAGGCATTTTGTGAGCCTATGTTTATTTAGATGAAGATGATTAGCTATTCTGGTATTATGAGTATGATATTCAGAGTTTTTTGTGAAAGATTCTTTAATCTTATGTACGAAACATATAGTTTCTAAAATATAGATACTGGGCACTGGTAAAATTTTCAACTTTTTAAAAACTTCTCTACTAGGAGTGCGAACTGGCACTTTCAACATAATTTTTGCTATTTTCTTTTGTAATTTGAAAATGGTTGCTATTTTTGATGATGTACCCCAGATACAGATACCATAAGTAGTTTGTGAGTATATAAGTCCAAAGTATACAGATTTAATAGTTTCGAGAGAGACTGCTCTAGCAAGAATACGGAAGGCAAAGTAAAGTCTACTCAGTTTATTTGCTATGTAGTCTATATGCGTATTCCAAGAAAGATTTGATTCAAACCAAATTCCCAGAAATTTGGTATTTATACTTTCCTCAAGGGTTGTTCCGTTAATATGAATAGTAAAAGGGTTGTCAAGTTTCTTTTGGTGGAATCGCATTAGTATTGTTTTTTTTACGTTGAGGTGGAGTTTGTTATCTTTTAGCCATGACTGTAAGTGTGAAATTGTCAAATCCACTTTTTTTAGAAGTGTAGTTGAGTCAGCGTCATTAAAAACCAGGTTAGTGTCGTCTGCAAATAATATTGTATGAGCATGAGGTAATTCAGAAGGAAGATCATTTATGTATATTAAAAAAAGCAGAGGCCCTAGAATACTGCCTTGAGGAACTCCATCTTTGAGAAGCATGGCAGTTGACTTAGCTGATTTAATTTGAACAATTTGTGTTCTGTTTTGCAAATAAGATATAAACCAATTGTTTGCAACCCCTCTGATTCCATACCTATCCAGTTTTTTACATAAAATTTTGTGGTTGACAACGTCGAAAGCCTTTGTCAGGTCAAGAAAAATGCCTAATGTTTCTTCTTTTTTATCTAAGGATTGTAGTATTTTATTTATAAAAGCAAAAAGTGCATCATTTATTGACTTATTTTTTTGAAATCCAAATTGTGAGGGGGAGATTATCTTATGGGTATTTAGGAAGGAAATAAGCCTATTGTACATGACTTTTTCTAAAATTTTTGAAAAGGAGGATAGAAGTGATATTGGTCTATAGTTTTCTACTTTGTTTTTATCTCCTTTTTTGAATATAGGTTGGACTCTGGCTATTTTGAAACAGTCTGGAAATATTCCTACCGATAGTGAGCAGTTGCAGATATCAATTAGCGGTTCAAGAATATAAGAGTAACTGTTTTTTACGACAACGTCTGGTATTTCATCTATACCTTGCGAATATTTGTTTTTTAAATTGAGAATTATCTTCGTTATTTCATTTTTTGTTACTGGATTAAGAAAAATAGAATTTGGATTTGAATTTGAATTTGTTTGAGACATACTAATTAAAGTCACATTCTGGAGAGATTTACTCTTAAGATCCTCGATGACATTGACAAAGTATTCATTAAAAGTATCGGCGATGACTTGAGGGTTTTTTATGACATTTCCTGATTCTATAAGTTTTATATCATCTTGTTTTTTTATTTGACCCGTTTCTTTTTTTACTATCTCCCAAAGGGCTTTAGTTTTATTATCAGATTTATTAATATAATTATCATGGTGATTTTGTTTAGCTTTGGCTATAACTTTTTTTAGGATATTAGTGTACGTTTTGTAGTAAGCTTTGAAAGCATCACTAGATGTCATTCTGTAAACGTTATAAAGAGCTTTTTTTCTCTTACACGAGACCATAATTCCTGGTGTTATCCAGTTTTTCATAGTGCATTTAATGTTAGCATACTCGACTTTCGTTAGAGGAAATGCCACATTAAAGTAATATTGAAAACTTTCCAGAAAATTTGTTGTTTTTTTATGAATATCAGTTTCATCTATTACATTTAACCAGGTTTCCTTGCTTAATAGAAAATTTAGGTATTCTGTGTTCACTTGGTTATAAATTCGTTTCCAAGTTGTTTGCCTTCTTTGTTTTTTATTTCCCGCATTTAGGCTTGGTATAGTGATATGTATGAGGACAGCATTATGGTCAGATATTCCAAGGCTTTTGTTTTCGACATTGTATTCAAATGAAAAATCATTTATTATTATTTGATCCAAACATGTTTGAGAAGTTTGAGTAATACGAGTAGGCGTGCTGATAAGTTTTTTTAGGTTATATTGATTTAGGAGCAAATTGAAATGGGGTACAGTTTTATCTCGTGCTAAGAAATTTATATTGAAATCCCCGCATATAACTAAAGGTATTCGTACATTTTTTTGCAAGAGTTTCACAAGGGTTTCAAATTTTTTTAGAAATATATCAGAATCACCAATGGGAGATCTATATAAACATACAATGTTAATTTTATAATTTTGATACGAAATTTGAGAGACGGCGTGTTCAAAATGTTTTTCTTCATTAAGGTATTCAGTGCTATTTATTACTATACTTTCTATACCATCTTTCACATATATTGCAGCACCTCCACCTTTTTGCTTAGCTCGACAGAAACAACTAGAAAGCTTAAAATTATTAATACTATAGGACTTAATTTCTTCTTTCTCTAACCAGTGTTCTGTAAGACATAAAACGTTTGTGTTCTTTAAGTCATCATGAAGGTATACTTCTAGTTCAAGAATTTTGTTCCGTAGACTTTGTACATTTTGACATGAGAGAGAAATGGTGTTTACAATATTTTTAATCCTATAAGAATCACTACTACTAGTCTTATAGCTGTTATAACTACTGCTATCGCAATCACTGCTATTTCTCTTTATACTACAATTTTTAATTATAGGCCTATTTTCCTTAGGTATATTATTTCTGTTATTTACATAGTTTCCATTAATAATACTTTCAGTGATGATAGTAGATTCATTGACAGCGTTAGTCTTTACATTTGAAGCAAATTTTGTTCCTAAAGTTTCAAAAGTTACCCTTTGTTTAGTATCCCAGATCCTTTTAACGGACTGGGTACGTAGCATATTTCAGTTTCCCTGCTCTATATACTTAAGAGGAATTACTGAATTCATTGATATGCGCTGAGCATCAAGATCTTGTTTTATCATTTTACAGATCTTATTTCCAATAATGGCTTTACCTGATGCGTTGAAGTGCAAACCATGAGTTGTGAATAGATTTCTATCTAACTTACTAACGTCTAGCTCTTTCACATTGTTGAACATCCTGCATAAGGCTGATATTTTTTTGTTCGTAATGTCTATTTCTGCATTTACACATGAGTTTTGCATTAAGTCATACCTGTGAGGAATATTTGCAACGATCACTTTTTTGTCTGTTAGATTCGGTAACTTTTTCTTTAGTGTTCTGATAACATCAGCACCGTTATTCTTACTCATGTCATTCGTACCACCAATTATAATTATATGTTCACTTTTACTGGAAATGTTTGTTTCTCTCACGCATTTTGTCACCTCTGCTATAGGGGCCCCTGGCTTGACAAAACTCTGAACTGTTACATTTGAGAGTCCACATTTCACCTCATCTGCTAAGCCTCTTCCGTGACTATCAGAGAATATGGAAACTAGGTTAGTTAAAGAATTTGAAATAGGCTTAGGCTTAGAACGTACATTTTCACTTTTTTGCCCTTTTTTGTGAGATCCATGTTTTGATTCATTAGATGTTTTAACTTCGTCATCAACACAGCTTAGGATTGAGAATTTGTTATTAGTGTCTTTGTAGTTATTATTGCACAAAATTTTTGTTTCACAGTTAGAAAAACGGTTAGCAGCAGGGCGTCCTTTTCGTTTACTCACTGTTTGAAAACACGCATTAGCATGAGAATTTGCTTCTAGCTGTAGCACTCGTTTCCTGAGATCATCATTTTCCAACTTAAGTTCTTGGAGATCATTCTGCAAGACGTTAATAATTCCCAGCAGCGATGTGTGGTTTTCATTCAAATCCCGATTACTTGAGCAAATGTCGGCAAGCGTTAGATCGTCACTTACACAGCGCGGACAGGACCAAGGTTCATCTTTCTTCCTCTTTAAATCAACATATCCACAGCGAAAATGATAATATTTATCGCAGATTGCACATAGAACACCATTCTTTACAATTTTGTTGCATTTCCCACACTTTTCATCGGATACCACCGTTTCTTTCACGGAGCATGATGCAGCAGCATCTAACATCGGCGCCATCTTGAATGTCAGGTTCAAACATGACTTGGTCAGCAACCAGACTCCAATGAACAGTGCGTGTCCAGAACTTATCAGTTATCAGTTAACATAATAATTCAATATACTGTATAGAAGAGTAGAGTTTAATCCAGCACCTACACCTAATAAACCAGGATAAGAATGGTTTCTAAATACAGTACTTGAAATTGCCATCAATGTAGCTTAAAAAGAAATCAAATGTGGAAATTTGCTAAAAAAAATTACAACAAATCAGAAAGTTGTATAACTGAGGAAAATTCTCATTTGTAAATAAATGTTTTGTATTTTATGTAAATTTTAAATTAAATTTTGTGGTAATTATCCTATCTGCTTAGCCTATTTTCAGTAGCGGTCAAGTGCTGTTTTCTTAATATTTCAAAGGCTTGTAGCTCCTCTATACCTTCGAGTCACAGAGTGATTTTGTTTTTATTTTAAAGTACACTATAAGGGCTTCTCATCCTGGCATTTTCAGATTTTTATCACCTGTCCCACATTACTTTTTGGGACCGAGAAAAAGCACGATTTACATTTTTTTCGAAGTTTAAGCAAATTTTTCAGGGTGAAGGACCACCAGTAACAGCTCAGTTTTTTTCCTACACATACTCCTCATACATAAGTGTAACAGGAAAAAAATTGGCCTGTTATTCCAAGTCCTTCGTTGTTTTTTTAATGCCTAAAATTACGCAAAACGACAGTTCACGGACGAAGATTAGAGCCCTAAAAACGTCTATTTAGACTTAACTTAAATCTAATTTAGTATGCACAAATGAAAGTCCATTTTTTAAGCTTTCCAATGAGCCCTATCTGATCATCCTACTGATTCAAATAGAAATTCTACGGCTTTCAGAAAACAGGTCTGAAATTACATTTTTTGCTTGTTCGTGCTCCAAACAAATGCCTATATCTCAGGAGTAAAATTTTTTAGAGGTATAACAAGATTTGTTTTGGGGTTTAGAAGACTGGTACACATCACCTACCAAATTTTATCAAAATCAAAAATGGTGCGGCAACGCCCATTTGTTGATTTAATATGGAATGACCCAAAAGCAAAGAGTCCTGTGTGGGACGAGGAAAGAATAGTCCCACCGAAGTTCATGCGAATCGTAAGAGGCGAGGGAAATGGGCACCCAGTGTCTACACTAAAAAGCAAGTTACTACAGGTCTTACGGGGCAGGAATCAACTCACACCACTGTACCAGGGTGATGTTGCCAAACTAACAGTAACGGTACTTTGAGTAGGGGGATGGGGGAAGGTCACGGGCTAGCAGAATCTGCTCTATCCCCATGTAATACCTATTCTAAAAATATTTTCCTTTTACTCTACGCAACTGCTTTGAAAATGTTAGTGTCAGTAAGTACAAGTAAAACAAGGAATTTAAGTAGATGATAAACTCACCATTAATCGGGAAGAGGAGCTACTCCTAAATTTTCATATTCGTTCCCACTTTCGTCGCTGCTATTTTCTTCAGATTCTTCAAGATTTATCACAACATTATCGTGTATCAGATCCAGCAGGCCGTCCGTTTCCCACATGCGTAGTTCAACATCTTCTATGTGTCGCACATAATTATACCACTGTTGTTGTGTCACTTCATTAATACTAGATTCCAAGAGTTCCCGAACCTTATTTATATTGAAAGTAGTGTTCTCTTGTGACACTTTCCTCTTAATTTGATTCCACACCTCTTCAATGGGATTTAATTCACAATGATAAGGTGGGAGTCGCAATATCTCATGTCCATGTTGTCGAGCCATTTCGTCGACAATACATTTAGGTTCGTATCGAGTTCGAACAGATTCCAATATCTCCACAAGCTCCGTCTTATGCATTTCATCATCGATGTGGATACCTTTGGAGATTAGCCACGATTTAATAACTCCCTTCGTGTTACTCTTTGTAGGGATTTTTTCATTCTTCCTGGAATGTACAGAAGCATTGTCTAGCACTATGACGCTATTAGCTGGTATATTTGGAAGCAATTTCTCTGAAAAATACTTTTCATACATGGGTCCAGTCATTTCATCATGATAGTCGCCATATTTCTTTCCATGATAAACTAACTTTGCTTCAGGAATGAAACCATTTTCATTCCCTGCATGGACTAATATTATACGCCCACCTTTGCCTGAGGGCATTTTATTCCCTGTAGTTAGACCTTGCTTCCAGGCTTCTGATGCAGATCGAATTCTTGTGTCCACCCAAGATTTAGAGGTGGTGCAGCCTGCATTTAACCAGGTTTCATCGGTATAAACAATGTTTCTATTGTTTGCCCTGTGACGTCTCATAGCCCTCAAGTATCTATGTCTCCAAGCAATAATGTCACTTCTGTCGATCAACATAGAGTTCTTACTTCTTTTCGTGAACTGAAAGCCTATATCCAGCATTATCCTTCTTAATGTGGAAATAGATACAGTAGGCATATCAGGGTCTTCATCAAGGGCTGATTTCACAGTTTTCAGCGTCGGTAGTGTGTTTCCCTTATAAAACATGTGAACACGACGCCTTATTGCAGACAGAGTGTGAGAATCGTATTTTTGCATTCTTGTCTTTTGTATTCCAGGGCTCTTCTTTTTAACGGGTGTTGAAACAGTTCCCTTCATTTTAAGTTCTTTTCTTATTGTCATCACTAGTTTGTAGGAAATTTTAGTGGCTGCTGCGGTATGCTTGGCAGCTTCCATCACACTGAATGAAAATACACTTCGAAAGTACAAATAGACATTCAAAACCATCGTTCTTTCATCGGAACGCAAAATTCTTTTCCGGTTACTCAATTTTTTGTAGCATTCCTGGGACTTTTCCATTGTTTCAACTCAATAACTGAAATAATTACACTAATTTATTCCTACTAGATTTAAACTAAAGATAATATAACAAAATAAACACAAAAACTATAAACTATAACGAAGGATAAATGTAAAAGAAATATAACTATTGTAGAATAACATAAAACGTACGAATGCAGTATTAAATCATACGACACAAGAGAGGCGACACTTTCACAGAGGGTAATATAGAACAGCACCAGCTCTGTGACAAGTGGTGACTGGTTTCCACATCTGGTTTTTCTTTAAGAGGGGGTGGCTGGGATTGCAGATTAGACATCTATGCACCTTCTGTGTTGCAAATTTCAGGTTTATGTAAGGATTTTCCCTTAAAGCTACTGTTAAAAGGCAACACGGTTCCCTATTCCAAATACACAGTAACTTCCTGGGCTGAATTTTACTGTAGGGGTATAACTGGACCACCTGGGCTCCCGAGGGGACATAAATATTTGGAAACCCTTGCCAGGGTTACGGTGAAGACCTCATCGGCAGTGTAGGCAGCGAAGGAAACCTTCAGAATCGCGAAACTGGCGGAAGAGGCAACCCTCCCTGATGGGGTTAGTACACAGGAGGGCATTGATCACGTGCTCTAAGATGCAGCCCATCAATGCAGTTTTTGTATTTAATATTATTGTTTTTACTATTATATTTAAGTTACTCTGTATTTTCTACATATTTTATTGTATTATCATTGCTTTCTTTGTTCATTGTATTGTATTGATTGTTGTTTTTACAAAGACACTGTGGACCAATCACACCGGGATAGACCAATCACAGCAATTGAGTGCGTGAAGTCACGCTTTTCCATATCTGGCTATTCCCGGCTTTTACTCCGTCTAGAAATACTCACACCCCATGATTAAACTTGCAACTTTTAATTAACCCTTGGTCGGATTCCAGTGAAGTGCAGAAATAATTTACACACAACAGCCCTACTGATGGTTAAAACAGAACCTTAGAAATACTGACACAAATGTTTTTATTTCATGTTATAAACATCACCAAATACACAGAACTCATGGAGGGAGAAGCTAATTTGACTATGCGACAATTTTTTTCATTTTTGTATCCCGAAAAATCTTGAAGCGAGAAAGTTTTAGGGAAATATTTGAATTATATTATAAATTAAGCACCGACTTTATATTTTGAATAGTTTACGATTAATTGAGTGGTAATTATTCCGGGACCTTCAGCTGTGTGAATGATTTGGGATGATCGTGGAATGTCGAGGGTGAAGAAAATTTGACTATGTGACATTTTTATTTTATTTTTGTGTCCAGAAAAGATTCAAGCGTGTTAGTTTTAGTGAAATATTTGAATCTTATTATAAATCAGGTACCACCTTTATATCTTGAATGGATTACGAGGCACTATCAGAACGTTACGGAGGTATTAGCAAGTCTCTTTTCCATTATATACCAGCAATAACGTAAAAATCTTTAAATATTTTATTCCTGGACTCAATAATAAAACTTTATTAACGTACTACTTGTACCCATAGTGAAAGATTGACCGCTGGGGAAAAGGTAAGTTACGAATCAAACTTTTTCCTGACTTCCTAAATCTGCACTACTTTTATTTAGAAATTTGTTGGAATGCTTATTTTACTTTTTGTTCATTTATATCAAAACCTTCCCCATATAACCAGGAAAAAATTAATACTAATAACTTATAAGTTTATTACTATTAATATAATAATAACACAAATTTTAGTCTACAATATACTACACAATGTAATGTTAATATTAGTACCACATTAATATTAATGTATAGAAATATCCCTGAGCTGTTTTCTACCCTTATTATATGGCGAATTCCTATAAAAATATACATTCTTTAACAAATTTTCCTCATAGTATACTAACGTACTCTCTAGAATGAGGAATATTTTCTAGGCAACAAAATATTAGATCAAATCACCCCCTAGCTGTTTTTACCTGTTTTAATCTCCACTCAAAACTACAAGTTTTGACAAATTTTACGCGATTTTACAGGCAAATCCTGTAAAAGCCAAAATAACATTTTAGGCAGCTTGAATAACAGAATAATCCACATCTTAGCTGTTTTCTACCCATGTGTTGTGATTTCTACAATATTCTTCGAAAGATTTTACAACCAATTCTGTAGAACCGTTTTCTACCCCTATTACATAATCTATTTACAAGTCTAAAATTTTTATACAAGTCTACCTACTTTGACAATATTAATACAAGTTCTATAATATTCTATATTCTATAATATAATATGAATACTGTTTATATTATTAATAATAATAATAATACATAATTCAATAATTGACCTTACTGTACTGTCTACTGGCTGCCACTAGAACATCCGGATATTTCACTGGCTGCCAGTAGGACTACTGTCTACCTCTACTGTCCCTGTGTGCAGGGGGCTTAGTATACACATCTTCATAGGAATAACCCTATTGATTTAGGATTGTAGTAACGAGCAATTAAGGGCCAAATGATTTTTAAATAGCAAATTTGTTGGGAACTGAGTCCATATTTGTACCCTTCAGATGTTTTGGCATATTTTTGGCAAGGGTATTTTTGACGTGAGGAATTTGTTGTGAATTCGTTCTGTTAACATTCAATTTTTCCTTCAGAAATGCTGATCAAACTTTCTCAAGAAACCGTGATCTAATACCCAATAGTTTCTGAAATATGGCCTATGATGTCTATTTTTCGCTTTGTTTTATAAGTTTCTCTTGATTTTATTACTCTTGTGAGTATAACAGTATTCATTATTTCATTTTGGCTAATAATAGAGTAGGCCTATACCAGGTTTTCTTATCCTTTCTTGAAGCACAGTCGTTATTAAATATATTCTTGATATTATAATTTCATATTCTGAAAAAAATCAAGACTGTTCTATTATCATTCCTACATAAAGGAAGTAACTGCATTGCAGCAGTGCATATTCAGGTGTATCAATCTCACGCAAATCTGTCTTTTTCGTGGGCAAAACATTGTTTAGAAAGCGATGGCTAGATAATAACAGAATATTCTTAATTTTATACTACAAAATGTTTCAAATAAAAGTAATTAAGTAATTAATGTACAGCCGGACACTAAAAGGATGGGCCGACCCTTGTTCGTGAGATAATAAATTTCAGTGAAGCGGTTCACAAGTGTATACTAGTTTGTAGTCAATGCTGTGATGTTTTTCATTGTCAGAATGTCTCCTATTGGACTGAGGGTTATGAGTTTGCTTCCCGATAATATATTAATAAACAATGTTATGCTAGTCTTTAAAAAAATATTGTTGGATGTTAAAAGACTCTTGCTAACTTCCTGAACATTTTTGAAATAAATAAAAAGCTTTTATTTTTTAATACAAAAAGAACAAATGTCATAAGGATGGAATAACGTTTTTAATTAACGAATGTCCATGAACGCTAAAAATAAATAAAAATAATGGTACTGTAACAACAAGCAAACTCGGAAATGTTCGGTACAGAACGCGGAGACGTTACCGCTGTGCCAGACACACCTCATCAAGTTTAATGGTCGATGGTGGACTTCCTAGGAACCAACATCATTGCAGTAACTGTAAGTTCATTTACACTTGAGAACCGCTCCTTATAACTCGACTTTCTAATTAACAGGAGTCCTTTTTGCCGCCTGCTACACAAAATCTAAACAAATTTTAGAAATACTCTTAAAAATGGCAGTAAAAATAAGAGAAAGACGTCTACATGCTTCGTACTCATCCCCGGAAGTCACACATGTACAGACAATTTTTGACCCATGGAACCTCAAAACATTTACATATTCACTGTGAGTGAACTTCTTCAAATATTAATGAAACAGTTTTTTAATCATAAACTGGATGGAGCCAAGACAAGAAAAGAAAGGAATGAAAACGTTTTTATAGTATCTAAGTAGGTTCTTCCTAGAATTAACAATTATACACTCATTAAAGCCAGGAGTTTGTAATACAGATTATTGACGTAGGTACCATTTTACCTTACTAGATCAAACCAAACCTCTGCAGTATATGAAATAATTTGAATGCTATGTTTATTTTGAAAAGAGATTAAAATGAGCCGCAGTTCAAGATTCCTCCACAGTCAAAGTTAGATTGGGATGAGAATGTGTAACGTAACAATAAATTCAGAACATCTGTCCCTTTCATAGAGTTGAGGTTAGTGGTTATTTTCTGGGATTTAAACACAAAGGCGGTAACTGAGGCATGTTTCAGGAGACTTGTGGGTAAGCGGGAGGTTAAACATTGCTATGCAAACTTGTACGCTTCCAGGGTAAACATGGTATGAAATTCATCTTGTTTACAGTTGTATGGGCTGAATACACACCATACTTAACTCACAACGACCCATTAACTCGGTAATTTGATATAGCTATAATGTGGCATATTGTATAAGTTACTTGTTTCCTGGGAAAAGTATTGTTGTGTTCTGCAGTGTATTGCCAGCCAGGTATTATCGAAACCCGAAAGATCATTAAACTTTCCCTTTGTAATCCGTTACTGTAAAGGCCTACGGTTACTGTTCTAGTATGAATGTAAAGCTGCATAACATTGTTCTAATATTCATTACATTGTTCGTTGAGAGGTGAATCAACAACTAAATTACTGAAAGTTTAATTTTGTTCCTCTCTGAAATTACTCGTAATAGCTTATCAGAGCACTTACTGAGTTTAAGTACGTGCTGTACTTTTGTATTGAAAAGTGAGTATGAATAGTTTCATTTGTTAGTCAACAGTGCATAAAGTTTCAACAGGGCTGAAGGCTTTAGTTCGGAGATTACGTCTGATGTAAGTAAATAACAGTTTAAATGTATTCCATTAATACATTCAGATAATACTAGCTGGTTACCCGCCCTCGAACGGATGATTTTGCACTAACCGTACTTCGTCTTTTAGCACGCCTGACATTCTTCCGGAGTTTGAGAATGACGCCTATCTCCTTCTAACTCCATCTAACTAGTTTATGTATGCAGATATTAAATATTTGTTAGAGATTCAGAGCAGTGTTGTCTGTGCGAGAAATTGAGTCAGATAAAGACCGGCAACAGAGATTAGAATTAGAGGCTGGAAAATATAGGCCTATTGCCCAACGCTCTAGATAAGTAAGACAAGCGGAAGAGCGCTATAGGTTCACATGGAGTTAGGTGCAGATAGGCGTCATTCTCAAACTCCTGAAGAATAGTCAAGCGCACTAAAAAACGAAGTACGGTCACTTCCTGGTGATGTTTCTTAGGAGAGGCTAAAAACATTTTTTACCATTATGAAGAATTGATAACCAGCTAGTCAGTAATAATAATAATAATAATAATAATAATAATAGTAATAATAACAATAGTAATAGTAATAACAACAATAACAACCCTAGTAATAATAATAACAGTAATAATAATATTAATAATAATAATAACTACAGAAGAGCTGACATTTATGTGAAAAAAACAACTTTGCTCTTGTCATGATAATTATTTCTTTACAGTAGCAGTGTAAAGTGATGTAACCAAATAGACCTATCTACTCCTAACTAAATACTTTAATTATTTATAAATTGTTATCCTGGCCATTATATCCATAATAATTGTAACTAATAACGTTAATGCAAGTAGACCGTATATACTTTTTCTTATCCTAGAACTTTCTAGTGTTCTTTTAAATTTCCATTATTTTATATCTAGGTAACTTATATCATGGTAATCTTAAAACTGCACGCAATGGCGCAGGTGTTTGAGGCACAGCGCCTAAAAAAATGAAGGTCGGCGGTTCGATCCCCGATGAAGACAATGAGATTTTTACTTTGGCCTAATCCTTCCGATGGTACTATTGCCCTGGGGACGATTCAGCCTCTAACAGAATTGAGTATCGGAAAAATCTAGGAACATTTATGTGGGAAAAGGTGGCTGATGCGTAAGATTGACAAACTTACATTCCTACCGCCCTAACTTACCGAATGTCTCAAAATATTGGAGCCTCAACGTTTCGAAATCCTGAGGGTCTGCATGGCCTGTACAGGGTTCAGTTTACCTTTTACCTTAACCTTAAAACTAATTTCAATAAAGTGGTACCAATAAGGGGATTCCACTGTCTTGTACTTTATTACTATTTCACTTATTGTACAGCATTAGTGCAGGTCTATAATAGTACAGAGAAAGAAAAAGATCTTCGGGTTTACCATTAGGACGTGAAATATTGATATTCATCTGTTTGTACCTCTAAAGTAGGTATTTTAGTAATTAAAGATAAGAATTAAATAAGAAACTCTCATAACTGCATTGCTTCGTTGTTCTGGATTCTCAGCTAAGATGAGTAGGCCCATCCCTTATAGCTTACTTAGGCCTAAACGTACACAGGCAAACATAGGCCCACATAAGACAGACACAGCTATAGGCTACATGGATTTAGAGAGAGCGACGTAATTATTCCATGTGGAAATGGAAGGATGGAGGAAACCAGCAGAGAAGAATACCTTTAGAGGAAGAGAGGATGAGAGAGAACATGAGTGAGACAGTGGACGAAGTAGGCAAGAGCCTATGTCCCTCGTGACTTCTGGACCGATTCCACATTGTCAGACTTTTGGATGGAAATAACCAAAGCAACACTGCTATTTTCAACCCCACCATTGAACATAGGCCTAGTAAAGAAACAAGAAATCAGATGTTATTTATCAAAGTCTTAATGCGTAGATTCTTTCTAGGAAAAAATATAAGGTTTAAAACTAGATATATATTCAAATTAATTGTCTAATAATCTACTAAATCTATTTCATCCATTTTATTAATAAATTTCACCGCCTAGATGATCGATGAAAATTTATGGAATATAAAATAAACACCAAGAAATAGAAGCTAGGTATAGATCAACTTTTGGGGTAAGAACGTGTTTCAAATGTGATTGACATTGCATGCTTGTTTTTCCTGATCTTCCAGGGTACCTAATAACTAGGGATGGGTCCTCGATACTTTCGATACCTCGATACTCTCGATACTTGCATGGTATCGGCATCGAACGATACTTCAGAAAACTAGCTCGATACTTTTGGATACTCTTGTAATTCTGCAATTAAGTGAGAATGCTAGTATTTTTTAACAAAAACTTGCAAGTGGACTGTTTAAATAACTAATTTTAGTTTTAATATAAAGTTTAAAAATAATTATAGGCTACTGATGACATTAAATTTTGTCTAATTAAATATGCAGACTTAATTAATTTAATTGGTATTACACGGTTCTCTCAAATTTTAATTTTTAATGTACCTATTTATTGAAACTGGAAATGTTGAAGGTATCGAGCATCGAAGTATCGAGGAAAACATCATGTATCGGTATCGAGTATCGAGTATCGAGAAAATCTGGTATCGACCCATACCTACTAATAATCATATTTCATTGAAAAAATAGATTTTTAAACATAATTTAATGCTTTGTGAGAAGGAAGCTATTGATATTATGGGTAGGTTGTCGGAAATTATGTTGGATCATGTGAGTCTTACTCTTTCTCATGGTTTTCTTTTGTTTAGAATTAGATTTCTCGACATCGAAATGAATCTTAAAAATTGTTAATATTTTTTATTAATAGGTAAGACATAACTGCACGCTTAAAAACAGTTTGTTTTGACTCATATATTACGATTTACTTTTTAATACAAACTTAATCACTTAATCCATTCGACGTTATTTATATTTTGCAGGCTACCAACATTCATTGAAATTGTGACAAACAGTTGCTCCTCAATAAGAATCCAATTAGGCCTAAAATGGACAAAGTTATTAAGTAACATTTATCAGAAGGAAATTTACATTTCAAATGTGGAAACAGTTTAATATTTCTTGTTGGATTCCACAAAGCGTTTAAGGTATATTTCTTCACAAATAGCCTACTTCAAACATTTGTAAATTAGTATTTTCCACATCTTCCGGCCTCTTTATTTACCTTGCAATCCGTCTTCCTGCTCTGTGAATTCCTCATTGCTGACTACTCTGTTTTCACTCAAAAACAAAGCTAAAGTAAACATAAACCAGTATGACCGAAAAGTGAGACAGACATACTGGTTTTTGTTTACTTTAACTTTGTTCTTATAGTGAAAACAGTTTAGTATATGTGGATTTCCAATGCATATTGGATTCCTGTTCTTCCGAGGGCCCACTCGTAGTCGAGTTATATGGTAGCTCACTTTTGTTGAAATGTAAAATTATCAGCTAATATGTAAAATCTCACTTTCGTTCTTGCAACTTATTACAGTTTTGATCGTCTTTATTTAGATTACTGCTTCATCGCTTCGATAAGACGTCATCCCATGTTGCCTAAAAGATAAGAAAAAGAACGATGGTTAGTAGGCCTTCATGTATAATAAATTCTCAAAAGTTTGTCAGTACCATATATAACATATAATTGAAGTTAAATAACTTAAACGAATATAACATTCAATAAATATTTAAAATTTCAAATCACTTAAAGGTTAAGTTCCAAACGAAATATATATTTAGATTTTTAAATTCGTGTATAAATAGTATTTATAAAAAGCTTTAATTCATTTAATTTGTTAGATTACTTTTTGCAACTTCAAAATTAGAGAAACAATAATAATAGCCTGGTTCTCGATCATTGTATTTCAGTTCTAAATGTTCAGTTCTGGGTATCAAATGTGCAGAACATGTGATTTTGAATGTTCACCGAAACTTCAAGGACAAGAAATTAACTTTTTAAAAGTGTATTAATCCAACACAAGATTAGTGTAGAATTATAACCCAAATATACTTAAGGATAAAGTAGGGTTTATAAATTTGGATATTCAGAAAATAAACGAATAAATAAAATGAAAGTTTAAAATAAGCTAGAGTGAACATCTTTTCAAAATGCTTGAAAAACTTATACTAGTATTTTCCCGTGCAGGTATATTTTCATAATAATATTGTGCGTGTTGGCTGGAATTCATAACACAGTTTCCTCCTGGCAGATGTAATTATCTGTTGATTCTCGCGGCATTCCGTGACCAGCCAACTCTCTCTTTTTATCATACCATAATTATTTTAGTCTTCAGCTGTATGGACTGATCGATGACGGTTAAATGTATTAGGAAATAACTAGTAATTAGAATGGGAGTAGAAGTTGAAGGTCATTATTTCCATTTAATTTTAAAAAGCTAACGTTTGTCAACTTAACGCTTGTTAAAAGTTCGGAATTTATTAAAAAACTGAAACATCCAGTCCCTATATGGAAAGTAAAAATAGCTGTACTGCTTTTATACATCATTTCGCAAATAAATCCGTCTTCATAATTGTTTTTTTCGTGCTGTGATCTACGAGTTACACACCACCCATTCATCGCGTGATTCTAACACAATTTTGACGATGAATTATCTATCTCATTAGATAGATTCTCAATATATTATAATAGCAAGTGCCCGCACTTACTACCGTATATTTACGCAGACTATTCCTCTCATACGCCGCTGTTTGATATTGACCAATAACGTATAGCAATTCCTCGGATATAGACCAATCACGGGCGTTTATCTTACAATATTCTTGTAGGAATCGCGAGGATGCAATTTTATCGGATAAAACTTGCTGCTCCTTACTGGGCACATAACCATCAGTGTGCAGTGATCACACGCTGCCATTAAGAAGCACGAAATCAGGTTATTTTATACAACATAACTTCTTTGGAAATTGATATAATAGAATTGAACATTGATTAAAAATACAATTTCGATTCGGTGCAATCCAGTTGGTGTGTTTTTATTCTGTTCTGTTATTAACTTACCTTATGTCTTATATGCACCATAGGTAGCACTGGTCGTACCATTGTAATTCGAATCGATTCATGGATGGTTGATTCATAGTATACCGTGATCTCGCAGCTGTTAGTTATAAACAAAATAGCACGAAAGTAATTATTATTTATATAATCCGTTACATTTTATTCATGGTATAGTCTTAATAAATCCAACTCGAGTTGAGTTTCATCAGATAAATTCGCTCCTGCTGCGCAATCGCGAATCTATCGATAAACTCGTCAACTCTACCTATGATAAGACGATAGTTGAATCATAAAAAATGCCCACAAAATCCGGGGTCGTCTTAAGGACAGAACAAAAAAGGTAGACTGAAATTTATGTAAATTAAATCCATTATAAAATTATGTATTCTTATGTCAAGATTATAGTAGGCTATCTTGATTTATTAAGATGTAAGGTACCATTTGAGGGCAAATGTAAGCCACGAAATAACGTGAATTTCATAAATTAAACCACAAACGTCATTACAAATAAAACGTGTTTTTTTTTTTTTCATTTTCCCTATTATACCGACCGCTACCTGTATCACATGGCTCACTCACAATGCGCTTATCATTCTGTTCGATTGTAGTGCGACTATGCTCAGTGATGCCATTTAAAAAAAATATCGAGGAAGCTTTGTGTTTGTAAGGGTAACCAACAGTCTTTTTAACTGTAGTTATTTCGCCCTAACTTCTACTATCCACCCTATGGAATATAATAGTGCGATGGTTGGCAACATTTTTGCGATCAAAACTTTTTGAAATTGTTTCGTAAATATAAATTCATAGGCCGTTCACCGTTAATAGTTTGGAGGTCGTCTTATAGGACAGATATATGCTAAACTATAAAACTTTGACGAAAAATGTTATCTCGTCTTATCGGAAGGTTGTCTTATCTGCGGTAATTCAGTCGTTAGAGTTTTAACTAATTTATTTAACTGTAAAAAATCAAAACATTATACTTATAACACGTACATGCAAATAATCTTTAATCAATTAAAACGTTAAAAAATTAAAGACATAAAAATTGGGTTTTGATGCGCATTTCACGATTAAAGACCTCATATTCAAGTTGCCTGCTTCAAAAGTCCCCCCGCATAGTACTTTCGTCTAAATCGTTCAATGTTTTCCCTTCCATCCACCTATGTAACAAATTCAGATCTGTGCGTGCCGTAACTTTCTAAACAAATGAATTAAGCAGAGTGGGCTAACAAAGTCGAAGAGTTCGACAACTCCATGCGTTATGTTGAAAAACCTATTTCAGCGATGCTCTTGTTTCCCGGTTGTTATGGCAGCAGAGCAAAGCCAGCTGAAATTAGTTTTTAGTGAAAACGGGTGCTTCACTAGCGCGGAATATCACGTTTTCTGATTTTTTCTTTCTTAATTCGCTTAGGCTAACTCACGAACGAGAGGGAAAATGAAAAATCCGGCTTCGAGGTGCATGCGGATACCCTTCAGTTCACTCACTTTATAAAGATTTCAGATCTCTGCATTCCGTAAAGGAAAAATGAAAAATCCGGCTTCGAGGTGCATGCGGACACCCTTCAGTTCACTCATTTTAAAGATTTCAGATCTCTGCATTCCGTAAATTTTGCTGGGGATCGCGCACAGATAGAATAATATTTTCTTTTTATTATATATATATAGGAAAAATTTGTCTGGGCGGGAAATAAACTTGGGTCTACAGTTCAGTATAAGGACGCCGAAACCACTAGAAACCACTAGATTTCTCCAAAAGGTACCCATTTTCATTGGGTACCCAAAATGAAAGTGTCCGTCGCCGTACCGGTCATGAGTTTAATTGAAGCTAAATTTATAACATTTAATTTCTTCTTCCAAAAGGTATCACGCATTTATTCTCACGAGAACATGCTACATTATTTCATTTCGATAATCTCACATTGAAGTAAAACAGATCTCAAGTATAATTATCCAGAAATTAGTAGAGTAAGTTCATGTTAATACTGTCCACAGTTTTTCAGTCAAAAAGAGAAGTTCTCTTCAAAAATTTATTATTCACAGAGGTCCATGACTTCACACACTCAAAAGCCGCAACGTGATCTGCATGTTGCCTGTTAGTCAATCACGCAAAAACCACAGCGCCAATAGTGCTGAAAATTCTCGCGGTCACAGTCTGGCTCTCTGTTTGCTCCACAAAGTCAATGGTTACTCATTATGTAGAGTGAAAACAGTGCGGCTCGTCGGCATGTTCCATGTGTGACCATAAACAATTTTCTGTATTATCTATATGTGTGGAGTGGCAGGAGTTCTCAGTGATCGAATGGCAGTGTGTTTAGACAAAGGGGATGATTTTTCAAACCTGGCTAGGGCGTGGATTCTTTAGGGTGTTAAAACCCACAACAATCATTCCGTTATTCACTATACAAGTTAGTACTTTTGAATAGAGAGATGGTGGGTAACATTCTATGCCGTTTCCTGTCCCTTTCCCTTCTTGAGTAATGTCGTCTCAGTAATATGGACTTGATGAATGGAGGAACTTTGTTTCTTATGTCTCTTTAACGACGGTTTCATGCCACCCTAAGACAAGTGCCTGAATAATAGTAAAAACAATGTTGAAAATAATTTAAGGTCTGGAAAAGGCAATGGAATTTTGTAGGAAAATATAACGTTTGTTGTATATTCCCTACGTTTCGAACATGCCTCATGTAAAACATGTAATGCATGTTAACATGATATTTCATGATCCCTTTTCTTCCCACGTGGGTTTAATGCAGTGGAGTGTTCGGTTTATTATAGAACCAAAGCATAAAATGTTTCCTCTCCCATCTCTAAGGTCGACAAATGGGAGCTGATACAAACATAAACAGTTTTCTTTCATTATAAAATCGTAGTAGCTTTAAATATACTTTTAATAGCTCCTGGTGCTACACCAAATGCAAGAAACTTTCATTTGATATATTTGCGTAGGTCCTCGTCGCCAGGTTGTAACTATACAAACCAAATGTTTGTAAAATCAACTAATGTTTGTAAAATGCTTTCAGTCAGTGATATTTTTATTCACTTCTAACACAATAATAAACATAAATTAACATAATTGTAATGCTTCTTTGTTGAAATTAACAAATTGGTTCTTCTTATAATGTCTGCAAATAATGTTCACATGAATAAATAAATAACTTTAAATATGAAAGTTGATAGTGTCTATAGTTCCACATTTAATGCAAAACTTGAATTAAATAATGACTGTAGAGCATTAATGAAACATGCTCATTTACTGCATGAATTTGTACTTTAAAACTGTCTATGTTTGTTCATGCACATTACTCGTGTAATATGATCGTATACTAAATACTCTCTGTAATTATTCATATGCTTTAAGTTTTATATTGATATTCATTGACATGAATGTTTGATCAGAAATAACTCACGTAACTTTGCACTGTTGCGAAACAAGGTCAATGACTGCTGTTTCTGTATGCTGTGCTGTAGGCCGATGATGTGAGCTGACGTGACGATACAATATTATAGTTACTGACAATAATACCCACTGCTGATGCAGTAAGAACAAACGTTTCACGTAGAAATGACTTCTGCTGAAGTGTGTAGAATCGTGATGAGGGATGGCTGATGATTTCTCTTTCATAGACAAAATGTTGATGCAGAGGGGCAGCTGATGCCGGAATCTTGATGCTTCGAGAATACTCTGCTGAGGGGCGGTTGCATCCGTCTGTAGAGAGAGGCGGCTGTTGCCGCTGGCTGGAGTGCAACTGCTGAAAGGCGGCTGTTGCCGCTGATGATCCCATAAACGCCAACTGATGGTTCCATAAATGCAAATGCTGAATGGCTGGAGTGCAACTGAAGATTCTGAAGTTTCGTCCTCTCCAGGAAACCTAGCATGGCCGCTGCGACAGTGACGTCATTAGACGTATTCAAGAACTCCAATGTACAGCCGTGGTTCTAGCAGAAGCAGCTCCAAATCATGGAAAGTGGGGACTTTATAATTCTGAGCCTAACATTTTGTACAGGTTTATTTCCAAATTATGATGACTTAACTATGATTCGTCTTAATGTTAAATAATTCGTCATCTGGGGTATTTCATGAAAATTTTACTCCAATTCCATTTTTTATCACACGAAAGTCTGTTTCGTTAAAAAAGTACACATTGTTAGTGAACCTTTCCTAAAAATTGGATTAAATGCCAATAAACTTATTTTGTTCATCCAAACGACAATATAATAGAAATCATTCCGTTGTCTGATGGAGCATGTATAGTCGAGACAAAACAAAAAATAAAATAAAAAGAAAAAAGAAATAAGCAGATGTAACTAAGAAAGCGGTACCTTACTAACCAGTTCGAAATATCAAGAAATTTACTGAATGTTATTTCTTTCGATAGGGACTATTAACATACAAGAACGAGTTTGAAATAAGCCAATCACAGTTCTGATTCACTCAATCTTTATCGAAATTTGTTTTTTCACCCCTTCAAAAGTGATGTAGACACCTCTTTTCTGTATGTCCTAACCAGATCAAAGAATCTCTAGGCAGTGACTTATGCGTACCGGTACGTCACCATTGTCGCCGTAAGTTGAGATATTCTATCCTGGAAATAGAGTGAATTCCACTTACAATTGTTTATAAATCATAAATATGTAATATTTAATATAATTTAATATAATACGGGAAATGTTTTCTATAGGTAAGCAATATTGAATTTAATTTTAATCACCTAATGTAAACATTATAAATAAATAACCACAACAGCTTGAAAGAATTACATGTATTTCTACCTGTTAATATCTTTCAAGAAACATTACTTACGAATTTGCATCGCTGGGAATTATAACAATAATACAATCTGGTAATATTTAAAGCAAGTTATCTTCAATATTTCAGTAAACACTACTTGAATAAATGGAATTAGGCCTACTAGGTTTCCATCCGGCCAACGCTAGTGTTTTGTTCAGAAAAAACAGCCGCATTGATTTGTCATAAGTGCCTTTTGTCTCAATCTAGAAATGTTATTAAAATAATTAAATTTAAACATACTTTATTATTAATTATAACATATTGTTCGAATGGATCTCTTTACATGGAACTCCCCTAGATAATTTTCCACGTGGTTTCGTCGCTCGTGAATTTTATCGGGGATTTCCAAGTCACTCATGGCATTACATATGATAATGTTGTTGATATACACATTTAAATTTCTCAAGCAATATTAATTTTCTTTTGAAGATATGTAAAATTATAAGCATTCCACTTGTATAATGCTAAATCATGTTAAAAAGAATCTTTCTTATTTTCCAATGTGAGTGTACTGTACAGTTTGGGGTGGAAATACGACGAACCTGTTGGCGTAAGAAAAAAGTTTTTAGCGCCATCATCCGCTCTGGATTCTCATACACCATAATTCAACTCCCACACTGAAAAACTTCCACCTGAAGGATCTAGTAATCAACAGAGGAAGCGCAAGGTAGGTCCTCTACATAATAGCGTGATATAGTGCCTGCACGTAGAGCGAACTTCAAATTCGCAACCTGCTACCAAGTACACAATTAATATTTCTTCAAGTTAGCTTTTTCTATTGGGAAGTTAATCGATGTTGTTAACTATTGAAGTGTACGTAACCTCGGCTTATATAGAGGAAGATGGGTAGCAGTGAATATAATAATAATAATAATAATAATAATAAATCTTTATCTATTCTATCAGTGTTAAGGCCTTGAGGCCTTTTCGTCCACTCAACCAGAGACAGAAAGAAAGGAACAAATAAGTAGGCCTACACTGATAACAAGTAAGTAATAATTTGCACTAGATACATATACAGTAATTAATTATGTCTATGTTACATAAAATTATGCTATTTTAGAAAAGTGTTACACCAAGAAAAGAAGAAACTCAACTTTAGACCTACAATATATCAGAAACAATTAAAAGCAAATGAGGAGGTACGTTTCAAACCGTATTAAGTCCACTTTTGTAAATTTTTTAGGAGAGAAGAAAAACTGTTCAAATGTAAACTATAGGAGGTAAGCTGAAATACTAAAATTCTTAATTACTGGAAAGCCTTCATTTATCAGAATCCATTCTATTTGAAATCAATTTCACATCAGATTGCTTTGGAACCTTGGACATAATGTGGTTTGAGGTGAACTTATGAAATAGGCATTTTGACATCAACCAAAATAATGTTGTGCAAGTAACAGATAACACTACTTGAATTAGTCCCAGCAAATAATGACTCACAATGTTCATATTTTGTTCATAAATCAAAATTTGTACATAACTATTACCAATATTTTCTGAATGGTCTATGGTGTTCACATACATTTTTCTATTTATCTTCTGGAACCACCAAAACAGGTTTTGTGGTTTGAAAAATGAACAGACGCTTATTAATGGTACAATAATGATAAAATATAATGGTTGAAATAATTATGAAAGCATGTTCCTTCAACATCTTAATAATGGAGAACACCTCATTTTTCAAAACCGTGGCATTGCAAGCAATCATATTTTTCCAGTTGTTCGTTGGCAGGTTTTGTCCCTTTCTTTAATACTGAAATGTAGGTTCCATACACATTGTCACATTAACGATTCCATATTCATTTATTATTTTCTTCAGAATGGTACACATCATATCCCTGATCTCATTTAACTTTTTTTACTTAGGATGTGGACAGAACCAACGTTCTTGTAAATTTCAGTGTATGGTTCAGGTATCAGAATCTCTCTTCCTTTCCGAAACGGTTATTCTAAAATTCCAAAAACCAAGATAGGATTGGCCCCTAAGAGGGAAATACTATATTACTTCTTCCAGGTATTAAGGTCTTTTGTGATATAACAATAAAATCACTGCAAAAACTACTTGCATAGGCCTACTTCAGTTTTGGTGAGTGCAGCCATCAGCAAAGAGATCAATACTAACTTTCTTAGAAACTCGAATTTTTCTAGGAAGTCGAAAAACTCACTGACCAACTGCTTAACGGAGTACCCCTAACAATATAGTACAAAGCTAATACTACTTGTCGCTTTATTATGTACATTCCAAAGTTCACTTCGTTGCTGTTCTGCTGTTTTCTTCTTCATACTTCTCCTGCTTCCTCAGCTGTTCTCACCTATAGACACTTCTCCCTCCATTTTCATAAAATATCACACGCACAAATAGACTGCACTAATGTCGACAATGGTCAATACTATAAATTGGCGCCAAGTGTTTTCAGTGTAACAAACTTGTCTGTTGACACAACCTTAGAATTAGCCTAACTAGTATTATGGACATAATACGGTTTCACGCGGGCAAAGATATGGACATAATACGGTTTGTCATGAACACTAAGCTTCATGCATTATTTTGAAGGGGAAATAATAAAGTTACATTAAAACAGACTTCACAGGATGGTAGAGCATAGTTAGAACTATACGAAATCATGTAAAACTCATTTTCGTCTGAGGGTGGACTTAATACGGTTTGAAACGTACCTCCTCAAATGTTCTATACCTAACAAGATAGCGTTTTAATACATATTCGTTTAGTCTAGATTTAAATGTTGATATTGGACGAAAGATTAAGCATTGTATTATATATTCGAAAACACGTAGGCCAATGATAGTAAATTTTCATGGTTAATTAAGAATTTGCGTTAGACTTATATGTACACTCCCTATCTTTAATGATTGTATATTCATGCTATAAAAAAGACGATATTATTCACCATTGCATTATGGGCAAGAAATAAAACCTAGCAGGGAACAAAAATTTTCATCCACAATGAAACTATAACTTACCATTCTATTCACGGGTATTCGTGCTGTACCTCATATAAGCAAAACCCATGCACTAACTTTGAAGTATTAATTTTTTAGAGTTACGTATTTGACACTAATTGACCGATCAAAACTAGCTCCTATTTTAATTCCATCGTTCGCCATTTCGTCTATTTGTAAATTTGTGTGTAAAACTTTTACATCCAAACACGTGGTTCGGATTTCTTCCAATTTTGCATGAATGTTTCCTGAAGTCATTAAGAACGACGTATATAAAGGATTTAAAAAAAAAATCCATTTCAAGAAAGTGGTCGTTTTAATGGTTTCGAGTGTAAATATTTTTACAAATTAGTTCCAGTACATTTTGACTTAACTTGAGTAGCTTACCAGCATTTCTCTGTTTGTCTGTAAATGCGACGTTCGATTTTCTTTCAATTTTGTATGCATGTTCCTAGATCTCGTTAAAAACAGCTTAGATTGTGTATATTTGTCTATTTGTAAATTTGTGTGTAAAACTTTTACATCCAAATACGTGGTTCGGATTTCTTCCAATTTTGCATGAATGTTTCCTGAAGTCTTTTTTTATTCCGTTTCAAGATTAAGAGCAATTCTTGTATCTTAGTTGGACGGGAGGTCTACTGTTCACAGAACTACTTCTGATTACTTTACAATCTAGTAATACAAGATATTTCCGTGTTTGCTCACAAAATTGTAGTATTATGTAGCAAATTTATAATAAGTATTCACCTTATTCCCTCATATTACTTAAAGTTGTTTTATTAAATATAGCGCATAGCTTAA
Source organism: Ectobius pallidus (assembly GCA_964059195.1). NCBI lineage: Eukaryota > Metazoa > Arthropoda > Insecta > Blattodea > Ectobiidae > Ectobius > Ectobius pallidus. The sequence continues at coordinate 49,567,584 of CAXKWD010000006.1, read as the reverse complement.
AACAGAACCAACGTTATAAATTTTACTTACAGTGCCCTTTTTACAGTTTTGTAATGTATTCATGAAATTCTCAACAAAATTACAACTTACTATGCCCTATATTTATTAAAGCAAAAGTAATATGAGGGAATAAGGTGAATACTTCTTATAAATTTGATATAGGCCTATATTAATTACTACTTCTCATTACTTTACAATCTAGTAATAGGTAAGGTGGTACATTTACGAACACTTAACAAATATTCTTATTTTATGAAGACAGTAAACATAAGATAAGTTCAACTGTATCGTAATCACAAAGTTGGCAATATAGTTGACCCTTCACAAAAATATGAAAGTCAAGCAGCTGTAAAATTGGTCATGGCAATCAATCTTTCATTTCCAGAATATCGTTCGAAAATGTACCACAGTAGGTACAATTCTAAACACCAGTGGGTACTATTTCGAACAGTGGCATTTTCAACGAACGAATTGCTTTCTTCCAAATATTATATTTTATTATTATTATTATTTATCAATAATATGAGCGTAATAATGAAGTGTCACGTTTTGAATAGGCAGATGACAGGTTTGGGGCATGTGGTCAGCATGCCGACTCCTACGTCAGTTATTGATGGCTTACTGAACCGGAGCCGCTACCTCTTTATGAATTAGCTCTTCGGTTGGTGTCAGGAGGCTGAATGCACCCCGTTCCAAATCGCCCTACCTCAGAAAAAATCGAGGAGGTACCGGGGATCGAACCCAGACTTGCGGGTCCGTAGTCAGCAGCCACTAGACCATGCAGGCGGGTCTGAATTAACATCAAGAGCAATAATAAAAAATACTTAACAACTCCAGAACGATTTCTGTTTGCTATTCTGTATTGCATAACTGCTGAGATGTAATAACAATCCAGAGGAAGTGTAATTCATAAATCTTCGTTAAAATAATACCACTGTTGAAAGCTGTGTGAATGCCATCCTTTAAATATTTGACTGGCACAGTTAATAATAATAAACATGCAGAAAGCTGTGATGGCAAAACAGCTTTTCCATGCAAGCGATCGCGGGTTAAAGTACTGTTCGAAATTGTACCTGAAATCTGTTCGTATTTGTACCTCGAGCTAGTTTTTGTAAATTATACATAGTTGCAAATTCCGCTCACGAATGACCATTGTTGTGCCAATGACTTACGTATTAAAGACTACGCTATTTGTTGGTATGAGTTATAAATTGGTCCTCAACAATGTATTCCAGTAACACAACGTGGGATTATAAGCAATTTTATAACGTGCCATTTTTCCAGCATGGAGTTCTTACCTTCGATTGGAAAATAATATTTTATGGCCGAATGAGTCCACTTAAAACACCATTCTCGCTGATACAGATCAACAAAACAATCAGTATGGACACTATATAATTAAAAAATGGTTGGCTAACATTTGAAACCCAAAAATGGATAAAAATCTTAGTCCGTTCAGAATTGTACCATGTTCGAAAATGTACCACCTTACCCTACAAGATATTTCCATGTTTGCTCACAAAATTTTAGTATTATGTAGCAAATTTATAATAAGTATTCAGCTTTGTCATGAAATTTGTCAGTTTTAGTGTTACTTTCAATGCTTCAATTTCGTGTCGTGTCCACAAATGAAATAAAAAAATAGTTTTAAGTAATCTTTGCAACGCGTAATTATACGAGCTTCATTAAATGGTATAGTTACGTTGCTCATTCGTAAAGCCCACATCTTTTCACAACCTATATGAGAGCACGAGGAATTATCATGATTTCCCCTGGAAAAAACAAAGAGCACCAAGAGCATTATAAGAAGATGTCAAATTTTATTTAATTAAATTCATTGCAAACTCCTAGCGTCAAAATAAGATCAGAGAAAGGACACAAGTATGAAAACATGTTTTAAACCCTGTGGACTTTGATTAGTATCAATATTAATTTACTTTTACGAAGGTCACCGGTGTGCTTGTACCAAGGAATGTTTAATCCCAAAGGTGAGATTACCTTCATCATGGTAAATAAAATCAGTTTATAGGGAGAAGATGACTGCAGATGAATTTGAGATTCCAGCTTAAGAGAAATTATCCTACATTACAGTCGTCTTAAACATAGTGAAGATCCCGGCAGTGAAAAGTTATCCGACAGTTGTTTGAACAACTGAAGGGAAGATTCTTACATGTAAACAATTCGGATGGAAGTTTTGACACACTGTCGTCTGAATCACGAGTGTGACTAAACATCAGACTGTGAGTTAAGTTTATTAAGTAACCTATTGGAAAATATTATATTGATCCCTTTGTGAATACAGAATTAAATTTATCTGTTTAAAACATGAGCACATACTAAGAACGGGTACAGTACACAAACTGACTTTGCTAAGGAATTATTAAGTTCGCAACAAAAATAACTCTGAACAAGAACAAAAGTTTATAATCTGATTTTATTTATTATATTTATATACTAGTTTCGTAGGCCTAATGAATATGTCTGGTTTCTTTTACCTGCATTATTATATAATAATGTTTCATAATCATTTTCGTCCCGTTTCAAAGTCCACTTCAGAGAGTTGATGTACTTACTGTTGTTACTAACTTAAAAATTAAATACCGTTAACTAACATTTAAATATTTTTTTGTGTAATTTTAATTCGTAACGAATCTGTACTCAGTTGTAGCATTAACTAATTTGTAATCATTACTAATTCCTAAACAGGAGCTACTGCTCTTAGGGGTTAGGGTCTCTTTTATTTGATAAGCACATTATTATTATATAAATAAATGAAGAAATAAATAAGTACATTACATAAATAAATAAATACATGAACAGCTAAATTTATTAAACGTTTAATGTAAAAGCACAAGTGTCCCCGGACAGTCATCAAAATAATAGTTAGCAGACTAAATCTTCTTTCATGCAAATGTTCTTCTTACACGCCGAATAAGTAATTTTAAAGTATAATTACAAAATTTATGTACCGTAAAATGGCTCAGCGCTTTTCTTATTACTATGTTAGCAGAAACACTCCGTCTAAAAGACTTTATACTTGTCCTGTATTCATCCTCGTTGAAACATTTCCTATACTAAATATTCTCAAACTGAGCGAACTGATGTCCGTTACTTCGCCAACGTCTCGGTTGGAACATATTATACAAATCAACAAGGAAGCCATTACATCGTTTACGTACTGTCAATTTTTTGGGACATTGTATAGGTGAAAAATTGATGAGAACTTAGTGATAAACTTAGCCGTGTTTTGATGCTTATGAAAATTCGTACCATACTTGTGCAATGTACGATTTTATCTTGTAAGTGAAGTTAAAAACTAGTATCGTGCAAAACTCAATGTAGAGAAAGAGAGCGAGAGACTGTTTCCAAAATGACTCTCTCTTCAATAGTGCAGTTCGCATTGAACTGAGCCTCTTTTGATGTCCTTAATAGTATTGCACTGCTTATGATTTATTTGTTAAGTGTTGCAGTTTATGATGTACTGATTACGATGTAGGCCTACTGTGTTGTACTAATTACGAAGTACTTGTTACGTATTGCATTGTTTATGACTTACTTCTTATGACGTACTTGTTAAATATTGTACTGTTTATGACGTACTGGTTAAATATTGTACTGTTTATGGCGTACTTGTTAAATATTGTACTGTTTATGACGTACTTGTCAAGTTTTGCACGGATTAGGATGCACTTATTAAGTATTACACTGTTTAATATGCACTGTTTATGATATACTAGTTAATTATTGCACTCTTTATGATGTACTTGTTAAGTGTTCGCTGTTTATGATGTACTTGTTACGTGTTGCGCTGTTTATAATGTACTTGTTAAGTGTTGCGATGTTTATGATGTACTTGTTAAGTGTTTCACTGTTTATGATGTACTTGTTAAGTGTTTCATTGTTTATGGCACTCCTAAATGCTATCATTGAGATACTCAACTCACCCATAGTCAATGCTATAAAGACAAGAGAGCTCTGTACTCTGTTCCCAAGAATGTGTTGCAGCTGTCAGGAGAGGCACGAAATTGGTAATATAGTAAAACTTGTTTAAAGAACATAAATTGTATTGTATTTAAGTTTCCCAGAGTGTCCTGTTTTGATTTCTCTGTTAAGCGACTTTAAAGAAATTATAATTTAAAAAAATCTTTGGCTAAGGGAGGCATTAATGAACTATGAGAATCCGAGTGTTACATATCAGGCAGTCTAGTCCAGGGCAATATTTAAATTTAGCATATGCCGAAGTGCTAGTAGTAGGCTAATGTTGCACTAACAACAAAGTTACAACATTTGTGTGTTAATAGTTAAGCATCATCCAACGCTCAGAGGCTCAAAGGCACGCTGAGGAATATAAGTGTAAACGGGCAGAACTGATATAATAATAATAAAAAATATATACATATAGATTTTTAGCCGCGAGCCTTGAAAACTTCCAACGAAAGTTTGTTTCTCCATGGAGTACAATTTTCCGTATGTCATGCAGTGGATTCATGAGGGTAGTCAGTACGTTTTTAAATGTTACATCAGTCGCTCCGCGGAACTGCATTTTCACCGTCTCTTTTAATTATTCTAAAAACTCTAAGAGTTAACATACTATATAAATATTTGTTTCAACTTTATTACGGAAATGTAATTTATTATCATATTCTAATACAACTTTACAGTCTACTCTTTTATCAATAGTATGAAAAACTAAACTTTTCTTACTTGTGTGACGGTTTTAAGTTTAGTTTGTTTTTGAAAATGGATGGAATTGTAAAGTAATAATTATAAAATTAATTGCTCTGAATAACACTTGAAATGGAATAGAATTAATTGCTTTCATTAATTGTAATACTGAGTATAATATTTACAATATCAAGAATAACTTGTAACTATAAGTTTCAATTATGCTTATAAAACTTGAATAAGGGTGAAACTTGAAAACTAGGTTAACAACTTTGAATAGCAATAATTAACCATAAAAATTAATATTACAAGCAGTAAATAAACTGGATAGAAAATAATCAAATCAATGTAGAACAGACTGGAAGCAAGGTACTGGGATCATTTCCCCAAGGAGAACGTAGAACGTCTCATTCAGGAATCAAAAGAAGGAATGCGTAAAATACTAATTAAAGTCACTAGTGATGTATACTGAGTATATTTAAATATAATAAGTGTATATATTAGCGTTTAAGTAAATACAAATCACAATTTAGATATATAAAATAGAATTATATTTACATATTATTTACAAGAAGCAATGTCAAAAGATTCAGTTCTAGTCAAACACCAAAATCTTGAACTACAATCATAAGATACAGAAAACTCTAATTCATGACCTTCAAAACAATCTGTACTATGAACATGAATAACCAAACAGAAAATTAAATATATGTAATATCTCAAATAATAGCGATGTAAAAATAAAAAGGGGAAATTTTAATACAGATTCTTGAGCTTACTAAATACTTATGAAAATTATTTAAGGTTACCGAAATGTATATTGGGAGAAGTCACAAAAAATCAATAAATAAGAAATAGCTAAATATGTAATAAGCCAAATGAGAGAATATTAATGTGAGATATAGACTGGGCTATAATTATACGAAATTTAAACATAAGAAAATTTCAAGTTAAGAAAGGGAACAGAAAAATACTGGTTAGGAAAATATTTGATAAATGCAATAACTGGTTCACGAAGAATTTCTAACGGAAATGTACAAGCATAATTTGAATGGTGAAAGGAAAAATCTAGAACACGCCGCGTGACGTCAAAGAAGGACAGTAATAGAAATCTCTGTTTTAGAATATATAAAGGGAATAAATGCCCACAGTTAATTATGCGAATAACATCCGGAACTGTATTTAAGAAAACTTCAAAACCAGAGAATGAGACAAATATGTGAACTAGACTCACCCGGAAACGCAATCCAAGTTATAATACGGAAATACTGAAATATTTTAGCTACAGTACAATAAGAACATAATTCTCAAAATATTTATTTATAGACAGGAAAAAGAGATTTCAATTAAATACGCAAAGAACTGGAAATGTCTATATATACACACGAGCAAACATTAAAAGGAAATTCTTACGTAGCAACGACCTGAATCACTGCATACTGAATCATACATATTTCTGTACAGGTAAAATGCACGCAAGAAACCAGAAGAAAGTTACGTAGGATAAAATAAATAGTAAACTTTGCTTATATGTTACTGTATTAGCTTAGAAACATGCTTACTTCAATGTGAATACAAATAATGGGAAAACTGGAGTTGGCTAGAACTGATTCTAATTCAAAGCATCATAACTTCATTTTAATAAAATGTCACGGCATTCTCAACATGGCCGAGTGAACTTTGACCATATAAATCGCGAAGCATGGTTTGTGAGAAAACCTCAGACTGGGATTTGACTTGCATCCTGAAATGCATTAACTACCGAAAAATATAACTGGCACTAAAGACATAACTCACCTCGAACAGCAAAATGGTGAAACAGCAGAGCAAACTTGAAGGCACTACATCGTTCAACTCCAGGCAACATACTAACTTGGCAACTCCAGCGTCACGGCAAACCTTCCCGAAAACCCAGCAAGGCCTGCGCGCGCAGCATAAAGACAATAGACGATCGGAAAACAGCCATGTTTACAAATACTCGTGAACCAAAGATAACCATTTCAATCCTCCCCGTCCAGCCAGAAAGGAATGAAAGGCTATCGCAAAAAATGGTACCAAGCTAAGACTCAATATTAATCTAAATAATGTAGCTTTCTGTTTAACTCCAAAGTTTAGCTAATGACATAGAGGAGAACAACATCTTTTTCAAACATCATATACCAGCATAAGAATTGATAAGTTGATAAATACACTTTAGAATTTACACTTTTATATTAACCAGCAATCTGGCTATCAAATCTCTGATTTCTTTAAATGATTAAAAGATAAAATAATTACTTATTATGAGAACTATATTGAAAACTGTTTCTCTTGTATTAAACAATACATAAATATTGATCTATAAAAAGAATTCAAAACGAGACGCGTTCATATGCAAACACATCTCAATATTATAGATTGACCAACTAAGAGTTCTCTAATTCAACAGTCAAAACATGATGAATTCTTGACAAGAGTCCTTTGTAATTATAATCTTGATATGAGGACATGACGATATGAATTTAGGCATTAGTTCAATCCCAGAATGAAACAGTGTCTATACACTAGATGTAATGAAGTATGCTTATTTAGTTTATATTGAAGAGTCTATTCTTCTTAACAGAGAGTATCCATATAATAATTAACCTGCCCAAGAATGGGACAGATCAGGAAAAACACAAGAAATACTCTTGCGGTCCAAATTTCGTTTACTTGATTATATTAGGTGTCCAAACTTTCACACCATCACATGATCAAACGGAGAGCATACAGATCAGATGTTCCATCTTGAAATATTCAGTGAAGAATCTTCCAAGCGAAGAAAGTGCGCCACAGAGAAGAGAGGCGGGCACAGAAGAAAGTGGCTGATCCGGTCACACAAGATGACAAATATCAATTTCGGGCCGTCGCCAGATGATACAGTCCACAAGACGTCCAGACAAGCATGGCATGCACATGCACATCCAGAACAGGCACACACTCCACATGTCCATATGTTACACTGAAACATCAACAGAACCACACAGTATCCATCTTCTTGTAAGGATAGGGGGAAGGTGTGTGTGAATTGGTCCTCCGAAACTGTATAATTCAGGTTAAATTACATTGTGGCTTGTCGATAGTTCCTTTGTTTTGGTTAAATTAGTTACTTCTTGGGATTAAATCATATTGAATCAATGATTTATATAATTTCTTGTTAAATTAGGCTTCTTTTTTTTCTTCTTCTTCTTCTTCTTAATCAAATTATGTTACTTCCTGGCCAAGAAGATTTTTGTCTTTGTTCAAGTTCAGTTTTTTTTATCAAAGCCTAAGCATCAAGATTTATTCTGAATACTGCAGAATAATTAATACAATATTTTTTTGAAGCTGGTCAACTTTCATATTACATTTACAAAATTTACAATCTTTCAAAATATATTTCAACATATATCTTCTACAATAACTTTAAAATTTAATTTACATAGTTATATAATTTAAATAGTTCTCATAAAAAGGAGTATGTTGCCAAGAAAAAATATTTACTGCCACCAAAATATGAGGAAGAGTTATGTCATTTAGTGCGAGTAACAGAAATTTAAGTTTCAAAATTGGACAATAACATGAAATTAGTCTCGGGGGCAATCCACACAAACCAAGACATGAATTATATCTTTACACACAATTTAAAACAATATACACTCATAAAATTCCTTACATCACTAGAATTTCTTACCAAACGGCCATACCAACGGCTGCTTACTGACTTCCTGCAAGAGAATTATTATGAAAATATTTAAGTTGAGTCGCATGGCATCGACGAATGGATTGATCAGAACAATGCTGCAACAAGAAAGAAACTCCATTATGTAACACTTCAATAATTCGATAGGGACCCAAGAAACGAGGTGCCAGTTCCTTAGCAAAATGGGCCGCAGCCTTACTTATAGGGTAGTTTTTACACATAACAATATCTCCCACCTTGAATGAACAGGGAACCCTACCCTTATTATATCTCATAGCCCTTCTGCGATGAGCCAACTTCAAATTTCGGGCAGCAGACTTCCAAGTCTTGACTATGTGTTCTGAAGAAAAGGTATCAGGAAGAAGGTCAGACAATTTCCATAAGTTACTTAAAGGATTGTTCGGTGGGAAGGTAAACAATAAGGAGAACGGAGTGTGCCCATGACTCTCATGTTTGGCAGTGTTAAAAGCAAACTGCAACCACGATAGGTCTCTGTCCCATAAAGTATGATCCTGATGATGAAAGGCAATCAAGGCATTTTTCAGATTCCTCATCACTCTCTCTGCGTGTGAGGGGTTGGGGTAAAAAGGTGTAGTTGTAATATGTTGCACACCCAAACGAAAGCAGAAGTTCTTAAATACATGCGACAGGAACTAGGGAGCATTGTCCGACACCAGAGACTGGCACACACCAAAATTCTGAAAGATGGAAGAAAGGGATGAAATAACCTTCTCCGCACGGGAATCCCGCAAAGGAAATAACCATGTGAACTTAGAGAAGGCGTCAACCACAACTAGAATGAAAGCATTCCCCTTCTTAGATCTGGGCAACTTACCTAAGGAATCGATAAAGTATTTCTCGAACAGTTTCTGTTGTACAGAAAAAGCAAGCTCACCAACCCGAGTATTCAAAGCGGGTTTGGCCATGGCACAAATTTGACAAGCCTTTATCCAATGCCGGATGTCTTGTGGCATGCCATCCCACCAAAAGGCAACTTGAATTTTAGCCAGGGTTTTCTTTATTCCCAGGTGAGCTCCAAAAGAAGACGCATGGAAATACTTAAATACCATCGGTTGGAGACTAGGAGGAAGGATTACCTTAGGCGACCTTTGCCTACCTACAAGAATCTGAAGAGTGTCACCTACCAAACGGTAGTTACCAATAGTTTCACCAGCCTTTAACCTGGTAATAAGAGGAGCAAGATCAGGATCCAAACCTTGATAATATGATATATCAGAAAAAGCCAGCGGAACATTAGAAAGAAGAGGGGCCAAGACATCATGCTGAAGAAGAGAAGCGGGAAGAGCAACAGAGTCAACAGGTTCTTCTGGCTCCGAAGGATAACCTTCAAACATACGCGAAAGCATATCGGCCAGAATATTCTCCGTACTCTTTATATGGACACAAGTGAACTTAAAAGCAGAAAGGCGGACTGCCCACCGAGCCAACCGTCCGGTCTTTCGGGGCCTACCAAGACACCAAGATAGAGCTTGATTGTCGCATTCAAGAGTAAAATTCACATGTTCAACATACATCTTGAATTTTTCAAGAGCAAAGAGGACAGCTAGAGCTTCCATTTCGTATATGGAGAAGGCTTGCTCTTGCCTGGAGAGAGATCTTGAAGCGTAAGCGATGGGCTTACGTCCCTCCGGAAATTCCTGTAATAGTACAGCACCTAACCCTAAGGCTGACGCATCAGTCTGCACGCTGAAGGGCCTCGAAAAATCAGCCATCGCCAGAATTGGCGGATTCATAATGGCGCTCTTAAGGTCTTCAATAGCGGCTTGTTGCTCATCCGACCATACAAATTGAGCAGATTTAGCTCGAAGACGGTTCAGTGGTGCTGCACGGGCTGAGAACTTAGGGATGAATTTGGAAAAGAAATTAAGCGAGCTACACCCTTCACATTTATAGGCTTAGGAAAATTCCTGATGGCTACAGTACGCTCGGAATCAATCGCTACACCTTGAGGTGATATAAGATGACCAATAAATGACAATTGGGGCCTGGCGAATTGAACCTTTGCTGGTTTAACGGTAAGATCCGCATCCCTCAACCTACGAAAAACTTCATGAAGATGCTGGATATGAGATGTGAAATCCTTACTATAAATGACCAATTCATCCAAATAATTGTATACATACTCGAACTTGATATCAGAAAAGATGGAATCCAGGAGGCGTGTCAACACTTGAGCACCGGTGGCGAGGCCAAATGGTAGGCGGCAAAACTCGAAATGGTTCCACTCGGTCGAGAAGGCAGTAATGTGTCTAGATGACTCTTTTAAAGGAATTTGATAGTACGCGCTATTCAGATCCAGCGGAGAAAAAACAGTGGCACCAGCAAACCAATGAGCGGCAGAGTGTATACCGGGTAGAGGCATGGCTTCAATATGGATTTTCTGATTCAGAGCACGATAGTCAATAACAGGACGGAAGTCATCTGACCCTTTAGGCACGAGGAATATAGGGCTAGAATACGATGACACTGACGGACGGATAATGCCCTCCTTCAGCATTTCATCAATTTTCTGTCTCATGACTTTAAGCTTAGGTGGGACATACGATATGGAGCTAACCGAACATGTTTCAGCTGGGGACGAAACTAGATCCTTTATAAAAAAAAACATATTTCGGTCGGTGACGAGTCTAGATCTTTTATAAGTGAAACATATTTCAGCTGGGAACGAGACTGTCTCCTGTATAAGAAAAATATTAAAGCCTTGGACAAGACTAGTTCCTGTATAAGCGAAATATATTCCAGCCGGGGAGAAACTGGTTTCTTTATAAGCAAAGTATTTGAACAAGGAACGACACTAGTTCCTGTATAAGCAAAGTATACTTCTGTTTGGGACAGGACGGGTTTATTGGATAAACGAAGTACATTCAGCCGGGGAAGAGAGTGGTTCCTGTATAATCGAAACATATTTCATCAGAGGACGAAAAGTGTTCCTCTTTAAGCGAAACGGATTTCAGCCGCAGTCGAGAGGGGTTCCTGTAAAACGAAACACTTTTCAGCCGGGGAAGAGAGTGGTTCCTGTATAATCGAAACATATTTCATCAGGGGACGAGAAGGGCTTCTGTATAAGCGAAACATATTTCAGCCGGGTAGAGACGGATTCCTGTATAAGCGAAACATATTTCAGCTGGAGACGAGACGGGTTTCTGTATAAGAGAAACATATTTCAGCCGATGAATAGACTGGTTCTTGTATAAGCGAAACATGTTCAGCCCAGGTAACGAGACGGGTTCATGAGTAAGCGAAACATATTCCCGTTGGGGACGTGGCGGTTTCTCCTTAAGCGAAATATATTTAACCCGGGGACGAGACGTATTCCTGGATAAGTTAAGCATATTTCCTTCGGGGACGAGACTAGTTCCTGTAAAAGTGAAAAATGTTTCAGCCGGGGCGAGACGGGTTTCTTGGTAAGCGAAACATATTTCAATCGTAGACGAGACTAGTTCCTGTATTAGCGAAACATATTTCAGCCGTGGACGAGAATGGTACTTGTATACGTTAAACATATTTCAGTCAATGACAATGCTGAAGACTTCGGACGAACTTGACATATAGATAGCCCTCAAAAAGGCCTCTAACCTAAAGGCGCCGGTCCCAGACAAAATAATGGCCGAATTCCTTAATTACGGAGGACCTCCCCTCATAACAGAACTAAAAAACATCTACAATGCCTGTCTATGACATAGAATGTTCCCCAAGTTTTGGAAAATTGAACTGCTTAAAACCATACCGAAGGCACATGACAAGGATCCCTCCCACCCAAAGTCATATAGAACAATATGCCTTCTATCCACCATGGGTTACACCTTTGAAAGGATGTTACTGCTTAGAATAGACCAACTCCTTGAAGATACATATTCCACAGTACAACATGGTTTTAGACCACGCCGCTCAACTGAGGATGTCATAGTTACATTACAAGATCAAGTCAGACAGTCGGCTCCCAAATACCTCATTGGGATCTTCCTTGACATCTTAGACGCGTTTGACAACGTATGGTGGCCTTATGCCCTAGACAAAATAAAAGTGTTCAACCCCACCGCTAACATCTATTACATTCTTCAAGACTACTTCAGAGACAGGAAAATAGTTATACGCGATAGTTAAAACTTAATGGAAAAGCAGTAAACAAAAGGATGCACACAGGGATCGATCCTTGAGCCGAAGGTATGGAACCTTGTGGTGAACCATTCAAGCAGGGCAAGCAGCCGACATAATAGCGTTCGCTGATGACGTTGCTCTCTTAGTACATGGAGACTCTAGACATCTGCTTGAGCGTAAAGCTCAGGAAGCAATAAGCGTCATTACCGACTGGACAGTTGCAAAAATGACTATATCCCCCACAAAGATCAAGATGCTATTCCTTAAACGCTATGGCAAACTTGACCCACGACGACCACCCCGCATAACTATAGACATCATAGGACTCTCCCTAGCGACAGAAATAAAATATCTAGGAGTCACCCTACAAGCTGGCAACAAGTTTGAAGCCCATGTTCAAAAAACCTGCGCAACAGCAAAAACGCTCTTCGAAGCGTTGGGCAGACTTTCAGGAAGAAAATGGGGCTATACAGTAAGTACACAAATTACAGGACCCGTTATATAGCCATGTCCCAGGCATTAGTCACGTATGCAGCGGCCGGCTGGACCCCGTACCTAAATCGGACACAAAAAGGCAAACTTCCGTCAGCACAAAGAACAGTCCTAATAAACACAATCAAGGCGTACTCAATCATTTCAAAAAGCGCAACAACAGTTATAGCAGGAATTCTCCCCATTGACCTTCTCCTCGAAGAAAGGACCACAAGATACAACGTCAGACAACAACGGCCAGTGCAAATAAGGGACAGACTCCTCCAAGAGCCAAACCATCGGAGACTGGAAACAAGGACACTATAGCCTACAATACAGTCAAACAACAACAGTTGCATAATTGGCAAGGCGGATGGAGACATACTCACCTCGGACGCACCACGCGAGACTACTTTCCTAACATAAGGACACGTGTCAAGCAAAAATGGATCCTCCCGGACCATTATACTACTCAGGTCCTTTCAGGCCATGGAAACTTCGCCCACTACCTTTAACGATTCGGACAGATAGATGACTACTTATGCCTATGAGAAAAAAGTGAAATTGACACCATGTATCATATCTTATATACGCTAGACATTCTGAAGCGAGACGCAGACTACACTATGCGGCTAATCAGGCAAATGAAATATGGGCCCCAGACCTCAGATTTTGGACAAACAAGGAAGCCTACGGTACCTTCCGCGCTTTTGCTAGAGAAGTCTTCACAGAAAGAGAAATTGACATACACTAAAATAAGATAGCACCAAGCGCTCCTGGCTCATGATTAGCTGGCATTTCTCTTTTCAATCTCTTCCTTTCACCCTCAGCCCCTCTATCCTGTCATCTGTTTCCGGAGCACCCCTCCAGTGGCACTCGACTATCCGAGACCTTTGGGCCACAAACGAAGTATTAGCCTAGGTAAGCCTTCCTTCGATTTCACCTTCTACTGCCACCTCTGTCTTGAATCTCTCCTGTCATCTATTGGCATGGGGCACCCCTCCCTGTGGCTCTCAACCCAAGCGAGTCACTAAAGAAGTATTAGGTCCAGGGACTTAGGAGCTCCAACCTACTTGGAGCTGGAGCCCAAGAGCGCTTTACCCGGACATGACCAAGCCGGAATCTGGCAGGAAGGAAGAGCTTGCTCTGGCACCGTGACTAGTCCCGCTGCTTCAGTGTAGGTTGGAACTAGTTCCAAGAAGGTAAGGAAACGAAGCATGAATCATAATTCTAAGACTAAATAAACGCAACTATCTGGTAAGACTAAGACCCGCAAAATGACAAGAAAGGAAGAGCTGGCTCTGGCTGTGTGAGCTAGGAACGGTGTTTGAGTGTAGGTTGGAACTAGTTCCAAGGAGTATATAAATAAGCAGCAGCCACATTCCGAAGATTATTAGCACGACCTGCACCTCTGGGGCCGCGCCGATTTAAACAGAGGTAGAGGGGAGTGAGAATCCCCTCGCCACCAATAGATGCAGCCTGTTCTTCAGGGACTGCGTTTGCGTGCGTCTGAACCTGGCTCCAGAAATGGAACCCGCAGGTAACCAAAACTGAAGTAGGAAGGTAGCTGGTGAAAAAGCCCATACGCACAATGCGTAATATCCGATATTTGAATTGGATTCTGCCGAGCAGTGCAGTGTTTACGCAACACACGTTAATGGGAACGGGAAGATCCCGGTGACCTTCCCGGGTTCGGAGGCGACTCAGATGGTAAGAGCTCTGCTAGATAGGCTCGTATCCCCCTCCCTCCTTGAGCATCCTAAGACAATTACAATCACACAGCAACAAGACTAGCCCAGTCAAAACAAGGTTTAACCTCCGAAAAAATCCGAAAGTTTTGAAACTTTTCACACTTATTTAAAGGTACCTAGGGATGAATATCCCAAAAGTCCTCATGAATACGAAGCGAGCTCTAGCGGCAATTAGCGAAAACAGGGCACTTTTTTGGTTTTTTGTTAATTACTCGAGAACTGTTGGTTGGAGGTAAAAGTCTGTTATATACATAATTGAAGCTTATTAAATTTGCAACAAAAATGACTATGTACATTTTCTTGTATTCCCAATGATTATCGAGTTATAGGGCGCTAAAAGATAGCGTTTTTTTGGAAAACCACGCTGGCGCGATACAATAATGGCATTTCTAATAATATTTGACAATGGTTTACCAATTTTTTTGGATACCAAGGATGACTGAGGAGATAAATTTCACAGCTTTGTATAAAAAGGAAAACATGATGTATATTAAACAATGAAATACATGAACAAACAAACAAACAAAATCCTGAGGATATTCCAAGGAAAATTGTGTACAGAAAAATCAATCAACTCTTGATCGCTTCTTGGTAGAAGACCCTGCAATCTACTCATCTTGGTCAGCTTCTGAACTTGCTGCCCTAAACACAATAAGAAGATGTAACTATGCATGATATGATGATGTGAGAGAACCATTATACAGATAAGAACATGTAGGTAAAAGAAAGTTGGTAAGCGAGCAGTAAAACAACGTATGAACATGACGACCGATTTATTTATACTATTGCAAGGTAAATGAATAACAAAAAATACAAATGTGCAATCTCACCTGACTTCTGGTTAAGCGTCCAGCAAGCACAGTGTTTTTATCTTCATGTATCAAAATGTTCAGTGTTTGTTCTTTGCACTGAATGGTCAATTTCTTCAAGGTTTATGACATAGGGATCATCAGGGTCATCAAAGTCTTCTTCTAGGGTGGAAGTAACACCGTTCAAGCATTCGCCATGGCAGTTGTGACAAATGTTTGTACACATTATTCCTGACTTTCGACAGCCACATCTGTTCCCACATCCACCTGTACATTTGCAACAAATGAAGTTGAGGACAGCTTCAGGAGCTGCTGGATTCTCTGTTGTCACAAGGATCAGCCGATCGCTTTCCATCTTCCAACCCCACTGCACAGGAGGAAGTTCATTCCCAAGTCAAAATTGAATTTGGTGGTACACTCGAAATGCGTGTTGTCTTGCTGCTCCTTCTGTGGGCGGCAGAGCAGAAAGGTTGGGTTTAGCATTGGATACAGATTTGGTGAAAGCATTGTAGCGGTGCATGTTAAGAGAGGTTTTCTTCCTGGGTGCATTGTACAATGCCAGGAATATTTTGTTTCCAGCAGCAGCTACAGCCTCACGGGATGAACTTGGGCTGTTAAATATATCAGCAATACCTTGCAGTACAGCTTGCTTCTTGAACAATTTGAAATAGGAATGATTCCCATTTCGATATGCAGCCAAAGTCGTATTGCATCCGCTGAACGCATTCACAAAAAGTATGCTGTCCTTCATTCCCAAAGTTAGCAATTGCTGGCTTCAATATACTTGCCTTCCTACTTTGCCATGGCTTGGTTTCACAAATAATATGTTTTGTTCAGTCGGAGTTAAGAGCATGAAGGGAATAATAAGATCTACATCTTCACCGACTATTGCTACTTTGTCACAAGTGAAGGATTTCACGAGTGCTGCTCGGACGATCAATGTGTCACCATCACTGGATGCTTGTTCTGTTTCAACTCCATGGCTGGTAAGGGCAGTTATGAGGAATGAAGTTAGTCTACATTTATTCTTTTCGTTAGAAACATCCTGTTTGACTGTTACTGTTGTTTTCTCGCCAAAGTTTATGTCAACTGACCTCTTTGTTTTGTACCTTCGGCTCTGTTCAGCTCTCTTTGTACTAGATGGGGCGGCTGAATAAACATCAAACACCACCGTGCAGCTGTTGCTACCATAATGCTTGAGAACATTGGCTACATAAAACTAGCAGATGGTTGAGATTGTTGGCGAATCTTTGGACCACACCACCTTGTGTAATAGTAAGCCTCCATCCAAAGCAATCTCAAAGTAGACTAGGTTTATTTCTTTTAATGGAGTAAAGTCTTCGTACAAGGTAGATTTCTTGGTCTTCCGCATTCCTGCCTCCTCAAATAAAGACAATGGTGAAATAGTACGGTAGGTACCTATTTTAATTTGCATCATCATGCGCTCCTCGACGGTTAAAAAAACGCTATCCTTTAGCGCCCTATAATTCGGTAAACATTAGGAATACAAGAAAAATGTACATACTCATTTTTGTTGCAAATTTAATAAGATTTAATTATGTATATAATCAACTTTTACCTGAGACCAACGGTTCTCGAGATACTAACGAAAAACCAAAAAAGTGTCCTATTTTCGCTAATTGCCGCTAGAGCTCGCCTCATATTCATGAGGACTTTTGATATATTCATCCCTAGGTACCTTTAAATAAGTGTGTAAAGTTTCAAAACTTTCGGATTTTTAGGAGGTAGGGTCAGTTTTTGAAGTTTTTTTTGACTGGACTAGACTACCTTCACACACATATCAACGTCGCGACAATACTTACATGCTTGACGAACAAATGACAGCATCCTCAAAGCAAGAACCTGGGTTGTAGCGATCGGCTGCGGTACGCCAGTTGAGACATGACTAATCTACCTAACTACCTAATTAACTAAGCATATTTCCGCCGGGGACGAGACTAGTTCCTGTAAAAGTGAAAAAATTTCAGCCGGGACGAGACGGGGTTTTTGGTAAGCGAAACATATTTCAACCGTAGACGAGACTAGTTCCTGTATTAGCGGGACATATTTCAGCCAGGGACGAGAATGGTTCTTGTATAAGCGAAACATATTTCAGCCGGGGACGAAACTAGTTCCTGTAAGTAAAACATATTTCAGCCGGCGACGAGATGTGTTCTTGGGTAAGCGAAGCATGTTTCAGCCGAGGAAGAGACTGGTTAAGGGATAAGCGAAGCATATTTCAGCCGGGTACGAGACTAGTTCCTGAATAAGTAAAACATGTTTCAGCCGGGGACGAGACTGGTTCCTGGATAACTGAAAATATTTCCGCCGGGGACGAAACTAGTTTCTGTATAAGTAAGAAACTTATACATGCTTCAGCCGGGGACGAGGAGGGTTCCTGGGTAAGCGAAATATATATATATATATATATATATAGACTCTTTCCCGTATGAGTGAAACATGTTTCATCCGAGGACGCGACGGGTTCCTGGGTAAGAAATAGAGTATTGCGGGTTAGTTTCGCCCTCGTTGCAGGGTGTTGAGATGACTGGACTATAATGTGAGGAAGTCTTAACGTTATGATTGTTCTGTTTAAAAGACTAGTCTCGAATAACGTCATAGAGTTACAGGTGTTTTGTTTATTCTGTTTTGTCTGCGTTTATCCACATATTATATTACTAGCATGTCCCACGGCTTCGCCCGCGATAATTATTTTAAAAATTAAAAATTAAGAGCATAATAGTTAAATCATTATATTTATTAGCACCTAAATCACGTGAATTACATACCACGATTAGATAGGGACGCCTGGTAAAAGCGACCTCAGATACGCGGTCCTTGGCCCAGAAAACCCCTGTATAGTGAGTTTCGTCCAAATCGAAGAACGTTTGACCATATTTAGGCCTATATTGATTATCCCACTTATAATAATAATAATAATAATAATAATAATAATCCTCTTCGGTATAGGTTGAGCATTTCATGTCTGCGTGCCTTGACATTAAAAACAAATGAATCGACCAGCGTGAGCTACAACATTCAAGCGATCGCGATGGTTTTATGCCTAAGGAATAACAAAAATAGCCAAAGCCTACTGTAAATGATTTGACATTGAAATATATTACTGAAAACTGATGCTTCGAAAACGCAAAAAATACACGTTTTCTGCCCGTTTTTCACTCATAACTCACGAACGAAAGCAAAACTTAAAATTCCGGCTTCGAGGTGCATTTCCCGACCCTTCAGTCCACCTATGTTTAAAATTTCAGTTTTCTGCGTTCAGTAGATTTCGTTGGGCATCGCGGACAGACGGAGGAAGACAGACACTTCCTTTTATTAATATAGATATTATATTATATTTTATTATATTATAAGTGCATCACAATATTGTTGACGTAAATTGAAATGTAACTTATTATTATTGTATTAACAACCGATAACCATTCTTGGAATTTGTTTCAACGAATTTAACACCAGATGTTTCTATAGGAAAATATATTTTATCTAGATAAGAATACTAAAGATTTTTTTTTGATATGTCCAAAGTTTAAAAGGATGTTCCCTTCCAATAATTTCGAATAAATAGAAAATAAACAAAATTCCTTTCAAATGAGAAAATTTATTGTAAAAAGAAATGTTTGTGTCTTCTTTTAGCTATGCTGTACACAGATACACAGACAAACCTTGTTAAACAATGGGCTAAGATGACAAAATAAATTAATACCGTCTATAATAATATTAGCAAATGAATGTACAAATCCATTGTTGTTGCATCGCAACTAATTTTAGACACTATATTTTCTTTCCTGTAAAAGTTAAAATATAATTTTGTGAACATTGTAGTTTATTCGTTACATGCATAAGTTTTACATTCACTGTATGTATTTTGTCTTTTTTTTTTTCTCTCTCAGGAAAGGAACTTTGTTGTAATATGAATTTGTGTTGTTCTACTGTCTACTGTGGTATTCTGGTTAATGTTTTCTATCTTTCGGTACTGGTATTGTAGTTACATTATTGCATAATAATGAATGGATGTATGATTGAGGTCAGATCAGAAGAACCTAGAAGTTGTATGGTCTCTGAAGAGAAACAATAATAATAACAATAATAATACAGTAGGTAATAATATTATTATAATACAGTAGATAATAATAACAATGAATAATAGCGTATAATTATTTTATTTACCGACATGTTCAAGTTCTTTAGAAAATATGTTACCCTTATTAATAAATACAATTATACTATTATTTAGTCCTGCATCATTGAATTTAAAACTGTGATTTCTATTGCCATCATCAACATCAGTATTTCAGTTCAGTGATCAGTTTTCTATGGATAGTAACATAAGCTGATACAATAGCTACCCATATTTATGGGTAGAATTTGAAGAAAAGTAGTACCTATAATAGCTTGCTGGTAACTTGATCGTAACTCTAAGGCCGGGCGCAAGTTGAGACGCAGTTTGGTGACGTGAGGTGACGCAGAGTGACGCACGGAAGCAGAATTCAATCAACTGCGCGCAGGGAGAGCGAAAGTTGAGAGGCAGTTCTATCACGACTGCGTGTGTATGAGGTAGTGAGCAATGTGCACAATGACTGCCATGTACATAGAATCTTTACAAAGTTCGGAATCATAGTCAGATGAACTCTAAGGACAAATAATTTCAACATAGATTCCGAAAAGCGTTGTTTAAAGAAAAGAAATGAGTCCTTTTTTCTTTAATTCTTCTTTATAGTTGTAGAATATATAATCCTTCAGCTTAATGACAGTAGCATTCCCCAGTGCGCTCCAAAGTTCAAGCGGCGTGGTATTCGACTGTTGTGCGCATGCCCACATAGGAAGGGGCTTGCGCGCAGGCTGCGAGAGAGAGAGCACTGTCACTTCCACAGTGACCTTGTGTTGGGCTTAAAAACCATGTACCATATTCTTGAATGTGATAAAGCGTAGAATTAGATAATTATCTTGTTTCCGGCTATTCTATTTGATTCATTTATTTCGGCAGAAATAAACAGAAAACTTGAAACATGGCAGATCAAGGAGCAAATTATTGATCATTTCGCGGAAATTAAAACAAGAATAGGCCTAATCGATTTAATTTTTAAACGAATAGATCAAGCTTGAGCTGTAACAATTTAAATTACAGTAAGTAAAAACGATTGATTTTGTTTTTTTAGGGTCTTTTCAAGTTGCTGAATAAATTTTCTTTTTAAATATGTATGTTTCCTTTTGCACAATATTTAAAACGAGGGCTAAACATTTTCTGGAGCAACACCCACACTAATTTTAGCTACGAGTCTACACTGGGAGGAATGTATTAATTTCCTACAAATTTAAATTTTTTAATGTTATGTTGCGAATATTTACAATCAGTGATCATATATACATATATAATTAATAATTATGATATGAAAATTCATCTGTAAGACATAATTAATATATCATTTTTAATAAATATAATACGTTTTAGTTTCTTATTTTTAATGACACTATAACACTCAATCATTCAATGCAATTTAAATTAAGGTTACTTTTCAAATTCCGGTGAGATACTAAGTTTAACTCTGAACGGGAAAATATTATAAAGCGAAAGGTAACTAATTGGTAAAATCATTTTGAGAAAATGTTTCATTTCAGAAACGTTTTTTACGGAGCATGGAGCAATTTTACTGTACATAATTATAAAACATTTATGAAAGTAAATTGAAAATAAATTTCAAGATGACTCCTTCATTTTATTTTTAATTACAAATCTGAAACATCCCAACTAATTAATTCTTGTCATATATTCTTATAGTTTATACTAGTTATGATATACATCTGTATAGAAAATTACACATTTATACCTTCTTATGCAACTTTTTCTTTTCGTCGAAAATCTACTGCATATAAAAAGTTATTTAAAACAAATGAAGGGTACAGCGGAAAACACAAAGGAATTTATGGGAGAACAAATTGAACACATTGTATAGAAATTAATTCAAGAAACGCTTTTGACTGAAAAGAGCATAGTAACAAACTGATAAACAATAAATATAAAGAGAAGAGGTTTGTTTACTTTCAGAGCGGACATCAATCTTTCAAACTGCATGGAGTACGATCCTTTTTCCCCTATAATATTACCGCTTTCTGCCTATACCAAATTCCAAATTCACTACTAGAAGGCACTATTATCTCCAAGTCCGTATAAACTGAGACTACTACCTCTCTTCCCTTGTTCCCTTCAAATAAATTAATCTTATTTAAGTAAAAAAATATATATAAACAACTGATCACATTTCTTTCCAATGCCCTTCGCAATTTCTTCTCAAATCTGAAATTGTAATTTGACGTGTCGTACAATTTTTTCTCTCTCGACCTGTCTTAATTAATTTCTCCTCCATGGTGGACAAACAACTTCTCACGCGCAGTGAAAAGTCACTAGTGAGAAACTGTGGCACGATCACAAACTTCCGCAGCACACGGACGCGATGAAACTCCTTCACTTCACCCTGCGTGCGAACCTTCGCTGTTGTATTTAATCCTGTGTTTCACAGAAACTCACGGTGAGACACCTCACCTCACCTCACCATACTGCGTCTCAACTTGCGCACAGCCCGCATGGTCACAAACCTTCGCAGCTCACGGACGCGCTGATATTGCGTCACCTCACCCTGCGTGCGGACATTCGCTGTTGCATTTATCTGTGTGTTTCACAAAACTCAAGGTGAGTCGCCTCACCTCACGTCACCAAACTGCGTCTCAACTTGCGCCCGGCCTAAATGTCATAAAACAAATGTATGTCGCCCCTTATGATCCGCCGACTGCGTTTCTATGGCGACCACCCGCGGAACTCCGGACCGTGACCTCACTCGACACTCCCGACCGTACCAAATACGAGCTACCAACCCTTGTACCAAAATGACAACCCGCTGGCTCACTCGGCACTCCCGATCATACCACAATCACCTCTGCATGCAGTCTAAATATTGCATAACACTAACCACATAGTTAAGTACGCGAAGCGGAGGCGGTAGCCGTAGCGAAGCGCCTTTGCATTTTCGGATAATGTACGATACACTGTTTGTAGGTTTCGAAAATGTGGCATATTATATCTCCCAGAGGTTTGTCAGCTTGTCAGCTTTTGTTTAGCGGTATGACGTCACACCACCAACGTCCAATTACGAGTTTCTTCGTAATATGAGGACAAAAGAATTAGCTAGATCGTGGTATAAAAGAAAGTGCATCGCGAGGGTGTGGCGGGCGGGTAGGCCTACGTTCATCCCAAGGTGCGACTTATATTTGTTTTCCCCCTCTAAATTAGGCGGTCGCTTGATTTTATTCCTGATGCAGATAGTTCCCTAGAGGCCATTGTAATTGTAGCCTGCTGTACCAAATGGGATTCTCTTTGCTATTTTCATCATGTTCATCCACTTTTTTTTTCTTAATGACATTTTCCCCCCTTTTTTTGTAAGCTGAGCAAGGCTATATCCATACTATGAATTGTCCATTAATCTCAGAGAAGGAATGAGTAAAATTCATGTGTTCTGTAATTCTAAAGCTAGAGACAAGAAAATTTGAACATTTCTTACCTTTAATATAATATGTACATAGATGACAGATTTTTTTTGTTGGCCCTGCCTTCCATCCCCCGATTACCTAAGCCATATGCTATATCTCCAGTTCAACAATCGATTTCGCATTTGTGCTAAGATCGTCGCGTCACATTCTCTTGATCATCGAACACAGGGAAAAATGTTTGACGAATTGTCTTGGGTATTTTATTCCGTTAGTTATACTCTTATTTTCTATCTGTTGTCGCGGGGACGTATTTATGTTTAGCTTACATAATTATAAACTATAATTGTTTACATTTATAGTAAACATTCAATCCTTAAAAAATAGAATAATTCACCATAATTGCAATGTCAATTTATTCCCTTTTCCAGCAAAGTTTCGAATAAATTGGTAGGAAACAATAAAATTATACAGAATTTTAGAAGATATTAGACAATTATATGATCATTGTTTCGTTTATTTAAAGAAACTCTAATAATTGGGATGATTGTTTTACAAATGGACACCCACATAGCGACATATTTTTTACTGAAGTCGATATTTTTAGTTACGGAACATCAAAACACCTAGACTACTTCCTTTCTTAACCTTAGATTTACCTCTCCCTTTGAAGGGACAGTTACGCGACTTACGCCGCGCCGTACGGGCCTTACAGGGCCGCGACCTGTCTGGGGAGGGATTATCTATGGATCACAAACATACTTTTTTGACCAGTCAAAAACATGGAAAGTCTCCCCGGATGAGTGATCAGACCAATGTCGGGCCACCTCCGATTCAACATGAACACAAAGGACGATACACACCAGTCACATGCACATTTACTATGAACAAGGCGAGGATGAGATGAAAATGATAGTGACGGCCAGATGATATCCGGGGACCCCAAGGGCCTAAAGTCACTCGACATTTGCCTCACAGTTGAAAACCCCCGGAAAAAACCCCACCTAGGTAACTTGTCCCGACCAGGATTTGAACCCGGGCCTGCTGCATGAGAGAAGCGAATGCATCCTCTACACCACAGCGGTGGACACCTAGACTCCTTCCCATGATAAATTAAAAATAATTATTTTCTCACAACTTCATCCTACTGCTCTAAGGGTAATATCTTAGGCCTAATTACTTCGGATTTATAATGGGATTGTCTACACTTCGTATCACGGACTTTTTTTTTGTAGAACTACATTTATTTCTGATAATAAATAGAGTTTGATACACTTTGGCCTGTTTTCATTTTTACAGCAGTAGTTCCAACAAATTATGCTTCTGGATACTATCCAAATATCAAAATTAGATTTTTTTATCCGTATCATCTTTTGTATGGAACGCTTTAACTAATTCATGTATGCCTATGAATAAATAAATGGCAGATAGACGAGTAATCTAATTTAAAGAAAAACCCTTAAAATATCGTTCAATTAAAATTGTTAATCTCAGGGGCTCGTGATGTATGATGCTCGCAAAGCGATTTTGTAACTTGCGCCAGCAACATGAATCTAACTACTGACATAATTGATTCCCCAGTACGAAACATGCAGTTATTTGGTAATCTGTATTTTAAAAACTAGGAATTCTGTTACACATTTTAATGAATCACGAATAACATTAGTTCTGAGATGTGTTCTGCTTTTTGCTTTGAAAGGTTGTTATTATTGAAAACTAATAATAAATTGCATTTGTCGAAACTTGAATTAATTAAAAACTTACCGGTACAGTAGATGGTAGGCTACTGAAAGAATCAGACATGGGGTGGTATGAATAAAACGGTGACATAGTTCTATTCAATTCCTCCTGAGGAAAGAGAAAAACCTCAGGTTTTGAGGAAGTGCACACAGTTCTTATAAATAAAAACTATTATAATTAAGAGAGTGTGTTCTTAAGCGACCTGAGCAGAAACCGAAAACTTCCTCCATTAAATTTTGATCGAGTCAAAATAATAAAAATCGAAAAAAAAATTGTGACACCTACATAACTTTCTCTACCCTAAAAGTATTGGCAATGCAGCTTTTTTCACTTAAAATTCTGATAAACTTGTAGAATAAGACGCTTCGTTGTTGGAAGAGCGCTTTCGTGTGTCTGATTGTCAACATTATGAAAGGTGTACGCAATACACAAAAATCTGAGTTTGTGCAAACGATGGCTGGCTTATAGCTACCCTTCAGGGAAACTTGTTTAGAGGTTTTACTTCTAAATATAAAAATTAAAGGAAGTCCTTATAGCCTTTTTCGAGCAAATCACGAAAAATTAATTTTCTGCATATAAAGTGGTAGTAACATTAAAAAAATCCTCGTGTCACATCCTCAGAATATATATAATCTATATATGAATTATTTAAGGTGCAGTTCCTCTTTCTTGAGCTATGCTGTTCAGACGCTCAAAGGTGTTGTCTCAAAATCGTATTTTCGGATTCAGGATATCGCAAAACGGGTATTACTGCTAAACACTCGGCGCCGAATTATATGGTTGAAGTCAATACTTCCTCAATTTTTCGTAACCTACTTATGGTACACGTAGAAAAATATAAAAAATAAATTTATTCTTTTCAAATTTACTATCTGAAATAAAGTGTAAACGGAGAGAATTTATTTCAGTTTTATCTACGAGGAATTTTACAATCTAGAAAAAATATAGCTTATTTAGAATATTTTCAATTCATTCAGCCCTTTAGTTCTATAAATTTCTCTTAGCCACTGCTTTACCACTAGTGTCGCCTCAGACTTCTCGAATGACCCTTCCATACCCATGTCATGAGAAAACACGGTTGGTTAATTCCATTACAAAATTCCCAACGGATGGCAGAACCACGAACAGAAGTTCTAGGAACTATTTTGTCAGTGCCCAGAGGGTCTGTTTCTGTAGTTGCTAATCTGTGGGCCCAGCGCTGATGCTGTTTTAACGGCGATGTATCGATCACATGGTCATTCCCTCAGAGCAATATATGTTTTAATTTGATATTCTAGTACAGATCTGATTTGTTCAGTACCCAACTGCATTAGTTGGTTGACGTTGTTGACATTGATGTATGGTATCAAATGAATTATGATAGCATGTGTTGTAATGGTGTGCTTGATTTGGCTTTCATTTCTTCTGATTCATGTCTTCAGAACTGGCAAAACTCCACTTCTAATCCAGTAAGCTATGATTATTATTCACAAAAGCTATAGATACATATATATAACTGGCCATTATTATTGATCTCACTTTTAGGTAACGAAAATGGTTTCAACAATTCAGCAAGAAAATACGAAAAAAACATAGCATTTTTTGAGCTTACAGTGAAATATAAATACAAGCTTGCCAACATATAGGTGACAGGTCTATTAATTTAGGTTATATGAACAATCCCTCTTTTGCAGTAATTTCTGCATAACTTGAATACTTGAGAAATAGATGCTTTTAAAGATCACTCTATGTACACAAAAAAGGTGGCCACAAATTGTTAGTTTATCATGTGTATACTCAGTACGTGTCTATGTTGAAACGACTCGTGTGGAAAGGGCCTTACAGAGCCTCCCAGGTTGAGTAATACAATGTACTTCTAGTTTTCATGTCACTTCGATATTTTTATTTTCCAGCTCTTAGATAGATAGACAGATAGATAGATAGATAGATAGATAGCGTTCTTATGCTGGAGACATTCACAGAATGTATAGCAACGTCAGAAAACTAAACATTATGGGCTACCAATTAATACTGAAAAATTCGTCAAGGTCATAGATTGGGTTGGCCACCAATTTAGTCTTGAGTGTCCTCTTGAAGGCTTGTAGGGTTGACTTCTTAATGCCATCAGGTAAACTATTGAATAATTTGATAGAGACTGTGTCAAAACTTCTTTGAGTGATGCTGAATTTGTTTTTATTAGGATAAACGTTATCTCTATTTCGAGTTAAATAATTATGAGTATAAAGATTAGCAGTGGAAGTGCAAACATTATTTTTCATATACAGCAGGCAGCTCAAGACATGCATTGATGGCAAACTCAAGCGGTATTTCTTTCACTAATTCATTTATTCCTAGCCACAGCTTACAAGCTTAGTAACAGTATTACTTTCTTTGCATATTTATAATTTTTCACTCTCGGCAAAGAAAATCATTTGCAGTAATAACTGATTCATTAATCATTACTTACGGTACTATAAAATTATTACTCTTGGTGACGTGGAGATGTGTCCCAGGTGGTGTTGCTTTTGTCTTGACTGTAAAATCTCTAGTTTTGTAGAAACGCATTTTCCTATAGGCCTACTTGCAGAAGCCCGATTGTGACTTTCCACTAATAGACTGCACATTCGCAAACTCCGTTCGGGTTGGCAGCGACCTACATTGGGTGCCTGACCCAATGTTGCAACATCTGGATTTTAGTAATTAATTCTGACCAGAATAGGCAAGGCCCCAAGTTGACAGCTTCGTATTATCTTGATTATCTCCTTTCTCCCTTATAATAATTTCAAACGAATGTCGTACATGTATTCGTCTTTGTGCATATGTTTGTTTTGGTATTACATGCCATTATAATCGAATGATGATCGATCTCGCTAATCAATTTACAATACAAATATGCAATATGCAATATCCAACCATTATGCAACGAGCCTACAATGACATTTTTAAGACACGAGTATGTTTATGAAACGAAAGCAGGCAGTTTCATAATTTTCATAAAAGTGTAATTACCATTTTAGGCAAGTTACCTACGACTGTTTTTGTTCGACCATAATTAAATTCTTCTAAGTTTTGAGTTTTTAGAACACTTCGTAATTCATCAAAGAAATGACTCGCCTGATCTAGGCAGTAAGTTATTGGTAAGTTCTCGTCTTTTGCTATAGGTGGCAGTTGACGGCATGCAGGAAACTCAAAGCTTCTCTTGTCGTTTTAACCTCAAAGCTACGCACATTAAAACACACGAAATGAACTCAATTTAGTGTAATATTAAAATTAACACTAACGGGGTCGAATTTGTTTTAAACACAGGTTGTTATTGTGCAGTTTGAATTATTGCTTTCAAGGTTTGAATACCTTTCCGTGTACGATATTAATCGACAGTTGGACAGCGTTATAATGAAATTCTGTATGATAATGGGTATCATTATGTAAATCTTAACGGATGATGTTAGCTTTATTAATTTAACTCTTTTTTATCTGTGATTATCTGCTCGCTTCGTTTATAGTTCGAATCATACTTTGTTCCAAGTGAGAAGACTGAGGCGACATCGTTGCGTACTCGCATTCGTGAGGTCGACAGCAAATCCCGTGGATAGTGTGGGTAGTACGCCTCGTGTCTTGTTTTCTAAATGTATAGGTTATTAATAAAACGAATAGCAGAAGTTCGTTCTCTTAAGTGCCAGAATGGTACTTTATGAGATTGTGTGGGGGATGGGAAAATGCCTGTCTGCCAGTGTGTTAGTACGCGCGATAACTCAAATACGCTTAATCGGATTTTCATGAAACTTGGTATACGCATTTATAATGCCCATGGGAAGAAGCCTATTCATTATGGACCAAATCCGTTGACCGGTACCGAAATAACGACTAATTAACGGTCAAATCTATTATAATATAATCTTCGTTCTCCGAAAATCCGAAGCAGCGGCCAGCTCCCGTAACTAATGTAAACAAGACACGTTCAGATGTATCAGTTTCTTTAAGTATAAATAATAGGCGAAATTGCTTATTAAAGAAAATGCTTTCATTTCCAGAAGTTTTAGCCAGCTGGTAATTTACATAAATGTTATTATTTGCCCATTTGACGGCATACAAACGCAATATCAATTTGAGTATAAAATGCTACGATAATATTGCATGGCCCACAATAACCTGTACACAAAAGTATCACACTGCCGATCGCTTTTTCTAGGCGCTGAATAATTAAACACAGCTGCTGTTGATATAATATTGCGAATTCTTTCGAAATGTAGGCTACCAATATCTACATTATATTTTAATGTGACTATTTTTCTTATTCGCTCCTGTGCAAGCAATGTACCTAATGTAATTCCTGTCAGAGTAATTTCAGATTGACTTTAATTCATTCATAACCTGTACCGCATCTTTAAACCTAAATAAGATGTCAGCAAATTGTAGGCCTTTGCGTACATCATTGATATTATTGCCAGTGCATTTTGTACATGTTGACATATTTTATGAATTTCTTATATCAGTGTATACTACTATGATTTAAGGTTAAGAATCGAACTTTAGACCTTTGTTTTTCCGCCAGCCCTACTTAATGAATCGATTTGGAGCTGAGCTCGGATATCTATTACAAAAATAACTTATTTTCTGCATGGTCCTATCATAATTGCAATTATCACTGATGAAAAAAACATTTTGGCACTTTGTTACATCAGTTAACCTGTTTTTATTTGCATTATAAAATGAGGAAAACACTCTCCTGTTCCTATTTGGAGATAGACTTAAATATTCTGTTTAACTGTCCGTGGATTTACAGGCACGTAAAAGAAAACTTTCCGACACACCGACGGTGGTTACAGGCCTAAACAGCAGTATATAAAAGTGTCGTAAAATAACAAATAAACAAACAAAACAAATCCGACGATTGTGGACAAGATGAACTTATTTTATCGCGTGGAATACTGTTATTAAGTAACGAAAATGTAGCCTTAACAAACGCTAGTTGTAAACACTAGCTGAAGCATTGAAGAAACAGAAGTCAAGGGGTTAAAAACTTCGTTTTGAGCATATCATTCCTACAAGAGGAAGCTTGCTTTATACATTTTTAGCTTTCGCTGCTTTCTTTTCTTGCGTTTCCTTCCTGGTTAAGATGCGCATAACTCTTCATCACCCTTCTTTTCAGATATATTACCCCTCTGACTGCTCCTGATGGGTGAACCTAATTTGCAAGCATCCACCTTATGTTACAACGTCCTTTCTTATTTTCGCTCTCATATTATAATCCTCCTTTGGCGTTTATCCCTACATCAGACATGTGGCACGAACAAAGAGAGGAAGTCGACTCATTGTGGACTGCCCGGAAGCAGAGAAAATAGAGTTAAAAAAAAAAAAAGCTAAAGGAGAAATTTTAAAATTCTCTCTTTGTTGTATATAACATGAAGTGATCGAGAACGTTGGTAGCTAGTTAAATAATATTAAAACGCAGTAAGAACTTTAATGGGCTGAGTGTCTTGTGTCTTATAGCATTAATTTTTTTTGTACGCAAGTCAATAGAAATTGTCTCAGGTAATGATTTGTGGGGTCTTGTAAAGTTATATTTTTGAGGTATGAACTCTTTCTTTTCACTGTCAGCTGTCTTCATCTCAATTAACTCTCCATGCTACTGTATTAGTTTTCTTTCTTTTTAATTTTAGAAGTTGAATAACGTATTGAGCCGAGAAAAGTCGGCTCAAGTATTTAAAAATATATTCGTTATATGTTATTGGTTAAAACTGAAACTTATGGTTAGACTGCAATCACAAAAATCGTCCGGTTTAACATTATGGTAGTTTGGCATTTATTGAATATGCTCTGCGACTGCAGCGCCATTTTTCATCTAGTAATTCTGAAACATCGTTTTCCATCGCGATCAGTCTGGAGCATGTAGTGAATATGTAAAGTTTGCACCAGTGAATTTGGTGGGCGTGTCAGCCAGGGATGGACATCTTCTCGGCTGTTCTGGGTGAGCTCTTTCCATTTATCTTTTGACATTTATTTAATATCATTCATAAAATTCTTTACTATGGTGCTCTTCCAATTTTCGGCTCTAAATTATGCTTCTTTTTGTATCATGTAAGGGCACTGTTTCCGGTACATGTTTGTTTGGCTTTGAGTATTACGCCCCCATGAATAATCTACAGTTTTTTGGTTTCTTTTCAGGGTCATTTAGTTCCGTCCGTCTTCATTACAAAGGCAGTAATGATAAACTGTTCAGTTATGTATCTGCTTTAAAATAAATAATTTTGTATAAAGTTTCTTTTTTCTTGATAGTAGGTTTATGTGAAAGATCAAAGCCCGAAAAGAAATGTAAAAGAAAGAAAGTGTAGTTCAGGGACGCTTATGTGTATTTAACCTGGCGTTTACTTCATCCTATCTGAAAAACTACAGGGTGATTCAAATCTGAAAGTTATAAACGATTGAAGGTACTATTTGAAAGACAAGCTATTGATTCTCAGAAGTAAAAAACTCGAACAGTGGGGCCAGGTAATATTTCTGAAGGTGAGGCTAAACATTTATGGCTGAAGGATTATGACCAGTTTGTTATATTAAATAAATGTGTGTACAGCGAAGATAAAATCTTTGTCACAATAGTCTTTTAGATGTTACTGGGATTTTTATTCACGAAGGATTATGTATAATAGGTGTTATAACGGGTGAATCACCTAAACCTTGCACCGCAGATATTTCGGACATGGAAAGTGCTATTGATGTACGATTTTCACAGCATTGATTAGTAGTCAGAGGCTCGTACGTTTAGCCTATAATCAAATTTGAATAATAATTAGAAAGTGTGTTTTTTTAGCAAACATACATTTTTTAAATAGAACAATGCCTAGTTACATAAAAATACAGAAGTAGAGTAAATTAGAATGTCAGTGATGTTTGTCGCAGGATTCTAGTGCCAGTAGTTTACGAGAAATCATATTTGGAAAAGTTTCCACACCGACAATTTATTTGTTCAATTCAACCTGCTTAGTCGCTACGTACGATGTTTTTATGTTTTGTTTACATTGTGTTTTCTGTCCATTTGTTCATTGCGACTTTCTAGTCAGTTCGTTTGTGATAGTTCAAGCAGTAGGTTGTGAGTGAAGATGGGATTTACCAATCCAGAAAAAGCCGACATGCTCATGATGTACGGAGAGTGTAGGAAGAATGCAGTTCTTTCTTGTATGGTGTATCCGGAAACATATTCCAATAGACATCAACCATCTCGGGAATTATTTGTCAATCTCTTCAACCAGTTACGTAAAAGTGGTAGTGTAACACCTAGAAAACGTAACAGAAACAAACAGGTGACTGGAGAAGAAGGAGAAATTCATGTTTTGGCTGCTGTTGCAGTAGATTCGCACATTAGTTGTCGCGCAATTGCACGTGGAAGTGGCATGTGTCCGGCAAATGTGGTTCGTATTCTCCACCAACAGAGGTTCCATCCCTATCACATCTCTCTCCTTAGAGAGCTGCATGGAAACGATTTTGAGAATCGTGTTAAATTTTGTACATGGGCATTGAACCCCGGCCCTTCTCTGGTTAGGTTAGCTCAGGTTAGGTTAAGGGAGCCTTTTACCTGGAAACTTGTTTGTCCTAGTAAGCTCGCTATGGTCTGAAGAAGCTGGATCCCTTCCTCGGACTGGAGCTGGAACAGGCCAAGGTGATGTAGAGACTCCTCACGCTCTGGACAAACACAGGCCTCCTGTGGAAGATGCCCATTACCCGCCCTTGGGTGATTTTTAATGTAGAAGAACCCACCCCAGAGGAAACAAGAAAAGGACAAACGGATGGGAGGTCGGGTGATAATAATAACAATATGAATCTGTAGGCTTAGCTGAAGTGATAACAGTGGAAGAATATAAGAGTGATTTAATTATAAACTTAGGCCTTCAAATTTATAGAATTAAAATGCTAACATATAATAAATTAAATATCTGAAATAAAATTTACACTAGATGATAATATTTAAATATTGTGGATTAAATTCATTAATGGTTCAAAGATTGCATAAAACCACAAAAGCTAAAATGGGGATCCCCTCCATTATCATTGATTAAACACACACATTCACATTCACACATGGGTGGCCGGTACTTTCCTAATTAAAAATGACTGGGATCAATCCTCGAAAATGTAATTTAGATTAACACAAACATTTCCATTTGCCACCTTCGAAATGGAAATGGATCTCGTCTCAAGAACATAACATGGCGGGAAAATTGTGGTGAATAGAAAAATAAACTTATAATCGTCTAGCTGAAGACAGACACAAAAAGGGAAAATGAAATTAACTAAAGAAAGGGGAAGATGGGAAGATTATGAAACTATTACATGAAAACACAAAATGAATGACTTAAGACATAATCCAGAAGTATCTTAAACTAACTGCAATGAAAGCAAGCCTAGCGTGGGGAAAGCTGGATAGACGCCAGGAACAATTAATTACATATTATACATATTAGCTGAATGGGGAAGAGAAATAAATACTATCAAATCATATCTGAATAAGAAATGAACAAGTTAAACTGTCTTCAGCACAAAACAGACATTACTAAAACATCAAACCTGGTTCTCTTTCGAGAGATAATTCAGTTCGTTGCCGCCCTCCATGATAGGTGAAGCCGAGATAAACAAGGGTCTTCAAGTCGGAAGCCAGGTACTGGCGCCGGCCATCACATGACATCCAATATCCAATCCAGACGCCGAATAATACTTCCTAGTAATTGTTGACCAATAAAGGTGTATATAACAATGCGAGATATTCCCAGGCTGGCTGGTATAAAATAGTAAATGTCTATCCATCTCACCACGGAAAACATTCCATGTCACTCCACTGTAAACATCTGATCATCACGTCACGTAGGCCACGTATTGGACAAACACGCCAGATGGCAGAGCAAGACACTCAACACCCGACTCTGACTGTTAATGTTCTTGCTGGCGCAAAGATGGCGTGAGATGGCGTAAGAGGGAGAAACTGCGAGTTCAAAGTAGTTAGGAAACGGAGTACAGAGTTTAGTCCATAGGTGTCGCAGGCGCTGGTTTTCAGATCACAATAGCAGAACACAATGAGCGATATTTCCCTTGTGTTTAAATATCGGCTCAGCATTAAGACATGAAACTCCAGATTCATCATGTATCTTGTTTAGTGATGATGCAACATTTACTAATCATGGCCAGGTAAACCGCAGAAACATGCGCTATTGATCTGTTGACAATCCACGTTGACTTCGTGAGGTGGAACATCAGCGTCCATGGAGTTTAAACGTATGGTGTGGGATAGTGAACCATCAACTTATAGGCCCTTTTTTCATAGAAGGAACACTAAGCTCGCACAAGTATCGCAGCCTCCTAACAGACCATTTTTCACAGATGCTAGAAGACGTTCCTCTGCAGACTAGGAGGAACCTGTGGTTCCAGCACGATGGCTGTCCAGCCCAGAGTGCACGAATTACTACAGCTTGTCTTCACGGATTGTTTCCAAATCGTTGGATTGGACGAACGGGACCTGTACCTTGGCCGACCCGTTCACCGGATTTGACTCCGTTAGACCTTTTTTCTGTGGGGAAAGCTGAAAGACACTGTCCACAAGGGCATACCAACTGCACCATTTATTTTTCTTTTCTTTAGTTTGTGCTACCACAGGTTGTACAATTATCGGTGTGTAAAGGTTTCAACGTAAGATTTCTCGTGAACTATTGGCACGGGAATCATGCGACAAAAACCACTGACATTCTAATTTACTCTACTTTTGTTTTTTTGATGTAACTAGGCATTATTTCATTAAAAATTGTATGTTTGCTCAATAACACACTTTCTGAGTATTATTCAAATCTGGTTATAGGCTAAACGTACGAGCCCCTGCATACTAATCAATGCTGTCAAAACCGTACATCAATAGCACTTTCCCTGTCCGAAACATCTGCGGTGCAAGTTATAGGTGATTCACTCTTTAGATGTATATTGTTGAATGTTTGAAATTTTAAATTGTTCCGAAAGAATATTTACCTATAAAGGTCATACTGTTACAAAATATATTGGTTTGAGTCTAATAGTTACTCATATTTCAAAATAAAGATATTTCTACACATTTGATCATAAGTTGGTAGTTTAAAAAAAATCCTGACCATTCCTATTCTAAAAGAATGTATATTTAGAAAAGAAGGGGATATGGGCTGCGGCAATTTAGGTTGGCAGATGTCGCTTAACTAATTTAGTTAAAAATGGTCAAAATCAGGTCAAATCATACTGAAGCTTCCAGGGTACGTAAACCGTGCCAATAG
Source organism: Ectobius pallidus (assembly GCA_964059195.1). Classification (NCBI taxonomy): domain Eukaryota; kingdom Metazoa; phylum Arthropoda; class Insecta; order Blattodea; family Ectobiidae; genus Ectobius; species Ectobius pallidus. The sequence continues at coordinate 49,532,576 of CAXKWD010000006.1, read as the reverse complement.
GGGCGCAGTATGTTTGTATGTATATATATATAGGGTAAGGTGGTACATTTTCGAACACTTAACAAATATTCTTATTTTATGAACACAGTAAACTTAAGACAAGTTCAACTGTATCGTAATCACAAAGTTGGCAATGTAGTTGACCCTTCAGAAAAATATGGAAGTCAAACAGCTGTAAAATTGGTCATGGCAATCAATCTTTCATTTCCAGAATATCGTTCGAAAATGTACCACAGTAGGTACAATTCTAAACACCAGTGGGTACTATTTCGAACAGTGGCATTTTCAACGAACGAATTGCTTTCTTCCAAATATTATATTTTATTATTATTATTTATCAATAATATGAGCGTAATAATGAACTGTCACGTTTTGAATAGGCAGATGACAGGTTTGGGGCATGTGGTCAGCATGCTGACTCCTACGTCAGTTATTGATGGCTTACTGAACCGGAGCCGCTACTTCTTTATGAATTAGCTCTTCGGTTGGTGTCAGGAGGCTGAATGCACCCCGTTCCAAATCGCCCTACCTCAGAAAAATTCGAGGAGGTAACGGGGATCGAACCCAGACTTGCGGGTCGGTAGTCAGCAACCACTAGACCATGCAGGCGGGTCTGTCATAACATCAAGAGCAATAATAAAAAATACTTAACAACTCCAGAACGATTTCTGTTTGCTATTCTGTATTGCATAATTGCTGAGATGTAATAGCAATCCAGAGGAAGTGCAGTTCATAAATCTTCGTTGAAATAATACCACTGTTGAAAGCTATGTGAATGCTATCCTTTAAATATTTGATTGGCACAGTTAATAATAATAAACATGCAGAATGCTGTGATGGCAAAACAGCTTTTCCATGCAAGCGATCGCGGGTTAAAGTACTGTTCGAAATTGTACCTAAAATCCGTTCGTATTTGTACCTCGAGCTAGTTTTTGTAAATTATACATAGGTGCAAAATCCGCTCATGAATGACCATTGTTGTGCCAATGACTTATGTATTAAAGACTACGCTATTTGTTGGTATGAGTTAAAAATAGGTCCTCATCAATGTATTCCAGTAACACAACGTGGGATTATAAGCAATTTTATAACGTGCCATTTTTCCAGCATGGAGTTCTTACCTTCGATTGGAAAATAATATTTTATGGCCGAATGAGTCAACTTAAAACATCATTCTCACGGATACAGATCAACAAAACAATCAGTATGGACGCTATATTTTTAAAAAAAGGTTGGCTAACATTTGAAACCCAAAAATGGATAAAAATCTTAGTCCGTTCGGAATTGTACCATGTTCGAAAATGTACCACCTTACCCTACACACACACTATTTGCTTGAAACATATTTACAACATTATTACGTACAGAATATAACGTACAATCAAGTCACAACACAATACAAAACATTCACTACAAGTAATAATAAACAGAAGGGGCATATTTTTCTGTTCTATCACTAATATTGTTTCCATGATTATTTTCCTCACTAATCAGTGACCAATCCAATACAAGAAAGTGTGGAAATTCTACTGAGCGCAGAATTCTATATTGTAATAATTATGTCGTCTTATTTTTATCACTTTAATTTTATCGCACCTACTTGCACGTGTTGTTTATGTAATTTCACAAGGACTAAACATTAAAACATCTTATTTAAAACTTTGTTATAAAAAATAATTTATAATTGAACATAACGTTTGGGTATATAAGCTGCGTATGAGCAAAAGGAGTATGAACAATAATGTGTAGTTAATTACATGTGTGGTGAAGCATTTTAAATCTCGTATAATAATAAATGAAATATTTATTTACATGATGATTGTTATAGCAATGAGACTCCTCTAAATAAATGGTGCAAAATATGTTACACAAACTTTCTCGCATATAAATGTCAAAAGCTAGCACAGAAAAAGGTAATTTATAGAGACAATGATTGCCCTCCCAGTGCCGGATTAATTTTTCTCCTATAATATTCTCATGTAATGTCCAACAGAGACAATAATCTGTGGTTCATGAATACTTAAATATCTATCTTAAATGTTAACTGTACAATAACAGTGGGATCCCGGTCACAAAAATCACTACTTAGTGTGCCTCACAGTACTGCATATGACATAACTTGTCTATCTGTGAGGTAGACCACTGGGGCAATCAGTCATAGGAGAGAGGTTTCATCTGGCGCTGTGAATTGAACTCCAGCATAGTTCAGCTGGTAGAGCATTGGCGCGAATAGCCAAAGGTCCTGGGTTCAAATCCCTGTGCCGGAGGAACTTTTCTCCTAAAATATTCTCATACAATGTCCAACAGAGACAATAATCTGTGGTTCATGAATGCTTAAATATCTATCTTGAATGTTAACTGTACAATAACAGCGGGAGCCCGGTCACAAAAATCACTACTTAGTGTGCCTCACAGTACTGCATATGACATAACTTGTCTGTCTGTGAGTAGACCATTAGGGCAATCAGTCATAGGAGAGAGGTTCCATCTGGCGCTGTGAATTCAGCTCCGGCTAGCTCAGCTGGTAGAGCATTGGCGCGAATAGCCAAAGGTCCTGGGTTCAAGTCCCAGTACTGGAGGAATTTTTCTCCTATAATACTCTCATGTAATGTCCAACAGAGACAATAATCTGTGGTTCATGAATACTTAAATATCTATAGGTTATAAGGCCCGTCATTATGCCGTTTTATCCAGTCCCCGTTTTTGTCTCTCTTAGGTCATTTGTATATTTAATTCCAGAACAGAGGCAAACTATAATAACTTTAATTCCATTCTACATTTAAAACGCTCTAAATAAAATATATAATTCCATTTATTTTAATTTAATATTCATGCAGGTTATTTGTGCAGTGACAATCAGTGAAAGAGTGCTACACTTGTGTGTTTATTTTCCTTATTAAAACATTACAAGCATGCTATTGAATTAAAAACGCTGACAAATGTAATTTGACGTAATTGCTAAAATCATGAAAATTATTAAGGAAATAATTAAATTACAGTTAGTTGCTGTTTTTACGTAGATCTGCTGATCCTCATTTGCCATTGTTACCATTCGTCTACTGTTTATATCTGACATTCTGCTCAAGATCGATCGTGTGACTACAGACAAGTCTGAACAACTTGAAAGAGTATGCCATGGAATGGGAAATGGTGGTAAATGCCGAAAAAACTAAAACTATGACGTTTAAGAACCAGTGTGTTTACGGGAAAAATGAAAGACGGATATAGCCTATGATAGGATAGAATTAAATAACATGAATTTTTTTATACTTAAGGGTACCAATGACTATGAATGGCAGATAGAACAAACATATAGACATAACTAAACACAAAGCGATTATAAAAGTGACGGAAACACTAAAGATAAGTAACAAGATACCCGAAGTCTCGCTGAATTTATTAGATACAGTGTACTGTACAATGCAATAGTTAGATCGACAAATACGTATGGGAGCGGAAATTAGAGGGTGGGGAAAAATGAAAAACTCAATCAGGTACAAAGCAACTTTCTGAATGGGATAACGGATGGGAAGAGGGACGGCTAACTGCGGAATCCTAAGAAAATTTGGACGCCATAGGGTTCAAAATCAGAACACCGAGTTTCTAATTGAAGGATGGAGGTTTCTTTATTTCCTATCAAACAATGGTGAATACAGTCAGAAAACTCCTGAATGTTCTCCAAGTCCTCAGCTGCGCTGATCGGCTCACTCCGTCCAGGTCCTCAGCTCCTCAAGCCACACTTACTTGAGGTCGCGCTGATCAGTGCTCTCCGTCCAGTTCACACTCTGACGCTGACTCCCTCCCGCTGTTACTGACTGTTACGGACTGACTGTTCTCCCATTGACTGGCTCATCACTCCTCGCGGACTGACTCCCTCTGACTGGCCGTTGCTACTCACGAACTGAACTCTGTTACTGTCACTGACTTACTGACTGACTCTCTGCTACTCAGGAACTGTCTCTCTCAACTCCGACTTTCTGACTGACTGTCTCAGCTCGCTCGCGGCCCTATATATAGGCCCGACGAATATTCCAGAGCCGATGTCTCGAAAGTTCCGCCCGCGTGGAATCTGGAATGCGCGCTGCGCCGCGCGGGCACACTCCTTAGCGCGAGCTCCTCCCTACAGGCCTTCCCCCACGAAGCGTGGCCCAATCGCTGCCGTTGTCACGCCCACTTGCGCTTGTCTGCCGCCCGTCCACTAGAAGGCCGCGATGTTTCTAGACTCCGTCGTTTCTCGCAATTTCTGGGCGACTCCTCTTTCTGTCAGTTTCTATACGAGTCTTTCCTGGGCTTTGTGACAATATATATATATATATATATATATATATATATATCTTCCTTTATATCCCCACTGCCAAGGAATTAGGGCCTCCAAGTGGAGGTTACTGCTACCGATGCTAATCTTGGTACGCTTGTTTTCCGAGAGAGGACAGAGGGACAGGTGGTAAGCCCATCGTCTCACAGACCCCTCAGGAAGTCAATGTAACCTATTTATTGGACGTGTAATGGCAGAAAAATTTTGTCCAGAGGCTATAATTTAGGCTTTGAGTTCTTTTGCGTGCCGTAAATCTACGACACGGGCCCCCCAACTTAAAGTCCCTCCCGGAGGTCTCCGTGCCCAGGATTTTTTGGTCCTGAAAAGTCCATCGACCGCGGCCGGGTTTGATCCCACGACCTTCGGATCTAGAGGAGGCACACTATCTCTACACATAACACATAATATATACTTAAAATACTTAATATATATTATGTATATGAACTGTACATTCGTTTCGCAAAGCCATTGTTTTCTACCCAGGAGCTTCAGACCCAGGGGCAGTGAGACTTACTATTTCTACACCCCTTCACTGGGTGCGATTCCGATAGGGTAATCTTGGATTTATCAAACTATATTTGAAGTCTTCAGACGTTTAAAGACCTGCTGCAGTTTTCTCAGACCCTTCCTCAACCAAGGATGATATAGAGAAAGCTGGGAAAGAGTGTATTTTGAGGGGGTAAGGGACCACACCTGTTGTACCAATGAAACAAACAAGTTGCTAAATCAATGTACGGTACCGGTACGGTAACTACCAGTGTTTATTTGTTTATTTTTTAGAAAAATGGTAAAATGTTTTCCGCGTAATCACCATTATACGTTTATAAATACAATTCCAAATAAGGCACGTCGAAGAATTTATTTACAAGTAATGTACTGAGTGGTATTTATTATCGGAGTTGTTGAGAAACAAAAAAACATACGTACATATTAATTACAGTATTAATATATTAAGCCAGTTTTAATAATGATGTTTCGTTATTAATTTAAATAATATGTGAAAGGTCACATACAGTTGTTATAGAAACATGAAAAATTAATCAAAACACATCACACCATAAAATAAAAGTTTGTCAGATTTTATAAAATTAATGTAGTGAGAACCTATAAGGTTCTAAAAATATAAAATTACTTACAATTATGTACACAACTGGTATTAAGTCTATACCCAATAATTGGCTAAAGTCAAGTTGAACAGCAAACTAGATGTGATTTAGACTATTGCAGATTGTAGTAAATCAATGTTATTAAAATGTAAGACATAAAAATGTACAACACGTAAATAGGCCTAATAGTGTTTGATCTTAAAAATAATTAAATATATCAGTTTCACTATTGAATATCTAAATTTAAAAGTAGATAATTCTATAATAAAAATTAATAGCTCTGGTAAGTTATCAAAATCTTGTAGTTGCAATCACTCAGTTTCCTTAGTATGGCTGAAGTTCTGCCAATTTTTTCTTGTGGGCCTTTATTTTGGTTTTGATTGTTCTACGGGCGTTGTTGTAGACATTTATAAATCTATAGATATTCAACTGTTCCATTTTAGCATGCGTAAATTCCCTTGACCGGGATGGGATCGAACCAATTAACCTGGAAATAGAAAGTCAATACTTACCGATTTTGGTCACCCAGGCAATAGTACAGATGGTCCTAGATAGGTATTATTAGATTTAGGCCTACGTATGTTAATTTTTTTATAAATGCAGGGCTCAATTCTAATGATAAAATGAATAAAGTATTTGCTTTGGGTATCGAGAATATTTTAAAATATTTATTTTGAAGGTATATGAACGTATTTGAAGTTCGTGAGTTATGTTTGTCATGCCAAGGTAGCCCTCGTAGATTTATATGGTTTTCTGGCAAAATTACTAAGCCCATTTATTGTAAAAGTCCATTAAAATTCTTCCATCTAACAAATTAGCAATAATATTATTAGGCCTACTCATGTCAAACGCAAAATAAAAATAGGCTAATATTAGCTTCTGATGGTTTCTGGAAAACTTGCTAAAGTAAATAAAGTAGTTTCTTTAGGTATCGAGAATTGTTTAAAAGATTTATTTTGAAGGCATGTGGCAACATTTGAAGTTCGTAAGTTATGTTTGACATGCTCAATTACGCTCCCAGGTAGCCCTCGTAGATTTAGTCTATCTGGTTTTCTGACAAAGTTGCTAACCCCAATTATTGTAAGAGTCCTTTAAAATTCTTCCATCTAACAAATTAGCAATAATTTTATTACTCATGTCAAACGCAAACTAAAAGTAGGCTAATATTAGCTTATGTTCGTTTCAGGTAAAACTGCTCTTTTGTACTGCTGAACTACTTTAACTCAGCCCTTTCTAAAACGCTACCTAATGGATTTAATTTCTTGCATGCATATTCTGATGGCCAGATTATCGGATTAAGCTATAATGGTGTGTTACGTCTGTTCCTCTCTCTCTCTCTCTCTCTCTCTCTCTCTCTCTCTCTCTCTCTCTCTCTCTCTGGTCGTATGAGTGGAGAAGCCATTAGAGTCTGTGCAGTGTTGATTTTTTTGTTCTCTCTAACAGGGTTAAGGTTTAGCGTACACGCAGAAATCTGCTTCGTGTGCTCTTAGTGTACTTAAGTTATGTAATATCTTTTTATTTGATGTAGGGTGGGATTACAAGTCTGCTTATTTTGAAAGAGACTGGGAATATTACTTAATTAAATGTGAATTACTTGGCAATCTTACGCACCAATAATGAATATTACTCGCTACGCTCCTTAATGTTTTCTGTTTGGGAAAATTCTATTTCTAAATAACAGTTAGGTATATAAAAAAATATCTTTTTTTTACAGTAAAGGCAAATTGCTAATTTATGAGTACATTTTCTTAATGTCCATTACAGTAGATACTATACTTACTTGAATGTGAAGTCCTCTGAAAGTTAAAAAAATAAAAAGTGCACATGACGGACGCAATTTAAAGTACCGTACACTTTAAACTGTCACTGCATGCAAACTTTAACCGATCGTTTTCTCACTTTCAGTTTCCATGTTACTTAGTCAAATTCAAAATTTTTCTCCCATACAAATAGAGATCGTACTCTGTCATTTTTTCGCAACGTACTTTACAATGTTTGCAACCCAATTACTTTTCAGGTTTCTGTTTTTTTGTTTTTTAACATTTAGACTATCACACCATTTTTTTTTTAATTTATCATTTCCCGTGTAAAATATTTTTTAAACAAAAAGTATAAAGAAGATCAGAAATCCGTTCAGTAATTTTGTAAGGGAGGGGTCAAGGAATGTTGCATTAAAAAATTCAGGCTCATTTTTTAATATTTGTTAGAGATATTTTTAATTTTTATTTTTAAAAATCAATCAACTCAATTGATATATCATAAATAAATATTTAACTGAAAATTGAAACTGGAATTTCTATCCAGGTTGTAGTGACGCGTATCAAATTTCAAGTTATATCACAAATAGTGTAGAAAATTATTCTCAACACTTCAGTTAACCCTTAACTAAACGAAACGGCCATACCGGTAATGGAACTTACTTTTGGGAAGTTGCAGATTCAAATGTCGGATTTGGCCAATCTTAGCTTGAGGCTGCCCACTTTTCAAAGGCGAATTCCAGGTGGAAAAAGCTTGACCTCCCCTGATATTAACTTTCAGTGTGCATTCATTAAGTCTTAATTAAATAGAAGATTTTGCATCATAGTCATCATCTCATCATACACCAGAAATACCTCCGTAAATGTCTGGAGCCATAGGTTTGGGGTTTCAAACTCACTAAGAGCGTTGACTTTTTAATCTCAAAAAAGGCAAATTATGCAGCAAAAAATAAACATTATCCTTAACAATACGGAATTTTTTCTATATTCTTTATGATTACTGAATTTAATGTACTGCATTACGTGGGCTTGTATTTATAATATTATGGGTGAAACATTGCTCCCGTCCAATAGATTTTTAATAATATATCACATACATTGCCAACATGTTATATTTAATTTACACAAACGATTTTGTATGAACTCAGACACGCGGTATGTATACAGATGAACATTCGTTTCCTGTTAAATAATCACTGATTAACTTTGTTACTTTGAATATTTGACATGAATATCTTAGGTCCACTTATTGTATGCATCAGTTTCATCTTTATTATCCTGAGTTATATTCACAGTATGTGTCTCTACGAGAATGTTCAAGATATCTGTTTAACACTTTTATAAAGATTCTTCCTCTTAATTAATGTTGATTCTGCACCACGAAGATTTATTCGTTGTTTTCCATTATTGTATATTGAATTTTTCTCTAGGATCAGATTCCATTAAAAATAAGTAACACAACCGTCGTAGTCCCGGAGAGATACTTTTTTTTTTATAGAGCTTTCTTTCCGTCTCATTTTCCTTTGTTCTCGATTGAATTCCCGGGTAAATTGAGTTATGTCTGAAGTAGTACTCAGTAAATTTATGGGCATAGAAACTCTAGGTTTGTATTTTTTACATTCTCACTTTGTTATCTATGGATTTCTCAGCATTTGCAACTTCTGAATTCAAGTATATTATTAATTTTAAGAAGGTAAACATATTGCATTTACAATCGAATTGGCATCCAACCATTTGATTGGTTCGAGTCTTTTTTCAATAGACCATATATAAAATTATTTGCATTGCCCAGCACCAACAGACATTACTACCATCATCAAACTAATTTAACTCATTAATGGAATTAACTCGCTGACAATACAAGACTCCAGCAAATATATATATATATATATATATCTTTCCCGGACTCTAATTATTCTGTCCAACCTGTTCGTTCCATTATAATCTCCTTAAGATGGTGTTAACATTTTATTCCAAACCACGTCAATGTATTCCAAGAGGGTTTCCCATTGCTATTTTGTACGGTATTCTGTAATTTCACATTCGAGCTGCCTGGCTTGCGCATCTGGTCTGCGTGTATTAATAATGTCACCAAAATATAACTCATGTACTGTAGGAGTAAATGGAAACGTAGTAACTACTGTCGGGATTAGCAGTGCTGTATGGGCCATAGCACAAGACCAGAGGTGTACATATTCTGATTTTAGCTTGCCTGCCCCTTTGAAATTCTGCAACCAGTCACAGCTTTTAACTTGCTTGACTTGAAAGCAAGCCAGATTACAACGGTGATAAGAAATGGTGACGATATTAGTCACAAGCTCTTCATAACTTGATGGGTTGCACAGGACCTAAGGAAACTGCAAGGCCTGGCGGAAAGAATATGAAACTGGGTGTTTGGGACTGGACGGAAATATATCCGGTCCGAGAACCAATGTTAGGTATCAGGACCGAGAGGACCAATGTTGGGGATTGGACTGAAAACCCGGTCCGTGAGAGGGTAAATGCAGGATAGATTAATAGGGTAGCTTCATGTAAGGATGAAACAATGTACATGTGAGAAGTATAAAATTTCGGAGGACCATTTAGAGCAAGAGGGGACTATATCACGAGGACACTGGGTACAGAGATCAAAGGAAACATATTGGTTAAACAATCTAGAATGTAATGAAATACTTGCACTTTATTACTACTTGTAAACACTCGAAGAAATAATATGTGAACACTGAATAATAATTGAAGAAACACGTTGAAACAATGAATTGGAATTTGGCGCGAACAGGGTTGCACCACTAGAAGTAATTTAGTAAATTTTGTAATTTACCAATGAATTATATCTCAAATTAACGGTAATAAAATTTGTTGTAGAATGAATGTATTTTAAGTTATTAGCACTTGATTGTTCACGTTTTATAGCTTCTTGGTGAGTGATGACGTCACACGCTATGTACTTACTTGGAACTAATAAGTGAATCTAATGAACTTGTAATACGGAGAATAAGTAAATTATGTATAAGTAATTTACTTGAAATTAATAAAACTTATAAGGAAGTTTTATTCCAATGATTTCTAGTTAAAATACAAAGCGCGCGAAGCGGCCTTTGTTACTAGAGAACCGGAGCAGTGTCAGACCGTGACTTGATCGTGTAACTGCAGGCTTAATACTGAATCCACTGTAACTAGTAGAAATTAATTAATATCACACGATAATACTTGTAAATAAAGTATTATGTAATTATCCGCTAATTAATAGAAAAACTCCGTTCTATTGTCTGAATTAGGCGGGATACTAGACTGAGCTCCAGCACGTCTCTCGTGAGTGGAGGCTCGACACTAACTAACTCTTGGCATGACGCTATGATGACACGCTGATGCTAAGCCTGCACCTGTCGCTAAACGGGGATTCACAGAAATAAGCGGGCTTATACTCATATCAATGCGCTGAGAGGGAGAAATGCACTGAGCGGAACATTTGAATATGCACTGTTACTAGACATGTAAAATAATGCTAGTAGAACCCTTAGCTTTCTCCAACATAGACTCCCCCCGTTAAAGTATCAACTTTAAGAAAAATAACTAAGGAGAAAGCTATAATAAAAAGGATACACTTGTATATACACGTAAGCACTGACTTTACACTATTTAGACTAGCAACACACGCAAGGTTGTGAAGGTCTAGGTGAATGATAGCTGGAATCCAGACTGTTGTTGTAGTATCTATAAGTGAAGACTTCGACTTGTGCACAACAGCTGATTCAGGAACATGTAGTGTAGATCAGGTGACTTGTTGGAATACAGTCTGTAGAATCTTGATGAAATGCATGATGATTTCTGTATATCAGTCAGGGCACAACTGATGATAAATATATTACAACATGGTATCTTGCCATAATGGAGAAAGACTATTGGATAAACATTAAGTGAGTTTATAATACAAACAGTGCTGAAAAGTTGCTTTCTTACATATATCACAGTGTAACGGTTTGGCTATCTTTTCATAGTTCTTACAGACATAATAGCTCTCTAACTGGATATATGCAGATGATGCAAGTAAATAGCTTTTCACTATTTGGAAGATGAGATACACTGCTTTGTATTGTTTCTAGATGAGAACAGACACTGCGGAGTGTTGTTTCGCTCTGAAGACAGACACTGAGTGTTGTTTTTCGATGAATGCAGACACTGCGGAGTGTTGTTTCGCTCTGAAGACAGACACTGAGTGTTGCTTTTAGACTGCAAAGCTCGGTAGAACGGATCTGATTTACCTCTTATATTTACACTATCACTTGTTTTAAATCTTCCTTGACTGTTGAAAGATTTATTGTGAATAGATGGGTGCAAATGTTCGTTCCTGGTTTTGAAGGAAGCGAAGCTATTGCGAACTGGTTTGACCGCTGCACTGGGTTGGTTTGTCTCTAAGCGTTTGCTCTGCATATGATGAGAGGCTTTGCTTGAATTGTTTTGAATTCTAGCTTGGTTAGAATTGCTCTGTAGTGAAGTGCTCTGTTGACTTCGATTGAAGTTAAAGCATGTGAGGGCGTATGCTGTTGAATTTTCTTGCTTCTTTGTAAAATGCAGTAACTTGCTATGTTTTAAGTCACATTTACAGTAAGAAGGCAATTCACACTCTTGTACCTTGTGTTCTGTGGAGAAGCAATTAAAGCACAACTGGTTTGATCGTGCACAACTCCATCGTTGTTGCACTGTGAATTTGCGGAAATTTTTGCACTTATGTAACGAGTGGTTTCGTTTACACAGAGAACAAGTTTGCTGATGTTTAGGTTTGCTTGTGACAACGAAAGAATGCATTTCTGTTTCTTCGTCTGTCGTTAAGTTTTCATCATCTTGAAGCGAAACCGTATTCATGTCACGATGCAGAAGTTGACTGTGGACTGATTGTTGACAACCACAGAAAGATTCTAAATTGCACTGTTGTACCGTATGATTTGATGAGAAACAATTGACACACAGGTGCTGTGACTTGACGAAATTCCATCGCTCATTGACTGGAATTTGCCGGAATTCATCACAATGATACAGCTTGTGATTGCGTTGACAATAGGCACACGATAATCTGCTTGTACCTTCGTACGACTGTCGCGGTTCTCGGACAGTGTATTTTGGAGATCGCTGCTCAACCTTTCTTGCAGGTGATGGGCTGGACACGTTGTTGGAATTGGATAACACTTCTAATGAATGAGCCTTGGCTTCTAGGAAGTTCATCAACTCTTGAAGTGATGTGAACTTTTTTGAGTCAATTTTACTTTCCCATTCTTTACGTGTAGTCTCACCAAGATGATCCAATATTAATTGAATAAACATGACTTCGTGTAATGGGATTTCAAGATTGAGGGCTTCGATGGCGTTAAGATTGCTTTGAAACTGATTTAGTAAGTTTCGCAAGTCTGTAACATTTTCATCTTTCATTATTGGTAATGAAAGTAGATTTTTTATATGAGCTGTGGCAATAACTCGAGTATTATCATATCTTGCACACAATAAATTCCATGCTATTGGAAAATTCTCATTCGTGACTGGAAGATTCTGAAGGAGCGCGTGGGCTTGTCCCTTCACAGAACTCAGCAAATAATGGTATTTCTGGATGGGATCCAATGAATCATTGTTCACCACTAAACTACTGAAAGTGTCGTGATAGTGCTTAAAGTTAGTCACATCCCCACTGAATACAGGAATTTGAATCCTTGGAAGTTGTATATTTCTATTGTTGCACTGTGAAGCAGAAGATTGACATGTGTGATGAGAGTGACCACTGTGATTAGATCGTTGGCTGTGATGAGAGCCTACACTACGCACTGGTTGGTCGTGTAGAAATAACAATTCACTAAGCTTAGCCTTTAGCACCTTGTACTTGTTATTCATCTCTTCGTCATACTGTGCGTGCATGTCAAGTTCACTTTCAGCTTCGATAATAGCTTCAATTTGAGTTTGTACCACTTCATAATTTTGCCACACTTCGTTAAGAGTGTCATATTCAACTTTTAATCGAAATATATCAACTTCTTCAGTAATATTGTCACTGTACTTCTGAATGTACGTAAGTTTTCTTTTAAGAAAAGCACGTTTTTTCGTTAATTCCTTCAAGTCACTTTCCATTGTGAGATGAGAAATTACTTGTAGTTTAAAGATGAGATGCTACCACCGCTGCACGATGATACATGTAAGTCAGCTGTTCACTGCTTTCTTGAAGTTCGCTGGTGACCGGAATCCCACGATGAGTCGAATCACTGCTGCTTGATGCTGTCCGCGATGCGAAGTTCAGGGTTGCTGGAACTCACGAACCGACCGACTCGGAAGCACAGATGAATGAGACGAACTCGAGAAACGGTATTTGCGAATACAAGTATGCAATAAATATGATTGTACCAATATGATCCGGCCCGGAGGACCAATGTTTGGGACTGGACGGAAATATATCCGGTCCGAGAACCAATGTTAGGTATCAGGACCGAGAGGACCAATGTTGGGGATTGGACTGAAAACCCGGTCCGTGAGAGGGTAAATGCAGGATAGATTAATAGGGTAGCTTCATGTAAGGATGAAACAATGTACATGTGAGAAGTATAAAATTTCGGAGGACCATTTAGAGCAAGAGGGGACTATATCACGAGGACACTGGGTACAGAGATCAAAGGAAACATATTGGTTAAACAATCTAGAATGTAATGAAATACTTGCACTTTATTACTACTTGTAAACACTCGAAGAAATAATATGTGAACACTGAATAATAATTGAAGAAACACGTTGAAACAATGAATTGGAATTTGGCGCGAACAGGGTTGCACCACTAGAAGTAATTTAGTAAATTTTGTAATTTACCAATGAATTATATCTCAAATTAACGGTAATAAAATTTGTTGTAGAATGAATGTATTTTAAGTTATTAGCACTTGATTGTTCACGTTTTATAGCTTCTTGGTGAGTGATGACGTCACACGCTATGTACTTACTTGGAACTAATAAGTGAATCTAATGAACTTGTAATACGGAGAATAAGTAAATTATGTATAAGTAATTTACTTGAAATTAATAAAACTTATAAGGAAGTTTTATTCCAATGATTTCTAGTTAAAATACAAAGCGCGCGAAGCGGCCTTTGTTACTAGAGAACCGGAGCAGTGTCAGACCGTGACTTGATCGTGTAACTGCAGGCTTAATACTGAATCCACTGTAACTAGTAGAAATTAATTAATATCACACGATAATACTTGTAAATAAAGTATTATGTAATTATCCGCTAATTAATAGAAAAACTCCGTTCTATTGTCTGAATTAGGCGGGATACTAGACTGAGCTCCAGCACGTCTCTCGTGAGTGGAGGCTCGACACTAACTAACTCTTGGCATGACGCTATGATGACACGCTGATGCTAAGCCTGCACCTGTCGCTAAACGGGGATTCACAGAAATAAGCGGGCTTATACTCATATCAATGCGCTGAGAGGGAGAAATGCACTGAGCGGAACATTTGAATATGCACTGTTACTAGACATGTAAAATAATGCTAGTAGAACCCTTAGCTTTCTCCAACACTGGGTATAGCAGTGCACTGGTAAGTCGTGCAATTACGTAGTTGAGGAACTTCAGATGTGTTTAGAGAATTTTACCCTGAAGGAGGCCGAGGAGAAACTAAAATGTGGACAGTTTGAATTATCAATGAACAAAGGTAGTACTAGTCCGGCATGGGAAAAATTTTCAAACATTTTCGAGAAAACATCATAAAATCATTAATAACAATAACAAAAATCCCTTCAGGCAAGCCTACAAGCTGAGGTAGATTTCGAAGTGCTTTTGTTTTAATTTACTGTCGCTGCGTAGCATTCTTCTTCTTTAGCCTTGGCATGACAAACCCGCAATAATAACTGCAAAAAAGAGGAAAGATAACTTTTTCAAACATTCAAATCTCGCCTTATATGAGAACTATCAAGTAACTAGTTATTGATTTGTAGAGTACTCATCAAGAGCTTTTCAACGATACCCCACAAGACGTAGTTTCGAAAATTTCGAATTTCCATCCCCATACCTCCAGCCCCACTCGTACTCCCAAAACCCCCGAATCGTTGGTGTCACTGTGAACTCCATAAGGAATACTCTAATTTATTCAATCAAAGTTTCCCTCTATAGTTCATAGGGGCCGAGATATAAATGTTTTAAAATTTGAACCCCCTCCCCCGACCACCCTCTTGCGCCAATTTTGCTCATTAACGAACTTGTCTGAACTATTGGGCCTAGAAATAACATAATAAAATTTGATTCAAATATCTTGAAAATTACGGCCGCTAGCGTGTAAAGATATATATATGTATATATATAAATATATATACGTATATATATAAATATATATACATATACATATACTGTATATAAATATAAATATCTCAATTTTATTTAACAGGCGGTGGTTTCGTACTTAGGGAGGCATGAAACGTGAAGATATGAACGAATTTTTTGAAAGTCATTAGGTAGATTAGATTTTTCTTTGAAATCTACCTAATAATAAAAATAATAATTGTGTTAAGACGCTAAAAGGATTTTAATACTTTATCCACCTTTTATTTATCTGCATGGTGAATTTCTTCTACCAGCATGTAGAAAAGCAAGAAAGTATTACCTACACTAGCAACTACAGTTGTTTAACTGATAGGAATGTCGCAAGCTTATTCTGACTTGCCTAGGCTGGGTTTGACCTGACCCATCAAGTTTAAAGAAACCTGCCTGCTTCCTAGCTATGACGCTGCCAACTTGCTTGTCTGGCGTTCAAGCGGGTATGGGCCCAGTCAAATTAGATAAAAAAAGATGGGTTTGCTGCAAAAAATCATGTAGTTCCAAATGTTTCAGGAATGTGTAGTGGGAGGTCCCCTGAACAACGCCTAATGTTTTCCCGCCAATTTCAGGTGCCGCGGGGGGTGGGGGGAGGCTCAAAGGTCCCTTTTTTCAGTTTTTGGCGCAAATCTCGAAAACAGTGCATCGTACAGAAAATGTTACGGTATTCAAAATTAAAGCTTATTAAATTCCCGACAAAACGGTATATTCATATTTATCTTTATATGTTACCGTCTCCGAGAATGAGCCGGCGAAAATGGAAAACCTGCAGAAAAATTGGTAGCGCCTCACGTTTTTCGTCGAACTCGCCCTTCCAATTCTTTAGTTTTCCATTTTACAAGAAACTTGTAAGAAAAGAAGTTGTAGAGAATTACATGTTCTTCAAGAATATACATACATTTGATAATTTATCTTCACGTAGTCAAAAGTTAGACCGTTTTTAAATTTGGGGGTCGATTTCGAGATTCCGCTAGTAAACTGCCCATCATTTTATATTCGTTTTCAAGTGCTTTAACTCTCTTTATCACTTTATGTATTGTTTATGTAAACATAAATGGTATTTATTACCCATATAACTAATATATATACACATATATATATGCATGTGAGCCTTTATACCAGTATGTATAAAATGTGAACTTTTATGTACGTTATTTATTGTTTACATAATCGACGTAGTATACATAGTTAGTTAGTCTATTCTGTGAGTGGAGAACAGCATGTCGCCTTTCGAGCATCACGAGTTAGCAGAAATGACCAAGACAGAAGGAAACTTGCTCAGTGGTTGACTGATCACCCGCCATTTTCTGTACGCGATTCTTTGATGTCCCTTTCAACCCGAGTAATAGGAACCAATAACATCAACTGTTACCAAGCAATGGAAACCGGAACCCGTACAATGGAAACTTTTGTTGGAATGAACTTTGCAGAAATGAAGCAGTGTAAGAACGCAGTAGTCCCATTGGCTGCTATGAGCAACACTGTCAAACTGGACAACGGAGTGGTGGTGATCGAGCCTTTAATGGTTTTCCAGAGGACCATAATTACCCAGAAAACTAAAGAGGATGTAGAGGAGCTGTTGAAGTGTGAGTTAGCCCCATACCCCATGACTCTTTTCGACGAAGGGATCATGAGGAAAACGAAAAAGTCAGCTCTCTACGATGCCTTTCCTTCAAGCAATAAAATGGTCAACTTGAAGAACAGTTTCACGGTAATCTATGGCGGCTTCCTCCTTCATAGAGTAAAGTGGAACAACAACACCAAGTTCGCCTCCATCTGCGATCAATATGTGTTTTACATGATCAACCGTTACGGCTACAACTCTGCTGTGTTTTTTGACGGTTACGAAGACACGAATTCCACGAAAAGAGCCGAACAACATCGAAGGGCATCAAGTAAAACATCAGTGGATATAGACTTTGATGAGAACGTGGTGGCTACTGTTCAGCAGGAAAACTTCCTTTCCAACGAAAGGAACAAAACCAAGCTGATATATATGTTAGCGCAGGCCTTGGGCGCAAAAGACAAAGGAGACGCTGACTGCAGCATTGTTAGGTGTGGACTCGAAAATACCTCTCATTCAACTGTGGTGGTAGTTGGCGAAGACATAGACCTGCTCGTCTTACTCGTGCCACTCACACCACGAGACACGAATGTGTTTTTTTATGAAGCCTGGACGAGGCAACACAGAAGACAGGTTGTACTCCTCCCAACAACTTCAGGCCTTGCCATTCAGCCCATACTTTCTGTTTATCCATTGCTTCACTGGATGCGATACCACTTCTGTGATTTATGGAAAAAGTAAAGCAGCCATACTTAAATGTTTCCAGCGGTTTCCTAACGAAACCAAAAACATCGCTGAAGTGTTTTACGACTCCACATCCACGCCAGGAGATATTGCTGAATCTGGGGAATAAATGTTCCTACTGATGTATCAGGCCCCACCTAACGAGCATGACCTCAATCATCACAGGTACATTTCATTTTGTATTGCATGTACTAACTTCATTGAATCATGCTGTTTGATAAATAAATATTCTATTCTATTCTATTGTGTTTTATCCACAGGTACATGTGCTTCATCAAATCTTCAGCCAAGATGAAAGCGAACTTGTCTTAATTGCCACCTACAAAAGATGATGCTCTACATCACTCGTGCAGAGTGTTTCTACAGGTCCAGCAGTGGTTTGGAAATGAATCTCTCGAACCTGAACGTTGGGGTTGGAAAGAGAAGATGGGGGATATCTGACTCCTATTAAGACCAATGCCCCTATTGCACCTGACAGCGTGCTCAACTCCATATTTTGTCATTGTGCCACAGGCTGCGGTATGAGATGTGGATGCCGGAAAGCCGGCATCCACTGCTCACCTGTCTTTGGCAATTGCCACGGTGCTTGCACTAACAATGCTCCCGTTCAAGAGGACTTGGAAGAGTTGTACGATGAGGAATATGAGTATGAACAGCTTTAAATGTGTGACAGGATGGAAGGGTGAGCGGAAATTAGGTTGTGTAAGCCTCTTTTATTACTTTTGCATTATTAGCTATTATATATATAAGTATGTTAGTTATATGGATAATAAATAACATTTATGTTCATATAAACAATAAATAACGTGATACAGAGAATTAAAGCACTTGAAAACGGAAATAAAATGATGAGCAGTTTACTAGCGGAATCTCGAAATCGACCCCGAAATTAAAAACGGTCTAACTTTTGACTACGTGAAGATAAATTATCAAATGTATGTATATTCGTGAAGAAAATGTAATTCTCTACAACTTATTTTCTTACAAGTTTCTTGTAAAATGGAAAACTAAAGAATTGGAAGGGCGAGTTCGACGAAAAACGTGAGGCGCTACCAATTTTTCTGCAGGTTTTCCATTTTCGCCGGCTCATTCTCGGAGACGGTAACATATAAAGATAAATATGAATATACCGTTTTGTCGAGAATTTAATAAGCTTTAATTTTGAATACCGTAACATTTTCTGTACGATGCACTGTTTTCGAGATTTGCGCCAAAAACTTAAAAAAGGGACCTTTGAGCCTCCCCCCACCCCCCGCGGCACCTGAAATTGGCGGGAAAACATTAGGCGTTGTTCAGGGGACCTCCCACTACACATTCCTGAAACATTTGGAACTACATGATTTAATGCAGCAAAAAATCTAATTTGACTGGACTACAAGCTAAAATCGAGATTTGTACACCTCTACACAAGACACAGAACCCCCCACCACCACTTTGTACTGATTCACGTTCGTGCAGCTACTCCACATTGCTGCGCCATTAAGAAAAACTCTGATATTTTGCCTTTGATTTTTTGTTTGGTTTGGTATTAAATTTTCCTTCCGAATTCTCCTTCTTTAGATTATTTACCTTTGGGTATAGTTTTTTTTTGGCGAGGTTATTTCTGGAAATTCTAGTTGCAGTATTTACATGTAGATTCTTTGTCCTTTGAGTTTTCTTACATAAATTATATATTTAACCTTGCTTCAAGTTGTGACCTGTGCTCACGGGTTTGTCTACAGTATTCTATTCTGGGAAATAATTTATTCAAGCTTAATATAATGGTAAAATTGTCCTGAGTTACTTCATTTATGCTCTGTATTTGTCAAACCCTTCTTACTGTTCAATTTGAAGATTATGCACTGATGATGAGTGAGTTTGGATTAGGATTGCAGTTAGGTATGGCTATTAATAAACTTCATTTTTGTAAGTCATTGTTTGTTAAACCTTTTCTACATATGTTATTGGGCAGTATATTTAAATGTGAGCAAACTTAACTATGCAATGCCATATTCAGACACGAAACTGTTACCTTTCAATGCCTTTTTTAAAGACGTAACTTTTTCCTAGCAATGTAATTTTTAAAGACAATTCGGCTGCCTAACAATGTTTAGATAGTAGTGATTGAATAGTTTAGTCATTTGGGTAGGTTTTGTATTTATGTTTGTATTACAGTGTTCTTTTAGATTTAATATTCACAGAGTATTTGAATGCTTAACTGCATTATTAAATTTAAATTATTTAATATTTATTATTTTTGAGATTAATTGTTAATATTAAATTACATTATTGGAAAATTTTCAATTATTTATGGGTTGGTACCCTTAGGTGCTATTCTCCCGTGCCCTCTTGTATTTTTTCTGCTACTTGAAGAATAAGATCTTCAGCATCTGGTTCTTGTCCTCATGCTCCTTAATTTTGACATCCCTTTCTATTTAAGTATAGTCATCTCCCTTTATACAGGATTGTCAGTTTATTACATAAGCAAAGTAATATTCATGCTGGGCTGAAAAATAAATAAGGAATTGGTAACAAACAATCAAGCATTATAAATAATATAAAGCAACAAATAAATAAAACCTCAAATTGTTAGCGTTGAATGGTAGTAACTTCTTCAAGTGCAGTGGGAGGAGGGTATATGTCCTGCATCTACATTTCATTCTTATTCTCTTGGGAGATAGTATTGTATTCATGATGCCTTATGCAAATATCTTGGGATTTTTTCTTTTTTGTAAACTCTCGTTTGCTCTGTTTTCATGATCCAGTATGAATTTGTTTGTTGGCGGATGGTCCAGTAGACTAACGTTTTAAAGCAATTATATACTCAGTGTTTAATGTGAATTATGAATATTGTGAAACAGGTTTTTGTCTGTCCTTTTCTTCATATTTTTATATTGCTTAAAGTATAGTATATTGTTCAGTATGAATATGTTTTTATCTTTTTTGGCGATGGACTCGCTGCTCATACGAGGTGTATGGGGTCTTCCTCCTTGCTCAGCAATCTCAAATAGTAAATAGGGGACCCTTAAAAGAAAGGCTAAGCCAACTTACATCAATTTTGTATTTCATGAAAAGACAAATATTTATATAAATTATACAAACGAAAGAATTAGTCAACATATATATTAAAAAGGAGAACCTCTACTTACATGAATTTTGTATATTATGAAAGGACAATGATTGATATAAATTATACAAACAAAAGCATTAGATAACAAACAAAAAAAGAAGAAAATATGACCTACCAAGGGAATATTCCCATTTGTGTATTTTCAAGAATCAACACTTTATGTGAAAGAAGTTACTACTGTATATTGGAGCACTCAAGAAATTTTATCACGACCCTCAAAGCATAAATGCAACATTTGAACTTTATATAGATTCTTCCTTATATTGAATGAATCCCTCTACTCAATGAACAATTAATTAAAAAGTCCTTCTCAGTTGGGTCGTACTAGTTCCCCTCCCACTGTGTGTTGGACTGATTGCTCATATTTCTCGACATTGTGTTTCATGTGTCTAAACCTATACTCTGAAGATGACATCATACGCTCCTGGATGTGGATATAGATTCTGTTGTGCTCCTGCTGGCCTGTTTGGGGGTATGAGCATGCCGTTCCCCTGGACATACTCTCATACCTGACTCATGGGGCGATGGCCCTAGCTTGATTTTGTCATCCGTCATGGGTGGCCGGAGTCACGTTTTGCTCTGCTCTACCAGTAGTGTATCTTTGAGCCTACGTATCTATTCTCCACTATCTTCCTGCCGTTCTTCATACTCATCTGTACTTGGCATAATCTATCTGCAGCTAACAATGAACCTTGCTGTGCGCGCTCGACCTGTTTGCCACATCTGGACACCAGGCAGCTATATTGTTGTGAGTGCTTCGCCAAGTTTCCTTATATGTATAAAGCCATGGTGAGTTTCAGAAATATATTTTGGTCAGTGCATCCGCTTAATCACTGGCCCATGAGTGTTCGCCAGTCCAAGTTCCAATGATTAAAATTATCCAGAAGTTAAAAAGAGCGAGTGTTGTCAAGAGTCGTCTAATTGCAAGTACTTATTTGGATTTTTTTAATGACAATATTTTTCAAAGACATAAGGTTGTTGTTACAGGGTTTATGTATTTATCTGTTTACCAAATATTGTTTATGATGGGTTGTGCTGATTAAAAAGAAGACAATTAAGAGAACTCTATCAAGATATCAAGACATGGAGACTTTACAGTTAAATAATATGTATTCAATTTTGAAGTTATTCTGAAGAAAAAAAACTGGTCTATTTTTCTAATTTAATTGCGAATATCAATGAACTGTGCAGCAGTATATTTATATGACTGTGCAAATGTTGTATATGTCTGTTCTATTTCTATTTTGGTTGTGGTTATATTCCAGAAAATGTTTAAATTTAGAGGACTTTTTGAAAATGACTAGTGTTCTATTTAAGTAGTTTCTGTATGTAGTAAAAAAAATTGTTCTAAATAATTTTTTTAGCGCAGTTAGAGGGGAGAGTTGTAACGTGGTTAAATCTACCGCGGTTTCTCTCTCTCTGGCTGCTCTTGTTCTGGAATATCGTGTATGCACTGCCCTCTACGCGGCGCGGTCGGGATCAATCTGTACTTGCCGTGCTCTTCAGACTGTATTGGACCCTTGCCTGGTGTAGTTGAGTGCTGCAAGTCCTGAGGAGATCCTGTCACCGTGCGTGTGAGTAAGCGAGTCCATCACTATGTTCTTATGGCATATATATATATATATATATATATATATATATATATATAAGGTGCCTTCAGTACAAGATGGTTAGTATTATGAAGTAAATTTCTAGTAATCATATTCTATGAAGATGAGGACAGTTTATATTGGTAGAGTTTTGCCCGTTATGAGATTTAAGCTAAAGTAGCCAGTTGAAATGAAATAGCCATAACTCCCGTAATTAATGTAATATGAAATTTTGTGCCTTCCTACTGGATAATGAAAAATCTATTTCCTTGCCAGAAACAAGCTTTTAAGAAAAGAAAGACAACCCACTACGTCGCGCCATGGTCTATCAAACTGGTTCTTCAAACCGTAAGTGATGCTGACGTCACAGACTTGTTCATTGTGTCAGCTGTTCTATGGAATGTCCTAGATTTCTGCGATAAATTTTTCTGCCATATGCTCTGTAGAAATATATTTCCAGTCATGTTATAGATTATATTCTGTGCATTATTAGATTCCTTTAGCCACATCGGAATCTTTTCAATTTAACTATATCTTCCCCTTGCAGTAAGCAGTATTTGTGTAAATTTCATAGTTTGTGGCTCCGCCATATTGAAATATGATGAAGTTGGCCTATTTTGTGAGTTCGATAAAAATCCCTTTGGCAAATGTATTGGCTACATTCTCGTGACTAGCCTTTCAAAAGAATTTAATGTACATTCCCTATTGTGGTTATATTGGCTTAATTAATTAAGCAAAAATCCAACATTGAATAATTGGTATAGGATTTTCTTGATAAACTTTTTTTAGGATGTTCTATTATATACAAATGAGCAAGTTGGGTATGCTAGCCCTTTCATCTGGTATATTCCAGTTGTTATAATTATTAGAAGCAGGATATTATTGCCTTGGAATTTTCAGTTTGTTTGTCAAGCATAAATTCTACTGTAAGCTTATTCTGATTAGGTGCATTTTCTTCAGATTTGACTTCATGTTTTGCTCTGCCCGTATTCATACTATTTCCCCAGAAATTTCTAAATAAAAAAAGAGGATAAATCTTTATTCGGTTATACTACTTGAGTGTTTGGTGTCTATTTTACAGTTCATATTTATTCTAAAAATATATAGCAAAATATTACTAAAGATTTTGCATATTTGAAAATTTCTTTACCTTGAAAATTGTTATTTTAGTCTTTTTGAAGTTTCTTATTCAGTTATAAATTTGGAACTCTTATTCAAGTTACAAATTTTTTGATATAAACAAATTTTACATGTGCAAATTATTTGAAATCAAAAAAGAAAAATACATTTAGTGTTATTACCATTTGAAGACTGACAGTAATCTTCTCCAGCATTGTATATGCATTTTCAATATGTGTTGTTATACTAATTATAAAGCACAAATTTCAAGTTCTAATCATTTCTAAAATTTAATAATATTCTTATACATTCCCCTTTATTTAAGATACACTCTGTCCTTCCAATTTAAAATTTTATAAATAAAATGGAACTGTGGGTCTTTCCTTATACTTTTTCAAAATTTAATATTTTTTGGGATTAATAGAAACTTATATAATATATGCTTGCTATTTCATTTTGCAAAATCCATTTTGTATTTGCATTGTTGTTTCTGACTCAACTTGGTATATAAAAATTATTAAATATATTTTTTTAAATTTAAGTAACAAAGCTCGAGAAAGAAATTTACTCTGATTATTTGAAGTTTTGAAGTCACACCCCTTCAGCTCTGATTTTGCCTTTGATCTTTTTTGGGGGGGTTTTGGTATTAAATTTTATTCGAGTATTTGCCTTTGATTTTTTGTTTGGTTTGGTATTAAATTTTCCTTCCGAATTCTCCTTCTTTAGATTATTTACGTTTGGGTATAGTTTTTTTGGCGAGGTTATTTCTGGAAATTCTAGTTGCAGTATTTACATGTAGATTCTTTGTCCTTTGACTTTTCTTACATAAATTATATATTTAACCTTGCTTCAAGGTGTGACCTTTGCTTAGGGGTTTGTCTACAGTATTCTATTCTGGGAAAATTTTTATTCAAGCTTAATGTAATGGTAAACGTCCTGAGTTACTTCATTTATGCTCAGTATTCTTACTGTCCAATTTGAAGATTATGCATTGATGATGAGTGAGTTTGGATTAGGATTGCAGTTAGGTATGGCTATTAATAAACCTCAAATTTCGTAAGTCATTATTTATTAAAGCTTTTCTACATATATTATTGGGCAGGATATTTAACTGTGAGCAAACTTAAATAAATATATAGTAGTGATTGAAG
Source organism: Ectobius pallidus (assembly GCA_964059195.1). Lineage (NCBI taxonomy): Eukaryota > Metazoa > Arthropoda > Insecta > Blattodea > Ectobiidae > Ectobius > Ectobius pallidus. Next base: position 49,507,783 of record CAXKWD010000006.1, on the reverse strand, counting down.
AGTTTAGTCATTTGGGTAGGGTTTGTATTTATGTTTGTATTACTGTGTTCTTGAAAATTTAATATTCACAGAGTATTTGAATGCTTAACTGCAATATTAAATTTAAATTATTTAATATATATTATTTTTGAGATTAATTGTTAATATTAAATTACATTATTGGAAAATTTTCAATTATTTATGGGTTGATGCCCTTAGATGCTATTCTCCCTTGCCCTCTTGTAATTTTTTCTCCTACTTGAGGAATAAGATCTACAGTTTTTGGTTCTTGTCCTCACGCTCCTTAATTTTGACATCCCTTTCTATTTAAGTATAGTCATCTCCCTTTATATAGGATTGTCAGTTTACTACGTAAGCAAAGTAATATTCATGCAGGGCTGAAAAAGAAATAAGTAATTAGTAACAAACAATAAAGCATTATACATAAAATAAAGCAACAAATAAATAAAACCTCAAATTTTTAGCGTTGCAGTACGCCTTTATGGTTTAATGAAAGTTATATATGCAATTTATTATGCTTTAGAACAAAAGAGTGTTGAAAGTTAAACTTTCCTATAATACTGCGGGGGAAGTCATATAACTAGAAAGAGAATTACGTGGAAATTATGACGCATGAAATTCTTCCGAGAAATACGGGTAGTTTGCAATAACCTTATATCGCACAAGCTCTTTCCTATCATAAAATCCCCGTGGCTCAATGCTTATCATAAAATTTGAAATAGTTTTCGTTAACGAAAGATATAACAATAGTATTTTCTGCAGGTTAATTGAAGATTCAGTAACCTGATAATATGATGTTAACTCATGTCACCATCTAACCTGCTAATTGACTATTAAAGTCATCGCCAAATACCTACCATTAACACTCACTAGTTTTTCTATATATTTCGCCCAACAATTACTCTTATCAAACCCGGACAGATGAAGTTCGTAAGTCTAGGAAGACAATCATCTAGGAGAGAAAACTCCGAAATCAAACGGGGCAGGCTGAGCTCCGCAGCTGGTGAAGGCAATCAGCCTAGGGAGGAAACCCCGAACAAATACCCACTTTGGAAACGGGCTTTCAACCCACTTCAAGGTGTTCTATTACATTGCTCGCAGTCCCCAGGATAAAGCCTCGGAATAAGGAAGGATTACGACGACGATGACAATGGCGAGAAAACGGACTCTGAGATGGAAAAAGAAAAACATATTAAGAATAGCAACTTGGAATATACAATCGTGGTCTAAGAGAGACCAAGAAATAATACAAGAAGTTAAAGAAAAGGATATAAAACTTTGCGCATTATCAGAAACCAAAAAGAAAGGAAAAGGGATGGTAAAAATTGAAGATTATGTATTCATATATAGTAGCTTACCTAAAAGCAACAGAGCACAATTAGGGGTAGGCATGCTAGTACACCAGATGTTCGAAGACAACATAGACAATGTTGAATACATAAATGACAGAATTCTACATGTAAAACTAAAAATACAAGAGAATACTATGCATTTAATAAGCATATATGCACCCGACACAACTAAATGTTTACAGCAAAGGGAACAGTTCTACGAAGATTTGCATAATGTAATAGTAAAACTAAATAACAAGGAACAATTAATCATATTTGGTGATTTTAATGGAAGAATAGGGCAAAATTGCTTACCAGGTATTACCCAAAGGTTTAACGAAGAAGTAACCAACGAAAATGGAGAATTGCTAATTACATTTTCAGCAGCACATGCCTTAAGAATAAATAATACATTTTTTGATCATCCAATGAAATACAAATATACGTTCCAAAATAGTAGAGGACAGGAGTCAGTAATAGATTATATTATAACGAACAGAGAAATTCACCCTAAGCAAATACTTGATGTTAGAACGCTCAACTCAGCAGAAATAGGTAGTGATCACAAATTAGTTTTATGTAAAATAAGAATGCAATTACCAAAAAGTAGAAAACAACAGCCACTATACCTAACCAAGTTTAACACAGAATCATTTATAAATGAATGCACAAGAACATTATATAAACAAAGGATAACAGACAATTTACAAAAAAGTTTAACAGACAATGAAATCCCAATAGATGAACAATGGCAAAATCTAAAAAACAACATATTAAAGGCAGTGAATGAAGCCATAGGACAACGGAAAATAAACGTGGGAAGCAAAAAAAGAACCCCTTGGTTCAATCCTGAGGTTAAGGATATAGCAAGAAAGAAAAAGGACGCATATTTAAAATACTTAAAGGACAAAACACCTGAAAACTGGCAAATATACAAAACAGAACGTAACATAGCAAACTTAAAAATAGGGAAAATCAAACAGGAATACTGGGAAAAATATTCTAAAGACATGGAACATGATCTTTATGGAGGGCAGAAGAGAGTATGGGCCACTCTAAGAAGAAATAAAATGGAAATTAAAGACACTATACAAACAAATAAAATAACACTACAAGGTTGGCAGGAATACTTCCAAAGGTTATATAGTCAAGATGAAAATGAAAATGAAATAGCTGAATACAAAAGGGATGAGACAGATAACGAAAATACTGAAATAACATTAGAAGAAGTAAGTGAAGTAATAACAAAATTAAAAAATAGAAAATCAGCCGGTCCTGATACAATAACAAATGAAATGCTGAAATATGGAGGAACATTATTAATGGCTCTTCAACAGATATTTCAAAATATAATAAACAGTGGCATCATCCCATTGGATTGGAAACAAAGCATAACCATACCTATTTTCAAAAAAGGAGAAAAAATGAAGCCAGAAAACTATCGTGGAATTACATTACTCAACTGTACATTGAAAGTTTTTACTAAGATAATAAGTAATAAATTAAACACAATAATACACATTAAAGAAGAACAACAAGGATTCAGGAAAAACAGATCTACCCTGGTTGCAATATATATAATTAGACAAATTGTAGAAAAATCATGGGAATTTAATAAACCAGTATTTTTATGTTTCGTGGATTTAACAAAAGCGTTCGATAGAGTAAAATTGCAAGATGTTGTACAAATATTGCAAGAAAAAGAAGTACCCATAAAAATGGTCAAACCAATTATAGAATGTAACAAAGATTGTAAAACAATAATTAAAGTAAAAGAACAAACAGCAGAAATAACAATTTCCCAAGGTATTAGACAGGGTGACTCGTTAAGCCCATTCCTATTCAATCTTATAATGGACAAAATAATTGAGAACTTGCTGAAACATTGGGGTTATAAAATGGGAAACACAAGATTTCATATAATATGCTATGCAGTTGATGCCGTACTCATATCTGAAACTGAAGATGGATTGCAAAGGCTATTACATCGTTTCAATACAACAGCAAAAATATACAATATGGAAATAAATACACAAAAAACTAAATGCTTAACAGTATCTAGAGAACCATTAAGATGCAAGTTAGAAGTGGAAACAAAAATAATTGAACAAGTTTCAGAATTTAACTACCTAGGAACTCTGATAACAAACACTAGAAATCTAATTCATGAAGTAAAGAAACAAGCCAACAGAGCAATGCAGATATCAGGTTGTATGAAAGACATAATTTGGAGAAACAAGTACATGGCGATAGACAGTAAAGTGCGCATTTATAAAACAATATTAAGATCAATCTTAACATATGCAGCAGAAACGAGAGCAGACACAAACAAAACTAAACAGATATTAAGCACATGTGAAATGAAGGTGCTAAGAACAATTCAGGGGAAAACTTTATTAGATAAGATACACAATACAGAAATTAGGGACAAATGCAAAATTCAGGACATAACTAAACTTACCAATGACAGAAGAAAATTTTGGAAAGAACACGTTGATAGAATGGAAAACAATCGCCTAGCAAAAAATGCTCAAGAAAGCAGACCAGACGGAAAAAGATTAAGAGGAAGACCTGCTACGAGATGGAAAGACAGTACACATGACTCATCTGAGGAATAAAGGGGAAATAAACAGGATGCCATCCTACATCACAAGAATAAGAAGAAGAAGACTTACTCTTATTATGAGATTGGATATTTTGAATTTTACTGTGCCATGCGAACATCTCAAGACCATACGTAACCATTCTTTTTCAGATGAGAAAAATGGGATTCTAAGATATGAGACAGTGATCCGAATTTCATTACTCAGAATTTAATTATATTATTTCTCCATAAACTAGGTCGTCTAAGTAACCTGATCTACAATAAAATTATTACTAATGAGGTATTGAGGCAGTAAACGTAGCTTTAGGCGGTTTATTATTTGGCATTGTACCGTGGGTTTTACCTGTTCATCCCCCATTGTGGCCGGGGTTATAATATACTATAATATATAATATATTTAACAGATAAGGTTTACTTTGAAAATTAATATATTTGTGGAATATCCATTGGAGATGAGATAGACAAATAATTTAACATTTTTGTCTTGTTCACTGAGCTAATTAGCCACACCAAAGATTCGGATCCACCATACAGGTCTTCCTTCCAGACGGGTCAGATAATCTAACAAAATGAAATTCGCATGCAACGCTATCAGCCGATTGAAGTTACAACTGTGGTTGATATAATATACCGTACGTATGTGTGTATAGGTTTTATGGTTATTTAGCGACGGTGATGTACGGCAACCTCTGATTGTTGCCGGTGTGCAGGAATTTTGTTCCCTAGGAGTTTTTTACGTGCCTGAAAATCTATAGACATGGGCCTGCCAGATTTATGCACACATAAATGCATCGACCTGGGCCGGGAACGAATTCGGGTACCCCGGAAAAGAAAGCCAGTGCCTAACTAACTATCCTACTCATGCCGACTATTTGTTCGTTTGTTTCGTGGAATAGTTTGATAATTTATTGTAAATGTGCGAAGAGGAGAGTTACGATTATTGGTAGAATGAAATTCAGGGAGAATCCCTGGCTACAGCCTCGCTGAGATATGAACTTACTGCTTATACGTTCAGTAATGGGTTACAGAAACTGAAACGACTTATTTGGAGCGAGAAAATATCTTCCTTTGAATGCAAATCGAAAGCTTTAATTAATCAAAAGGAAGAACTGTGTAATTATAAATGCTGAATTCATTATGTATTCATGTTACAAGTTTTGAATGCGCTAGAGTACCTCTTTCGTTTCTGTAAGCTTTTAAGTATATTTCCCTTAGAACAACTTCAAAATTAATGTAGTGGTGTATCTTAAAGGCTGTGATTAGATCTATTTTAGATCTCTTTATCATTATTCCATGTGAATGATAATTTTTCTCAATCGTTACACATAAAATAACGGTCACAAATATCTCACTTTTCAAGAGAAAATTTTGTTACAATTCCTAATTTAAGTAATTGCAGAATAACATGTTTTCTGGATTTCTTCTGAACTAAAACATTTCAAATTAATTTATTAAGTGCCAGTATGGTACTTTATGAGATTGTGTGTGGGGACGAAAAATGTCTGTCCGTCTGTCTGTACGCGCCATAACTCAAATACGCTTTTTCGGATTTTCACGAAACTTGGAAAACACATTTGTAATGTCCATGGGAAGAACCCTATTGATATTGAACCAAATCGGATCACCGGTACCGGAGTAATGCCCAATTTAGTGCCTTATGGTAATATACGTATTCGAAAGAATTTATTTAAAAAAATGAAAATCAGTTATCTTGACAACATAGCCTATTGTTTTACTGTGATCTTATAAGGCCTTGGAAATTAAAATACAGGTAGCTATGACAAAAAAAACTGTTGATTTACATGCGCTTATCCAACTAGACCGTTAAAATGACCCTGGTGGCCGAGATGGTAACGTCTTGACCTCACATTCTGGAGTCCATGGTTCAAAACCCGAAATCGGCCAATTTGATTTTTTTGGTATTTTTATGTGAGTGTGCGATTGTCATGATATCACAAATCTGTACAGTTCAGGTGATACTGGAAGATTTTAATCTTATTAAAAAAAACTAGACCTTTGTTCTTCCGTAAGCCCTGCTTAATGAATAAATCTGGAGCTTAACTTGGAAATCAATTTAAAAAAAAACATATTCTGCATATCATAATTGCAGTCATAACTGTTTAAACAAAAACATACTGGACTTTGTTACATCAGTTTACCTGATTTTATTTTAGATTCTGATTGGTTTCAGTAGGCCTACTTCTGTATTACTTTCTAGACATTTGTTGAATCGAGTAAGTGTACGGCACAACGTAAACGATCTTTGTGTAACTCCCGAAGAGTCATAGAGCGAATATTTTGTGGATGTGATTGTACGAGGACAGAGCTGTCTATAGTTGGCCGGGCAACGTGAGTAATGTATTGAAGTAGTTATAACTTTTTTAGACGTATGCTCTCACAAAAGTAAAAATACCAAGGATGCACAACAAGGAAGCTAAACTCAGCTACTGAGCTGAACTATAATACAAGGGTGAATCCGAAACTAAGTTCCCCTGGCGACTGTGTACAGAGGAGCTGATGAAAGAAAAACACATTGTGTCATTAAAGATAAGACGTACGTTTATTTTTCCACATAATTACCACGTACATTGAGACATTTGTCATACCGCTTTAGAAATTTCAAAAAGCCCTCCAGGAAAAAATCAGGGCTCTGCATACGGAAGAAGCGTCGAACGGCTTGTGTGACGTCAGCAGTGCTCCCAAAGCACCTTCCGCCGAAAGTTTTCTTTAAAGCCGGAAACAGATGGAAGTCACTGGGTGCGAGATCAGGACTGTATGACGGATGGGCTAGGCGCTCCCAACCAAGAGTTGCAATATGGTTTTACATTGTTGTCGCCGAGTGTGGTCTCGCATTGTTATCTAACAACAGAATGCCAGATTGGAGAAGGTCAGGCCCCTTTTTCCGAATCGCCTCCTTCAATTTCGACAGGGTGTGACAATACCGCGTAGCAGTAATGGTTCCATCCTCCAAAACGTCCAGCAACAAAACCCCTTGGGCATACCAGAACACTGTGAGGAGCACTTTACTGCAGAGGGCGTTGTTTTGAACTTCTTTCGGACAGGTGATGACGGATGTTTCCACTCCATAGATGCGGCCTTTGATTCGGGCGTGAAATGGTGGATCCACGTTTCATCCCCCGTCACAATCCGAAAGAGAAAGTCATTGTCATCACGATGGTAACGCACGAGATATTCCAGCCTGACTCCCATGCGTTGTTCCACGTGGTTCGCGTTCAGTTGTCGTGAGTATATACCGATATATTTTACGAAGCTGCTATTTGAAACTACGTAATTAATTTTTCTTTTTAATTCAGTTGTGTTTATACTCCTGTCAGAAATAATGCCTAGTTGAACAAATGTTTGTAGCCAAGTTTACAGATATCTCGTCATGATAAAAATGATGAATTTCAACGGGATCCCCGTGTGTTTTACCTTTTCAAGAGCAAATGCTTTCTTCGTACTCCTTTTTATGTGAACTATTAACTCTTTCACAGCTGAGATTTTACATTGGAATAAGGAAGTCATCAGGTAAAAATCACTGATTCTTAAGTTTAAAATTGATAAGGACAATTTCACTAGAATACGAATGACAAACATACTGTAACAGACGAACAAAAATCCTCACGTTTTACACGAAGCATTACTCTATTAATCTTACATCTCCGCTTTCTTGAGACGAAGCATTTATACGCCAGTAGCAGTGAAAATATTTAACCGATTTATATTGTCAGAACTGACGCATTTTCCCTTTGCACGGATGCTATCGCAATACTCTTGCCTCGCGATACGTGGCTGTTTCTGAGATGTTGCCAAGCATTCATATACGAACTGGGATCAAAATTGAACTTCGATTAGCTGATCTTGGATCTGTGTCATACAACACGACAACTCGCCTAATCATTGTTATAGCATTATTAGTATTTATTTAGTTGTATTATATTATCATTACCTGTTCTTAATTCAGTTCTGTTTAATAATTAATGTTATCTTCTGTGTATCAAATGTAGTGAACAATTTTTAAGTTTTCTGCCACAACTTCAAGCGCAAGAACTGTAAATATATATTATATGTACATAAAAAGATGTATGACTCTATCACATAATATGTAAATGGAAAATTATGGCATTAATATAGCCAAAGGTAAAATAGAGTTTTTATTTTTGGATATTCAATGAATGAATACATCAATAAATCTTTTATGTAAACTCAAACGAAAATGTCCTATTATTTATATGGAAAATATCATAGGCCTACTAATAGGTCCACTTACCGTTAAACTTCGTCGTATTCGTCAATTCTAGTAAGCTATTTGAATTTATTACATTTTTTCATGTCAACGAAAACTGAAAGACGGGGGCAGGCCTACTAAGTAATGCAACTAACTAATTAAGATCTCAGGAAGGAAAAAGAAACAATCAGCTAATAGATTTATTCTGGTTGCACATATCTTAGCTAGCGTTTTAAACAAGACCCATAACTTGAAGTCGTTCCAGGGAATCCTTTTGAAAAGTATTTTCGAAAAATTTACAGCTTTTTGCTTGGGTTCGAACCCGCGGTTTTTGTTGAGAATCGAACACACGCCTACTGAACTATCAATAGCGTCCGAGAAACTTTGCTAAACAAGTTTACCACTGACGGCAATCCATACTTACTAGCGAAATAAAATTTTATCTTCAGATTTTCTGACCATAGTAGCATTAAGGAGGCTTAGACAAATTTAACTAGTTCAAGCAGGCTTAGATACTTTTCTCTACATTGGTTGCCATTCTCTAAAGAGACGTTTGTTTACAATTAAGATTTTCCTCCTTCAGAAGAGAAAGCAGTAACATATACTTAAAGCTTGGTTAACATCACTATAAACCCACGAAGTCTAGCTATTATCACATCTCGGGAAGTTTAAGCAGCCTGCATACTAGACTGCCTGCTCAACATCTCCACACTCTCTAGCATGGCCGTTAAATTGAGTCTGCAATGAAGAGGAGCTTCAGAGATGCTGCGGCTTCGATAATTATCCTTTATTATTAATGATTGCTACAACTTGAATTGTGCTAGTTAAGTGGAATCTGTATCTGGATTTCGTTATCCAACTCGACGTTTTTCTCGTTTTACAGTAATAGGCAATTACAATCTGTTACATTAACACAGATTTTACTTAATTGATTAATTTACGAGCAATGAACTGGCGAATGAGGTATTTTGGTGAAGTTCGGAAGCTTTTGAGTTGTATGTAAAATTAATATAAATTAGAACAATAAAGTTAAACAGTGAAATTACTAAACCGAAAACATTACAATCATTTCACTGTGTTGTTCAGTGTAAGTTTAGTATAAATTTAAGTTGCTCACATGAAAGTGTTGAAGTACAACTAACAACTAAGAAATTACAGACGAGTATTTTCCGTTATTCGTACGAGTGATAATCATCAGAAGAGAGAATCACCAAACAGAATGACGGAAGTTTTTTGCAACTCGTTCGAAACATTCTGTTAAATTATTTTGTTAAATTACGTTTGGAAATTGAAAGTGAGCAACAATTTAGTCTAAAATAATAATTTGCTACAAAAGTTGTTTTAATTATTAGCAAGTGATTAATAATTTGAACATTCCATAATTCACACTGTAGGCTATTCCAAAAATAAAACTTTACATTTAATGTTAAGATACGATATTTTGGTTATGTATTACTTTTTAAGAAAACAAAAATTCAAAGGATTGTCATATACTTGCATATAGCCATTTCAGCGAGCCTGATGCAGAGACGGAATAACTCAAAACCTGGCCGAACAACAGATAGTAAACATTCAATTTATAACAGTAATTTTATAATATTGTTTCGGAAGGCTTAAGGGGTACACATAAATGGCCCTACAATTTTATTTGTAAACAGTCGGTTCCAACACTTTTTAGATAGGCCTATAACACCAATTTAAAATAATTAAATTTGTTGCTTAAAGATCATTAAAACACTATATGATTTTGTTTATGTTACTGTAACGAACAATGTTAGATATTTCTCGGAAACAAACAATGATTGTTATTAAGAATAAAATGATTTGGATTGCCACCTCAGGATTAAATTTAGATTAATTAAATGAAGTGTATATTATAGAGTGAGGTGGGAAAAGCGAGTGCTTGTGAATAGCATGGGAATCAAATGCCAGGAAAGAACACCTGTTAACCAATAATAAATCCCAAGGCTCAGCGAGAGAGCAATTTTTGTGACAAGTTTTAAATAACAGCATTATTTTCTCTGTAATACGATTTATAAGGACTTATTTAGGTCATGAATCAGCGCCCAATCCAGAATAAAAATATATGGAATTTTAATCAATAGCAAGTGTCTGTCATCATAATTCTATAATTTTCTCTTTTCGCAACTACGTGTACTTGTCTTTTATGTAAATTCGTAAGGACCTAAAGTTGAAACATCATATCTGTAGATACAACTTTTATTTAATATCATAATATAAATATCACATATTATTGGTACTAGCAAATAGTTTAACCCAGAGGCCTCCCTTACTTGGTGTCCGGTAGTTATCGCCATAGATGCAGGGGAACGCGCGTGACAATGCCAAATCGGACAATGTCATATTCGGCCGCGCGTGACAGTGCCAAGTTTGGGCTCCGCTTTATTACCCTCCGAATCGTAGTCGCCTCCATATGGGATGGTGCCTTCCTCTTTTTATGGAGACAGAATAGATATATAAAGAGCGTGCAAATTAGTGAATGTATGTATTCTGCTACATGTATTGATACTCTACGGATCATCTCTACTGTACAAGACAACCAACAATGGCAAGTCAGCAGAAAATGGAGTCAACTAGCACCGACGCTTGCAACGTCGACGACGTCGTGCTCACCAGCGAGGACGAGTCGCCTAAGGCGTCGTCTTCATCTGCCACGAAGAGAAAAGGGAGGTCTTCCGACGCTACAAACGACGACATAATTATACCGACGAAGGTACGTGGTAAGTTTGCTTACGATTTACCTGAACTGCCAAAGGATTCTCCGGTGCAAGGAGTAGTGATTTGGAAGACGAAAGAGTCAGGGATTAGGTTCGATTATGATGTGGTGGATAATTTCTTCTTATCCAGGGATGAAATGCCGTCGGCATTAGACATGGACTGGCACATAATGAATGTCTTTACCGACGGCGAGGGAGAAACACTGGCACCGGAGGACGCCCCTTTTGTACACCTTCACCTATGCACTCCAAAGTGCAAAATGGTGGACTTCAGGGGGAAGGAGGAATGCCAGCATGCGTTTAATATAAAACGAAACCATGCAGAGCATCTCGTTCGGAGGGATTTCGCCGCAGCCGTTAAGACCAACTAAAACTTCAAAATCCTGTAATACGTAAGCAAACTAACCATGTACTGTTTAAAAAGCAATCCTCTCTGCATCGCATTGTTACAGAGGACGAAGCAGACGACAATGACGGCAACTATGACCGGCCAACAAGCGACGTTGCTTCTCACCCGGGCCATGATGACGGTGGTGGCATCGCCGGAGGAAGGATTGAAGCGTCTGGCCGAGAAGGTGCCGTTGCTGCTGGAATCCCACGACTTCAAGGAAGAGATGGAAGGCTTTTACCTGATCCTGTTCGCTATGATGGACGGGGAACAGAGGACGCCGTGGAGGAAATTGCTAGATACGGCGTCGACCTTACCATCATACATGACGTCGTGTTTAGCAAAGATGCACAAGGACTGCAAAACCTGCCTACAGTCCTTATTGCGAGACAGCAGGAAAGACGCAACACCTGGTCCATCATTTACAAGCACGACGCCGGAGAAAGAAGCCACATTCACGTCGTCCACGCATGCCGCATGGGACGTTGCCAGTGCGTCCTCATCAAAGGGTTTCCGAGGATACGACGATGCGGTCGACGCAGTGTTAAACGCATCGGGGAATATCAACCAGCTTACTTCGGAAACCTCTTCGGCTATTTCGTTCGGAAAGGACAAGGACAGGTATTCGTACAAGTTCAAAGAACAGACGATGGGACCTTCGATCGTAGAGTTATCGACCTTTCGTACCGTGAACGTCAAGAACGTCCCACGGAAGGATTGGTGGAGGAGTCGGAACTTCCATGCTCTGGTCTCAACTTCGGATCCCATCCTGGAGAACAGCTTCGAGTAGCCATCATGAGTTACTTGAACCAATTGCTGGGAACAAATCCGGAATCGGTGGTACTGGAAACAAGACAAAACAAATGATCCTGAACTACGTTCTGGGTCATCCGAGTTGTCCTGTATCCGGTGTCACCGAAACGTTGGATTTTGTCATGCGATTCGGTTTAATAGATTCTAAAATTGTTAATCAGTGCATAAATTGCGCAGAAAAAATTATCAATAACATGGACTACGTTCAAATTCAAAATTACATTCATGGTAACAGTAGTCATTTTGGTGAGGTCAATTGTGTTTTCGAAAGCGTCAAAAGACCGTTCGCAGAATCCTACCTTTCCGTGAACGAAACGCATTACATTGTGCAGAACCTTTTAAACTACCAATTTCCACACGAGGAAGGTAAAGTATCTTTCATTCGTTATTTGTATAAGTGGTGTACATCCACCACAGGTAAATTTAACACTGTGTTTCTCATCGGAGAACCCAATTGCATGAAAACGAAGTTCGCTTCGTGGATGTGTTCGAGTTTTCTCCAATGTAAAAAAGTAACAAAAATAAATCGGCACCTATTCCATGCAGCCTTTCACCGAAGGGAATTGTATCCTGCTTGACGATCCTAACCTCGGTCCGGGGGCTATGCAATCTTTGCTCGCACTGTTTAGCGGCGACGCTATAACGGTGGACGTAAAGTACGAGCCTCCGAAACATGTTAGGAAATTGCCGGTCTTCGTATGTGCCAACGAGGACATATTCGAAGGCCCGCAATGGGAGGTCAGAATAAAGAAATTTTATTGGAGACCGATTCCCTTCGGTTCCTACTGAAAGAACTCAATCCGTTTGCTGTGAGAGGATTTTTCAGGACTTATGGTCTCATGCTAAAGGAAGATGAAAGAACAACAACAACACCATATACTGTAAACCTATATGATTCCATGTTTATTTAAATAAATCGTATTGCAGGATATATGTCTTTTACATTACAACATAATCATGATGATCTTCCATTTCCACCTCTTCTTCTAAATGATTCCTTGCAACACCTCCTTGCAACGTTATTTTGTTATGGCCCTTCCCCAGAGTGAAATAAGTCATGCCAAAATACTTGGGCAGAGCATACAGTTTAGACCAGGTGATAACATTCAATTCCAAAGTCGACGAACATAGAGTTGCCTTGTTTAAAGGAATGACTTGTAACAAAGGGAAATACGAATTTACAAAACACAATAATTTAATGTGAAACTTAACATGCCAATCGGTATGGGAAAATACGTAGTTATTGATGTGGGAAGGAGATGATGCGTTCACGGGTTGCTGGCCGAAAGCCAACACCGGAACGGGTCTGTAATTCGTTTTGCTCTTGTACGGTTTTAAACTGGATAGGCATTTTTCTATGAGCTGTACATTGTCCTTGAGTTCGTTGTTGACATCGCCATGGTTAAGTCCCACGAAATCGCTTTTACCTGAAAGAAGCAATTCTCCATTTTCCTTAGCTGTTTGTCCCGTTCCAACGGTTTGCGGAGAAGTCTGTATGAATGTTGCATCTGAACCTACCATGCTCTGATTGATGAACCCTCCTTTTAGGGCAAGAGGCCAAACTGCTACACCGTCTCTAATTACACCGTGTATAAAATCGTGTGATTTTTTGAAGACGTGTCCTTTCGCAATTGCTGCCTCCATGGAATATTTAACGGTTCCGGCATTGATGTTGGGACGGCCAGTGTCTTGGTAATCGATATATTGTCCAGGGTCTGTTTTCTCTTTCTTCTTCATCCACAACACGCTCGTGTAATGCACGTTGCTCTTGTGGCCGACGACGTTATTGCCGTTCAAATTGCAATACATGAGTTTGTTAATATGATCCAGTTCTGCGTCGCCACTCCCGTTGACTTTGAAAGAGCTTCCCGTGGTGTCGTAGGTAAGCTTCCTTCCCAATGTCAAAAAAGATGAAAATAGATCTTTATCGGCAAGGCCTTCCACGTAATGATGCGTGGACGCTGTTCCGCTGAGAGTGTTGCCGGTCTGGAAGGATGTTGACATTCCGACCGGAACGGCTTCCACTTCATTGGCCACCACAACCAATTTTGCAAACCCCTCCAGGGATTTAAATTCTCCTGGACTGATGAAATAAGGAAGGGCGTCCAGCGATATATAGGTGAGCGGGGTTACTATTTCGGTTGCCACTGCTACGTTATCCACCTTATACTCGAATTCTTTGTACGGGTGGCCGTACGTGCTTAATCTCGTATGTTTACTGAAGTTTAACGTTGTGGATTCGTTGTTGGCGGATGAAAAGAACACGAGGTCCGTGGTCGATCATTATGTGCCAGTCCATGTCTAATGCCGACGGCATTTCATCCCTGGATAAGATGAAATAATCCACCACATCATAATCGAACCTAATCCCTGACTCTTTCGTCTTCCAAATCACTACTCCTTGCACCGGAGAATCCTTTGGCAGTTCAGGTAAATCGTAAGCAAACTTACCACGTACCTTCGTCGGTATAATTATGTCGTCGTTTGTAGCGTCGGAAGACCTCCCTTTTCTCTTCGTGGCAGATGAAGACGACGCCTTAGGCGACTCGTCCTCGTTGGTGAGCACGACGTCGTCGACGTTGCAAGCGTCGGTGCTAGTTGACTCCATTTTCTGCTGACTTGCCATTGTTGGTTGTCTTGTACAGTAGAGATGATCCGTAGAGTATCAATACATGTAGCAGAATACATACATTCACTAATTTGCACGCTCTTTATATATCTGTTCTGTCTCCATAAAAAGAGGAAGGCACCATCCCATATGGAGGCGACTACGATTCGGAGGGTAATAAAGCGGAGCCCAAACTTGGCACTGTCACGCGCGGCCGAATATGGCATTGTCCGATTTGGCATTGTCACGCGCGTTCCCCTGCATTTATGGCGATAACTACCGGACACCATGTAAGGGCGGCCGCGCGTGACAGTGCCAAGTTTGGGCTCAGCTTTATTACCCTCCGAATCGTAGTCGCCTCCAAATAGTTTATAATAACCACACGCAGCGCGACCAATGCAAGAATGTATCGATTGTCTCGCCATCAACTATCTCGCTTGCAATGGCACAAATTCCTATGTGTTTTATTATATTATTTAGTATTATTTATTATATGTTTAATTATGTAATTTTTCGCTGAATATAACTCGAGGACCATAGTCTCATAAGATAAATGCGAATCTCTCGTTAAATTACCTATGATAAAAATGTTGAATGTATGCCATCTATAATAACTACCAGAAATAGGGGTTCTGTAAACTAACCTTCACGTTTGCTGCAGTTTTCAACATAAATATAGGCTACGCTCTTGGTTTTCCTGAGAGCAAAACTGTTGATATCAGAATAACAAAAAAAACCCTAAATGTATATGTGGATTGTACGTGAACAGTAAAGTTAAAAAAGGCACATCTAAGTGTTACATTTTAGTTGAGTATTTCCCAGGGGTTTTACTTGTAGCATGTGATCAACTTACAGGGCCTACTTTAAACAAATGATTTTTTTTAGAAAAAGACTGTAATGATTTTGTTTTATATACTAACTGCTTATACTAAAACCTAAAACTTTCAATTGACACACTTTTCAAAGCTGAAGTTGTGCCGGAAGGGACCGGATCGGCGCTCTGGCAAAGTAAAAATCTATTCTTCATCGCTCCGGCATAAACACAGGGTGGAAAAAACTACATAATAGAATCGGCTTATATTATGGCAACCATTATTATGGTCATAAGGCCTATCTGCTTGTTCTTATCACGACAGTTGCTTTTTCTGTGTGGTTGCTGTAGATGTATTAAGTGGACCTACATGACGAAGTAAGTTGCATTGGTTGTTAGTGTAATATAATTTCTGTGTACGAATTCACTAAAAAAGGTAATTTGTCTAATATATTTGGAATCATAAAACGAATAATAATATATAAATACCTGCATATAAATTTATGCGTTCCACCTAGAAAAAGAAATTCAACTTCAAACACCTAAATTAACTGAAGCTAATTCTGCCTTACCTCGCGAAGAAAACGGTTTTGTATGAAGTTAGGCAATTCAATAGACTTTTCCACAATGCGATCTCTTATTCTGTGTTCAAAATAAAGCGAGAAAGTAGTGTTTTTCGTGCTTTTAGAGTATAAAAATTCATATCAGTCTTTCAAACCAGATTTTTATTTTTAAATTAATTGCCTACCCCTACCTTCGACGAGGGGATGTAGTATCCATGATACCATTGCTAATACTATGCAACCTTTGGCTGCGTTTGCTGTTGCATTACATCGTCAGCAATATTGTAATTGAATCGAGTTATACAGTTTTTGGAGAAAGTATTAATTAAACTCTGAGTAACGAAATCCGGATCATTGTCGCATCCTACAGTCCCATTGACCTAGGCGGAAATAAAACCCTCAGCGTTTGGGACTGTAACGCAGTGCCCCACCCATCTAAACTACGGATCGGGGATGCATTAAAAATGCAGGGAATTTTTTTTAAATTGGACCATATTAATCTATATTTCTTCAGCCGTTTAGGTGATCACTGCTCGAAATTTCAAACTGTGTTACTATTTTTAGAACGTGCGACAAAATATAAAGAGCTCTTGGTGCGAAGAAGTGAAGAAATTTGAAAGCGCGAATAACGGTTGAAATGTTAGTTGATTTTATAAGATGGTCATAAGTCAAAGGTGAATATGTTATCCTCACAATTGTCATGTAATAAATATGTGGAAACGTGGACATATTTCTACCTTCGATATTTTTTGTTCAAATCGCCCCTCCCTATCACAGTTTAACATAACCAATTACACCTCAATACTATTTCCGTTGCCTATGTATAGCGTTATAACTTATAAATTGAGATAATGTGCTAATAGGCTATGCATTTAATTACTTGTATTCCTGTAACTAAACATAACTTAAGGTAACATTTTATATGCACCAAGCTTGGTATTCGTCAAAATTGTGCTTCTAGAAGAAACATTTTACATGTGTTAATTTTCCATGTGGAGTTTGTTATGTATGATTTAACGTGTCTGTATTCAAGTTTCTTGTCAAATCTATATTGAAATTAAAGGGGCATTAAAAGTAAGAGAAAGTCGTCGCCAATCTTCGTCTCATATCCCCAGAAGATACTTAACCCAAATACAAAATGTTGTTTGATATGACTTTTTCGTTCCGGAGCTAGGCTGTTCACAGACACACAGACCACACGCACACACATATACACACAGACCACACACACATACAGACATGTATGCGAAAATAGTACTTTTTTATTCATAGATCCTCAAAACTTGTATTTATGTTACAAACTCAACTTGGAGTGTCGGGGTCGAACACAATACTTCCTCTACCTATAGTACCTATGGTACGGGCAGAGGAAGTAAAAATTTCAGTTACAAATAAAAAGAACAGTCCTATATATAGATGGTACACTTCTTTATTGTAAACTATAAAATGGAGTAAATGAATTCTTATGGGAGCCTACGTTCGTGAGGGTGCCGGGGTTTTAGATCGTCGCTTCCTCCTAGTGGTGTCAGTTTCCAAGATTACTATTGGTATTCATTCCTATTACAGGCTAAATCGACATCAGGATGATATAAATAAATTATCAATCAAGAGTTATTCTAAACCACTCTGCCCAAGAAACCCACTTACTTGAATGACCGTATAAATGCTTGTGTGTCCGCCTCTGCCACCTCACTCGGTGAAAAAAAAAATAAAAAAGTTTAAGCTTAATTTAAACTCATTTGTGAGTATTCCCTGCAGACAAAACTCATTTTCATCGACCCAAGAGAAATAGGTGGACTTTCTAAATCTAAGTGGAACTATACAACGAAAATGTACCACCGGTCATCGCCTTCATAGTTCGAGAGAATTTGTCTGCAAGGCTGCTCTGAGGACGAAACACCCTTCATAAAGAGCTACGGATGGTTTACTTTTTTTCGTACAATATTGCATTAATTCCTACGGTTTACAGAATGACTCTATTAGAAGTTTTACAGGCAGACTGGTCCACAGATAAACACCCTAAACAAACAGCCTTTTAAGGGACCTCAGAGTATTCGTTTTTGACAGAAATGCATTATAAAATATATAAAGGCCTTCAATTTTTCTTCCTTTACAATAGCTGTAAGTTAGTGAATTACAGGTAGGACAAATACAAAAATAACATATTCTTCCTCTTTTTGTAGGCTTAAGGAAAGCTCAATCCATTATACTTTGTAGGGGATTAAGAGCCTTAAAACGGATGATTTTGAGAGTGGTGGCTAGCAGGGCCCTTAATGGAGAATGCAAATTCCACCGTCGTAGGTTAACGATTACTGAAGCTGTAGTTTAATCAGCCAGGGCAACAATTTAATAGTAGTAATAATAATAATAATATTAATAATAATAATAATAATAATAATAATAATAATAATAATTTATTTTACCAAACAGAGTTAAGGCCATACATAGCCTATAGGCTTAGCTTACAAATTAATTATACCTTGCCTTTAAGAAATATAAATTATTATTACAGGAATTAAAGTCTTAAGATACAATACATAAGGCAAGACCGGGTGACGCGCCGCACTTTTCTTGAAATTCGTCTACCTCAAAACAGGATTGAATATTTTGAAAACTCTTTTTGAGATTCCAAGCTTTGATCTTCCCTCCCTGTATTTCAGCAACGTAAATATTTATAAAATAATAATTAAAATTGTAAATACAATTATTAAATTGAAGGGCAAAGCGGTAGAGATGCCGCGTTACAGGGTGCCATGCTGCACGTATGGGAGACATGCCGCATTCATAATAACAGTTTAAATTTACATCAAAGGCACGTATACAACGAAAGAGAACCTATCTGTACAATCTCTTATGGGCGACTACCCTTTTTTCATTTTCTGTACCAAATATTCCTTCAGGCCCAAGTGAGGGTTTTCCCAATTTCCTGTGTCCATGCGCCTACGAATAGTCCTCTCTGGCATATGCTAGCAACGTTCGGCTTCCCGAATGGAAATTTCCCCTGCCTTAATTCGCCGAACAGCTTCTTGTAGGTCACTGTCCCTCCACAGGCCACGTTGTTTAGCTCACTCTCTTTCCCTATACCTAGTTGGCATATTTATTGCTGAAAAGAGTAGAAGAAATAATTTTGATGTGTAATTATACTGCAATTATTGTGCGGCGTGCCACCCTTGAAAGCTATGCGGCATGTGACCCAAAACTCAGGGACACGCGCCGCACTCATCTATAGAGCTTATTGTAATTGTTGTTATGGCGAACTTCACTCACAGTATCTTTACAACTTATAAATAGTCTATTAAAAGTAGTACACGCAGGTAAAAATGGAACAAATACAGATCAGGAAAGAATAAAGTAATAAGTCCAAAAAGTTTCGCAGTGAAACTAGTGCACTTACCTGATAAATACCGCTATAACAATGACATAAACACCACAAACAATGAACACACGCGATCCAATTACTCTAGGAAGGGAACTGGAGATGGTATCACGACAACCAGCGGGACCTAGCGTCAAATGTTCGAGTTAGAGGGGGTGCGGTAACTCTCCCGGTGCGGCGCGTCACCCGGTCTTGCCTTAATATTTTCAGAAATAAACACATTGGTAACAATGGAAAATCGTGCCTTCTTGCAATTGTAATGAAAATTAACGAAAGTCTGCGTTAAGGGGCCGAGGAAATATACTACAGTAGATATTTAAAGTTATTTAAAATGTTTTTGGAATAAGTGAAAGAAAATCTATATTAAAAAGACAAAAAAATGTGCTACCATACACTTAAAGTTATGTAGAAAATATTTCGGAATACTGAAGTCTTTTTTAAATCAGTGTTTCTATATAAAAATTTACATCACTGTTGTAAAGAACAATACAAAAGAAAGCTAAACATTCTAAGGATTATGTAAACAATTTATTCATTTAGGAACGAACGACGATATAGTTCAGAGTGGAATCCGAAGCCCGTTGGGTTCCAGTTTGTTCCAGGAAGGAGTCAAAGGAGGGATTTTTTAGTCTAAAACTTTCTGCAATAAAATTGACTACAATTTGAGTTCTGGGCCCTTAGCACTGGAGTCGAGCATCCTGACCATTAGATCACCTCTTAGATTTACGAAAGTTTTTAAAATTGTCTAATATTAAAAGAAAGTCCTTCAATCGTCTATACACTATATAACAAAAATAGTAAATAATAGAGAAAATACATTCAGGGCTAGTAATGATTTTCTCGGCAAAATATTTAATCTAAGAACATTTTATACAAAACAACAAAAAAACATTTCCTTTTCCACTCTACACAAAATAACGGAAATGCCAAGTTTTCTGAGTGCTAGGAATGAAAGTTTGCACGAGAAGGAACTATTAATGCATTATCACGACGCAGCTCCTGTAGCGCTTAATGTCACCTGGGAATTATAGGCTCCCTGTCCTCACCTGTTACACAGATTCTTTATAACAGTAATTTAAATGTGTGCATTTAAGTGCGAGGTATTTCATTACCTCCATCGGCTCCAACGAAATTCTCATTGATTCAGTCATAACTTACTCTTAATCATATTACTATGTCGAATTCTTCTCTTTTCTCTATCGTTTGTCATTTCAGATATGCTATTTTCTCCTTCCACGTTTCTAGCTCTATCATATTAAGGACGAATAATGTTTGTGTCGTTTGTGACTTCTTTGCACTTTCATTTGGAGATGGACTTTCGGCAGCCCAGATCGACCAATCTCTGTGTCCAGAGAACATCGGAACCTCCAGAGGGCGGTTTCATTAACGTATTTTCATTTCACTTAATTCACTACAGAGGGCAAATTGACATTCCTCCAGGAGGATAGTAAGGTATTACTTTGACGTTAGTCAATTAGTTTTATTTACATTACAAAGTACGATATAAGATACAATAATATATGTTACATGTAATTACCAAACATGTCTTTAATATTAATTACATTTGAATTGACTTCTTCTTTAATTAAAAATATATTACAAAGATAATATAATCGTCTTATTTTTTAAACTTGCTATATTTTAAAACCCATACACTTTATTAATACTATAATAAAGAAGAAAGGTGCACTCGAAAGAGCATATGTCATGTAGTGCCTATCTATTCTACAGATAGTCGTTTAGAGATTTTGTTCTCTTTCTACATTTTGCGAAGTGGTATTGTTCACATTTTTGTTCACAGAGCTCGCATACGCACAGTTCCCCGGCTTGGTGGAATCTTTTGTTGGTGCATATCATTTGGTGGTAGCCGTGGATCGCTAGACCTATTATTGCATATCTTTGGCGTTGGTTTGTTCCTGTCCAGTCCCTGTTTAACATTGCATCTGTCCCGAAGAAATCTATGTCAATTTGTTCTTGTTTTTGCTTTCTTCTGTCTAGTTCTTCCTCGTATGACCTGGTCATTGGCAGCTGGTGTGTAATTCGTAGGTCTTCAATATAGAATGTTTCTCTGGTTAGTGCATAGATCATCCTGTTCGGTGCATATTTCCCTGCTCCCAGCGCCCTCTTCAAAAATCTTGTTTTTACACTCTCTATCTTTCTCATATCAGTGGTGCTTAGTTTCCCCCATATAAGTTCCAGTCCGTATGTTATTATTGGTGATATTGTCGTCTCGAATAGCATCATGGTTGTCTTGAGGTCTAGCAGTGTCAGATTCTTAATGTTGAAACTTGCTCTTATCGCCGCTGCTGCTCTTTCGGTAATGTGGGCACTGAAGGATGATGTGGTTGTCTGTAGAGTCATTCCTAGATATTTAAACGTGTTTGTTATGATCAGTGGGGCGTCGTGAAGTAACAGAGTGTCTCTTGGTGATGTCCTTCCTCCTTTTCTGAATGTCATGTGTTTTGTTTTTCCTATGTTGATTTTAAAATAGTTTTCTTCTGCCCATTCTTCTAGTCTGCTCAGCACTGTCTGTAGTTCGTCTTTATTGGTTGACCCTAATACCATATCATCTGCGTACATTATTAAAGATGTTTCTTTGGTTCCTCTTAGTACTATTCCTATGTCTGCAGTGATGATGTTAAAGAGTATTGGGCTGATCGGATCCCCTTGCAGGACTCCGTTGGTCTGGGTTATGAAATCTGATGTGGTCACTTCGTCGTTGATCTGCATCGTATTGTATTGTAAGATGGTTTTGATAATTTCAGTGAGTGTGTTTTGTGTCCCAATCATTTCTCCGAGTTTTGTAATAAGCTTTCTGCGGTTTATGTAGTCGAATGCTTTAGTGTAGTCTATAAAGACTGCGTGATATTTCCCTTTGGGGTGCCTTAATGCCTCTTCTATTTCGTCCAGGAGTACTTTAACTGCTTGAAGTGTGCCTCTTCCTGCTCGGAATCCGAATTGGTTGTCTGGGATATTTCCGGTTGTGTGCTCTGTCAATTTAGCTGTTAATAATTTTGTGAAGATTTTGAAGGTTGTATTTTCAAGCGCTACGCCGCTGTATGAGTTCAGATTATTCGTTTCTCATTTGCCTTTATAGAGGATTTTTAGAGATGCGTTTCTCCACTCTCTGGGGATTGTTTTTGTCTGTAGGCACTTGTTGAATAGATCTGTCCACATCTGCCCTAGTTCGTCTTTGGATTGTTTTAAGTGTTCATATGCAATTCCATCTGGTCCAGTTGCTTTCCTGTTTTTTGATTCTATGATGGCTTGTTTCACTTCTTCCTCTGTTAGTTGAAGTGCTGTCTCTGGATCCGGTTGGCTTTCCTCTGATGGGTATGCTAACTCTTTGTCTTCCGTGTTTAGGATATTAGAGAAATGGTTCTTCCACTCCTCCATTGGGATTTCTCTAGGTGTACTTCGGTTTTTCTTTCTTATTGCCAGGAAGGGGTCCTTCGTAGCCTCTTGTGCCATGTTTGAGGCCTCTTCTTCGATATATTTGTTCATTTTGCTTTTTATGAGGAGTTTGTAATTTTTCCTTTTACTGGCGTAGACACTGAGGTCTTCCAGAGTTTTCGATGTCTTTGCTGCGTGTAGAGCTTGGAGGGTTGCTTTCCTTTCTGCGTAGCATTGTTGGTCAAACCATTTTTGGGCTCTTCTATTTGGTTGTAGTTCGCAGGCGTGTTTTATGATCTTGTTGGTTATCTCCAGTGCAGTGTCTATTTCTCCTCTGTCTATGAGCTCTCGTGCTCTGTTAACTGCCGGTAGGTTTTGGCGGATATGTTCTATGTCTAGCTGTCTCGAGATTTTCGGGGGTGGTTTACATGCGTTGTTTTCTCTCTTGTCCGTGGTTATTTGGAAGATGGTTTCTATTGGTACATGTTTGCGGATGGGTGCTGCAGCTGAGGTCCATGTCCCTCTTTGTCTTATCATTTTTAGTTTTCCTCCTTTGTATAGGGTTAGATCTATTGCACTGGTGCCGTTCGGCGCGATATATGTGGGCATATCTCTCTCGTTTGCCAGTGTGTAGCCTTCCTCTTCCAGGGCTTCCAGGATGATGTCCGTTTTTGGGGTATGCTTGTCGACGCGGCAGTTGAGGTCACCTGATATAATAACGTTCTCACTGTTTCCTGTTTTTGATATTGCTACCATTATTTGTTCCATTGTTTCTTCAGGACTTGCGTTTGGTCTGATGTATAGGGCTATTATTGTCAGTTTCGCGGTTCTTATGACCAGCGTGTTTTCTTCTTTGTGGAGTAACTTGAAGGTCCCTAGTGTTGCTTTGATGAAGCAGGAGACTCCTCCTGATGGTCTTCCACAACTGAATATTTTAAAATTATACTTTTGCTGTACATAAAAAATTAATCTGTGAATAAATATAACATATTACTGCTAATATAACATTCTATGAAAATAATAAATTTAATAAAGAATTATACAAAATTTCAGATTATTTTTGTTTTGTAAGAACAATTTTCTAGAATAAATTATCCAAGCACATTCATAAATTTTTTTGTTTGTTATGCGATGCGATGTGAGAGGGGAGTGAATTTGAACGTAAGTAGTATAGAGACGATTTGAAAAGATGGGTCGAGTGTTTGAAGAATAGGCCTACTATGCTGTTTCTATTTCGCGTTTTGGATGGTAATCAGAATTCATTTTGAAAACGTGTCTATGACAATAAGGATCTTGTGAGTTTCAAATAAGAGTTTGCAGGAAAAAGAGGCTTGGCGTTATAAGTGGTATGTATTATGAGTTTTTCTAGAACAAAGATTCTGTTTATGAGGAACTGAAAAGCAGAAAGTTTTGTCCAGGGATTCGCATTTCAGATATAACGAATCATAAATCTACGACACGAGGCCCAAGGTAATGTCCGTCCCGAGGCAGTTTGTACTCAGGACGTTTACATGCAGAAAATCCCGTCAACTTCGGCCGGGTTTAAATCCAAGACCTCGGATCCAGGGACTGGCACTATATCTCTGTACCTCTGAGGTAAACATTTTATGGTTACTGTGTTTTAATAAAGAAAATTTTGTTTTTTCGCGATTTTCTCCTCCCCAACTATTTTGTTTAAATTTTGTACTTGAGGTGCTTATACCAAAATCTAAAATTCTTATTTGAAACATTTTTCCGCAAAAAAAATAAAAAATAAATAAATAAATAAATATATATATAAAGGGCCGTTATAAGCCCTTACTCTTTGTAGAAACTTAGTATTGACTAGTGAAGAATAAAGCTTTGCATCAGGTTGAAACAATTCCGATATCCATCATACACAAAATTTAAAGAACACATTTTACGGAATTGAATTAAACATATTTTATCATGACATTTTGTATTAAAACAATTGCCGTCGAAATTTTTAATGTAGGCTAATAAAGTGTTATTACTAGAAAATAAGGTGATAAGAAGTTAGGAAACAAGGAAAGATTGGAATAAAAATGCCTCTGTTTATTTATGGTTATTAATAGTGTTAGGGCCAGTTGTATAAAACTCTCTAACTGGTGATTATTTTAAACTGAAAGTTAGAAGATAACTAGCTACTTATGTTGTATAAAATTAACCATAAATTGTGTAACTTTCAGTTACAAATAACTAGAGAAAATAATAAAACATTTGGCAACAGTGTAAGAGATGAGGGAAATTTGCAGAGAAAGTTATTTTTGTGTCTTTGGAATGTGATATTCAACTGTTAAGCAAAGATGATTTGGTTGAAAAAGGAGGCCATGTTTACTATTGCCTCTGCTTTAGCCTATCCAGAGAGGTGTTTATGAATACTGTGTTTGTGGATTGAAGTATTATTCCAATTAAATATGCAGGAAGAAAGAAAAAAGAAACGGATTCGTTCTGTTAATTTTACTGACAGGGAAAGGGACATGTTAATTGAGCTTGTATTGGAAAGAAAAGACATAATTGAAAACAAAAAAAAACAGATTGTACAACTAATAAGAAAAAGGACCTGGCTTGGTATGAGATAACTGCAGAGTTTAATTCCAGAAATGCAACCCCCAGGGACTGCAAGAGCATCAAGCTGTGTTATGAAAATATAAAGAAAAAAATTAAGAAGACAAATGCACATGATAAGGTAAGCTGTACCGGTATTTGGTACTGTAGTTATGTGTGTGCATTCAAGATCCTGACATGTAACAATTTTTTATATTCTGTCATACATTGCTACAAATTTTGTAAGTTTGTATCCATGTAACATTACAGGAGTTCACATGAATCGTTCCCTAGTGCATTTATAATTGGGAAAGTTCATTTATTTTTTCATGTAGCATGATGATACTTATACAATGGTTCTATGATATTAAAAAATGTTACCATCTTCTTGCATGTACCCAGAAAATGTAAAATAATATGTTGATGTAACTGCTGAGTAGAATATTATCATTTATCTTTTCTATCAGATTTTACTTTTATACAAAAATTACTCTCCAAACACCCAACCAACCATAACCCTAAATCGCTAACTAATGTATATTTTAATTTTAGGTTGAAATGCACAAAACTGGAGGAGGGGGTTATGTACCAACTTCACTTACAGAGAGTGGACAGAAGTTAATTGCTGCTCTGAAACCACAATTTCTACCTATTTCTAACAATGTAGATGATGATGCAGATTTTCATCCTGAAGAAATTGTTGATGTAAGAGTTGAAAATGTTCTAACATCCAACATCCAACTGGAATCACCATATTTTATTGATGTCATTGAGAATGAAGATAATAGAAGAAGGGAGCTTAATGAGATTGGTGGAGAAGTAATCAAATGAACTTATTTTTAATAACATACTTTCGAAGAAGCTTCAACTTTATGGAAGAATAATCATGCATTTTATTCATTACGGGTAGAGGAGCACAGATCAGATGCTGGTCCATCATTGCCTAAAACAACAAATTCAGAAAAAATAGGCAGCGTTATTATACACGCAAATTAGAATGTTTGGAAATTGAACTTGAAAGATGAAGATTTTGAGAATGGAATTAGAAATCAAAGAATATGAGAAGAAAATTGAAAAATAATTTTATTTTATGATAGAGTAAATAAATTTGAAAATTAATGTGTTTTTATCATTTATAATATTATTAAAAGAATAATAATAATAATAATACCTGAATGTGTTGTCAATCAGTGCAGTTCGCAATGCAGTATTTTCTCTTCTGAGTACTTGAACAACAGGTATAGGGAGTTCTTGATAAACCCTTCTTCCTTGAAAAATATCATGGTCAATCTCAGGGGTGTCATCATCTACATTGATGGCTATGTTATGCAATACAAATGTTGCAACTATGATGGGTGGAACACGTAGTAATTTCACTCCTAACTTCATTCCCAAGCAGGGAAATCTCCTTTTGATGACACCAAATGCCCTCTCAATAACTGATCTTGTTTGCTTATGGGCACGGTTGTATGCTCGCTCTGATGGAGTTTCTTTATGGAGTACAGGGGTAAGTAAGTAGTGGGAACAGTCATAATTATGCGCTATCTCCTAACAGTACTCCTTCTGGAAACTCACCCACTTCAAACTGTGCATGTAGTCTACAGTTGGTAAATATATGGCTATCATGAGCAGATCCTGGCCACCTAGCCACCACATTTTGAAAACGTAGCTTAGAATCACAGATTGCTTGTACGTTTAACGAAAACCAACCATGTCGATTTCTAAAGATTTCACCATTGTTACCACCAGGTGATACAATAGGTATGTGAGTGCAATCTATAGCACCTATAATTCCTGGAAAATTACGAATATTGTAAAATTCTAACATTGTTTTCCTTAAGGCTCTATCCTCAGTTGGCATTTTGATAAATTCAGGCCTTAAAGCAGAAATTTCTCTAGTGACTTTATGTATTGTTCTACTGGCTGTTCCTTTATCAACATTGAATATGTCACCAACAACTATTTGGAAGCTTCCAGTCGCATAGAACCTCAGAGTTAGAAGTATCATAAACATAGGACACAAAGCATGGCTCCGCTTAGTTTGTGGTTGCAGTGGGCGATATAACCTCTGTTCTAATTCTTCTACTACAAATTTTGATAACCGAAATCGCATTTTAAATTGCCTGTCATTTAGTTCCAATATAGGATTCCTTCTCTCATGAAATACACGAGGTGCACGTCGGATTTCCATTTCATCATCAGATGAAGTATCTGAATAATCAGAAATCTGGAAATAAGTGTTTCATTTTGTAATGTATAGCTAGCATAGCCTAGCCTACAACAATACTATCTGTGTATGTTCAGTGTCATTACTCAGATAAAATGAAAGCAAACTGAATCTAAATGGTTTAAAAATAATTATAACTCACCATTTTACTTTTAAATTAATTTTTCGTGTCTTTTCACTTTTTGAAAAAATATTTAAAATCTCCACAACATCAGTTAATGTTATAACTGTCAAAAATTCACCAGTTTTATTAAACTGGTGGTTAGGATGAGATAAACTTGGATTATTGTTTATACAAAAAAAAGAGAAAGTTAAACATAACTAACAGTAAATTTTACATGGTAAACTCAGATTAAAGGTTTATACAACTGGCCCTTAATCAACTTAATTATGCTTTACGTAGACTACCGGTACAAGAGCACAGGTAATTAAAAATCAAGTAATATCCATTTAACCAAAAATACTCGTATTATCTGTAAAATGTGGTGAATTTACAGTTATATTTTCATAATTATCTTACGGTACCTAGATTAAAGAAGTTTAAAATGATAGTCAACTTGAACGATTCCTTCCTGTCGGTTTGGAACCTGTGAACTGTAGCACTGTTACCAGCATGAAACCTTGAGCTAACGTAACGAGCAGGGCGACGATAATATTAATTTGTTTAATACTTAGTTTTTTCTAGAAACTTCAAAATAATGAACTAAAATTATAAATTGCTAATTTTTGTGTGCGTGAGGGGAATAACTGTTGATCCCGATGCTGTTTTGGACTGTCACATAACATATTTCTTTTCTCTTGTAGTCTTTTGTACTTGTTTCGTGTTTCTTTACTAGAGATTTATTCTCGGAATGAATACATTCAGAACGAAGTTTGCTAAAGGCTTTACCTTTTTCCACTGTAAAATGACTAAGAGGAATTTCTTAAAATTTGATTTGCATGCACCATTACTTAGGCAGGTTCAATGAACTGCTTGAAGACAAACTCATTACCAGAATTAAACTGACAGGCGAAGTTAGTATGTAGTCCATTGTAGTAATAGTCTATCCCAGCATTTCTCAACCTATGGTCCGCGGATGGTGCAGATGGTCCTGAGACATAATTAAAAAATATCATAAAGCAAGTGGAAAGTAAATAAGTAACATTTTTTCACATATTTCGTTATAATGACCTATACTTAATACCTCAAATATTAAGAATATAGGCCTTCTTTTAAAAATAGGATATAAAATGAGGGGTCCGTAATTTTTTTTAGACATTTTAGAGGCGCTCGGCTTCAAAAAGGTTGAGAAACCCTGGTCTATCCCATGCTACTTCGTTTTATTAAATTTTTACAACCGTCAAAATTAATAAGAAAACTCAGGTTATTATTTTATTTCATATACTTTATTAATACATATTTTAATATTTTATTAACATCAGGATTATACTTGATGCTTTATTTCTTTGAATTATTCTTTATTGTTGTGGAAAATTGCACATTTCCACGCATCTGTCAGATTCAAAGATAAGGTAGCAACCGTAGGTGCACAATGTTTTTATTATTTCAATGTTTTTTAATGTCGTGTTTCTGCTTTATTAATGATTATTAAGGACGTTATCTGTTCAGATAATATAACTGCTTTTTTAATGGCAGTGAAACATGCTTTTCTAGAACTTGCATGTCAGGCGCTGCCGCTGTGCCTTAGCTGAAACCCGCCACTGGAAATGCTAAGTCTATTCATATCAACCAATTTCGTTGAAATGTTTGTCATTTATGTCGAGAGTTCAGCTTTCAGGTTATTCAGAACTTTAACTTTTGCGTTATTAATTTTAAAAAATATAAATTTCAAACAAGCCCCCCATAATGATAAAAATTTTGAAGCACTTTAAACCCATTTAATTTTTCAAACTCTTTCCTTTAAAAGCGTTATTTAAATTTAACTCGTACAAATTTTCCTGAAAAAAATAAATAAGAGATAATTTTTTTTTTTAATTCTAGATATTTCAAAATTAAATTGGAACGCCCAAAATATTTTAGTATTCTTAAAAAATAATGCATATTTCACTCCATACGCATATCTGAAATTTTAAAAGAGATGGTAACTGAAACTCCACCATTTCGAATATTTTGAACGTTGAAATAGTAGAAAAACATTTGTGAGAAAAACTAAAATTATATTAAATACCGGTATTTGTGTTATTTTAGTGTATAAGACTAATTAAATGTCCAAGTTATATTGGTATATTCCATTAAGACAAATTCCGGCCTAAGAGATCATCACGTTTTCGTCGAAAGGTGCACGAGGTCAGATGTCATATTCATTTACCTAGTTTACGTTATTGTTTCCACAAAACCTTGCTTCGTAGATAACATTATATTGCTATAGAAAATGCGAATTTACTTTACTTTTCATATAATGTTATAGTTTAGAAATGACATATTACATCTATATGAAATAATTATCAGAATTTACAACCTGGCTTACCTATTTCTCTGGTATCATCTTAATTATCACACATGTAGTACATTATCTACCGTCATTTTCATCTTGTTCAACATATCAGAACATGAAAGGAATTGCTAGCAGGAGTAATAGCGATGGTGTACTGTAAATAATTTCGCATGGTGTTGGGTCGATTGGTAATATAGTGAAATCGTTATCGGCTAAAAGCTAGATAAACTGCATTCGTTGGGACTGGGACCGACCGGATCGTGCCGTTCTGGCAGCTAGTCGGGAGACAAAACCAACGCGTGATTTGAACCTCAATTACTGCAGGAAGGGAAAAGCTTTTAGAGCAAAACAACAGTGACTTTACTCCAGCGAGTTCGGAAATGTGCACTCTGCTGAAACAACGCTTAGAATACGAATTGAATTTTATAAGAATTGATACGTCGCAAGCAAAGCTATTATTAGCAAACGGGCTAACAGAAGGAAAATCACGTTCACACACATATACATAGTCTATCCATGCACATAAACATAGTTTCATATATTACTGCATACATTAATTAAAAATACAAAATTTATTCAAAACAACCTAAACAATAAGTTACTTTGTTAAGAAACTAATCTTGTTTTAATAAAATATTTTACTTCTAGTCTCAGTTTTAAGCAATGATGACAGCATTTTAATCGTAACTATTTGAAAGTTCGCTTAAACATGTTAACAAGTAATATATATATATATATGTTTTTTTTTTTTTTTTTGCACGACGTAACTAATTAGTGCTACATACGAATATTGTTGCCGTGGATCGTAACTTGACGTTCCCGCACGCAATCTGGTTGCTATGAAAACAAAAGAAATCTCCGTGCGGTAAAAATTACAAAATGCACAAGTGCCGTAAGTAAAACCATCATAATACAAGCCTTTATGGAAGACAGGAACCAAGGCCCCCAGTTTGTGGCAACTTTAACAGGACAAATATTCGGTCCCCATGGCAACCAACATATGCGAATCACTTTCTGAAATATAACATTTATCTTCAATAGTGTATAAACATAATATTTTCAGCTAATATCTCAATTAATATAAATAAATTGATATAAATAACCATCGTGCAAAAAATAGCATGCAATACTCGTGCCGTAAGTGCATAACGGATCTCGGACATTGACATTTCGTACTCTTTCCTCGATCCGTATGCACCGCTTACGGCACTTGTATCGCAATGTACTATTACGTTCCGCCAGCCTTCCCGGTTCTCAACTTAAAACAGAAGGTTTCCATGGCAACAGAGATTTAAAAAAAAAGAAGAAGAAGGAGAAGAAGAAGAAAAAGAAGAAGAATGTTCCGTGAAAGTGTGAGCACTAATAATTGTAGGGATACTAATTGTAAATATACTTTTAAAAAATTATACATCGTAATTCTATCGACACTACGCAAAAAATATCCGGAAATTTTATTCTAAACTATTTTTATAATACATCATTTCTATCTATTACTTTTTATGACCATTCTGTAAACACACAGTTTTCCTGTTAATGGAATGAATTTTAGCTTGATACAGATTTCATACCGGTAATATAGTCTACGTATAGTCCAGTCAATGAATGCCGTAAAAGGGGTTATAGAGGAGATGGAGAGGGGGAGAATTTTTTCTTCGGGAATGTGTTGGGGGTTGTTAGGAGGTAAACATACTAAAAGTCCCCGCCCCTGACCCTTACGCTTCATGGGGGTAGGGGGTAGGAAAGGTCCACTTTTTTGGTTTTTCGCGATTAATTTGAAAATGGTGCATCGTAGGGAAAATTTGTCATATAACAAACTAAAACTGACGTAATTCTGTAGAAGTTGGTTCATATACACTTTTGTCGTATCTATAACTGTTTTCGAGATATGGGCTGCTGGATATCACCAATTTTCCCAAAACTAATTTTTGCCTCACGTTTTTCGTTAAATTTGTCTTCCTAGCTCATCAGCCTTACGTTTTACAGCAATGTTGTGAGGAAAAGAGTTGTAGAGCATCACATTTTCTTTAAATATGTATATAGATATTTAATTTATCTTCAACGAAACATAAGTTACAACAATTTGAAATTGTCAGGTCAAGTTTGTGATTTCTGAAGAAAATAGTACATTTATTTCCCAATTAAATAACTATAACGATATATCTATGCATATACTTATATACACATTTACATACTGTATATACACACACAATGCACACATATATATATATATATATATACAGTATTAGGAATCTACATTTAAGAATCCCCGTCATCTTCCATCACTTTCTGATATCGGATTCAGAGTCTGCAGGGGATGTGTGGAGGGGCTCCATTTCTTCGCCATCGTCGTCTACGTTCATTACAGGTATTTTGTTCAAACAGTTCCCCTGGCAGTTTTGGCATAAAACGGAACGGTTCAACGAAACTTTCTTGCAGTCACATTTCAAGCTGCTGCAATCATTCGTGCTCTTACAAGAAATATTGCTTAAAATGCCTTGTGGTGTTGCAGGGTCTTTGGTCAGCACTGGAACAAGATGATTTTACTTGCGTTACCCCACGACTCTGGAGGTAATGGCTGCCTAACGACAGCTGCACCTGGTGGTATGTCCGGAATGGATGTTCTTTTGTTGCCCCTTGCTTGGTGGAAGTGACGAGGGATCATAGTCAAAGATTTTAAACGAATGGTAACGGTAGGTATTAAGGGAGCTCTCCTTTGCTGGGGCGCCGTACCTTCTTAAGATGCATGTTCATCCAGCTTCCTCAACATCAACTTGTGAGGAGGGGGGTTGTAAAATACCGGCTGCTCTGTGAATATCTGGGTGTTTTTGGTAATGTTTGGCAAAACCAAGTTTACTCTTTCGGAATGTTGCTGAAGTTGAATCGCATCCATAAAAGCATGCAGGAACAGAATTTGTTTCATTCCCAGCTGCTGCATTTGGTGGGTACAGTAAACACTGGTTAGACCTTTTCCGCTTCCCGGTTTGGTGAGTAAATTTTGTGATCAGGTGGAGTATTTGCGGTAAATATCAATGCGAGATCGACATCTCCAATGACAGCCACATTAGTAGATGTTTCTATCGTCGATTGTTCAATAGCTGTACTTAAAATCAGCATGTCAGCATCGTCTGATGCTTGATGCGTTGCAATGGCCTCAGTAGGTTGATCGCTCTGTCTTATTATGTGGACTGGGGAGGAATAGTTCTTCACGCACTGTTTTTTCCTTGCCCATATTGAAATAGATATCTACGGACTTTCTCATTATGTAGAGTTTTCCCAGTTCCGCCTTAGTGTTGTTTGGTGAGTTGATGTTTCTATCATCTCTTCCTGCTGGGTAGTGGGTCTTGACAAATTTCACGTATTCATCACGTATTCATTCATTTCTAAAGCCAATGACCAACGCACAATCTGATCTCTCGTCACTTCCACCAAGCAAGGGGGCAACAAAAGAACATCCCTTTCGGACATACCACCAGGTGCAGCTCTGGTTAGGAAGCCAATTACCTTTAGAGTTGTGGGGTAACGGAAGTAAAATTATCTTGCTCCAGTGTTGACAAGATAGCCTACCTGTAATGAACGCAGACGACGAAGAGGAAGAAATGGAGCCCTCCACACATCCCCTGCAGACGCTGAATCCTATATAAAAACAGTGATGGAAGATGACTGGCATCCCTAAAGTGG
The DNA here is from genome assembly GCA_964059195.1 of Ectobius pallidus. NCBI lineage: Eukaryota > Metazoa > Arthropoda > Insecta > Blattodea > Ectobiidae > Ectobius > Ectobius pallidus. The sequence continues at coordinate 49,474,042 of CAXKWD010000006.1, read as the reverse complement.
ATTCCTAATATATATGTATATTGTGTGTATATATTTATATATGTATATTGTATGTATATATATATATATGTATATTTGTGTATATATAGTATGTATATGTGTATTTAAGTATTTGCATAGATATCTCGTTATAGTTCTTTAATTGAGAAATAAATGTATAATTTTCTTGAGAAATCATAAACTTTACCCAACAATTTCAAATTGTTGTAACTTTTGTTTTTTTCTAGATAAATTAAATATCTATATAAATATTTAAAGGAAATTTAATGTTCTACAACTCTTTTCTTCGCAACTTTGCTGTAAAACGTAAGGCTGATGAGTTATAAAGACAAATTTAACGAAAAACGTGAGGTAAAAATTAGTTTTGGGAAAATTAGTGATATCCAGCAGCCCATATCTCTAAAAGCGTTATTGGTAGGACAAAAGTGTATAAGAACCAACTTGTAGAGAATTATGTTAGTTTTAATTTGTTATATGAAAACATTTCCCTACGACTCACCATTTTCAAATTATAAGCGAAAAACAAAAAAATGTGGACCTTTTCCACCCCTACCCCCGTGAAGCGTAAGGGTAGGGGCGGGGACTTTTAGTAAGTTTACCTCGTAACTACCCCAACACATTCCCGAAGAACAAAATTCTCCCCCTCTCCATGTCCTCTACAACCCCTTCGTTGACTGGACTATTAGACCTATTTGCCCCTTTCGGATTATAGGCCTCGTTAATAAATGCAGAAGTAATAAAAAAACAAGAAGCACACAGACAAGTAAAATTAAATTTAATTCCACACTAATAGTGCAATTTAAATAAGAATATCGTTGTGCAACATAAAATCCATTGCAGCCATTATTAATTATATTGCCAAGCAAAGTGGCTACCATCGTTAAATAGCTGACCCGCAAAAAAATAGGCCTAAACTAGCTCTGCAATCCTTAATTATTTAAATTAAAGGTTTTATTCGTACATCTAGCAAACGAGCAATATACTAATCTCAACAACAGGCTTTTTTTGTCTTGCTTATGGCATTTGTTAGTATTTTGTGTTAAAGAAAACAGAATCTGTTTATTTCAGTTTTTCATGAATTCCAAGTAAGCATAAACTTGTTAAATAGCGAAATAGCAGGAAGCGAATTCACGATCTTCGGTACAGAAGGCGGTACATTCTGTTATGTCAATGAATAAACGTCATACTGTAACTGTAACTGTAACTGTAACTGTAAGTTCATTTACACGTCCTATGAACCGCTCCACAGAACTTTTAATTTTCTAACGAACAAGAGTCGGCCCATTCTTTTTTCGCTACCGGCTTTACAGTTGGTTGGTTTATTGATAAAACAGGATGATTACCTGATCATTTAGGATACTATAATAGTATATTTAATGAATTATACGTACACATAATCAGAAACATTTCAAAATGATGATACAATAATTTAATCCTTTTAATGCTCCGACATACTTCTCATTTATTTTTAAGTACAGTCATTTAAGTCAAGACAGCTAATACAGGTGTCTTGGTGAATTTTCGCTCCTTTTTACTTTTTATGCTTGGTTCAAATTGTCTTATAATAATTATTTGCGGATAGGGGCTCATGAAAATCTAAGATTGATGTTGCTGAAGTATTGTAAGGAATCATCATGTCAATCCTCCGAAAGAAAATGTCACACGTAAGAACGAAAGGATGAAGTGCAAGTAAATGACTGTAAAGTTGACACTGACAGATGGAAGTGGCAACAGAGAGAAAGAAGCTCGGGTCTGTCTATTGCATTCAACCGGATCAGGGATTATAAGTATCCTTCGGGTTTATTATCATGGCACTTGAATCAAAACGTTATTTGATACAAGTTCAGTATTTGCAGAAACCTTATGGAACCTGAGATATTGAGAAAAAAATTACTGGAAAGGAAAACATAATAATTTGAAGCTCAACAAATATTGCTAAGGAGAAGTGATTTCTATTGGCTCATACGTAGTCTATAACCCAGTAGTTTGAATGCCGGAAAATTTATTAAATTATAAATTAAAATTATGCCTATAGATTATGATTGTTAGGCTAGGTCCAAATGGAAAGAGTAAAATAGGTTATTTAATCTTAACATGTTTGTATATCTGAAGTCTATGTAGAGAAAGCTGATGATCGTGAATATGAAGTTGAAGAGGAATCTTGGACTACAAATCATGGTAGTTTTAGAGGTGTACATATTCTGATTTTAGCTTGCCTGCCCCTTTGAAATTCTGCAACCAGTCACAGCTTTTAACTTGCTTGACTTGAAAGCAAGCCAGATTACAACGATGATAAGAAATACTGTCGCTATGAGTCATAAGCTCTTCATAACTTGGTGGGTTGCTCAGGACCTAAGGAAACTGCAAGGCCTGGCGGAAAGAATATGAAACTGGGTATAGCAGTGCACTGGTAAGTCGTGCAGTTACGTAGTTGAGGAACTTCAGATGTATTTAGAGAATTTTACCCTGAAGGAAGCCGAGGAGAAACTAAAATGTGGACAGTTTGAATTAATTATCAATGAACAAAAGTACTAGTCCGGCATGGGAAAAATTTTCAAACATTTTCGAGAAAACATCATAAAATCATTAATAACAATAACAAAAATCCCTTCAGGCAAGCCTACAAGCTGAGGTAGATGTCGAAGTGCTTTTGTTTTAATTTACTGTCGCTGCGTAGCACTCTTCTTCTTTAGCCTTGGCATGACAAACCCGCAATAATAACTGCAAAAAAGAGGAAAGAGAACATTTTAAAACATCAAATCTCGCCTTATATGAGAACTATCAAGAAACTAGTTATTGATTTGTAGAGTACTCATCAAGAGCTTTTCAACGATACCCCACAAGACGTAGTTTCGAAAATTTCGAATTTCCATCCCCATACCCCCACCCCCACTCGTACTCCCAAAACCCCCGAATCGTTGGTGTCACTGTGAACTCCATAAGGAATACTCTAATTTATTCAATCAAAGTTTCCCTCTATACTTCATAGGGGCCGAGATATAAATGTTTTAAAATTTCTACCCCCTCCCCCGACCACCCCCTTAGGCCAATTTTGCTCATTAACGAACTTGTCTGAACTATTGGGCCTAGAAATAACATAATAAAATTTGATTCAAATATCTTGAAAATTACGGCCGCTAGCGTGTAAAGATATATATGCATATATATAAATATAAATATAACAATTTTTTTAACAGGCGGTGGTTTCGTACTTAGGGAGGCATGAAACGTAACGATATGAACGAATTTTTTGAAAGTCATTAGGTAGATTTTTCTTCGAAATCTACCTAATAATAAAAATAATTGTGTTAAGACGCTAAAACGATTTTTAATACTATATCCACCTTTTATTTATCTGCATGGTGAATTTCTTCTACCAGCATGTAGAAAAGCAAGAAAGTATTACCTACACTCAGCAACTACAGTTGTTTAGCTGATAGGAATGTCGCAAGCTTATTCTGACTTGCCTAGGCTGGGTTTGACCTGACCCATCGGGCTTAAAGAAACCTGCCTGCTTCCTAGCTATGACGCTGGCAACTTGCTTGCCTGGCGTTCAAGCGGGTTTGGACAAGCTAAAATCGAGATTTGTACACCTCTGGGTAGTTTCGAACAATGTAGGATTTGTCATTTTGGTATCTTACCATTCTTCCCATTTGTTATTTTTCTTCCACTTTTACTCTACATGCACACATATATTAGCCTATACAGATTCTTCGAAATTTCCATTACAAACTTATAGAACTTCTAGAGGAACCTGAGTAGATAACGTTTCGTATAGGACTCCCTGTCTAAAAACGTACCGATTGCATGCTGCAGGTGGGGTTGGTATTTGTTGCGTAAAGAAATGTTTTCTTTATAATAAGTAAAAACGCGTAATTAACATATTAAACGTAAAAAAATATGTTGTTACAACTTTTAAATTTATTCTTTACTGTAAAATTTTACTTCTGGTTCAAGATCTAGAATTAAAGCTTATTGATGCAATATTGTAATTTAGAACGAGTTCATCAGAAATAAGTTATTTGTACCCTCTTGCTGATAACAATAAACATTTCAAGCTTTCAAGTAGGAAGACCACTCATTTGATATTTATAATACACATAAGTTACCTGTTACTGTGAAGGAGTATTATAAGTGCAAACTAGTGGTAGTGCGTGGATTCAGTGATTTAACAGAAGCAAGAAGTTAAAAAGAAAATAATAAAGTCATGTTTTCTAGTCATAAATCGCGGCGGCAGATCACTGGCACTGTACACGTGTGGAATATTAACGATTTAATTGTGATTTTTCAACTTATTCGACAGTTGTGATAATGTGACTGTATTCAGTCAGGAGTTTCAATTAATAAATTGTGCATAAAAACATTGAAAGATACTGCAATTCAAATAGTTTAATAAAGTAATGAGTTTTCATATTGTGAAACTCAATTAAACATAGTTTATCACATCATGTGTATAAAACTGTTTTTACATTGCATATTTTAAATTTATTTTACATGAAGTACAGGACAGTAAAGAGAGAAAAAAAAAGGTTTTGGTTCACGTAGAAACTATTTTTATGCAAGTGACAAAGTGTCCTGACTCTTTTGACATTGGCAGTGCTCGAAATCGGTGAACGTTTTAATATTTTAATTATGTTTAGTATATTTAAAATAAATTTCTTAAACTTTATTCGTCCTTCTGGTTCGTTAGAGGGTGCCAAGCATCTCCAGCAACTCTCATAGCAATGCCTAAGAATGTACGTACTGTTGGAGTAAATCTTCTACGGCTGAGAATAATTAAGACCAAAATTCCTCTGACATTAGGAATCAAACCCCGCGACTTTCAACTGAGTGTGCTGACGCTTTATCATTTGCGCTAATCCGAATTCAGGACATGGTTGCAACTAGAATATTTTTCTTATGATTATCCTACATGGTGATCTCATTAAAAGATTTGTGCATCACATATACTTCTGGGCACACTGAAAAGTGACTGGGTTTGAAAAGTGACTGGGTTTTCTGTGGTTCTGTCATTTCTGTAGATCTATCAAATTCAGGTTAATGTCTATGCTTTGATTAACCTAAAAGTTATTTGACATCACAAAATGGATTTAGTATTATATAATAATAGGAATACTAATTTTTACTGATTTGTTTTACCGGGTTCCACTGTACGTTGAACAGTATTCCTGTCACATAACATGAAGATACGTATTCCTGTTACCACAGGTTTACTGAATCATATACGTTGAATTCCTTAAGAATAATTAGGAGAAACATTCTCCTGATACCGGGACAAGACCATTTATAGCTCAATTGGCAGAGCGTCGACTCGGACAGCTGAAGATTCCAGGTTTCGTTATCTTTGTTCATATGTGGGCTTTCAGATAAGGTTTTTAACTTCTATATGTTTAGTATGTAACAGGTAAAACTATGTCATTAATATATTTTTAAAAAGTTCAGGTGTCAGAGAGGAATTTCCTCCTGCTCTCATATAATTCCAACATATACAATAATTGTAAATATGTCTATATATATGTAACCATTCAAAGGCTGAGTTTTAGGATACACAGAAATAAAATCTCATGAAGTTTTGAATATAGTGAGTTGATCATTATCCACATAACGATCGTGAGTTACTGCGCCATAAAAAGGAAGAAATTAAATGATGAAACGAATATTCAAGACAATTTTTAAAAACCTTTAGGAAAATAACAAAACTGCCGGACAGTAACTTAAGTGGCAGTAGAATAGCGCGGAAAATGGAGCGTTGTATGTCTTTAACTTAAATCTCAGATGTCAATGGCAAAGATTTATGATGGCATGCATTTATAATTTATTGGTTGAGAATGAAAGGGTACCTATACACGCTCCAATTTTTCACTTTCTCTTAAACTTCTGCAGCAATCTGCCTGAAATAAATCTTTGGCTGCGAAAAAGAAGCTCGACAGTTCATACTTTAAACAGTTAATAAAACCCCGTTTTCCTCTTACAGATTTAAAGGCAAGCGACACTATAAAGTCAACAACTAAAGAAATAGTTCTATCTTCTACTATAATTGTTCAAGTGGCTATGATATGATTACTAAGGAACCCATGGCAGTGATTTATATTATCCTATACATTTTCCACGATTGCGAAACATTATGGACTTAGTTTCCCTGTTTCCTGTTTTAATTTTTCTTAACGGTTTTGTAGGATTATTGAACAGAGTAGTCCACAGAATTGTACAATACACTACTTTGATGCCTTATTTTATGCCGCTTGTGTTTGTTAGCAATAATGAAGGATCTTATATATAGGCCTACCTAAGTTGGATAAATAACGTGGTTGCTACATGAAATAAATCTTCAAGTCTTTAAATATTTTTCAAGCTATGGACTATATTATGCAAACTGATTTACACATCATAATTTTAGCTATTTAAAATGACCATTTCGTCTTTCCGGGATCACCCGTAGAAGAGGGAGAGCATTTAACATATTCATTTATCTTCCATCTCTTCTAAAACAACTTTATACTTAGGTAATTTAAAATAACAAAACAACTAACCTAAACCCCTATTACCCATAATCCCTGAAGGCATTCAACATATAAATTGATGATTTTAAAATTACTAGACAAATATATTTCATTCGGGACATCTAGAAAGGAACCACATGAGCCAAAAGTTAATGGCTTTACTTCAAATTCTCTACCAGGCCATCGTTGTAAGAAACTGGGCTTTAATTTGGAATATAATCCTGTCGAAGATCTTGGGTACCAGTTGGTCGTGGCGCCTCACTCGACGTGTTTTATTTGCCACACACTGACCAACTATAGGCTATGCCCAAGAGTCTCCGGCAGGGTGCCACAACGCCTGCGGATGGGGTCTATTTCAGGATGATATCGGTTTTCAACTACTCTACACAGAGCGGTATTAGTTCTTACCTTTAAAGCTTCTATGAACAGTCGCGATGGAAGCAAACTTCTGTCGTAGAGGAAAGCATTACCAATTTTGTCCTTGTAAAAGGAAGGCACAGCCAGGGCGAGTAAAGCGTACAGCCTTCCCCTGTCAGGCACATGAGGCCCAATGACAACGATCTTGCTCTTTCAGGGCTAACTTGGCCTTACTGATCTCGTATAAACTACAAGGCCAATTAACATGTAATTAACATGTAAATAGTTTGCCCTTTTACCAAGCCAAGACTGATAACCCTCATCCGAAATTGCATTCTGAACGACTGGATCATCGATAGTTTGAGCCTGATTGCTAGCCCCAGAGAGGCGAGGGGTATTATATTTTCCAGTGCAAATAAAACTAGCCGTTAATTGGATGGGAAGGTGAAGCTGGCGTATAGAGTCATCTAACGTTTTGAGTAAAGTTTTGCTAGGCAGATTAGCAATTAGAGAATACAAAAATCGGGGAATGAGGTATCTTGAAATAAGATTCAATTTTTTATTGGGCTTCAGCGAGGAAGTCATCAGTTTTCTAGCCGCATTCAAGAGTTTATCTCCTAACAATCGTCCTTCATTGTTTCCTTTTCACGGGATCGATATTTAATCCAAACAACTGCATAGTAAATGATGGCGATGATGAAGAGTTTGGCCCGTGACAGATCCGTGGGGAGAGGACCACGGCCCGACCGAGGGACACTAGGCCGGATAATAACGCGTAGGGTGGCCAGTTCCTTTCGCGGGATGGGAGTGAGGACACAACACCCAGTCCTGACCCAGGAAGGAAATATTACAACCCTGTAAAATCCCCGAATCTGCCGGGAATCGAACCCGAGCCGCTCAGGTGGCTCGCAGTCACGCTACCAACTCACTCACGGCGGCGGACGATTAGTAAATAGTTAGGCCTATCTTTAATTTTGTGTGTGACACTATCTTACGTGACTGTAGATCTACGACGTTTTTATGAATAAGTAAAAATTATACTCTAACTGACTTTTTCTCAACAAAAACCTAATATAAGTTTATATTTAAATTTCACAAGACACTTGCACACTGTATTGTACATCAATGAATTTTCTTTCTCAAGTTTTATAGTAGATAATAATTTTACACTTCTATCGCTATAATTTCTGTACATAATAGAGTAAGCATTTATGACTGATGGGTGTTTCTAACTCGACTTCTCACTTCAAGTGACTAAAAATTTAATTCGACACATCTACATTGCTTTAATTAAAGATATATATATCTTAAGTACGTATCTAACTTGTAATCTACGATTTTTTACAAATACACGATTGTCATTTTCAAGTGTTGCAATTTTAATATTTATTTTTACTCACTGTATTATGATACATAGCTGTATAATTGTAGAGGGTATGCTTATATATGACAATGAATGCCTGTAATATTTAACAATCAATAGATTTTTTCAAAGCTATCCCAAAACTAGACAATTATTAACTTAAGCTTAATTTTTCTTCTATAGGCTATCCACTACAAGGTGTGGGAGATATACAGGGTTTTGATGGTATAAGGTGGTTAAATATTTCAAATCCTTCATTAGGAAAAATGAAGTTGATTAATCCAGAAATATTGATACTGCGGCGGTCAATGGCGTGCGACGAAATTGAAATACAATCAATAGGAGAAGCCATAGATATTGAACTGACTTCAAGCAGTAAATAATAAGAAATCAGAACACTATGCATGCTGCCATTTTAAATTCTCTTACAATATTATGAATCTTCATAATCTGCTTATAAATGAGGTTCTATAACACAACTGGATATCATAATACATTTTAACCTGATTTAACGCAGCTACATATAACTAAAAAACGAGTAGGGTATGTTGTTATGAGTAGAGACCGGATTTTAAAGTGAATTCCTTTTTTTATATTCCATCACAAAACGTGATAAAATTGAACAGGACATTACTGAGTACGTTTCAACAGCAAATGACCTGGTTTTAACGTCCCTTTTTTCCCTTTTTTAGGCTCATCTCCCTTTTTTTTAGAAGCTTTCCTTTTCCAGTACCTTTTTTGCTCATTTATTTCGAAAAATTCGTAAATTACTCAGTATTTGGTAATATGAAAACATTAAAAATTGTTCTCACTGATTCACCATTGAAAAAGTAATTCCTCCCAGCAGAATAGAGCGTTACATGGAAATCACAGGCTTGCCATTGCCAAAGTTTCCCATTATAACAAGGTGGGGAACATGGATTTCGTGTGCTATTTTCCTCTGTGAGAATTTCAACAAGATCAAAAAATTTCTTCAGTCGTTAGATGTTAAGAATAAGCAGCAATAGAGCAAGCAAAGGCTTTACATAAAACAAACATGTATCTCTGTTAAATTTTTACACTTTCTTACTTTTATATCCCTTTTTCCCCACCTTTTTTTGCAATAATTTTCCCTTTTTTCCCACTTTTTTGGCAATAATTTTCCCTTTTTTCGTCCTTCATTGGGTGAAAATTTTCCCTTTAAAATCCGGTCTCTAGTTATGAGAATTCAATTATTACGACAAAGTTGTAATTATGAAAAACACGTTCAAAATCTGGTAGCTTAATTTATTTTAGGCAATTTAGGACACTTTTGGGAAATTTAGGCCTATCCTGTCCAGATAGCTGCCTAAGTCTACAGACTTGAAGGCTGTTGCAGTTTGTAAGTCAGAAGATTTTTACTTCCTCTGCCCTTACCATAGGTACTGTAGGTAGAGGAAGTATTGTTTCCGACCCCCAAATTCGAAGTTGAGTTTATAGCATATATACACGTTTCAAGGCCCCCTGAATCCAAAAATACTATTTTTGGAAACATGTCTGTGTGTGTGTGTCTGTCTGTGTGTCTGTGTGTGTGTGGAAAGTCTGTGAACAGGCTAGCTACAAGACGGAAAATCGTATGAAAACAAATTTTCGTATTTGGGTTAGGTACATTCTAAAGATGTGAGCGGAGGATTGGCGATAAGTTTATCTTATTTTTAAGAGGACTTTTCAAGAAGAAATTTTCGTTTTTCGCGATTTTCTCGAAAACGGCTCAAACGAATTTCTTTAAAAGTTGCACATGTGTTACTTTTACTGAGAGCTAAAACTTTTATTTGAAACTTTTTTTCGAAAAAATTCTCTGAGGGTAGTTACAAGCCATCCACTGTTCACCCACTGTTTGTAGAAAGATTGTCCAGCGTGATGAACAACTGAATACGCGCTCTTTCACGGCCTCTTATTCTATATAAGAATGTGAAGTGAGAAAGATGTATTGTTGGTCATGCATAGAGTAAAGAAGTATCTGAGGGAAATATTCGATACATTTCGGAAATTATTATTTACGGCGGAAAGTTCAATAAAGGTCTGCAGTGACTTGTTCTTTTTTTTAAGTTTGTTATATAGCCTGCGCTTTTAGTCGCATCATTTAAAGAAGAGGTATTTATAGGATAATTAGCGTAAAATTGTGTCTTGCGATTCTGTACAAGGATATGTGAATACTGCTAACTTTTATTTGGGCACAGGAAGTTATGTGACTTTCACATCAGATTTTTATAATTCTGTTTCTTTCTGCCTTTTTTCTTTGCTTTATTTACAAATATTACAATATAAGATTAATACAAAGTAATACGTCCCATAAAATCACTACCATTGTAACAAAAACGTTGTCTTCCCTATCGCGTATCGCAACAACAGGTCTGCTGGCATAGCCTACCAGGAAAGGTGTTGTTGGTTACTATATCTATTAAAGCAACTAAAAAATCATATTCCCATTAAATATCTCAGATCTGCATATTTTGCATTTTCTCAGAGTATAATTTTATACGGTATTTTATTCTGGGGTAACAGTAGTCATATCAATGACATACTTTTACTGCGAAAAAAGCAATTAGAATTCTATCTGACTCACATAATTTAGCTCACTGTAAGACTTTATTTGTGAATCTAAAAATTATGACAGTCGTTAATCTTTACATATATACAGTTCTAATTTATATAAAAAATAATTTAAATAATTTTCAGCACAGATATGATATCCACTCCTACAACACTAGAAGCAGTTTATGCATAAACTTGCCCCAGTATCGATTATCGAAATCTGCAAATAGCTATGAAATTTTAGGTTTAAAATTATTTAATAAACTACCATTAACTTTAACAAATAAACCGTTAAATTCTTTTAAAAAAGCATTATATAACTTGATGATTACAACACCTTTTTATTCGTTGCAAGATTTTCTTGACACAACATTGACAGTAGACTAAAGTTGTAATTTCCTATTACATATAAAGTTCTAATTTCCTATCACAGATATCTCTATCCTTACTTCCCATAATGTGATGTCACACATTCTGTATTGTAAACTTGCTTATGTTAAATTAATATCAGTACGTTATAAACTACTGTTCATTAATGTTATTTTCTTTGGAAATATTTTTGTAATTTTCTATTGATATTATAATAGCATGTGTTGGGATGGTTGGTCTTGTTTACATGATTACGGCATTTCTAATGTAAATCTTTTATAATTTCTCATGATTTCTTCACTTAGAGCATTTGTTGTATATTCTTGTTCTTTGACTTTGTCTATTGCTTCTGGCTTAACGACAATAAAATATTTATTATTATTATTATTATTATTAGTGTAACATTCACGTATTGCATTGTTAACGTTTTTGCAATTATTATGATTGATGTCTTTATGAATGGAATAAGGATCTTTTAAATTATTGTATTTTAGTGACCAATATGACAAAAATAAAATATAACTTAGATAGTCTACAGCAAGAAAGCACAGCATATTTATATAAAAAACACTAGATGAAAAGTTGTCGCAGAGAGAAAATTTTGACACCCCAGAAGATTTACAAAAACATTTAGTAAAAAGTATACATGAAGCAGCTATGGAAGCTATAGGAAAACAAGAACATAAAACAAGAAACACAAAACTATACTTTTGGACTAAGGAAATTGAAGATATGGTAAAAATTAAGAAAGATAAATATAAAAAATGGTTGAATACAAAAAAGGTAGAGGACAAAATTGAATTAAAAAAAGTACAAGCACAAGTTAAGGAAAAAGGTCACAGAGGAAAAGAATAAGAGGTGGGAAAAAACATGCAACACGATACAAACATATTTGGGCAGCAGAAAAAGTAACGAAGCTGGGAGAATTTTACAAAATTTACGGAAAAATGAAAGTGGAACATACAATATCAACGGTATCTCTATGGAAAAATGGGAGACATATTTTAAAGAACTCTTAATTGAACAGAGAGGGGAATATTTAGATATTTTAGAGAATGAAAATGCAGACACACCAGATAACAATATAAAAATAGATCCAACCATATTCTACGCAATTTAGAAAAAACCCTCCCCATGTTAATAATATACATTAAACTACAAAAATCGCGATAGTGGGCGAAATTTCAAACAGCCAAGACAAGAATTTATCAATGTAATAAACCCTTTCTTTTCAAACCAGGACAGAAAATTTTGATGTCGAAAGACAGGTAAGCAACAATATTAACAATTTCTTACAGAAACCCCTGAATCACAAGTGCTTACCTGAAAGTTAGCCATAGTAGTAGAAGATCAACGCCCACAAACTTAGCCACTTAACAACTCGGAGGTCGAGCCACAACTAACGAATTTAATTCTGAGCAACTCCAAAATCGGCCGCTAGGCCTTGGTGGCGCTACGATCGAGGCAACCAGCACAAACGCCCTCTTTACGTCCTATATTACATATATATTTTTATTAAAGTTTTAAGGTGGAGAGGAGCAAGAAGGAGCCGTGAGACGAATTCTCGGCTCATTCTCCCCCTCCCAACAAATTATAAAGTCGTAGAGCTTATAATAAACATTATATCACTCCTTGGGCATAAACTTGTGAATTAGAGTTTCTATGGGCCGCCGAACTTCACACCATGTCCTCAATAACACCGTCCAATCTTGAGGGAACCTTTGCTCTGACCGTGAATTAAGAAAACTCGAATTTTTTCTGTATTTCGTCCTTATTCTTTTCTTTTCTTTCCCCGCCCGGGTCGGGGCAAGCAGCTTAGAGAGAGATCACCCTTTTAACATTACTGCACTGACACAAAATTTTACTTTAACAGACCATTACTCTTTTTCCTTTTTCACCACATTATATATACAATATTGATGCAGCAAGTCAGTAAAGATGAAGTCCTCAGCTTCTTTTGTAATGAATTTCTTCCTTGACATCAGATTGGGCCAGTGTGACACCATCAGCACAGCCAATGCAAAGTCCAGCACGAATCACATCAGCTAGGAAGAAAGAGATGATATTCCAGCCATGCAAGCCATCACAAGTATAGGAGTGTCCTGACTCCCAATACAGACATCTGAGACGGTCAACAATTAGTAGTTTTTTGTGGCTTTTACTCTGGAAACAGACAGGCCATTTGCCACAAATGATCATGTTTCCAAGGGCAAGTAAGCCTTTCCTAATAGGCTACGGCATGGAATTGAGGAGAATGGTACCAAAACTTGGTGGGACAGGTATCTTTGTAGAGTACTTTGTTTCAGAGGAAAGCGTGAGTTGGAACAAGAATGGAGGTGAAAATGACGGAGATAAATAGTAGAAGATAGGAATGTATTACGAAAAGGATTTTCTTAGGAAGTTTAGGAAATGCTGTGCTGGTAAGAGCATACATTGCAGGCTTCTGCATCATAGTTCAGTTGAAGCACTTCTCACCCATGCATGAGTTATAAATGCATATCACCAGCTCAGAGTCTAAGTCATCTGAATTTCAGCATGTAACTTCCACCTCATCCAAACTCACTCAGCCGTCTGTCCATGCTTGATTTGCCCGCCCATTCTTGAAATTTGTGGGCTGCATCGGCTCGGAAGTATCTTATTTCATTCGTCCACAGCTTGCTTGCAGTGTAGACTCACAGGTAGTGTCAGCTTTACATAAGGGTTCAGTCTCCTTCCGGGGAACCAATTTCTCCGGACGTCTCAGAGGGGGCACCCAGATCTGCCGAATGGTCAGCAACAGGCCCTCACAGCAGCCATGAGATAGAGGTCAGCAGTTCCGCGGACCCAAAAATACATTTGAAGCCCAAGGAGGAAAGTTATCCACAAGCAAGTTGATTGCCAGAAATGGAGACACTGTGAACACTAATCACACGCACAGTACACGAAGCCAAAAAAACACACAACAACACTTTAAAAAACCCAGCCAGAAAATGCCAACAAATTGAACTAATTCAACCTTTAACAAGAAATTTTATTTACCCTCCCTTTGTTTTCTTATCACAGTTCTGCTCTTCATTGTATACTGAGTACTTCACAAAGCAAAAAGGAACTAACTATCATTTTTTTCTCTCTTAGTTTTCTCTTCTGCACTTAGCTTGATTACTAAATGAAATGAGACAAAATAAAAGGACAAACTGGCGAGACCCAGACCCATAAAGAAAAAAAACAACAGGCGAAGGGTACTCACACGGAATGCCTCAATCGCAACTGAAACAAATCATTGGGCCCAGCTCGCAGGTTTTCCGGAATCTACCTGGGAGCCGCCCCCAATGAAATATCTAAAACGCAATCTCAAAACTGAAATTAGCAGAGCGACATCTAGACGTATTCGTAATTCCGCCGCTCCTCCCAGTTAGGAGCAAGAGGGTCTCAATATCCAGATTAATTAGTCCTAAGTGCCCCATAGAACATTACTATCATAATAATTTTCCTGTTAAGATATACTTTTTTACTCAATAACAGACACACAGCAAGAACAGTGCATAACACCATATCACTAATTTCTCAGTTAGAACCTATACACATATTCTGAGACAGGGATTAAGCAACAATTGGTTCCTTTAAAGGGGGATTCTTACTGCCTTTAAGGTGCGACACATGCGCTCTCCTTTCGCGTCCAGTAGAATCATCTTTCAACATCGCAGTTACCGGAGTCAGAAATTTGACAATTTTGTAAGGATCTACAAAACGGGGTGCCAATTTTCCTGCCACTTGAGCCACTGCATTACTTCTAGGGAAATTTCTTACCCCAACTTCGCTCCCAACCTGAAATGGAACTGGCCTCCTTTTACCATTGTATCTACTCTCGGTTCTAGCATGAGCAATCTGTAAATTCCTAGCCGCACGTTTCCACGTATCTTTAACTCTGAAAACTTGATCCTGATCGGGCAAGAGATCATGAATGGACCACAAGTTAGCTAACGGATTATTGGGCCTAAAAGAGAAAATCAAACAAATGGGGGTGTACTGATGAGCTTCGTGTCTGGCGGAATTGAAAGCAAACTGTAACCAGTATAAATTTTGGTCCCATGTAGTATGATCTTGGGAGTGGAAAGCTATTAATGCGTTTCTGAGGTTTCTATTAAATCTTTCTGCATGAGATGCTTGCGGATAATAAGGGGATGTGGTACAATGTCTAATGCCAAGGTCAAAACAAAAACGGCGAAAGCAAGAGAAGTGAAGTAACTTGCGTTATCAGAGACAATACTGCGCGGAAATCCTACAACAGAGAAAACCTTCTAGAGAGATTCGACGGTATTTCTAGTGTTAGCATCTCGCAGAGGGAATAACCATACAAATTTGGTAAAAGAGTCTATTATAACCAGAATGTATAAATTGCCATTTCTTGAGCGGGGAAATTTACCTACATAGTCTATGAACAGGCGATCTAATGGGGCTTTTGGTACATTAGAACTAAGGTATCCAACATTACTGGCTTGACTAAGTTTAGAAGCCATACAAACCTGACAGGCGCGAATTCTAGCTCTTATATCTGATTCCATACCAGCCCAGACAAAATATTGACGGATATTATTCCTTGCTTTGAACAGACCCAAATGACCGCTGATGGGTGACTCATGAAAATATTGGAAGATCATGTCAACCTGAACTGTGGGCAAAACAATTTTAGATGGAACAGATACCCTAGGTGCACTATATAGCACACAATTTTTTAGCAAATACCTATCATTTCGTATGCCAGCTTGTAGCTGTTCAAGAACGGGTCCTAAAACAGGGTCTTCTTGTTGGTGCTGGTGAATAGACTGAAATGCCAAGGGAAACTGACAGAATGCCAGCAATTAAGTCGTCTTCATCTAGACCTTTTCCAGACAGGCGATCTGATAAGATCTGATCCGTCTGAGCACAATCCCCAGACCTCTGAATATCTGTATCATTGTTTTCCCCAGTTTGCACAGAAACCTCAGGGAGCGTAAACATACGGGAAAGTGCATCCGCTATCTGTTCGTCAGAAGCTCGGATGTGCCGGGCTGAAGATTTGAAGGCCGACAAGCGGACAGCCCATCTAGCTATACGGCCAGTGGATCGTGGCTTGGCTAACACCCAGCTCAGCGCTTGGCAGTCGGTTTCCAAATCGAACTCTATGTGTTCCAAATAACTTCTAAACTTTTCTACTCCAAATAACACAGCCAAGGCTTCTAGTTCATAAGTAGAGTAAACTCTTTCTTGCTCCGTTAAGGTCCTCGAGGCATAAGCTACTGCTCTCCGACCTTCAGCTGAATTTTGTAAGAGAACGCACCCTAGGGCGACTGAAGAAGCATCCGTTTGCAGAATGAACTTCGAGAATTCGGGCATCGCAAGCACGGGAGGATTCATAACTAGTTTTTTAAGTTCTTCAAAGGCCTCTTGTTGATCCTTTCCCCAAGCAAACTTAACCCCTTTCTTTCGCAGAGCATTCAACGGTACGGCACGTTGGGCAAGATTAGGAATGAAACGCTGGAAAAAGTTTACCATACCCAAAAACCTGACGATACCTTTGGCATCCTTTGGGGGCAGAAATTCCCTAATAGCCTTCGTTCTTTCTGGATCTATGGAAACACTTTGACCAGAAACCACATGTCCCAAGAAGGACAGTCTAGTAGCGGCAAGAGTCACCTTTTCGGGGTTTACCGTCAGTCCGGCCTCTCTTAACCTGGTCAGCACTAAGCAAAGATGGTCCATGTGTGCTTCAAAAGAGTTCGAATAAATAACCAGATCATCTAAATAATTAAATACAAACTCATACTTAATATCACCAAAGATCTGGTCCAGGAGTCTAGTAAGAGCTTGCGTTCCGGTCGCTAATCCAAATGGTACTCTTGTAAATTCGAAAAGATTCCACTCAATGCAAAATGCTGTTAATTTCCTGGATTTAGGTGACAGAGGAATCTGATAATATGCCTGATTGAGATCAAGTGACGTAAAATATTTTGCTTTGGCGAACCAAGCAAATGACGAATGGATATCAGGCAGAGGAACTGAGTCTATTTTAATTTTAGTATTTAAGAATCTATAATCAATAACTGGCCGGAATTTGTTCTCTCCTTTCTCTACCAAAAAAATAGGGCTACTATAGTTAGATTTCGAAACAGTAATTACACCTTGTTGTAACATTTCTTTGATATGCTCTCTCATAATCTTTAATTTTGGCGGAGACAATCGGTACGGGGGCCTGCGAACTGGAGTCTAGTCCAACAACTCAATTTCATATTCCATAACGTGGGTTAAGCCCAACTCAGGTGTCAAAACATCATCAAATAGATCTACAATACCGACCAAAATTTCCTTTTGATCATCGGAAAGATGATTAATGGAATCTTTTTCAGACCAGGAATACGAGGTGTACATCCCTCAGGTTCAGCTGCAAGCAAGACCTCCCTCTCGGTTTGGTTCTCTAAAGCTTCAGCCGAAGAATATTTAAGAAATGGAATTTTAACTTCAGGGGCAAAAGCAAAATATACATGTTCCTGCAAGAAATCTAACATCAGACCGGTTTTATTACAAAACGGAACACCTAATATAACGGGCACGGAAAGTTGAGGTGCCACCCAGAATTTAAAAGTCCTAGAAAATCTGTTGATTTTGATCTTCAAGTCTAACCATCGCAAAAACACCAACGGTTGAGTATTGGCTACTGAGCACGGAATGTTATCTGCTTTTACTTCAGGAATTTTACCAAGTTTGCGCATCCACAAATAAGTTGCATCAGAAATAATATTCAGAGAGGAGCCAGAGTCAACCAAAGCAATAGCATCTATGGGACCACACTGAATTTTCACAAACGGCAACGATTTACCGGAAAAAACCCTAAAACCATCTTGGCAACAGCCCTCTCACCTGTCGAGAGACAATACGGGGAATACTGTAATTGTCATGGCCGTCTAAAGGAGTTTCCTTCACGTCTCAAATTTGATTCATTATCCGACATTTGAGGGGGTGGATCTCTGCGGTAATTCTCTCTCCTAATTGGGCGAGTCGGACAATTACGTAACACATGGCCCGGCCTCCGACAATAATAGCAAAGTCTGGAATCCGCCGTATTGTAACGGAGGTTTTCTCCAGATCTACCCACACTATCAGCCGCTGGACGGCTTAGACTACCAACATTTCTTGGTGCCACAGGTCTAAGTGAATCTGAATAATTCACTGAATTAATGCGGGCACACAACAAGTCCAGCTCTGCCAAATTACTAGGCTTCTTTTCGAAAACAATGCTACTTCTTGTAGCAGGAGAAAGACCATCTAAAATATTTGTTACCATGTCAGTTTCCGACGGTTGCAAAAAAAAGATGGCGGCATATTTCTTTATATGAGAAATATACTCTGACAAGTTTTCTGCTTCACCCTGAACTCTATAATAATGTTTTGCCAATAAAGCAGCTTTAGCGCGAGCAGGGACATAATAATCTAACAAAGTTTGGTGGAACATCCACAAGTCTGTCCCTTCTTGGACAGCTTTCGCGGCCAACTCTCTCAAGTTTCCTTGCAAACATTCGGAAAGCATGGCCAGGACTTGTCTGTGACTACATGAGAAAAGGTCCGCCTGAGTACGAACTTGAACCAAAAACATCAGAAAAGCTACAATCGCATCTAATGAATGATCATTGTACCTATCTATACCTTCAAAAAGTTTTCCCAGAGGATGAGGTAATCTCGCGAATTCCCGACTCCAATCGTTACTTACAGTTTCTCCAATAACCCCAGTTGGCAGAGAGGGTACTACCGAAACCACCGGCTGAACAAAAGGATTTGAAGAATTTAACAGAGCATCAGATGAATTTTCTGTATTAAGCGCAGGGGGAGCCGTTACAAGCAAATTAGAATTATCCCTCTTCAAAATATCTCTGTGTTTTAGAATTTCTTCCTTTAGGGTCGTAAGCGAGTCCGCATAATCTGGGGACATCTCTAACACTGATAAATCCATGATGCGATTAAGAATTTGGTCTAGTTTAGCCAATAAACGTCTAACCTGCTTAGGAGTTAATTTTGATTCCACTTGAAATTCCTGAAACTGCTCCAAAATGTCCTCGGTTTTATTTATCCAAGCAGCTATCTCTACTTGGGGCTTAATATCTGAACATTTGAAAATATCAGTTGGAAGAGACAAGTTTTCTTTTAATACCCTCGTCAAATTTGGCACAGAGTCATCAGGGTCGACTTCCACACCACGTATTCTTAACTCATACAAGAGGTCAGCTTTGAGCATAAATTCGATGGGAACATTCAGTCTAGACTCCATGTTAGGTTAGAAATATGTTAATCAAATACTGTTCCAAAATTAGAATAGCTATAAAATAACAGCCTTACTCAGTTAAGCCGAATTCTTGTATTAATAGAATTTATGCGACTCAGAATATTCAAAGCGAAATTTTGAAATTCAGAAACTATTCATCAAATCAATCAATAAAGGACGAACTATCAAATTCAAGACGTATCTTCCTAATATCCCCAAAATAATTGTAATATTATACAATACAACTGCAGCGTTAGGTTAGAACATCCAAAAATAAACGCTCACGGAGACATATAATCACCCATCTACAATGGAATCTTTCTCTCTCGGTTCATAGAAAAGCAGAACTACCAATAAATACCGAACAAAATTGAGTGCCCTACTTCCTCAAAGTTAAGGACATATATAACAAATGTATACAACATTTATAAAGTCACTCAGAATTACTAACAAAACTATTAACATAGAATTAAGTTTACTGGGTTACGATATTCACTCGCACTGAAGGTCCATTAATCAATATGAAACTAATCACCGGACTACTAAATAAGTTGAATATCAGGCAAACAACTAAGTCCGAAATAGTTTTACAATAGGAAAAACTATCACAACATATAGCACGAAATTATTTTCAAAAGCTACATACAAGCTAGGCCTACATTAACCCTTTCAGAAACAATATATATTCGCAATAGCAAAAACTATCACAACTTATAGCACGAAGTTATTTTCAAAAGCCATATACAAACTAGGCCTATATTAACCCATTCAGAAATAATATTACGATAAATATTCGCAAAAGCAAAACTATCACAACTTATAGCACGAAATTATTTTCAAAAGCTATATATAAACTAAGCCTGTATTAACCCTTTCAGATAAAGAGCCATGCAGAAATAATATTACGAAAAATATTCGCAATAGCAAAACTATCACAACTTATAGCACGAAATTATTTTCAAAAGCTATATTCAAACTACACAAGAAAGGAAATAAACTGAAGTGTGAAAATTACAGGGGGATATCCCTGTTATGTATTGGATACAAGATTTTCACCATAATAATTGCTAAACGTTTGACAAGTAAAGCAGAACAGGACCTGGGAGAATATCAGTGTGGGTTTCGTACAAACCGGTCAACAATAGATCACATTTTTACAATGCGGATCATACTGGAAAAGTGCTATGAATACAACATTACTTTGTATCAGCTTTATGTAGATTTCAAACAAGCATATGACTCAGTGCGAAGAGGAAAGCTTTTCGCTGAAATGAAAAATCTTATTTATCCAGGGAAATTGATTAGGTTGGTAAATACCGCTTTGGGTAGAAGTAAGGCTAAAGTATGTGTACAAGGAAAGATGTCAAGAAGTTTTGATGTAAGGGTGGGTTTGAGGCACGGGGACCCAATGTCTGCTGTCCTCTTTAACATTGCTTTAGAAACAGCCATACGTACAATCACTGCAAATCGTGAAAGGAATATATATCATAGACTAATACAAATTATGGCTTACGCGGATGATGTGGCCATAATTTCTCGCACAAAGAATGCATTGCTTGAAACTTACAAAGAATTGGAGACGGGAGCGCAACAAATAGGGTTAGTAGTGAATAGTAGTAAAACTAAGTTCTTGATGAGTGCTAGAACAAGTCAACCTGTACAAGTGCTCAGATATGGAGAAAAATGTTTTGAAGAGGTGCAGGAATTTAAGTATCTAGGCTCTCTGATCACTTCACAAAATGAAATTAAAAAAGAAATCAATGCCAGGCTGGCTGCTGGAAACCGATGTTACGCTGCTCTAATACCAACATTAAGAAATAAACAAATATCACGGAAAGCTAAGCTGACTATATATAAAACTGTCATCCGACCCGTGGTTACATATGGAACTGAAACGTGGGTACTGAATAAAACAGAAGAAAAAAGGTTAATGACATGGGAAAGAAAGATACTAAGGAAGATCTTTGGACCGGTTAAAACGGAGCTGGGATGGCGCATTAGAACAAATCAAGAGCTTAGAGACCTGTATAACGAACAAGATATAGTGTCTGTGGTAAAGATGGCTAGAATACGTTGGCTGGGACATGTCCATAGAATGGAAACCAAAAGAGAGCCTAAGAACGTGCTGGAGGGGCATCCCGGCGGTAAAAGATACAGAGGCAGACCAAGGAAGCGGTGGATTGAGGAAGTGGAGGGTGACCTCCGTACAATGGGAGTCAGGAGATGGAGGACCAAAGCAATCGACAGAGAGCTTTGGAAGAAGATAGTTGCGTAGACCAAGGTCCTGCAAAGACCGTAGCGTCAAGGAGTAAGTAAGTATATTCAAACTAGGCCTATATTAACCCTTTCAGATAAGGAGCCATTCAGAAATAATATTACGATAAATATTCGCAATAGCAAAACTATCACAACTTATGGTACAAAGTTATTTTCAAAAGTTATATACAAACTAGGCCTATATTAACCCTTTCAGATAAGGAGTCATTCAGAAATACTATCACTAAATATACTATCAATTTATAGTAATCAAGCCAAGATTAGAAGTGCTAAGTTTTTTTTGGAATATCATGTAGCCTTTATTAAAACATCCACAGTAAGGCCTAATCCAATTTAATAGTCGTAGAAATTTGTCAGAGTTCAAAACTTAACGCCACATCATAACGGGGCCTAGTCGTTTAGACAGGCTTAAGCTCAACTCGAAGTTCGCATACGGTTAAGTTAACAGAAGCTTCGAGGTAAAAATAGAAATACTGAATTACTAAAGCGATTAACAAGTATGCATGCCCCGCTTACACGAAGCTAGTGACGGAATATAATTATTAGAAAACTAAGTAATGCAGAATTAACAAATGGTCATTCAAACTTTGAATAAAGCAGACCCGCAGCAATTTTGAAAAGAAAAGGGAACAAAAAAACCTCAACTACGGTCTGCATTACCACATATTGAAGCGGCCGGCCCTTCAGGCCGAAAGAAGTAGGTTTTTTCACCTTTAATTCAAATCATGGCGTACGAGCTGCTGAAAATTTAGAGTGTACAGGGCTATAGTTTTTCAAAGAAAGACTGGGTCAAACAATAACAAGTTTTATTTCCAGTATACCAATTTCAAAATACTGTATAGTAATGCCATTTACTGTAAATATATAATTTAAAATCTAGAACCAGTTACACAATTTTATTTCATTCCCGTAATCACATGATCGGTTGGCGTAAGAATTCTAGCATGTTCCGGCTGGCGAGTTGTGGCCTCAGCAAGATGACCTCCAATTTAAATATAACCCAACCATATTCTACGCAATTTAGAAAAAACCCTCCCCATGTTAATAATATACATTAAACTACAAAAATCGCGATAGTGGGCGAAATTTCAAACAGCCAAGACAAGAATTTATCAATGTAATAAACCCTTTCTTTTCAAACCAGGACAGAAAATTTTGATGTCGAAAGACGGGTAAGCACCAATATTAACAATTTCTTACAGAAACCCTTCAATCACAAGTGCTTACCTGTAAGTTAGCCATAGTAGCAGAAGATCAACGCCCACAAACTTAGCCACTTAACAACTCGGAGGTCGAACCACAACTAACGAATTTAATTCTGAGCAACTCCAAAATCGGCCGCCAGGCCTTGGTGGCGCTACGATCGAGGCAACCAGCACAAACGCCCTCTTTACGTCCTATATTACATATATATTTTTATTAAAGTTTTAAGGTGGAGAGGAGCAAGAAGGAGCCGTGAGACGAATTCTCGGCTCACTAACAGAAGATAATATATACTCACTATTATTTGCTGACGATCAATTGGTAATCGCAGAGGATTATGAAGACCTGGAGTATATGACAAGAAAACTTATAGAAGAGTATAAGGAATGGGGCCTGAACATCAATTTGAAGAAAACAAACTATATGGCACTAGGAACAGACTCAAAGGACCTCATCTTATCAAACGGGAGTGGTACAATCAGACATTGCAATGAATATAGATATTTAGGAATAAAAATTACGAAGAATGGAAACCATGACGACGCTATAAATGGACGAATCAACAAAGGCAATTTCAAAATTAAACAGTGTCTTGTGGGATAAAGACATTACCAGAGAAACAAAAACAAACATATAGAATACAATCATTAAAAG
Organism: Ectobius pallidus; assembly: GCA_964059195.1. Taxonomy (NCBI): domain Eukaryota; kingdom Metazoa; phylum Arthropoda; class Insecta; order Blattodea; family Ectobiidae; genus Ectobius; species Ectobius pallidus. The sequence continues at coordinate 49,450,497 of CAXKWD010000006.1, read as the reverse complement.
CACAGTTATGTATGGAGCAGAAACCTGGCATTTGAAATCAAATACAATAGCTAAACTACACTCCACAGAAATGGACTTTTGGTGACGGTCTACAAGAATCTCCAGGAGGGACAAGATTAGGAACAATATCATTAGAGGAAAAATGAAGGTACAAGGATCGTTGGTTGATACTGTAAAAACAGCACAACTAAGATGGTATGGGCACATGAAAAGAATGACAGACGATAGACTACCGAAGAAGATATATGAGTGGACTCCGAAAAGACTAAGAAAGAGGGGCAGGCCCAAATTGACATGGACACAAGGCATCAATCAAACACTAAAGGAAAGGAGAATAGAAGACGAAGCATGGACAAATCGAGAATTATGGAGAAAAATGATAAACTCCTGAAATGGGTGCAGGAAGATGTCTAGAACATTGTATAACCTGATTAAATAAATAATTTTAGTGACCTATTTAAATTATTATTATTTACTCGGTATTTCGTGTTTGTGATTATCAATATGACTACAATAGGCTATGTAGTAATGATATGATAATTTTAGCTTTAATAATGATCTGTATTTGTTAACGTCTTTCTATTGTTATTGGTAGCGTGGATTTTGCATGATCATGTTATTACTCTGCAAGCCGTGTATGATTTTAATCCATATAGCTGACCTGGTTGTCATATGGCTGTAGTTGTTGGCGTATTGTGGAACGTTATTGGCATATATCGTTTTGACATTTCGTTGACAATTTTTTATATTGCTGACGTGGTTGTGGTAATGTCAAAGAGGTGTCATAACGACACTAGGCTTATATAATTGTGCAACTGCAAAGCATAATAATGTCATTGTTCTAAATGATGTTCTATTTTCATTTTAATTACCTTCCCCTGTTGGTTTTACAATCTTCATTAATTTGTTAATAGTCTATTAAAGACTAAAGACACTCGAAGAGTTGTGAAAATTATAGGTTTTTTGTGGTGAAAAAACCCATATTGCACACTCAGTCGATTTTACTGTATTAATATTCTGTTTATACAATGTATCTTACTAGCTTGTAAAACGTAAATAACAATAATATATAACAATTGGAAATTGTACTGGATATTGTCTTCACCCAACAAAATATATTCCAAAGTCCGTAGGAGAGAGTACAGGAAAAGATAACTTGAAAAGAATTCAATTTATACATAACAAGGGCTCTTGTATTTTTATTGATAAAGCCAATATTTTATATAAACACTCATCACTTGAAAAGTGAATAATTAGAACAGTTCCTATGTACACAATCCTTTAAAACATTAATATTTGGCACAACAATAAGGCAGAATTTAGTTAACATGTCGTATAATTCCCGATGCTTACGCAATCTTGAGATTGGGGGAAATGACTTTAAAACCCTGTTGGGTTATGTAATCCATTCTATGCGTGTTAACTTGCATACTACACATTTCCGGAAATAAAGCATAACCAGCAAAGCAAGGAATAATAAAAAACTCAAGAAAAGCGACAAAGTGAATTTAAAAACAAAAAACAAAAATTATATATATAAAAAACTAAAGCAAACTGAAAACGGAACCTGAACTAAACAAAAGTCGAAAAATTTACATGACGTTAAATATCAAACGAAAAAACACAAGAAAAGGAAGCTTAAGGCATTTACATGATTAGAAAATTAGGAATCGACCATACCTGGTATATAATGGCCAATTGGCCTGCTCAACAAATTCACTGTTTAAAAGTTACATTACGATACGTAATCACAGAGCGCAGCTTCAAGTCTATGTCCTTCTTAGTCGGAGGTCCTCGGCGATCTAATAAGGCCGAGAATCCGAGCGCTTAACATTGCCGACTGACGGAGGTGCCACAACACGGAAGAAACGTTAAACACGCATAGAAGTGGATATCAAAATATAACACATGAAATATATATTTTAAGCAATAAATAATTAAGTAATAAATAAAGAAACACTTACAGAAAAATACATAAACTGAATGACTAGAATTAATAATGAATTGAATAAATAAATAACAGACTTTAAGAATAAAACAAAACCGGAAGTATAGTGACGTAACGGAAATGAACAGCAGAAAAGTACGTAATAAGTGAATGTTAGCTAGAAAACACAAAAATATACCAGAATGGATATACATATACAATAAATATGTATGAATAGAACAAGAAGCATTTAATAATGGTTCAGCCTCGCACAGCCGCCCAACAAAAATCTGGCAGATTTTGGGTCGTAATTCACACACAACATTTCATTTTAACACCCCAAAATTCTAACGTTTTCTTGACATAGTCCTATACAAGGGTGTAAATTAATATGGGAAAACCATAGCACGACCAAATTTAAAGTTTAAGAAAGCACACTACACGCATATTTTGAAGGGGGTCCAACAACACACTATCAGACGACACCATGTAGAACATCCTTAGGCAAACTTTAGCCGCCACAAAAACTGAAAATTTTGTTTTACGAAATCTGAATATTCATAAAATACATCATCTCATATTAGGCCACAATCTGTATGAAAATATCAACCGGAGCGATGGATAGTTTTAGGATGGAACAATTACTAAATGGAAAGAAAAAAATAATAAAGATGGACATAGGTGTAAGGCATACTTGGTTGGTATAGGTTGATCAAGTCTATAGTCAACATCACGATGCCACAGAATTTCACAGGCGTAAGTGAGAAAACACCAGAGCAGTCCAAACTTGAAAATAGCAGAATTACTGACAAAATTACAAAGTAATAGATATTTGCAAAGTCCATATGCAAATATATGTAGACCAAAATATAGCAGAATAACTATCAGTATAACAAAGTTGTAGATATTTGCAAAGTCCATATGCAAATATGCGTAGACTAAATATATGTAGCCACCAGGAATGTTCACTGGGATACTAAGGTGCAATTGAGTTGAATGTAGAATGTGTTGGAACATATATAATATAGAATGTAAACTTCAGTGTGATAGATGGCATATCCATAGATGTAGATTATCATACAGGCCTATAATACAGAGAGTCCATGAAGAATCTCGCTTCAATCATACTGAAGTCGGACTGCATTGAGACACAGTCGAGAAGAATCGCCCAACGTCTTAGGCGTACCACAGAAGAAGAAGCGGCGAATAGTGTGTGCGTCCCAAGGCGTGGCATGCATGGTTCATACATAGTGCTGCGAGGCGACCCTTACAAATATATATAGCTGTGCGAGACTTCATAAGTAGCATGCACAGACATCAACACTGGCCAAACTGAAACATAGAAACCAGCGGCAGTATTCTGATACACAAGTTTTTCATTCCCCCCCTTTTTTATCATATTTTTAAAAATTCCCAATAATATTTTTACTTAATAATTTAGATACAAAGGAATAGTTGGTGGTGGTAAATTAGAAATCATTATAATAAATCTCAAGTGAGGCCAACTTTGAAAATATCAAATTTAATAAGACAAAATTTTACTCAGAACAAGTGAAAATTTAATGTAACCATTAATTCTCTCAGACAATGCATATTAACTACAAAATTGGAAAATTACATTTATGTAATAATTATATCAATCCAATAAATTTTATTATCATAGACAAATACAGGGCAAGTTCTGCGGAATTATTAAATACCAATTAATTCATTAATTAATTAGGCAGAAACGTCAAGAATAAAGAAGCTAGATACACGTCTAAGAACAACACAAATGTCTACGTCCCGCTGCTGGACGTACCCGAATCCCGTCCAGAACGGTAAGAAGACAAAAGTCAAAACTCAAACCTCCCACAAAATGGGTAAGGACTGCCCACAAACCATCCGCAAGAAAATCTCATGACTACAATATTATAGAATACACTTGAGAATAATGAAAATACATATCAATTAATTTAATAATTTAGAAATGACCACCAACGAAACTTTACAAAATCACATGCCCAAATTTAATGTAGGCCTACAGATATTTTATTTAATGTGCCCAAAAATTTTAATAATTCACATAATAAATGGAGCTATATGTATTCACTCAATATGAATTTTATAGTAACCATTTTATCTTTCCAAAAGGTCGCTTTTGTGTACATATATTTTTTCTTTTCAGGTTTTTGTTTATTTGTTATAAGATCGCCGAGGAAGCATTCAATATTCCAAAGCGCAATATTGGTATGATAGGAATATATTATTTGATAAATGCTCGCATATAGTCTTCTAATTATTATTATTTTTTATAACAGTGAACTCATTGATACTTAATTAAGAAATATCAAAAGGGCAGCAATAGCATTTGACAATAATCTCTCTCATTAGAATAAGTTAGTTAATAATATAAATTAATTAATAACTTAGTGAATAATTAGATAATAACTTAAATATTAAATTTGATATATTTTGTTTACAAATTCACAACAATGGCCATTAATTTTAACAATAACATTGGCCATAATTAACAATAGCAATTATCTAGGGGAACAACAATTAACAGTCCCCGAAAATCACAAAATTGTTTTATCACAATTGAGAGAGAATAAATAGGTGAATACTAATTCACCAAGCAATTTTTTCCATTTTTTGTTTGTTTTTTTCTGTCTTTTTTTCTTCCTTCATTGCCCAAGTTCATGTGAAGCATGATGCACAGGATGGTCTTAATTCCAAGATTAAGATAAAAAAGAAGCTTAATAAAAAAAACAAGCAAAACGAAACCCAGGAAAACAAAAAATAACAGAACCAAAACAACCAAAGGAAACAAACAAACAAAAAATAATAATATATAGAAAAACGAAAAGTAGCAAAACGCAAACTCAACAAAACGATAGTCGAACGAACTCGAAAACGCGTACATATACCCACAATACAGGGACAAAACTACAATTTAATAAAGAATGAGCGAAAATCTCAACAATTAAAATTTTGAAAAGAAAACTACCAAACGCGTGTTCGAGTTAGAACAACCGTGGAGCTAAGATAAATTTTTGTCTTGAATAAACAAGAAATATTAGAACATCTTTTAGTATAACACTCTTTTTGGTCATAATAATTATTATTCAAGCAAACTTTGAGAAGCAATAATACAAATTTTGCTAAAAACATTTATAAGTTTAATAAGGAGAGGTATCAGTATGGCCTTAGAATAGAGCATAAGACACATGACAATAAATATGTTTAGTAACATTATTTAGCTTTATTTTTATTTCAAACCCTTCTTAATTAAATGCTCAAAATAATACCACTTACATATATGTTTTTTTTGCCTTTTTCCTTTTTTTGACATGACCAAAACCCTAGAGCTCAGGACCCTAGGAACGCAAACTCCCATACTTCTGTCCCCACAACAGAAGCCCCTGAGGGAAACAAAACAAAACGAAGGAAATGTGTATAAAGCAAAACACCAGACCAAATTACTGAGGCTTAAGTTGACTCAAATGGGCCCTGGAGGAATTTCCTTGATCATCACACAACACAACAGACACCGGACTGGTAAATTTGTGAATTCTAAAAGGACCTAAGAACCTAGGAGCCAATTTAGCCGAAAATCTGTTAGCAGCGTTACTTTGCGGGTGATTTTTCAAAAAACATCACCTACCTTAAATGGAGAAGGAACCCTACAGCAATTATATTTCCGCTCTACAACTTCATGACTCTTTTTGAGATTGTTATAGGCTCTTTTTCACATTTTCTTAATTTCGGCAGGATCAATGTCGTCCGGAAGAAGGTCATTTAGTGACCACAAATTTGAAAGCGGACAATTGGGCTGGGAACCCAAAAGCAAACTGAAAGGAGTAGTTTTGTGAGATTCGTGCGTAGCAGTATTGGAGCCATTCCAAATTAGAATCCCAATCAGAATGATCAGCAGAATGGTAAGCTATCAAAGCTGACTTAATGTTGCGATTAACCCTTTCGGCCTGCGACGGATTAGGGTAATATGGGGTAGTATTAACCCGGGTAATCCCGCGTTCAAAACAAAATCTATGAAAAGCATGGGCAGTGAACTTAGTAGCATTATCAGTAACGATTTTCTTGGGGGGCCAAAACTACCACAAATTGATGTTAAACAAGAAATAGTGACCTTAGTGGTGGCTTCCCTTACCGGGAATAACCAGACATACTTTGTGAAAGCGTCTACACAAACCAGTAAGTAATTATTTCCCCTTTTTGACCTGGGCAATTTACCAACATAATCAACAAATAACTTCTCCATAGTTTTTGTGGCAACCCGAGAAGCGAGAAAGCCATAATGGGTCTTTTGAGCCGGTTTACTTTGCATACATACTTGACAAGCTTTAACACTGGCTTGGATGTCTTTGTCCATACCTTTCCAAATAAACCACTTTCGTATTTTATTTAATGTCTTAAATAACTCCAAATGACCACCTACAGGAGAGATGTGAAAATACTGAAAAATAGTATTAATCAGATTAGGAGGACTCACTATTTTCAGTTTAGAATCCCTGCGAGCCTTACACATGAGAATGCCGTCCTTCAACAAGTAAGGAGCTACGGCTTGATTGTGCTCTATGGCATTAATAATATCAAGCAACGCGGGATCTTCCCTCTTGTCCTGCTTAATAGTAGTAAAGGAACTCGGGATATCTAATAACAGAGCCCCCAATAAGGCAGAATCAAAACCAATTTGAGATGAATTAGGACTAGGCGGCGGCTCTTCTTCCCCAAACATACGAGACAAAGAATCAGCGACAACATTCGCTGAGCTACGTATATGAGATACCTTGAACCGAAATGCAGATATCCGAAGAGCCCATCTAGCAATTTTCCCAGTCTTCCTGGGACGCCCAAGAACCCAGCTCAACGCTTGGTTGTCGGTCTCGAGCAAAAACTCAACATGTTCTAAGTACATGCGATACATTTCAATACCGAAAAGTACCGCTAACGCTTCCAGTTCATACATAGACAACTTGAGTTCTTGTTGAGTAAGGGCTCTAGAAGCAAAGGCAACAGGGCGGCGTCCCTCAGGAAACTGCTGTAGCAACACAACGGCTACAGCACGGCCACAAGCATCCGTTTGCAGAATGATAGGGCGCGTGAAGTCCGCCATAGCTAACACAGGAGGGTTGGAGATCTTTTCTTTTAAGCACTCAAATGCCCGCTTTTGGTCATCACCCCACTGAAATTTTACCCCCTTTTTCCTGAGAAAATTTAAAGGAGCACACAGATCAGCACACCCAGGAATAAATTTGGCAAAATAATTGACCATGCCCACAAAACGAGCAACACCGTTAGCATTCTTGGGAACCGGGTAGTCTCTAATTTTTTGAGTACGGTCAGGGTCAATAGTGAAGCCTGACGGAGAAATCAAATGACCTAAAAAGGAAAGTCTTTCAGCCAGGTGATTAACATTAGCAGGTTTAACAGTATATTTAGCCGCTCTTAATCTATCAAAAACTTCCTGAATATGTTTCAAATGTTCCTGGTAAGTTTCAGAATAAATTATAAGCTCATCCTAATAGTGGAAAACATACTTGAATTTTATATCAGAAAAGATACTGTCCAAAAGGCGTGTGAGCACCTGCGCACCCACAGCAATTCCAAATGGGACACAAGTATATTCATACAAGTTCCAGTCAGTATTGAATGCTGTTAAATGCTTGGAACGCTGAGTTAATGGCATTTGGTGGTACGCACTGTTAAGATCAAGACTGGTAAACAATGAAAATTGTTATGCACATCAGGTAGACTCAGATTCTATAGCAATTTTACTGTTAAGTACCCTATAAATTATCACCGGCCTGGAATTATTACCAGGTTTCGGAACCAAAAATATTGGGCTAGAATAATTTGACTTAGATGGTTGTATAACGCCTTGTTCAAGCATATCCTGAATTTTCTTTTTTAGAACCTGCATCCTAGGCGGGTCCAAACGATTAGGGGGAAGTCTGACAGGAGTCTGATCATTAAGTATGATATCATATTCCATGAGGTCAGTCAGCCCTAACTGGTTAGTAAGAGCATCCGGGTATTGTTCTACCAACTTCATAACATCCCTCTTCACACCAGAAGAAAGATGTTCCAGTTTTATTTCCGTCGAAGGCTCAGTAGCAAACAATGGATCACTGGTAGCGGCTAAAGTCTCATAGCGACTGGTATAGGCTTCCAGATTGAATGGCACTTGGGTCTTCGGGTCAAACCCAAAGCGCCACACTCTTTGGCCTAAGTCTAATGATATACTGGCTTTAGACAAAAAATCCACTCCTAGGATAACATCAACAACTAAATTCTGGAATTTCCAGGCATATTTATGTAAATTTATCCGAAGGCATGCTTTACCTATAACGGATACAAGCGTCTGGTCCACACTTTGACAAAAAAGTTGATAAGTGTCAAATTTAATTTTATTCTTTAAAGCAAATTCAGCAGATATTAATGAAAATACACATCCAGAGTCTAGAAGAGCCAAACTCGAAATCTTATTTATGAAAATCTGAAGCATCGGTAAATTATTAAAAGTTTTAGCCTCAAGACCATAATTGCAATTGGCTATACCGAAATGACCTTGGCTTAACTGACTACGAGAAGGTAAATCCCCTTTGAAATTGTTATTTCTAGAATAACTGTCAGTAGTACGATTAATATCTCTCCTACGCCAACATCTCTCTTTAACATGGCCAGGTCTATTGAACCAATAGCAAAAAATAGTACGCTTATTGCAACTCCTAAACCAACATTGTTCATTGGCATGGCCTGGTTTATTACACCAACTACAAAAGGCGGGTTGCTTAACTCCTTCTTTAACTAGGTTACTCTCAGGTTTACTGCCTAACCCCTTATATTCACTGTTAGCATATTCAGGCTCAGCTTGTTCAGTATTATCTGCCTTAAGAGTGTCGCAATAGGCAACCGCAGTCAGGTGAGCGCATAAAATATATAATTGATCAAAACTACATGGCTTGGACTCGAAACTTATCATACTTCTAGTACGAGGTGACATACCATCAAGAATATTGTGGACAACTTCGACTTCCGAATACTCCAAAAGAAAAACAGCAGCATATTGTCTAATGCATTGTACATATTGAACAAATGTTTCTTCCTCGCTCTGTACTCTATAATAATGTTTTTAAAGAAATGAAGCCTTGGCTCGTGGAGAAAAATAGAATTATAATAAATCCTGGTGGAATAAATTCAATTCTCGTCCTTCACGACGAGGCCAAAACCTTCAAAGTCCCTTGCAAATGGGCATAAAATATACTTAATACTTGAGTTTGATCGAAAGAAAATATGGCGACTTGAATTTTAACATCAGTAATAAATTTTATGAACTTCACCACTTCCTCCAATGAACAGTCATTAAACTGGTCTAGGCTATCAAAAAGATTCCCCAAAGGATGCGGTAATTTAGAAAAATGTCGCCGAAAGCTCTGTGACATTTGACCTGAACTACCCTCGTTCACAGGTACAAAAGAATTCGAAACATTCATATTTTCTGAGTGGGCCAGATCGACAAAATTTTCCATAGTCATAGGCACAGAAAACCCACGCAAATCAAAAGCAGCTTTAAGCAAAAGAATAATAAAAATATAAATGCATATAACCTGTTTGAATGCCATCTAGATCTAAAAACCTATCACGCCCAGCTAATGATGAAGGCTAATAATAAAATCCATCTTACGCAACGCATCAGGGGAAATTACTGTACCCTCCATAATGAAATATAGTCTGCACGCACACGAACCAACTACCGTGATGCTACCACTACTGTACTGGATATTGTCTTCACCCAACAAAATATATTCCAAAGTCCGTAGGAGAGAGTACAGGAAAAGATAACTTGAAAATAATTCAATTTATACATAACATGGGCTCTTGTATCTTTATTGATAAAGCCAATATTTCATATAAACAACACACATCACTTGAAAAGTGAATAATTAGAACAGTTCCTATGTGCACAATCCTTTAAAACATTAATATTTGGCACAACAATAAGGCAGAATTTAGTTAACATGTCGTATAATTCCCGATGCTTACGCAATCTTGAGATTGGGGGAAATGACTTTAAAACCCTGTTGGGTTATGTAATCCATTCTATGCGTGTTAACTTGCATACTACACATTTCCGGAAATAAAGCATAACTAGCAAAGCAAGGAATAATAAAAAAACTCAAGAAAAGCGACAAAGTGAATTTAAAAACAAAAAAAACAAAAATTATATATACAAAAAACTAAAGCAAACTGAAAACGGAACCTGAACTGAACAAAAGTCGAAAAATTTACATGACGTTAAATATCAAACGAAAAAACACAAGAAAAGGAAGCTTAAGGCATTTACATGATTAGAAAATTAGGAATCGACCATACCTGGCATATAATGGCCAATTGGCCTGCTCGACAAATTCACTGTTTAAAAGTTACATTACGATACGTAATCACAGAGCGCAGCTTCAAGTCTATGTCCTTCTTAGTCGGAGGTCCTCGGCGATCTAATATGGCCGAGAATCCGAGCGCTTAACATTGCCGACTGACGGAGGCGCCACAACTCGGAAGAAACGTTAAACACGCATAGAAGTGGATATCAGAATATAACAAATGAAATATATATTTTAAGCAATAAATAATTAAGTAATAAATAAAGAAACAATTACAGAAAAATACATAAACTGAATGACTAGAATTAATAATGAATTGAATAAATAAATACCGGTAACAGACTTTAAGAATAAAACAAAACCGGAAGTATAGTGACGTAACGGAAATGAACAGCAGTAAAGTACGTAATAAGTGAATGTTAGCTAGAAAACACAAAAAATATACCAGAATGGATATACATATACAATAAATAAGTATTAATAGAACAAGAACCATTTAATATGGTTCAAAATGGAGCACTAAATTAAAGTTATGAGGACTCTCAGTTTTTTTATCTGTTTACAGCATTATTTTTTAATCGAATAATTCACTTATTTACTTAACTTTAAATTTTAGAATTAATTAATTACAGCGTTTTATTAACTTATTAAAAACTGCGTGTTATTGTATTCTAAGCATTATTATTACCATTTTTAATTATGCATTAATATGATTTAGAATTGTTATAAGCTATGGGCTTTTATCTGTCGTGGTTGCCAACAGTTTCTAACTGTATCGAGTCACGCGCGTGTAAGTTATACAGCTAATGTTGTAAACTAAATGGGCTGTGCGGACGCGCGAGATTCCTTGAGACTATAAAAGATTTCACCGCACAAACATTCGAGCTCAGAGAAAAGTTATCAAGTCATAAGTAAAATTTTCGGTTAATCCTTCTTAGCCTATATATAATTTTCCCTGTGTTATTTGATCAAAAGAAGACGACGCGACGATCTTAGAACAAATGCGAAATAGGTTGTTGGACCGGAGATATAGCCTATGGATCAGGTAATCCGGAGGTGGAAGGCGGGGCCGAAAAAATAAAAAAGGAATGCTTTTTATACTTTATAGTTTTCATAATTTATTAACAAAATGATTAAATTATGGTGATGACTTTTATAGCCAATGACATGTTAAAAGTATTAATGTTATTATAGTTGCTGCTGATATAGTTCTTGTTGCATTGTTGGTGATACTGTACAGAAATGCTGATCGTTATTGGATCCCAATAAGTGACCTGGTCGTATATTTCCGTGAGAACGTATCTAGACTATCGCAAATGAAAATGGCAGTGTTATCTGCCAATCTGCTGATCCCTGGAGAATCCCATTGGCATTCATTTGTATTCGGGGCTTACTCATAATATGGCCCCGGTAGATTAAGTTAATTGAAAATTCCAATGGCAGAGTTTCTAATTGTTTTTTTCGGTGGAATCCATGCACAAACGGGATTGGAAACGAAACTTTTTTCAATACGGAAGAATTCTTATTCTCAACAGTATTAATATACACAATCTAAAGCTTTGAAAAGACATTTGCTTCTCAGCAAGGGCAATGTTTTGTCGGCTATTTGTAAACCTGAAATTATAGGTTTTCTCCAAGCGATATTCTTTCAGTGCCATAAAGAAAATTAATGAATGCTCTTGATGAGATCAGACCTACCATAAGAGAAAAAATCCATACACGTTGTGTTATGACATATTATTGTCTTATTACAATTTTTATTATTATTTATTTTTAGTCCCCTGGGTAGAAGGCAAGGCAATCCGTACTGATGCCATTCAAGTTATTCACAGCTTATTTAGTTCAACTGTTCGCCAGTTCCCTATCTAAAATTTAAATAAAGACAACACAAACGCCTCATCCTGAACTCAGGAAGGGTTAAGTTGTAATGAAATAGTGGAAAAGTAAATAGTAGAAAATACATTGTTTTTATGTAAAATGACATTATTATTGTATAAGAAATAAGTTATCCTATCTGCCCAAACATTGTGTTACTTATTTTCTTCGCAGTTCGAATAAATTAAAATACATTGTGTTACAAATTAAAAAATATCGAAAACTTCAAGGCTAAATAAATAATACCTGAACATTTAACAAAAACATCTACTTTACCTCAACAGTAAGCATCTCTAAACTACATATTTCGTTTTAGGTAACTCATCGTTTTAAATATGACGAATTCCTAGTTAGCCAAACAATTTTCACAAACGGAAAAATATCTCTGTAGAATGAATGCTAAAATTATTAATAAAATTTAAGAATTATTTGTTGAAACATAAATTAATAATGATTTTTCCCACAATAGCAAATGTAAACTTCATTTTTGTGAAATTATTATGTTACTGGTAAAATTGAATTGTCTTCCCATACAATTCCCAGCTGATGCATGAAATGCTTGATTGTATGATTAATCATTCCATCTGCATTTTCACATCCATTCTGGGAGATAAAGTAGGCATTTCATAAAATAAATTACACATATTTTTTATTGGAGTATGCAAAAAGTAGTTGCAACCAACATTATTTATTTAAGTTAGACTGGTGCTGTTGGTAAGGTTGGTATTCTTTTCTCAAGTCGCCTGGTTCGATTCAAGCTGAAGTCAATGACACATACTATGTGCGTAAATATCACCATCTCATTCCTGTTCATTTACATACCGTGCATGTAAAGATTTCCTATGGGAAGATATTGTTATGGCACACTTTTTATGGTCAAAGTCCTATGTAGGAATATAACAGTAGGTTGAAAGCGAAGCTGAGCTGCAACGTGCATAGGAGCGAAGCCAAGTAAATTCCTTTTTTCACACTTTTTCATTTCTTGTTGTTTGTTTTTAAGTTGGATTCTTGTAGGAAAAGATGTCCAAAATGTTTTCTTTTGATGGTCTTTATCTAGACACTTTCCAGCATGTTTGCTGACATCAGCAATGTTTTTCTACAGTACGCCATTCCGTAGAATTTCTCAAACTTTCAAATTTTGCCTTTATTTTTGGCACCATTTTTACAAGTTAAAAAATGACTTGTAAGATCATGTGCTTATGATTAGGCCTAAACTTGTCAATGGAAAGTACCGTCACCGCTTAGAACTCTACTCAGAACTTCATACATTTTTTTTTTCTCAGTAAACTCTGTCCTTATGCAAAATGATCATGCCGAACTTTGGGCTTACACAATTCCTGTCTGGCACACTATCTGGCCATGGCAAATTTAAATCACATTTCGAGCGATTTAACATCAAAGTACTAGATGGTTACTTATGCTTCTGTGGCTCCTCTCAAACAGTGCAGCACTTGCTTTTTGACTGCCCTGACTTCGGAGGATCAAGATATACCCTACAATATCATCTGAATTTTCGTGACAATGAACTGTCAAAACTTCTGTTTCAAATATTTAAAAAAACAATGTTGTTATTCTAATTTTCTAACATTCATACACCGCATCTTTAATAAGAAGAATACATTTTATTGAACAAAATGAGCTGCTTGCTTCAAGCAAGTTGCCATAGACACAGCATACCAATCAATCACTTTTGACAATAGTTAAAATGATGGTAAAAAATGGGTAACATATAAACAATAGTTTAAATAAAACATCTAAACAATTTTACTATATATTCTTATATATGTGGTGGTGCAATATGCCCACTGAGTCAGCAATGATGTTTTCTGCCATCTGATTTAAGGATGATAAGTCCATTAGGGCAATCAGTCATAGGAGAGAGGTTCCATCCGGCGCTGTGAGTTGAACTCCGGCTTAGCTCAGTTGGTAGAGCATTGGCGCGAATAGCCAAAGGTCCTGGGTTCAAGTCCCAGTGTCGGAGGAATTTTTCTCCTATAATATTCTCATGTAATGTCCAACAGAGACAATAATCTGTGGTTCATGAAAGCTTATATATCTATCTTGAATGTCGACTGTACAATAACAGTGGGAGCCCGGTCACAAAAATCACTAATTAGTGTGCCTCGCAGTACTGCATATGACATAACTTGTCTGTCTGTGAGGTAGACCATTAGGGCAATCAGTCATAGGAGAGAGGTTCCATCCGGCGCTGTGAGTTGAACTCCGGCTTAGCTCAGTTGGTAGAGCATTGGCGCGAATAGCCAAAGGTCCTGGGTTCAAGTCCCAGTGTCGGAGGAATTTTTCTCCTATAATATTCTCCAGTCCCAGCTTCCTAAGTACATCAGCAACCGATCGGTATACAGTACCTCTTGCTCCAAATAAAAGTCCATGGACAGTAAAATGTAAATTGAATGTAATTTTTAAACTGTAACCCTAATATGCTAATGCACAATAGGGTTCTATTTTCTTGTCTGAAAATTAAATAATAATAATAATAATAATAATAATAATAATAATAATAATAATAATAATAATAATAATAATAGGCTTTGATTCGACAACTGCCCTGACAATCATTAATTTTATACTTTTATCCTTAGAATCTGCAGACTAATTTTTTATACACCTGTAAAGCAGTAAACCTTATTTTTGCTTAATTTTGTAGAAAAACAATAATAATATCAACAATAACATATTAATGTAAATAAAAGCATCAGCAATAATAATATGAGTCCTTTAGAATTATTTTAACCGTTTAATGTATTAATCACAATATGCATCACTTTGAAAACTTTTTCTTTTTGTTCAGTTCTGGATCCCTGTTCTGTGGTTTGGGTGTGTGATTCCGTACCTGCTGCTCATTATTTGGATCGGTACGCTCTTTCTTGTGTAGATTTCTCTACGTGTTTAATAAATTCCCAAATGTCATATAGCTTATTTTTGGTTATTTATATATATTAAAGTGGAATACTGTTTATAAGTTCATATCAGATTGTAACTTAACTTTCTTATCTGTACCGATTTAAATGAAGCTAAGAACTTTCCTTACTGTTTTACCTAACGCATTAAATTAATTGAATTCTAAAAAGGAATCCTGATTAATTGAGTCAAGTGCAAACTTCAAAATATTCAATATTGAGGTACATCCATGGTAAGTAAATTAATGAAGAGCACGAGACTCTTAACAGAATGTTTCCGAAGATAAATTTAAACAAGAGGGATTTCAAAGGATCTCCGTTTGTGGTCGCTGCCACTGACACACACGACATAATTATATACTTGTTAAGGTAACTAATTAGAAAATGTCTGCCAACATTAAATTCACCCTATTATAGGCACTGCATTGGGTAAGAAAGGCTAGTCTATAGTTGACGAACTCAACGCTCACGGAGAGAAGTTACATAACTCATAGGGATTGTTGCTCTAAAACCAACTTACTATTATTACCCATTTCAATTGGCACCAAGAGAGATACTACGCCCAAACATCTGCGCGCGCACTATTCCATCGCTTGTTTGGTGATACTAAAAATCCCAGCTCCCAAACGAGGTATTAAGTCATTTATTGACTTTAAATCGATTTATCGAAAACATAAGTTAATTAAAGATCTCAAAACGCTAGGTAATCACTTCTATAGCTTCAAAGAAGAAAGACACCATAAAGAGATAAGAGAACACAGGCTAAAAATCTGAAAGGCTATTAAGGCTGCTATATGTCAAATTATTGTAACAATAATGTAGGAGGATCCCTGAGAAATACTTTGTAATCGGGGGGAGGGGCACGTAGACTAGTAAGAACTCTGAATAAATTATATGTTATATCGATTTATAAAACTCCTTAAAATGAAAGTAAAAATTTCAGCAGATTATGGCAGAAATGTATATAGAGCAAGTCGTAGTTATGAGTTGGTAATTTCTTTTACTATAACATTAAAAAACTTAGATTATTTCTAAAAGTAAAAACTTTGAGTCTGCTGTTATTTAATGAAAATGATAATGATATATTCTGAGGTGGTCTCTTTGTCCCAAACACTTCGACCAAAAGGTCCATTGTGCCTACCTCTTGCATCTTAGATTGGAGTCAGCCAAATAGCCCGGTGCCTTTTACCAGGTTAACAAGCTGACTCACAATCCTATCAGATGTTGGTACTTGCAGGAGTTCCGAAGTTCCAAATATTTGGAATCTTCTCCTGCTAAGAGCCTCACAATTGTGAATAACATGCCAAGCGGTTTCCTCTGAAAGGCCACAGAGTCTACACTCAGTACTTCCTAAATGGATGCCCATTTTGTGCATGTGCTTCTTCAGTGTACAATGTCCTGTAAGTAATCCCATCACAATTCTTAGGTCGGATTTTTTCAGTCCTAATGCCTGAGTTGCGATGTTCTTAGAGGGTTTTCTAATCATCCCCTTACAATGTTTTGAACCTACATTTGAGTTCCAATACTTGGTATGCTCAATGGCAACCCAAGAATTCACAGGCACTGCAGTTTTCCTGATATCCCAGTAAATGGTTCAGGTCCTATATAAGCTTCTGCTGCTGCTGCCCTCGCCAGACAGTCCGCACCCTCGTTACCAGGTATTCCGGCACCAAAAAGAGTTTTACGTCATTTTGTTTTGCCAGTTCCACAAGGTCTTTATGACAATCCCTGATTAACTGGGATCTCAGGCTGCAAGACAAGAGCGCCCTTAGTACTGCCTGACTGTCCGTGAAGATTGAGATCTTCTGCTTCTTGTAATTTTTCCTCAAATTTTCCCGAACACAGGCATGCAGTGCCGATGCTTCTGCTTGAAACACAGTCATATGTTTCCCCAAGGAATACTTTAAGTCTTTCCTGGGTTTATATCCATATACCTAGGTACACCAACTCCAGTAGCTACCTCAGTTTTAGAGCCGTCCGTATACCACGTTAGCTGCTCTGGCCCTGAGGTTATTTCAGTTTCTTTACTCTTCCATTCCTCTCGACTACCTATAGTGATTTGGAATGGTTTCTCAAAATGATATTCAGGTAGAGAGTAGTCTGAGATCATATCACCTATCTCTCCTATATTCACCATGTTGCTGATTTTGGAATGCCCTAAATCTATGTAAGGGTTGTTCCAACAATCACTCACATACATTCTATACGATGCCATCCTTGCCTCCCCCTTTATAAATATATCTAAAGGTGGAATGTTAAGAATGGCATCTAGTGCTGCGGTCGGGGTGCTTGAAATGGCCCCTGTTGTGATTAGTTCTGCTAGTCTTTGTATCCTAGCCAAGTTTTTTATGGTTGTCCGTTGCATTACATTTGGCCACCAAACAACAGCAGCATAGATTATACTAGGCCTAATTACTGCTGTGTACAGCCAGTGTGAGATTTTGGGTTTGAATCCCCAAGTCTTCCCACAAGCCCTTGTAACTGCCACTAGAGATAATATTTTGACTCTATTTAAAACTTTCTCTACATGTTTAGTCTAGAATCTAATGTTATTCCTAGATATTTGACCTGGTCTGAAAATACAAGTTTTTCTCCAAAGAAACTAGGAGATTTCATACTCCTTAAGTTTGTTTTGTAGGTAAAAGGTATAAGAACCGTTTTCTCAGGGTTCACTTTTAGGTTTACCCCTGAACACCATTCTTCTATTCTGTGTAATGACGACTGCATTACATCAGTGACCACACTAGGGAATTTGCCTCGGATAAGCACTACAATATCATCAGCATATCCTTGTGTGTAGTACCCTTCACCATTGAATTCCATCAACAGCTCATCTGCAACAAGGTTCCATAAAAGGGGGGATAGTACCCCACCCTGCGGACACCCAGTCGTTACAGATTTAGCCATATCTGCCCTCAACAGTGTGGTTTTAATTATACGCCCACTTAGCATCGAGTTAACCCAATTGCAAATTATGGGATTTACCTCTTTTGCTACTAATGCATTGATCATTGACTCAATGGAGGTATTACTAAAGGCTCCTTCAATATCAAGAAAAGCTCCAAGGGCTATTTCTTTTCCCTGTAATGATGCTTCAATTCTGCTTACAAGATGGTGGAGTGCCACTTCACATGATCTTCCTGGTCGATAGGCAAACTGGTTTTGGTGGAGGGGTCTAGCCCTCAAATACCTGTCCCTAATGTATCTATCAACCAGTCTTTCCATTGCTTTCAGCAGAAAGGACATCAGACTTATAGGTCTGAAAGCTTTAGCCTTGTCATAGTCTACACGACCAGGCTTTGGTATATATATCACTCTTACTTCTCTCCAGGGTTTAGGAATATAGTTAAATGCTATACTAGCCCTGAAGAGTCTGATGAGGATGGGTGTAAGAGTTTCCATGCCTGCCTGCAGTAAGATAGGGTATATACCTTCTGGTCCTGGGGATTTATATGGTTGAAATGTATTAACAGCCCAATGAACCTTTTCATATGTTACCACTTCCCTGGCTACCTGCCAACATTCTTTACTAGGTTTTCCAATAGCCCTAGTTAAATTGGGGCTCAGCATTTCCCTTGTAGATTGGATTGATCCAGGGAAGTGTTCTGAATACAAAACTTCCAGAGTTTCCTCTGGTGTTTTAGTATACCCTCCAGTAGGCTCTCTCAAGGTTCCTGGTGGATTTATTGGATCCTTAGCCATTATCTTATGGAGTCTAGCACTGTCAGAGGTTTCTTCTACCTCTTCACAGTATTTCCTCCAAGAAGATTCTTTGGTTTTACGGATCTCTTTCCTATACTGAGCAAGTGTTTTATAATATGTATCCCACTCACCATATGTTTTTTCTCTGTTAAAGAGCCTTCTTATCAACTTCCTCATTCGTTCTAATATTAGGTCTAATATTAGGTCTTTATTCCACCAAGCAGATTTCTTGTGGTTACTCCTAGAAGTTTCTGGACAGTTGTCTTCATAGGAGGAGATTATGCAGTTTTGAACCATGCCTGCTACCTCCTCTATCTGTTTTATACAAGATACTCTTGAATTAATATCACCTAGTTGTTTCTGTAGGTCTTTCTTATACAATTCCCATTGTGTCCTTCTAGGATTACGATATTTTTTATATTAGTCTCAGTTTCCCAACTGAGACTGAAACAAATCTGCTTGTGATCTGAGAGAGAAACCTCATCAGATACATGCCATTCTTTGATTACATTGAGTGCATTTAATGTGCAAATTGTTATATCAATAACCTCCTTTCTGTTTCTTGTCATGAACGTGGGGACAGAGCCTCTGTTCACTACAAATAAATTGTGAGAGACAAGAAATTCAAAAAGGTACTCACCTCTACTATTGGTGTCTGAACTCCCCCAAGCAGTGTGATGAGCGTTGGTGTCGCATCCCAGTATCAGATTTTCATTGCCCCTCATGGTGTATGACACCAAACGTTTTATCTCCTCTGAAGGTCTGTCTTCAGGTTCATATGGCAGGTATATAGATCCCATAATGAGATCCTCAGAGCCCTCACCACATTGCCTGAGTCGTACTACAGTTGTATCTATGGAACAAAAATCATACAGTGGTAGAAATAAAATATTTCTGCGCACGTATATGCATGTTCTAGGTCTTTCATTAGGTAAGTATTTGTATACTACCTTACCCTCTGTTGTACTTAGTCCTGCAACTCTGCCCTTGATGTCCCAGGGTTCTTGGATTAGGGCTAAGTCTATCTGCTCTGCTTCAAGCCTTCTTCTCAGGACTGCAGAGCTTACCCGGGCACGATGAAGGTTTATTTGTATGACCTTCAGTTATAGCCTGGAGGTTTTGTCAGAGTCTTGAAGGTTACTCGTCCAGTGCCGAGGTATGCCTTAAACTGCATTGCCTTCAAGACTTTGAAGGAATTTTCATTAATGTTGAAAACAAGAGTTAACCCTTCCTCTGTTTCCTTGCTACTAACATTCTTCCAGTCAGCCGTCTGAAATCCTTTGTTCTGGGTTTGGAGTAGCTCCAGAATTCGAGTAACTTCTTTTTTCTTAAGGGCTTTAGGTACCCAGACCATCACCTTAGCGATACGAAGTATCGTGTTGGCTGGTCCTACCTTAAGCTTTACTCCTGCCCATGGTCGAAGTTCTGGAATCACCTCCTCTAACCAGGTTTTGGTTTTATTATTGGCGCACGTAAAAGTAGCTGCACCATCAGCCAGAGTACTGGAGAGAAACTGTATGTATTCCCCATCATCTGATGGTTTAATTTTCTCCAGAACTGCATCCTGTAAGAGTTCAAATTGCTCTTCCGTTATTTTCTCATCTGGGAATCCTTTAGGAGCCACTGCCATCTTTACAGTGGTTAGTGCTTCCTTATAGGATTGGGAGGTACAAGGCCTAGCTTTACCCTCCGCTTGTGCCATTTCTGTATTACTCTTTGCATGCAGCTCCTTATCCCCTGCATGTCTTTTACGCTGCCTCGAGGTATTACCAGAGTCTGGCGTACTCCTATCAGAGGGTTTCCTCTTCTGGGCTCGCTCTCGTCTGGGTATAACCCTTTCTCCTGCAGCAATCGCCTCCTGTATTCTCATTTTGCGTCTCTGCGCACCAGAAGGTCGTTTTTCACCAATAAACAGTTTCTTAACAGATGACTGCATGGATTTAATATCTTTAGTAATCTTTCCAGTTTTCTCGAGGTTCGACTTTGCGCCTACCTCTGAGATTGCCGGTGAGATTACTACTTTGGGATCTTCTCCTGCAAGGTTTGTTACAGCCTCTGCACTATCCCCAATTTCCATTTGGGTTATCTCAATATTAGATCCCCGCATGGTTCCAACCTCTTCGACTTGGGTTGCCTCTAAGTGAAGTCCCCTTGTCTCCTCCGTAACTAGACTTCGGGTTGTCTCTTCCTGAGATCCCCTTCGGTCTTCAGTATCTGCTCCTTTGGAGCTATTTTCTTCAAACGTGTCTATTCTGTCCCACGAGCAGTTAGGGATTCCATAAGTCCGCCCAGGTAGAGCCCCACATACCTGGGTAAGACTAAATACTCTGGATGGGCGTCAGGTATTCCAGAGGCTCCGTTCGTGACACATCATCCCATGTGCCATGCACCCCCTCAGCACGGATCGCCTGACACCTTGGGGTTTGGGTTGAGTTGCTTCTTCGTCAGGTTTCTCCCCACCAACCTGCCCAGCATGGGAGGCCCTACCAGTAGCTAAGCTACCGCCGGTATAGCTTGGTGGATCTCAGAAACACGCAAGCCCCACCACCAACGACAAGGTCTAGCAACTCCTAGGTGGGGCTGTTACTTAAATAAATTGGTGTCAAGTATACTTCAAGGAAATTATACTGATTACGATTTGAACTTCACGGGAACTGACGAAACTTGATAAGAAATTTGATGTGCCAAACGTTATTATGATTATCTCTTACATATAAAACTCCATGGCGCTACATCCCTACCGCTGCATCATCTACCATATGCAGATGGCAGGATTGGGGGGCATGTGGTCAGCATGCCGACACCCACGGCCGTTAATGTTGGTTTCCGTGACCGGAATCTCTTACATATGGCTGTTTTTAATTCCTCAAAACTACCACAGTTACGAATAAACCTAGCTTATGGAAGAATGTAAATATCTCCAAATAGCCGGTTTTTTTGAAAGGTAGAAGTTCGAAGCACAGAAGTAACTACTATGGAATGGGGTATAATTTAAAATAGAATCATTTGAGAACTGCAAGAAATCATTGAATTCTAATTTTGAGTTGATTTTTTACAAATCTCTTGACTCCATTTTTAGATTTTTCGGTCATCAAAGATGTTGCCATAAACTATTTTTAAAAAGTGCCCTTTCAAACGATGCCCCATTATTTGACAGGATGTGAAAAAGCTTTTTTCAATATTAATATTAAAGCATATTAAACATACCTGCATTAGCAAACTTTAAGTTCAGACAGTCGCAATTTACATGTTTATGACAAATTTAAAATTGGTACCTAATTCATTCTGTAGAAATGAAGAGGTATCACCAAATGGTTATATATTTACAGTCTTTATCGTTTTTATCTTTTTTGCCACAAAGCTGTATAAATACCAAGTTAATAAAAGGAATTCCTAAAAGCATATAAGATTGAAGTTGTACATGATATAAATAGAACCAAAATGAAGTCAAACTTTTTACAAAGTGCACCAGGAATGTTATGGTTTTCCAAACTTCGTAGTATTTCAAGTGAAGCAGATCTATTCAGTACAGAATACACCGTGGGGTTTATCACGTTTTATGCGTTTTAATCGCTCTTGTTTATAACAAAAGCTGCCAGAATTAACTTCATGTTAATCTGATCGGGATTTGAACTGGCACTCTGCGGTTGAAATCCCTCGCATATTATCTGACATGCAGTGAGCACTAATCCCTGCAGAGTTCGTTTTATAGGTTTTAAGAGCATTTTAGTCTGCATCCTTTAGCTTTAAAAAGTGAAACTTTTGTAATATTTTTGTAAGTTGCTTTTTTATATTAACGCACGACGTTAATTTATTAATACATCTAGCCTATGTGTTGTGTTAAATTCTGTCGTAGATTCTTTGGAGAGAATAAAGTAGTTTCTAGGGAGGTTAAATACTTTAGTAATTCATTTTGCATACATAGGCCAATTAGTAATACATTTATATAGATAAGGATTTATGCTTCCACAGGACGAAGGATATTTATTGCATGTTTAAAACGTGGGTCACATTGTAGATGATCATAGCCTCCATGAACCTCATTGGTAGGCTATCAATGCAGTATGATATTAATTGAACATATCGTTGATTCCTTCGATTTCATGTAAATTTCTCATTTAACTACGAATGTGGGTCCACCCCTGTGACTTAGGAAATGCTTCCGCTCTTCTCACGCAGAGGGCCCAGGTTTGATTCCTGGTCGGGACAGGTTTCCACACATGAGACGAATGTAGGGAAAATTTGTTGTCCCCGGATTTCATCTGGCCGTCGCTATCACCTTTATCCCATCCTCACCTTGTTTTGCATGAGTGTGTGTGCGACTCGTGTGTCTCGTCTTGTGTGTTCGTGTCGTCTTGGAGGTAGTTCCTGCATTGGGCTGACCACTCATCCATGTCCTTGTATGGTCAGAAAAAGTATGTAATTGATGCATGTGAACTCTCTCCCTCGACAGTTAGCTAGCCTTGTCGCGGTCCTACAAGACCTGGGTAGCGTGGCTCACATAAACGTACGTTCAACGGAGGAGGTTATACTCAGAGAAGAAAAAACGTTATAAATTTAAGTAGAAAACTCTACATATTAACCCGTAACAGTAGGCTCTCAAGGATTTTTTTACATATCCTACTTACATACTCCGTGTTCACAAATAAATATTTCCTTACATTTATTGATGTTAGTTTTTATTGTTTTCGTAGACTTTAGAGCAGTTGTCTTCACCTTTTTTTTAATTAAAAGGCTATATTCTTCTTGGTGAAAGACTAGTGGGCCGCATTGATTTACTGAATTATTAATAACACGATATATACGTAATAGGCTACATCTGTAGGGATTACTTAACATTACGCATTTGTGCGTGTCTTATATTTTGTCTCCACTTTGTCATGTTAATGAATAACACAGTAACGTTCTTGAATTTAACCAATTTGTCACTAAATTGTTAATACTGACATTGTGGATAAAATTAGTAGGCTACTTGTTTGCGGGCCGCCAAAAATAAAGTCATGGCCCCCGGGCCGCGAGTTGAAGATCACTGCAATAGAGATCTGTAAATATGACATTTCTATTCACTTTACCAATAAACCCTGGCGAACATTTCGCACATCCAACTTTTCCGTCCCCTTCCAAAAAATATATGTGGTCTTTTATTGGCTTGTTGAAATTAAGTAGGCCTACTCAGTGAAATGTACACACAAAATAACCAAGAAAGTTTATTAATGTGAACATATTTATAATTTACAGTAGACTACCTGTTTGTAGGCCATACAATATTTTATGGCAGATTACAATTGTCTTGAAATTTAATTAAATGTTTACGTTTTGAGATTTCAGATTCATGAAAAAGGTATCGGCTGAAAGCGGCAAACAGTTGTTAGCTATGAAGTTATCTTACGTCTTGTGTTCTGCGATAGATGGCAGAAGTTGGCTCACGGCCAAGTCGAGGCTTGTTTCTTGGCCGTTTTCTCGAAACGAACTCAATTTAGCATAATATTAAAATTAACACGAATGTAAATTATTTTATTTTGAATACAGATTGTTTATTAACTCAGTTTCATTTGCTGCTCTCAAGATTTCGATATCATTCCATGTTCGATAATTATCGGTACAAATGTTTTAATGGAAGTCTGTCCTTTAATGAATTACATTAAGATACTGTTTCGTCACTTATATTAAGCGTATTACAGTATGGTAGAACAATAATATGTTATATGTTATATTGCCTTTGAAAGATAACCTAGAGTAGTCCATGAGTGAGTACAGCATTAAGGTAAAACATCCCTTTTTCTGAATTATTAGAAAACTTGAGTGGTATTAGGTATTAGTGAATATTATTTTTTGCAGACTTTTCACATAGCATACTTTCTATCCATCGTCTGAATAAACTCAGGTTTTAATCCTGACTTGCGTGATTCTGGGACAACGAAATAGGCCTACGCACTCCCTGCAAAACAGCATTTTACTCTAAATTAAAATGGGAAGTGAGTAAAGGAAGTGGTATGATTGCACCATATCATATCTTTATTTTTATCAGAATTACTGATTTATAGAAATTATTTCAATCTATAGCCTCCCTAATTTGATCTATTGCGTCAAATTCCCTTGCTATCAGTTTGTCAAGCCAGCTGTGCACACTGGAAATAACATTACTGTCATGGAGACTGCACGTTGGCTTTGTTACCATTCATTGATCAGCCTGTTCAGTGCGGTCAGTTCAGTGTAAGATTGTGAGAAATGATATGCCTGTATGGTTTTTTTACAATAAACAATGTACTTTAACGTTAACTGAGCATGCTTTGTCGGGAGTTACATGCACTGATACCTTATTCATTTCTGTACGATTTGCGTTAGTTGAGAAAAGGGTTGTTGAAAACAGAAATAATAATATAATATGATATGGTGATGATTGTTCTAAATGTAAATTAAATATGTATAAACAAATCTTTTGTGAAACAATCACGTGGTAGCTCGTATTACCATTATTGTATTATTATTATTAATTATTTTAAAAAGAAACCTACATGAAATGTTTCACACAATGGATAATCGAATTTAAAAAGCGTTTTTCATGTACAGTTAAGTTTCATGGACTCTTAAAAATAATTTAAATGATTATTTTTACTATTTTGCTGGAAATATTTTGAAACAGTTTCCTTATTTCTTTAATAGAATATTGTATTAAAAATAATAATTCTTTTCAGATTTTTACTCAACGTATTTATAACAAATAGACAAAAATTAAAAATTACAGGCTTCAACCCTCTAGGATTAACATGGGCCTAATTATAGGCCTATTATTACACTGTGTTATATTGGTGTTCACTACCTCTGATATTGCAGTCTCATCTCCAGTCTGGATTGAACAAACAAACAATATCATCGAGCCGCAGAAGATCCGTTGTGATGATTTAGTGTTGGTTCCGCCCCCTTTAAAACCTGCTGCTCGCCCGCCTCGCTCGCTGGAATACCTTCACAGTCTGGTCCAATCGCAAAGGAAATAAAGAAGTAGAGATGCTGCAAGTAATTCGAGACGTGTCATATCTTACATGTTAAGGGACGCGGGGTGATTCACAAGAGAATAGGACCTGGTTTTATTAAGGTTTATCCTTTCGTTCCCTCACTGAAATTCGTGGTCTTAAATAACCATCTCCCTTGTAATCTCCAAGGTATGTACCTTTTACTGTAACCCGTCTCCGTTCTTCATGAAATATTTATTAAATCTCTTGACCTCCTTTTATGCCGTGCATCTCTTTAAGTTCTCTCAGAATTTTAAATTATGACAGATAACATGAGACAAATTAGGGGAAAAAAACACGACGACAAATTAATGTATACCTTCAAAAGTAGTTGTGCATGCTAATCAGAAAAATTGTGTCCAAGAATCTCACATTTCTTCCTCTATATATAGAACTTCTGATTTTCACGCTTTACAATTCAGCACTGAAGATTCTAATGTCTCTTATGTCCTTCCATAATCCCACGAGAGTTTACGAATTTATCGGTGAAGCCATTTTTTCGCAAAAGTATGCTGCATTTACGCAAATGGACATGGTTACAGTACCGCGAAAGCTAACATATCATTAGCGCAAATGAGCAAATGGCGTCCACTGCATTCTCCAAAGGATTCGTCATAACACTCATTTTCTTCAGAGCTGCTGTGACTGGTAACAACGTCCCAACGTTCTGGTGTACTGTAGTAACGATATTGTACCAGTGGCGTAGGAAGGGGGTGCGGGGGTGCGGGGGGGGGTGACAAAATAAAAATGTGTCTTTGTAAGTACGGTGGGAAAAACATGTTCAATATCTGTGTCTTAAACTACGGAAAACTATATATAAATTTGTTATATTAAGAAACATTATGCCACAGAGTACTTTAAGACTAATATATCAAAGTTTAGTCCAATCAGTTATACAATATGGAATAATAGGATGGGGTGGGATATGTCAGACTGCACTTCGCCCATTGTCGTTGTTGCAGAAAAGAATAATCAAGATATGTTTAAAAAAATCAATGGACTATCCATCTAAAAGTTTACTCCTACACTTTATTAAATTATTTCCATAAACATCATGAAAAGTTCATAACACGAAATCACTACTATAATACAAGGAGGTATAATATCTCTTGTCCTCTTTTCGAACCAAAGTGTGCTACAGAAGTAGGTCTAAGGCATAGTATAAATTTCGGACCAAGGCTGTACAACAATTTTACTAGAAGAAACCCTAATATGATACCACTAAACAATAAATTGTTTAAAAAAAGAGTACTCGATTTGATTAAATCTAACTTGTAATTGTACTTTTACCACTTTTTTATGTTAATCATTCTCAACTGTAAATTTTTAATTTTTAACATT
Organism: Ectobius pallidus; assembly: GCA_964059195.1. Lineage (NCBI taxonomy): Eukaryota > Metazoa > Arthropoda > Insecta > Blattodea > Ectobiidae > Ectobius > Ectobius pallidus. The sequence goes on along the minus strand of CAXKWD010000006.1, from coordinate 49,423,340 downwards.
GGGTATTTTGTTTGTAACTCTGTTATGTTACTGTAATTTATTTTTTCGTATCTTTGTTCATGCATTTATTTCATATAAGCAATCTTATTTATTTTTATTCTTATTTTTTACCTAAAACTATAATATGTATGTTTTTTTTATATAATTTTTAAATATAATTTTAGTATGACTGAACTGACCCCGAACACGAGCTATGCTCATGCGGGGCAAATAATACTCTTTTCAAATAGAACAATTTGTGTGTATATAATTTGTATTTGTAATAATTTTGTATCAATTTGTATTTTTTAATTTGTAATAAACTTAACTTGTAAAATTATTAAAAAAAAAAAAAAAAAAGTCAAAATCGCTCAAGGGAATTCAAAGAAAATAATAATATGATTTAAAACAATTAAATAAGCTTAACAACTTTCTACAAGTCAACATGCGTATTGAAACTTCTTTTAGTTTTAAATTCTGTCAACAAAGATTGACGGCCGAACTGGCCGCTGTGTTGATACAATAATATTATGGATAGGGGAGGGGTGTTTATTTCTGTCGATGCTTATCTCTGCAGTTTTATTAATTTAAATGAGACTTCAACAATCGGTGTTTAAATCACTTAAGCAGCCACCAATTCTACCCGCGGCGGCAGTCATGACTTTGATGAAAATAAACTTCCAATGTGAGTTGACTCCGAAGTCTCCTTCAATCTAGATTTTTAACTGGGATGTGCGCATATTTAAGAATAGCTTATTAATAATGCAATTCCGTAAAATAGTTACATTACTTGATTATGAAATTTGTTAGGATCAACCTAAGAAAATGATGTATAATTCACATAACTTCCTCTGCCCAAATAAAAGTTAGCCTCCCCTTAAAAATAAGAGAAAGTTGTCGCCAATCTTCGTATCACATCCCCAAAAGCTACTTAACCCAAATACAAAATTTTGTTTTCGTACGATTTTCCGTTGCAAGGGGCCGTATTGCAAAGAGCCCGTATTCAGAGTGGGTGGCTTATATCTACCCTTCAGAGAATTATTTCGAAAAAGTGTTTCAAATAAAAGTTTTTACTCTAAAGCAACCCACGTGCAAAATTTAAAGAAAATCGCTAGAGCCGTTTTCGAGAAAAACTTTCTTTATGTAAAAATAAGGAAAACTTGTCTCCAATCTTCGGTTCACATCTTGAAAGGTATCTGACAAAAATACATATTTTTTTCCTTTTATCAAAATTCATCTTTTCAAAATTCGAGATTTCGCTTGGAAAACAAAATATAAAAAAAAATCACTCAAAAAATAAACGTTTGCACAATTTTGGGAGTGTATTTTGGCCTAGATGTTCGCTTTATTAATGGTAACACCTACAGTCAGTCGCTCACGAAAACAATACATACGATCTGTCGTATCTGTCTATAACGTACTTTAGATTAATAATAATAATGATGATAATAGCATTTATTGTCGTTTAACAGTACAATGTACAATGTACTGCATAATATGCTTGATATGCATGTCTTTCCTTCTAACAAAATTGGCTGAATTAGGTTAACTATGTCTTATATGAACCATTGGTAGCACTGGTCACAGTATGGTAACTCGAATCGATTCATAGATTGTTGATTCATGGTACCATGATTTCGGAGCTTAGTTTTGTTTCTATATAGCAAAGTAATTATTACTAATTTTGCATAATCCGTTGAGTTTACGAGTTAGGCCTACATCAGATAAATTCGTTGCAGCTGCATCCATCGATCAACTCTTAAATTCTCGTGGGATTACCTTTGACTATCCAAAAAGTAACACTTGGAACTGTTCCATCTTTTAATAATTTAAATGGGGGGGGGGGGAACAAGACATTTTCCGCACCGGGCACCACCTAATCTTGCTACGCCACTGTAATTGTACCAGCTGAATAACTTTTCCAGAGATCCATGTTGCCTGCGTGTTTCTGTATGATATGTTTCCTAACTTTTCTCTTCTGGAAAGAAGTGATAGAGATGTATATTTCGCTTTGGAATTCCTTAAAAATTGCAGTCAGCACATGAACAGATGTATGTGATTAATGAAATTGTTTTTTAAAATGTCTATGGGAAGACTCAGTCCCATTTGTCGTTCGGGGATCACTTGGTGGACAACTAGCTCATAACACCGGTGGAAATTTAGCATCATCAGTGATGTACATTGCCTAAATTTATGAAATCGCTGTGTGATTACTTTGTCACAATCATTTGCGGTACTGGTACTGTAACCTGAATTTTTGGGGTGATGTAACAGTATCCTACGGGCAGTATTGCGCAAATGGCATGCACACGAATTTATATAGTGAAACTCGTAATCTCGTGTGGGATTTATTAAGACTATTCGAATAAAAAAAAAGTGATCCCTATACAGGCCATGGAGATCCAGAGGGTTCCAGGAGGTTGAGGCTCCCAGAGTTAGGACATTCGGACGTGAAGGTGGTAAAGTTGTCAGCCCTACGCACAGGCCGCCTTTACCCCAAGATTGCTCCTGGTACTCATTTCTGTTAGAGGCTGAGTCGACCCCAGGGCCATTGTGCCACCTGAAGGATTAGGCCAATTGAAAAATCTCAACGACCTCATCGGGAATCGAACCTGCGACCCTCCAGTTTCTAACGCAGCGCCTCAACCACTACGCTACGGTGTTCCCCCCCAAATAAAATGTAACGGATTATATAAATAATGACTTACTTACTTTCTTACTTGTGTTGTTTAAAATTCAATCAATATTGTGTTAGCTGTGATATCATGGCATAGACCTACTAAATGAATGAATAATTGAATGAGTTACCAAATAGGCCTACTAATCAATGCTACCAGCAGTGGGAATGAGAAATAGTTAACCTCAAAAATAAGATACCGTTAAGCTAAAATCAGAACAGTTAAAAAATGTCCAAATAAGTAATGTTGTAAAAAATAAACTGAGAACGAACAGTGTTATTTAAAGAATTTGGCGGTATTTTAGTCTGGTTAGAGGAATCTGTTCCGTAATTGCACCCGACTTTTGAAGCGATGATAGTGAAATTTAATATGTTATCAGTGCTATCATTAAAAGAATTAAAAGCGAAAATGAAGATTCCAGCCCGATACCTTTTCTCAATTACCGAAACTTAACTAAATAGACTATCTATTGATAAGCGCTCTGATATCGATGTCAGTTACTTTAGTTATTGGAATTGCGAGTTTGGAACATAATGGCTACCACCTATCGACTTACCACTTAAGAGTCAGTGGTTCACATATCACAATTGGAGAACTATATCTTACAATCATTTTACACTTTCTCTATAGGTCTAATGTTATCGATTTAAGATTTTCTAATGTTTGTTTATTTATGTAATAATAGTATTTGATATGCGTACAATGGACTGACCAGAAGTTGTTTGTGTAGTTTGGTTTTTGGAAACAAAAAATTGAAAAATGTGTATGGAGTAGTTTCATTCTTTCAGAAAGAAAGAGAAAGAGAAAGAGAGTGAGAGAAAGAGAGAGAGAGAGAGAGAGAGAGATAGAGAGAGAGAGAGAGAGAACCTGTTGTATTTTCATGTAGGCTACAATATGCCTAATAACTATCATATACGATTAAATTCTGGTCACGAATACCAATCCAGCCATTTGCCAATATCGAAGGACGTAGTTTATCGTCCAAAACAACGTGGATCCAATATGCACTGGGATGCAATGGCTTTGGCCAACTTGTGTATTTTCGTACGTTTTGTATTAAAATTCAAATAAATCAAATAATCCGAACCAAATAAATAACAAATAACATAAGGGCCGGAGTATCTTGACATAGAGAAGGTTATAACCGGAAATACAACTTTATAGAAACATAATATGACTCACATAAAGAGCAGAAAACAACAAGCAGCAAATTTGCGCTCCATGGTAACCACGAATTTCATCTTGTGGTAAAGTAATTTCTTCTGTTTCCTGTTTTTTCTTCTGGTGAATCATACAAATGCAGAAATGTTACTACTATTCCCTCCTCTCAGCATTTTGTGCAACTCGAAAATGTGGAGATTTCTTATTGGATACAAACAATATCCTATCTCTTCTCATGTTTCCTACAGGTATGCTAATCTGGGTTCTGTCAGAACAAACATTCTCACTCCTTTCTTTGCAGGCTGTATTCCCACAGGTCGATAACTGTTAAAGAACAACACGAGGAATACAATAGAACTTCAGTCTGGAGCAGGCGCTTCATGTTGACGTAAAACGAAGTCACTCGACTGATAAAAATGTGGGGTGAAACACAAAACTCTCCCTAATCTAATATTCTTATTTATTTATTTATTTTGTAAGAAGTGACAAGGGATTTTTTCTAGGATTGTACGAAACACAATATTGGGAATTGCGTGTTGTGTGCTGGAATGGATTCGGTACGCTGATCGATTTAACTTCATCTAATATTATAACCAACATATAACTTGCTCGAATTAAGTTAAGCATTTTCCTCCATGTACTGAACGTACTTTTTTACTTTCTTAGAAGACTATGCAGGCCTATTTAGATATATTTTATATTTTGCTATATTAAGACTTCTGACAATAAACATAATAAATTTCTCTAATCACAGTTTTTCTTCTATAAATAAAGTGAATTGCGCTTATATTGGTTCAGGAATCAGCATTATAGTATATTTACATTATATGGCAGATATCCTCCTTTTTTCAGTAAGCAATGCTTGCGATCGTTCTGTGTGCACGGAGAACAGTTAACATAGATTGTCTTACTTGAATGCCTTTTAAAAGTAAGAATGGAGTTTAATATGGTAATTAAATAATTCAACTACAATATATCCACCAATAAATGAATTTTATTAATTATTATGATAATTTATTTGTCAACAGTCAAAATAAATGAAACTTTTACTTCTAAAATTCCTAGAAATATATACCCTTTCAAGTGTATTTATCGGTAATTTAAAAAAAAAGTCTCCTTATTGCCTATGATAGTTTCGTTTTACAATATATTGGCTTTTCATTATTTTCATATTAATGTTCCCATTAAAGGTAGGCTATGTGCATGAAGGTTAGTGTGATATGAGAGGCTGTATTTTCCCCTAAATGTGAAAAGCCTGATATTTGTGAACAAAATGAGAACATGTGAAATTTATTCTTAATTCCTTAATTAATGCAAAATTAATTTGTGATATTTAATACGAACTGAAATCCTGTATAATATCCTTCCGCATCGAAGCGTGAGGGTACATAAATCCGACAACAAATAAGCTTACATCGGTAACCATGACTACACGTTTGCTTCGATTGAAACAGAAGATCCTTCATCAATATTGTCTTCTACTCAATACCAGAACAGTGGATTATTCAGATCATTTCATGGTCTCTGTTTGTTAGATCCATAGAACGTGAGTTTTTTTCGATACTTTTTAAAGGGGGAATGCGAATAAATACTTATGATGAATGGTACTTAAGAAGGCTATTTCACAAAAAATAATAAATTCATTTTATATCATACGAACAGGAGTCGCGTTGATTTATTCAATCTCTGTATCTTTTTAAACACTTTATTTCCACCAAATAATTAAATGATTATAATTATTAAAAGTGAAATTTTATACAAATTGCTTAATTACATAATTTTATTTTTACTTCCTCTGCCCTTACCATAGGTACTCTTGGTAGAAGAAGTACCGTATTGTTTTCGACCCCCAAATTCGAAGTTGAGTTTTTTACATAAATACACGTTTTAAGGTCCCTGAATCCAAAAATACTATTTTTGGAAACATGTCTGCGTGTCTGTGTGGATGATTGTGAACAGGCTAGCTCCAAAACGGAAAATAGTATGAAAACTAAATTTTGTATTTGAGTCAGGTACCTTCTGAAGATGTGAGCTGAATATTGGCGACAAGTTTCTCTTATTTTTAAGGGGACTTTACTTGAAATTTTTGTTTTTCGCGATTTTCTCGAAAACGGCTCTAACGATTTTCTTTAAATTTTGCACATGGGTTGCTTATACTAAGAGCTAAAACTTTTAGTTTAAATATTTTTCGAAAATTTTTTCTAGAGGGTAGTTATAAGCCACCAACTGTGAACACGCCCTCTTTTGCAATACGGCCTCTTGTAACGGAAAATTGTACGAAAATAAAATTTTGTATTTGGGTTAGGTACTTTCTGAGGCGACAACCTTCTCTTATATTTAAGGGGACTTTATATGAAGAATATATATAGCCTATATACGAGTATATATAACTTATATATATATATATATATATCTTTTTTTGCTATTTTCTCAAAAACGGCTCTAACGATTTCCTTTAAATTTTGTACGTGGAATGCTTATAACAAGAGCTAAAACTTTTATTCAAAACTTTTTTTAAAACAAATTCTCTGAAGGATGGTTGTAGGCTGTTAGTAGAAACTCTGTCTTGCCTGGTGAACAACTCAATACGCGGTCATTCACGTTCTCTTATTCTATTGTACGTAAGTACTTGAAGTGAGAAAGATGAATTGTTGACCATGTTTACAGTAATGAAATATCTGAGGGGAATATTCGATAAATTTCGGCAATTATTCTTAACAGCGGAAAGTTCGATCAACGTTTGCAGTCATAAGGTGCTATAAGCTATTTATAGCATAATTAGCTTAAAATTGTGTTTTGCGATTCTGTACAAGGATATGTGAATACTGCTAGCTTTTATTTGGGCAGAGGAACTTATGTGACTTTCACGTAAGTTTTTTTACTGCAGGCGTATTGTTAGACGTGAAAGGTAAAGTGATCCCTAAACAGGCCATGGAGGCCCAGAGGGTTCCAGGAGGTTGAGGCTCCCAGATTTTGGACATTCGGCACATGAAGGTGGTAAGGTTGTCAGCCTTACGCACCGGCCGCTTTTACCCCCAGGATTGCTCCTGGTACTCATTTCTGTTAGAGGCTGAGTCGTCCCCAGGGCCATAGTGCCACCAGAAGGATTAGGCCAATTGAAAAATCTCAATGACCTCGTCGGGGATCGAACCCGCGACCTTCCGATTTTTAGCGCAGCGCCTCAATAACTAACGCTACGGCGTACCCCATTGTTAGACGTAGTAAACAATTAATTAAAAAACCACTAAAACGTTATTATGTGTTGTTATATGGGCATACAGATTCGAAATGACACTATTAAAAATCTGCTTCAAGGTTCACCCACTTCAGTCAGTCCACGTTAAAACTTTCAGATCTCTGCGTGATGTAGATTTGGCTGGGCATTGCACACTGACACACAAACACTTCCTCTTCTTATGTAGAATACATTGACCTTTGATCCTCATAGTCGGGCGCGCATATGTCGACACCGTGCGCTCTAGAACCTGCTCTGAAGTAGATAAGTCTGTCTCACTTTAGCGCATTGCTCGTATCTACTTAAGAGTGAAACAGACATACTTGTTCACCTAGGGCCAGTTCTAGACTGAACAATACCTACCCATCCCACTGTCTGATTATAATTTTGTCCGCGACAGAAGTGATACTTAAATTTTTTTAATTTTTGGATTTTTCAATTTTGGATTATGGATTTTTTCCATTTTGGATTGTTTGATATTTTAATTTTTGGGACTTTTTAATTTTGGATTTTGGATTTTTTAAATTTCGGATCTTTGAATTTTTAATTTTGGATTTTTGGATTTTTTAATTTTTAATTTTTTAAATTTTGGGTCTTTTCATTTTTTAAAATTCTATTTTCGATTTTTTAATTTTCGATTTTTTATTTTTAAATTTGAAATTTTTTGAATTTTTTTTTTATTTTGGATTTTTTATTTGTTAAATTTTGACTTTTATATAATGGTGAAGGTGCAGCAGTATTGCTGCATCCTCGTAATTTTGCCTTCAATCGGTTATTTTTCTTTTCCTAGTTGTTTTTGGGTGTGGTTTCGCTTCATTGCGCAGTCGCGGCTCCAAAGTTCTAGAGATTCCAGTATTTAGTTCGGCCGCTCGGGTAGTCTGTGGATTGCTTTCGTAGTGTCGTGAAGTGGTTGTGGATTGGAGTGGCTTCGGGGTTTTCTTTGTACGATGTGAGTCTATATATAGAGATTTTTTTCCATAAATTTCTTCAGATTATTTTCTAATTAAGATTTGTTCTTGTTTAGATTCCCGTATATATATTTTTGGCTTTGATTCTAGTGCTTACCATATCACTTCTGGATGTAGGTAGAAAGATCTGGACGTAGGTAGAAAGATCTCCCCAGAAAAATTAATGTCATTTTTTCTTGCTTAGCGTGTGCCAGCGCGTAGTGAACTTGAACCACTTTTATATATATATTTATCTTCCATGCTTTCGGTGTATTATGCTTCGTTTGTATCTCATATCTTGTCTGTGATCGCGTAGTCCTGAGTTAAAATTTCCTCTTTATAGAATATTCTCCAATTTATTCATTTTCAAGTTTTCCGGTTTTGGGCATTTACTCTTTAAGGTTCCAAAATAAAATAAACTAAAAGATATAAATAATTCTCAGATTCACTTGAAAGCACTAGGCTATACAGTCAGGTTAATGACTTTAGTGGTTCTGTCTATAAATACCTTTTAGTGGCATAAGTGGGCTAATTAGGCTACTTTCATTGCGTTTATTTCTTTGAACGAATTTGTATGCATAATACATCCTGTAGTTATTCCTTATGATCACGAAGAACAGTTAGTGTGGTATAAAGATAAAACTTTAGATTTTCTATTGCTGGTTATTTTGCCCGTGCGTTATATTGGCTATATATTGCCATTGGATCTTGTTGTTATAGTTATTATTATAATATTTCAAGATGGTGGATCCATTTCAGATCTTGTATAGCCCATACATGATTACATTATTCTACATTACATGGTGATAAAATCAAGTCAGGTTACAAGGAACAAGTATTTTCATACGTCTTAATAAGGAAAAGACAAAGTTAAATTCGTTTACGTTTCTGGTTAGCAAAATTAAAATAGTTTTGGAATTAAAATAAAAATTTAAATTTTGTAAAACTCTTTATCTGACCATAACTTATATTGGTAGCCATATTGATATTGTCTTTTATGGTTATATACCAAAGTCAAGTTTTGAAATAACATAACTTTAAATCTTCTGAAGGTCTGTAACTTGGCCATATGTTATATTGGTTACATATTACTATTGGATCTTGTTATATAGTTATTATAATAACATTTCATGAAAGTCGATCCATTTCATATCTTGTATAGCCCACACATGATTACATTATTCTACATTATATGGTGATAAAATCAAGTCAGGTTACAAGGAACAAGTATTTTCATACTTCTTAATAAGGAAAATACAAGGTTAAATTCGTTTACATTTCTGGTTAGCAAAATTAAAATAGTTTTGGAATTAAAATAAAATTTTAAATTTTGTAAAACTCTTTATCAGACCATAACTTATATTGGTAGCCATATTGATATTGCCTTTTATGGTTATATACCAAAGTCAAGTTTTGAAATAACATAACTTTAAATCTTCTGAAGGTCCGTAACTTAGGCATATGTTATATTGGTTACATATTACTATTGGATCTTGTTGTTATAAAGTTATTATAATAATATTTCAAGAAGGTAGATCCATTTCAGATCTTGTATAGCCCACACATTGGATCTTGTTGTTATAGTTATTATTATAATATTTCAAGATGGTGGATCCATTTCAGATCTTGTATAGCCCATACATGATTACATTATTCTACATTACATGGTGATAAAATCAAGTCAGGTTACAAGGAACAAGTATTTTCATACGTCTTAATAAGGAAAAGACAAAGTTAAATTCGTTTACGTTTCTGGTTAGCAAAATTAAAATAGTTTTGGAATTAAAATAAAAATTTAAATTTTGTAAAACTCTTTATCTGACCATAACTTATATTGGTAGCCATATTGATATTGTCTTTTATGGTTATATACCAAAGTCAAGTTTTGAAATAACATAACTTTAAATCTTCTGAAGGTCTGTAACTTGGCCATATGTTATATTGGTTACATATTACTATTGGATCTTGTTATATAGTTATTATAATAACATTTCATGAAAGTCGATCCATTTCATATCTTGTATAGCCCACACATGATTACATTATTCTACATTATATGGTGATAAAATCAAGTCAGGTTACAAGGAACAAGTATTTTCATACTTCTTAATAAGGAAAATACAAGGTTAAATTCGTTTACATTTCTGGTTAGCAAAATTAAAATAGTTTTGGAATTAAAATAAAACTTTAAATTTTGTAAAACTCTTTATCAGACCATAACTTATATTGGTAGCCATATTGATATTGCCTTTTATGGTTATATACCAAAGTCAAGTTTTGAAATAACATAACTTTAAATCTTCTGAAGGTCCGTAACTTAGGCATATGTTATATTGGTTACATATTACTATTGGATCTTGTTGTTATAAAGTTATTATAATAATATTTCAAGAAGGTAGATCCATTTCAGATCTTGTATAGCCCACACATGATTATATTATTCTACATTACATGGTGATAAAACCAAGTCAGGTTACAAGGATCAAGAATTTTCATAGTTTCTAATAAGGGAAAAAAAATTTCAATATATAGCGCAATCTGTTATAAGGTTAAATTCGTTTACATTTCAGGTTAGGAAAATTAAGATAGTTCAAAGAAAAAAAACTTAAATTTTCCAAGGCTGCTTAGTCTGGTCACATGTTATATTGGTAGCTATATTGGTATCGTCTCTTAAGCTGGGTTTACACTAGGTAACTTGTTTAATAAACTTATTACATATACGGTAACAAGTTATATGTGACATGTAACAAGTAACAAGTTATACGTAACGAATGAATGAAAATGAATGGGTGGGGCCCTTTCGGTCCCGTGCACGTAGGCCACATAATTGGGCCCATTGTGCCCCTCTTACTGGAGAATTCATTCAAGTCCTGTTGCCTTCAAGAAGGACAGGATAGATCTTGGGTTAGTTCTCCTTATGTCATCTGGTCTCAGTTTATCCGAGCCCAGGAGAAAGTGTCTGATTGTAGTAAGTGCTTCGCACTCGCACAATATGTGTAGAGAGGACTCATCTTCTCTACCACACTTCCTACATGTGGGATCCGCACTAAGCTTCATCACATGTAGGTGTCTCTTTAGGGTGTTGTGTCCTGTTAACAGGCCAACTACACCTCTAAGTTGTACCCGGTTAAGGGTTAACAGAATCTTGCTGTTCTTCTTGCTAGGTCCCTCGATCATAGCTCGAGCCTGCCTAGCAGTAGTGAGATTACTCCAGAAAGTGCCATGCTGATGAGACATCCAGTCTAAGACCTCACGTCTGGCCCTTCTTGGAGTAATACCAAGGACAGGTTCCGGTCCAATAAAGAAATTGGCCGAGCCCTCCCTTGCTACCTTATCCGCTAGTTCATTTCCTCTGATTCCAGCATGCCCAGGAACCCAGCAAAGCTGTACTGGTCGGCGGGAGCAGAGAATATCCAAGGTTTTTTGGCACTCTCGTACCAACCTAGACCTTGTTGTACTGGCACATAGTACCTTCAGGGCAGCCTGGCTGTCAGAACAGATACTAATCCGACCTTGCAGCCAAGGCATCCCTAAAATATGATAAGCACAGGCCAAAATAGCAAATATTTCAGCCTGGAATACTGTAGTATAACCTCCCAAAGAGTACGACAGCCTCGTCTTAGGCCCATAGATGCCAGCCCCGGTCCCCTCGTCCGTCTTGGAGCCATCCGTATACCAGACAAGCCCCTTGACAGACTCCGGAGCCCGTGGGCCTCTCTGGGCGGATTACTGACCCTATATATAGAGTCAAAGTTATAACTTGGCTTCATATTGTCACAGCCCATCGCAAGGATAGGCTGCGACTTCTGAAGTCTGCTAAGTATTTCTCTGTGTCCTTTAACTGGATTTTTAAAAGACCAACAGCCCAAACTCCAGAGACGATGAGCAGTCACTCCGGCCTCTCCCTGAATAACTATATCCAAAGGAGGTAAGCCAAGCAGCGCCTCCAGGGCACTGAGCGGAGTGGTGCGCAAGGCTCCAGTAATCCCCAAACACGCTAAGCGTTGGATTTTATTTAATTTGTTCTTGGTGGCCTGTGTCTTAACACATGGCCACCACACAACCGAAGCATAGGTGATGGAAGGCCCAATGATGGAGACATAGAGCCAATAAACCACATGTGGTTTAAGTCCCCACCTCACACCAAAGGCCCTCCGACAGGCCCACAAAGTATTGCAGGCCTTAGTCACCTGGTTTTCAATGTGCTCTTTCCAAATCAGCCTAGAATCCAGAATGACTCCCAGATACTTGACCGACGTAGATCGAATCAGCTTCTTCCCGAAGAAGGTAGGTTCATGTAGACCATCTGGGTAGTGTAGTAGGGGTGTGAGTTGTTCTTTGAAAAACAGACCCTTGCGACAAGTGCATTCCAGTGGCATCTGGCATCAGTGTCGGGCAGTGTGTCAGTTTGTCGGTGTCGTTCCAATATTGCGAATCGTAATAATTACTTTCCCTTGTTTTTTTCGTATTACTGTTACAGTATTTATTGTTGTGTTAGTGTGGTTCTCCTGTTTCGTTTTCGGTGTTAAAACCCGTCGTTTGAAAATGTTTCAAAACATAGACGTATTTACCCTATTGCCATATGTATTAATATTTGTTTTGGTTGTTGTTATTATGCAAACGGGTGTTGGGACAAAAGGGAAAGCTTTGCAGTCGGACGGAAGAGAAATTATAATAAATGTTCACAAGTTCTTTGCCGAGGAGTTCAATGCGTTAAGAGATGGAAAATCTACAATATCAGTTGCTGACGTCATGAAAAGAACTACAACTGCGACTGGAATATCCCGAGCAAGTGTGTATAGAATTTTAAGTCAAAAGAAAGATGCAGAAAGCACAAGCACCAAAATTAGAACCCCTGGCAAAAAAAGGCCTAACACCACGCCAAGAAAAACCAAAATAGATTCATTTACAGCAGCTGCCATTAAAAGAACAATTTATTCTTTATATAAAACAAGTTTCGTTCCCAGTTTACCCGACATACACAAAGCTCTACGGGAGGCTAAATTACTTGAGGGCAGCATATGGGTTTTACGACAGGTATTGAAAACTCTAAATTTTCGTTACACTAAAAACATTCAAGGGAGAAAATTTTTAATGGAAAAACCGGATATTGTTGCCAAGAGATTTTATTTCTTACGGAAAATTCGAGAATTGAGGGAAAGTGGCCGACCTATCAATTATATGGACGAAACTTGGCTGAACGTGAACCATACTACAGCAAAGTTGTGGTTACAACAGAAATCCGACAGCGAAGTTGATTCACCTCTAAACGTGCCCATAGGTAAAGGACAAAGGTTTATCATCGTACATGCAGGCTGTTCTGAGGGATTTATTCCAAATGCTCTCTTGTATTTCCAGTCTAAATCAACGAAGGACTATCATGAAGAGATGGACGCTTCTGTTTTCAAAAATTGGTTTTTAAATAAGCTTCTACCAAATATTCCCCAACACAGCGTCATAGTAATGGACAACGCGCCTTATCACTCCGTACAACTAAATAAGGCTCCCACATCATCGACTCTAAAAGGAGACATGCAGAAATGGTTACGGGAAAATAATATTGATTATGACCCACGGGCTACGAAAATAGTGTTATATGACATTATCAAATTGAAGAAAGATAGATTTAGGAAATATGAAATCGATACAATCGCGGAGTTAGCAGGAAATACCGTAATTCGTCTTCCACCGTATCATTGCAACTTCAACGCGATTGAATTAATTTGGGCCCAAGTAAAGAACGATGTCGCAAAACACAATTTAACATTCAAGTGTAGTGATGTAAAAAGTTTGTTTGAAAATTCTTTGTTGAAAGTGACGCCGGAAAATTTGAAAATGGCGTGTGAACATGTAAAACAGGAGGAACAATTTTACTGGGAAAAAGATGGTTTAATGGACGAAGTAATTGATCAATTTGTTATCGACCTACAAGAAACGGATAGCGAAAATGAAGGATGTGAAGAGGCCGCCGCTGATTCTCGTCTGGACATGGAAGGGATTACACCAATGCCATCGACCCCGTAAACCAGCCCCTGTGCGAGAGAGAGGGTGAGTACATGCTGCTGTCTGTCAAAAAAGCCTGTCTCAAGTTATTCCTCTACTTTTATCAGGGTTAGCCGACAATTCTACCTCACGACACCATCTTTCAACAGTTTCAAGGGCACCTTGTATAAGGCCCGAAACTGTATCAGCGAATTTGCCCCTGACCACAATGCAGATATCATCTGCATAGCCTTGGGCATATACTCCACTTTCATTTAGCCTGGCAAGTAATTCATCTACCACCAGGCACCAAATAAGTGGGGATAGAACCCCTCCCTGGGGGCAGCCTCTGGGCATAGTGCACATCAGCTCGCACTGATTAAGAGACACTATTGCCCGGCGGCCCTCCAGGGATGCCATAATCCATCGAGTTACACACAAGTTAACTCCATGTCTAATCAACCCTCTATAGATAGAGCCATATGAAGTAAAATTAAAGATCCCCTCTATGTCCAAAAACACTGCCATGGCTAGCTCTCCCTGGTCAAGCACTTCTTCAGCCCTTGAAATCAGCTGATGAAGCGCCGTCTCCACGGATTTGCCAGCCTGATAGGCATGTTGTTCAGCACTTAGAGGCCTTTCAATTAAGATAGGTCCTCTGATATATCTATCTATTAGCCTTTCCAAAGTCTTTAAAAGAAAGGAAGTCAGACTAATAGGTCTAAAATCCTTAGGCCCAAGGTAAGAGCTCCTACCGGGCTTAGGAATAACAACTAGTCTTGCCTGCCTCCACGACGAGTGTACATAACCCATCGCCAGGCAAGATCTGAAAATTCTTACCAGGTTTGGAATGAGTAAATCCTGTCCCTGCTGAAGCAGGGCCGGGAAAATCCCATCCATCCCTGGGCTTTTAAAAGGGGCAAATGATTGAATTGCCAACTTTATTCGCTTATAGGTGACAATATCTTTGGCAGTCCGCCAGTCCTGCATAGCAGGCCGGCAAGCCTGACTAGATACAGCCTCCTCATTAACTAATTGTGATTCAGGGAAGTGCGTCCCAAGCAAGAGTCGTAAAGTATCCTCCTCCGAGCCAGTATATGTCCCAGAGGGGGTCCATAATGAGCCCAATTTGGCTCTAGAGTCTCGCATTAGGATTTTATACAATCTAGCCGTACTTGGTAGATTGTTGATACTCTGACAGAAGTCTCTCCAGGCTTCCCTGGAGGACTTCTTCAGTTCTTGCTTATACTTGCGCTGTGAATCCCTATGCAGGTTCCAGCTCTCAGTATCTTGATTACCTTTAGCTCTGTTAAAAAGCCGTCTCGTGGAGTTCCGAAGGTTGCTCAAAGTTGAGTTCCAGCGGAACCTCCCATTTACTGTCCTAACTGCTCTAGGTGGACAGTTATCCTCAAAGGAAGATCTGAGGGCCGTACTGATCCTATCAATGCAGTCCCCCAAGTTTTCCTTGTTATAAGAATTTCTAGGCATTCCCCCAGCGATCCTGCCCCTCAGGTCCTCCCTATAAGTGTCCCAATTGGTCCTCTTGGGGTCCCTGAAGGTCCTTGGATCACGGGAGCCTGCCAACCGAAATTCTATGTGTCTGTGGTCGGACAGGGACGGTTCACTACTGACCCTCCAACCACTAACCTTATCCAGGATTCCTATGGATCCTAGTGTTATGTCTATAGCTTCCTCCCTTCTGTTATTACAGTATGTAGGTTCGCCGTTATTCAAGATTTCCCAATCCGTTGTACTTATGTAGTTCGCAAGAGCCTCGCCCCTGGCGTTAACGTTGGTGCTACCCCAAATCCCATGATGGGAATTAGAGTCGCAGCCAACCACCAGGTCAAGTCCCTCCCGTCCACAATAAGTAACAAGGTCCTCAAACTCCCTTGAGGGAGGAGGATCCTCAGAATCATAAGGGAAATATGCAGAGCAGACAACTAACTGCCGCTCTGCATTTCCCTCCTTATATCTCACAAGAACATCTACCACGTCCTGAGAACAGAACTGCGGTAGTGCCCATGCATTCATTCCTTTAATTAGGATGCATACTCTAGGCCTATCTGTAGTGCGAGCACTAAAAGTAGAGAAGCCTGCTGCAGTCAACCCCATGATACGGCCCTCACGAGTCCATGGTTCCTGTATCAGGGCGATATGTATCCCTCCAGTCTGTAGCCATCGGGTAAGAACCCTAGAGGCCACAAAACTGTGTTGAAGGTTAGCCTGCAGACAGTAAATAGCCCTAATGGTACTCACCATATGCCTTAAAAATAGAGCTTCTTTCTAGCTTATGACCGATCGCTAGGGGGTCGTTGAATTGGCCTAGAGTTGGGTGACCAATTTATAACCGTTGGTTAAGGTAGGTGTCGATTTATGTGGGCGCCTTTCTTCTTTATTATTATGTTATTATAAAATAAATATAATTTCCAGCTAGTACTTCCTCAGTGGGTAGAGCGAGAGTTCTTTCTAGGGCCGTGCTCGACGAAGTTAAAATAGGATATAAGATTAGGGAATGCTGGGTAGTAAAATAATGTCAATTAGTTATGTACTTGAATAATAATATTTGTAAGTTTATTTTGTTCTTAATTTTGTCGCTTAGTCTGTAATTATCGTAATATGTCGGGAGGAAGAATACAGTTACTTTAAATAATGTCTTTATCTATTCACTTCGTCGTCGCCAAAATCACTTTAGGTTATTTATTATTCTCATAACATCTGCACGTTTTATCGCAGGAATTTAAGTTATTTATCTTATGGCGGTATATATTCTTTTCACTTCACAATATAAAAATTAATATATAGATAATCTTTCTTATTTCGTTATATAAATTTTCTATCCTCGACCGTATTACTTGAAAAGTCGGTATAAAAACAATATTCGTATTCGTCACTATTTCACTGTATAAAAGTCAATATTTCTAACTCATATTTCGTCTACAAAATAACGTCCGTCTCTTCTCGATCAGTGTCTTCATGTCCGCGTCCGTTGCTCATGTTTCTGTTAATATGTTTCTGTGTTAGAATATTCTTGCAATTCCATTGGTTCTGTCAGGTAGCTTTGTCTCTTGTGATTGGGAATTAGCTAAGTCTTCTGCTATGGTTTTAAATATTTGTCGTTAAAGTGGAGTGAGGTTTTGGGGAGAAACATATCTGTCAAACGTCAAGCCAGTAGTGGCGTCAAGGGTCTTTCTAGACAGAAGAGTACCGCCTCTAATACATTGTATCCCTCTATTTAGTCTAATAATTCCTAAAGTATTTGTCACTATTGTCGGTAATAAGTGTAGTTGTATAGCTTTCTTGATTACGCGTTAAATGATGTTATATTCTAGGTTGTCGTGCAATAATTAATCGTTTGATTAATTATTTGTAATTGCCAGTAATGTCTTTTGATTCAGATGGTCGTGTTGCATATCAAATTGTCCGTGTAAATGTCCTCTGTCTCGTCATGTAATATGTTTTATGGTCATTGTAATAGTCTAGGCGTAATGGGAGTTTTTAGTAGTCGATAATGTTGCGGGAAGTTCAAATATTGTGCGTGAAATGTTTTTTCTTATATTTAATTCCTTATTTTATATAAGCCTATATGAACTGACCTGCTACAAATGTCCGAACGTAACAATTATTAAAATTATGAAATTATTGGTATTTGGAAAATACTATTATAAATAATTTTAAAATTTTTTCGTTAGTCTCGCATCCAAAATCTCTCAGTCAGTTCGTATATTAATTTATTATTTCGATTTTGTAATTATGAATATTCTGTTATTTGTTATCTGTTATATTTTATCTTTTATCTGTGTTCTTCCTCGATGACTAAAAAAAAATATGGTTTTCACATTAAAATTCTTAAAATATAAACATTGTTAAATCATACACTTGTTACACTCAATTAGCTGATAACCAGCTCTTTTTTTTACTTAATTGTACTTACTTCTGGTATGTGTCCCTTTTTTTTTTACCTAATAAAATAAAATCTTCGTTACATTGAATTACTTGATAATAGTCTTCTTCAGTGGTTATAACTCATTTCTGGTACATCACTGTTCTTCACCTAATAAAACAATACACTAATTACACTTAACTACTTACCGTCAAATACATAAAATTTCATTTAACACACAATGGGGTTTGATTATTTCTGCACTTCACACTTTATGTTTAATTACACAATCTAAAATGTACTATTTTCTCTCTTCTGTTCTTCAGGTATCGTTTTCATTCGAGTAAATTTATTTTGCTTATCATGTTCAAGGGTGTTCCTAACTTATGCATACTCACTCCTACACAATCAATAATACCATTGTTTTCTAGCATGATAATTTTAAGTGCATGCCTTATTTCCATTTTAATAAATTTTCTATCTCATTAGTGACCTTTTTCACTTCTTTGACAGTGAATTCCTTCCTTGTCATATACTTTGCTCATTTTTCTTTGTCGACTTATTTCTTACCTTTATTTATTTATAATCTTTCACACTCTTGAATTAACTTTTCATAACTCTTTATTTATCTCTTTGATCTTCATTTTATACCTTATATTTGATTGGTGTAAGGTTGTAGGGAGGATACTAAATTGAATATGCATGATATTAAAATACTTATTCATTTATAAATTTTAACTCTTTAACCCAAGTGTTATATGTAATTATAAAACTTAATTCAATGTTTTCAATAAGTGTAACTAAAATTTCCTTAACTAATTAAATCAAATGCTAGTGCGATTATCCTAAGTCAAATCGATGTTTCATTTCCTTCAGTATAATTCAGAGGGGAATCTGCACGTCACTTCTTAAATACATATATACAATTTTAGTCGGAAAAAAGCTGATCAAACTCTTATTCGTCTCCAAGGAAACACTGCAAGAGATCACTTCATTATATGAGGTAATCCTTGTATCGGTATTGTCTTTCAGTGTTTACTTATAAAATGAGGGCGTCATCATATTGCCTTAAATTAATACTTTCATCGCATTGACGTAAAAATGAAACATAGATGTGAGAGGGTTCACGCTAAAGTATTTTACATTCCATTCTCGTAGTCCTTTTTTGATTCCAGTTCGTTGAATAAAAGCAAAATAGATGTTTCGATTCTTAGGGAATTCGTGACATGATATGATATGGTTTCAATAAATGCTTACGGTACTTTTCACAATTCTATGGGGTTTATTTGCCTCTTATTTTATTCGTATATCAGCGCATATTGGATTGGATTTTCTAGTAAATATTCTTCGCGGGTAGATTTCATTATCACAACATGCCATGGCCAGTGTGCATGATGAGTTTCAATAAAATCTGTTTATTTTTTTATTTTTTTTTTTGTATCATTTATAGTTTTGTGATATAAAATATTTATTGAATAATTTTATGCTGACTTGAACTTTATCTTTCTAAAATAAATCTCAAATATTTACAATACGTATTTAAATTTTTGTATGTGCTGTCAATTCTACAAATTAGTTTTAAATTAGTATATACACTGTAGAGACGTGAAAGTTGGGTAGTTACTTACAAGCGGATACGCTTCCTTTAGAAATAATTTTAAGAGGGTCACTCTGTGGGGGTTGGCTTACTTCTTCATAAGAAATGGTGCCTCTATAGGGGTGACTGGAATAGCAGTGTTACGTAAGGTCGTAGAAAAGGGGGAATGACCTATTTATTGTTTGGGTAAAATTCTTAAGAAATGTTTGTGGTTTACACGAATATTTTTTGTCAAGAATCGTGGTTATTTGCTTCTTTCGTTAAGTTACTTTAGTCTTCAATTGTAGGTGTCGGTGACTGATTGCCATTGTTATTTTCATGATTGTTATTTGTTGTGTCATGTTGGTAATCGTTATTTTGTCCATTGATATTAGCATATCGGTTTAGTCCACGTCGTGAGTCATTTGTACCTCTAAAACTGGGTCTGAAAAATCCTTGGTTGTACTGGGTCCTATTGAACCAGCGGGGTGTTCCATTATATGGTCGTCTGCCATAGTTATTTCTGTTGTTCTGATTCGAGCCTGGGGAGTTATCGTGTGTGTAGTCATTATGATTATTATTATAATTATTGTTGTAGGTTTGGTATCGGGAAGTGTTATTCCTGAAATCATTGTTGTAACCTGGGTAATTTCTTCCATTGTAGTAATGATAAGGGCGATATCTAAAATTTCTACTCCTCCAATAAGAAGTCCTATTTCCTCTCTGATAGGGTCTATTTCTCCAGTACTGTCCTCTGCTATTTGAACTATTTTCTTGGATTTCATCAGTCTCATTTCCATTTACTTGTTGGTGTTCCTCACACAACTGGGCAGATCCTGTCCGCGTCTCGCATCCAAAAGCGTTTTGGCTGGATTGGGTTTGAACATAATTAATGTTTCTTTTTATGCATTGATTATTAGTTGTAACTTGCTATTTATTTACCTTCTGTGAGGGAAACGGGGATTCCTGTAGGGATTTCAACAATGCTATCATGTCAGGGATTGTCTTGGGGCACGCAACAATCAAAATGTTCTTTATCGAAAACGGATAGTGTAAGCAGAGGGCTTTTATGAAAACTTCGTCTTCGATGCTAGGGGTCAACAGCTGTTTTGAGTCACATGGCCGCTATTACGATCAAAACTTCCATGAAAAATCTGGTTTCGTAAGCTTTCTTGGTCAAAATTACTCCAGTATTCTCGAAGAAAGGACTCTTCGAATGTCTGCATATTCAATTCCTGCGTATCATTAACAACATTGAACCATCGAGCTGCACTACCTTTAAATGACCGGGCTACCATAATCATTTTCAACTGTTCAGGTACGTTTCTTAAGTTGAAAAAAGTCTTTAATTCGCGCAGATATCTTACAGGGTTGGTTTTCTGTTTGTCCTCGAAAATGGGGAGAGGCAAATCACTTTGACTAATGGTAAATCCAATCTGATTACTGAGGTTGAAATTTTGATGATTATTATTGTTACTTTGATTTGAATTACTTGCTGCGTGATGGTTCAATCCGTTATCGGATCTTGGTAAGCTGGCGGGTGGAGGGAGAGCAGAGGAAGTTGACGCAATTTCGCCTTGGTTAGAGACCAAGACTGTACCTTCGGTACGATCATCCTGATCTCTTAACCTTTGACGCAATCTGTCCAACTCCGAATTCAGGGATACCAATCTAGTATTGTTACTCCTAACCTCTCTTTCTACTGCACTGACATGATTTCGAATTCCATCTACCTGTGTACAAACCTCTGTCTGAACAGCTTCTATTTGTTCAGTCAAGATACTTTCTGAAGATGCGATCTGTTGAGTTACTCGGGAATCAATTTGCATTAATTCCTCAGTAACCTGTTGTCTATGGTTTTGAATTAACTGCTTAAGACTATTAGTTTGAGCTGTTAGCTCTGAATTCAAGTTTTCATTAACTTCAGTTTGTAGTGAAGTTAATTGAGTATTATGTTCAGTCTGCAATGAATTAATGGTTGTATTTAGGGTAGTATTTTGACTATTAAATTCAGTCTGCATTGAATTAATGGTTGTATGTAGGGTAGTGTTTTGACTATTAAATTCAGTCTGCAATGAATTAATGGTTGTATTTAGGGTAGTGTTTTGACTATTAAATTCAGTGTGCAATGAATTAATGGTTGTATTTAGGGTAGTGTTTTGACTATTAAATTCAGTCTGCATTGAATTCATTTGACTATTAAGTTCGGTTTTAAATTCAGTCTGCAATGAACTCATTTGACTATTAAATTCAATCTGCAATGAACTCATTTGACTATTAAATTCAGTGTGTAATGAATTAATTGTTGTAGTTAGGTTAGTATTTTGGTTGGCCAGAGAAGTTATAGCATTCATAATCTGCTGTAATGCATTGACATTTTCAGTGGCAATTTCAGTGTTACAAGGCATATTATTTGTAGGAACAGCTGACTGTGCTATCACACCTGCTGTTAAATTATCACTTACAGTGACATCCCCTGGTTCACTGCTTTGCGAACTTGATTGATCAACTGACACTGGGTGTGGGTATTCATGCGGTGATACTGGAGCACTTGAACATGTTACTACGTTTACAGTATTCACAGACATCTTAATTTTACGGTTGCGTAAAAGCATAGAAAAATTTTAAATTGAAAAATGATTACTAAAAAAAATTACGTTTAAAATGTCATTCCTTCTTGAAGGGATATTATGAAATTTAATTGAGCTTTTGCAAATAAAAACTGAAAGGAAAAATTTATTCTTGTTCTGTGAATTCCGTACCAAGTCTAAGCAAAAAAAAGTTTAACGATACCCCAGTTTTTGTTGAAGTCCCAGCTGCCTGGCGGTCAGTCGCCGATGAATGGAAGTCAGCTGGCTGTAGGTCGCCGGCTGAAGAGGGATGTTGATCTCTTGTAGATTGGGTGGGTGGGGGTGTAGATTTTCAGAAGAGTGGAGGGTTTTTGGTGAATGTTGATGATGATTGATGTTACTGGTAATCCACAAGGTCCACGTACATTATTGCGAAGAAGTTTATTATAATGTCACACAAGATTTGTCGCGGCGTAAAGAAATTTAATTTATTGTCAATAAATTTCGTCTATCCCCCGTGTCGTTTCAAAAAAGAAGTTTATTATAATGTCACACAAGATTTGTCGCGGCGTAAAGAAATTTAATTTATTGTCAATAAATTTCGTCTATCCCCCGTGTCGTTTCAAAAAAATTTTCGATGTTTGTTGGCCCAAGTCCTATATCCTATATCGCTTCGAAAATCCTGCCCCGAGATGGGAGCCAATTTATGACCGATCGCTAGGGGGTCGTTGAATTGGCCTAGAGTTGGGTGACCAATTTATAACCGTTGGTTAAGGTGGGTGTCGATTTATGTGGGCGCCTTTCTTCTTTATTATTATGTTATTATAAAATAAATATAATGTCCAGCTAGTGCTTTCTCAGTGGGTAGAGCGAGTGTTCTTTCTAGGGCCGTGCTCGACGAAGTTAATATAGGATATAAGATTAGGGAATGCAGGGTAGTAAAATAATGTCAATTAGTTATGTACTTGAATAATAATATTTGTAAGTTTATTTTGTTCTTAATTTTGTCGCTTAGTCTGTAATTATCGTAATATGTCGGGAGGAAGAATACAGTTACTTTAAATAATGTCTTTATCCATTCACTTCGTCGTCGCCAAAATCACTTTAGGTTATTTATTATTCTCATAACATCTGCACGTTTTATCGCAGGAATTTAAGTTATTTATCTTATGGCGGTATATATTCTTTTCACTTCACAATATAAAAATTAATATATAGCTAATCTTTCTTATTTCGTTATATAAATTTTCTATCCTCGACCGTATTACTTGAAAAGTCGGTATAAAAACAATATTCGTATTCGTCACTATTTCACTGTATAAAAGTCAATATTTCTAACTCATATTTCGTCTACAAAATAACGTCCGTCTCTTCTCGATCAGTGTCTTCATGTCCGCGTCCGTTGCTCATGTTTCTGTTAATATGTTTCTGTGTTAGAATATTCTTGCAATTCCATTGGTTCTGTCAGGTAGCTTTGTCTCTTGTGATTGGGAATTAGCTAAGTCTTCTGCTAGGGTTTTAAATATTTGTCGTTAAAGGGGAGTGAGGTTTTGGGGAGAAACATATCTGTCAAACGTCAAGCCAGTGGTGGCGTCAAGGGTCTTTCTAGACAGAAGAGTACCGCCTCTAATACATTGTATCCCTCTATTTAGTCTAATAATTCCTAAAGTATTTGTCACTATTGTCGGTAATAAGTGTAGTTGTATAGCTTTCTTGATTACGCGTTAAATGATGTTATATTCTAGGTTGTCGTGTAATAATTAATCGTTTGATTAATTATTTGTAATTGCCAGTAATGTCTTTTGATTCAGATGGTCGTGTTGCATATCAAATTGTCCGTGTAAATGTCCTCTGTCTCGTCATGTAATTTGTTTTATGGTCATTGTAATAGTCTAGGCGTTATGGTAGTTTTTAGTAGTCGATAATGTTGCGGGAAGTTCAAATATTGTCCGTGAAATGTATTTTCTTATATTTAATTCCTTATTTTGTATAAGCCTATATGAATTGACCTGCTACAAGCTTCAGGTTCCTGCTGTTGTGAGGTCCCTGAGGCTATGTCGGGTCCGATCCCTTTATCTTTGGAGTCCCCTGTTAAGGAGCTCTCTGATCTCTTGAGTTCCCCGGCGCAGTAACCCATAGAAACAGAGTCCCCTATAGAGGAGCGCTCTAGTTCCCTGGGTTCCACAGCCAGATATCTCTCAAACTTTACCCATTCCGAGTCCCCAATTAAGGAGAGCTCTAGATTGTCATTGGAGTCCCCCTTTAAGGAGCCTTCCGATTTTATAAGTTCCCTGGAAATTTTCCCCATGGGAACTGAGTCCCCCGTGGAGCGCTCTAGTCCCCCGGGTTCCATTGCCAGGGTTCTATCAAGGTCTATGCTATCTGAGTCCCCTGCTAAGGAGCACTTGCTAGACTCAATAATGGTCCCACGAGCTGGGGGAAATATCTGTCACTACTCCTGGAGCCCCCACAGAAGTAGAAGGTCTGAATACCATGGGGTTCGACCTGGTTCCCCAAGGGGATCGTTCGCAACACCATCTAAGCCTGGTGCCATTCAGCCTTTAGCACGATGCCACCCACCTTAGCTTGGGTAGGGAAAAGGAAAGGAAACAGGACAGGATATGGAAGATAGGCCGTTGCAGGACGCCTTCGTCAGGATTCTCCACGTGAGACCTTCCCGACATGGGTGACCCTTCTGGTAGCTAGCTACCGTCGGTATAGCTCTCCGCCTCATTGAAGCACGCAAACCTCCCCGCCTGCACGGACAGTGCTTCGATAAGGCGACGTCCCCTGGGGAGGAAGTTATACGTAACATGTAACAAGTTATATGTTTAACAAATAGGTTATATAACTTTTTTATATAACTATAGTTTAGAGAGACAAAAAGACATATGTAATGCACAGTAGTGATGTGAGCCGAAAATATTCCCAGTGGGAAGGAATTTATAAAATTTATATGGGCAGGAAATATTCCGAAAAGTAAGCATTTATAAAAATCGTTAGTTTTGAATGTTTTACTGCTTATTAACGGTCCAGATACCTTAAAATGAAACTATTTCAGTAAAATTCCACATGTTTATCAAGGAACCGTCTAGGGAAGTATTACTTTTCCTATGATATAATTTTTCACTTATTGTCAGAACTATGTACCCTAAGTCATCTTCTTTTAAAAAATAATAATTCCTGATAATCTCTTAGGTTTTCTTTATAAACTTATATGATATAAAGTGATACCTCACACTTATTTAAACAGGATTAAAGATAAGTAATTTAACATAATTTTTAATAGATTTGTGTTCGTATTTAAAATAAAATGCCAGAAACCAACACCTTCAATATTGCACAAACATAAATTTAAATATAATTAGTTTACAGCCTAATAATTAATCATAAATCAGTCCCACGGTCTAGGCTAATCCTACTGTAGTTTAGGGGAAAATTTAGTTCTTTCATGATTTATGAGGGCTAAGAGGAACCTGCGATTTGGCAGATGAGGCCATCCAAATCCGTCATTTCTGCCGCCACAAAACGTACATTCAGTACGTTTTCATGGATGCGATCTAAAAAGAGGAACCGCCTATCATCTGAGCGAGCAGCTAAACTCACTTATCTTTCATACAACTGGAAACTGATGAATGCACAACCTCAGAAGAAGAAAAAGAAGAGTGAATCTACTGGAGTTCAAACCCAAAGTGCTGGTAATCCAGACGATCCAGATGAAGGGAAGGACCAAGAAGAAAACCTAGATGATGATGATGATGTTAATGATGATGAAGGCCATGGAACCCTTTCTGATCAAGAAGAAAAAGAAGAGGATGATGAAGAAAATCTAATGGATTTCAGTGGAAGTGATTAGGCCAACTTCTAAGATGAAGTCAAGGTCACACATTTAAAGGAAGCAAGTAGGCCTATTCCTAAAAGTTGTTTGGGTTCGTACAATTTATGATTATTACTGTAATTTGTGTCTAATTAATAGTCAATCTCTTCAATGAACTCTTTTGTTAATCTTCTGTATTGACCTTCAAGAACCAGGGCAAATTTTAATTAACCTATTTTCATTGTTAACTATGTGAAAACCCAGTATTACAATATTTTATACGTAAATAATTAATGTTCATTTTTTATGTTCTTTCATTAACTATATATTAATCTTTGGACTTATGGCAGTTTTTAGTTTTATTTAACCTAATCATGATTAAATTTAAGTAACAAATAGGTACCTGAGTTATCTTGCTCGTAAATAATAAAATCCAGGGAACTTATGAAATTGTGGGAACATTTCCGGGAACATTCCCTGGAAATATTTCCTCAAGATTAGGTTCCCGCCAGATGGCGCTGTGAATTGAACTCTGGCGTAGGTCAGTTGGAAAGAGCACTGGCACGGATAGCCAAAGGTCCTGGGTTCAAGCCCCAGTGTCAGAGGAATTTTTCTCCTATAATATTATCACAATATTATCTCAACTATCTTCTGTAACTTTTTACTAGATATTGATGAATTTAATTTTCCCGTTTGTTTGTATAAAGAAACTGTCCACCTAACCACAAATAATTAGATTTATCCAAAAGTTCAATCTATGCAACCTTTACTATGCTTTTCAGATGTACAATAGTATAATAATAATATATCCTAATCTCACATATATGACCCTCTACAAAACTTTACATTTTCTGAAGGTCCTTATTTAGCCATAAGTTATATTGGCAGTCATATTGGTCTCGCCTTTTATGGTTATGTTATAACTAGACTAGTTTTGAAATAACAGTCATAGTTTACATTTTTATAGTTGATTGTATTGGTCATTGGATAATTGTTATAACAGTTGACTTACTCTGATCCTTTTATATCAGGTTAGCTTACCAATAAAGAGGAACTTCCAAAAGGTGGATAAATTTCCAGATAGTGTAAATCTGTTACAAGATTATATTTACCTATATTTACCATAACAAAATTAAGCTGTTTTCCAAATAATGATAAAACATTATATTTTCTATTGTCGATCACACTAAGCAAAAGAGATATTTGTGAAGATATTCCACTTGGACTTGATGCTTATTAAATTAGGTTATTATGCCAATAAATGAGAGTCTTACCTCTTAAGCTCATACATTATCTTACACATGACCGATATCTTTTTAAATTTGCATTTTTATACTAATAAAGGCAAATTAGTTGAGATGAGTTTTGGTAGGGTCTAAGAAATCGTAGGTAACTTTAGTACTTAAACCTTTTCAAGCATTATAGATTACTTACTGTCCTGAATAGGTTTTCTATTTTGGGGTTTCTGGCAATTCAGATTTAAGATACTCTATTTAATTCTTCTAAATGAGGAAGATTATGTGATTTTGCCTGTTATTTAGCCAGATAAACCTTCCAGTTGATAATTTAAAGCTTGATAAAATTGAGGTCTTGTTCAGGTTGTGTTATTCTAAATAGTCTAACTGTTTTTTGTGGTTTAAGCAAATGTCTATTTATGAAATAATTCAAAAGATAAGATAAATACGAGGTTGACTAGTAAGTTGTTCCTAGTAGTCTATGATTAGGACATAAAGATTAGTCTTACATTCTCAGACTATTTAACTTCCATGTAAAACTTCAGTGTATTTACATTAGTTATCCATTGGATATACTTTTTGTGTCACTCAAAAGTTCTATTACAATTTTTGTCGTTAGTGGCATTTTTGGATTTAAAGGAGCTTATCCATAAAGACTATTTATTGGGTTTTTAGAGCCTGGTTAACTTATGGTATATATATATTGTTGTTATTGACTGTTTATTCTCCCAGATCAGGTTATTTCATATTGTTCTTGACTTGGGATATATATAAAGTTGTTATTCAAAGTTTCTGTTGGAGTTATTTGTTAGTGTGTTTTCCTTCCTTCCCGGCTCGATACGATCTTTCAACGGCCTCTAGTTTTCAGGTATCTGCACACTTCTTCAAGAAGATACCTAGTCTTCCTATACTAATTACTAGATATAAAGCAGGTAGTAATAAATAATATCAGCGTTGCAAAAGGGCTCACCAATGCACTAGCTCGAAGCAGTAATAGCCCAATACTCAATGCCTGATACCTTTCCCCCGCCCGCTCACGTAGTTTTTTTTTTAAATTTTCGGGTTTTTTAAATTTTGGATTTCTGAATTTTTTAATTTTGGATTTTTAGATTTTTTAATTTTGGATTTTTTAAATTTTTAATATTTTAATTTTGGTTTTTTAATTTTTTTATTTTTAAAATTTTTTAGTATAAAATTTTTTATTTTTGTACTTTTTAATATTAGATTTTTGTACTTTTAATTTTGGATTTTTTGACTTTTTAAATTTTGGAATTTTGGATTTTTCTTTTTGGATTTTTGAATTTTGGATTTTTTTAAATTTTGGATCTTTGGATTTTTTAAATTTTTTATATTATTAATCATTGAGTTGATTGTTTTCTGTGCAGTCCGTCACAGCTCCACTGCTTTCGTGACGATTTTATTTGTAACGCTAGAGCGTAACGCAACTTTGGGTTAGCTCTCGATTTACTCCTAACGCGCCTAAAGAAGTTTCACTTCAAAAAGCAAATAGTAATGAAAAGGGTCTTGATATTAAATCGTTGGCCTGATTGTTTCGTTACATGGTTATATTTCGTCGGTTTTGTACTGCTATTTAAAGTCTGCGCAGAAACGTTTTGCAGCCTGCTCTCATTACCGCGGTGCGGTACCCTACACTGCTCAGATAAATGTGCAGGAGCCTGGTCAAGTGTTATTATCGAAAGATTGTAATTTGAAGGGGCGATGTTTCATTCGTATGCCAGTCTTCAAGGGAATCACATCGCGCTAAGATAAAGGCCTACGGCCGTGAGTCATGAGTGACTGGCGGGAGAAGAATTATGACCTTGACTCTCTGAATTCAAGTCCCACCTCTGAACGGCCTTCTCCTTGCTCGGGTTTTACTAGTGTCAAGAAGAAAAAAAAACTGTACGTGCAGTATTAATCTCACGATCGCAGTGCTGCACACACAGTGCTTGCTATTTGATCTGGTGCTTAGGATACAGTAAGATTTGAATGACTTTCTCTTCTGTTTATTTCCCATGCAATGATACTTTGTGAGGCTTGTCATAGCGAACGAGTACATGTCTATAAGGGGATGCTCGCCTTTACAAGGCTGAATTTATATATTAATATAAGCAATCATCAAGTGAAATCATCCGTGGGCACTAGGCTTCAAAACAATCAGGAAAATTTCTTTGAAATAGATGACTTCACAAATGACAATCTTAACATGAGGATGACACTCCTTACATTTTACATTACTCTATTAATCTTACCTCTCTTCTTTCATGCTATTTTTTTTAAGTGATGAATTTTTACATTAGTAGCAGTGAAGAGATTAGTTTCACGTACTTATTATGAAAACAGCATGCAGTACATTATAGAAAAGCAATCTCCTACCTGTTACATTTTCAACATTGTCCTTGCCTGTGAAAAGTCCCGAGCGCATGCGAACATTCCCGATTCCTTTGGGGCAGTCGAATTTTATTCTTTCCGATGAATTCCCACCGCGACGAGCCGCAACGTTTCGTAACATTTTGCAGTTTCCCTTTTAAACATAGAACCTCATTCATCCGGCCCTCATTGATTCAGATCTCCGGTTCACCCGGATCGCTTTTTCATTCGGATTTTTTTTTTCGGATCGTCATCTCATGGGCGAGGGATACAGTATAATTGTTGTCGTAAAACTTACATCCCTTTGTGGGTGTTAACGCCGCGGTCAGTTAACCAGTCACAAAATCTCAATTTCACTACTCAAGTAAACAACGTGCTCTACAATACTGCATCATTATTTCTTTGCGTGAATTATGTCAAAACGGAAGAAAGTGGTTGTTTCTATAGTAATAGGCATTAGTATGAATAAGTTTGCCTAATTTCCAGATTATCCGGATTTTGGATGATCTGGATGACTTCCGGTTCCAGTTCACGAACAGCATATCAGACAGAACTCCGAGCAAAGCTCGTGGTTAGGGGTATAGTAGATTAACAAAAATATAATTACATTTCAATGCACAGTATACTACAAACGAAAAATCTGAATTTATGAGTACAATGTATATAAAAATAATTTTTCAGTAGTTTAAAATCGCATTTACAACAACAAAAAATAGAATAAATTGGATTGAAAACATTGAAAGACCAAATTAAATTTAAATTGTGCTATTAATATTAAATAATATATATTTTTTCCTTTTAAAATGTTTAAGATTGTAATTTACATATTCAGGGTACTCAGCAATAAAATTGTTATAAAATTTCAAACCAGCGAAACGAAAGATGGCGTTGCTTATTGTATTTTGACAATGACTATAGGAAATAAATTTAGATATTTTTTATGGTAATATATTAATAATTTTGACTTATACAGCTGTTCGAATTTCATAACGTTGAATTCAACATATAATAGATTTGATTGGAAATTAATAGCTTTATTTAAACACATTTTTATTATTCTCTTTTGAAGTAAAATTAATTTTGTACAAATGGTCTTAGAAACGCTACCCCAGTCAATAATTCCATATTGGATTAACGATTCAACTTGTGCTAAATATATTGACCGTAATGTAGAAATTAGAAGTAAATTTTGAAGGATAACAAATTTGTATATAGTCTTCCGTATTTTATTTGTGATAAATGCAATATGCTTATCCCATTTGAGATGTCTATCAATAATATTTCCTAAGTATTAAACTTCAGAAGATTCTTTTAAACAAGAGCAATTACACATTTGCTTAGAATTACATAAGGTTTCATGCAATTTTATATTTAAAGCTGGATTAGGTTTGGATTTTACTACTGAATATAAAGCTTATAAAAGTTGGTTTGAGATATTCAAAGATAATAAGTTTGAATCTAACCATTTTTAAATTATTTTTAAGGCTTGGTTGGCATTTTCATATGTTTCATTCCTATTTTTACCATTAATTATTCCTACCGTGTCATCAGCATATGCACACAAACCTCGATTTCAAAAGCAGCTGAGCAAAATAGCTGTAATTGCCAGGAGTAGTGGGATAGGGGGTTGAAGGAGATTTGACATTGACGAGGGTAGGATTAAAATTTATAACCTTCAGTTGCTTGACGACGAATATGAATGCTGCTTACGGAACTACCTTTTCGGCTCCTAACGGCACTGTTCGTAATGTGAAACAAGCTTAACCAAATATCAAACAGGCTTCCTCTTTTGTCATACAGCACAAAAGAAACTAATTTTCGCTATTTTAAATCACCAGTAAACAGCATTAATAAAGCAGACAATAATACAATTACATATAATTATTAAACACTTCTTTAAGCAAATGAATGTACAATTTCTTGAAGATCGAGACAGTTTTATACTAGTGATATATCTGAATAAAAGTTCAGTTAAGAAAATCTGTAATAAACACCCTTTCAAAAGAAGAATTCTTATACTTTATTTATAGATTGTATTTTTTGAAATTTTTACGCAAAAGAATTTTGTTTCACGATTTCGCCTATTCTAAGAATGAACTGCAGTAAATACGTGTTTGTGCGGAATGCAGTCTTTGATATCAAGACACATATATTATGAATAGGCCTACTGTATATTGATTGAAGTGAGGGTCTTAAGCTTTCAATTACGTTTACCTACTTAGCCCTAGTAAATACATTCTTAACTTAAAAACAATAACTTATATTACATTAATATAGTGACAATTTGAAGGACGAAGAAATCAATGTAACATGCTCAATGAATTCATCGATATGCTCAACCCACTCTTCGACTTATGCAAATAAACCAGTCAACAGCTATTTACTTACGTGTATACCGGTACATTACTTCTCGTTATATATATATATATAATATATGAATATGAATATGAATATGAATATGAACCTGAAGGTCTGAAATATGTCATCTCCACCACAAGAAACGGAATTGTTTGTTTAAACTTCTGCAACAATTGTGACATTTTAATAATGTTTACAATAATTGGTTATTCCTTGATATTCATATTTTTTGTGCCGACAATATCTTTTTTTTATTGGAGAGCATATTAAACATAAGCTACGCGACCAACATCCATCTTTACAATATTTTAATTTTTTACTTCAATTTTAATATTTAAATACACTTTCATTTAAAATGACATTTAGTGACTTTTTTTGTAGTGTATGTTTATGTTTTTATGTAATTAAAATTAAATAACCGCAAAAACATAATCATATGGCAAAAATGATTGGTGAATAGATACTGATTCGTAAAATCTAGCTTGAATGCGTGTAATAATTGACAGAAGGGGTTACTACCTAGTGTGGTTGACGAGGGTTGCTTGACGGAATATGAATACTCCCTTTCGGAATTCCCTAACGACTCCAAACGGTGCTGTTTGCGAATGTGAATGCTCTTTTATAGTCCGGATGAACGAGATTCTACTGTATATTGTGTTTGCCGCTACGCGCCGCACAGCCTTAAGACAATGGTGGGGATGCTTCGTTCGGTTGCTCGTAGGCCCGATTTCGTTGTGTTTAAAATATGGCATCCTAGCCCTTTTTCATTAGGAAATGACATCAGCAAGTGTGGTCCCAAATGGTTTTTAAACCGAGTGGGCGTCTGGTGGGCATGAATTGACTTCATATACTTAATAGCAGCCTTTTGAAATTTACATATACTTGAATTAATCAACCATTTGGACTGTGTTAGATTGTAGGCCTATTCACAAAGTAACCGCTTCTGTAGTGATGTCCTTGAATAACTATTTTCATTCAAAGTCTTAGGTTAAGATTTAATAAATTTCATATTTACCGCAGAGGGAGAATTATTTTGAGTAGTATTTATCTACCTCCTTATTCCCTCTGATATTAAAATAAACATACAACACACTGTGATATTCATGTATAGAACACTAAAAAACACTAAAAAAGATCATTAAAAATATATGTACAGATTAAAATTTTTACCAGAAATTACACAGGTCAATGTAGTAAAATACTAAAATATGCAGAAAATGGATTTCCCTACTGCCGGGAGTCTTTTCACCATGTATAAAACGGTGATGTCAAAATCTTGAGTGATGTAGATAGTTCTTTTCTTGATTAGTTTGTAAAAAGATAATTAAAAATATATATACAGATTAAAACTTTTTCACAAATTACACAAGTCTATGTAGTAAAAATGCATAAAATGGATTGCCCCACTGCCGGGAGTCTTTACACCATGTTTAAAACGGTGATGTTAAAATCTTCAGTGTTGTAGTGTTCTTTCTTGAATGTTTGGTAAAATTGTTCTTTTAGAATCGTGTGCCCAGTGTGTTGTAGGTTGTTTAAAATTGAATATGCATTTCGGCGCAAAGTTACGCCATCCTCAGTTCCTAAAAAATCAGAGTAAAAAACTAACGTAAGAGGTAACTAGTATTTATAATGTTTTTAAATTGTGTATGGACTATTACTAACCTTATGTTGTGGTGCCGGAACTTGACTATGAAGTAACTGATTGTGGTGTAAGGTGCTGATATGTATGGAGGGTGGGTGTGTTCATAAGAAATTTGGAATAGTGGGTTGTATTCAATTTGGTCTTCGTTTAGTATTATGTCCTTGTGTTTATATATTTCGAGTTGTTCCAGAGTATTTAGTCTATGTCCTTTGTTTTGTTTGTGTAAAATTTCCATTGTATTTTCAATATTGTTATGTTGGTGTTTTTCTATAATTAAGTGATGGTATAAGCAGATTTTTGTCTGTTGTTTTTAAAATCTTGGGTGTGTTCCCGATATCTGGTTTTGAATTTACGGCCTGTCTGCCCTATGTAAACCTTGTTAGGTTAAGATAATGCACATTATGCGCGATTCCTTAATTATTTAAGATGGTTCATTCTAACCTCCACACGTGGTAAAGTAGTTCAGACGAAGATTGCGATTTTATCATGCGATAGCCACAGGCCAAAAGCATAACTTAATCACGATTCGGGTGGACAGGACACCAGCTGCTAATAAGCGAGAGAGAGAGAGAGAGAGAGAGAGAGAGAGAGGGCGAGAGAAAATGAGGATTTTCACCCATATTTTATGGAATTTTGTTCCGCGATGTTAAATGTTGGAGTATTTGAAACTCGCTACTAATTTGAAGTGAAAATAGAAAGTTTCGTAGAATTAATTCTTATCAAACAAACAATGGTTAAATGTGGAGAAATAAAACATTATGCGTACCACTTTTTGGTGTAAACTAAAGTTGAATACACGTTTTAAGATATTTTAGGTCAGCGAGAACGCCCCTTTCGACTATAGGCCACTAAAGTTGAATACACGTTTTAAGATATTTTAGGTCAGCGAGAACGCCCCTTTCGACTATAGGCCTATAGTGAATGCATTAATAATGTAGGGTAGTATTGTCGGCATATTATAATGTTGTCACCAATACGTCGTCGGCCGCGGTGGTACAAAAGTAACCTGCTTGCTTTTGAATTCGAAGAGCACGGGTTCAAACGTGGCCGCGTTCGATAGATTAACTTATTCAGGACTTAAAAGTCCTGGCACGAAGTCTTTCGGAAGTGACTGCAAACTAGTGATGGGAAAAATCGAATGATTTTAACAATCGAATGATCATTC
Source organism: Ectobius pallidus (assembly GCA_964059195.1). NCBI lineage: Eukaryota > Metazoa > Arthropoda > Insecta > Blattodea > Ectobiidae > Ectobius > Ectobius pallidus. Next base: position 49,388,742 of record CAXKWD010000006.1, on the reverse strand, counting down.
GAATGCAGAACTAAACATTTCGAATGAATATTTCGAATGAATTCATTCGAAGTGTTTTATTCATAGAGGGATAGTTACATGCAACCTACGAGATGTTCATTCGCTAGCTTCAATATTTTTCGAATGAAATCTTCCGTTCTCACTTCACTTCATTGGCATTCGAAAGCGGGTAGATTTAAATTTAGTGCGCACATTTCCGGCAGAGAACAATGCGGCCAGCTTACAACAAACACGGCCTCCAGAGATGTTTATTATTTTAGTCATGTAGTCTCGAACAAGTGCTGTAGTAAATAGGCCTACAGTAAATTAGGCCTAACATGAAATTTCTTGAAGTCCTACAAATATAAATTGCTTAATGCAGCAATAACCAGGCAACTTCGTAGTTATTATTTGCATTTGCATATCTGTGGTGTTCAATAATAACAAGCATAATACAATCAAGTACAAAATAATATAACTTTTCAATTTACGAAAAAGTAAAAATTATGTAATTTCAAGACACGTTCTTAAAGCTTTTAAATCAATCATAAATAACAAAAAATCTGTTCATATTAGTTTTCTCTTTGGACTTACAATTTTAAATAAAATACCAGTCAATCCTTTTTTCTTGCAATAAAAGCTCATATGACTTTCCTAATAACAAAAATAAGTTTGCATCATTATCTTTGACTACAAAAAACCATTTGCCGTAGGTTAATTTTAAAATCCCATTCACAAAGGATTGAATATTTACTTAGGCTATCACGACTTATCGTTACTATTCACCTAATAATATTATCATAATCATTATAACTGTATAGGCCTATCAATCCCAATGAATAGAGAACATAACGACAACAGAAACAGATTATATTATTATTATTATTATTATTATTATTATTATTATTATTATTATTATTACACGGCTTATTGGTATACCCTAAGCTCCTAATTAAGCGATGTAATATGTAATATGAAGTTAAAGCATGGAAGGATAAATATAATACACAAAAAGACAATAGTAGGCCTAAAATAGATAAATATATTTTCACGACCAAATTTGAATACAACGAAATGAAATGTATCTAATTTTAGTATTAGGTCCATTCAAATTTTCAAGTTTAATAAATAGTAATTAAGGTAAATAAGTTATTAAATTGATTATGTACAGTGTATTCTTCAGTTTATTTTATTACGTTCGGAAATCCGAATAACTATTTTGTCAGTTATATGCGATGCTGTAAAGTAATTATATCTATAATTCGATAAGATCTCCAAATCTATTTAAATCTGAAGATTTCAAATTATTATTTAATAGGGTAGACATCGTTCGTTTAACTAAGAAATTCAATAACACGTATGTGAGAGCATATGTGAAACAAATTTAGTACTATTTACTTTATTACTGTGTTATAATAGCATACTGAAGGTAGTGTTACGTCATATTGCAGTATTTTTGCATAAATGCAGACATAACTGTTCAAAGACAACGAATCAAAACAAGACAAGAAATAACACGAACATTTCAGTTAATAAACAGTCGAATAAAGTTTAGTACAATGCTATTTTCATGTACTATAGGTCGTGGCTCTTTAATCTGTATCTCAATAATTATTAATTTTATAAAGAAGTATGTTTGTTGTTTTATATATAATTTTCTTGTATAATTAGGAACCGACAAAAGCAATTCAAGGTCTCTGCAAAGCCTGGCCGAAGAGTATTTCCGCCTGAGTAAACTGAGCCGTGATTGAGCACATGTAGGTTGGCGATGGGGTCTGGTTTTTTTCCTTCCTTTCTTCATAATTTTTTCCCCTTTATTAGGATGTGGAAATTGAAAAGACTGCAAGTCCATTCACCTTCTGAACACAACCCTTTAGGGGTGGATGATTTTTTTTATTTTAAAAGGGAAAAAATGCAAGCATTCCCACTTTGGTGGCATTACCATTAAAATAAATTAGATGTTGCCAGTTCTCTGACATGTTGGAACACTGCAGATCTTTAGACAAAAATAGTAGAAACAACAGAAGTGAAAAGGTTAAATTAGTATACCCATATTATAGTTTGTCGCGGAAAATATGCTCTTACTTAGATAATTTATAAAATATGAAGGTAATTGGAACATGTCTCAGTTAACTAATTCAACAGTTCAATGTGGTATAGAATTATTAATTATGATTGATATCTAAATGGACTCTAAACAACATGTTGCAATGTTGCCTCCTGATTAAGTAATCTGATCTCGAGTCAATAATTAAAGTATAACTTAGAATATTACTTTTGACTGGTATAATTAACTTTGTAAGATTGTAAATACTCATAGCTTAGGTTGTTGAAGATATGCATTTATGTAAATAGCTAATGTTGGTACTGCTTAAAAATCTTATAAATGCATCAAATATAAAAATTGAATGGCTGTATTTAATATCATAATTCATAACATACGGTAATTAATCAAATAAATAATCCATTTGAAAATGCATATGTTTCATGTAGAAGCTAATGATGGATGTAAAATAGGAACAATCTGTGAAAAATTGAACTTTTTAATATTCGAGAGAACGGCTATTTTATTGTCAAAATATATTTTGTAGCCTGGGGTTGAAACTAGCTCTGCGTCATGCCATCCCCACTTGGAATGGGAGAGATGGAAGTTACCGAACGCTTTGCTAACTGGGACACGATGGAACACGAAAACAATCGAATGAACGAGAGAACGAGCCGAAAAGCCAGATTCCGAGAGGTTGAAGAAGCATTCGAATGAATTCATTCGCTTTCACACTTCAGTTCAGTAAGCGAAGCGCTCTAACCCTAGTCTGGAGCAGAGCAAAATCATTCGAATGATTTTTTTAACATCTCGAACTTTTCGAATGATTTTAACAATCGAATATTTCGAATGAATTCATTCGAATGGTTCCCATCACTACTGCAAACCCCAGGTAGATTGACGCTACCGGTACGCTTCTCTGGTCCAGATTCCCATCCCTTTCACATCGTAATAATACCATAGCTAATCCTGGTTATTCATCGAGGCGACTGGGAATTGTAAAATAAGTGTAACCATATTAGTCTTCGGTAATGAAATCTTCAGTCACTAGTCTGAGGCCTCGTGCGTGAATTAGACAGGATTCCTTCCATCCATTCTTTTAAGAACACAGGTTGGGTAACGTAGAGCTCTTATGAAAACTTCGTACCACTTACTGATTCACATAATGAGAGTATCAGTCACTTAAATTAGAGTGAATTATGTTTCTTAGGTAAGAACATTAGTACACAACCCGAATGGAAAATTGAATATGGGGTCTGTTACAAACTCCAAAGTAAGACATGAGCTCCGTCCATTTCACGCTCCTATAACTACAGCTCTTAAAAAAAGAAAATGGGACATAAAGGAAAGTGACTACAAACTTCTGTGGAAGTATTTGAACCGAAAAGGAATAAACAAACAAGACAATGGGAAAACTTGGACAATAAGAAACTCGCGAGTTCATAATATTCTCTTAATGCTGTGAAGGCAATTAACTCAAAGCGGACGTGTATAGAAATGGAAGAAGATAATGCTCTCAGCTTTCTTTAGAAGATAAGACGAATGTCGAGATATCCTTCTACTGCTGTATTATGAATTCAATACCGTTAAATTTCGAACTGCCGAAAGAAGCATCACGCCCGAACGTAGTGAAATTTTAATAATTGAATCAAGTTTAGGAATAAAAAAGTATCTTCCTGTTTGTAATGAAGGGCTCTGAAATTAAATCCTGAATTTTAAATTAAAATAGACAATCCATTCACTATTATAGTGTGAATATGTGCGTTACACTATGACACACTTCAAGGGTTGTCCCACCCAGGAGGTAACTATTTGTAAAGTTTACCCGTTGCTCATATGCATAATATACTCAACTTATCATTTCGGTTTCTTTAAGCCTGTAGGCTCTATAACCATTATTATTAAAACCCTCCCATCATAACAGCTAGCTTTTCAAAAATCTCCATGCATCTCACTTTAGACCTACCTATATTAAAGGAAACAAGTTCTGAAAGCAGATAGTAATGCTGTAGTTAAAATTTAAATCAATGTGTGTTTGCTTAACATGTCTCTTATTCCAAGATATGAAGGAGGTAAGATCCTGACGAAGAACCTGTTCGACTGAACTATATGATCAGGGCTCGGTGTGGGATACCCAATTCGTGAAAGTTAAGAACTTCCGGACCATTGCTTTATGAAGGTTGAGGCGAAGTAGAGATGGAGTGTGGCGTTACTCGTTGCCTCAACGTGTAAACATTCAGTCGCAGTAGGACCCAAAATAATTGTTCACATTTATAGTCATTAATAAATTTATAGTCATAAATTTATTAATACATAAATATATGCATTACATTTCTAGTTCAGAAATAATTTTTTCTTAGAGTTGATTCCCGAGGAACTTTCATAGCCATATGTTTTTCAAGAAACCATTTACAATATTTATTTTCGACCTTCTTGAATGTGATGTTGGTACGTTCGGTTCGGTTTGATCTTCAATGTCTGATTTTTATATTAAAGGCCTGCCTTGAATGTGTAATTTAATATTTCCCATCTGTCTTTTGCTATGACAGTGTTTTTCAATGAATCGATTTCTTCCGTCCGTATATATTTTGTGTGCAGTTTGCAAAATACATCCTAGACCAAGCCCTGTATATGATAAATGTAAGGAGTACTGGATACATGTAGGGAACCTACAATGTGCACAAAAATCGCCCTTCGTGGTTAACCTAGTTAAGTAAGTATCTGGCGGCCTATAATGGAGCAACAGATCAGTATGTCTAAATAATAGAGCTGCTCCGTTTATTTTTATTTTTTATTTTTATTTATTTTATTTATTTATTTAACCTGGCGGAGTTAAGGCCATAAGGCCTTCTCTACCACTCAGCCAGGGCAAAAACATGAAATACATAATGATAATAATAATAATAATAATAATAATAATAATAATAATAATAATAATAATAATAATGATTAATAATAAATTAAAGAAGAACTGATATACATGAATACAAGAAACGTACATTAAATACAAAGAAAAAGTACTTGAATAATATGAATATGTAATACAAATGACTAAAATAAAAAGATGAAAGAAATAAAATAAAAGAAATAAAAAAGATGAAAGTCTAAACAAATACATTCTTAGTTATTACAAAATATAATGAAAATTAAAATATATTACTAATTAGCATCAATTCCTAAATGTTATTGTATACTAAATTTATTAAATGGCGCTTGAAGTGTGAAGTCGTTTGGCAGCTCCTGAGATGGCTAGGCAGTGAATTCCAGTGACGAATAGCTGTTGTTGTAAACGAATTCGAATAATGTGTAGTTCTGTAAAGAGGCATGGATAGTAAGGGGTCAAGCTGAGAGCGCGTGCCCAAGTTATGGTAGGAAGAAAGGTAATGAAAGCGACTGGAAAGATAGCTAGGTGTTGAGGTATGAAGGATTCTATAGAGCAGTATGAGACAGTGAAAATATCTTCGCTCACGCAGGCGTACCCATCGAAGTGGTTCCAGTGACGGTGTTATGTGGTCATATTTACGAATGTTACATATATACTGTATCTGACGCACGCATTATGAACACGTTGTAGTCTTTGAGTCAAATTGCTGTTTAGGTAGGTAAGTAGGATGTCACAATAATCAAAATGAGGCAAAATGAGTGTTTGAACAAGTGTTTTTCATAATTGAAACGGGAGACAGTCTTTTATACTATACAGAGTATGCAGCGTTGCAAATGTTGTTTTGCAGATATTAGCGACTTGCATATCCCACGTTAAATTATGGTCAATGTGTATGCCAAGGTATTTAACGGTATTACTATATGGAATTATAGAATCATTTAATTTCACTTGGTTTAGAAAATTGGCGTCTATTTTAGACAATTGCCGCTTGAGCCCTATTATGATAGCTTGTGACTTCCTAGGATTTAGCTTTAAGTCGTGTCTTTCTACCCATTTAGAAATCGAGTCTAAGTCACAGTTGATTTCTTCGATAGCGTCATTTACACGGTCGAGTCGTGAGTGTGTATAGAGTACAATATCGTCAGCATAAATCATGTATTTACTGTGGGTCAAATTATTTGATATGTCGTTTATATATAGTGCAAAAAGTAGAGGTCCCAGTACAGATCCCTGGGGAACTCCTGCCTTAACAGCCCGCCAAGAAGAGCTCATATTGTTTAAAACAACACATTGTTGACGGCCATTAAGGTAAGAGCAGAACCAGTTCACGACATTATTTGAAAGATGTAGGCGTCTAAGTTTGCTTATAAGCAGATCTATGTTCACAGAGTCAAATGCTTTGGAAAAGTCTAGTAAAGTCATCACTGAAACTTTGCTCACGTCCATTGCAGTGCGGATGTCCTCAATGACATTTATGACTGCAGTTGTAGTACTATGTCCTGTGCGGAAGCCAGATTGTAAAGAGTCAAGAAGATTATTTTCATTCAGGTAGTTAGTCAGTTGTTTGTGTATAATGCTTTCCAGTGCTTTCGAGAGGGCAGGAAGAATGTTAATGGGACGAATGTTTAAGAATAGTTATGCATGATACAAATGGTAAAAGAATGGTTTTATTTTGCGAGTAGGTATGTTTGAAAAACAGTTGAATGTAGCGATTTTAAGAGCGAAATAAAGTCGTTTTTCCATGTGCATCAAATACGATTTTTTGACAGCTGTTTAAGATTTGTGAAATATTAACAAATATTAGATTTATTCTAATGCGTTACGTACAGAGTACCAATATTGCAGCCTCGAGCTGCACTGCTACCTACTGCTGCTTATTCACATGCACTTACGCATACAGGTTATTGATTTTGTGGTGTGTGGCTGCCAACACAAGGATTGGAGTCAACAATGCTTTTCAACTACCAAGTATGACAATTTTTGGGACCACTGCACCGTGAGAAGTTTAACATTTAAAGAGGCTCAATGAATTTTAATATTTACATTATTCTATTTAATAATCATGTGACTGACTGACTGACTCGTTCCTGTAACCCCTATGGCGGGGTATTGGGCTTCCAAGTGGAGGTCTCATTACCTATACTAATTTTGTTACGCTTATTTTCCGAGAGAGAGAGCAGATGGACAGGTGGTAAGCCCATTGCCTCTCAATAATCATGTAGGCTACAAATATTCTTAAATAAAAGAGTATTTTCCCTGTAATTGAAGCCAAAGTTGGTTACAACGAGCAAAGAGAGTTTCATAATTTTCATATGAGTGTTTTAATTATCGTTATAGGCAAAATTGCATACGACTGAGTTTGTTCATTCACAATTAAATTGTTTAAGTTTTGGATCTTTAAAATACCTCGTAATTAATGGCGCTTTAACGTCAAACAACGCACATTAAAGCACATGAAATGAATTTAATGTAGTATAATATGCAACTTAAGACGAACAGAATTGATTTCATTTTTAATACAGGTTGTTTAATTACACAATTTCATTTGCTGCTCTGAAAATTTCAAGATCTTTCGAGTTCGATAATAATCGATGCCACACCTATTTTGTAGGAAAATCTGTACCGAAATGGGTATCATTATGACATCGTTACCTCACATGTAATAAGTGTACTGTAGCATAGACGAACAATAAAAATACTGATGGCCGAGGATCTGAGTTGCTCACTACATGCCCGTATTCTTTCCTTTGACTTATTGACCTATATCGTGAAAAACCTTTTAATAAGCAGTATCCGGACGATAAGTATTGTCTATCTATGTAGGGGCATTTACTTTATTTAGCGAATTTATGTAAGTAACGACTAAAATTATATTTTAGAATAAATATTTTATCTAGTTCTATTCTCTTAAATGTTCTTACCACTAACATTACTTGTTACTGATAACCAAATTCTTCTATATCCCCCAACTTTTAAAACACATGCTTGCACATTCAAAGCTTGATTTTTATTGATTATAAAATTCAGTCTATAAATTACTTTATTGTGCTTCGTTCCTTAATGACTACCGCTAATAAACGCTCAAACCATTTAGTGCCTTGAGCAATTTAGAGGTTCATTAGAGAAATCGTAGATTTTTAAGCATCTATGGCTGATAATTTTTGTAATATAGTTGCTTCCTGTAGAATCAGCTCAGAATGTGATGATCTCAGGTAAATACTGTATTAGTCTCACTACAGAAAACATAAAAAATAGCAAAGAAATTTTCAAACACAACTAAGTAGGCCTAATGAGTCTGGAACGTAGTTTTAAGGCTTTTCAAAATTTACAAACTACTGTTTGAAAGAGGTGATGTCTGACTGAAAATATTATCTTGATAATCTCTATTACACCTGATTTAAAACTTCTTAGCAGTATAAAGTATTTAATAAGAAATAAACTAACCCGTTATCGACTTGAAAATAGAAACTTCGAAGATATGCTAATCAATATTGCTGAAAAAGTATTCGTAATTTGGTATCTCATAACTCTTGAAAAGTATCCTGCTAATTATATGGAAAATAAATCTTTATATTTCTTCAGACTGGTTCTGAACTAACCGAGTACATGCCAGCATGTCATTAATTTTTATATTTTATATTTATTTTACATTTATGTCATGAGCATCGTGAATGATGCTATAGACTAAGTACAAGTAAAACTAACACAGACTACAAGTAAATAATGAACAAATATAGGCTAGATACAATATAACAACAGAATTATCTATGACAGGTAGTTCAATAAAGTCATTAATATTTTTAAAAGGATGTTCGGAAAGCCAGTTATATAAAACCATTTTAAATCTATGTAGTAAAACGTAATGAGACTCATATGGTAGTTTATTAAACATTGTAATGGCTAAAGTATGTAGCCAGTTTTTTTGTCAATATAAAAGATGATTGATGTATAAGATGGTTATTCCTAGTGTGATGATTATGGATGTATTTTCTAAGAGTAACAGAATCTAGATTTTTTTGCATGTAACAACAAGTAAACATATAAATATTTATTACTGTTAAAATTATTTCTTTAATAAATAAAGGTTTCCAGTGCATACTGCAATTCCGGGGTGCGCGGGCAAAGAGAGTTAAGTCCACTTTCTTGTTACAGAGAATTAGAGTGACTTAACACACTATACCAGCCCAACATAGCTTTAGAGATGGATGAATCCATGAGGCACACATCCATAACTACCATACGTTTCTGAATATGACTTACTGGACTTAACACAAATGTAGAGAACATTTTTATTTATAACTCTATGGACACTTATAGCCTGTTATTATACGCATTGCCCTTTTTTGTAAGCCGAGAATATTTGAAATCCCGGTGCCATTTCCCCAGAAACGAATACCATAAAGCGAAATTATATTTATTAATGCTTTTGGGACTAATTTTCTTAAATGGCGTAGTAGGTAAATAACTCTGGATAGTCTATTACATACAGCGTCAATATGCGGAGCCCAAGTTAAGTTCTTATCTACGATAATACTTAGGAGCTTAACATTGGACATTGTATACCTATACATGATGTTCTTAATGTAAAGAGGATCTTTTGTGTCTTATTATCATTTGAACAAAGCCCGTTTGAAGCAGTCCAGTTAGTTGCTTCTTTAATTGTATTTACAGTTGATAATGTCAGGGAATTTGTATCATTAGCGGTAGAGTAAGAGGTAGTAGAATCGTCAGCAAAAAGAATTGATTTACCTGTTGACATTAACAGGTAGATCGTTAATCATTATTAAAAATAAGTGGTCCCAAAATAAATCCCTTTGGTAAGCCGTACATTATAGAAAAAGGTTCTGAAAAATGGTTATTTAAGTAGACCTTTTGAGAAAGGCTAGTAAGATCACTTTTGAACAAGTCAAGTTCTTTGATGGAAATTCCATAATAGATGAGTTTAGAAAGTAAAGTGACATGGGACACACAATAGAAGACTTTGGTCAAATCAAACAACATGGCCAAAGTAATTTCATGATATTCTATTCCAGTAAGTATGGAAGAAATTAAGGTTTCAATTGAATTCACAGTTGATAAACAACTTCTAAAACCAAATTGAGATTTCGAAAAAAGTAAGTTCGCTTCCATAAATTCAGTCAATTGGATTTTAATAACAGTTTCTATAAACTTAGAAAAAGTGGGCACAATAGGTCTATAGTTCCCAGGATTGGAAGGATTGGATTGGAAGGATCACCCTTTCCAAATATAAGTACTACCTTAGACAGTTTAAAGCAATCAGAGAATATTCCGTTAAAGAGACACTAGTTTATGTAATAGGTCAAAGCTTAACCTAAGGAATTACTGTCTTTAGAAAGTCACTACTAATATCATATATTATGTCTTTGATTTTAAAGGTTTTGATGTTCCATACTATTTTGAGTAAATCATCGCAAGAAATCTGTTTCCAGGTAAATTTCATCTTAGGAATTTTTAAATTAGACAATAGATGCAAAGGGTTATCAGTACAGTGTAACACAGTACTAACAGATATTCTGTATAGACTACATTTAATAAAATACTGTAAAAGAATCAGGCGTGACACTTTGACTTCAAATATTAGATTTATTTATGGAAGCTTTACAAGCTTTACAAGCTTTATTACGTTTGGATTATCGAAACGACTTAGCAGTGAGACCAAGTAAGGTTTACCTTGTCATATTAGATTGAGCCAATTGAACTAGTGAGAAGAAATAGGTACAAAGTCTGTTCCACAAACCTCAACTTTCGGGAAGTTGGAAAAAAAAAACTAATTCACACAAATAAATGTGTTTACAAAATCAAAGTAAAACCTTTCATTGATGATTTCTTACATATTCAGGCAAGAATAACAGACTGTGATGGGTGAAGAAATATTTACTTGATTATTATACCATAAAAACTGACACAAAATTAATAAATGATGTCCCAATTTTCCACTCAAAAGACAAAAATTATTTTTAAAGAAATTATATTTTGCTTTAAATGTATTAAAAATGTAAATGTTTTACAAAGTGTGCTTGGTTTACATCAGTTCCACTAGAACAAGATACTTCGGTAATAAGGGGTGAATACTAGGTGCACAAAAGACATTTACGTGATACATACCAAATTAATATATTTGATACATAAAACTTGATAACTGATGCAACATTTTAATAGATCATTGTATTTTTTAAACTTATCGCACACTTTTTTCCTTCTTTTTTCAACTGAACTAGCATTACATTCCTTGTTTCTAGTGGCCGTTTCTAGACCTGGCTACCCTTTTTTATAATCAGTGGGCTCATGTACGAATAAAGAACAAAATGGCTATCTCACTGTTTGCTAATGCATTTATTATTAACTTTTACCACCATTATGAAGGTGTGTATTAGTTCAAGACTACTATTAGACAAATTACATTATTGTTATATTGGATCAATCATTATTTATTTTAATGGTGCAGGGAGAATACTACTAGGTCCTATTACTCCAAAAATACGCTAGGATGCTATGATATAAGGTAACGGTAAATAAGAGAATAAATATAAATAAAAATAAAAATAGTCTACGGTATATAAGTAAATCAATAATACGTAGACTATATAAAGAAAGGGTAAACATAAAATTTGAATGGAAAGCAGAACGAAGCAAAGAAGCTTACAAATAAATAAATAAGTAGACAGAACGAAAGACAAAAGAAAGGAAGGAAAAATATGAAAAAAGAACGAAAAAGGTAGAAAGTGAAATGTGAAAGGAAAATGGTAAATAAATGAACCCAGTAGCAAGAGCAAAGTGACGGGGTCATCAACATTTGCTTTAAAGGCTGTAGCTTAAATCCTTGTCTCCTGAAACTTGAATTTGCAGTGGAATTGCTCGGAACTGGAGCCGAGTTTTTTTTACCCTCTTGAAATACTTGTGGTTCTGCTGCCATCAGTCTTCCTTTCTTTTCACTCTTATCGTTTGAGCCGCTGTACTATTGACTACCTCACACCGAGCTTGTCTGGAAACCTCAAGAGTCGTTTCGCATGAAGCGTCTTAAATCTGAAATGAGATCGGGTTGGTCCGGACCTGTATCGAAGTGTGAAAACCAATAAAAAGAAGAAACTTACATATCTTAAACCTCTGCTGTACACTCAACTCAAACTCCCTTGTAAAATACTGCACTGCATTACACCCATGTCACAGAAGTTTTCTAAGCGTTATGGCGGCAGTGAAGTGATTGAATTGACAAATACATCAGCTCTGTGAAAGTAAACTTTCTCTGAGTTCATTTCTCAATACTGGCAAGAAATCTCAGTATTTATTCCTCAAGTTTCCCTATAAATAAGCTTTTTAAATTGGTTTAACTCGATTAAAGTTCTAAACTCTGGCTCATTTGACGTGCAGTTATGTTTCCTATCCTCATAAAACAACCTGCCTCCACTACATTTTACACCATAATGAAGTGACTGCTACATTTCCATACAGTTGAGAGTTTAGTACATCGCATTCGAATGAAACAGCAATGTACATTTGGTGCTGCTGACTCACTAACCGAATGTTAAGCTGCGAAATCATCTGAAGTATTCTATTAAATCGACATTTTTAAAAATCTGTTCATATACATATTACAGAATACCAGTCAAGACACCCTGGAGGTAGTACAGCATCGGCCGAAAGGCTTAAATGGCTTAAAATTTTAAAGATATTTTGTTGAGCACGAAAGTGCTTTTGCCGATAACATTATAATATTTTCTTGTAATTCTTACAAATCAGCTTATATCTCTTTTTTTAGGTTACGTCTTTACGTTAACAACCTGAGACGTATTTTAGGCTTAAGTCGTCTTCAGACCGATTTTTGTAAAGATAATACTGTGGTAGGTCTCATGTTTATATATTTGTCGTTGATCTGTTCGTGGGAGACCAACCTCCCAGTTTAGAGGATTTAAAATAGTGAATATTAAATGTTATTAAATTGTGCTAAGGTGATATGTTATCATAACGGATGGTAATTTTCCACAACTTAGCGAAATCTCTCACATCCCTATTCTTTCATATTTTCGTTTATCAAAACTTATAACATTTCCAGAGATTTTAAAGTTCGCGATAAAATGGAAAATTTGTTTAAGAAGCAAAAAACTTGTAAATTATGTAACATACGACCGAATCGATCGTATTTCCTAAATCCGTAGCCTATATTAATATGGGATGTTCGAAAATTGTTGCCAGTCAATTGTAAGTGCCGTTACGGGTCATTTTATTGTATTTGTTGTTGTTGTTGTTGTTATTATTATTATTATTATTATTAAGTAGAAGAAGAAGAAATATGTTGCTGGTAATCAATTCCTAGCAATTTTTACACCGTCAATATCCCATCCCAAAGAACGAGCATTCTTATATTTGACAGCAATATTGGTTTGTAAGTCATTGATGTCATGCAGAAGCTTGATATGAGAAAATTAATCGATACCAGCAAAGCAAACAAAGTCTAATGACTTCTACCTTCCAAAGGAAGTTACATTGAAATATTCATAATTATGTTGGAATCAAGAAGAAAGAAAAGTATGATAATGGTGATGATGCAGATTGTTATAAAGGAACCATGGGTTGTCTTTATAAATTCTATTATCCTACAAATACACTACACGTCCCCAAACACACACTCAGTAATGCACAAACCCATAGGATATGAATTCTATCCAACATGGTCGGTTTACCAGTATTCAGTAGGAGTTACTTTTTCGGTCAATATTGTGACAAAGCCAGAAAAGCCTAGAAGCTGATAGAAGAAGGACTCGGGCCGAAAGCGCTAGAATTGGATAAATCCAGAAAGGGACGGCCCTCTTTCCAGATCTCGACTCTGGAACTTTCGTTAAGGCTATATAAGGGGTGCGAGCAGAGAGAGCAGTTCAGTTCAGTACAGTGAAGAGTTCAGTGTGAAGAGTCAGTACATCAGAGGAGAGACAGTCCGTGAAGAGTCAGAGGGTCAACGAGGGAACAGTCAGAGAGGCAGTCCGTGAGTAGCGGCGAGCGTCAGCGTCAGAGGGTGAGCTGGACGGAGAGGACTGATCAGCGCGGCCTCAAGTGAGTGTGTCTTGGGGAGCTGAGGAGCCAGTGACCGGAGGGACCCGAGAGCGGAAGAGCTAGTCAACGGGGAACTAGTGACCGGAGGGAAGGGTGAACGGAAGAGCTGGTGAGCTGATCTGGGCTGAGGCAGTGCCGTCCCGGGGAACTCTGCGCGACGGGTGGATCGTACAGCGGCAGCGAGGACTGTGGAGTTGACCGGCGCGACGTGGAATTATCTCGACTGGGAGTCCGCACAGTGTGTGCGAACGGAACAGTGCTGTAATTAGGACTGAGCACATTGAGAGTGAGCACTGAACAGGACAGTGAACTGGCGAATAGTCTGGAGTTTTCTGGCTGTATTGACAATTGTTGTAGGAAATAAAGAAACCTCCATCCTTCAATTATAAACTCGGTGTTCTGATTTTGAACCCCGACGAGCCCTTGTTACAATATGATTAAAATGATACATGATGAGCGTATAATTTCTTTAAGATGAAATTTTAAGTTCGAAATGCGAATTTTAAAATTTTAAGATGCTCAAAATTACATCCTCAATCTTATTATATATTGAATACAAACGAGCTCATTTGAATCAAGAAAGTGTGGGCCTGATTGAGATTAGTAAACCATTTCTATTTAACTCTGAATCTAGTGGAACCAACTTTACTGCGGGGCACTAATGAGAACTTGTTAAGCAGAAAGATCCTAGATTTCATTCGCTTCGTCCCCGTCCAAGTATTAACCGTCGGTCACTTTCTGCGGAACACGGAATATAAAAGGAAGGATTTGTTGTAAAGCAGTTTGGTGTAAAGAAATCATACTTATCAAAGAGAGAAAATAACTTTTATTAAAACCAAGCTGATTGTCTTGCAAAAGGTGCCATTTCACACAGCCTACCAATAGCCTAAATCCTTTTTTGTTGGAAAGCTTTATAAATTGCAAGTAATAATGTACTGTAATTTTAAAAATCTTTATAAAGTGTAAGTTTAAACACTTATTATAGTGTTATCAAATCACTTAAACATATTCAACATGGTTTATAAATGTGATCTAAGTATTTTCATTGTATCTGATATAATTACTTCTAAAATAGACAGGATAATAAACTGTCCGTCTTGCATCATAGAGTAATCCATGGACTTCATAATTCACTGTGCCAAATCTGTCTCGAAATCACTTCTTTAAAAACGGAATGCAATTTTCATTGTCAACATCCAGGGCGTGATCTTCGTTGTTGTTCTTATACTTCACACAGTTGGATACAGGCTAAGGCTGTTGTTGAATTTTGAGTGCTATTATATCTTCAAAATAGTGGAGGAATTCAAATATCCGGGAGCAATAATTACAGAAACAAATAATATTAAGGTAGAAGCTAAGTGTCGACTAAAAACAGGAAATGCTTGTTTTTATGCAGTTCTGAAACTCTTTATCTTCCCGTCTTCTGCCGGTTGTACTATATGGATGTGAGACATTTTCGCTTACTCTTCGGGAAGAACATAATCTGAGAGCATTCGAAAACAGGGCGCTTAGGAAAATATTTGGACCTAAAAGAGATGAAAATGGGGACTGGAGAAAACTGCATAACGACGAGCTTCATTACCTATACCTTTCACCGGATATAGTAAGGTTAATTAAATCACAGAGGATGAAATGGCCTGGACATGTTGCACGCATGGGGAAGGAAATACATAACTTATCTAAAAAATATTGAACGGGAGACCTGAAGGGGAAAGACCACTTGGAAGACCTAGACGTAGGTGGGAAGATAATATTAAGATAGATTTAAGGGAAGTGGGATTTGCGAGGGATGATTGGATGGAGTTAGGTCAGAATAGGGTTGAATGGTGGGCTCAGGTAAGCGCGACAATAAACATTCGGGTTCCATAAAATAGATAACATTCCTTTAGCTTGCTGAGGAATTGTCTACTGCCATTGAGTAATTGAATAATTATATCTGCAAATCTGTTCTGATAATTGCTGTCGATGATGTTTATATCCATTTTCCCTTAGAATATTTGAAAATGCATTTTTCAGTTTGTGTGCCTACTGTTTATTGATAGGGAGATAACGGAAAATATCCAAGCATATGACCCGGTATTTCAGACTCCTTTGCACATCTTCTGACGCAGGGAACCATTTTTCCCCGTAGCATTATCTGGCACTCCATTAAGGTTGGCGTAGTTAATATTGATTTTTAAAATAGATGTCCATTCCGAGAATGTTAAATTAAGTTTCTCAGATATGCAATTGTTCCCATAGCCTACTTATACTCTTGAAAATGGTGCACATCTATTCCTTGCCGTGTTAGAGAAAACCATTTTTCAAAAGACTTCATCCGGAGGTATGTTCTAATCTGTCTAAAAGTATTGTAGCTGTAAGATTGGGACTGTAGAATGTCTAATTGAACCAAACAGTGTTTTGTTTCCTCTTCTTCTTTAAATAATAATAAATATAGGGTCCTCACAACTGGATAGTTGGAAGGAAAAATGTTGCAAAGGGGTTTCCCACGAACAGATTGATAATCCGAGGCCTCGGAGCTTACGTGGAGCAAACAACATTGCTGATGTTCTGTCCGGAAGACCAAATAATCAGGATTTCCTCGCAGCCAGCTCTGCGTTTACTTTATGCTCTTCTTTAACGAAAGTATTCAGTATTCAATAACCTAAGGTTTCTGTTAAACCTAAATATACTTACTTCCTTAAACTTTAATCCTTTTTATTTATTTTAACTTTGACTTTAAAATTACATGATCTGGTATTGGACTTTAAAATTATGGTCTGATGTTCTTGGAATAATAGATTATTTCAAACTACATACATATGTAAGGTGTTAACGTTTATGGTTGCTTACATTTCACTAAGTTCCCAGATATTTTGGAGCCTTCTGTCCTTTGACGTGAAAGTGTTCTACAGGTAGTGACGAAAACAAACTAAGTAATGATTCTAATCTTGGCTTCCAATAGAACTTAATATGTTCTACTCTAACATGCCCATGCTCAAGCCGTCTTAAGCTTGCGTCTCTTGAAATTGTGCCAAATGCCTTTATTATACGCAAATCCAGTAATTTACACATATTTCCAATATGCAAAGTGTTGAATATGATAAATGAGTAACATTTTAAAACACAGAAAAACAAGAAGAAAAATAAAGACATCAATTTTAACCAATCACAGATAAAACTGTTTTGACCTTACCCAAGAAAGAACATGATGCTGTTCTGATGCAATAACACATTGTCAGCGTAAAAGTGTTAACGGAATATCTGACAATAAATTAACATTAATATTCCCGCATCTTACTTTTGTTCTTACAAATGGTCCTTGGCCAAAATAATGGGAATTACAGTACCAATAGTCCCGTACTAAAACAATTAAATTGAGGTGTGCTAACTTAGAGTAAACTCGACCTACCCAATGCACCAGAAGTTGACCTATAGGCCTTACTTCCTTTTAGATATTAATATGTGGTGCAATATGATGGTAAAGTTATGAAATTACCATACTCACTATACAGTATCTTCATTAAAGGTCCTGTCTGCAAGAGGCTATACCAGTACTAGGAAAATATATTGATATGCAATATTAACTTATCGGTTCAGTATTAATAATCGTGGATTTGAGAGTTTTTCCAGGCTTTGAGAAAAAAGGTTTGAGAGAATGAGTATTGAAAAGTAATTTACTATCATAAGTACATCCTAGGTATTTAATCTTATCCTCTCGTGATGTAGACTGAAATGTTTCTTCAGAGCTTTGGTTAAGGGGGACATACAGATTTGGGTACTGAGAAATAGGTTAAATTTATTATCTTTTTGCACGACTTAACTAATTAGTGGTACTTACGAATGTTGTTGCCGTGGATCGTAAGTTGACATTCCCACACGCAATCTTGTTGCTATGTGCGGTAAGAGTTTCCGTGCGGCAAGAATTTACTTACGGCACATCATTATACAAGCCTTATGGACAAGGCCCCCCAGGACAAATATTCGGTTCCCATAACAACAAACACATGCGAATCACTTTCTGAAATAAACATCTATCTTCAATAATGTATATAGGCTACATAATATTTTCAGGTAATATCACAATTTAATATAATTAAATTGATATAAATAATCATCGTGCAAAAATTGAATGCAATACTCGTGCCGTAAGCGTTTAACGGATCTCGGAAAATTGAAAAAACTCGGCTAGCGCATCGATTTTTAAAACTCTTTCCTCGATCCGTATGCATCGCTTACGGCACTTGTATCGCAATATACTATTTTTTGAGTAGTGACTTCTGTAACCTTGTAATCTGACATGTTCTTTATTGATTACTTCTACAGTTGCTTAGTACGAGGTGCTACCCAAAAGTCGCGAAATTCATAAGTAGCGCGCTACCGAGTGGTAGTACGAGAAAATGCTTCTAGGTGACAATTTATACATCTCTTGTGAATCACTATACCAAATGGCTTTATGTTGTTACGTGTTGCTCACGTTGCGATTTTCGCAACGACGGACGTGACAGAGCAGAGTGTCTGCGTAAAGTTTTGTTTCAATATTCGAGAAAACTGCTGCAGAAACGCATAACATTTTAAAGCAAACATTAATTTAAGGTTAGGTGGTTTGATTTTATCCAATATTAATGAATCCAAACTATGTATATGAAGCAATTAAGAAATCAAACTACGATTCTCAGTTTCGGATTTAAATATGTAGAGAATTACAATACTTTTCTTAAGTCAAAATTCAATATTGCCATTTATAATTTTGATAGATATTATTTATCACAGTCTGCTCAAATGATTTTTATTAATTTAATTTTAATATATTTTTCCTTTAAACTGTACTTTTGAAAGCGTTTGGCTTTCCCAATTTCCACATGCACTCACACTGACATAGATCTGAATTGGTAATTTATATAGTTTGGTTAGCATACAATATAGCTAGCACAGACTAAAATTAAAAAAAAAAATCTCGGAAACCAATAATTGAATTGCTCGATCTCGTCTCTTGAATAAACCATTTTGCTACATGCTGATTTCACCACTCATCCCAACACAGTATTGGAAAAGCCCGCTGACCTGTTAAAACAACCTTGAACACAATAATAGCAACTAGAGGAATTGTAGGTTTGGATACAGGTCCAAACAGTAGTTTGCTGCTCAACTGGCGGAATGCTCAGATAAAAAAATATATTTTTGTTCATATAATTCCACATGGTTTGGTAACGCTACCGGTATCCAGATATCTCCTAGATCTTCCAAAATATGTGTTCCAATCAAAAGTGTTAATGTGTAAAGCTGGCCAATCTGTCTTACCAGTTCCTCTATTACGGTCACAAAAAATGCCATATTATTTTAAGTCTCAAAGTCGACAAATCATTTTTCGAACATAAGCTTGGAATTATACTTAATGCAGTGACACCTCTTAACTCTTTTACCATCAAGTTTTGAATATTATTGAAGTCTTTTAAATAGTTTTAAATGTACAATGGTCCTGTAATAGCACGTCGTTTATATCACCTAAATTTCAAGTAAATTTCGGCTAGAAAGATTTGATCGATTCCTTGTTATAAATCCCTTTAATAATGTTGTGACAACTTTCAATATTCACTACAATAACATAAACATATGACTCAAGCAGAGCTTCGAGGAATTTAGGCGGCTCCCTAAAGGCCGCATTCCCACTAGACTGATGCCCAGCCGGGATGAAAGATAGAATGCCAGTCAGATAAAAATAAAAAAATTGTGGGAACGAACCTCGTTTAAAAACTCGTCTGACGAACGAGTTCTAACAGTATAGTGAAAAGGCAGCTTCATACCACCTGCTAAAAATTCAACTGAAGAAATAATTAATATAACATTAATAACATCCACAAGCTAAATTATATACAAGCATAAACATAAGTTTCTATTCCCTTTATTTGATGTAATCTTACCTCACATCTATTGGGAAAGTGAGTTTTGTAGATGAATCTATACGCATCTGACGCTATCTCCACCTGCCATTTGTCAAAAGGAGTTGGCCCATTGAGTCTTCCCAAATTCCTTCCGACAGCTCTGAAGTCCTATATCGTTGTTTTGTATGACAGTATACGTTACCACTCATTCCTAGTTCAATCCTTCTACCGTGGTGGCTCTTATTAGGAATCGTCATATTTTACTCTATTCTTCAGGGAGACTTGGAGGATTTTGCGTTTCATCTTCCGCTGGTAACTTAGTAGCGTTTATTTTTGTTTAGATATTTTTGTTTTGTCATCCATATAACAATACGGGAAGTACGACATTTTCCAGAACTTCTATCCTCAAACTAAGTTTTCGAAATATATTCGCAGATTAACTTCGCTTATGCTATTTTCTTACGAATGTCCTCGTTCTTTATCCTACCTGCTAGGGATACTTGGGTACTGAATTCCATTCGCGGTATTCATTTTTTTACATTAATGGTCAGGTTTAGCTTCCAAATAGCAATACTGGTAGCCAGGGGCGTGGCGTTAATGTTGCCTCTGTTGCCGCCGGCAACAGCTTATAAAATGAATAAAGTGTATCCAAATTTTACATTATTTTCTCAAAGAATAATGGAAAGTGTAAGTAATTTCACTTTCAGATTTCAGAGTTTCTTCATTTGTGACCGATCCGCCGAGACCGGTCGAAGACAGCATCCTCCAGTTCTAAACAGCTCGTTACTTTGCCAATGGCGCTTACTAGCAAACTCGAAGCTTATATAGTCTCGTGTGAGATGTCAGTGACCCTGCGCGCTCAGTTTGCTGTTTATAGCCCTTATTGTTGCCAGTTCAGTGTAAAGGCAAACCTTGATTTTTAGTGTTAATTCTTCACGTATAACAATGATATGGTGACTGATTTAATGCTAAAAGTACAATAAGAAGAATGGCATCACAATTTGCGGGTATAAGTGACTGTGATTGTGTGATCGAAAACGTTTTAAAACGCTCCTTGAGTTCACGTTCTTTTGGTGAAAAATGTCACATAATTTCATCAGGAAGGCCAACTCCGGATCTTAAACCTTTAAAAACTAAATCACACGGGGGTTTCGAGAGGCATTTTAGTAGGTCTTGGTACAAGGA